>JAIOJX010000031.1:114391376-116791376 GCA_022376925.1 Tragulus kanchil
GGGCCTCCCATCGCAGGGGCCTCTCCTGCTGTGGAGCACCGGCTCTGGGCGCATGCACTCCAGAGCTCCGGCTCAGTAGTTGGACACATCAGTCCAGCGTTCCGCAGCACGTGGGATCTTCCCAAGCCAGGGATCGAACCGGCGCCCCTTGCACTGCAAGGCAGAGTTCTTACCCACTGGACCACGAGGGAAGCCCACAAATGCATTTCTTACTGGTGATCATGTCCTTCTCCAAAAAAATTCACAAACCCATGTATTCACCAACTGAGCTTCCAATATCTGATTGCCTGGTTGGAGAGTCCGGACATGCATGCATGAAAACTTACTGGGAGTGGAAGGGCAAGTGCCATCCTATCTGAAGCCAGGTCGTGACTGCTCTTATTTTTCTTTTCTTTCTTTCTTTCTTTTTTTAAACATTTATTTATCTTTTGTGGGGTGGGGTGGGGAGGGAGGGGGACGGGTGGGCCACTTCTATTGGTCTTTCATTTCTCTATTTTCATCCATCTTTGTTCTTTGGCTCCTGTGGGCCTCCCATCGCGGTGGCCTCTGTCGTCGCAGAGCGCCGGCTCTGGGTGCTTGCACCCCATAGCTCTGGCTCGGTAGTTGGACACATCAGTCCAGCCGCTCTGCGGCACGTGGGATCCTCCCAGGCCAGGGATTGAACCGGCGCCCCTTGCACCGCAAGGCGGTGTCCTTACCCACTGGACCACCAGGGGAAACCCCGCTCTTATTTTTCTTTAAAAAAAAACAAACCAACTTATTTATTTGGCTGTGCCAGGTTTTAGTTGCAGCATGCAGGGTCTTCAATCTTTGTTGCAGCAAGCAGGCTCTTCAGTTGCGGCATGTGGGATCTAGTTCCCTGACCAGAGATTGAACCGGGGTCTCCTGTGTTGGGAGCATGGAGTCTTACCACTGAACCACCAGGGAAGTCCCTACGACTGCCCTTTTTTAGGGGGCATAAACTTGTTGGTTGGTCATGGAGAACTAGCTGAGGCAGGGGTAGCAGAGAGAGAAAAGGGAGTATAAAGATACCATGGAGAGAAATGGATGGACCCAAATACGTGCGGGGTGGGGAGAGAGCTCCGGAGGAGAGGTCTGACTGCAGGGCACTTGGTTTAGGGCTTTGCTCTCTGGAGGAAAGGTGGACAGGTGGTAAGCAGGTCAGTGTCACAGAGATAGATTTTAATGAGCTGAGGAGGGGGAGGTAGTCACTTACCATCTCTGGCTGGCTGGAGCTCTTGCTGTTGATCCTCAGGTGTCCCCATCCGTGAAATGAGGACATTTCTAGTACTTGACCTGAACCATGACTGAGGGCTTGCCAGGATGGTTCAAGGAAATGTACTTAGCAAGACCTGACTTAGAAAGAACGTGATTGTTATTGTCACTGTTGATTCTGCAGGGATTCCAACGCTGTAGAATGAGCTTACACCTGTAAGGTCTTCAAATAGGTAGCAAAACCCCTGCTTTGAGAACTTGGGTAAAGTCTGTTCCTCCATCCTGCATAACTCTGTCCTGTGCTATAGATACTGGCCCATTTTGTTTATCCATTTGCTTGTTGGAGATCTGGAGTGTATCTCTTTTTGGGGCTGTGAGGAATAATGCTACTAGAAACTTTCACATTCGTGTGTTTGAACATATATTTTCATTTCTCTCATACAGATTCTTAGGAGTGTCCGTACTTGGTTGTATGATAGGTTTATGTTGTAACATTTTTGGAAACCACCTAATAGTTTTCCTCAGGGCTGTGTCATTTGTAGTCAACAGTGTTTGAGGTATCTAGTTTTCTCCTCACTTATACTTTTTATACTTGTCTTTTATTATGCTTCTACCCACTGGACCAGGGGAAGCCCACAAACCAACTTATTTATTTGGCTGTGCCAGGTTTTAGTTGCAGCATGCAGGGTCTTCAATCTTTGTTGCAGCAAGCAGGCTCTTCAGTTGCGGCATGTGGGATCTAGTTCCCTGACCAGAGATTGAACCGGGGTCTCCTGTGTTGGGAGCATGGAGTCTTACCACTGAACCACCAGGGAAGTCCCTACGACTGCCCTTTTTTAGGGGGCATAAACTTGTTGGTTGGTCATGGAGAACTAGCTGAGGCAGGGGTAGCAGAGAGAGAGAAAAGGGAGTATAAAGATACCATGGAGAGAAATGGATGGACCCAAATACGTGCGGGGTGGGGAGAGAGCTCCGGAGGAGAGGTCTGACTGCAGGGCACTTGGTTTAGGGCTTTGCTCTCTGGAGGAAAGGTGGACAGGTGGTAAGCAGGTCAGTGTCACAGAGATAGATTTTAATGAGCTGAGGAGGGGGAGGTAGTCACTTACCATCTCTGGCTGGCTGGAGCTCTTGCTGTTGATCCTCAGGTGTCCCCATCCGTGAAATGAGGACATTTCTAGTACTTGACCTGAACCATGACTGAGGGCTTGCCAGGATGGTTCAAGGAAATGTACTTAGCAAGACCTGACTTAGAAAGAACGTGATTGTTATTGTCACTGTTGATTCTGCAGGGATTCCAACGCTGTAGAATGAGCTTACACCTGTAAGGTCTTCAAATAGGTAGCAAAACCCCTGCTTTGAGAACTTGGGTAAAGTCTGTTCCTCCATCCTGCATAACTCTGTCCTGTGCTATAGATACTGGCCCATTTTGTTTATCCATTTGCTTGTTGGAGATCTGGAGTGTATCTCTTTTGGGGGCTGTGAGGAATAATGCTACTAGAAACTTTCACATTCGTGTGTTTGAACATATATTTTCATTTCTCTCATACAGATTCTTAGGAGTGTCCGTACTTGGTTGTATGATAGGTTTATGTTGTAACATTTTTGGAAACCACCTAATAGTTTTCCTCAGGGGCTGTGTCATTTGTAGTCAACAGTGTTTGAGGTATCTAGTTTTTCTACATCCTCACTTAATACTTTTTATTACTTGTCTTTTTTATTATTGCCTAGCTAGTAGTTTTATATGGTATCTTTTTTTTTAAGTTTTATTTATCTATTTATTTTGGGCGGGGCCAGGTTGGGGAGGGAGGGAGAGGCGGGCCGCTTTTATTGGTCTTTCATTTCTCTGTTTTCGTCTGTCTTTGTTCTTTGGCTCCTGTGGGCCTCCCATCGCAGTGGCGTCTGTCGTCGCAGAGCGCCGGCTCTGGGTGCATGCGCTCCAGAGCTCCAGCTCGGTGATTGGACACATCAGTCCAGCCGCTCCGCGGCACGTGGGATCTTCCCAGGCCAGGGATTGAACCGGCGCCCCTTGCACCGCAAGGCGGTGTCCTTACCCACTGGACCACCAGGGGAAGCCCCTATATGGTATCTTAATATGATTTTTTTTTAATATATTTATTTTTGGCTGTTATGGGTTTTCACTGCTGCTGCAGGCTCTTCTCTAGCTGCAGGGAGTGGGGGCCACTCTCTGGTTGAGGTGAGCAGGCTTCTTGTTGCGGTGACTTCTCTTGTTGTGGAACTCGGGCTCTAGGGCACACGGGCTTCAGTGATTGCGGCACGTGGGCTCCATAGTTGTGGCTTGGAGGCTCTAGAGCACAGGCTCCATAGTTGTGGCTTCTGGGCTTAGTTGCTTGGCAGCATGTGGAATCTTCCTGGATCAGGGATCGAACCCATGTCTCCTGCATTGGCAGGCAAACTCGTTACCACTGAGCTATGAGGGAAGCCTTTTTTTTAAGTGCATTTTGCTTGTTGGAGATCTTGGGAGTGGTATCTCTTTGGGGGCTGTGAGGAATAATGCTACTAGAAACTTTCACATTCGTGTGTTTGAACATATATTTTCATTTCTCTCATACAGATTCTTAGGAGTGTCCGTACTTGGTTGTATGATAGGTTTATGTTGTAACATTTTTGGAAACCACCTAATAGTTTTCCTCAGGGGCTGTGTCATTTGTAGTCAACAGTGTTTGAGGTATCTAGTTTTTCTACATCCTCACTTAATACTTTTTATTACTTGTCTTTTTTATTATTGCCTAGCTAGTAGTTTTATATGGTATCTTTTTTTTTAAGATTTATTTATCTATTTATTTTGGGCGGGGGCCAGGTTGGGGAGGGAGGGGAGAGGGCGGGCCACTTCTATTGGTCTTTCATTTCTCTGTTTTCGTCTGTCTTTGTTCTTTGGCTCCTGTGGGCCTCCCATCGCAGTGGCGTCTGTCGTCGCAGAGCGCCGGCTCTGGGTGCATGCGCTCCAGAGCTCCAGCTCGGTGATTGGACACATCAGTCCAGCCGCTCGGCGGCACGTGGGATCTTCCCAGGCCAGGGATCGAACCGGCGCCCCTTGCACTGCAAGGCGGTGTCCTTACCCACTGGACCACCAGGGGAAGCCCCTATATGGTATCTTAATATGATTTTTTTTTATATATTTATTTTTGGCTGTTATGGGTTTTCACTGCTGCTGCAGGCTCTTCTCTAGCTGCAGGGAGTGGGGGCCACTCTCTGGTTGAGGTGAGCAGGCTTCTTGTTGCGGTGACTTCTCTTGTTGTGGAACTCGGGCTCTAGGACACACGGGCTTCAGTGATTGCGGCACGTGGGCTCCATAGTTGCAGCTTCGATGCTCTAGAGCACAGGCTCCATAGTTGTGGCTTCTGGGCTTAGTTGCTTGGCAGCATGTGGAATCTTCCTGGATCAGGGATCGAACCCATGTCTCCTGCATTGGCAGGCAAACTCGTTACCACTGAGCTATGAGGGAAGCCCGTTAAGATTATTTTAATGTGCATTATGCTTTTGACTAAAGACATTGAGCATCTTTTCATGTCCTTGTTAGCCATTCATAGAACTTCTTTAGTAAAATGTCTATTCAAATCTTTTGCCTATTTTGTGGATTCAGTAAAGTTACAGGATATAAAATCAATACACAGAAGTCAGTTTTGTTTCTATGTACTAATAATTAACTATCAGCAAGATATATTAAGAAAACAGTCCTAATGCTTATACACCATTGGTGGGTCTGTAAGTTGGTACAGCCATTATGGAAAACACTATGAGAGTCTTCAAAAAATTGAAACTAGAATTGCCATATGACCTACCTACTCTGCTTCTAGGTATTTATCTGAAGAACACAAAAGCTAATTTGAAAAGATACAAGCACCCCTATATTCATTGCAGCGTTATTTGCCAAGCATTATTATAGCCAAACTATGGAAACAACCTAAGTGTCCATCAGTGAATGAGTGGATTTTCTTTAAAATGTGACCACCCACACACACACACACACACACACACACAAACACACTGTATGGAATATTACTTAGCCATAAAAATGAAGGAAATCTTGTCCTCTGCCATAACATGGATGGAAACTGGGGGCCTTATGCTCAGTGAAATAAGTCAGACAGAAGACAAATATTGTGTGATCTCACTTATATGTGGAATCAAAAGGAAACAGAACTAACAAAAAAGCCGCTATCCTACAGGCTACAGCTGAGAGTTCACATGTTGCAACTAAAGATTCTGCATTCTGCAACAAATATCGAATATCCTGAGTGCTACAACTGAGACCCAACACAGCCAAATAAATAAATACATACATATATATTTTAAAAAAACACTCGCACTCATAGACACAAGAAACAGCTGGTGGTTGCCAGGGCTGGGGGTTGCTGGGTAGACTGAATCAGTCAGTGTTGGTCACTGAGTTGTGTCCGACTCTTTGTGACCCCATGGACTGTGGCCTGCCAGGCTCCTCTGTCTATGGAATTATCCTGGGAAGAATACTGGAGTGTGTTGCCATTTCTTCCTCCGGGGGATCTTCCCATCAATTTTTCCTTTGGGAGTGTGGTTAGGAAGCCCGTCAAGATTATTTTAATGTGCATTATGCTTTTGACTAAAGACATTGAGCATCTTTTCATGTCCTTGTTAGCCATTCATAGAACTTCTTTAGTAAAATGTCTATTCAAATCTTTTGCCTATTTTGTGGATTCAGTAAAGTTACAGGATATAAAATCAATACACAGAAGTCAGTTTTGTTTCTATATACTAATAATTAACTATCAGCAAGATATATTAAGAAAACAGTCCTAATGCTTATACACCATTGGTGGGTCTGTAAGTTGGTACAGCCATTATGGAAAACACTATGAGAGTCTTCAAAAAATTGAAACTAGAATTGCCATATGACCTACCTACTCTGCTTCTAGGTATTTATCTGAAGAACACAAAAGCTAATTTGAAAAGATACAAGCACCCCTATATTCATTGCAGCGTTATTTACCAAGCATTATTATAGCCAAACTATGGAAACAACCTAAGTGTCCATCAGTGAATGAGTGGATAAAGAAAATGTGACCACCCACCCACACACACACACACACACACACACAAACACACTGTATGGAATATTACTTAGCCATAAAAATGAAGGAAATCTTGTCCTCTGCCATAACATGGATGGAAACTGGGGGCCTTATGCTCAGTGAAATAAGTCAGACAGAAGACAAATATTGTGTGATCTCACTTATATGTGGAATCAAAAGGAAACAGAACTAACAAAAAAGCCGCTATCCTACAGGCTACAGCTGAGAGTTCACATGTTGCAACTAAAGATTCGGCATTCTGCAACAAATATCGAATATCCTGAGTGCTACAACTAAGACCCAACACAGCCAAATAAATAAATACATACATATATATTTTAAAAAAACACTCGCACTCATAGACACAAGAAACAGCTGGTGGTTGCCAGGGCTGGGGGTTGCTGGGTAGACTGAATCAGTCAGTGTTGGTCACTGAGTTGTGTCCGACTCTTTGTGACCCCATGGACTGTGGCCTGCCAGGCTCCTCTGTCTATGGAATTATCCTGGGAAGAATACTGGAGTGTGTTGCCATTTCTTCCTCCGGGGGATCTTCCCATCAAACTTGTGTCTCCTGAGGCTCCTGTGTTGGCAGGCAGATTCTTTATCGCTGAGCCACCTGGGACTTAGGCTGGGAATGAGACTTCATAGTTAAGTTTTAAAATCAGATAGCATAAGTCCTCCAACTCTGTTCTTTGTCAAAATATTTGGCTCTTCTAGGTTGTTTGCATTTCCACATAAATTTTATGATCAGTCTGTTAGTTTCTCCTAAAAAGCTTACTAGGGTTTTGATTGAAATGACTTTTTAAAAGATTTTTACTCCAGGGTCTATAAAAGAGACTTCAAATGCATTAGCCAGGGGCGACTATAAGTCCAGAAATCTGATTCACTGACACTCTTCAGAGGAAGATGGCTGAGTGTATAAAAGGTGCTCTGGCTTTAGAGTCGGGCACTGATCCCTTGGGGATTCCACTAATTCTACTATCCCCTGCCCCACTTGCACTCTGGCAACAATGCCCACGCTAGGTCACCACTACTGCCCAGAACCATGGGGACCCCCAAAGAAACCACTGCTTCCTCCAAGAGGTCACAGTCTGGCTGGGGAGACCAAGGGACAGGAATATACGGAAAATAATCATGTCAAGCTACAACACTGTTTTGGCAAAGGTAGGAAACAAGAACTTTCCTGTGCTGCTGATAGGATTAAGTTCAATCCTGCTGGAAAGTTATTACAAAAACCCTAAAATAACATGCACACCACTTGACCCAGGAATCTTATTTCTAGAAACAGATCATCATTGAAAAACATGCTATAGGGGACTTCCCTGGTGGCCTAGTGGGCAAGACTCTCTGTGCCAGGGGCCCTGGTTCAATCCCCGGTCAGGGAACTGGATCCCACATGCTGTAACTAAGAGCTTACATGCCACAACTAAAGATCCTGCATGCTGCAACAAAGATCAAAGATTCATGTGCCATAGCTAAGACCCATCAGAGCCAAATAAATAAATAATATATATTAAAACAAAGGAGTTTGCATGGCACAACTAAGAGTTCGCATGCCGCAACTGAGGCGGCAAGGATTAAAGATCCCACACGATGCAGCTGGGACCTGGCACCACCAAATAAACAAATGAACAAAAATGAATATTAAAAAAAAAAGTATGCTGTAGAATTGCTAACAGTCAATACACATACCCGGTTTCTGTCGGCGTGGTCTTCTCTTTACTCGAGGACCAATTCCTTGTCCTTCCTTCCAACCCATTTTTCTTAGCAATTCAAAACCAACAGACAATCTGGGACATCAAGGCATGGACAATGAACTTCTTTTTAAAACACCGAGAAACAGTAAGACACAAACAACACAAGAAACAGTAAGAAACAGTAAGAAACAAACACACAAGAAACAGTAAGGCACCGCCTCCAGGGGAGCGTGGCCGCAGACGCTCCCGCCAGGATGCAAGGAACACCTGTGGGGCCCGGGGCCCGGCCAGCACCCAAGCCCCCGTTCAGGGCCAAGCCTCGGGCCGCGGCGCAGCTCGGTGGCCCTGGCTCCCAGCTAGAGCACCGTGGGCCCCTGCCCCCAAGGCAGCAGGAGGACCTGGAGGCCAGCCCACCGGAGACCCAAGGTGCGGAGGCCGGGGCTGGGTGCAGGGGAGTGTGGGGACCACACGGGGACGAGTCCCCAGAGGCTGGCCTTGAGCCAGGAGCCATGGCGGGCCCCAGACCACCCCTCTGGGGGTGTGCCCTCGGAAAGACCTCCCGGCGGGACTTCCCGTCCAGGCAATTCTCTGGAGAGCTCGGGGAAGCTTTGGGAGCCCGGAGAGGCCAATGGAAAGGCAGTCACGCGGGGCCTCTTTTCCCGTCTCCAGCTCTAGCCTTGGCCCCCCGCTTGCACCGGGCTCCACGTGCGAGAGCTGGCCCCAGCGTGCTGGGTGCCAATGGGACAAAACCCTAAAATAACATGCACACCACTTGACCCAGGAATCTTATTTCTAGAAACAGATCATCATTGCAAAACATGCTATAGGGGACTTCCCTGGTGGCCTAGTGGGCAAGACTCTCTGTGCCAGGGGCCCTGGGTCAATCCCGGTCAGGAACTGGATCCCACATGCTGTAACTAAGAGCTTACATGCCACAACTAAAGATCCTGCATGCTGCAACAAAGATCAAAGATTCATGTGCCATAGCTAAGACCCATCAGAGCCAAATAAATAAATAATATATATTAAAACAAAGGAGTTTGCATGGCACAACTAAGAGTTCGCATGCCGCAACTGAGGCGGCAAGGATTAAAGATCCCACACGATGCAGCTGGGACCTGGCACCACCAAATAAACAAATGAACAAAAATGAATATTAAAAAAAAAAGTATGCTGTAGAATTGCTAACAGTCAATACACATACCCGGTTTCTGTCGGCGTGGTCTTCTCTTTACTCGAGGACCAATTCCTTGTCCTTCCTTCCAACCCATTTTTCTTAGCAATTCAAAACCAACAGACAATCTGGGACATCAAGGCATGGACAATGAACTTCTTTTTAAAACACCGAGAAACAGTAAGACACAAACAACACAAGAAACAGTAAGAAACAGTAAGAAACAAACACACAAGAAACAGTAAGGCACCGCCTCCAGGGGAGCGTGGCCGCAGACGCTCCCGCCAGGATGCAAGGAACACCTGTGGGGCCCGGGGCCCGGCCAGCACCCAAGCCCCCGTTCAGGGCCAAGCCTCGGGCCGCGGCGCAGCTCGGTGGCCCTGGCTCCCAGCTAGAGCACCGTGGGCCCCTGCCCCCAAGGCAGCAGGAGGACCTGGAGGCCAGCCCACCGGAGACCCAAGGTGCGGAGGCCGGGGCTGGGTGCAGGGGAGTGTGGGGACCACACGGGGACGAGTCCCCAGAGGATGGCCTTGAGCCAGGAGCCATGGCTGGCCCCAGACCACCCCTCTGGGGGTGTGCCTTCGGAAAGACCGCCCGGCGGGACTTCCCGCTCAGGCAGTTCTCTGGAGAGCTCGGGGAAGCGTTGGGAGCCCGGAGAGGCCAATGGAAAGGCAGTCACGCGGGGCCTCTTTTCCCGTCTCCAGCTCTAGCCTTGGCCCCCCGATTCCACCGGACTCCACGTGCGAGAGCTGGCCCCAGCGTGCTGGGTGCTCCACGGGCAGCTGCCCCGGATCCACCGAGGGCACTTCACGACCGGACACGTCGCCTCGCCCGGCCCGCCGCCCCGAAGCGAGCCGTGGGCTTGCCGGGTGCCCGAAACCGGGCCCCCGTGGGCTTTGCGCCCGCGGAGAACGTTGTTGTGCTGGTGCTGCTGCACGGGGACCTGCACAGGCTCGGCCAGTGGGCCAGGAGGCAGGGGGCCACGTGTCGCCACTATGGGGAGATTCTGCCCTGCCTGCTGCCCGAGCCGCACAACCCCAGGGCCCCAGGCCTGCAGGGAGAGCTGGCCCCAGCTGTGGCAGGAGACCCAATGCCCCTCGGGGAAGCAACGGCCACTTGCCCCAGGGAGGGCCTGGAGCCGCAACGCCTTGCTGAGGATGCCCAGCACCGCCTCCAGGGGAGCGTGGCCGCAGTCGATCCCGCCAGGATGCAAGGAACATCTGTGGGACCCAGGGCCCGGCCAGCACCCAAACCCTCGTTCAGGGCCAAGTCCCGGGCTGCGGCGCAGCTCGGTGGCCCCAGTTCACAGCTAGAGCACCGTGGGCCGCTGCCCCCCATTCAGGAGGAGGACCTGGAGGCCAGCCCACCGGAGACCCAAGGTGAGGAGGCCGGGGCTGGGTGCAGGGGAGTGCGCGGGGCCCCACGGGGACGAGTCCCCAGAGGCTGGCCTTGGGCCTGGAGGCACGGCGGGCCCCGGACCACCCCTGTGGGGGAGTGCCCTCAGAAAGACCTCCCGGCGGGACTTCCCGCCCAGGCAATTCTCTGGAGAGCTCGGGGAAGCGTTGGGAGCCCGGAGAGGCCCGTGGAAAGGCAGTCACGCGGGGCCTCTTTTCCCGTCTCCAGCTCTAGCCTTGGCCCCCCGCTTGCACCGGGCTCCACGTGCGAGAGCTGGCCCCAGCGTGCTGGGTGCTCCACGGGCAGCTGCCCCGGATCCACCGAGGGCACTTCACGACCGGACACGTCGCCACGCCCGGCCCGCCGACCCGAAGCGAGCCGTGGGCTTGCCGGGCGCCCGAACCCAGGCCCCTGTGCGATTCTCGCCCCCGGACAGCGTTGTCGTGCTGGTGCTCCTGCACTCGGACCTGCCCAGGCTCGGCCAGGGGGCCAGGAGGCAGGGGGCCCCGGCTTGCCTCCGCAGAGAGGTCCTGCCCTGCCTTCTGCCCGAGCCGCACAGCCCCATTGCCCCAGCCTTGCAGGGAGAGCTGGCCCCAGCTCTGGCAGGGGACCAAATTGCACTCGTTTAAAGAGCATCCACTTCCCCTAGGGGTGGGCTAAAGCACCAGTGCCCTTATGAGGAAATGCAGCACAGGCTCTAGGGGAGCATGGCCATGGAGGCTTCTGTCAATATGGAACCCAGAGCAATGTCATTCAGGCCCTGAGCCTCTGAGGGAGAGGGAGTTGGTGTGAGTCATGTCCCCCAGCGCCTCAGCTGTTGTGGGGGGCCGGATTGCCCAGACCCTGGGTTTCTTGCGCCCACTGACTGGGACATGGGAACGGGGTGGAAAGATGACCTGCCAGGGAGTCTGGGACTCATGTTTTCCTGTGTCTCCCCATGTTCTCCCCTGGGACCGCCATTTGGGACAGCCTTATGCCGCCTCCTATTGGTGGCGGTGGGGTCTGTGGGTAACAGTGACCAGCGGAGAACATCAGAAGTCGTGGCTTGTGTCCCTACTCTGACATTGGGCTCTTCTCTCCCTTCCTTTTCCAGCCCCACATTCTGCCTGGTCAGCCTCCTGGACAGGGACACGCTCACCCTGGCCCTCTCAAGAACACATGCCATTCCAAAAGGCACCACCAGAGGACCCTGGGGCCTGCCCCTGGGTGATATGAAGGAATCCAGGCCCTGGCGAATCTTGCTGTAAGGGTTTGGGACACGCTGGACAGGCTTCTTGGGAATGGACCCAGCCTCTCCTGGGAGCCAGGAGAGTCAACTGGGAGCCAGGAAAGTCCTTCCTGAGGCTGTCCAGGATCCCTCCTGTTGCTGCCTGAGTGGGAAGACTTGATTCCTGGCCCTAGAGGCCCAGGGGAGGCCCCGGGGAACCGTGGGTGCTGGCCTGGGTCGGGAAACTCATAGTGAAACCACAGAGACCTCGTCTTGAAATTCATTCCGCACAGCACACCTGCCTCGGGGTAGGGCTGGGGAGGGACTGGGAGGCGATAGAGCCTCTGTGGTGACGTAGCGTGGGGAGGGCCCAGAGTCTTATCTGATGGGCCCTGGCCTTTCTCACAGCGGAGTGGAGCTGTCCTGACAGGCCGAGCACCGCCTGGTGGGTAGGGGTTCTCCAGGCCCTGTGGGCGCAGCTTCCCCACCCACCCAAGCGGCAGGGAGGCAGGGAGCCTGGGAAAGGTGCAGGCGGAGGAGCGGGTGCCGGTTGGAGGGGAGCAGACACGGAGGGCCTAGGTACCCAGGCAGGCCCCTCGGAGAACTGGTGCCTCAGAACTCAGGGAAATGTCAAACGCAGCTACTACAAAATACTGGGGCCATCTAAGCGTGTATGTGCCACAGACTAATGCTTTTTTTTTTTTTTTTAAAGATTTATTTATTTATTTATTTTGGTGGGGGTGGGGTGGGGGGGGAGGGGAGCAGGCGGTCCCCTTCTATTGGTCTTTCATTTGTCCATCTTCATTCATCTTTGTTCTTTGGCTCCTGTGGGCCTCCCATCCCGGTGGCCTCTGTCGTCGCAGAGCACCGGCTCTGGGAGCATGCGCTCCAGAGCTCCGGCTCTGTAATTGCATACATCGGTCCAGCCACTCTGCGGCACGTGGGATCTTCCCGGGCCAGGGATCGAACCGGCGCCCCTTGCACTGCAAGGCGGTGTCCTTACCCACTGGACCACCAGGGGAAGCCCAGACTAATGCTTTTAATGTGAAAACAAGGCCTTGCACCTCCCCAGATACTCTGAATTTGAGACACATCAGCCCCTGGGACCCTGCAGGACTTTATGCTTTCATAGGTGGAGACTGTCTTCAGTCTGGCAGGCATCTTAGGAACCAAAGTAGAATGTCACTGGGGGCCCACACAGAAAGTCTGGACATGGGGCCCTGGATGGCTCTCTGGGGGGTCCCCCACCGGGGCCCCCCACCTAGGAGTGCCCTCCCTGTGTGGGGAGGGTAGGGGTCTACCTCCTCTGGGTTGTGAGGGGTGATCCACTCTGGAGCAATGCAGGCCCATCTACTTTTCCGGGGACCCTATCCGGAGAGGCCTGCTGGGTCCTGGATACCCCCAGGAGGGTCTGGAGAGCAGCTATCTCGATGTCAGAGGGCTCTCCCACCCCTGCCCCTGGCCACCCTCCTGGGACCACCCCTTTGGATACAAGACACCGGCCACCCTGATGGGCTGGATTGAGATCTCCACTGGGGGGCCTGAATCTGACCCTACCCCCTCTCTCCTGATACGAGTTGCCAGTTGCTGGGGGACCTGGGCCCACTCAGCACCGCCACTGAGGGCCTCAGGACCAACATCTTTTGGAAGTCTTTCCCAAGAGAAAGATGGCGCGTTCTCTTGGGCCCGTGATGCAGGGAGGCTGATGTGTGACGTGAGGATCCTCAGGCTGCCCATGGGGTCCGGGTCAGCCTGGCTGAGGGTCACTCCTGCTGAGAGGGATGGGGGCCAGGCCATAGGATGGGGTCAGGGTGTTGTTTGGTGGGGGATGGGTTGGTGGGATTGGCTCTGTGTGGTCCCCCATTTTTAAGACGAAAAAGCTGAGGCATGGAGTGGAAATAGTCACATAGCTGACAGTGGGGAGCTGGGATCGTCAGATGTGGAAATTGTGACCCGTGGGAGGCATGGGCCCTTTCGTCCTGCTCGCTGAGGTCGCCGAAGCCCCTCCTGGCACTCAGCCCCGCCTGTCAACGTATTGCCCTTTCTACAGAGACTCTTACTGTGTCTTCTTGCCACCCTCAAATAAAATTCATAGGTAATATAACCTACCATCAAATTTAATAAAAATCAACATAATGTCCTAATTTTGAAACAAGAGAGAAATAAAACGTAATTTGCACCTTCGTAATGTGCACTCAAATTGAAAAGCGCTTGCGCATGACCTACAGAGGACTCCATCACCAGTTGAGTAGAAGCACTGGGGCTGTAGCTACTGTGGACCCACACTGGGGTCAGAGCATCCTTCTAGGATCAGATGGCTGCAGGAGCCATGGCTTAGGAGTGGCCAGTTTCCAAAATGGCAAGCAACCCTAGTTTTTCGTTTTTGTTTTGTTTTTTAATTTTTATTGGTGTATAGTTGACTTACAATGTTATGTTAGTCTCAGGTGCACAGCAAAGCAAATTGGCCACGCACATACAATATCCACTCTCTTGTAGATTCTTGCCCATATAGGCCATTACAGTGCACTGAGTACAGTTCCCTGTGCCACACAGCAGGTCCCCATCAGTTCTCTATTTTATTTTCTTAATTTTTACATTTATTTTAAAATTCTTGAGCACATCTCTCAACATGTAGGATCTTAGCTCCCTGACCAGGGATCGAACCCATACCCTCTCCACTGAACCTGACCAGGGATCAAACCCTTCTCCATTCTTAACCACTGGGCCACCAGGGACGTCCCCAACAACTCTTGATAAACATCCAAATGAAACATTTTCCCAGGACGGTCACGCTTGTTGCATTCCTAGGAAATTCTGTATTTGAAAATCGTGTAAAACGAAAGCGGGTCCCACACTCCGATCACGACCCACAGGGTCTTCGCCTTTGCCACGATTCCTCAGCCTTGATCCTACGGACATGCCGCAGTGCATTGTCGGACGCCAGCAGCATCCCTGGCCTCTGCCCACTAGAGGTCAGTAGCACTCCCACCCTAGCTGGGGATGAGCAGAACCACATTACCACCGTCCCTCCAGGAGTTAAACGGCCCCTGCCTACTTGAGTGTTCCGAGTGATGTTCAGACATTATGTAGCCACTGGACGACCTGCCACTGGGCAGGAGGGCCTCCCCAGGCCCCCCGACAACGCCTGCAGCACCCTCATTACACGACACCCAGAGTTTCCGTCCATTTCTCAGGTACCCCATGGGAGAAGTACAACCACGAGGCGGACCTCTCACCCACCTGGCTCTCTGATCCGGAGGGGCAGCCAGGTCGAGAAGCCCCCTCCCCTTTCCCACACACACTACAAGACTGCCTCCCTAGCCTCTGCAGGGACAGCTGGCCTGCCCCCGCCATGCCCCCCAGGACCCCTGAGCTCCATGCTTGCCTGCTTCCCCCTCCTGCCTCTCCCTCCCAGCAGCCAGGAGTTGGTCTTGTCCTTCCCAGACCCTTGTCCTCTGCATTACCCTGGAATTCCATCTGCACCCTTGGTCTGGAGGGCTTTCCAAAATGGCAAGCAACCCTAGTTTTCGTTTTGTTTTGTTTTTAATTTTTATTGGTGTATAGTTGACTTACAATGTTATGTTAGTCTCAGGTGCACAGCAAAGCAAATTGGCCACGCATACAATATCCACTCTCTTGTAGATTCTTGCCCATATAGGCCATTACAGTGCACTGAGTACAGTTCCTGTGCCACACAGCAGGTCCCCATCAGTTCTCTATTTTATTTTCTTAATTTTTACATTTATTTTAAAATTCTTGAGCACATCTCTCAACATGTAGGATCTTAGCTCCCTGACCAGGGATCGAACCCATACCCTCTCCACTGAACCTGACCAGGGATCAAACCCTTCTCCATTCTTAACCACTGGGCCACCAGGGAAGCCCCAACAACTCTTGATAAACATCCAAATGAAACATTTTCCCAGGACGGTCACGCTTGTTGCATTCCTAGGAAATTCTGTATTTGAAAATCGTGTAAAACGAAAGCGGGTCCCACACTCCGATCACGACCCACAGGGTCTTCGCCTTTGCCACGATTCCTCAGCCTTGATCCTACGGACATGCCGCAGTGCATTGTCGGACGCCAGCAGCATCCCTGGCCTCTGCCCACTAGAGGTCAGTAGCACTCCCACCCTAGCTGGGGATGAGCAGAACCACATTACCACCGTCCCTCCAGGAGTTAAACGGCCCCTGCCTACTTGAGTGTTCCGAGTGATGTTCAGACATTATGTAGCCACTGGACGACCTGCCACTGGGCAGGAGGGCCTCCCCAGGCCCCCCGACAACGCCTGCAGCACCCTCATTACACGACACCCAGAGTTTCCGTCCATTTCTCAGGTACCCCATGGGAGAAGTACAACCACGAGGCGGACCTCTCACCCACCTGGCTCTCTGATCCGGAGGGGCAGCCAGGTCGAGAAGCCCCCTCCCCTTTCCCACACACACTACAAGACTGCCTCCCTAGCCTCTGCAGGGACAGCTGGCCTGCCCCCGCCATGCCCCCCAGGACCCCTGAGCTCCATGCTTGCCTGCTTCCCCCTCCTGCCTCTCCCTCCCAGCAGCCAGGAGTTGGTCTTGTCCTTCCCAGACCCTTGTCCTCTGCATTACCCTGGAATTCCATCTGCACCCTTGGTCTGGAGGGGCTTTCTCAGCCTAGGGCGTCTTCTCCAGGGAGCTCTCCCTGAGGGCCTCTCCCCAGCCTGGCCTAGGACAGCATTTCCTTCCATGGGTCCCAGCCCCAACGGCAGCTTCTGCCCAGCTGGTGTTTCTTCGCCTGCCCCTGCCCCATCCCCAGCATCACAGTCTGGCTCCAAGGAGGTGGCACAGGGACTTCCCCTGTGGTCCAATGGTTAAAGCTCTGCTTTGCAATGCGGGGGACACGGGTT
The DNA here is from genome assembly GCA_022376925.1 of Tragulus kanchil. Lineage (NCBI taxonomy): Eukaryota > Metazoa > Chordata > Mammalia > Artiodactyla > Tragulidae > Tragulus > Tragulus kanchil. The sequence goes on from JAIOJX010000031.1 coordinate 114,408,017, forward strand.
CGTTCCCTAGTCGGGGAACTAGGATCCCAGATGCTTTGGAGTCACTAAGCCTGTGCACAACAAGGAAAGATCCCAGACTTGCCTGGTAGCTCAGTGGTGAAGAGTTCGCCTGCCAATGAAGGAGACTTGGGTTCCCATCCCTGATCCGGGACAATCCCACATGCTGCGGAGCAACGAAGCCCGTGAGCCACAACTACGGAGCCTGTGCTCTAGAGCCTCAGAGCCGTAACTGTGGAGCCCACGGGCTGCAACTGCAGAAGTCTATGTGCCCTAGAGCCCGAGCTGCACCACAAGAGAAGTCTCTAAAGAAGCTTGCTCACCTCAACTAGAGAGTAGCCACCACTCCTTGCAACTTGAGAAGAGCCTGCAGCAGCAGTGAAAACCCAGAAGAGCCAAAAATAAATTAATAAAAATTTTTAAAAATTGGAACTAGTAAATTTCCAATTTCTTCAAAAAAAAAAAAAGAGAGAAAGATCCTACATGATGCAATAAAGATACTGTATGTCACAACTAAGAGCTGACACAGCCAGATAAATAAATAAATTTTTTAAAAAGAAGGGCTATAACAGAGACTGTGACTCGGTTCAAGCCTCGTTTCATTCACTGAGGCCTCCAGCACCTCCCCGCTGCCCCGCCAATTGAGGCTGCAGGAGGGGCCTGTTGAGGGACAAGCCTTGGGTTACAGCCTATGGGGTCGAGGGCAGGACCTGGAGTCTCGTCGCTCTGCCCAGAGCTTTGGCCCCTTCTCCCACAAGACCCTGGACTCTCTCCATCCACACGTGTCTACTGGGGAGAGTCTGCTCCAGGCCAAAGGGTAGCTGGGGCGGAGGACGCGCTTGGGCGAGGCGGAGGGGAGGCTCCAGTCGCTGGTCTGGTTCCTGGCAGCGTGAGGAGCCAGAACTTCTAGCCCTTAAGGGGTTCCCGGGACGTGGGGGCACCTCCTGGGCTGGCCTTCACCTCCCTCCTCATCTCACCCCAAGTCTGCGCATCTCTGAGCAAGGTTCAGGCCTGGCAAGCCAGCGGGGACTTTGAGAAAGGCTGGGCAGAGAAGGGCTGCTGCTGCTCCTACCTGGCCATCACTCAGCCCTTGGCAGAGACCATATGCCGTTCCAGGGGTGCTCTGGCTACTGGGACACCTCCTCTGTGCCGTGCAGGAACTGGTAGAGGGGACTCAGGGAGGGCGTGCGCTGGTGCATGAGGCCGTCTCCAAGCTGGCAGAGCTGGGTGCACGCTGGTGAGGAATGTCCAGGTCCTGGAGGATAAGGAAGTGAAAGTGTTAGTCGCTCAATCACAACTCTTTGCAATCCCGTGCACTGTAGCCTGCCAGGCCCCTCTGTCCGTAAGATTCTCCGGGCAAGAATTCTGGAGTGGGTAGCCATTTCCTTCCCCAGGGGATCTTCCCGACCCAGGAACTGAACCCGGGTCTCCTGCATGGCAGGCAGGTGGCTTCTTGACCATCTGAGCCACCAAGGAAACCCTCGAGAAAGTGGAGGTCTCGATACCCTGCGGCCTAGGACGCGGTCACCGGCCGCTCCTGCCTGTCAGCTCCCGTCAGGCCTTGTGCTCTCAACTGGGGAGCGGGGACAGGGGCCTATGCCCTCCTCTCCTAGCGACTGACGCAGGAGAGAGCGGGCGACATACTGAAATGCGTCCCTCCGGTCCACTGAGTCTGGGGTCCCCCGGCCCAGGCCCCGTCCTGCGCCGCTGGCCTCGTGTGCCCCATGCCTCAGTTGGTAGGGCTCGGCACCCCGCCCACCAGGCCTTTCCCCCAGTTCCCCTGGCTCCTCACAGTGACGCAGGCGGCCTGGCCCCGGCTCAGCTGAGGCTGCTCTTGGCCCATGCGAGCGTACCCTCTCCGGGGCCTGGCCTGGCTCCCAGGCCCCTGCCCTTGCCCCGTGTCCTCGAGGGTCTCTGCCCTCCTTCATGAGGGCCTTGCTCACGGGCTGGCTTTTCCTGGGCTTCTGATCAGGATGACGACATCCTGGGTTCTCGCTGGTTCTCGACCTTGGTCTCGTGCCCCCGCCTGGCTTGTCTTTATCCGTCGGAGGGGTGGGCAGGGAGCCCAGTGGGTCGCTGCAGCCTCCCTCCCAGGCCTCCTTCCTGGGGGAACGAGCCAGTCACGCTGCACCTGGGTGGGGAGGCTGGAGGGTAGGAGCTGGCCCTGAGGGGGGCACCAGAGGCGATCCTTTGCCTACAGGGCCCAGGGACACCCCCACGGGCCCCATGTGGCTCTGTGACTGAGCGTGGGAGGGGAGAGACTTGGGAGAACACGTGGGAGTGTGCGTGTGCGCGTGGGCCCAAGATGGGGATTGTGAGAATGTGAGTGGGCGAGGCGGGCGGGCTGGGCGGGCTCTCTCGGGGCATCCCCTGGGAGAGCGTTCAGGGAGTGGGGGAACCAGTGCATCAGGAATGCTGGCCACTAGGTGTCACCAGGAGCCCATGGCACAGAAGAGAGGTCCCTCGTCCCTGCCGTGGTCAAGGGCTGCTGCCTGGTCTGTGAAGACATCTGAGCGCCCACCAGCTGCATTTAGCCCCCCAGGGTGGCATCGGTCTACCCAGGAGGGGACATTCTCCGCAGAGGCCACCCGGTCCCCACCTCCTGTCCACCTGATCCAGGCTAAAGACAGAGCTAGAGTGAGTGGCGGGTGGCAGCACTCCCGGCCCCTCCCCAGCCCAGACGCCTCCCAGCAGGCACGTCCAGGGGCGCCCTCGGGCAGCATGCAGGCCTCCCTGCCAGGGGAAGGACAAGGGGAGAACCCCACTTGCCCCTGCCCGCACCTGTCCAGCTCAGCAGTTCAATTCCCACGACCCTACTCCAGTCCCTGTGGGTCTCATTTCCCAGCCTCTTGCTCTGCGCTCACTTGTGTTCCGCCCAGCGAGGACCTAGAGTGTGCCAGGTGCTAGGGAGCCAGCCACAGATAAGACGACTGGACTCCACCCCACGGAGCCTGAAGGCTAACGTCAGCAATACGTGAGCCAGAGAATCAGTGGTGGGGATCCTGTCCACAGAGGGGAGATCGGTCATGGAGGAACTGAGAGGGTCATAGGGGTGGCTGTTGTGGAGGAGCCCGGGAGAGCTTTGGTGAACAGGTCATGAGGAGGAACAGTCGTGTGAACACTGGAGCGAAAACCATTCGGGCCACCTGGAACAGCATGTGCGAAAGCCCAGAGGCAGGAGCAAGCTGGACCTGTTATTAAGGAAACACCCAGGCCTGCGTGGCTGGGTGAAGGGATAAAGGTTGGAGAGTGGGAGAAAACAGGTTACGAAGGGCCTGCAGCCACGCTGCCTTCCTCCCCCTAAGAACACGCCCTGTGGAGGGGTCCTCAGAGGCCAGTCCCTCCGCGGGGCAGTGGAGCGTTCACGCTGGGATGTGGCTGAAGGGCTTGTTCTGGCTGGGGCTGGTAATGGCTGACGAGGAGCGGATGTTCCAGCTTGTGGTAGATCCGACAGGACCTCGTCCTCATATCTCTGTGGGCTGAGAAGCAGTTAAAACCCTCGAGGGCCTTTCCCCGCTGGTGGAGAGTTCCGAGGGCAGGACAGGGCTGGTCTGTCTCCGGGCTCTTGGATAGTGTCTTCTTGGCTGGGAGCAAAGTCACAGGGAGTAGGGCAGAGGGAAGCACCACAGCATTCCGCGTGGAGGCTCTCCACCGCCAGTGAGTGAACGCGGATGAGGGGGTCAGCGCTGTTTGCTCCATCCTGACCTGGCCTGGCCCCCGCGGGACCAACCCTTCGCGCCCTTCCCCTAGAGCAAAGCCAAAGACCTGAACAAGGTGTGTCTGCCCCAGAGGGCCCCAGACCTTGTCACGCTCTGACTGGTCTGTTGTGGCCACACCCCCTAGGGAATTATGAGGAAGTGGCCCTCATGGGGAGCTTCTGGGGCCCGTCTAGGCTGGACGTGGTGGGCCAGGCTGGGGCCAGGGTGGCAGAGCCACGACCCAAAGCACCTCTGGCCCTGCTTTTCCTCCCTGTGGACTGTGTTTTACATCTAGCAAATCACACTTTATGGCTTCAGGCAAACACAGTGAGACGTGGAATGTGGGCGACAGACGTGGTGTGTCCCATGAGTTACGGGCAGGAACCGGGGACATGGGGGAGGAGGCAGGAAGCCCCATGGCAGGGGGAGACCAGCAGCAACCGTCCTGCCCCTCTGGGGCTGCGGGGGGAGCCGGTGGGCTGCCAGGCGGAGGCCCTGTGGTCAGGGTCTGCCGTGTCAAGGCCAGAGAGGGGAGGCAGCACCTCCCCAGGGAGCCCCTCACCTACATGCCTGCCATGTGTTGGTGGCATGAACTTGGCCCTCTCCCAAGGCCCCAGGGTACCCCAAAAGCTGCCCAGCTCCGAAGTGGTACCCTCTCCCTCTTGGTTGCTTCTTCTGGTGTCCAAGAGCTATTTGAGTCAGAACCTAAACTAAAGTAACATTGTACACCTGACAGGAGATGATGGGGTTAAAGCCCAGTGAATTGTTCTAAAAGCTGATCTGACCAAGGCATATGGATAAGCAGACCCCCAGAGCCGAAAGGTCAAAATCGGCCTGGAGATTTAAAATACTTCTGCAGACGTAGCTTCAAAAGCTCAGTACTTAAAAGTGATGCTCTTTTGAGGAGGAAGGAGGGAAGCTGAGCGCATCTCCGTTTGGGAGCCCCTGGAGAGACCTGAGGAGCCCTGGGGCTCCTTAGAGCCCAGTTGGAAAACCCACTGCTCCTTGCTGGGAGGACTCCGTTGCAGTGAAGGGGGTCCCTTCCCTGGACCAAGGCGTGGAGAGCCAGTCGGCCATACCTGATGTTCCCAGCAGGGGTCACTGCTAGGAGGCAGCTCCAGCCAGGCCCTGGTGGCAGCACCAAGGAGCAGCTGCCGATCCCAGGGGGCCACGTGCTCTGCCTGCCTCGGAGCCGGTGACCTCGAACCTAGGTATGCCCTGAGTCAGGGGCCACCACATGCCCTCCTTGTGGACAGAGCTGCCCTCTGGCCACGCTGCCCGCTTGGCCAAGGCTGATCAGAAGCCCTCCGCTCTGGGCCAGCGGCCAGGGCCGGGGCCACAGGGACTGGTAAGGGTTTCTGGCTAAGGCTGGATCAAGCCCTTCCAAGGGACAGCTGGAGTGCGTCTCCCGTCAGCGCCTGGAAAAGGGCCAGCCCCGCCTCGGGCCGGAGCCAAACACGTGTGAATACACGCATTCCCACACACAGTGAACCCACGTGCACGTGATCACACGGTTCACGCGTACACACAACCACATGTTCACACATGTACTCAGGGCACAGAAACACACACCGATAACATGTGCACACGTAGCAGCAAGCACGTGGATGTACACACGTGCAGAGACGCACACTCGCCAACCCCTCTGCCCCCAGGCAGCCTTGAGGATGGAGGCAGAAACCCCTTTGGGGGGATTTCCTGGTAGTCCAGGGGTTGAGACTCCATACGGCCACCGCAGGGGGACAGGGCTTGATCTGTGGTTGGGAAACTAAGATCCCACGGGCCACACGGAGCAGCTCAAGTGGTACCCCCCTTGGTTGCTTCTTCTGGTGTCCAAGCTATTTGAGTCAGAACCTAAACTAAAGTAACATTGTACACCTGACAGGAGATGATGGGGTTAAAGCCCAGTGAATTGTTCTAAAAGCTGATCTGACCAAGGCATATGGATAAGCAGACCCCCAGAGCCGAAAGGTCAAAATCGGCCTGGAGATTTAAAATACTTCTGCAGACGTAGCTTCAAAAGCTCAGTACTTAAAAGTGATGCTCTTTTGAGGAGGAAGGAGGGAAGCTGAGCGCATCTCCGTTTGGGAGCCCCTGGAGAGACCTGAGGAGCCCTGGGGCTCCTTAGAGCCCAGTTGGAAAACCCACTGCTCCTTGCTGGGAGGACTCCGTTGCAGTGAAGGGGGTCCCTTCCCTGGACCAAGGCGTGGAGAGCCAGTCGGCCATACCTGATGTTCCCAGCAGGGGTCACTGCTAGGAGGCAGCTCCAGCCAGGCCCTGGTGGCAGCACCAAGGAGCAGCTGCCGATCCCAGGGGGCCACGTGCTCTGCCTGCCTCGGAGCCGGTGACCTCGAACCTAGGTATGCCCTGAGTCAGGGGCCACCACATGCCCTCCTTGTGGGCAGAGCTGCCCTCTGGCCACGCTGCCCGCTTGGCCAAGGCTGATCAGAAGCCCTCCGCTCTGGGCCAGCGGCCAGGGCCGGGGCCACAGGGACTGGTAAGGGTTTCTGGCTAAGGCTGGATCAAGCCCTTCCAAGGGACAGCTGGAGTGCGTCTCCCGTCAGCGCCTGGAAAAGGGCCAGCCCCGCCTCGGGCCGGAGCCAAACACGTGTGAATACACGCATTCCCACACACAGTGAACCCACGTGCACGTGATCACACGGTTCACGCGTACACACAACCACATGTTCACACATGTACTCAGGGCACAGAAACACACACCGATAACATGTGCACACGTAGCAGCAAGCACGTGGATGTACACACGTGCAGAGACGCACACTCGCCAACCCCTCTGCCCCCAGGCAGCCTTGAGGATGGAGGCAGAAACCCCTTTGGGGGGATTTCCTGGTAGTCCAGGGGTTGAGACTCCATACGGCCACCGCAGGGGGACAGGGCTTGATCTGTGGTTGGGAAACTAAGATCCCACGGGCCACACGGAGCAGTCAAAAATAAATCAAAGGCTAAATAATTAAGCAAATAAATAAAATCCCCTCCATACAAAGCTAGGGACATCATACAACCCCAACGACTGGATTTGCTCCAGTCTGTTTGGGAGTTCAGTAGAACGAGGTACCCCTCCTCCTCTCGGTCATGGAGGCTCCCCACTTCCAGGCCAGCATTAGCCCAGCCTGGACTGGTGGGGGGTTGGGTGTGTGCGAGATGAGGGAGGGCCAGTCGGAGCATCTGGTCCCCTCTGAGCGGGCTCTGGGCAGAGGCCAGGGAGGGGGTGGGGTGCACGCGCCTCGTCTGTCTGGGGTCGTGCCTGCACACCCTAGAAGCTGGCTGGGTAGGGGGCTGTCTGAATCTAGAGAGAGCAGATCAGACAGGGGGACACCTTTGAGGGTCAAGGCAGCTGTGCCGCCTCCTCCAGGAAGCCAACCCGGCCCTCAGCTGTCTGTTCTCTCGAAGGTGACGTTGGATTTCGTGACTTCTCACTCCCAGCTTTCGCATGGCCGGCTGCCTCGGATCTGTGAGGGCTCTGGGTGTCGGAGCACGCAGCCGCTGGGTCCCTGCTGTCCTCCTGGCCCCACAGGCCCAGGCATGCTGGACCATCAGCCCAGGGCTGAGGCCTGACGTCTCCTGTGATACGACACTGGGTCCTGCCTGCTGAGGGACTCGGCGCCCGAAGTGAGAGGGACCCTCCAGCCCCCAGCCCCTCAGCCCCAGCAGCCTGTTCCGGGGTGGGCTCCGTGGCAGCCGACTTGCGGACCCCCAGCCCGTGCCCACAGCTCTTGGCAAGGGACAGAGTTCTGTCACCTCCCCCACCAGATCAATACCTCCAAGGCCGTTGTCAGCAAATCTTTGACCTCCGACCCAGCCGTGCACTGTGACCCCAGACCTCTCTGCCCTGTCCACCAATCCTTGCCCTGCTCGCTGGGGTGGGTGAGGGGGTGACCCCTGGCTCCGGCCGGGCTGTGAGGGGAGGGAGCGTGAGGCCCGCATTCGCCACGGCCCAGCCTCCTCCCTTCACTGCACACTCAGGCCTGCGGTCAGTGGTGGGCCCAGAGCAGGCGGGTGGCCGGCTCTGCGAGGGGGCCCTGCCGGGCAGAGGAGGCGCCGGGCCCTGGAGCCAAGGGCTATGTCCGAAGAAGTAAAGGTCCTTTCTGGGGCTGGAGGCCTTGGAGGTCCAGCCATCAGAGAAGGGCTTCTGGGCCTGCTGTCTCCTATCTGAGGCCTCTAGGCATCTCCCTCTCTTGCCCTCTGCAAATTACAGTGTGCCAGGTGGGGGACTTGAGGCTCAGACCTCATCCCCGAGCCCTGAGCATGGTCCTGGCTGAGAAGGAGCCTGAAGAGTGCACCTACAGACAGCTTTGGCCCTTGTTGGCCCCACGGCCAGGACCCTGTAAACCTCTAGAGGACGGAGGGACCCTGGCTTCCCCTTCCAGTGGATCCCCTTCCAGAGGCTTCCTTCCCTGCAGCCATCCGCCTGACCAATCTGTGTCCCAGATCTGTGTCTCAGCCCTGAGCTGAGAATGAGGAAGAGGTGGCTCAGAGGCCCTTCCCAGCTACCTGAGCCCAGTCCCCTTTCCATTTAACTGGAAGAGACACTGCTCTGGCCACCCTGTCCCGTTTCGCAGCCTGCTCCGGCCTGGGAGTTATTTGAGCCATGAAATCCTCCGTGGGCGCTGGGAGTCCGATCCTCTGGAGGCCTGACGTCTCCTGTGATACGACACTGGGTCCTGCCTGCTGAGGGACTCGGCGCCCGAAGTGAGAGGGACCCTCCAGCCCCCAGCCCCTCAGCCCCAGCAGCCTGTTCCGGGGTGGGCTCCATGGCAGCCGACTTGCGGACCCCCAGCCCGTGCCCACAGCTCTTGGCAAGGGACAGAGTTCTGTCACCTCCCCCACCAGATCAATACCTCCAAGGCCGTTGTCAGCAAATCTTTGACCTCCGACCCAGCCGTGCACTGTGACCCCAGACCTCTCTGCCCTGTCCACCAATCCTTGCCCTGCTCGCTGGGGTGGGTGAGGGGGTGACCCCTGGCTCCGGCCGGGCTGTGAGGGGAGGGAGCGTGAGGCCCGCATTCGCCACGGCCCAGCCTCCTCCCTTCACTGCACACTCAGGCCTGCGGTCAGTGGTGGGCCCAGAGCAGGCGGGTGGCCGGCTCTGCGAGGGGGCCCTGCCGGGCAGAGGAGGCGCCGGGCCCTGGAGCCAAGGGCTATGTCCGAAGAAGTAAAGGTCCTTTCTGGGGCTGGAGGCCTTGGAGGTCCAGCCATCAGAGAAGGGCTTCTGGGCCTGCTGTCTCCTATCTGAGGCCTCTAGGCATCTCCCTCTCTTGCCCTCTGCAAATTACAGTGTGCCAGGTGGGGGACTTGAGGCTCAGACCTCATCCCCGAGCCCTGAGCATGGTCCTGGCTGAGAAGGAGCCTGAAGAGTGCACCTACAGACAGCTTTGGCCCTTGTTGGCCCCACGGCCAGGACCCTGTAAACCTCTAGAGGACGGAGGGACCCTGGCTTCCCCTTCCAGTGGATCCCCTTCCAGAGGCTTCCTTCCCTGCAGCCATCCGCCTGACCAATCTGTGTCCCAGATCTGTGTCTCAGCCCTGAGCTGAGAATGAGGAAGAGGTGGCTCAGAGGCCCTTCCCAGCTACCTGAGCCCAGTCCCCTTTCCATTTAACTGGAAGAGACACTGCTCTGGCCACCCTGTCCCGTTTCGCAGCCTGCTCCGGCCTGGGAGTTATTTAGCCCATTGTCCCATGGAAAGTCCTCCGTGGGCGCTGGGAGTCCGATCCTCTGGAGGGTCCTGGGCTCGCAGGTGGACACTGTTGACCTCAGACTCTGCCCCCAGAGGGTGCAGCCGGGACAACAGCCCCTGCCAGTCACTCGCCACGTGACTCCCACCTGGTTGCCTCTCTTGGCACCTGAAGTCTCTCCACACTGGCTCCTGCTTCTAGGAGGGGGCCCCCCGCCCCCTCCAGCATGGATGTTCTGCGGGTTGTGGGGCCCAGGGGCCCTCTGTCCTGGGTCCTTCTGGGCCTGCGGTAGTGGGAGGGGCTAGGGATGGCTCAGGAACTCCAGCAAGGAGACTTCCCCCAGGGGCAGGAAGAAGAGGAGGGGAGGGTGAGGAGAAAAGAGCCGAGGAGAGGAACAGAGAAGGAGGATGAGTGGGGGCTGCCCTCCAAGGTGGGAGACGCAGGCGAGAAGCGAGTGGGGGCAGGGAGCAGCGAGGTGGGAGGAGCAGCCCCAGGGAGTGGGCTCAGGGGGACCTGACCCCAGGGGGCCTCCCCGGGGCATTGTCAGGTGCCAGGAGGGCTGGGCCAGGCTGGGGACGCAGGACTGGTTGTGCTGGCCGGGGCTGGAGCTGCGTGGGCAGGAGGCCCTGAGGCGGGGGGTTGGAGTGGGGGATCCGGAGCCCCACCATAGCGTCTGAGGCCAGCACCCACACTTGCACTGGCACTGCCCTGGGCCACCATTTGGCCCCCAGGTCCTTCTCTGCTTGGGACCTGGACCCACCAGGTGGGAAGAGCCTGTCCCACCCAGCCATGGGGTCCTGGACGGGAGGAAGGGCTGGGGACAACCGCTGTAGGGGTCGCCTGTGCTGGGTGGTGCCTCTGTGCCCTGTTTGAATTCAGCTGTGTCCCAGATTTCTGGGGGGAACCCTGTAAACTCGGGCCCTGGGGGCCCTGGGGCCCCACATGGAAGGAAGAGCCTGCGGGGGGGCTCAGAGGCCCTTCCCAGCTACCTGAGCCCAGTCCCCTTTCCATTTAACTGGAAGAGACACTGCTCTGGCCACCCTGTCCCGTTTCGCAGCCTGCTCCGGCCTGGGAGTTATTTAGCCCATTGTCCCATGGAAAGTCCTCCGTGGGCGCTGGGAGTCCGATCCTCTGGAGGGTCCTGGGCTCGCAGGTGGACACTGTTGACCTCAGACTCTGCCCCCAGAGGGTGCAGCCGGGACAACAGCCCCTGCCAGTCACTCGCCACGTGACTCCCACCTGGTTGCCTCTCTTGGCACCTGAAGTCTCTCCACACTGGCTCCTGCTTTTAGGAGGGGGCCCCCCGCCCCCTCCAGCATGGATGTTCTGCGGGTTGTGGGGCCCAGGGGCCCTCTGTCCTGGGTCCTTCTGGGCCTGCGGTAGTGGGAGGGGCTAGGGATGGCTCAGGAACTCCAGCAAGGAGACATCCCCCAGGGGCAGGAAGAAGAGGAGGGGAGGGTGAGGAGAAAAGAGCCGAGGAGAGGAACAGAGAAGGAGGATGAGTGGGGGCTGCCCTCCAAGGTGGGAGACGCAGGCGAGAAGCGAGTGGGGGCAGGGAGCAGCGAGGTGGGAGGAGCAGCCCCAGGGAGTGGGCTCAGGGGGACCTGACCCCAGGGGGCCTCCCCGGGGCATTGTCAGGTGCCAGGAGGGCTGGGCCAGGCTGGGGACACAGGACTGGTTGTGCTGGCCGGGGCTGGAGCTGCGTGGGCAGGAGGCCCTGAGGCGGGGGGTTGGAGTGGGGGATCCGGAGCCCCACCATAGCATCTGAGGCCAGCACCCACACTTGCACTGGCACTGCCCTGGGCCACCATTTGGCCCCCAGGTCCTTCTCTGCTTGGGACCTGGACCCACCAGGTGGGAAGAGCCTGTCCCACCCAGCCATGGGGTCCTGGACGGGAGGAAGGGCTGGGGACAACCGCTGTAGGGGTCGCCTGTGCTGGGTGGTGCCTCTGTGCCCTGTTTGAATTCAGCTGATGCCAGGTCACCCCACCGGGCCCTGGGGCTGAGCCTCAGAGAGGGGAGTGGTCCCACAGTGCCCTCAGGAGGACAGAGCTGGGCTGGAACCCCAGGCAGGGCATGCCGGGCCCCCGCGTGGGGAGCCCCGCTGTGAGAGCAAGCGGACTCAGACTCGCCGCACTCTCAGGTTGGCACATGGGCCTTGGGGGTCTGGGCCGGAGACAGCAAATGCGCCCCGGGCTGCCGGGCCCTGGGACTTTGGGCAACATCTGGCAGGAGGGAATGCTGGGTGCAGACTGCGCCAGAACCCTGATGCCTGAGGGGCACCCCTGTGAGATCATCCCCCGGGGGAGCCCAGGTCCTTCCCATGACCACTCCCGGGGCTCCTGGGCTCCCTGTGGAGTCAGACTTCGCACCAGAGACCACATCCACTGTCCACTGGTCAGGGTTTTTGATGTGGGGACACACACACAGACCCCCACATCACACACAGACACCCCCCTCCCCCGCAGAACTCTATACCACACCCTGACACAGACACCCTGCAAAGCCCACATCACACAAAGCACATTGATACAGAACACAGACCCCACATCCTCCACTGACGCGCAGGCCACGCCCATGTGGCCCACAGACAAGCACAGACCACGCTGTACCCCTGCCCCCCCCCCGTCACATGCACGGCCCCACCCCGCACACGGACTCCCGGAGCCAGCCTTGGCAGCCTGCCGGAGCCCTGGGGCCTCTCAGTCCTTGCCCCACCCAGAGGCTCCTCAGCCTCCACTTGGCAGCCAGAGCTCAGGGGTGGGGGCATGGTGCCAGGAGGGCTGGAGGCTGGGGGTGGGCCCAGGGGGGGGCCCTGAGGCGGGGGGTTGGAGTGGGGGATCCGGAGCCCCACCATAGCATCTGAGGCCAGCACCCACACTTGCACTGGCACTGCCCTGGGCCACCATTTGGCCCCCAGGTCCTTCTCTGCTTGGGACCTGGACCCACCAGGTGGGAAGAGCCTGTCCCACCCAGCCATGGGGTCCTGGACGGGAGGAAGGGCTGGGGACAACCGCTGTAGGGGTCGCCTGTGCTGGGTGGTGCCTCTGTGCCCTGTTTGAATTCAGCTGATGCCAGGTCACCCCACCGGGCCCTGGGGCTGAGCCTCAGAGAGGGGAGTGGTCCCACAGTGCCCTCAGGAGGACAGAGCTGGGCTGGAACCCCAGGCAGGGCATGCCGGGCCCCCGCGTGGGGAGCCCCGCTGTGAGAGCAAGCGGACTCAGACTCGCCGCACTCTCAGGTTGGCACATGGGCCTTGGGGGTCTGGGCCGGAGACAGCAAATGCGCCCCGGGCTGCCGGGCCCTGGGACTTTGGGCAACATCTGGCAGGAGGGAATGCTGGGTGCAGACTGCGCCAGAACCCTGATGCCTGAGGGGCACCCCTGTGAGATCATCCCCCGGGGGAGCCCAGGTCCTTCCCATGACCACTCCCGGGGCTCCTGGGCTCCCTGTGGAGTCAGACTTCGCACCAGAGACCACATCCACTGTCCACTGGTCAGGGTTTTTGATGTGGGGACACACACACAGACCCCCACATCACACACAGACACCCCCCTCCCCCGCAGAACTCTATACCACACCCTGACACAGACACCCTGCAAAGCCCACATCACACAAAGCACATTGATACAGAACACAGACCCCACATCCTCCACTGACGCGCAGGCCACGCCCATGTGGCCCACAGACAAGCACAGACCACGCTGTACCCCTGCCCCCCCCCCGTCACATGCACGGCCCCACCCCGCACACGGACTCCCGGAGCCAGCCTTGGCAGCCTGCCGGAGCCCTGGGGCCTCTCAGTCCTTGCCCCACCCAGAGGCTCCTCAGCCTCCACTTGGCAGAAGCCAGAGCTCAGGGGTGGGCAGGTGTCCTGGGCAACACGCCTCCGGGGAGAATTCAGAAGGGGCGCCAGGCTTCCAGAGAGACATTCTGGAGGGCAGGGCGAGGATGTCGGGGGGTTGCCTTCAGGGCTGGGCGGCTGGATGCTGAGGCTTGGGGCTGGGGGATGTCCCTTTCCCCTCTACCCACACTGCCTGCACCCCAGGATGGGTCTGTTACCCCCTTGAGAGTGCTTTGGCTGACCTGGGGGTAAACGTGGGCACAAAAGAGGCCCTGGGCTCTGAGTCTGCATGGGCCCCTTTGCAGCTGCCCTGGTGGAGGTGGGGTTTCTGGGCCTCCATCCTGCTGCCCTCCTGGCTTGGAATGCCACAGGCACTCAGAAGCAGGGATCCCCACATCTTGTGCCCAGAACAAGGGGCTTGGACTCTAGGGTCACCCCTGGCCTGGCCAAGGTGCTCCCCCTACCGGTTCCAGGGCATGAGTCCTTTCCCAGAGCTCAAGGCCAGGCCAGTCTCGGTTTCCCAGAGTCGGGCCTGGTCAGAGCAGAGGCCCCACTGTGAAGAGCAGGCCTCTGACGCCTCTGGCCCACTGAGTCTGCCTGACATTCCAGCACTGGTGCTGGATGCTTCTGCTGGAAAGGGCCTAAGGCTCTCCTGGGCCATTTGTGGATGGGCCGAGGGGGTGGGGTACGGAAGGCCAGTGGGGCCCGGGCAGTGTGGTTCCCAGGAGGAGCAGGTTTTCCCTAGTCCTGTGGGGCTCTGCCCAGGGTTCCGGAGCAGTGGACAGTGGGTTTTGGAAGCATCCGACCTGACACCCCGGGGGCCCAGAAGGGTGGCCACAGGATAATAGAAGGTGGAGCTGATGCTGAGTCCTGGCTCACACAGTGGTTCTTGGAGAAGCACAGCTGGCCAGTCGCTGCCCCCTGAGGGTGACCCACTGTCTGCTCCAGTGAGAGCCCGCTAGGCTTCACCGGCTAGCAGCTTCCTGCCGAGTAGAGGGTCTAGGGGTGGCGGGAAGGCAGTCTTGCGGAGTGCCGCAATAGAAGGGTCCCTTCTCTCAGGAAGCTCCCCCAGCCTGGGCCTGGCTGGACCCTCACTCTCGTCAGCCGCGGGCCACTGTCGCCCAGCCCCAGGCCCTGGCCCTTGTGGAGGATGGCAAGCTGGCCCGCTCTGGCAGGAGGCATGCTCATAGGATAGGATGAAAATAGGAAGTGGCCTCCAGTGCCAGGCGGGTGCCCACCCGCCATCCTTCCCGAGGGTGGGGGCGGCTGCTCCTGGCAATGGAGGCCCTTCATCAGCCGCCGACAACTGCCAGGAGCCCTGTACCTAGCCTCCAGGAAATGCCGCCGGCCGTTTCGCGCGACCCCCTGAGGCTCAAAGGGCCACCCTGCCGGGGCGCCCTTTAGGAACCCAACCCTGCCCAATGCTCTTACTCCAATTTGTCCTCCCAGGACCCCTGCCAGGCAGACCTGTTACAGATGAGGAAAGTTGAGGCCCAGAGGTGGGCTCAAGGTCCAGTAGCCACTAGCTGGCTGTGCAAGAACTTGAGTGTGGGACTCTTCAGGTTCAGGGTTCGAGGGTGAGGTCCAGCCTCCGAGGCCAGGGAGCAGCTGGGAGGGCGAGGCCGAGCGAGCCCTGTTGAGGAGGGAGTCACCAGGGTGGCCTGAGGCTTAGAGTCCAGGGCTGGCCTGGTCCACCCCTGGTGGCCTCTGGGTTTCAAAGTCACTCCCTTCAGCATCCACTGGAAACCTGCTGTGTGTTCTGGGCTGCACCCGGTACTGGGAACTCAGCAGTGAGCCAGATGGGTTCCACCCTGCCTTGGGAGAGCCGACACTCTGTGGAAAGACGATGATCAACCTGTAAACAAACAAGGAAATGACGTCATTTCGGCAGGCCATGAAGGACACACAGCAGAGCGATGAAGACCGGAGCAGTGGACAGTGGGTTTTGGAAGCATCCGACCTGACACCCCGGGGGCCCAGAAGGGTGGCCACAGGATAATAGAAGGTGGAGCTGATGCTGAGTCCTGGCTCACACAGTGGTTCTTGGAGAAGCACAGCTGGCCAGTCGCTGCCCCCTGAGGGTGACCCACTGTCTGCTCCAGTGAGAGCCCGCTAGGCTTCACCGGCTAGCAGCTTCCTGCCGAGTAGAGGGTCTAGGGGTGGCGGGAAGGCAGTCTTGCGGAGTGCCGCAATAGAAGGGTCCCTTCTCTCAGGAAGCTCCCCCAGCCTGGGCCTGGCTGGACCCTCACTCTCGTCAGCCGCGGGCCACTGTCGCCCAGCCCCAGGCCCTGGCCCTTGTGGAGGATGGCAAGCTGGCCCGCTCTGGCAGGAGGCATGCTCATAGGATAGGATGAAAATAGGAAGTGGCCTCCAGTGCCAGGCGGGTGCCCACCCGCCATCCTTCCCGAGGGTGGGGGCGGCTGCTCCTGGCAATGGAGGCCCTTCATCAGCCGCCGACAACTGCCAGGAGCCCTGTACCTAGCCTCCAGGAAATGCCGCCGGCCGTTTCGCGCGACCCCCTGAGGCTCAAAGGGCCACCCTGCCGGGGCGCCCTTTAGGAACCCAACCCTGCCCAATGCTCTTACTCCAATTTGTCCTCCCAGGACCCCTGCCAGGCAGACCTGTTACAGATGAGGAAAGTTGAGGCCCAGAGGTGGGCTCAAGGTCCAGTAGCCACTAGCTGGCTGTGCAAGAACTTGAGTGTGGGACTCTTCAGGTTCAGGGTTCGAGGGTGAGGTCCAGCCTCCGAGGCCAGGGAGCAGCTGGGAGGGCGAGGCCGAGCGAGCCCTGTTGAGGAGGGAGTCACCAGGGTGGCCTGAGGCTTAGAGTCCAGGGCTGGCCTGGTCCACCCCTGGTGGCCTCTGGGTTTCAAAGTCACTCCCTTCAGCATCCACTGGAAACCTGCTGTGTGTTCTGGGCTGCACCCGGTACTGGGAACTCAGCAGTGAGCCAGATGGGTTCCACCCTGCCTTGGGAGAGCCGACACTCTGTGGAAAGACGATGATCAACCTGTAAACAAACAAGGAAATGACGTCATTTCGGCAGGCCATGAAGGACACACAGCAGAGCGATGAAGACACTGAGAGTGGCTGTGGGGTTTTAGCTCAGGGATCAGAGGTGATCTTGTCCCTGGAGATGATCCTTGAGCTGAGACTTGTATGTCAAGAAGGAGCCAACCAAAGGATCCTAAGGCAGGGACCGTGTACCAGGCAGAGGTGCAGTGAGGGCAAAGGCCCTACGACAGGAACAGGTTTGAAGTTGGGGAACAGAGAGTTCCAGGTTACCAGCAGTGCCAAGATGCAGGCCACTGCCTGTCCCGCGCTCCCCATGCAGGTGACCTGAATAGGCACCGGTGTCTGCCCTGAACGCTGTGTCAGGGAGCTGTGCCGGACTTCACAGTGCGTGGAGAATTCCTAAGCAGAGTCCTAGAACTCGTCTTCCACGTCTTCCTGGAGGACGGGGTAAGGGTACCAGCAAGGGACGAGAGCTTGCCTCTGCTGTAATAGATGGCTCATCCCTTCCCCGCTGTGCTCCAGGCTGACCTAACAGGACCCCCTGACCCCTGTGTCTCAGGCGCTGAGACGGGAGCTTCTCAAAGTGGGTGGGGCCGTTGTAGGCATCCTGGTCCTCCAGTCCCATGGCAGCCTTTGCTCTGACCAAGGGCAGCTGGGGTGTGGCTGAGTTCTGATGAGTAAGCAGGGCGTGCTTCCTGGCCACCCACCAGGGAAAGGGAACCGTGGAACTCAGGTGGGAAACACAGGTGTTTGTGCTGATCCTAGGGGGTATGTCTCGTAGGAAAAGAACACACAAGTCCAGATAAAAGTCATCTGAAATAGTTTATGGGCTTCCCGGGTGCCACAAGTGGTAAAGAACCTGCTTGCCAGTCTGGGAGACGTAAGAGAAACGGGTTTGGTCTTTGGGTCGGGAAGATCCCCGGGAGGAGAGCATGACGACTCACTGCAATACTCTTGCCTGGAGAATCCCATGAACAGAAGGCTGGCGGGCTACAGTCCATAGTGTTGCAAAAGAGTCGTACTCAACTGACCCAACTTAGCATGCATGTTAGTTCATAGGGAGTTCATGGAGGAGAGAAGTTTGTCTGGCGAGGGGCCAGGGGAAAAGAAGTAGCAACAGAGTGGAGCCCAGGAGCAGGTGAGCTGGAGATGTAGGGAAGATGCGGCTGTGCCCAGAAGTCAGCGTGGCCCCAGGGCTAAAGGAGTCATTCATGGCTTTTGACCTCACACCCGTGACCTTGTCAAATCAGACATAGAGCTGTTTGCTAGGGTTCTCTGGCCACTTTATCTTGTTCTTCTCCAGAAAAGATTCTGACCTTGTCTTTTACCCCTTTGCTGTCTCACATGTTCATCAAAAGGGAAGCCATTCTCTGAAAGACCAGACTGGCCCCCCTGCCCAGTCTGTCCCCAAGCACGATTGCTTTGAAGGCACCAGTCCTACTCCTGATCTCATGAATGCTATCTTCTCACTGCAGATCTTGCCTCCAGCCCTCTTCTTGCACCCCAATTCTTTATTTCACTTCAGTTTAGTGGAGCACAGGATTCTTGACGGAAAATCATTTCCCTAAGCGCCTAGAGTATTTGATTCTCTAGTCTTCTGGCTTCCACTGATACTGAGGAGAAGTCTGTTGCCAATCTGATTGTCATTCCTTTGTGAAATTACTTTTCTTGCTGATACTTTTAAGATTGTCATTTTGTTTTGAAAGTTCTGTAGCATTACTATTATGTGAACTTCTTTTTAATTTATGCTTCTAGGATTCAGTGTGCATCTTCAGTGTGAGGAAAATGAAAACGAAAGTGAAGTTGCTCAGTTGTGTTTGACTCTTTGCGACCCATGGATGAGCCATGGAATTCTCCAGGCAAGGATACTAGAGTCGGTAGCCTGTCCCTTCTCCAGGGGATCTTCCTGACCCAGGGATCGAACCAGGGTTCCTGCATGGCAGGTGGATTCTTTATCAGCTGAGCTATGTGAGGATTCATTCTTTAATTCTGGAAATTTCTCAGCCATTAAGTCTTGAGCTTTTCCTGCATTCACCTTCTGGAATTTCTATTATACGTATGTTGGACCTTCTTGAACCATCTCATTTTATCTTCCAAGAGCCTTTGTATGTATCTTATTTTTCCTTGTTTTTATGTCTCTGTGCTGCCTTTCATGAAATTTTCTTCAGATGTGTTTTCCAATTTTCCAATCCCCTCTTCCACCATACCTGATTGGCTCTATAATCCATCCACTGAACTTTTATACTGATATGACTATTAGATAGCCTATGAAATCTGCCTGCTCTTTATTCTTTTTTTTTTCTTTTGCCTCTAAGTCATCATTCATTTACTTTCATCCATCTTTTTTATTCTTTGGCCTGTGTAGGCCTCCCATTGCAGTGGCCTCTGTCTCTGCAGAGCACCACCTTTGGACGCATGTGCTCCAGAGTGTTGGGTCATAATTGGACACACCGGTCCAGCTGCTCCGCGGCACGTGGGATCTTCCTGGGCCAAGGATCGAACTGGTGCCCCTTGCACTGCAAGGCAGACTCTTTACCCACTGGACCACCCGGGAAGACCTGTTCTTTATTCTTAAGTAACATTTTTATTATGTCTTCCACTCCCTCTTCTGTCTTCTTAGTAATTAAGCACTTTTATTATGTAACCTCTTCCAAATTGCTCTAGTATCTATTAATATGTCTAAGATGGCCTGCTGAAGCAGTGGCTTGCTTTCTCACGTCATTCATAATTTCTCTTTATTGTGAGTCCATCTTCACCGGGGATGGTTTTTCTATAGACAGTGCCCTGGGTGGAGGTGTCCATACAAAGTGGTGAGAAGTAAATTTTATGGTTCTTTATCAGTTTTTATGTTAATTTCTAGACTTGGGTCTCTAGAGCCCTGGTTTGTGTCAAGTTGAATCCCACACCATTTGTGTCTCTGGCTAGGGTTTTCGTTTCTCAGAGGCGATTCCTTTCTCCTACCCGCTGTCCCAGGAGGACGGAAAGTCACATTTCTTGGGTCAGCTTTACAAGTCTGTATTGGACAGGACAGCCCTTCCAGGCCCGGGTTTTACATGAGGACGTGAGTTCCACCACTTCAGGGAGTCCCGGACACCTATTCTGTCCCTGTGTTCTGCCTGATTGTGTGACATGACCCTCAGTGCCTCTAGATGTCTCAACCCTCCTCCCCCGTCCCCACCAAGTGCATCTCCTTGACTTGTCTCTGAGTGAAGTCTCCCACCTCCACCACCCCGCTTCCGGTTCCAGGACTCCCCTTTCTGGCTCCAGGCTGTGTGACACAGTGATGCTCAGAACCCCAGAGGGGGCCCGACAGCACGGATGCCTCAGACACACTCTCCCACTCCCAGGAACCCCACACTCTGACCTGTTATAGCCATTTGAATCAGTGACCTTTTAGCGAAAAACTGTGCAACAGGTGAAGTGAAACCTAGAACATTCTAGCCATGAAGCCAGGGCTTTTCGATGTACCTCGATCACTGATAGTCAAGCTGGGACAATTTTGTCCTCCTAGGGGGGTTTCAGCAATGCCTGGAGACAGTTTTGAGCGTCGTGATTGGGGGCGCAGGTGGGGAAATGTTCCTGGCATTTCGTGGAGAACGCCTGGGGAGGTGGCCAAACATTCTACCATGCACAGGACAGTCCTCAACGACCCAGAATTAATTTTCCAGCCTTGCATGCCTACGGAGCCACTGTTGAAGAACCTTGCTACCCTCTCCTTCCCTTTCTCACAATGAGGCACTGAACCCTGTCTGCAGTGGAAGCGAGGGACAGAGAGGAGCGGTCTGAGATCCTGACCCCCGGGTGTGCCCAGTCAGGGGGACAGAAGACTCCTGAGACCAGCCCTAGGTTGAGAATGCATCTGGAGGCAGAGTGGGTCTCATCAGCTCCAAGGGAGCCTGATGTCTGGAATGTCCCAGCTAGTACACAGAGCCTCGTGGGGGCCGGCCCCGCCTGTCTTCTCCTCGGCTCCCTCCCCTGGGCAGCCACACGCCAGCCACACGCTTCTCTGTGATGTGGGGAGCAGGCGTGTGGTCGTTGGAGCCGGCCGGCCCTCGTGGGGGGGCTGAAGACATATCTCTGGTGCCATCTTTCCTGTTCTGATAAATAACTGATCTGTGGTTGAGGCAAGAAGGTCACCTCTGCCCAGGGAAGCTCAGGAACAAACCACTTGTGACCGGTGGGAAGAGCCAGGGTGGGGGCAGCGGGAAGTCTGCCTTCCCTGGCCACCGGGCTGCTGGGGGCAGATTTCAGAAAAGGGAAGTGCTGAGCTAGGGCAGCATTTCCTGTGGTCGCAGCAGTCAGGGCATCGGGGCAGGCCTGGCAAATCAGAGGGGAGGCTGGCCTGCCCCAGGAGGGGACGAGGGGAGCCTTCCCGGGCCGGGGACCCTGGCTAGGCAGCCTGCGCTGTCCTTCGTGGGTCTGGGCTGGGGGCCTGGGGGTGAAGGGACTTACTAAAATGCCCGTGGGGGACACAGGTCCTCCATTTGGGAATCTTCCAGAGCTCTGCCCTGCCCTGAAAATGAGGTCCACCAGGGCTTGGAGAGCAGCTCCTTGCTCCTGGTTGTCTCCAGACGCTGCCTGTTCTGCACCTGCTCACGAAGTTCCCGGGAACGGAGTAAGGGATTCCCCAGAGGCCTGCTGCCCCTTCCCAGGAACCCCACACTCTGGCTGGGCTGCTCCGTGGAACCCCCTTCCTCCCAGTGACCAGAGCCAAGAAGCGCCTGATGTTGCTCAAGCAGGCAGCCGTCTGTCTGTGTCCTTTTGTCTCTTGTTAGGGAGGGAATTGGAGCAACCCAGGAGTAAGGGAGGTGGCCAGGCCCCCACGGCTCCTGAGGACCCCCTCCCCTCCTCTGAGCATCACAGAGCATGAGCCCAGGCTCTGATCCCTGAAGAGAGCTGGGCCTGGGAGGGGAGCTGAGGGCAGACTGGCTTCCCTCTGGTCCCAGCCTCAAGGACGGGCTGGCCCTTTGCTGCCCCTGCCTCTGAGCTGAGTCCCTTCCACCCTACCTTGATGGTCCAGCTTCACGACAGTCCCATCAGACGTTGTGTGTTTGTTGCTCAGCCGTGTCCGACCCTATGGACTGTAGCCCACCAGATTCCTCTATCCATGAGATTGTCCAGGAGAGAAGATGGCAGTGGGTCGCCATTCCCTCCTCCAGGGGATCTTCCCGATCCAGGGATCAAATATACATCTCCTGAGTTTCCTACCCTGCAGGTGGATTCTTTACCCCTGAGCCACTGGGGTAGAGGACACAAATAAACCCCGGGGCATTCCTCTGTCCTTTCTGCCCTGGCTGTGGTCAGGGAGCATGGCTCCATCAGCCCCACAGCCTTGCAGCCAACAGCCCTGAGCTCTCCAGAGGCTCTGAGGCTGGCGAGGGTGGGTGTGCGGGGCCTGGAGGTTGAAGGGGGGTCTGCTTCCCCGCTTCCAGCGGGAGGCTGTGACTTGCAACGGTCGAGTCAGCAAGACCAGCCGCTGGCTCTGGCCCGCAGTGCTCAGGTCGCACGCACAGGGCCTGGGGGACAACCAGGGCAGCCCACCCCCCACCCCCGATCTCTCTTGACCTTGAGTCACCTTTTCTCTTTGTCTCTCTCTCTCAGTCTCTTGTCTATTCTCTCTTTCGTAAGGCCCTTCCGTCACAGGGACTCCCACCCCCTCTCTCTCTATATTTATGCATCTGTCAGTCTGTCTGTCTTGCTCTCTGTGTTGCTCTCTGCTTATCTCTCTTTCCTATCACCTGCCCCAACTCTGGCTCCTCTGCGTCTGCTGGGTCTGTCTGCAACTCCCTGTCTCCCTGCTTCTCTCTCTGTCTCTCTCTCCCTCCAAGCTCACCCCCAGCCCTGATCTCTCCATGGCGCTGCCGTCCAGAGTCCCTGCAGGCAGCCATCATCTTGGCCGGACCTGGGGGGGCGTTTCTTCGTCGCCTGTGGGCCCTCATTCTGTTATCAGTTGGAAATGAATCAGAGATTAGGAAACGGGGTTGGGGGCTTGGGGGTGTTATCGCTCGGCGCACACCGGGCTCTCCGCTAATCTCTGGCGGTCCTGGGTTCGAGAGGAAATGCAGTTGCAACACCGAGCCCTTCTTACCGTCACTGTCATGTCCGTGGTAGGCGGTGGGGTCATGGGTGCGAGGCTGGCAGGGGCGAGGGAGTAGTCTGAGCGTGAGGCCCCGGCTCCTGGCGGGTGTGTGCGCACCCACACAGGCACACACGCACACACACACACGGACACGGGAAGCCGCCTTTGCACACTTCCCCCGCTGCCGAGCCTTGCCCCTCATCCTTCCACTCTCTCCTAGGGCTGGCTTCTCCGCTCTGCCCCAGGCTCTGCATGAGCCATGGCGTGGTCCATCCTCCAGGGGATCTTCCCGATCCAGGGATCAAATATACATCTCCTGAGTTTCCTACCCTGCAGGTGGATTCTTTACCCCTGAGCCACTGGGGTAGAGGACACAAATAAACCCCGGGGCATTCCTCTGTCCTTTCTGCCCTGGCTGTGGTCAGGGAGCATGGCTCCATCAGCCCCACAGCCTTGCAGCCAACAGCCCTGAGCTCTCCAGAGGCTCTGAGGCTGGCGAGGGTGGGTGTGCGGGGCCTGGAGGTTGAAGGGGGGTCTGCTTCCCCGCTTCCAGCGGGAGGCTGTGACTTGCAACGGTCGAGTCAGCAAGACCAGCCGCTGGCTCTGGCCCGCAGTGCTCAGGTCGCACGCACAGGGCCTGGGGGACAACCAGGGCAGCCCACCCCCCACCCCCGATCTCTCTTGACCTTGAGTCACCTTTTCTCTTTGTCTCTCTCTCTCAGTCTCTTGTCTTTTTCTCTGTCTTTCGTAAGGCCCTTCAGCCCCCGGGACTCCCAACCCCTCTCTCTCTATATTTATGCATCTGTCAGTCTGTCTGTCTTGCTCTCTGTGTTGCTCTCTGCTTATCTCTCTTTCCTATCACCTGCCCCAACTCTGGCTCCTCTGCGTCTGCTGGGTCTGTCTGCAACTCCCTGTCTCCCTGCTTCTCTCTCTGTCTCTCTCTCCCTCCAAGCTCACCCCCAGCCCTGATCTCTCCATGGCGCTGCCGTCCAGAGTCCCTGCAGGCAGCCATCATCTTGGCCGGACCTGGGGGGGCGTTTCTTCGTCGCCTGTGGGCCCTCATTCTGTTATCAGTTGGAAATGAATCAGAGATTAGGAAACGGGGTTGGGGGCTTGGGGGTGTTATCGCTCGGCGCACACCGGGCTCTCCGCTAATCTCTGGCGGTCCTGGGTTCGAGAGGAAATGCAGTTGCAACACCGAGCCCTTCTTACCGTCACTGTCATGTCCGTGGTAGGCGGTGGGGTCATGGGTGCGAGGCTGGCAGGGGCGAGGGAGTAGTCTGAGCGTGAGGCCCCGGCTCCTGGCGGGTGTGTGCGCACCCACACAGGCACACACGCACACACACACACGGACACGGGAAGCCGCCTTTGCACACTTCCCCCGCTGCCGAGCCTTGCCCCTCATCCTTCCACTCTCTCCTAGGGCTGGCTTCTCCGCTCTGCCCCAGGCTCTGCAGTCCTGCTCTCCCAGACGACGGGGAGCTCCTCTCCAGTGCAAGCTCTGCTGCAGTGCTCCGGACCAGCCCGGCGTCATCACGGCGGCCGCCACACTTCTAGGTCCAGTGCCTGCCTCACTCCACGCCCTCTCCGCCCACTGCCCCTGGGCGGTCTTTGCTTGGCCACCTGGCCTCCTCACCCCTCCTCTGGGCCCCAGCCTCTGCCTGGAAGACTTTCCTCTCTCACCCGTCTGGCCAAACCCCTGGACCCCGGCTCACTCAGCTCTCACGTCACTTTCCCAGAGCATCAAGGGGTCCATCGGTGCACCGTCTCGGAGGCTCTGCCTTCATGGCTCGGATTTCCTGTAACCACACCGGACTTTCCAGGGGCGATTCCTTGTGTCTCATCTGCCTCCCACCGGGCTCGCTGGGTGTGCTGGGGTTGGAACCAAATCCTCCACCACGCGTCCAGGACCTGGTCCACTAGACAGTAGTTGCCGGAACAGAGATGCAGACCCTTGCAGGTGCACATAGAGAAACACAGACACACACAGGCCCTGCCCGGGAACTCCCGCATAGGCAAACACCCGGTCCAATTTACAGCCGTGGGCCTGCGAACCCACGAACCCAGAGAGACAGACAGAGAGACAGACACACGTGCACCTCCCCCCATCCCCTGTGCCTCTTGTCAGCCGGCAGGCACTCCAGTCCCCTGGGTCATGGGGACCCCCAACCCTGCCCCTGGAGAGGGAAGCCCTGTCTGTGGGGACCTCCTGGATTCTGTTTCTCCCCAGGTTGGGGGCTTGGGGTGTTATTGTTCGGCGCACACCGGGCTCTCCGCTAATCTCTGGCGGTCCTGGGTTAGAGGGGAAATGCAGTTGCAACACCGAGCCCTTCTTACCGTCACTGTCATGTCCGTGGTAGGCGGTGGGGTCATGGGTGCGAGGCTGGCAGGGGCGAGGGAGTAGTCTGAGCGTGAGGCCCCGGCTCCTGGCGGGTGTGTGCGCACCCACACAGGCACACACGCACACACACACGGACACGGGAAGCCGCCTTTGCACACTTCCCCCGCTGCCGAGCCTTGCCCCTCATCCTTCCACTCTCTCCTAGGGCTGGCTTCTCCGCTCTGCCCCAGGCTCTGCAGTCCTGCTCTCCCAGACGACGGGGAGCTCCTCTCCAGTGCAAGCTCTGCTGCAGTGCTCCGGACCAGCCCGGCGTCATCACGGCGGCCGCCACACTTCTAGGTCCAGTGCCTGCCTCACTCCACGCCCTCTCCGCCCACTGCCCCTGGGCGGTCTTTGCTTGGCCACCTGGCCTCCTCACCCCTCCTCTGGGCCCCAGCCTCTGCCTGGAAGACTTTCCTCTCTCACCCGTCTGGCCAAACCCCTGGACCCCGGCTCACTCAGCTCTCACGTCACTTTCCCAGAGCATCAAGGGGTCCATCGGTGCACCGTCTCGGAGGCTCTGCCTTCATGGCTCGGATTTCCTGTAACCACACCGGACTTTCCAGGGGCGATTCCTTGTGTCTCATCTGCCTCCCACCGGGCTCGCTGGGTGTGCTGGGGTTGGAACCAAATCCTCCACCACGCGTCCAGGACCTGGTCCACTAGACAGTAGTTGCCGGAACAGAGATGCAGACCCTTGCAGGTGCACATAGAGAAACACAGACACACACAGGCCCTGCCCGGGAACTCCCGCATAGGCAAACACCCGGTCCAATTTACAGCCGTGGGCCTGCGAACCCACGAACCCAGAGAGACAGACAGAGAGACAGACACACGTGCACCTCCCCCCATCCCCTGTGCCTCTTGTCAGCCGGCAGGCACTCCAGTCCCCTGGGTCATGGGGACCCCCAACCCTGCCCCTGGAGAGGGAAGCCCTGTCTGTGGGGACCTCCTGGATTCTGTTTCTCCCCCAGCCTTGGCTTCAGGGAACCGAGGTCCCAGGTTCCCTAGGCAGAATTGCCTGGGCCCTGGACTGGAGGTCTTACTTCTTACAAGTAGCATGCAGGCCCTATGCCTAGTACCACAGCCAGAAGGACCTAGCACAGAGATGAACCCTGGGAGCACCCGTTAGCCTCTTAGGTGGCCTTTTAAAGAGAAGTGACATTAGGGGAAAGACAGGAGCAACACCCACGAAGCTAGAGCTTAGTACTTTTCTCAGCAGCATTTGCTTTCGGAAATCACTGCCGAAGTTAATCCAGTTAGGGTTTCTGTCCTAGGCTCAGGGAGGTTCCAGCTGGAAACAGGCAGCCCGGGTGGCAGAAGGCAGGAGGTCAGGATGGACAGCCGCTTGGTGGGCAGGCAGCGGGAGGGCGCAGGGGCATGGGATGGGGCCTCCCCTGGCTTCCTCTAGGACCGGGGGCAGGGGGCAGCTGGCCCTGGAAAGGCAGACAAAGTGGGGGGCAGAGAGCGGCCTGCATTCCTGCAGGAGAGGCTGGGGCTTTGAGACAGCAGGCAGCTGTCATCCGAGGCACCTCCAGGCAGCTGCCCTCTCTCAGGTGGCCTTTGCCATCCTCCCCGCCCAGCAGAGACGAGCAGGGAGGCCTCCTCAGGGTTCCGACGACCTCTGAGGGTCTGGCGAGAGCCTGTTTCTCTGCTGTCACCAGCCCCGACCAGAAAGAACTAGAACCATGTGTCCTGCTCCCCCGGCGTGGGAGGAGGACACTGCTGGGCCCTTCCTTCAAATCGAAGGGCGTCTTCCCAGCTACCCGCGGGCTGACCCTCCACCAGCCCCACACCACCGTCCCTCCCCCAAGAAGGGTGCTCTCGAATGCTCCTTCCCTGCCGGCCCCAGCAACTTCTCGGTCCCTCTGTCCCGATTTCCGGGCTCCTGCGCCAGGCCCACGCCTCGCCCTCGCCCACACCCAGGTTTCCAGCCTCCCTGGCGGGAAGGGTGCGCTGCGTGGGGAAGGCGGGAGGGGCTTCCGCAGCACCCAAGTCTCTAGGGCCCTGTTTCCCTGTCCCTCCAGGGGGCTGGCGGCTGGCCTGGCGTCTCTCGGATGGAGACGCTGAAGACTCCTAGGCTGATCT
Source organism: Tragulus kanchil (assembly GCA_022376925.1). Lineage (NCBI taxonomy): Eukaryota > Metazoa > Chordata > Mammalia > Artiodactyla > Tragulidae > Tragulus > Tragulus kanchil. The sequence continues at coordinate 114,434,811 of JAIOJX010000031.1, forward strand.
GAGAAACGTGAGAACAGGGCTCGGAAAATCGGCCGTTTATGTGGTTTGGGGTTTGAGCGAGTTTCACAACTGATCTCCCAAGAACACGGTCCAGTCAGATGTGTTCCCGCCCAGGGCCCGTTAGCCTCTTAGGTGGCCTTTTAAAGAGAAGTGACATTAGGGGAAAGACAGGAGCAACACCCACAGCTAGAGCTTAGTACTTTTCTCAGCAGCATTTGCTTTGAAATCACTGCCGAAGTTAATCCAGTTAGGGTTTCTGTCCTAGGCTCAGGAGGTTCCAGCTGGAAACAGGCAGCCCGGGTGGCAGAAGGCAGGAGGTCAGGATGGACAGCCGCTTGGTGGGCAGGCAGCGGGAGGGCGCAGGGGCATGGGATGGGGCCTCCCCTGGCTTCCTCTAGGACCGGGGGCAGGGGGCAGCTGGCCCTGGAAAGGCAGACAAAGTGGGGGGCAGAGAGCGGCCTGCATTCCTGCAGGAGAGGCTGGGGCTTTGAGACAGCAGGCAGCTGTCATCCGAGGCACCTCCAGGCAGCTGCCCTCTCTCAGGTGGCCTTTGCCATCCTCCCCGCCCAGCAGAGACGAGCAGGGAGGCCTCCTCAGGGTTCCGACGACCTCTGAGGGTCTGGCGAGAGCCTGTTTCTCTGCTGTCACCAGCCCCGACCAGAAAGAACTAGAACCATGTGTCCTGCTCCCCCGGCGTGGGAGGAGGACACTGCTGGGCCCTTCCTTCAAATCGAAGGGCGTCTTCCCAGCTACCCGCGGGCTGACCCTCCACCAGCCCCACACCACCGTCCCTCCCCCAAGAAGGGTGCTCTCGAATGCTCCTTCCCTGCCGGCCCCAGCAACTTCTCGGTCCCTCTGTCCCGATTTCCGGGCTCCTGCGCCAGGCCCACGCCTCGCCCTCGCCCACACCCAGGTTTCCAGCCTCCCTGGCGGGAAGGGTGCGCTGCGTGGGGAAGGCGGGAGGGGCTTCCGCAGCACCCAAGTCTCTAGGGCCCTGTTTCCCTGTCCCTCCAGGGGGCTGGCGGCTGGCCTGGCGTCTCTCGGATGGAGACGCTGAAGACTCCTAGGCTGATCTGAGAAATGTGAGAACAGGGCTGGGAAAATCGGCCGTTTTTGTGGTTTGGGGGTTTGAAGCGAGTTTCACAACTGATCTCCCAAGAACACGGTCCAGTCAGATGTGTTCCCCGCCCAGGGGCCCGTTTGCCTGCTGACTCTGCGCTGACCGCCCGCCCGCCCGCCCGGCGGGGCCGCGAGGGGAGGGCCGGGCCTGAGGCAGGGGGCTTCGCCCACCCACTCCACTTGTTCCCCGTGTTCTCTCTTTGGGGGATGAGACGATGGAGCTTTTGGGGGGCTTGCGTGGTTTCTGCCTGGTCCTTTGGCGTGGAGAGAGGCATCTGCCCGGCTCCCCTCTCTCATCCTGGAAATCCTCCCAGATGCCTCTGGGGCAGGTGTACCCTTTACAGCCTTCATCTATGGGGACAGGAAAGCCAATCATTTCTTTTGCTGCTGGGACCTTGGGCTGAGGCTGACTGGCACGGGGTACCAGAGGGACTCGCTTTGGTGGGTCAGGGAGAAAGTGGGGACCTCAGACAGCTCCTCCCAGCCTACCCTGGGTCCCCAGAACACCCATCGCTTCCTTTCCAGCCAGCAGCCTGCTGGAGCGAGGAAGGGGTCCCCTGCCTCCAAGTCGCCTGGCCCCCTGGCCTGTCCTTCCACTCTGGGAAGTCCCGAGCTGCCTCAGGCTGGCCGGGGCAGAACTGAAATTGGTGACATCTGCCTTTCTGGCCCCTCTGCTCTCGCTCCCGCCCACTCGCCCCAGACTCTTTCTGCAGGCGCTCCCTCCAGACCCAGGAGGACGAGCCGCGTGTGCTGCCCGAGGGAGGGCGCCCCACTGCTCTCCACACCGCCCGCCCCAGCCCAGGCCCTGGTGAGCCCGAAGTTCCCCACGTCTGGAGGTCTGGAGGTCGGCACGTGACTCTGTGGACCGCCACCCCTCGGCTCAGGGGCATGGTGCTCTCCGACAGCACAGCAAAGTGGAGACTAGGCCCAGGACATGGGGTGAGGCAGTGGCGCGAAGGGGCAGAACCCCAGCTTCTTGCTTCCGCTGGGAGACCAGGACAGTCCTGCGTCCAGTTACCAAGGGAGGATGTGGCTGGAGACTCGCCACGTCCCACAGGGCAGCTGAGACGAGAGGCTGGGGCGAGGAGTCATCAGATTCACAGCCAGCGAGACGGACGGCTGGTCGCGTGCTTGGTCAGGGGAGGGTCAAGTGGTCACGCAGACGTGGGGGGCCTGCCCGGTGGAGAGTCCCACTTGGCCACGTGCCGGGGTCAGGGAGAAGTGGCGTGGCCAGACACAGCGCCTGGCTGGGCAGGCAGAGTTGAGCGGACCCACGGAATCCTCTCGATCAGGACCAGATAAGCCTGAGCCGTGGAACACATGCCCAGGTGGACCGCTGGCCAGCCTCTGAGGACCCCTCAGGGAGCCTAGCTTTGGGGTGGGTGTAGGCAGGCAGGTGAGCCCCACGGCGTCCGTGTTGGGCAGAGACACCCCGCCACGACCTCCAGGCTGGGCCCGGGAAGGCTGGGGCTCTCTGGGTGCATCGGCCGAGGGCCCGTGTCCCCCTTCCCGTTCCCTATCCATACACCCCCTCCCAGCTTCCTGTTTCTGTTTTGGGGCCTCAGGAACTTCCCCTTCTCATGATGGTTCAAAATGGCTTGCTGGTCTCAGTTGGTGGCCCGTCGCCCAGACCAAGGGACGCGGACAGAGGGAGGGAGGGGGCTCTGTGTCCCGGGGAGGGGGCGGTGGGCCCACTGGGCGAGTCCTACAGTGCTCCGGCCCTGGCGAAGCTTCCCCAGTGCCTCGGGGCTTCTGGTGTGAGCAGTGCTCCAGGCCACGGTGCCCAGACCACGCGGCTGTGACTTTGCACGGTCGCTGTGCCCCTTCCTGCCTCCGACAGAGGACCTGGGAGGTTTCATGCCCTCCCCTTCTTCCTGCTTCCTCCCAGGCACCCTCGCACTCGACAGACACTCGTGGGCAGCATCAGATCGTCCCACGAGAACACACACACGCACACTCACACACGCATGCACGTGGCTCAACCCACGGGAGGCTGACGCCTGGCCTGGGCAGTGTCCTTGTGCGTGCGTGTCTTGGGGTGTATGTGTGTTTGTGTGTGCGCAGCATCAAGTAGGGTGAACGGGCGTGTGGGTCTCTCCGAGTGAGCGTGAGGCGGGGCGCCACCTCCTCCCAATCGCATCCTGCGCCTGAGCAGAGCCTCTCCTTCAAAGGAAGCGGAGCGGCGTCCGCCGAGTCCCTGAGCTCACCCTCAGGGAGCACAGGGTGGCGGGTGGGCTTCCCTCCCGTGACGCCTTGGGGGCCTGCCCGGTGGAGAGTCCCACTTGGCCACGTGCCGGGGTCAGGGAGAAGTGGCGTGGCCAGACACAGCGCCTGGCTGGGCAGGCAGAGTTGAGCGGACCCACGGAATCCTCTCGATCAGGACCAGATAAGCCTGAGCCGTGGAACACATGCCCAGGTGGACCGCTGGCCAGCCTCTGAGGACCCCTCAGGGAGCCTAGCTTTGGGGTGGGTGTAGGCAGGCAGGTGAGCCCCACGGCGTCCGTGTTGGGCAGAGACACCCCGCCACGACCTCCAGGCTGGGCCCGGGAAGGCTGGGGCTCTCTGGGTGCATCGGCCGAGGGCCCGTGTCCCCCTTCCCGTTCCCTATCCATACACCCCCTCCCAGCTTCCTGTTTCTGTTTTGGGGCCTCAGGAACTTCCCCTTCTCATGATGGTTCAAAATGGCTTGCTGGTCTCAGTTGGTGGCCCGTCGCCCAGACCAAGGGACGCGGACAGAGGGAGGGAGGGGGCTCTGTGTCCCGGGGAGGGGGCGGTGGGCCCACTGGGCGAGTCCTACAGTGCTCCGGCCCTGGCGAAGCTTCCCCAGTGCCTCGGGGCTTCTGGTGTGAGCAGTGCTCCAGGCCACGGTGCCCAGACCACGCGGCTGTGACTTTGCACGGTCGCTGTGCCCCTTCCTGCCTCCGACAGAGGACCTGGGAGGTTTCATGCCCTCCCCTTCTTCCTGCTTCCTCCCAGGCACCCTCGCACTCGACAGACACTCGTGGGCAGCATCAGATCGTCCCACGAGAACACACACACGCACACTCACACACGCATGCACGTGGCTCAACCCACGGGAGGCTGACGCCTGGCCTGGGCAGTGTCCTTGTGCGTGCGTGTCTTGGGGTGTATGTGTGTTTGTGTGTGCGCAGCATCAAGTAGGGTGAACGGGCGTGTGGGTCTCTCCGAGTGAGCGTGAGGCGGGGCGCCACCTCCTCCCAATCGCATCCTGCGCCCTGAGCAGAGCCTCTCCCTTCAAAGGAAGCGGAGCGGCGTCCGCCGAGTCCCTGAGCTCACCCTCAGGGAGCACAGGGTGGCGGGGTGGGCTTCCCTCCCCCCGTGACGCCTTGGGGGTGCCTGAGGTGAGTGCAGGGGAACATGATCAAGTTGCCGCCTTGGACCAATCCCCTTGACCCATTGAGGAGGTATGGTCACGGGGACCTCATGGGCACTGGGCCAGGGTGGGGTCTGGGGGTGAATGCGGGCAGTGCTGCTGAGACCAGACCCACGTCCATCTTCCTACTCATCCAGCTCACCAGGGGAGGACCTGAGGGTTCAGGGGCTTGCTCCCAGGGGCTGGAGCAGACGTCCAGGTCAGGACAGTGCCATTCCACCACAGGTCCTGGCCAGCAAGCATTTCCTGAGCTCTAGCTACGGACCAGGTGTCTCCTTCACTGTCTGATGACCGTCACCATCGTTTAAGGACCAGCAGGTTGATGCTGTGTGATCAGGAGGCTGTGGATCTGGGACCCCGAGCTGATGGTCACATGGCAGGGACCCGCCTCCACCTCGGGGCCTGGCTGCCCCCTTCCTGGGGATGGCCCCACAGGGAGATAGAGTAGAGAACTCAAGAGCCCAGGGTCACCCGGTTTCCTCAGTCAGCGCCTGGCTTGTGCTGCCTGAGCATGGAGGGCAGGCGGAGAGCAGACACTCGCTGATTGTTTACAGTGAGGTCTTGGGGCCATAATTAAGACTCCGAGAATCTGGCCTTTATCGGCCAGGTATCTCAGCAGCCTCCGAAGGGGAAACATCCCGGAGCATCTAATGAAGGAAAGTTGGACCGGTTTTAAGAGTTTTTAAACTGTGAAGAATAGGCCTTTGTTGCCAGCTCTCCCCTCCTGTGGCAGCCTGCCTGGTGCCTGGACTCCGGAGGCTGCCCCGGGCCAGGGGCAGGACCAGGCAGCCCCAGCCCCTGCAGCCCGACCCGGCCAGGCTGAGCCCCGGCCCCGACCACTGGTAGCTCCTGTTTCTGCGGCATTGCCGGTTGTGGGCGGAGCCCCAGGAGTGCCGTCCTGAGGATGCCCCACCCCTGCCCTCAAGGCCCACCTCCCCCTGCCAGATCCTGACATCCTCTCTTGGCGGGCACCGTGGCCAGCCTGAAGCCAGTCCCCGGTAGGGGTGGGGATACCCTGGCGATGAGGAGTGACCTCTGACGGTCCAAAGCCCTGCATTTCCTGGCTCCACGCCACCTCCTCCAGGTCTCGGCCTGCCCCTGTCTCAGCCTCTTCACCTAAACAGCTTCACTAAGGCTGTTCCCTCTACCCACCATGCTTTTCCCTGCTCCTGGCCCATGAGCAAATTTCCACTTATTGGTTAAGACTCAGCTTGGTATCACTGCCCCAGAAACCTCCTCTGCGTGCCAGGCCTGGTTCCCCGACCCTCCTCTGCATCCCCCAGCTACACAGTCTCCATGTCCCTCTGGGTGTGTTTTTCTTGAGGACAGCTCTTGGCTGTCAGACCAGCCCCATGCCAACACAGACTTTGTAAGTGCTCAGTTCCTTAAAGGAGAAAAGGAAAGGAAAAGGGGTAGGAGGGCAGCGACAGACTGTAACCCCTGAGGCTCGCTGCTGTTCCCTGAGGGATGATCCTTCACCCTGCGGTAGAGAGAGGAAAACCGAGAGCTGGGGGAAGCGGTGACCGGCCCACGGCCAGTCGCGTGGTGGGTGGAGAGTCTAGGGCAGCGAGCAAAAGGCCAGATGGCAGATCTTCCAGGCTTTGGGGATCATTCGGTTCTTATTCTGCTGCCTCGGCGGCCTGGAAGCAGCCACTGACGGGGCATACTTGAGAGGGGGGTCTGCGCTTCAATAAAACGTTCTTTATGGATTTCATATGATTTTCATGTGCCATGAAATATGATGCTTCTGTTGATTTTCCTCTAACTTTTCAAAAGTGTAAAAATCATTTGCTCACAGGCTGTACGAAAAACCAGCAGCCGGGCTTCCCTGGTGGTCCAGTGGGTAAGGACACCGCCTTGCAGTGCAATGGGCGCCAGTTCGATCCCTGGCCTGGGAAGATCCCACGTGCCATGAAGCGGCTGGACCGATGTGTCCAATTACAGCGCTGGAGCTCTGGAGCCCCAGGAGTGCCGTCCTGAGGATCCCCATGCCTCAAGGCCCACCTCCCCCTGCCAGATCCTGACATCCTCTCTTGGCGGGCACCGTGGCCAGCCTGAAGCCAGTCCCCGGTAGGGGTGGGGATACCCTGGCGATGAGGAGTGACCTCTGACGGTCCAAAGCCCTGCATTTCCTGGCTCCACGCCACCTCCTCCAGGTCTCGGCCTGCCCCTGTCTCAGCCTCTTCACCTAAACAGCTTCACTAAGGCTGTTCCCTCTACCCACCATGCTTTTCCCTGCTCCTGGCCCATGAGCAAATTTCCACTTATTGGTTAAGACTCAGCTTGGTATCACTGCCCCAGAAACCTCCTCTGCGTGCCAGGCCTGGTTCCCCGACCCTCCTCTGCATCCCCCAGCTACACAGTCTCCATGTCCCTCTGGGTGTGTTTTTCTTGAGGACAGCTCTTGGCTGTCAGACCAGCCCCATGCCAACACAGACTTTGTAAGTGCTCAGTTCCTTAAAGGAGAAAAGGAAAGGAAAAGGGGTAGGAGGGCAGCGACAGACTGTAACCCCTGAGGCTCGCTGCTGTTCCCTGAGGGATGATCCTTCACCCTGCGGTAGAGAGGAAAGCCGAGAGCTGGGGGAAGCGGTGACCGGCCCACGGCCAGTCGCGTGGTGGGTGGAGAGTCTAGGGCAGCGAGCAAAAGGCCAGATGGCAGATCTTCCAGGCTTTGGGGATCATTCGGTTCTTATTCTGCTGCCTCGGCGGCCTGGAAGCAGCCACTGACGGGGCATACTTGAGAGGGGGGTCTGCGCTTCAATAAAACGTTCTTTATGGATTTCATATGATTTTCATGTGCCATGAAATATGATGCTTCTGTTGATTTTCCTCTAACTTTTCAAAAGTGTAAAAATCATTTGCTCACAGGCTGTACGAAAAACCAGCAGCCGGGCTTCCCTGGTGGTCCAGTGGGTAAGGACACCGCCTTGCAGTGCAATGGGCGCCAGTTCGATCCCTGGCCTGGGAAGATCCCACGTGCCATGAAGCGGCTGGACCGATGTGTCCAATTACAGCGCTGGAGCTCTGGAGCGCATGCGCCCAGAGCCAGTGCTCTGCAGCGACAGAGGCCACTGCGATGGGAGACCCACACAGGCCAAAGAACAAAGACGGATGAAAACAAATAAACGAAAGACCAATAGAAGTGGCCAAAAAAAAAAAAAAAAAAACCAGCAGCCAGCCTGACTCAGGCTGGGGCCGGTGGTAGATGGACTTGTGGCCCAGGGTGAGAACCAAACCCCTCCACTCTTAGGCTGACCTGGTTCATGGTCTCTTGGGGCCCCCACTCAAACACCGTGTGAGCGCCACCAATGGTGGGGACAAACAAATGGGGGAACCAACGAACCAACTAACCAGTTCACTAAGCCCTTATCTCCCAGACTCAGAGTAATCCCTTTCTCTGGGCTTCTTTAGACCTGACTGGTCCCTTGTCCCTGAGCTGTCCCACTGACATCTTACCCAACCCCCATCTTTTGGACCTCTGGCCGGGCCTCTCATCAACCTTCGAGCTGCCTGAGGTGGTGACGAGACGCCTAGGAAGTGCCCAGAAGCTTCTAACAGACTCTCGTCACTGCCGGGCTGAGGGAGTTGCCTGGCAGAGGAGGGCGGGGTGACCGTGTGTGGTGGGGGAGGGCTGAAAGGGGGTTCTCGGGGCACCTTGGGGTGCAGCAGGGTGGTCCGAGCAGGCCGAAGACACGTTCCAGACAGAGGGTCCGGGTAGGAGCTGTCAGAGGGCAGTCACAGAAAACCCAGGGAGGCCGACAGGAGGGGCCCCTCGCCCACTCGGCTGGGCCTACCCATGGGGTGTGCGGGAACCAGGAGGCCCTTCAGAGGCCCCAGCCTGCCTGCTACCGACTGGCCCCCACACCTGGCACGGAGCCCTTCACTCGCGAGTTTGGGTTCTGTATCGCCCTGTGTCCATCACTCACTCGCTCAACTGCTGGCACCCTTCCCCCCCAGCCACCTGCCAGACCGACTCCCTTCAGGTGTCAAATAATACAGACAAGGTCCTTGTTTCCTGGGACTGACAATCCAGCAGGGAAGAAAAAGAATGGACAAGCAAGCAAGGCCGAGAGCAGGGCCGTTTCTAAGAGCACAAAGAACTGGGAGTCCAGCATAGCAAGGCATGGCCAGCGTGTCCCTGGGCCGTGGCTGGGGGCTGCCTCAGGAGGGGCTCCCTGGCCGGAGCAAGCAGCTTGAGGGACAGCCCGGAGACGGGAACAGAATGACAGGCGTGGGGACAGAGAGGTGGCCTTGCCACCCTGGACCTGACAGGGCGCTGTGTGGAGGCAGCAGACAGAAGGGCCTGAGCACCTTCAGGAGGTCAGGCCAGAAACAAGACCAGACTGACATCTACAAAGATCCCTGGTGCTTCTGAGCATGGGACCTGCCAGGCAAGACACCTGTCCCCAGTGTGCTGGGCGGTGGGGCTAGCTTGTGGGTGGGAGTCTGGGCCAGGGGAGGAGTGGGGTCGGGCTGGGTCTCATGCCGGAGCAGGCACAGGGGCCGGGCGAGACGTGGGCGGTGGGCAGGCCTTGAGACTCCTGCTCTTGGCCTGGCTCTGGCATTGGCTTGGCATGTGGCCTCCGGGAGCCGTGCGCAGGCACGTCCCAGGGCTGCCTGCCCGCTGCTCCCGGGGACAGGAGTCTCGGGCAGGATCTCAGCACTGTGGAGCGAGGCGGTGGCAGGGTGGCAGGGTGGCAAGGGCCTCTCTGGGCCTGGAGGCCAGTCCAGCGGACGGAGAGCTCCTCCACCTTGACCGGCTGTCGTCTGGCCGGCCAACCACTCCACGTCGATGGCTCCCCGTCCCAGGGTCCATCTCGCCAGGCAGACCTGCGGGAAGCGAGTGTCTATTCTCACGGGTACACCATCTGCATCTGCATCTCCCTCACACCTGGGCCTACCCATGGGGTGTCGGGAACCAGGAGGCCCTTCAGAGGCCCCAGCCTGCCTGCTACCGACTGGCCCCCACACCTGGCACGGAGCCCTTCACTCGCGAGTTTGGGTTCTGTATCGCCCTGTGTCCATCACTCACTCGCTCAACTGCTGGCACCCTTCCCCCCCAGCCACCTGCCAGACCGACTCCCTTCAGGTGTCAAATAATACAGACAAGGTCCTTGTTTCCTGGGACTGACAATCCAGCAGGGAAGAAAAAGAATGGACAAGCAAGCAAGGCCGAGAGCAGGGCCGTTTCTAAGAGCACAAAGAACTGGGAGTCCAGCATAGCAAGGCATGGCCAGCGTGTCCCTGGGCCGTGGCTGGGGGCTGCCTCAGGAGGGGCTCCCTGGCCGGAGCAAGCAGCTTGAGGGACAGCCCGGAGACGGGAACAGAATGACAGGCGTGGGGACAGAGAGGTGGCCTTGCCACCCTGGACCTGACAGGGCGCTGTGTGGAGGCAGCAGACAGAAGGGCCTGAGCACCTTCAGGAGGTCAGGCCAGAAACAAGACCAGACTGACATCTACAAAGATCCCTGGTGCTTCTGAGCATGGGACCTGCCAGGCAAGACACCTGTCCCCAGTGTGCTGGGCGGTGGGGCTAGCTTGTGGGTGGGAGTCTGGGCCAGGGGAGGAGTGGGGTCGGGCTGGGTCTCATGCCGGAGCAGGCACAGGGGCCGGGCGAGACGTGGGCGGTGGGCAGGCCTTGAGACTCCTGCTCTTGGCCTGGCTCTGGCATTGGCTTGGCATGTGGCCTCCGGGAGCCGTGCGCAGGCACGTCCCAGGGCTGCCTGCCTGCTGCTCCGGAGACAGGAGTCTCGGGCAGGATCTCAGCACTGTGGAGCGAGGCGGTGGCAGGGTGGCAGGGTGGCAAGGGCCTCTCTGGGCCTGGAGGCCAGTCCAGCGGACGGAGAGCTCCTCCACCTTGACCGGCTGTCGTCTGGCCGGCCAACCACTCCACGTCGATGGCTCCCCCGTCCCAGGGTCCATCTCGCCAGGCAGACCTGCGGGAAGCGAGTGTCTATTCTCACGGGTACACCATCTGCATCTGCATCTCCCCTCACACCTGGGTGCACCTCCAGCCCCAGCCCCGTCCCGGCTGCCTCTCCTCCTCCCAGTCTCTGTTTCCACGGGAATGCCAGGATGTTCGGGGGAGAATCTGGCTCCTAAGACAGAACCCCGAGTGAGGTTCAGGTTCCCAATCCTGATCTTAAACTTCCTAGGCCTCCAGGCGTGGGCTCCTGGGTGCCAGTCTGGTTGGTGGCGACAAGCAAGGGCACCAAACAAAGGGAAGGCCTCGGGCAAGCAGGGCAGAGTGGTGGGCGTGTGTGAGGGTGGGGGAGTGGAAGGCCAGTGCGTACACGTGTCCGTGTGCACATGGGACACTCTGAGTGGAGGCGTGCGTGGTGTGGTGAACGGAGGGAAGGCGCGGGTCTGCCTGTGTCTGTGTGCACGTGTGTGTGAATCTGTGTGTGCGGTGTGGGGGCTACAGCTGGGAATGCATGGTGTCTTCGTGCTTACGGGGGACTGAGCGCGTGAGGAGGGTCTATGCGCACCTGTGCTTGTGTGTGTGCGTGTGTGTGCACGCGTGCGTGTGGTCTGCACTCCTGGAGCTGGTGAGGCTCGAGCTGGTCCCTGGCCGGTGGCCCTTCCCCCCTCCCCACCCCCACCCTCCTTCTCAGCGAGTGTTGACTCAGGGAGGGACGGGCAGTCCTGGTTCAGGATTTCCTGGTTGGGCAGAAGTGGTGTCTTGAAAAGGGAACAATTGTATCCTGAAGTGGACGCTGAAGGGTCTGGGCCGCGCAGGGCTCCGTGGGGCCCGAGGCCATCTGGGTTGGCCTTCCAGAGGCAGTTTATAGAAAGGCTTTGCCCTGAGCGGCCTGGAGGACTTACCCCAAAGCACCTTCCGGATGCTGTGCACACCATGGGGGCCACACAGGCTGGGACTCTGGGCCTGAGTGGCCCCTTTACGGCCTAGAGGCGGGGAGGGCCCAGCACAAGTAATGGGTCAACCTCTAGTGCCCCCAGGCATCTGCTGTGTCAGGAGCCCCCAAGGCAGGGCCCGCATATCTGCTTCCCTACCCATTTATCTCTCCCCCGGCCCTATTCACCACAACCTCAATGGGTAAAAAAATGAAAATCTTTTGAGGCCAAGATGGTCTCAGTCTAAGAGGGAACTAAAAAGTCCTTCCTGGGGGCCCCTCTGAAGCGTTGCCTCTCTCAGGGAGCGCAGGAGCTTAGACCTCTCCCTGGCTCCTGAGAAAGGCAGAGTCCTTGGCTGAGGACCTACTGAGTCAGCCCCTGGGCTCAACAAGGTGCCCTCCAGGTATGGCTGTCCTCATTCGAGAGGGGCGCTGGGTGGACTGATCGTCTCACCCCGTCCCCCAGTCCCCCAGTGAGACTTGGTGCCTTGGGAAGGTTGAGGGCAAGGCTGCCCGGGAGCAGGAGGCTAGGGGGTGGGACTCGGGGAGGCCTGGGTGAAGCCCAGAGGTGGGCTGCCAGCCCCGCCCCTGCGGGCTTCCTTCTCCAGCCCTGTGGGGAGGCCTAATCTGCAGGTCAAAGCGGGGATTTGCAGCCCCAAAGCCCATAAGTCAACTCCAGAGCCTCTGTCAGCACCTGCACATGGGGAGGCAGGAAGCCTCCCCAGGGCACAGGGAGCCGCCCCATCCTGGCTCCTTTGAGGTTTGGGACAATCGGGGAGCTCAGCTGTCCCTGTGCAGGGTCAGCACGAGTGATGGCCCCTTCGACGGCCCAGAGAATGTCCAGTCCAGACCCCCGCAAGCTCAGGCCTTGGGGGCCTGTCCTCCACACATGCTGCCGCTGCCAAAAAGCCAGGCTTCCCTCTGGCAGAAGTTGAGAAGAAGGGAGTTCGGGTGACCAGGGTGACAAGGGGTTGCCTTTTGAGGCTGAGGGGAGGGGAGGACCCCGGGACCCCCTTGTGCAGGGTGACTGTGGGGTGCGGTTCTGGGGCTCTGGTCTCTGGCCTCCACCACACTGAGCAGCCACATGCCGGGTGGCCGTTAATAATTAACCCCGGGCTTGGGCCTTGACCTCGTGGGCCTCTGAGTAAACAGGCCTTTCTGGCTAAGCGTCCTCAACCTGCTGCAGCCTGCTGGGGCCCTCGTGGCCTCTCCACCCCTTGACCTCCTCTGGCCTCGGGGGCCAGGCCTCCCTCCCCCTCCTCAGCTGTGCGCTGGAGCGGCGGCCGCCAGTGACCTGGGTGTCTGGGTCTCTCTGACCCTCACGCCCATCTGCCTACCGCCTACTCCTGCCCCAGCATGCCTCAGCACCTTCCTCTCCTGCACCTGGCCTTTGAGGAGGGGGCCCTCTTCTGGGATGAGGATTGGCTGATGGATGTCTTGGCCGCAGATTCAGCCCCTATATCAGGGCTCACTGAGCCCGGAACCCCCAGCACAGCCTCAAGCCCCTCCGTGCTGACCTTCAGTGACGTAGTTCTTGTGGATACTGACACTCGGGACCTGCATGACCAGTTGGTGTGGGCTGGCTATCCCTGGCCAGGAAGTCAGATCCTCCCAGGCATGCAGCATGCCGCCGGGGCTGCACGGAACGCCCTTCTGTAGACAGTCAGGATCAGCCATCAGAAGATTGACTGATCGAGTGGCCCTGACTGTCTGGGTCTCGTCAGGGCCTCCGTTTCCCCATATGTCCTATAAGAAGGGGCACAGACATCCCAGGCCTGGCAGGCCCTGGGTTTTAGATGGCGTCCTGGCTTTGAGTGGGACCTGGAATAGGAACCACGCCTGTCCCTCGCTGCCCCAAGTCATTAATCGTGGACAGAGTCATCCGGGCCGCAGGGTCAGCACAGTGATGGCCTTCGACGGCCCAGAGAATGTCCAGTCCAGACCCCCGCAAGCTCAGGCCTTGGGGGCCTGTCCTCCACACATGCTGCCGCTGCCAAAAAGCCAGGCTTCCCTCTGGCAGAAGTTGAGAAGAAGGGAGTTCGGGTGACCAGGGTGACAAGGGGTTGCCTTTTGAGGCTGAGGGGAGGGGAGGACCCCGGGACCCCCTTGTGCAGGGTGACTGTGGGGTGCGGTTCTGGGGCTCTGGTCTCTGGCCTCCACCACACTGAGCAGCCACATGCCGGGTGGCCGTTAATAATTAACCCCGGGCTTGGGCCTTGACCTCGTGGGCCTCTGAGTAAACAGGCCTTTCTGGCTAAGCGTCCTCAACCTGCTGCAGCCTGCTGGGGCCCTCGTGGCCTCTCCACCCCTTGACCTCCTCTGGCCTCGGGGGCCAGGCCTCCCTCCCCCTCCTCAGCTGTGCGCTGGAGCGGCCCCGCCAGTGACCTGGATGTCTGGGTCTCTCTGACCCTCACGCCCATCTGCCTACCGCCTACTCCTGCCCCAGCATGCCTCAGCACCTTCCTCTCCTGCACCTGGCCTTTGAGGAGGGGCCCTTTTCTGGGATGAGGATTGGCTGATGGATGTCTTGGCCGCAGATTCAGCCCCTATATCAGGGCTCACTGAGCCCGGAACCCCCAGCACAGCCTCAAGCCCCTCCGTGCTGACCTTCAGTGACGTAGTTCTTGTGGATACTGACACTCGGGACCTGCATGACCAGTTGGTGTGGGCTGGCTATCCCTGGCCAGGAAGTCAGATCCTCCCAGGCATGCAGCATGCCGCCGGGGCTGCACGGAACGCCCTTCTGTAGACAGTCAGGATCAGCCATCAGAAGATTGACTGATCGAGTGGCCCTGACTGTCTGGGTCTCGTCAGGGCCTCCGTTTCCCCATATGTCCTATAAGAAGGGGCACAGACATCCCAGGCCTGGCAGGCCCTGGGTTTTAGATGGCGTCCTGGCTTTGAGTGGGACCTGGAATAGGAACCACGCCTGTCCCTCGCTGCCCCAAGTCATTAATCGTGGACAGAGTCATCCGGGCCCCCGTGTCCCTGGCTGCCAGTGTGGACTTCCTTCCTCTAGGGCTCTTCTGGGGAACCAGTGCTCTCCCTCTCTCAGACCACGTGGTTCAGGAAGGGCGGCCCCAGCTCCAGCCTCCGGAAGCAGGTCACGTGCCCTGGGCCTGCCCAATGGGTGTCGGCCCTGAGACTTCTGTTGGAAACACTGGGGAAAATCATTTTCTTTTCCCTAGGTGGCAAAGCAGGGGACTGAGAGCCCAGAGGCTGTCCTGCCAGGAGCCTGTGGGGAGAGGGGGGCTGGTGGCGGAGCACAGAGGGAAACAGGGCTGGGAGAGGGACATAGATTCGCACAGCTGAGAACCAGCTGTGCCTGAAGTCAGCACCATCCCGGGCCTTTTCATCACAAGAGCTGATAAATTTCCTTTCTACTTAAAGCAGTGCAAGTCCGGCGTCTTCCCCCATTTGCACATTCTCACACCTGACTCAGACCATGGAGAGAAGATGCCACACACACACTCGCTGCAGACACACCCACTGCTAATCTTCTGCATAGAAAAGGTGAATGAAGACCAGGACCAATGAGGGAGCCAGCCTGGCTGCAGCGAGGAGGTGGAGGGAGGAACGGGCAGGAAGGAAGGACGGGGCTAGGCCTTGGAGGGACAGCAGAGGGCTTGGTGCCCTGGGGTCTTGCGAGCCACTGGAGGTTCTGCATGAGGAGATGATGGGAAAATGGGTGAGGCTGACAGGCTGGCGCTCACCAACAAGGGGCTTTAATTGGCTGTCTTGACACTCGGGACCTGCATGACCAGTTGGTGTGGGCTGGCTATCCCTGGCCAGGAAGTCAGATCCTCCCAGGCATGCAGCATGCCGCCGGGGCTGCACGGAACGCCCTTCTGTAGACAGTCAGGATCAGCCATCAGAAGATTGACTGATCGAGTGGCCCTGACTGTCTGGGTCTCGTCAGGGCCTCCGTTTCCCCATATGTCCTATAAGAAGGGGCACAGACATCCCAGGCCTGGCAGGCCCTGGGTTTTAGATGGCGTCCTGGCTTTGAGTGGGACCTGGAATAGGAACCACGCCTGTCCCTCGCTGCCCCAAGTCATTAATCGTGGACAGAGTCATCCGGGCCCCCGTGTCCCTGGCTGCCAGTGTGGACTTCCTTCCTCTAGGGCTCTTCTGGGGAACCAGTGCTCTCCCTCTCTCAGACCACGTGGTTCAGGAAGGGCGGCCCCAGCTCCAGCCTCCGGAAGCAGGTCACGTGCCCTGGGCCTGCCCAATGGGTGTCGGCCCTGAGACTTCTGTTGGAAACACTGGGGAAAATCATTTTCTTTTCCCTAGGTGGCAAAGCAGGGGACTGAGAGCCCAGAGGCTGTCCTGCCAGGAGCCTGTGGGGAGAGGGGGGCTGGTGGCGGAGCACAGAGGGAAACAGGGCTGGGAGAGGGACATAGATTCGCACAGCTGAGAACCAGCTGTGCCTGAAGTCAGCACCATCCCGGGCCTTTTCATCACAAGAGCTGATAAATTTCCTTTCTACTTAAAGCAGTGCAAGTCCGGCGTCTTCCCCCATTTGCACATTCTCACACCTGACTCAGACCATGGAGAGAAGATGCCACACACACACTCGCTGCAGACACACCCACTGCTAATCTTCTGCATAGAAAAGGTGAATGAAGACCAGGACCAATGAGGGAGCCAGCCTGGCTGCAGCGAGGAGGTGGAGGGAGGAACGGGCAGGAAGGAAGGACGGGGCTAGGCCTTGGAGGGACAGCAGAGGGCTTGGTGCCCTGGGGTCTTGCGAGCCACTGGAGGTTCTGCATGAGGAGATGATGGGAAAATGGGTGAGGCTGACAGGCTGGCGCTCACCAACAAGGGGCTGAATGTGAACATTCGTGCTGGCATGTCTGTGTATGGACAAATACACAGACACACACGCTGACACACACACTGAGCTTTGCATGCAGCAAACATTCTGTGGCCCTCTCTGGGAGCCTTGGAGCCCCTGTCCCTTGTAGAGGCCTAGAGCTGACTCTGCACCTGAGTCGGTCAGAGGCCTTGGGTCAGTCAGGCCTCCTCCACCTGGGGCCACATGGGTCCTGGGAGCCCAAGGACCCCTTGAGGCGGGCGAACCCAAGGAGAAGGGACCACCTCCTCTGCCCCAGCATAGGGAGGGAGGGACATCGGGGTGGACCTCTGGAGGGGCAGAGACTCAGCCTCACAGGGGTGTCCCAGGGCTGCCAAGGAGGGCTGGGCTCAGAGAGAGGCCTTGTCCTAGCGCTTACCTCCCTAGTCCCCGCACCATGTGACTGTGGACGGTCAAGTATCTTAGAGGCAGAGGGTTTCAGACACATGGTACACACACACACACAATGGGCACAGCACACAGAGGACGCACTCACACACGGCCATCTAGCGTGAGCCCTGTGGGGCGGGAAGGTGGGGGCCTCTGTGGGAGGGAACAGGGATGATAAAAAGGAAGCCCCACCTTCAATGTTCCTGCTAGACCCTTGGGCTCTGGCCTGGAGGAAACCTTCCTAGAAGTGGGACCTCCTGGACTGAGACCCTCCTCAAGCTGATCCTCTGATCCTCTTTTTCTGTCCCTCTTCCTTCCCCTGCCTTTTGTGACAAGTCCCTTCAGTCGTGTCTGACTCTTTTGCGACACCGTGGACTGGCTCCTCTGTCCATGGGGTTCTCCGGGCAAGAATACTGGAGTGGGTCGCCATGCCCTCCTCCAGGGCATCTTCCTGACTCTGGAGTTGAACCCGTGTCTCCTGCAGCTCCTGCACTGCAGGCGGACTTGTTTTGACCTCTGAGCCACGAGGGGAGGGCGGGCTAGGCCTTGGAGGGACAGCAGAGGGCTTGGTGCCCTGGGGTCTTGCGAGCCACTGGAGGTTCTGCATGAGGAGATGATGGGAAAATGGGTGAGGCTGACAGGCTGGCGCTCACCAACAAGGGGCTGAATGTGAACATTCGTGCTGGCATGTCTGTGTATGGACAAATACACAGACACACACGCTGACACACACACTGAGCTTTGCATGCAGCAAACATTCTGTGGCCCTCTCTGGGAGCCTTGGAGCCCCTGTCCCTTGTAGAGGCCTAGAGCTGACTCTGCACCTGAGTCGGTCAGAGGCCTTGGGTCAGTCAGGCCTCCTCCACCTGGGGCCACATGGGTCCTGGGAGCCCAAGGACCCCTTGAGGCGGGCGAACCCAAGGAGAAGGGACCACCTCCTCTGCCCCAGCATAGGGAGGGAGGGACATCGGGGTGGACCTCTGGAGGGGCAGAGACTCAGCCTCACAGGGGTGTCCCAGGGCTGCCAAGGAGGGCTGGGCTCAGAGAGAGGCCTTGTCCTAGCGCTTACCTCCCTAGTCCCCGCACCATGTGACTGTGGACGGTCAAGTATCTTAGAGGCAGAGGGTTTCAGACACATGGTACACACACACACACAATGGGCACAGCACACAGAGGACGCACTCACACACGGCCATCTAGCGTGAGCCCTGTGGGGCGGGAAGGTGGGGGCCTCTGTGGGAGGGAACAGGGATGATAAAAAGGAAGCCCCACCTTCAATGTTCCTGCTAGACCCTTGGGCTCTGGCCTGGAGGAAACCTTCCTAGAAGTGGGACCTCCTGGACTGAGACCCCCTCCTCAAGC
Source organism: Tragulus kanchil (assembly GCA_022376925.1). NCBI lineage: Eukaryota > Metazoa > Chordata > Mammalia > Artiodactyla > Tragulidae > Tragulus > Tragulus kanchil. Next base: position 114,452,785 of record JAIOJX010000031.1, read on the forward strand.
TGATCCTCTGATCCTCTTTTTCTGTCCCTCTTCCTTCCCCTGCCTTTTGTGACAAGTCCCTTCAGTCGTGTCTGACTCTTTTGCGACACCGTGGACTGGCTCCTCTGTCCATGGGGTTCTCCGGGCAAGAATACTGGAGTGGGTCGCCATGCCCTCCTCCAGGGCATCTTCCTGACTCTGGAGTTGAACCCGTGTCTCCTGCAGCTCCTGCACTGCAGGCGGACTTGTTTTGATCTCTGAGCCACGAGGGAAGCCCTCCCTTGCCTTAGCCTTGGCCTGTTTCAGCCTCTTGCCCGTATTTGGTTCTTGTCGTCCATCTCAGATGAGGGGCGCCCCGGGGAGGGGCCGCGCCTGGAGCCTGGGCTCAGGCCCTCGGCCTCTCCGCCCAGCTCGCGTCTAGATGCTGCTCTTGCTCTGGCCAGAGCGTCTCGCCCTTTGTCCTGGAACTGCTAGCACCCGCGGGGGGCCGCTGGCCTCGCCTCCTCCCCCAGCCCTTGCTCCTCCCCTGGGAGGCTGGCCAGTGGGCTGGCCCGCGGGTAGGCCCACAGAGCCAGGACACGTGTCCTGGCCCCAGGCGGCAGCCCAGCGCCGGCCGCAGAGCCACGCCGGCCAGACCCACTGTCCCCGGAGGTCTCTGGAGCAAATAGAGGGCCAGGCTCCTCCCTGGGCAGTGTGGACCCCCGGCCCGTGCCAGGTTGGGAAACTGAGCCCAGCTGGGAGCAGAAGTCAAGTTGAAGCAAGATGTGGGTGGGCCCCTAGATGAATCAGGGTCTGCCAGCCATGGCCCTGGCATCCCTCTCAGTGGGGCTTCAGGGAAGAGCCTTTCCTGGAAGGGAGAGTGAGAAACAGGGACCCTCACCCAGCTGTGGGTCTTGGCATGGTGGGAGGTGACTCGGGAGGAAGGGGAGGAGGGTCTTCCAGCCTGGACGGTCACTGTCCTGGGGCCCTGTATTGTGCTCAGTGCTGTCCTTCAGTCCAGAGCCGGCTGGCACCCACCTCCAGGAAGCCCACCTGGGCTGAACCGGACGTGGGAGGATTCCAGATCAGCTGGCCTTCGTCCTCGTCAAGCACCTAGGCCAGGGCTTGTCCTCATCATGCTCGTTAGGCTGGAAGTCGCAGAAACGGGGCTGGGCCCTCCTCTCTGGGAAGAGCTTATCAGCCACCTCACCTTCTCGGGCCTCAGGGCTAGCCTGGACACCGAGAGCGAGGGCTGCACTGAAGATGCCCCGACTTGAGGGTGAGGCTCCGCTTCGGATCATCAATGGGCTGGCGTTTGAGCAGGGCCCTTGCCAGGAAGCCCTGGGCCCTGGCTGGGCCTGGAGCAGCAAGTTGCTATGGGAGATGAGCCTGGACAGTGTCAGGAGACGCCGGTCGCTGGAGAGAGGGCAAGTGGGGGCAGTGACTAGTGTCTGCCACGGCTGCCTGGGTTTGCTCCCGACTGTGCTTTCCCCTGCCGGAGTGGGTCGTGCCCACGGAACACGCACATGCGCCCAGCCTGCTGCCTGGCTCAAACTTAGCCTTTAGTCAATGCAGCCACGAGCCCTTTTCAGGTGCACAGGCTCAGAGGGCCGGGGAAACCCAGTCGTTTCTGCAGACCTGGCCAAGGCCTGCCACCAGGCAAAGGGAAATGCTGCTGACCAAGTCTCCCCTCCCTGGGCCCCACTGTCCTCCAGGCACGGACATGCAGTTGTTACACACACGCACACACACACACCTGGCTTCCCTCCCCAGGACCCAGCCACCTGCTGGAAAACCAGAGGCTGTCTTTTCAAAATAATGATTAAGAATCAGCATTGACTATTCAAATCGAAACTCCCAAGCCCCTCTCTGGGGTACTAGCTCCCCTGGAGCCTGTGGGTAAAAAGCTCTTACCATAGTGGAAAAAGCAGTCTGCCGAAACGGAAATCTTCCTCAATTTAGCTGAGTCATGTTCTTGCGGTTAAGGAAGTCCAGGTCGCCTCTGGCCCTTCCCCTGATGCTCAGGCCCCAGCCGGCCTGGAGGACCCCAGACCACACTCCCCGCCCCCGTGCCTGCCCACAGTCAACCCCAAAGTCCTCCCCACAGAGCCCTCGACGGTAAGACACCCTGGCCCCCTGCTGCTTCCCGTGGCTGCTTCCTGCTCCTGGGGAGGGGTCCAGAGACCCGCAGAACCAGAAACCCAGCGTGGACTCGACCAACAGTGGATGAGAAGCGGGAAGCTCCTGGGGAGGGTGTGCTCTGGGTGACCACCAGCCCACGGTCTTGGGCCCCCGGGAAGCTTGCTGCAGCCGGGGGTCGGGGTGGCTGACTCTGTCTCGTCCTGGCTGAGATGCCCGGCCCAAGAATGGCAGGTTCCTGCCCAGTTTGGGCTCCCAGTTCAATGGAAGCTCATGTTGGTTCCTGACCCTGCCTGGCCATAGGCTGCTGCCCTCCCTTGGAGACTCTTAGGAAGCTTCCAGAAGCCACCCTCTGGGAAGATGAGGGATGGTGTGGGTCGTCACCCAAGTGCTGTGTGGAGGGCCTCAAAGGCGGCAGGTGCCTGGCAGAGGAGACGCCGGCTCTGGGGACTGCGTGTTCTCTAGGTGCCAGAAACTGGGGGCCTCCTGGGCTGGCCCTCCATCCAGCCCTGCACTGCCGACTGGTGCCTTTCCTGGGCAACAGGAAGTCCCCAGGAACTATGAGGCTGCCCACTTCTCTGCCCTTGGGCCTCCCTCAGCTGACAAGGGTCACATGCTGTCTGGGGCTCTGTTTCCTGCCTGCGGCATGGAGGTGCCGATGCCCTCGGCTCAAGGTCGTTGGGAAATGAAAGGAACGGCAGAGGAAGAGGGAGCTGGGGATGCCGAGACCCGGAGTACGTGTGGAGCCCTGATGTGTGTGGGGGGACAGACAACCCCTGCACTTCACTTCTGGGGCCCCTGGGGCAGTAAGGCACAGCAGCAATAGTCACTGGCCGGAGGAGGAGCCGTGGGGCAGCGAGGGCCAGGGCGAGTGCCAGCTGGGTGTCTGAGATCACCTGGGAACAACCCTTCACAGAGAGTACCAGGGAGGGAAGGAAGCAGCCAAACATGACCTGCATCCCAGGAACTCTGGAGAGGGGCCCCGGCCTAGAGACACAGCAAGGGTTTGGGGTGGGTGTTGGGGCTCACATGGAACCCCAAACCAGAAGGATCGGGGCACCGCAGCAGATGTCAGGGACGCCCACCCCCCTGGAGGGCCCCTCGGCCCATCAACGTGCCCAGCACACATCCGCTGGCCCGGCCCTGGGGCCGTGTCGCCCAGAGTCACCGCACACCCATTTGGACTGGGTCCTCCCAAGGCTCTGGCAGCCAGCGTTTGGGAAATTAGGTGAGGGGGGTCGGGGACAGGGGTGAGGAAGGGAGTAATTTATGTCTAAAAGTCATCTTGAAATTTTCAACACATTTTTTATTTTTCAAAACAAAAGCTCTACACGTGGGGGGATGGGGGTTGAACCTAGCTTTGTGGGAAATGAGTCAGACAGCCATAAACTGTGTTTTTCTGAGCCGAGGGGATTATTTTACATCTTGTGGCATGAAGACACAGAGGGGAAGCCCTCCTCCTGTCCCCGGTGGGGCTCCCCGCGTGCCAGACTGGGCCGCAGTGCCCCCACCCTCCCTGAGCTGGGGGCTCTCACCCTCCCAGAGATGATCCTCTGGCTTTTCGCCCCCACCCCCCACCGTCCCCCCGGGCCTCAGTCTCTGCTTCCCTGACCTCCTGGCCCATTGTCTTCGGCAGGAGGGAGGCTGGGAAGGGAGTGGCCTTGCGGTGGGCACCGGCTTCACCGTGCCTAGTCAGAGAGTCTGAATGAAGTCTGGTGACCCTCGGGAGCCCCTACGCCTCTCCCCATGGACAGGCTGGCGTGCGACCATCCCTGGAGCAACTGAGAAATGTAGAAAGAAGTGCCTGCAGGCCACTGGTACTTCAATGAAACCGTTTCTTTCCCCGTTCTTGTCTCTTGTCACCTGAGAGTACAGGGGACAAGGGCTGTGAGGGGCATCTTGTTTTTTTGGAGATTCTTCCTAAGGCCAGAAGGGCAGACATCCTCTCCTGGCTCCCCCACAGAGCCAGCCTCCTCACATCCCTCGGTGCTCCTCCCCCTCCCCCAGCTCCCATCCCAAATGGATCGGAAGCAGAATTCCCACCCCAGGGCTGGAGGCCTCAAAAAGGCTTATTGTTGTTGTTGAGTCTCTAAGTGGTGTCCAGCTCTTTGCAACTTCATGGGCTGTAGCCCTCGAGACGCCTCTGTCCATAGGATTTTCCAGACCAGAATCCTGGAGTGGCTTACCATGTCCTTCTCCAGGGGGTCTTTCTGACCCAGGGATTGAACCCATGTCTCCTGCATTGGCAGGTGGATTCTTTACCCCTGAGCCACATGGGAGGCCCTTGAAAAGGCTAGGATCAAGGTATTTCAACTTGGAAAGATCCCCTGGGTAAGGCAATGGCAACCCACTCCCGTATTCTTGCCTGGAGAATCCACGGACAGAGGAGCCTGGCGGGCTACCGTCCACGGGGTCGCAGAGTCAGACATGACTGGACGACTAACACCTGGGGAAACAGGACCCAGTGGCTCCAGAGGCCTCAGGTAGGTGTTAAGTGGAGCGGGAGGTGAGGCCGCAGCCTGGAGCCTCCCCTGGGCAGCTGTCCGTTGCCAGTGTGTCCCCGCAGCCCCACCTCCACGGGCTGGAGTCACAGATCTCACAGATGAGCCGAGAGGACCTGTGCCGCCTCTGGGGAGAGACTGCTGGCAGCCTGAGGTGGAGCGTAAGTCAGGAACCGACCTGGGGCCCCAGGCACAACAGCGGAAGCCAGGAAGCCCACCCCCACGGCCTTCCACCCCCAGGGAGGTGAGCCTGCTTTTTGTCTGGAAGCAAGGAATCACTCTGGATTGCCCTCACTCTCCACGGGCTCTTTGTTTTCCAGCACAACAGGACAGAGAGCAGGAGCCATTTCGCCTGCCACGTTTTCTCTCATTTGAGACACCCTGGATTTTCCTGGGAAAGCCTCCTCTCCTCCCCTCTCAATCCATGCGGCGTGAGTGGGGACAAACCCCCAAAGGGTTTGTGTCAGGGATCAGAACTTGGCTCAGGATGAGTCAGTTAGGGTCATCTGTTCTCCTGGAGAGAGTGGTGGGCTCAGGGGGGAGCCTGTGGACCAAGAGAATCCAATTCCAGGACGTCTGATGGATCTAATCAAAAATTGAAGCTTTGCGCTTCCCTGGTGGTCCAAAATGGATAAGGGGACCTGGCAGAATCAAGCTAAATGTCCTCTCCAAAAGGCTTATTGTTGTTGTTGAGTCTCTAAGTGGTGTCCAGCTCTTTGCAACTTCATGGGCTGTAGCCCTCGAGACGCCTCTGTCCATAGGATTTTCCAGACCAGAATCCTGGAGTGGCTTACCATGTCCTTCTCCAGGGGGTCTTTCTGACCCAGGGATTGAACCCATGTCTCCTGCATTGGCAGGTGGATTCTTTACCCCTGAGCCACATGGGAGGCCCTTGAAAAGGCTAGGATCAAGGTATTTCAACTTGGAAAGATCCCCTGGGTAAGGCAATGGCAACCCACTCCCGTATTCTTGCCTGGAGAATCCACGGACAGAGGAGCCTGGCGGGCTACCGTCCACGGGGTCGCAGAGTCAGACATGACTGGACGACTAACACCTGGGGAAACAGGACCCCGTGGCTCCAGAGGCCTCAGGTAGGTGTTAAGTGGAGCGGGAGGTGAGGCCGCAGCCTGGAGCCTCCCCTGGGCAGCTGTCCGTTGCCAGTGTGTCCCCGCAGCCCCACCTCCACGGGCTGGAGTCACAGATCTCACAGATGAGCCGAGAGGACCTGTGCCGCCTCTGGGGAGAGACTGCTGGCAGCCTGAGGTGGAGCGTAAGTCAGGAACCGACCTGGGGCCCCAGGCACAACAGCGGAAGCCAGGAAGCCCACCCCCACGGCCTTCCACCCCCAGGGAGGTGAGCCTGCTTTTTGTCTGGAAGCAAGGAATCACTCTGGATTGCCCTCACTCTCCACGGGCTCTTTGTTTTCCAGCACAACAGGACAGAGAGCAGGAGCCATTTCGCCTGCCACGTTTTCTCTCATTTGAGACACCCTGGATTTTCCTGGGAAAGCCTCCTCTCCTCCCCTCTCAATCCATGCGGCGTGAGTGGGGACAAACCCCCAAAGGGTTTGTGTCAGGGATCAGAACTTGGCTCAGGATGAGTCAGTTAGGGTCATCTGTTCTCCTGGAGAGAGTGGTGGGCTCAGGGGGGAGCCTGTGGACCAAGAGAATCCAATTCCAGGACGTCTGATGGATCTAATCAAAAATTGAAGCTTTGCGCTTCCCTGGTGGTCCAGTGGATAAGGACCCTGCTTTGAAGTGCAAGGGGTGCTGGTTCGATCCCTGGCCCGGGAAGATCCCCCGTGCCGCAGAGTGGCTGGACCGGCGTGTCTAATGACGAGCCAGCACTCTGGAGCGCATGCGCCCAGAGCCGGTGCTCTGCAACAAGAGAGGGCACACAGGCCAAAGAATTAAGATGGATGAAAAATAAATAAATAAAATTCAGTATGAGAGGCCAAAATTTAAAAAATAAAAAATTGAAGTTTTCTTCTGGGTTGTTGACTGTTGGTTTGGAGGGTTCAGGTCACTGGGAACCTCCAAGAGGAGGCTGAAGGCTGCACGCAGGATGGGAAACCAGGAAAGGCAGTGAGAAGACTCTTGCTGACACGTTGGGCGGCTGGACCCAGCTGTGTCCAGTCAGAGCAATCAGCACACCGCTGGGTTCACTAGCCATGGAGACCTAGGTCTGTGGGTGGAGGGGGTCGGGGGGAATCCAGACTGCAAGGGGCTCCCCATGGAGACCTCCCTCGGGGGGAAATTCTGGAGCAGATAATAAGAAGTAGCTTAGGATTTTCCAATGGGCTACTTTGTGAGTCAAGGAGGGTGACAGCTCATAAACAGTTGGGCGTCCCCAGTGGCTCAGCTGGTAAAGCATCCACCTGCAAGGCAGGAGACCTGCTTTGATTCCTGGGTTGGGAAGATGCCCTGGAGAAGGGAAAAGCTACCCACTCCAGTATTCTTGCCTGGAGAACTCCATGACTCCTCCCTGGGGTGCCAAAGAGTCGGACATGACTGAGCGACTTTCATAAATAAATAAATATATCTATAAACGATTGTGCTGGAACAGCAGGAGAGAACTAGGGCTCTTTCATGTCAGCTGGGATGTGGGGCTGCCCCGTTCCAAGGCCACCCGTGGGCTGGACTGTGCCCGGCTCTCTGGTTTCCTCTTCTGCCTGTCCCCTTCCCCACTACCAGCTCACCGGCTTTCCCCTGGACCTTTGCTCTATTTCTCTACCTAGAGAAGTCCTCTGAGGGCCTGGATCTTTCTCGTCCCTTTGGGCTCCTCAGGGCGGGGGGCGGGGGGGCTTCCAAGACCACCCACCTCTACCCAGGCCACCTCTGCCATGAGGTTGAGTTTCATCTTTTTCTCTTCGCCTCAGTTCTATGCCCTCAGCACAGAGGCTGGCGGGGTGGGGAGGTCTGGGAGCCCGGTTCTTAGCCTCTGTCTGCGTGGACACTCCCGGTGCACATCCCCAAAGTGAAAGTGAAGTAAGGGAGCTTCTGCTGCAGAGGGAGGCGGCGGCGTGGGAAGTGGAGGAGAGAGGGGAAAAGAGCAGAGAGCAGGTCGGGATTCTTCCAGAACTAAGCTCCGCAGTGGGCCCATCCCATTCGCCCCAGGAATCAGCTGCACTCCCACCCCAGCCACTTGGACACTTCTTTTAAGAAGTGTCTGGAACCCGAACGTGACTGCGGACTGGAGAACAATGTCTCTGAAACTCCTGGCGGCCAGACAGAAGCCCCCAGATATGTTTATGATTTCCCTAATTGCCTCTGTCCTCTCTGATACGGAGGGATCTATAAAATTGCCACAGCCGTGGTTGTCACTGGACTCTGGCTCGCCCTGCACGCACGAGGGTGTTTGTTTACGGAACACAGATGGCGGCAGGGGCCTTCCCAGGGCTCCGCCACCACCCCTCCGGCTGCCACGAGGGACTGGCTCCTCTCCAGGATTCCCGGACAGATTCGTTTCTCCAGATTCTTTAGAGGGTAAAAACCCGAGTCTCAGTGGTCACTCAAGGGTCCTTGGCAGAAAAGCAAACTCGTTCTTGTTCCTTGCAGCAGAGGGATGTTGACAGTGGGACCATCGGTGGGGTGTGACCCAGGTTGAGGGAATCAGGGAGGAGTGTTGGGGCCCCCAGGGCCTAGCCACGGCAGCAGTGACCGCCGGCATCGGGCTCAGGGGTGAGGAAGCGTTTGCGCTGCCAGAGCCCCCATGAGAACTGGACCCATGGAGGCCAGAGTACAGGCCACCTGAGGGGCTGTAGTCTCTTGCAGATGGGGTGCTGAAGCAGGGAGAAAGCGGGTTTGCCGCCCTTTTCCAAGGAGCCCATGAGAGGACTCCCAGGGGGAAACCGGCGTCCAGTTGATCTCCCTCGGGCCTGGACTTCCTTTCAGGGCGGGCGGGGGCTTCCAAGACCACCCACCTCTACCCAGGCCACCTCTGCCATGAGGTTGAGTTTCATCTTTTTCTCTTCGCCTCAGTTCTATGCCCTCAGCACAGAGGCTGGCGGGGTGGGGAGGTCTGGGAGCCCGGTTCTTAGCCTCTGTCTGCGTGGACACTCCCGGTGCACATCCCCAAAGTGAAAGTGAAGTAAGGGAGCTTCTGCTGCAGAGGGAGGCGGCGGCGTGGGAAGTGGAGGAGAGAGGGGAAAAGAGCAGAGAGCAGGTCGGGATTCTTCCAGAACTAAGCTCCGCAGTGGGCCCATCCCATTCGCCCCAGGAATCAGCTGCACTCCCACCCCAGCCACTTGGACACTTCTTTTAAGAAGTGTCTGGAACCCGAACGTGACTGCGGACTGGAGAACAATGTCTCTGAAACTCCTGGCGGCCAGACAGAAGCCCCCAGATATGTTTATGATTTCCCTAATTGCCTCTGTCCTCTCTGATACGGAGGGATCTATAAAATTGCCACAGCCGTGGTTGTCACTGGACTCTGGCTCGCCCTGCACGCACGAGGGTGTTTGTTTACGGAACACAGATGGCGGCAGGGGCCTTCCCAGGGCTCCGCCACCACCCCTCCGGCTGCCACGAGGGACTGGCTCCTCTCCAGGATTCCCGGACAGATTCGTTTCTCCAGATTCTTTAGAGGGTAAAAACCCGAGTCTCAGTGGTCACTCAAGGGTCCTTGGCAGAAAAGCAAACTCGTTCTTGTTCCTTGCAGCAGAGGGATGTTGACAGTGGGACCATCGGTGGGGTGTGACCCAGGTTGAGGGAATCAGGGAGGAGTGTTGGGGCCCCCAGGGCCTAGCCACGGCAGCAGTGACCGCCGGCATCGGGCTCCAGGGGTGAGGAAAGCGTTTGCGCTGCCAGAGCCCCCATGAGAACTGGACCCATGGAGGCCAGAGTACAGGCCACCTGAGGGGGGCTGTAGTCTCTTGCAGATGGGGTGCTGAAGCAGGGAGAAAGCAGAGATAGGACACCCCCATCTCTCCCTCCTTCCTCCCTCTCGTCTCCAGCTGGTACCTACCATTGGCCAAACCTGGGAAGCCCTCAGCATGGCCCACAGAGGCCTGACTCCCAGGGCAGGGAGCAGAGACAGCCGGCGTCCAGTTGATCTGCGGGCAAACAAGGGAAGAGCAGCAGGATCCGGGAAGGCATCCTGGGACAATCAAATGGTCACGCTTGGCGGAAATCCCTCTTCTTTTGTCCCTTAGCCATCTCTTGAATCTGTGCACCTCTGTGTTACAAAGCCCCTCACTGGCCTGACGGAGGCCCGTTGCCCATCCCCACACACTTCAGCAGAGGGATGGCGGTAAGCTAGCCTGACCTTGGTGTTCTCCGTGGCTCCTGCATCTCTTGGCACGCTGACCCTGCCTGTGAGTGCCTGATGATCTGACCCAGCCGACCTCTGGCCTCAGCTCTCATCCTCCACCCCCTGCGCCAGGCACTGTGGCCACGTTGGAAGCTCTTCAGTACCTAGACTGTCATGCTCCCTCCTCCCGCGGAGATGGGAATAGGCCGTTCCCTCTGCCGGCATGCTCTCCACCCAGCACCTGGCTCTTATAAATCCCACAGAGTCTTCAGATCTCAGCTTAAAAACCACATCCCTAAGAACAATTTCCCCGAGTCCACAGAGTCAGCAAGGACTCCGTCTCATCACTCCTGAATCTCCTTACTTCACAATAGGAGTCACAACTGCAATTAACTAATCGATTGAGTAGCTCTATTTATTGTCTGTCTCCCTGTAGAGATGGGGAGAGCCCACCATAAGAGCCCCCTCCATCTGTCTGGATTGCTGCTCTGCCCGGCGCAGTGAGGGGCCCACCACAGACACGCCACAAAGGCTTGCTGAAGGACTGAAGGAGAGCTGCCAGCTTCCAGTCATGGCAGGCTAGCTGGTTTAGGCCCATCCTTGCACTGAAAACAGCTAAAAATGCTGGGTAAAAAAAAAAAAAATTTTTAATATATCAAAAGCCCTGAAGAGTTGGCAGTATCAAAGGGAATTGCCAGGCCAAAATTGGGGAAGAAAGCAATCCAGACAGATAAGCAAGAGGAGAAGCCACTTTTTTTTTTTCCCCTTGAGGCATTGTCTGATTCCAGCCAATTTGAATTTTATTTTGACAGCCTCATGAATGAGAGAGACAGAGAGAGACAGAAATCTCAGGGCTCACACAGATGGGGGCATCTAAGACACCATTCCACCTTGCTGTGAAACTCCAAGGGCTGCACTCTCAGGATAAGGGTGAACCAGAAGTAGACCAGTGCTCACATCGAGTTTGCAATCTAGGATCCGGGAAGGCATCCTGGGACAATCAAATGGTCACGCTTGGGAAATCCCTCTTCTTTGTCCCTTAGCCATCTCTTGAATCTGTGCACCTCTGTGTTACAAAGCCCCTCACTGGCCTGACGGAGGCCCGTTGCCCATCCCCACACACTTCAGCAGAGGGATGGCGGTAAGCTAGCCTGACCTTGGTGTTCTCCGTGGCTCCTGCATCTCTTGGCACGCTGACCCTGCCTGTGAGTGCCTGATGATCTGACCCAGCCGACCTCTGGCCTCAGCTCTCATCCTCCACCCCCTGCGCCAGGCACTGTGGCCACGTTGGAAGCTCTTCAGTACCTAGACTGTCATGCTCCCTCCTCCCGCGGAGATGGGAATAGGCCGTTCCCTCTGCCGGCATGCTCTCCACCCAGCACCTGGCTCTTATAAATCCCACAGAGTCTTCAGATCTCAGCTTAAAAACCACATCCCTAAGAACAATTTCCCCGAGTCCACAGAGTCAGCAAGGACTCCGTCTCATCACTCCTGAATCTCCTTACTTCACAATAGGAGTCACAACTGCAATTAACTAATCGATTGAGTAGCTCTATTTATTGTCTGTCTCCCTGTAGAGATGGGGAGAGCCCACCATAAGAGCCCCCTCCATCTGTCTGGATTGCTGCTCTGCCCGGCGCAGTGAGGGGCCCACCACAGACACGCCACAAAGGCTTGCTGAAGGACTGAAGGAGAGCTGCCAGCTTCCAGTCATGGCAGGCTAGCTGGTTTAGGCCCATCCTTGCACTGAAAACAGCTAAAAATGCTGGGTAAAAAAAAAAATTTTTTTTAATATATCAAAAGCCCTGAAGAGTTGGCAGTATCAAAGGGAATTGCCAGGCCAAAATTGGGGAAGAAAGCAATCCAGACAGATAAGCAAGAGGAGAAGCCACTTTTTTTTTTTCCCCTTGAGGCATTGTCTGATTCCAGCCAATTTGAATTTTATTTTGACAGCCTCATGAATGAGAGAGACAGAGAGAGACAGAAATCTCAGGGCTCACACAGATGGGGGCATCTAAGACACCATTCCACCTTGCTGTGAAACTCCAAGGGCTGCACTCTCAGGATAAGGGTGAACCAGAAGTAGACCAGTGCTCACATCGAGTTTGCAATCTAAGACTTATCTCCTAGGTGAGCTAGACTTTAAGGTGGAATAAGACGGCCCCAGACTAGGAGTATGCCTAACTGTTCAGCAGAAACAAATAAAAATGCTCTCTATTGGGAGGGACTATTGCATGAAACCTAAGATTCTTCCTGCAAGCAATTTTTCCTAAAACAATGACCAGCAAGTAGTCAAAGAAGATCAGACGCTTAAGAAAATGAGGCACGAGAGCAAACACTAGAAGAGTCAACAGAAAACAGAAACAGATCTCGAAGACTTCAAATTATTATTATTATTTTTAAAGATTTATTTATTTATTTATTTTTGGGCTGGGGTCGGGTTGGGGAGGGGGAGGGGCGGGTCACTTCTATTGGTCTTTCATTTCTCTATTTTCATCTGTCTTTGTTCTTTGGCTCCTGTGGGCCTCCCATCACGGTGGCGTCTGTCGTCACAGAGCGCCGGCTCCGGGCGCATGCGCTCCAGAGCTCCGGCTCAGTGACTGGACACATCAATCCAGTCACTCCGCGGCACGTGGGATCTTCCCAGGCCAGGGATCGAACCGGCGCCCTTTGCACTGCAAGGCGGTGTCCTTATCCACTGGACCACCGGGAGAAGCCCGACTTCAAATTATTGACTATGAAAGAACTATGCATATGACCGTTAAAGAAATATAATATGCTTAACAAATAACTGCAGGGAATGAGAATCTAGGGAAAGTGACATCGTAGATATGCAAAAGAGTCAAGTCAAGTCTCTAGAAGTAAAAACTGCCATCATCAAAATCAAGAACTCCATGGACAGGTCTAATAGCTGAGGAAACACAGCTGAAAGGAGCATTAGGAAATTGGAAGTCAGAAGAAAGGAACACATAGAAACAAACAAAAAAAGAAAAAGAGGAGAAGCCACTTTTTTTTTTTCCCCTTGAGGCATTGTCTGATTCCAGCCAATTTGAATTTTATTTTGACAGCCTCATGAATGAGAGAGACAGAGAGAGACAGAAATCTCAGGGCTCACACAGATGGGGGCATCTAAGACACCATTCCACCTTGCTGTGAAACTCCAAGGGCTGCACTCTCAGGATAAGGGTGAACCAGAAGTAGACCAGTGCTCACATCGAGTTTGCAATCTAAGACTTATCTCCTAGGTGAGCTAGACTTTAAGGTGGAATAAGACGGCCCCAGACTAGGAGTATGCCTAACTGTTCAGCAGAAACAAATAAAAATGCTCTCTATTGGGAGGGACTATTGCATGAAACCTAAGATTCTTCCTGCAAGCAATTTTTCCTAAAACAATGACCAGCAAGTAGTCAAAGAAGATCAGACGCTTAAGAAAATGAGGCACGAGAGCAAACACTAGAAGAGTCAACAGAAAACAGAAACAGATCTCGAAGACTTCAAATTATTATTATTATTTTTAAAGATTTATTTATTTATTTATTTTTGGGCTGGGGTCGGGTTGGGGAGGGAGGGGAGCGGGCGGGTCACTTCTATTGGTCTTTCATTTCTCTATTTTCATCTGTCTTTGTTCTTTGGCTCCTGTGGGCCTCCCATCACGGTGGCGTCTGTCGTCACAGAGCGCCGGCTCCGGGCGCATGCGCTCCAGAGCTCCGGCTCAGTGACTGGACACATCAATCCAGTCACTCCGCGGCACGTGGGATCTTCCCAGGCCAGGGATCGAACCGGCGCCCTTTGCACTGCAAGGCGGTGTCCTTATCCACTGGACCACCGGGAGAAGCCCGACTTCAAATTATTGACTATGAAAGAACTATGCATATGACCGTTAAAGAAATATAATATGCTTAACAAATAACTGCAGGGAATGAGAATCTAGGGAAAGTGACATCGTAGATATGCAAAAGAGTCAAGTCAAGTCTCTAGAAGTAAAAACTGCCATCATCAAAATCAAGAACTCCATGGACAGGTCTAATAGCTGAGGAAACACAGCTGAAAGGAGCATTAGGAAATTGGAAGTCAGAAGAAAGGAACACATAGAAACAAACAGAATAGGGAAGAGAGGATATGAGAGAAAGAGGAACAGAAGTTGGAATATAAGATTCCAACTGTCTCCAAAGGAGAGGTGAGAGGAAAGGATGCAATGTTTTAAGGATTACCAGATAAGAATTTTCTGGAACCAATGAAGGAATCCATGAGAGCTGGACTGAACCATTTCATGGTTAGTTGTTCTTGAGTAACACAGCTCCACGTTTAGGATGAGCTAAAGAATAGTGATGAGAGATTCTGGACCCTGTTTGCTCTTGGCCAAGGGCCACAATGCTGTACAATGCCAAGTTCAGTATAGCCAAAGACACACAAAAAGTGGAAGATCAGCTCTTGCCTATCCCCTGCCTCTAAGGTTCACTCTTGCCTTCTTAGGAACTATTTGGGCGGGCCTGAGATGACCCCTGGAGAAGGGAATGACCACCCACTCCAGTATTCTTGCCTGGAGAATTCCAAAGACAGACAGAGGAGCCTGGCGGGCTACAGTCCATGGGGTTGAAGAGTCAGACACGACTGAAGCGACTTAGGACGAGATCACCTCAGTACAGCCTCCTGTCCTTTATTCTTCCTGTAGGCCTTGCTGAGCTATTACTGGGAGAGAGCAGAATGCCATTCCCTAGGGTCTCTCCACCGTCAACGGGGGATGCAGTGGCATGGGTGGGTGTCGGGGTGTCCCACTCTCATCAAGGACTGATGTGACCACCTCCGCCTTGACACTAAGCCTCTTCTCCCTTTGACCCAGGCCTCCTTGGGGCTAGACACCTGTCTCGGTTCTCAGGGGTGCTTGGTGAAGACTCACTGGCTTGTTGGTGGATGTGGTCTGATCTTGGCTGGCGTGGGGTGATCTGAAAGAGGGGGTGATGCTAGAGGTTCTCTTTGCCATGGCTGAAGAAGCCTTGATGACGCCGGCTCCAAGTGAGGGTCCTTCAACCCCAAGTCCCAACATGAGCCACGGAACACTACAGTCCCTCAACTGGCACCTGAATGGGATTTAGAAGCTGGGCTGCAGAGGCAGGAGGGAAAATACCCAGCCTTCGATCCTGCAGCCCTCTGGCTTCTAAGCCTGAGCTCTCTTGGGTGGGAAAGTGACCTGGCTGGCGGGTGCATGGCTTGTTTCTTTATTTTATTATTGTTAATTGGATAATTGCTTTACAATGCTGTGTTAATTTCTGCTGTTCAACAATTCAATCACCTCTATGTATACGTACACGCCCTCCCTGGTGAGCCTCTCATCTCCCACCCCGCCCCGGGTCATCGCGGAGCACTCGGCTGAGCACCCCGTGTCGCACGGCAGCTTCCCACTAGCTCTGTTTTACACAGGGTCGTGTACGTATGCCAACGCTGGTTTGTTTCTGACTCACCCTCTGAGGTGGCCTGGTCCTGGTTCTCCTCGGTGTGATTCGCTCTGGGATCAGGTTCCTGTGGTTGCTCTGTTCGGCAGGGACACCCATTCATCATCTCTTGCCTCCGGGAATCTCGGCACACCTCTCAGACACGCTCAAACAGAGAGGCAGCCAAACCCGTGCTCGGTCACACAGCAGGTGTGTGATCAGGCAAGGACACTCGTGGTCTCACGCCCCCGGTGGGTGGGGACGCAGGCCCAGCCCTTGCATGTAACCATCTCCCCACCCCCAGGAGCAGGTCCCTCCAAACCCCTGTGCTGGGGAGAAGCTGCCGTCCCAGCAGCTGGTCTCATGGAGAAAGCCTGCAATACGTGGAGATGGGGGGCGGGGCTGGTACAGGTCCCCAAACCTAGCCCTGCAGGGTTGCTGACATGCCCTTCCAATTTCCGAAACTCTCAAAGATATTCCAAGCAACATGCAGTTGATTTAATTTTTAAAGTGAAAAACTCAAGTAAATTAAGTTGAGGAATGCTGGGTGGAGGCGGGGGCAGGGGAGGGTGTCATGGAATGTGGCCCGTAAGGACAGTATTAGGAATTCATGAGCGTTTCACTCCCCTGGGTGGACTTCGGGGGTGGAGGGGGAGAACCTCTCCCACTGGATGCAGAGCATAGAGGCCTGGGTGCCCATCCTGCCTCTGCCCAGGTCTCAGCACAAGTCCAGGCAGATTGGGATCCTGGACGGGCCCAGGGAGCCTGGGATGCGGCCCAGTGGGTGCGGCCCACGTCCCGTTGATCCTGCAGCCCTCTGGCTTCTAAGCCTGAGCTCTCTTGGGTGGGAAAGTGACCTGGCTGGCGGGTGCATGGCTTGTTTCTTTATTTTATTATTGTTAATTGGATAATTGCTTTACAATGCTGTGTTAATTTCTGCTGTTCAACAATTCAATCACCTCTATGTATACGTACACGCCCTCCCTGGTGAGCCTCTCATCTCCCACCCCGCCCCGGGTCATCGCGGAGCACTCGGCTGAGCACCCCGTGTCGCACGGCAGCTTCCCACTAGCTCTGTTTTACACAGGGTCGTGTACGTATGCCAACGCTGGTTTGTTTCTGACTCACCCTCTGAGGTGGCCTGGTCCTGGTTCTCCTCGGTGTGATTCGCTCTGGGATCAGGTTCCTGTGGTTGCTCTGTTCGGCAGGGACACCCATTCATCATCTCTTGCCTCCGGGAATCTCGGCACACCTCTCAGACACGCTCAAACAGAGAGGCAGCCAAACCCGTGCTCGGTCACACAGCAGGTGTGTGATCAGGCAAGGACACTCGTGGTCTCACGCCCCCGGTGGGTGGGGACGCAGGCCCAGCCCTTGCATGTAACCATCTCCCCACCCCCAGGAGCAGGTCCCTCCAAACCCCTGTGCTGGGGAGAAGCTGCCGTCCCAGCAGCTGGTCTCATGGAGAAAGCCTGCAATACGTGGAGATGGGGGGCGGGGCTGGTACAGGTCCCCAAACCTAGCCCTGCAGGGTTGCTGACATGCCCTTCCAATTTCCGAAACTCTCAAAGATATTCCAAGCAACATGCAGTTGATTTAATTTTTAAAGTGAAAAACTCAAGTAAATTAAGTTGAGGAATGCTGGGTGGAGGCGGGGGCAGGGGAGGGTGTCATGGAATGTGGCCCGTAAGGACAGTATTAGGAATTCATGAGCGTTTCACTCCCCTGGGTGGACTTCGGGGGTGGAGGGGGAGAACCTCTCCCACTGGATGCAGAGCATAGAGGCCTGGGTGCCCATCCTGCCTCTGCCCAGGTCTCAGCACAAGTCCAGGCAGATTGGGATCCTGGACGGGCCCAGGGGAGCCTGGGATGCGGCCCAGTGGGTGAGCAGAGGACCCAGGAGGCCTGCTCTCCCCTCCCGCTGGCCTCACACGCACCCTGGGCAGCACTGCCCCACATAATTACATAAAAGGCACATCACTCAAGATGCTCATCTCGCCTCTGACACTTTTCGGGCTCAGTGCCATCGTCCCCACCTCCCCTCGGCTCAGGGGCCTGGCCCATGACTCACATACCTCTCCCAGATGAGGTCGCTCCCCAAATGGAGGTCAGGCCTTGGGGAACCTGGGAATTGCTCTTGGGAGGCCCTGTCACCCCTCCTGGGCCTGAGAGCACCTCCAGACCGAGGCTGGGGATCAGCCAGAGTCTATACGCGTACAGTTTCGCTCCTGCACCCCACGGCCATGATCTCCCCAGGAAGCTGTCCACAGCCCGGGCCTGCCCGCCCTCCTTTCCAGGCTGAGCTGGTGTGGAGGAGCCACGGGTGGAAGGCTTCTCGGCCCCTCTTGGTCCCTACTGCCCTCCCTTGACAAGTGGCAGCCAACTGCTTCTGGGGTGGCGGTGCCCCAGAGGAAGGCTGCCTGCCTCCCTTGCCTGAGGAGTTGGCTCACTAACTTGAACTACTCTTGCAGTGGGCAGCCCAGGAAGGAGTGGGGTCGGTTCCAGAGCTCTTTCCTGTTGGTGACCCAGCTCTGATGAAGGCCCCCTCAGGCCCCCAGAACCCCAGGGGCTGCCTTGGTCATGTGACCCCAGCCTGGCCGCCCCACAGGGCACAGGGCAGCTTCCCCCAACACTGCCTGGACATGAGCTGGGTTGGCAAATGGGAACCAACTGGTTGGCCAAGGGCTGCTGGGACCCAGCGCGGAGCTGAGGGAGGTGAGGGCATGGGAGGTGTCCCCCCACCAGTCCTCAACACACCAGCGTACCCTCCCCTCCCATCCAGCAATAACGGAGGAGGCAGGACCACCCTACTTGCTGAGGTCCCAGCCCCCCAAATGGAAAGGAGTTAGTAGGGGTAGGCCCAGGGGAGTGGGACGGGCAGTCTTTCAGGATTTGGGGAAGCTGATGGACCCCGAAGCGTGAGAACGCTTGTCTTCACTAACCAGGAGTCATCCCGTGGGATTCTGCACTGGTATCAAGAAACTTTTACTAAGATGCACTCAGGGCGTCCTCACCTGCTCTGCTGAGGGCCCTGGAGGAGGGTGTGACCTCTGCTCAGCCTTCAAGGTCACAGGTAGGGGGGCTCTGCCCAGAAGGAACTCATTAAGAGCTTCCTGAGCAAATAGAAGGCATCCTGGGGAAGAAAAATCGAAGCGACGTTAAAATGACCTCAGGAACTCGGTTATTCTGGGCACAAGGATTTTGCCCTAAATCTTGCAGATGACTATCTCCTTCCGAGAGTTTTTGGGGACCAGGCGTGGCCTTTGCGCCTACTCGGCCTCCTGCCCTGACTCTCGGAGATGGCAATCTCATCAGCTTGAGCCAAGTGTCTCACAAGTTTTGCCTGTTTACCTCGTGATGTGGGACTCGTTTTGCATCCATTTTGCATAAAAGGAAACTGAAGCCCAGAGAAACGAAGAGACTTGGTGAGGGCCCCACAGACAGTAGGAGGCAAAGCCAGGAGCCCATTGGTGCCAGTGCCTCAAGCCCACCTCCAGTGGCCCATTCCGACTCTAGCGCGGGAGGAAGGGGAACCTTCCATTTACCCGCATGAACAAAGTGCCTGCCTCCAGCACATGGCTTAGCCGTGGCTCAGCATCATGCCCGGCCATCTGGGCTGGACGCATGCAGCAAGCACTGTTGACCTTCCGTGTGCCTGGGCTCTGCAGGAGAGCGGCAGCGACCTTCAGCCCACACTCACTGGCCCCAGGAACGAGGCACCTGCAAGGCTGAACTAGACATAGACCTAAGCACCATAGACTCCTGTGCCTTCAAATCGTCCTAGGAGAAATCCATCGTCCTGAGGGCTCCTGGGTGAAGGCCAGTAACACTGCTGCCAGGTAGGGCTTATTCCCTATAAATCAGTGGGCATGTGGTCACACCAATTTTAAATATCAGATTAAAATCAAATTAGTGGGAAAATTTGGAACAAATTGCCTTCAAGGACAGTGAATGAGTCTATTTTTAAAATGTTGCCGCACCAGGCAAAATAGTGAAGCAAATAGATTTCCTAACAGTGCGTAGCCACCGTGTTGGGAGTGATTTGTCATGCTGAGTCACCATAATTGCTCCAGCAAAACTGAGGACAAAAAGTGTTTGCAAATCATGATGTCCGTGAGAACTTTAAAGATGGGCACTGGTATCAAGAAACTTTTACTAAGATGCACTCAGGGCGTCCTCACCTGCTCTGCTGAGGGCCCTGGAGGAGGGTGTGACCTCTGCTCAGCCTTCAAGGTCACAGGTAGGGGGGCTCTGCCCAGAAGGAACTCATTAAGAGCTTCCTGAGCAAATAGAAGGCATCCTGGGGAAGAAAAATCGAAGCGACGTTAAAATGACCTCAGGAACTCGGTTATTCTGGGCACAAGGATTTTGCCCTAAATCTTGCAGATGACTATCTCCTTCCGAGAGTTTTTGGGGACCAGGCGTGGCCTTTGCGCCTACTCGGCCTCCTGCCCTGACTCTCGGAGATGGCAATCTCATCAGCTTGAGCCAAGTGTCTCACAAGTTTTGCCTGTTTACCTCGTGATGTGGGACTCGTTTTGCATCCATTTTGCATAAAAGGAAACTGAAGCCCAGAGAAACGAAGAGACTTGGTGAGGGCCCCACAGACAGTAGGAGGCAAAGCCAGGAGCCCATTGGTGCCAGTGCCTCAAGCCCACCTCCAGTGGCCCATTCCGACTCTAGCGCGGGAGGAAGGGGAACCTTCCATTTACCCGCATGAACAAAGTGCCTGCCTCCAGCACATGGCTTAGCCGTGGCTCAGCATCATGCCCGGCCATCTGGGCTGGACGCATGCAGCAAGCACTGTTGACCTTCCGTGTGCCTGGGCTCTGCAGGAGAGCGGCAGCGACCTTCAGCCCACACTCACTGGCCCCAGGAACGAGGCACCTGCAAGGCTGAACTAGACATAGACCTAAGCACCATAGACTCCTGTGCCTTCAAATCGTCCTAGGAGAAATCCATCGTCCTGAGGGCTCCTGGGTGAAGGCCAGTAACACTGCTGCCAGGTAGGGCTTATTCCCTATAAATCAGTGGGCATGTGGTCACACCAATTTTAAATATCAGATTAAAATCAAATTAGTGGGAAAATTTGGAACAAATTGCCTTCAAGGACAGTGAATGAGTCTATTTTTAAAATGTTGCCGCACCAGGCAAAATAGTGAAGCAAATAGATTTCCTAACAGTGCGTAGCCACCGTGTTGGGAGTGATTTGTCATGCTGAGTCACCATAATTGCTCCAGCAAAACTGAGGAATCAAATAAAACGTGTTTGCAAATTGTAAATCACTTGAGGAGGCTACCTCGGACGGGTCCACACCTGAAGTGGAAGATCACAGCAGCCTTCTCCGGGACAGACACCCCAGCCCCGACACTCCGTGTTCCCCTTCTCAGGGACAGGGGCTGTGTTGTCACCTCCAGCCAAGATAAGCGTGCCCAGTATGCGTGCGGGAAGGGCCGCCATAAATCAGCCATGTCTCCTCTCCAGCCAGAGTGGCTCGGATTCCTGGGCAGGTGGGAGGAAGGGATGGCCTTGCTCAGGTCTCCCTGGCTTGGGAGGGGAGGGTTGGGGGTTACTCAGAAAGGACAGACTTACTTCCTGGTGAAAGTTTGGTTGTCCCTTGCCACGAAGCAGAAATGTTTTCAGATCTAAGAGGAGCTTGTGCAAGCCCTGACAATTCCCTTTCAACCCTGTCTTGGCCCCCAGGTGACATGTCCTGAGCCTAGACCATCACATTCGATCACTGATGTTTCCACTCTTGGGCCATAGTCTCTTTTAAAACAAACAAACAAACAAACAACAGAAAAAAAAGGATTTTTTATTATTGGCCTCTTTTATTGGTTTTTTATTTATTTATTTTCATCCATCTTTACTCTTTGGCCTCTGTGGGCCTCCCATTGTGATGGCTTCTCTCATTGCAGAGCACCAGCTCCAGGTGCATGCGCCCCAGATCGCTGGCTCGTCATTGGACACACCAAGCCAGCCGTTTCGCAGCACGTGGGATCTTCCCGGGTCCGGGATCGAACCAGTGCCCCTTGCGCTAGAAGGCAGACTGTTTACCCCTGGACCACCAGGGAAGCCCCATAGTCGCTCTCTTTGTTTTTTTTTTAAGTAATTTGTAATGTATATTTGAACATTTATTTTATTTATTTATCTTCTTGGGGGGTGGGGTGGGGAGGGAGGGGAGCGGGCGGGCCACTTCTATTGGTCTTTCATTTCTCTGAATGAGTCTATTTTTAAAATGTTGCCGCACCAGGCAAAATAGTGAAGCAAATAGATTTCCTAACAGTGCGTAGCCACCGTGTTGGGAGTGATTTGTCATGCTGAGTCACCATAATTGCTCCAGCAAAACTGAGGAATCAAATAAAACGTGTTTGCAAATTGTAAATCACTTGAGGAGGCTACCTCGGACGGGTCCACACCTGAAGTGGAAGATCACAGCAGCCTTCTCCGGGACAGACACCCCAGCCCCGACACTCCGTGTTCCCCTTCTCAGGGACAGGGGCTGTGTTGTCACCTCCAGCCAAGATAAGCGTGCCCAGTATGCGTGCGGGAAGGGCCGCCATAAATCAGCCATGTCTCCTCTCCAGCCAGAGTAGCTCGGATTCCTGGGCAGGTGGGAGGAAGGGATGGCCTTGCTCAGGTCTCCCTGGCTTGGGAGGGGAGGGTTGGGGGTTACTCAGAAAGGACAGACTTACTTCCTGGTGAAAGTTTGGTTGTCCCTTGCCACGAAGCAGAAATGTTTTCAGATCTAAGAGGAGCTTGTGCAAGCCCTGACAATTCCCTTTCAACCCTGTCTTGGCCCCCAGGTGACATGTCCTGAGCCTAGACCATCACATTCGATCACTGATGTTTCCACTCTTGGGCCATAGTCTCTTTTAAAACAAACAAACAAACAAACAACAGAAAAAAAAGGATTTTTTATTATTGGCCTCTTTTATTGGTTTTTTATTTATTTATTTTCATCCATCTTTACTCTTTGGCCTCTGTGGGCCTCCCATTGTGATGGCTTCTCTCATTGCAGAGCACCAGCTCCAGGTGCATGCGCCCCAGATCGCTGGCTCGTCATTGGACACACCAAGCCAGCCGTTTCGCAGCACGTGGGATCTTCCCGGGTCCGGGATCGAACCAGTGCCCCTTGCGCTAGAAGGCAGACTGTTTACCCCTGGACCACCAGGGAAGCCCCATAGTCGCTCTCTTTGTTTTTTTTTTAAGTAATTTGTAATGTATATTTGAACATTTATTTTATTTATTTATCTTCTTGGGGGGTGGGGTGGGGAGGGAGGGGGACGGGCGGGCCACTTCTATTGATTTTTCATTTCTCTGTTTTCATCCATCTTTGTTCTTTGGCTCCTGTGGGCCTCCCATCGCGGTGGCGTCTGTTGTCGCAGAGCACCGGCCCTGGGCACATGTACTCCAGAGCTCCGACTCGGTGATTGGACACATTGGTCCAGCCGCTCCGCGGCACATGGGATCTTCCCAGGCCAGGGATCGAACCGGCGCCCCTTGCAGTGCAAGGCGGTGTCCTTACCCACTGGACCACCAGGGAAGCCCCCCATAGTCTCTTAATAACGACTTTGCCAGTCACCCTAGGAGATTTAAAAGGGAAACACAAGCGCTGAAAGATCTCAACAGCAGAAACACTGCGACCTTAGCTGCCGGGTGTCTCTGAGCAGCCCCTGCAGGCTTGGGGCACATGGTCCCCCTCCGACCCTCTCCCCTCCTCTTGGAATGCCCCTCCTCCCTGTACATTCCTCACCAGCGTGACTATCTTGCTGGGGCCTGGCTATACCTGGAGGTGAACTAATCACACAGAGGTGTTGAGGATTATCTAGAACTGGATAGGTCACCTTCCTTAGGATTCTTGCCTTTAAAAATTAACTTTGTAGAAGTGACGACTCACCACCTAGAGTGAACCAGCGCATTGCAGCCTTATCTCTTATGTGTGGCCTCCCAATCCTTGAACCCCAGCTTGGTGGGTCTCAGGCCAACCCCCCAGAGCCTGCACGGAGAGGCAAGGGCATGGATGCTTTTTAAAAGGAGAGAACTGAGTGGCAGAGAGAGCCACGTGTTCAGACACACGGGTTGAAGACCTATGGTGGGTCAGACACTGGACATCCATGGGGGCCAGACTCAGCCAGGGGCCAAGGAGGCAGAAGCCCCGGCGAGCTCATGGGCTTCAGCTCTAGGAGCTCACGGTGACCATGAGGAGAACAATTTTCAGGGAGGGGGGACGGTGACAGTGGAGGGCGGGGACTGGGAAGGAGAAGATGAGGCTCAGAAAGTGGCTGTCTGGGTAGGTAAGAATCACAACAGAGGTTTTTGTTTGTTTGTTTGTTTTTAATTTTTTTTTTTTTGGCGGGAGGCGGGTTGGGGAGGGAGGGGAGCGGACGGGCCACTTCTATTGGTCTTTCATTTATCTATTTTCATCCATCTTTGTTCTTTGACCCGTGTGGGCCTCCCATCGCAGTGGCCTCTGTCGCTGCAGAGCACCGGCTCTGGGCGCATGCGCTCCAGAGCCCCGGCTTGGTAACTGGACACATCAGTCCAGCCGCTCCATGGCATGTGGGATCTTCCCAGGCCAGGGATCGAACCAGCACCCCCTGCACTGCAAGGCGGTGTCCTTACCCACTGGAGTACCAGGGAAGCCCACAACGGAGGTTTTTACAGCACTGATTTCCATCCCATCTTGATGGATATAAGAAAACCACATCGTGAAGTCCACCCTGGGTGGGGCTCCAAACCACGGTCTGAGAAATGGGGCTATGGAAGAGTCTGCCTAGACAAGGCCTGGGAGCAGCAGAAGGTTCTTTGCCCGTGGTGCTCATTCAGCCCCGTCTGGGCCCCACGAGGCAGCCAGGCAGCACAGACCCCCTGCGCCCCGCGCCCCCAGCAATCATGCCCACTTCCCAGAGTTCAGCTAGCCCTGCCAGGACGGCCCACCCTTCCGCAATCAAAGGGGAGCTCCTGGTGTTCAGGAGCCCCACGAAGGTCCCCAACCATCTTCTGCTGTCCTCAGGTATGGGCAGGAGGTTTGGACACAGCTATGGACGAGAAAAGAAATCTTTGGGAGACAATGCACCCAGGGAGGCCTGTTTCAGATGGGTGGGGCTAGAAGGCTAGAAAAATAATAAATAAAAACAAGGGAAGCTCTTGGGTGCCAGAATGGGGCTGGCCGAGGCGGTGGCTGCCTGAGTAATGGGTTCCACATTTGTCTGGCTCTCAGCGACCAGGATCCAGGATGCACCGTGGGCCTTGCAGGGGCCAGAGGGGACAGCACAACTGTGGCCAGACCTAGGCCGACGAGACACAGCCTCTGGGACGGCCTCTTCCCTGGTTGGCCACAAGGCGTGGAGACCTTGCTCTGAGCTCATGCTCCAGCACCCCCGTTCTCCCCACCCCCGCCGCAGCTCCTGGGTCCCTGCCGGCCTGCACAGATTGTTCGCGTTATTAATGCCGTTTCCCAGAGATTCCATCTGGCTTTTGAATTGCTCTGGGATGGGGCTAGGATGCTTTGATAGTGAATTGGTATCTTTCCTAGGTTTCTGCTTGCGTCAAATCCTCCATCCACACAGAGGTGGCTGGGGGAGAGAGGAGGGAGGAGCAGGGGTGTCCGGAGAAGGGAGCTAGTGCACATCTTTCACAGAGACCTTTCTACGGCGATGGTGGTTTCATTGCATTTGAAGAAAAGACCCATAAAGCCATGCCCTTCCCCGCCAGCGGAAGGCGGTGTCCTTACCCACTGGAGTACCAGGAAGCCCACAACGGAGGTTTTTACAGCACTGATTTCCATCCCATCTTGATGGATATAAGAAAACCACATCGTGAAGTCCACCCTGGGTGGGGCTCCAAACCACGGTCTGAGAAATGGGGCTATGGAAGAGTCTGCCTAGACAAGGCCTGGGAGCAGCAGAAGGTTCTTTGCCCGTGGTGCTCATTCAGCCCCGTCTGGGCCCCACGAGGCAGCCAGGCAGCACAGACCCCCTGCGCCCCGCGCCCCCAGCAATCATGCCCACTTCCCAGAGTTCAGCTAGTCCTGCCAGGACGGCCCACCCTTCCGCAATCAAAGGGGAGCTCCTGGTGTTCAGGAGCCCCACGAAGGTCCCCAACCATCTTCTGCTGTCCTCAGGTATGGGCAGGAGGTTTGGACACAGCTATGGACGAGAAAAGAAATCTTTGGGAGACAATGCACCCAGGGAGGCCTGTTTCAGATGGGTGGGGCTAGAAGGCTAGAAAAATAATAAATAAAAACAAGGGAAGCTCTTGGGTGCCAGAATGGGGCTGGCCGAGGCGGTGGCTGCCTGAGTAATGGGTTCCACATTTGTCTGGCTCTCAGCGACCAGGATCCAGGATGCACCGTGGGCCTTGCAGGGGCCAGAGGGGACAGCACAACTGTGGCCAGACCTAGGCCGACGAGACACAGCCTCTGGGACGGCCTCTTCCCTGGTTGGCCACAAGGCGTGGAGACCTTGCTCTGAGCTCATGCTCCAGCACCCCCGTTCTCCCCACCCCCGCCGCAGCTCCTGGGTCCCTGCCGGCCTGCACAGATTGTTCGCGTTATTAATGCCGTTTCCCAGAGATTCCATCTGGCTTTTGAATTGCTCTGGGATGGGGCTAGGATGCTTTGATAGTGAATTGGTATCTTTCCTAGGTTTCTGCTTGCGTCAAATCCTCCATCCACACAGAGGTGGCTGGGGGAGAGAGGAGGGAGGAGCAGGGGTGTCCGGAGAAGGGAGCTAGTGCACATCTTTCACAGAGACCTTTCTACGGCGATGGTGGTTTCATTGCATTTGAAGAAAAGACCCATAAAGCCATGCCCTTCCCCGCCAGCGCGGGAAGGAACCAAAGGAGTGATGCCTCTGCCCAGACACGGATGCTGCCCCGTGTCTGTGGAAGGCCTGTGGGTGCCGGCAAGGTGAGGCTTTGCGGCTGAGCAGGGTCAGGGGGTCTGCTCCCCTGTGGCCTGCGCCATGAGTGGCCTCCTGCTTCCTCCCGGCCCTGCTCCCCCACCCCTCCCGTGAAATCAGCAGCTCTTGGAGGAGAGGCGGCAGGTTCCTGGCTGAGCAGGTGGGGGCGGGAGACCTGGGAGCGGTAGACACGCCTCACCAGTCCCAGTGGCTCATCACAGGTGTCAGGGCCAAGCCCCGCGTTCCCAGATTCCCAGGAGATCCAGGCGATAAGGGTGACGTGGTAACAGAGCTCAACCATCAGCAGGCACCCAGCGCAAAGGGGCACCTCCCTCTCTCCCTTCTGCCTTTGCTCCTCTGGAGGCTGGCTCTCCTGAACAGTGCTTTCGGGGGACCCTGGGCTCCAGTGGCCTACGGAGGGCCTGAGGTCCCTGTGGTCTCCCCTAGGAGAGTCTCAGGCAGGGGCATCCAGGCATGGTGAACGTGGTCCCGCGGCCGGGTCTTGGTCAAAGCTGCTGCCTCCAGGAAGCCTTCCCTGGTGGCTTCAGTCCCACTCTCCACTTCCTCTTATTCCCCTGTTACCCTGGAGGCACATCTCGGGTCCACCAGACTGTGGATTCCACCCCACACCCCGGGACCTACAGTAGGCATCCGATAAATATTTGGGGTATATTCCGTGCCAGGCTCTTGAAGTGGGTGTTCGGGACGGCTGTAGTCAGGAGGAGAACCCTGGGGACCTCTTAGGAAGCAGTCGGTGGTAAGAAGCAGTTCTCCTTGGGGGGCCCTCTGGCTGGGCCCAGAGCGCGTGCTGAACAGGTTCACCCTGTGCCACCCCCTCCCCGTATCTGCTGGGGGCCTCGCCAGCCCCGTCCCTTTCCTGGGGCTGTCTTGTCCCCAACAAAGCCTGCCTTGGACCTCAGGGTCTGCGGTAGAAGGGGTGCCCTTTTGGGAACAGACAGCTTTGAAAGGGGAAACCCCTGGAGTGGGACCGGGCAGGGGAGAAGGGAGGGCAGGAGGGGTGCCCCTCCCCCCGTCATCTTGGGATCTGTTCTGGGGGCAAAGGGGGAAGCCGAGGCTTGGCCCCCTCAAACAAGAAAAACTGGAATTAGCACTGAACTCAGAGAGGGTTTGCTGGGGCCTAGCAAGCTGTGGCCTGCCCCAGGCCTCTAGGCAGGCGGTAGGGCTCTGCTTCCTCGGTTCCCAGGCGGCAGCACAGGCTGCCGCCTCCTCATCAGGGCTTAAGGCCTTTCCTCCACCAAGGGCGGCCAGGGGTGAGGAGAAGGCAAGACTCAGAGATAGGGCAGCGGAGGGGGTGAGGCCGTGGGGCAGGAAGGGGGCCAGTCACTCCGTTAATCCCACAGGCAGGTGAAGCAAACATTTTCAGAATTTAAAAAGAATGTGTGATTTCTTGAAATGGTCCCAGCCCACGTTGGTGGACAGTGTCCACCAACGGCCCAAGTGAACTGTCTCGGGGTGAAAGCAGAAGGCAGAGAGTTTTGCCTTTTACGCTCAGAGTCAACTCTGAGAGTCGAGCTCAGCCAGTCTCCTGGGCTACTTCCTCCGGGTTCTCTTCTTGTGGGCAGGTGTGTGTGTCCTCCCTGGGTTGGCCAGGCCTGCTGCCGGAGGGGGTCCTTGCTGCCTGTCCTCACAGGGCATCTGTTCCAGTTGGGAACTCGGTCCAGGGTGGGCACAGTTGGGAGGCAGAGGCGGGGCTGACTGCTTGCTGGGCGGGTGTGCAATGAAGGGCCAGACGCCCAGTGCAGCCCTGCCTCGGGTCTCCCTTTCTGGGGTGGGCGGGGGAGGGGCAGGCGAGGCGGGCAGGGTGGAGGGCACCCTTCAGGGCCCCCTGGGAGAGGCTGCAGTCACGTGGGCCTGAGCGATCGGGAAGAGACAGAGGGTCCTACCGCTTGTGACCTCTCTCTGCCCGCCCACGGTCCTGCCGGAGGGCTGAGGCAAAGGCAGGTGTGAACAAGGCTTCCAGTGCTGGGACTGTGGGTGATCTGGAAGTCAGTGTGGTCAAAGGGCCTCTGGAGCCTGGAACTCCTGGGCCAGGCCTGCCCGAGCCCCAGGGAGGCCGTGGCAACTTCGGGCAAAGGGCTCCTTCTCCAAGTCCTCCTTCTCCCAGGGGCTGACGAGAGGCCACAGCCAGGCCCCGTGACACCCCGCACACCCGTCCCCGCGCCGCACATCCAGAGTCTCTCCAGGCTTTGACCTTCTCAGCGTGGAGCCTGGTCCACCTTCTGCTGGTTATTTGCCTGGGCTGGGAGAAGTCACCCCCTGCATATAAAGAGGGGCTCAGGATGGGTGGAGAGCTAACGAAAGTCAGGCTCTCAGCCAGAGAATATGCTGTGATTACTCACAAATGTGACCTGACCCACAGAAAACCTTGGAAGTAGCTTTTCCAGTTTTAAAAAGACACCAAAACTGACTTTGATATGTTTATATTATAGATATAATACATAAAACATCTAGCATGGAACTCTATGTCCTCCCCAAAGAAGAGAACCAAACCAGCCCTCCCTGCTCCCAGGCGCAGCGATCTGATCCGTGAGTGAATGCTGGCTGAGGCCGCCTCCCTTCCAGACTGGAGTCAGGGCCTCTGGTGCGGGGACCAGGCTGTGGGCAGCTCCCGCCGCCAGAGAGGTACCGAGGCCCACAGACACCCCCAGGAGAGAGCTGAGGGGGAAGGGGAAGCCCACCTCGCCTCTTTGGTTCCGCTGGGAGCACAAAACAATCCCAAAACCAAAAGGAAAGGCCGACCCTCCCTGCAGCTGCTGACGGAGACTCTCATTTTGGCAAGTATCTGAGCGAAACCAAAACAAAACAAAAACCAAATAAAATGGTGGTTTTAGCATAGACGTGCACATTCACATTGCACAAGGCACCCGCTGGGACACAGAGTGGCCAGATACAAGTGTTGATGTCGGCTGATAAAGCAAAATATTTGGAAAGCTTCTCATAACTTTGGTCCCTCTGGGATGGACGGCCTGCTTCATGTGTGTATGCAATGCTGGCGACACACAGCACAGACAAGGCAGAGGGTCCCCGTGCCCCTCACCACCCTCCGCTGACCCCCAGATCAGATCTTTACGTCCCTCTCTCCCACCAGGCCACCACTCCCAGGAACCTATGTCCTCCTCGCTCACCCCCGACCTAGCTTTCTGATCTGACTTGGGCTTGGAGGCTCCCACTGGTCACCGGGTGACTCCCATCTCAGTGAGTCCTGCCCGCGAGAGCGCAGCCTGTTGCAGGCTGGGAGTTCAGAGGGAAGGAACTAGGGACCCTCCAGCTTCTGTAGAACAAGGGGAACAACCTTAGGTTCAAAGCCCCAAGTCCCTGCGTTTCCTCCCCTCCAAGCACAGGCGCTCAGGAGCGGCCGGGGCTGGCTTATCGGGATCTCTGCTCCCTGAACTTTCCTCCTGCTGGGGTGCCTGAACCCCTCCTTCTCTCGTGGGGGCTGGAACCCTCCAAATAAAATGACAAGGCACATATCTGCTCCCCCTACTCGGTAGGAATAGGAGCGGTGAGTTTGCGTTTCCAAGGCACTGGGTTATTCCTTTAATACTAGAGTCGCCGGGCTCCCGGCTCAGCCCCACGACGCTTCTCCTCTCTGCCTGACCCTTCATCTTAGACGCACCCTCCCCAGCGAGATCTGATCGGAGTGAGCGCTGGCCTCCTTCCAGACTGGAGTCAGGGCCTCTGGTGGGGACCAGGCTGTGGGCAGCTCCCGCCGCCAGAGAGGTACCGAGGCCCACAGACACCCCCAGGAGAGAGCTGAGGGGGAAGGGGAAGCCCACCTCGCCTCTTTGGTTCCGCTGGGAGCACAAAACAATCCCAAAACCAAAAGGAAAGGCCGACCCTCCCTGCAGCTGCTGACGGAGACTCTCATTTTGGCAAGTATCTGAGCGAAACCAAAACAAAACAAAAACCAAATAAAATGGTGGTTTTAGCATAGACGTGCACATTCACATTGCACAAGGCACCCGCTGGGACACAGAGTGGCCAGATACAAGTGTTGATGTCGGCTGATAAAGCAAAATATTTGGAAAGCTTCTCATAACTTTGGTCCCTCTGGGATGGACGGCCTGCTTCATGTGTGTATGCAATGCTGGCGACACACAGCACAGACAAGGCAGAGGGTCCCCGTGCCCCTCACCACCCTCCGCTGACCCCCAGATCAGATCTTTACGTCCCTCTCTCCCACCAGGCCACCACTCCCAGGAACCTATGTCCTCCTCGCTCACCCCCGACCTAGCTTTCTGATCTGACTTGGGCTTGGAGGCTCCCACTGGTCACCGGGTGACTCCCATCTCAGTGAGTCCTGCCCGCGAGAGCGCAGCCTGTTGCAGGCTGGGAGTTCAGAGGGAAGGAACTAGGGACCCTCCAGCTTCTGTAGAACAAGGGGAACAACCTTAGGTTCAAAGCCCCAAGTCCCTGCGTTTCCTCCCCTCCAAGCACAGGCGCTCAGGAGCGGCCGGGGCTGGCTTATCGGGATCTCTGCTCCCTGAACTTTCCTCCTGCTGGGGTGCCTGAACCCCTCCTTCTCTCGTGGGGGCTGGAACCCTCCAAATAAAATGACAAGGCACATATCTGCTCCCCCTACTCGGTAGGAATAGGAGCGGTGAGTTTGCGTTTCCAAGGCACTGGGTTATTCCTTTAATACTAGAGTCGCCGGGCTCCCGGCTCAGCCCCACGACGCTTCTCCCCTCTGCCTGACCCTTCATCTTAGACGCACCAGGTCCAGCGCAGAGGAAGGCAAGGGGCACGCGCAGCAGGCCAGGCGCTCAGGCGGCACTGGAATCTCCTAGTCCTGGCTTACGCGGTTCGGGCAGTCTTGAGATCCAGAGATCCGAAGATCCGAAGCCACTCCCTAGGTCCCAGCCAGCGGCCGGCCCAGGGCGGTCCCGCCGCCGCGCGCCTCACGCGCAGTTGCCCATGGCCTTGACCAGGGAGCTCTCGGGCAGCTGGCGGAAGATGCCCCGCAGCGTGTCCAGCTCGCGGCTCAGTTGTTCCACCCGCTTGCGCAGGCGGTCATTGTCACTGGTCAGCTCCAACACCTTCTGCTGCGTCTCCACGTTGCGCTGCTTGGCCTTGTCCCGGCTCTTGCGCACCGCGATGTTGTTGCGCTCGCGCCGCACCCGGTACTCGTTGCTGTTCTTGTCCACGGACTTCTTGACTTTGCCGGGGCCGCCGCCGCCACCCGCACGGAGGTCGGGGTGCGCGGCGGGCAGCCCCTTGAGCGCGCCGCCGGGGCCTGGCAGGCCAGCGGCGCCGAGCGCGGGCGCTGGGTGCGGGCTGGGCACGGGCGTGGGCGGCGGCGTGGGGTGGCCGGGCTGCAGGTGCATGGTGGTCTGGCCGCAGTGCGCGATCTGGAACTGCAGGTGCGGGGCGGCCAGGTGAGCGGGCGGCGGGTGCGAGTGCGGCGGCGGCGGCGGCGGCGGCGGCTGGTAGGGAAAGAGGCCGGCCAGCGCCAGCTGCTTCGCCTCGTCCTCCTCGCGCGGCTCCTGCTTGATCACCAGCGGCCGCAGCGCCGGCGCCCCGACGCGCTCGTACAGAGGCTCCAGCCTGCTGTCCAGGTAGCCGGCCGCCGCGCAGCCGTAGCCGGGAGGGGGGACGTGCGTCCCCCCGGGCATGACGGCGCCGCCGGGGCCCACGGGGGCGCCCGGGTAGTCAAAGTCGCCGCCGCCTCCTGCGGGGGCCGCGGCCGCCTTGGCCTTCTCCTGCTGCCGGCTGTGCTGGAACAGGTCGGCCAGGAACTCGTCGTTAAAGGCGGCCGGGTCGATGTAGGCGCTGATGTCGATGGACGTCTCGTGTTCGCAGATGCCGCCCAGAGGCTCCGCGGCGGCAGGTGGGGCGGGGGGCTGCGAGGGGCCCGCGCCCCGGGGAAAGCCGAAAGCGGCGCTGCTGGGCGCGTGTGGGGGGCTCTGGAGGTGGCTGCTCATCGGGGGCCGCGGCTCCGCCTCGTAGAAGTCGGCCGACTCCATGGGGGAGCTAAAGTCCTCCCGGCATGGCGAGCCTCGGCGGCCTCCAGCCTGCGCGGGGCGCCGCTGCTGCCGCCGCCCGCCCGGAGCCCCTGCTCGCTCGCGCCCGCTCAGCTCCCGGTCGCTAATGGCCAGGCCCGCGCGGGCCTCGCTTTTATACCGGGAGCCGGTTTTGTCGCCCTCTAGTGCCCAAACGGCGACGGCGGCGCAGCGCCTCCTGGGTCTTAGCGCCTGCAGACTGCAGAGGGTGGCAGTCGGGCTGGAGCGCAGCGCCGGCGGGGAGGGGCCGCGGTGCAACGCCTACTACCTGCTGGGCCGCCAGCCGAACCGAGACCGGTGCGTGGTGCCCCACCCTCGGCAGAGTCGTCGCCCCCGCGCACACGTGGTCGACGGCAGGGCCCCTCCTCTAGCCTCCCCAGGGCACCCATCTCCAGCCAACGACCGGGGAGCCCGGGAACACCCGACGCTGCGCAGGGGGTTGGGGTTGGGTTGCGGTGGGCGGGGAGGCAAGTCTAGGTCTCTGAGCTCCCTGGCGCGTTCTCACTTTAAAAGCTGGAACCGGTTCTGTCCGGGTCTGGGCACTCTGGAAGCAGGGTGCGTAAAGAAGGGGTCAGGGGTGGGGGGCAGGGAACAGTTTGGGACGTGGGGCCCAGCACACACTGCCGCGCGGAGAGGCCGAGGGGAGAGGCCCGGAGCTCGGGGACTGCGCCTTTCTCTGATAGCCAGGTGTTCCCACAGATTCCGCGCAAAAGCACCTCTTCCCCTCTCCGCCCCTCGCAGTGCTCGAGAGTCCCATGGGCCAGCAAGTGCAGGCGCTAGGACCCCGCGGGGAGCGGAGGAACGGGGAGGCAGCCGCAGTCCGGGAGCGAAGAGGACCCGGCCGGTCCACCCGCCTGGGCTGGGAAACTTTCTTGCAATTCTCCTAACTGGAGCTCTAGGTGTTGTTAGGTGCACGGATTTGGCGCTGCTTTCCCGCGCGAGGGGGCCGATTTTTTCCTGCGGGACGGACCGAGCTGGATTCCGGGGCTGGGGTACCTGGGCGAAGGGTGACGCACTGAGGGAGGAGGCGAATTTGAACCGAGACAGGGATCCCCAGCGGGGCCGGCAATCAGCTGGGCTGGAACCCACAGCCTTCCCCCCTATCCCCCCATTCAGGTGCTCTCCAAGGCGCGAGCGGGGATATGGAGAGAGCCAGGGCCTCCGAGTCTCTGCGGGCCAGGGTCCCGATCATCGAATGAGAGAACCCTTGCAGGCTGGTTCTCGGAGCGCTGGGTTCCAGGAATCCTGAGGAACAAAGTGGCCGCTCCGCGGTGACCCCTGGGCGCCGCCTCTGCATTGGCTGCTGCCGGGTTTAGGGGTTGACGGCAGCGCGTTTCCCCAGCCACGTGGCGCCTCGCGCGTTCTACTTAGGGATCGCTGGGACAGTCGACTCCCAAGGGGCTTCGCGGGCCCGTAAAGTCTTTCCCGCTTCTACCCACCCCTCTTCCCATTGCCTCTTACAGACTAAGTGCCCCGAAGCCCAATGCCACCTGGGCGCTATTTGGAATTTTGCCTGCTGGAGAATCCCCAGGCTGCGCCGTTTAAGACCCCTCCCGGACAGCGGCTTTCCAAAAGCTGGCAAGGAGCCACCACCCTCCCAGGAGCCCTCAAGGAGGCGCAGCCGTCAAAGCAAGGGGAGAGGAGGCTGAGCTTCCACTGTGGTCACAGCAAAGCAGCTAGTTCGTCTGGGGAAGGCAGACTGTCCTTTAATCAAGTCCCTATTCAACCCAACTGCTTTATGTTTTGGCCCAGAGCTCATTCATCAGATATGTGCAGCTTGATGCTTTGGGCCTGGGAGTCAAAGGAGGTGTATTCAATGAATAGCCTTTGTGAGGAGCTGCTCTCCCTGGGGACATAGGACCACCTTGTACACTGCACCTGTGGAGACCTGAAAGGAAACCCCAAAACGTGGGATGGGATTTTCATTTTTGTGGCCATGCTAAAACTAACAGTCTGCCCCAGTGCAGGAAGAAAGAAAGGGCTACTGAACGTGACCTGTTCTAGCTTGTGCACCTGCTGCCCCGGGCATGCAGCAGACACGTCTCCTCTTAGGATCTGGGGAAATCACAGAGGGGCCTGGGGCTGCAGGGGTACTGGAGTAAGACCTTGTCAGGAAGGCCTCATAGTGGGGACAAGAGGGACCACGTAGGGCCCACCACCAGGGCTGCAGGTCCTCCCATAGCTGAAGCAGAAAGCTACCCACCAGGCCTGCCCTGTGCTAGGTGCTTAGAGCTGAGAGGTGAGTGAGAAGCGGCCCCTGCCCTCTTGGCGCTCCCGGTTCAGCTCAGGAGACAAGGTGTCACGCAAAGTTTGCTAAGAAACAAGGGCCTCCTCACGAGGAGGGCATATGGAAAGAGCAGGAAATGGGGCTCGATAAAGGCATTGAGCTTATAACTTTTTCAGGTGCATGTTGAGAGACAGGGTGTAAAAGGGAATGCATAATGGCTTACTGATGGTTACTGGTTAGTGATTCATCTGTTAACATCAATTGTTTTCTGTTAAATCTTTATTGATTGTAATTGACTGCAATTTATGAAGAAGCCCCTAGGCTATTCTGCTGATTGTAAGAAGGAATGAGCATGTGTGTCCAATCTCAATCAAAGGGGAGGGTCTTGCGCCATTGATTGGACCAGCCTTTAAAAATCGCCCTTTACCTCCAGTCGGGGCCCTCGCAGGAAACCTAGTTTCTTGCGGGTGGTCGCTGGCGCCAGCCTAATAAACCTCTTTTCCATCTACTGCGAGCGGAGTTGGGTGCTTCACTGAGCGCGCCTCACAACAGCGGATGCTAAGGAAGGATGAGTGTGTTGTGATAAAGGAACGTCCTGCAGAGGAGGTGCTACAGGCTCACCTGTATCCGCCTCAAATGCTTATGTTGAAGCCATAACCTCCAGTGTTAGTATACTTGGAGATGGACTTTTCAGGAGATAGTTACAGTTCAGTAAAGTCATGAGCGTGGGGTCCCCATCTGATAGGATTAGTGGGATTATTAAAAAAAAAAAAAGGAAGAGAGGGGCTTCCCTGGTGGTCCAGTGGGTAAAGAGTCCACCTTGCAGTGCAGGGCACACCGGTTCAATCACTGGCCCAGGAGGATCCCACATGCCAAGAAGCGACTGGGCTAGTATGTCCACTTGCAAGCTGGTGCTCTGGAGTGCATGCGCCCAAAGCCAGTGCTCTGCAACAAGAGAGACCACTGCAGTGGCACACATGCCAAAGAATAAAGATGGATGAAAAATAAAAACAATGATTATAGGCAAAAAAAAAAAAAAAATGGTCTTTGTTAAAAAAAAAAAAAAAGGAAGAGAGGTTCCCTCTCCCTGACTTGCCACCCCTCATGTGAGGACCCAGGGAGAAGATGGCATCTGCAACTAGGAAGAGAGCCCTCATCAAAACCTGACCATGCTGGCACCCCGATCTCAGACTTCCTGCTTCCAGAACTTCATGAAAACTCATTTCTATGACTTGAGTCCCCAGTCTGTGGCATTCGGTTATGGCGGCTCAGGCTGACTGAGACAGGTGGGAGGAGAGGGCTTCCTGCAGGAGTGGACCTTTGAGCCTCATCTTGAAAGATGAGCAGGAAGTGGAGATGTAATTTGCGGAACAGCAGGTGCAAAGGTGGAGCGGCTGTGAGAACATGGTGTGTTCAGGTGACAAAGGACAAGACGCTTGATGGACTGACATGCAGGGATTGCTGGGGAGGGACCTAGATAAGGCTGGATCCACAGACGGGGCTGGGTTCATGGCCAGGGAGGCTCCAGGTGAAGGAGAGAGTCTCTCTCGCAGGTGCTTCCTCTCCAGGTTTGAGCAGGGGAGTGCTGTGATCCAATCTGGGTTCCTGAAAGGCCGCTCTCACTAGAGGTTGGAGAAGGGAGGGTAAACCAGATGAGAGCAATGGAGGCCTGCGGCCCCAGGATGTGGGGTAGAGGGCAGGGACAAATGTGTCAGAACTCGGAGTCTGGGTGGGGGCTGGATGACTGACTTCTAGCTGAGGTCACCATCCACCATGATATGTAATACAGAGAAAAGAGAGGATCCCCTCCAAGCTCTGAGGGTCATGGAGTCTCACCACCCACAGGGCAACCTCTGATTTGCCATACTGGAGAAGAGGCCCATTGACCCAGGAACAGCTACCAAGATCCGCTTCCATAGTCCACCCTTTCTTTTGAGGTCCAGGAGACTGCCTTGGGATGAGGAGGAACCAGCTTAGAGGGCAAGCAGTGTGGGTTTGTGGGCCACTTCTCAGGTAGCGCTCATGGTAAAGAAGCCGCTTGCCAATGCAGGAGACAGGGGTTCGATCCCTGGGTCAGGAAGATCCTCTGGAGAAGGAAATGGCAGCCCACTCCAGTATTCTTGCCTGGTGAGAACTCCATGGACAGAGGAGTTGGGTGGACTACAGTCCATAGGGTTGCAAAGAGTCAGATACAACTGAAGCGATTTAGCACACACGCATGGACAGTGGGTTTGTGGGTGGGCTGCCCAGAGGTGTGGGAGAGTCTTAGGGCTGCCTAAGCTGTGAAGCAAGAAGTGGTTGCAGTGCCTAGGGGAGACCCCAGAGTGGGTGGAGTCACTTTCCAGAGAGGTGCCCACGGCTGGAAAGGAGCTGTGGCCTGATGGGACACATAGGCAGCTGTGGTTTGGCTGGAGTCACTTGGGAGGGAGTTAGCGCTGTGGCACACACTCGTAAATCCTCTCACCTTTACGATCCTTCTGCTTCATCTTAATTGATGGCCCTTGGCCGTCCTGGTCCTTGAAGAGTGAGGAGCTAGCGGAGGGAGGGCTTTCTGAGGAGCCCTGGCTGCAGTGTGCTCAGCAGGGGGATGTGGGGCAGACGGACGTGGGGCAGGGACCCGGCTCTGAGGCCACCAGCTCACAGAGCCTGACTTCTGCCACCACAGGGGCTGGGGAAGAGAAGGGGTATGCTCTGGCTCTACTTTCTACAAATTAGCAACAGAAGTGAAAATGCAGTTCGTGGGTGTGAATTATGCTCCAGACAGCTCACAGGAGGAGGCTGTTGAGCTCGAGCCGGCATGTCAGTGGGGACAGGGTGGACGAGAGCCATCCCCTCAGTGAATCGTGGTTCTGAGTTTTGGGTGCCCTGGAGTGGAGCTGAGTTCCAGAGTCATTCATAACGCTGACTGTTTAAAGACAGAGTGAGGAAGTTTTTATTTCACTTTGATTCAACCTTCCTAATGCAACACATGGAAGAGAATCAGTACCTACGTTTGAAAATCAGTCGAGTTCTGAAGAGCAAAGCCAAAATGAACCCTTCTGATGTCGTTTCTAACTTTATCTACCGCTAAATGGATGTAGGATTGGTCCCTCCAAAGCAGGACTAGTTAAGATAGTTAATAAGGGCTAATTAAGATAAAAGACAAGAACTATAATTTTCAATCATGGTTTGCCCTCTGGCTAATTTAGCATATCTAATAGAACGATTCAATAAAATACACTGAAAGACCTTAAAACGTAGACAAAGCAAAACATCAAATACTTTTAATACAGATGCACTGGCTAATGAGTTTTATACTAATTCATCTTGTGCTTTAGGTATCAACAGGTAAAGCCTATGAACTCAATGCACAGTCAGCCAAGAGGCTAGTGTTTCTTATGAACAGACTCTGGGCAGAAGATACTCATGTTTTCTTAAGGCTCTGTTTTTTTCTTTTCATTTATTTATAATTCTGGCTGCACTGGGTCTTCGTTGCGGCATGTGGGTTCTAACAGTTGCAGCATGTGGGATCTTAGTTCTCTGACAGGGATTGAACCCAGGTTCCCTGAACTGGAAGGTGGATTCTTAGCCACTGGACCACCAAGGACGTCCTGGAGAAGACTTTCTTACGACTCTTAGACTAGGGGTTCTATGTCACCAGGAGGTCAGTAGCGGGGAGATTTCCTCAGACCTGTGACAAGCCCCGCTTCACCATTTCCTAATACTAGGGCGACTTTGAGAACATTATTGAATTGCTTAGTCTGTGTTTTCTTTTCTGTAAACTGGGGGCAATAAATCATTGCAGTGTGCTCTTGGCTTGTTCGAGGACAAAGCACTGAGAAGTCACACAGACTATGACAAGGCACAATTCTGTCACCATGAGCTAGAACAGACTGAACTATTAGGAAGGACGACTGTATTGACCAAAGTCACAGCCATGGGCACTCGGGTGCATAGAAAAGCCACACTGTCGATTCAGCTGTTTCTAGTTTTCTCTCTCAATTTCCATCTACTGTGATGTCTGTGTGTGTGTGTGTGTGTTTTATGTTTCCTGTTTATTTTATGTGCTTACAACTGTTAGCAGGTAAACAAAGATTTTAGAAAATTAAGTCAAAATTTAAAATGCAGAAAGTCCTATCCGTGATCTTAATTTTGTTTAGTAAATTGGGAAACGTCCTTTGTCTTGGTAGAAAACTCCTTTGGGAGCTAAGGGGCCCCAGACGTGCCCATCCAGCATTTGCGAAACACTGCAGGAGGCAAGCTGTGGACGTGGGCAGGCCCACCCCACGTTTTCATGGGATCAGGGACAAGATTCCAAGTGGCAGCTCCCACACCATCTGTTTAAACATGAGAAGTTATCCATGAAACGAAAAAACTGTTAGATAAAATATGTTCTACCTTCCTGCCTCGATAACAAATCTTCTCAGCCTCCTAGAAGGCCAGACTTAAATTTTGAACCGGACTCTCAGACGGTGAAGGGCAGGGAAGCCTGGCATGCTGCAGGCCTTGGGGGTCTCAAAGAGTCAGACACGACTGAGCAAATGACCTGAACTGCCTGGAACACGGTGGTGCCAGGACACCCCCTTCTCCTCCCACCCCTTGTGCCATCCCCCGCCAGAGGAGCCCTTAAGTGGGTGTCGATTCCCAGAGCAGGGTTCCAGCATTTCCCATCCCCCTGAAAATGTCTCCCTTCCCGTCTCCCCGTAATCTAGGTGAGTGCACACACCAAGTGCCTGGTTAAGTGGCCCGTGAGGACCTAGGCAGCTGGCTCTGGGCTGTGCGGGCAGGAAATACCTTGGCCTGTAGGGTCCTCACCCCGAGGGAAGGGAGCAGCCAGAGGTGGGGCTTTCTAATGTGTGGGGGGCTCCTGTTTGGGGGTTCCACTCAGGGAACCTGAGTTTAAGGACGGTAGGGGAGATCTGCCAGGCAGGGTCTCCGCACCCTGGAGGGGCCGGTCCCCGTTCAGTGCAAACAGACGGCGATGATTCCACTGCTTCCGGCCTTGCCTGGCGGCCGCGGGCCCAGCTTCTGTGCGAAGACCTGCCCATCAGCAGGAACCCCAGACCTTTAACGGGTTTATGGCTTCCCTCCCCTCACCACAGACATTCTGGTCCCACCCTCTCTCACCTGGACCAGGCATCAGACCTCAGATGGTCTCCTCGCTGCTCTCCTCACACACTGTCCCGTGGAGCTGCCTGAGTTACCTTCGGATCCTGACCCACACCTGCCTCGCCCCTCCTGTGACTGCCCGTCGCCTGCGGAAGAGGACAGGCAGGGTCTCGGCCTGATCTCTATGCCCCTGCACGGTTTGGCTCCCCTCCTTTTTCCTTGCACTTCAGACTCCCCTTGGCTGCCCACTGGGCTCCACACCTCGGGTGCTGCCCTGCCGACTCCCTGGGGTTTCTTCCCAGAAGTTGACACAACTCCTTGCTTCCTATCACTGGAGCTCACCTTCTCCGAGAGGTTCCTCTCAGCTCCGTGTTGCACACAAGCTGTCTCTCCCATCGCTCCTGAGGCTGTGGTGCGTTTTCTCTCCCTCACCGCGCTCTCTGGAAAATGGTCTTGTTTACTCATTTGACTTGTTCCCATCTGGCTCCCCCCCACCCCGTGGAATGCCAGCTCCACAAAGACAGGACCTTGTCTGTCCTGTTCTGCCGATTTCCAGAGCTAGAACAGGCCTTGGCATATGGTAGAGCCTCAAATATTTGTTGAATGAACACAGAATGGATTCTATTCAAGAAAACTGCTACCCAGCCACTCTCCCAGAGCTCTGTTTCTTCCGGAGCTGAGGAGGGCAGCACAAGGGTAGCCCCAAAGGATGCTGGGGAAGACCCGAGCCCCTGGGTCAGGCTTCCCCAGGGCAGACCATCCGGAGCCTCCTATAGCTGGGCCAGGCCAGGCTGCCAGGGTCTGGAAGAGTCTGCTCGGTGCCTCCGGGCTGACTCAGAAGAAGCCCTCACCTCAGGCACATGCAGCCCCCGGGGGCTCGGCTGAGCAGAAAGTGCCTTTGTTGGGAGGAAAGGGCCCTTTCTCTGAGAGAAGCAGCCTGGCCAGGACACAAGGATTGCTGCGTGGGCCTCCTGCACTGGGCGTGTTAGCAAACTTGTCCGGCCCGCAGGACAGCCCTGGGGCAGCGCCTCCACCTTCAAAAGCCAGAGTTCTGTGCGAAGACCTGCCCATCAGCAGGAACCCCAGACCTTTAACGGGTTTATGGTTTCTCCTCACCACAGACATTCTGGTCCCACCCTCTCACCTGGTCCAGGCATCAGACCTCAGATGGTCTCCTCGCTGCTCTCCTCACACACTGTCCCGTGGAGCTGCCTGAGTTACCTTCGGATCCTGACCCACACCTGCCTCGCCCCTCCTGTGACTGCCCGTCGCCTGCGGAAGAGGACAGGCAGGGTCTCGGCCTGATCTCTATGCCCCTGCACGGTTTGGCTCCCCTCCTTTTTCCTTGCACTTCAGACTCCCCTTGGCTGCCCACTGGGCTCCACACCTCGGGTGCTGCCCTGCCGACTCCCTGGGGTTTCTTCCCAGAAGTTGACACAACTCCTTGCTTCCTATCACTGGAGCTCACCTTCTCCGAGAGGTTCCTCTCAGCTCCGTGTTGCACACAAGCTGTCTCTCCCATCGCTCCTGAGGCTGTGGTGCGTTTTCTCTCCCTCACCGCGCTCTCTGGAAAATGGTCTTGTTTACTCATTTGACTTGTTCCCATCTGGCTCCCCCCCACCCCGTGGAATGCCAGCTCCACAAAGACAGGACCTTGTCTGTCCTGTTCTGCCGATTTCCAGAGCTAGAACAGGCCTTGGCATATGGTAGAGCCTCAAATATTTGTTGAATGAACACAGAATGGATTCTATTCAAGAAAACTGCTACCCAGCCACTCTCCCAGAGCTCTGTTTCTTCCGGAGCTGAGGAGGGCAGCACAAGGGTAGCCCCAAAGGATGCTGGGGAAGACCCGAGCCCCTGGGTCAGGCTTCCCCAGGGCAGACCATCCGGAGCCTCCTATAGCTGGGCCAGGCCAGGCTGCCAGGGTCTGGAAGAGTCTGCTCGGTGCCTCCGGGCTGACTCAGAAGAAGCCCTCACCTCAGGCACATGCAGCCCCCGGGGGCTCGGCTGAGCAGAAAGTGCCTTTGTTGGGAGGAAAAGGGGCCCTTTCTCTGGAGAGAAGCAGCCTGGCCAGGACACAAGGATTGCTGCGTGGGGGCCTCCTGCACTGGGCGTGTTAGCAAACTTGTCCGGCCCGCAGGACAGCCCTGGGGCAGCGCCTCCACCTTGGCTCAAGAGAGCCGTGGGAGAGCAGAGCTCCGGTCTTGGAAGTGACTGGACAGCAGACCCCCTGGGGAGGACCGGCCTGCCTCCCACAGTTGGGCACGGCTCCAGACAACCCCACTTCTCGAGAGACGGGGTGAGGCTCCTTGACCCACTTCTTTTTAAAAATAATTAATTAGGAATCAGTTATTCTAATCGGAGGGTAATTGCTTTACAATGTTGCTGGTTTCTGCCATACAGCAACATGAATCAGCCAGAAGTATACCGATGTCCCCTCCCTCTTGAATCCCCTTCCCCGGTCCCCTCCCACCCCTCTAGGCTGTCCCAGGCACTGGGCTGAGCTCCCTGTGCCATATACAGCGGCTTCCCACTCGCTAGCTTCTTCACAGGTGGTCCTGGATGTGTACCCTGCTACTCTCTCAGCTCGCCCCACCCTCTCCTACCCCCGCTGTGTCCACAGGTCAGCACCTCCATTCCTGCCCCACAGAGTCCACCTCTGGGCACCCACTTTTTGGATCCCATTCCTTCTCTTTGAAAATTTATGCAGGGTTGCATCGTTAAAAAAAAAAAAAGAAAGAAAGAAAGAAACCTTCAATTAGGCGAGAAGACAAATCTTTTGAAAATCAAAATGAGTTTTTAGGTGCTGGCTCCTTTAAGGCCTCGGATGGGAGGCCTCTTTCCTTGGGATTACACTCAGCAGCCTCCCCTCCTGTCTAAGCTCCTCCAAGTCTGTATAAACCTTCCCCCAAGGGCACGACCCTGGAGCTACAGGAGAAACAATCTGCACAGTGAGC
Source organism: Tragulus kanchil (assembly GCA_022376925.1). Lineage (NCBI taxonomy): Eukaryota > Metazoa > Chordata > Mammalia > Artiodactyla > Tragulidae > Tragulus > Tragulus kanchil. The sequence continues at coordinate 114,495,258 of JAIOJX010000031.1, forward strand.
GATTTGATATGTCTCCAAAGGCCTTATCTGTTCTCGCCCATTACGTGGGGCTGGATGGCTCCCAAAGGAAGCCGTATCTATGGTGATACACTGTCAATTTACAGAGTTAAAAAACTGATTTGCCAAAGTTACCGTTCTTCACATCCAAGATTAATCCAGAACTGAAACAAATCAAGTTACAGAACAGCTGATTGCTTCCACTTAGGGGGGGAGGAATCATTTAAATACATATTGTTGGCGTAGAGAAAGAAGTGAGGAGGAATACACACTGAACTGTTAACAGGGCTGCTGCCTTGGTAGGAAGAGAGATACGTCTACTTTTAAATTTAGACATGGATGTATCGAGTTGGCCAAAAAGTTGGTTGGAGTTTCCTGTAGGAGCATACAGGAAAATCCGAACGAATTTGTTGGCCAACCCGTATGTTGGCCTTTTAAAAACAGATGAGAGTATATCTATTACTTTTCTAATTTTGTAAACTATAAAAAATAGTTAAGTCACGTACATTTTATAGTTTTATAATTTTTAGTTTTATAAACTATAAAATGGTTTAAAGTCACTTTGATTTACTCTGCAAATACGTAATGCCATAATGGCTTGCATACTTTGGTAAATTACTTCAAAATGCTCCTTAATGACCATATTTTCCAAATAAACAAATTTGGAACCATGCTGTGAGAATGAATTGTCCCTGATTTATGAATTTCTTCATCTGTAGAACCACACCTCATTATGGACATGGAATCACATTTAGTCCTACGTTTAACAAGCCATCTTTTTTTCTTTTTTGCTGCGAATTCAACTTTTAGTCTTCTTCAACTTTTTATTTGTTGTTGGAGTACGGTTGATTAACAATGGTGTGAAAGCTTCAGATGACAGTACAGTGATTCAGTTGTACTTACACAGGTAGCTATTCTTTTTCAAATTCTTCTTCCATTTAGGTTGTTACATAATAAGATCATCTTTACTTTAAATGAGGAAAGCTCATTTATCTTAGAAACAATCGTATAATTTACATGTAAGAAACTTCTACAAATCACTATGAACAAGAATCACCATCCAAAAGGAGATAGGTGTGGTTAGAGTTTGTTAAATAAAAAATAATAAGTGCAAATGAATTTTAAACATGTTTGAAAAGGCTAATACTCTGAATAAGAGATACACAAATTAAAGCTATACCAGTTGGGCAGGTGTAATGTGCTGTGCTGATGAATGGGTGGGGCAAACAGGTAGGATTGTGTATTGATACAATCTCTTCTGGAGGCCAATTTAGCAATACCTATCTAATTCGAATGTGTTATTAACCTTTCACCTAGTAATTCCACTTACAGAAATTCAATCCTATAAACTCTCCTATGTACACAAAGAGTTACACACATGGGTATTGACCAAAACATTGTTTCTTGTTCCAAAAGACTGGAAACAGTGGGGTGTCTGTCTATGAAGAGAAGACTAGTGAGATATCCATGGGATAGTTGGCTAATAAGCATCTGTAGCTCTGTTAAGAAAAGGAAGGGAAATCTGTCCATGAATTCTGATATATTCATTCATATATGTGTCCATGCTCACATACACACACGTCTCTGACTCTTTGTGACTCCCTGGACTGTAGCCTGCCAGGCTCCTCTGTCCATGGGATTTTCCAGGCAAGAAGACAAGCATGTGTTGCCATTTCCTTTCCCAGAGCATCTTCTTTGCTCAGGGATTGAACCCATGTCACCTGCTTAGCATGCAGCTTCCTTACCACTGAGCCACCTGGGAAGCCCTCATTCATATATTCATATGTGTAAAGCACAATTGTAAATATGAACTGCGTGCATGCTCAGCCACTCATGCTCAGCCAACTCTTTGGCCCCATGGACCAAGCCCACCAGGCTCCTCTGTCCATGGAATTTTCCAGGCAAGAATACTGGAGTGGGTTGCCATTTCCTTCTCCAGGGGTTATATATGAATATGCACAAATATATACACACGGTGCAGTAAATATGCTTGCGTCAGTGCGAAAAGCAGGAGGGTCTACATTTATGCTATCTCTGCGACATCTCAGGAAGGGCACATAAACAGGGAAACTAGAGAGGGAATTGGGAATGAGTGAGTTGTTGTTGTTGTTTCTAATTTTGGCCCCTTTTATTGGTTTTTATTTATTTATTTTCGTCCACCTTTATTCTTTGGCCTGTGTGGGCCTCCCATTGCAGTGGCCTCTCTTGTTGCAGAGCGCCGGCTCTGGGTGCATGCACTACAGAGCGCTGGCTCGTCATTGGACACACCAGGCCAGCCACTCTGCAGCATGTGGAATCCTCCCGGGCTAGGGATCGAACCAGTGCCCCTTGCACTGCAAGGTGGACTTTTTACCCACTGGACCACCAGGGAAGACCTGGGTGAGAATTTTTGATACACATAAAGATATATACAAGATTTAAACCATTATTAAATAATTTTGGATTGCTTCTAAATTCCCAAATCACATGACTGCTGACTATCCCCTGAAAACATTAGCATTAGGATAATGAGACAGGGATTTAGTTTAGTTTTCACATATTTGAACAGAACTAAATGACCATAAAAGCCCAAATGATACTTTATGTTCATTGTTGTCCCCAAGAAAATCTATGAACCAGTTACAGTAAAACTCTCTTATACAGCATGAGCTCTTTTCCCCCCAGTATGGGACTGAGTTTCCCGTCTGTATTGATTTAGCAGTTGAGGGACTGCAGGCAGGGCAGAGTTATTCCTTCACCAACCCTCCAACTGGTTCCGTCTCTACCATTTTCAGTCAAAATTCCAAAGGTCGCTTGAAAAGCACATAACCCACTAAGATTTCCAGACACTCCCTTTCAGTTAGATAAGCCCCCAAGGCCCAGATCCCAGTGCAAGAGTCCTAGGGCTCCAGGGAACGCTGTTATAAATCCTTGTTTCCTTGACCACCGGTTGGAGGTGACTCTGAACACACTGAAAGTTTCCACAGGTGTATGTTGAGAATCCAATGTTTTATCATAATAACTAGAAAATCTAGCTTATGTTCCAAATGCAGTCATTTTATTATCATCAAGGTGCAATGACTGTTAAACGAAAACCAGTATGAGTCATGCTCCCATAAAACCGTCTGCTTGCAGAGTTTGGTTTTTGAGTTTGAGAAAACTCACAAAGTCGGGCAGCCTAGAAAGGGGTTGTTCTAAGGCCTCCGACTGGGAGAAATTCACATGGAAAAGCAGGTCACTTGGAATCTGCCCATTGGCTCAGTGACCTGGAATGTGCACATCACTTGGACTCCTTGGTGGCCCAGCAGCATCTGAGCACCCTCCTAACCTTCAAGGACGTCCCATCTCCCCACGCAGAAGCCAGACATGCTCTCTCACAGCCTCGTTCATGGCGGGAATGCAGCAGGCAGGCAGGATCTGATAATGCACACTGGTGAGAGCCATCGGGGCTCGATCAGAAGGTCTAAGGAGCAGGTGTTGCTGAGGTTTACCTCGGGGCGGGCAGTCAAGAGATGGCCAGTGTCCCAGGTGCTGTGGGCATTATGAGTGACTGCACGGCCCCCATACCAGATCCTCTGGTCCTTCTAGAGGTGTCGCCAATTTCCTGACATCTTCTTGATCTCTTCTTGGACTTCATTCTGGTTAACAAGAATGGATTCTGTTGGTTATGCCCGCTGGGATAAGCCTCTGACTCGGATGACTAACGAGGACTGGGCCGAAATCAAAGTCATAGATGACTGCTTCCACCTTCTCCCTCCAGTTATGGTCTTGGTCCTGACCACTTGCCCTCAGTGTAAGCTGTGTATCATAGCTGGCTTGAGAGAGATAACGGGCTGGAGAGTGAGCAGCCCGTTTGAATGCCACTCACGCACAGTGACTTTGATAAACAGCCACATGTCTTGTACTCTACTTTCTCACCTGTAAAATGGGGATAATAAAGCCATTTTCCCCACAAAGGGGTTGAGAGAATGCCAAAAAATAAGCACATAACCCACTAAGATTTCCAGACACTTTTCAGTTAGATGCCCAGGATCCCAGTGCAAGAGTCCTAGGGCTCCAGGGAACGCTGTTATAAATCCTTGTTTCCTTGACCACCGGTTGGAGGTGACTCTGAACACACTGAAAGTTTCCACAGGTGTATGTTGAGAATCCAATGTTTTATCATAATAACTAGAAAATCTAGCTTATGTTCCAAATGCAGTCATTTTATTATCATCAAGGTGCAATGACTGTTAAACGAAAACCAGTATGAGTCATGCTCCCATAAAACCGTCTGCTTGCAGAGTTTGGTTTTTGAGTTTGAGAAAACTCACAAAGTCGGGCAGCCTAGAAAGGGGTTGTTCTAAGGCCTCCGACTGGGAGAAATTCACATGGAAAAGCAGGTCACTTGGAATCTGCCCATTGGCTCAGTGACCTGGAATGTGCACATCACTTGGACTCCTTGGTGGCTCAGCAGCATCTGAGCACCCTCCTAACCTTCAAGGACGTCCCATCTCCCCACGCAGAAGCCAGACATGCTCTCTCACAGCCTCGTTCATGGCGGGAATGCAGCAGGCAGGCAGGATCTGATAATGCACACTGGTGAGAGCCATCGGGGCTCGATCAGAAGGTCTAAGGAGCAGGTGTTGCTGAGGTTTACCTCGGGGCGGGCAGTCAAGAGATGGCCAGTGTCCCAGGTGCTGTGGGCATTATGAGTGACTGCACGGCCCCCATACCAGATCCTCTGGTCCTTCTAGAGGTGTCGCCAATTTCCTGACATCTTCTTGATCTCTTCTTGGACTTCATTCTGGTTAACAAGAATGGATTCTGTTGGTTATGCCCGCTGGGATAAGCCTCTGACTCGGATGACTAACGAGGACTGGGCCGAAATCAAAGTCATAGATGACTGCTTCCACCTTCTCCCTCCAGTTATGGTCTTGGTCCTGACCACTTGCCCTCAGTGTAAGCTGTGTATCATAGCTGGCTTGAGAGAGATAACGGGCTGGAGAGTGAGCAGCCCGTTTGAATGCCACTCACGCACAGTGACTTTGATAAACAGCCACATGTCTTGTACTCTACTTTCTCACCTGTAAAATGGGGATAATAAAGCCATTTTCCCCACAAAGGGGTTGAGAGAATGAAATAAAATAACCCATGAGTTTAAAAGTGGTTGGATAGACATTGAAGATGAGCTGTCCCAGTAAGGAAATAAAATGAGACTAAATATGGGGTGTTAGAAAATCATATTATGGGTGATAAAAATAACAATGAGGTCAGGGGTTCTGAGTCATTTTTTTTTTTGACCATAGACTTCTTTACAATCAACCAAGAAAATCCAGTGATATCCACAACTATGAACTCTAGACAAAATCTAAACATCAAGTATCTGATGATACTGGAGAATGATAAAAAGCAGGCAGATGCTGGAAAGAAGTGGACATTTGGAAGAAAGGGACATCAGGGAGCTTCTTTCTAAGTCGCATTTAGCCTGAAGGCAGGCCCCAGTGTCTGCAGGCTGGGCAGTGAAAAGTCTGCCATAAAAACCTGCATCATTCTGGCTTGATGAACCAGAGGACACATTTTAGGGCACCCCAGTCGCTAGAGAGAGAGCAGAAGAGAATCCAAGAAAGGGTAGAGGGAGCCTAAATCTCTGCTTGATCCCTAAACTGCACAGAGAAGGGGCAGACACCAAGCGGCCAGCTAAGGCGAAGAAAAGTGCACTTGAATTTGAGCTGCCGCCCACCACAGGGAAGAGACAAAACTTAATTAGTCGAGTCAACTACAAGCTAAAATGTAAACCAGTTTTCTTCTGAGAAACATAACAGAATCCAGAGACTCTACAGTGTATCATTCATCACATTCAGGATAGAATCAAAATTCCCTGATTTACCAAAAAAAAAACAAAAAAACAAAAAACAGGAAAACATGACAATCTAAGAAAAAAGATAGCCAATGAAGACCAACTCTGAGATGACTCAGATATGAGAATAGCAGACAAGGCTCTAAAAGCAGTTATTAGAACTTATGTCCAAGGACATAAAGAAACTGTATTTGCCATAAATAAAAGAATAGAAAATCTCAGAAGAATAGTAACTATAACTAAAGAATAAACTGGAAATTCTCAAAATTTCTCTGGAAAGTCAGTATCAGAAATGAAAGTTTGGGAGAATGGATACATGAAAAAGAAAAAAAAGAAATGAAAAGTTTATTATCTTAAAATTTTAAAAGTGGTTGGATAGACATTGAAGATGAGCTGTCCCAGTAAGGAAATAAAATGAGACTAAATATGGGGTGTTAGAAAATCATATTATGGGTGATAAAAATAACAATGAGGTCAGGGGTTCTGAGTCTTTTTTTGGCCATAGACTTCTTTACAATCAACCAAGAAAATCCAGTGATATCCACAACTATGAACTCTAGACAAAATCTAAACATCAAGTATCTGATGATACTGGAGAATGATAAAAAGCAGGCAGATGCTGGAAAGAAGTGGACATTTGGAAGAAAGGGACATCAGGGAGCTTCTTTCTAAGTCGCATTTAGCCTGAAGGCAGGCCCCAGTGTCTGCAGGCTGGGCAGTGAAAAGTCTGCCATAAAAACCTGCATCATTCTGGCTTGATGAACCAGAGGACACATTTTAGGGCACCCCAGTCGCTAGAGAGAGAGCAGAAGAGAATCCAAGAAAGGGTAGAGGGAGCCTAAATCTCTGCTTGATCCCTAAACTGCACAGAGAAGGGGCAGACACCAAGCGGCCAGCTAAGGCGAAGAAAAGTGCACTTGAATTTGAGCTGCCGCCCACCACAGGGAAGAGACAAAACTTAATTAGTCGAGTCAACTACAAGCTAAAATGTAAACCAGTTTTCTTCTGAGAAACATAACAGAATCCAGAGACTCTACAGTGTATCATTCATCACATTCAGGATAGAATCAAAATTCCCTGATTTACCAAAAAAAAAAAAAACAAAAAACAGGAAAACATGACAATCTAAGAAAAAAGATAGCCAATGAAGACCAACTCTGAGATGACTCAGATATGAGAATAGCAGACAAGGCTCTAAAAGCAGTTATTAGAACTTATGTCCAAGGACATAAAGAAACTGTATTTGCCATAAATAAAAGAATAGAAAATCTCAGAAGAATAGTAACTATAACTAAAGAATAAACTGGAAATTCTCAAAATTTCTCTGGAAAGTCAGTATCAGAAATGAAAGTTTGGGAGAATGGATACATGAAAAAGAAAAAAAAGAAATGAAAAGTTTATTATCTTAAAATTTTAAAAATCACTGGGTGATTTTAAGAGCAGAAGAAAGATGGCCGATGTTTCAGTGAAACTGAAGGGAAATCAGTAGAAATGAAGGACATAAATATTTTAAAACAATGAATCATACTTCCAGATCGTGTAAGACAATATCAAAATGTCTAACGTACTTGTAATCAGAGTCCTAAAAGGACAAGAGAGGAAAAATGGGACAGAAAATGTTTGAAAAAAGAGTTGTAAGAAACAGTCACCTTTGCCTGTTTGGTCAAGGTGTACATTTACAGATTCAAAAGATTCAAAATAAAAGAAACGAAAAAAAAAAAAGATTCAAAAGTTCTCCCAATCAGGATTTTAAAAACAACAACAACTTACCTGGAGACATTATAGCCCAATTTCTGAGAACAAAATAAAAATAGGAACTTCCCTGGTAGTCCCCTGGTTAAGACTTCGCCTTCTAATGCAGGGAATATGCATTGGGTCCCTGGTCTGGGAGCTAAGATCCCACATGCCTCCTGGCCAAAAAAAAACCCAAAGCATACAAAAGAAACAAAATTGTAACACATTCAATAAAGACCTTAATAATGATCCATATGTTAAAAAAAAACCTAAAAAATAAAATAAAATCTTGAAACTAGTCAGAGAAAACAACACATTGTATACAGGGGTACAAAGTCTTAAATTAACTGGGACCTCTTTCAGAAACAGAAGAGGCCAGAGGACAGAAGCACAACATCTTTAAAGTACAGGGGGAGGGGAAACCCTCTCTACCCAGAAATCTATATTTAGTGAATACATCCTTCAAGAAGGGCGTCCCTGGTAGCTCAGTGGTAAAGAATTTGCCTGGAAATGCAGGAGTGACTGACTCGATCCTTGGGTCAGGAAGATCCCTTGGAGAAGGAAATGGCAACCTATTCCAGCATGCTGGCCGGGGAAGTCTCATGGACAGAGTCGCCGGGTGAGCTACAGTCCATGCAGACAGTCTCAAAGAGACGGATACGACCTAGCGACTAAACAGCAATAATCCTTCAAGAATAAAGGTGAAATAAAGATGTTTAGATTAAAGGACATCTAAGTGAATTTGTCAGCAGCAGGCCTCTATGGCAAAAAACGCTAAAGGAAGTTCTTCTGACTGAAGGAAAATGAAACCAGATAAAAACTCCACTCTACAGGATGGAATGAAGATCATTGAAAAAAAAAAAAAAGGTGGATAACTAGCAGAGCTTATTTTTGCCATCTTAATTTCTTTAAAATTCAAATAACTGCCTAAATAAAAATTATAACATTATGTTATGGGGTTTACAATGTGTATGGATGTAATATTTGTAATGTGTCTGGAATGTAACAGCTGGACGTGAGGGACAAGGGATGTACATGAACCTCCATGGTTCTAAGCTTTCTACATTTCCTGTGAAGTGGTATAAAACAAACTCTGAGCAGATTGTGAAAAGTTAAGGATGTACCTTGTAACTTTAGAGCAGAGATGGAGAAGGAAGCGTGGTTTTGAAAGATACATAGGAAACTGCATAGTGAGAATTTGGCAACTCTAGACCTAGATGATGACAGAGTCATTTTTTTTTTTAAAGATTTATTTATTTATTTATTTTGGGCGGGGGTCGGGTTGGGGAGGGAGGGGAGCGGGCGGGCCACTTCTATTGGTCTTTCATTTCTCTATTTTCATCGTCTTTGTTCTTTGGCTCCTGTGGGCCTCCCATCGCGATGGCGTCTGTCACTGCAGAGCGCCGGCTCTGGGCGCATGCGCTGCAGAGCTCCGGCTCGGCAATTGGACACATTGGTCCAGCCGCTCTGTGTCACGTGGGATCTTCCCAGGCCAGAGATGGAACCGGCGCCCCTTGCACTGCAAGGTGGTATCCTTACCCACTGGGCCACCAGGGGAAGCCCCCAGAGTCGTATTTATTAACTCTCCCAAGTCAAGTCTCATGAAACCTCTTAATCAAGTGCTACTTTATTCTTATTTATTATAGAATAACAATGACAACATCACAATATCTACCATTTGAAAAGTCCGTTGTATTCAGTGTAGTCCCTAGCAGAATCTCAGGGACTTCCCTGGCGGTCCAGTGGTTAAGACTTCAGCTTCCAGGGCAGAGGGTGTGGGTTCTTTCCCTGGTTGGGGAGCTAAGATCCCATATTTCTCGTGGCCAAAGGACCAAAACAAACAAACAAACAAGCAATACTCTAACAAATTCGATAAACACTTTAAAAATGCTTCACATCCAAAAAAAATCTTTAAAAAATAAAGAATCTCAAATGAATTTACTTAAAAAACAGAAATGAACTCAGAAAATGAATTTATGGTTGCTGGGGGTTGGGGGAGAATACACATTTATGTATGGCTGAGTCTCCTTCCATGTTCAGTAGAGACTACCACAGCACTGTTACCCCAATACAGGATTGTTTGTTTTCTCATTTGTTCAGTTGCTAAGTTGTGTTCAGTTCTTTTCACCCCCGTGAACTGCGCATGCCGGGCTTTCCCGTCCTTCACCATCTGCCTGAGTTTGCTCAGGTTCATGTCCTTTGAGTTAGCAACGCAACTAACTCAATGCAACTGCTGTCCCCTTATTAAAAAAAGAAAGAAAGAAAGAAACCCAAACCAAAGAATCTCAGCTGATTTCTTTGTAGAAATTGATGGACTGAGCATAAAATCATATGAAACTCAAGGAACCCAGAAAAGCCCAAATAATCCTGAAAAGAAGAACAATGTTTAGAGAACTTACACTTTTTGATTTCAAAACTTACTACAGGACTTCCTTGGTGACTCAGTGGTAAAAGTTTGCCCACCAATACAGGAGACATGGGTTGGATCCCTGACCTGGGAAGATCCCACGTGCTGCGGAGCAACAAAGCCCGTGAGCCACAACTACGGAGCCTGTGCTCTAGAGCCTCGGAGCCGGGACTATGGAACCCATGGGCCGCAACTACCGAAGCCCGTGTGCCCTAGAGCCTGAGTTCCACAGTAAGAGAAGTCACCTCCACAAGAAGCCTGCTCACCTCAACTAGAGAGCAGCCTCCACTCCCTGCAACGAGAGAAGAGCCTGTGGCAGCAGTGAAAACCCAGAATAGCCAAAGTAAATAAATAAATTAAATAAATAAAAAAAAAATACTACAAAGCAAAAGTAATCAAGACAGTGTTGATACTGGTATACCATATATAGATAAACAGAACAGAACTGAGAGTCCCAAAGTAAATCCATATCTCTATGGTAAATCAGTTTTTTGATAATGGCACCAAGGCCATTCAGTCAGGAAAGAATAGTCTTTCCAACAAATGGAGCTGGGGCAACTGGCTATAGCCCAACGAATGAAGCTGGACCCCTATCTCACACTACATACAAAGACTAACTCAAAATGGATCAAGCTACTAAAGGTAAGAGCAAAACCTATAAAAACTCTTAGAAGATACCATCAGAGCAAATCTTTGTGACCTTGGATAAGGCAGTGGTTTCTTAGACATGATACCCAAAGCCCAAGCCACAAAAATGAACAAATTTGACTTCACCAGAAGTAAAAAATTCAATAAAAAAAATAAACTTGACTTCATCAGAATGAAAAACTTTGCATTTGAAATGACACTATTAAGAGAGTAAAAAGCTAATCTATACAATGAGAGAAAATAGGTGCATCTGATGAAGGACTTGTATCTGAAACATACAACTCAACAGTCCAAGTAATCTAATTATATTAATGAGATAAATAGTAGGCAATTATTAATTGTCATTCAGAGGAAACATTGGTCCAGAGAAGATCTACAAGGGGCCAAGATATAGATGAAAAGAGTCTCAACATATTAGTCATCAGGGCATACAAATCAAAACCACAGTGAGATATGACATTACACCCACTAGTAATCAGAAGACAAATCACTTTAAATGTTAGTGAGAATGTGGAGAAGCTAGCACTCTTATCTTCTGTTGGTAGGAGCGTGAAATGGTGTAGTCACTGTGGAAAACAGTCCAGCTGCTACTCAAATAGTTAAACATAGGTCCACCATCTGATCTAGCCATTCCACACCCGGATGTATACCTAAGAGAAATGAAAATACATATCCACACAAAAACTTGTACTTGGATGTATATAGTAGCATTACTGGTAATAGCCAAAAGGTAGAACCAACTTGGGCATCCCAGGTGGCGCTAGTGGTAAAGAACCTGCCTGCCAATGCAGGAGACATAAGAGACTTGGGTTCAGTTCCTGGGTGAGGAAGATCCCCTGGAGAAGAATATGGCAACCTACTCTAGTATTCTTGCCTGGAGAATCCCAAGGACAGAGGAGCCTGACAGGCTACAGTCCATAAGGTCACAGAGAGTCAGACATGACTGAAGTGACTGAGCATGCATGCACACAGGACCAACTGAAATGCCCACCACCTGCTGAATGGATAAAGTAAACACAGCATGTATCCATCCACCAGACTATTGTTTGGCAAAAAAAAAGAAATGAAGTATTGATACATATCACAACATAGATAAACCTTGAAAACATTATGCTCAGTGAAAGAAGCCAGTTACAAATGATGACATATTACATGGTTCTGTTTATATTAAGTGTCCAAAAAGACAACTCTATGGAAACAAATGTATATAGCCTGAATATTTAATAACGAAATTGTTGGGTCAAAGGATGAAGGTTTAAAATTAATGATACTGCAAACTGTCCCCCCAGAGGGTGTACAATTTCACATATCTAACACTAGAGAATACATATATCCCCTTTTACCCCTGCAAGCAATGGACGTTATTAATACTTTAAAATTCTGTTTGATATCTCATTGTTGTTTTAACTTCTATTTTTTGTTTACTTATAAGTTTAGTGAATATGCAACTCCCTAACATTTTCACCCTGAATTATTTTTCTTAGGCTATCTGGTAGATTTGTTCCATTCCTTTTTAAAGTTTTAAAATTCTCTGTTTATCTTTGATTTTGTTTTGTCCATATCTCAAATAGCTAGGCTTTCTTGATTGTATCTCTAATAGAATTTACCTGATCTGAGTGCTGGATAAGAGGGGAACCTGCAAAACCCAAATAGTTTATTGACAAATCGCTAAGACGAATGTTATTTAAAAGTCGACCTGCATGACTGTATATTATTTTTGTCTAGTACATCATCGTGTTTTGCCACAGAACTGAAATTTTAAAGTGTGTTTATATAGCACATTCTTGGTTTTATCACGAAGAATTCCACTTGGCTATTAGGATGGCTTTAAAACATGTCCACAAATTCTTCGACCCTTCTCTCACAAAAGGTGGAACCTCATTCTCCTCCCCTGCAATATGAGCTGGTCTTAGTGACTCACCTCTAACAAACAGAGTGAAATGAAACTGCTAGGACTTCCAGCTCCTACTTGGCTCTTTTCTGTTGGGATGCTTGCCCTTGGAACCCCGCCACCATGTTATGAGGAAGCCCAGGCCACATGGAGAGGCCTAGTCAAGAGCCAGCGCCAATTGCCAGACATGTGAGTAAACACAGCATGTATCCATCCACCAGACTATTGTTTGGCAAAAAGAAATGAAGTATTGATACATATCACAACATAGATAAACCTTGAAAACATTATGCTCAGTGAAAGAAGCCAGTTACAAATGATGACATATTACATGGTTCTGTTTATATTAAGTGCCCAAAAAAGACAACTCTATGGAAACAAATGTATATAGCCTGAATATTTAATAACGAAATTGTTGGGTCAAAGGATGAAGGTTTAAAATTAATGATACTGCAAACTGTCCCCCCAGAGGGTGTACAATTTCACATATCTAACACTAGAGAATACATATATCCCCTTTTACCCCTGCAAGCAATGGACGTTATTAATACTTTAAAATTCTGTTTGATATCTCATTGTTGTTTTAACTTCTATTTTTTGTTTACTTATAAGTTTAGTGAATATGCAACTCCCTAACATTTTCACCCTGAATTATTTTTCTTAGGCTATCTGGTAGATTTGTTCCATTCCTTTTTAAAGTTTTAAAATTCTCTGTTTATCTTTGATTTTGTTTTGTCCATATCTCAAATAGCTAGGCTTTCTTGATTGTATCTCTAATAGAATTTACCTGATCTGAGTGCTGGATAAGAGGGGAACCTGCAAAACCCAAATAGTTTATTGACAAATCGCTAAGACGAATGTTATTTAAAAGTCGACCTGCATGACTGTATATTATTTTTGTCTAGTACATCATCGTGTTTTGCCACAGAACTGAAATTTTAAAGTGTGTTTATATAGCACATTCTTGGTTTTATCACGAAGAATTCCACTTGGCTATTAGGATGGCTTTAAAACATGTCCACAAATTCTTCGACCCTTCTCTCACAAAAGGTGGAACCTCATTCTCCTCCCCTGCAATATGAGCTGGTCTTAGTGACTCACCTCTAACAAACAGAGTGAAATGAAACTGCTAGGACTTCCAGCTCCTACTTGGCTCTTTTTCTGTTGGGATGCTTGCCCTTGGAACCCCGCCACCATGTTATGAGGAAGCCCAGGCCACATGGAGAGGCCTAGTCAAGAGCCAGCGCCAATTGCCAGACATGTGAGTAAAACGCTTTAGACCTTCCAGCTGAGGCTCCAAACATCGGGAACAAAGATGGGCCACCTCCCTCCACTGTGCCCTGCCCCAATTCCTGCTTCACAGAATCCATGAGCAAAAGAAATCATTGTTTCATGCTACTGTGTTTTGGGTAACAACACCTTCCAACTGGGGTGAAAAAGAGAAGATAACTTTAATCAGAAATTTTATGGTTTTTCTAATAACTCATTCTTCAATTTCTCAATGAGATACGTTGAGTACTGTTTATACCATCTTCTTTTATTTTCTATTTCAGAACAGAATTAATTTCTTTTCTCTTGCCTTTCTTCTGCTCACCTCATTTAAAAGTCTTATATTTTCTTTGAATTACTAGGTTTTGCTGTTGTTCCTGCCTTTCTCTCTGGGGATTAGAATATATAGACTGTATACATATTCTGTTCTTTTTAGGATTGTGATTACACTTCACACACATTTTCCTGTCAATAACTAGAGGTAATCAGTATCTATTTCCTCCTCTGAATGAGACGAAGAACTTGGTGGACTTTCAATTCCCTCCTCTCTCCCTTACCACCTCCCTTATGTTGATAAGCAGTTGAACTTGAGTTTCAGAGTGCCTTAAAAAAAGCCAGCAAATAGTTATATTAATTATAAACACACCCTTTAGTTCCATTTCTTGGCGGGTCATTGTTTTAGCATCACATCTATTTCTCATAGTTGGGATATTACATTAGTAAATCAACGAAGAAATTCCAACTTCCGTGTTTTGCCACAGAACTGAAATTTTAAAGTGTGTTTATATAGCACATTCTTGGTTTTATCACGAAGAATTCCACTTGGCTATTAGGATGGCTTTAAAACATGTCCACAAATTCTTCGACCCTTCTCTCACAAAAGGTGGAACCTCATTCTCCTCCCCTGCAATATGAGCTGGTCTTAGTGACTCACCTCTAACAAACAGAGTGAAATGAAACTGCTAGGACTTCCAGCTCCTACTTGGCTCTTTTTCTGTTGGGATGCTTGCCCTTGGAACCCCGCCACCATGTTATGAGGAAGCCCAGGCCACATGGAGAGGCCTAGTCAAGAGCCAGCGCCAATTGCCAGACATGTGAGTAAAACGCTTTAGACCTTCCAGCTGAGGCTCCAAACATCGGGAACAAAGATGGGCCACCTCCCTCCACTGTGCCCTGCCCCAATTCCTGCTTCACAGAATCCATGAGCAAAAGAAATCATTGTTTCATGCTACTGTGTTTTGGGTAACAACACCTTCCAACTGGGGTGAAAAAGAGAAGATAACTTTAATCAGAAATTTTATGGTTTTTCTAATAACTCATTCTTCAATTTCTCAATGAGATACGTTGAGTACTGTTTATACCATCTTCTTTTATTTTCTATTTCAGAACAGAATTAATTTCTTTTCTCTTGCCTTTCTTCTGCTCACCTCATTTAAAAGTCTTATATTTTCTTTGAATTACTAGGTTTTGCTGTTGTTCCTGCCTTTCTCTCTGGGGATTAGAATATATAGACTGTATACATATTCTGTTCTTTTTAGGATTGTGATTACACTTCACACACATTTTCCTGTCAATAACTAGAGGTAATCAGTATCTATTTCCTCCTCTGAATGAGACGAAGAACTTGGTGGACTTTCAATTCCCTCCTCTCTCTCCCTTTACCACCTCCCCTTATGTTGATAAGCAGTTGAACTTGAGTTTCAGAGTGCCTTAAAAAAAAGCAGCCAGCAAATAGTTATAATTAATTATAAACACACCCTTTAGTTCCATTTCTTGGCGGGTCATTGTTTTTAGCATCACATCTATTTCTCATGGATTTCTTGTCTGACCGGCTGGGAAATTTTCAGGGATGTGTCTGGAAGGGTACATTTTCGTCTCTTTGGGAGACTGAAAATGCCTTTATTTTGTCCTTTCCCTTTGAATGCTGGTTTGAGACTTGGTGTGGAACTCTGAGTTTAAAAGTTGAACTTCTCTCAGAGCGATCTCTAGGGTGTTCCCTTGTTTTCCAGCTTCCGGTGTTGCCCACGAGAGAGATGGTGCCAAGAGGCTCATCCTTTCTTTGTGTGTGATCTGGTTCCGCCTCCCTCTCTGTCTCTCTCAGAGAATTTTCTCTTTGTTTTTGATATTCTGAAATTTCATGAAATGGGCTTTTTCTTTGTTTTCCTTAGCCATCCAAGGACTGGGTTCTTTCTTCCACCCTGTAAATATCTCTCTCCGTTCCTCTCCTGTTTCACTTTCTGCCCACATCACTGCCTTCCCCACTCCACTCTCACTGGACAGGACCCTTCTTGCCTTCCTACATCTCACCTACATGCTTCTCACAACCTAATGATCTCCCTCACCTCCCTCTATCACGACAAGGGAGGCCACCTCCTCCTGTCCTCAGTCACAGCTTTCCCTTCATGGTCTGGTCTCATTCCTCTCGCCTTCTCAGCCCCTTCCCATTCCACTCAGCATTCAGCCACGCTCTTACATCCTCCGATAAGAAAATAATACACCTCTCTCTCTTTAAAATTTTTAAAAAGATTTTTTAATGTAAACCATTTTTTAAAAAGTCTTTCCTGAATTTGTTATATCATTTCTCTTTATTTTATTTATTTTTTTCACACAGAGCATGTGGAATCTTAGCTCCCCAGCCACAGATCAAATCGGCAACTCCCACATTGGTAGAGGAAGCCTGAACCACCAGGAAAGCCCCAACACCTCTCTCCTGACTCCACACCTTTTCTCCCTATTTCTCCTCCACCTCCCTATTTCTCAACTCTTTATCCACAACTGAGCTCCTTGACAGAGATGTCTCCACATGCTATCTCTGCTTCCTCACCTTCTATGAATTCTCCAACCCGGTCCAATGTACTCCCCATGCCTCACACACTTACTGACGCTGCTCTTGGTAAGATGCCTCCCGGGCTCCCGGGTTCCATAGTCTCCTTTATCAGCACCTCCTCCACCTGGATTTTAGTATCATGGATGTACTGCTTATTTCCAAATTTGTATCTCTAACCCAGACCCCAAGTCTGAGTTCCATCTTCCAGTATCTCACCGCTCCATCTGGTTTCACAGCTGGCTTAGAGACGACTCATTGGAAAAGACCCTGATGTTAAGAAGAATAGAAGGCAGAAGGAGAAGGGGACGGCAGAGGACGAGAGGGTTGGATGGCATCCCTGACTCAATGAACAGGAGCTGGAGCAAACTCCGGGAGATGAAGGACAGGGAAGCCTGATGCACTGCAGTCGATGGGGTCCCAAAGAGTCAGGCACGACTGAGCGACTGAACTGACCGGAGTTGACAAACTGAGACTGAATCTCATTTTCCTTCTGAACTCCTCTCCCCATCAGAGCTTCCTAGCCAGTGACTTAAGCCAGGATCTCAAGAGCTAATCTCTGCATCCCTGATCACTTCATGTCTGATCTGTTAGCATCATCTACTGACCACACTGACCCTTCTTATGTGTCTATCAATCTCTCCGGCCCCCACAGCCAGTACCCTAGTCCAGACAGCCTCTGCCACTCCCCAAGACCACGGTCACACCCGCCTAACTGGGCTCCTTGCTTCAGTTCCGCTCCCTTAGTGCATTTGCCATCCTGCAGCTCCATGGATCCTTTCAAAAACACAACTGAGCTCACACCTTCCTTTGGCCCTTCAAATAAATCTTCCAAGGCCCTGCGTGACCCAGGCATGCTTCGTCTCTTCAATCCTGTCTTCTATCATTCCTCGGCCCCGCCTCCATCCCTATTCACTCAGGGACTCTGGCCTTTCGTTTCCAGCCTTTCTCACCAAGAAAGACTCTTATTCATCATCCTCTTTAGAAGGGAATTAGCCTGTGAGGGAGGAGGTGAATGGTTGCACCAGGTGCCCAAGGAGGCAGCAAACTGGAGGCACTTTCCTGTGACAGGACCAACCACATTTCGTTTTCTGACTCAGGACAAAGGGGGTGGGGCTGAGAGACCTATAATGGGAAAATACTTGCAATACACGTGGTAGAAGGAAAGGTTAAAGTCTTCCACACGCAAGACCCTCAACTTGGGAAGACAAACAATACAGTAGAAAAAGAGAGAAGGTATTTGATAGGCTTTTCAGAGGAAGAGAAATTCAAAGAGCAAATAAACATGTGAAGAAACCGAGGTGTCTCTCTTTTAGAGAAAACAGCTCATCTGATTGGCAAAAAATGAAAGGGTAGCTGGTAAGAATATATGAAATTAGACACATTTATACACTGCTGGTAGAAATGTGAATTATGGCAGTGCTGTGAGAAAATGGTTTGGCATTGTTCAGTTCAGTCCCTCAGTTGTGTCCAACTCTTTGGGACCCCATGGACTGCAGCACGTCAGGTTTTCCCCATCCTTCACCATCTCCCAGAGCTTGCTCAAACTCACATCCATTGACTCAGTGATGCCATCCAACCATCTCTTCCCCTGTCATCCCCTTCTCTTTTGCCTTCTGTTTCTCCCGACATCAGGCTCTTTTCCAACGAGTTGGCTCTTTGCATCAGGTGGCCAAAGTATAGGAGCTTCAGCTTTAGCATCATTGCTTCCAATGAATATTCCATTCCAGGAACGGACGAATTTAACTGGCTTCTATTTAATGAAATAGCATACCCTAGAGCAGCCTCTCCCCCAGACCACGGTCACACCCTAACTGGGCTCCTTGCTTCAGTTCCGCTCCCTTAGTGCATTTGCCATCCTGCAGCTCCATGGATCCTTTCAAAAACACAACTGAGCTCACACCTTCCTTTGGCCCTTCAAATAAATCTTCCAAGGCCCTGCGTGACCCAGGCATGCTTCGTCTCTTCAATCCTGTCTTCTATCATTCCTCGGCCCCGCCTCCATCCCTATTCACTCAGGGACTCTGGCCTTTCGTTTCCAGCCTTTCTCACCAAGAAAGACTCTTATTCATCATCCTCTTTAGAAGGGAATTAGCCTGTGAGGGAGGAGGTGAATGGTTGCACCAGGTGCCCAAGGAGGCAGCAAACTGGAGGCACTTTCCTGTGACAGGACCAACCACATTTCGTTTTCTGACTCAGGACAAAGGGGGTGGGGCTGAGAGACCTATAATGGGAAAATACTTGCAATACACGTGGTAGAAGGAAAGGTTAAAGTCTTCCACACGCAAGACCCTCAACTTGGGAAGACAAACAATACAGTAGAAAAAGAGAGAAGGTATTTGATAGGCTTTTCAGAGGAAGAGAAATTCAAAGAGCAAATAAACATGTGAAGAAACCGAGGTGTCTCTCTTTTAGAGAAAACAGCTCATCTGATTGGCAAAAAATGAAAGGGTAGCTGGTAAGAATATATGAAATTAGACACATTTATACACTGCTGGTAGAAATGTGAATTATGGCAGTGCTGTGAGAAAATGGTTTGGCATTGTTCAGTTCAGTCCCTCAGTTGTGTCCAACTCTTTGGGACCCCATGGACTGCAGCACGTCAGGTTTTCCCCATCCTTCACCATCTCCCAGAGCTTGCTCAAACTCACATCCATTGACTCAGTGATGCCATCCAACCATCTCTTCCCCTGTCATCCCCTTCTCTTTTGCCTTCTGTTTCTCCCGACATCAGGCTCTTTTCCAACGAGTTGGCTCTTTGCATCAGGTGGCCAAAGTATAGGAGCTTCAGCTTTAGCATCATTGCTTCCAATGAATATTCCATTCCAGGAACGGACGAATTTAACTGGCTTCTATTTAATGAAATAGAAACGTATTCCCTACACCATGTTATGTAAAATAAGAAGATACACAATTCCATCAACATCACTGCAAGTCTGTAAACATGAACTGACCATATGGACAAGGGCCAGAGGATTCCATGGATGTACACTAACTGTACAAACTGTAGGGGGGTTTTGTTGTTAAAATAATATTAGTTTGTCAATATCATAGCTTTTATTTTTTTAACTTTTTATTTTATATTGGAGTGTAGTAGATGAACACTGTTACAATATTGAAACTTTTAAAAAACACAGTGAATCTTGGAAGCCATGATTGTTCGTAGGGTGGAGGTTAATTTGCCCTGAGGGTCATTTTTAAAAGCTCAGCCTACTCTTTGGGAAACCAGGAGTCAAAGGTGGGTTGGGGCTTGACCCGCTGTAGAGCAGTGGGTGGTGGGGTGGCCTTGGGGCTTGGGCGTGCTGGACAGATGAAAGATGGAGACTAGAGGTGAGCAGGGAAGTGGCCCCACACAGATCTGGAGCAGCAGAGAATGTGAAGGTTCAGAAAGCAAGTTCAGAAGAAGAAACCACGGACTGGATAAGTGAAGGGGAGGAGGCACAAAGGTGATTCCGAAGGGCAGAAGGGATGGCAGAGCAGTCACGTGCCAGGGCAGGGAGAGCTGTGGGCTCCTTCAGAGAGGGCGAGGGGGAGGGCGAGAGACTGTAAGTTGGATTTTAGCCGTGCTGAATTTGAATTCGGAGAGTTTTCTGAAACCAACTGGGAACAGGGAAATATGAACAGGACACAGTTTAAAAAGTATACCTATGTATCAGAGAAGTCAGAGACTGAACATTCTTCTATTACTTAATTCATCTCTGGAAAGACTGAACTTTCCCTCCAGTAAGAGACATGTCTTTCAGCAGCAAATTTTTTGAACCCATTTTGTATAGCTCCATCCAACCATCTCTTCCCCTGTCATCCCCTTCTCTTTTGCCTTCTGTTTCTCCCGACATCAGGCTCTTTTCCAACGAGTTGGCTCTTTGCATCAGGTGGCCAAAGTATAGGAGCTTCAGCTTTAGCATCATTGCTTCCAATGAATATTCCATTCCAGGAACGGACGAATTTAACTGGCTTCTATTTAATGAAATAGAAACGTATTCCCTACACCATGTTATGTAAAATAAGAAGATACACAATTCCATCAACATCACTGCAAGTCTGTAAACATGAACTGACCATATGGACAAGGGCCAGAGGATTCCATGGATGTACACTAACTGTACAAACTGTAGGGGGGTTTTGTTGTTAAAATAATATTAGTTTGTCAATATCATAGCTTTTATTTTTTTAACTTTTTATTTTATATTGGAGTGTAGTAGATGAACACTGTTACAATATTGAAACTTTTAAAAAACACAGTGAATCTTGGAAGCCATGATTGTTCGTAGGGTGGAGGTTAATTTGCCCTGAGGGTCATTTTTAAAAGCTCAGCCTACTCTTTGGGAAACCAGGAGTCAAAGGTGGGTTGGGGCTTGACCCGCTGTAGAGCAGTGGGTGGTGGGGTGGCCTTGGGGCTTGGGCGTGCTGGACAGATGAAAGATGGAGACTAGAGGTGAGCAGGGAAGTGGCCCCACACAGATCTGGAGCAGCAGAGAATGTGAAGGTTCAGAAAGCAAGTTCAGAAGAAGAAACCACGGACTGGATAAGTGAAGGGGAGGAGGCACAAAGGTGATTCCGAAGGGCAGAAGGGATGGCAGAGCAGTCACGTGCCAGGGCAGGGAGAGCTGTGGGCTCCTTCAGAGAGGGCGAGGGGGAGGGCGAGAGACTGTAAGTTGGATTTTAGCCGTGCTGAATTTGAATTCGGAGAGTTTTCTGAAACCAACTGGGAACAGGGAAATATGAACAGGACACAGTTTAAAAAGTATACCTATGTATCAGAGAAGTCAGAGACTGAACATTCTTCTATTACTTAATTCATCTCTGGAAAGACTGAACTTTCCCTCCAGTAAGAGACATGTCTTTCAGCAGCAGGAGTTCCAAAAATAGTACTTCCTCCCTTTCTGGTGAACCCATTCCTCATTTTGTATAGCTTTATCTTCGTTTTATTTTTTTTGGTTTAAGATTGAACTCAGATGCTCCTTCTGAAGGCTTTGTCATGTGGCTAGTCTATTTTTTCTATTTTAAACATCCCTTTTCTTAACCCTTGCTTAACCTTTTGCCCATCAGATATTTGTAAATAGTGGACCCCAATGACCCAAACTACCCCTAGGAGATTTTCTCTTTGCTCTGGACCAATTCCTCCATTCTTTTAATAACTTTGGTTCCTCTTTGTCTCCTGCCAGCCTTTTCTCTGCGTACTTGTGGTAGAAAGCAGTCCCAACTAAGCACAGTTTTCTGGGTGTGGCTCTCCTGTACTTCCCTCCTCTGGACAGCCATGGCTCCTGCTGGCTCTTTCAGGTTCTCTGGTGTTAGCTGGTCTGTGACTCCCCACCGATCTCTTTGATTCCCACATTCCTACCACCAACGATGCTGACTGTCAGGACCCTTGGCCACGGGTTACAGATCTACATGTTGCTAAATCAGCCGTGAACATTAAAACCTCCCAGCTTACCTATTAGGATGGTTTTCATAATTCTTGTTTTTTTAATTTTATTTATTTATGTATTTTTGACCATTCTGGGTTTTCACTGCTGCCACAGCCTCTTCTCTCGCTGCAGGGAGTGGAGGCTACTCTCTAGTTGAGGTGAGCAGGCTTCTTGTGGAGGTGACTTCTCTTACTGTGGAACTCAGGCTCTAGGGCACACAAGTTGTGGCCCATGGGCTCCATAGTTGCAGCTCTGAGGCTCTAGAGCACAGGCTCCATAGTTGTGGCTCATGGGCTTCGTTGCTCCACAGCGTGTGGGATCTTCCCAGGTCAGGGATCGAACCCATGTCTCCTGCATTAGCAGGCAAACTCTTCACCACTGAGCTACCAGGGAAGCCCCATAATTCTTAAAAGGAAAATATGATGTGTTCTTGAGGATGTGGAGGAGTTGGAACACTGCTGCATTGTTGATGGGCAAGAAAAGTGGAGCTGCTCCTGTGAGAAACAGCATGGTAGTTCCTCAAAAACGTAAGAATAGGGCTTCCCTGGTAGCTCAGTGGCAAACAATCTGTTAGCCAATGCAAGAGACATGGGTTCAATCCCTGGTGTGGGAGGATCTGACATGCCACAGAGCAACTAAGCCACAACCAGTGAGCCTGAGCTCTAGAGCCTGGGACCCACAACTACTAAGCCTGTGTGTTGCACCTACAGGAGCCCTTGCTCCTTTTGCCCATCAGATATTTGTAAATAGTGGACCCCAATGACCCAAACTACCCCTAGGAGATTTTCTCTTTGCTCTGGACCAATTCCTCCATTCTTTTAATAACTTTGGTTCCTCTTTGTCTCCTGCCAGCCTTTTCTCTGCGTACTTGTGGTAGAAAGCAGTCCCAACTAAGCACAGTTTTCTGGGTGTGGCTCTCCTGTACTTCCCTCCTCTGGACAGCCATGGCTCCTGCTGGCTCTTTCAGGTTCTCTGGTGTTAGCTGGTCTGTGACTCCCCACCGATCTCTTTGATTCCCACATTCCTACCACCAACGATGCTGACTGTCAGGACCCTTGGCCACGGGTTACAGATCTACATGTTGCTAAATCAGCCGTGAACATTAAAACCTCCCAGCTTACCTATTAGGATGGTTTTCATAATTCTTGTTTTTTTAATTTTATTTATTTATGTATTTTTGACCATTCTGGGTTTTCACTGCTGCCACAGCCTCTTCTCTCGCTGCAGGGAGTGGAGGCTACTCTCTAGTTGAGGTGAGCAGGCTTCTTGTGGAGGTGACTTCTCTTACTGTGGAACTCAGGCTCTAGGGCACACAAGTTGTGGCCCATGGGCTCCATAGTTGCAGCTCTGAGGCTCTAGAGCACAGGCTCCATAGTTGTGGCTCATGGGCTTCGTTGCTCCACAGCGTGTGGGATCTTCCCAGGTCAGGGATCGAACCCATGTCTCCTGCATTAGCAGGCAAACTCTTCACCACTGAGCTACCAGGGAAGCCCCATAATTCTTAAAAGGAAAATATGATGTGTTCTTGAGGATGTGGAGGAGTTGGAACACTGCTGCATTGTTGATGGGCAAGAAAAGTGGAGCTGCTCCTGTGAGAAACAGCATGGTAGTTCCTCAAAAACGTAAGAATAGGGCTTCCCTGGTAGCTCAGTGGCAAACAATCTGTTAGCCAATGCAAGAGACATGGGTTCAATCCCTGGTGTGGGAGGATCTGACATGCCACAGAGCAACTAAGCCACAACCAGTGAGCCTGAGCTCTAGAGCCTGGGACCCACAACTACTAAGCCTGTGTGTTGCACCTACAGGAGCCAGTGTGTCCTTGTGCCCAGGCATCACCAAGAGAAGCCACTGCAATGGGAAGCTCATAAACCACAGCTAGAGAGAAACCTACATTGCAACAAAGACCCAGCATAGTCAAAAAAAAAAAAAAAATTAAAAATAGAACTACCACATAATCCAGCAATTCCACTTTGGGCTATATAACTTAGGAAGTTGAAAGCAGGGTCTTGAAGAGATCGTCCTACACCCATGTTTATAGCAACTTTATTCACAATAGCCGAAAGGTGGAAATAACCTAAGTATCCATCCACGGATGAATGGGTAACAAATGTGGATGAATGTGGTGTCTGCATACAATGGAATGTTATTCAGTCTTAAAATCAAAGAAGCAAATAGTGACACGCTAACCTCAGATGAACTTTGAGGACGTTATGCTAAGTGAAGTAAGCCCGTCATAAAAAGACAAATGATGTAGGATTCCACCTTTGTGCCTTACCTAATAATAGAATCGTCAAATTTAGAGAAACAAAAAGTAGAATGGTGGTTGCCAGGGCTGGGAGGAGGAGGGAGTCAGGAGTTATTTAATGGGCACAGAGTTTCAGTTTTGTAAGATGAAAGACTCCTGGAGATTGCACAACCATGTGGATGTGTTTAACACCCCCAAACTATACACTTAAAAATAGTTTAAAAAAAAAAGTAAATTTTACATTATGGGTATTTTACCAAAAAAAAGTTTTGAAACATTTTAAAAAGAAGTAGTGAAGCTAAGATCCAAATGCGGGTTGTCTGATGACAATGCCTGCACTCAACACTAGGCTACGCTTGTCCTGCAGGGGATGACACCCCAGTGCCCTCAGAGGGCATTTTATCTGTCACCCACTCTTGCCAGAACATGCCCCGTGGAAGTCTCAATCCCCAACCCAAGCAGTTTATCAGTGGATTCCTTCTCTGTACATTCAGAGCACCTCCCCTGGCCCCACCCTTGCCTGCAGGGATTCTGGCAGACCTGTTTCTCTATGTGTATTTGTCTTCTCATGACTGGTGTCTCAGCAGCCAGCTGGCTGGGCCACTCCATCAGGTTTTTATAAAGTAGCACTCCGGTATGCTTGCCTGGAAAATTCCATGGACAGAGGAGCCTGGTGGGCTTCAGCCCAGGAGGTGAGAAAGTGTCAGACAGGACTGAGCAACTGAGTGTGTGCATACACACACACACACACACACACACACACACCCATATCCTCTAGCACATCTTAACGTTGAAGCTTTGCAAGTGACTAGCCTTGGTCCCCACCCCATGGCGTTTGCTCTCATCTATAGATGAGATGCCTGTTTCTATTGGGGCCTGTTTGGCTTCCTGACATCAGTATAAATTCAGCTGTATTGGAGAGATCCTTGCTCCCATCTGTCCTCACAAAAGCTTATCACATGGACCAAGAGTTCTGTATCTTCATTCTTTTACTGACCATACTGTGTAAAAGTAGAATTTTTTCTTGTATTTCCCATAGTATTGCCACCATCTTATACACGAGAGGCATTTTAAAAAGAGAGCTGGAACTAACTGGTCATCTTATACATGAGACATTTTTCCAAACGCCCATATATTCATCCCTCTGAATCGACATGTTACCATTCTTGTTACCTAATAAGCACGTAATAAATGCATAATGCGATAATAGTATTAAGTGGATAGAGTCCCAAAATTGAGAATTTTAAATTAGATGTAAGAAAGAACTTCTTAGCAGGTACACTTAGGTTTTTAGTATGTGACATTGTGGAATACACTCTTTCTGCTTAGCTAAGCTAGAATGGACCTTTCTGAGATCATGTCTACCTAATTCTACCTAATGATAATCTATAGATGAGCTAAATTGCCCTCTAATGTATTTTCTCCTTGTGTTAAGTCCAGAATGCAGTAGGGTCTTTGTTTACAAGCAACAGAAATGAAGTCTGGTTAACTTAAATGTTCGGTTGGAAGGATTTGGAGCTCATGGAACCCAAGGAGAAACAAAACAACCTTGTGAAGGAGACCATGCAGGGGCAGTCCAGAACTCCCAAGAGCAGGAACTAACTGGCCATCTATTCCAGGTGCTGCCACTGTTGAGGTGACTCAGCTCCAACCACTCTCTGACCTTGTCACTTCTGTTGCCATTTGAATTCCCATTTGATTGCTCTAGCCTAGGTCATGTG
This sequence comes from Tragulus kanchil, assembly GCA_022376925.1. Classification (NCBI taxonomy): domain Eukaryota; kingdom Metazoa; phylum Chordata; class Mammalia; order Artiodactyla; family Tragulidae; genus Tragulus; species Tragulus kanchil. The sequence goes on from JAIOJX010000031.1 coordinate 114,521,220, forward strand.
ACCATGGCATATATTCACCTGATCACTATGACTCTGATTTGGCCAGGCCAGGCTGGTTCTCCAGAGAAGAATATTGTCCTAATACCCAAAGAATTAACAAGGACTAGGGGCTTTCTTGGTGGTCCAGTGGTTAAGAATCCACCTGCCAATGCAGGGACACGGGTTTGATCTCTGGTCCCAGAAGATTCTGCATGCCACGGAGCAACTAAGGTTGTGCACCACAACTTGAGCCGGAGCACCTAGAGCCCATGCTCCATAGCAAGAGAAGCCACCACAATGAGAAGCCTGGGCGCTGCAGCTAGAGAGAACCCCGTGCAGCAACGAAGACCCAGTGCAGCCAAAAATACATAAAGAATAAATAAGGGATAGCAAAGATGACCAGAGCCCACCCCTAAACACCCATGATCACCCGGCAACACCTTCCAGCTCAGCATCTTGTAAGCTTGTCTTATGTACCTACAGATGTGGCTTTAATTTCTTTTAATGATCAGTAGTTTTAAATTAATGCCCCAAAGACTATCACCCTCTGTGATAGTGCCTCTCTGTTCACCTGGATCTGATGGAGCATGAAGTGTCCCAAAGAGTAAAAATCCGCTCCATCTATTGTAACCTCAATTTCTGTTTATTTATGTCATTGATATATGTTTGTATGCTATATGCAAATAAGTTTGGGGGGCAAGCCAAATTATACTTCTCTCTGATCTTATTTATAATATCTAAGCTTTATCATCTTCATATTTGTTCTTTATGAATGGTGCTCATGACTATGGGATTTTCTTTATGAGTCAAGTGATGTTTAACTCAGTGTGAGATCCTAAAATGAATACTTAGTAAAAAAAATTTCTGTCAAGTGAAACATCCTTCTCACTTTTTCTCCAAAAAAGTATTTATGTGAGCCTCATGTGTGAACAGAGAAACCCGGTGCACTGCCGTCCATGGGGTCCCAAAGAGTTGGACATGACAGTGACTGAGCCCGCATGCCTGACTTTTTTTAAAGAACACATATACAGTTATTTTAGGGACAGGAAGCAGACAAACTGAATTAGCAGAATAATTCTAGAAATTTTCCCTTTTCTTTTTCTATGTCATAGCTCAATTTGACTTTAGTCCTCTGGTTTCTGAACTTTAGGTGGTCTTTAAGTCAGACATTTATGGGCTGGGGATAAACACATACCTCCAATTATGATAAACACACATGTGTGCTCAATCGTGTCCAGCTCTTTGCAATTCTGTGGACAGTAACCCTCCAGGCTTCTCTGTCCATGGAATTCTCCAGGCAGGAATACTGTCAGGGTACTCACTTTGGCAGCACATACACGAAAATTGGAATGATACAGAGCAGATTAGCATGACTCCTGTGCAAGGATGACACGCAAATTTATGAATTGTTCCCTGTTTTTCAGAGCAGCAATGGAGAAACGGACAGAGAACAGACTTATGGACATTGGTGGCAGGGGGGAATGGGCGAGATGTACGGAAAGAGTAAGCATGGAAACTTACATTACTACACATAAAAGAGACAACCAACAGGGGCTATGTAAACGCCTAGAGGGGTGGGATGGGAGGGAGAAGGGAAGGAAGTTCAAGTGCGAGGGGTCATGTGTATACGTATGACTGATTCAGGTTCATGTAGAGCAGTAAACAACAAAACTCTGTAAAAATAAACTAAAAATAAATTAATTATAAAAGAAAGGAATACTGGAGTGGGTTGCCAGGCCCTCCTCCAGGGGATCGTCCTGACCCAGGGACCAAACCTGCATCTCTTGCATCTCCTGCATCTTGCAGGCAGATTCTTTATCACTGACCTATCAGAGAAGCCCCAACCATGTATTTATCTCATCAGTTAAGAGACTGTCCACCCCAAAATTCTAAACTGTTGGTAGAATCTGTTCTTCAGCAACCTCTCCTGCTGTTTCTTTTCCTTTTCATGTCTTTTTCCCCCTTTGCTTATTAATATATACTTTCAAAGTTTTCCTCAAATCTTCTGGTCATAGAGCATTCTCAAGGAACATTTTTTCTAATCTCTTGACTTCCGGCAAGGCACCTAAACTCACTCTGATCCTGCATTACTTTATTCAACACTCTTTAGGCTCACTATTTCCAGGATGGTCTAGATTTGACCCATCATACAAAAAAGCCTACACTGAAGTTCACAACGTTATAGGGTTAGTAGCTCCAGGAAGGGTAGGAATACCGTGCCGCTGGTGAGAGGGATGGATTCTTGGGGGGATGAGGTACAGAGTTGCTTACCCACCTGAGAATCTCTAGACAAGTGGGTAATTTTATCAACAAATTATCTTATTCTTTACATTTTCCACGAACTAGCTTTTCCCACTGTGCCACCCACACATTGGCTGATAAAACCTGGTTCCTTCAGCTGATGCATGCATTCAGAAGCACAGGACTTGGCTACTCTAGACCAGTGCTGTCCTACAGCACTGAGAACATGAGCCTCATACGTCACTTGAAGTTCTCTGATCGCTACATGAAAAAAGTTAAAAAAAGCATTGATGAATTTAAATTTAACCAAATATATAAACATTTTTTGGCATGTAATCAATAGAAAAAATTATTACTGAGCTATTTTACAGTCTTTCCATCCCAGTTTTATTGAACTATAATTGACATATAACCCTGGATACATGTAAGATGTGCAACATAATGATTTGATATATGAATACGTTCCCAAAATTTTACAGTCTTTTCATCAGTTCATTTCAATTGCTCAGTCATGTCCGACTCTCTGTGACCCCTTGGGCTGCAACACACCAGGCTTCCCTGTCCTTCATCATCTCCCAGAACCTGCTCACGCTCATGTCCATTGGTGCCATCTAACCATTCCATCCTCTGTTGCCTCCTTCTCCTTCGATCCTCAGTTTTTCCCAGTGTCAAGGTCTTTTCCAGTGAGTCAGCTCTTTGCATCAGGTGACCAAAGTATTGGAGCTTCAGCTTCAGCATCAATCCTTCCAATGAAAATTCAGGGTGGATTTCCTTTAGGATCAACTGGTTTAATCTATTTGCAGTCCAAGGGGCTCAAGCATCTTCTCCAATACTGCAGTCTTTTCATACAAAGTGTTCAAAATCTAGTGTCCATTTTATACTTACAACACACCCCAATTAAGGCACTGCTTTTTTATTGGAAGTAATTCATCTGGATTTAAACTTCCTAAAATTGACAATTAAGAGAGTCACACATCAAGGTATTTAAAAGATTTGTAGTTGCTGAATCAAGTACTCTTTTTAAATTTAAATATGAATTAATTTAAATTAAATCAAACCAAAAAAAACGTAGTTCTTCAGTTGCACTAGCCACAATGCAAGGGGTAGCTCTTGAACAGTGCAGCTCTGGAGCCTTGTTACTCAGAGCGTGGGCCGGGGATTAGCAGCAGCGCTTGGGATCCTGTTAGAGATGTAGCCCCACTCTAGAGCTCAGAAGCGAGTTTCCCAGGATTCAAATGCACATCAAAGCTTTAACAGGATGCTCTAGACCAGTGGCCAGGAAACCTTTCCTGTCTTGGGTCATATAGTAAATATTTAGGCTTTGTGGGTCACAGTTGTCTCAGCTGCAGGTTCTTCTTTGACTTTTTTTATTTTTTACATATCCTTTAAAAATGTAAAAGTCATTCTTAGCTCATCGACCATACAAGAACAGGCTGCAGACCACACTTGACCACAGGCAACAGTGTTCTAATCCATGGTATGATGGCCACATTTTCTAGAACAAAAGAATCTTTAGTCCTTTCTGGTAGCCTGGTTACCTGGTGTATTCTCATTAGAACAAACAGATCTCATTTAAAAGATATCATGGGACTTCTCCCGTGGTCCAGTGGTTAAGACTCCATGCTTCCAAGGCGGGGGACACAGGTTCAATTCCTGCTTTGGGGACTAGGATCCCACATGCCACACACCACAGCCAAAAAATAAAATCTGTGAATTTTACAGGGCAAATTTGCCACTGTGCTGTGCTTAGTCATTCAGTTGTGTCTGACTCTTTGAGACCCCATGGATTGCAGCCCACCAGGCTCCTTCTGTCCATGGGGATTTTTCAGGCAAGAATGCTGGAGTGGGTTGCCATTCCTTTCTCCAGGGGATCTTCCTGACCCAGGGATGGAATCCAGATTTCCCACATTACAGACGGATTCTTTACCACTAGAGCCACCTGGAAAGCCCAAATCTTTCTGTATTCTGATCATATTCAATAGGCATGTATTCTCTCTCTAAATCTCCTACGTTTGCCCTGAATGAGAACCTTAACTCTTGTAGCTACAGGGCTGAGATAGTTGAAAATTGAACTCAGAATCTTTCTTAAAAAAATATTTATTCATTTATTAGTCTTAGTTGCAGCATGCAGGATCTTTTCTTTCTGTTGTTGAGGCAGGAGGGTTTAGTTGCCCGAGCCATGTGGGATCTTAGTTACCGGACCAGGAAATGCCTCTGCATTGGAAAGTGCATTCTTTAAGCATTGGACCACCAGGGAAGTCCCCAAACTCAGACGACAGTGGGCCTGGGGGGGATTAGCAGCAGCGCTTGGGATCCTGTTAGAGATGTAGCCCCACTCTAGAGCTCAGAAGCGAGTTTCCCAGGATTCAAATGCACATCAAAGCTTTAACAGGATGCTCTAGACCAGTGGCCAGGAAACCTTTCCTGTCTTGGGTCATATAGTAAATATTTAGGCTTTGTGGGTCACAGTTGTCTCAGCTGCAGGTTCTTCTTTGACTTTTTTTATTTTTTACATATCCTTTAAAAATGTAAAAGTCATTCTTAGCTCATCGACCATACAAGAACAGGCTGCAGACCACACTTGACCACAGGCAACAGTGTTCTAATCCATGGTATGATGGCCACATTTTCTAGAACAAAAGAATCTTTAGTCCTTTCTGGTAGCCTGGTTACCTGGTGTATTCTCATTAGAACAAACAGATCTCATTTAAAAGATATCATGGGACTTCTCCCGTGGTCCAGTGGTTAAGACTCCATGCTTCCAAGGCGGGGGACACAGGTTCAATTCCTGCTTTGGGGACTAGGATCCCACATGCCACACACCACAGCCAAAAAATAAAATCTGTGAATTTTACAGGGCAAATTTGCCACTGTGCTGTGCTTAGTCATTCAGTTGTGTCTGACTCTTTGAGACCCCATGGATTGCAGCCCACCAGGCTCCTTCTGTCCATGGGGATTTTTCAGGCAAGAATGCTGGAGTGGGTTGCCATTCCTTTCTCCAGGGGATCTTCCTGACCCAGGGATGGAATCCAGATTTCCCACATTACAGACGGATTCTTTACCACTAGAGCCACCTGGAAAGCCCAAATCTTTCTGTATTCTGATCATATTCAATAGGCATGTATTCTCTCTCTAAATCTCCTACGTTTGCCCTGAATGAGAACCTTAACTCTTGTAGCTACAGGGCTGAGATAGTTGAAAATTGAACTCAGAATCTTTCTTAAAAAAATATTTATTCATTTATTAGTCTTAGTTGCAGCATGCAGGATCTTTTCTTTCTGTTGTTGAGGCAGGAGGGTTTAGTTGCCCCGAGCCATGTGGGATCTTAGTTACCGGACCAGGAATCGAATCCATGTCCTCTGCATTGGAAAGTGCATTCTTTAAGCATTGGACCACCAGGGAAGTCCCCAAACTCAGAATCTTATCCTGTGATTGGCTGAATTACCACTGTAACTGGCTGAACCCTCAGCCTGCCAGCACCTGTGGCCTCAAGGGAAGATCCCTCCTGTCAGTTGACAGCAGAAGAGAAGACTTAGGCTTGGTTTCTAGATGGTTCTGCATGATACAGTGACATGACCTGGAAGAGGCCAGTTGCAGTGGCCACTCACTGGGACATCCTGAAGAAGTAGTGCAAAGAAGTTTTCCCAGTGGGCAGAACTTTTAGCTGTGCATCTGATTAGCTGTGTGTGGAAGGAAGAAAGGCCACACAGGCATTATCTACTGATTCACAAGCCATGGCCAATGATTTGGCTGTATGGGTGGGAACTTAAGAGGAATATAATTAGAAAATCAGTGACAAGGATATTTGGGAAACAGTTATGTGGGTAGACCTCTCCACAGGGGTAAAAAATATGAGGATTTTTTTTTTTTTAATCCCATGTGAATGCTCACCAAAGCATGATCTCAGAGGAAAGCTGAATCATCAAGTGGACAGGATGACCAGTTCTGTGGCTACTGCTCAGCCTCTGTGGAGACCCCTTGCCACTCCTGTCATTACCGTCTGGGCTCACGAACAAAGCAGACATGGTGGCAGGGGTGGAATTATGCACGGGCTCAACAACATGGGCTTCCACTCCATAAGGCTAAACTAGGTACAGCCACCCTGGACTGCCCAGTCTCCCAGGAGACTAAAACTCACTTCTGGTTGTGGCACCGTTCCCCAGGGTGATCAATCAGACACTTGATGGCAGGTTGACCACACTGAACTGCTTCCGTCATGTAAGGGGTGACGTGTTGTTCTTACTCAAATAGACACTTTCTCTGGGCATGGAATTTCATTCCCTGCACACAATGCGTCAGCCCAAACTGCCATCCATGGACTGAAGATCTTCTCATTCATCATCCACACAGCATTGCTTCTTTTTCCTCTTCTTTTTTGGACCCACTGTGCAACATGTGTGATCTTAGTTCCCTGACCAAGGATTGAACCTGTGTCCCCTGCAGTGGAAGCACAGAATCTTAACTACTGGACTGCCAGGGAAGCCCCCACATAGCGTTGCTTCTGATCTAGGAACTCACGTCACAGCAAAAGCAGTGTGGCAAAGGCCCATGCTCCTGAATTTCACTGGTCTTACCATGGTTCTTACCACCCTGAAGCAGCTGGATTGAGAGAACAATGCAATGGCCTTTTGTAGACTCAATTGCAGCACTAGCTAGATGGCAGTATCTTGCAGTGTTGGGGTAAGGTTCTCAAGAAGGGTGTAAATGCTCTGAATCAACATCTAAAACGTTGAGCTGTCTCCCTCGAGGGCCAGGATTCACAGGTCCAGGAATCAAGAGAAGGAAATGGGAGTGCCACCGCTCACTCTTGCCTTTGCTGACCCACGAGTACAGTGTGCCTTTCCTGTTCCTGCATGGGGAAGCTCTGCTGGCCTGGAGCTCTTGGTTCCATGGGAGGAATGCTTCTACCAGGAGTCATAACCATGACCCATTGAACTGGAAGTGAAGACTGCCACCTGGTCGTGTGGGAGTCCTCAGGCCTCTGAATCAACAAACAAAGAAAGGAGTTACTGTGCTTGTGTTGATGGGGGTGACTGATCCTGACTACCAAGGGAAACTTGGAATTGCTACTCCACAGCAGAAGTAAGGAGGAGGATGTCTGGAATACAGGAGATCCCTTAAGACATCTCTTAGTATTTTATCATGCCCTGTGGTTGAGGTCAATGGAAAACAACCCTATCCAGGGAGGACTGTGAATGGCTCAGACCCTTCAGGAATAAAGCTTGGGGCCACTCCATCAGCTAATGGGCCACAACCAGGGTGGGGGGTGCTGGCTGAAGGCAGCAGGAATATAAAAAGCAGAAATAGTTTATAGCCGTCATGTAAGGTGACGTGTTGTTCTTACTCAAATAGACACTTTCTCTGGGCATGGAATTTCAGCATCTGCCAATTCCATGGACTGAAGATCTTCTCATTCATCATCCACACAGCATTGCTTCTTTTTCCTCTTCTTTTTTGGACCCACTGTGCAACATGTGTGATCTTAGTTCCCTGACCAAGGATTGAACCTGTGTCCCCTGCAGTGGAAGCACAGAATCTTAACTACTGGACTGCCAGGGAAGCCCCCACATAGCGTTGCTTCTGATCTAGGAACTCACGTCACAGCAAAAGCAGTGTGGCAAAGGCCCATGCTCCTGAATTTCACTGGTCTTACCATGGTTCTTACCACCCTGAAGCAGCTGGATTGAGAGAACAATGCAATGGCCTTTTGTAGACTCAATTGCAGCACTAGCTAGATGGCAGTATCTTGCAGTGTTGGGGTAAGGTTCTCAAGAAGGGTGTAAATGCTCTGAATCAACATCTAAAACGTTGAGCTGTCTCCCTCGAGGGCCAGGATTCACAGGTCCAGGAATCAAGAGAAGGAAATGGGAGTGCCACCGCTCACTCTTGCCTTTGCTGACCCACGAGTACAGTGTGCCTTTCCTGTTCCTGCATGGGGAAGCTCTGCTGGCCTGGAGCTCTTGGTTCCATGGGAGGAATGCTTCTACCAGGAGTCATAACCATGACCCATTGAACTGGAAGTGAAGACTGCCACCTGGTCGTGTGGGAGTCCTCAGGCCTCTGAATCAACAAACAAAGAAAGGAGTTACTGTGCTTGTGTTGATGGGGGTGACTGATCCTGACTACCAAGGGAAACTTGGAATTGCTACTCCACAGCAGAAGTAAGGAGGAGGATGTCTGGAATACAGGAGATCCCTTAAGACATCTCTTAGTATTTTATCATGCCCTGTGGTTGAGGTCAATGGAAAACAACCCTATCCAGGGAGGACTGTGAATGGCTCAGACCCTTCAGGAATAAAGCTTGGGGCCACTCCATCAGCTAATGGGCCACAACCAGGTGAGGTGCTGGCTGAAGGCAGCAGGAATATAAAAAAGCAGAAGTAGAAGGTAATTATAAATGCCAGCTACAACCACCTGGCCAGGACAAAAATAAGGACTGTAAGAACCATAAGTATTTCCTTCCATTATTATGAATATGTTGATCTGTGAGTGGATAGCAAATGTCTTTCTTTTCTTCCCTTTCTTATTCTCTCATTGTGCAATACAAGTACTGACTTTATATTATGGGATTTAAGTATTGTTAATTTTTAAATAACATTTTTCAGTCGAAGGTTATCAAGAAAAAGATAAAACATCACTGAAGGACTTTCCCTCTTCTCAGGAAGGAGTTAGGGTATTTTCAATTGTTTTCAGAATTGAGGGTATTTTCAGTTGTTTTCAGAATTGTTGTAGCATATGGTGGAATTATGGCCCAGTCATTGTCTTTATTTGGAGATTAACTATGGTTTAAGAGATGCTTCGGGATGTCAAGTTGACAAAGGGTGTACTTGTGATGGTTAATTTTATGTGTATGGGGAAAGAGAAAAAACAGAAAATACTGAAAATAATGAAAAAGACTTGTTTAAAGTGTTCAACATTATGTAGTTTGGGTCCCAGAATAAGAGGAAAGAGAGAATGAATCCCAAGTTTAGACATATATCAAGAATACCACAGAGAGGCACATCAGAATGAAGATGTTAAAAATTTAAAACAAAGAGAAATCTTGTAAGTACCTAGAGAAAAAAAGACTCATTTGCTCTGAAAGAAATAATGAAATGGACAACTGAGTTTTTGATAGAAAGGATAGAAGGCAGCAGAAAACAAAATAAGAGCTTTAATATGATGAAGGAAAATAATTGCCAGCCTGGAATTCCACATCCACTGAAAATATGCTTCAGATCCTGACTACCAAGGGAAACTTGGAATTGCTACTCCACGCAAGTAAGGAGGAGGATGTCTGGAATACAGGAGATCCCTTAAGACATCTCTTAGTATTTTATCATGCCCTGTGGTTGAGGTCAATGGAAAACAACCCTATCCAGGGAGGACTGTGAATGGCTCAGACCCTTCAGGAATAAAGCTTGGGGCCACTCCATCAGCTAATGGGCCACAACCAGGTGAGGTGCTGGCTGAAGGCAGCAGGAATATAAAAAAGCAGAAGTAGAAGGTAATTATAAATGCCAGCTACAACCACCTGGCCAGGACAAAAATAAGGACTGTAAGAACCATAAGTATTTCCTTCCATTATTATGAATATGTTGATCTGTGAGTGGATAGCAAATGTCTTTCTTTTCTTCCCTTTCTTATTCTCTCATTGTGCAATACAAGTACTGACTTTATATTATGGGATTTAAGTATTGTTAATTTTTAAATAACATTTTTCAGTCGAAGGTTATCAAGAAAAAGATAAAACATCACTGAAGGACTTTCCCTCTTCTCAGGAAGGAGTTAGGGTATTTTCAATTGTTTTCAGAATTGAGGGTATTTTCAGTTGTTTTCAGAATTGTTGTAGCATATGGTGGAATTATGGCCCAGTCATTGTCTTTATTTGGAGATTAACTATGGTTTAAGAGATGCTTCGGGATGTCAAGTTGACAAAGGGTGTACTTGTGATGGTTAATTTTATGTGTATGGGGAAAGAGAAAAAACAGAAAATACTGAAAATAATGAAAAAGACTTGTTTAAAGTGTTCAACATTATGTAGTTTGGGTCCCAGAATAAGAGGAAAGAGAGAATGAATCCCAAGTTTAGACATATATCAAGAATACCACAGAGAGGCACATCAGAATGAAGATGTTAAAAATTTAAAACAAAGAGAAATCTTGTAAGTACCTAGAGAAAAAAAGACTCATTTGCTCTGAAAGAAATAATGAAATGGACAACTGAGTTTTTGATAGAAAGGATAGAAGGCAGCAGAAAACAAAATAAGAGCTTTAATATGATGAAGGAAAATAATTGCCAGCCTGGAATTCCACATCCACTGAAAATATGCTTCAGAAAGGATGGCGAAGTAAAGAAATGTTTAGACAAGGAATAAGAAATGTTTAGACAAACAAACATTTAGAAAGAATTAGCTATTGTATAATCACTCTGAAAGAAACACTAAAAGGAGTTCTTCAAGCATCAGAAAAATAATTTCAGAGTTAAGGATGGAAATTCAGGAAGGGTTAAAAAGAATGGCAGAAAGAGAAAATGTGTGTGTAACTCTTAAATGAAGACTGATTTGCATACAACAGAAACAATAATGACTTACGCATTTTACAGACACGTAAAATAAAATAAATAAACGACACAGTATCATAGATAGGGTAAGGGGAGTTCACCAGAGCAGATCCTGAAACAAAGATCTGAGTGCAAATGAATTATTTGGGGAGTTAACCCAGATGTAAGTGAGGTCTGGAAGGGAGGGGACCAACAAAGAGCATATAATGTAGCAAACTCTCACTAGGGGTGAAGTGAAGCAAACGAAGTCACTGAGTCGTGTCTGAATCTTTGTGATCTCATGGACTGTAGCCCACCAGGCTGCTCTGTCCATGGAATTCTCCAGGCAAGATTATAGGGGTGGGTAGCCTATCCCTCCTTGGTGGATCTTCCTGACCCAAGAATAGAACCAGGGTCTCCTGCACTGAAGGCAAGTTCTTTACCAATTGAGCTAGTTACCAGGGAAGCCCCCCTCATTGGAGGTAACTGGAGCTTAATCCTGCCTGGAACCTTTGGGACCAGAGGAGATCGGGCACTTTAGAGCTAATCCCATCTGAAAGGCAAAGAAACTGGGATGTTTATCCACCGTTTCTGATCAGTCATTTGTTGAGGACTACTTCAGGCGGGTTTAAATTTCTAGGCACTCTTCTGGCTTGCTTGGCACTCAGAATCTGCAGAAACCCTCAGGCCAATTGAGTCACAGATGCTGGGAATTATAAACTGGGCCAACATGCACAGACATGGTGCCAAGGAGGCTTAGATGGGGCATAGAAAGCATCCATAACTGGGAAAAACAGGGGGAGTTAAAAACTAAAAATTTAGTTCTTAATAAATAATTTATTTCTTAATAAATCTACTAATTTATAGGAGGTTCTAATAAATAGAGGACACTGTTTTATAGAGTAAAATAATGTGTATTTGACAAGTCAATAGAAGGAGAAAAAAGAATTGGTAAAAATGATTCATTAATCAAAAAAATGTTTAAAAAAGTTGAAAAAATGAACATAGGAGAATGAAATGAAGGGAAACAAATGCTAAAATAGCAGATTTCAATCTTGAGATATCATTAATTGTGGGCTTCCCAAGTAGTGCTAGTGGTAAAGAACCAGCCTGACAATGCAGGAGACGTAAGAGACATGGATTGGACCCCAGGGTTGGGAAGATCTCCAAGAAGAGGAAATGGAAACCCACCCCAGGATTCTTGCCTGGAGAATCCCATGGACAGAGGAGCCTGCCAGGCCACAGGCCCTAGGGCCCCAGGGAGGCAGACATGACTGAAGCAACTTAGCACACTCATTAATTGTGCCAATATACAAGGATGAAATATTCCAGTTAAAGGACAAAGATGCTCAGATTGAATACAATTCAATGTTGTTTATGAGGCATTTTCAATATAGGATACAGAAAAACAGAAAGTAAAAAGACTGGAAGCATAGACCAGACAAACCAAAACAAAATGGAGACAGTTATGTAAATGTCAGACGAAATCTATGTTAAGAAGGAAGTGTTACTAAGGGTAAAGAAAGATGAATGAGAAAGGAGTCACTCACCAAGAAGATACAACGATTTAAATTTGTATGTATTAACAACACAGCCTCACTATGTACAAAGCAAGTGAGTAGAACCAAAAGGTGAAACAAATTCACATTCATCATGAGAAATGTTTAGCAGATCTCTTTTGGTAACTGATAAGATATACAGAACAACAGAGATATAAGAGGTAAACAAGATGAAACTTGAAATAGCCCATAAATATTGCTCTTAACATCAACGGAATCCCCATTCTTTTCAGGAATACTGTAATATTCACCCAAATTGGCCAGTTCTTGGGCTAGAAAACAAGTCTGGACACATTTTAAAGGACTAAAATCCTACAGAATATGTTTTCTTATGATAAATGGGATTAAGCTAGAAATCAGTAATTAAAACCCAAATCCTCTAAGGATAAGAAACACTTTTTAAAAATCTAATGAGTGAAAGAAGAAATTGCAGTAAAAGTCAAAAAAACATTAAAAAAATTTTTCTGGCCTCTTTTTATTGATTTTTTTATCCATTTATTTTCATCCATCTTTATTCTTTGGCATGTGTGGCTCTTCCGTCGCAGTAGCCTCTCTCGTTGCAGAGCACCGGCTCTGAGCACAGGTGCTCATTGGACACACCAGGCCAGCCGCTCCGTGGCACGTGGGGTCTTCCCAGGCCAGGGATCAAACCGTTGCCCCTTGTACTGCAAGGCAGACTCTTTACCCACTGGTCCACCAAGGAAGCCCTAAAAAACACTTTAAAGTAAATGAGAATAAAAATCTGTCAGTGAAAGTATGGATGCAGATAAAAGTGTACTTTTTATACCTTAAATGTTTCTGTTAGAGAAGAAGGCTGAAACTTAATGATGTAAGTAAGGATCCATTTTAAATGCTCGAAAAAGAAAAGCAAGTGTGTACATACACAGAAAATAAAGATTAGAATAGAAACCAGTGAAAGTAAAAACAAATGCATATTAAAGAAACAAAGATAGGAACTTCTCTGGCAGTCCGAGGGTTAAGATTCTGTGCTTCCCATCTTGGGGACATGGGTTCAATCCCTGGTTGGGGAAGTACAGCCAAAAAACAAGAAACGGAGGTGAAAATTAGTTCTTTGAAAATAATATTGGAATCTATAAACTTCTGCTAAGACAAATCAAGAAAATAGAAATCATAAGTTAAAAAGAAAAATCACAATTTACTGGCATAAGACAGACAAAAAGGATCTCATAGCCAACCTTCATGTGTTAAAAAGAAGATAATAAACTTTTATGGCAATGGATTTGGAAATTTAGGGGAAAAAACTCTCCACCGACCCAAAGAGACAAAAGCAGAAACAGAAAAATCTGAGTAATGTTGCACTTATTTAATGAATTGAATCCATGATTAAAAATCATCCTACGGATAAAACTTCAAGTCCAGATGGCTTCACTAGTGAATTTAACCAGACGCTGAAGGAGAGTAAATATTAATTTTGGGGGGACTATTTAAAGAGGGAGCACTTCCCAACTTGTTGTATGACGATTGAATAACCTGGATCCTAGAACTGACAAGGATATTCTAAGAAAAGTAAGAGCCAATCTCTCCCATGCGTTTAGATGTAAAAATCTTATACACGATTAAAATAAATCCAGCATCCTAGAAAAGGGATAATATGCAAAGACCGAGAAATGAAAGGATGATGTAATCCACTGATAGAATTTCACACCATCAGAATTTCCCTGGTAGTCTGGTGGTTCAAACTCCGAGCTCCTAATTCAGGGGAGCTAGGTTCAGTCCCTGGTCAGGGAAGTAGATCCACATCCACAAGGAAGATCTCAAGGGCTGCAAGCCCTTGAGGGTGCAGCCACAGTCAAAAAGGCAAAATAAATTTTTTAAAAAGTGAGAACATAATTTCCCACAGTGATTAAAGGAGAAAACCATGGAATAATTCATTCACTAGATGCAGAAAGATTATATAATGAAATTCAAAACATTCACTGTAAAAATTCTTAGCAAACTAAATAAAAATGGAAACTTCCTTTGGCAGGGTATCTAAAACTACCGGCAGGAAAGTGAAATACTGAAACTACTATCAGATATTGGTAACAAGAAAAACACAGATCTTCCTCAACTTATGATGGGATTATATCCCAATAAACTCATTGTAAGTTGAAAATACTGTAAGTTGAAAGTGAATTTAATATATATCACCTACCAAACAATGTAGCTTAGCTGGATCTACCTAAAACACGCTCAGAATACTTACATTACCCTACTGTTGGGCAAAATCATCTAACATTTTAAAATAAGATGGGGAATATCTCATGTAATTTATTGAATGCTTCTATTGAAAGTGGGCTCTCCCGTGGCCAACCAGTAAAGAACCTGCCTGCCAATGCAGGAGATGTGAGTTGGATCCTTGAGTTGGGAAGATACTCTGCGGAAGACAATGGCAATCCGCTCCAGTATCCTTGCGACATGATGAGCCGATCGACTAAGAAAAAAAATAAATGTTGGACTTATTTAATGAATTGAATCCATGATTAAAAATCATCCTACGGATAAAACTTCAAGTCCAGATGGCTTCACTAGTGAATTTAACCAGACGCTGAAGGAGAGTAAATATTAATTTTGGGGGGACTATTTAAAGAGGGAGCACTTCCCAACTTGTTGTATGACGATTGAATAACCTGGATCCTAGAACTGACAAGGATATTCTAAGAAAAGTAAGAGCCAATCTCTCCCATGCGTTTAGATGTAAAAATCTTATACACGATTAAAATAAATCCAGCATCCTAGAAAAGGGATAATATGCAAAGACCGAGAAATGAAAGGATGATGTAATCCACTGATAGAATTTCACACCATCAGAATTTCCCTGGTAGTCTGGTGGTTCAAACTCCGAGCTCCTAATTCAGGGGAGCTAGGTTCAGTCCCTGGTCAGGGAAGTAGATCCACATCCACAAGGAAGATCTCAAGGGCTGCAAGCCCTTGAGGGTGCAGCCACAGTCAAAAAGGCAAAATAAATTTTTTAAAAAGTGAGAACATAATTTCCCACAGTGATTAAAGGAGAAAACCATGGAATAATTCATTCACTAGATGCAGAAAGATTATATAATGAAATTCAAAACATTCACTGTAAAAATTCTTAGCAAACTAAATAAAAATGGAAACTTCCTTTGGCAGGGTATCTAAAACTACCGGCAGGAAAGTGAAATACTGAAACTACTATCAGATATTGGTAACAAGAAAAACACAGATCTTCCTCAACTTATGATGGGATTATATCCCAATAAACTCATTGTAAGTTGAAAATACTGTAAGTTGAAAGTGAATTTAATATATATCACCTACCAAACAATGTAGCTTAGCTGGATCTACCTAAAACACGCTCAGAATACTTACATTACCCTACTGTTGGGCAAAATCATCTAACATTTTAAAATAAGATGGGGAATATCTCATGTAATTTATTGAATGCTTCTATTGAAAGTGGGCTCTCCCGTGGCCAACCAGTAAAGAACCTGCCTGCCAATGCAGGAGATGTGAGTTGGATCCTTGAGTTGGGAAGATACTCTGCGGAAGACAATGGCAATCCGCTCCAGTATCCTTGCCTGAGACATCCCATGGATAGAGGAGCCCGGCGGGAGTCGAACATGACTTAGTGACTAAACCACAACAGAAAGTGATAAATATAGAATGGTCATAAGAATATTGTTGTGTACCCTTGTGATCATATGGCTGATGGGGATAATTCCCGTGATGATGCTAATGCTGCCCAGCATAACAAAATAACATCTAACTGCATGTCACTAGACTAGAAAAAGATCAAAATTCAAAATATGGTTTCCACTAAATGAGTATTACGTTCACATCTTCATATAGTAGAGAAGTCTTAAGCAGAGACAGAGTAAGTCAGCGACCATCTGTGTACTGGATATTACCACTTATATTCAACATTGTACCAGAGGGCATAGGCAATGCAGAAAGACAAGGAAGGAAAACAAAAGGCCAATGAATTTAAAAGGAAGAAATAAAACTGCTATTATTTACAAACAATAGAACTGTATACCCAAATGAAACTCAAAGAATAGGAAACCCAAAGCATCAAGGACAAATTGTTAAATCAGTCAGTCTGACAGAGGTTAGGAAATATGAAGTCAACAAACCAAACTTAATTAAATTTCTATGTTCAGCAACACAAGTAACATTTATAATGGTGTAACATAGCCAATAATTAGGTATAAATCAAAAGATATAGAAGACCTCTGCAGTGACAGCAAAAGAATCATAATTGAGATGAAAAAAATCTAAGTACACGTTGGGGATATGCCATGGACAGGAACTGGAAAACTCAATTTTGTCAGTATCAGTTCTCTGCAAATTCACTGCTATCCAAATAAAGATCCCAGTAGATGTATAGGGACTTGGCAAGCTGATTCTAAATTTACGTAATACTAAGTGCTAAAAATAGCAGAGACAGCCTTGAAAGATGAATGAATCTGGAGGATTTATACTGCCAGACCTCAAGACTCGCTATAATGTTAAAATAATACAACAGTGTGATAGAAGCCCAAAGACAGACCAATGAACAGCACAGAGAGTCTGGAAATAAGTCCACACACATGGAGATATTTAATTTATGATAAAGATGACAAATGCAGAGCAGCAAGGGAAAAATGGTTTTTCAATTAAGAGCGCCAGATCAACTGGTTATCTTCAGGTGGAAAAAGCAACCTTGACCACTACCTCCGATCACTCGTAGACATGAATTCCTGTCATGGCAGTGACCGAGATGTGAAAGTTAGAGCAACAGTGCTTCTGGGAGAACATATAGGAGAAGATCTATACTACTGTAAGGCGAAGCTTTCTTAAATAGAACACAAAACACAAAGAAGAAGATTGATAGGCTGGATTACATTAACACTAGGACATCATCAAAAGACACTATGAAAGAATAATAAGACCAGCCACAGAATGGGTGAAGACATTTGCTGACATATGTCTGACATATACACAGAATTCTGATGTATGCACAGACTATGAAAGAACTCTTACAAATTAAAACTAGATACCCCAATAGAAAAAGACTTGAATGGGCAGTTCACCAAACAGAATGTTCAAATGGTCAACTTGTTGTTCGGTTGCTCAGTCGTGTCTGACTCTGCGACCCCATGAACTGCAGCTTGCCAGGCTTCCCTGTCTTTCACTGTCTCCTGAAGTTGCCCAAGCTCATGTCTGACTCTGTTGTGACCCCATGCACTGTAGCCCACCAGGCTCCTCTGTCCATAAGATTTTCCAGGCAAGAATACTAGAGTGGGTTTCCACTTCCTTCTCCAGCGAATTTTCCAGAGTCGGGGGTTAAACTGTGTCTTCTGCATCAGCAGGTGGAGTCTTTACCTCTGATTCACCAGGGAAGCCCAAAACGTTGGTATATGAATGCAATAGAGTTTTTTTTTCTTTTTTTTTTTTAAAAAAAAAAAAAAACCTTTATTTTACTTTTGACTTTTACAGAGTTTTGTTGTTTACAGATATATATGTTCCCAGATTAGTCATATGTATAAAGTTTCTTTTATTATATTTATTTATTTTCATCCATCTTTATTCTTTGGCCTGTGTGGGCCTCCCAACGCAGCAGCCCCTCTTGATGCAGAGCACCGGCTCTGGGCGCATGCACTTGAGAGTGCTGGCTCCCAATTGGACACACTGGTCCAACTGCTCCGCGGCACGTGGGATCTTCCCCTGCCAGGGATTGAATGGGTGCCCCCTGTACTGCAAGGCAGACTCTTTACCCACTGGACCACCAGGGAAGCCCCTATAATAGAGTGTTTATAGAAAAATTAAAATCCACTATCTATTGTTACTCTCAACATAGGCGAATCTCATGAACATAATGTTGAGTGAAAGGAGCCAGATATGAAAATGTACATTCTGTGCAATCTATACAGTTTCTTTAACGTCAAGGTCAGAACTAGGCAAACTACTCCATGGTGCTTGGAGGAAGAGGTTGCATTCTGACTGTGGGGACAGAACCATGAAGGGGCTTCTGTTCCTTGATTCAGGTCCTTACTTGTGCAATTTTCCTCAGCATGTCAGTTCATTAAAGAAAGCAAACCAGGGGGCTTTCCTGCTGGTCCAATGGTTAAGAATCCACCTTTCAATGCAGGGAATGCAGGTTTAATCCCTGGTCTAGAGAACAAGATCCTACATATTGTGGGGCAACTAAGTCTGCACCCCTCAACTAGAGAGCCTGGGGGACACAGTAAAGATCCAGTGCAGCCAAAATAAAAAGTTGAAAAAAGACAGAAGGCAAAGCACCTCAAGCCAGCCTGATATAGGTTTGCAGTTGATTTTGAAGCCACTATTCCAGCCAGGAAAACTGCAAGGTCTCTATTGTCTGTCCGTACCAGGTAGGAGGTAACGAATAACAAGCCTCCAAGCTGCTGACAGCATGTGTAACCCAGCTCCTCAGCAACAGTTTGGAAAAATGTCTCCCCAAAGACTACACTTCCCATGCTCAGAAGAACATTACGAAGATTATTCTTAGAAAGAGGAGCTCCGATAAGGGACTGCTTTCTATTACAGAATTGAGAAGGGATTCAGGAAAGTAAACAACTTGCTTCAACAGAACAAGAATAGAGTCCAGCAAATTTACCCAGACGCTGTCTTCATCCCAGCAGGATCAAAACTGAATTTTCAGCACACATCCCTCTTCAGGACTTAATTTCTTTATTCCCAATGGGTGATTTAGCTGAACTGGGACATTCAGTGTCCCAAAGCTAGTTGAGTTTGCATTCCCAAGCCCCTCTCTTCTCTGCTCTCCTCCTGGATACCATGGAGACTGGTAATCAGAAGCAAGATTGCCCCTCCCCTTCCGTATCCCACTGGGCAGCTTTGGGTTTCTCTAGTTTCGATGTAACAGGGGCGAAAAATGAGCTAACTGAAGAGTTACCCTTGGAACGTGGAAGATTTGGCATCTGTGTACCTCACGTGATTCTGGGAGAACTCTGTACCAAAAACAGATTTTTTTTTTTTCATAACAATCTCAGTTTTATGAACATCTCAGTAATTGCTAGTGGGGATTTCCTCCTACCCTGGTGCCTCATTGGCCCAACACCATGACTCTTTTTCTCTTCCAGGCTCCGGA
Organism: Tragulus kanchil; assembly: GCA_022376925.1. Classification (NCBI taxonomy): domain Eukaryota; kingdom Metazoa; phylum Chordata; class Mammalia; order Artiodactyla; family Tragulidae; genus Tragulus; species Tragulus kanchil. Next base: position 114,540,606 of record JAIOJX010000031.1, read on the forward strand.
GAGCAAGATCCTAGCAGGTCTCAAGGGAGCTTTTGGAAGGAGGTGGGTACTAAACCCATATCCAAGAGTACACACTCTATTCCCAGGTGTGTCCTGCGCACTCTTGCTTGGACCTGTTTGGGTTCAATAGGCCCCTTTAAGAAAAATAAATTCACTAAGTATGTAGTTTGGGTGGGTTTCGCTTAAATTTCAAATTAAAAAAAAAATAAAACTCTCCCGGTTAAAAGAAAGGAACTTACTTTTCTCCCCAGGAGGCATCTGGCTGCCTCGTTGAGCACAAATCTTATATATAATCCTTGAAAAGAAGGGCGGGGAAGAGGGGGTGGAGACATCCCCAAACAATGACTGTGATTATGTCTATAGTACCAAGTCCCAAGAGAAAAAAAACGAACCTGGCAGCTTTCAGAGTAATGTGAGACCTGCAGAAAATCATTCTGGATAATTCTGTTCTCATGGCACATTTTGGGGGCTTTGATAATCTTAGACTCTCTGGCCCCTCGTGGAGCACCTCACCCAGGTCCACCCTGAGCATCCTATATATTTATTTCTTAGAATATTTATTTATTTGGCTGCACTGGGTCTTAGTTGTGGCATATAGGCTCTAGTTCCCTGACCACGCACCCGGGTCCCCTGCATTGGGAGCACAAAGTGTTAGCCACTGGACCACCAGGGAAATCCCCTGACCACCCTTTTTAAATATACTCAATCCTATTATGCCCAGGGCTTACCAGGTGACTCAGTGGTAAAGAATCTGCCTGCCAATGTAGGAGACGTGGGTTCAATCCCTGGGTCGGGATGATCTCCTGGAGAAATAAATGGCAACCCACCTTAGTATTCTTGCCTGGAAAATCCCATGGACAGAGGAACCTGGCGGGCTATAGTCCCTGGGGTTTCAAAAGAGTTGGACATGACTGAGCACACATGCAATCCTCCTGTGCCTTAAACTCCTTCACTTTCCACCCTCGCCCCAACGAAGTTTAGCACCTTTTAATACAGTGTTCAGTTTATCTGTTTTTGGTCTATTGTTGGTAATCTGTCCCCGCCAAGCTTGAAGATGACCCCAAGAAGGCAGAGTTCTCCCTCTGCTTTGTTCTCTGGTACATAGCAAATGCCAAGGACTGTCCCTGGTACACAGTGAGCACTCAGTGCTTGTTTACGATTGAAGATTCCAGGCTCCGGAGGCAAGATCCTAGCAGGTCTCAAGGGAGCTTTTGGAAGGAGGTGGGTACTAAACCCATATCCAAGAGTACACACTCTATTCCCAGGTGTGTCCTGCGCACTCTTGCTTGGACCTGTTTGGGTTCAATAGGCCCCTTTAAGAAAAATAAATTCACTAAGTATGTAGTTTGGGTGGGTTTCGCTTAAATTTCAAATTAAAAAAAAAATAAAACTCTCCCGGTTAAAAGAAAGGAACTTACTTTTCTCCCCAGGAGGCATCTGGCTGCCTCGTTGAGCACAAATCTTATATATAATCCTTGAAAAGAAGGGCGGGGAAGAGGGGGTGGAGACATCCCCAAACAATGACTGTGATTATGTCTATAGTACCAAGTCCCAAGAGAAAAAAAACGAACCTGGCAGCTTTCAGAGTAATGTGAGACCTGCAGAAAATCATTCTGGATAATTCTGTTCTCATGGCACATTTTGGGGGCTTTGATAATCTTAGACTCTCTGGCCCCTCGTGGAGCACCTCACCCAGGTCCACCCTGAGCATCCTATATATTTATTTCTTAGAATATTTATTTATTTGGCTGCACTGGGTCTTAGTTGTGGCATATAGGCTCTAGTTCCCTGACCACGCACCCGGGTCCCCTGCATTGGGAGCACAAAGTGTTAGCCACTGGACCACCAGGGAAATCCCCTGACCACCCTTTTTAAATATACTCAATCCTATTATGCCCAGGGCTTACCAGGTGACTCAGTGGTAAAGAATCTGCCTGCCAATGTAGGAGACGTGGGTTCAATCCCTGGGTCGGGATGATCTCCTGGAGAAATAAATGGCAACCCACCTTAGTATTCTTGCCTGGAAAATCCCATGGACAGAGGAACCTGGCGGGCTATAGTCCCTGGGGTTTCAAAAGAGTTGGACATGACTGAGCACACATGCAATCCTCCTGTGCCTTAAACTCCTTCACTTTCCACCCTCGCCCCAACGAAGTTTAGCACCTTTTAATACAGTGTTCAGTTTATCTGTTTTTGGTCTATTGTTGGTAATCTGTCCCCGCCAAGCTTGAAGATGACCCCAAGAAGGCAGAGTTCTCCCTCTGCTTTGTTCTCTGGTACATAGCAAATGCCAAGGACTGTCCCTGGTACACAGTGAGCACTCAGTGCTTGTTTACGATTGAAGATTCAGCACCTTAATTAACTAAACCTTTTCACCTTCTTGCCTCAAGTCGAAGTAAAAGTGTTGAATGCAGTGTCTTTGCTGTTATCTGAAATGTTAACATATTTTCCAGGACTGGGTTGTACTCTCTCTTTTCATCATACCATTTAAAATGAATCATTAACGAATGTTGATCTTCTAATATCAAGGTCTAAAAATCCTGGAAATTTGTAAAAAGTGTGTATGCAATATATATACCCTCTATGATGTATAGCAAATTGGGGGTTAATCAAAGATTCTCTAAAGAAGAGCTTAAAGGCACAACACATTTGTCTTTAATCAAGGCATGGAGTATCTTTTTGAGGAATCCCATGACAAGTCCATGTCCGATTACAACTGTTCAAACTTGTATGTTGGATGCCAGCTTTGTGCCAGACGCTTTGCCTGCATTACCTCTGATTTTCCCAACAGCCCTTGAAGGTTGGCATTATCAGCCACATCCACGGATGAGGAAAAGGAGGCCTGGAAGGGAGACAGAACTGGCTGCAGGCCACATGGATCTCAGATGAGAGCATGCGTTTGCTCAGCTCTCCAGACACTTTGCTCCTTCTCCAGAAAACTATAATGTGCGACTTCGTGAGCTACGCACATATGTCATTGGTTTCAATATTCTTAGTTCCCACATATGTTTCGAGTAATTGCTATGTTCTTAGCCCTGTGCCGGCTTCCTGGGAGATCGCAGTAAGAAACTTGCCATCTCGGTGGGAGGTACTCATGAACCCCGGGCAGAGGATGTGACGTGACAAGGGAGTGGGATCCACGGAGATGCCGTGGGAGCTCTGAAGAGGGAGAAGCCCTCCCGGGCCGGGCTCCCGGAGCCCAAGAAGAGGCAGGTCCTCTGCCTTCTCAGCCAGGCTGAAATTTGGCGGCGTTTGGCTGGGTTGGGCTGCTCAGCTCCTATCTGCACTCTCAGTTCTCAGTTCTCAGTTCTCGCGATAAGTGACCTTTCACCTGCCACGTGATCTCCGCACGAGGGTAGCTACAGGTTGCCACCTCGCTGTGCGTCTCAGTCCCTTGGAAGCTGAAGAGGCAAATGGTTCTTCTCTTGAAATGATGGTGGGAAGCAGGGAGGCGTGGGACCCCACTTGGCCAGTTGTCGGCTTGTTGCTGTGACCTTGGATCTGAAGGATGGCGAGCCATCTGCTGGCAGCAAAGACCATGGTGGACAGAGGCCAAACTGAAGCAGCCACATCCTGATTTGGTCGCTCTGGGGTTGAGGAGGTGACACACGTCCCTGAGAGCAGGTTTGTCTCCTTCCATCAGATCTGAGTGTCCACAAGAGCTTCCCATAAACCTCACAGTCTTAAGTTTATTGTCTGGTCTCTACTGGAAATAATGTGTCTTTTCCTTTGCCCCTTTTCCCTTCATTTCACATTAATGGATATATAGTTCATGGGGGGATAAAAAGCAAAACAAACAAAACGTTCTAGGGACAATCATGTATGAATCAGAAACGGGGCTTCCCTGGTGGTCCAGTAGGTAAAGAGTCCGCCTTGCAGTGCAAGGGGCATGGGTTCGATCCCTGGCCCAGGAAGATCCCACATGCCATGGAGCAGCTGGACTGCTGGGTCCAATTGGGAGCTGGTGCTTTAGACTGCATGCTCCCAGAGCTGGTGCTCTGCCACGGGAGAAGCCACTGCAATGGGAGGCCCACACAGGCTGAAGAATAAACATGGATGAAAAAATAAATAAATAAATAAAAACCAGTAGAAAGAGGTCAAAAAAATTTTTTTTTTAATTCTCCAGATTATGAATCAGAAACTGCCATCTGCTTTTAGGAAATTGTTTACGTGTTCTGATGTTCTCTCCACAGGCTGAAGAGTGTCTTGCGTGTGTGCTTGTTCTGTCTGCCTCTTTCTGACTCCATGGACTGCAGCCCACCAGGCTCCCCTGTCCATGAGACTCTCAGGCAAGAACACTGGAGTACGTTGCCATTTCCCATTGTCCCGGAGTGTCTGATGCGTACCCAATAAAGTTGAGACATTCCAGTGTTTTCTTAATTCCTCCAAAGTTATCTGAAGCTTAGTGATCCCAGAGAGAAGGAAATGGTTGGATGGCATCACCAACTCAAGAGCCATGAGCCTGAGCAAGCTCCAGGAGATAGTGAAGAACAGGGAAGCCTGGCATGCGGCAGTCCAGGGGATTGCAAAGAGTCGGACATGACTGAGTGACTGAACTGAATCCCCCAAGAAGCCCCCTGGAGTCCTGGGAGATGCCGAGCTATCCAGGTAAATGAGGGGGTCTGGCTGAAGTGTGGAGAAGGCTGGTGCCAGGGCATTGGGTGTCCTGCTGACTTTGCTCTGTGGGATGAGGCAGGGAAATGTGGTATTGTGGCTTAGAACACAGGCAAGGTCCATCTGCAAAACCATAGCCCTGTGCCTGGTCCTGACACCACGAAAGAAGGAAGCCTGGGTTGATCCACTTCCTGGGTGAATGCTGTGTATCTCAGCATTCTATGTTACCTGCCACAGTGCAAGGTGCTAACTCAGAGTGTCTTTTCAGAGCACATCTTCCCCTTTAACTTTCTGCACCAAGTTGCAGTGCAGAGCTGGATTCATCAAAGCCGATTATTCCAGTTCCTTTTTTTTTTTCTCCCCCCAGCTTGTAGTTTTTCATTTAAAAGTTTTCATGGGAAAACAACTCTTAATAAATCCCTTTAAGCACAGGGAACTAGGGCAATTACTGACATTTTTAAGAATTATTGAAACAATTAAAATTTTTTTTGATTTATGTTCTGAGGGACGTAAGTAATCCTTTTTTCTTTTTGGGAGACCTTCAGTTAATTTCAAGGACAGACATTGACACACAGGCTGTTCAAATCTAATTAATTATCTGACCATACCCACAACAGTCACACCTTCAAAACACTATGGTTGTAGCTAATCATCTGAGATTCTCCCACACTGAGATAATTACACACGCCCTTTTAGTCCATGACAGATATATGTATGTGGTGAATTACAAGAAGGGAAGGTGCATCCCCAGAGGGAAATCAAGTCTTGTGTGTCTATTAGTGACTCATCAATTTAGTCATGCATTAAATATTCAATATCTGATGTAAAACATTTAAAATCCTGAGGTAATTCCTTGAAGCAAAACTATACCTGTCAGGTTAACCAATTATAGGAATAGCTTTGTACCACAAATTAAATTAGAAAATCCCACAGCTGGGAAGAGCAATGAGGGAAAGATCCCAGGGATGATGTGGCTGAGAAATCCATGGGTGAACAAACCCAAAGAGACTGGGTGGTGAGTTTCTTTCAGGTCATGATCAACAGGAAGCTGAAGGCCAGTTACCTTCGCCCCTGGAGACAACTGCCCTACCCAGTGGCGTTCACTTGGAGTTGATTTACTACCTCAGGGTGTGCATCCAAAACAAGCAGAGAGCTTATGATTCATTCTTGCATTTAACCTAAAAACTTTGTTTTTCCACACATTCATCAAGCTTAAAAAACAACAGTAGAGAAAAGACACTCAACCTTGAAACTTCTCTTGGAAAAGTTACACAGGTTACCTGCCACAGTGCAAGGTGCTAACTCAGAGTGTCTTTTCAGAGCACATCTTCCCCTTTAACTTTCTGCACCAAGTTGCAGTGCAGAGCTGGATTCATCAAAGCCGATTATTCCAGTTCCTTTTTTTTTTTCTCCCCCCAGCTTGTAGTTTTTCATTTAAAAGTTTTCATGGGAAAACAACTCTTAATAAATCCCTTTAAGCACAGGGAACTAGGGCAATTACTGACATTTTTAAGAATTATTGAAACAATTAAAATTTTTTTTGATTTATGTTCTGAGGGACGTAAGTAATCCTTTTTTCTTTTTGGGAGACCTTCAGTTAATTTCAAGGACAGACATTGACACACAGGCTGTTCAAATCTAATTAATTATCTGACCATACCCACAACAGTCACACCTTCAAAACACTATGGTTGTAGCTAATCATCTGAGATTCTCCCACACTGAGATAATTACACACGCCCTTTTAGTCCATGACAGATATATGTATGTGGTGAATTACAAGAAGGGAAGGTGCATCCCCAGAGGGAAATCAAGTCTTGTGTGTCTATTAGTGACTCATCAATTTAGTCATGCATTAAATATTCAATATCTGATGTAAAACATTTAAAATCCTGAGGTAATTCCTTGAAGCAAAACTATACCTGTCAGGTTAACCAATTATAGGAATAGCTTTGTACCACAAATTAAATTAGAAAATCCCACAGCTGGGAAGAGCAATGAGGGAAAGATCCCAGGGATGATGTGGCTGAGAAATCCATGGGTGAACAAACCCAAAGAGACTGGGTGGTGAGTTTCTTTCAGGTCATGATCAACAGGAAGCTGAAGGCCAGTTACCTTCGCCCCTGGAGACAACTGCCCTACCCAGTGGCGTTCACTTGGAGTTGATTTACTACCTCAGGGTGTGCATCCAAAACAAGCAGAGAGCTTATGATTCATTCTTGCATTTAACCTAAAAACTTTGTTTTTCCACACATTCATCAAGCTTAAAAAACAACAGTAGAGAAAAGATACTCAACCTTGAAACTTCTCTTGGAAAAGTTACACAGGTTACCTGTGACAGCTCAATGCTGAGACCAAACCCTGTCTATTTCCCCGTAAAAAGACATATTATACCATGTCTTTAGGATCGAACCCGGGTCTACCGCACTGCCAGCAGATTCTTTACCATCTGAGCCGCCAGGGAAGACCAAGAACACTGGTGGAGGTAACCTATCCCTTCTCCGGGGGAACTTCCCAACTCAGGAATCAAATTAGGGTCTCCTGTATTGCATGTGGATTCTTTACCAGCTGAGCTTCAAGGGAATCCCCCGAGTTTTTATAATTAAAAAAATATTTGTTTACTTTCAGTTGTACTGGATCTTTGTTGCTGCTCAAGGGCTTTCTTTACTTGCTCCTCATTATGTGGCTTCTGTTGTTCCAAAGCAGGGGCTCTAGGCCCGCAGGCTCAGTAGTTGTTGTGCATTGGCTTAGCTGCCCCTCTCCATGTGGGGTCTTTCCACATGGACCAGGGATAGAACCCACGTACCCTGTGTTGGCAGGCGGATTCTCAACCACTGGACCCACAAGGAAGTCCTGCACCACGTTGTTTTGTCGTTTTTTTGTTTTTTTAAATACCACACACCTTATCAGAGTCATGGTTGAGTTGTGGTATGTAGGTCTGGAGTCCAAGTACAAAAATAAGTGTTAGGTCAGGTCACGACATGCCCCCAGCCCCATCACATGCATGTTTTCCTTCATACAGAAGTTTGGAATTCACCACTCCATTGTTTGTCTGTCCAAAACTTGAACACCAATGCTGGGGGCCTATGCTATGAGAACGTTCATGTGTGACTCAAATGGCTTCTAGAAGGTAAGGGAGCATTCCTGTGAGGCTCAGGTGCCATCGCCTGGTTCCTACAGGGATCCGCTGCAGTCAAGGGAAGCTGCATTCTTCAGAGAAGAATGCCCTTTGGGAGGTAAGAGAGAGGCACTTGGCTGGAGAGAAAAGCTGGACAGAGCAGACCAAAAAAGATGAACTTCCACGTGGTTTCAGTCGATAATTTAAGGGAGATTGGCATTTGGACCCGAATTACTGCATTTCTGCAGAGACAGTGACTTGTCTAGGGCTGATCTTCTGTTTTCACGTGCCCAGTGCTCCAGGCAAAACTGAAGCTGACCATATGGGGCCCCTCCTCCGAGATGGAGTTGGTCCACTGGTTCCAAAAGGTCCTCTGTTTTTTGGGGTTTTTTTGCCTTCACCTTTTCAACCATCAGAAAAAGATATTCACTCTCAAGAACCAATTGTTGGTGAAAGGTTCATTTAAAGGAAGTGGGAAGGAGGCCTCATTATACTAGGAAAAAATAGTACCAAAAAAAAGAGGGGAATTGGAGTGAATCCATTTAAAACAGGAACCAAAATTTCATAGTTAAGAAGACATGGCTAGGGATTTGCCTTGAAAATTAAATAAGCATTACAAAAAGTTTTATTTTCTATTTTAGAAAATGGGCTTTAATTGCAATCATGGGCAATTCTTAAAATGAACAAAGAATGAGTCAGGTGACGCTGGGGGAGGTTCTTTTTATTGTGTGTGTTCATCCTCTGTGGATTTCCCTTTAGACTGTCACAGTGTGAGGACAAAGAAGGTGACTTTATTAATTATCCCAAGAGACAGCCCCCTTGCTATTTAGCTCATTCTTTTTCATGTCAGTATCCTTTATCCTTCGATTTTCCTTCCTTAGTTGTTAACCTGTCTGAATCCATCTCTGACAATGGCTTTGCTTGTGATACAAGCAATCAATATGACTTAAACAGACTGTGTGGAATCTAGGCTATTTTTTTTCCAGTTTCATTTCAAGGTGATCTGTTGTCGTATCCCATTCCATTGCCACAAAGAGAACGACCTCGCAGAATGATAGCATGAAAGGCAAAATGTCTCCCCTGTTGAGTCCAGAGAGGTATAAGTGAGGGTTCATTTTCACATGGCCACATCCTTTCACCATGGCCATAAATATTTCCATGTTATGATAACCTTTGATTCCCTGAGCAACTTCCTAAATACCAGATTTCAGATAAAGAAATCCCCTTTCTACTGCCCAGAACTGAAAGATTGCCCCTTTATTCTTTTCCAATAACACAAGCCTATAGGGACTTCCTTGGAGGCCCAGGAGTTGAGACTGCAAGCCTCTAATGCAGGGGTGCAGGTTTGGTCCTTGGTCAGGGAACTAAGATCCCACATGCTCTGGGATGTAGCCAAAAAAACACGAAAAATACAAGCCTTTAAAACTGTGAATTTTCCTGAGTAAGTAAATATATCCTCAAACATAAATATATACTGTTCTCATAATTATTTTCTAAACATAAGTGAAATTGCTGTTTTTATTATACCCAGAGATTTATTATACTCAAAATATTTTAAAGACTATTTTATTTTGATATCTAAGTTTATTATGTTCATCCTTTTAATTTATCATCTAGTTTTATTGCATTGTAGATAATGGAAGTTCTATGTTGGGGGAATCAGTCAATTCAGTTCAGTCACTCAGTCATGTCTGACTCTTTGTGACCCCATTGCCTGCAGCACACCAGGCTTCCCTTTCCTTCACCATCACTCAGAGCTTGCTCAAACTCCTGTCCATTGAGTCAGTGATGCCATCCAACCATCTTATCCTCTGTCTTCCCCTTCTCCTTCTGACTTCTATTTTTCCCAGCATCAGGCTCTTTTCCAATGAGTCGTCTCTTCACATCAGGTGGCCAAAGTATTGGAGCTTCAACATCAGTCCTTCCGATGAATATTCAGGGTTGACTTCTTTTAGGATTGACTGGGTTGATCTCCTCGCAGTCCAGGGACTGTCAAGAGTCCTTGCAAGGACTCTCAAGAGTCTTTTCCAACACTATAGTTCAAAGGCATCAATTCTTCAACACTCAGCCTTTTTTATGGTCCAACTCTCACATCCATACATGGTAAACCATTACTTTGACTATATGGACTTTTGGTAGGCAGAGTGATGTCTCTGCTTCACTCTGTAGGCTTGTCATAGCTTTTTTTCCCAAGGAACAAGTGTCTTTTAATTTCATGACTGCAGTCATGAAATATGTTTAGAGGAATATATTCACATTATTTTTACTGACTAATGTAAACTTCTTTTTTGTGTGTGAATATTCCATGGGCATTTGGAAACACTGCATGTTCTTTGGCCAATAGAGCATTGACATATTGAAATCAAACCTGTCAATCCTGCAGCTGAAGCTGCAATACTTTGGCCACCTGATTTGAGAGTTGATATTTGAGATGTCAGAGAATTGCAATTTGGAGTCTGTAGTCATGGGCAGCAAACCACATGCAAGTCCCCACATAGAAAGGAAAGGAGAACATTTTTACTGGGAAAGAAGGAGAGAGGGGAGAGAAAGATGGGAGGGCTCTATTAACTAAAGAGTCCATGGCTTTTCATGAAGTTGGGAGGGCTCTATCAACTAAAGAGTCCATGGCTTTTCATTGGCTGAGTTCTTGCTAGGAAAGAAGAGGGGTCTTTTCTTCTTCCTGTTGGGCTCTGCTGTTATCACAGGGCATGAGAGCGCCCCCTTCTGGTATCCTGACTCTATGTAATTGAGTTTTCTGATTATTAATTTTTTACGGTTTATATGTTAGAACCCCACAATACAGTATTATAATTAATTTTATGTAATAGCATGTGTTTTCAAGAAACAGAAGAAAAGAAAGCAAGGATATATTTATAGACTTGTTATATTACCTTTTTAACCTTTCTATCTGGACTTCTATTTTTCCCAGCATGCCCAAACCCATCAGGTGGCCAAAGTATTGGAGCTTCAACATCAGTCCTTCCGATGAATATTCAGGGTTGACTTCTTTTAGGATTGACTGGGTTGATCTCCTCGCAGTCCAGGGACTGTCAAGAGTCCTTGCAAGGACTCTCAAGAGTCTTTTCCAACACTATAGTTCAAAGGCATCAATTCTTCAACACTCAGCCTTTTTTATGGTCCAACTCTCACATCCATACATGGTAAACCATTACTTTGACTATATGGACTTTTGGTAGGCAGAGTGATGTCTCTGCTTCACTCTGTAGGCTTGTCATAGCTTTTTTTCCCAAGGAACAAGTGTCTTTTAATTTCATGACTGCAGTCATGAAATATGTTTAGAGGAATATATTCACATTATTTTTACTGACTAATGTAAACTTCTTTTTTGTGTGTGAATATTCCATGGGCATTTGGAAACACTGCATGTTCTTTGGCCAATAGAGCATTGACATATTGAAATCAAACCTGTCAATCCTGCAGCTGAAGCTGCAATACTTTGGCCACCTGATTTGAGAGTTGATATTTGAGATGTCAGAGAATTGCAATTTGGAGTCTGTAGTCATGGGCAGCAAACCACATGCAAGTCCCCACATAGAAAGGAAAGGAGAACATTTTTACTGGGAAAGAAGGAGAGAGGGGAGAGAAAGATGGGAGGGCTCTATTAACTAAAGAGTCCATGGCTTTTCATGAAGTTGGGAGGGCTCTATCAACTAAAGAGTCCATGGCTTTTCATTGGCTGAGTTCTTGCTAGGAAAGAAGAGGGGTCTTTTCTTCTTCCTGTTGGGCTCTGCTGTTATCACAGGGCATGAGAGCGCCCCCTTCTGGTATCCTGACTCTATGTAATTGAGTTTTCTGATTATTAATTTTTTACGGTTTATATGTTAGAACCCCACAATACAGTATTATAATTAATTTTATGTAATAGCATGTGTTTTCAAGAAACAGAAGAAAAGAAAGCAAGGATATATTTATAGACTTGTTATATTACCTTTTTAACCTTTCTTTTCTCTTCATCTATTATTGTAGATTTGGGTTATCACCTTTATGCTTTCCGTACCCCAATATAGGTTTACTTCCACCTTCCTTCTAGGTAATGCTTTTATCAAATATATGGTGTGTCTATATGTCATAAGCTCAACAATACAACTGTATACACATTGTATTGTAATTTGGTTTAGGGAATACAGGAGAAGAAATATAATTATGTATCATTTTATAATTACTACATACTTGCCTTTACCAGTGCTCTCTGAGTGTGTGTGTGTGTGTGTGTGCATGTGTCTCAGATTACTGTCTGCTGTCACTTGCTTTCTGCCTGAATATTTGTTATCATACAGGTGTGCTATCAACAAATTCTCTTAGGCTCCATTTATCTGGGAATGTATTTCTTTTGTTTTCATTTTTTAGAGATAATTTTCCTGAGTATAAGCTTTACGCTTGACAATATTTTACTTTCCATACTTTGAATATATCATCCCGGTGCCCTTTGTTGTCCATCGTTTCTTATGAAAGGTCTGTTGTTAATCTCACTAGGGAGTCTGTGCGTGATGAGTTGTTTTCTTCTGTTGTTTTCATGAGTTTTGGTTTTGCCTTGAAACATTTTTAAAAAATTTTCTCCCCGTCTGTGTACCTTGAAACATTTTAATTATGTTACGTCTAGGTGTGAATATTTTTGTTTATCATGCTTGGAGTTGGTTAAGTTTCTGAACAATGTAGATGAATGTTTTTCATCAAATTTGGGAAATTTCAGCCTTTTTTTTTTTTTTTGAGCACTTTTAATGGTTCTTTCTCTCTCCTTTATTTCTGCTCATTACTTTATGTATGTGTGTATATGCGTGTGATGGTGTCTCCTGTTTTCCTGGGGCTCTGTTAATGTTTCTTCTGTATTTTATTTTTACTCTCATGGCTGGCTGGCTGAACAATCACTGTTGATCTACCTGCAGTGTCGCTGACTTTAGTTCTGCCAGCTCACGTCATTTGTTGAGCCTCTCTAGTGAAATTCTTATTTTTGATTATTGTATTTTTCAACTCCAGAATTTCTGTGTTGCTGCTTAAGTGATTTTATCTCATTGTCAATGTGATGAGACAATATTATCCTTTTCTTTAATTCCTTAAGCATGTTTTTTTTCATTCTTTGAATGTACTTATAATAGCTATTTTATAGCAGTTTTTGTCTGCTGTTTTACCATCTGAGCCTGTTCAATTCCACTTATTTTTCCTTGGCCTGTCAAAGAATAAAGATATATTAAATTATTCTACTAAAAATGTGGTTTTGTACATTTCCCCCTTTTGTTTTTAATTTTTTTATTTTGGCCTCTTTTATTGGTTATTTATTTATTTATTCTTGTCCATCTTTATTCTTTGGCCCCTGTGGGCCTCCCATCACAGTGGCCTCTTTTGCTGCAGAACACCAGTTCTGGGCACATGCGCTCCAGAGTGCTGGCGCCTAATAGGACACACCCGTCCAGCCGCTCCGTGGCACATGGGATCTTCCTGGGCCAGAGGTCAAACGGGTGTCCCTTGCACTGCAAGGCAGAATCTTTTCCCACTGGACCACCAGGGAAGCCCCTGTTTTTAATTTTTAACTGTATAAAATTTAATTCTGTTACTATACTAAGCACATAAAAGTTTTTTTTCTATTACAGTGTTACGAAGCATTAAGCAGCTATAAGTTAACATTTATAAAATATGAGTTATAAGCAACAAATGATATAACAATTATCAGAGTATCAAGCATCAAATTTAAGAAAATGAATATTGTTACCAATTTTTCATTTGCTATCTTTGAAGAATGATTTTGGAGAATTTATATTACTAGATGTAAAAACACTATTTTACCATAATATGTCAGTTAGCACAAGGATAGAGAAACAGACTAATGGAACAGAACAGAGTGTGGAAATAAATCAACACATATGTAGACACAATTCATGATAAATGTGACAAATGCAGATTTTGATTTGTAGAAACTCATATGGTATATAGTTACAAATATTTTCCCCATGTTTGTAGCTTCCTTTTCAACCTTTTAAACCTTTCCTTTTTTCTTTTCTTTCTTTCTTTTTTGGTCATACAGAGTTTTTTATTTTAAATATTTTGGTTTTTAGTTTTTAGGTAGTCAAATTTGTTGATATTTTCTTCTTTGGATTCTAGGTCTCATGAATTTTTCAGAAAAACTGCTACAATCCAAGCACATAGAAATATTTTCCTTTAATGATTTAGAAAGATATATATGTATATGATCCTTAATTCATCCAGAACCTCTCATATATATGTGTAGTATCGGGTAGGCATCTAACAGACACGGTCACTTTCCTATTTGTTGCCGGATCCTTTCTTTCCCCAGTAATTTAAAGAGCCACATTTTTTATCTCTTAAATTCCTGTCTCAGCTTTGGGTCTCTTTGTCTAATCTTGGGCCAATATCACACCATTCTATAGACTATATTTTGATTTCTCAAGACTGTATTTTGATTTCTGGTAAGACAAGTATCTCTTTAGCATTTTTCCCCAAGCCTGTAGTGAATTTAGAGGGTACCGTTCAAGGTCTTCTGAGTCTAGGTGCACAAGCTAAGGCCAAGCAAAAGCACATAGCTCAGATTCTAGAGAAATATATTTGGTGCTATGCTCCATAGAAGCAACCATAAAACTCAATGAACAGAATTATGTTCTTCAGCTTCTACTGGGCCCCATGCTGCTCTGAAGTCTTGCTTTTCCAGAGTCAATTCTCTTTCCTATTCTTTCCAGCTACAGTTTTACACTTAAACCATCCCTCTGTTTAGTCCTCCAGGATGAAATTCCCTTCTTTGTTACAGAATAAAAACAAACCAAAGTACGGATATTCAAATGGAGAGAGAGCACCACCCTCTTTTACCAAGCTCTATTAAGTGAGATTTGGTCCCATCCCTTTAGGGAAGAGCTCCTCTCTGCCCTGTGTTTAAACATGCCTGTCCCTCTCACCCTAACACACACACACACACACACACACACACCCTTTCACACCACGCTTCCTTGCAGCTGCCTTGCTGTCTCCTCTTGTTCAGAGTCACATTTCTAAAAAAGCTTATGCAAATTCATCATTTCTTCTCCTCCCACTCATTTCTCATTCTACTCAAAGGTCACCTGTCACTTCCTTATTGTTAAATCTTTGCTAGTATTCTTGCCTCTGGTGGTGTTCCTCTTCACTCTGTTTCTCACTGTAGCTGCCAGAATAATCCTTTAAGATGCCAATTTGAACACGATTCCCCTCCTTAAAAAGCTTTCATGGTTTCTTACTGATCTCAAGATAAGATCCAGACTCCTTGAAGAGGCCGCCATTTTCAGTCTTCTCAGCCTCCTGTGATATATATGTATAATGATCCTTAATTTTTTTCATCCAGAACCTCTCATATATATGTGTAGTATCGGGTAGGCATCTAACAGACACGGTCACTTTCCTATTTGTTGCCGGATCCTTTCTTTCCCCAGTAATTTAAAGAGCCACATTTTTTATCTCTTAAATTCCTGTCTCAGCTTTGGGTCTCTTTGTCTAATCTTGGGCCAATATCACACCATTCTATAGACTATATTTTGATTTCTCAAGACTGTATTTTGATTTCTGGTAAGACAAGTATCTCTTTAGCATTTTTCCCCAAGCCTGTAGTGAATTTAGAGGGTACCGTTCAAGGTCTTCTGAGTCTAGGTGCACAAGCTAAGGCCAAGCAAAAGCACATAGCTCAGATTCTAGAGAAATATATTTGGTGCTATGCTCCATAGAAGCAACCATAAAACTCAATGAACAGAATTATGTTCTTCAGCTTCTACTGGGCCCCATGCTGCTCTGAAGTCTTGCTTTTCCAGAGTCAATTCTCTTTCCTATTCTTTCCAGCTACAGTTTTACACTTAAACCATCCCTCTGTTTAGTCCTCCAGGATGAAATTCCCTTCTTTGTTACAGAATAAAAACAAACCAAAGTACGGATATTCAAATGGAGAGAGAGCACCACCCTCTTTTACCAAGCTCTATTAAGTGAGATTTGGTCCCATCCCTTTAGGGAAGAGCTCCTCTCTGCCCTGTGTTTAAACATGCCTGTCCCTCTCACCCTAACACACACACACACACACACACACACCCTTTCACACCACGCTTCCTTGCAGCTGCCTTGCTGTCTCCTCTTGTTCAGAGTCACATTTCTAAAAAAGCTTATGCAAATTCATCATTTCTTCTCCTCCCACTCATTTCTCATTCTACTCAAAGGTCACCTGTCACTTCCTTATTGTTAAATCTTTGCTAGTATTCTTGCCTCTGGTGGTGTTCCTCTTCACTCTGTTTCTCACTGTAGCTGCCAGAATAATCCTTTAAGATGCCAATTTGAACACGATTCCCCTCCTTAAAAAGCTTTCATGGTTTCTTACTGATCTCAAGATAAGATCCAGACTCCTTGAAGAGGCCGCCATTTTCAGTCTTCTCAGCCTCCTCCAACACAGTGTGCTTCTTGCTGTCCCTGACTTCCTCCCTGTCTTCACCTGGTCTTTTCTTCTGCACCTTCCCATGGCTAATGCATATGTACCTTCATTATTCCAGCAAGAAGATGGGCAGGTTTTCCTGACCACCACTCCAAGACCAGAGGAAGCTCCCTTACTTTGTGTTTCCTTGGTACCTGGCACTTACCCTACTATGTGGAGCCCAAACCACACAGTTTAATTCTGTCTCCATCTGGACTGACAACTCTTTGAGAGCAGGGATAACTTCTTAATCACCATCTAACCCCTTACCTTAGGCAAAGTGTCTGGCACATAGTAGATGAACTATACATATTGAAATCAATGAATAAATAGCTCCTCTATTAGCTTGAGAGCTCAGCATCATCTGGGTTTTTTTAAACTAAAGATTGTTTGTTTATATTATGGTAAAACAACAACAACAACAACAAACACACAGGCCTTCCCAGGTGGCACAGTGGTAAAGAACATGCCTGCCAATGCAGGAGACATAAGAGATGCGTGTGTGATCCTTGGGTTGGGAAGATCCCCTAGAGTAGGAAATGGCAACTCACGCCAGTATTCTTGCCTGAAAAGCTCCATGGACAGAGGAGCCTGGCGGGCTACTGTCCATGGGGTCGCAAGAGTTGGACATGACTGAGGAACTGAGAACGTAAAACACAAAAAAACACAAATCATGTAATGTACCTTCTTAACCATTTTTAAATGTACAGCTTAGTAGGGTTAAGTATATTTATATTTTTGTGAAACAGACTTTGGAACGTGTTCTCTTGAAAAACTGCAACTCTATATCCATTAAACAACAGTTCCTGTTGGCCTCTTATCCCAAGCTCTTGAAAACACCATTCTACTTCCCATATCTATAAATTTGACTGCTTTGGAGACCTCACACAATGGAATTGTTTTGTCCTTTTGTGACTAGGTAATTTTACTTAGCATAATGTCTTCAAGGTTTATGCAGATAAAAGAGGAAGGGACACTTTTGAACTCATTCTATGAAACCTTGTGAAACCTTGCCACAGTTCTCAGAGTCAGAGCTACACAAAAAGGTGTATTCACAGATCAAACCAGTCAACCCTAAAGAAAATCCACCCTGAACCTTCACTGGAAGGACTGTTGCTGAAGCTGAAGCTCCACTACTTGGGTCGCCTGATGCGAAGAGCTGAATCATTGGATAAGACCCTAATGCCTGGAAAGATTGAGGGCAGGAGAAGCGAGCAACAGAGGATGAGATGGTTGGATGACATCATTGACTCAATCAATGGCCATGAGTTTGAGCAAACTCCAGGAGATAGTGGAGGACAGCAAGCCTGGCGCACTGCAGTCTTTGGGGACATGACTGAGCCACTGGGCAATGATAACATTCCCAGAGAGGCCTTGGTCGCTCCCTCATCCATTCTACCCACTCCCCACTCTCGCACTCTTTCTATCTCAGCCCCATCCACCCCTCCCAGATAACCAGTATCATTAGTTTCTGGTTCATATGTTCTGTGTTTCTTTTACATGACTGATTCCCTGCTGGTCTTGATGATAAATGGACAAGAGCAGTGGTCAAAGCCTTCAAAGGACATGGAAAGGAAAGGTCCAGATTTCTTAAGGATGAAGCTTACCCCACCAGCTAAGTTTCTTAGGCCAAGAGATGGGTTGGGCCAAGGCTGAGGGGACTCTAGAGAGGGTACTGCTACATTTGAAACAATATCAAAGGAAGTCCATCCTTTACTCTTATTTCCTTAGTGTTTACCCAATGTCCTTTCCCTGTTTCAGGATCCCACCCGAGGAGCCACATTACATTTGGTTGTCACATCTCCTTAGAATCCTCCAGGTACTGCTGACTTTCCTTGCTTGATTACCTTGACAGTCGTGAGGAGTACTGGTCAGATATTTTGTAGAGTGCCCATCCATTAAACAACAGTTCCTGTTGGCCTCTTATCCCAAGCTCTTGAAAACACCATTCTACTTCCCATATCTATAAATTTGACTGCTTTGGAGACCTCACACAATGGAATTGTTTTGTCCTTTTGTGACTAGGTAATTTTACTTAGCATAATGTCTTCAAGGTTTATGCAGAAAAAAGAGGAAGGGACACTTTTGAACTCATTCTATGAAACCTTGTGAAACCTTGCCACAGTTCTCAGAGTCAGAGCTACACAAAAAGGTGTATTCACAGATCAAACCAGTCAACCCTAAAGAAAATCCACCCTGAACCTTCACTGGAAGGACTGTTGCTGAAGCTGAAGCTCCACTACTTGGGTCGCCTGATGCGAAGAGCTGAATCATTGGATAAGACCCTAATGCCTGGAAAGATTGAGGGCAGGAGAAGCGAGCAACAGAGGATGAGATGGTTGGATGACATCATTGACTCAATCAATGGCCATGAGTTTGAGCAAACTCCAGGAGATAGTGGAGGACAGCAAGCCTGGCGCACTGCAGTCTTTGGGGACATGACTGAGCCACTGGGCAATGATAACATTCCCAGAGAGGCCTTGGTCGCTCCCTCATCCATTCTACCCACTCCCCACTCTCGCACTCTTTCTATCTCAGCCCCATCCACCCCTCCCAGATAACCAGTATCATTAGTTTCTGGTTCATATGTTCTGTGTTTCTTTTACATGACTGATTCCCTGCTGGTCTTGATGATAAATGGACAAGAGCAGTGGTCAAAGCCTTCAAAGGACATGGAAAGGAAAGGTCCAGATTTCTTAAGGATGAAGCTTACCCCACCAGCTAAGTTTCTTAGGCCAAGAGATGGGTTGGGCCAAGGCTGAGGGGACTCTAGAGAGGGTACTGCTACATTTGAAACAATATCAAAGGAAGTCCATCCTTTACTCTTATTTCCTTAGTGTTTACCCAATGTCCTTTCCCTGTTTCAGGATCCCACCGAGGAGCCACATTACATTTGGTTGTCACATCTCCTTAGAATCCTCCAGACTGTGACACTCGTTCTGACTTTCCTTGCTTCGATTACCTTGACAGTCGTGAGGAGTACTGGTCAGATATTTTGTAGAGTGCCCATCTCTTGGGATTTGTCTGGTGTTTTTCTCCTACTCAGACGACCATGAGTTCTTGGGAGGTTAAGTGCCATGTTCATCTCGTTATAGCAACGTGGTCTATGTCTGACGCTGACCTTGGTCGGCTGAGGGAGTGCTGTCAGACTCCTCCACTATAAAGCCTCTCTTTACTTTTCCCGTTTATACTCTGCCCTTCAGAAGGAAGCTACTTTGTGCAATTCTTCCATAAGGGGTGAAGAATGGTGATCCCCCATCTGAGGGCAGAGTATCTACATAAATTACTTGGAATTCCTCTGCATGGGAGATTCATCTCTTCTCTGACATTCATTTATTTACATCAACATGGACTCTTGGGACTTTCTTGGCGGTCCAGTGGTTGAGACTCTTCCCTTCCAATGCAGGGGGCACGGGTTCAGTCCCTGGTTGGGGAACTAAGATCCCACATGCTGCGCAGCATGGCCAGAAATTTTTTTAAAAAATAACAAAACATGGACTCTTGGGTATTTCTTTTATGCTCTGGGTAAGAAGTCAATTCTACATTATTTATTTGGCAACACAAATGGGCAATGGGGCTCTTTGGCCATGATAGAAGGTCTCTTCCATTTGGTTCCTGTCCCCCTTTGACACACAGGGCAGAATGATCCAAATGGTATGGTGGCCAGTCTATTAGTGAGCCAGGTCAGAGCTGACCGAGGATTGGTGAACTGAAGGGGTCCAGATTTCTTAAGGATGAAGCTTACCCCACCAGCTAAGTTTCTTAGGCCAAGAGATGGGTTGGGCCAAGGCTGAGGGGACTCTAGAGAGGGTACTGCTACATTTGAAACAATATCAAAGGAAGTCCATCCTTTACTCTTATTTCCTTAGTGTTTACCCAATGTCCTTTCCCTGTTTCAGGATCCCACCCGAGGAGCCACATTACATTTGGTTGTCACATCTCCTTAGAATCCTCCAGACTGTGACACTCGTTCTGACTTTCCTTGCTTCGATTACCTTGACAGTCGTGAGGAGTACTGGTCAGATATTTTGTAGAGTGCCCATCTCTTGGGATTTGTCTGGTGTTTTTCTCCTACTCAGACGACCATGAGTTCTTGGGAGGTTAAGTGCCATGTTCATCTCGTTATAGCAACGTGGTCTATGTCTGACGCTGACCTTGGTCGGCTGAGGGAGTGCTGTCAGACTCCTCCACTATAAAGCCTCTCTTTACTTTTCCCGTTTATACTCTGCCCTTCAGAAGGAAGCTACTTTGTGCAATTCTTCCATAAGGGGTGAAGAATGGTGATCCCCCATCTGAGGGCAGAGTATCTACATAAATTACTTGGAATTCCTCTGCATGGGAGATTCATCTCTTCTCTGACATTCATTTATTTACATCAACATGGACTCTTGGGACTTTCTTGGCGGTCCAGTGGTTGAGACTCTTCCCTTCCAATGCAGGGGGCACGGGTTCAGTCCCTGGTTGGGGAACTAAGATCCCACATGCTGCGCAGCATGGCCAGAAATTTTTTTAAAAAATAACAAAACATGGACTCTTGGGTATTTCTTTTATGCTCTGGGTAAGAAGTCAATTCTACATTATTTATTTGGCAACACAAATGGGCAATGGGGCTCTTTGGCCATGATAGAAGGTCTCTTCCATTTGGTTCCTGTCCCCCTTTGACACACAGGGCAGAATGATCCAAATGGTATGGTGGCCAGTCTATTAGTGAGCCAGGTCAGAGCTGACCAAGGATTGGTGAACAGAAAAAAGGGCTCACATTTTGAGAATTTGCTCTGAGGTTTTAAAAAAGATCCTAGTTGTTGTTAGTAAGAAAACAAGCAAAAAATGTTATAGATGCCCCACACCAATACTTGATTGTGCTAAGGTCTTCCACTAGAAGACAGAGTATGGGGACAAGACACTTAGATATTTTCAAAATAAATTACTTAGTAATAAGAAATCTGACATTCTACGTTCTTCCATTTGCCACAAGAACACACAGAGAATAAGGGTGATTTAAAAGAACACTCAGCTCTAAAACAGGTGGCGGCGGCAACCCCTTCCACCACCGGATCACCTCTCACCTCCCCAGTTAACCTGGCTACTCTCCTATGATACATAGTCATGTGGGAGAAAAACTTGCCAGGAATTTCTGCCAGGGCCAGGAAATGAAAAATAGAGAACGCCCTAACGACAGTTACTTGCGAGCCGAGTTAACATCTTTTAGGATAGACCCATAAGATCTGGCCACTATGTTGTCAAACATCAGCAAACTGCAGACCTCCTTAGCCCTTAGCCATAGTTCCTACTCAGTGTCTTAAAGCTGGGCTCAGTTCTATCTGTAACTCTTTTCTTCAGAGCTACGGTGGTTGCTTATCATGTAAGTCTGGAATGACTCGTAGGAGTGTCCCCGGTAGCCTTTGGATACATAGTAGGTGATACACAGGCGGTAAAATCATGGCAGGAACACCAGGATGCCAATGATCAGGACAGAAATGGCCCGGTTAGCCCCCAATTGGCTGATGTAGCTGACCAGCAGGAGGGAGCCTATGATAATGAGAAAGGCGCCCATGAAAAACAGCACTATAGCAAGAACAGTGGTCTTATTGGGACCTTGGGAGGGCTTTTCTTTTCTTTTCTTTTTGGCCACTTCTACTGATCTTTCATTCATTTATCTTTGTTCTTTGGCCTGTGTGGGCCTCCCATCGCAGTGGCCTCTCTTGTCGCAGAGCTCCAGCTCAGTAGTTGGACACATTGGTCCAGCCGCTCCGTGGCACGTGGGATCTTCCCAGGCCAGGTCTTCTCGGGCCAGGGATCGAACGGTGCCCTTGCACTGCAAGGCAGTGTCCTTACCCACTGGACCATTAGGGAAGCCCAGGAGGGTTTTTCTTAAACTGAAGGTCAATGTAGAGAGTCTTGAGTGTTTCACTTTGCTACTGGGAATTCCACTAGCTAGGTTGGTACGAGATGGCATCATAACCCACTGACACAGCAGTCTGAGCCTCAGCCAAGTCGCCAGCGCGTCAACAGCTCACTCGCCGTAGGCAACAGGAACGCCAGAGGCCCCATCGTACGCCTCCCCCAAATGCCGCCCTACCCCAGCCTGAGTGGGCTTTTCTTTAGTGACCAAAGCTGTGAACACTGAGGCTGTCAGTGAGTGGCCGTGTGAAGAAAGAATAGTGTCTGCAATGCCCTAAAATCTCTGACCAAATCCTTCTTTATGCTAAGCCTACTCAAGGGTGATTTTCAGTTATTTCCCATCAAAAGAGCCCTAACCAATGCAAAATGATTGCCAAGTGCTGTCATATGATTGCTAATATATCACAAACCTATCTGCTGAGACTCCAACCTGTGACAGACATTATCTCAATGTCAGCCGAGTTAACATCTTTTAGGATAGACCTTTGGACTATGTTGTCAAACATCAGCAAACTGCAGACCTCCTTAGCCCTTAGCCATAGTTCCTACTCAGTGTCTTAAAGCTGGGCTCAGTTCTATCTGTAACTCTTTTCTTCAGAGCTACGGTGGTTGCTTATCATGTAAGTCTGGAATGACTCGTAGGAGTGTCCCGGTAGCCTTTGGATACATAGTAGGTGATACACAGGCGGTAAAATCATGGCAGGAACACCAGGATGCCAATGATCAGGACAGAAATGGCCCGGTTAGCCCCCAATTGGCTGATGTAGCTGACCAGCAGGAGGGAGCCTATGATAATGAGAAAGGCGCCCATGAAAAACAGCACTATAGCAAGAACAGTGGTCTTATTGGGACCTTGGGAGGGCTTTTCTTTTCTTTTCTTTTTGGCCACTTCTACTGATCTTTCATTCATTTATCTTTGTTCTTTGGCCTGTGTGGGCCTCCCATCGCAGTGGCCTCTCTTGTCGCAGAGCTCCAGCTCAGTAGTTGGACACATTGGTCCAGCCGCTCCGTGGCACGTGGGATCTTCCCAGGCCAGGTCTTCTCGGGCCAGGGATCGAACCGGTGCCCCTTGCACTGCAAGGCAGTGTCCTTACCCACTGGACCATTAGGGAAGCCCAGGAGGGTTTTTCTTAAACTGAAGGTCAATGTAGAGAGTCTTGAGTGTTTCACTTTGCTACTGGGAATTCCACTAGCTAGGTTGGTACGAGATGGCATCATAACCCACTGACACAGCAGTCTGAGCCTCAGCCAAGTCGCCAGCGCGTCAACAGCTCACTCGCCGTAGGCAACAGGAACGCCAGAGGCCCCATCGTACGCCTCCCCCAAATGCCGCCCTACCCCAGCCTGAGTGGGCTTTTCTTTAGTGACCAAAGCTGTGAACACTGAGGCTGTCAGTGAGTGGCCGTGTGAAGAAAGAATAGTGTCTGCAATGCCCTAAAATCTCTGACCAAATCCTTCTTTATGCTAAGCCTACTCAAGGGTGATTTTCAGTTATTTCCCATCAAAAGAGCCCTAACCAATGCAAAATGATTGCCAAGTGCTGTCATATGATTGCTAATATATCACAAACCTATCTGCTGAGACTCCAACCTGTGACAGACATTATCTCAATTCTCAAAATAATATAGCTATGGCCCAGGTCTGTCAAAAGGTGGTTAATTTGGTTTATTCATCTTTCAGAAACTTTACAAATACACATACTTAAGTATTATCCTAAGTACTTAAGATAGACTTAAGGCAAATACTTAAGTTTACCTAGCAAACTTTACCTACAAACTTCTATTGATCTGGCTTTCAAACACTAAGAGATTTCAAATCACTAAACTTTTTCTCCACTCTATAAAAAGAAAGGAAATGATAAGATGTGGTAACTAAGGGAATTATCCTAAAAAATGCCTTTTGAGATACTCCATTGAGTCAACATCACCCCTCACATTGTGAATATTTCAGTGTCTGATTCATCAAGGCAATATTAAGCACAGCGTGACCTTGTTTTGAAGTGTATTGTCATCTACTGCAGTTCCATGGATATAATTGGGTTATAATTCATGTAGGAGCATCATGCTAATCATAGCTGATACTTCTGAGCTCCTCCCTTGTATCAGGGTCTCCCCTGGTGGCTCTGTGGTAAAGAATCCGCCTGCCAAGTTGGAGACACAGGTTCAACCCCAGTGGGAAGACCCCTGGAGAAGGAAATGGCGCTCACTCTGGTATTCTTGCCTGGGAAATCCCATGGACAGAGGAGCCTGGCGGGCTACAGTCTGTCATTGCTAAAGAGTCAGAGGTGACTTCACAACTCAACAACAACAACAACAACGTTGTATCAGGCAGGCACTGTTCTAGAGCTCTAACTTTTTTTTTTTTTTCAAATGAAATATTTATTGTAAATAGCTCCTCATAGGTATTCCTCCTGCTTCAATGCCCCCCCTCCCTCCTTATCTTTTCGGTTTTTTAAAACCATGTTTATTTTAAGACTAGTTTGTTTCCATGGGGTGTGGTGTTACATTAAAATGACTCCCCCCCTCCTCCCCTGCACAGCAGGGGTAGAATGCTTCTTTGTAACTTAGGGCTCTAACTTTTATCAACTGCTAGTCTTCACATCAATTCTATTGGATAGACACTGTCTTTTTGCATTTGCAGATAAAAGAGAAATTAAGCAATTGGTCTGAGGTCACACAACCAGTAAGAGGTGAGGCTATGAACAGAACAGCCTGACCCTAGAGGCCATACCTGTTAGGTAACTAAGTAGTTAACTGCAGTAGCTTTCAGGTAACTAGCCTATTCAATTCCAGGAGACCCTACTTCTCAAGTGCTTTGGATTTTAACACACCGACTTGTTTAATTGTTTGTACAGGATGCACTGGGTATCAGCGAGGCAGAGATCTACACGGGAAAGATTTCGTTGCTCATAGTCCCTTGCATCCCTGTGCCCGGCAAGAAACAGTGCGCCAGATCTCCTCGAACTACAGACAGCTCCACCAGGCTCCCCTCATTGCCTTCTGGTGAGAGCAAGTTGTTCAGAGGATCCCGTCTCTCTTAAGATAACAATCAGAGCCCTTCTCAGGCCACAAGGCCCTGTCCACCTCGGTCTCCTTGTCCACCTCGGTCTCCTTGGAGGTGTGGTGCTTCAGCCACTCTGGCTTTAAGTTTCTCCCATCTCAAGACCTTTAGATAGGAGAGAGTCTCTGACTTGAAGACACAGTCCCTTCATCTACACCACTTAGGCAAATCCTACTTACCCAACAGGGTTTCCCTAACCCATAGATCAGGTTTGAGTCCCTTCTAAAATCTCTTGCAGCATCTTGTATTTCAGTCTTATAATCACTGTGAAAATAGTCATTAGAAAACTGCATGATGACTAAGTGTCTCTAAGTGCAAGCTCCATGTGGACAGGGACTGTTTGTTTGTTGCTGATTCCCAAGAGCTTAGCACATAGTTGGCACCAAATAAATATGTGTAAACTGAGTAGAAGAAAGAATTACCAGCTACCAGCTGAGGAGGAAATAAATATTCTGGTCTCTTTGGCATGGACCAGACCTGCTGAGTGTGGAAGAAGGCCTGCCCAGACAGACACGGAGCCTGCTGGAGCAACTTGGCAGAGTGGTTAGCAAGCCAGGGGATGCATGAATCTACCTCTATTTTAATTTTTACACAGTTTTCTTAAGTGACTAGGAAAGGGTGGGAGTAAAATTATGATTTTGTGAGCAACAAAATCAAATCCAGTTTTAATAGGGTTCAAATTTTTTAAATTTTTTATTTTACTTTTTACTTTTACAGAGTTTTGTTGTTTACAGATATGTATGATCCCAGCTTAGTCATATGCATATCTCCCCCATCCCAGAATAGCGCTAAAATCTTGATCAAAGAGATTTCCACTCAGAACACTAAGGGTCAAAGTGAAAGAATATGGTGTTTTTGATGATACTATGTCATTCGACCCAGGTGCTTCTATGGTTATCAGGGTTCACTTGTAGTTGCTGCCCTTTTGATTTTTGTATCTTTATTTTTTTTTGGCAAATGTTTTATCATCTCTTTACTGATTCCTCGAAACAGTCTTATGCGGAGAGCTGGTGCCATGGCCTCGGTGATGAAGAAACATTTCCTCTTTCAAAGACTCCAGTTTTTGGATGATAAGAATTGCTAAAGAGGAAGCAATCAAACCTATCTGCCTCCACCCAGCGCGCTGCTTCCTGCTTCTAATACGCTTTCAGATCCTCCTGTGAATTGCCTTAGATTAATAAGGATAGATTGCCATCCATTTTTTGAGATCACGTCTCTCGGTCTGTTCACCGGGAGGGCAGCACAAGGAAGTTCATTTCCCCGTGGCCTAAGTCTGCACCGATGGGACATCAACACTAATCTTACGTAGGTTCGGAAAATTTTGCTTCCTTCGTCTTTCAACAAGTTTGCAGCTGCCTTCACTGCCGTGAGGTCCAGAGCTCCTCTCCTGGCTCTCTCCGGGTTGCACGGGCCGTCGGCGGTGAGGCGTCCGTCGGGCGCCCAGCGTCCCAGGGGGCCAAGCTGGTGGGCCGTTCCGGGAAACTGTCCCCGGGAGCAACACCGAGGCAGGGCTCCCCGAGGACTTGGTGAAAGCAAAACAGAAATCTGTGAGTCCAAATATCACCTCAGGCAGTTGTGCCTTCCAAAGACAGGTGTTGCCTTCGCGAGGCTACGGCTCTCCAACTTCCACCGAGCTTTTCGCGCGGCGGGCCACCCCCCACCCCAGTGCGGGCCGCCCCGCACGCTTGGCCGGGTAACTCCAGGCAGCTGCTCACGTCGGCCCCGCCCGCCCCTCCGCGCCATGGGCTACGCCTCCTCCACGTGCCCGCCTCCACCGCCTAGGCCTCCCACAATTGGCTGGGGGCTCTGCCCGTCGCGTGCGAGAGGGCGTGTTCCCTGCAAGCCGGCGCTCCCATTGGTCATGACGGAAGCGGCCGCGCGCGCGGCCCGGGCGTGGAGGGGAAGCCGGCGGCGGCGGCGGAACGGGCGGAGGCTGCCGGTTTCGTAACCGTTGCTCCTCCTCGCTGTCTCGCGGGCTGCGAGGCCTGGGTCGGGTCGGGCCGCGCTGTGCGGGGCCGCTGGAGCGGAAGCCGCCTGGGGGCAGGCGGGCTGGAGGCTCAGGTAAGGAGGCCGCGGGCGGGCTGAGAGGAGAGGGGAAGGAGGCCGCGGCGCCGCCGGCCGCTCGCGTGGGCGGGGTCCCGGCCGGAGGAGACCCAGCCCGGCCCTGGGCGGCCGGCTTGCAGGGAAGGCCCCGCGCGGCCCGCGGCGCGGGCGGCGGCCCCGCGCGGCGTCTGATGCAACCTGCCGGCAACACCCGGCGGGGCCGCTGAGCTCATCCCTGGCCCCGGCCCAGCGCCGCGGCGCCACCCGCCGACCCCCGCGCTCCCCTGGCGCCCCTGCTGCCGGCCCGGGACGGGATGCGAGCCTGGCAGTGCCTCCTCCAGGACCCGGCCCTCTGTTTCTGCAAGGTGCAGGGTGACCAGCCAGGCTCGTATTGGCCCCTGGGGATGAAGGATGTTCCCAGAATAGCAGAAGGTAGACCATATCTTACTTGAATGCCACCTGGGAGGTTTCCTGCGCCTCCTAAGCCGCTCGGTGTCGGGTAGTCGGGAATCCTGTTCGGAAGTTAGTAGAAAAGTAGGCAGGAAAAGCAGTTGATTTTTAAACATACGTCTTTTACACAAATAATATTGTGCTTCCTTAGGGAGCTGTGCATTAAGTACCCTGCGCTGATTGTTGAGCACAGGTTGTATGAACGTGCAGCAACCACGAGCTGCATAGGACAGAGAGAGGGGGCAAGAAATGAAGCGCTTCGTTAGCGTGTTTGGAGGGTACACTGTCAGGAAAATTGCCCGCAGAGGTGTCCAGAGGGAGAGGGTGGAAATGTATGTTTGAGGGGAAGGGGAATCTGTTCTTCCAAGTAAGCTTGTGGGTTCTTATCCTTCAGAAGGTTTCATGGCTTGGCTTTTCTCTCATCTGAGTTTGTGCTGTCATCTGGCATCTTACATAAAATGTGTCCGCAGCTTTTACTACCTGAGTACTATTTGGGATAGGCTGTTCTTAAAGTTGATCCACTGTTTTGGGAAAACTAAATGTAAACAAGGCTAAATAATTACAGGATGCAAGCGAGATGAGGAATTTTTCAATTTCTTGAGTCCTGCTTCTGGTGGGTACACTTGCAGATTCAACCATTTTAATATCTGCCTGAAAAAACATAGGTAGAAGCAAAACTTCATTCCCCCTGCCCCGAATATCCTCTAAATTCTCAACATCATGTCATGACTCTGAGCAGGGTTGTCTCATCTTAGCCAGGTGGTTTCATCCCCGGGGATTTAATCAGCGCCTGGTGAGTCCCCAGTAAAGATGAATAGGGCTGAATTCATGTGACTGAATTTGGTCTTATGGCCTAGGATTGCCTCTCCTCATCACAGAAATGGTAAACTACAGTAGTCTCAATTCCAGATTTATTATGTATTCTTGGGGGGTGCTTCCATGGGTTCTTACGCTGGTAGATACATTGGTCTCCTGTCTTTTTGGCTTTCCAGATCTATCCGTGAAATGAAAGAAAAAAAGGAATTGAGCACGCGTCCCTAATTGATGTGTATTTATAAACTGTGTGTGTGTGGTAAATGACACCAAAACTAGAGTAAAAAGATGACATTAAAAAAAGACAAAAAAGGGCTTCCCTGGTGGTCCAGTGGGTAAAGACTCCGCCTTGCAGTGCAAGGGGCACTGGTTCGATCCCTGGCCCCAGAAGATCCCACGTGCTGCAGAGTGACTGGACCGGTGTGTCCAGTGAGAAGCCAGTGCTCTGGAGTGCACGTGCCCAGAGCCGGTGCTCTGCAGCGAGAGAGGCCACTGCGATGGGAGGCCTACACAGGCCAAAGAATAAAGATGGATGAAAATAATTAAGAAAAAACTCATGGCATGAAATTTAAAAAAATTAAAAAAAAAAAAAAAAAGACATTTTCTTCTCTTTCTCCAATGGCCGACTTATATACGCCCTGAAGGAGTATAGCCCTTCGTGGACTCCTGTTTTTGGTCATGAAGCCAGCAGGGGCAAATAAATAGAAATCCTGCTCATTTGGGTGTTTATTAACTGTGCTTACCTTCACTTGTCTTTGTAGTACTGAGTTGTCTGACCCTGTCAACACATGCCTAAGAACTTGAGGTTGTGGAGAAACATAACTGGGCGAAGTGGAAAATGAAGGTTCTCAGCTGACACGAGTCAGACCAGACGGTGACCTTCACTGTATCGACAGGGGGCTGGCAGGTGTTCTCATTTCCTGTGTACCTTTAAGAGGGCTTCCTTGGTGGCTCTGGTAAAGAATCCGCTTGCAGTGCAGGAGATTCAGGAGACGTGGGTTCAATCCCTGGGTCGGGAAGATCCCCCGGAGGAGGGCATGGCAGCCCACCTCAGTATTCTTGCCTGGAGAATCCCGTGGACTGAGGAGCCTGGCAGGCTGCGACTGGAGTGACTGAGCACACACATACTTTTAAGAAAGACCAAGAACTTGAGGTCATTAAGACTGTAATAGCTTAGTCATACTCTTGATTTAATAATGGTTGTCTTAAGACATTTTAATGTGAGAGAGTCTTATTTTTATATAAGACATTTATGAGATAAATGATTGTTTTCTCTTATCCTTTTGAGGCTGTATTCAGCAAATCTTTCTGGAGCAGCACTGCTAGATGCTGGGCCTGTGGTGATAAAGACAGGCCTGCCTCTAGCTTACACTGCAGGAAGCCCCCCTGGAGCCGGCACTGACCGAGAAGCTAGGGGAGCAGACTGGACAGGAGCACAGCGAAGACATGCAGGGCGGTCAGGGGCGTGATGGTGGTGCCACATTGCTGAGGTGATGAGGGAGGGAGCAGGGACTGGAGAGGCTGGGTCTGCATGTAGGAGCCACAGAAGAATCTTCAGCGAGAGCCTGGAACCAGCTTAGGCTCCAGGGTTAGGTTGCTCTGGAGACAGTGGTTGGGGGAGCACTGTGCAAACAGCCGCCCGTGCCCTCGAGAGCTGAGGCGAGCCTGGCGTAACTCCAGGGCGATGGATGGAGAGGAGGGTGAAGGGAGGTGTTTTGGGGAGGCATTATATCGCCCTGAAGGAGTATAGCCCTTCGTGGACTCCTGTTTTGGTCATGAAGCCAGCAGGGGCAAATAAATAGAAATCCTGCTCAT
The DNA here is from genome assembly GCA_022376925.1 of Tragulus kanchil. NCBI lineage: Eukaryota > Metazoa > Chordata > Mammalia > Artiodactyla > Tragulidae > Tragulus > Tragulus kanchil. The sequence goes on from JAIOJX010000031.1 coordinate 114,570,863, forward strand.
TTGGGTGTTTATTAACTGTGCTTACCTTCACTTGTCTTTGTAGTACTGAGTTGTCTGACCCTGTCAACACATGCCTAAGAACTTGAGGTTGTGGAGAAACATAACTGGGCGAAGTGGAAAATGAAGGTTCTCAGCTGACACGAGTCAGACCAGACGGTGACCTTCACTGTATCGACAGGGGGCTGGCAGGTGTTCTCATTTCCCTGTGTACCTTTAAGAGGGCTTCCTTGGTGGCTCTGGTAAAGAATCCGCTTGCAGTGCAGGAGATTCAGGAGACGTGGGTTCAATCCCTGGGTCGGGAAGATCCCCCGGAGGAGGGCATGGCAGCCCACCTCAGTATTCTTGCCTGGAGAATCCCGTGGACTGAGGAGCCTGGCAGGCTGCGACTGGAGTGACTGAGCACACACATACTTTTAAGAAAGACCAAGAACTTGAGGTCATTAAGACTGTAATAGCTTAGTCATACTCTTGATTTAATAATGGTTGTCTTAAGACATTTTAATGTGAGAGAGTCTTATTTTTATATAAGACATTTATGAGATAAATGATTGTTTTCTCTTATCCTTTTGAGGCTGTATTCAGCAAATCTTTCTGGAGCAGCACTGCTAGATGCTGGGCCTGTGGTGATAAAGACAGGCCTGCCTCTAGCTTACACTGCAGGAAGCCCCCCTGGAGCCGGCACTGACCGAGAAGCTAGGGGAGCAGACTGGACAGGAGCACAGCGAAGACATGCAGGGCGGTCAGGGGCGTGATGGTGGTGCCACATTGCTGAGGTGATGAGGGAGGGAGCAGGGACTGGAGAGGCTGGGTCTGCATGTAGGAGCCACAGAAGAATCTTCAGCGAGAGCCTGGAACCAGCTTAGGCTCCAGGGTTAGGTTGCTCTGGAGACAGTGGTTGGGGGAGCACTGTGCAAACAGCCGCCCGTGCCCTCGAGAGCTGAGGCGAGCCTGGCGTAACTCCAGGGCGATGGATGGAGAGGGAGGGTGAAGGGGAGGTGTTTTGGGGGAGGCAGGTGGACTGAATTATCAGATACCAATGATTTGAACAGATTTGGGATAAGGGACAACCATCTGAGTATTTTGGGATGTGGACCTTCATTGGGGAAAATCGGAGTTAAAAATTTGAGAGGGAGGTGAAGAGGAATATCTCATTGTACATGAACCAAAAAAGACAAGAGAGTTAGGAAAATCTTTGGTTTATTTTCCCAAGTGAGACTTGAGAAAATTTTTGCTTTTGCTTTACTCATTCTAACATTTTGAGTTTTCAGTGTATCACAGATTTGAATGGATGTCACTTGAGTTAAGAAATTTGCATTACAAAAATGTTGTCCGCTCTGTCCATCTTTGTGAAGCGCTGTGGTTGGTTTGTAGCCGAGGCTCGCAAACCTCAGTGTTGTCAGAATCACTCGTCCTGTCAAAACAAGATGATTGCTCAGCCCTGTTCTCCTGACTCCTCTGTCTGGGCCCGCCTGAGAATTTGCATTTCTAACCAGGGGTGCTGATGCTGCTGGTTCAGGGACCACGCTCTGAGAACTGCTGATTTCCCCCTGCTTCCTGCTGGGATGATTCACAGCCAGGAAACAAGGTGCCGCCCTGCTTCCTGTAGACTGAACTTTGGAATAGCGTTTGTCCACGTAGGAGCCAGACTTGGAGTTTAGGTTCGAATATCTAGATGTGAAATAAGCTTATTTTCCATTGTAGGTGCTCAGTAAATGTTTGTGGGAGAACCAAAAGCACAGGTAACTGCACTGTAAAACGCATAGCCTTTACAGGTAACTGTTTTGCTCCATGTGAAAAATAAAATTGATCATCTGTTTGGACTTAAAGTCTTAGCCCCATTTAGCTCTTGGACCCCCTTTCGTGGGTGGCTAACTCATCACTTTGAGTTTCTTGGCTTGTCTTTGGTTGGGGGACTTTTTAAAAAACTGGAGTGTGTTTTTTTTTTTTTATCTCCCAAGTTTCCCCCTTTCTTATATTTTTTACCAGTTTGATGGTCACTGCTTGTTTTACAAACCGAAGGACTCATTTTCAAAATCTTACCTGCTGTTAGCCTTTCGGCGATGGATGGAGAGGAGGGTGAAGGGAGGTGTTTTGGGGGAGGCAGGTGGACTGAATTATCAGATACCAATGATTTGAACAGATTTGGGATAAGGGACAACCATCTGAGTATTTTGGGATGTGGACCTTCATTGGGGAAAATCGGAGTTAAAAATTTGAGAGGGAGGTGAAGAGGAATATCTCATTGTACATGAACCAAAAAAGACAAGAGAGTTAGGAAAATCTTTGGTTTATTTTCCCAAGTGAGACTTGAGAAAATTTTTGCTTTTGCTTTACTCATTCTAACATTTTGAGTTTTCAGTGTATCACAGATTTGAATGGATGTCACTTGAGTTAAGAAATTTGCATTACAAAAATGTTGTCCGCTCTGTCCATCTTTGTGAAGCGCTGTGGTTGGTTTGTAGCCGAGGCTCGCAAACCTCAGTGTTGTCAGAATCACTCGTCCTGTCAAAACAAGATGATTGCTCAGCCCTGTTCTCCTGACTCCTCTGTCTGGGCCCGCCTGAGAATTTGCATTTCTAACCAGGGGTGCTGATGCTGCTGGTTCAGGGACCACGCTCTGAGAACTGCTGATTTCCCCCTGCTTCCTGCTGGGATGATTCACAGCCAGGAAACAAGGTGCCGCCCTGCTTCCTGTAGACTGAACTTTGGAATAGCGTTTGTCCACGTAGGAGCCAGACTTGGAGTTTAGGTTCGAATATCTAGATGTGAAATAAGCTTATTTTCCATTGTAGGTGCTCAGTAAATGTTTGTGGGAGAACCAAAAGCACAGGTAACTGCACTGTAAAACGCATAGCCTTTACAGGTAACTGTTTTGCTCCATGTGAAAAATAAAATTGATCATCTGTTTGGACTTAAAGTCTTAGCCCCATTTAGCTCTTGGACCCCCTTTCGTGGGTGGCTAACTCATCACTTTGAGTTTCTTGGCTTGTCTTTGGTTGGGGGACTTTTTAAAAAACTGGAGTGTGTTTTTTTTTTTTTATCTCCCAAGTTTCCCCCTTTCTTATATTTTTTACCAGTTTGATGGTCACTGCTTGTTTTACAAACCGAAGGACTCATTTTCAAAATCTTACCTGCTGTGTTGAGCCTTGTACCTTGGCAAGATGAGTCAGACTGAGGTAGCAGCGCCCTGCCCTGTTCTGGTGTCTTTGAGAACAAAAATGGGCATGAACTTCACTAATTTTGGAAACTCTAATGAGAGTTCTGGTGAGTGAAGCTCATGGTACATTGTTAGGCAGAATCCTTTTCACACCCGGGGAAGTGGAGGCCCTGAGGAGGGAGGGGCTGTCCAGAGTGGAGCAGGGGCTATCAGAGCAGGACGAGAATTGACTCGGCTCCTGGTGTCTGCTTTGGATTGTTGTTATTGCTGAGTTTATTAGAGATTAGCTTTAAAGACTAAAAACCTAAGTTGTGTATAAAAGATGAAAAAGGTAAGACGTACGGAATCATTGATTGTTGAGACCGTGCCAGGAGAGGTGTTAAACAAGTTTGTACAAATTGAGTCAACACTTCACTGTACTCTAATAGATAAGCATAGTATAGATGCCACTAACGCTGTTCGCGGGGAGGGTGGTGCAGATTACACTGGAAGAGACGCTAGGCAGCATGGTGCACGATCAAGGGAAACTGGGACCTGTTTGCTCCTGAAGGTGGGCTTAGAGTAGATAGCTATCACAGTTTGGAAGGAAGCTCTCGGTGTGTCCTTAGTACTGAAGTGACAACAGATGATCCACTCGCTCAGGACTGCCTGCGTGCCTGAAAACAATAGAAAGTAATGATGTGTGCCCTTTTAAAGGGCAGACCGATACAGAAACGCCAAAGATGTGAAATAAGCTTATTTTCCATTGTAGGTGCTCAGTAAATGTTTGTGGGAGAACCAAAAGCACAGGTAACTGCACTGTAAAACGCATAGCCTTTACAGGTAACTGTTTTGCTCCATGTGAAAAATAAAATTGATCATCTGTTTGGACTTAAAGTCTTAGCCCCATTTAGCTCTTGGACCCCCTTTCGTGGGTGGCTAACTCATCACTTTGAGTTTCTTGGCTTGTCTTTGGTTGGGGGACTTTTTAAAAAACTGGAGTGTGTTTTTTTTTTTTTATCTCCCAAGTTTCCCCCTTTCTTATATTTTTTACCAGTTTGATGGTCACTGCTTGTTTTACAAACCGAAGGACTCATTTTCAAAATCTTACCTGCTGTGTTGAGCCTTGTACCTTGGCAAGATGAGTCAGACTGAGGTAGCAGCGCCCTGCCCTGTTCTGGTGTCTTTGAGAACAAAAATGGGCATGAACTTCACTAATTTTGGAAACTCTAATGAGAGTTCTGGTGAGTGAAGCTCATGGTACATTGTTAGGCAGAATCCTTTTCACACCCGGGGAAGTGGAGGCCCTGAGGAGGGAGGGGCTGTACAGAGTGGGGCAGGGGCTACCAGAGCCGGACGAGAATTGACTCGGCTCCTGGTGTCTGCTTTGGATTGTTGTTATTGCTGAGTTTATTAGAGATTAGCTTTAAAGACTAAAAACCTAAGTTGTGTATAAAAGATGAAAAAGGTAAGACGTACGGAATCATTGATTGTTGAGACCGTGCCAGGAGAGGTGTTAAACAAGTTTGTACAAATTGAGTCAACACTTCACTGTACTCTAATAGATAAGCATAGTATAGATGCCACTAACGCTGTTCGCGGGGAGGGTGGTGCAGATTACACTGGAAGAGACGCTAGGCAGCATGGTGCACGATCAAGGGAAACTGGGACCTGTTTGCTCCTGAAGGTGGGCTTAGAGTAGATAGCTATCACAGTTTGGAAGGAAGCTCTCGGTGTGTCCTTAGTACTGAAGTGACAACAGATGATCCACTCTCTCAGGACTGCCTGCGGTGCCTGAAAAACAATAGAAAGTAATGATGTGTGCCCTTTTAAAGGGCAGACCGATACAGAAACGCCTAGCTAGAGGTTTGGGTGAAGCTCTTCTTAAGAACTGGGAGGTGGACTCATCTGAGGCCGTTCATAGTGCTGGCTGCAGGTTTTCTGCACTGATGGGGTTTTGTGAAAAGAGCACAGAGCAGTTTTATGGTGCCCAGCACCACTTCCTCAGTTTCCAGGAGTGCTGGCACCTCTCGGTGGGCATGGTTCCCTCAGCTTAGTCAGTTATCTTGAAGTGGCCTCATGACAAGAGGCCACGTCTGCTCCTGACACATCCTGAGGCAGTTGTCGGACCAGCTTGGATTCGTAGTAGCCTGAACAGTTTCTGAAACTGTGTCTTCAATTCTCCAGGCAGCAGTGCAGAATTGGTGTTTTTTTTGGTTGTTCCTTGGGCCGTGTCTGGCGGGTGCGGGCCCTGCAGCTGCCTGGCTCGTGGTCCAGCCCGAGTCCCAGCGCTCGCGCCTCCTTGGTTGCATCATCAGGGCTTTTGTTTCTTTCCTTGGGGTTTCAGGTTGACCGTGTTTAGATGTGTTTACTAGTTATGTCAAGAATTGAAAAGCACTAGAAGCATGATGGGACAGGGAGCAAGTTGGGTGTCTCAGAGCTCCTGAATGATCCAGGAAACTGACTTGGGAAATCTCTATGAATGACCATCATTTGAGGTCATTAGGAAAAGAAAAACAAGCCAAAACCCTCAAAATATCCCGTAAAGATGGGCTCTGGGAAAAAGGGCAAGTCCTTGGTGACCCAGTGTCTGCCTGTCAGAGTCGGAGCATGCAGAGGTGGCCGTGCGGTGTTCCTGAGGAGCGCGGGAGGCGGGCTGGGCGCACTGCTCCAGCCTTCTGACTTGACCTGTGCAGCAGGCGAAGCATGGTCCCCTTTGTTGCAGGTGTCCCACCCGCCATAATTGAACTGCTTTCTGTGTTTAAACCAAACATCTCACGTTTCTCTCTTGCAGATGGCCAAGTGCTGCCATTCATGTGTGCTACCTAATCAGTGATACTGCTCAGGACTGCCTGCGGTGCCTGAAAACAATAGAAAGTAATGATGTGTGCCCTTTAAAGGGCAGACCGATACAGAAACGCCTAGCTAGAGGTTTGGGTGAAGCTCTTCTTAAGAACTGGGAGGTGGACTCATCTGAGGCCGTTCATAGTGCTGGCTGCAGGTTTTCTGCACTGATGGGGTTTTGTGAAAAGAGCACAGAGCAGTTTTATGGTGCCCAGCACCACTTCCTCAGTTTCCAGGAGTGCTGGCACCTCTCGGTGGGCATGGTTCCCTCAGCTTAGTCAGTTATCTTGAAGTGGCCTCATGACAAGAGGCCACGTCTGCTCCTGACACATCCTGAGGCAGTTGTCGGACCAGCTTGGATTCGTAGTAGCCTGAACAGTTTCTGAAACTGTGTCTTCAATTCTCCAGGCAGCAGTGCAGAATTGGTGTTTTTTTTGGTTGTTCCTTGGGCCGTGTCTGGCGGGTGCGGGCCCTGCAGCTGCCTGGCTCGTGGTCCAGCCCGAGTCCCAGCGCTCGCGCCTCCTTGGTTGCATCATCAGGGCTTTTGTTTCTTTCCTTGGGGTTTCAGGTTGACCGTGTTTAGATGTGTTTACTAGTTATGTCAAGAATTGAAAAGCACTAGAAGCATGATGGGACAGGGAGCAAGTTGGGTGTCTCAGAGCTCCTGAATGATCCAGGAAACTGACTTGGGAAATCTCTATGAATGACCATCATTTGAGGTCATTAGGAAAAGAAAAACAAGCCAAAACCCTCAAAATATCCCGTAAAGATGGGCTCTGGGAAAAAGGGCAAGTCCTTGGTGACCCAGTGTCTGCCTGTCAGAGTCGGAGCATGCAGAGGTGGCCGTGCGGTGTTCCTGAGGAGCGCGGGAGGCGGGCTGGGCGCACTGCTCCAGCCTTCTGACTTGACCTGTGCAGCAGGCGAAGCATGGTCCCCCTTTTGTTGCAGGTGTCCCACCCGCCATAATTGAACTGCTTTCTGTGTTTAAACCAAACATCTCACGTTTCTCTCTTGCAGATGGCCAAGTGCTGCCATTCATGTGTGCTACCTAATCAGTGATACTCTTTTGTTTTTTCCTCCCGTTTTTGATAACCTGCACAGATGGGCAGTCCCCTCAGGGATTCAGGTGGGTTGAATTCAGCCGTGTGGTGCGTCTGTGTTAGCTCACCTTTGAGTTACACGATTTGGACTCCTGAAACACCGCAACAGTTGGCGGTTGTCACAGCCTCCTCTCGGCCCAATCAGTTCATACTGGCCAGCTTTTCGGTACACGTAGCGAGTTTGATCTTACTTGAGCTTGTCATTTCCAGTCTTTTAATGCAGTTTGTTTCTTAACTAGGTATATGTGAAGATTTCCTGGCAGTTGAGTGTGGAAACCATTGATCATCTTGTCCTTTTTCTGCCTGCTCTGTGTTGACGGGGGAGCGTGTCCAAATGAGCAAGGTATCGCCGCAGAACAGCAGCCCGGGCGTGAACGGAATCAGTGTCATCAACCCTCAGGCTCAGGCTCACGCCAGCGGCATGCAGCAGGTGCCTCAGCTGGTGCCCGCCGGCCCCGGGGGCGGAGGCAAGGCTGTGCCTCCCAGCAAGCAGAGTAAAAAGAGCTCGCCCATGGATCGCAACAGTGACGAGTACCGCCAGCGCAGGGAGCGGAACAACATGGCTGTGAAGAAGAGCCGGTTGAAAAGCAAGCAGAAGGCGCAGGATACGCTGCAGAGAGTCAATCAGCTCAAGGAGGAGAATGAACGGTTGGAAGCGAAAATCAAATTGCTGACTAAGGAATTAAGTGTCCTGAAAGACTTGTTTCTTGAGCACGCACACAACCATAACGTGCAGCCCAGTAGCACTGAAAACACGACAAGCTCTGATAACACAGGGCCCTAGACCTCACCCCTCCCAGACTTCCCAGCTCACGGCTTGACGGTTAAGGTGGGACTACCTACACCTCTCACATAAGCGGATGAACCGCCATCATTCAGAGATCCATTGAAGGTTGTTTTCTAGGATCACCCCCAAGAGCTGATGAGCTGAAAATGTTAGTTATGTAATTTGAATATCTGGTCTTAAATGATAAAGATAAAGGGATATCTTTAAATGATAAGGGGATTTAAAAAAATTTTTTTAAAGGTATTCAGTAAAACAAAGAAATGGTCCTGGAACCTTGATGTTCTTAATAAATGCTGACTTCCCAAAAAACGCTGCTTTTTTAGGTTGACAAAAGGAATGGGGAACTGGCAGGTCATAGAGAAGGGTCTTGGTTTTAGTGGATATGGTTAATTGGGTGAAAGAAAGTTGAATGCCATCTCTGTTCATCTATTTATGACTTGTTTCTAAATTATGTATTAAAAATACTTAGGGCTATAGACACCAGTCCCTTTATAATTTGGAATGATTTTATGTAGCACATTTAAACCTTGTCTTAGCACAATCAGTTCTGTTTTCCCCAACAAGTACTCATTTTTAACTAGTGATGACAAGTTACCTAAAGAAACCCCATTGCATTTTAAAGGCAGTTAAGCAGCCAGTTGGCTTAAAAATAGAAACGACATTTAGGAAGCAAATAGGTTTTTTAAAAATGAAAAGCAAAGCATAGTAGGATTACATTTCTGGGATATCTTTGGGTTTATTGGATTGGCATTATTTTGTTAAAGAAAACAAAACAATGGTTTAGAGAAACTTCTGAATCAGTTTTAGTTTCTTCAGATGCTAGTAAAGTAAGCATTTTTTAAATTTTAAATATCATTTGCACAGCCAAGTTAGTAAACCAAGCTAGTAAACCATTTTACCAGCTTATGTCCACACAGATTACTGATTAGGACTTTGAGTATTAATTGCAGTGGGTAGTTTCTCCTGTGTTAAGAGGGGCTATGAATTTTAAAAGCAAAAATGTCTTGTGAAGGATCATTTGTCTTTGATGTTAACCAACTGATTAGAAAAATACGACATCAACTCCATGCCATTTCCCAAAATAACGGCCTAAGAAAACTTGAACGTGTAAGGTTTAACGTGTAATTTATTTCACTTAAAACATGTCTTTTTAGATTGTTTTTGTGACATTTTCTAGATAGTGGGCCATTCTTCCAGACTTTTGTATGACTTTTTATTCATTTGTATGCATTTATGTCCCATAAATTATTTTAGGAGGAAAATACTGATAAAACTCAGGATATCGATGTTTTTGTGGAGACTAAAAAGTAGCAGTTGCTAAAGATGGGAGTCTCTAAGGTCTGGAGATAAGTGCTGGTAGTTTAGATTGCCCTTGTCGCCTTTTTTATTTTGAAGCACAATTTAGCTCAAATTTGTTGGAGTCTGTAATTTTCCTTTTTCAGTTTTGATTTGGGGTGACCCAGGCTCGTGGAGACTGAGTCACATCTGATTCAAAAGTTACCAGGTATCTTATTTGAACATGGTCATTTTGGGACGATGTGACCAGGATGGAGCAAATTGTACCCTTAGGTTGACGGAAGAGGGCTAAAATCATTATGTATTAAAAATACTTAGGGCTATAGACACCAGTCCCTTTATAATTTGGAATGATTTTATGTAGCACATTTAAACCTTGTCTTAGCACAATCAGTTCTGTTTTCCCAACAAGTACTCATTTTTAACTAGTGATGACAAGTTACCTAAAGAAACCCCATTGCATTTTAAAGGCAGTTAAGCAGCCAGTTGGCTTAAAAATAGAAACGACATTTAGGAAGCAAATAGGTTTTTTAAAAATGAAAAGCAAAGCATAGTAGGATTACATTTCTGGGATATCTTTGGGTTTATTGGATTGGCATTATTTTGTTAAAGAAAACAAAACAATGGTTTAGAGAAACTTCTGAATCAGTTTTAGTTTCTTCAGATGCTAGTAAAGTAAGCATTTTTTAAATTTTAAATATCATTTGCACAGCCAAGTTAGTAAACCAAGCTAGTAAACCATTTTACCAGCTTATGTCCACACAGATTACTGATTAGGACTTTGAGTATTAATTGCAGTGGGTAGTTTCTCCTGTGTTAAGAGGGGCTATGAATTTTAAAAGCAAAAATGTCTTGTGAAGGATCATTTGTCTTTGATGTTAACCAACTGATTAGAAAAATACGACATCAACTCCATGCCATTTCCCAAAATAACGGCCTAAGAAAACTTGAACGTGTAAGGTTTAACGTGTAATTTATTTCACTTAAAACATGTCTTTTTAGATTGTTTTTGTGACATTTTCTAGATAGTGGGCCATTCTTCCAGACTTTTGTATGACTTTTTATTCATTTGTATGCATTTATGTCCCATAAATTATTTTAGGAGGAAAATACTGATAAAACTCAGGATATCGATGTTTTTGTGGAGACTAAAAAGTAGCAGTTGCTAAAGATGGGAGTCTCTAAGGTCTGGAGATAAGTGCTGGTAGTTTAGATTGCCCTTGTCGCCTTTTTTATTTTGAAGCACAATTTAGCTCAAATTTGTTGGAGTCTGTAATTTTCCTTTTTCAGTTTTTGATTTGGGGTGACCCAGGCTCGTGACGAGACTGAGTCACATCTGATTCAAAAGTTACCAGGTATCTTATTTGAACATGGTCATTTTGGGACGATGTGACCAGGATGGAACGCAAATTGTACCCTTAGGTTGACGGAAGAGGGCTGTCTTGTAGGAGAAGACATGGCAGTGTCCCGCCACTCAGAGAAGCCATCATTAAAGGCCAGGAGTCCCTTCTGCATGTGACCTGAGCCCAGTTTTATCATGTGAGAGCCACTGCCCCCGGGTGGTTAACTCCCTAGAGAGCCAGGAGTCAGGACAGGGGTTTCTGTTAGAGCCCAACATCAGTGTACTGTGTGGGCGTATTGATCTCCTTGTAGGCTGATAGATGTTTTGAATAACTAACTAGGAGATGCCCCCAGAATCCTCCTGCATCTTTTACTAGCACCTCCGTGGAGATGCAGTTAGGTCACTTGAATCTTTAAGCCCCTGTAATGGGTGCTACAGACATTTTAATCTCTTCATTTACTCAACAGGATCTTTCAGAAATGCATGTCCCCATTGGAATTTATCATTACCCATTATGTGAACTGATCTAACTCTTGGAAAAGAAGCCTTAGCTAAGGAAATCATCAGGAATGTACTCAGTTATTTCAAATAAGGCTGTAACTTGGAACAGTGGATTCAGGCTTTCCTTTGACCTCTGCAAATCAGAACTGGCACAAGCAGCCATGCAGTTTTATGCATAATGTAAAAATGTTAACCGTGGTCTCAGCTATCTGACTGAAGTGTTTGGGAAGGACAGTTGTTAGTTTGATAGCTTCATCAGTATAAAATGGAGGGAAACCACGTATGGGGAGTGGGCAAGTGTTGAGCTTCGGGAGTTGTAAAAGACTTTTGTAACTTTTTTTGTTCTGTAGGTTATGTATGAACCATTAGGATATGATCTGCCGTTGCTGGTGGGTCTAGTGGTTTAGGAATTAGGCTTCCGTGTGAATTTCTAGCTGCACCCGAGTCTTCTGGGTTGGGTGCCTTCTGAGTGATCTTGGCTGTAGGTGGTGCCCGGGAACAGAGCTTCTCGCTGCTGGGCCCCTTTTAGTTACTGGGATGTAAACTTAGATACTTGGGACATTCTTACCAAGAAGGAGTAAGATTTTAATAAAATATGACCAGAACATTGAAATTCAGGTCCTGAGTGAGAAATCTCAGATTTATATAAAGACGTAGAAGTGTGTGCACTTCAGTGTTTGTTGTTACAAGGAAGGAAATCGTAGCAGCGTTTGATGTTTCTTCATCCCCATTGGAGGGCTTGGAGCTTTGTACCTGAACAACCCAGTTAAAGCACTCGGAGTGTTTTTGATGCCTTAGAAATAGAAAAAATTTTGTTTGACAAAAGCTAGGAAGGAATCAAGTCCATTCTAGAGCTGTTAGATCTGCCTCTCAGGAAAAAATCCTTTAACTTGCTCTTTTTGTTCCTGGCTTTCCTCAGTTTGTGAGATAACTCTATTTTTTTAAATATAATTTTATTTCTTTCAGCAGATTTGAAATAAAAAAAGTTTGCAATAATGACTGTATTTTATTGTGGGTTTCTTTGTTAGATGCCAAGTTTGTTAGATGTCCAAGTTGGCTTACCAGCTCTGAGTAGCAGGCAGATGCCTGCTGCCTTTCCGTGCCTAGCTCACGGCAGGGGTGAGGCAGGCATAGGGGTCAGTGAAGGCACTCTTGTCCAAGTCTGTGCTGTGCTCAGTCTGACTCTTTGACTGTAGTGCACCAGGCTCCTCTGTCCATGGAGTTTTCCAGGCAAGAATACTGGAGTGGGTTGCCATTTCCTCCTTCAGGGGATCTTCCCGACCCAGGGGTCGAACTTGGGTCTCCTGTGTCTCCTGCATTGACAGGCGATTCTTTACCACTGAACAACCAAGTCTAGACTTCCCTTCGTGATAGGAACATAGTTGTCTCTGAATTTAGAGTGCCTCTTCAGTTATATTCTTTGCCACCTATAGTGAAATTTGCTCAGTCGTGTCTGACTTTTTGCAACCCATAGACGAGCCATGGAATTCTCAGGCAAGAATACTTGGCCTGGAGTGGGTAGCCTTTCCGTTTTCTAGGAGATCTTCCCAACCCAGGGCTGGAACCCAGGTCTCCCACTTTGCCGGCAGATTCTTTACCAGCTGAGCTACAAGGGAAGCCTCTTTGTCACCTAGCCTAATGTAAAAAATATATGTACCAGAATTGGGGCTTCCCTGGTGGTCCAGTGGGTAAGGACACCGCCTTACAGTGCAAGGGGCGCCCGTTTGATCCCTGGCCTGGGAAGAGCCCACGTGCTGCAGAGCGGCTGGACCCATGTATCCAACTACCGAGCTGGAGCTCTGGAGCGCATGCGTCTGGAGCTGGTGCTCCGCGACGAGAGAGGCCACTGCAGTGGCAGGCTCACACAGGCCAAAGAACAAAGATAAATAAATGAAAGACCAATAGACATGGCCAAAAGAAAAAAAGCTAAAAAAAACCCCACACACCAGAATAGAGGAAGCAGAAACTCACAACCTGCTTAGACACCTAGTGTGTCAGAGTGTGGTCTCCGCCTTCAGGGTGGTCGGAAATGTGGGCACTGAGGCTGACAAAATGTCAAAGTTAGGCCTTCCCCCTCACAGTACGGAAGGAACGACAAAGCTCACCTTTGCCATGGTGCCGGCTAAGGCGGCACTGTCTCTCAACCATGCTGGCTTTGCTAGCCTATCCCGCAGGAGAAGGAACCAAGGACAAGGAGTCCGCGAGCCTCAAGTTCTCAGGAGCTGTACCTCAAGTGCTACGCGATTCTACTTGCTTCAGGAACCCAGGTTTAGACCGTGAGCGATCAGCCACATCTGACTCTCTGTGACCCTATTGATTGTAGCTTGCCAGGCTCCTCTGTCTTTCCATGGGATTTTCCAGGCAAGAATACCAGAGTGAGTTGCCATGTCCTTCTCCAGGGGATCTTCCCAACCCCGGGATCAAACCATCAAGCCTTGCATCCCTTGCCCTGGGAGGTGGACTCTACCACTGAGCAACCCATCCCAAAAAGGCTTCTTACTCTATGGTCCCCCTTGGCCCCTGCCCCACCTACACACCTGGGCACCCAGAGGGCTCTGCGCGGTTAGTTTCCAGGTCTAAAGCACATGTTCATGTGCCAAGAGGTAAAGAACAGAGAGGGAGACGGGCACAGAGGAAATCTTTTACTGCAAATTCCATTCTGTGTACTGATTTAGAAAGAAAACACTAGACATGCACCCCTCCATAGCGGAGTACAAACGATGGCAAGGCACACATTTCATTGCTAGGAAAGAACTGGATTTTTGAAAATAAAGAATGGGATCATTGAAAATCAGCATTCTAAAAGCCGCTGTCACTCAAGCAAAGTAGAAACATTAAGATGAACGGTGTGATGTGATCCTACAGTAGGGTTAGGAAGAAAGTTTCTCCAGGGAAGCAGCATATTTCATGTGATCAAAGGCCCACGATGCCCTGTGTGATTTCTGAGCACCCCAGGGGGCCAATCAGCAGGCCGCCTCCACAAAGTGAGCCAGTGAGGCCAGGGCCCAGCCCCCTGCCCTGGCAAACCCGCAGCTCTACTTGGGGCCAGAGAAGGGAGCAAAGGGCTTGTCCTGACCCGCCATGCACGCTTCCACCTCCTCCACCGTGCCGGGCACGCAGGTCAGCAGCTCCACGCCACTGTCGGTCACCACGACGTCCTCCTCGATCCGGACCTGGTCAGACCAACAGACACTTGTTATTTCTGCGCTGGCCTCACACGCTCAGTCTGAACGTGAGACCCGACGGCTCCAGGCTGATGCCCGCCGAGGGGGAAGAGCCCTTTCTGAGGAGTGAGCAGTACCGCCCAGGGCGGGGCGCGGGCTGGCCTCACGGCGGCCGTGGGCAGATGCAGGGAGGAAGGGCATCTGCTCCTGCCAGGCGCCCACCCTGCCTTGTCCCCTCGGGTGGCAGCCCCTGGAGCAGGCAGGGGTTTTGCAGGAATCTGCGTTGTTTGTGTTGAGGGCAGGTGACGGGCCATGAGAAAAGAATGTACCAGGTGCCTCTCAAGTGAGGAAATCAAGATCGTCCCTCCTATCCTGGAGGACAAAGAGGTGACATGCAGCAGTTATCGGGGAGGGGGTGTTCTGGGAGCAAGCAGCACTCACCCCGCCAAAACCACGGAAGCGCTGCAGGACCTCTTGGTTAAAGAAGCAGGCGCGGGCCGGGTCAGCCAGGGCCTCGTCCAGGAGGTGGTCAATGAAATAGATGCCCGGCTCCACGGTGAGCACCATGCCCGGCTCCAAGTGCCGGCGGTGCGCAGGCGCTGCAGCCCGGGCTCGTCAATCCGATCCACCCCTGGGGAGGTGGGGAGGATGAGGGAGGCAACACATTTCATTGCTAGGAAAGAACTGGATTTTTGAAAATAAAGAATGGGATCATTGAAAATCAGCATTCTAAAAGCCGCTGTCACTCAAGCAAAGTAGAAACATTAAGATGAACGGTGTGATGTGATCCTACAGTAGGGTTAGGAAGAAAGTTTCTCCAGGGAAGCAGCATATTTCATGTGATCAAAGGCCCACGATGCCCTGTGTGATTTCTGAGCACCCCAGGGGGCCAATCAGCAGGCCGCCTCCACAAAGTGAGCCAGTGAGGCCAGGGCCCAGCCCCCTGCCCTGGCAAACCCGCAGCTCTACTTGGGGCCAGAGAAGGGAGCAAAGGGCTTGTCCTGACCCGCCATGCACGCTTCCACCTCCTCCACCGTGCGGGGCACGCAGGTCAGCAGCTCCACGCCACTGTCGGTCACCACGACGTCCTCCTCGATCCGGACCTGGTCAGACCAACAGACACTTGTTATTTCTGCGCTGGCCTCACACGCTCAGTCTGAACGTGAGACCCGACGGCTCCAGGCTGATGCCCGCCGAGGGGGAAGAGCCCTTTCTGAGGAGTGAGCAGTACCGCCCAGGGCGGGGCGCGGGCTGGCCTCACGGCGGCCGTGGGCAGATGCAGGGAGGAAGGGCATCTGCTCCTGCCAGGCGCCCACCCTGCCTTGTCCCCTCGGGTGGCAGCCCCTGGAGCAGGCAGGGGTTTTGCAGGAATCTGCGTTGTTTGTGTTGAGGGCAGGTGACGGGCCATGAGAAAAGAATGTACCAGGTGCCTCTCAAGTGAGGAAATCAAGATCGTCCCTCCTATCCTGGAGGACAAAGAGGTGACATGCAGCAGTTATCGGGGAGGGGGTGTTCTGGGAGCAAGCAGCACTCACCCCGCCAAAACCACGGAAGCGCTGCAGGACCTCTTGGTTAAAGAAGCAGGCGCGGGCCGGGTCAGCCAGGGCCTCGTCCAGGAGGTGGTCAATGAAATAGATGCCCGGCTCCACGGTGAGCACCATGCCCGGCTCCAAGTGCCGAGCGGTGCGCAGGCGCTGCAGCCCGGGCTCGTCAATCCGATCCACACCCTGGGGGAGGTGGGGAGAGGGCCATGAGGCAGACCCAGGAGGGCGCGGCCCCAGGCCAGGGCCACTGCCTTGGCAGTCAGGCAGATGGAAACCGGGGAGCGAGCAGGGTACCCGCCCCTGCCCTTGCAGGCGTCCACATGTGCGGCCTGGCTCCAGCCCCTTGGGTCCCCCTGGAGCCGCGGGAGGCTCTGTGACCTCCGGGGTCTCCAGCGCAGACTCAGCCTTGCTGTGTCATCCACAGCACTTCAGATAAAACCTCTGCTCTCTGCACGCTGCCTCGGATTTCTCATGCCCCTGCCACTGGTCACCCCTGAAACGGTGCCCCGTGAACACCCAAGTGCGCACACCCAGGGCACGCTGCCCCTGCTGGCCCACGGGGGTTCCCGGGGGTCATGCTGCCTCACCCAGGCCCTCTCCCCGCCAGGGGAACAGTAGAAGCCAAACCTGTGCAAAGCCAAAAAAGCTCTTAAGGAGGCTGTGGGCCCTCCCAGGCTGCAGTTTTTCTTCCAGGCAGCTCGAGTGGAAACCAGCCCCAGTGTGCTGGGCCTGGCTCCCCTCGAGGCAGGAGGAGGCCCAGGTTTTTCCATGTGGCCTTCCAGGAGGAGGGACAGGTGCTGTAAGCAGGGCACCAGCCCTGGCTCGTGTGTGCACAAATCCATGCCCACCCCATGTGCATGGCCTCGGGGTGCGGCCCCTGAGGAGCGCACGGGGTGGCTCCATGCCATGCCATGTCCTGGGACCCCACTGAGATATGGGGACCGGCTCTCAGTCCCCTGTCCCAACACTCACATAGGTGTGGCCAGCGGGCCAGGTGGCACCTAGGACACTTGCAGAAATCTCCCTCCCTTCTCCAGGTCCTGGAGGCACCCCTCCGGCCCGTGGCCAACGCCTGGGAGCGAGCAGGCAGCAGGCGAGTTCTCTGGTTGGGTTCTCAGCTTGCCCTGCCCCGCTCGCGGCTCTACACTGGAAGCCCAGCTGCTGGGGATGGAACTGTCATTTCTGACTGTTTCGGGGCCAAGAACATCAGACTTCAATTAGTGGTTCATGTAAGGTAACCAGAAACGGGCTGGCTCAGCCTCCGTCCACAGCTGGGCACAGCAGGGAGGGCCGTGACCGAGACTGCACGAGGGAGGGGGCAGCGAGGCACCGTGTGCACGGCCATCCTGACCTGGCGGGAGCCAGGCTGGGACGCAGGGGACCCCTGGGCCCAGACGCCCATCTGGTACGGTACCCGACCCCACAGCACTCTGTGCCCAGAGAGTCTGGGCAGGAGGGCAGGGGACCCAGAAGGGCACAGTCTGGGCTGACAGTCCCTGTGCTCAGGTGGGAGGTGCGGGTGGGGGCTTGGCTCCTGCCATCTGAAGCCTGTGTGCCCCCTGGGTGGCCCCTCCCCTTCCTTCATGCTGCCCCTCCAAGAGTGGACCCCTTCTTTCCAAGGCTGTCCAAGTCGGACACCTGGTGGAGGCAGAGAGCTGATGAGGTCCCGTCTCCCTGACCTCCTTGGCGGCTGTGGGCCTGCACGGAGGCTGGGGGGCTTGCTCTAACTTGTACAGACAGCCTTGCCTCCAGAAGACTTCAGGATACCGCTCACACTGAGGGTGAGGGGCGAAGGGAAGGGATCCCAGGGGCCACAGGAGGATGGGCCTGCCCCCACCCACTGACCATGACCCTTGCAGAGCACCAGCTCGCAGGAGGCTGCCCCACAGGCCTCACAAAGAACGGCCACATCAGGGCCGGGAGAAGGATAGAGGCTGGCCCAGAAGGGGAAAGGCCGAGTGTCCAGCCCCTCGGGTCTCGGGACTCCAGCCTTGTTAAGGGCAGCGGGGGGGCCTGCCCACGCCAGGTCTGCGCGGGCTTCTGCCTGGGCTCAGGACTTGCTGGGGCCTCCACGGCACTGGGCTCCGGGCAGAGGAGACCCAGATGTGTCTGTAAGCCTGAAATAAAACAAATGACTTTTATAGGAAAAGCCATATTTTTTCCACAATGTTTATCTGTCAGAAGAATAGACTCTGTGAGCACAAAGGACCGCTTACTGGAAAAGATGAAAACAGTTTGCTGCCAATTTTCTCTGGTGGAAAAAAAAAAAGGGCTTTGGCGACTAATGAATAACGAACCTCAGTTAACAATGTCTGGAAGGCCCCGCTCTTGGCTCCCTGCGCCCAGTGTGATGGATAGAAATTAGGAAATTAAAACTGATTTTGTTTCTCCAAATTTAACTGTTTACACTTGAGGAAAAAAATAATTGAATAATAATGCTTCTCTTGAGCAATTCCTCCCCCCCCCCCCCCCCCAGAAAATCATTCTTAGAGCTTTCAAAATACCCTGCAGCGAAAAGGCCAAGGCCTTGTCTTGGCTAACTGGCTGGTGGGCCCCAGGGTGTGCACCGATTGCATAATCCGCCCCCTGCGCAGCGGGCACCTGGCCAGACGGCAGGGCCGGCTCATCCCCACCCACCAGCCTGCGGAGGCTGCAGCCACCTGCCCGGCAGCGCCTCCTGAAGCCTCAAGCACCGTCTGGGTGGTCCTTCCAAGGGCTGGTCAGTAGTAGAGGGAGGGCGAAGCCTGGCCCAGAGATGCCCACGAAAGCCTCCCTCCTCTGCCGCCGAGAGTACCTCCTGGAGACGAGGCCAGGGTGGGGGCGCCGTGCTGGCCCAGGCGCCTGGGGGGCAGAGGCTGCACCAGGGAGGGGCGGGGCAGGACTCACGAGGGGTACCGGGGTCAGCTCGTCCCAGGACGGACCCGGGCTGGCCGCCAGCCTGAGGAACCTCATCACCCCTGTGAATGAAGCCAGAGCCAGGAGGACATGACGATGGACTGTCAGTCCATCACCAAGACCCAGCCTCGGGCGGCCCTATGGGGCACTGCACAGAGACCGTCTCCCACCTTTCAGGGTGGGTGCGGCCCCCCAGCACACAGCCCAGCGCCTTGGGTAGAGCACATCTGCGGCCCACCAGGTCCCATGCAGGCGGCCATCAGCGCCGGCCCCCTCACGTCAGGCTGCCTCATCGGCGGCGACCGGGGTCGGGATGGACCCACAGGTGAAGGGCATGGAGGGGCGGCGGGTCTCGCCAGGACCCCAGACCCCGGTCCTCCTGGCCTCGTCGGTCCTGCTCCACCACAGCCGTCTCCCGGAGGGCCGGGCTCATGGGCCGCAGCGCCCACACTCACCTCGGGGTAGCCGCCCACGTCGTGCACGTCGATGCCCAGGAAGTGGCCGAGCCCGTGAGGCATGAACACGGCTCCCAGGTGGACTTGGGCCATGGCGTCCACGCTGCCGGTCAGGAGGCCGATGCGGGCCAGCTCCTCCAGGTGGATGCGGTCGGCCAGGCGGTGCATGTCGGGCCACGAGACGCCTGGGTTCAGGAGGAGGCTGCAGTGAGCCACGGCGTCAGGCCAGGGCCTCCCAGGGCAAGTCTGCGGGGCACGCGGGAAGCCCTCGTGCTGGGCCTGAGCTGAGGCGTAAGGGTGACGTGGCCCGGGGGCCTCCACACAGGGCTTTCCCACTGCAGCCCCGGACTCGAGACCCCGCCACTCTCTCCACTGTACCATCGGGGCTAGACTCCCGTCACCCATGGCCGCTCGCAGGGGCCCAGCTCCTGTTGAGCCCGCGCCTGAGGCCGGGGAGCCCAGTAAAAGCTTTGGCATCAGGAAAAGCACATGTCCCCAACAGCAGACGTGGGGCGGCCTCAGTGAGCCCCAGATGGAGGCTCAGGTGGGGGTGGGGGAGGGGCGTCCTTGCGCCTCCCCCAACCCCGCACCCCACCAGCAACATGGGGCTGAATCATCCTTGGAGCCGCCATGGGGAGCAAAGGTTTCTGGGGTGAAGGTGCAGCCGGCACAGCCCACGGGTGAACCGGCAGGGGCCTGTGCCCTGTGGCTACCAGGGCCGGGTAACCATCTCTGTAGCAGCCCAGATGTTCAAACCCGGGGATCTTATCAAACCCATCTTTGCCCCATGTGTCGCGGGCAAAGGTCACCATGGAGGGTGTCCCCGGGCACAGAGCTCCAAGGAGAGGGCTTTCCGGAGCCGCCTGGCCCTCAAGGAGGCCCTTAAGGCCCGGAGCCTTGGGTCCTCAGGAGTCACCCCCAAGGGCCTCACTGTCAGCGGGGCAGGGCTGCCTTGCCCACTGGGGTCCACTCAGCAAGGGCACGGGGCGCTCAGCCTGGGCACTAGACCAGAACCTAGGCTGCCAATGCTCCCTGCCCCACCTACGAGGGAGGAGTTGGGGGGAGGCCATGTGCCAGCAAAGCCAGCAACCCTGGGACACACAGGGCCAGGACAGGGTGGGGCCTGAATCCAGAGAGGGTGGCCAGGGCCGGTCCCTGGGGCCCCTCCATGTGAGGAGTAATCCTCGCTCCCAAGGGCCCTCTCAGCTATGCCCTGAGGATCTCGGCTGCAAGAGGAGAGCCCTGGGATTCCACACCCCGAGGGGCCTTGCTGGACCCTGCACTGGTGACGGTTGGGGGTCTGAGCTTCTGGGGCTGGCAGGGGTCAGGCGAGCCCAAGGGGTGAGGAGATGAGAGCCCAGGCTGGGACATAGGCGCCCTCCCAGACACTTGCTGGGCACCAGTCCCCGGGGTCCCCAGTCCTGCCAGAGACGCTGGGCTCATGGGCTGGGTCTGGACAGGGGCCATGGATCTCCACTGTACCATCGGGGCTAGACTCCCGTCACCCATGGCCGCTCGCAGGGGCCCAGCTCCTGTTGAGCCCGCGCCTGAGGCCGGGGAGCCCAGTAAAAGCTTTGGCATCAGGAAAAGCACATGTCCCCAACAGCAGACGTGGGGCGGCCTCAGTGAGCCCCAGATGGAGGCTCAGGTGGGGGTGGGGGAGGGGCGTCCTTGCGCCTCCCCCAACCCCGCACCCCACCAGCAACATGGGGCTGAATCATCCTTGGAGCCGCCATGGGGAGCAAAGGTTTCTGGGGTGAAGGTGCAGCCGGCACAGCCCACGGGTGAACCGGCAGGGGCCTGTGCCCTGTGGCTACCAGGGCCGGGTAACCATCTCTGTAGCAGCCCAGATGTTCAAACCCGGGGATCTTATCAAACCCATCTTTGCCCCATGTGTCGCGGGCAAAGGTCACCATGGAGGGTGTCCCCGGGCACAGAGCTCCAAGGAGAGAGGGCTTTCCGGAGCCGCCTGGCCCTCAAGGAGGCCCTTAAGGCCCGGAGCCTTGGGTCCTCAGGAGTCACCCCCAAGGGCCTCACTGTCAGCGGGGCAGGGCTGCCTTGCCCACTGGGGTCCACTCAGCAAGGGCACGGGGCGCTCAGCCTGGGCACTAGACCAGAACCTAGGCTGCCAATGCTCCCTGCCCCACCTACGAGGGAGGAGTTGGGGGGAGGCCATGTGCCAGCAAAGCCAGCAACCCTGGGACACACAGGGCCAGGACAGGGTGGGGCCTGAATCCAGAGAGGGTGGCCAGGGCCGGTCCCTGGGGCCCCTCCATGTGAGGAGTAATCCTCGCTCCCAAGGGCCCTCTCAGCTATGCCCTGAGGATCTCGGCTGCAAGAGGAGAGCCCTGGGATTCCACACCCCGAGGGGCCTTGCTGGACCCTGCACTGGTGACGGTTGGGGGTCTGAGCTTCTGGGGCTGGCAGGGGTCAGGCGAGCCCAAGGGGTAGAGGGAGATGAGAGCCCAGGCTGGGACATAGGCGCTCCCCTCCCAGACACTTGCTGGGCACCAGTCCCCCGGGGGTCCCCAGTCCTGCCAGAGACGCTGGGCTCAGGTTGGGTCTTGGGTTGACTGGAAGCCAGGGGCTGATCCAACCTCCTGGATCCCCAGGATCCCAGCTCTGAGCAGGTGGTGGTGCACCCTGTTCACGGGGCAGTGGCCAGCCCCCAGCCCCAAATGCAGGGAGGCCACCCAGTCCAGTCTCAAGACACAGCCTCAGGGGCTTCCCTGATAGCTCAGCGGTAGAGTCCGCCTGCCGATGCAGGAGACACCAGTTCAATACCAGTGATTCGGGAAGAGCCGACATGCTGCAGAGCCACTAAGCCCGTGAGCCACAACTACGGAGCCTGTGCTCCAGAGCCTCGGAGCTGCAACTATGGAGCCCATGGGCCGCAACTGCCAAAGCCCGTGTGCCCTAGAGCCCGAGTTCCACAAGAGCAGTCACTGCAACAAGAAGCCTGCTCACCTCCACTAGAGAGCCCCCACTCCCTGCAACTAGAGAAGAGCCTGTGGCAGCAGTGAAAACCCAGAAGAGCCAAAAATTAATTAATTAATTAATTAAAAAAAAAAGACACAGCCCCAGTCTACCTGCCCCGGCCCACGACGCAGGGGTGGCGTCCTGGGCCTGGAGTCCGGCTACAACCATGACAACATGCGGGGGCTAGGTCTGCACCCCTCAGGTGGAGCCAGCGTGGGGAGCTTTTCTCCTCTGGCATCCTGAAATAGAGATCTGAGTAACCAGGCCCCAGCTGGGGTGCTCACCTGCTGGCCGGCCCGGGCAGGCCTTCACCTCCAGGAGCCTTGGACGCTTGCTTTGTTAAACGGCCACGACACTGGCCCAGAAAGCTGGCTGCAGAGGCTCTGGCACCTACTGGGGGCTCTGCTCACGAATCTTCCAAGCTGTCCTTAGCGACAGTTCATCCATCACTTGTGGCCAACCCGACGCTGGGTGGGACAGCTGACGTTCGCTGTGCCCCTGTGGCGCAAGCCAAGCCCGCCCGCCTCGGCCACTGCTCTTTTCCCGAGACTGACTCACCCACCTCGCCCTCCTCGGGCCAGGCCACCAGACGCACACTGAGGTCTCTGCACGTCGGGCCCTCGGCAGAGCTGGCTGGTCGGGGACCCTCACCGTCAAGGGCTCAGGGTAAACAAGAGTCTCTCCTGGAGGGACCTGCCCACCATCCCCGTCGTCGTCTGTCCCGGTTACCTCTGTTCGCACACCTTGTTCCCCGAACAGGTGTGCTTGCTTACTTCTAGGGTCTCTCCACCCTAGAAGAGAGGGTACCTCCATGGGGCTTCCCCCAGCCTGGTGGAGCGGATGAGCGGGTCCGGGGAGGTGTGCAGCACGCTCTTTCCTAAGGCCTGGCCCTGCCCTCGGCCTCTGGGCCTAGGAGAGCCCCCAGAGTAACCCTGCAATGAATTCCGCTCTCGTCACTCAGCCAGGCCCCCGGGACCGAGGAAGGGGCTGATGCCCCAGGGCAGCTCCATCTCTCTTGGGAAGGGCCTTCTCCAGTCGCCAAGGGAGGCCCAGGAAGCAGGCTGACTTCAAACCTGGCTACCTTCCACGGCGGGGCTGCGGGCTTGGGCGGGGTGGGGATCAGGTATAAATCAAGCTCCGTGCTGGCAGCTCGGCTTTCTCCTGTCCTCGTGGGGGCCGGATGTGCGGGCCCCGGGGGTCCCCGCGGCGCCTCGAGTCTTCCTTGCCGGCGTACCCTTGGGGAAGGCCGTGCACACGGCTCTCTTGGCCGGGAGTGGGAGTTTCTGCCTGTGTGTGGTTACGGTTGTGACAGGGATTAACCCTCCAGCAACTTGGCCCCAGCGTCTGGCCCGGATGGTGGTTACGACACCCACAGCCAGGGCAGGGGCCCCTCAAGAGTGTGGAGGTTACTGTGCTCGAGCGAGGCAGCAGGGGTGGGCACGGGCCAGAGGGCCTCCCTGCCCGCCTAACGTCCCGGTGCCCCGACTCCTCAGTCCCTGCAGCCCCTGGGCACCTCTGAGCCTGCAGGCCTGGCCAGGGGCTTCAGGGGTTCCCGAATCCTGCTTACACTGGGGACCCCACACTGGGGATCACACTGCAGAGACTGTCATCTGCCCAGCCCGCCCTCCCACGGCCAGCAGGCACCAATCTCGTCCCCTCTTCCCGAGACCTCTTCTGACCCGGCGCCTCTGTGGGCCCCCGTCTCTCCTGGACTCCTGCCTGGTTCCTCTCCACTCCTCGAAATGCCTTACCCCCACTGTATCCTGCACAGGGATAGGACACCAGGCCATCTCTTCCAAACGTGGGTCAGACCAGGCCAGTCCCCGCCCCGAGGACAGAGCCCTGAGCTCCCTGGCCTTGCTTCCCTCTCCTGCCTCATACCCCACCCTCTCCTGAGGCGCCTCTGTGCCTTCCACCTGCCATGCCCTCTGGGTCGCCTCCTTGAGGGTCCTTACCTTTCCAGTCTCACTCCCCTTCCTCCTGTGGGTCTCTGGGTTGAGGCTTTCTCCAGAAAGCCCTCCCTGATTGCCCCTTCCTCTGCTGCCCGAGCTAGGTAGGGCATGGTTTCTGCACCCTGAAAAGGGGCAGCTTAGGCTCTGCTCCAAGCCTGGCGATCGTGCGGCCTGACTGGGAGCCTCCACCTCGCTGGTGGCACTCTTGTGGCCAGGGCTGTGACCCGATGGGCCCAGGATTCCTATGTGCCCCCACCCTGCTCCTCTGTGCACTCGGCCCCAGGGTGGCAGGAAGCACCTGGGTTTGCATGCACCACCTGCCTTTTGGCTCAGGGGAACCTGAGTCCTGGTGCCCAGGCCCCACTCTCTATCCTGAGCAGCCCCAAGTCACCGGCTGGCCGTCCGTGCCCACCTGGCCTCCCCGGGTCACACCTTCCCCTGATGGGCCGGGAGCCTGCTGGGCCTGCTGCCTGGGCCGGCTCCTTGGAGCCTCGGCCACATCCATCACAGCCTGGAGGCCTCCTGCCCAGAGCGTGACAGCCCTGGGGGCTCTGAGGCCCTGAGCAGAGCAGGCAAGGCAGCAGAGGGCCCCTTGAGCTACATCCTCCCAGCCCATCCAGACAAAGAGCTCACTTCATCCGAAGACAATGGCCCTCAGGGGATGACCGCGAGCCAGGCCCTGGGGGTGCAGGAGGAAAGGTTCAGGGCCGGGGTCCCAGGGCAGGCCCCGCGGGCTGCAGGGAGATGTCTGGCAGGCCACCCTGGCGTGGGGCGGAGGGCTTCCAGTCCACCCTGCCGCACAGCCCTGTCTGCTGCCAGGACCTACGGGGACCCACTTGGACTGCAGCAGAGCAGGGGCAGCAGGCGTCCCAGCTGCAGGCGTCTCGAGGCTGAGCTAAGCATGGCTGCCTCACACGGTCCCCCTGTGGTTCCCCATCCCAAGCCCTGGAGGAGAGGCCAGATAGGGCGGGAACTCACCCACTGCCCTTTGGCCAGCAGAGGGGCGTCTCAGGCCAGAGAGGGGATGGAGAGCCCTCACCAAACACAGCCCTCACTGTGCCAGCCTCTGCCGAGGGTGCCCCCGGTCTGCATGGCGCGCTGTCCCAGCACTTCTGTCTGCGGGACCTCTGGTCCCATGCCCTCTCTAAGGCGAGGCCTGAGGGGAGTCCAGACACTGCAGCCCCTGCCCCCACCAGTGAGGGACGCAGAGCCTGTAGAGGCACCCTGACCCCGAGGGTCTGCAGAACGGCCCCGCCCTGTCCTGTGGCTGCGGCCAGCTTGGACACTGGCTCAGGCCCCAGCCCTCCCCACAGCGCCTCCTCCTCTCAGGAGGCCAGGCATCCCATCCGCAAGCCCCTGGGCGCCTGTGGAGACAGGTGGCCGGCAGAAGCCTTGGAGAGAGAGACGCTTGCACCGGCTGGGAGCCAGGCATGGCTGCCGCATCCTCTCCAGGGGGGCCAGTTAGGGTGGTGCTCCCCCAGGTGCCGCAGCTGCCTGGCCGGCTCTGCCGCCCTCGTGAGGCCTCCGCGTGAGCTCAGGCCTCCTTCCCGGCAGTCTGAGTGGCCCGCTCCCCTCTGACCCCAGGTCTGCCTCCCTCTGTCCCGGGACTCTATCCCAGGATCCCTGTGTGCTCCAAGCACTGGGCCCTGCCTCTCCTCTGGGAATCCCTGAGCAGAGCAGGCAAGGCAGCAGAGGGCCCCTTG
This sequence comes from Tragulus kanchil, assembly GCA_022376925.1. Classification (NCBI taxonomy): domain Eukaryota; kingdom Metazoa; phylum Chordata; class Mammalia; order Artiodactyla; family Tragulidae; genus Tragulus; species Tragulus kanchil. Next base: position 114,596,561 of record JAIOJX010000031.1, read on the forward strand.
AGCTACATCCTCCCAGCCCATCCAGACAAAGAGCTCACTTCATCCGAAGACAATGGCCCTCAGGGGATGACCGCGAGCCAGGCCCTGGGGGTGCAGGAGGAAAGGTTCAGGGCCGGGGTCCCAGGGCAGGCCCCGCGGGCTGCAGGGAGATGTCTGGCAGGCCACCCTGGCGTGGGGCGGAGGGCTTCCAGTCCACCCTGCCGCACAGCCCTGTCTGCTGCCAGGACCTACGGGGACCCACTTGGACTGCAGCAGAGCAGGGGCAGCAGGCGTCCCAGCTGCAGGCGTCTCGAGGCTGAGCTAAGCATGGCTGCCTCACACGGTCCCCCTGTGGTTCCCCATCCCAAGCCCTGGAGGAGAGGCCAGATAGGGCGGGAACTCACCCACTGCCCTTTGGCCAGCAGAGGGGCGTCTCAGGCCAGAGAGGGGATGGAGAGCCCTCACCAAACACAGCCCTCACTGTGCCAGCCTCTGCCGAGGGTGCCCCCGGTCTGCATGGCGCGCTGTCCCAGCACTTCTGTCTGCGGGACCTCTGGTCCCATGCCCTCTCTAAGGCGAGGCCTGAGGGGAGTCCAGACACTGCAGCCCCTGCCCCCACCAGTGAGGGACGCAGAGCCTGTAGAGGCACCCTGACCCCGAGGGTCTGCAGAACGGCCCCGCCCTGTCCTGTGGCTGCGGCCAGCTTGGACACTGGCTCAGGCCCCAGCCCTCCCCACAGCGCCTCCTCCTCTCAGGAGGCCAGGCATCCCATCCGCAAGCCCCTGGGCGCCTGTGGAGACAGGTGGCCGGCAGAAGCCTTGGAGAGAGAGACGCTTGCACCGGCTGGGAGCCAGGCATGGCTGCCGCATCCTCTCCAGGGGGGCCAGTTAGGGTGGTGCTCCCCCAGGTGCCGCAGCTGCCTGGCCGGCTCTGCCGCCCTCGTGAGGCCTCCGCGTGAGCTCAGGCCTCCTTCCCCGGCAGTCTGAGTGGCCCCGCTCCCCCTCTGACCCCAGGTCTGCCTCCCTCTGTCCCGGGACTCTATCCCAGGATCCCTGTGTGCTCCAAGCACTGGGCCCTGCCTCTCCTCTGGGAATCTTGCTGTGGCCCCGGCCGTCTTTATTTACTCATCCCTGGAAGGCGCAGAAAGCAGTCGTGCAGTCTCAGCGGGTGTTTCTCTTGGCTCAGGAGCCGAACCCACAAACCAGGGGCATTTCCGCTAGGACCAGGCACGGCGCTGACCGGGTCACGGCCTCCACTGGGAGGTGACCTACCCCCATCTGAGAGCAGCCCTGTGGGCACAGGATCCCCATCCTGCCAGGCCTGGCTGGCACAGGACCCCTAGGAACAGTGCATCAGTCTTGAAGTATGGGGTGTGGGGTCTTGGGTGTGCAGTCCTAGGGGGCTCTGCTCCATCCCCCCATACACAGGAATCTCAAGGCCCCAGTGCAGGCCAGGCCTGGGCCCCCTGCGTGCTGGAGGAGCCTGGCCTCACAGTCTGCAGGGAGCAGCCGGGCTGAGCCCAGCTTCAGAGCCTGAAGCCTTATAACCGCCCACCCCCAAAGTGACACGGCCAGGCAGCTCCATAGGCCCTCAGTGTCAGGACCACGCACCAGGCCCTTTGCAATGAGCTGTGTGGCTCTGGGGACTTGCCTGTGAACCTGGCCACTTTCTGAGCACAACGGGGACTGCTTTGGTGGACAACTTTGCCAGGACACCAGCCAGGGAGGCGCCACCCCAGTCCTGCTCAGGCCCCAGCCGGTTTGCCTGAGGATGGGGCCGGCCAGGCCTTGCACAGGGATGAGGCTAAGCAGGGCCAGGAGGGCCAGAAGCATTGAGCCTGGAGCTCCCAGGGGAGCAAAGAGCCCCAGAGGAGACCGTCCCTCTGGAGCCCTACCACCCGACATCAGCCAACCTTCTCCCCACGACCGCCGCCACGCCACACCTCCCTGCCCCTCCAGGTCTCCCGCATGGCAGCCGCCCTCCACCCTCTGGACACGACTCGGGTGGGTCGGGCACGGGCTGTCGGTGCACAGGGCTCGTGAGGCTCACAGAGGAGCGTCTGCCTTGGGGGCCGCGCACCTTCAGCCACTCTCACTGGCCCAACCTTTCAGGGCAATGGAAATGCTTATCACTTCGGTGACCAACGTTCAAACGCTGCATCCCTCCTCTCCCGGGGGCAAGGCACGGGTGTCGAGGGAGGAGGCGACAGTGCCCCTCGCCTGGGGTGGCGGCTCCACACAGGCCAGGTTTCACAGGTAACAGGCGACATGTTCCGGGGTTTAAAGGTCAAAACGTATAGCAGGCTCCTGGTGAGCACCTCCCCCCTCCCCGCGTCCCGCCCCGTCTGTCTGTCTGGCTCCCTTCCTGCCCCTCCTCTGTGGATTTACGAGCACCTGGGAGTCCTGTTCTCACCACCCTGGCTCTTCCTTCGCCTTTGGTGACCTCGCCCCCTCCTGCACTGCTCTGTCTTTTTCACGACAGCCTGTCCTGGCGGTGTCCACGTGAATCCCTACCCAGAGAGGACTGTTGCTGTTTTTTAAGACACAGCACAAGACGCGGTTGTCTCCTGCAGTCGCTGAGCCAGGCCAGTCCTGTTGCCGCCGGCACCTGTCCGGGACTGAGCTCTGAGGTCTCCTTCCCTGCCTCCTTTCTGGGGCGTATCTGCGTTCCTCATCCTTGGTCTCCTGTGATCATCTGGCCTTGCTCTCGCTGGGGAAGTGAGGGTGCAGGCTCATCATCCTTCCCCGACTCCCTGGCCTCTGGAGGCCCCAGCTCTGAACGGGATGTGTTAACTAAGTTCAATGAAGTTAGCCTAGGTAACCAACTTTGATAGACAATGCCAGACACGGGAACTAACTGAAATGATTTGACATGTGAATGCCCGTCCCTGTCTTTAAGAGTTCACGACTTGAAAGTTCGTGCGTAGAGGACGTACCGTAAAATCTCCATGGGGGAATACGAGTCTGACGGCCCCACCCATCCTGATTTCAGCATGAACTCAGCGTCTGGCCTTCAAGGTGCGTCACGCCAGGTCCTCAGATGGTCCCCCAACCTCCGCTCCCCCCACACTGCAGAGGCACTCAGCTCCCGGCAAGCCAGCTGTGGAACCAAACGCGGGTGCCCCACACCCAACCAGAGGCCAGTGTCCACGCTGCCAAGCCCTCTCTGGAGCAGCCTCTGCTGTGGGACAGCACGTCCCGGAGGATGTGCGGACGTCCCAGAGGCTGGTGCGGACAGGGAGACGTGCAGGTCAAGAAAGTCGGATGGCCTTGGGGGGTGACCTCAGGCTGAGCTGCCTGACCTCTGAGCTTGGTCTCGGCTTGGTGGTCAGCCCCCATTCCCAGGTGCGACCCTGGGGACCTGCTGACGTCTGAGCCTTACTGGCTGAGCACAAAGAGGGGGCGACGGCTTCAGGTCACAGAGTGCCGGGCCTGCTTCTCAGAGTGCCCACCTCCCGGCCGCTGCATCCCGCTGCCAGGTGGTCCTCCCCGCGGGTCCGCCCCCGCCCCCACCTGGCTTCATGGCGCTCATGACGGCCCGGCAGCTCCGCAGCACCGCCTCGTAGATGGCCTTCTGGTCCGGGGTGAACTTGCCGTTGGCGGGGAAGGAGCAGGTGATGTCGGAAGCGAAGCAGTAATATTCACCGCCCATGTCGAACACGCTGCGGGAAGAGTGGGGCATGAGGCCGATAGACATCCGGGGACACCGGCGCCCCCGGTCACGCTTCCCCGCAGTCTGGCACTCAAGGCCGCCCAACCAGAGACTTCTTGCAACATGGCCCGTGCAGGCAGCCGCTTGGGTCCCCCTATCCCGCTGTCTCCTCATGGTGCACGAACAGCAATGGCCTCTGGAGGCCCCAGCTCTGAACGGGATGTGTTAACTAAGTTCAATGAAGTTAGCCTAGGTAACCAACTTTGATAGACAATGCCAGACACGGAACTAACTGAAATGATTTGACATGTGAATGCCCGTCCCTGTCTTTAAGAGTTCACGACTTGAAAGTTCGTGTAGAGGACGTACCGTAAAATCTCCATGGGGGAATACGAGTCTGACGGCCCCACCCATCCTGATTTCAGCATGAACTCAGCGTCTGGCCTTCAAGGTGCGTCACGCCAGGTCCTCAGATGGTCCCCCAACCTCCGCTCCCCCCACACTGCAGAGGCACTCAGCTCCCGGCAAGCCAGCTGTGGAACCAAACGCGGTGCCCCACACCCAACCAGAGGCCAGTGTCCACGCTGCCAAGCCCTCTCTGGAGCAGCCTCTGCTGTGGGACAGCACGTCCCGGAGGATGTGCGGACGTCCCAGAGGCTGGTGCGGACAGGGAGACGTGCAGGTCAAGAAAGTCGGATGGCCTTGGGGGGTGACCTCAGGCTGAGCTGCCTGACCTCTGAGCTTGGTCTCGGCTTGGTGGTCAGCCCCCATTCCCAGGTGCGACCCTGGGGACCTGCTGACGTCTGAGCCTTACTGGCTGAGCACAAAGAGGGGGCGACGGCTTCAGGTCACAGAGTGCCGGGCCTGCTTCTCAGAGTGCCCACCTCCCGGCCGCTGCATCCCGCTGCCAGGTGGTCCTCCCCGCGGGTCCGCCCCCGCCCCCACCTGGCTTCATGGCACTCATGACGGCCCGGCAGCTCCGCAGCACCGCCTCGTAGATGGCCTTCTGGTCCGGGGTGAACTTGCCGTTGGCGGGGAAGGAGCAGGTGATGTCGGAAGCGAAGCAGTAATATTCACCGCCCATGTCGAACACGCTGCGGGAAGAGTGGGGCATGAGGCCGATGGACATCCGGGGACACCGGCGCCCCCGGTCACGCTTCCCCGCAGTCTGGCACTCAAGGCCGCCCAACCAGAGACTTCTTGCAACATGGCCCGTGCAGGCAGCCGCTTGGGTCCCCCTATCCCGCTGTCTCCTCATGGTGCACGAACAGCAATGCCACCCTGGGCACCCCCTCTCCAGAGCAGGAAAGCGAGGGTAGCGTGGCTGCCCCCACACCACACCCTCAAGGCCTCTGCTGGCCAGGCCACTGGGTGCCTGCCTGCGGGGACTCTCTGAGGGCGGGGCGGGTATGTCCCCAGGCCCCCACCTAGCCTCCATACAGGCACTCAGACAGCCCCCCTCCCCGGGCGGCCACCCTGCAGCCAGCGTGGGGGACAGCTGAGGCCCAAGAGGCAATGTTCATGCCAGCTGGACGGGGCCTACGGACAGATGCATGCGCCCGATGGAAGACGTGGGCGGAGCCGCGGCACCCGCCTCTCACAGGCTGCGGGGTCCCCGTGAAAACCCAGCCGATGGCTCTGCTCTAACTCTGGAGTCCCCTCGGTCAGAGGAACAGGGTCCTCTCCCCACCTGGGGCGGGGCCGTGTGCTCTGCCAGGGCCCCGCTGGCCAAGCCCTCTCCCCTGAGGCCAGCTGGCCCCCAGCAGCGCCGGGTCACAGAGCAGAGACCGGGAGGCCTGGAGGCGGGAGTGGAGTCTGGGAGGAAGGAAGACGTGGGAGCCGGGAGCCCCCGCCAGCAGGGGCAGGCGGCGCTGGGACAGACAGGCGGGCCGCTGAGTCAGGAGGCCGGGCCGCTGGGGCTGCCCTCTGGACCCCCGAGCAGGGGCCCCGAGCCGGGGCTGGGAGGGAGTGCAGCGGGCGGACCTCCACACCCTCGCCGCTGGCCGGGCGCACCACCCTACAGTCGGGGGCGGGGAGAGTCCCACCCCAGGCACCCTCCGCGCTGAGGGGCTGCTGGGCTGCGGTGTTTCACCCACATTGAGAGGAGTGGGGGACTCAGAATGAGTGGCCTCCCCATCCCGTTTGCCCCCCAGCAGGATGCTGGACAGCAGGCACAGAGCTGGACCACCACCAGCCCCTCGGCCCCATCATGGGTCAGGGTCAAGTCATGACGTCGATGGTGACCGAATGGACCGAGGGACAGCAGGCCAGCCTCAGGCCAGGCCCCTGCACCCCCTCCAGGACCGAAGAGCCGGCTGGGGCGGAGGTGCTGAGGGGCTGCCTCCCCTGGGCCTGGCCTCGCCGCATGGCAGGTAGGGTGCAGGCGCACACATCACGGCAAACTGGAGCCCCCGAGGCAGAGCCACGCTCGCCACGGGAAGGGCCTCTTAAACCCAAATTCTAACAGTAAACCCGACAGCGCCACCGACATCGCGGACGCGGCCTGCGTGCCTGTCTCTGGGGACCCCCACCCCAGCACCTGGCCCCGCAGGTGGAATGCGGGGTTGGCCACGCGGCCAGACGGCAGCGGCAGGCACTCCACAGAAACGGGGCTGTTTCTAAAGGGAAACCGCGAGTGCACGGGATCCCAAGACCCTCGGCTGGAATCCCAAGACCCCAGTCAGGCCCTTTTTAATCTTTTTCCGGTTGCAGGACACCACGAACAATGTCAACAGTGCAAAAAAGCACCAGATAAGAACTCAGGTGATTCTCCGAGGCTGGTGGAGAGCCACACCAGTAGGGCGGGGGACTTCGAAGGGGCTGGGTCGAGGTCAGAGATTCTGGGGGACCCTCCCTTCCTGGGATGGGCCAACGCAGGGGGGACTTGGGCCTCCCTCGAGGGGACCCGCCCAGGCCCGGTGCGGGAGCCGAGGATCCAAGGGCAGGAGGCCTCAGCAGACACACCCAAGCACGTGTTCCCCAGGACTCTGCAGATGCCCCAGCGGGTGGGGGCTGGCGGCTGTCTGCAGCTTTATTCTGCCCGGGGCACAGCCCCGGCCCCAAGCTGGCCAGGAGGACGGGGCATAGCAGAGTCCTAAACTTCAGGGAAACTGAGGCTCTGAACACTGGCTTGGCAGAGTCCCAAGTCAGGGGTCAGCCGCTCAGAGCCCAGGGACAGGCTCTCCTGTCCTCGCCCCACACTCCGCCTTCAGGGTCTGAGATGCCGCCACGCTGCGGGCGTGTGTCCTCCGCAGCCAGGGGGCAGGCAGGCCTGGGAGTGGAACCGTGTGGAGGCCGTGGCCCAGCTTCACCCAGGGCGCGGAGATTCTTATTTGGGCTCCTCAGAGGCAACAAAGGAGAACGGTCTGTGGTCTGTTGATTCAGAACATCCAGGAAGGGCCCAAGCAGACAGGACCGAGCCAGCGGCGTGGGGGCACGGATTCCCGGGGGCCACCACATCAGAAGGCGACCTGTAGCAGCACCCCCCAGGCAGAAAGTGCCACTGGACTGTGCAGAGCTCAAAGAAAAGCAGAAATTAAAACTATTTAAAAAGCCAGGAAGCCCACAGAAGCTCAGCAAACACCAGAGGCCTCCACAGCAGTGAAAACAGGACCCTCCCGCAGGGCAGCCGTGCCTCCTGACCAAGCCTCAGAAACAAGAGCAGGGGAAGGGGGTGGCGCCTCAGCCAGCCTGGCTTTATTGCTCAGATTCTAGATCCCTTCAGCTGCACTTTTCTGGTGTTGCTGTAAAATCATCCGCTTTCTGGAGAAGGAAGTGTACACCCAGCCGGCCAGCTCCGTCCTGCCCGGCGATGCTCGGGCACTGGGCTGACGTCTATTTTGGTGCTTTCAGTTCCTTATCTTCTTCTGCTTTTTCCTTTTTAAATCCCTCAGAGAGTTCCTATATGTATAAGTTACTCAGATGTCAAGCCATTCTGGGGCCCTTTTGGGATGGGCCAACGCAGGGGACTTGGGCCTCCGTCGAGGACCCGCCCAGGCCCGGTGCGGGAGCCGAGGATCCAAGGGCAGGAGGCCTCAGCAGACACACCCAAGCACGTGTTCCCCAGGACTCTGCAGATGCCCCAGCGGGTGGGGGCTGGCGGCTGTCTGCAGCTTTATTCTGCCCGGGGCACAGCCCCGGCCCCAAGCTGGCCAGGAGGACGGGGCATAGCAGAGTCCTAAACTTCAGGGAAACTGAGGCTCTGAACACTGGCTTGGCAGAGTCCCAAGTCAGGGGTCAGCCGCTCAGAGCCCAGGGACAGGCTCTCCTGTCCTCGCCCCACACTCCGCCTTCAGGGTCTGAGATGCCGCCACGCTGCGGGCGTGTGTCCTCCGCAGCCAGGGGGCAGGCAGGCCTGGGAGTGGAACCGTGTGGAGGCCGTGGCCCAGCTTCACCCAGGGCGCGGAGATTCTTATTTGGGCTCCTCAGAGGCAACAAAGGAGAACGGTCTGTGGTCTGTTGATTCAGAACATCCAGGAAGGGCCCAAGCAGACAGGACCGAGCCAGCGGCGTGGGGGCACGGATTCCCGGGGGCCACCACATCAGAAGGCGACCTGTAGCAGCACCCCCCAGGCAGAAAGTGCCACTGGACTGTGCAGAGCTCAAAGAAAAGCAGAAATTAAAACTATTTAAAAAGCCAGGAAGCCCACAGAAGCTCAGCAAACACCAGAGGCCTCCACAGCAGTGAAAACAGGACCCTCCCGCAGGGCAGCCGTGCCTCCTGACCAAGCCTCAGAAACAAGAGCAGGGGAAGGGGGTGGCGCCTCAGCCAGCCTGGCTTTATTGCTCAGATTCTAGATCCCTTCAGCTGCACTTTTCTGGTGTTGCTGTAAAATCATCCGCTTTCTGGAGAAGGAAGTGTACACCCAGCCGGCCAGCTCCGTCCTGCCCGGCGATGCTCGGGCACTGGGCTGACGTCTATTTTGGTGCTTTCAGTTCCTTATCTTCTTCTGCTCTTTTTTCCTTTTTTTAAATCCCCCCCTCAGAGAGTTCCTATATGTATAAGTTACTCAGATGTCAAGCCATTCTGGCATGCAGGGGTGAAAGCTATCGCTCTGGTAAATCATCTCCCCAACTCCGCCGCGTCCCCGCCGTCCGTCCTCTGAACGCACGCTGACGACAGAGAATTCGCTCATCCTTTGGCTCAACACAGAGCCCAGGATCCCTCCTCCCGGCTGCCTGGGGTCACCCACTGGGGACCCCACCAACTTTGGCCGCATGAACACGTGTGATAATCCAAGCCATCTGGGGAGATATTACACGTCTCCGAGCCGTGTGCTGGCGTCTCGTCCCTCTCATGTGTTCATCTGGTTCTGCCTCTGGCTCGGAGGAGAGGTTCTGTCTTCTGTTGGCTCCTCCCGGGCAGCTTCAGGCCCGGGCTACCTGCCACCCCTGGCCCACCCAGGCCCTCCCCAGGTCCCCCTGTTTCACCCCCCTCCAGTCTTCTCGGGCTACTGCAGGCGGAGGCCGATGAGACGGCTCGGCCAGTGAGATGAGGCCTGGAAGGGGCTGGGGAAGCGTGGTGCCACGGGAGGGCCGCTGTATGCAGGCGGCAGCTTCATTTGACTCTCCGGGGCTGTGGCCTTGCTCCCAGCTACCTCCCATCCCAGACAGGTATGGCGCACACGCGTGTATGGGCGTGCACGCCCTCACAGACCTAATCACCTCAGCTCGGCACTTCAGACCTCAACTTGCCCCCGCCCCAGTGTGCGTTCCAGACCAGGCTGGGGGTTTCTGAGCCGTGGGAATCTCCTGCTTCACTCCAGACCTCAGCGAGAGGCACAGAGGAAGGCGGACCAGTGACTTTCTCGCAGGACAAAGCCCACAGGCCAACCGCCGGCCCCCAGCCGGACTGTCTGTGCAGGGCCTGCCCCGAGAGGAAGGCCACCGCTCGGAGCCTTGGAGGTTCCCTCAGTGCCATGGGCTGCCTCCCCACGTCGACTTCTCCCCGCTGCTCTCTGGGCATCCCTGCTTCCCACCCCCAGCCGCGGGCCAGCTGTTCCCATGGGGCCCGGGCAGACAAGAAAGTCACCCGGGCAACTGGCCCCAGGACCCCCGGGACAAGAGCAGGCACGAGCTGCGGGCCTTCCGTGTGTCTGGGTGGATCTGCCGTTCACCTCTCTACAGACGACGTGGGGAGAGCAGAGCACCAGTGGGGGTCGCGGCCCCAGAAGGAGGCTATGCAGCACCCCACTCGGGGTGTGGGTGGGGCCTGGCGGCCGCCCCTCTGGGGTGGAAGGCAGTGAGTCGGGGTCACGCGCACGGCACCCGCTTCGTTCCACTTTTCAGTACGCGGTGTCCCGTGGCATCCGGGAGCGCCCGGGCTGACTGGACCGGAGCTTTCACGCTGCGGGCTGTGACGTCAGCTGTGTGGGATGCAGGGCAGCAGCACAAACAGACAGCACGGGGCGGGCCGTGGGCTGAGGGCGCCTGGCCCCCGCCGCGATCCGTCTGCCTGCACGGTGCTGGGTGAGAACATAACGGCTGCTTCCGCCCGGGAGGCAGGTTGAAGGGCCGCGGGCACTGCTCTGGACGGACGGCTGACCAGGGCCTGGGCCCTCCTGAGCGTGTTCTTTTGCCCCCAGGACTGCGGCATGTCCTTGAGACCATCAGTGCCTCCGGATGGGGCTGGCTGGTGACAGCTGAGTTGTCCTCTAAATATACATAAAGGCATAATGCTCAGTCGCGTCTGACTCTTTGCAGTCCTATGAACTGTAGCCCATCAGGCTCCTCTGTCCATGGAGTTCTCCAGGCAAGAATACTGGAGTGGGCTGCGCGGCACCCTCAGTCAGTGCCAGACCTCAACTTGCCCCGCCCCAGTGTGTTCCAGACCAGGCTGGGGGTTTCTGAGCCGTGGGAATCTCCTGCTTCACTCCAGACCTCAGCGAGAGGCACAGAGGAAGGCGGACCAGTGACTTTCTCGCAGGACAAAGCCCACAGGCCAACCGCCGGCCCCCAGCCGGACTGTCTGTGCAGGGCCTGCCCCGAGAGGAAGGCCACCGCTCGGAGCCTTGGAGGTTCCCTCAGTGCCATGGGCTGCCTCCCCACGTCGACTTCTCCCCGCTGCTCTCTGGGCATCCCTGCTTCCCACCCCCAGCCGCGGGCCAGCTGTTCCCATGGGGCCCGGGCAGACAAGAAAGTCACCCGGGCAACCGGCCCCAGGACCCCCGGGACAAGAGCAGGCACGAGCTGCGGGCCTTCCGTGTGTCTGGGTGGATCTGCCGTTCACCTCTCTACAGACGACGTGGGGAGAGCAGAGCACCAGTGGGGGCCGTGTCCCCAGAAGGAGGCTATGCAGCACCCCACTCGGGGTGTGGGTGGGGCCTGGCGGCCGCCCCTCTGGGGTGGAAGGCAGTGAGTCGGGGTCACGCGCACGGCACCCGCTTCGTTCCACTTTTCAGTACGCGGTGTCCCGTGGCATCCGGGAGCGCCCGGGCTGACTGGACCGGCGCTTTCACGCTGCGGGCTGTGACGTCAGCTGTGTGGGATGCAGGGCAGCAGCACAAACAGACAGCACGGGGCGGGCCGTGGGCTGAGGGCGCCTGGCCCCCGCCGCGATCCGTCTGCCTGCACGGTGCTGGGTGAGAACATAACGGCTGCTTCCGCCCGGGAGGCAGGTTGAAGGGCCGCGGGCACTGCTCTGGACGGACGGCTGACCAGGGCCTGGGCCCTCCTGAGCGTGTTCTTTTGCCCCCAGGACTGCGGCATGTCCTTGAGACCATCAGTGCCTCCGGATGGGGCTGGCTGGTGACAGCTGAGTTGTCCTCTAAATATACATAAAGGCATAATGCTCAGTCGCGTCTGACTCTTTGCAGTCCTATGAACTGTAGCCCATCAGGCTCCTCTGTCCATGGAGTTCTCCAGGCAAGAATACTGGAGTGGGCTGCCCGTCTCCTTCTCCAGGGGATCCTCCCGACCCAGGGATGGAACCCGAGTCTCCTACATTGCAGGCAGACGCTTTGTCCTCTAAGGAGACAGCAAAGCAGGGGGCTGAGGGGACTGTCCTGGGCTGGGCTTGGAGGCAACACTCATTCTCTAAAGCTGACTAAGGCCTCAGGCACCAGGACAAGGGGGGATTTGGGGACCCCTCATTGTGGCCCTTCTGCAAGCTGGGGAGGAGCCCCAGGCATGACTTGCCCCCAGGGAGGCGCACACAGACGCCAGACAGACCTCCGACGGAGTGGCCCTCAGGAGCAGGCAGAACTGTTCCCACCCGTGCCGGAGGAGCCCCAGCGAAGCCAAGGGGGCTGCTGCGGCCCCGAGTGAGCAGCAGGCACCCCAAAGCCTGCGGGGGTGGGGCAGATGTCTGTGACGGAGCTGCAGGCTGTTGCCCCAGGCACGGTGTGATGGAGGGGCGATGTGGGAGCGAGCTCCCCAAGCAGTTTAAACGAACGTCTGGTCCAGGGAGTTCCCTGGTGCTCCAGTCATTAGGAGTCCGCCTTCCAGTGCATGGGATGCTGGTTCGATCCCTGGTCGGGGAACTCAGATTCCACGTGGCGCAGGGTGCTGAAGTCCGTGCACCTCAACTAAAGCTGAAGCAACGTTCCCATGAGCCACAACTAAGACCCGGTGCAGCCAAATCAGTGAAAAAATACTAAACTAGCTTCTAGTCCACGCCAGACCTGTGGAAAGATCAGGGAACTAACTTGAGAGATGCACAGGGAGGAGCCGGGTGGTAACGCTGCTGATGGCAGGAGGCTGGCCGGGGAGGAAAGAGCTGCTGGCCACACGCCTCGTGCAGCTGCCTCCTCCTCCTTGGTCTGACGCCACCTTGGCCTAGGCAGCCGCTGCACCTACCACCCACAGGCTGGCGACACTTGGTGTGTCTTTCGGGGCCTCCCTGGGAGGAACCTGGGAGCCCTTACTTCTCTGGGTTTCGATCCAGTGAGCCGAGGCGGCCCTCCACTGGTCAGCAGGACAAGGCCGGGGATTCAGGCTGAGCATTACTGAGATAAGGAGACAGAAGAGGCCCTAGTCCCTGGTCAGGGAAGGAGAGGTGACAAGGGCTGGCTGCTGAGCAGGGATTCCTAGGCAGCGCTAGTGGTAATGAGCCCTCTGCCAAGAGACGTAAGAGACGGGGGTTCCGTTCCTGGGTCGGGAAGATCTCTTGGAGGAGGCCGTGGCAACCCTCTCCAGGATTCTTGCCCGAAGAATCCCATGGACAGAGAAGCCTGGAAGGTTGTAGTCCATAAGATCGCAACGTCGTACACGACTGAAGCAACTTAGCATGCTGAGAGGCAGCCGAATGGGGCCGGGACAGGCCTCTCCACCACTAACCAGGCCGGCCACCGGCTCCCACAGCCCAGGACACAGGCCATAGCCAGCAGGGGGAGCCTGGCCAGCCAGCACGTCCTGAGACAACGCTGCCCTCTGCTGGCCAGTGCTGGGAGGTCCGGCTTGCCACCCATCAGCCACATCCTGCCTGCAGCTGGGCAACCCGGGCCTAGGCATCCTTTGACTCGGGCATCTAGAAGGTTCTGAGAGTGGCCACAGGGCACCCTACCCCAGGAACCACCCCCCGCCACCTGATCAGATGATGTGGGGGGGGGAGGCGGTGGCACGTGGGGAGGGCTGGCCCAGCTGTTTTCCAAATCAGAGCCCACTGGAGGCAGACCCTGGACCCTCCCCACCTCTGACCCCTGGGGTGTGCCCACTGGGCCCAGGGGAGGTGAGGCATTCAACTCCCGGTGCACTACTTCCTTGGGGACAGTGGTGCCCCGTGGTGGCCCATGGAGGGTACCAGCCCTGGGCGCCTCCACCCAGCTTGGTGACTAGGATCGAAAGCCCAGGCTGGTTCCGGGAGGGCGGGCAGTGCTGGATGCTGACCCAGTCACAGCCTCGCTTGCCACCACAGGCTTGGGACTGATCCGGTGGGGAGGGGTCTTCTGGGGCTCCCACTCAGGAAGGATCCCTGCTGACTTCAGGCACGGTCCCCTGGGTGAGCTCGGGGAAGGGTGTTAATCAGAAGTGAGCCACACTTCTGTGACCATGTGTTAGCAGCTCTGCCTGCTTTCGCCTTAAAACAGAAACAGAAAGCGACTAAGGCCTTTTGGAGGAGCGACTTGAGGATGGGGCCCATGGTGAGGCCTGAGAGCCACGGCAGGAATGGAAGCAACAGCAAGGCCCCGGGAGGCCCCACAAGAGGCCACGTGCCTCTGGGCCAGCCAAGAGGGAGACCCGTGGGGACCCGAGGCCACATCAAAGTCCAGTTTCCCACCTCAGCCCCGGCCTCCCGGATCCACGCAGAGCAAGTGGGGCAGCGTCCAGCTCAGATACGTGGGGGTGGGCGGGGCTGGCGCGGTACAAGGAGTGACCTTCAAGAATCCTCTTAGCTCTGCGGTGATGGGTCTGATGCAGAGTAACAACCAGCACATCTAACTCACAGGGACTTTCATGCCCCAATTTCCCAGCCCAACTCCCAGGAAGGGCCTGGCACTGGAAGGGCAGAGAAATGGCCAGCTCCACGCTCCGCCTGGCACACGCCTCGAGGACAGTTCAGGGGCTGAAAACACGGAGCAGGCAACCACGTGACCTGAGAGGTGTCTGAGCAAACCGAGCCGTCCTGCGCTCCACGGGGGCTCTCGCCTCCAGTCTCTGCTGGGAGTGCCGGAAGGCGGGCCTGGGGCACAGGCCCTCCAGGACACCGCAGCCGGGCGGCTCTCCTGCCAGGGGCCCCCTGGGTCAGCTCCACACTCTAGCTTCATCCCTACGATCAGTGAGGCCTCCTGGAGCTGGGTGCTGTTTCACCCCCAATGACGGATGGAGAAACTGAGGCTCAGAAGCGTCGCGTCGCCGCTGCGGGCAACAGGGACTTGGGCCCTGGAGCTCTGGTGCTCGCCACAGGTGGGGCTGGAGGAGAGGCCTGGGCAGTGCTGGATGCTGACCCAGTCACAGCCTCGCTTGCCACCACAGGCTTGGGACTGATCCGGTGGGGAGGGGTCTTCTGGGGCTCCCACTCAGGAAGGATCCCTGCTGACTTCAGGCACGGTCCCCTGGGTGAGCTCGGGGAAGGGTGTTAATCAGAAGTGAGCCACACTTCTGTGACCATGTGTTAGCAGCTCTGCCTGCTTTCGCCTTAAAACAGAAACAGAAAGCGACTAAGGCCTTTTGGAGGAGCGACTTGAGGATGGGGCCCATGGTGAGGCCTGAGAGCCACGGCAGGAATGGAAGCAACAGCAAGGCCCCGGGAGGCCCCACAAGAGGCCACGTGCCTCTGGGCCAGCCAAGAGGGAGACCCGTGGGGACCCGAGGCCACATCAAAGTCCAGTTTCCCACCTCAGCCCCGGCCTCCCGGATCCACGCAGAGCAAGTGGGGCAGCGTCCAGCTCAGATACGTGGGGGGGGGCGGGGCGAGCGCGGTACAAGGAGTGACCTTCAAGAATCCTCTTAGCTCTGCGGTGATGGGTCTGATGCAGAGTAACAACCAGCACATCTAACTCACAGGGACTTTCATGCCCCAATTTCCCAGCCCAACTCCCAGGAAGGGCCTGGCACTGGAAGGGCAGAGAAATGGCCAGCTCCACGCTCCACCTGGCACACGCCTCGAGGACAGTTCAGGGGCTGAAAACACGGAGCAGGCAACCACGTGACCTGAGAGGTGTCTGAGCAAACCGAGCCGTCCTGCGCTCCACGGGGGCTCTCGCCTCCAGTCTCTGCTGGGAGTGCCGGAAGGCGGGCCTGGGGCACAGGCCCTCCAGGACACCGCAGCCGGGCGGCTCTCCTGCCAGGGGCCCCCTGGGTCAGCTCCACACTCCAGCTTCATCCCTACGATCAGTGAGGCCTCCTGGAGCTGGGTGCTGTTTCACCCCCAATGACGGATGGAGAAACTGAGGCTCAGAAGGGTGGCCTCTCCGCTGTGGGGAACAGGGACTTGGGCCCTGGAGCTCTGGTGCTCGTCCCCACAGGTGGGGCTGGAGGGAGAGGCCTGGGAAGGGCTGGCCACCCCTCGGCACCCACTCCCTGCCTTCTCGGGCAGCGTGATTGCTCTGGACCAGCTCAGACCCCACCAAACAGCCCCATTCCTAAGTGCTAGTCTATCTCTGGGGCATCTTCACCTGGCATCAGGCACTGACTCCCAGAGCATACCGCAAGACGAGCAGCTCGGGACAGTCACAGCCCTGAGGGGTACCAGGCTCCTATTTTGGTTTCCTACCTTATGATGAAGTGCTGTGACTTTTATGTTGGGATAACAGAGTGATTTATTATTTACCGAACACAGTCGGCGCTCGGCAGATCAATTTCAATAAAACAATGGATTATAAATGCCGCCGGCAATCTGGCAGTAGCAGTAATCAACAAAACATGTTGTTCTAAATGCTGCATAATAAATTGACTATAATAAACTCATAATTATTCTACTGGCTACATTTCAAAGTTAGCACTAGAAAAATAAAATCACCCACTTGGGCTTGGCATTTCCATCCACGGGATTCCCGGGATCACGCCTGTCCCTCAAGCTGCAGGAGACGCAGATGCCACACGCAGCCCAGGAGGGCTGGGGCCGCAACGGGGCGAGCGGAGGCCTGGTACTCGGTGCCCCTGGTCAGCCAGGGCCCACTGCGCCAGGGGCCCCAGGAATACAGCTGGAACCAGCCTCTCCTGGGGGGAGGACTCTCTTGGGACAGATAACGAGGAGAGAGGAGAAGCCACCACTTCCTCTGGGCTGTGTGAACTCACAGAGAAGACAGACGTGGAGCCCCATGGCCCTGGCGCAGGGCCCTCCAGAGGAACAGCTCTGGATGCTGGTGCGGCGGCCGCTCTGCCCGCCTGGGACTGGGTTCCCACGTCCTGGCTCAGTTGGAACAGGCCGCAGAGTCAAAAGCGCTAGGGCAGGTTCTAGGAGGCGCGAGTCCCTGAAGCCACCAGCTGGGTCTCTCTTCGGGGCCACCAGTAGCCCAGCTGCGGGCCGCCCCCGTTCCTTAGTCTCCAGCTGCGTCAAGTTAGAAGCAGCCGACCGCTCCCCACCCCCCACCCAACCCCTCTGGCTCTGCACCTGCACGCTCCTTGTGTCTCAGTGACTCCGTTACACACCAGGGTAAGGGGATGGGAGACGCCCGGTTCACGGGCTCAGAGTAAGCAAATCTACGTTACGCGTGGTCCCTGGTGCCAGGCAAGGGCAGAAGCCCGTCCAGTTCTGCGAGCCCTTGACCCTTATGCCAGGAAGGGCCTTAGACCCTCTGGGGCTGGAGGCGGGAGGGAGCGGCAGCAGCCTCAGTGTCCACGCTGGTGTCCCCTCTGTTGTTCTTGTTCCTGCCCTGCCGGCCCAGGCCCTGGGAGAGTGCGTCCACCCAGCCCTGGCAGCCCTGCCAGCCCTGCCGCATCCCCGCTGCTGCCCCGCCTGGTGCCAATGCGCTGTGCTGTCTGCACCGACAGGCGGTAAACTGAGGCTCAGAGCGGGAACCCAGGGGTTCTGTTTCCTCCCTGAAGGCTGAGCTGGGATCCTGCCCACAGGGTCCCGAGCCAGAACATACCACCCAGCGACGGACCCGGGTGAGCCGACATGGCAGCCACTGGGGCCCTGGGCTCGGGCGGGTTTCTGAAAACACTGAGCCGTGACAGTTCAGAGGGGGCCTCTCTCAGCTCCTATCCCCTGAGGGCTGTGGGCCAGGGCCCCCGTGGGTAAGTCACCCACTCCCTCCCCAACGCCGGGTCCCGCTCGTGCGCAGGCATGAAAAACACCAGCTCGGGGCTAGAGCCTAGCAGGGCTGGGGCGCAGTGCTGGTGGGAAGCACAGAGGGAGGGGCTGGCTCAGTTGCCTTAGCAACAGGAGGGAAAGGACCAAAGGACCCGTGGGGCAGCGTGGTCCTCTTCTCCTGCCCGCATCTGTGGGCTGCTGGCCAGGGTGGCTTGTGGCCTCTGGCAGCTCTCAGTCGCCTCTGGCGGCCTGGATGCGCCCCGCCTGACATCAGGGAGGTGGAGAGCACAGGCAGGGAGAGCAAGAACGCGCGAGATGAGGGACGGTCCAGGTCAGCAAGGTGCCCACAGGCCTCTGCCAAGGCCAGAGCGGCTACACAGAGAAGCGGGCTGAGTGTCCAGAGGAGGCCCGCACACCAGGTGCCTGGGAGCAGGGTCCGAGACGCCGCCAACAGGGCAGAGTTCACGGGAGGGCTGGAGGCCGTGGGTCCTGGCCATACCTGCTCCATCGCGGCTCCAGGAGCGGTGAGCACATCCAGCAGTGCTCAGGAAAGCCCCGCCCCCAGCCCTGAGTGCGGCCAGCATGGCTGACCTCCCAGACGAATGATGCTCATGCCATGGAGTCCTGAGGGGCCCGGCCTCCAGCCCCGGGCTGGAGCAGCAAGCACGGCAGGAGCAGGCCCTCCTCCACGGTGGGCCTCACCCCCAGAGCACAGGGCCCCCGCTCCCCTCTCACGGCCTCCTTGGTCCTGGAGAGGAGGCCCCGTGGAGGCCGAAGCCTCGGCAGGGAAGCCTAGGCCCAGAGCAGGCGGGGCCGTGCCGTCATCAGCCCGGGTGGGACTGAGGACCCCATCAACAGCCCCGCGGCTGGTGCCGAGTCTCTCCGGGAACCCAGGGGTTCTGTTTCCTCCTGAAGGCTGAGCTGGGATCCTGCCCACAGGGTCCCGAGCCAGAACATACCACCCAGCGACGGACCCGGGTGAGCCGACATGGCAGCCACTGGGGCCCTGGGCTCGGGCGGGTTTCTGAAAACACTGAGCCGTGACAGTTCAGAGGGGGCCTCTCTCAGCTCCTATCCCCTGAGGGCTGTGGGCCAGGGCCCCCGTGGGTAAGTCACCCACTCCCTCCCCAACGCCGGGTCCCGCTCGTGCGCAGGCATGAAAAACACCAGCTCGGGGCTAGAGCCTAGCAGGGCTGGGGCGCAGTGCTGGTGGGAAGCACAGAGGGAGGGGCTGGCTCAGTTGCCTTAGCAACAGGAGGGAAAGGACCAAAGGACCCATGGGGCAGCGTGGTCCTCTTCTCCTGCCCGCATCTGTGGGCTGCTGGCCAGGGTGGCTTGTGGCCTCTGGCAGCTCTCAGTCGCCTCTGGCGGCCTGGATGCGCCCCGCCTGACATCAGGGAGGTGGAGAGCACAGGCAGGGAGAGCAAGAACGCGAGATGAGGGACGGTCCAGGTCAGCAAGGTGCCCACAGGCCTCTGCCAAGGCCAGAGCGGCTACACAGAGAAGCGGGCTGAGTGTCCAGAGGAGGCCCGCACACCAGGTGCCTGGGAGCAGGGTCCGAGACGCCGCCAACAGGGCAGAGTTCACGGGAGGGCTGGAGGCCGTGGGTCCTGGCCATACCTGCTCCATCGCGGCTCCAGGAGCGGTGAGCACATCCAGCAGTGCTCAGGAAAGCCCCGCCCCCAGCCCTGAGTGCGGCCAGCATGGCTGACCTCCCAGACGAATGATGCTCATGCCATGGAGTCCTGAGGGGCCCGGCCTCCAGCCCCGGGCTGGAGCAGCAAGCACGGCAGGAGCAGGCCCTCCTCCACGGTGGGCCTCACCCCCAGAGCACAGGGCCCCCGCTCCCCTCTCACGGCCTCCTTGGTCCTGGAGAGGAGGCCCCGTGGAGGCCGAAGCCTCGGCAGGGAAGCCTAGGCCCAGAGCAGGCGGGGGGCCGTGCCGTCATCAGCCTTCTCAGGGTGGGACTGAGGACCCCATCAACAGCCCCGCGGCTGGTGCCGAGTCTCTCCCGGGCTCCGCTGTCCCCACCCCAGCCGGGGAAGCTCGGGGCTGGCTCACTCACCACATGTCTCCGTCCTGGATGGTCTTGTCGTTGGGCGCCCCGGCATGTCCGTAGTGCAGCACGGCCGAGTTCTCACCACTGCGGAGCACCGGGGGGGGGGGGTCCGTAGCCCATCCTCACCCAGCCCCAACCACCAGCCCCGGGGGCCGTACTGCCCACCCTCAGCAGAGGCCCAGGGCCAGCTGCACCAGCCTGAGGTGGGGCGGGGGCGTGGCGGGGACGGTGGGGCATGGTGTCCCCAGCGTCCTGAAGTCACAAAGCTGGCGCCGACCTCTGGGCTCATGGTGGGGCCACCCCAGCTGAATGCCCTTGGGCCTGGGGACGGGAGCCAGGCCCTGTGGGCCAGGGACGAGACCCAAGGAAGCCCTTAGTTCCTGGTGGCTGTAGGGGGAGTGGAGGTCCCGTGGGAAGGGCCAGGGCTGTGTCGAGGCGGCACAGAGGTCAGCAGAGCCGGGGCCAGAGCTGGCGGGCCAGCAGCTCCTGGCTCCGCGGCTTGAGAGCGCTTCCCTAAAGAGCGAGGTGCCTTTAAGAAAAAAAGGACTTTTAAGTCTGTCCAAAGGAAAGAGGAAAAAAAAACACCCACCTGGGTGTAATATTTATGGCCCTGTTCAGGAGTCTCAGGAATCATAAAAGTAGAAATAATGATTTTTCTCTCTATCCACCAGAGAAGAACATTTCCAAGGACTGAGATGTTCACATGTATTATTCATGCACCAAGGACGTGCTCGTCAGCAGGGCTGCTGGCTCTGTCTTGGCCGGGCAGACGCCTGACCCTCTGACCCGAGGGGAGGCGCCAGGAGACGAGGGGGGGTGAGCCTGGGGGACCCCACAGTCAGGGCGTGTCCCTCCAGGACACACAGCTGTGTGTGCTCACGGCTGTGAGCCGGCCCCACACAGGGTCGCTTCTACCCTGGCCTGCTGGCCCACCAGCCACACGCCAGTGACACACACACACACGTAGCCACAGAGGCCCACACAACCACACACACGTATACACACAGACAACTCCTCACACACGCACACACCACCCCTCACACACACACAACCACCGCCTCCTACATTGATGCAGCTCCTTCCACACACCCTGCACACAGACGCCATCCCGACTTGAGGTCACGGCCTGGTCCCCCTTTGCTGGACGCTGCCTGTGGGCAGGGAGTGAGCACGGCCGACCCCAGGAGGAGCCGCAGCGGGAGCCTGGATGGGAGGCAGGGCAGTGGGCGGGCGGGCTCCCCTCTGCCCCGACAGGCGGGAAGCACCCTCCGCTCCCTGAGCCTCAGGACGGGGGAGTGACTGTCAGGCTTAGGTGGGCACTGCTGTGGGCAGGGGAGGAAACCGGTGCATCTAAGCTGGGGGGACAGCGGGGTCCCCTCGCTCTCCCCCAGCGCCCTCCCTCTGCCGTGCCCCCGTGGCCCAGGAGGCCGCCTTACCTGCCGCAGATGCAGGTGTAGGAGCTGTGGCGCATGCCGCCCCGGGAGTAGCAGTAGTGCTCGAAGAGGCTGCGGGGGAGGAAGACTGGTCAGGGTGGGGCCGCAGGGGCACGCGCACCCGGCCCCAGTGCGAATCAGTCCAGGCCTCCCGCAGCCGCGCGCGGGAAGCCCCGAGCTCCCCAGCGTGGGTCTGCGGCTGGGGTGCTGGACGCCGCGGGCCACGGACGCACCGAGGTCAGCACCAAGAAGCAGCACAGCCACTTCCAGGGCCAGGGCGCTGCCAGCCTTTCAGGCCCATCTGGAGGACAGGCCTGGTCCTGCCGCAGGGCTGGACGGGGCACCTCCCGGCGACGCCCTCCTCTAGGGGCCACATCCTCCCACACCAGGAGGGGCTGGGTGCACGGCCAGGGGCGGACGAGAGCTCTCCCGGCCCCAGTGCTGGACTCACGCCTGACCCCGGGGAGGGATGTGGGCAAATGAGAGCAAGCAAAAGAAAGCCTGGGGCTGGGTCGCGGGGCAGGTCTGTGTGCACACAGGACAGGGATGGGTGGGCTCCAAGAAGCGGGAGAGAGAGGCACGGGCTGGGGGTGGCCTGGCTTCTCCCTACTTTGGACAAGCACCAGACCAGCTGGCCCCCTGGACAAGCTCCCATTCTGAGCAGCGGAGGCTAGGAGCAAGGTCTGGAGGAAGAGCAGGTCGCTGCTCGCTGGCAGCCCACCGCCAGGCTGAGAGTCCAGGCACAGCCAGAGCCAGCGGAGGCCTCCAGGAGCTCGGCGGCCAGCAGAGCCGGGCAAGCGCAGGAGTGTGAGCAAGGTCAGAGGACGCGCCAGCCTCGCCCCGTCTCCCGGGGGCAGATCCCGGGGGAGACGGGCGGACCAGACCCGCCACGTCCACAACCATGAGCGGAGCTGAAGCCTCGGGAGAGCACGCTGCCCAGGGCTGTGGAGAGGCCAGGCTCCTGCCGCTCCCCCCACCACACACCCCAGGGCCTGAGGGGGTGGGCGGCTGTCTGGGCAGGGGGTTCAGCACACCGAGGGCCCGGCCTCTGGAGAGCCCAGCTGGGGAAGAGGGTGACGCTGGGGACCTGTCCTCACCCTGGGCCACCGCTCGGGGCCAGCCTTCAGGAGGGCCCCGGCTGAGAAGCAGGTCCACGTGGACCCCACCCAGCCACCCTTGCCTGGGAGGCAGACCACAGGGCCGTGCTCGGAGCACCAAGGCCGAGGCCGCCCGTGGGCACGCTAAGTGGCCTCTCTGCTCGGCATGTTCTGGGTCTGTTTTAGAGAACGTCGGCACGGAGGAGTCTAATCTTCAGGCACTGTAAACACATATTATGTGTAATTGTTATGATTGGGTATAAAGTCGTTGTTATGCAGGAGCGGTTCTGCTCTATTCAATCAGCTTTCAGACACGCTTTACAAATCTCACGGGATAATTGGGTATCTGCAAGTGAAATATTTTCTCAGCACAAAGGAATCCAGGAACTGCCAGGGCTGGAGGAAAGCCTGTGCGCTACCAGACGCCCCTGTATTCATGGCGGGAGTCCTCGGGCGACTGCCCCCAACGTCAGCCACGGTCCCCGAGGCCCCAAGACAAGCCAGGACACACGGGGCCCCGAGGCGGCTCCACGCGGCCTGCCCAGACCCCGGGGCCTCAGCACAGGACAGGGATGGGTGGGCTCCAAGAAGCGGAGAGAGAGGCACGGGCTGGGGGTGGCCTGGCTTCTCCCTACTTTGGACAAGCACCAGACCAGCTGGCCCCCTGGACAAGCTCCCATTCTGAGCAGCGGAGGCTAGGAGCAAGGTCTGGAGGAAGAGCAGGTCGCTGCTCGCTGGCAGCCCACCGCCAGGCTGAGAGTCCAGGCACAGCCAGAGCCAGCGGAGGCCTCCAGGAGCTCGGCGGCCAGCAGAGCCGGGCAAGCGCAGGAGTGTGAGCGAGGTCAGAGGACGCGCCAGCCTCGCCCCGTCTCCCGGGGGCAGATCCCGGGGGAGACGGGCGGACCAGACCCGCCACGTCCACAACCATGAGCGGAGCTGAAGCCTCGGGAGAGCACGCTGCCCAGGGCTGTGGAGAGGCCAGGCTCCTGCCGCTCCCCCCACCACACACCCCAGGGCCTGAGGGGGTGGGCGGCTGTCTGGGCAGGGGGTTCAGCACACCGAGGGCCCGGCCTCTGGAGAGCCCAGCTGGGGAAGAGGGTGACGCTGGGGACCTGTCCTCACCCTGGGCCACCGCTCGGGGCCAGCCTTCAGGAGGGCCCCGGTTGAGAAGCAGGTCCACGTGGACCCCACCCAGCCACCCTTGCCTGGGAGGCAGACCACAGGGCCGTGCTCGGAGCACCAAGGCCGAGGCCGCCCGTGGGCACGCTAAGTGGCCTCTCTGCTCGGCATGTTCTGGGTCTGTTTTAGAGAACGTCGGCACGGAGGAGTCTAATCTTCAGGCACTGTAAACACATATTATGTGTAATTGTTATGATTGGGTATAAAGTCGTTGTTATGCAGGAGCGGTTCTGCTCTATTCAATCAGCTTTCAGACACGCTTTACAAATCTCACGGGATAATTGGGTATCTGCAAGTGAAATATTTTCTCAGCACAAAGGAATCCAGGAACTGCCAGGGCTGGAGGAAAGCCTGTGAGCTACCAGACGCCCCTGTATTCATGGCGGGAGTCCTCGGGCGACTGCCCCCAACGTCAGCCACGGTCCCCGAGGCCCCAAGACAAGCCAGGACACACCGGGGCCCCCGAGGCGGCTCCACGCGGCCTGCCCAGACCCCGGGGCCTCAGACGCAGGGGCTCCGTGCAGCTGCCTATGGAGACTGGGGCATGACGCAGGCCAGGGAGCCGTGGGGCTCCTGAGCCTGGGGGACGACGCCCTGCCCGGGGCCTCAGGGGCAGCCGCCGCTGTCCAGGCGATGGGGACAGAGAGGGACAAGCAGACGGGTGGAGACGAACCAGCCGGAACGTTCTGCAGCAGCCTGGGGAAACGGGCTGGCGCTGGCTGCCCATCCCGCCCTAGTCTCCGCGGCAGACCCTGTCCTGCTCGGTAATCCACTTGGCGGAAACAGCCTCCGCAGCACGCCCCAGCTCCCACTTCAGTAAAAAAAAAAAATAAAAAGCCTTGAAGAGGAAACGGCACGATTCATGGAAGTGCCCGACGAAGGAGCGCCCGACCCAGTTTCGTCTGCCAACCACAGCACGGGTAGCCTCTGCCAGCCACGCGGTCCCCCACTGCGAGAAGAGCTGGACACACACCTGCTGGAGATCCACTCGCCCTCCAAACGCTTCGGCCCTTCGCGCCGGA
Organism: Tragulus kanchil; assembly: GCA_022376925.1. NCBI lineage: Eukaryota > Metazoa > Chordata > Mammalia > Artiodactyla > Tragulidae > Tragulus > Tragulus kanchil. The sequence continues at coordinate 114,620,614 of JAIOJX010000031.1, forward strand.
CCTGGGCCCCCGATCTTGTTTCAGATGCTCGTGTCTGGCATGACACAGGAACACCAGATGCTCTGGCGGCATCCACGAACAACGGGCCTGGTTTCGCTCACACCTCTCAGGGAGCCCTCTCCCCAGCACCTCAGCCCTGGGTTGGGGACACGTCAAGGTGCCCAAGTGCTGGGACGAGCGCCGAGGTCCAGGCCCCGAGTGTAACATTTCTCTCATTGTCAAGGGGTGGCACGTGAAAATGCTCCAAACTGGGGCCGCAGGCTGGACGTGAGGCTTCTTCCCGCCTGGCCTGGTCAGAACTCAGGAGGACTGGGTCTGAAGGACAGACCGCAGCAACCCGATCCCACCCGACGGCTCTCAGACAAGGTGGCCATGGAGGACGCTTGGTAAAGACCCACTCGATCTTTACAGAAAAGACGGCAAACCACGAGCACAAGAGGGTCCCGTTGCCACATAACCAAAGGGGACTGACAACTGAGGACGTGCGTCTGTGGCCGAATGCGGCTGTGGTCCACCACGCAGCCCCTCCGGGGCCTCAGACGCAGGGGCTCCGTGCAGCTGCCTATGGAGACTGGGGCATGACGCAGGCCAGGGAGCCGTGGGGCTCCTGAGCCTGGGGGACGACGCCCTGCCCGGGGCCTCAGGGGCAGCCGCCGCTGTCCAGGCGATGGGGACAGAGAGGGACAAGCAGACGGGTGGAGACGAACCAGCCGGAACGTTCTGCAGCAGCCTGGGGAAACGGGCTGGCGCTGGCTGCCCATCCCGCCCTAGTCTCCGCGGCAGACCCTGTCCTGCTCGGTAATCCACTTGGCGGAAACAGCCTCCGCAGCACGCCCCAGCTCCCACTTCAGTAAAAAAAAAAAATAAAAAGCCTTGAAGAGGAAACGGCACGATTCATGGAAGTGCCCGACGAAGGAGCGCCCGACCCAGTTTCGTCTGCCAACCACAGCACGGGTAGCCTCTGCCAGCCACGCGGTCCCCCACTGCGAGAAGAGCTGGACACACACCTGCTGGAGATCCACTCGCCCTCCAAACGCTTCGGCCCTTCGCGCCGGACCTGGGCCCCCGATCTTGTTTCAGATGCTCGTGTCTGGCATGACACAGGAACACCAGATGCTCTGGCGGCATCCACGAACAACGGGCCTGGTTTCGCTCACACCTCTCAGGGAGCCCTCTCCCCAGCACCTCAGCCCTGGGTTGGGGACACGTCAAGGTGCCCAAGTGCTGGGACGAGCGCCGAGGTCCAGGCCCCGAGTGTAACATTTCTCTCATTGTCAAGGGGTGGCACGTGAAAATGCTCCAAACTGGGGCCGCAGGCTGGACGTGAGGCTTCTTCCCGCCTGGCCTGGTCAGAACTCAGGAGGACTGGGTCTGAAGGACAGACCGCAGCAACCCGATCCCACCCGACGGCTCTCAGACAAGGTGGCCATGGAGGACGCTTGGTAAAGACCCACTCGATCTTTACAGAAAAGGCGGCAAACCACGAGCACAAGAGGGTCCCGTTGCCACATAACCAAAGGGGACTGACAACTGAGGACGTGCGTCTGTGGCCGAATGCGGCTGTGGTCCACCACGCAGCCCCTCCGGGGCCACGCGGAGATAAGCCAGGGTCCGCCGCCAGAAACCCTCCCACTCCCAACATCAGAGCTGCTGATGAAATTACGATAAGCAGAGCCACGACCACAGGACAAGCAGGGGCGTGAGGCCAGCAGAGAGGAGGAGGCTGCCCGTCTTGCTAACCTGGAGGCCTTGGCATCCGCTGCCATGTCGGGGTAGCAAGGAGGCCTCAGGCAAACCAGAGTTGGGGGCCAGAGCTGAGCGCTCCCCCTGACATAGCGCCAGTGGCGGGGTGAGGATGCACCCTCAGGGGAAAAAGTGGACTCAGAGAAAATTCACCAGTCTCGCAGCATACAATCCGGAAGTGTTCCAGACTCTGGGAAGCAACAGTGAAGGTTCCCTCAGAATTTGCAGCATAGATCTGTTCTCCACGGGGTTCAGGTTCGAGGGTGAAGGACATGCACATGGTTCTGGAAACCTCGAAGCCAGGAAACTAACAAAAACTTGCCCCCTGGCTGGGGACACCTGGAGCCAAACGGACAAAGCCAAACTGGTCAGCCACTCTCTCCGCCTGGGCAGGAGAGCACACACACACATGTACAGACATGCACACACATGTACTCACGCACACACACGGGTACGTATCCACACACACGCCAATGAAGATGCACTGGTGAGCCGGCACGCACAGCAGGCAGCCGGCGGAGACCAGCGGGGACGTCCGATGACAGAGTCCGCAGAGATGGCAACTGCAAGCCCACGGAAGACAGGCAACCCCTAGAGGTACAGAACGAAAACAGAGCAGGCAGGTTTCAGAGAGAATCGCGAGAGAACCGCTAGGAAGGACCTGTCCGTCCATGAGAGAGGTCGGCCGCTAGGAAGGACCACTCTGTCCCCACGAGAGGACAGCCACCTCCACCGGCTCCTTCAGCCAGACTCTCCCCTGTGGTGCGAGCGTGAGGCCAGGCCCTGCTCAGAAGGACGAGGATGGGGGGCACCCCAACCGGGCACACGGCCCACACCCTCTCCCAGGAGCAAGAGAGACCTCCTGGTGAGCACAGAGGAGGGCAGGGTCTGCCCAAATCCTTGCCACCCACCTCGTGGCTGTGGTCCACCACGCAGCCCTCCGGGCCACGCGGAGATAAGCCAGGGTCCGCCGCCAGAAACCCTCCCACTCCCAACATCAGAGCTGCTGATGAAATTACGATAAGCAGAGCCACGACCACAGGACAAGCAGGGGCGTGAGGCCAGCAGAGAGGAGGAGGCTGCCCGTCTTGCTAACCTGGAGGCCTTGGCATCCGCTGCCATGTCGGGGTAGCAAGGAGGCCTCAGGCAAACCAGAGTTGGGGGCCAGAGCTGAGCGCTCCCCCTGACATAGCGCCAGTGGCGGGGTGAGGATGCACCCTCAGGGGAAAAAGTGGACTCAGAGAAAATTCACCAGTCTCGCAGCATACAATCCGGAAGTGTTCCAGACTCTGGGAAGCAACAGTGAAGGTTCCCTCAGAATTTGCAGCATAGATCTGTTCTCCACGGGGTTCAGGTTCGAGGGTGAAGGACATGCACATGGTTCTGGAAACCTCGAAGCCAGGAAACTAACAAAAACTTGCCCCCTGGCTGGGGACACCTGGAGCCAAACGGACAAAGCCAAACTGGTCAGCCACTCTCTCCGCCTGGGCAGGAGAGCACACACACACATGTACAGACATGCACACACATGTACTCACGCACACACACGGGTACGTATCCACACACACGCCAATGAAGATGCACTGGTGAGCCGGCACGCACAGCAGGCAGCCGGCGGAGACCAGCGGGGACGTCCGATGACAGAGTCCGCAGAGATGGCAACTGCAAGCCCACGGAAGACAGGCAACCCCTAGAGGTACAGAACGAAAACAGAGCAGGCAGGTTTCAGAGAGAATCGCGAGAGAACCGCTAGGAAGGACCTGTCCGTCCATGAGAGAGGTCGGCCGCTAGGAAGGACCACTCTGTCCCCACGAGAGGACAGCCACCTCCACCGGCTCCTTCAGCCAGACTCTCCCCTGTGGTGCGAGCGTGAGGCCAGGCCCTGCTCAGAAGGACGAGGATGGGGGGCACCCCAACCGGGCACACGGCCCACACCCTCTCCCAGGAGCAAGAGAGACCTCCTGGTGAGCACAGAGGAGGGCAGGGTCTGCCCAAATCCTTGCCACCCACCTCGTGGTGCCCCTGAAGCTCCCTCACACGGCCATCCCTCTAATACTTGCCTATAAATTTCTCCCTAACAAAACACGGGGGAAAGGGGAAAACACTTTGTATCCAGGCATTGGGATCTGCAGAACCACCTTACCAGGGAGGCCACTGCTGGGCCTCCCCAGGGGCCACAAATCCAGCCCAGAGAGACGTCCTGGGCACACGGCTCAGCCTCTGCCCTCTGAGGTTTACCGTCTGATGAGGAGCCAGCCACAGCCCTGCCAAGATGAACGAGCTGCCCCAGATCAGGGCAGAAGGGCTGACCCAGGCAGCTGGGGGCCCCCAGGCTCTCGGTGCGAGCGTGAGCACCAGTCGACTGGGCCGGTCAGGGAGGCCAGCAGGGGCTGTGGGTGGCTTCGGCCACCTTGTTCCCTTCCAGGTTGGGCGTGGGGGCATGTCAGGTTCCCAGGAGGCTGAGCCGGGAACAGAAGCGTGGAAGGGAAGACGGGTAGGGTGGTGGAGGCCAGTAAGCCGAGCAGAGGACCCAGGAAGGCAGGCAGTTAGAACACGGTTACAAAGGTGGACACGGGCCAGAGCGTGTGGACCTTCCATGGGAAGGGGATACTGGGACTTGCTGGTGAACTGGAGGCGTACCCTATCCCCGTCCTTCCCCAGGCCCTCTGGTGAGGAGGACACAGAGTCCATCAGGGAGCCACCACAGAGGCTCTGAGCATCTTTTATTTTATTTTATTTATTTGTTTTTTTTTGCCTCTAAGTCATCCCTTGTTTTCATCCATCTTTATTCTTTGGCCTGTGTGGGCCTCTCATCGCAGTGGTCTCTCTCCTTTCAGAGCACCGGCTCTGGGCACGTGCGCTCCAGAGCAATGGCTCATAATTGGGCTCACTGGCCCAGCTGCTCCACAGCACGTGGGATCCTCCCAGGCCAAGCATCGAACCAGTGCCCCCTGCACTGCAAGGCAGACTCTTTACCCACTGGACCACCAGGGAAGCCCCCGAGTGTGTTTTAAATGAGCAAGTAGCATTCGCTCTGCACAGAAGGGACTGACTGAAATCCTTGCCACCCACCTCGTGGTGCCCCTGAAGCTCCCTCACACGGCCATCCCTCTAATACTTGCCTATAAATTTCTCCCTAACAAAACACGGGGGAAAGGGGAAAACACTTTGTATCCAGGCATTGGGATCTGCGGAACCACCTTACCAGGGAGGCCACTGCTGGGCCTCCCCAGGGGCCACAAATCCAGCCCAGAGAGACGTCCTGGGCACACGGCTCAGCCTCTGCCCTCTGAGGTTTACCGTCTGATGAGGAGCCAGCCACAGCCCTGCCAAGATGAACGAGCTGCCCCAGATCAGGGCAGAAGGGCTGACCCAGGCAGCTGGGGGCCCCCAGGCTCTCGGTGCGAGCGTGAGCACCAGTCGACTGGGCCGGTCAGGGAGGCCAGCAGGGGCTGTGGGTGGCTTCGGCCACCTTGTTCCCTTCCAGGTTGGGCGTGGGGGCATGTCAGGTTCCCAGGAGGCTGAGCCGGGAACAGAAGCGTGGAAGGGAAGACGGGTAGGGTGGTGGAGGCCAGTAAGCCGAGCAGAGGACCCAGGAAGGCAGGCAGTTAGAACACGGTTACAAAGGTGGACACGGGCCAGAGCGTGTGGACCTTCCATGGGAAGGGGATACTGGGACTTGCTGGTGAACTGGAGGCGTACCCTATCCCCGTCCTTCCCCAGGCCCTCTGGTGAGGAGGACACAGAGTCCATCAGGGAGCCACCACAGAGGCTCTGAGCATCTTTTATTTTATTTTATTTATTTGTTTTTTTTTGCCTCTAAGTCATCCCTTGTTTTCATCCATCTTTATTCTTTGGCCTGTGTGGGCCTCTCATCGCAGTGGTCTCTCTCCTTTCAGAGCACCGGCTCTGGGCACGTGCGCTCCAGAGCAATGGCTCATAATTGGGCTCACTGGCCCAGCTGCTCCACAGCACGTGGGATCCTCCCAGGCCAAGCATCGAACCAGTGCCCCCTGCACTGCAAGGCAGACTCTTTACCCACTGGACCACCAGGGAAGCCCCCGAGTGTGTTTTAAATGAGCAAGTAGCATTCGCACGCTCTGACATCAAGAAGGGACTGACTGAAAGCCTTGGACAAACCCAGAAACGCATCCTGAATAAAACCGGTGCTCGCAGCACAGCTCTGTGGCCCAGCAAGCACTGATACAGCACTTCCTGGGACACGGGACAAACCCTGGCTGGACTGGGGCTGCTGTCGCCTTCCTACCAGCACCTCCACACACCTGGCCAGTGAGAAAGACCCAACAGTTCCCTACAGCATCTGGGGCTTACCACCCTCCTTCAAGGGAGGAGAGGGCTTCCAACTCTGTGGACGAGGAAACTGCTGGTCACGTGCTGTGGAACGAGAGCCTCTGAAATGAGTCCCCACGAGTCCGGAGTCCATGCAGGGTTCTGACCCAGATGCCTCTAGGCCTCAGGTCTGTCAGTGACCGGGCCGCTAGAACAGCAGCTGCCCAGGCGGGGGAAGGCCCTCTGCCCCCCAAACACTGGTGGCAGATGATGCTGTGCTGTGCCTTTCAGGGCCCTGGACACATCTGTGCACGGGACGCAGGCTGAGTGGGAACGGGTCAGTCAGGACACACGGTCCACCAACCCCAGGAACGGTGCCCGAGGCTGGCCAATGGAAGGCAGGAGCTGGTGCTCTGGGAGAGGCCCCTGGGCTGTGGAGACCTTGGAACTGGGAGAATCCACCTGTCGTCAGAGGCAAAGGCCATGCAAAGATGGCAGGGGTCAGGGCAGGAAGAGGGGCAGCGCCAGGGAGAAGCCACGCTTTCTCCCCCTGTGAGAGTGGCCTTATCAAGGTATGAGATGATTAGCATTTTAATTGGATAATTGGGGGTTCTGACTTGCCTGTCTCAGAGGCCTAACGGATGACGGAACATGACATTCAATTAACAAATATTCCCCTTTATTCTTGACATGCTCGATTAGGTGGATTTCTGAGCTCCTCGGCATCAATTTCTGGGTAAAACCCTATATCCTTTCAGCTGTCAAAGTCCCGGCTGCATCAGGCTGCTAATCAACGTCAACCATACAGAGAGTTGGCAGAGACAGATAGGCGATTTTAGAACGTTTCTACACAAAAGAAAAAAGGAATTAAATCACCCATAGTCTCCCCACCCCCAAAATAACCCCTCACACACATCTGGTTGAACATCCTTTCATTTTTACTTTTCTTTTTGGCCACTTCTATTAGTCTTTCATTTATTTATTTGCATCCATCTTTGTTCTTTGGCCTGTGTGGGCCTCCCATTGCAGTGGCCTCTCTTGCTGCAGATCACCGGCTCCGGGTGCATGCGCTCCAGAGCTCCGGCTCGGTAATTGGACACATCGGTCCAGCCGCTCTGCGGCACGTGGGATCTTTCCAGGCCAGGGATCGAACCGGCGCCCCCTGCACTGCAAGGCGGTGTCCTTACCCACTGGACCACCAGGGAAGCCCTATCTTTTCATTTTTAAATGCATAAACACAGCTTTTTAAAATGCCTCAACTTTAGAAAAAGTCACCTCTTGACTGAAGTCAGACACCTGTACAGAAGAGGACCACAGACATAAGGCCCGGGCACAATGGCCTGTCCCAAAGTGAGCACCTCTGTGCCCAGCACCCAGGGCCCCACCCTTCAGTGCTCACGCCCACTGGGAGGCCGACTTCCAAGACCCTCGGTGAGTTTCTTCTGTTTCTGAGCTTGATGTAAATTTCCATTTCCATTTCCATCAACCAACGAGTCCTCTCTGAGTCTGGCTTCTCAGCTGCCCCACCTCACACCAGTGACCACACCCCCAGCCCCCACAATGGGTCGTGGTCATTTTTTCCTGCTCATCGCTGGCAGTGTGCTCTGCCGGGTAAATGTGCCCCATTTCCCTGTGGGTGAGCATTCCTGTGGTTTCTGGACGGCAGCCACCATGAAGAGTGGCGCTGAGGACGTTCTCACGAGGGTTTCCCAGGCATGCGCACATAGCCACTGAGCACATCGCCAGGGGTGGAAAGGTAAGGGTTGCTGGATTCTGCATAGGTTTGGCTTCAGCATTCACAGGTTCACTAGCCTCTTCTACCTTAGACCTGTGCACGGCACCCAACTGAGCTGAAGAGGATCTGCAAGGACCCCCCTCCCCAGCCCAGGGTGGGGGCTGGAATGACTCAGGGAGGTTCCTTCTGAAGCAAGAAACTTGTTCCTTGTGAACAGATACGTGTCTAAGCTATTGTCTGAAGTTCCAACACCTTGGCTACCTGATGCAAAGAGACGACTCAGTGGAAAAGACCCTGATGCTGGGAAAAACAGAAAGCAAAAGGAGAAGGGGACAAGAGAGGATGAGATGGTTGGATGGCCTCATCGAGTCAATGGGCAGGAGGATGAGCAAGTTTCAGAAGACGGTGAAGGACAGGAAGCCTGGCGTGCTGCAGTCTGTGGGGGAGCAATGTCACACACCACCGAGCACCTGAATGGAACTGAAGCTCCAGTCGCCGTGCCAAGAATCTGACCCTTCTCCCTAAGGCTCGCCCCTGGTGCAGGCCACCACCTTCTCGGGCCTGATTCGTGGGGTCAGCAGTGGAGCTGGCGCCCCTGCTTCAGCCCCTCCCCACAGAGTGTGCCCCCTTCACAATGTAAGTGGGCTCCCAGGACTCCCCTGCCCCAGCCCCACCTTCCCGTGAGCAACCCACCTGCCTCTTTTTCCGAGCCTCGGCTCGTCTTCCCAGTGTGTCTCTGTGCCACTCGTGGGACCACCGGCCGAGCTCCTGCCTCAGGGCCACCCGCTGAGCCCTGTCCTTTCTGCCTGGCACATCTGTCCCCGAGGGCCACAGCTTGCTCTCTCCTTTAGGCTTCCTGTCTCCTCCTGGGGGACCCCTGTCCTGAGCCCCCTGGATAAAAAATACTCCTTCACCTATTTCTGACCTATCGCCCATTCCTCCATCCATCAACTCCTCCTTGCTTGCCTCCCACGAGCCTGGGTTCCATCTGTTCTGTCCACTGCAGAATCCCAGAGCCTGGAATCACGCCTGGCACGTAGGAGGCTTTGAGTACAGCTCCTGAGTGACGGAGTAAGTAGATGGTTGCGTGAGCAGGACCACAGCCTGTAATTTATTTAACTCATTTCACGCTGCCTGATATCTAGGTTGCCTCCACCTCTGTGCTACGATGGACACCCGTAGCCATATGCCATTTCACTATCTTCGGGCTACATTCCTAGAATTCCTGAGCCCAGGCACAGTTGGGAGTCTCAGGGCACGTTCTGCCAAACCGGCCCCAACAAGCTCCTAAGGAGTGCCAGGGTCCTGAGCCATGTACCATGGGGCCTGTTTACCCCCTGGACTGAGAGTCTGGTAGGCAAAACAAAGAGGATTTTGTGGTCTCATGAACTGGCAAGTCTGAACATGCTGACATGTTTATGTCCTCATATGTCTTCGTTGCTTTCATTTAGAAAACAGAATGTTCATCTTTTTCTTCCTGATCTTCAAGGGATTCATACATGAAGGTTTGGCCCACATGGCAAGTGGCTGGCCTGATTTGACCCTCTCCAGCACCTTCTTTGTCTGGGAGAAGTGGGCCCCTGGGGCAGGCGCTGCGGACACCGGCAGGACGTGGCTTGTGCCCAGGGTGGTGACAACACAGAGGAGGATTAAACCCTGGATCCCATGGCACACAGGTCCAATGGGATATTCCAGATCTATAAACCCAGACCCCTTTGGGGCTGGCCCTCTTGAGCCAGCGAGAGGCCCGCGCTCTGGAAGGCCCTGGAAAAGCCCTGGCAACCCAGGCACAGTCTGCTAACTGTTCTCTGCCTTCCTCGGAGATCTGCTCTCATCTGACCCCATCTCACTAGTTCTGGCCGATGTCAACAAGGACGTCTTTCCTGGCCCCAAACCTAAAACCCCCCCCTTAAAAAGGCACCAGGCCACCCTAGGAGTCGGCCAGGGAGGCTCAAACTGCAAGATCAGGAAGGGGTGGAGGGAGACGATCCTCGTTCACCACGATCTAGAGGCTACTTCCCGCCAAAGGGAGGCCAGCACCCCCTGCTCCCCTCCCTGGAAAGGCGTGGGGCAGGGCCGCTCTTGCACAGGGAGCTGTACACAGATTGAGGAGCAAAGGGATTACCTTTGAGCGAGTGTTTCCCAAAGCATGACAAGGGTCCATGCTATGACATTATGGGATGGAGAACATCGGTAAACATATGTTCTGCATTAGGTGTTTATTTTAAAGTTCCTTTGGGGCAAATTATACTGATGGGAATACAAACCTTTCTTTTAAAAGTATATTTCAAGAAAGAAGTAAGTATACTAAGCGAATAATACAAGGATGTGGCAGAAGTTCTCCGAGGAAAAGACTGTTTTTAGTTCTGGGTGGCAGGAAGCTGTCCAGAAGCTCCCCGTCCCCAGAGGCCCCCCAAACCTGCTGGTCTTTGGAAAACAGCTTGTGGGATGGAGTCCAATAGAACAGAGGCTCTTACCTGGGCTCCCGCCTGCTCCCACCTGCTCCTGTGCCCAGATCAGCAGCCTGGACACCTAGCCACTGGACCCTGCGGACAAAGGCCAAACAGGCCCCCTGTCCTTACCCCAAGGGTATCAGGGAGGCTCAGGGAACAAAGCCACTCCCAGCAAACCTGGCTGCCAAGGACCTCAGACAAGGAGAAGCCAAGCTCTTATCCTGATGTTCTGTTCCCCTATCACGTGCAGAGCTACTGAGAGCTTCCCTCCAGACCAGGATCTTCCACCCTCCTCTGTTTAACAGCTTCTCATCAGGCCGGGTCACTAACAGAGCCTGGTCAGGCAATGACCATCTCTCTGGGCGCCCACGTGGGAGCACAGGTGTATGGCCCCCCAGGTGCCTGGAGGCCGCCCTACTCCATCCTGGGGTGTCTTTGGGGGCACCACCTGCCACAACCCTCCCCACTTCCTCCCATCCACAGTGAAAAAAACAAGACCTGGAATCTTTCACCAAACAGGTGTTTTCTAAATACAAATCCTAGAGGAGACAGGGCCCCAGGTTCTGCACAGTGGAGTCAGGCCAGCATGCTTCGCCAGCCCCTCTTCCTGATCCCTCTGGGCTCGGCTTTCTGAGTCCCCCTAGGGTGCCACAGAGCCCAGTGCCACCTTATTTCCAGACACTGAATTCCTTTCTGAGTCATACAATCTTAAAATGACAAGTGTGTCATTTCAGATAGGTGTCTCTCTGGAAAGCACCATTTTTATATCAATGCCTTTCTCACGTCAAGCACCAGCTCCCTCTCCCCATCCCAGCTCTGGCTCTGGGGAGCCCTCGTGTCCCTCATCTCCCGAGGGGGTGAACCCAAAGCTGGGCCCTGGGTTCATCTGCTGGTCTTGTGTCCACATTCGGTCTCCTAGCTCCTCTTGGCTCAGAGCTCTGAGGAGAGCAGAGGAGCAGCCCAGCTGCGCACACACCCCTCTAGGTGTGTCAGGCCCAGGGCACTGAACACAAGGAACTGCTCACCTGGGTGCAGAGTGTGCAGCAGGAGGCTGGGGCCACCCCTAGGCTGGGAGGGCCTGGGGAGGTGCATCTCTGCTGCCCAGATGGCCGACCTGCAGGACGTGAGAAGCCTGGGTGCCTTGCCAGGTGGCACTACCCCAGGTCCCTGTGACAGGATGGCTCTTCTTTGAGAAGGTTCTCCTAGGCTCCCAAGAGCCACAAAGTGCAGCTCGGAGCCAAAAGAGCCGGGAAGGCAGGCCTGGACACCGTCTAGCAGACTCGGAGGAACCCTTGATGGAAATGGCCCTTACCAACCTGTGTGTGGCTGTTTTGGGGGGCTGCATATTGACTATTTCCCCTTCACGGATCACAGCCTTGTTGGGGCAAAGGGGGTTGTGTAACACAGTGAAGCTATGAGCCATGCCATGCAGGGCCACCCAAGACAGACAGGTCACAGAGAAGAGTTCAGACAAAACGTGGACCACTGGAGGAGGAAATGGCAACTCGCTCCAATCTTCTTGCCAGGAGAACCCCATGAACAGTGTGAAAAGGCAAAAAGATATGACCCCAGGAGACAAAGTGCCCAGGTCAGAGAGTGTCCAGTATGCTACGAGGGAAGAGCAGAGGACAACTGCTGGTGGCTCCAGAAAGAATGAAGAGGCCGGGCCAAGTGGAAATGACACCCAGCTGTGGATGTATCTGGTGGTGAAAGTAAAGTCTGATGCTGTAAAGAACAATATGGCAGAGGAATCTGAAATGTCAGGTCCATGAACCAAGGCAAATTGGACGTGGTCAAGTAGGAAATGACAAGATCAAACATCGACTTGTTATGAATCAGTGAACTAAAATGGACAGGAATGGGTGAATTTAATTCAGATGATCGTTATATCTACTATTGTGGGTAAGAATGCCGTAGATGAAATGTAGTAGCTCTCACAGTCAACAACAGAGCCTGAAATGCAATACTTGCATGCAACTTCAAAAACAACTGAATGATCTGCATTTGTTTCCAATGCAAACCATTCAATATCTCATTAATCCAAGTCCATGCCCCAAGACCGATGACGAAGAAGCTGAAGCTGATCAGTTCTATGAAGACTTACAACATCATCTAGAACTAACACCAAAAGAGATGTCTTTTTCATCACAGAGGACTGGAATGCAAAAGAAGGAAGTCAAGAGATACCCAGATGAACAAGTATGTTTGGCGTTGGAGTACAAAATGAAGTAGGGCAAAGGCGCACAGAGTTGTGCCAAAAGAACATGCTGGTCATAGCAAACACCCTGCTCCAAAAACCCAACAGACCGTTCTACACGTGGACATCATCAGAGGGTTCATACTGAAATCAGACTGATAATATTCTTTGCAGCCAAAGATGGAGAAGCTCTATACAATCAGCAAAAGCAAGACCTGGACCGGCCTGCAGTTCACATCATGAGCTCCTTATTGCAAAATTTGGGCTTAAACTGAAGAAAGTAGGGAAAACCATGAGGCCATTCAGGTCTGACCTAAATAAAATCCCATATTATTATATAGTGGAGGTGACAAATAGATTCAAGGTATTAGATCTCGTGGACAGAGTCTGTGAAGAACTATGGACAGGGGTTCATAACATTGTATAGGAGGCGGTGACCACAACCATTCCCAAGAAAAAGAAATGCAAGAAGGGAAAATGGTTGTCTGAGGAGGCCTTACAAATAGCTGAGGAAAGAGAAGCAAAAGGCAAAAGGAGAAAAGGAAAGATATATCCACCAGAATGCAGACTTCCAGAAAATAGCAAGGAGAGATAAGAAGGCCTTCTTAAATGAACAATGCAAAGTAACAGAGGAAAACAATAAAATAGGAATCTCTTCATGAAAATTAGAGATACCTGATGTAAAGAACTGACACACTGGAAAAGACCCTCATGCTAGGACAGACTGAAGGCAAAAGGAGAAGGGGACATCAGAAGACAAGATGGTTGGATGGCATCACTGACTCAATGGACATGAGTCTAGCAAACTCTGGGAGATGGGGAAGGACAGGGAAGCCTGGCGTGTTGCAGTCCATGGGGTCGCAAAGAGTCGGACACAACTGAGCGACTGAACAGCAACAAGAACTGACTATTTGGTGTGAGCGCCCGAGACCTATCTTTTCATACTCCTTCCCATCCTCAGTCCTGACTCCAAATGTTATTTTAGGCACACTCAGCTGAAGGAACAAGGGAGAATGCTATTTATCACTTTGAAAGTTTGCCATCCACTTAAGATGACAGATGGGGGCTGCACTTACACTACCCTTATAAAAGGACAAGCCCTGAGAAGAGGCGATGCTGCTTATGGGGACTGTCAGCAAGTATGGGGCGGGGTGAGAGACAAAGGGGCCAGGGGCTCGGCCAGCGCTGCCTCCCGCATGGCAGGGGCCACAGCGACGCTCCCTCGGAAACTTATCAGTGGGGCCTCGGCCACAGTTCAGCACAGTGAGGACGTGGCCCTCTCCCACTGCCACATTGCTCCCCACTATTCCTGACGTGTTGTCAGTGTCCACTCGAGGTTTAAGGGGACAGGAGAGGTGACTTAAGAACTCACTCCTGGGGTAGCTAAGCCCATTCGCCACAACTACTGAGACTGCACTCTAGAACCTGCAAGCTGCAACTACGGAAGCCCACACTCCCTAGAGCCTGTGGTCCACAACAAGAGAGGCCACAGCAATGAGAAGCCAGAAAAAGCCCGTTAAGCAACACACAGCACAGCCAAAAATAAGTTTAAAAAAATATTACACCCATCAAAGAAAAAAGAACTCACTCTCGAGCTCTGAACCTTCCTCCCGCTGATGACATCACAGCCTTGCAGGGCAGGCTCCTAAAAGCATGCCTCTAACTCCATGAATTAAATATTTTGGTAACTGAAATCTATTTATCAGTAGCTAATTAATAAGGTCTAAGTTCTGTGATTGAAGTGTTTTTGCAATAATCCATTTTTAATTAAAATGCTATCTTCCCTCAGTTTCTGGATAGATTCAAAAGAAAGCCTTAACAGATGTCTTGTTTTTAAATACACATTATATAAAGCCAATAATTAGAAGAATTCATGCTTTTAATTATATTATAATTATTCTTTGCCTATTGATGCAAAGTTAAATGATCTTTCTGCATGGTACTTAGGCTGCTAACCAAAGCCAGCAGACGAGGAGCAGGCGCTCTCCCGGGTGTGAAATCCCATTTCCGGGAGCTGCAGAGCAGCAGAGGTACTTAAGAGAAACTCTGTGCCCTGATCCTGGCAATCCCAGCAAACTGCCTCTCCTGGCTCCCAGCCGGAACGAGGCGGACACGCCAGCTACGTGAGGAGCATCTGGGCTTCCCCTTCTGCTGCACTCAAGAGGCAGACAGGCCCGTTGACGTCTCCCCTCCCCTCCCTAGACGTCCTGCAGAGCATCTCACCAGAGCGCCCTGCCCGAGCCACCAGATCGGTCACCCAAATTCAGCAAACTCAAGAAACAAGAGCCTGAAGGGTGAAGACTGGGAGGAGCCACCCTGAGAGGCACACGTCTCCCTTTCCCACTCCTGCCACGCAGATCACTGCAGGGAGCATCTTCACCTGCCCAGCGAGCTCTCCTTCCTGGGCTCCAACTCTAGCACCCGCCACCAGCCCCGCTGCCCCACCGGCTGCCCTCTCCCCAGAACCCCTGCAGCCCCTCCTCACGGTCCCCCAGGCCACCTGCTGCCCTGCCAGCCTTGGCCAGGTTCTCTCAGGGCCCACCTGCCCACCCACTGGCCTCCCCGGTCCCTCCCCATCAAAAGCCCTTCATAGGTGAGCCCCTCCCTCCTTCTCCCCAGCTCCCCAACGTACCCTCATGGCTGGTGGTCTGGCACATACCTGTGCCTCAGTGCCCCCAACCAGTCTCAGACCGAACTCCTCACGGCAGGCCCCACACACCCTACAACCAAGGCTGGGCACAGTGGAGAGTGCGTGGTCAGTCCTCAACGTACGTCTGGAGAAAGCGCGGTGGACAGCATGGACGGTTGGCCTGCATGTGCCGAATGACCCACACAGGACGCACGCAAACACGAACGCACACACACCGCCTTCAGTCCCACCCGACCAAGCGGAGCCATTGGTGGAGCCCCGGCCCCGAACTGGCCACTCTAATTCCTCCCTCTGGGCACACCTCTCGCTGCAGTTAGGCTGGACCGAGGGCTGACTTGCCAACGGCACCAGGAGGGAAGGGACGTGTGCTGCATCCCACAAGACTTTTAAGTGGACGCATGCTCTCTGTGCTTTCTCTCTCCCCTCTCAAAGGGGGTGGAGTCGGGCAACAGACCTGACCCAGCAGGCCTGGAGGAGAGCCAGGGCCAGCTCAGGCTGCAATGTGAGCCAGAAACAAGCTGTTCCTGGGCCAAGTCACTGAGATCTGGAGTTTCCTTGTTACTCCAGCAAACGCTCTCCTAGGCTGACTGACCCACACAGGAGTTCATAACATGGTGAAGGTGAAATTATAACTCAATGGGGCAAAGACATTATTCTGAAGACAGTGAGTCAATTAGCCATTTTGTGATGGCACAAAAGCCAGGACTCTTGCTCATTCACCACTTTTTTTTTTTTTTTAATTTTGGCCTCCTTTATTGATTTCTTATTTATTTTCATCCATCTTTGTTCTTCGGCCTGTGTGGGCCTCCCATCGCAGCGGCCCCTCTCGCTGCAGAGCACCAGCTCTGGGCGCATGCATCCCAGAGCTCCGGCTCGATAGTTGGACACATCGGTCCAGCCACTCCACTGCACGTGGGATCTTCCGGGCCAGGGATCGAACTGGCGCCCCTTGCACTGCAAGGCGGTGCCCTTACCCACTGGGCCACCAGGGAAGCCCCATCTTTATTCTTTGGCCTGTGTGGGCCTCCCATCGCAGTGGCCTCTCTCCTTGCAGAGCACTGGCTGCAGGCGCATGCGCTCCAGAGTGGTTCATAATTGCACACACCAGTCCACGCTCTGTGGCACGCGGGATCTTCCTGGGCCAGGGACCGAATCAGCGCCCCTTGCACTGCAACGCAGACTCTTTACCCACTGAACCACCAGGGAAGCCCTCATTCATCACTCTTAAATGCACTTTAAATAGAGTTAAAAGTAAAAACTGAAATCACACAGATAAACAGATATGTTATACTATACATATCAGCATCTCAGCGGTGAAGCATCTGCCTGCAGTGCAGGAGCCACAGGAGATGCAGGCTTGATCCCTGGGTCGGGGAGATCCCCTGGAGGAGGGCACGGCAGCCCACTCCAGTCTTCTTGCCTGAAGAATGCCCATGGACAGAGGAGTCTGGCAGGCTGTAGTCCATGGGGTTACTAAGAGTTGGATACGAATGAAGCAACTTAACATAGCGCAGTGTCAAAATATTTCATAATCGCACAGAAAATATTTTTAAAAGAAAATCATAAAGTCATCAAGATACAGGAATAACTACATAGAAATTTTTAAAAGAAAGTCATAAAATACCATCAAGACAGAAGAAAACAAAGGCAAAAACGGAATTGTACTGAGGGGGCAGAAATGGCCTACATAACTCTGCAAAAGGCATTAAATTATACAAGAAAGACTCAATGTGACTCTGATATTGAAAATATCTGTATACCAAACTGGGAAAAATGTTTTGGCCAATAGGACAGTCACACAACAAGCCCTATGATAAAGTGTTCTTGGTGAAAGTCCACCTACAAATGTTCCAAGGGCTAACTAAGCCAAGGAGAGGCAAGCCACAAAGGCAAGTGCCGGAGCAATACCTTTAAGAGAAGTTTAATCTCGCCAGTAAATAAAGAAGTCCAAATAAAGGCAGGATACCTTTCCCTGGTCAGACTGGCGAAGATGATTAATACTAAAAACAGTACTAATTAACTGTGGGGCCCAAGCGGGCACACAGGCACTTATGGACAGATGTGTGCATGTGTGTGTGCGTGTCCAGCTTGGCTGGTGAGAACTTGGTTTCTGGAATGAGGTCACCTAGCTCCTCTGTGACCCATCTGTTTGCTGCGGGATCTTGGGTCAAGTTCCTTAAAGCGCTGTGTGCTATGAAGTTCAGAGGAAGCCCTTCCCACCTTACAGGATTAAACGAGAAAATCCCCAGGAACCCCAGAGTGTGCTCAGCAGACACTGACATCAATGTCACCCACACTGTGTGGGAGAAAGCTTCGAGAAGGCAGGTACACCTTGTCCGTTAAAATCCCCCCTATCCCCAGAATGCCGATAGCTCGGAATCTACGCCCAAGAGACGATCCGTTAAACACCCAAGAGGTGGATAAGGCTGATCGTCACAGAGCCAGTCACGCCGTAGAGTCGGAAAGCACCCGGCTGCCCTGGCGGGGGGGCTGGATAAGCGGGTGACAGGGCGGTCCCGCAGGTGCGGCGGCTCCAGCTCATTGATGGGAGAGGCTTCCACCTCACAGAGGAGGAGGAGACAGCTCCGCCCAGCGTGATCCTAGCAGACCCGAGTCTGTCTGTGGGTCCCCTGGGGAGATCCAGAACACGTTCACGGAAGCAACCAGGGTGACGGAGGCTCTGAATCATGGGAGACTTTCATATCGCGCCTATACTGCTCTGTGATGACGGAATGTCCTGCTGGCACATGTAATATCTTTTTTTATCCAAGAAAGCTATTTTCACTTTGCAAATATTTTCCGGAAGAAATGAAAGCTACTCATTAAAGACCAGCTCCCTGCAGCCAAAAGGCATTAAATTATACAAGAAAGACTCAATGTGACTCTGATATTGAAAATATCTGTATACCAAACTGGGAAAAATGTTTTGGCCAATAGGACAGTCACACAACAAGCCCTATGATAAAGTGTTCTTGGTGAAAGTCCACCTACAAATGTTCCAAGGGCTAACTAAGCCAAGGAGAGGCAAGCCACAAAGGCAAGTGCCGGAGCAATACCTTTAAGAGAAGTTTAATCTCGCCAGTAAATAAAGAAGTCCAAATAAAGGCAGGATACCTTTCCCTGGTCAGACTGGCGAAGATGATTAATACTAAAAACAGTACTAATTAACTGTGGGGCCCAAGCGGGCACACAGGCACTTATGGACAGATGTGTGCATGTGTGTGTGCGTGTCCAGCTTGGCTGGTGAGAACTTGGTTTCTGGAATGAGGTCACCTAGCTCCTCTGTGACCCATCTGTTTGCTGCGGGATCTTGGGTCAAGTTCCTTAAAGCGCTGTGTGCTATGAAGTTCAGAGGAAGCCCTTCCCACCTTACAGGATTAAACGAGAAAATCCCCAGGAACCCCAGAGTGTGCTCAGCAGACACTGACATCAATGTCACCCACACTGTGTGGGAGAAAGCTTCGAGAAGGCAGGTACACCTTGTCCGTTAAAATCCCCGCTATCCCCAGAATGCCGATAGCTCGGAATCTACGCCCAAGAGACGATCCGTTAAACACCCAAGAGGTGGATAAGGCTGATCGTCACAGAGCCAGTCACGCCGTAGAGTCGGAAAGCACCCGGCTGCCCTGGCGGGGGGGCTGGATAAGCGGGTGACAGGGCGGTCCCGCAGGTGCGGCGGCTCCAGCTCATTGATGGGAGAGGCTTCCACCTCACAGAGGAGGAGGAGACAGCTCCGCCCAGCGTGATCCTAGCAGACCCGAGTCTGTCTGTGGGTCCCCTGGAGAGATCCAGAACACGTTCACGGAAGCAACCAGGGTGACGGAGGCTCTGAATCATGGGAGACTTTCATATCGCGCCTATACTGCTCTGTGATGACGGAATGTCCTGCTGGCACATGTAATATCTTTTTTTATCCAAGAAAGCTATTTTCACTTTGCAAATATTTTCCGGAAGAAATGAAAGCTACTCATTAAAGACCAGCTCCCCTGCAGCCAGCTTTGCTGCCCTGGCGCCCCACCCCTCCGGCCTCTTTCCCATGTGCCTGGTGGGCTCCGCAGGCACCACCCACACAGCCACCACCTAAGACGATGCTGCGAAGCTGCCACAAGGGGTCGCGAGTGCACGCTGCCTGCCGCCCACACGGAGCACCTTGAGAAACCTTCCAGCCTGGCTTGTGGGACCGCAGTTCAGAAACAAACTCTGTAGGAAGACTCTCGGGTATGGGATGTGAAGAATCTAAGCCACACGAATGTCTGCTCAGTCCAGCTTCAAAATCCCACTTCTCTGTCTTCTCTGGAATGGGATTCTGTCTGTGTGAGGAAGCACCCCTCCTGCAGCGGGAGCTGGGGGCATCGGGGACTGGCTGGAAAACAGTCTTGCCAGCTTCCTCTGTCTGCCCCCACCGTACACACTGCCCTCCATGGACCACCCCGGCCTCACCACCTCAGGAAGCACACAGAGCTTGTCCTCCCGCTGGATGGAAGGAGCCAGAGACAGGATGGAGCTGAATGTGCTGCATTGAAAACGAAGAAGCAAATTTGCCCCTGGTGCTGCTGCTGGGAAACCCCGGCTCTCTCTCTCCCCTGGGCACAGAAGGAAGCGTCTCTGCCTTGGGGACTGAGCGGTTCCCTGGAAGCAAGCCTGCTATTGTAAACAGATTCAGCAGGTGCAGGGCAAACCCTGTCCGGGACATACAAGGCTTGAAAGTGGGAAAAAAAAAAAGGTGGACGTGTTCGTCCCTCAGTCGTATCTGACGCTTTGCAACCCCATGGACTATAGCCCGCCAGGTTCCTCCGTCCATGGGATTTTCCAGGCAAGAACACTGGAGTGGGTAGTCATATCCTCCTCCAGGGGATCTTCCTGACCCAGGGATTGAACCCAGGTCTCCTGCATGGCAGGTGGATTCTTAACCATCTGAGCCAGCCGGGAAGCCCTGACATTCTCCAAATGCCCCTGGAAAGGGTACTTGAATTCAGCAAACAGCTCAGAGTTGAATGGATTTCCATTCATAGCTTCTAAATCCCCAATGCAATGCACCACCACAAGGTGGGAAGCTGGGGGTCCCTGCATGGGCTGCCTGGAGACGGTGGCCCTGACCTTGCCTAAGTCTAAATGCACACAGGTCTCCCAGAGGCCCTGGTCCCCCTCTGCGGTACCGGCTGCCACTGTGGCTGAGGACACGGCATCAGACCCTCCCGCCCACCTGCCTGGAGCAGGACAAGCTGGGGGAAGACACTTGGAGGGAGTTGTTTCTACTCATACCCTCCACCCTACTTCTGAGACAACTGGTGGTCCCCAGGAACCAGGGAGGGTCACAAACACTTGTATGTGGTTCCCAAGCAATTCCACCCCACGTGAATCCGGTCATCTCTCCCGTTTCCTCACCCCAGCACAGGAACGGCTGCTGAGGCCACAAAGTACCAGCCTCCCCAGAAACTTCAACTAGGGAATAGATTTCTCTATGAAATTCCTGGGGTCTGGTTGCTAGTTCTTGCCTCTTCCAGGGTGAACAGGGGTTTTACCTTTAAGTACAGAGCCGGAGCGCTCCCCTTCCACCTGGGCATTCCCACTCCAGACACACACACACACACACACACACACAGAGGGCACATGGAGGCCCTTCAGACAGTCTTAGAATAATGATGCCCACTTGGTACCTCCAGGGGACTTAAGTAATTTATAATGCAATTTTAATAATAACTATATATTAATTTTACATTCCCTTTTTACCTATTTCAGTGACTACGAACTGATAGGAATTAGGTAATATATTACAATAGGCTTCTGGGGACTTTTTATTAACTAATGCCCCATACTTAAAAACCTTCCTGTCAAATGAGAAACGTTAAAAAAAAATGCTGTCCCTTGTATAATTGCTTCTAATAGACTCAATATTCAGGTCCTGGCCTTGCCAGACAGCCCGGGCGGTCCTTCCCCAAATTACCCTTAACTTTTCATTTTCTTCCTGTCACTGGCCAACAGAATCATTCTAGAAGCACACACACGGTCATTTCACTGGGTCAGCCTGTGGCTTCCGAGACGCCTCTACATTCAGACGGTCCCAGGATCCCTCAGGACAAGAGACAGGCCTCTGTGCTCGGGGAGTCCCATATGTTGAAAAATCCGTATGTTGAACTATAACATATATACAGTAAAATGCACATGTGTCAGTGTCCAGATTGATGAGATTTCACAAAAATGTTCCCTTTAGATCAAGACGCAGACCGTTTCCAGTCCCCGGCAGGGGCCACCGCTGCCCCCCTCTCCCTGACCCCCCGGTCCCCCATCACCGGCGTCTTGCCGGCTGGGGGCCTGAAGGAGAGGAAGGGTTCTCCTTTCTCCCAACATTGCCGCCGTGGGAGCTGCCGACCCTGGTCTCGTGTGCAGAGACCTTTTTTTTAAATATTTATTTATTTATTTTATTTGTCTGTGCCGAGTCTTAGTTGCAGCATGTGGGATCTAGTTCCCTGGTCCGGGATTGAACCCAGGCCCCCAGCATTGTGAGTGTGGCGTCTCAGCCACTGGATCACCAGGGAAGTCCCTGCAGAGACCTTTTGATTCTTACTGCTCGGCAGGATTCATCATGTGAGCACAGCACCGTCCGTCCACCTGCCCCTCCACAGGCAGGCTTTGGGTCCCCCGGTCTTAGAGAGCTCCCAGCCCCCACACACATTCTCACGTCCGGCTCTAGCCACATCAGCCGTGTGCCGAGTGGACCTGTGGGCCGCTGGGTATGGGATGTTCAGCGATGATGGACGCTGCCAGTCGTCCTCAGTGTCTCTGTTTTTCAAGTTTGCTACTTTTCCCCCTTGCAGAAGAAACTTCCAGGCCCATCACTTTATCAGCTGGAAGCATGAACCCAAGTGTGAATCCTGCACGTCTCACCAGGCCTGGGTGTTGCCTCCCTCGGTCATCTCAGGCCAAGCTGGATGAAGTCGTCTTCTCTTAAAGTCAGACCTGGGCTTCCCAGGTGGTGCTAGTGGTAAAGAACCTGTCTGTCAAGGCAGGAGACATTCAGAGACATGAGCTCGCTCCCTGGGTCGGGAAGATCCCCTGAAGGAGGGCATGGCAACCCACTCCAGTATTCCTGCCTGGAAAATCCCATGGACAGAGGAGCCTGGCGGGCTACAGTCTATGGGTCGCACAGAGTCTCGGATACAACTGAAGTGACTTAGCATCAAAGTCAGACCCACCCCACGGGATGATGGCATGACTGGACTTCCCCCAACCCCAGAGGCAGGACCCCGTGTTCCTGGGAAAACTGAGCAGCAGGTGGGCTCTGATGCCCCCTCATCTATGGGTGTAAACCTCTGCAGACTTAGACACTTGATCCAGGACAAGGCAGAGGGAGTGAAAAACACAAAGCCGTTCAACTAGGAGGGAGAGGCGACAGCTAGGGGCATGCCGAAGTGGCCGGGACAAGTCATGTCTTTTGAGTGGCCACTGAGCCTTGGGAACACAGTCGGGAAGCAGAAAGCCCAGTGAGTGACATGTGCGGTCCAGCCCTCCCTGCTCTGAGTGACAAACTGAGACAGGGCGGGGTGAAGGGAACAGGTAGGGGTGGCTCACAGACCCCAGACAGACAAACATCTGGGGCCGACCCGGAGAGAAGAAGCAGAGACACCAGCTTCCCTGGGAAGGAGCCTCAGGACGCAGGCCCACTGCTGCAGCACGAGGGCCAGGGGTGGTCACGGGCCAGAACAGATGCTGAGGGACAACGTGGGACAGAGGTGGTGGCAGAGAGCCCCGGGCGCCGCCAAGTGCAGGCAGTCGAGGAGACAGCCCCTTGTTCACCCTGCTCTGCCTTCCGGCAGAGAGACGAACAAGACCCGGCTTCCCAGCGCTGCCGGAAAGACACCAAGCCGGGGTCCTTTGTTGTCATTTCCCAATTCAAAGGGCCCTGGGCTGGCGTCAGCTGCATCTGATCCCAACTCAAAGCCACAGCGGATCCCTGGTGAGCCCGACACAGAGGCTCAGCTGTGCCAGCCTCGGGTGGGGGGAGCTTGGAAAATTAAGGCCCCAGAGGCCAGTTTTAGAACTTTATGAATAATAAATGCAATTAATGTGATGGAAAACAGAATCTGAAAGCGGAGCAGAGGCCTCGGGGTGGGTGACTCAGCAGGTGGCCTCCCTTGCCACTTCCGGCTGTACAATGGACAAGCAGTGGCTGGGGGGCTGCACCAGGCCCCGCCCTCACCTGGCCTCAATCCAGAACAAAGAACAAAGGGGGCTTGGGTCTGGCTAGAAGACAAAGGCCCCCCAGAACCCTCCCCCTGGTTCAGTCCCAGGCTTGGCCTGCCCTGGAGGCAGGGGTCCTGGCTCCTGAGTGTGCCTCTCTGGCCCAGGTCCCCTCACCTGTGAACCGGGAATGAGGACCACGCTTTGACTAGATCTTGTCACCTGTCAACGACCTTCCTCTCTCTTACACATCAGCGTGCTTGGGTCAGAATCGCCAATGCCTGTGGGGTGAGGCAGCCTGGGGGTCCCCGCACCACGTTCCCACAGTGGCCCCTGCCTGGACTGGGTAAGCCCTGCTGGTCCAAGCTCCTGCCAGTGTGCAGGTGGGGTCCCCACCAGGCTCTCAGTGCCCAGGGCCTGGCGCTGACTACTCCTCAACTAGCCCTCCCTGCTCTGAGTGACAAACTGAGACAGGGCGGGGTGAAGGGAACAGGTAGGGTGGCTCACAGACCCCAGACAGACAAACATCTGGGGCCGACCCGGAGAGAAGAAGCAGAGACACCAGCTTCCCTGGGAAGGAGCCTCAGGACGCAGGCCCACTGCTGCAGCACGAGGGCCAGGGGTGGTCACGGGCCAGAACAGATGCTGAGGGACAACGTGGGACAGAGGTGGTGGCAGAGAGCCCCGGGCGCCGCCAAGTGCAGGCAGTCGAGGAGACAGCCCCTTGTTCACCCTGCTCTGCCTTCCGGCAGAGAGACGAACAAGACCTGGCTTCCCAGCGCTGCCGGAAAGACGCCAAGCCGGGGTCCTTTGTTGTCATTTCCCAATTCAAAGGGCCCTGGGCTGGCGTCAGCTGCATCTGATCCCAACTCAAAGCCACAGCGGATCCCTGGTGAGCCCGACACAGAGGCTCAGCTGTGCCAGCCTCGGGTGGGGGGAGCTTGGAAAATTAAGGCCCCAGAGGCTAGTTTTAGAACTTTATGAATAATAAATGCAATTAATGTGATGGAAAACAGAATCTGAAAGCGGAGCAGAGGCCTCGGGGTGGGTGACTCAGCAGGTGGCCTCCCTTGCCACTTCCGGCTGTACAATGGACAAGCAGTGGCTGGGGGGCTGCACCAGGCCCCGCCCTCACCTGGCCTCAATCCAGAACAAAGAACAAAGGGGGCTTGGGTCTGGCTAGAAGACAAAGGCCCCCCAGAACCCTCCCCCTGGTTCAGTCCCAGGCTTGGCCTGCCCTGGAGGCAGGGGTCCTGGCTCCTGAGTGTGCCTCTCTGGCCCAGGTCCCCTCACCTGTGAACCGGGAATGAGGACCACGCTTTGACTAGATCTTGTCACCTGTCAACGACCTTCCTCTCTCTTACACATCAGCGTGCTTGGGTCAGAATCGCCAATGCCTGTGGGGTGAGGCAGCCTGGGGGTCCCCGCACCACGTTCCCACAGTGGCCCCTGCCTGGACTTCGGGTAAGCCCTGCTGGTCCAAGCTCCTGCCAGTGTGCAGGTGGGGGTCCCCACCAGGCTCTCAGTGCTCCGCCTTCTAGGGCCTGGCGCTGACTACTCCTCAACTAGCCACACTGGCAGGTGGAGCAGGTGCAAAGGAGGATAGAGCCTGACCTCTGGGGGGCGGTGAGGAGCAGGGAAGCGGGGCTAGAGTTGGGGAAGGTGAGGAGAAGCCTGAGGTCAACATGGCTCAGAGCTCCTCCTGACTTCCAGGCTCCCAGGCTGGTTTCAGGGTGCTTCTGGCGAGAGGAGCAGGAGAGGAGGAAGGGGAAGGACGGAAAGGAGGGCTCAGACCGGAGCCTTCCCGTCGGGCCCCCAGTGCCCACCTGGAGGCTAGACAGAGCCTCACTGCAGTGTCTCGGCGGCCCGGGACGGGCTGCTCCTGCCCGATCGTGACCGGGCACAGTCCAGAGCTCCAGCGCGCCCCTGGAGACACCCGCCCCTAGCGTGGGCCATGGGCCAAAGTGGCCACCAGGGGGGCCTCGGCAGCTGCCCCAGAGGAGGTCACTGGAGAGACAGTCCACTCTCCCCACAGGGGCTCTGGGTCCACCGGTGAGGAGGGTGACGACTTGCCAGGAAGCTCCTCTCACTTTACTATCAATTGTACCTTTATGGGAAAATCAATAATATTGCCTCCTCAAGCTTCCACACATGTTGCTAGTCTAAAGTAATTACTCTGCGAGGCAACAGGCCCAAAATAGGCCAGTGTTCCCCGGAACATCTGCCTGCCCCACCCCTGCATGCCAGGAGGGCCCGGGATGGGAAGCTGCCGGGAGACACTCATCACGCCCAGCTTCCCTGCTTGTCCATCAGGCCTGTGGGCAATACTGCTGCACATATACTATGTGCCAGCCATGAAATACTGTGACCACAGGATGAGTGAAGCAGACCCAGGCCCTCCTCCATGGAGAGATGGGCATTACCTGGTTCAGATCCCAAGCTGTGGGGCTGAGGCAGCCTGGGGTCCCCGCACCACGCTTCCCAAAAGTGCTTGGGTCAGAATCGCCAATGCCTGTGGGTGAGGCAGCCTGGGGTCCCCGCACCACGTTCCCACAGTGGCCCCTGCCTGGACTTCGGGTAAGCCCTGCTGGTCCAAGCTCCTGCCAGTGTGCAGGTGGGGGTCCCCACCAGGCTCTCAGTGCTCCGCCTTCTAGGGCCTGGCGCTGACTACTCCTCAACTAGCCACACTGGCAGGTGGAGCAGGTGCAAAGGAGGATAGAGCCTGACCTCTGGGGGGCGGTGAGGAGCAGGGAAGCGGGGCTAGAGTTGGGGAAGGTGAGGAGAAGCCTGAGGTCAACATGGCTCAGAGCTCCTCCTGACTTCCAGGCTCCCAGGCTGGTTTCAGGGTGCTTCTGGCGAGAGGAGCAGGAGAGGAGGAAGGGGAAGGACGGAAAGGAGGGCTCAGACCGGAGCCTTCCCGTCGGGCCCCCAGTGCCCACCTGGAGGCTAGACAGAGCCTCACTGCAGTGTCTCGGCGGCCCGGGACAGGCTGCTCCTGCCCGATCGTGACCGGGCACAGTCCAGAGCTCCAGCGCGCCCCTGGAGACACCCGCCCCTAGCGTGGGCCATGGGCCAAAGTGGCCACCAGGGGGGCCTCGGCAGCTGCCCCAGAGGAGGTCACTGGAGAGACAGTCCACTCTCCCCACAGGGGCTCTGGGTCCACCGGTGAGGAGGGTGACGACTTGCCAGGAAGCTCCTCTCACTTTACTATCAATTGTACCTTTATGGGAAAATCAATAATATTGCCTCCTCAAGCTTCCACACATGTTGCTAGTCTAAAGTAATTACTCTGCGAGGCAACAGGCCCAAAATAGGCCAGTGTTCCCCGGAACATCTGCCTGCCCCACCCCTGCATGCCAGGAGGGCCCGGGATGGGAAGCTGCCGGGAGACACTCATCACGCCCAGCTTCCCTGCTTGTCCATCAGGCCTGTGGGCAATACTGCTGCACATATACTATGTGCCAGCCATGAAATACTGTGACCACAGGATGAGTGAAGCAGACCCAGGCCCTCCTCCATGGAGAGATGGGCATTACCTGATTAACCATGGCAGGGGAAAATTGGACAAAGCACAGACAAAGGGACAACGAAGCTCCCCAGAGGACTTCCTGGAGGAGGGGGGCAGAGCAAGTGGGAAGTCCAGAGGCGGAGGGAAACAGCGCATGGGAGAGGAGCAGCCACAGGGGCCAAGGCGGCAGCCAGGGCTCAGGAGGTCGGATGCAGGGAGGGGTCTGACGCTCACAATGCCTGTTCGTGGCCCTCTGAACATTAGCTTCTCGAAACAGTCTACTTTTTTCCTCTTTCAAGGTTCTTTGAAATGACAACTTGTTTAACTAGGAACATCAATTGGCCAGCCATTCCATGAACAAATGGTTCTCTGCTTATCTCTGAGCTCAATCACTTTTATTTGTCCCCAAGTATTTGGCAGGAACCAGTTACATCAATAAAGAAACGTCAATTTTTAACAGCCACATGAGATGCAAGCTTCAGATGGATTTTCCGTCCGCAAACAGGGCGCCTGGAGGACGGTTATTAACAGCCATTAGAGACACGCGGGCAGGCCCGGGAGACAGGGCTCTAGATTTAGACTGGATTGAGGAGATACCGTGGAGCGGGATCTCTCGGCGTCATAAATAATGCCGAGGTTTCAGACTGTGGCTGGACCCTGCGCTGTCACAATCGTTTAGGGCACAGTGTGTCTGACGCTGTGGAGCAAAATGACAAAATCTCTTTCTCGACGGCTAAGGGCACAGAGCCCGTCGGAATAAATCCAACCCAACTGCCCACGACAGGTAAGCAGGCGGTGGCACGAGGCCGAGCTGGTCTCAGAAGCGGCTTGCACCGTGATTTCCGGAGGCGTGTGGGCCGTGCAGAGAGGGGTCTGCGTTCTTGCTGACTCTCACCACTTCCTGTCATGTCATCTCCTTGTTCCCAACCCTCGATAAGGTGTGGGGTCTGATATCTGGTTCTGCCCAACAAACACCACATCACAGCAGAGCCAATGAAATGGGCAGGAAAAGAAAAAAAACAACTGCAGATAATGATGGAGTGAAGTGTCCAATCGTGAAATATAAGGAGAGATGTGCATTAAAGCAATGGCTGATCCTCTCAGACAGCTGGACACCTCCCTCCATGTCCCACTGGCTGGCCCAAGGTCCAGAGGCAAGCCCCCGTGGATGTCACCAAACCAGCAAGACTTTGTGCAGCACCCAGGAACCAGGAGGATGCTCAGAGGGCACCCCTCCCCACCCAGGCACTGGGGCACAGACACTCCGCCGGGCGCAGGGTGAACACGACCATCTGCCCCTGGCTGGGAAAACACCGTGCAAGGCAGGGACGCCATACCCCAACTCCCGTGCGGTGCCCTCCCCCGGGAGAAACAATGCCCGTCTTACAGTCCTGTGCCGACCAGCATGCTGGGCAGCTCTGTCTCTTGAATCAGGCCGGCCTGATTTTGTAGTTGCCAGAAAAATGGAGCCTGTTGGGCTCGAGAGCAGAGGCAGGTCAAAGGGTCCCTTAAGCCTTATTTCCTGCAAGGCCAAGACCTCCACCAGGGCTCGCAATGTCCCCAGCCCTCCTGAAAAGGAGTGCTTCCTGTGCCCAGTTGGCCAAGTCAAACTGGAGCGGTCCCTGGGAGACAGAGGTGGCTACGGCAGGGCCTTGCTCTCATCAGCAGTGGGCCCTGGCAGGCAGTGGCACTGAAGGAAGGAAGATGGGCTTCCTGCACTGGCCGCTCTACCTGGAGCAGAACTTGCACAGCCCAGCCAATGACACCTCTAGGACTGAGGTGTTTTGCTCTAAGAACATAGGATGCTTTCTAACAAAGAGGAGCCCGTGCTCCAGAATGGGCCAGGGACACAGTTCTCCTCCCTGGCCGTGCAAGAGGGGCTGCCCTCCTGGGACCTCCCTGGCAGTCCAGTGGTCAGGACACTGTGCTTCCCCTGCAGGGAGTATGGATTCAATCCCTGGGTCAGGGAACCAAGTCCCTGCATGCCATGTGACATGGCCAAAAACAAAAATTTTTAAAAAGTGTCTGCTCTTGGAGGGGACCTGTAGTGGAGGTGTGGGAGGCTCCTCTGGACGGGTCATGGCCCAGGGAGGGAAAACCATAACCCGGCTGGGGCTCCCGTGACCTGCCGCATCTCACATGCACCCACAGGCCCCAGAGTGCACTGGCACCTCCTGGCCCTGCCTCCCGCAGCTAGGCACTGAAGACAAGAGGCCCCAGCTGTGGGTGGTCACGACTTTTTCCAGGACTGGGGACAGTCCCAGAGTCTCCAAATCCTCTCCTGGAGGGGCCCAGCCTCAGACCAAGGCTTGGTCATCACAAAGGCTTTCTCCCCTGTGCACCGGGGCTGTGGAGGGGCGGGGCACAGGACAGGCTGGCATGCCCATCAAGCCCCCTTCCAAGCTGCTGGGACTCTGAGGGGACCGAGCAGGGCTCCTGGACTCAGGCAGTTATGCTAGCTTCCTAGGAGCTCTCCCAAAGACCACCAAGTGAGAGGGCTTGGCCACGAGAGGCCCACCACCTCTGGCTCATCAGGGTTCAGTGGGCCATGCAGCCCAGCACGGTCCTCAGGAAGGGTGGCTGGCGCCCCACCTGTCAGTGCCCGAAATTAAACCAGATCACAGCTGCTGGCCCAGTTGGGCCTCGGGGGAGCAGGGGGCAGGCAGGGCCCTTAAGCATGGCCTGCAAGTGCCAAGAAGAAAGGGCTCCTGCCCCGCCTACCTGGAGCAGACTTGCCAGCCCAGCCAATGACCCCTGGACAGAGGTGGCTACGGCAGGGCCCTTGTCTCACAGAGTGGGCCCTGCCAGGAGGGCCTGGGAAGAAGATTTTCCTCCTGGCCGTCTAGGAGCAGACTTGCACAGCCCAGCCAATGACACCTCTAGGACTGAGGTGTTTTGCTCTAAGAACATAGGATGCTTTCTAACAAAGAGGAGCCCGTGCTCCAGAATGGGCCAGGGACACAGTTCTCCTCCCTGGCCGTGCAAGAGGGGCTGCCCTCCTGGGACCTCCCTGGCAGTCCAGTGGTCAGGACACTGTGCTTCCCTGCAGGAGTATGGATTCAATCCCTGGGTCAGGAACCAAGTCCCTGCATGCCATGTGACATGGCCAAAACAAAAATTTAAAAGTGTCTGCTCTTGGAGGGGACCTGTAGGGGAGGTGTGGAGGCTCCTCTGGACGGGTCATGCACCCACAGGCCCCAGAGTGCACTGGCACCTCCTGGCCCTGCCTCCCGCAGCTAGGCACTGAAGACAAGAGGCCCCAGCTGTGGGTGGTCACGACTTTTTCCAGGACTGGGGACAGTCCCAGAGTCTCCAAATCCTCTCCTGGAGGGGCCCAGCCTCAGACCAAGGCTTGGTCATCACAAAGGCTTTCTCCCCTGTGCACCGGGGCTGTGGAGGGGCGGGGCACAGGACAGGCTGGCATGCCCATCAAGCCCCCTTCCAAGCTGCTGGGACTCTGAGGGGACCGAGCAGGGCTCCTGGACTCAGGCAGTTATGCTAGCTTCCTAGGAGCTCTCCCAAAGACCACCAAGTGAGAGGGCTTGGCCACGAGAGGCCCACCACCTCTGGCTCATCAGGGTTCAGTGGGCCATGCAGCCCAGCACGGTCCTCAGGAAGGGTGGCTGGCGCCCCCACCTGTCAGTGCCCGAAATTAAACCAGATCACAGCTGCTCGGGTCCTGCCATTCTCGGGCCTCGACGAATGCCTTTCTTATGCTCCCCGGAGCAAACGTCAAGCCTTACAAGAGAACGGTTCCAAGCAATGTCCTAAATGATTTTACGCTGGCTTTTTCGGAAGCACTGCAAAGGTTCATTTATAAACATTCTAAGTGATGTCAAGTAGTGACCCTGGCTAGGGATGAACCTTTCCCTTCTGCCGCCTCCGTCTCCCCAGAGACAGGTGGTCTAGATTCTGCTCCCAGCCAGACCCCTGACCCCCATCATTTATTATTTTTCTCTCTTAGGCTTTTATTATTTAAATACACCATAGCTCAGCTGGTAAAGAATCTGCCTGCAATGCAGGAGATCCTGGTTTGATTCCTGGGTTAGAAAGATCCCCTGGAGAAGGGGTAGGCTACCCACTCTAGTATTCTTGGGCTTCCATGGTGGCCCAGATAGTAATTTGCCCATAATGCAGGAGACTCCAGTTTGATTCCTGGGTTAGGAAGATCCCCTGGAAGCGGGCATAGTAACCCATCCTGGGTTCCCAGGCAACCCACTTGCCTGGGAAATCCCATGGACAGATAAGGCTTGGAGGGGTGCAGTCCATGGGGTTGCCAAGAGTCGGACACAACTAAATGACTAAATACAATAGAGCAAAAGACTGAAAACATCATGAATAGAAGATTTCTTTTTTCTTCATTCAGTAAATTAGAAGTAGTGGGAATTTCTAAACAATAGCTGCTTATATAATCAATTTCTTTCTTTTTTTTTTTGCCACTTCTATTGATCTGTCATTTATATATCTTTGTTCTTTGGCCTGTGTGGGCCTCCCATCATGGGCCTCCCATCGCAGTGGCCTCTCTGCTCAGAGCACTGGCATGCCCATCAAGCCCCTTCCAAGCTGCTGGGACTCTGAGGGGACCGAGCAGGGCTCCTGGACTCAGGCAGTTATGCTAGCTTCCTAGGAGCCTCCCAAAGACCACCAAGTGAGAGGGCTTGGCCACGAGAGGCCCACCACCTCTGGCTCATCAGGGTTCAGTGGGCCATGCAGCCCAGCACGGTCCTCAGGAAGGGTGGCTGGCGCCCCACCTGTCAGTGCCCGAAATTAAACCAGATCACAGCTGCTCGGGTCCTGCCATTCTCGGGCCTCGACGAATGCCTTTCTTATGCTCCCCGGAGCAAACGTCAAGCCTTACAAGAGAACGGTTCCAAGCAATGTCCTAAATGATTTTACGCTGGCTTTTTCGGAAGCACTGCAAAGGTTCATTTATAAACATTCTAAGTGATGTCAAGTAGTGACCCTGGCTAGGGATGAACCTTTCCCCTCTGCCGCCTCCGTCTCCCCAGAGACAGGTGGTCTAGATTCTGCTCCCAGCCAGACCCCTGACCCCCATCATTTATTATTTTTCTCTCTTAGGCTTTTATTATTTAAATACACCATAGCTCAGCTGGTAAAGAATCTGCCTGCAATGCAGGAGATCCTGGTTTGATTCCTGGGTTAGAAAGATCCCCTGGAGAAGGGGTAGGCTACCCACTCTAGTATTCTTGGGCTTCCATGGTGGCCCAGATAGTAATTTGCCCATAATGCAGGAGACTCCAGTTTGATTCCTGGGTTAGGAAGATCCCCTGGAAGCGGGCATAGTAACCCATCCTGGGTTCCCAGGCAACCCACTTGCCTGGGAAATCCCATGGACAGATAAGGCTTGGAGGGGTGCAGTCCATGGGGTTGCCAAGAGTCGGACACAACTAAATGACTAAATACAATAGAGCAAAAGACTGAAAACATCATGAATAGAAGATTTCTTTTTTCTTCATTCAGTAAATTAGAAGTAGTGGGAATTTCTAAACAATAGCTGCTTATATAATCAATTTCTTTCTTTTTTTTTTTGCCACTTCTATTGATCTGTCATTTATATATCTTTGTTCTTTGGCCTGTGTGGGCCTCCCATCATGGGCCTCCCATCGCAGTGGCCTCTCTCGCTGCAGAGCACTGGCTCTGGACTCACGTGCTCCAGAGCTCCGGCTCGGTAGCTGGACACATTGGTCCAGCCGCTCCATGGCACGTGGGATCTCCCCAGGCCAGGGATCAAACTGGCGCCCCTTGCACTGCAAGGCAGTGTCCTTACCCACTGGACCACCAGGAAAGCTCTGTAATCAATTTTTGATTTTTTTTTTTCTAATTATTTCCCCTCCATCATTTCACAGCAACTCCATCCTTCCAGGTACTCCTCTCGAAAACCCTGCAGTCAACCTTGAACTGACAACAAACCCTGCTGGTCTCTACCTTCCAAATCAGACAGGGTCCAGATTCCTCCATAAACCCTGAAACTTCGGGTTCACCAGGCCCGGCATACGGTACTCCCAGAATCTGCCCACACCCCCACTTGAACGGCCTGAGTCTGGAGGAAGGCCCCGTTGCCTCTCACCGCTGCAGGGGCCTCCTGGCTGGGCCTCTGCTGCTGCCCAGCCCCACCAGTCTCTGCTCGGCACAAGCCACCCAAGCCGGCTCCCTGCCCTCAGGCTGTCCCTCTTCTGCCCCAGCCCTCTCCCCTCTGCCACTCCGCTGTTCCTTCCCTCCGACATCCTGGGGCTCAGCCAGGGGCCCCTCTGGAGCATTCTCAACGCCTCTTCAAGGCTGCAATGCCACCCTACTCAAAACCACACATCAGGGCTTCCCTGGTGGTCCAGGGGGTAAAGAGTCCGCCTTGCAGTACAAGGGGCACCGGTTCGATCCCTAGCCAGGGAAAATCCCACGGTGTGTCCAATTAGAGCCAGCGCTCTGGACTGCATGCACCCAGAGCTGGTGCTCTGCAACGAGAGGGGCCACTGCGATGGGAGGCCCACATAGGCCAAAGAATAAAGACGGATGAAAATAAATAAAAAACCCAATAAAAGAGGCCAAAACTTGTACATCAATCCCACAAGGGGCCTCTGGTGGGAATTTAAAAATAGCTGCTTATATAATCAATTTCTTTCTTTTTTTTTTTGCCACTTCTATTGATCTGTCATTTATATATCTTTGTTCTTTGGCCTGTGTGGGCCTCCCATCATGGGCCTCCCATCGCAGTGGCCTCTCTCGCTGCAGAGCACTGGCTCTGGACTCACGTGCTCCAGAGCTCCGGCTCGGTAGCTGGACACATTGGTCCAGCCGCTCCATGGCACGTGGGATCTCCCCAGGCCAGGGATCGAACTGGCGCCCCTTGCACTGCAAGGCAGTGTCCTTACCCACTGGACCACCAGGAAAGCTCTGTAATCAATTTTTGATTTTTTTTTTTCTAATTATTTCCCCTCCATCATTTCACAGCAACTCCATCCTTCCAGGTACTCCTCTCGAAAACCCTGCAGTCAACCTTGAACTGACAACAAACCCTGCTGGTCTCTACCTTCCAAATCAGACAGGGTCCAGATTCCTCCATAACCCCTGAAACTTCGGGTTCACCAGGCCCGGCATACGGTACTCCCAGAATCTGCCCACACCCCCACTTGAACGGCCTGAGTCTGGAGGAAGGCCCCGTTGCCTCTCACCGCTGCAGGGGCCTCCTGGCTGGGCCTCTGCTGCTGCCCAGCCCCACCAGTCTCTGCTCGGCACAAGCCACCCAAGCCGGCTCCCTGCCCTCAGGCTGTCCCTCTTCTGCCCCAGCCCTCTCCCCTCTGCCACTCCGCTGTTCCTTCCCTCCGACATCCTGGGGCTCAGCCAGGGGCCCCTCTGGAGCATTCTCAACGCCTCTTCAAGGCTGCAATGCCACCCTACTCAAAACCACACATCAGGGCTTCCCTGGTGGTCCAGGGGGTAAAGAGTCCGCCTTGCAGTACAAGGGGCACCGGTTCGATCCCTAGCCAGGGAAAATCCCACGGTGTGTCCAATTAGGAGCCAGCGCTCTGGACTGCATGCACCCAGAGCTGGTGCTCTGCAACGAGAGGGGCCACTGCGATGGGAGGCCCACATAGGCCAAAGAATAAAGACGGATGAAAATAAATAAAAAACCCAATAAAAGAGGCCAAAACTTGTACATCAATCCCACAAGGGGCCTCTCTGGTGGTCCAGTGGCTGAAACCTCACCTTGCAACAGAGAGGCGCGGGTACAGTCCCCTGTCGAGGAACGAAGGTCCGACATGCCTCGAGGTGCGTTCAAAAATAAACAAATAAAATAAAACACAAACACAAAATCACTCCCAGGATTTCATCACTTTTCACGGTTTTCTCTTTTCCGTCCTACTTGTCATCATCGAACGACAAGCACATTTACTCATTTATCGTTCCCCCAGACCTCCGCAGATAGGCTTCCCTCTGTTCTGTCTCCCTGCCCCTAGAACACTGCTCAGCACCTGCAGTTCCCCAATAAATGTGTGTAATTCAGCCAACTGGCCGAAGTAAGCTGGGGCTGAGCCAAGACTTGCTGGCCAGCGGGCAGGATGGGCGCAGGGGTGGCCGGCTTGCCAAGGACAGGCAGTGGGTGGAGTGGCATCTGTCAGCCTGCCCGGCCAAGACCAGCGAGAGGGTCGAGGGCTGCCACTGCTCTCCCAGTGAAGCCTCTGAGGGATCCGATCAGCGGTCTGCAAGGCACAGCCCTAAAGGCAGTTCTGAGTCTGTTCTGGCCGCCCTGACTACATTCAAAAATGACTTTGGAAAACCTTGGTATCGAAGGGACAGTGAACCTGGGCCAGCGGGTGGCCATAAGCCCAGAAAGGCCAGCTCCGGCTTTCCCAGGCCCCCGGCGAGAGCCTTGCCAGCCTGACGTCTGGACACGCTGCTGGGGAGGCCAGCCTTGTCTGTCCCTGAGACCCCTGGGAACGATTGCCACACGCGCCCCGTTGCGCCACCAGCGGGCCTCTTATCTGCCGGGCCAGGGGCACGGGCCCGACTCCTCGACAACCAGCGGGCTTCCAGGCTCACCAGGGCCAGAGACCGCTTCCACAGGAAGTGAGGCTGCCCGGGAGAGTGCGTGGCTTGTTGGGGGCTGAGGTGGGGGCCCATGACCTCGTGACAGGCATGACTGTGGCCCCATCCGGCCGGGACATGGCTCGGACCATGAATCCTCCAAAGGTCAAGTGAGGAGCCTGCGGAGTCCTTGCCGCCCCAGGCCCCGAGGCAGGCCCTGTCCTCCTGCCCCATCTGCACGCAGAACTGTCTGTCCTGGCTGGTGTCCCCTGCCCGCTCCCCCATGTCTACCCCACAGCTCCCCGGCCCCGCCTGTCCCTTTGCTCTGGGCCTGTGAACACTTCTAGAGGCTGGGGTGATCTCTGAAGGCCACGCCCTGGCCAGGAGGCAATGGCCCCAGGGCTTCCTGAACTGACCTGGCCCACAGAGTGTGTGTGTGGCGGCTGGGGTGGAATGCCCTGTCATTGCCTAGGTCTCCTCTTTCCAATTTAGGAGGTGGATCTTCTTCCCTATGGAAGCTTGGTCCTAGATCCCCCCGCCAATTGTGGTACTAGGTTTTAGATTATCATAATTTGTAAAGTGATAAGTATTTGCCATTTTAAATCTGCATAGGCATTTAAACAAATCAGAACTCCCACAGAAGATAACTGGGCCCTTCTGGTACAGTGACCTGTACAGGGACCACTGCTGGACAGAGAGAAGCAGGCCCCGTCCACTGGGCAGAGGCCACCATGGCCAAGCAGCGAAGGCTGCAGGCTCTCGAGCTGCTGGCTGGGGCTCCCGTCCTGGCTCCGTGGCTTGTTGATGGTGTGGCCTTAGACATGTTACTCAGCCTCTCCTCCTCACTCTGCCCAACAAAGAGGCAACTGTCCCCACACGTGGAGGCTGCCCAGAGGGTAAAATGCATCCTGCCCTCTTCATTCGATGCCAGAAGTGCCAGAGGGCCCGGGCCCCTGGACACACCTGCGGGCTGCTGCTGCCTCCACCCCACATCACACCGCACCCCCCCCACACACACCCCTACACACACACACACACCCATACACACCATGCTCAAGGCAGACATGAAATACAGCCAGGCCCTCAGTGAAAGCAGGGCTGTGGCCCTAGGGAATCACTCGCCCACCCCAGTGCCTGCATGTCCTGAAAGCACGGCCTGCGGGCGGAGCCTCTGCCTGCAGGGCTGGAGCTGCCAGGGCTGGGAGGTGGGAGGAAGGCCGGGACATGGCTCGGACCATGAATCCTCCAAAGGTCAAGTGAGGAGCCTGCGGAGTCCTTGCCGCCCCAGGCCCCGAGGCAGGCCCTGTCCTCCTGCCCCATCTGCACGCAGAACTGTCTGTCCTGGCTGGTGTCCCCTGCCCGCTCCCCCATGTCTACCCCACAGCTCCCCGGCCCCGCCTGTCCCTTTGCTCTGGGCCTGTGAACACTTCTAGAGGCTGGGGTGATCTCTGAAGGCCACGCCCTGGCCAGGAGGCAATGGCCCCAGGGCTTCCTGAACTGACCTGGCCCACAGAGTGTGTGTGTGGCGGCTGGGGTGGAATGCCCTGTCATTGCCTAGGTCTCCTCTTTCCAATTTAGGAGGTGGATCTTCTTCCCTATGGAAGCTTGGTCCTAGATCCCCCCGCCAATTGTGGTACTAGGTTTTAGATTATCATAATTTGTAAAGTGATAAGTATTTGCCATTTTAAATCTGCATAGGCATTTAAACAAATCAGAACTCCCACAGAAGATAACTGGGCCCTTCTGGTACAGTGACCTGTACAGGGACCACTGCTGGACAGAGAGAAGCAGGCCCCGTCCACTGGGCAGAGGCCACCATGGCCAAGCAGCGAAGGCTGCAGGCTCTCGAGCTGCTGGCTGGGGCTCCCGTCCTGGCTCCGTGGCTTGTTGATGGTGTGGCCTTAGACATGTTACTCAGCCTCTCCTCCTCACTCTGCCCAACAAAGAGGCAACTGTCCCCACACGTGGAGGCTGCCCAGAGGGTAAAATGCATCCTGCCCTCTTCATTCGATGCCAGAAGTGCCAGAGGGCCCGGGCCCCTGGACACACCTGCGGGGCTGCCGTTGCCTCCACCCCACATCACACCGCACCCCCCCCACACACACCCCTACACACACACACACACCCATACACACCATGCTCAAGGCAGACATGAAATACAGCCAGGCCCTCAGTGAAAGCAGGGCTGTGGCCCTAGGGAATCACTCGCCCACCCCAGTGCCTGCATGTCCTGAAAGCACGGCCTGCGGGCGGAGCCTCTGCCTGCAGGGCTGGAGCTGCCAGGGCTGGGAGGTGGGAGGAAGGCGGGAAGGGAGCAGAGCCATCAGTCCGGGAGTGCAGGGAGGACTCTCCTGTGGGAGGACGGTACACGGCATCGCAGAAGCGTGGCTCGGCCTGCCAGCCCGGCCCAGACCCGCCAGGCGGCACGTCCGAAGCCAGGGGCTCCATCACTCGCTCTCCTTCCTCTTCCAAAGTGGCACCCGTCAGCAAGCCCTCAGCTCCAGCTCCAGCCCCAAAGGACCCCCAACCCACCTTCTCCTCCGGCCAGCCGGCCGCCCCGCGGCCCAGCCTGGTCCCACGACAGCCCCGCCATGGCCCTCCTGTGACTGCCTGTGTCGGCTCGCCAGCCGCAGCTGCTGGAGACCAGGTCACCCCACTCACAGACACCTCCAAAGGGCATCTCGCCCGCCACTGTTCCGCTCATACCCACCGGTCCCTGGTTCCCGTGCCCCTCACCATGCGGTCAGGGCCCAGGCCGGCTCCTCAGTGCCTCTAGGCCTCAGCACAAGCGTCCTGCTGGCCATCAGCTCCCCGTTCCTCCCTGGATTCCAAATGATCACCACGTGCACTCCTCCTACTTGTCTGTCTTCCCCTCTGGAATGTCTGGGGTGTGCTCTTAGGAGCTAAGCTGTGTGCCCCCACAAAGTCCTGTGTGGACGCCCAAACCTGTGCCTCAGAATGTGACTGGACAGAGACAGGACCTTAAGAGGGGTGATTACATTAAACCAAGGCCATCATGGGGCCCTAATCCAATCAGACTGACATCCCTATAGGAGGGGATTAGGGCACAGAAAGACCCCAGGGGTGCATGCCACGGAGGAAAGACCACATGAAGACCTGGGGAGAGGGTGGCCATCTTCAAGCCAAGGAGGGAGGCCTCAGAAGAAGCCACAGATGCCCGCACCCTGACTTTGGTCTCATCCAGTTTCCAGGACTTCTTGTGACTGAAGCCCCCCAGTCTGGGGTATTCTGCTATGGCGGCCGTAGCCAACTAGAGCTTCCCTGGTAGCTTAGCTAGTGAATAGTCCACCTGCAAGTGCAGGAGACCTGGGTTTGATCTCTGGGTTGGGAAGAACCCCTGGATAAGGAAACAGCTACCCACTGTAACAGTCTCGCCTGGAGAATCCCATCGCTCATTCACGGGTCACAAAGAATCAGACGACGATGGAACGACTTCCACCAGCAGACTAAGACAGAGAGGGCAGAGGCTGAGCCGTCTCCAGAAGCTCTCGGGGAGGCTGTGGCCACAAACCACCAGGACCCGAATCGCCCATGACCTGAAAGCGGAGCCGGAGTCCCACCAGAGCCAAAGCCAAGACCTCAGGCGCCAGAGAGAGGAGGGGAGGAGCCCCGCCCCCAGGCTACCTCCAGCCACAGCTCTGTCGCCCACCCGCAGGGGCCTCCGTCTTCACAGCAGAAGAGAGAAGCACGTCCCCCAGCCCCGACTCACACCCCAAGGAAGGGCGGCCACTCTGAACCATCCAGACGGCAGCCTCTTGGAGATTCATTTCTTTCCTCTTCAAAGCATTATGGATTGATTGCCAAGCCTTGCTGTAAATCAAAAGAAAGTCACTACTCATTACCTACTTAGAATTCCCCGAGTTCTTCCTGGAAACCATTTCTCAGCTGTTTGATCTCTGAGCCACCGGCGCTGGCTCCAGGCACGCCACCCATCACGGCAGCCACCAGACGCGTCTTTCTTCTGGGCTCCTTTTCTCAGCACCTAGATGAATTTTTACCTTTCTCCCGTTTCAAGAAGAGCTGCCGAGATAAATGATTCAAAGGCTCCAGCTCGTCCTGAAAGCATTTGGACTGCAGAGAGCCTATTCGGAATAACCCCACGCTGGGGGCAAAGGCTCCCACCACACCCTCACCGGACGGGCTGTGCTGGCAGCTGAGCCCTGGCACGCTCCTTGCTGAGTCTCTTCACCTGCAGGACAGTGACACTTGTCCATCCGCGGCCAGCGCCAGCTGCCACGCCTCGGTCAAGCCCCTTCCACCCCTCAGCAGGATGTCACTCAGGGCCCTAGGAACACACGTGGAGCAAGGAGGTGCCCCATTTGCAAGCTGCATAGCAAAGGATCCTCTTTCCCTGGGTGCCGCGGGTACCACTTTCCCAAAGGGACCACTACCCACGAAAGGGCGACTTGTCACCTGAAGGGGCAGGGCGCAGCTGACGGTGGCCTCGCCCACCCAGGGTGCGCCTCTCCACGGCCCCCAGCCCAGCTCCAGGTCGAGCAGCCAAACCCCACTCCTCTTGCTGCCACGAACATCAAGACAAAGTAAAACAGCCTAAACAAGCCCAGCCAACCCTGACCCCGACGGCCACCAGGCGTCTGTGCAGGGGGCTGGACGGGCAGGACTCTTCACCAAGCTCCGGTCACCCCATGGTAGAGCGAGAGCTGCAGCACGCCCGGCCCTCGCCAGGGTGCCCAGGCCACAGCGCTGCTCCGGAAGGTCAGGACGTGAGAAGAGTCCACACCAGGCTCAGACGCAGAAGGTAGGGGACTGCGTCCTACAACAGAGGGGACTCAAAGAGCAGTCAGGAGTGCCGCCTGGCTGGTGTGGGCAGGTGTTCACAGAGGACAGCCCGGGGCGGGGGAGGGAAGGCACAGTCGTGAGATGCAGACGCAGAGGGGTATGAGGTGTGGCTACGGCTGCAGAACCGGTTTTTCCGAAAAAACAGTGGAAGTCACATCAACGCAGCCCACTGGGTCTGTGGGCAGCGGTAACCACACCAGCTTCCTGAAGGTGCTGGCCAGGGGAAGCCAGCCTTTCGGCCAGAGCTGCAGCTATGGGCAGGGCCATTGTCCTATTCTCCTGAGAGAAGTTGGAGGCAGGAGGGAACCTGGGATCATGGCAGTGCGGGGGCCTGAAGGAATCTGACACTCCACAGTGACCACAGGCTAGGCCCGACCCCTGGCCTGAGGCCTGTCACCAACACCAGACATGGCCCCCAGCCAGGCAGTGGCAGCCCGGCTCCCAAACATTCTTGTCTGTTCTGCGCCTCGAGCACAGTGTGCAGAGAGTCCCGGTCCATGAGAGCTGCTGGAGCCCATGGCCTGACTGTCCAGGCGCCAGCTGCCACGCCTCGGTCAAGCCCCTTCCACCCCTCAGCAGGATGTCACTCAGGGCCCTAGGAACACACGTGGAGCAAGGAGGTGCCCCATTTGCAAGCTGCATAGCAAAGGATCCTCTTTCCTGGGTGCCGGTACCACTTTCCCAAAGGGACCACTACCCACAAAGGGCGACTTGTCACCTGAAGGGGCAGGGCGCAGCTGACGGTGGCCTCGCCCACCCAGGGTGCGCCTCTCCACGGCCCCCAGCCCAGCTCCAGGTCGAGCAGCCAAACCCCACTCCTCTTGCTGCCACGAACATCAAGACAAAGTAAAACAGCCTAAACAAGCCCAGCCAACCCTGACCCCGACGGCCACCAGGCGTCTGTGCAGGGGGCTGGACGGGCAGGACTCTTCACCAAGCTCCGGTCACCCCATGGTAGAGCGAGAGCTGCAGCACGCCCGGCCCTCGCCAGGGTGCCCAGGCCACAGCGCTGCTCCGGAAGGTCAGGACGTGAGAAGAGTCCACACCAGGCTCAGACGCAGAAGGTAGGGGACTGCGTCCTACAACAGAGGGGACTCAAAGAGCAGTCAGGAGTGCCGCCTGGCTGGTGTGGGCAGGTGTTCACAGAGGACAGCCCGGCGGGGGCGGGGGAGGGAAGGCACAGTCGTGAGATGCAGACGCAGAGGGGTATGAGGTGTGGCTACGGCTGCAGAACCGGTTTTTCCGAAAAAACAGTGGAAGTCACATCAACGCAGCCCACTGGGTCTGTGGGCAGCGGTAACCACACCAGCTTCCTGAAGGTGCTGGCCAGGGGAAGCCAGCCTTTCGGCCAGAGCTGCAGCTATGGGCAGGGCCATTGTCCTATTCTCCTGAGAGAAGTTGGAGGCAGGAGGGAACCTGGGATCATGGCAGTGCGGGGGCCTGAAGGAATCTGACACTCCACAGTGACCACAGGCTAGGCCCGACCCCTGGCCTGAGGCCTGTCACCAACACCAGACATGGCCCCCAGCCAGGCAGTGGCAGCCCGGCTCCCAAACATTCTTGTCTGTTCTGCGCCTCGAGCACAGTGTGCAGAGAGTCCCGGTCCATGAGAGCTGCTGGAGCCCATGGCCTGACTGTCCACCCAACCCTGCACTGTCCCTACCCCTGGTATGGGGCAGCGGCGGGAGGAGAGAACCGTGGCCAGGACTCTGGCAGGCCCTCCACAACCGTAGAAGCTCAGAGGCGCATCTGCCCACCCTCCATGCCAGGGACCGGGGGGAGCCCCAGGGAAGGGCACAGAGGCCAGCCTGGCCCGGGGGGCGGGAGGTCCCTCCCGCGTGGCACCTGCTGGTGGAACCTCTAAGCAGGAAAGCCTCTCCGCAGTTCTGTCAATTACTTCCTGGTTTTAAAAGCACACAAGCCTGCTGGCTGATGTGGAAACTGGCTTTCAGCGTTCCTGGATTAAACCCTTCATGACATCTACAGAATTCAGAGTTAGAAGGGAAAAACTCCCAGCCCAGAATAATTGCTCCCACCGGGAGTGTTTTTCCACACCAGAGTGTAACAGGTCTGGATGAGAAGATCCTGAAAAACTGGCACCAACCTTGCAGCAAAATCACAACGGCCTGC
The DNA here is from genome assembly GCA_022376925.1 of Tragulus kanchil. NCBI lineage: Eukaryota > Metazoa > Chordata > Mammalia > Artiodactyla > Tragulidae > Tragulus > Tragulus kanchil. Next base: position 114,662,860 of record JAIOJX010000031.1, read on the forward strand.
TTGATCTGGGAGCCAAACCGAACTAACGGCCCCTGCAGGGTCATTCCTCACCAGACGCTCCTGAAACCCGAAGCAATGCTTTCTGATCTCAGACCCAGACAGGGCAGATTGCCCTCTGAGACGCACCCCTGGTCCACACACAGCATCACCTCTCCCCACCTGCCCTCCGGAAAGGCAGAAAAGCTACTCCAGGGTGGGATGAGGGCCAGGATCTGTTCAGAGGCCTGGGGGCACCTGTCTGGTAATTTATAAAGGAGTGGCACTGACCAGAGGTTTACACACAAAATATGACAAAAGTCCTTTTTTTCCTTCCCCCACAGTGCTTCCATTTTTCTTGAAATACATCACCCTTTTGACTATCTTCTCTTTCCATCTTTTTATAGACACTAGTCTGAGAAATCTTTCTCAACTGAAAGAACCAATGGCCTGAGAGCCAGGTGGGCAGCCGGGAGGGGGGGTGCCTGCAAGCCTGTGCCGGAGGGCTCCTCTGCCCTACTGGGCTGCTGCTCTGTGGGAGCTCCCACCCAAGGATACTACCATTTTCAATTTCTAGGGAAACGCAAAGAAGTCTCCTGATTTTCAGTTGTCAACCAAAACAAACCCAAAAAATCCCTTGTGCAGGCCAAACTAACTCTGCCTGTGCCCTGGGTCCAGCTCAAAGGCTACCCATCAGTTTACAACTGCTGGACTTGGTCTTGCTAGAAAATTCCTCCTGGGGGGCAAGAAGTGGGGACACCAGAGGTTCTACCACGAGTCCACACACACACACACAAGACCTTCAGCTGACAGAAGTTTCTGGAAACCCACAGGGGCTGCAGCTCGTCTCACCAGGGCAGCTGGGCAGCTGACGGTGAGGCAGGCCAGCTGACGGGGTATGGCCAAAAGCAACTCCAGTAGCGGCCAGCGCAGGGAGGTGTCGCCCACGGCCAGGCAGCCTGCCTGCTGCACCCCCGGTGTGGCTCACACGCTCCTCGGCGTCTCTGGGTGGCCCATCACAACAGGGAATCCACAGGCAACCCAAACCCTCCTCCCTTGCCTTCTAGACTGAGCCATTTCAACAGCACCCAGCAGCTGGGTGATGATCAGATGGCTCTCAGTCAGCTGGGCAGAAGGAGCCAGAGCAAGTCTCCCTGTGGGAAACAGGAGGCAACGTGAAGTGAATCCCGAGCCCGTGTGTTTGTGGGATCGATGAGGAGGGCACAGCTGAAGAGCAAGCGCCGACCGTCGGGGGCCCTCCGAGATCACAGACGGGCCGGCCAGGTCATAAAGCGGGCGTAATCAGGGTGGGGCAGAGCTTCTGGAAGCAGGTGGCAGGAAGTGAATGGGAAGGCAAGTCTCAAACTTTCCACCGATGCGGGTGGGGGTCAGAGAGAAAAGCCAAGTGCCCCAAGACAGTGGCCAGAGCCTCAAAGCCTGAGGAAGAGGAATTTAAAGGAAGGCGCTGAGGTGAAGAAAGGTTTCATTGTTCTGATGAGAGAACCAGGGTCTAGACGGTTCCGGAGCTCATAGGGACAACCCCAGGCTCGTCAAGACAGGTGCTGGCACCCAGTGGGCCAGGCGGTAGCTCCTGTTACTGAGAAGGAGGAAGCCACAGAAAGACGAGGGAATGGCACCTGTCCCGAGTGACAGGATGAGTAATCCCATCACAGGTCTCAGACAACACGACTGGGGGATCAACGCCTGTGCCCTGGGTCCAGCTCAAGGCTACCCATCAGTTTACAACTGCTGGACTTGGTCTTGCTAGAAAATTCCTCCTGGGGGGCAAGAAGTGGGGACACCAGAGGTTCTACCACGAGTCCACACACACACACACAAGACCTTCAGCTGACAGAAGTTTCTGGAAACCCACAGGGGCTGCAGCTCGTCTCACCAGGGCAGCTGGGCAGCTGACGGTGAGGCAGGCCAGCTGACGGGGTATGGCCAAAAGCAACTCCAGTAGCGGCCAGCGCAGGGAGGTGTCGCCCACGGCCAGGCAGCCTGCCTGCTGCACCCCCGGTGTGGCTCACACGCTCCTCGGCGTCTCTGGGTGGCCCATCACAACAGGGAATCCACAGGCAACCCAAACCCTCCTCCCTTGCCTTCTAGACTGAGCCATTTCAACAGCACCCAGCAGCTGGGTGATGATCAGATGGCTCTCAGTCAGCTGGGCAGAAGGAGCCAGAGCAAGTCTCCCTGTGGGAAACAGGAGGCAACGTGAAGTGAATCCCGAGCCCGTGTGTTTGTGGGATCGATGAGGAGGGCACAGCTGAAGAGCAAGCGCCGACCGTCGGGGGCCCTCCGAGATCACAGACGGGCCGGCCAGGTCATAAAGCGGGCGTAATCAGGGTGGGGCAGAGCTTCTGGAAGCAGGTGGCAGGAAGTGAATGGGAAGGCAAGTCTCAAACTTTCCACCGATGCGGGTGGGGGTCAGAGAGAAAAGCCAAGTGCCCCAAGACAGTGGCCAGAGCCTCAAAGCCTGAGGAAGAGGAATTTAAAGGAAGGCGCTGAGGTGAAGAAAGGTTTCATTGTTCTGATGAGAGAACCAGGGTCTAGACGGTTCCGGAGCTCATAGGGACAACCCCAGGCTCGTCAAGACAGGTGCTGGCACCCAGTGGGCCAGGCGGTAGCTCCTGTTACTGAGAAGGAGGAAGCCACAGAAAGACGAGGGAATGGCACCTGTCCCGAGTGACAGGATGAGTAATCCCATCACAGGTCTCAGACAACACGACTGGGGGATCAACGCCTGTCCTGGGGGAGTGCCCAGCGGGATCCCAGGAAGCGCAGAGCCTGGGACACACTCGCTCGAGAGTGCCTGACCTCTGGCCTATCCCTGCCGGTGGCCCAGTTGTTCCTGACGCCGCAGAGCTGTTGCTGACGTCACTGGACCTGTCACCTAGACCATGGCTGATAGGCTGTGTCCTTCTCCACCTCATTGGGTCTGCGCGCAGGCACGACTGCTTCTCTGCTTGACCTTTCCCTGGCCTACGTCAGAAGACACCTGACCAGAGTCCTGCCCCTTGAGCTGTGCTGGCTGGAGTCCTTGGAGTGCTCAGTCGTGTCCAGCTCTTTGCAACGGTAGCCCGTCCACCTCCTCTGTCTGTGGGATTCTTCAGACAAGAATACTGCAGTGGGTTGCCATCACCTACTCCAGGGGATCTACCCCACATCTCTTGAGTCTCCTGCATTGGCAGGTGGATGCTTATACCACAGAGCCACCTGGGAAGCTCCTGCCTGGGTTGGAGAGAGGTCAGCGAACACAAGGTTCAGCTCACACCGCCTCTCAAGGCGCCCCGCAAGGGCCCCCACCCAGCTGGTGAGGCTGGTGGGACCATGACTCCTGGAGTCTGGTGGAAGCACAGAACAGCACCCTCCTTGGGAAATACTGCTGCATTCAAGAATCCTGTAAGCATCAAGCAAGAAAATTAAAAGCTCCCTAGAAAGAAGAAGGCATATGATTTGCCTAAGGTCTCCGTCAACAATGGGATTCGCTGGTGGCTCAGCTGGTAAAGAATCCGCCTGCAATGCAGCCATGCAGGAGACCTGGGTTTGATCCCTGAGTTGGGAAGCTTCTCCGGAGAAAGGCGACTCACTCCAGCATTCTTGCCTGGAGAATTCAAGGCTTGTCCACAGGTTGCAAAGAGTCTGACAGGACTGAGCGGCTTCACTTTCACTTTCCAGCAACAACGGAGGGAGTGTTTTCAAACAGAGATTCAACACCCGTGAAGCCATCTTTCACACGGGAGGCAAGGAAAGGACCCTCCCATGTGCCAGGTCAAACAAAATGCTTTAGAGCAGGGGATCCTCGATCTCCTGGATCTAACGCCTGATGATCTGAGGTGGAGCTGATATAATGATAACAGAAATAAAGTGCACAATAAACGCCATGTGCCTGAATCCCTCCCCCGATGCCGAAATCATCCCTTCCACCCTGGTCTGTGGAAATATGTTTTCCATGAAACTGGTTCCTGGTGGCAGAGAGCTGGGGATGGCGGCTTTTGAGGAAAAGGAAAACCCAATGCAAAATAAGGTCCACACTGGATTCAGTAACACGGGGACGTCTCAATAACCATTATTAAAAGGATGAACTTTTTAACAGAAGTAGAGAATGGAGAGAAATATAGGTCACTTTTTCTTAAAGATAAATTCTACAATGAAAGTGGAATGCATTTAAAAAAAAATTGAGAGAGGGCTTCCCTGGTGGTCCAGTGGGTAAGGACACTGCCTTGCAGTGCAAGGGGCGCCGGTTCGATCCCTGGCCTGGGAAGATCCCACGTGCCGCGGAGCGGCTGGACTGATGTGTCCAATTACCGAGCCGGAGCTCTGGAGCGCATGCGCCCAGAGCCGGTGCTCTGCGACAACAGAGGCCACTGCGATGGGAGGCCCACACAGGCCAAAGAACAAAGATGGATGAAAATAAATAAATAAAAAACTAATAAAAGAGGTCAAAATTAAATATATTATATATATGTGTGTGTATGTGCATATGTATGTGTGTGTGTGTGTGTGTGTGTATATATATATATATATATATATATAAAAACATGAAAGGAGGCAGAGGACAGATACGTGAAGAAATCTGATTTAAGGTACACCAAAGTATGTACTTGATAAATAAAAAGATAGTTTCCAGTCTTCCATAAAATACTGACCAAAAATATGTCTACACAGGACACAAGGAAAATGCTGCAAAATTTACATGGACCACAATCTCTCACTACAATGGTAACAAAACCAGGAACTAATAACAAAAAGTCAACAAACCACATCTCTCTAGAAATGAAATGCCCTTAATTCATTTCTTGGGTTAAACCATGAATCAATCAAAAGCTCTTAGGATATGGTCAGGGCAGCATTACAAAATATATTAGCTAAAATTTACTTATTATTGAAGAAGAAAAAATGAAAAACTAAGGTTCAATTAAACAAGTGAAAAGATGGATATTCGAAACAAGGTCAGGAAGCAGGGAGAGAAGAATCAATGACAAAACTGGGAATCCATGAGTTAGGCAGGCAGAACCAATAAATACGTTTAATAGCTGGTTTTATGAAAGGACCAATAAAGCTGACACAATCCTGGCAGTGCTGATCAATAGAAAAAGGACACGAATACGTAATATCAGGAATGAGAACGGAAACACAATCACGGTTACAGAGAATGGGAGTGGGACATGGGGGCCACGTCATGTGGCTAGTAGGATCTTAGTTCCCCAATCAGGGATTGAACCTGGGCCCTGGCAGTGAAAGTGCTGAGTCCTAACCACTGGACTCCCTAGAGAATGTCTTTCTTAAATCGAAGAGAAAATTGATAACTTGGTTCTAAGAAGTTTAAAATTCTTGATGAAAAACAAAAACTTTACAGGAAAATGTACAGTACTGACTTTAAGAGAGATACAGTCAGAATAAAACATCTCCAGAGGGAAACTTGAAACGGTATCAAAGAAATTCTCCCCACAGAAACACCGGGTTTTGACAGCATCAAAAGGCTTCTTTATACCTTCAAGGAGCAGACAGCCTCTGTGTTTTCTAAATTGTTACAATGGAGCCATTTAGAAAGTGGAAGAGCTTCCCAAAATGTGATCTCAAAAACTCTGATCTCAAAATACGACTAAAACAAAGCTTAAGGAAAAAAAAAAAAAAGTATGCCTCAATCCCCTATTTTGGAACCTACATACAACAGTAGTAAAAGAAAATCATCACCACACTCACTGTGATGCTCACCATATACAGTGTTCTACATACAGTACGTATGGAGAAGGGAATGGCAACCCACTCCAGGATTCTTGTCTGGAAAATTTCATGGACAAAGAAGGCTAGCGAGCTACAGTCCAGGGGGTCTCAAATATACAGGGCTTCCCTGATGGCTCAGTGGTGAGAAATCTGCCTGCAGTGCAGGAGACCCGGTTCCATCCCTGGGTGGGGAAGATCCCTCTAGAGAAGGTCATGGCAACCCACCCAGTATTCTCGACTGGAGAATTCCACGGAGAGAGGAGCCTGACGGGCTGCAGTCTGTGGGGTCACACAGAGTCGGATATGACTGAAGTGACTAAGCAGCAGCAGTATACTGTACCTACATTAATTCACCAAATCCTCCCAACCATCCTATGAAATGCTACAATTATCCATTCTTCCAGATGAGGAAACTGGGGCACCACTGTGACCCAAACCCAAAACATCACTCAAAACTGTTAAAGTCACTGAAAACGAAGCAAGTTGGAGAAATCACCACAGCCCAGAGGAGTCACAATCCTGGCAGTGCTGATCAATAGAAAAAGGACACGAATACGTAATATCAGGAATGAGAACGGAAACACAATCACGGTTACAGAGAATGGGAGTGGGACATGGGGGCCACGTCATGTGGCTAGTAGGATCTTAGTTCCCCAATCAGGGATTGAACCTGGGCCCTGGCAGTGAAAGTGCTGAGTCCTAACCACTGGACTCCCTAGAGAATGTCTTTCTTAAATCGAAGAGAAAATTGATAACTTGGTTCTAAGAAGTTTAAAATTCTTGATGAAAAACAAAAACTTTACAGGAAAATGTACAGTACTGACTTTAAGAGAGATACAGTCAGAATAAAACATCTCCAGAGGGAAACTTGAAACGGTATCAAAGAAATTCTCCCCACAGAAACACCGGGTTTTGACAGCATCAAAAGGCTTCTTTATACCTTCAAGGAGCAGACAGCCTCTGTGTTTTCTAAATTGTTACAATGGAGCCATTTAGAAAGTGGAAGAGCTTCCCAAAATGTGATCTCAAAAACTCTGATCTCAAAATACGACTAAAACAAAGCTTAAGGAAAAAAAAAAAAAAGTATGCCTCAATCCCCTATTTTGGAACCTACATACAACAGTAGTAAAAGAAAATCATCACCACACTCACTGTGATGCTCACCATATACAGTGTTCTACATACAGTACGTATGGAGAAGGGAATGGCAACCCACTCCAGGATTCTTGTCTGGAAAATTTCATGGACAAAGAAGGCTAGCGAGCTACAGTCCAGGGGGTCTCAAATATACAGGGCTTCCCTGATGGCTCAGTGGTGAGAAATCTGCCTGCAGTGCAGGAGACCCGGGTTCCATCCCTGGGTGGGGAAGATCCCTCTAGAGAAGGTCATGGCAACCCACCCAGTATTCTCGACTGGAGAATTCCACGGAGAGAGGAGCCTGACGGGCTGCAGTCTGTGGGGTCACACAGAGTCGGATATGACTGAAGTGACTAAGCAGCAGCAGTATACTGTACCTACATTAATTCACCAAATCCTCCCAACCATCCTATGAAATGCTACAATTATCCATTCTTCCAGATGAGGAAACTGGGGCACCACTGTGACCCAAACCCAAAACATCACTCAAAACTGTTAAAGTCACTGAAAACGAAGCAAGTTGGAGAAATCACCACAGCCCAGAGGAGTCTAAATGTCATGTGGGATCCTGGAACAGAAGAAAGTTATTAGGTAAAAGCTAAGGAAAGAATTTCCCTGGCAGTTCAGTGGTTAGAACTCAGTGCTTCCAATGCAGGGGGCACAAGTTCAATCCCTGGTCAGGGAACTAAGACCCCAGATGCCACACTAGTACAAATAAAGAAAGATATAAAAGATATTACTTAATTTTTTTAAAAAAGGAAGGAAACTGGAATAAAGTCTGTACTTCAGGTAATAATAATGTATCAACACTGTCCATGAGTTGTGATAATATATCACAATCACATTAATAACAGGGAAAGAGAGACGCATCTATAATATTCCTATAACTTTCAGGTGATCTAAAACTCTTCTAAAGTTAAAAGTTTATTAACCACTTAAAACACAGACACAAAAGGCTGATAAAACTCAACATCCTCTCCTGATAAAATCTCTCAATAAGCCAGGAAGAAAAAACACTGCTTCCTTAGACTGATGATAAATATTCATCAAAAATCAACAGTCAGCAACCAGGTTCAATGGTGAAACACCAGAGGCAAATCCATAAAGATGCCAGCTGGCACCACCATTACTGGATGGGTTCTTGAGGGGCAAGTCCCCTGGCATGAAAAGAAAATGCCTATTTCTGTTGGCTTTGCCTCCAAAGCTCTAAGTAGGGCTACATCATCCAGCATGCACATTCGCAGGAAGCCCTGCCTCCTGGTTCTTTGCCAAGCTTTCTGTTTGGATAGCAGGCTCAGTGGTGAGAAATCTGCCTGCAGTGCAGGAGACCCGGTTCCATCCCTGGGTGGGGAAGATCCCTCTAGAGAAGGTCATGGCAACCCACCCAGTATTCTCGACTGGAGAATTCCACGGAGAGAGGAGCCTGACGGGCTGCAGTCTGTGGGGTCACACAGAGTCGGATATGACTGAAGTGACTAAGCAGCAGCAGTATACTGTACCTACATTAATTCACCAAATCCTCCCAACCATCCTATGAAATGCTACAATTATCCATTCTTCCAGATGAGGAAACTGGGGCACCACTGTGACCCAAACCCAAAACATCACTCAAAACTGTTAAAGTCACTGAAAACGAAGCAAGTTGGAGAAATCACCACAGCCCAGAGGAGTCTAAATGTCATGTGGGATCCTGGAACAGAAGAAAGTTATTAGGTAAAAGCTAAGGAAAGAATTTCCCTGGCAGTTCAGTGGTTAGAACTCAGTGCTTCCAATGCAGGGGGCACAAGTTCAATCCCTGGTCAGGGAACTAAGACCCCAGATGCCACACTAGTACAAATAAAGAAAGATATAAAAGATATTACTTAATTTTTTTAAAAAAGGAAGGAAACTGGAATAAAGTCTGTACTTCAGGTAATAATAATGTATCAACACTGTCCATGAGTTGTGATAATATATCACAATCACATTAATAACAGGGAAAGAGAGACGCATCTATAATATTCCTATAACTTTCAGGTGATCTAAAACTCTTCTAAAGTTAAAAGTTTATTAACCACTTAAAACACAGACACAAAAGGCTGATAAAACTCAACATCCTCTCCTGATAAAATCTCTCAATAAGCCAGGAAGAAAAAACACTGCTTCCTTAGACTGATGATAAATATTCATCAAAAATCAACAGTCAGCAACCAGGTTCAATGGTGAAACACCAGAGGCAAATCCATAAAGATGCCAGCTGGCACCACCATTACTGGATGGGTTCTTGAGGGGCAAGTCCCCTGGCATGAAAAGAAAATGCCTATTTCTGTTGGCTTTGCCCTCCGAAAGCTCTAAGTAGGGCTACATCATCCAGCATGCACATTCGCAGGAAGCCCTGCCTCCTGGTTCTTTGCCAAGCTTTCTGTTTGGATAGCAGGCTAGTTTACATCCTAAATGTGCCCATTTCTCAGTTACTTTTCAAGCAAAATGAGCTATCCAGGCTTGAAGCCACCGATCCCCACAGCCTCTCCACCTGCAAGACCCTGCTACACCCCCAGACACTGGACTCTGCAGAACCTCACGGTCCCACTCTCTGACACTGGGTCTATGGACAGAGCAGGCTGGGTGGGCACACAGGACCTGCCCTGTCTGGTACCGGTTGGCCCAGGATGAGGTAAAGCCTGCTCAGAGCTCCAGGAATTTTCCACCCAAGAAAGCCAGCCCTGATCACAAGAAAGGGCTCCTCTGAACACCAAGGAGCATGTGCAGCTGGTGGGGGGCAGGACTCATAGGCTGCCTTCCTGAGGGTGCACCAAACAGATGGGGGTTTCCTGACCCCCTCGTGGTGGGCTACGTGTGGTCCATCTCCAACAGCTGAGGAAGTGCTGGCAGGAAACCCACACCAGCCTCACAGGGCACGAGGCAAAGAGCCGGTTTGGCCACACCCAGACCTGGGGGTCTCAGCGGGCCAGGCCACAGCCTTGCCCCTCAAGGTGGTCGACGGGAGGGAGGGACGTGTCGGCTGTGGAGGGAGCAGGGTGCTCACTGCCCGGATAGGGTCCCTGAGGCTGCCTGGACCCAGACCTGCCCCACAGGCCCCGGACAAGCGTCTAGGGTAGATACACTGAGGGCAGCCTCACGGAGGCCCAAGCTTGTCCAGCCTGAGACCAGATTAGGTTCAGTTCAGTTCAATTCAGTCACTCAGTCACATCCAACTCTCCGTGACCCATGGACTGCAGCACGCCCGGCTTCCCTGTCCTTCACCATCTCCGGGAGCTTGTTACGGAACCTTCTGGAAAGCAGGCAGTACTAAGGGCCTTTGCAATGTCTATCACCAATGAAACCTGGACTGCAGCACCGACACACGGGGTCAGGTCCTGGGCCCCCCTGAGCCCTAAACGGGCAAAGTCCCTGGCATGAAAGGGAAAAATGCCTATTTCTGTTGGCTTTGCCTCCAAAGCTCTAAGTAGGGCTACATCATCCAGCATGCACATTCGCAGGAAGCCCTGCCTCCTGGTTCTTTGCCAAGCTTTCTGTTTGGATAGCAGGCTAGTTTACATCCTAAATGTGCCCATTTCTCAGTTACTTTTCAAGCAAAATGAGCTATCCAGGCTTGAAGCCACCGATCCCCACAGCCTCTCCACCTGCAAGACCCTGCTACACCCCCAGACACTGGACTCTGCAGAACCTCACGGTCCCACTCTCTGACACTGGGTCTATGGACAGAGCAGGCTGGGTGGGCACACAGGACCTGCCCTGTCTGGTACCGGTTGGCCCAGGATGAGGTAAAGCCTGCTCAGAGCTCCAGGAATTTTCCACCCAAGAAAGCCAGCCCTGATCACAAGAAAGGGCTCCTCTGAACACCAAGGAGCATGTGCAGCTGGTGGGGGGCAGGACTCATAGGCTGCCTTCCTGAGGGTGCACCAAACAGATGGGGGTTTCCTGACCCCCTCGTGGTGGGCTACGTGTGGTCCATCTCCAACAGCTGAGGAAGTGCTGGCAGGAAACCCACACCAGCCTCACAGGGCACGAGGCAAAGAGCCGGTTTGGCCACACCCAGACCTGGGGGTCTCAGCGGGCCAGGCCACAGCCTTGCCCCTCAAGGTGGTCGACGGGAGGGAGGGACGTGTCGGCTGTGGAGGGAGCAGGGTGCTCACTGCCCGGATAGGGTCCCTGAGGCTGCCTGGACCCAGACCTGCCCCACAGGCCCCGGACAAGCGTCTAGGGTAGATACACTGAGGGCAGCCTCACGGAGGCCCAAGCTTGTCCAGCCTGAGACCAGATTAGGTTCAGTTCAGTTCAATTCAGTCACTCAGTCACATCCAACTCTCCGTGACCCATGGACTGCAGCACGCCCGGCTTCCCTGTCCTTCACCATCTCCGGGAGCTTGTTACGGAACCTTCTGGAAAGCAGGCAGTACTAAGGGCCTTTGCAATGTCTATCACCAATGAAACCTGGATCTCCAGCGAGACCCATGGAGGTAGCCAAAGACACACGGGGTCAGGTCCTGCCACCACGCAGGGCAGGGAGAGCCCTGAGCAAGACCCAGAGCCAGAGGCAGGCCAGGCAGGCCCAAGAGTCGAGGAGACGCCACGGGGGACGAGGGCCACAGGCTGAGGGTGGGAGATGCAGACCCCATGGATCTGAGAAGCTGGTCCAGACCAGCTGCAGGGGTGGGAGGTGGGCGGGGGGTCACCTGAGCCAGTGAGGCCAGAAAAGCTCTTCCCCACCCGCCTGTGCAGGTTGGAGGGTTCACGGGGTTGTGGGGTTTCCTGTAAACTTCTCCACATTCCAATTATCCTCGCTGGAGTTAAATTTTCTAATCCTCAGGAAAAAACAAACAACACAGGCCTTGTTAAACAAGAATACAGCAAGGGTTTTGTTTCCGCAGCCTGCTCCCCAGGGTGGGCAACTGAGAGCTCCACCACCAGACCCAGCACCATGCGGCCTGGAGGGAACCCGGTGCGCGTGTGGCGCGGGGTGTGGGGTGTGGGGTGGGGCGTGTGTACAGCGTGTGGTTATGTGGTATGAACAGTGGGGTGCATGTGGGGGGTTAGGATGTGAGTGTGTGAGGGTGGGTGAGGTGCGGTGCGAGCAGTCGGCTGTGTGGGCGAGAGAGATGTGTATGCGTGGGGCTGTATGCGGAGGGGCTGGCCCCTGCCATCGAGCCCGGGGGAGAGGCCCCTCAGGTCGGGTCCCATCTCCCCACCCCTAATCCAGGCCCGGCAGGAACACTGAACACACACAGCTGTGCCTTTCTCCCTCGGACCAAAGGGCAGGGAGAAGCAGGGCCACTCTGAGCACAGAGGAGCCTGGCCGGGCAGCTGGTCATTAACAAATGACTGGAAGAAAACAGGAGACTCCCACTGTGGGCTGCCACCTGGGATGGCCCACGGGGAAAGCCAGGCCATGTCAGGGTCTCCAGACAGGGCCAGGGTGTCCGCCAAGAAGGACCCCAGCCAGGGGGGGAGGACAGAGCTCTGCTTGGCCCTTGTACCCCTCACAGACCCTCTGCTTGGTTTTGTTGTTGTTGTTGTTTATGTTTGTTCTTTTTTTGGCCTCTTTATTTTCATCCATCTTTATTCTTTGGCCTGTGTGGGCCTCCCACTGCAGTGGCCTCTCTCCTTGCAGAGCACCGGCTCCGGGCGCATGCGCTCTAGAGCACTGGCTCGTCACTGGACACACCGATCCAGTCACTCCGTGGCACGTGGGATCTTCCCAAGCCACAGATTGAACTGGTGCCCCTTGCACTGCAAGGTGGGCTCTCTACCCACTGGACCACCAGGGAAGCCCCCTCTGCTTGTGCAATGACACCCCATGGAAGCTGCCAGGAAAGGGCCCGAAACGCCCCATTCACAGTTTGGAGAGAAAGACAGCATAATTTCAATTAAGGTCCTGGATTGTCAAAAACGTCAAGTTATTAATCTCCTTGTGGCAAATGTGAGCCGGGACCTGCTTACACAGCCAATTGAGCGTGCTCTAAATTAGTGTTTGCAGGTAATTGATTCGGCTGCCAGCCCCACGCCGGCCGCTACAAGCCGGGGATGCCACTAACATTAAATAATATGAGGTGGTAAAATGTCCCGCCTGGCTGGGCCTGCAGTCAGATGCTGTGAGCGCCCGATTTACCCAAACATTAACGTCTTATCGGTTTAACACAATTTACTACACCTCAATTGCAGAAACTGATTTTCATTTCCTCGGGAACCCCACTCACAGGCACAGCGCAAGGGGGGAGGAGTCTTAATAAAAGGCAGTGACTCGCTTCCATTTTTCTAACATGCCCTGAAGATTTTCAGACAAACCTTCGCTGCTAAAATAAAACAAGAAGATGAGGCTTAGCACTGCGTCTCCCGGCCAGCAGCCCCTGTCTGGGCCTCAGCACTGGTGTGTGGTCACCTTCCTTCTGGAAAGTCAGTGCTGTCTCCTCCCCCTTAGCCCTGACACGCAGGAGTCCCTGTCCTTCCTGCCCTCTGTCCCTCCGTGGAGCCGGGGCTGGCCATGCTCCCAGCAGAATGTCCAGAAGGTTCTAGAGGTACTTCCAACCCAGGAGTCACTGCCCTGGCGCTTCCTGGGCATCAGTCCCACTGTGGTACAAGCACCACAGCTCCTGGGGGACCACCACCTGCTGCAGACCAGATTTCACACTCCCACTCGGTCCAGAGAAGAAGGCTGAAGTTCACAGCGCCGGGGAGGATAGAAGAGAAGAAGCTGAGGACGTTTTCTTCTGTCTCCCGCCCTTCCGTCCAACCCACCCACGCGTCTCCCGACACCCGCTGTGGGCAGACGAGGCAGACGAGTAAGACGATAGGGCTTCCAAGGGGAAGGTCCCACGCTCCAAGTTCACAGGCCACGAGACCACGTCCCAGGCCACCTGGGCTGGGACACGGCCATGCCTGCGGGAAGCGTGAGTCCAAGGCAGAGATGTCAGCCCACCTCACTGCTGCAGACTACGTAGTGGCACTGGTTGTGGGGGGTGCCATCCTCCAACTTGGCCGGGGACACCCCAAGATGCAACAGGGTCCCAGGACAACTACCTTTCTACTGTCTCTGGAGCGGGGCGTGGGGCGACACCGTCTGCCTCCCAGGGTCACCCCTCCCACCTGCCCTCCAGGAACGGACCCTGTCTCTTATTCTCATTATCCTCCCTCAGCCTTTCGCCAGAGGGGGAACCCCTCTCCACCCTCCCCCCAGGAAGTCCCTGCTCTCAGGGCTCAGGAACCCACAGATCAGATCCCCCCCGACCCCTGCTTGCCTGGCGGAGGCTGCGGGGGCAGGCACTGCTTCCGCTCTGCATCCTCTACGGCCAGCTGCCCGGCGGGCAGGGCGCACAGTGGGTCCACAAGAGTGCACACACCTGCCGCCTGAGCTGGCAGCTCCTGGCCCAGAGCCCCAGGACCACTCCTCCGAGCAGCACCCCTGGTCCACAGCGGGGCCAGCCTGGGACGGGGCAGGAGGAGAGGAGGCTGAGTAGTCCGCAGACAGACGAAAGCTCTCCCCAGAGTTCAGCCGGTCAAGAGGCTCTCCTTCAAAGAGCAGCCAAATGCACCATGCAGATCCTGAGTCCCAACTCACACCGACCAACCAGAGAAAAGACAGCTTCAGACAAGGTGAACTGGACACTTATAATATTAAGGAGGATCGTCACCTTCACTATGATCAGGACACAGTGGTTAGGTGAAAAGGAGAAAAGGCTCCTCGTCCACTGAGACACTTGCTGATGTATTTACAGGTGTGATGACTTCATGTCTAAGATTTGGTTTTAAACACCCAGCCAAACAAAACTCAATAAAAACCCTGTCGGGGATGTCGCCGTTCATTACACTCTTCTGTTGTTGTTCAGCCGCTCAGTCATGTCAGACTCTCTGTGACCCCACGGACTGCAGCAGGCCAGGCTCCCCTGTCCTTCACCATCTCCAGGAACTTCCTCAGATTCACGTCCATTCAGTGATGCTACCCAACCACCTCACCCTCTGCTGCCCTCTTCTCCTTTCGCCTTCAGTCTTTCTCAGCATCAGGGTCTTTCCCAACAAGTCTACTTGGGGAGCACTTGACATTTCTCATTAAAACAAACAAACAAAAGAAGACTCCTATTGCCTTGGATCAGGGAGTTAGGCAACAGGAGGAGGTATTTCAAGGGCTCAGCTCCGACCCAGAACCCACACCCAGGTTTCTCTGGCTCAGGGACCCTGAGGGGCCACCTTCTGAGCCGGACGCCCTGCCACTCAGGGCACGGGGCAGCCATCAGTGCAGTTCCACACTGGGGCAAGCAAGTCCTGCTCCAATTTCTGGATTATACTATTTGAAGCCCCAGCTGTGAGTCACTGTAGGCCAATTCAGTCAGGGACAGGTTTCTGGGGCAGTACTAATCTGGGGGACCCACTGCCCAGCCCATCTCCCTGGTAACAACACGGAATGCTTGTCCCGGACTGGGGTGGGGCTGGGGTGGGGGTGGGACGAGGGTCCTGGGAATCCCAGAGGAGACACAGCTTTGCAGCAGGAGACCACGGGGAGGTCAGAATCCTCCTCTGGCTCACTTGTTCCGTGTACCCTCCTGGAACGGCACAGTAGTGGGGCCTCTGAGGCCACGCAGACCTCTTATCTCCCAGGGTAAGAGGAAAGAAACAAAGAGGCCTCCTTTACAGGTTATTAGAACTTGAAAAAAGGATGTCTACCCTCAAGCCATGTGACAGTGACCATAAATGCCCACAACGGACACTTATAATATTAAGGAGGATCGTCACCTTCACTATGATCAGGACACAGTGGTTAGGTGAAAAGGAGAAAAGGCTCCTCGTCCACTGAGACACTTGCTGATGTATTTACAGGTGTGATGACTTCATGTCTAAGATTTGGTTTTAAACACCCAGCCAAACAAAACTCAATAAAAACCCTGTCGGGGATGTCGCCGTTCATTACACTCTTCTGTTGTTGTTCAGCCGCTCAGTCATGTCAGACTCTCTGTGACCCCACGGACTGCAGCAGGCCAGGCTCCCCTGTCCTTCACCATCTCCAGGAACTTCCTCAGATTCACGTCCATTCAGTGATGCTACCCAACCACCTCACCCTCTGCTGCCCTCTTCTCCTTTCGTCTTCAGTCTTTCTCAGCATCAGGGTCTTTCCCAACAAGTCTACTTGGGGAGCACTTGACATTTCTCATTAAAACAAACAAACAAAAGAAGACTCCTATTGCCTTGGATCAGGGAGTTAGGCAACAGGAGGAGGTATTTCAAGGGCTCAGCTCCGACCCAGAACCCACACCCAGGTTTCTCTGGCTCAGGGACCCTGAGGGGCCACCTTCTGAGCCGGACGCCCTGCCACTCAGGGCACGGGGCAGCCATCAGTGCAGTTCCACACTGGGGCAAGCAAGTCCTGCTCCAATTTCTGGATTATACTATTTGAAGCCCCAGCTGTGAGTCACTGTAGGCCAATTCAGTCAGGGACAGGTTTCTGGGGCAGTACTAATCTGGGGGACCCACTGCCCAGCCCATCTCCCTGGTAACAACACGGAATGCTTGTCCCGGACTGGGGTGGGGCTGGGGTGGGGGTGGGACGAGGGTCCTGGGAATCCCAGAGGAGACACAGCTTTGCAGCAGGAGACCACGGGGAGGTCAGAATCCTCCTCTGGCTCACTTGTTCCGTGTACCCTCCTGGAACGGCACAGTAGTGGGGCCTCTGAGGCCACGCAGACCTCTTATCTCCCAGGGTAAGAGGAAAGAAACAAAGAGGCCTCCTTTACAGGTTATTAGAACTTGAAAAAAGGATGTCTACCCTCAAGCCATGTGACAGTGACCATAAATGCCCACAACGCCCACCACTGACTCTGTGCACCTCGCCCTCCCCCCACACAGATGAGGTGGGCAGCCAGGAAGGCTGGGTGGCATGGAAGCAGGGCGGGCTCTGAAGGCACCCGGGGTACACTTGGGCCCGGGGAGGGCGGTGGGGAAGGGGCACAGCACCAAGCTCTTACAAGGCCAGGCAGGAAGGCGCAGCCCAGGATGGCCGGTACAGGGTAAAACGCTTTTTTGGGCTCACAACACTTCTGACATCAAATATGTGGGTTCTCCACATGACACAATTCTCCAGTTCTCCGTGGACCCCTTCTGACACTGACTGCCAGAGTAAGTGCCCACGCCACAGGTGACGGGCTCAGTCCGGTCAAACCGGCCCCTCTTCAGGCTCCGAGCCCAAGTCCAGGCCTCCTTAACCACTCTGACCGATGAGCCTGAGTCAGGAGTTCCCCAAAGCCTCGCCTTGGGTTTCGTAATCTGCAAGAATGGCCTTCAGAGCCCAGGAAAGCGCTTTACTTGCTGTGACCACTTGATCACGAAGGATACAGCTCAGCAAGGGCCGAGTGGGAGAGCGGCACGGGTCCGGGTGCGCGGGGAAGGACACGGGGCTTCCGGACCCTCTCCAGGGGCGCCGTCCTCCCACCGCCTCTCCATGTTCGCCTCCCACCGCCTCTCAGTGTTCACCAGCCTCGATGCCTTCCAGGCTCTGCGGCTTAGAGCCTTTATGGAAGTGCCATTACCTCCTTAGATACAGGATGGACGGAATCACGGTCAGAACCCAGTCTCAGTCTAGTTCCTCTCTCCTCCCATCCTCGCAGCGTCCCTCGTTAACACAAGCCCCAGGGTGGTGGGCAGGGGCTTGCTGTCAACAGCAACAGACGCCCCTGTCTATTACAGACTCACAAGGGCTTTATAAGCTTTGTGCCCGGAACTGGCGGCCGAGACAAAACACACATTTCTTATTATGTCACCGGTGGAAAAAATGGCAGCCTCTTCAGTGTCCTCTCTCCACACAAGATTCCCAAGTGATGTGGTCACTGGTGGGAGACTTGGGAATGGGGGCTTCCTGCCCCAGGAGGTGGGCAGAAGGGAGCCACTGGGCAGCTTGGGGCTGACCCCAGGGCTTCTTCAGACCATGGGGAGCAGCCTGCTGACCAGAACAGGGGCTGAAGAACTGGCCAGGCCATGCCCAGCAGAGCTGGGCAGCCCCTGCCCGCCCCTGCCCAAGACCCCAGGTGACAACTGGAGCCGCAGGACACTGGAGCTCCCCAGAATGGTTGGGGAGCCACTTCAACATCCCACAACCCAGTTGTCCAAGCACAGCAGCGTTTACCCATAAAAAAAGCAAGCCGTTTCTCCACATGACACAATTCTCCAGTTCTCCGTGGCCCCGACTGACTGCCAGAGTAAGTGCCCACGCCACAGGTGACGGGCTCAGTCCGGTCAAACCGGCCCCTCTTCAGGCTCCGAGCCCAAGTCCAGGCCTCCTTAACCACTCTGACCGATGAGCCTGAGTCAGGAGTTCCCCAAAGCCTCGCCTTGGGTTTCGTAATCTGCAAGAATGGCCTTCAGAGCCCAGGAAAGCGCTTTACTTGCTGTGACCACTTGATCACGAAGGATACAGCTCAGCAAGGGCCGAGTGGGAGAGCGGCACGGGTCCGGGTGCGCGGGGAAGGACACGGGGCTTCCGGACCCTCTCCAGGGGCGCCTCCTCCCACCGCCTCTCCATGTTCGCCTCCCACCGCCTCTCAGTGTTCACCAGCCTCGATGCCTTCCAGGCTCTGCGGCTTAGAGCCTTTATGGAAGTGCCATTACCTCCTTAGATACAGGATGGACGGAATCACGGTCAGAACCCAGTCTCAGTCTAGTTCCTCTCTCCTCCCATCCTCGCAGCGTCCCTCGTTAACACAAGCCCCAGGGTGGTGGGCAGGGGCTTGCTGTCAACAGCAACAGACGCCCCTGTCTATTACAGACTCACAAGGGCTTTATAAGCTTTGTGCCCGGAACTGGCGGCCGAGACAAAACACACATTTCTTATTATGTCACCGGTGGAAAAAATGGCAGCCTCTTCAGTGTCCTCTCTCCACACAAGATTCCCAAGTGATGTGGTCACTGGTGGGAGACTTGGGAATGGGGGCTTCCTGCCCCAGGAGGTGGGCAGAAGGGAGCCACTGGGGCAGCTTGGGGCTGACCCCAGGGCTTCTTCAGACCATGGGGAGCAGCCTGCTGACCAGAACAGGGGCTGAAGAACTGGCCAGGCCATGCCCAGCAGAGCTGGGCAGCCCCTGCCCGCCCCTGCCCAAGACCCCAGGTGACAACTGGAGCCGCAGGACACTGGAGCTCCCCAGAATGGTTGGGGAGCCACTTCAACATCCCACAACCCAGTTGTCCAAGCACAGCAGCGTTTACCCATAAAAACAGCAAGCCGTTTCCCTAGCAGTTTTCAGAGTCACAACAGTGGCTGTTTGGTAAAGATTCCCGCAAATTGCCGAAACAAAGTCCAAGAGCGGAATGATGGGGCGCTCAACCGCTCTGACAAGTAATCACTGACCATTACCATCAAACACTCCGCCAACAGCCGGGTAGGTGGCCCCAGACCGAAGACAAATCCTCGTGGCCCACGGCGCTGACGCCGTGCCTCATCCCCCCGCGATCGGTGCACCGGCCACCGCGCCTCATCTGTTACTCTCTCGGGGAACATCAGTTACTGCTTTCCACATTTTAATCTTCACCCAGAGAAACACAGCCGCTTACCTTTCCATCTCATACTCTTTCATTCCCACTTTCACAGCCTTCATTACCTGGAGGACGGATATTAAGCAAAGACATTTGTATTAAGAAGATAAGTAACACTGCCTCATAAATAATGGATAGCACTTTTTCCAAAGAATTTCTTCTTTATAAAAAAATATGACACATGCACACAGTGGTGCATAAATGGGACAAATGAGAACTTTTTTTTTTAAGCTCCAAAGTCACACGGTTTATTTACACCACTCCGGAGCACTTCTATCCAGCAGTCAAGGGAAGATTTAACCAAGATGTGCTGGGTGAATACTTAATGCTCAGAAGGCTATAACCACTATCCTAGAAGGTTTGTTTCCTTAGAAAACACAGACAACGGGCACTCAGACAAGAGATTCTGTTGCTCCCAGGGCCTCTCGGCCCCCACACAAGATTCCCAAGTGATGTGGTCACTGGTGGGAGACTTGGGAATGGGGGCTTCCTGCCCCAGGAGGTGGGCAGAAGGGAGCCACTGGGGCAGCTTGGGGCTGACCCCAGGGCTTCTTCAGACCATGGGGAGCAGCCTGCTGACCAGAACAGGGGCTGAAGAACTGGCCAGGCCATGCCCAGCAGAGCTGGGCAGCCCCTGCCCGCCCCTGCCCAAGACCCCAGGTGACAACTGGAGCCGCAGGACACTGGAGCTCCCCAGAATGGTTGGGGAGCCACTTCAACATCCCACAACCCAGTTGTCCAAGCACAGCAGCGTTTACCCATAAAAACAGCAAGCCGTTTCCCTAGCAGTTTTCAGAGTCACAACAGTGGCTGTTTGGTAAAGATTCCCGCAAATTGCCGAAACAAAGTCCAAGAGCGGAATGATGGGGCGCTCAACCGCTCTGACAAGTAATCACTGACCATTACCATCAAACACTCCGCCAACAGCCGGGTAGGTGGCCCCAGACCGAAGACAAATCCTCGTGGCCCACGGCGCTGACGCCGTGCCTCATCCCCCCGCGATCGGTGCACCGGCCACCGCGCCTCATCTGTTACTCTCTCGGGGAACATCAGTTACTGCTTTCCACATTTTAATCTTCACCCAGAGAAACACAGCCGCTTACCTTTCCATCTCATACTCTTTCATTCCCACTTTCACAGCCTTCATTACCTGGAGGACGGATATTAAGCAAAGACATTTGTATTAAGAAGATAAGTAACACTGCCTCATAAATAATGGATAGCACTTTTTCCAAAGAATTTCTTCTTTATAAAAAAATATGACACATGCACACAGTGGTGCATAAATGGGACAAATGAGAACTTTTTTTTTTAAGCTCCAAAGTCACACGGTTTATTTACACCACTCCGGAGCACTTCTATCCAGCAGTCAAGGGAAGATTTAACCAAGATGTGCTGGGTGAATACTTAATGCTCAGAAGGCTATAACCACTATCCTAGAAGGTTTGTTTCCTTAGAAAACACAGACAACGGGCACTCAGACAAGAGATTCTGTTGCTCCCAGGGACCCCCGTTTGTTGCCTGACATGAGGTGGCAAATGTCAGGGAGCAGGCACGGGCAAGCCCACTCACCCAACTCATTTTGAGAAATAAACTTCCTTCAGGTCAAGTGGGAAGGTTTGGGGAGAAAAAGAAAAAAACTATGCGAGGGTGTTTACAGAAAATGTATAATGGTAATAAATGTGCTTGAATCATGGTTAAGGACCACAGATTATTATTATTTTTTAACAAGTTTTATTTATTTATTTAAATTTCTTTTTATTTTGGCCTCTTTTATTGATTATTTATTTATTTATTTTCATCCATCTTTATTCTATGGCCTGAGTGGCCCTCCCATCCCAGTGGCCCCTCCTGTTGCAGAGCACCGGCTCTGGGCACACGCACTCCAGAGTGCTGGCTTCAACTAGACACACCGGACCAGCCGCTCCGCAGCACATGGGATCTTCCTGGGCCGGGGATTGAACTGGTGCCCCTTGCACTGCAAGGCAGACTCCTTACCCACTGGACCAGCAGGGAAGCCCTGTTTATTTAAATTTTTGGCCTCACCCTGTGGCATGTGGCATCTTAGTTCCCCAGCCAGGGATTAGAAGGTGGACTCTTAACCACTGGACCGAGGGAAGTCCTGAGGACCAGAGTCTTTCAAAGGAGCTGGGACCACCAGGATGCCAGGAGGGAGAGCCCTATTGTGGAAGTGGGGGCTTCCTGCTTGGTAATTCCCTGAGGCGAGGGCCTTCAGGGGAGAACTGGGAGGACACCTCTGTTCTGGTCTCCTGTCCTCACTGGGGAACAGCGAGAGCCAGCACTGTGCCTCCGGCCAGCAGAGACACTGCCCACCTGCTGGTGGGGCCCGGGAACCAGCCCAGCCAAAGAATTTCTTCTTTATAAAAATATGACACATGCACACAGTGGTGCATAAATGGGACAAATGAGAACTTTTTTAAGCTCCAAAGTCACACGGTTTATTTACACCACTCCGGAGCACTTCTATCCAGCAGTCAAGGGAAGATTTAACCAAGATGTGCTGGGTGAATACTTAATGCTCAGAAGGCTATAACCACTATCCTAGAAGGTTTGTTTCCTTAGAAAACACAGACAACGGGCACTCAGACAAGAGATTCTGTTGCTCCCAGGGACCCCCGTTTGTTGCCTGACATGAGGTGGCAAATGTCAGGGAGCAGGCACGGGCAAGCCCACTCACCCAACTCATTTTGAGAAATAAACTTCCTTCAGGTCAAGTGGGAAGGTTTGGGGAGAAAAAGAAAAAAACTATGCGAGGGTGTTTACAGAAAATGTATAATGGTAATAAATGTGCTTGAATCATGGTTAAGGACCACAGATTATTATTATTTTTTAACAAGTTTTATTTATTTATTTAAATTTCTTTTTATTTTGGCCTCTTTTATTGATTATTTATTTATTTATTTTCATCCATCTTTATTCTATGGCCTGAGTGGCCCTCCCATCCCAGTGGCCCCTCCTGTTGCAGAGCACCGGCTCTGGGCACACGCACTCCAGAGTGCTGGCTTCAACTAGACACACCGGACCAGCCGCTCTGCAGCACATGGGATCTTCCTGGGCCGGGGATTGAACTGGTGCCCCTTGCACTGCAAGGCAGACTCCTTACCCACTGGACCAGCAGGGAAGCCCTGTTTATTTAAATTTTTGGCCTCACCCTGTGGCATGTGGCATCTTAGTTCCCCAGCCAGGGATTAGAAGGTGGACTCTTAACCACTGGACCGAGGGAAGTCCTGAGGACCAGAGTCTTTCAAAGGAGCTGGGACCACCAGGATGCCAGGAGGGAGAGCCCTATTGTGGAAGTGGGGGCTTCCTGCTTGGTAATTCCCTGAGGGCGAGGGCCTTCAGGGGAGAACTGGGAGGACACCTCTGTTCTGTGTCTCCTGTCCTCACTGGGGAACAGCGAGGAGCCAGCACTGTGCCTCCGGCCAGCAGAGACACTGCCCACCTGCTGGTGGGGCCCGGGAACCAGCCCAGCCCAGGACCATTCATCTCAACACTGCCCTCTCGCCCCGCACAGAGCGAGGCTGCTTCTCCAGCCCTCCCGGAACGGCAGGTCCAACGAGCCAGCGCCC
Source organism: Tragulus kanchil (assembly GCA_022376925.1). Classification (NCBI taxonomy): domain Eukaryota; kingdom Metazoa; phylum Chordata; class Mammalia; order Artiodactyla; family Tragulidae; genus Tragulus; species Tragulus kanchil. Next base: position 114,685,800 of record JAIOJX010000031.1, read on the forward strand.
CGCTTACCTCCCGGTGAGCCTCGCTGGAGATTTTGTTGGTGAAGCGCAAAACCTCCAGCTCCATGTCCGTCTTGAAGACCCGGCTGCAGAGAGGAGAGAAACAGGGCAGCACGTCAGCAACTTCCAGGGACTGCTGGTGAACCCCTCCAGGGAGAGCGCCACACCCTGCACAGCGTGGGGAGCAGCCCAAGGCTGCAGACAGGCTGCCTGGGCACGGGGGTGGGCGGAGGACGGGCCATCAAGCCCGGGGGTGATAAGCTGCACTAGGCACGGCCCTCGTGACCCGCCTAGGGAGTGTAGGCTGCATCCAGCAATGAGATCAGCAAGCCGCTGTGCGTGGTAGAAGCCCAGATTCTGTGGCCAGAGACGGCTGGCCTCACCAAGACTCAGTTTCCTCATCCATCAAATAGGAATACAAGCTACACGGCCAGGCTGCTGGATTCTGCACAGATGGCTGATGGGTTCTCCCACTGCCTCCGCGCCCTGCCCACCTGCTCAGGAAGCCCTGGGAAACCACATGACTCAGACCCCTAGTATGAGACAGGGTCAAGGTGGAATTGGGAGGGGAGCGATGCACCAAGAGACCCTGCCATCCTCCAAAGACTCAGCTGTGCCCCTTCCAGCTGCACTCCATGGGGTCCTGGTCCTTCCAATAAACTCATGTTAGTTTTGGCCTCACCCTGTGGCATGTGGCATCTTAGTTCCCCAGCCAGGGATTAGAAGGTGGACTCTTAACCACTGGACCGAGGGAAGTCCTGAGGACCAGAGTCTTTCAAAGGAGCTGGGACCACCAGGATGCCAGGAGGGAGAGCCCTATTGTGGAAGTGGGGGCTTCCTGCTTGGTAATTCCCTGAGGGCGAGGGCCTTCAGGGGAGAACTGGGAGGACACCTCTGTTCTGTGTCTCCTGTCCTCACTGGGGAACAGCGAGGAGCCAGCACTGTGCCTCCGGCCAGCAGAGACACTGCCCACCTGCTGGTGGGGCCCGGGAACCAGCCCAGCCCAGGACCATTCATCTCAACACTGCCCTCTCGCCCCGCACAGAGCGAGGCTGCTTCTCCAGCCCTCCCGGAACGGCAGGTCCAACGAGCCAGCGCCCCGCTTACCTCCCGGTGAGCCTCGCTGGAGATTTTGTTGGTGAAGCGCAAAACCTCCAGCTCCATGTCCGTCTTGAAGACCCGGCTGCAGAGAGGAGAGAAACAGGGCAGCACGTCAGCAACTTCCAGGGACTGCTGGTGAACCCCTCCAGGGAGAGCGCCACACCCTGCACAGCGTGGGGAGCAGCCCAAGGCTGCAGACAGGCTGCCTGGGCACGGGGGTGGGCGGAGGACGGGCCATCAAGCCCGGGGGTGATAAGCTGCACTAGGCACGGCCCTCGTGACCCGCCTAGGGAGTGTAGGCTGCATCCAGCAATGAGATCAGCAAGCCGCTGTGCGTGGTAGAAGCCCAGATTCTGTGGCCAGAGACGGCTGGCCTCACCAAGACTCAGTTTCCTCATCCATCAAATAGGAATACAAGCTACACGGCCAGGCTGCTGGATTCTGCACAGATGGCTGATGGGTTCTCCCACTGCCTCCGCGCCCTGCCCACCTGCTCAGGAAGCCCTGGGAAACCACATGACTCAGACCCCTAGTATGAGACAGGGTCAAGGTGGGAATTGGGAGGGGGGAGCGATGCACCCAAGAGACCCTGCCATCCTCCAAAGACTCAGCTGTGCCCCCTTCCAGCTGCACTCCATGGGGGTCCTGCGGTCCTTCCAATAAACTCATGTTAGTTTGCCCACATTTGGTTAGGTCTCTGGTCTTGGCAATCAATCTCAAAGCCCAAGTGAGAATCCTGCAGAGAAGCTAAATGAATATTCACTTTCTACTTCTACTCATTTCAAAGAAGCAACTGCAGGTCACGGAGCATTTACACGACAGTCGGGTCCAGTCCTTAGGCGCGTGGAGTCCTCAGTGCTCCCCTCGTGGCTGACTCTGCTCCCTCTACAAAAGGAGACCTGCCTTCACCAAGCACGGCCACCTCACTCTCACAACAGGAATATGCCCAAGTTCCCTCAAGGTCAGCAAAGCAGGGGACTTGCCCGGTGGTCCAGTGCTTAAGAATCCGCATTTCAATGCATGGGACACGGGTTCCATCCCTGGTCAGGGAACTAAGACCCTACATGTTGCGGGGTAGCTAGGCCTGCGCAGACTACTTAGCGCATGCACCACAGCTAAAGTCCGGGCACTGCCACCAAAGCTCTCGCATGGCGCACGATCTTCTCTATGCTTCAACTATGACCCAACACAGCCAAATAGAAAAAAGATCAGCAAAGCATAGTGTCAGGATGGCAGATGAGCACCTGTCCCTCCGTCCAGAGTGCACCTTCCGTCCAGCCCCTGGCCTCCTCCCAAGCCTGATGACTCAGAGCCGGTTTCAGCCCGGGAGACCGAGGATGGCCGGGAAGGTGCTCCCTCCTCCACCAGATGCAGTCCCCAACACGCACTGTCTCCACGATGCCCAACTGGATGGCCAGCCATTCGTCCCGGGAGGGAGTGTGCGTGGTAGAAGCCCAGATTCTGTGGCCAGAGACGGCTGGCCTCACCAAGACTCAGTTTCCTCATCCATCAAATAGGAATACAAGCTACACGGCCAGGCTGCTGGATTCTGCACAGATGGCTGATGGGTTCTCCCACTGCCTCCGCGCCCTGCCCACCTGCTCAGGAAGCCCTGGGAAACCACATGACTCAGACCCCTAGTATGAGACAGGGTCAAGGTGGGAATTGGGAGGGGGGAGCGATGCACCCAAGAGACCCTGCCATCCTCCAAAGACTCAGCTGTGCCCCCTTCCAGCTGCACTCCATGGGGGTCCTGCGGTCCTTCCAATAAACTCATGTTAGTTTGCCCACATTTGGTTAGGTCTCTGGTCTTGGCAATCAATCTCAAAGCCCAAGTGAGAATCCTGCAGAGAAGCTAAATGAATATTCACTTTCTACTTCTACTCATTTCAAAGAAGCAACTGCAGGTCACGGAGCATTTACACGACAGTCGGGTCCAGTCCTTAGGCGCGTGGAGTCCTCAGTGCTCCCCTCGTGGCTGACTCTGCTCCCTCTACAAAGGAGACCTGCCTTCACCAAGCACGGCCACCCCACTCTCACAACAGGAATATGCCCAAGTTCCCTCAAGGTCAGCAAAGCAGGGGACTTGCCCGGTGGTCCAGTGCTTAAGAATCCGCATTTCAATGCATGGGACACGGGTTCCATCCCTGGTCAGGGAACTAAGACCCTACATGTTGCGGGGTAGCTAGGCCTGCGCAGACTACTTAGCGCATGCACCACAGCTAAAGTCCGGGCACTGCCACCAAAGCTCTCGCATGGCGCACGATCTTCTCTATGCTTCAACTATGACCCAACACAGCCAAATAGAAAAAAGATCAGCAAAGCATAGTGTCAGGATGGCAGATGAGCACCTGTCCCTCCGTCCAGAGTGCACCTTCCGTCCAGCCCCTGGCCTCCTCCCAAGCCTGATGACTCAGAGCCGGTTTCAGCCCGGGAGACCGAGGATGGCCGGGAAGGTGCTCCCTCCTCCACCAGATGCAGTCCCCAACACGCACTGTCTCCACGATGCCCAACTGGATGGCCAGCCATTCGTCCCCGGGGAGGGAGGAAGCCATGCTACAGCACAGGGCCACGCTGCTAAGAGTGTCAAACCTTCTGGGAGATGTGGCAAAGACCAACCCCCAGCCACTGAGACTCTGTCTGAACGAACAGGAGGAGCAGACCCTGGAGCCCAAGCTTGCTCCATAAAGGTGCTTCAACAAGCTCCACCTCCAGGTGCTCCCAGCAGCGACCCCAGGGGAATCGAAAGCTCCTGTGCCCTGGAGGGTGAGGTCCAACTCCATTCACAGGATAGCCTAGCGGGCCCCGGGGTTTCCTTCCCGCCCTACTCGGCACGAGCCTGACGATCTGTGAGCAGCAAGCGGGCCTCTCTATTCTCCCATGCAGCAATGACCAGAGTGACATCAGGGTGGTAAGCAGGACACAGCCTCTGACCCCCCATCTCTCCCTTCAGCCCAGGACCCCGGCCCAGCGCTCCAGGACACAGCCTCTGACCCCGACAGCTTAGTCCAGAGCCCTGGCCCAGCGCTCTAGGATGCGGCCTCTGACCCTTCACCTCTCTCCTCAGCCCAGAGCCCTGGCCCAACACTCCAGCCACTACCCTTTCCACCTGTGACCCCCTAGCCCCTGAGCTCGGGTCTGGGCCTGCAGGACACAGGCCTGAAGGGAAGCCACTCAGCCAGGTGGACGGCACGGCCGGCTGCACCCAGCCTCCACACACCCCTGCATGACCAGGATTCACAGCAGAATGTGCAGGCTCCTCTAAGCTTCCTCCAACTCAGGACCTCCCAGGGCTCCTTCTCACACGAATGATCTCATCTCTTACTTTCTGGAGAACGCAGAAGTCACCTTTTTACAAACTCCCAAGCCACCCCATCTCTGTCTACAAGGGAAGGAGTACCCTCTCACCAGCGAGCTCAGATTCCAGTCCCCAACTACCTCCGAGCACCTGTCGCTCTTCTCGGAAGCACCATGACCACTCATCTCCTCCGGCCAAGCTTCCTCCCCACCTCCTGGCCCCGTTTCCTCCCCACCACCTTTCCTCCCTGTTAGGAAGGAAACCCTAACGGTCTCTGCCCCAGGATGCAGTCCCCAACACGCACTGTCTCCACGATGCCCAACTGGATGGCCAGCCATTCCCGGGAGGGAGGAAGCCATGCTACAGCACAGGGCCACGCTGCTAAGAGTGTCAAACCTTCTGGGAGATGTGGCAAAGACCAACCCCCAGCCACTGAGACTCTGTCTGAACGAACAGGAGGAGCAGACCCTGGAGCCCAAGCTTGCTCCATAAAGGTGCTTCAACAAGCTCCACCTCCAGGTGCTCCCAGCAGCGACCCCAGGGGAATCGAAAGCTCCTGTGCCCTGGAGGGTGAGGTCCAACTCCATTCACAGGATAGCCTAGCGGGCCCCGGGGTTTCCTTCCCGCCCTACTCGGCACGAGCCTGACGATCTGTGAGCAGCAAGCGGGCCTCTCTATTCTCCCATGCAGCAATGACCAGAGTGACATCAGGGTGGTAAGCAGGACACAGCCTCTGACCCCCCATCTCTCCCTTCAGCCCAGGACCCCGGCCCAGCGCTCCAGGACACAGCCTCTGACCCCGACCGCTTTAGTCCAGAGCCCTGGCCCAGCGCTCTAGGATGCGGCCTCTGACCCTTCACCTCTCTCCTCAGCCCAGAGCCCTGGCCCAACACTCCAGCCACTACCCTTTCCACCTGTGACCCCCTAGCCCCTGAGCTCGGGTCTGGGCCTGCAGGACACAGGCCTGAAGGGAAGCCACTCAGCCAGGTGGACGGCACGGCCGGCTGCACCCAGCCTCCACACACCCCTGCATGACCAGGATTCACAGCAGAATGTGCAGGCTCCTCTAAGCTTCCTCCAACTCAGGACCTCCCAGGGCTCCTTCTCACACGAATGATCTCATCTCTTACTTTCTGGAGAACGCAGAAGTCACCTTTTTACAAACTCCCAAGCCACCCCATCTCTGTCTACAAGGGAAGGAGTACCCTCTCACCAGCGAGCTCAGATTCCAGTCCCCAACTACCTCCGAGCACCTGTCGCTCTTCTCGGAAGCACCATGACCACTCATCTCCTCCGGCCAAGCTTCCTCCCCACCTCCTGGCCCCGTTTCCTCCCCACCACCTTTCCTCCCTGTTAGGAAGGAAACCCTAACGGTCTCTGCCCCAGGAGGGGAGGGAAAGCAGCCTTTATGAGCCTCTTCCTTGGCTTCCCACTCACCTTCTTCCCTCTCCTCATCTCCCTTCAACCCCAGCCACTCTGCCAGCTTCTGCACCACCCGTGTGTGGGATAAAGACCTTCTCACAAGCCCAGAGGTATCTGTGACCTCCAGAAAGCAGGAGACGCCATGATGCCTGCCTCTGCTGGCGCAGCCCGGGCAGCCTCCCCTCCTCTGTCTCTGGCAGGTCCGCCCGTTCCTGCCGGCCAAGCCTTGCTGGTGCATCTGCTCCCAAACTTCCAGACTGGGTAGACGCCTCTCTGCGCTATTGTACCTGCACGACCACCCCCCAGGCACCTCCAGTTCAGCAGGAGACAGATCCCACCCTTCCTTGAGGTCCCATCTCCAGCCACAGTTCCCTGCCCCCACAGCTAGATGCACAGACCTGGGCACCCCCCTCTCGTCCGTCCATCACCCCCACTTCCAACTGATGACCAAGGGCTGCCATTCCACCTCCACGACCTCTCAGACTTCCTCCTTCTCTTGTCCCAGCTCACTCTCTCCAGGCCGGACAGCCTCCCCTGGCCCTCCTGGGCTCCAGCCCTGCCTCCTCCCAGGACCCACACCTGCAGCTTTTCAGCAACGCACGTCTGACCAGGCGCGCCCTGGCTTAAAACCTTGAGTAGTGCATAGATGTCCAGACGAAGTTGAAACAAGGAGCTATACTAGATATTTACAGATATTTTCTAATAGCCTATAAGGGAATAGATAGTCGGACAGACAGATAAATAGATAACTGAATGACTGTGCTGTACTCCTGAAACTAACATGACACTGGAACGCAACGAAACAACAACAGTTCTCTCTGGGGACCAGCCCTGCCTGTCTCCATTGCTTAGCCGCTGTCCCCTTCCCCCACCCCCATGGGGACTCCTCTGGCTCCTGCTCAGAGAATGAAAGAGCTAGAACTGGCTCCAGAGAGAGCACACAGCACATGGGCATTCAAACCAAAGCTGGAAAACCTCACTTCCCCCCAGGAGAGAGTGCAGGTGTTGGTGGAGGGGTGAGCGTAGCTGCCTTCCAGCCAGGAGAGAGAAGGCCCAGGTCTTGTGTGTCTGCTCCGGGTCAGGCCCTGTTCTGGCTCTGGCTCCCTGCTCTACGGGACAGTGAGCCTTTATAGGGAGGCTTAAATGAAAAAGAAATTATACCATGCACAATCGCTTCCTGAGGATCCACATAGACCATACAGGACAAAGAGAGATGGGATTGCGCCTGGTGGTGGGGGCTGGATGGAGCCCCGTTTCCCCTGAGAAAGGTGTATTTCGGGTGGCAGCCAGAGAATGAAAGGGCAGGAGTCTGAGGAGCCCCTGGCGGGGGTGGGAGAAGAGGGCACCACTGCCCTGGCCCCCAGCCACCACTGGCCCCCAGCCACACAGGCAGGAAGAGGCAACCCCAGTGACGGGGACCGAGCCCCAGGAGCCCCCCTCACGGGCCCTTACGCTCGCTTCGGGTAGTACGTAAACCTCCCAGGCTCTCCACGTGCCTCTTCCTTGCAGAAGGGCACCTTCTGGGCTGAAACGAGCGGGGAAGACACACCACCGGCCAGGGAGAGAGGGCTGCCATCCCCCCTCTCCCCCAGCTCACTCTCTCCAGGCCGGACAGCCTCCCCTGGCCCTCCTGGGCTCCAGCCCTGCCTCCTCCCAGGACCCACACCTGCAGCTTTTCAGCAACGCACGTCTGACCAGGCGCGCCCTGGCTTAAAACCTTGAGTAGTGCATAGATGTCCAGACGAAGTTGAAACAAGGAGCTATACTAGATATTTACAGATATTTTCTAATAGCCTATAAGGGAATAGATAGTCGGACAGACAGATAAATAGATAACTGAATGACTGTGCTGTACTCCTGAAACTAACATGACACTGGAACGCAACGAAACAACAACAGTTCTCTCTGGGGACCAGCCCTGCCTGTCTCCATTGCTTAGCCGCTGTCCCCTTCCCCCACCCCCATGGGGACTCCTCTGGCTCCTGCTCAGAGAATGAAAGAGCTAGAACTGGCTCCAGAGAGAGCACACAGCACATGGGCATTCAAACCAAAGCTGGAAAACCTCACTTCCCCCCAGGAGAGAGTGCAGGTGTTGGTGGAGGGGTGAGCGTAGCTGCCTTCCAGCCAGGAGAGAGAAGGCCCAGGTCTTGTGTGTCTGCTCCGGGTCAGGCCCTGTTCTGGCTCTGGCTCCCTGCTCTACGGGACAGTGAGCCTTTATAGGGAGGCTTAAATGAAAAAGAAATTATACCATGCACAATCGCTTCCTGAGGATCCACATAGACCATACAGGACAAAGAGAGATGGGATTGCGCCTGGTGGTGGGGGCTGGATGGAGCCCCGTTTCCCCTGAGAAAGGTGTATTTCGGGTGGCAGCCAGAGAATGAAAGGGCAGGAGTCTGAGGAGCCCCTGGCGGGGGTGGGAGAAGAGGGCACCACTGCCCTGGCCCCCAGCCACCACTGGCCCCCAGCCACACAGGCAGGAAGAGGCAACCCCAGTGACGGGGACCGAGCCCCAGGAGCCCCCCTCACGGGCCCTTACGCTCGCTTCGGGTAGTACGTAAACCTCCCAGGCTCTCCACGTGCCTCTTCCTTGCAGAAGGGCACCTTCTGGGCTGAAACGAGCGGGGAAGACACACCACCGGCCAGGGAGAGAGGGCACCAGGAGCCCACGTGACACCCTCTCTCATCAGATAAGTATGTCTAGCCATTCAAGGCCCAGACTCCTGTTTTTGTTTCCAATTTCACTGTGAAGAAGATGACAAATGAGGCCTCTACCGGGTTGACTCAGGACTTATTTTTTAAGTCATGTTAAAAAAAAGAAAAAATCAATCTGAGCCAGGGCGAACTGTCCCACAGAGGCAGTTGTCCAGTGAAGCCCGCCTGGCCGAGTCCTGGGCTGGCCCGGGGCTTTAAGGGCCCTGAAAGTAGACAGCTGCATGTGCCGGCTCATCTGACAGCCCACGGGGCGCACTAGGGCTGACATCTCGCCCTGGTGCCAGGATCCCAGCCGGCCCCGTTACCTCCACAGCACAAGCATGGGAAGCTGTCTTCCGGATCGTGGCACGGAACAGTAAGACTTCCAGCGTTCTGGGCCGTTTCACCTCATCTGCAGGGAGCCTGCGCTCCCCTGAATCTGAGGAGGCTATTTGTTTTACTGCCAAACACAAAAAGACGAGAAAGGGACTCCACCATGGTTCCACCTCTGTAGGCCCAGCGGCGTTGGAATGACGGAGGGACACTGAGCGTCACACTGAGGCCCAGCCTTGTGCAGGCCAGGCGTGTGCAGGGTCAGGGTTAGAAACATCCCCTGCGAGATTTCCATCCCCAGGAGGGGATGAAGGTCACCTCCTCCTGAGCCCCAGCCTTGTCCAGGCTGAGGATGTGCAAGGTGAGGATTAGAAACATCCCCTGCAAGATGTCCATCCCCAGGAGAGGATGAAGGTCACCTCCTCCACGAAGCATCAAGGACCAACAACGCTCAGGACAGGACGCCACAGATGCCACGGAAGCCGTCTGGGCAGAAGGCAGCGCAGGCTCTCCCAGCACCAAGAGGAGGCACCTGAGGAAGGCAAGAGGTGAGGGTGCCTGGGCAGGGTCCCCGCTCGTGGCCGGGCCTGTGAGCATCACCGCTCACAGGGGGCCACTCAGAAAGGCGCCACAGGAGAGACGGGGAGGTGGGGAAGGCCCCGCGCCCCCGACATAGGCCTGAAATGACCCAGACTCGGCCAGGCTGAGATTCACTTCTGCAATCTTTTTTTTCCCCCTTAAAATATTCACAGGTCACAAAACTGCCTCTGGGCATTAAATCCAGGATTAAGACATCAATTAAGCGAGGTCTGAATGCTCCACTGATTAAAACAGTACCAAGACAGGATGAAGGATTTCCAAAATCAGTTTCTAAGCATTGAAGTGCCACAGTGTTGAACAGAAACCCATTTGAAGGGACAGGAATTCCATCTCTCCTATAGATGGACTGCAGAGGGCGGTTCTGCAGGAGATGTGGGCGGGAGCTCAATACCACAGGACCCCATGGGCATGCCTTCACTGAGCCGTGGCCCAGGGAGGCAAAGGGTAAAAATCCCAGAACAACAGGAGGAACAGAATGGAAAGAGCTGGTATCCTCAGCTCTCACGTATCCTCAGGAGGCTCGATCAATATGTCCTCTCAGAGAAACCAGAGCGGGGAAGAAAATGGTGGTGGAGCTCAGCTGTGAGCTGAGAGTGCCTGAGATCTGACCAGGGACAGGGGGTCGTGGGCCCCATGCGGGCAGGGCTGGGATCGGGGCCTGCTGGCCCCACATCCCATGTCCGGCCTTCTGGCCCACAGGAAGCCAGGTTCTCCCCCTCATCTCAGGTCTTCACTTTCCACCTGGCCTTCTCGTTGTCTTGGGGTTAAATGCCTAGTCATCGAGAGACAAAGACAGCAATCCTTCTGGAATACTTTTCATATACACACCGAGAATCTAGGTCATCATCTACGTACCATTTCTAATTTGGGACATGTTACCCAGGACACAGGATCCAAACCACCCACACCGCACCGTCTCCTGGGCAGAGAAAGGGAGGGGAAGAGCAACAGACAGGTCACCTGGCGGCCTGATGAGTACCCGTGGGCCATCTCCACTCCCTGTAATTAACAGCTCCAGCACCGGCACAAGACTCAAGTTCACGGAGTCTCACTGAGACCCCGAGGAGGCACCTGGCAACGGCTGCCCGGCCCGCTCCCTGTGACGCTGCCAGAGGTGCTTAACTGAAATCCACGGCGCCAACCTATTAGGCCGCACGTGGGTTATCTCCTTGTGTTTCCTGCCCCCGCCTTCAGATCAGTTTAACCATCCTCTGAATGGGAAGGCAGAACCACGGCCTAAATTATGGAAGTGAGACGCCTGCCTCTTCTCCAGTTTCAACTTTTGACCTCTGTGTTCCAACCACAAAACTGCCTCTGGGCATTAAATCCAGGATTAAGACATCAATTAAGCGAGGTCTGAATGCTCCACTGATTAAAACAGTACCAAGACAGGATGAAGGATTTCCAAAATCAGTTTCTAAGCATTGAAGTGCCACAGTGTTGAACAGAAACCCATTTGAAGGGACAGGAATTCCATCTCTCCTATAGATGGACTGCAGAGGGCGGTTCTGCAGGAGATGTGGGCGGGAGCTCAATACCACAGGACCCCATGGGCATGCCTTCACTGAGCCGTGGCCCAGGGAGGCAAAGGGTAAAAATCCCAGAACAACAGGAGGAACAGAATGGAAAGAGCTGGTATCCTCAGCTCTCACGTATCCTCAGGAGGCTCGATCAATATGTCCTCTCAGAGAAACCAGAGCGGGGAAGAAAATGGTGGTGGAGCTCAGCTGTGAGCTGAGAGTGCCTGAGATCTGACCAGGGACAGGGGGTCGTGGGCCCCATGCGGGCAGGGCTGGGATCGGGGCCTGCTGGCCCCACATCCCATGTCCGGCCTTCTGGCCCACAGGAAGCCAGGTTCTCCCCCTCATCTCAGGTCTTCACTTTCCACCTGGCCTTCTCGTTGTCTTGGGGTTAAATGCCTAGTCATCGAGAGACAAAGACAGCAATCCTTCTGGAATACTTTTCATATACACACCGAGAATCTAGGTCATCATCTACGTACCATTTCTAATTTGGGACATGTTACCCAGGACACAGGATCCAAACCACCCACACCGCACCGTCTCCTGGGCAGAGAAAGGGAGGGGAAGAGCAACAGACAGGTCACCTGGCGGCCTGATGAGTACCCGTGGGCCATCTCCACTCCCTGTAATTAACAGCTCCAGCACCGGCACAAGACTCAAGTTCACGGAGTCTCACTGAGACCCCGAGGAGGCACCTGGCAACGGCTGCCCGGCCCGCTCCCTGTGACGCTGCCAGAGGTGCTTAACTGAAATCCACGGCGCCAACCTATTAGGCCGCACGTGGGTTATCTCCTTGTGTTTCCTGCCCCCGCCTTCAGATCAGTTTAACCATCCTCTGAATGGGAAGGCAGAACCACGGCCTAAATTATGGAAGTGAGACGCCTGCCTCTTCTCCAGTTTCAACTTTTGACCTCTGTGTTCCAACCACAAAACCCGGCACAAGGAAAGAAATGATCAGTTACGATCTCGTGTTTGCGGGGGGAGGGCAGAAGAGTATGATTATAGAGAAATTTACAGGAGATCAAAAAGGCACTGCTTGAGAGAACAGAACAGAATAAAGCAGTCACAGAAAGGAAATGAATAATGCCCCAGCACAAGCGAGAAGGGAGCTTCTCGGGTGCGGGGAGAGGCCTCCTCATCAGACAGGCTCTGGGAAGGACCTCCAGTCCCCGGGCTGGCTGCCCCAGGAGCTGGGCTGCTTGGGGGTGGCAGGGCGTGGTGCCCGGCTTCCTGTCTCCCGCTCCTGCACTCACCACCACCCTGGCCGCACACGGGATCTGTTCTGGGGGCTCTGAGCAGGACGGGTGGCCGAGAAGGAACCCTCAGGCAGCCCTCCGACCCTGCTAGTGTGCTCCTTGCAGTCACAGGGGCCAGCCCCAGAGCCTGGAGCCACTGGCCTGGGCTCAGCTTTTTCTTAGGCAGATCACTTCCGTGAGGCTCCGTCTGCTCACCCGCAGCACGGGGATAAATCAGAGCCCTACCTTATAAATACAATGTCTCTTTACAGGAGGTGGCAGGTGTCAAGGGCTTACAGCACCTGGTACACAGGGAGTCTCAAGAGGTGACAGCCAGCGATCCAGGGATTAGGAATCCACCTTCCAGTGCAGGGGATGTGGGCTCGATCCCTGGCCGGGGAACTAAGATCTCCCATGCCGCAGATGACTAAGCCCGCATGCTGCTCCTTCGGAGCCTGTGCGCTGCAACAAAGACCCAGTGCAGCAAAAAAAAAAAAAGGCGACTGCCATTCTTACTGGGATGTGTTACCACTTGACTTTGGTTCTCACTCAGTCTCTGAGCCAGTCATCGAGGGAGAGACCTCATCCACTTTGCAGGTGAGGGGACTGAGGTGTGGTGTGTCACATTCTGAATGCCGTGTCCCCCTACGTCTATAGGTTGAAACCTATCTCCAATGTGATGGTATCTGGAGGGAGCATGCCGGAGGGTGCTTGAGGGGTGGACCCTCATGAATGGCACTGAAAGAAAGTGAAAGTAAACCCTCGAGTCACTCAGTCGTGTCCGACTCTTTGCGAACCCACGGAATTCTCCAGGCAAGAATGCTGGAGTGGGTAGTTGTTCCCTTCTCCAGGGGACCTTCCCAACCCAGGGATAGAACCCAGGTCTCCATATTCCAGGCGGATTCTTTACCGTCTGAGCCACCAGGGAAGTCCAAGAATCTCGGATTTAGTACCCTTACAAAAGACACCCTAGGGCTTCCGTGGCGGTCCAGTGGGTAAGGACACCGCCTTGCAGTGCAAGGGGCGCTGGTTCGATCCCTGGCCTGGGAAGATCCCACGTGCCGTGGAGCGGCTGGACTGATGTGTGCAATTACCGAGCCAGAGCTCTGGGCGCATCGGTGCTCTGCAACAACAGAGGCCACTGCGATGGGAGGCCCACACGGGCCAAAGAACAAAGATGGATGAAAAATAGATAAATGAAAGACCAACAGAAGTGTCCCACCCGCCCCTCCTCTCCAAACCCCCCCCAAAAAAATGACACCCTAAAGGACCCCCTTGCCCCTTGGACCAACATGAAGGCTGCAACATGAAGACACTGTCTATGAACCAGAAAGTGGTTCACACGTTGGCCCGAGACTTCCCTGCCTCCAGAACTGTGAGACATAAACCTCTGTTGCTTCAGTCGCTTGGTTTGTGGTGACTGTTAGGCAGCATGCGCCTTCACATCCATGCTGTGAGTTAGGCATTGTATCCCCATTTTACAGATGAAGCAGCTGAGGTTCACAAAGTAAGCGACTTCCCCAAGGGGGAAGGGCTTAGAGGTGGGCTGGGCTTAGAGTCTGGATATGCCTAACGGGACACTTTTTCAATCACCCCAGGGAAACTTCTCTCCTTGGGGCCAAGGGAGAGCGGATGGTAAAAAACCACCAGGGCACAAGGGCCCAAAGACACAGAGATGAGCCATAATTTAAGACTACAGAAGGCCAGTCTCTCCTGAGAATGAGGGGCCTGCCACCATCCCACCTAGAATCACTTCTTCAGTGACTGAAAGACGGCAAGGACCGTGACGCGCTCAGAGCCCACGCAGAATAACTGCAGTCACTCCAGAGGCTGAACCCACACTTCTAAGCACACCCCTGAGGCAGTAAGGACAGCGTGACATTTCTAAAACAGTTCTACTGCCATCAAATGCCAAATAAGTCCTTTCTGCTGCTGGCTTTAGTAAGACCGGAAAGTAGTTTATGAGCACAGAATCTACTTCAGAGCCTTGGAAATGTCACGAGAATTAAAGTGTGCTTGTTCCAAAGTGACGAACTAATGACATGTCCCTTGGGAGATGCCGAGGTGCACAATCCAGCCCTGGTCTCCAAAGCATCCGGAGTGTAAGCAGCTTTGAGGGACGTCACGGCGGAGGCAAGAGTGGACGCGGTTCCTGAGCATCTAGGACGTTTTCTTCTGCCAACGGGGGGCTACAGAGGGGCCAGGCATGTGTTGCTCCATAAAAACAAGAAGAGAGGGCTTCCCTGGTGGTCCAGTGGGTAAGGACACCGCCTTGCAGTGCAAGGGGTGCTGGTTCGATCCCTGGCCTGGGAAGATCCCACGTGCTGCAGAGCGGATGGACCGATGTGTCCAATTACCGAGCTGGAGCTCTGGAGCGCATGTGCCCAGAGTCAGTACTGTGTGACAACAGAGGCCACTGCGATGGGAGGCCCACATGGGCCAAAGAACAAATAGATGGATGAAAAATAGATAAATGAAAAACCAGTAGAAGTGGCCCGCCCGCCACCCCTCCCTCCCCAACCCGCTCCCCACCTTGAAAAAAAAAAAAAACAAGAAGAGACAGGCGACTTCCCTGGTGGGCCAAGGCTACGACTCTGTGCTCCCAATGCAGGGGGCCTTGGTTCAATCCCTGGTCAGGGAACGAGGTTCCCAAGGTCACAACTAAGAGTCTGCAGACTACAGCTACGAGAACCTGCACTCTCAAACTAAAGATTCCAACAAAGATCCTGCCTGCTGCGACTAAGACCCGGCATGCCAAATAAATAAATAAAATACTGAATATTAAGACCAACAGAAAAGAAGAGGTGGCTATGTGAGCTGGCAGGACGCAGGCCCTCACGCTCAGAGCACGTGGCCGTGCCGGGCACTGGGCCAGGGCTGCCGACAGAGCTTCTGGCCCGCCCGCCCCTAACTCTCCCAAGGGTTGGTACCAATGCCAGCTGAGAGCTCTCAGATCTTTACCTTTGGCTCAGCCTCTCTCCCACCGGCACCTGCCTCAAATTCAACACGCCACAAACAAGTCCCTCGTCTGCCCCAAAACCTGCCGTATCTCGGTGACATACCACATACAGCCAATCAGGACAAAAGCCCAGAGTCACCGTCAGCTCCACCCTTCGCGCAGGCCTCAAGCCCGGCTCCTCTCAGGAGCATTCCCCTGGACCGCCCGTTGCTCTCAACTCTGTCATCTAACCCGCCACGGCCTTCTGGACTCTGCAGCACCCTCCTCACTGGCAGCCCGCTCCCACCCCTGCCCCACAGCTGTAAAAAATGCAAACCTGATCCCACCGTCAAAAGTGAAAGCATTAGTCGTTCAGTCCTATTCAACTTTTTTTGACCCCGTGGATTTTAGCCCACCCGTCTCCTCTGTCTTCCCAATCCAGGGACTGAACCCGAGTCTCCTGGGCTACAGGCAGAGTCTTTACCATCTGAGCCACCAGGGAAGCCCATCATTCTCCTGCCTAAATCCTTGAAACGTTCCCCTGTGTCCACCAGTCTCAAGACAAAGCAGGCCCACCTGATCCCTGCCCATCTCTCTGACCAACTCCAGGGGCCACTTTCGCCGTGTGTGGCTCTAGGCTAGCCACAGAAAGCCACCAACCTTTCCCGCCTCCAGTCTTTGAACATATGGCCCCCTGGCCTGGATCACGCTCTCCTGCTCCCTCGCTCCGCGCTGCCTCCAGCCTCCCCAGCTGACTTCTGCTCACCCTCGGGCCACAGCGTTCCCAAGCTCCAAGACAGCTGAGCTGGTCTCCCATGTAGATGACAAGCCTGACGCATGGCCTTAGGGTCAGACAAGAGGTGTCCACACACCTCCGAGCCTGGTGATGATGTGACAAAGCCCCGGCCTCTCCTCTCTCCTGCCTTCAGGGTAAGTGCAGCCACAAATAAAACACATATTAGTGCTATCCAAGAGCAACTCGGGGGCTTAGGAAGAAAACTGGAAGCCATCAAGTTGGAGGGTCTCTTCTTGGGCCCAAGCGGAGGCGGCTCGCCCTGCTAGGACCCAACAGACATCACGTGGCTGGCAGGGGCTGCCAGTCCAGCCAGGGAAGAAAGTGAGCAGCGTAAGACACACAAAAAAGGGGGCCAGCTGGTGAAGACAAACAGGTGACATGCGGAAAACACGTTTACCTTTCTGGTGATGGATTATTCCTTTCACTGTCTACCTTAAACTGAGCTATATAAGTTTGGCTCATTACAGTAAGACTTCTTTCTAAAAACTCCTCAATAAAGACAGAGAGAAATATCATGGACTGTTTTTCCAGAAGGGTGAGTCCCTTCTGGAAAAACAGACCAACTCACAAAAAGAGAAGACAGAAGAGCTTCTAGGGACCAGCCTGGCGGAGGGGCTCCCTGAGACGGGGTGGGCGGGAACGGCAGGGCCTCTCCCCTTCCTGGGCTGAGAGCAACGGGCAGCCAGGAGCCTACTCACCACTCCACAATCTCCGGATGAAGAATGGTGTTGTTGACATTGAAACTGCAGAGAGAAAACAAGTCCATTAGTTCAATGGTCTATTCATCTCCCAGCAAGAAAAACGTCATTCAAGAGCTACCAGGAGGGCTTCTCTGGTGGCTCAGTGGTAAAGGCTCTGCCTGCCAGTGCAGGAGACATGGGTTCAAGATCCCTGATCTGGCAAGATCCCACATGCCCCAGAGCAACTAAGCCCGTGTGCCACAACTATTAAGTCTGTGTTCTAGAGCCTTAGAGCCTCAACTACTGAGCCTAGGTGCCCTAGAGCCTGTGCTCTCAATACAAGAAGTCACCACGGAAAGGAGCCCGCACACCTAGAGAGGAGCTCCTGCCAGCCACAACTAGAGACAAGCCTGGCATGGCCACAAGAGGTGCCACACACCTCCGAGCCTGGTGATGATGTGACAAAGCCCCGGCCTCTCCTCTCTCCTGCATTCAGGGTAAGTGCAGCCACAAATAAAACACATATTAGTGCTATCCAAGAGCAACTCGGGGGCTTAGGAAGAAAACTGGAAGCCATCAAGTTGGAGGGTCTCTTCTTGGGCCCAAGCGGAGGCGGCTCGCCTTGCTAGGACCCAACAGACATCACGTGGCTGGCAGGGGCTGCCAGTCCAGCCAGGGAAGAAAGTGAGCAGCGTAAGACACACAAAAAGGGGCCAGCTGGTGAAGACAAACAGGTGACATCGGAAAACACGTTTACCTTTCTGGTGATGGATTATTCCTTTCACTGTCTACCTTAAACTGAGCTATATAAGTTTGGCTCATTACAGTAAGACTTCTTTCTAAAAACTCCTCAATAAAGACAGAGAGAAATATCATGGACTGTTTTTCCAGAAGGGTGAGTCCCTTCTGGAAAAACAGACCAACTCACAAAAAGAGAAGACAGAAGAGCTTCTAGGGACCAGCCTGGCGGAGGGGCTCCCTGAGACGGGGTGGGCGGGAACGGCAGGGCCTCTCCCCTTCCTGGGCTGAGAGCAACGGGCAGCCAGGAGCCTACTCACCACTCCACAATCTCCGGATGAAGAATGGTGTTGTTGACATTGAAACTGCAGAGAGAAAACAAGTCCATTAGTTCAATGGTCTATTCATCTCCCAGCAAGAAAAACGTCATTCAAGAGCTACCAGGAGGGCTTCTCTGGTGGCTCAGTGGTAAAGGCTCTGCCTGCCAGTGCAGGAGACATGGGTTCAAGATCCCTGATCTGGCAAGATCCCACATGCCCCAGAGCAACTAAGCCCGTGTGCCACAACTATTAAGTCTGTGTTCTAGAGCCTTAGAGCCTCAACTACTGAGCCTAGGTGCCCTAGAGCCTGTGCTCTCAATACAAGAAGTCACCACGGAAAGGAGCCCGCACACCTAGAGAGGAGCTCCTGCCAGCCACAACTAGAGAAAAGCCCATGCAGCAGCAAAGACCCAGCACAGCCAAAAAGTCATCAGATTACCCGAAACAAAAGACATACCAAGGGAAGCTCTGACCAAGAGAACTTTGACTTCATGCCTCTCCGGACAACAGAAGGCCTCGCTTTCTGCAGCAGACCCGGCAGCTCAGGCCATGTCCTCCAAGGGCAGTCAGCTGGCGAACAAGCTGCTTGGCTGCCAAACACCCTCCTGTGCCCTTGCCAGGTGGACAGTATAGCCTCTCCCACCAAGTAGACCACCATATGTGTAACAGGAGCCCCACAAGAAAAGCAGAGAGATAACGACTGTTTGAAAATATAAGGGCCCAAAACGTTCCCAATTTAATGAAAAACATCACCATAAACTTCTACGTGTAATGAACTCCAAGCAGGACAAACGCAAAGAGATCCACACCCAGACACACACTCAAACTGTCAAAAGCTGAAGAGCAGTCAGAGAAAATAAATTCATCACATACAAAGGATTCTCCATATAATTAATGGCTGATTTCTCATCAGAAACGACAGAGGTCAGAAGGCAGAATACAGGATGACACATTCAAAGTGCTAGAAGAAAAACATCCGTCCGTCAAGATTCCATGCCCAGCAAGGCTATGCTTCAGAAATGAGAGAACGTGAACAGTGCCAGATAAAGGAAAACAAAAGAGAATTCATCGCTAGAAGGCCTTGTCTACAAGAAACACCACGAGGACTCTTTTAGACTCTTGTGAAAGGAAGTTACTGGAGAGATGTACACAAGAAGAAAAAGGCACTGGTAGAGGTACTTACAGAGGCAAGGACAGAAACAGGGTGAGTGCCTTGTTTGTTTGTAAGTCCTAGCTTTCTTCTATCTGATTTACAAGACAACAGCATAAAGCAAGAATTATAAATCGGAGTAGATCACCACAGAATGTACAAAGAGTGCAATCTATATGCAGTAACAACACAAAGGAAGGGAACATAATTTGGGGGGACTACTGAAGTCAACAGCTATTCTGGCAAACTAAAGCATTAGAAGTCTGAGAGGTCACTCAGAATCCTCTGGGTAACTGCCAAGAAAACAACTAAAATATACAGAAGGCCACACACCTAGAAGGCTCCTGCCAGCCACAACTAGAGAAAAGCCCATGCAGCAGCAAAGACCCAGCACAGCCAAAAAGTCATCAGATTACCCGAAACAAAAGACATACCAAGGGAAGCTCTGACCAAGAGAACTTTGACTTCATGCCTCTCCGGACAACAGAAGGCCTCGCTTTCTGCAGCAGACCCGGCAGCTCAGGCCATGTCCTCCAAGGGCAGTCAGCTGGCGAACAAGCTGCTTGGCTGCCAAACACCCTCCTGTGCCCTTGCCAGGTGGACAGTATAGCCTCTCCCACCAAGTAGACCACCATATGTGTAACAGGAGCCCCACAAGAAAAGCAGAGAGATAACGACTGTTTGAAAATATAAGGGCCCAAAACGTTCCCAATTTAATGAAAAACATCACCATAAACTTCTACGTGTAATGAACTCCAAGCAGGACAAACGCAAAGAGATCCACACCCAGACACACACTCAAACTGTCAAAAGCTGAAGAGCAGTCAGAGAAAATAAATTCATCACATACAAAGGATTCTCCATATAATTAATGGCTGATTTCTCATCAGAAACGACAGAGGTCAGAAGGCAGAATACAGGATGACACATTCAAAGTGCTAGAAGAAAAACATCCGTCCGTCAAGATTCCATGCCCAGCAAGGCTATGCTTCAGAAATGAGAGAACGTGAACAGTGCCAGATAAAGGAAAACAAAAGAGAATTCATCGCTAGAAGGCCTTGTCTACAAGAAACACCACGAGGACTCTTTTAGACTCTTGTGAAAGGAAGTTACTGGAGAGATGTACACAAGAAGAAAAAGGCACTGGTAGAGGTACTTACAGAGGCAAGGACAGAAACAGGGTGAGTGCCTTGTTTGTTTGTAAGTCCTAGCTTTCTTCTATCTGATTTACAAGACAACAGCATAAAGCAAGAATTATAAATCGGAGTAGATCACCACA
The DNA here is from genome assembly GCA_022376925.1 of Tragulus kanchil. Taxonomy (NCBI): domain Eukaryota; kingdom Metazoa; phylum Chordata; class Mammalia; order Artiodactyla; family Tragulidae; genus Tragulus; species Tragulus kanchil. Next base: position 114,705,904 of record JAIOJX010000031.1, read on the forward strand.
GAATGTACAAAGAGTGCAATCTATATGCAGTAACAACACAAAGGAAGGGAACATAATTTGGGGGGACTACTGAAGTCAACAGCTATTCTGGCAAACTAAAGCATTAGAAGTCTGAGAGGTCACTCAGAATCCTCTGGGTAACTGCCAAGAAAACAACTAAAATATACAGAAGATGAAATAAAAAAGGAATCAAAAACTGTATACTGCGAAAAACTCAAACACAAACAAGAGCAATGGAGAAACTGAGAAATAAAAAAGCAAGATACGATGCAGAAAACTAAAAACAAAGTAGCAGGAAAAAAAAAAGATCTTCTTCTCAGTAAGTAATTGAGATGTACATGGAATTAGAAGATAAGGACTGACAGAAGAGATGAAAAAAAAAGGACTCAAGTCTGTGCTCTAAAGGGACATGTAGACTCAAAGACACAAGAGCAAAGTGAAAGGATGGATGCGAGAAGATCCTATGCAAACAGAAGCCAACGCATCCACAGACTGGAATATTTTCCAAGCATAAAAATGAGAAATGGACTGATTCATGCTACAACATGGATGGATTTTGAAAACATGGTAAGTAGATCTAGAAGGCCACATACTGCATGATCCCATTTATATTAAATGCTAAAGTAGTCATATCCACAGAGATAGAAAGTAGATTAGTGGTGGCCAAGGGAACCCAATGCTAATGGGTAGAGGGTTCTTTGGGAATGATAAGAATATTCTAAAATTGACTGTGATAATGACTACGCATATCTATAGACATATAAAAGGCATTTAACAGTACCATTTAAGTGAGTCAACTGTAAGGTCTATGAAATATATTCTGACAAAGCTATTTTTATTTTCTTAACATTTATTTATTTATATATTTTGGCAGGGGTGGGGAAGGAGGGGGGTGGGCGGGCCACTTCCACTGGTCTTTCATTTGTCTAGTTTCATTCATCTTCGTTCTTTGGCTCCTGTGGGCCTCCCATCACGGCGGCCTCTGTTGTTGCAGAGCACCGGCTCTGGGCGCATGTGCTCCAGAGCTCCGGCTCGGTAATTGGACACATCGGTCCAGCCACTCCGTGGCACGTGGGATCTTCCCAGGCCAGGGATGGAACTGGCGCCCCTTGCACTGCAAGGCGGTGTCCTTACCCACTGGACCACCAGGGAAGCCCCTGACAAAGCTATTTTTAAAAACTATTGAGGGCTTCCCTGGTGCAAGGGGCGCCAGTTTGATCCCTGGCCTGGGATGGAAGGCCCACACAGGCCAAAGAACAAAGATAAATGAATGAAAGATCAACAGAAGTGGCCAAAAATATAAAATAAAATAACATTGTCCAAAAAAACACCTTACTGAATATATTCATAATTAATTTGATTACATACAAACTTTATTCTAATAAAATAATTCATAAAATTGGTCAGAACAAAAATGGAAAACAGATAAATCGACAAGCATAGCATGAGATTTCTATATACCTCTTCTGATGACAGAAGAAGCAAACAGAGAAATCAGTAAAGATGCAGAATATATGGACAATACACCACTTTCACTTCACTGACATATACAGAACACTACAGCTTATGTGATATAGACCCCATCCTCTGTTTATATACACATGAAACACTTATCATAATCATCATATGTTGAGAATGTCAACAAATTTCAAAGGACTGAAATACAGAGACTATTTACTGGTTACAATTAAACTAGATATCAGTGAAATTAAACTATAAATCAGTAACAGAAAAATATAAAATACTAGACTGAGAACTGAGCAATAAAATTCTAGCTACCTACTGTTCAAAGAAGAGATAATACTCAAATTAGAAAATAAAAACATGAAATATCATAACTGATGAACTGCAGCTAAAGCAGCACTTACAGGAAAATGTAGAGCCCTAAACACAGACAGGAGAGAAGAAGAGTGAAAACCCACGATCTACACTTCCATCTCAGAAATGCCTTTCTTCTTTCTCAAGAAGCTAGAGAAAGAAGAACTAAAACCTAAAGAGATTAGAAATTTTCCAAAACAAAACCCAAAGACATAGGCAGCAAACACGTAAGAGAGAAAAGTCGACAAAGCCAGAAGTTGTCCTTTGGTAAAATGAACCTAACAGGAAAGGGAACCCAGGAGACAAAAGGGTCAGGCTGAGGCAAATCCCTGACATTTGTGTGTCACGTATGACTCAGAGCTCAAGCTACCAGTGAGACAGCTGGGGAAGCACAGGGTGGCCCTGGACAATGTATGGGCCTCAGCCAAGAAGCCTCAACAGGCCTTCAACCCCAGGGATTCGGAGTCCTGCTCCATTTCAAGCCAGGATATTACGCACAGGGTACACAAGATTGTGACCAACCAGGAATTCTCCAAGGCCTCAATGACAGCCCCCCCACCCCCTGTCCCCAACTGAAGAAGAGAAAGGGACGGAGGAGAGGAGAGTGAAGGGGGAACGAGCAGGTTAAGAGGATTCCAGAACATCAAAGCTTTTGGGGTCCCTAACTAGAAAAATAAGACTACTCAATGTAAAGTCAAGCATAATGTTGCAGAATCAAGCCCTCCTTGTGACATATCACATCACAGACAGCCAATATGGCTCATAGCAAGAGCAGAGCAGCAGATGACATAAAGGAAGACGGCCACAGAGACTCTGTCTCCCATTGTGCCAAAGGACACTCTGATGCTGGGAAAAGCGATGGCCTATCTCTTCAAAAGCCAAACACGCCAATAAAATCTCACGTTACAAAACACACCTACATGTACACACACGCTCACACACACACACAGGAACAGCAAAGTGACCCAGCGCGAAGACCAAGGGGCAGACACAGACACACACAGGCAGGCCTCTGCTCAGAAAAGAAGTGCACACAGGCACCCACACATATAGACACATGCTCGCGGGCAAATGCACATGCACACACAAAGCCATACACTCAGACTAACACACAAAGAGCCACACCCAGGTATACACACATCCAGAAACACACAGATTCCCACAAATGCAACTCTGACACAAGAACGCTTAGGTAGAGAAGCACACTCAGACACACACACAAGAGTCCAAAAGACATTCACGACAAAGCCGATGGTTTAACTCAGTAAATGAAATTGGAACATACCTTGCTTTTACCTCTGTGCTAGTTAGAACTTTCTACATTGAGCATGTAATAACTATGTTAAAGACCAAAAAGAGCCCACCAGAGCCCATGAGGGTGGGGAGTGTCCTAGAGGCAGAGGGCACCTCCATGGTGGGCTCCATCTGTGGGCTGGATGATAGGCTGAGCAGTATGGGCCCTGCCCCAGCCCCAGGCTCCTCCCTACAGTTTCTAACTGGTAGGATTTGTGTGTCACGTATGACTCAGAGCTCAAGCTACCAGTGAGACAGCTGGGGAAGCACAGGGTGGCCCTGGACAATGTATGGGCCTCAGCCAAGAAGCCTCAACAGGCCTTCAACCCCAGGGATTCGGAGCCCTGCTCCATTTCAAGCCAGGATATTACGCCCAGGGTACACAAGATTGTGACCAACCAGGAATTCTCCAAGGCCTCAATGACAGCCCCCCCACCCCCTGTCCCCAACTGAAGAAGAGAAAGGGACGGAGGAGAGGAGAGTGAAGGGGGAACGAGCAGGTTAAGAGGATTCCAGAACATCAAAGCTTTTGGGGTCCCTAACTAGAAAAATAAGACTACTCAATGTAAAGTCAAGCATAATGTTGCAGAATCAAGCCCTCCTTGTGACATATCACATCACAGACAGCCAATATGGCTCATAGCAAGAGCAGAGCAGCAGATGACATAAAGGAAGACGGCCACAGAGACTCTGTCTCCCATTGTGCCAAAGGACACTCTGATGCTGGGAAAAGCGATGGCCTATCTCTTCAAAAGCCAAACACGCCAATAAAATCTCACGTTACAAAACACACCTACATGTACACACACGCTCACACACACACACAGGAACAGCAAAGTGACCCAGCGCGAAGACCAAGGGGCAGACACAGACACACACAGGCAGGCCTCTGCTCAGAAAAGAAGTGCACACAGGCACCCACACATATAGACACATGCTCGCGGGCAAATGCACATGCACACACAAAGCCATACACTCAGACTAACACACAAAGAGCCACACCCAGGTATACACACATCCAGAAACACACAGATTCCCACAAATGCAACTCTGACACAAGAACGCTTAGGTAGAGAAGCACACTCAGACACACACACAAGAGTCCAAAAGACATTCACGACAAAGCCGATGGTTTAACTCAGTAAATGAAATTGGAACATACCTTGCTTTTACCTCTGTGCTAGTTAGAACTTTCTACATTGAGCATGTAATAACTATGTTAAAGACCAAAAAGAGCCCACCAGAGCCCATGAGGGTGGGGAGTGTCCTAGAGGCAGAGGGCACCTCCATGGTGGGCTCCATCTGTGGGCTGGATGATAGGCTGAGCAGTATGGGCCCTGCCCCAGCCCCCAGGCTCCTCCCTACAGTTTCTAACTGGAGGATAGAGACTAGATCCCAGAGGCCCCCCACTCCACCCACCCCGGGGGCTGCGATGGGTTCTTGTCTCTTCAGGAGGCTTATGGAAGATTCCATAAGCCATACATAATCAGAACCTCAATCTGAATTGTTTCCTTGACACATAAGTTAACAGGAATCAGAACGCCATTGGTCTCCACACCACAGACTGGCATTTTATTACAATTGTCAAGTTTTACGAATGCCCCTCTGTTCCTCGGGTTTAAAAATTCACATCTCTGAACATTAATATTCCTGCATTAATAACCCTCAAATTCAGCAATTTCATATTTAACTGCTTATTTAAATAGAATTAATTTGTAACCGATTGTCTTCAAGTATGCAAGGCAATTTAAGTAGATGCCAAAAGATAAGAAATATGCTTATCCTGAACAACCAACGGATGTAAAATATCAACCCTATATCTCTGTCAGATGACAGGGAACAAAGCGCTCCGTACTCATGGCTCCCCGCTGGGGGCTCCCGGGCAGGCTGCCTGCCTTGGAGGGAACGCTAGGGCCAGGGCGGTGGCCCCGCACACAGAGCCTTGCTCCTTTCAAAGCTGGGGTCTGTCTGTTTCTCGGGAAAATCTGCTCTCAAGTCTGCCTCCTCAGATGGCTAGCAAAGACTTGTCCTGTCTGCCTCTGCGCCCAGGCTGCAGGAACCGGCTGCTCCAGGCTGCTGGGGCACGCGCAACACTCGTGAAGAAGCGGTCTTGACTGATGAGATGTCCTCCCTCCAGACAGCCCCGGCTCTGCCCTCACCAGCACCTGGCAGTGACCGCCGGATCCTACCCTGCGGCCAGAGCCCCGGAGAACCTGCTCCTCCCACAGCTTGCCTGGGAGCCAATGCCGCCACGCAGGGAGCTGTGGCCTGGGCCGGAACCCAACTCTGCACACCTGATCCCCCTGCTCCCGGCAGTCCAGCACATCACACCTTGCTCCCTGGGGAGGACAAAATCCTACCTCTTTTTCTTTTTTGGCTACTTCTGTTGGTCTTTCATTTATTTGGTTTCATCCATCTTTGTTCTTTGGCCTGTGTGGGCCTCCCATTGCAGCGGCCTCTCTAGTTACAGAGCACCGGCTCTGGGCACATGCGTTCCAGAGCTCCAGCTTGGTAGCTGGACACATCGGTCCAGCCGCTCTGCGGCACGTGGGATCTTCCCAGGCCAGGGATCAAACTGGCACCCCTTGCACTGCAAGGTGGTGTCCTTACTCACTGGACCACCAGGGAAGCCCCAAAATCCCACCTCTTGATGGGCCCAGGGGCCCCAGGGTGTGGGAAGACCCCAACACACGTCCACCACCCCCAGCCCACCTCTGCCACCCTGCTCCCCATCCTATGCTGACCCCACCATGGTGACACCTGGCACACCCCCCATGTGGGCAGCAGGCAGCCCAGCCCTGACCTGGGAGGCTGAGGGTGGCCTGAGGATGCCCAGGACCAAACCTACAGTCCTCCCACCCTCTAAGGTGACAGGCCCGAGAAAGCCAACCCTGAGAAGCCACACCCGGAGAGAAGGTCACAAGCCAACGGCCCCACTGGACCAGGGCCCGGAGGGTCTGGCATGGGTGGACAGGAAAGACCACTGTTCGGCCACAGGCTCCCTCCTGCCCTCAGGTCAAGGGAGTCAAAGTGGCCTGAGGTGGCCCATCAGGACGACCCGAGAGGCCAGATCTTGAACTCCTGCCCGAGGAGGTCAAACAAGGATTCACGGTGGGAGGTGGTACAGAGACGTTCAAGACAGTTAAAGAGTTCCAGGCACGAGGCCCTTCACTGGTGCGGTGCAAAGTGACCGGGCTAGAAGCAGCTGAGCCCTGGAAACTAGGACAACAGCAAGATCCATCTTCCTTAGGAAGCAGGCCACTGTATCCCCGCCAATGGCCGGAGAGGCTCGCGGCAGGCAGGCGAACTCACTCACCGGCCCAGCGGTTCGGAAGGACCAGGGCCCCTCCAGTTCGGCACAGGGGCTAGAGCTGGGGGGCAGGCAGCGGCTGAGCTGCACCCAGACCCCAGGAGTACAGACAGGGCTTGCCCCAGGGAAGAGGCTGGCAGCGGACTCGAGGCCCAACTCTGCACACCTGATCCCCCTGCTCCCGGCAGTCCAGCACATCACACCTTGCTCCCTGGGGAGGACAAAATCCTACCTCTTTTTCTTTTTTGGCTACTTCTGTTGGTCTTTCATTTATTTGGTTTCATCCATCTTTGTTCTTTGGCCTGTGTGGGCCTCCCATTGCAGCGGCCTCTCTAGTTACAGAGCACCGGCTCTGGGCACATGCGTTCCAGAGCTCCAGCTTGGTAGCTGGACACATCGGTCCAGCCGCTCTGCGGCACGTGGGATCTTCCCAGGCCAGGGATCAAACTGGCACCCCTTGCACTGCAAGGTGGTGTCCTTACTCACTGGACCACCAGGGAAGCCCCAAAATCCCACCTCTTGATGGGCCCAGGGGCCCCAGGGTGTGGGAAGACCCCAACACACGTCCACCACCCCCAGCCCACCTCTGCCACCCTGCTCCCCATCCTATGCTGACCCCACCATGGTGACACCTGGCACACCCCCCATGTGGGCAGCAGGCAGCCCAGCCCTGACCTGGGAGGCTGAGGGTGGCCTGAGGATGCCCAGGACCAAACCTACAGTCCTCCCACCCTCTAAGGTGACAGGCCCGAGAAAGCCAACCCTGAGAAGCCACACCCGGAGAGAAGGTCACAAGCCAACGGCCCCACTGGACCAGGGCCCGGAGGGTCTGGCATGGGTGGACAGGAAAGACCACTGTTCGGCCACAGGCTCCCTCCTGCCCTCAGGTCAAGGGAGTCAAAGTGGCCTGAGGTGGCCCATCAGGACGACCCGAGAGGCCAGATCTTGAACTCCTGCCCGAGGAGGTCAAACAAGGATTCACGGTGGGAGGTGGTACAGAGACGTTCAAGACAGTTAAAGAGTTCCAGGCACGAGGCCCTTCACTGGTGCGGTGCAAAGTGACCGGGCTAGAAGCAGCTGAGCCCTGGAAACTAGGACAACAGCAAGATCCATCTTCCTTAGGAAGCAGGCCACTGTATCCCCGCCAATGGCCGGAGAGGCTCGCGGCAGGCAGGCGAACTCACTCACCGGCCCAGCGGTTCGGAAGGACCAGGGCCCCTCCAGTTCGGCACAGGGGCTAGAGCTGGGGGGCAGGCAGCGGGCTGAGCTGCACCCAGACCCCAGGAGTACAGACAGGGCTTGCCCCAGGGAAGAGGCTGGCAGCGGACTCGAGGTCGCACAGGGTGAGGTCACCCAAGTGAAGTCACAGCCCTAAGGGCGGAGCTACATGAAGGGAGCCACACTGGGTGTGGGGCTCAGAGCAAGGTGTGAGGGGACCGGAGGGGGTGTGAGCACGGTAGGGGGGCCAGGGCACCCAAGGCAGCGAGCCCACTCACCTGCAGTCAAGTCAGAAAACCCTGCTGCCACGTGGATCTGGAAACGAAGGAGGCCTGTCCCCCTGCTCCCTGAAGCCCAGCATATGGCTATACTCCCCAGGGCTCCCACTTACTGGCCTGGGTGGTGCTCGGGCTAATAAGTGGGGGCCCTGGGGAGCAGCCCATAGCCAGCCCCTGTCGGGACTGGACCATGGGTTGGAGAGGTCCAGTCCAGTGAACAAGAGCGTGTGCCAAGTTAAGGCAGGCCATGACTCTCCAAAAAGCCTCCCATGGTGGGGTAGGGGTGTAGGCCGAGCCCAGGGTCCTCCGGGCTCTTGGCAGGGGCCAGGGGAAGTCCAGGAGCAGCAGGGAACAGAGGGTGGGGCTGCTCCATGAAGGGAGGTCTGTCCACAGTGGGACTCCTCCGGGGGGAGTGGGGATGAGGTCTCAGCTTGCATTGCTCACGGATAGTAATGATGTCTCTAGGATCCCATGTCTCTCCCCCAGAAAACCTTAGGGAGCAGCCAGGAGCCACACTGGCCATACCACCCACCAGACCTGTGCCCAGGGTGCTAAGGAGGTATTCGCTGGAGCAGAAACCTCAGCTGGGGGGCTGGGCCAGCAAAAGACCCCAAGCTGAGAAGCCCCACAGCTCACTGACATTGGGAATCTTGTCATCAGAGATCCTAAAGCCGACTGGCCCACTACACAGCTGGGGAAACGGAGGCTTGGAGGGGCACCAGGGAGTGATGGAAATCTGCTTATGGAAGTGTTGTTAGTTGCTGTCGTGTCTGACTCTTTGTGACCCCATGGACTGTAGTCCACCAGGCTCCTCTGTCCATGGGATTTCCCAGGCAAGAACACTGAAGTCGGTTGCCATTTCCCTCTCCAGGGGATCTTCCGTGCCCAGGGATTGAACCTAGGTTTCCTGCAATGTAGGCGGATCCTTTACTATCTGAGCCACAAGGGATAACTGCATACTAAGCACCGGCTCCATGCCAGGCTCCAGATCTCATTTCTTCCCATGGCAAGCCCGAGCAGCCACACTCAGGAGACCTGAGGCTCAAGGGCAAGTTCTGCAAAGGTCACAGAACCGTCAAGGCCCCCTCCTCCAAGCTCTGGGCCCTCTCCACAAGGCAGTGACCCACGCTGACACCAGAGAGGCCAGCCCACAGGACCAGACGTTCCACGCTGCTGGCAGAGGCAGGTGAGCAGCTCCTGCATCAGGCAGTGCTAGGGGCCAGGAGAGGCTCAGGACAGATAGCCCGCTCAAGGGCCCAGGGACAAACAGCAGCTCCGCGGCCAGCATCTCAATGAGCTGGGCTAATCACCACTGGTGTGGGAGGAAGGCCGCGCTGGGGAACTCCCGAGAGGATGCAGAAGTTCATGCAAGGAAAAGAAGCAAACCTGATACCGGCTCCCCCGCCCCACCGCTCTTATTGGGGAAGTGATACATATTTATGAGCTCATAATCCCTCCTAATCACCCTACATCACACATAGGCACAAACCCCCGCGGCTCAGGCTCATACATAATTATAAGGCGCTTCCCCTGCCGCTGCCGCGGTCCACCAAAGGACGAGAGGACACCACAGCGCAGAGCGTGGGTAGTAGCCGAGGGAACGTGGCCAGAGGAACAGAGACACAGTGAGCCTCCACTGTCAGCAGCCCCGAGGGCCAGGTGACCCTTTCAAGGGCTCGTCTGTTGTAGCCCTGGGCCCCATGGACACCCCCACCCCTCCCAGGTCTGGTCAGCAGCCAGCCCTGGGCCACAGGCGTGGCTGGCTGGCCACTCTCCAGGGCCCAGGGCATGCAGGTGGGCAAGGCGAGGGAGGTACTGGGCTCCCTGTGCCCAACACCTGCCCTCCTGCACGGAGGGGCCCAGGGAAGAGCAGGGCTTGGGAGGGAGGAGCAGGGCTTGGGCGCCTCCTGGGCTCCACTGAGGAGGGCAGGGAAGGCAGGGCCCTGTCTTCCTGGGACTGGGGCATCGGGAGGCACAGGGGAGCTGTGAGCAGGCAGGGGCAGGAGGTCCAGCAGCCGGGAGTGACGGGAGGGGGCTGATCAGAACGAAGACCACATGGTGAGAGCAGGTCCCTGTAAGGAAAACAGCCGCCCCACGTGCATGGCCCCGAAAGCATGGCCCCCTAGGGGGGTGTGCACAGCAGCCAGGGCTCCCTAAGCCCTGGACTGCCAGTTCTTTCATGACAGAGCTTCACAAGGAAGTAGCATCACTCCTTAACGTTGAAGTCTAATTGAACGTAAGTCAATCATTTTTCTAAGCATTTCCTCAAAAACACCCAGTGGAGCCGCTTTCTGTCAAGAGCATCCTCCTGTGATTTTTGTTGTGCTTTGTTTTTGTTTAACGTTCTGGTCATGTTCCATGGCATGTGGGCTCTAGTTCCCTGACCAGGGATTGAACCCACGCCCCCTGCATGGAAAGCACGGAGTCTTAACCACTGGGCCGCCAGAGAATTCCCCGGCTCATGTGTTCCGGGTCTGGTCTGTATTAACAGACTAGGTCAGGCCTTTGGGGGATGATGGGAGCTGGTGGAGAAGGAAGACGGTTCCCGGGCCCCAGGACTCACTTGCTGATGCCCTCGAAGGAGGCCTCCCTGCAGATGCTGCCGCTGTCGGTGTTGACGCCACGCTGGGGAGAGAGGCAGAGAGTGAGGGCGTGGACCGCCAAGGAGGGGAGCCCCTGCCCCACCCAGCCAACCCACCCCTTCCGGAAAGTCCAGGCCCCAGCACAAGGGCAGCCCTCCTTTTTCTGCCACAGCTTGAAAAGCAGAGACAGCAAGGCCTCCTCCATCCAAGGACTTCGCTGACCCCAGCTCAGGCTGCCTGGGACCATGCCCGAGCACAAGCCCCGCCCTCAAGTCTGGCCCATCTCGCTTGTGCACGTGTGTGTGCACCCACGCTCCCCAAGGAGAGTGTCCTGAAAACCACTGTCAGATCCAGCCCTTCCAGAGAGGCCAGTGTGACCCGACTCGGGCAGGATAGGCCTTTCTCGGAGATGCTGGGACTCTGTGCTACATTCCTCTCCTTCCCCTAATTGTAAGGAGACTCCAAGTGGAACTTAAGACAGGAAAGGAGAGAAAACAAAAGATTCAGAGAAAACATGTTGTCCTCACCTTCTAATCTTCCTCCAGACCTTCAGGTGGATGTCTGATTTATCCCCCCAAATAAAACACACCAGACCCCCTGTGACCAACAATCTTAACTTCTCTTCTCAGCCATCAAAACAGCAGGGTGGGGAGAAAAAGAGACCATGTGAAGTGCTAACAAAAATAACCAAGAAAAAAACTATTCCTGTAAAAATCAATTAATGAAAGGAGAGAAGGGTCACTTTCTGGACACTCTTCATACTTGAAGCTCCCCAAGGCTGAAGCAGTGTTAAGAAGGCGGGTTTCTTCTCGGAACCGTGTCACGGCCCCCGCATCCCTAGCGCCTTGCTAGGGAGCTCCGAGCACCCCTGCCAGCCCAGGGCTGCGGCAGGCCCTCATTCAGTGCCCTGGGTCTAAAATCTGACACCACACGGTCCAGCACCCCTGTGAGCTGAGGCAAAGAGTGTGTTTCTTCAAATTCTGTCAGCAATGGGGGAGACAGAGGGTAGAAGAAAATTGATAAACCCCGAGAGCTCAACCTGACCCAAACACATCCATTAGTCAGACTTTAACTCTTGGAGTGAGTGGGACGTCAAAGTGTCCCTGGCCGCAGAGGACTCACTTGCTGATGCCCTCGGAGGCCTCCTGCAGATGCTGCCTGTCGGTGTTGACCCCCTGGGAGAGAGGCAGAGAGTGAGGCGTGGACCGCAAAGGAGGAGCCCTGCCCCACCCAGCCAACCCACCCCTTCCGGAAAGTCCAGGCCCCAGCACAAGGGCAGCCCCCCTTTTTTCTGCCACAGCTTGAAAAGCAGAGACAGCAAGGCCTCCTCCATCCAAGGACTTCGCTGACCCCAGCTCAGGCTGCCTGGGACCATGCCCGAGCACAAGCCCCGCCCTCAAGTCTGGCCCATCTCGCTTGTGCACGTGTGTGTGCACCCACGCTCCCCAAGGAGAGTGTCCTGAAAACCACTGTCAGATCCAGCCCTTCCAGAGAGGCCAGTGTGACCCGACTCGGGCAGGATAGGCCTTTCTCGGAGATGCTGGGACTCTGTGCTACATTCCTCTCCTTCCCCTAATTGTAAGGAGACTCCAAGTGGAACTTAAGACAGGAAAGGAGAGAAAACAAAAGATTCAGAGAAAACATGTTGTCCTCACCTTCTAATCTTCCTCCAGACCTTCAGGTGGATGTCTGATTTATCCCCCCAAATAAAACACACCAGACCCCCTGTGACCAACAATCTTAACTTCTCTTCTCAGCCATCAAAACAGCAGGGTGGGGAGAAAAAGAGACCATGTGAAGTGCTAACAAAAATAACCAAGAAAAAAACTATTCCTGTAAAAATCAATTAATGAAAGGAGAGAAGGGTCACTTTCTGGACACTCTTCATACTTGAAGCTCCCCAAGGCTGAAGCAGTGTTAAGAAGGCGGGTTTCTTCTCGGAACCGTGTCACGGCCCCCGCATCCCTAGCGCCTTGCTAGGGAGCTCCGAGCACCCCTGCCAGCCCAGGGCTGCGGCAGGCCCTCATTCAGTGCCCTGGGTCTAAAATCTGACACCACACGGTCCAGCACCCCTGTGAGCTGAGGCAAAGAGTGTGTTTCTTCAAATTCTGTCAGCAATGGGGGAGACAGAGGGTAGAAGAAAATTGATAAACCCCGAGAGCTCAACCTGACCCAAACACATCCATTAGTCAGACTTTAACTCTTGGAGTGAGTGGGACGCCTCATCCACAGTGGCCTCAGAACAGGACATGGCCCAAGGCAACAGAGCATGGAGGGAGTGGTCCCAGACACAATTAAAGATGCAGACGTAGGTGTCGCTGCTTACCCCAGTATTTCATGCCCCTACCCAAGGCCCTGACGTCAGCAGCAGCTGTGGTTCCCCAAAGCCCCTCCCCAGACACAAACGCTAAACACCAGCTACTCACCAGAGTGAGGAGCACAGAGGGGCTCCGGGATGTCAGGACACTGGCGATCTGGAAGGTCAAAAGGAAAAATCCCACGTTAGTGCCAGCACATGACAGCTGATGGAGATGGTGTGGAGGTGGTTTAGTCAGGAAGTCGTGCTTGACTCTGCGGCCCCAGGGACTATGGCCCACCAGGCTCCTCTGTCCATGGGATTCTCCAGGCAAGAATACTAGAATGGGTTGCTATTCCCTTCTGCAGGGGATCTTCCTGACCCAGGAATCGAACCCAGGCTTCCCGCACTGCAGGCAGATTCTTTACCGACTGAGTTACGAGGGAAGCTTGGAGGTGGTGTGCCAGGGTTCTTAAAGACTGACTGCTCACATGGACCGAGCACACCCTTAACACAGAAAGCTTACAGAGAACAAGGGACTTCTGAAAGCCACGGAGGGATTCAAGCCTAAACTTCAAAACATGCTGCTTCCCCACGGACTGCCCGGTCTCCAGGCCCCAGGCTGAAGCCGGCTCCAAAGAGCTGCATCCACCAGCCCTCAAAGGAGAGAAGGGACACTTTCTGGACACTCTTCATACTTGAAGCTCCCCAAGGCTGAAGCAGTGTTAAGAAGGCGGGTTTCTTCTCGGAACCGTGTCACGGCCCCGCATCCCTAGCGCCTTGCTAGGAGCTCCGAGCACCCCTGCCAGCCCAGGGCTGCGGCAGGCCCTCATTCAGTGCCCTGGGTCTAAAATCTGACACCACACGGTCCAGCACCCCTGTGAGCTGAGGCAAAGAGTGTGTTTCTTCAAATTCTGTCAGCAATGGGGGAGACAGAGGGTAGAAGAAAATTGATAAACCCCGAGAGCTCAACCTGACCCAAACACATCCATTAGTCAGACTTTAACTCTTGGAGTGAGTGGGACGCCTCATCCACAGTGGCCTCAGAACAGGACATGGCCCAAGGCAACAGAGCATGGAGGGAGTGGTCCCAGACACAATTAAAGATGCAGACGTAGGTGTCGCTGCTTACCCCAGTATTTCATGCCCCTACCCAAGGCCCTGACGTCAGCAGCAGCTGTGGTTCCCCAAAGCCCCTCCCCAGACACAAACGCTAAACACCAGCTACTCACCAGAGTGAGGAGCACAGAGGGGCTCCGGGATGTCAGGACACTGGCGATCTGGAAGGTCAAAAGGAAAAATCCCACGTTAGTGCCAGCACATGACAGCTGATGGAGATGGTGTGGAGGTGGTTTAGTCAGGAAGTCGTGCTTGACTCTGCGGCCCCAGGGACTATGGCCCACCAGGCTCCTCTGTCCATGGGATTCTCCAGGCAAGAATACTAGAATGGGTTGCTATTCCCTTCTGCAGGGGATCTTCCTGACCCAGGAATCGAACCCAGGCTTCCCGCACTGCAGGCAGATTCTTTACCGACTGAGTTACGAGGGAAGCTTGGAGGTGGTGTGCCAGGGTTCTTAAAGACTGACTGCTCACATGGACCGAGCACACCCTTAACACAGAAAGCTTACAGAGAACAAGGGACTTCTGAAAGCCACGGAGGGATTCAAGCCTAAACTTCAAAACATGCTGCTTCCCCACGGACTGCCCGGTCTCCAGGCCCCAGGCTGAAGCCGGCTCCAAAGAGCTGCATCCACCAGCCCTCAAAGGGCAGCACATCTGTTTCTGCTCATTTGCCTGGTCCCTCAGGAAAAGAACCATTCCAGGTGGCTCTTAGGCACCGGCCCCCTCAGCCTGTGGTCCCGTGTGGACCCTCTTCTCCCTGCCCCAATTCATCCCCTGGACCACATGCACTCAGACTCTCCCAACGCCATATCCTGCTCTCCACCCCTCCCATGGCCCACTGAGGCCCCGGCACACTAGCTTGCTCCCTACCCAGCCCCCTGCACAAACGCGCCAGGCAGGCGCATCGCCACGTCTTTGCCTGGGTTCTCACTGCTGCCTGCACGCCTTCTACGATCTCAGCTGCTTCCTCAATTTGTACTCCAGACTTAAGTCCCCACCCCCGACCCCGACAGGCTGGTCCACCCCCCAACCCAGGCGGGTTGGTCCACTCGCTTCTCTACAGCCCCCTAACAGCTCTCATTTCTTAGGCAGAGCGCCCATCACACTGCATCGGCCATGACACGCATACTCAAGGGTGCCTGCCATCCCGGAAGGCGTACCTTCCTCCTCTCCTGGCTCCACCCCTCAGCCCACTCTGCCTCCTGGCCTCGGCAGCTCCCACTGTATTTGAGCTCCGTCCCCACGTGCCCACCCTACACTCTAACCCTCTGATACGGGGTGAGAGCGAGGAGGAGGTGTTTGTTGTTTTGTGCTTTATGGAGCCATCACCAACCAATTCTACGCGGCACATTATTTGAAGTGCACGTTTTGATAAGTTTTGACATATGTAATACATATGCTTTTTAATACTGAGAGGCTCCCAGAGAAAATCTGGAAGATACTGAAAACTATAAAAGAGATAAAATACACCTACAAAACCATCCCCCGAGACTCTTTATCTCTGCACATAAAAACAGAGATCTGTAATGACATTTGGAGCCTAGGAAGTTACACGCTTCGCTTATTTCCCGTCATTAAATATTCCTCAAACACTCCATTTTCCCAGTCACCACCGAGAGGGGTGGTAAAGGTCCAGGGAGATGGTGACGCGGCAGTCACCGCAGGCTCATCTCAGGCAACCACCCACAAAGCTGCGGCTGCAAATGTCCAGATTTCTCCAATGAAAAAGCTTAAGGGGGACTTCCTGGAGACGCCAGAATCCGCCTTGAAAGGCACGGCCCCTCAGCCTGTGGTCCCGTGGACCCTCTTCTCCCTGCCCCAATTCATCCCCTGGACCACATGCACTCAGACTCTCCCAACGCCATATCCTGCTCTCCACCCTCCCATGGCCCACTGAGGCCCCGGCACACTAGCTTGCTCCCTACCCAGCCCCCTGCACAAACGCGCCAGGCAGGCGCATCGCCACGTCTTTGCCTGGGTTCTCACTGCTGCCTGCACGCCTTCTACGATCTCAGCTGCTTCCTCAATTTGTACTCCAGACTTAAGTCCCCACCCCCGACCCCGACAGGCTGGTCCACCCCCCAACCCAGGCGGGTTGGTCCACTCGCTTCTCTACAGCCCCCTAACAGCTCTCATTTCTTAGGCAGAGCGCCCATCACACTGCATCGGCCATGACACGCATACTCAAGGGTGCCTGCCATCCCGGAAGGCGTACCTTCCTCCTCTCCTGGCTCCACCCCTCAGCCCACTCTGCCTCCTGGCCTCGGCAGCTCCCACTGTATTTGAGCTCCGTCCCCACGTGCCCACCCTACACTCTAACCCTCTGATACGGGGTGAGAGCGAGGAGGAGGTGTTTGTTGTTTTGTGCTTTATGGAGCCATCACCAACCAATTCTACGCGGCACATTATTTGAAGTGCACGTTTTGATAAGTTTTGACATATGTAATACATATGCTTTTTAATACTGAGAGGCTCCCAGAGAAAATCTGGAAGATACTGAAAACTATAAAAGAGATAAAATACACCTACAAAACCATCCCCCGAGACTCTTTATCTCTGCACATAAAAACAGAGATCTGTAATGACATTTGGAGCCTAGGAAGTTACACGCTTCGCTTATTTCCCGTCATTAAATATTCCTCAAACACTCCATTTTTCCCAGTCACTACCGAGAGGGGTGGTAAAGGTCCAGGGAGATGGTGACGCGGCAGTCACCGCAGGCTCATCTCAGGCAACCACCCACAAAGCTGCGGCTGCAAATGTCCAGATTTCTCCAATGAAAAAGCTTAAGGGGGACTTCCTGGAGACGCCAGAATCCGCCTTGAAAGGCAGGGGATGCAGGTTCAATCCCCAGTCAGGAAGCTAAGCTCCCACACGCCACAGGGCAACTAAGCCCACGTGTCACAACGACTGAGCTCACATGCTCCAGAGCCCTCGCGCCGCACCTAGGGTCCGTGCACCACAATGAAAGATCCTGCATGATGCAACAAACATCCCGTGTGCTGCCACAAAGACCTGATGCAGTCAAATAAATTGATAAACATGGTGTGCCTGCATGCTCAGTTGCTCAGTCATGTCTGAGTCTTTGTGACCCTGTGGACTGCAGCCCGCCAGGCTCCTCGGTCGATGGAATTCTCCAGGCAAGAATACTGGAGTGGGTTGCCATTCCTTCTTCAGGGGATCTTCCTGACCCAAGGACCAACCCCACATCTCCTGCCTTTGGCAGGCAGATGCTTTACCACTGAGCCACCTGAGAAGCCCCCAAATGAACAGGAAAATAAAATGAAAAGCTTAAGAGTTAATCTGCCCAGGTTCGCAGTTAAAGACAGCCCAGCCCAGAGCTGCCCCTGTGGCAGGGCCATCTTCTCTTCGCAGAGCTGGCCTGGTCTATTTACTCATGCCTCTAGCGGGCATTTACGTTATTTCTAATGATCATGATACATCATGATGATGGATACCCTGGTACAGAGTCTTTCCTTAAAATAAATTCCTTAAAAAAATGATTTCTTAAACACAAAATTGATTCAGTGAACCTGCTGGGTGACGAGCCTCACACGCTGTCCAGGTTTTGATGACTCTCAGATGTGTACCAACCACCCTCCCACCGCCGCTCCGTCTCCCCAGACCCTCCTCGCTGGCTCAGGAACCGCTCCGCGAATGACTGAAGCCGGGCCTCGGAGCTGCACGCACAGCGGCATGGTGAGTCACTGACACTCCCCAGGCCCTCCTTGAGGAGGGGGTGGCTCGTCAGAAGGAGCTGGAGCTGTGCTTGTCGTCCCTGGGTGTGTCGTTACGGCGACTGAAGGGTCTACATTCATCAGTGCGGAGCGGGTCTGTCAATTACAGCAGCAGAGCCAAGAGCGCGAGCGGGCACTGGGGGATTGTAGGCGCTATTGTCCTTGGGAGAGGGGAGGGGATGACAAATGGGCTGGCGGCTGGTTTTTCTCTGGGCTACGGCTCAGGATGTGCTGGCGGGGGGTGATGGAGGAGAAGGCAGCCCTCTCAGTGCCGCCGAAGCGCAGACAGGCGGCGGGAGCCTGATGCAGCAGGCTGGGCGTCTGCTGGTCCTGGAAGGGCAGTATCTTTTATTGATCATGACCGCTTGAGTGGGCCCTGGTTACCTCTGTGGCTGTGAAACCTCCCTGAGCTGGGCAGCTGCACCCGCCCTTCCCTGTGGAGACCCATTAGTACTACACGCTCATCAGCACACCCTGATTCCCTGTCTCCAAAATGAAGGTGACGTGAGGCAACGATGTGTCACCGGCGGGAAATGCAGCTCCGTGCAAAGGACGGCATGACTGTGGCCACACGGGGCCTCGTTTCCATGGAGCGGCGGTCATGGGGGAGCCACCTGCTCTCGTGAACCAGGGCTGTTAAACACAGCCTGCCTTGCTTCATGCCACAGCATGTCTCCCAGGTGGCCTGGCCTCTCCGGTGGGAGGAGGTGGATGGCGCCCACAGAACTCTCCAGAGCCCTGCAGATGAGGTGGACAGTCAGAGGCTTCCCCTGGACACCTTGAACAGCCTTGTGCCCAAGGCTCCCACCAGGCCTGCTGGCCACTCTTCAAGGGTGATGATCCAGAAAAGGGGGCTGGACAAGCCTCAACCAGTTCTGTCAAGAAGAGCTTACACTGCTCCAGGGAGCTGGGCTCACCGTGCAAAAACCCAGAGCTTTTAAAAATAAACCTTTTCTCACGACAGTCTGAAACAGGGCTGCATACTGGTTTTTTTGGAGAATGGAATGGCAACCCACTTCAGTATTCTTGCCTGGAGAATTTCACGGATGGATGAGCCTGGTGGGCTACCATCCACGGGGTTGAGAGCAAAATCACTCTTTGGGCATCCCAGGGTGGCCCGGATGATAAAGAATCTGCCTGTAGTGCAGAAGACCCAGATTTGGTCTCCAGGGCAGGAAGTTCCCCTGGAGAAGGGCACGGCAACACACTCCAGTATCCTTGCCTGGAAAATCGCATGGACAGAGGAGCCTGGTGGTCTATAGTCCATGGGGCTGCAAAGAGTCGGACACAACTGAGTGACTGAGCACACACATACTGGTTTTTACATGCAGCAACGCATTTGAAATCTTCAAATTGTTTCTAAAATTGAAGCATGGGTAGAGACCACAAACAACATGGAGTGGCAGCTACTCATGAATAACTGGGGTCCAGTAACCCGGGGCCAGTTGTCCCACAGAGTCATCAGCGGGCCCATCCCTGCCTGAAGCCTTTACCCACCAAAGCGGAGAGACGGGGATGGTATTGGTCACTGTACTGCCACCAAGGACTCTTATATCTGAGCCAGGGCCTGAGCCTGACCACCCCTGCCTGGTGCCACAAAGGACGTGAAACTTGCCCTCCGGTTGGCCAGCTCCCGTCCCCATGGACACTAGCCCCTCTGCACCGCACCTTGATGGCAATGCCTAGTAGCCCCTCTCAGGGCTCTCCTGAGCCCCGCCCTCTCGGGAGACACCATTCACTCTACCTTCTCAATAATTAAACTCAAGATTACCCGTAAGGGCAGAGGGGAGCCAGCAGGTTGTGGCCTGGGATGGGCACTTCCTGCTGTCCTGGAAGGTGGACGCCCACAGAACTCCAGAGCCCTGCATGAGGTGGACAGTCAGAGGCTTCCCCTGGACACCTTGAACAGCCTTGTGCCCAAGGCTCCCACCAGGCCTGCTGGCCACTCTTCAAGGGTGATGATCCAGAAAAGGGGGCTGGACAAGCCTCAACCAGTTCTGTCAAGAAGAGCTTACACTGCTCCAGGGAGCTGGGCTCACCGTGCAAAAACCCAGAGCTTTTAAAAATAAACCTTTTCTCACGACAGTCTGAAACAGGGCTGCATACTGGTTTTTTTGGAGAATGGAATGGCAACCCACTTCAGTATTCTTGCCTGGAGAATTTCACGGATGGATGAGCCTGGTGGGCTACCATCCACGGGGTTGAGAGCAAAATCACTCTTTGGGCATCCCAGGGTGGCCCGGATGATAAAGAATCTGCCTGTAGTGCAGAAGACCCAGATTTGGTCTCCAGGGCAGGAAGTTCCCCTGGAGAAGGGCACGGCAACACACTCCAGTATCCTTGCCTGGAAAATCGCATGGACAGAGGAGCCTGGTGGTCTATAGTCCATGGGGCTGCAAAGAGTCGGACACAACTGAGTGACTGAGCACACACATACTGGTTTTTACATGCAGCAACGCATTTGAAATCTTCAAATTGTTTCTAAAATTGAAGCATGGGTAGAGACCACAAACAACATGGAGTGGCAGCTACTCATGAATAACTGGGGTCCAGTAACCCGGGGCCAGTTGTCCCACAGAGTCATCAGCGGGCCCATCCCTGCCTGAAGCCTTTACCCACCAAAGCGGAGAGACGGGGATGGTATTGGTCACTGTACTGCCACCAAGGACTCTTATATCTGAGCCAGGGCCTGAGCCTGACCACCCCTGCCTGGTGCCACAAAGGACGTGAAACTTGCCCTCCGGTTGGCCAGCTCCCGTCCCCATGGACACTAGCCCCTCTGCACCGCACCTTGATGGCAATGCCTAGTAGCCCCTCTCAGGGCTCTCCTGAGCCCCGCCCTCTCGGGAGACACCATTCACTCTACCTTCTCAATAATTAAACTCAAGATTACCCGTAGGCAGAGGGGAGCCAGATTGCCTGGTCTGCTCTATCAGACACCTGCACTGAGCTCATGGTATCAAGTGACAGGTTGTGGCCTGGGATGGGCACTTCCTGCTGTCCTTCAGAGGAGACAAGTGTCAGCTGCTCGCCATCTGTGATTTGTGCAGACGGCCCTAGGTTAGATCAAGCCGAGCACCTGGCCCGATACAAAGGGTTTCCTGTCACCTTCCATGATGGAGCAGCCCGGGGCACCTCAAGTCCTCCCATCTCAGGGGTCTGTACTTTGGTCGAGCTCTGAGGCAAGCCGCAGAAAATCCAGGGCACTTGGTACAGCGCCCTGCTGCCTCCACGGGTGCGTCCTGCACCATCCGCTCTCACTTCTGACAGGGCACAGGCTGGGGTGGAGGGCGCACCTCTGGGGTCCAGAGGTTCTGGGGTCACATCCCAACTCTGGTACTCCATGGCCGTGGGGCCATGGACGAGGCGCGTGGCTGCTTGGAGCCTTGGCCTCCTCCTCTTAGTGGGTGGGACTGTGGCCCCCCAACAGGACAGGGTGGAGGGAGGAGCAGATCCATGTGAGCTGCCGAGGGTCCTGGAACCCACAGGCATCACCCCAGACGGAAGCGCCTATCCCCAGGTTCCACAGGAGATCCTGTTTCCAGGAAGAGCCACAGCGGTACCAGGCATGACAAAGCCGATTAAGGATGACAGGGATGATGGAGGCGGGGGGAGGCCTGTAAAAAGCACCTTGCTCTCAACTCCCCTGAAGCCTCCACTGAAAAGTCTGCTTCCTGAACACAGACTCAGCATGAGCTGGTCTGTGGGGCTGTACTCCTACACCGTCATTACAGCCTTCCTGTCCTGACATTCAAGCCTCCTCTGTTTTACCTCCCCTGGAGGCCAGCTCTCCTTCTCCCCAGAAATCAAAGTGTAAGTGGAGCTGAATCCATGCCCTCCCAGCCACCAGTCACCCCCGGGGTCATAACACCAAAACCATCAGACTGTGGCTAGGAGGCTGAGCCCCATGGCCTGTCTCAGGCTGCCCCCTCTAGGTTTCACACTCAGGAGACTCAGAAGGTCAAGGTCATAAACGGTGATGTTACAGTGCAGTTTACAAAGGCAGAGGAATGTGAAAGTGTTAGTCGCTCAATCGTGTCTGATTCTTTGCGATCCCATGGACTGTAGCCTACCAGGCGCCTCTGTCCATGGGATTCTCCAGGCAAGAATACTGGAGTGGGTGGCTGTGCCCTCCTCCAGGGGATCTTCCTGACCCAGGGATTGAACCTAGGTTTCTCACATTGCAGGCAGATTCTTTACCATCTGAGCCACCAAAGAAGCCCCAAATGAACCCATTCAGTGAGTTCAGTCACTCAGTCGTATCCGACTCTTTGTGACCCCACGGACTGCAGCACACCAGGCTTCCCTGTCCTTCACCGTCTCCCATAACTTGCTCAAACTCATGTCCATTGACTCAGTGATGCCATCCAACCATCTCATCCTCTGTCATCCCCTTCTCCTTCTGACCTCTATTTTTCCCAGCATGAGGGTCTTTTCCAATGAGTCAGCTCTTCACATCTAGGTGGCCAAAGTACTGGAGCTTCAGCTTCAGCATCAGTCCTTCCAATGAATATTCAGGGTTGACTTTCTTTAGGATTGACTAGTTTGGTCTCCTTGCAGCTGAGGGGCAGATCCATGTGAGCTGCCGAGGGTCCTGGAACCCACAGGCATCACCCCAGACGGAAGCGCCTATCCCCAGGTTCCACAGGAGATCCTGTTTCCAGGAAGAGCCACAGCGGTACCAGGCATGACAAAGCCGATTAAGGATGACAGGGATGATGGAGGCGGGGGGAGGCCTGTAAAAAGCACCTTGCTCTCAACTCCCCTGAAGCCTCCACTGAAAAGTCTGCTTCCTGAACACAGACTCAGCATGAGCTGGTCTGTGGGGCTGTACTCCTACACCGTCATTACAGCCTTCCTGTCCTGACATTCAAGCCTCCTCTGTTTTACCTCCCCTGGAGGCCAGCTCTCCTTCTCCCCAGAAATCAAAGTGTAAGTGGAGCTGAATCCATGCCCTCCCAGCCACCAGTCACCCCCGGGGTCATAACACCAAAACCATCAGACTGTGGCTAGGAGGCTGAGCCCCATGGCCTGTCTCAGGCTGCCCCCTCTAGGTTTCACACTCAGGAGACTCAGAAGGTCAAGGTCATAAACGGTGATGTTACAGTGCAGTTTACAAAGGCAGAGGAATGTGAAAGTGTTAGTCGCTCAATCGTGTCTGATTCTTTGCGATCCCATGGACTGTAGCCTACCAGGCGCCTCTGTCCATGGGATTCTCCAGGCAAGAATACTGGAGTGGGTGGCTGTGCCCTCCTCCAGGGGATCTTCCTGACCCAGGGATTGAACCTAGGTTTCTCACATTGCAGGCAGATTCTTTACCATCTGAGCCACCAAAGAAGCCCCAAATGAACCCATTCAGTGAGTTCAGTCACTCAGTCGTATCCGACTCTTTGTGACCCCACGGACTGCAGCACACCAGGCTTCCCTGTCCTTCACCGTCTCCCATAACTTGCTCAAACTCATGTCCATTGACTCAGTGATGCCATCCAACCATCTCATCCTCTGTCATCCCCTTCTCCTTCTGACCTCTATTTTTCCCAGCATGAGGGTCTTTTCCAATGAGTCAGCTCTTCACATCTAGGTGGCCAAAGTACTGGAGCTTCAGCTTCAGCATCAGTCCTTCCAATGAATATTCAGGGTTGACTTTCTTTAGGATTGACTAGTTTGGTCTCCTTGCAGTCCAAGGGACCCTCAAGAGTCTTCTCCAGCACCACAATTCAAAAGCATCAATTCTTTGGCACTCAGCCTTCTTTATGGTCCAACTCTCACATCCATACGTGACTGACTGGGAAAACCATAGCTTTGACTAGCCCAGACCTCTGTCGGCAAAGCAATATCTCTACTTCCTAATATGCTATGTAGATGTGTCATAACTTTTCTTCTAAGGAACAAGCATCCTTTAATTTCATGGCTGCATGACCTGGTTAGGACCATGCAAATAAATATTCAGACTGTTGGAGATCCTATCCCCAACAAGGTCAATGCAACAGACTCTTTAGACACAATGAAGTCACCTACAATAAGCTGGCATTGAAATCACATGATATAAAACAGAGATCCCCCACAAACTCCTCTTGCTTCGTAAGCCAAGCAGGCGGAAGGTGCCACAGACCCAGGCCTCGTGGAGCTAAGCTGCCCTCCTCCACGAAGCCCTCCTGCCCAGGCACACACTGTGCCCCAGCTCCTGGGGTGTGGTGACCTCTGGGTGGGGAAATGCAGCACGGAGGGGCCCCAGGCAACGGATTCTACTCAGTGTGCATGTCCTACCAGCACCGACGCGCACAGACCATGGAGGTGGAAACAGCACCCAGGGATGAGCAGAGGCGCCCTGTGGTCCCGGGGCTTCGGTTCCCCACAGAGACGAGGTGGGGGCACCTGGCTGTGCTCTCACCTCCACCATGGCCTGGCCCCACCAGAAGGGGAAATCAGGACTGCCTGAACTGGGGACAGATACAAAGCTCCAGGAAGACAGTCCCTTCCCTGCCCCGCCCACATGCCACTGGGCAACCACACTAGGAAGAGGATTAAAGCTGGCAGGCAGTTCCCTGGTGGCCTAGCGGTCAGGATTCCAGACTTTCACTCTGTGGTCCAGGTTCAATCCCTGCTTGGGAACTAAGATCCCACAAGTGGGCCTCCCTGGTGGTCCAGTGGGTAAAGAGTCCACCCTGCAGTACAGAGGGCACCAGTTCGATCCCTGGCCCAGGAAGATCCCATGTGCTGCAGAGCAGCTGGACGGGTATGTCCAACTACAAGCCAGCACTCAGGAGTGCATGTGCCCAGAGTCGATGCTCTGCAGTGAGAGGCCACTGCAATGGGAGGCCCACTGAGGCCAAAGAATAAAAAGATCAATGAAAATAAACCTAAATTAAAAAGGGGCATGATGGGGAAAGAGAAAAAAAAAAAAATCCCACAAGCTGTGTGAAACAGCCAATAAGTGAAGAAAGCAAATAAAAAATAAAGCCAGGAGCCCTCCAAGCCCACCCCGTCCCTCGGGCCTCTCACAATCTGGGGCTTTTCTCACAGCGGCATCTGCAGCTGATGAGGGTCTGCGGGAAGGGCCTCTCGAGACATGAAGGCCCCAGTCAGACCTTCACAGCAGAGTCCTCCCCTGAGCCGCCTCCCAGGTACCAGTCGCTTCTGCCGACTGAGTCAGGGCACTGCCCTGGCAAGACAAGGCCTCCCGGGGCGGCTGAGGTGCATGCTTCCTGCCTGTTCTCTCCAAACAAAAGGCATCGCCGAAGGGGCTGGTGGCCAGACAATGCTGTCCTGCGACATCCAGCCAGGCTGCGGCAGGGAGGGGGCTCGGCCACTACTGACCTCGTCAGTGTATTGCACGTCGTCCACGACATACTTCTCCTTGAAGTGCTCCTTGGAGTGGATCCTCGAAAGGAAGCATGAGAAGGCCAGGGTCAGAGTTTAGCTGTGGCTATGCCCAGGCTGCCTTCCCACCTCCAAGCCCAGGCCACGAAACCCCAGGTCCATACCTACCCCAGCTGGCACCTGGCACCGGGCCAGTCGGCCCAACACAGACCCAGGGAGGCAAAGGATACTGGGCCACGGAGTGAGCGCTGAGCCCTGCCTGCCTCCCTCCACCTCCCCCAGCCGACCTCTGCTCCTCCTTCGAGGCCAGGACCCTGGCCGCCTGCAGCAAGCAGATGTGGACGAACCTTCCTCCACCCGCCGGGGAGAGCCTGTGGGGCAGCCTGCTAGAGCACCCTACTCTTTGGGCATGAAATAAGCTGCCTCCCGGACCCCCACGGAGCCTCTTTGAAGGATACTTTAAAAATTAACATTTTAAAGAAGTCAATAACCTTATTACTCAGTGTGATGAGAAACACTCAGGCTTACTCATCATGCCTGAAAAATCAGCCAGTGAGAAGACAAAGACCCAGGGTGAGGCAGCTGAGTAGCCCCTGCCCACCTCACGGCGGGCATCTGGTCATGGCTGTGTGGGGCAGCAGGTCCAGCAAGCACGCCCTACCCCCCAGCCTCTTGGCAGGCCATGCACTGCGGGTGACCTCACAGGAGCATCAGCCATCTGGGAGGAGGGTGCCCAAGGTAAACAGCCAATAAGTGAAAGCTATATAAAATAAAGCCAGGAGCCCTCCAAGCCCACCCCGTCCCTCGGGCCTCTCACAATCTGGGGCTTTTCTCACAGCGGCATCTGCAGCTGATGAGGGTCTGCGGGAAGGGCCTCTCGAGACATGAAGGCCCCAGTCAGACCTTCACAGCAGAGTCCTCCCCTGAGCCGCCTCCCAGGTACCAGTCGCTTCTGCCGACTGAGTCAGGGCACTGCCCTGGCAAGACAAGGCCTCCCGGGGCGGCTGAGGTGCATGCTTCCTGCCTGTTCTCTCCAAACAAAAGGCATCGCCGAAGGGGCTGGTGGCCAGACAATGCTGTCCTGCGACATCCAGCCAGGCTGCGGCAGGGAGGGGGCTCGGCCACTACTGACCTCGTCAGTGTATTGCACGTCGTCCACGACATACTTCTCCTTGAAGTGCTCCTTGGAGTGGATCCTCGAAAGGAAGCATGAGAAGGCCAGGGTCAGAGTTTAGCTGTGGCTATGCCCAGGCTGCCTTCCCACCTCCAAGCCCAGGCCACGAAACCCCAGGTCCATACCTACCCCAGCTGGCACCTGGCACCGGGCCAGTCGGCCCAACACAGACCCAGGGAGGCAAAGGATACTGGGCCACGGAGTGAGCGCTGAGCCCTGCCTGCCTCCCTCCACCTCCCCCAGCCGACCTCTGCTCCTCCTTCGAGGCCAGGACCCTGGCCGCCTGCAGCAAGCAGATGTGGACGAACCTTCCTCCACCCGCCGGGGAGAGCCTGTGGGGCAGCCTGCTAGAGCACCCTACTCTTTGGGCATGAAATAAGCTGCCTCCCGGACCCCCACGGAGCCTCTTTGAAGGATACTTTAAAAATTAACATTTTAAAGAAGTCAATAACCTTATTACTCAGTGTGATGAGAAACACTCAGGCTTACTCATCATGCCTGAAAAATCAGCCAGTGAGAAGACAAAGACCCAGGGTGAGGCAGCTGAGTAGCCCCTGCCCACCTCACGGCGGGCATCTGGTCATGGCTGTGTGGGGCAGCAGGTCCAGCAAGCACGCCCTACCCCCCAGCCTCTTGGCAGGCAGATGAGTCAATGTCACTGCGGGTGACAGAGCTCACATCAGGAGCATCAGCCATCTGGGAGGAGGGTGCCCAAGTCTAGTCTAGTGACACAGACACCCACACACACCCACACGGCCCTGTGCCACGCCTGGGCCTCACATCAGTTCCGGGGTCCACCCCCATCCTGCCTGTGATGCGAGGTGTTCCAGTCACCAAGTGTCAGATCCAAAAGAAGGCTCAGAGGAAGTGGCAAGTGGTTTTCAGAGCATGTTTTCTGGGCTCTCAAGATGAGCAGAGAGGCAGGTACCAAGGACAGTGCGCCTGGGAGGCCTGCAGGGGACAAGCGAGGGTGGGCACTCCGGAACTCGGAGATGACCACCTCTGACAGCAAGCACCACATGCCTCGGAAACACCAGTGACCAGCATCGGTCTGCCCAACAGACTCTAGTGGCCCAAGGGCACTGGGCCACCGAGTGACCGCTGAACCCTGCCTGCCTCCCTCCCCCTCCCCCAGCCGACCTCCGCTCCTCCTTTAAGCCTGGGACCCTGGCCGCCTGCCCAAGAAACAGATTCCCATCTCCTGGCTGAGTGGGAGCTTTCCTCCCACCCAAAGAAGCGCTCCAGACCAAACTGTGGCCGGGCAGCACAGAGCACAATCCAGGGATAGGTGGGTGACCTTCGGGACCAGAAGCAGGGTGCTCCTAGCCCCAAGGGGCAAGCTGGGCCAGGAAGACAGTCATCCCCGGGGATGGGTGGCTCGGTGCCCCAGAATCCTCTTTGCTTTCCCCCCTTCTGGCTTCTCTGGCGTGGGCACTGGGTGTCCAGCTCCTGTCCTCGTGAAACCGCACGATCCAATTGCATGACTTCTGCGGTTGAGACAGGAGTCAGCGGTAAATGGCCAAGTCTGCTGGCTCTGTTAGCAATGCTCGCAAGCAGTTACCCAAGCCCCCAGCCTGGAGGCCCCGGCTCCGGGCTTACTGCCAAGAGCTCGCTGACCCCTTGCTTCCCGGTGGTGACATTCTCAGCACAGGTGACCCTGCAACCACACACAGAAGCCCAGGCCAGAAGGGCAAGAGGTGGGGACGTCCGTGCCATCGCCACATTCTCACTGGCTGCTCCGACTCCAGCACCAGCTCAGGACAGATGCCCAGCCTCCTTGGCAGGTTCCCAGTTCACCTCTGGGACGCTGTACCTCCATCTCCTCCCGTGGTAACTGGACTCTCAAGGGTCTAAGGCAGACTCCCGTAAGAGTCAAGAAGAGCCAACAGCCTGCTTTCAAGGCCGGCCTTGAGGATCCCACAGAGGGACGTCTCGGCCATTAGCCTGGACATCCACCTCCTCACCTCACCTCCTGAACCCTCCCGGGTCTCCCAGGCCGTCTTTCCAAAGCACAGCTCAGGAACCATGCTCCTGCCAGCCCTGCCCAGGGGTCTTGGTGGTCAGGACTCAGCAGAGACCCAGGAGACTTGAGACCTGGGAACACCTGCTGTGGTCAAGATCTTCGGGGCTGGAACCAGAGGAGGTGAGGGAGGAGGGGACAAAGGAGAAGGGACTCCATGGCAGTGGCGACCATGGGTGGCCCAGGGCTGCGTGCTCACCTGTCCACCCCTCACCTACCAGCCACGAGCCACTCCACTTGCCACGGGAGCCAAGGAGCCACGAGGGGCCAGGCAGCCCGCAGGAGAGCCAGCTGCTGCTGCCCCGATGTCCAGGAGGAAGCGAGTTCAGAGGTCAGCCCTTGGCCCTCCTCAACAAGTCTAGAGTGCACCCTGGGCCTCAAGGGCCCCAAATCGCCCAACAAGCCACAGGCCTGGTTCTCAGCAGGAACTGCTATTTGACCGACATGATCTGAAAAACTGTGAGCGTCTTCTCTGGCACTTAGCACACCATTTTATTCCTAAAGGGCAGGGATCATTCAATTTGAATAGTACTTATGTTTTCTGTTTGGGGGACAATTCTAGTTTAAAAAAATCACCTAAGAGATACGTGTGCCAGGCTGCCACATCAAGTCAGCCACCAGAAGGTCCGACGGGAAAAGAAGTGTCAGGTCCATGCAAGCCCTGCAGGAGAGTCATTGGGCAGCTCCCTGTCCACCGAGAGCTGGGCTGGCCAGGGCCATGTGGAGAGCTTCAGGCTGCCCTGACAGGTGACCCTGCAACCACACACAGAAGCCCAGGCCAGAAGGGCAAGAGGTGGGGACGTCCGTGCCATCACCACATTCTCACTGGCTGCTCCGACTCCAGCACCAGCTCAGGACAGATGCCCAGCCTCCTTGGCAGGTTCCCAGTTCACCTCTGGGACGCTGTACCTCCATCTCCTCCCGTGGTAACTGGACTCTCAAGGGTCTAAGGCAGACTCCCGTAAGAGTCAAGAAGAGCCAACAGCCTGCTTTCAAGGCCGGCCTTGAGGATCCCACAGAGGGACGTCTCGGCCATTAGCCTGGACATCCACCTCCTCACCTCACCTCCTGAACCCTCCCGGGTCTCCCAGGCCGTCTTTCCAAAGCACAGCTCAGGAACCATGCTCCTGCCAGCCCTGCCCAGGGGTCTTGGTGGTCAGGACTCAGCAGAGACCCAGGAGACTTGAGACCTGGGAACACCTGCTGTGGTCAAGATCTTCGGGGCTGGAACCAGAGGAGGTGAGGGAGGAGGGGACAAAGGAGAAGGGACTCCATGGCAGTGGCGACCATGGGTGGCCCAGGGCTGCGTGCTCACCTGTCCACCCCTCACCTACCAGCCACGAGCCACTCCACTTGCCACGGGAGCCAAGGAGCCACGAGGGGCCAGGCAGCCCGCAGGAGAGCCAGCTGCTGCTGCCCCGATGTCCAGGAGGAAGCGAGTTCAGAGGTCAGCCCTTGGCCCTCCTCAACAAGTCTAGAGTGCACCCTGGGCCTCAAGGGCCCCAAATCGCCCAACAAGCCACAGGCCTGGTTCTCAGCAGGAACTGCTATTTGACCGACATGATCTGAAAAACTGTGAGCGTCTTCTCTGGCACTTAGCACACCATTTTATTCCTAAAGGGCAGGGATCATTCAATTTGAATAGTACTTATGTTTTCTGTTTGGGGGACAATTCTAGTTTAAAAAAATCACCTAAGAGATACGTGTGCCAGGCTGCCACATCAAGTCAGCCACCAGAAGGTCCGACGGGAAAAGAAGTGTCAGGTCCATGCAAGCCCTGCAGGAGAGTCATTGGGCAGCTCCCTGTCCACCGAGAGCTGGGCTGGCCAGGGCCATGTGGAGAGCTTCAGGCTGCCCTGACTGGAGTCTGGAGTCCAGCACCACGGCTGGGGCCAGATCCCGTCATGCAGGAGATCCAAGTGGAAGTAACTGGAACGGGAGAGGGAAGGCCGACAGGCAAGCCGACCCCACCCCAGACACTCGTCCTTCAAAAGAAGGGGCACCCTGACACTACCACAGCACTGTCCATCAGCCAGCAGTTCAATCCAGTTCAGTTCAGTCACTCAGTCACGTCCGACTCTCTGCCAGCCCCTGGACGGCAGCACACCAGGCTTCCCCGTCCTTCACCATCTCCCAGAGGCTGCTCAAACTCATGTCCGTTGACTCAGGGATGTCATCCAACCATCTCATCCTCTGTCATCCCCTTCTCCTTCAGCCTTCTATATTTTCCCAGCATCAGGGATTTTTCCAAGCTTTTCACATATCAGGTGGCCAAAGTCCAATACAAAATGCTTTTGGTATTAAAAAAAAATTAAAATTGTAAAAAAAAGGAAGGGGGAAGCTCTGGCAAGAAAGAGGAGGTAGGCCCCCCTCAAGGGAGTTCATGTCTTCAAGGAACCAGAGCCCGAGTCCCCAGCCTCTGCGGGCCTTCTCCCCCGGCAGCTGGGCCCGGCAGGTGACAGAGAAGTCATAGAATCTCCTAAGACTCGGGCTCAGGTGTAGTGAGTGCCAACACCCTGCTTGGAGCCTCCTGTGAAAAGGAAACTTTCAAGTAATGCCGAGGAGGCAGACACAGTGGAGGAGCTCCCCAGAAGATGAAATGTCCAAGCACAGGTCTAGCTGGCGCACTGACCAGCTGCCTGTGGCTAACGAGTGAGTAACGGGGACAAACTACAGCCGTCGTCATCCACGCCCAGCGGCCGGAGCCCGCCTGCAGCTCCACACAATGCGGCGGTCTCTCCCCCTGCTCAATGCCCAGTGCCCGGCGCTGGCTCTGGAATGAAGGAGGCAACCGTGCAAGGTTCGGCTAGCTTGAGAGACCAGAGCAGACTGTCCCAAGCTGCGCAGCAGCCGGATCCTGGGGGCGAGGCGGCACTCCTCAAGAGAGGTTGGCATGGAGAGCAGAGGTTATGGATTGGGCTCATGGTCAGGGGAGCCCAGGGAGAGGAGTCAGGCTGAGTGTCCCGGCAAATCCCTCACCTTGCCCCGAGTTGCCTGGGTCAGGCTCCTCACAAACCACCTGGCCTCAGAGCCAAAGGAATCCCGTCAGCCCTCTTCTCAGGAAGGCCTGCCTCTCGCACCACTCTCCTGAAGACAGGGGAGCCAGGGCAGAGCCGCCGACAGGCCGAGGCAGTTCTCATCCTGCGGCCCGGCTCTGTGTACAGGACAGGGGCAGAGGCTGTGAAAACACTCCACGTACTTCCTTGGTGGGCTCCCTGGTGGCTCAGACGGTAAAGACTCTGCTTGTAATGCAGGAGACGTGGGTTCGATCCCTGGGTCGGGAAGATCCCCCGGAGGAGGAAATGGCAACTCATTCCAGGATTCTTGCCTGGAGAATCCCATGGACAGACGAGCCTGGTGGGCTACAGTCCGTGGAGGTCTCAAAGAGCTGGATGCAACTGAGCTACTAATACACACACCCCACCTACACACCACGTCACAACACACAACATACAGACACTGTATCACACACACCAGCCCACACACATTGCACCAGCACAGACCATACACGCTGCAGACACACACACATACACACGAGAGCACACAGAAAACACACACCAGATTCCACACCAGAAAGCGCAAAGCTCAGGGCTCATCCCCGGAGAGAGTCCCCTCCTTCCTACAGACTCCTGGTCAGCCACACGGTCTCACGGTCAAGCCCAAGGTCTCAGCCAGGGATGGAAGAACACAGCCAGGCTGCCATGGTCCTAGAAGGGTCCCCCAACCTGACCCAGAGTCGCTCACCCTCGATCAGAGCTAAAGCTGCCCGGGCTGTCAATGTCCCATCTGCTCAGAGGACCCCAGACCCTCCAGAGGCCACAACTGCCATCAGCTGAGCCAGATTTGGATGCAAACGATAGGAAACACTCTCACATCAGACACCATCAGACTTCAATAAGCAAAGACTCCAAGGAAAAATCAAAACAGAAGTTACCACACTTCCGCCCCCACAACGGTCCGGGGTGAGGCCTAGGCTGAGCCCCAGGCTGCCCGTGGGCCCCTCGTGTCTGCAGCCCTGACGACAGGACAGGCTGTTCACACAGGCAGTGGCAGATCGGCGGATGGGGGTGTTGTTTCCCTAGGCACCTTTGGACTGCAGCATCTGCCGCGAGGATTTTCAAAAGTCATCCTAGAGACACTCAGAAGGAGCTGAAGGTCAAACGTTCAGTCTGGTGGGTTTTGATGGCAAAGGCCAGGTAATCCCGGTGGCCTCGCTCCCGCCCTATTGATCAGGAGTGTCTTCGAACAGCGCCACGCATCAGATCTGGCCGCTCCCCATGCCAGCTCCAGACAGCCTGCCCCTTCCACTGCCCTGTCCCCGCTGTGCCTTCTCTCCCAAGGGCTTGGGACAGGGGGCCTAGCGGAGGGTCACATCAGAGCAGAGGGAGAGAAAGGCCTGCCGGGGTGGGGATGCTGGGGAGCCAGGCCTGCCAGAGACGAGGGTCGAGCGCTCTGACTGGAGCTGGGATGCCCCGTGGGAGCAGCCTGCTTGATCTGGCCTGCCCGGGGCATGCCTGTAACCTTTCCAACAGGGAGACCCACCCGGCAAACCCATTTGTACCCAAGGGCCCCACCACACGATCGGCTGCCCTGGCAAAGCAGAGGCAGACCAAGGGAGAACCTCTTAACAGCGGCTCTGAAATGCAGCCGTGGTCAAAGTGCAGAACGTCATTCTTGTATTACGGAAGGTCAGGCTCTAGAAAAGCCAACTGCTAACAGCTGCTTCCTGACCAGTCGGGTCTGGGGTTTTAACCCTCATGTCGGGACGTCCTTGATGGCGCAGGGGTTAAGGCTCTCACTTCCACTGCAGGGGGTGAGGGCTTGATCCCTGGCCGGGGAACTAGATCCCACATGCTGTGCTGGGCGACCAAAACAAAACCTCTAGAGTGCCATTTGGCTCCCCAGATGGTGGCTGTGGGGAGGCAGGATGAGGGTGGAGTCCTCTGGGCAGGAGCTATGCCCTGGAGCCGGGGACAGGCACTCCCTGACTTCTCGCGAGAGTCAGCTCTGTGTAAGCAGCAGCAGCAGTCGGAGGAGGGGGTGCCCTGAGAGTCTCACCACATCTCACAGGGCAGCATCTCTGACGCTGTGGGCATCTCAGCACACCTGGGGCCAGGAGGCAGGGCCACAGAGAGACTGAGAGGGCAGGCCGGCCAGCGTCATGGGGCTGACCAGGCACAGGGGCCCTGACATGCCACTGGCAGGAAGGGCTCAGGCTACGGCTCTGGGACCACCTCAGGGCGCGGGAAGGGCTCTGGGAGAATCTCCTCACCCAGACCAGATCTAAACTCTCACCAGGACACTCCTCCCATGACCAGGGCTTTGGGATAAGCCACCCTGCCCCACAGAAGAGTGAAAACGCGTGTGTCACATTCACAGACTCTGACGGTCGGGGCTCGAGACTGGGGCTCCAGGGCTGGTGCCGGCTATCAGCCGGGCCTCGGGGCCCTCCACGCGGGCGAGTCTGGTCTCCTCCCCGTGTGGCAGCTGGGCTCCAGGAGAACCAGGTAGAAACCACAGCACAATTTACAGTCCAGCCCCAGAAGTCACGAGCTCCCCTGGTGACTCAGATGGCAAAGAATCTGCGCCCCCAAGCAGGAGACCCGGGTTCTACTCCTGGATCAGGAAGATCCCCCTGGAGAAGGGCATGGAGACCCACCCCAGCACTCTTATCTGGAGAATCCCATGCTCAGAGGAGCCCGGAGGACTACAGTCCAAGGGGTTGCAAAGAGTCAGGCACGACTGAGTAACACGTTCACGTCCCTCAGAAGCCACACGGTGACCCAGCCGTGCTCACACTCTGAAGCAGTGACCCAGGTCCTGAGCGAGTCAGGCAGGAGGGCAAAGACTCCACAGATAGTGTGGGCACCACAA
Organism: Tragulus kanchil; assembly: GCA_022376925.1. Taxonomy (NCBI): domain Eukaryota; kingdom Metazoa; phylum Chordata; class Mammalia; order Artiodactyla; family Tragulidae; genus Tragulus; species Tragulus kanchil. The sequence goes on from JAIOJX010000031.1 coordinate 114,739,946, forward strand.
GCTGCCTGCCCCCAGTGTCCTTGCTGCCTCGTTCCCGTGTCACACCAGTGACCACCGTCCCCCAGTGAGTAACTGTGACTACAGCCTGCTGGTGCCTCCCAGGCAGCACTGCCGTTCCACAGATAAGGCGTCGGAGGCCCCGACAGTGGTCAGACCCACCCGCTGGAGAAGCCCACTGAGGTAAGGGAGGCCAGATGCCTGGTCATTCAAACCAGCCACAGGCCCGCCAGCTGGCCTGGGAGTGAGCCTCTGGGAAGCACGAGGCAGCGAAGGCTGCAATCTGTACACGAGCCCAGAATAAGCACTCTCCTGGCAGAAAGGACACGCTAGAAGGCGGGGAGCATTTAGCGGGCTCCTGTGATCACCTCAAGCATGCCCAGTTAAGTACAGCCTCTGCCTCAGAGCCTTGGTGCCAGCAGGAGCGGCTCCCGGGAGGGGTGGGCGCGGCTAAGGGCGGCTGGCGGCGCCGTGGACGGTGAGGCAGGCAGCCTCTCGGCCTCCCCCAGGCCTCTGGCCCCAAGCTGCTCACACAGCACAGCCCCAGAGGACAGCCCCGCCTCCCAGCTGAGCCAACAGCGTCAGGGCCTACATCCTCAGCCCTACGTGGCTTAGCCCAGAGGCCGACACACAGGAGGAACCCAGCAACGCCCTGCACGTCAGCGATGGCCCTCAGAGAAGGATGCCAGGCTGCCCTTCCTGACCAGAGCCACCCCCCGCGCGCCAGGGCAGGGCCGCCTCCCATGGACATCCTCCAGGAGTGATGGTCCCCCATGCCCAGAGCCAAGGCCTCAGGCATCTCAACACAGCTGGGGATCCGGAATCTCAAGACGAATGAACAGCACCTCCCAACAAATGCAACCACAGTCTGAGGCTCCTGCTCTGATACTCCTTCCCAACCCAGGGCCCAGGGCTCCGGCCACCGCAGGCTGCAAATGCGCTTGCCACGAGCCCTGCCACTTGCCAGCCTTCCCCTCATGTCACTCACAGGCCGGGCCCCACCCCCTCCCCACCCAGCCAGCCAGCGGTCAGCAGGCATGGTCCCAGCTCCTTACTTTCCCATCCAGGTGGCGTGGCTGGGAGGAAGCCTGGGTACGAACAGAGTCGACGACCCGGTGTCCACGTCGATCGCGCCGTAGCAGCCTGGCTCGGTGACGCCGAACGCCCAGTGAAAGAAGGACTCCTGGGGCAAAAACGAGAACCCGGGTCACCCAGTCGGCAGGACAGAAGCAGAGGTGCCCGGAGACAGGTGGGGCGTCTGACCCCCAGAGAGTGGGCTCGGGCTCACCGGCTCTCGGAGTCTGACCCCAGCCTCACACCACCCTCCACCTTAGCACTGGGCTCCCCCAAGCAGCGGCCGGCCACCGTCTCCTCCCTCCTCCTGGCTGTTTGCGTGGACCCTGCTTCATAAGCGTGCCCAGCCCCACCTGCCCACCCCCTCCTGCCATGTCCCTAGGGTCCCTGACAGGACAGGTTAACACACAGGTGCCCACGATCATCACAGATCCGGCTCCACCCTGCCACAGCCCCTGCCCCCGGCCCCTCTCCGTGCCAGCCCCCACTGCCTGCAGGCAGGCAAGGTGCCACGTGGACTTGGACACCCAAGCCGGGAGTCTGCTCAGAAACAGATTCCTCCTTTTAGGACTTCTTCCTTCCTTCTCCCACCCCCAGGGCAGCTGATGACTTCAGTGTTTAGCATTAAACACGGAGCTAAAATATCGTTATAAAGGTATGAAGTGGGGGAGGCACTCTTCTAAAATTAATCTTGCATAACATCAGTAAGGGAGCCAAGAGCTGAATTCAGGAGATGGGTTTTTAAATCGTACACTGTGGAAACCTCCAGAAGCATCAGGGCTAGGCAGAGAAAACTCAAGAGTCAGACCTCTGCATCTCCAGCAAGCCGGGGTGGGCAGGGGCGACGCAGCGGAGGGAAGCTCTCCGGTAGGGGCACTTTCCGTAGAAGACGCGGCCCATGGCTCCTGGCGGTGGATCTCAGCTTGTGCCCCACGGGATAGATGCTGTCCCGCTTCGAAGGCCACCACTAGCTCCCCTCCCATTCTCCGGCCTCCTGCCTGACCTAAACGCTGGACAGCCATGTCCTCTGGGCCCTGCCTGGCCTCGGGGAGCTTCCAGCGCGTCAGAGCCCTGCTCTGGGCGGCACAGGGAGGAGAAGAGGGCATGCGACTTAGAGTTGGGAGCTGGGTTCTAGATAATCCCAGCCCTATCTCTGGCAAGCCATTTCCCTCTGAGTCATCCCTCATCTGTGAAGTGGGGCCAGGCTAGAGCTCCCTGGGTGAGCCTTGGATGATGGTCGTTGTTCTGGCCCCTGAGAACTGAGTGATGCCAGAGGCCGCCAAACCCAGGCTGGCTTCCGACAGCTCGGCCACCTGCCACGCCACAGGGTTCCAGAGCCCTCAAAGGTGCCCCTGGACCACTTCCCGGGCGAGGAAACCAAAACTCAGTGAGGGTCACAGGGTCAGCACCGGCCAAACTGGGAGGCATGCCTGGGCACTAGACTCCTGCTCAGACCCTGTTCCCACACCTGCTCTCCCAGGACCACTGCAGCTCCTGGTCATCCTCCTTGCCACGCAGAATCTGCAGGAACACCCCATCAGCACCTCTCTTGACCCAGGGAGGGCTGCCCAGCTCACCCTCTGGGTACTATCCCCACATTTAGAACGCCTCCACCTGTCAGAATTCACAATGGCCTTCAGGGTCCATGCCGAATACTGCCTCCTCCAGGAAGCCTTCCCTGCTTGCTTCCAAGGAAAATCATCTCTCTGTATTCTGACCCGGGAGTGCTGAGGCTGATTGGCCACAGCTCTGACCCCCAAAGTAGGGGCTCCCTGGGGACCCCTGCCTTGGCCTGCCTTCAGAAAGCCTCTTCAGGATCCCCCAGCGGGCAGAGTGGCCCAGGCCTTCCGGGCCTGATGCTGAAGGAGGGCAGCCAGCTCACAGGAGGCCCAGCGCACACCCTGAGACGTGGGACGCGGCTGGCGGGGCTCACCTGGCGGAAGATGACGCCGGTGTCCGTGCAGTAGCGCTGCGTCTCCTCGCCGCCCTGCAGAACCACCACGGAGCCAGCCTGCACCGACGGGTTCTTCCGCAGCCGCTCACACAGCCGCTTCCTGTTCAGCGCGAAGAGCGCCAGCGGCACCTTCAGGGTTTCGTTCCCCAGCCAAAACGAGGGTCTGCAAAGGCACAAGCGGGCTTCTGTCAGCTCCGCCAGGCCCATCCTCTACCCGCAGGCCCCGGGCCAGCACGGAGGGGGCCCCGCATGCGACTTAGAGTTGGGAGCTGGGTTCTAGATAATCCCAGCCCTATCTCTGGCAAGCCATTTCCCTCTGAGTCATCCCTCATCTGTGAAGTGGGGCCAGGCTAGAGCTCCCTGGGTGAGCCTTGGATGATGGTCGTTGTTCTGGCCCCTGAGAACTGAGTGATGCCAGAGGCCGCCAAACCCAGGCTGGCTTCCGACAGCTCGGCCACCTGCCACGCCACAGGGTTCCAGAGCCCTCAAAGGTGCCCCTGGACCACTTCCCGGGCGAGGAAACCAAAACTCAGTGAGGGTCACAGGGTCAGCACCGGCCAAACTGGGAGGCATGCCTGGGCACTAGACTCCTGCTCAGACCCTGTTCCCACACCTGCTCTCCCAGGACCACTGCAGCTCCTGGTCATCCTCCTTGCCACGCAGAATCTGCAGGAACACCCCATCAGCACCTCTCTTGACCCAGGGAGGGCTGCCCAGCTCACCCTCTGGGTACTATCCCCACATTTAGAACGCCTCCACCTGTCAGAATTCACAATGGCCTTCAGGGTCCATGCCGAATACTGCCTCCTCCAGGAAGCCTTCCCTGCTTGCTTCCAAGGAAAATCATCTCTCTGTATTCTGACCCGGGAGTGCTGAGGCTGATTGGCCACAGCTCTGACCCCCAAAGTAGGGGCTCCCTGGGGACCCCTGCCTTGGCCTGCCTTCAGAAAGCCTCTTCAGGATCCCCCAGCGGGCAGAGTGGCCCAGGCCTTCCGGGCCTGATGCTGAAGGAGGGCAGCCAGCTCACAGGAGGCCCAGCGCACACCCTGAGACGTGGGACGCGGCTGGCGGGGCTCACCTGGCGGAAGATGACGCCGGTGTCCGTGCAGTAGCGCTGCGTCTCCTCGCCGCCCTGCAGAACCACCACGGAGCCAGCCTGCACCGACGGGTTCTTCCGCAGCCGCTCACACAGCCGCTTCCTGTTCAGCGCGAAGAGCGCCAGCGGCACCTTCAGGGTTTCGTTCCCCAGCCAAAACGAGGGTCTGCAAAGGCACAAGCGGGCTTCTGTCAGCTCCGCCAGGCCCATCCTCTACCCGCAGGGCCCGGGCCAGCACGGGAGCCCCGTCAGCATAGGGCAGGCTGATCCAAGCTGGACCTGCGTGTGACCCAGAAACGGCCCCTCCCTGGGTCGCCTGAGGACACCCGGGGGCTTGTCCACCATACCCTCCCTCCTGTCCCTGAGTGCTGGACCACAAGAAGGACGAGGAGAGGCAGCTGGGTCTGTCCAACCAGCAGACAGGTGAGGCCCACGGAGGGAAACTCTGTAACAGTGCACAAAGGCATCATCCTTCCTCCAATTCCTGCCCTGTCCTCAAGGAGCTTCCCATCCACGGGAGATCTGGCCCAGATGACACTGGATCCCTGCCCGCCAGTCTGCAGAGCCGGCAGCCTGGGCTGTTCCTCACCTGGACCGGGACACCCGTACCTGTCCCCAACACACACCCAAGGCACTCAGCACCAGCAGGCTGAGCCAGGCCTGTATGCGCCAAGTGACCGAGGGGGAACCACGACAGATGGACCTGGTGGGGGCGGCCCCTGGGCTGCGACTTCCCGTCCCTCTGGGCGTGGCCTGCCCCACCCCTCATCCTCCCCCCCACCCCCTGAGTTGCTTCCACCTCAACCTTCCCCTCTCAGGATCCTTCTCAGCATTCAGAGTACTGGAACCTCACTCAGTTTTAAAATAACTAAGGGCTTCCCTGGTGGTCCAGTGGGTAGAGAGTGCGCCTTGCAGTGCAAGGGGCGCTGGTTCGATCCCCTGGCCCTGGAGGATTCCATGTGCCGCGGAGCGACTAGACCCATGTGTCCAACTGCGAGCCAGTGCTCTAGAGCGCATGCGCCCAGAGTGGTGCTCTGCATCCAGAGAAGCCACTGCAATGGGAGGCCCACACAGGTCAAAGAATTAAGATGGATGAAAATAAATAAATGAAGGACCAATAAAAAAAAAAAGAAGAAGTCAAAATTTAAAAAATAATAAGTAAAAGCACCCTATGCCCACCAGCATCGACTTCTCTCTTTTTCTGCAGTAAAGTCCTCTGAAAGTCCTCCCCATGCCGTGGCCATCCCAGCACACTTAGAACCCAGTACAGACTCAGTACCAGCCACAAAGCACCCAGGCAAGCCGCGCAGGCATAATAGTCTTCCCTAAACTCTGAGAATCCGTGTTTCCCATAAGAAACACTCTCTCCCAGGGCCAACCAGACTCACGTTCTCACTTTATCCCGGCCTCCCAGAGGAGACATAAGAGACTAGGGTTCCATCCCTGGGTCGGGAAGATCCCCTGGAGAAGGAAATGGCAACCCGCTCCAGTATTCTAACTGGAGAAAGCCACGCGCAGAGGAGCCCGGCGGGCAACCGTCTGTGGGATCGCAAGAGTCGGACCCACCAGAGTGACGAAACCACCCCTGCTGTAGAAATGCCCCCTCTTCTGGGAAGTCTTCCCAAAATAACTCCACCCAAACCTCTCCACTACCCTCTTCCTGCCTCTCTAGAGCACACATCCCTACCTAACTATGTATTTCCTTGCTCGTCATCTTCCCAGGCAAAAAGCAAGCTCTATGAGGATGGGGACCTCCTCCCTCACGGCCCCTAAGTCAGTGCTGCAGGAATGACTAAAGAGAGGAAGGAAGAGCCATCCCAGCGAGTGGGCTGGCAGCAAGCAGGGCGCAGGCCAGCGTGCACGAGTGAGGCAGCGGCATGTGACGTGTGCCGAGGGAGGCCCTGCAGGCTCTCTGGCCAGCGGGGGTCCAGGAGGGTAGGGTCCACCCAGATAGCGGGGGCGCTGCCCGGGGCTGCAACGCGAGACGGTGCTCACGGTGAGGTCTGCCTCCGTCCACTAGAACGGAAACCTTTGAGCAACGGAAACCTCTGCTGGGGCCCCTGCTACCCCGCACCTAGCACGGTCCTGGGCACATGGCAAGTGCTCAAGAAATAGTTCCTGAGGGAGCAACCGTCAGAGCGTGGGGCCACCCACAAGCTGTGCGAAGCCGCTGCATCGGCCCCCAGAGGGGAAGGGAGCCCCACTCAAAGACTACCCTGGCCAGGAGGTGGGGAGGGGTCCTGCCCACCCGACCATGACCTCCCTGGGCAGGGCCCTCCCTCACCCTCCCCAGAGGGTGGACACAAGGGGCCCGGGCTTCCTCTTAGCCAGGCTGCTGGCCTGCAATCCGTGTTTCCCATAAGAAACACTCTCTCCCAGGGCCACACCAGGCAAGCCGCAGGCATAATAGTATTCCCTAACCTCTGAGACTCCGTGTTTCCCATAAGAAACACTCTCTCCCAGGGCCAACCAGACTCACGTTCTCACTTTATCCCGGCCTCCCAGAGGAGACATAAGAGACTAGGGTTCCATCCCTGGGTCGGGAAGATCCCCTGGAGAAGGAAATGGCAACCCGCTCCAGTATTCTAACTGGAGAAAGCCACGCAGCAGAGGAGCCCGGCGGGCAACCGTCTGTGGGATCGCAAGAGTCGGACCCACCAGAGTGACGAAACCACCCCTGCTGTAGAAATGCCCCCTCTTCTGGGAAGTCTTCCCAAAATAACTCCACCCAAACCTCTCCACTACCCTCTTCCTGCCTCTCTAGAGCACACATCCCTACCTAACTATGTATTTCCTTGCTCGTCATCTTCCCAGGCAAAAAGCAAGCTCTATGAGGATGGGGACCTCCTCCCTCACGGCCCCTAAGTCAGTGCTGCAGGAATGACTAAAGAGAGGAAGGAAGAGCCATCCCAGCGAGTGGGCTGGCAGCAAGCAGGGCGCAGGCCAGCGTGCACGAGTGAGGCAGCGGCATGTGGCGTGTGCCGAGGGAGGCCCTGCAGGCTCTCTGGCCAGCGGGGGTCCAGGAGGGTAGGGTCCACCCAGATAGCGGGGGCGCTGCCCGGGGCTGCAACGCGAGACGGTGCTCACGGTGAGGTCTGCCTCCGTCCACTAGAACGGAAACCTTTGAGCAACGGAAACCTCTGCTGGGGCCCCTGCTACCCCGCACCTAGCACGGTCCTGGGCACATGGCAAGTGCTCAAGAAATAGTTCCTGAGGGAGCAACCGTCAGAGCGTGGGGCCACCCACAAGCTGTGCGAAGCCGCTGCATCGGCCCCCAGAGGGGAAGGGAGCCCCACTCAAAGACTACCCTGGCCAGGAGGTGGGGAGGGGTCCTGCCCACCCGACCATGACCTCCCTGGGCAGGGCCCTCCCTCACCCTCCCCAGAGGGTGGACACAAGGGGCCCGGGCTTCCTCTTAGCCAGGCTGCTGGCCTGCCGTGCTCAGCACAAGGATGAATGCACAGAGGCGATGGCCCACAAAGATGCCAGCATCCCAGTGGGCCATGCCACCAGGAACTGAAAGTGCAGCCCCCAGCACTCCTGCCCAGAGTTCCCCGTGTTCCCTACTCTTTCCCCTCACTCAGCAAAGCCCATGGGTGGGCTTAGGAAGAACCTCATCTATGGATTCCCAACAGTACAGAGGAAACAGCACCACCACAGACGGCCCCAAGGCAAAGCTGCGCAAATCCGTGCAGGCCCAGCAGCACCAGTGCCTAAAAGTGCCCAGCCTCCGCCCTCAGCCTGCAGAGCCCCGCCCACCTCACCCGCTCTCTCCCTCCTTAAACGCAGCAGGTACCAGCTGCCTGGGCAGCTCAGTGGCAAAGAATCCGCCTGCCAGGAAGAAGATGCGGGCTTGATTCCTGGGTTGGGAAACCCCCTGGAGAAGGAAATGGCAACCCAGTCCAGTATTCTTGCCGGGAAAATCCCATTGACAGAGAAGCCTGGAGGGCTACAGTCCATGGGGTCACAAAAGAGCTGGACACGAGTTAGCAACTAAAACAGCCACAAAACCAGCTGCTACCACATCCCCACCTGGAAGGCTCTCAGAAGGGCCAAGCTCCCCCTTGTCCAGAACCTTCTGAGAGACTTACATTCCTCAAGGTATCCAGACAGGAGCCTTCTGGCCCAAGGGCCAAGCAGTCCAGGTCAAGACAGGAAACTCAAAAAGCTACCCTCTCTGGGAGCATCAGCTGCTTCTGCAAAGGAAATCTGCAGTACTACCTAAACCTGCATGGGCTCAGCCAGAACAGAGAAAGGCAGCCTAGCAAGAGCCCCCAGGCAGGCCAATGGCTGTAGTCATTCATTACTGCGGGGCATCCCGGAATCCAGGTTGATAGAGACATGCCCTTTGATTTCTCGTGCATACACCAACCCCCAGAGACATTATTGGGCCCAGAGCCATCGCAGGTGGCTTCTCCCTGCAAGTTCAGCAAAAGCAGCACTAATAAAACATCCCCAACTGGTTTCTGCTGGGGCTAACTGGTCAGAGGGTGGACACAAGGGGCCCGGGCTTCCTCTTAGCCAGGCTGCTGGCCTGCCGTGCTCAGCACAAGGATGAATGCACAGAGGCGATGGCCCACAAAGATGCCAGCATCCCAGTGGGCCATGCCACCAGGAACTGAAAGTGCAGCCCCCAGCACTCCTGCCCAGAGTTCCCCGTGTTCCCTACTCTTTCCCCTCACTCAGCAAAGCCCATGGGTGGGCTTAGGAAGAACCTCATCTATGGATTCCCAACAGCACAGAGGAAACAGCACCACCACAGACGGCCCCAAGGCAAAGCTGCGCAAATCCGTGCAGGCCCAGCAGCACCAGTGCCTAAAAGTGCCCAGCCTCCGCCCTCAGCCTGCAGAGCCCCGCCCACCTCACCCGCTCTCTCCCTCCTTAAACGCAGCAGGTACCAGCTGCCTGGGCAGCTCAGTGGCAAAGAATCCGCCTGCCAGGAAGAAGATGCGGGCTTGATTCCTGGGTTGGGAAACCCCCTGGAGAAGGAAATGGCAACCCAGTCCAGTATTCTTGCCGGGAAAATCCCATTGACAGAGAAGCCTGGAGGGCTACAGTCCATGGGGTCACAAAAGAGCTGGACACGAGTTAGCAACTAAAACAGCCACAAAACCAGCTGCTACCACATCCCCACCTGGAAGGCTCTCAGAAGGGCCAAGCTCCCCCTTGTCCAGAACCTTCTGAGAGACTTACATTCCTCAAGGTATCCAGACAGGAGCCTTCTGGCCCAAGGGCCAAGCAGTCCAGGTCAAGACAGGAAACTAAAAAAGCTACCTCTCTGGGAGCATCAGCTGCTTCTGCAAAGGAAATCTGCAGTACTACCTAAACCTGCATGGGCTCAGCCAGAACAGAGAAAGGCAGCCTAGCAAGAGCCCCCAGGCAGGCCAATGGCTGTAGTCATTCATTACTGCGGGGCATCCCGGAATCCAGGTTGATAGAGACATGCCCTTTGATTTCTCGTGCATACACCAACCCCCAGAGACATTATTGGGCCCAGAGCCATCGCAGGTGGCTTCTCCCTGCAAGTTCAGCAAAAGCAGCACTAATAAAACATCCCCAACTGGTTTCTGCTGGGGTTTTCACTAACTGGTACTTGGAATTTAAAAGGCAAAAGCCAGGTTTACTGCAGGCTAGCAAGATCACTGGCAACACCTGCGGAAGACAGCAGGGGCCGGCAAAGACCCCAGGGTATCAAAGAGACCCACAGAACAAGCTCCCGCCGGGGGGGCCAGCCCACCCCCTGCCAACAGCCAGAGCCCAGGAAAAGCCCATGTCTCCTGCACAGCAGGTGGGTTCTTCACCACTGAGCCACCAGTGAATTATGCTGGGAGAGACAAGACGTAAAAGTCTCCTGGATGCCCATGGGGTCCATGGCACGGACAAGGACAAGATTTTTTTTTATTATCATTTTCACCCATCTTTGTTCTTCGGCGTGTGTGGGTCTCCCATTGCAGCGGCCTCTCTCGTTGCAGAGCACCGGCTCTGGGCACACGCACTCCAGAGCACTGGCTCGTCATTGGACACACCCGCCTAGCCGCTCCGTGGCACATGGGATCTTCCTGGGCCAGGGATCAGACCAGTGCCCCTTACATTGCAAGGCACACTCTTTACCCACTGGACCACCAGGGAAGCCCAGGATAGGATCTGTGCACTAGGATGTGACACCATGGGGTGGGATCGTGCTGCTAAACTCCCAGCCAGAGAGACAACCAAGGATCGGCCGGCTTCTTCATCCACAGTCTCCAGCTCAAGCCAGGCACCGCACCCTCTGGCTGACTGCCAGCAAGGCCAGCCGCTCACCCTGGCTGGAGGGGCCTCCCAGCAGCTGGCCAGTATCTCCCACCCCTACTTTTCTCCTGAGGAGGATCAGGAGGGCTAAGCACACCTGGAGACCTGTGGGGAGGCCGACTAGATCTGGAGAAGGGCCTGGAAGGGCAAAGGGGCACTCAGCGGCCAGTCTGCCTCCCATAGGCCCACCCCTCCCCCACCCCCACAATCAGCCCATTGCCTCTTCTCCAAGAGCACAAGGTTCATATCTGGGTGGAGAATGGCTTTGATCCAGAACCTGATACCTCTAGAGACTTGCTCTCCAGAAATGCTAACTCCAGTGTGACCTATGACCCCCACAGGCACACAACCAGGGCAGCTCACCTGCTGCTCCTCGCAGGGCAAAAGCCTTCGGGGCAGCTGCCCCCCAAGCATCACCTTTCTCCTGTTCAGAGTTCTGTTCCCACTCCCGCCCACAGCTCCCCTCCTCAGTTACTGAGGGCTCCATGGAAAGTGGGAGAGCATGTTGGACTAACACAGTCAATCCTCCATTCATTCATTAGGTACCAGCACCAGTCACAGGGTGGCCACAGGGTCCTGGGGACACAAACTGAACCAGTCCCTGGGCTTAAGGATGCCAGAAGAGGCGTGAAGAGGAGCAACCCCTCAGCCATCCACGATGGGCAGGTGTGCAAATATAGAAAAGCATCCTGCCAGTGGAGTTCTGAGCAGGAAGCCTCGACTGGAGGTTGGCAGAGGGGAGGGAAGGCTTCTAGGAGGAGGAACCATCTAGGGTCAGCTAGTGTATGGGCAAAGGGAAGAGGAGAAAGGAAATAGCCATGGGAGGGCGGGTGCAGGCAATGTAGCAGATTTGGCTATAGCAGAGCAGTCTCATCTCTGTCCATGGAAAGCCTGACTCAAAGAGAAGGCAAGGCTCCCTCCCCCCAAGCGCCACGGGACGAGGGCTGGGCAGGGGGTACTGGAGGTGACCTCACAGCAGACCCTCTGGAGGCTGCAGGACCCTCTGTCTCAACCTTAAAAGTCCTTGTCCAGGCTAGCAGGACAGAACAGGATCGACCCTGAAACACGCCTCCAAGAAGCATCTCCAGTTTCGAGCTGAACCTGGGATGCCAGCTTAGGGTTCCCGCTGCTCCCTAAATCACATGGAGCACATCCAAGCACCGGGGCCTCTTGGAGCCTCCCAGGCCCAGGATCTGGAAGGACTCTTGTTGTTTAGTTGCTAGGTCACGCCCAACTCCTTGAGACCTCCAGAGACTGTAGCCGCCAGGCTCCATGGGATTTCCCAGGCAAGAATAGTGAAGTGGGTTGCTATTTCCTTCTCCAGGGGATCTTCCTGACCCAGGGACTGAACCTGCGTCTCCTGCATTGGCAGGCAGATCCTTTACCACTGAGCCACTAGGAAAGCCCCAGGTGCCAGAAGGAGTCAACAGGCAACCAGATTCAACTCCCAGGGATCCTGCGACTGTGGTGCAGTGCCTCGTTATGCCTGGCACTCTGATCTGCCCTGAGAAGTCTGGGGACCTTGAAGAACTATCAGGGCAGCGATCATTCTTCAAGGTCCCCAGGACATAGGTGGCCAAGGGCCCCCTTTGGGGCCCCCCCACAAACTGAAAAGGGGGCATGTGGGACTAACACAGTCAATCCTCCATTCATTCATTAGGTACCAGCACCAGTCACAGGGTGGCCACAGGGTCCTGGGGACACAAACTGAACCAGTCCCTGGGCTTAAGGATGCCAGAAGAGGCGTGAAGAGGAGCAACCCCTCAGCCATCCACGATGGGCAGGTGTGCAAATATAGAAAAGCATCCTGCCAGTGGAGTTCTGAGCAGGAAGCCTCGACTGGAGGTTGGCAGAGGGGAGGGAAGGCTTCTAGGAGGAGGAACCATCTAGGGTCAGCTAGTGTATGGGCAAAGGGAAGAGGAGAAAGGAAATAGCCATGGGAGGGCGGGTGCAGGCAATGTAGCAGATTTGGCTATAGCAGAGCAGTCTCATCTCTGTCCATGGAAAGCCTGACTCAAAGAGAAGGCAAGGCTCCCTCCCACCAAGCGCCACGGGACGAGGGCTGGGCAGGGGGTACTGGAGGTGACCTCACAGCAGACCCTCTGGAGGCTGCAGGACCCTCTGTCTCAACCTTAAAAGTCCTTGTCCAGGCTAGCAGGACAGAACAGGATCGACCCTGAAACACGCCTCCAAGAAGCATCTCCAGTTTCGAGCTGAACCTGGGATGCCAGCTTAGGGTTCCCGCTGCTCCCTAAATCACATGGAGCACATCCAAGCACCGGGGCCTCTTGGAGCCTCCCCAGGCCCAGGATCTGGAAGGACTCTTGTTGTTTAGTTGCTAGGTCACGCCCAACTCCTTGAGACCTCCAGAGACTGTAGCCGCCAGGCTCCATGGGATTTCCCAGGCAAGAATAGTGAAGTGGGTTGCCATTTCCTTCTCCAGGGGATCTTCCTGACCCAGGGACTGAACGCATGTCTCCTGCATTGGCAGGCAGATTCTTTACCACTGAGCCACTAGGAAAGCCCCAGGTGCCAGAAGGGAGTCAACAGGCAACCAGATTCAACTCCCAGGGATCCTGCGACTGTGGTGCAGTGCCTCGTTATGCCTGGCACTCTGATCTGCCCTGAGAAAGTCTGGGGACCTTGAAGAACTATCAGGGCAGCGATCATTCTTCAAGGTCCCCAGACATACTCAGGACACAGAGCTTTGCTGGAAACAGACTCAAAGCCTCTTCCCCCTAAGGAAGTTGCTGGGTTCAAAGTGTCCAACAGGGCAACCCATAGCAGCCTGGGGTGCTCTTACCAAGGAGGTCCTGTCAAGCTCTGGAAGCTACGTGTCAGGCCTGCCTTCCAACTACACACCTCTCCAAGACCTCTGTCGCTCAGTTTCACTGCTCCATGACCCAGAGAATCAGCTTTGCTATACAGGATTTGGCTAGCCTTAGGCTCCCGCCCATCCAACTACCAGCCTGGCTCACTGTACCTTTGGTGGTATGGCAGACCTCAAACCAGCATGGAACCGTGAACCCAAATGCAGCAACTGGAACTCCCGTGATCCCCTGGCAGACCAGATACAGTGGGAACAGATCCACTCCAGGGCACAGGCCTGCACCTCCCGCTTGCTCTGCTCTTTAAGACAGGGTCACAGGCTAGGTTCAAGGATCTGGCCCTGGATTCCATGACCCTCATCTGAGACTTAGCACACACATTTTTCTGCCTCGGGGGTGCTCAAGGACTAGCTCAAATGCCATCCAGGGAGTGAAGTCCACTCACACCCTCCCCTGAGCACAGAGCCCACGCCCATCACAGTACACACCAAGACCACAGCAGAAGGATGGTGGATTTCTACCCTGGTGGCCCATGAGAACCTAAGGGTAGGCCCAGCATTGTTCCTGGGATTTAGCAGGTGCCTGTTACGTGTTTGCTTTGTATGCCCTAAGCTCTCCCAACTTTGGCGGCTGACTAAGGGGGCCGTTCTCCCTACCTTCAAAAAAGGAATCCACCAGTTCCCCCATTCTGATCTCAGCTCCAGCCTGGCATCTGAGGCAGTGCCTTCACTCTACTACACCCCTTCCCAGCCCCCAGCATTTCCAGGCCCAGATGCCATCTCTGTAACCTGACTTAGCCCTGAACTCACACATAGCTCAAGAGATAGTTATCTAAACGGCAGATCTGAGCAGATTAAAATCCTTGGAATGTTCCAGTCCCTTAGGACAAAGTCTAGAAAAGTCAGTTGAGACACCATGCCATTGTCCCCTGCTCCCAGTACACTGTGAACTTTGTTCAGATGTTCCTTCGTCTGTGACACGCCCCGGTGCTTCACTGAGCCCATCTGTCCACACTTCCTTCCACTAGGACTACACACCATTCTTCCACACGGCAGAATTTATGAAGCCTGTACTGTGCAAGGCCAATGTGGCCCAGGCAAAGGCCTTGATCTCACAGTCTAAACGGAGAGAAGGCAGGAAACAAGTTTGGTACAGGTTTTTATTTTCTTTTCAAGTGTGAGACTGTTACTCGCTCCGTCGTGTCCAACTCTTTGTGACCCTATGGACTGTAGCTCGCCAGGCTCCTCTGCCCATGGGATTCCTCAGGCAAGCACACTGGAGTGGGTTGCCATTCCCTTCTTCAGGGGATCTTCTGGACCCAGGGATTGAACTCGGGTCTCCCCCACTCCAGGCAGATTCTTAACTGGTCTAAGCCACAAGACGCTCCAGTTTCTTCTCTCTTTTTTTAAGGTACTACATAATTTACCCCGTGGTGCTAAGAGTAAAATAGGTGCTTAGGGAAGGCTTCTCTGAGAAGGTCCTGGGCCCTGAAGGAAGAGGAGCAGTGCCTCGCTAGGGAGAGATTTCCAAGCCCATCTCAAATGCTGCCTCTTCCCGGGAGCCCCCGGGTCGCCAACGCCGCCTTCCCATCGGAGGGTCGTGACTGAGCGCGCAAGGACCCCTGCCTCCGCCTTGGCTACACAGCGGGGAAGCCACACGCGCGGGTGGGGCCTGAGCGCCACGACGGCCCCGAGGGCAGTGGGCAGCGACCAGAGAGGTGGTTCGCAGCCAGACGCCCAGCGCTCGGGCGCCCGACTCGCGCAAAGAAGCGCGCTGCCCGCGGCCACACTGACGCCCGGCGCGGACGCGGCCTGGCAGCGGGGATCTCACCCACTGTCCAACCGGGAGGCCCAAAGCCCCTCTTCGCGCCGCCGGCCAAAGGCAGGGACAGGAGCAGCACTCACCCGGCGGCCGCCGCCATGCTTCCCCAGCTCCAGCGTCACGTGAAGTGGGGCGTCAGCTGAGCCCGACCAGGGCCCACTGCGGGGGGCGGGACCTGGACGGGTCGTGGGCGGGGCCTGGGCGGGGCCCGGAGACGCTATCCGGTCCCCTCCGGCGTAGGGCTCCGCGGGAGGGGCGGGGCGCTGGAGGAGGTGGAGAATCTGTCCTCTCACAGCCTTCGACTGCAGGCGAGGGGTGCGGCTGGGGTGCCGGCTGAGGCCTTTCCGGAATAGGAGCAAACATCCCGAGGCAACGGATACCTTGATTCTACCCTTGATTCGTCCCAGCCTTGCCCTGGGAAAGGAGACTCTGACCCAGTCTAGTAACTGGCAGAAGTGACCGTTGTTTGAAGAAAGGAAATGGCTTAAGCAAAGGCCAGGGCAATTGAAATAACCTCAAAGTTCAGTGTCCAGGAGAGGGGAATGGGAGTCAGAGGTGCAGCCTCAGGGGTAAGCAAGGGTCAGATCTTGCACAGCTGTGAAAATGGGGCTGGGGGATTAGGACTGTTGGGTCCTTTCCAAGCTTCCTCAACTTCAGGATGGAGAAGGAACTGGACGCACGGTGGCCTCTGAGGAAGGCTGGGAAGTAATGGGCACAGTTCAGGATGGAGAATCTACCAGAGGGCACCCACCCTTAGCCCTACTGGTCACTTGTTGGGTGCAGGGTCCTCCCTAGAGTTGGGAAGTAAGGCAGGAAGGAGGGATGGTAAGTAGATGTTCCAAGGGAGCTCCCTATGCTGCTGGTGCCTTAGAGTAATAGTAACACTAACAGGGGGCTTCCCTCGTAGCTCGGCTGGTAAAGAATCTGCCTGCAATGTGGGAGACTTGGGTTCAATCCCTGGGTTGCGAAGATCACCAGGAGAAGGGAAAGGCTACCCACTCCAGTATTCTTGCCTAGGGAATTCCACAACTGAGCAACTTTCAATACTGGCTAATACAGAGGACTAACTTTGCCCCAGAGCTTTGCAAATGTCAGTTCACTGAATCCTCACAATTAGACCTGTGAGGTAGACTTTGTCTCTAAGGCCATTTTACAGATGAGGAAACTAAGATCCAGAGACAACTCACCAGAGTTTGCACGGGGGCTGTGCTCATGCAGTAGTGACTTGAGAGTGACTCACATCGGCTCCGTAAAGGAAGTGGCCCCAGGCTGGTGAGAGAGGGCCTAGAGTCCTGGGCCCCATGAGAGTACACAGATGTGGGTGGACAAGCGGCAGGGCCCAGTCACGTACCCACAGCCCCTAGCTATCTCCCAGCTAGAAGTAGCTTGTTTGAAGGCCTTGCATTTGGGTTACTTCTTATTTCTTGGTCAGGACAAGGATATGGGTCACCAAAGCTGAGCGAGGGAACCACCAGGGACTGAGACGGAGAAGCAGCAGCTGTTTGCCCTCACAAAACTGAGAACAGAGCAGGCCCCTTAAATAGACGGAGGGATCTAGCCAGGGTGGGTGACCCAGCAGGTCCACTTCAAGTCCTGGCACCATCCCTGGCTTCCTCATTTGTCAGGTGGGAGCTCCTGGTCCTCCATTCAGGGGGCTGCTATAGGATTTCAGGAGCAAACATCCGGGCACCTTACACCTGTGGCACAGCTAAAATGGCCAAAGCCATGAGGAGGAAAGCGGCTCCTCCACACAGCCCTTCCCATTTCCCTGACCCAGATAAGACCAAGGAGACTTGGTGGAAGGAGGGGACCCCATTCTTCTGCCCCTTTCCTGCTTCATCCAGGAGGACCTCAAAGAAAATCTACCTGACCTCTTGCCAGTTTCCAGGGAGCAGAGGGCCAAGCCCCACCCCCACTGCTCAGCCCATTGCTCTGAGAACTTGGATTCCTCCTCCTCTCTTTCCCATCAAGCAGTTTCCCACCTTCAGCTCAAGAAACTTGATTCTCTAATAAGGGACACTTTTGAAAAACAGAGAGTGGGCAGAATGAGCTTCTCCTGCTCTGCTCTTTCCCGCCACCACCCCCATCATGCCTCTTTTATTTTTATATTTATTTTCATCCATCTTTTATTCCTTGCCCTGTGTGGGCCTCCCATTGCAGCAGCCTCTTGCAGCACCGGCTCTGACGCATGCACTCAAAGCACTGGCAATACAGAGGACTAACTGTGCCCCAGAGCTTTGCAAATGTCAGTTCACTGAATCCTCACAATTAGACCTGTGAGGTAGACTTTGTCTCTAAGGCCATTTTACAGATGAGGAAACTAAGATCCAGAGACAACTCACCAGAGTTTGCACGGGGGCTGTGCTCATGCAGTAGTGACTTGAGAGTGACTCACATCGGCTCCGTAAAGGAAGTGGCCCCAGGCTGGTGAGAGAGGGCCTAGAGTCCTGGGCCCCATGAGAGTACACAGATGCGGGTGGACAAGCGGCAGGGCCCAGTCACGTACCCACAGCCCCTAGCTATCTCCCAGCTAGAAGTAGCTTGTTTGAAGGCCTTGCATTTGGGTTACTTCTTATTTCTTGGTCAGGACAAGGATATGGGTCACCAAAGCTGAGCGAGGGAACCACCAGGGACTGAGACGGAGAAGCAGCAGCTGTTTGCCCTCACAAAACTGAGAACAGAGCAGGCCCCTTAAATAGACGGAGGGATCTAGTCAGGGTGGGTGACCCAGCAGGTCCACTTCAAGTCCTGGCACCATCTCTGGCTTCCTCATTTGTCAGGTGGGAGCTCCTGGTCCTCCATTCAGGGGGCTGCTATAGGATTTCAGGAGCAAACATCCGGGCACCTTGCACCTGTGGCACAGCTAAAATGGCCAAAGCCATGAGGAGGAAAGCGGCTCCTCCACACAGCCCTTCCCATTTCCCTGACCCAGATAAGACCAAGGAGACTTGGTGGAAGGAGGGGACCCCATTCTTCTGCCCCTTTCCTGCTTCATCCAGGAGGACCTCAAAGAAAATCTACCTGACCTCTTGCCAGTTTCCAGGGAGCAGAGGGCCAAGCCCCACCCCCACTGCTCAGCCCATTGCTCTGAGAACTTGGATTCCTCCTCCTCTCTTTCCCATCAAGCAGTTTCCCACCTTCAGCTCAAGAAACTTGATTCTCTAATAAGGGACACTTTTGAAAAACAGAGAGTGGGCAGAATGAGCTTCTCCTGCTCTGCTTTTTCCCGCCACCACCCCCATCATGCCTCTTTTATTTTTATATTTATTTTCATCCATCTTTTATTCCTTGCCCTGTGTGGGCCTCCCATTGCAGCAGCCTCTCTCGTTGCAGAGCACCGGCTCTGGACGCATGCACTCCAAAGCACTGGCTGGTCATTGGACACACTGGACAAGTCGCTCCATGACACATGAGATCTTCCCGGCTCAGGGATCAAACCAGTGCCCCTTGCACTGCACAGCAGACTCTCTACCCACTGGACCACCAGGGAAGCCCTCTCCTGCTTTTCTGTGGAAAGAAAACCTGCCCCGGAGCTAATCACCGCACCTCCACCTTTTCTTTCGACCGAAAATATGTCAAAATTAAGCCAGCTGCCAGCTCTGAGTGTTTATTAATATGAAAAAGAAGTAATTATCCTAAAGAGTCACAAAATAATAGAGGGAGGGCGCCTATGGCTGAGCAGAGCGTCCTTGTTTGTGGGCAGTGCTGGAAGGGAAGGCTGCCTCTCATCTGTCTGGATGCGGACTTGCCTATCAGGGAGCCTGGCCCAGAGGGCTGCATGTCGCTGCTCACCCCTCCCTGTTAGAGGCTCTGGCAGGGCTGTCCCCAGCCCTCCTTATCAGGCCCCTTAAATAGATGGAGCCCCTCTGGCGGGGGCTCCAGGAGAAGCAGCCCTGGGAATGGGAGAAGATTGCATAGTTACTCATGCAGGGCCGACCCTGAACGCTACTGGGAGCCAGGAGGCAATTGGGGAAAGATTGATTTTAGAGAGTTGGCGCGCGAGTGTATAAATCAACAAGGAAAAGCTCCAGCCAGCACTCTCAGGCCTCATGCGGCGTCCCCTCTGAGGTCACAGACCCTTGGCTGAGATAGTTGCCCCTCATCATGACCTATAAGTGACTGAGAAGTGTTTGCTCTCAGTCGGCCCGTAGTCGAGGCATTATGACTCTTGAGAGGTGCCCAACTGCTCAGCCCATTGCTCTGAGAACTTGGATTCCTCCTCCTCTCTTTCCCATCAAGCAGTTTCCCACCTTCAGCTCAAGAAACTTGATTCTCTAATAAGGGACACTTTTGAAAAACAGAGAGTGGGCAGAATGAGCTTCTCCTGCTCTGCTTTTTCCCGCCACCACCCCCATCATGCCTCTTTTATTTTTATATTTATTTTCATCCATCTTTTATTCCTTGCCCTGTGTGGGCCTCCCATTGCAGCAGCCTCTCTCGTTGCAGAGCACCGGCTCTGGACGCATGCACTCCAAAGCACTGGCTGGTCATTGGACACACTGGACAAGTCGCTCCATGACACATGAGATCTTCCCGGCTCAGGGATCAAACCAGTGCCCCTTGCACTGCACAGCAGACTCTCTACCCACTGGACCACCAGGGAAGCCCTCTCCTGCTTTTCTGTGGAAAGAAAACCTGCCCCGGAGCTAATCACCGCACCTCCACCTTTTCTTTCGACCGAAAATATGTCAAAATTAAGCCAGCTGCCAGCTCTGAGTGTTTATTAATATGAAAAAGAAGTAATTATC
Organism: Tragulus kanchil; assembly: GCA_022376925.1. Classification (NCBI taxonomy): domain Eukaryota; kingdom Metazoa; phylum Chordata; class Mammalia; order Artiodactyla; family Tragulidae; genus Tragulus; species Tragulus kanchil. Next base: position 114,759,752 of record JAIOJX010000031.1, read on the forward strand.
CTAAAGAGTCACAAAATAATAGAGGGAGGGCGCCTATGGCTGAGCAGAGCGTCCTTGTTTGTGGGCAGTGCTGGAAGGGAAGGCTGCCTCTCATCTGTCTGGATGCGGACTTGCCTATCAGGGAGCCTGGCCCAGAGGGCTGCATGTCGCTGCTCACCCCTCCCTGTCAGAGGCTCTGGCAGGGCTGTCCCCAGCCCTCCTTATCAGGCCCCTTAAATAGATGGAGCCCCTCTGGCGGGGGCTCCAGGAGAAGCAGCCCTGGGAATGGGAGAAGATTGCATAGTTACTCATGCAGGGCCGACCCTGAACACTACTGGGAGCCAGGAGGCAATTGGGGAAAGATTGATTTTAGAGAGTTGGCACGCGAGTGTATAAATCAACAAGGAAAAGCTCCAGCCAGCACTCTCAGGCCTCATGCGGCGTCCCCTCTGAGGTCACAGACCCTTGGCTGAGATAGTTGCCCCTCATCATGACCTATAAGTGACTGAGAAGTGTTTGCTCTCAGTCGGCCCCGTAGTCGAGGCATTATGACTCTTGAGAGGTGCCCTGCCCCAGCCAGAGCCCACAGAGTGACTTGGTCCCTGGAAACCTTCCCCTTGGAGCTCGCAGGGCTCTCTTTGTCCCTGTGAGGCCAGGTCCTGCCAGATTTCCCCATCTGCCCAGGCACCACGCTCTTTCAGCGCCATGGACACTGCTGACAGCTGGCTGCCTGGAGATGGTTGGCCCGGAGGTGGCGGCCAGCCAGACTCTGACTCGGGGTCTCGCAGGGGCGTCCCTGAGAGAGCCAGGACTGGGCACCTTCCATCTTCTGCTACATTCTGAGGACACTGGTCTGCCGGAAGCTCTGTGCCACCACATTGGAAGCTGGCTGTGCCCCTGCTACCAAGCTGTCCCACGCATGTGCCAGTCTGGGAGGGTCTACAGCCTGGGTCCTGGAGGTCTGGGAGCAGAGGAGGAAGATGCGCCCGCAGCCTCATCCCGCAGGAGCCCACCATCTGGGAGGGCTGAGAGCAGGGGTATTCCGATGAGTGAGGGGGGCCGTCACAGGAGAGCAGCAGGGTCCAAGCCCATGGCTGGGGCAGGAGGAGCTGGCAGGAGGCTCCGCGCCATCGGCATGGGAGCCCCAACCTCGGGTGATGACATCCCGCAGGGGTGGCCTGTCACGGGTTTTGTGACTGCTTGCTTTTGCTGACAATAGCAGACTGGGCTCAGCGAGCCAGCAGCACATAGACTGAACCGAAAGAAGAGAGGAGTGTAAACAAAGAGGCGAGCGTGGTGTGTGCTAACCCACTCTCTTCCCGAGTCGGGAAGGAAGGAGTGTGAGGGAAAGGAAATGCCCAGGAGGCCGCCTCTCCATCCCAGTTCTGCAGATCCCAGCCCTCAGCCTTTGCCACATCAGCAGGGCAGCACAGCCGTGGCCAGCCTGGCCGGCTCCCTCCTCCAGACCACCCCCAGCTGTCACCACCATCCCCCCACTGCCCCAGAGGAGCCCCCACGCCACGGCACACGCCTTCTGTGCTCCCTGGCCTCGCCCGGCCCACCGGGGCATCCGTCTTCCTGCAGAAAAGAGGCAGGCAGCCGCCGGGGGCCTTCCCTAGGAAGCCCCGTCACCGGCTCAGATGAAGCGGTCCCCGCTGAGTGCTCTGCCAGGGTCTACGAGGCAATTCAAGATGAGAAATGGAACGGTGCCTTCGGAAAGGCAAATCATTCCAACAGCACCTTAAAAACAGCGCAGGCAACAAGCTGTGTGTGTGTGTGTGTGTGTGTGTGTGTGTGTGTGTGTGTGTGTGTGTGTGTGTGTGTGTTCGCGCGCACGCACGCGCACATGTGAAAATGGGGAATATATTGTTTTTCACTGTTTGGAAGACTGTTTTCTCATCTTGAAATCACAAGCTCTTTTCTTCCAGAGAGACTTATAAATACATCCAATTATCGACATTCGATATAGGAAATAAAGTTCTGAAGTGGTTTTCTTCCTCGCCCGTGGAATGGGCTGGCCGGGTTGTGTGGTGATAATTACTTTTATTTCTTCAGAGTCGTATCAGTGCCGAGTGGCTGGTCTTTCCACCTTTTATGGCTGCACCTTTATTGCATTTGCCGTGTTGTGTGAGGCTATTCATTGGTGTAACTTGATGACCACATTTCAAGATCTTGATAACATGAACGACATTCAAAAGTAAGCATGTACCATCCCAGCGCAGGGAAATGGGGTTCTGTGGCTTGTGTCCTGGAAAGAAATCTCCCCAGGGAACGGGCTCCTCCTCTGCCCAGCTCCAAGCTCCTGAATGTCTCTGATGTTCCTGCTAACATTCACAACTGCCCCTCGTGTGGATTACGGTCAGGGTGTCATTTTAAGAGGGATGCTTTCAGCCTTTCTTGAAATCACCCACAGACTGTGTCCCCAGCGACCACCTAACCTAACCTGTCCGTGCACCTGCAAGACTGGGGTCCCTTGGGACGGCTCACTCTCCTGACCTCACACCGGTCTTCTTTTCCTCCTCAGTGCTTGTGTCTCTCCTCCAACCCCCCGCCTCTCCCTTCTGACATCCCCTTCCTATTCTCCCCACTGACTGCCAAGGCTCCCGGGCTGCCTGCCTGCCTGCCGTCCCTTTCTCATTGATGAGCCCCATGCTCATCAGTATTCTTTGTAGCCAAGAGTCTCTGAATCTGGCCATCCTGAAGCAGAGGCTTGTGTGTCGGGGAGAGGCATGGGGGAAGTTTGTCAGGAGGCAATTTGGAGGAAAGGCAAGCTCAGAAAACACCAGGTAGGGAACCAGGTAGGCTGGTAGCCAGGCCACAGGTCACGCTCCTGCCCCCAATGGTTGCCACTCCCCATGCTCTCAGACGTCATCCTAGACCAGCACAGCATCCTGGCTTCCCTCTGTGCAACCAAAGCTCTTGGAAGGCAACGCAGCCACTGGCAGAGCCCAAGTCTCACGCCCGCACTCTGGCCATCTTGTCCCCCTGGGCTTCTGCAGTGGGGAGGGGAGAGGTGGGTGCCTGGCATGTCACCAAGCCCCTTTCTCCATGCAGGTGATGGTTCAGGTGCTGGGAGGTGTACACACGTCCCTGTGGCACACGTACTGTGAGTACCGATCTCGGGGGCCGGCAACTCCCCTCAGATAAAACCTTGAAAAGTTCAGCTCAGACTAACTGGTCCTGGATGTTGCAATTAAAAGTCTGGAAGGTGTTCATTTCAGCACAACAGTGGATTTCTTAGTTCTTTTTCAATTTATAGGAGAGGACACATCATGGTTTCGTTTCTTCGGCTCTGAAGGACTTACTGGAGAAAGCGATGGCAACCCGCTCCAGGATTCTTGCCTGGAGGATCTCCTGGACAGAGGAGCCTGGAGGACTCAGGCCACGGAGTGTCGAAAGAGTCGGACATGCCTCAGTGACTCAGTACAAAGGACTTACCCCGCCCTGTCTCCATAACGTGACCTAATAAATGCCCCCAAGCACAAACATCCATTTAGAAACCATACAGAGAGAGAGAAAGAAAGTAGGCGGCCTTCAGAATCAGAAGCCTAGGGCCCCTGCCTTCCCCAGTCCTCACTTTCCCCATTTTGAGACAACAAAGTGCTTTTGCCTCCACTGTGAGGCAGTTCAAGGGGCAGAGGAGGCAGAGAACTCATGAACTCTGGAGCCCTTGGGGACAGTGCAACACTATACAAATGTGACCATGGTCACTTACAATATATACTATGATACTTATACAAGATGCTTGTACACAAGTTTACAATACGTGTACACAAGATTATTGCATTTCATATTAGGTACACACAGAGCGTGTGCCTAATATGAAATGCAGTATTAGTTGCTTAGTCGTGTCCAACACTTTGCATCCCATGAACTGTAGCTTGCCAGGCTCCTCTGTCCATGGGATTTCTCAGAAAAAATCCTGGTGTGGGTCACCATTCGCTTCTCCGGGAGATCTTCCCAACCCAGGGATCGAACCTAGGTCTCCCTCACTGCAGGCGGATTCTTTACCATCTGAGCCACCAGGGAAACCATGTGGATGCAGAGGTCTAGGCTCCATTCCTGACATTTTTTTTTTTTCATTCCTGACTTTATTTTTTCTCCCATGGCATTTTTTTTAATTTAATAATTATTTTGATTTTACCTTTTGCTTTTACAGAGTTTTGTTGTTTACAGATATATATAATCCCAGATTAGTCATATGTATATCCCTGACCCTTTTTTTTTTTTTAACTTTACTCCCTGTGTGGCACTGGGCAAGTGACCCAACCTCTCTGAGCCTCAACTGCCTCCTCGGTGAACTGTGGGTGATGGGCCTCAGCTCGGAGGATTGATGAAGACATTCGTTGGGTGATTCTATGAGATGCTCAGCACAGCCCCCGACTCAGGATGGCTGCTGCCCTTACCGGTGGTCATGGGAGAAGGAAAAGCAGCAGGAATGCACCAGGACCCTGATCAGTAAGGCCTGAAGGTGAGCGAGACACCCGCTGACAGGAGTAGACTCAGGCCACGGAGTGTCGAAAGAGTCGGACATGCCTCAGTGACTCAGTACAAAGGACTTACCCCGCCCTGTCTCCATAACGTGACCTAATAAATGCCCCCAAGCACAAACATCCATTTAGAAACCATACAGAGAGAGAGAAAGAAAGTAGGCGGCCTTCAGAATCAGAAGCCTAGGGCCCCTGCCTTCCCCAGTCCTCACTTTCCCCATTTTGAGACAACAAAGTGCTTTTGCCTCCACTGTGAGGCAGTTCAAGGGGCAGAGGAGGCAGAGAACTCATGAACTCTGGAGCCCTTGGGGACAGTGCAACACTATACAAATGTGACCATGGTCACTTACAATATATACTATGATACTTATACAAGATGCTTGTACACAAGTTTACAATACGTGTACACAAGATTATTGCATTTCATATTAGGTACACACAAGAGCGTGTGCCTAATATGAAATGCAGTATTAGTTGCTTAGTCGTGTCCAACACTTTGCATCCCATGAACTGTAGCTTGCCAGGCTCCTCTGTCCATGGGATTTCTCAGAAAAAATCCTGGTGTGGGTCACCATTCGCTTCTCCGGGAGATCTTCCCGACCCAGGGATCAAACCTAAGTCTCCCTCACTGCAGGCGGATTCTTTACCATCTGAGCCACCAGGGAAACCATGTGGATGCAGAGATCTAGGCTCCATTCCTGACATTTTTTTTTTCATTCCTGACTTTATTTTTTCTCCCATGGTATTTTTTTTAATTTAATAATTATTTTGATTTTACCTTTTGCTTTTACAGAGTTTTGTTGTTTACAGATATATATAATCCCAGATTAGTCATATGTATATCCCTGACCCTTTTTTTTTTTTTTAACTTTACTCCCTGTGTGGCACTGGGCAAGTGACCCAACCTCTCTGAGCCTCAACTGCCTCCTCGGTGAACTGTGGGTGATGGGCCTCAGCTCGGAGGATTGATGAAGACATTCGTTGGGTGATTCTATGAGATGCTCAGCACAGCCCCCGACTCAGGATGGCTGCTGCCCTTACTTCGGTGGTCATGGGAGAAGGAAAAGCAGCAGGAATGCACCAGGACCCTGATCAGTAAGGCCTGAAGGTGAGCGAGACACCCGCTGAGGTCACTCTCAGCCCTGCCCACCTACAGAGCAACGTTAACATAAATGAGTGAGTCCATAGCCCCAAGCCAAGGTGGTGAGTGCTGACCCCCTCAAGAAGACTGGCTGGGTCCTGGGGCCGGCTAGCCGCCACGAGCCCGCCCTATTCCCTGTATGTGAACTGATAGTCCAGCCGAACACAGAGATGCTAGAGAGACGCAGGGAAATGGATGAGCAAGGACGGCTGCAGAGAAGGCGTCTCTGGCGGCTGCCCCCAGGGCTTTTGGTCCTGCCTCTGAGCCCAGCAGGGCTCTGCTTGAAGGCATGGACTTGCAGATAGGGGAGAGGGACCGCAAGGAGGTCTGTGAGAGGGGTTAGGGACACACAACAGATTGCAAAATCGGTCTCAAATTCTCCTTGCTGTGTCCTTAGTGATACTTAGCCCCTCCCATCCAGAAGTAGAGTCTATTTCACCAGCCCTTGAATGTGGAACGGCCACGTGACTTACTGTGGATACTAGTGAAAGTCGCTCAGTCGTGTCTGACTCGTTGTGACCCATGGACAAACCATGGAATTCTCCAAGCAAGACTACTGGAGTGGGTAGCCTTTGCCTTCCCCAGAGGATCTTCCCAACCCAGGGATCAAACCCAGCTCTCCCACAGTGCAGGCAGATTCTTTATCATCGGAGCCACCGGGGAAGCCCAATAATGTCTTGGATAATAAGACATTTGCAGAAGTCCAGACCTCACAAGGGGCTCACCCACTGGGGTCAAATCCTCTTGCTGCTCTGGTGAGTCCCACCGCTTGGTTAGCCTGCCAGAATATAACATGCCCATTGGACAACCTGATGGCCAGCAGACACACAGGCAAGGTGGACTTGGATTATCAGCCTCCAGACAATCTGAGAACTGACTGCAGCCCCACAACTAAGTCCAGCAGAGACCAGCGAGTCAGCCCCAGAATTGAGAATCTAACTGGAGCCATTGCACTGGGTGGCTGACTGTGCTGGGTTACCACCCAGTGCAGAGGGAGGGGGGCCTGGGACTCATGGCCCCAGGGGAGGCTGGGGACAGCAGCTGGAAGGGCTATTTCCGCATGGAACTCTGGGAGGTGCAGGGTCCCAGCAGACCCACTGTGGGGCCCTGGGGAGAAAGTGCGCCCATCACGTCAGTTCTACCTGGTGCATAGTCTGGCTACAGGGACCTCGGCACCCGCAGGTGGTTGCCCCAAGAGGCTACACCCCCACAGGGATCTGCTGCTGCACGAAGGAGGCTGGGCAGCGCTGGTGCAGGCGTGTGGCCCCCGGTGGGGCTTCCTGGGCAGCCAACTTGAGGCATAGCAAGTGAGAGGACTCAGTTTCTGTAGGACTTTCTCTGGGGACCCCCCAGGAATGCCTGAAGGAGACTTTTAAGGGGACTGGAGAGCCCCTGTGGTAGGGATGGTGCTGGAACCAATTAAATCCAAATGCTTATGCTAATGGAGCTTCTCATGTGCCAAAAGGCAGTGAGCCCAGCCTGGGAACTTGCCCTGCGCTGTCCCATCCCAAAGCAGGGGGCCCACAGGGCACACGTAGCCTGGGGCATACATGGGCAGCCTGAAGGGGTAGCTGAGACGCGAGAGCCAGCTGGGAGTTTACTTCTAGGCTAGCCTTGCTGGTGCGTGTGTGCAAAGTCACTTCAGCCATGTTGGACTCTGCAGTCCCATGGACTGTAGCCCACCAGGTTCCTCTGTCCATGGGATTCTCCCAGGCAAAAATACTGGAGTGGGTTGCCATGCAACCTTCCTGACCCACGGATAGAACTGGTGTCTCTTATGTCTCCTGCACTAGCCGAAGGGTTCTTTACCAAACCTCTAGGGAGGCCAAGCACAGAGCATGAGGTGAGCTCTTCTCTTCCCAGAGCAAAGCTCCTTCGCACCTGAATGAAGACCAGCATCCTTCCACAGAGACACCTGCCTGGGTCCAAGACGCAGGCTGTCCAAGCTGAGCTCCTGCCCCTCTTCAAGGTGTGGGCCATTTTATCAAGAGCATCAGTTTAAAGGCTTAGTAGAGGGACTGCCCTGGTGGTCTAGTGACTGAGACTCTGCACTCTCCATTCAGGGGGCATTGAGATCCCTGGTCGTGGAAGTAGATTCCACAGGCTGCAACTAAGATCCCAAGTGCCTCAACTAAGACCCCCAGCACAGCAAAACAAACAAATAGGTATGTTTTTCAAAAGATTAATAGATACTCAAGCTGCCGCTGTGTTCATACACCCTTAGACGGCACATAGCAATCAGTCTCTAAATCAGACACCGAGTTCACCGGAAGGGGTCTCATTCGCTTCTCCATCCTGTCTGGATGCTCTGTTCAAACTGTCTTTGGGAAAATTACAATTTTATTTCCAGAGCTTGGCAATCAATATTTAAGGCTTGAGGGAGAATTTACTGAAAATCATCTCACCGAAGAAGCGCCAGAGGCAGGAGCTTCTGCGCATGTGGCTCCCCCAGACCATGGATCCGCCCACAGGACCAGCTGCCCACCCAGCACGAGGCCTCGGCTGACTTCCTCCAGGGGAGGCTGGGCGGCGACCAGGGCCGTGGTGCCCGTCACGAGTAGACAGGCAGGCCTTCTTGGTGGCGTTTTTTTGGAGGAGAATAAACTGAGCTGGGCACCACCTCTGCTTGGTGGGAGAAGGAGGCCAGAACTAGGCTGAGAAGAGCTCCCAGAATCTCTGAGGATGCTTTGCCGAAGTGGCTGCATGGAGAGCCAGTACTAGCTTTGGATCTGATACCAAGGGGCTTCCCCGATGGCTCAGACAGTAAAGAACCTGCCTGCAATGCCAGAGACCCGGGTTTAATCCCTGGACTTGAGAGATCCCCTGGAGAAGGGAAGGCAACCTACTCCAATATTCTTGCCTGGAGAATCCTGTGGACAGAGGAGCCTGGCGGGCTACAGCCATGGGGTCACAAAGAGTCACACAAGACTAAGTGACAAACACATTTTCACTGGTCCCCATGGCAGACTCTGTTCCTCTGTCACCGAGAGCACTTGCCATGTGAGGAGTAAGACACCCCCCTTCTAACGGGGTCTGGGTGCCCCAGGGAAGGCCCACCCGGCACGGGACAAGCTCCAAGCTCTCTGTGTGTGGTTGTTGGGAGCAGTGAGTGGTGGGACAGCCAGCCAGCCCACCCCTCCACAGTCTGGATTTGGTGGGCTGAGGTGTGGCCCAGGCATGTGGACTTTTAACCAGCACTCCAGCCCTTGGTGGTTTGTGGCCAAGTTGTAAGGACAGCTTCCACGCCCACCTGCGTAGCCCTCCTCCAGCCCTTCCCATGACGTAATCAGGAAAGCTCACTGGACAAGCCAAGGGACCCTGGTGCCCATCCCAAACTTCTGTTGCCATCGTCTAAATCAGACACCGAGTTCACCGGAAGGGGTCTCATTCGCTTCTCCATCCTGTCTGGATGCTCTGTTCAAACTGTCTTTGGGAAAATTACAATTTTATTTCCAGAGCTTGGCAATCAATATTTAAGGCTTGAGGGAGAATTTACTGAAAATCATCTCACCGAAGAAGCGCCAGAGGCAGGAGCTTCTGCGCATGTGGCTCCCCCAGACCATGGATCCGCCCACAGGACCAGCTGCCCACCCAGCACGAGGCCTCGGCTGACTTCCTCCAGGGGAGGCTGGGCGGCGACCAGGGCCGTGGTGCCCGTCACGAGTAGACAGGCAGGCCTTCTTGGTGGCGTTTTTTTGGAGGAGAATAAACTGAGCTGGGCACCACCTCTGCTTGGTGGGAGAAGGAGGCCAGAACTAGGCTGAGAAGAGCTCCCAGAATCTCTGAGGATGCTTTGCCGAAGTGGCTGCATGGAGAGCCAGTACTAGCTTTGGATCTGATACCAAGGGGCTTCCCCGATGGCTCAGACAGTAAAGAACCTGCCTGCAATGCCAGAGACCCGGGTTTAATCCCTGGACTTGAGAGATTCCCTGGAGAAGGGAAGGCAACCTACTCCAATATTCTTGCCTGGAGAATCCTGTGGACAGAGGAGCCTGGCGGGCTACAGCCATGGGGTCACAAAGAGTCACACAAGACTAAGTGACAAACACATTTTCACTGGTCCCCATGGCAGACTCTGTTCCTCTGTCACCGAGAGCACTTGCCATGTGAGGAGTAAGACACCCCCCTTCTAACGGGGTCTGGGTGCCCCAGGGAAGGCCCACCCGGCACGGGACAAGCTCCAAGCTCTCTGTGTGTGGTTGTTGGGAGCAGTGAGTGGTGGGACAGCCAGCCAGCCCACCCCTCCACAGTCTGGATTTGGTGGGCTGAGGTGTGGCCCAGGCATGTGGACTTTTAACCAGCACTCCAGCCCTTGGTGGTTTGTGGCCAAGTTGTAAGGACAGCTTCCACGCCCCACCTGCGTAGCCCCTCCTCCAGCCCTTCCCATGACGTAATCAGGAAAGCTCACTGGACAAGCCAAGGGACCCCTGGTGCCCATCAGGCCCCAGCTTCTGTTGCCTAAAGAACCCACAGCCTGTCACGTGTTCTAAGGCTGTGGGGAAAATAAATTGGAACACCTGTTTTGGTGAAGACCTTGCAAATAGTTATAAAAACCCCAAACTTAAAACAAAGCCTTCTAGGCCTCAACACAGAAGACACAGTTCAGTCCCTGATTCGGGAAGACCCCACATGCCTTGGAGCAACTAAGCCTGTGCTGCACAAGTACTGAGCATGTGCTCTAGAGCCTGGGAACCGCCACTGTTGAAGCCCAAGCACCCGAGAACCCAAGCTCCCCTACAAAAGGAGCCACCACCATGAGAAGCCCATGCAGCAACATTGAAGAGTAGCCCCCGCTCTCCGCAACTAGAGAAAAGCCCACGCAGCAACAAAGACCCAGCACAGCCAAAAATATATAAATAAATAACATTTTTTTTAAAAATGAAGCTAAGTCTTCTGACCTATCCTTGGCCGTTCTCATTATCTACCATCAAGAGCTTCTGCCTCCTAAAAATGAGAAGCCATAAACCAGCAAGCTCACTGAAGGATTATTTGTGATAGCGAAAACCCAGAAGCTGTCTGGCACGTTCATCCACACGTGAACCCTCATCCGCTTCTCACGCTTGAGACGCATTAAGAGGAATGTCCTAGATCTACAGGTATTGACTCGGAGAAATCTCAACAGCATTTTGTTAAGTGAACGCTGAAGAACAGTGCATCCTGGGTTATAGCATTATGTTTACAAACCTGTAAAACAATAGACAGTTCTCTGAGTTCTCAGCAGACGTGTGTTTATGTTGTAAAACTGTTTAAAAGATCGGGAAGAAGATAAACCAGGGTTGTCTTCAGGGATAGGGGAGAGGTTGTGAGACAACCTGGAGGGACTGTACCCCTATCCAATGGCAGAATTTTTTTTTTTTTAAGGAGAATATATTTAGGCATTTGTGTTATTAAGAAGTAGGGACTTCCCTGGAGCTTTGATGGTTAAGACTTTGCCTTCCAATACAGGGCATGCGGGTTCCATCCCCCGGTCAGGGAGCTCAGATCCCATATGCCTAGCAGCCAAAACTCCAAAGCATAAAACAGAAGCAATATTGTAAAAAATTCAGTAAAGCCTTTTAAAAAATGGTCCACATAAAAAACCTTAGAAAAAAATAATAAAACCACTTTTAAAAATCTCTCATTTCAGTTGTGTTCTGTGGAGCTCCTTTGAAAACTGGGGAGCTTGCGTTCCTATGGGGCCACTGATTCTGTTGGAGTTGCCCTACCTCCGTACCCTCTGCACCTCCTACTCTGGTCCATCCACTCTTCTCAGTTCCTGGGGCCAGACACACAGTCAGACTCTGTCTGGGAGAGGAGGTCAGTTGGTTTGTGTTTTGAAGGAAAAGGCTTGGTTATTAATATTACAGATGAGGACCACAGATCGAGCAGTCCAGGTCAGTGCCCAGGGGACAGTTGGGGAGTTGGGGCCGTTGGGTAGGGAGACGACCCTAGCTCATGGGATCTCAGATGCTGCATGACCAGCCCCATGTCTGCACCCTTGACCTCCCGCCTCCCATCCTGACCTCTGCAACTTCGTGTCTCCCCACTACGGAATCCACCTTTCCCAACTTGCCAGCCCTATACCCCCTGACCCCTACCCCCACCATGGCCTGATCCCCAGTCTCCCAACCCCTAGTCCCCAGACCCCCCTCCCCTCCCCTGACCCATGTCCCTACCCCTCGGTCTCCTGGCTCCTTCCAGAGCAGCAATCCCCCTGCTGTCCTTTCTATGCCCTGGTGAGAAATGGGAGTCAGTGCATGCTCGATGGGGTAGCTGAGAAAAATGTGGTGTTCTGGGCTTTTACTCATCAGGGAAAGGACGATTTCCCCTCTCCCTCCCCAGAATTTTCAAGACAGCACGCGGCCCCTCTTCCTTTCTGGTTTCTACCTCCTGTGTGGTTTCCATGGATTCAGAGATCACTCCCAGCACCTGAGCCCAGAGCTAGGGAAAGGGAAGTGAGGGATGCGGCCCAGTCCACGAAAGGGTGGGAGGAATGGGGGAAATCGGGGGGCTGGAGGGGGGCTGGAGGGGGGCTGGAGCTCCTCCACAGAGCCCCCTGCCTGCCCCGCTTCTTCCCAGAGACCTCAGAGGTAAGAGGGGCCCCCGGCTCCCAGGAGCCTTGCTGAAAACGCCCTGGGGACCTTACATATCTCATCCTCTCCTGGGTGGCCCCGGGGAGCCAAGCTCTACCCAGACCGACCTCAAAGCCAGCTCACCAAGGGACTGTCACCCCCAGTGAGCAAATGCCAACAGGGCCCACAGTCAAAGCAGACACTGTCCAAAGTGGTAAAGGTTACACTGTTAGTGAGAAGTGTGGGACCATTTAGGGACGAGGCCAAGGATGCTGGTGGTCAGTCTCTGTTCTGCTGGACCCAGGGCCCAGTCAAGCATTCACTGTGTGTCCGGGCGCTTTCATGCTCCTGCTGAATTCAGGCCACCAGATAGAGGATGATAAAGGTCCTTAGTCACTGTCCATCATCCATCAGGGAGGCAGGCAGAGCGTTCCTCACCCAATTGTGCCAGGGCCCACGGGGCGCTGTCCCTGGGCCTGCCCTGCATCCCCATACCCTTTCTCTTTTGCGGGTTGCTGGGTGTGCAGGCTTTAAGCATGGCCCAGCCAGTGCCCTGGCAAGGTACAGCTCAGCCAAAATAGTTTCACCGAGGCGGCTGGGAAGCCAGCATCAGAGCTGCTCAGGCAGCTGGGCAGACTGAGAGCGGAGCACAACCCAAGGCTGCCCGCCATGGGTTCCTCCCCAGCCCAGGTCCCAGGAGGCTCTGGGAGCTGCCTCTCACCCTCCCAAGGACATCCTTTCTGCATCTCCTTGCTTAAGTCCACTTTTGTTGTTTATATCCTGGAGCCCTGGTCGAGACAAAGTTTGCCAGTAGATGGGTGTCTGTAGTGGGCAGACACATTCTTGGGGACCAACTCTGATCTTAGGGGCCACTATTACATGAGGCCTGATGGGCCTCTTTCCTGGCTTCCACTGGAACCTCCCAGATAGTCTTTAACAGCTGCTGATGCCTGCACTTGACTACAGAACCACTGGAACAGAATTTCCAGGAATGAAGATAGAACACGGGGAGATTTGGACGTTTCCTGGTTGATTCTCCTGGCAGCCATGATCAAGAAAACATCAAGACAGAGTCCTCCACCGCGCTGCTGGCAGGGACAGTGGGGTCCCGCAAGAGAGACGGCAAGGGTGGTCCCGGCAGGACCTTCTGTCTCCCAATTACTTCTTAACTCGTTCTCCAAGAGTCCAAGTCCTCCATTCTGTCCCTGTCTCCCGAAGGCTGCCCATGGGCCCTGCTCTCTCGTCCTCTTTGTCCCTGCACTGCATATCACAAACTCGGTCTCCATTTTGACCCTCAGCCTGGATGACTCCGAAAGTTGGCCATTTGAAACCAGAAAAGGGAATGCTCACCTCTGACCCAGCAACTCCACTCCCGGGTGCACACCCAGCAGAACCATGAGCCTCTGTCAAGTGGCAGACATAGGCAACTGCTCATAGATGCCCGGTTCAGAAAAGCCCTGAACGGCCACCACCCACATGCTTATCAGCGGCCGATTGGATAGAGTGGTTTTCTCCTGCAGTGGAATCTATGCCACGGGGAGGATGAATCTCAGCAACGTGGTGTTGAGTGAGCTCAGTCTGACAGAAAAGCGCGTGCTATGTGAGTCTCTGGCTGCTTTTCCATGACAACGCCCGCACTGAGTCATTGCAACCAAGAGTGCAGGGACTGTAAGCCGAAAATATTGATTCTTTGGCCCTTTTCAGGAAAAGTTTGCCAACTCGTGGTTTATAAGATAGAGGGAATGGAGAAGGACAGGGATAGAAGCCAGAATTGTCAATAGACACACTCTTTTATAACACTTCTGGTTTTCCACTGTTTTAAAAAAAAACACGGCCAAAATGGAGTCACTTGTAAGTCCCGACATCAACAAACTAAGACAAGGCCTAACGTAACTGCAGTTTCCGCCTCTCCCAGAAAAGTGACCTTTAATCAGTCAGTCTGGAATTACTTGGTCAGCACTCCTGAGACAGGTGTCCCCGCCCTCACAGGAAGCTGACCTTGCCTGGAAACAGCTTGATCTTTGTTAGAATAACTTCCTTGCCTGCCTCCTCCTGCCTATAAACGTCTTCTATTTTACGCAGCTCCTCAGAGCTCCTTTTTATCAGCTGGATGGGATGCTGTCCAATCCATATTCCACTGAATTAAGCCAATTAGATCTCCAAATTTACTTGGTTAGGATTTTTCTTTTTTCAGAGGGCTTGGGGAGGAATGTGTTACTCGCTTATAATAAAATAAAAACAAAATCAACAGAAAGAGAAAAATTTTAAAAACACTGGAAAAACTCACCTGAACTGTTGAAAGTCAAAATCATGGTTGCTTGTGGCCGGTGGGGCCTGGAGAGGCTTCTGGGCTACTGGGGTTGGGTTAGACTCATCCGGGTGGCTCCACGGCGGTATTTAGCTTGTGAAATGACACAGGGCTGCATTCAAATGTGGTATTTTTCAGTTTGTGTGCGATACTCGCATGAAAGTTTGCTGTAATTAATCAGGCTTTCATTGATGAGGACATGAAGACGTGGGAAACAATTGTATTCCTCCTTCCTAAGGCAGGAAAGGAGAAGAAACCTAAACTCTGAAGTTCCTGTTTTAAAGCCAGTTGGACATTTACATCTGCTGGAGATCTCCCCCTCTGTGCCCCCAAAATTGCCATCTCCCTTGACATCTGAGCTGCCTGGAGCTCAAGTAGACAGTGAGCCTCAACCTGGGGTCCAGGATACGGGAGCAGGAGGAGAGCCAGCCAAGTCCAGTTCAGTCCAGTCCAGTCCAGGCTCTTTGTGCCTCCAGATCCACTGGACGTCTTTCAGTCTCATCCTACTCAGCTTCTTGGCACATTATGGCGCTGGGTACGACTCCCTCCTTCTTGAAACTCTTTCTTGCTTTGTCTCCCAGCTGCCCGCCCTCCCCTGGCTTCCTCCTGCCTCTCTGGCTGGTCTTTCTCCAACTGCTAAGTCTCAACCCATCCCTCAAACAGTGGTGCCCCTCTGGACTCTATTGTGGGTTCACTGTCTATAACTGCTGCCCACATGCAGGCAGCTACCATGGCGTCATCCCAGCTCAGACTCTCCCTGGCTCTATTTCTGTATCTCTCAACAGCACCAATCAGGTATCACTGGGCATGAGAAACAGCCTCACACAGTCACTACTTGATGACCCCCCAGCCCATCATGATCCCCTGTCTCAGGGACCCTGCAGCCAGCCGTCCACACAGAAATCTGGCATCACCTTAATCTTGAGTGACCACCACCTTCAGTGACTAGAAGCAGGGCTCTGGCGAGTTCCCAGTCAGAGATTGAGCTCAGTCTCAGTAGTGAGAGCATTGAATACTGGCCACTAGATCAGTGGTCAGTGAAAAGGCCCTGGCCCTTCGGCTTCAAAGATAAAGAATTCCCACAGAGATGGAAAGTAGTGAAAGAAGCAAGGTATGTATTAGGAAGAAGAAAAAGAGTACAATAAGTGTGGATAGACACACGGGTGGACTCAGGGAGAATCCTTGAGCTGCACCCTCCTGGCAGTTTGAATGACTTTCTTGGGGCCTTTCTTCCAGGTTTCCTTTGGCCAGTCATTTTAATTTGCCTGGCTCAGGTATATCTCAGGATCCTCCCCTGTGTGCACATGCATTTTTAGGCAAGATGGATTCTACCAAAGAGGGCTCTGGGTAGAGCATCTGTTAACACCCTTTGACCTCCAACCCACTACATGCGGCTTGGTGTGCATGTGCAGTTTAGGGAGGTCTCCTGACTTTGAGAATGAGAAACAGTGATCTCTTCTGTCTGGACAGGCCCAGCTTCCTCTTTTAATTGTCCTTCTGTTGATATTTTGGAGGTTCAGTCTATAGGGAGTGAACCTCCAATTACTCTACACTGGGCTGGAGGCGGGGTGGGGGGTGTTGGGAGCACCCACCTCCTGCCTCAACCTCACCTGCACAGCTACATCCCGTCTGTCACCAGATGCTGCCAGTTCTCCCCCAGCTATTGCCTGGGGGAATCCCGCCCCCTCCCACGCCCACTGCCTTGGACCAGCCTCCCTCTTCTCTCTCTGGGTTATTGCCAGAACCTTCAGCAAGACTCTCCCAGCTCCTGCCTAGGGATCCTTTAAACAAAAGAGATCTGATCTCATCCCTCCCGGAGGCTCACAAGCCCTTCAGGGATGCACATTCCCCTTAGGCTAAAGCAGTCAAGTTTCAAGCAGGGCTGCATCCTAGCATCGCCTGGAGAGCGTTCAGCGATGCTGTATCTGGTCCCAGCTCTGGGCTGGGGCCTCTGCCTGTTGGAACAGCTCCACCTGCCCCCTGTTGTCAGCCCGGGCCCTGTCTTTGAAGGCCCCCGCCCACCTCCCCTAATCCCATATTCCTGATTCACCCGCTCCTCTGCTTCCAAGCCTCGTGCAACAAATAGGCAATTTCCTGCCCACTGTCCCTGCCGCCTCTGCCTCCACTATCTTCAGGTCCATCCTGGACTTTCCTTCCGTCCCTGATGGCCTTGCCCGCTCTCTGCTCAGATGTCCTTCCTCCATGTGGTCCTACTCTTGCATTTTCCTCATCACCCCACCCTCTCCAGAGGCCCACTGATTTATTTGTCTTCCCTCCATGCTGGGAAGATGGGATCTGCCTCCATCTCCTTGACAAAGACTCTCCCTCTGACCAAAGTCAGGCTTCCTCGAGCCCTTTGTTCACCTCAGCCTGTAAGGACTGCGGCCTCCTAGCACAAACAATTCCATCCACTCTCCACACTGAGGGACATCACCAGACTAGCTCAAGTTTGTAGCCCTGGGACAGCTCAGACCATCCTTAACTTCCTACCTGGGAAAGCTCAAGGTTGCCAGCACTCAAGGTCGGGCTCCTTTCTCCTGGTTTCTTAGGGAGGATAAGAACCTACTTCCATGAGTAAATCCATGGGTCTAATCACATGGACCAACCTCCACCTGCTTTTTTGCACTTTTTCACCTCCCTGACTCTGACCCTACCCTTGCCTCTTCCCCTTCCCTACTCCCTTGTGTGTGTGTGCCTGCGTGTTAAGTCACTTCAGTCATGTCCGACTCTATTGTGATCCTATGGACAGCAGTCCACCAGGCTCCTCTGTCCATGGAATTCTCCAGGCAAGAATACTAAAGTGGGTTGCCATGCCCTCCTCTAGAGGATCTTCCCAATCCAGGGACCAAACCCACATCCTTTAAGTCTCCTGCACTGGCAGGCAGGTTCTTTACTACTAGTGCTACCTGGGAAGCCCTTCGTATCCCCTCATCCGCCCTCTAAAACACCCCATGGCCTGTGCATGGAGGACTTAAGCTCTTTCTACACTGGAGTCCTGTTCTCCTGCTGCAGCGATTCCTGAAGATCAGGCTTTACTGACTTGACCTCCTGTCTGACTTTGCATTTCTTAGACATCCTCTTGAGTGGAAGGCACGCAAGATGTGAATGGACTTATCCTCATGTCTACCAGAATGAAGCTGCTGCCCATGACCAAGCACACCCAGGAGGAAGAGGGCTGGCCGAGACCCTGATCCTGACCTTAACTGGGCTCCCCAGATACATTGACTTCCTAGGTCTACTGTAACATATAACCCCACACTGGGTGACTTAGAACAACAGAAATATATTCTTTCATGTTTTGGGAAGCCAGAAGTCCAAAATCAAACTCTTTGCAGGGCCGATTCCTTCCATAGGCTCTGAGAGGGGATTGTTCCCTGCCTCTCTCCTAGATTCTGGGGGAAGCTGGAAGGTCTTGCACCCCTTGGTTTTCAGTGGTGTTTCTGAATTCCAGTTTCTGGCTCTATCTTCACGTGGCCTTCTTCCTCGGGCTCTTTGCCTTCTCTTTTTCTCTTCTCATAAGGACATTGATCATCAGGTTTGTGATCTCATCTTGAGATTGTTAATAACATCTACAGAGACTTTTATTCCAAACAGGTCACATTCCAAGGTTCCAGGTGGTCGTATCTCTGGGGGAACCACCGCTCAACCCACCACCTGGGCTCAGCAGACACCCACCCTTCTTCCTGCATTCAGGCCAGAATTCCCAGGATGATAAGGCAGATCACAGGGAAGAGAGCCAGATAAGGAAATCTCAGGAGTGTGGAAGGAATCTGAGACCTCCACCCCCACCAAATTCTGGCCAACACACCCTCCTTTTCTTTGTCAACTACTCCTCAAAGACTAGCACTTGGCTCTGAGTGAGGAGGCCTGGATTCAAGGCCTAGTGATGCCCCTCGACGTGCTGTGTGACCTCTGGCGAGCTGGTCCCCTCTCTGGGCAGAGATGATGCTCCAGCCCTTCCTGCAGCCTGGGCTCCGGGACTGTGCGTGTGAGCTTCTGTTCACATCCCAGAGAGCCTGGCATCCTGTACAAACCCCAGCCTAGGCTTAGGTATAGAATGTGCCTGGGGGCGGTCCGTGCCTGACGTGGGCATGCGGCAGGCTTGGTGAAGCCCCTGGGCTTCCTTGGATCCTCGTTTCCCCACAGTGGCTGTGTGCAAGGAGTTTCTCCCAGCACCAGCTAGATTTCCTGCAGACAGGGAAGGTTGACACGTGGTGACCAGGCTCAGAGCAGGATGCAGCCAGCCAGGCGCGATGGGGAGTCCAGTTTCTCTGGTAACCGGGGTGGGGCTATGAGCCCTCACAGCTGGGCCTCCTGAAAAGCCACACATGGGAGATGCTGTTCATAGCAATCTATCAAGGGATTTGCCTTCAAAGGAGGGCCATGAGGACCCGAGAGGCAAGGGGAGATTCATTCCCAAGACCCTTGCTTTGAGCCCACACCTCTCCTAAGTGTGCAGAGAGAATGAGAGAGAGCACACACCTGCCCACCACACCCCCACACAACACATGCAGCCTTTCCTTGTGGGGGTGACGGTCCCTCCCGTTCCCCATGGATGGTCCTTGCTGGAGGATCCGGTGCCCAGCCGGGACCAGAGGCATGTAGTCATGCACAGCTAGTGGCTAAGCAGGGGTGGAGTAGAGGAGATGACTCATATTTCTCGGTTCCATCTCCTTTCAGTCTCCTAAGATACTGATGAAATAGGTACCATTAGTATCTTCACTTTATAGATGAAGAAACGGAGGCTCAGAGAGGCTAAGTCACTTGCTCAGATCACAGTTTTGTTTTTTTTTTTTAATTTTGGCCTCTTTTTATTTATTTATTTATTTATTTATTTATTTATTTATTTATATTTCATCCATCTTTATTCTTCAGCCTGTGTGGGCCTCCCATTGCAGTGGCCTGTCTCGTTGCAGAGCACTGGCTCTGAGTGCATGCACTCCAAAGCTCTGGCTCCCAGTTGGACACACTGGTCCAGCTGCTCCACGGCATGTGGGATCTTCCCAGGCCAGGGATGGAACCGGTGCCCCTTGCACTGCAAGGTGGACACTTTACCCACTGGACCACCAGGGAAGCCCAGATCACACAGTTCTTAAGTGAATGGGGAAAGACTCAAACCCGGTGGGTTTGACTTCAGAGTCACTCTGTCAGCCCACCCTCACTCTGAGGCTGGGCCTGGGGCCCAGAGTGAGCCAAGAATGGGATCATGAGCATGTCACTTGGGCTCATCAACCACACCAAAGACTGCTATCATATTGCCCAGATAATACTTTGAACGACAGGTGTATTAGGATTTTTGTGGGTGTATAAGGAATCAAGAGCAGGATTTGCAGCCGGGGCCAGGCGCGATGGGGGGGGTCCAGTTTCTCTGGTAACCGGTGGGGCTATGAGCCCTCACAGCTGGGCCTCCTGAAAAGCCACACATGGGAGATGCTGTTCATAGCAATCTATCAAGGGATTTGCCTTCAAAGGAGGGCCATGAGGACCCGAGAGGCAAGGGGAGATTCATTCCCAAGACCCTTGCTTTGAGCCCACACCTCTCCTAAGTGTGCAGAGAGAATGAGAGAGAGCACACACCTGCCCACCACACCCCCACACAACACATGCAGCCTTTCCTTGTGGGGGTGACGGTCCCTCCCGTTCCCCATGGATGGTCCTTGCTGGAGGATCCGGTGCCCAGCCGGGACCAGAGGCATGTAGTCATGCACAGCTAGTGGCTAAGCAGGGGTGGGGTAGAGGAGATGACTCATATTTCTCGGTTCCATCTCCTTTCAGTCTCCTAAGATACTGATGAAATAGGTACCATTAGTATCTTCACTTTATAGATGAAGAAACGGAGGCTCAGAGAGGCTAAGTCACTTGCTCAGATCACAGTTTTTTGTTTTTTTTTTTTTAATTTTGGCCTCTTTTTATTTATTTATTTATTTATTTATTTATTTATATTTCATCCATCTTTATTCTTCAGCCTGTGTGGGCCTCCCATTGCAGTGGCCTGTCTCGTTGCAGAGCACTGGCTCTGAGTGCATGCACTCCAAAGCTCTGGCTCCCAGTTGGACACACTGGTCCAGCTGCTCCACGGCATGTGGGATCTTCCCAGGCCAGGGATGGAACCGGTGCCCCTTGCACTGCAAGGTGGACACTTTACCCACTGGACCACCAGGGAAGCCCAGATCACACAGTTCTTAAGTGAATGGGGAAAGACTCAAACCCGGTGGGTTTGACTTCAGAGTCACTCTGTCAGCCCACCCTCACTCTGAGGCTGGGCCTGGGGCCCAGAGTGAGCCAAGAATGGGATCATGAGCATGTCACTTGGGCTCATCAACCACACCAAAGACTGCTATCATATTGCCCAGATAATACTTTGAACCACAGTTGTATTAGGATTTTTGTGGGTGTATAAGGAATATTCTTCTGCTTTCCAAATGTTTGTTAGTAGGCATGTATTATCTTTATAGGATAATCTTCACTCCAAAGAACTTCTGCAGGGGACAAACCAACCAATCACAGACTCTCTAGGCCCTGGAAACATGGGCACTGCGTTTCTCTGCTTCTACACAGAGCTGTTTTTAAACTACATTTTAGAGCCATGTCCTCAGTTTCTGCTGAGGATCAATACACAGAATACATCTGTGTTGATGGCCTCTGTGTTTTCCATAAATGTGCTATCACTATCCACCGTGTTGTTTACAACTGCCTTAAGGATCCAATTGAGGGTTTCCCTGGTGGTCCTGTGGGTAGAGAGTCTGCCTTGCAGTGCAAGGGGCACCGGTTCAATCCCTGGCCCACATGTGGAAAATCCCACATGCTGAGGAACAGCTGGGCCTGTGTGTCCAATTACGTACCAGCACTCTGCACTGAGAGAGGCCACTGCAATGGGAGGCCCACACAGGCCAAAGAATAAAGATGAATGAAAACAACAACAAGCATAGCTCCTGGAAACATGTCTATTAAAAAAGAAAGAAAGAAAGAAAAAAAGAACTACTTCTTTTATTTGAAAAAAAAAAAAAAGATCCAATTGACAAATTCCGGTGAGATTCATAGTTTGGAGAAAGTCTCTTGGTCAACCTATAAGCTTCGGAAGAGCTCAACCATGTCTGTTGGCACGCACCTTGTTTCCACAGTGCCCAGTACAGTCCTGGACATTTACTAAGTACTACTCGTTGAACGCAAAAAAGTATTTGTTGACTTGCACAATGGCGAAGTCCAAAGAGGTGCCTTGCTTCAGATATAGCAGGATCTAGGGGTCCAAACAATCTCCTCACGTGTCACCCTCCCTCTTTGGCTCTCCTTCCTTGTGTTTTCAGCTCCATGCTCAGGCAGACTGATTCTCTTCGGCAGCCAAGACGGCCACCAGTGCTTCCAAAGACCACCTCCACATTCCAGCCTGTGATCTCAGAGAAAGCCTCAACCCATGCAGTCTCGGGAAAGACTCTGGTTGGCTGACTTGAGTCACGTGCCCATCACTGAGCCAATCAGGGTGGCCTGGGGAATGAGGTCCTCTCATTGGCCAGGTCTGGGACAGCTCCCACTCGCTGAAGCAAGGGCCAAGAGTCAGCCTCTCCCCTCTCCAGAGCCAAGCAAGGACAGGCTCTGCCATCAGAAGAGAAAGCAAAAGGAAGCTTGCTGAGCAGACCTCTAGAAACCGAGGTTGCCTCAGTCCCTAGAAAGTCCCACCCCGGACTCCAGGTTTTCTCTCTCTAACCTGCACTTCCCCATTCTAATTAATGGGACACCAACCAACTAGATGGGCCCTGGTGACTCAGACTTGCAATGTGGAGACCTGGGTTCAAGAGGGCCTGGCAACCTACTCCAGTATTCTTGTCTGGAGAATTCAGTGGCTCATCCATGGGCCACAAAGAGTCAGACACAACGGAGCAACACTCACTTTCACCAACTACCCTGTTCTTAGAGCCAGGAAGTTTCAGATTATGATTATTCTAAGTTCTTTTCTCTCCTTCCCCTGTAGGACCAGCCACCCAGCAGTCCAGCTCCAGCCAGCAGCTGCCTGACCCCCAGGCCCCCCACAGCCCTAACCATAGCCCTCAGAGTCCTGGAGCAAAGAAGCCATTGTGCCCATTTCACAGATAAATGCGCTGAGGCCAAGATGAATAAAGGATGTCTCTCCTAAGGACTCATAGGGAGCTGGTAGAAGAACGAGGGCAGAGCCCAGGTCTGAAAACTGTTAAGAAATAGACCCAGCATGGGACCACCTCATGGCTTGCGGCCCTGAGCCCAGCAGACCACCAGCCCCAACAAGCCAGGCACGTTCATCCAGCCGCCGTCCTGCAGCCAGCCAGGGGCCAGGGCCAGGGCCTAGAGGTACAGGGCTCCCTCAGCAGGGGAGGGGCGGAGACAAGGCTCCCATGGGGACAGAGACCTGCTGGCCACTGCTGGGACAGCATTGAAAACACCCATCCTAGAGGTGCCAGGGATTGAACCGGAAACATCTGTCTTAAACTTGATAGTGTGTACCTCCCACTTTTGAGATTCTTTCTTTCTTTCTTTCTTTTCTGCTGCACTGTGTCTTTGTTGAGGTTCACAAGCTTTTCGTAGTGGTGTGCATGGGCTTCTCTAGCTGCCCAGCATGGGCACACGGGCTCTGAAAAGGGAAAGGGAAAGTCAGTCAGTAGCTTTTCCTCTTCTGCAGGGGATCTTCTCAACCCAGGGATCAAATCCATGTCTCTGGCATTGCAAGTGGA
This sequence comes from Tragulus kanchil, assembly GCA_022376925.1. Taxonomy (NCBI): domain Eukaryota; kingdom Metazoa; phylum Chordata; class Mammalia; order Artiodactyla; family Tragulidae; genus Tragulus; species Tragulus kanchil. The sequence goes on from JAIOJX010000031.1 coordinate 114,782,920, forward strand.
TTCTTTACCAGCTGAGCTACAAAGGAAGCCCACACAGGCTGTCGAGCAAGTTAGCTGCTCATTAGTTGCAGCCAGTGGGCTTCTCTAGTTGCCCCAGGGCATGTGGGATCTTAATTCCCCAACTATGGATGGAACCAGCGTATCCTGCTTTGGAAGGCAGATTCTTAACCACTGGTCCACCAGAGAAGTCCCTTACTCCTGAGATTCTTGATAATTTTTGTCTTTGAACCTGTGATTTATAAAGTGGAGTTCAAAGGGATCCTGGAGGCCCTGCCTTCCACCATCTCCCACATCTCAGCCACCTGATCCATGCCCCTTCCTGGCGACGACTGTCTCCCTCCACTCCCGGGGGTCTGAGCCCAGCAGTGGAGCCCAGGTTAAGCACTGAGTTGCAGGGTGGGACCCCAGGAGCCTGTGAGGATCTGCATTCACCCCACAAGGTCTCCATGCCAAAGAAGCCATTGTGCCCATTTCACAGATAAATGCGCTGAGGCCAAGATGAATAAAGGATGTCTCTCCTAAGGACTCATAGGGAGCTGGTAGAAGAACGAGGGCAGAGCCCAGGTCTGAAAACTGTTAAGAAATAGACCCAGCATGGGACCACCTCATGGCTTGCGGCCCTGAGCCCAGCAGACCACCAGCCCCAACAAGCCAGGCACGTTCATCCAGCCGCCGTCCTGCAGCCAGCCAGGGGCCAGGGCCAGGGCCTAGAGGTACAGGGCTCCCTCAGCAGGGGAGGGGCGGAGACAAGGCTCCCATGGGGACAGAGACCTGCTGGCCACTGCTGGGACAGCATTGAAAACACCCATCCTAGAGGTGCCAGGGATTGAACCGGAAACATCTGTCTTAAACTTGATAGTGTGTACCTCCCACTTTTGAGATTCTTTCTTTCTTTCTTTCTTTTCTGCTGCACTGTGTCTTTGTTGAGGTTCACAAGCTTTTCGTAGTGGTGTGCATGGGCTTCTCTAGCTGCCCAGCATGGGCACACGGGCTCTGAAAAGGGAAAGGGAAAGTCAGTCAGTAGCTTTTCCTCTTCTGCAGGGGATCTTCTCAACCCAGGGATCAAATCCATGTCTCTGGCATTGCAAGTGGATTCTTTACCAGCTGAGCTACAAAGGAAGCCCACACAGGCTGTCGAGCAAGTTAGCTGCTCATTAGTTGCAGCCAGTGGGCTTCTCTAGTTGCCCCAGGGCATGTGGGATCTTAATTCCCCAACTATGGATGGAACCAGCGTATCCTGCTTTGGAAGGCAGATTCTTAACCACTGGTCCACCAGAGAAGTCCCTTACTCCTGAGATTCTTGATAATTTTTGTCTTTGAACCTGTGATTTATAAAGTGGAGTTCAAAGGGATCCTGGAGGCCCTGCCTTCCACCATCTCCCACATCTCAGCCACCTGATCCATGCCCCTTCCTGGCGACGACTGTCTCCCTCCACTCCCGGGGGTCTGAGCCCAGCAGTGGAGCCCAGGTTAAGCACTGAGTTGCAGGGTGGGACCCCAGGAGCCTGTGAGGATCTGCATTCACCCCACAAGGTCTCCATGCCAAGGGAAAGCAGCATTTAAGTAGCAATTTTCAAACCCCTGTGCCAGGTGGCTGGAGAGACTGTGGAAGAACGGGAGAGGATTTCTTCTGCTTTGTGAAGGAGGGGCCATCTGGGACCTTGCAATTATGTAGCCGCCCTGCCTCCAGGGGCTGCTGATGGTGCTGGTTGCAGATGCTCCCAAACTCCAACCTGGGCTTCCTACCAACTGCACCGCCACCCCTTCCCTGAGGACTTCCTTTACGGAAGGTTGGGGCTTCCCTCCTGGGGCGACCTCACCCACAGCGGCAGGAGACTGCCCCGTGCCCCATCCACCTCTCTGAGGTCACAGCCTCCACTTTCCCTCATCCACACACCCCATTTCCTTCTTGTCTTCCCCGGCCACTCACTGTTCCCTTTGCCCGACCTGCACCTTCCAGCCTTTTCCACGGCTGGGTCCTTGGGCTCCCACTTACCATGCCGCCTCATCAGCCGGGCCCTCCTGACTCTGAAGCCCCTTTCCTGTTGATGTGATTGTGCATCTGTGTGGTCCTGCCCCTCACGCTCCCTCCACACTCCCTGAGGGTAAGGATCTTTCTGTCTGGGTCACGGATATATGCCCAGAACAGCGCCAGACACACGGTAGGAGCCCAGGAATACGGGGAAAGACAAGGGCCGAGGTGCGGCTTAGCATCTGGGCTGTGGGTCTCCAGCTAAGGGGGGATTTACAAGGGGGTGGATTTACCACAGCAGGGTGCTCTGAGAGCTGGTAGGACTCACGGGAAATGCCCACCTCCTTCTGTAACCCGCTCTTGGCAAGGTGGTAGCGAACACCAGCAGCCCAGAGGGAAAACCAGCGCTGCTTCTTCAGCTTGAATGACGAGGGAGGAAGTGAGGTGTTGGACACACTCAATTATCACCCCAAACCCTATCATCGCTCATAATCTGCCGGAGATAAATCACAGGCGGGTAATTATTATGTCAGGCCAGGTAGCAGAGAGAAGGTTTAAAATAGCAATCAAAGAACTTCCTGGTTAATTCAAATCCATCCTGACTCCCTCCGGGGGACAAAAGTGCTTTGGCTGTAGAGCTGACCGGGCGTAGAGAAATGGGATTGCTCCATGCAGAATGGGGACTCCTGGACTTAATGTTTCTCTCTGTCAAGTTTCAGAATAGCGCACCTGTCAGGAGTCCTAAATCAATGATCACCCACCTGGAGTAAATCATATCGCCCTGATGTCCTAGTTCCTGGGTGTCAAACCCAGACTTGCCAATCTTCTTGCCAGACTGCACCCGCCTCCACCCGGCCCAGGCTTCAGGACCCAGGCCTTCTCACTTAGTCTTGCCTCGGGCCTTTCGTCCCTGAGTGTCCTGAGCCAGCCTACTCGCCCCCATCCCAAATGCCATCAAAGCCCCGCTCAAGCTACTTTACCTGCAGGGACCCTGCATCACAGGCTGGAGGCACCCAGCACCTATTGAGGCCTGTGCCTGGATCTGCCTTAGGAGTTCCTGCCTGCTCTCTGACCTTCCAGCCTTTTCCACGGCTGGGTCCTTGGGCTCCCACTTACCATGCCGCCTCATCAGCCGGGCCCTCCTGACTCTGAAGCCCCTTTCCTGTTGATGTGATTGTGCATCTGTGTGGTCCTGCCCCTCACGCTCCCTCCACACTCCCTGAGGGTAAGGATCTTTCTGTCTGGGTCACGGATATATGCCCAGAACAGCGCCAGACACACGGTAGGAGCCCAGGAATACGGGGAAAGACAAGGGCCGAGGTGCGGCTTAGCATCTGGGCTGTGGGTCTCCAGCTAAGGGGGGATTTACAAGGGGGTGGATTTACCACAGCAGGGTGCTCTGAGAGCTGGTAGGACTCACGGGAAATGCCCACCTCCTTCTGTAACCCGCTCTTGGCAAGGTGGTAGCGAACACCAGCAGCCCAGAGGGAAAACCAGCGCTGCTTCTTCAGCTTGAATGACGAGGGAGGAAGTGAGGTGTTGGACACACTCAATTATCACCCCAAACCCTATCATCGCTCATAATCTGCCGGAGATAAATCACAGGCGGGTAATTATTATGTCAGGCCAGGTAGCAGAGAGAAGGTTTAAAATAGCAATCAAAGAACTTCCTGGTTAATTCAAATCCATCCTGACTCCCTCCGGGGGACAAAAGTGCTTTGGCTGTAGAGCTGACCGGGCGTAGAGAAATGGGATTGCTCCATGCAGAATGGGGACTCCTGGACTTAATGTTTCTCTCTGTCAAGTTTCAGAATAGCGCACCTGTCAGGAGTCCTAAATCAATGATCACCCACCTGGAGTAAATCATATCGCCCTGATGTCCTAGTTCCTGGGTGTCAAACCCAGACTTGCCAATCTTCTTGCCAGACTGCACCCGCCTCCACCCGGCCCAGGCTTCAGGACCCAGGCCTTCTCACTTAGTCTTGCCTCGGGCCTTTCGTCCCTGAGTGTCCTGAGCCAGCCTACTCGCCCCCATCCCAAATGCCATCAAAGCCCCGCTCAAGCTACTTTACCTGCAGGGACCCTGCATCACAGGCTGGAGGCACCCAGCACCTATTGAGGCCTGTGCCTGGATCTGCCTTAGGAGTTCCTGCCTGCTCTCTGGACCCTCAAAAGACAACCCTGGGTTTCTCTGTCTCTGTACTGGGGCCAATGCCAGGGCCTCCCTAGGGGTGACTTTCCTCATTTTTGTCCACTTGAAAAAAGCCGTCCTCTAAGGCTGGTTCCTCTGCCCGTCAGCTGACTCCCCGTTGAACTCTTAAACCAGAGGAGTAGGGGAGGGATTCCTAGAAGGACGCTGGCCATGGTGAGGTCTCTTGGGGTGGCAAGGAGCAGACCAGCCAGCCCACGACATGCTGAGCAAACCCTGCCTGGGCAGACTGGCCTCAGGTGGGGCTGGATTCAGCCACTGTCTGCAGAATCTGGATTCTGAGCTCTGTTTGACCCCATTGGTGACATTCATGGGCTCCAAGTGGCCGTCAGGTGGTTTCTCACACCTGTCCAGGTGCAGGTCCATTAGGACATGGTGGGCACTGCCTCCCAGTGGCTCAGGCAAAAACCCCAGGATTAGTTCTAACAGCGCCGTACTGTGCGGCGAGAGTCACAGGCACAGCACAGGGTACATCACAGGGGGCAGCATGCTGATGGGTTTGGGCCCCGGGTCACCAGCTGGCCCACGTAGGGCACAGCTCCAGCCACCTACGCCGAGAACATAGAAGAGTAAGACCCCTGGAAAATCAGGATCCTGAGAAAAGGGAATGGGTGTGGGGCAGCCCCTCACCAACAAACACCATGGCAGTGAGCCCCTGGATCAAAGAGCGGGTGAGAGCCAAGTCAAAGTGGCCCAAAGCCTGGGGGCCAGGATTGCAGGCTCCTCCTCTCCCCAGGGCTGGCTATGAACAGGGCACTGAGCTTCACCACCTCTGGTTCCCAGGAAAGAAGATCCACCTGGCCAGACCTGAGGCCCAGGCATGGCTGGCTGAGTACCAGGGGCTTCCCAGAGAAAGTGCAGGACTTTGAGAGAGGAGAGACGTCCTGCCAGCAGCTGCTAAAGTGTGGGTGCTGCTACCTGGGTCAATTGCAATCTGGGTCACTTTGACTTCTTTTCCCCATGTTCATAACCTCATACTTTTAATATCCCTGTAGGTAACTCCATGATAAAGGTTTATCTGAGCAGACAATTGCCCCTGTGGTGTATCCTCCTCTGACCCCTGGAGGCCCGGGCTAAACCAAGGCGAGGGCTGCCATTGACTCCCTTCCCTTGGGGTGATGGGAACCCAATCGCCCTGACTTTGTCTCAGATTTCTAACAAGTCCAATCCAAATGCCTCTGGGGCTGCCCTGGTGGCTCAGAGACAAAGAGTTCGCCTCCCAGTGTGGGTGACACGGGTTCGATCCCTAATCCCAGAAGATCCCACTAGCTACGGATCAACTAAGCCTGTGCACCAGCACTCTTGAGCCTGTGCTCTAGAGCCCGGGAACTGAAACTCTTGAGCCTGTATGCAACAGCTACTGAAGCCCACTTGCCTAGAGCCCATGCTCTGCAATGAGAGAAGCCACGGCCATGAGAAATCCGTGTATCCCACCTAGAGAGCAGTCCCGCTCTCTGAAGCTAGAAAAAACACCGTGCAGCAACAAAAACCCAGTGCCACCAAAAATAAAGAAAGAAAATTGTTTTTAACATGCTATTAGCGTACCTATGACTAATCTGGAATCATACATATCTGTAAACAACAAAACTCTGTAAAAGTAAAAAGTAAAATAAAAATTTTAAAAAAAAACATGCTATTAGTTCAAGGATGGTAGATTATCCCCCAACATGTCCACTGTCCCCTTTCACCTCAGTTGTAGCTCTTTCTTATATGAGCTCCTCAGCTCCAGCCTGATACCTCCAGTTAAAGTTCAAGCTCATTACCTTCAGTTTCCCTGACCAAACAGCCACCTGCCTGCACCCTGAGAAATCCCATGGGCAGAGGAGCCTGGTAGGCTACCATGGGGTTGCAAAGAGTCAGACACAACTGAGCAAACAACAAACAACAACCTTGAGCCTCCCTGCCCAAACCCCCACGTGTCTGCAGCCTCATGCCTTTCTCCCGCCCAACAGGGATCCTGCCCTGCTGGGAGCCGAGACCTGGGTGGTCAGTGTTCCTTTCACACCTACGACTCTGACCCCCACTGTCATGCTCTTCCCTTCTTTCCACCAGGTGACCCCCCTACCGACTCCCAGAGTGCTTTCCCGAAGCTGCAGAGTCAAGCAGGAGGGGCCGCTCTCACCTCGAGTCCAGCAGCTCCCCCACTGTTCCTAAACCGTGTACCCAGCCAGTCTCACTGCATGGTGGGCGAGTCTCCTCCCCCATCCTCATCTGGTCTTCCCTCGACCTCCAGTCACTGTGCTGTGGGCAGAAATGGGTGCCCATCAACACCTGCTGGATGGAGGATCAGACAGCGCAGTTGGGAGGAGGGATCACGGCTCTATGGTCATAATTATGGAGCCCCTGGCCTGCCAGCGCTTGTTAGGAGACATCCGGACCCGTCTTGAGATAGGAAAGTAGTTCATCCCTGTGGTCAGCACTGTGGTGTCCAGGGGCCGTGGCTCCTCAAGAAGAGGCACATGAGGACAAGCCAGGAAACTCTCCCTTGGAGTTCTCGGCACTAAGGGATGGAAGTATCTGCCACCTCCACCACCAGCTGAATCCTGGAAGAAAGAGTCTGAGAAGCAAGAGAGAGTCTAGGGAAAGGGAGGGCATTTGAAACCGTTGATGTGCTGAGGACGGCAGCCCTGGCACCATGGGCAACGCTGGTAGGGGTCCATCTCTAGGACCTCACTGAGAAGCCTGAGGTGATCCCTTTATCCACGAGGTATACTGCAAGGAGTATAGTTGCTTTATGATGTTGTGTTCATTTCTGCCAGATAGCAAAGTGAATCAGCTATGAAACATGAAGAACATGAAAATATTAGTCTCATCCAGCTCTTTGTGACCCCTGGACAGTAGCCTGCTGGGCTCCTCTGTCCATGGGATTCTCTAGGCAAAACTACTGGAGTGGGGAGCCCTTCTCTTCTCCAGGGAATCTTCCCAAATGAGGGATTGAACCTGGGTCTCCTGCCCTGCAGGTGAATTCTTTACCAGCTGAGTCACAAGCTACATGTTTACATAGATTCCCTGTTTTTTGGATTTTGCTCCCATTGAGGTCACAGCAGAGCATCGAGCAGTTGCTTGTGCTATACAGTCGATTCTCATTAGTTATCCATTTCATACAAAGTAATGTATATAAACAAGGGTATTTGGCCAACACAATAAAACTGAAAACGGAGAGAAAACAGAACCCCAACATTAGAAAGGAAGAGACAATATTCTCATTATTGGCAGACAAGATGTTTATGTTTACTGAGAAGATTCAAGAATGTTAATTGCACAACAATTAGAGCCACTGAGAAAACCTGGAAAAGTGGACGGATGGAAGAAACACCGAGAAAAGTCTACAGCTTTCCCCGTCCCCAGGAACAGCTTCCTGGGAAATGACATGGGAAAAAAGAGCATCATTCACAACATTGATACAGCTACAAACTAGATAAATGGAACAGGAAACACCCAAACCTCCGATGAAGAAAACCCTAAAGCCTTAAGAGAACACAAAGACATGCCTGGTTAAAGGGAAATGATTCTGGGATGGGAAACGCACTCTGTGAAGATCCCAGTTCTCTCCAGATTCAACTGTGCCCCTATCATGATGTCCAGTTTTAAAAATCGCGACAAGGTTTTCATTGACGTTTGAGAGCAAAATGCTCAAGTTCATCAGGCAGAGCAGGAATGGTGAGGCTGAGGGGCATTGCTGTCCCCAGGCATCAGACGCTCCTGCTGCTCCTGCTTCCCTCAGAAACAGCACGGCCGCACCGTCACCATGCGATGGGAGTGAGCAGGCTCCGGGTCCTCAGGCCTTGATGCTGTTCCCTGGGTGGGTGGCCGGGGTCAGATAGGGTCACCCGCTGTAGGTACCGGACCTGCACTACGCAGCTGACAGCCTCCTGAGGAGAGGGCCAGTGCAGCCAGGGCCGGGGTGCCGGGGCTGAGCCCAGCTCACAGCCTAGGTCTGGGAGGCTGACTGCGGGATGTCTCCTCCGTCTTGACCAGGTAGAGGGGCCTGGTCAAGGGGCTCTCCAGGGTCTCAGTGGCCGCACAGGGACTCAGAGGAGATGGAGAGGTAGAACTGCCAAAGACTGGCTGCCTCATCTCTGCCCTGCTCTCTCCTGGGGCTCCCAGGACAGAGGAGGCCCCCTGGTCTGGCACTTCTTTTACTGTTTGACCCTGGGCCATTCTTCCCCTTGATCCCTCAGTTTCTCCATCTGTAATGTGGAGGGCTGGCTGGATCTCAGGGCCTGGATCTCTCCAACAGGCCCACCTTTGCAGACAGCAGGTGGAAACTGCTCTCTTATGAAAGGGAACCTGGGGGCCAGGCTGACTGAGTGGGCTGAGTGGGCCAGCCCAGAGATGAAGACCCAGGAGAGCCTGGGGATGAGGGCCAGAGCGGGGCGGATTCCGGCCCTGCAGGTCTCAGAGGGACAGACCAACCATAGGGCTGTTGGGCAGGGTGGACCTGTAAATGGACGGGTCCTGAGATCCATGTGCAGCCTTCCTGCAGGGCTAACGACCTTCCCTCCCACCCGGGTCCAGCTGTGGACCTTGTCTGGACCTTGTCTGGTGACCCGGGCACCCTCTGTCCCCATTCCTCCCAGCCTGCTATGCCCACGCTGGAATCGGGACCATGCTGCTGCAGGATTCATGGCAGGGTCAGGCAGGAGCTTCTGGCCTTTCTGCCTCAGAACTGAGGTTGCTCTCAGATTCATGGGAGCCATAAACCTGCACCCTATTTCTGCTCTAATTGAGGCTATTTGTATTGTGCCTAAAATAATCAGAGACAATTTTATTGGTATATGAAAGAAATAATTGCATCCCATATATTTAAGTTATATAACTGCAGTGACAGTCCAATTGCACTCCTCGGGGCCCCGGCCTGGAGAGCCTGTGCTAGATGACCCTGTCCCGCCCCAGCATCCTGCACCTTCCAGAATGGAAAGTTGAAGCGACGCTGACAGAAATGGGTCCTCAAGGCCTGGGTCCCAGGCAGGGGCCATGTAGTGAGGATCTGGGGTGGGGGCTTCCCTGCTGTCTCAGCAGTAATGAATTCACCTGCCAAAGCAAGAGACACAAGAGACGCAGATTTAATCCCTGAGTTAGGATGATCCCCTAGAGAAGGAATTGGCAACGTTTGCCTGGAAAATCCCATGGACAGGAGAGCCTGGTGGACTACAGTCCATGGAGTCACAAACAGTCAGACACAACTTAGGGACTAAGCAATAACAACGACAACCAAGGCCAGCTCAGTGACCCCAGAGCACGTTAGGAACGTGGAGAAGCGGGGCTTTCTGGAGTTGCCCAGACTTTGGTTCAAATCTGGTTTTCATGGTGGGCTTCACCCCCAGCCAGGAGCTATCGGCCTTCTGGTCACTCCATTCTTCTGTGGGGGCTCCGCACTCTGTCGTCCTGGCAGCCGATGGCCCCTACCAACTCTGGAGTGGATCCATCAGAGCGTTGCACTCCGCAGCCCATGGGATGGCTCAAGGCTAAGCATGTGACCAGTCAGAGCGCTGGGGCCTGCGCTGTCCCTGGTCATTTGGATGCAGGAACCAGTGCATCCAACTTTTGCTTAAACCTATTTGAGCCAGGGAACTGGGTTTTCGTCTCTGTGATCAAGAGTTATAATTGATGTAACGTCTGTTAAACGATCTTTCACGGTAGCTCAGGTGGCAAAGAATCCATCTGCAATGGGGGAGACCCAAGTTCACTCCCTGAGTCGGGAAGATTCCCTGGAGAAGGGAATGACTTACCCACTCTAGTATTCTTCTTTTCTTGTTTCCATGATTTTTTTTTTTTTAATTTTGGCCTCTTTTATTGGTTTTTAATTTATTTATTTTCATCCATCTTTATTCTTTGGCCTGTGTGGGCCTCCCATTGTAGAGGCCTCTCTCCTTGCAGAGCACCAACTCTGGGCACATGCGCTCCAGGGCGCTGGCTCCAAACTGGACACGCCGGTCCAGTTGTTTCAGGGCACGTGGGATCTTCCTGGGCCACGGATCGAACCGGTGCCCCTTGCACTGCAAAGCAGACTCTTTACCAACTGGACCACCAGGGAAGCCTTCTTTTTTCTTTGTAATTTTGGCCTCTTTCTTTTCTTTTCTTTTCTTTTTTTTCCATCCACCTTTATTCTTTGGCCTGTGTGGGCCTCCCATTGCAGGGGCCTTGCTCCTTGCAGAACACCGGCTCTGAGCGCATGCGCTCCAGAGTGCTGGCTCATAATTGGACACACCAGTCCAGCCGCTCCACAGCATATGAGTTCTTCCTGGGCCAGGGATTGCACTGAAGGTGGGTTCTTTCCCCACTGGACAATCAGGGAAGCCCAGTATTCTTTTTCAAAAAATTTTTTTAGTTTATTTCTTTATTTTTGGCTATTTTGGGTTTTCACTGCTGTTGTAGGCTCTTCTCTAGTTGCAGGAAGTGGAGGCTACTCTCTAGTGGAGGTGAGCAGGCTCCTTGTTCCAGTGACTTTTCTTGTTGTGGTACTCAGGCTCTAGGGCACATGGGCTTCAGTACTTGTGGCACATGGGCTCCGTAGTTGCAGCTCCAAGGCTCTAAAGCATGGGCTCCACAGTCGTGGCTCACGGGCTCAGCTGCTCTGCAGCATGTAGGATCTTCCCGGATTGGGAATCGAACCCAAGACTCCTGCATTGGCAGATGAACTCTTCACCACTGAGCTGCCAGGGAAGCCAAACTCCAGTATTCTTGCCTAGAGAATTCCATGGACAGATTAGCCTGGTGGGCTACAGTCCATGAGGTCACAAAGAGCTGGATGGGACTGAGCGACTAACATTTTCATTTTTAACTTCTGGGAAGGGGAGAGCAGTGACACCCATTCTGTGGGTCTGTTATGAAGGTGTACAGGAAGCCGCTTCTACAGCACCAAGCACAGGGCCTTCCTGATTAGTGGCTATTGTCAGAGGCAGCATGGAACATGAATGCTTGTTCATCAATATTTTTTATATGTTTCAGATATTTGTTATTTCCTCAGATATGTTATTTACTGGGAGTGACTGAAATTTAAAAAAAATAATAATAATTGAGTCCCATCATCGTCATGGAAATGGCTTTAAGAGAAAACTACTTAGGGGAATATCATTGTTTCCCATTGTCAACCAGTCAATATTAATAGTTGCCATTGATTAGTAGACAGTCAGCATTCTGTCAGGAAACCTCAAAGTGTTTTTTTGTGATACAACATGCCTGTTCACCGGAGAAAAAACAGATAGGAAATAACTTATGCGAGAAGAGAGACCAGGAAAAGAGACGAGGGAGAGTCTAGGAGGGAACTCTGCAGCCCAGGGGGGTCCCGGCTCTCATGCGGAGGCTCGTGGGTGGCAGGAGCAGGTTTTCTGCCGGCCTGGAATGCTCGCGCCTTTCTCCATGAGGGCCCCTCCTGGGGGTGCCCTAACATGTCTGACATTGCTCAGTCCGGGGCGCTGGGTCACAGGAGGCACCCGCTAGGCCATAGTCCATGGGGTCGCAAAGAGTCAGACTAGACAACTAACACTTCCACCCTCTAACTTCATGGGCTACTGTGACTCTTTCGCTTTCATACCTAACACAGAAATGTGCCACTTTAACCATATTGAAGTGTGAAGTGTTACATGCACAGTGTTGTCCAACCATCCCCACTCTCTGCTTCCTGAACATTTTCATCATCCCAAGTGGAAACTCAATACATTAAATAGCAAATCCCCGTCTCCTTCCCCTCAACACCTGACAACCACTATTCTATTGTGTTCTACTGATTTCGTCACTGTAGGATCTTCCCGGATTGGGAATCGAACCCAAGACTCCTGCATTGGCAGATGAACTCTTCACCACTGAGCTGCCAGGGAAGCCAAACTCCAGTATTCTTGCCTAGAGAATTCCATGGACAGATTAGCCTGGTGGGCTACAGTCCATGAGGTCACAAAGAGCTGGATGGGACTGAGCGACTAACATTTTCATTTTTAACTTCTGGGAAGGGGAGAGCAGTGACACCCATTCTGTGGGTCTGTTATGAAGGTGTACAGGAAGCCGCTTCTACAGCACCAAGCACAGGGCCTTCCTGATTAGTGGCTATTGTCAGAGGCAGCATGGAACATGAATGCTTGTTCATCAATATTTTTTATATGTTTCAGATATTTGTTATTTCCTCAGATATGTTATTTACTGGGAGTGACTGAAATTTAAAAAAAATAATAATAATTGAGTCCCATCATCGTCATGGAAATGGCTTTAAGAGAAAACTACTTAGGGGAATATCATTGTTTCCCATTGTCAACCAGTCAATATTAATAGTTGCCATTGATTAGTAGACAGTCAGCATTCTGTCAGGAAACCTCAAAGTGTTTTTTTGTGATACAACATGCCTGTTCACCGGAGAAAAAACAGATAGGAAATAACTTATGCGAGAAGAGAGACCAGGAAAAGAGACGAGGGAGAGTCTAGGAGGGAACTCTGCAGCCCAGGGGGGTCCCGGCTCTCATGCGGAGGCTCGTGGGTGGCAGGAGCAGGTTTTCTGCCGGCCTGGAATGCTCGCGCCTTTCTCCATGAGGGCCCCTCCTGGGGGTGCCCTAACATGTCTGACATTGCTCAGTCCGGGGCGCTGGGTCACAGGAGGCACCCGCTAGGCCATAGTCCATGGGGTCGCAAAGAGTCAGACTAGACAACTAACACTTCCACCCTCTAACTTCATGGGCTACTGTGACTCTTTCGCTTTCATACCTAACACAGAAATGTGCCACTTTAACCATATTGAAGTGTGAAGTGTTACATGCACAGTGTTGTCCAACCATCCCCACTCTCTGCTTCCTGAACATTTTCATCATCCCAAGTGGAAACTCAATACATTAAATAGCAAATCCCCGTCTCCTTCCCCTCAACACCTGACAACCACTATTCTATTGTGTTTCTACTGATTTGTCCATCCTAGGTACCTCATATAAGTGCAGTCATACATTATTTGTTCTTTAATGTTTATGTCACTTAGTGAACTGTTTTCAAGGTTGGACATCAGTACTTCATTCCTTTTTGTGGCTGAATAATATTCCATTATATGCATACGCCATGTTTTCTTTATGCATTTATGTGTTGGTGGGCACATGGGCTATTTCCACCAGTTGGCTACTGTGAAGGAAACTGCAGTAAACATTGGCATATACGTATCTGAGTCCCCAGTTTCAGTTCTTTTTCACTTGCTTTTTCTGTCTATACCAACCAAAGGCCGGGAAGCGGCCTCTCTGCACACCTCTGCGGTAGTTGTAAGCCCCAGGTATGTGGAAGGAGACCGCCTTCTCCTGGACGACCGTGTCCTCCCAAACCTCAGGGTCCCTAGCCTGTGGAGTAGGTGACCCAGCATCCCTCGTGGAGGAAGGCCCTCCTTCCTTGGCCCCCAGAGCAGCAGGAGGCCTGGGGCAGGATGGTTAGCACTGGTCTTTGTGAGCTTGCACCCCACCTACCAGTGGGGCATTTTCTTCACCCAACCACCGGAAGCCTCACCAGAGGTCCTTGACTTCAAACAATCCTTTCTATCATCAGCCCTCAGGTGCCACAGATGGGTCTGAAAATCCAGCCCCCTTCATAGGCCCAGACATGAAGGCAGAGAAGACACCAGGCCCAGCAGGATGTAAAATGCTCAGTCACAGGGAGATGCTGGGACATGCCCCCGCAGCTAAGTGTAATGGAGGCACCCTCTGCCCCTGACTCTGGGGAATCGGCTTCCTCTTCTCTGGGTCCTAGAGGTCACAGCCTGGCAGTGGGCACACCCTCTCTCCCCCAGCAGTGACCTGGCAATCCTCCCTCGACAGTGGTGACCAAAGGAATTCCCAGCCGCCTTCCCTTCCCTCCAGATCACCCCCTGCCAGCTCCCACAAAGCCATCGTCCAGACAGGTGGAGCCATGGACCCTTCCCATCACCACCTGCTCACCCAGGACACACAGTGCCCCACCACGGCTCTGAGCCGGGCCCCCTCTGCCCACTCCTGTCACACTGTGGGTACAGGACACAAGCATGTCTGATCTCAGGCCATCGTCAGCACCTTCCAGTCCACTCCCAAAAGCCCCTCTCCACCAGTGCAGCTGGGGTGGCCGGCTAGGCTATGGAGGGGGCAGTCCTTGTGTCTCCTGCCCATAGTCTAGCCGGCCAATCTGCCCAGTTCTTCCCTTACTCCAGTGAGTGGGCCATCAAGAAAGTCAAGAGTGCCATCAAAGTCAGGAGGACCATCTTGGCCCTCCTTCCTTGGCCCCCACACCAGCAGGAAGCCTGGGACAAGATGGTCAGCAGGTACCTGAGGGGTGGGTAGGGAGCTCAGTCTGCAAGAGCGCGGGTCCTGCTTTTAGTCTAATGTGAGGTGAGCTCCTCACGAGGCTCTGGGAGATCTCACTTGTGTCTCCTGTGACTGGGGCTGTGTGGCACACGACCTGGACGTGCCTGGAAGAGGGAGAGAGAGGGAGGGAGAGACAGCGAGACTCTCAGAGAAGCTGATGTACAGACTACAGGTGGGAGAGATAAGTGCGGGGCTCCTAGAAGGACAGACAGACAGCAAACCGGATCGCCACCCCATCTTGGCCCTCATGAGAGATAAGCCCAACCACCGGAAGCCTCACCAGAGGTCCTTGACTTCAAACAATCCTTTCTATCATCAGCCCTCAGGTGCCACAGATGGGTCTGAAAATCCAGCCCCCTTCATAGGCCCAGACATGAAGGCAGAGAAGACACCAGGCCCAGCAGGATGTAAAATGCTCAGTCACAGGGAGATGCTGGGACATGCCCCCGCAGCTAAGTGTAATGGAGGCACCCTCTGCCCCTGACTCTGGGGAATCGGCTTCCTCTTCTCTGGGTCCTAGAGGTCACAGCCTGGCAGTGGGCACACCTCTCTCCCCAGCAGTGACCTGGCAATCCTCCCTCGACAGTGGTGACCAAAGGAATTCCCAGCCGCCTTCCCTTCCCTCCAGATCACCCCCTGCCAGCTCCCACAAAGCCATCGTCCAGACAGGTGGAGCCATGGACCCTTCCCATCACCACCTGCTCACCCAGGACACACAGTGCCCCACCACGGCTCTGAGCCGGGCCCCCTCTGCCCACTCCTGTCACACTGTGGGTACAGGACACAAGCATGTCTGATCTCAGGCCATCGTCAGCACCTTCCAGTCCACTCCCAAAAGCCCCTCTCCACCAGTGCAGCTGGGGTGGCCGGCTAGGCTATGGAGGGGCAGTCCTGTGTCTCCTGCCCATAGTCTAGCCGGCCAATCTGCCCAGTTCTTCCCTTACTCCAGTGAGTGGGCCATCAAGAAAGTCAAGAGTGCCATCAAAGTCAGGAGGACCATCTTGGCCCTCCTTCCTTGGCCCCCACACCAGCAGGAAGCCTGGGACAAGATGGTCAGCAGGTACCTGAGGGGTGGGTAGGGAGCTCAGTCTGCAAGAGCGCGGGTCCTGCTTTTAGTCTAATGTGAGGTGAGCTCCTCACGAGGCTCTGGGAGATCTCACTTGTGTCTCCTGTGACTGGGGCTGTGTGGCACACGACCTGGACGTGCCTGGAAGAGGGAGAGAGAGGGAGGGAGAGACAGCGAGACTCTCAGAGAAGCTGATGTACAGACTACAGGTGGGAGAGATAAGTGCGGGGCTCCTAGAAGGACAGACAGACAGCAAACCGGATCGCCACCCCATCTTGGCCCTCATGAGAGATAAGCCCATCTCAGAGAGGACCCAGGAAGACTCTGCTCCCAGGATATCTTTGCTGACAGCCCTATAGACCCCTCCTTGTTCCCACTCCTTGTTCAGAGGAGGAAAGGGAACCCAGAGGCAGACAGAGCTGCTCTGGCTTATACTGTGGGTGTCTAGAACCCTGACCTGCAGACCCCAGTCCTGCCCTGGGTTCTACCTCAGTGCCTTTCCACCACTCAGTTGTCCTCATCTGCAAAATGGGAGCATTGGACCAGAAGGTTGTGGATGCCCCTTCTGGCTTGAATACCTAGAGTCTTAGAACCCAGCCCTCCAAGTCGCTGGGGGTCCAGCAGGAGTTCTGGGAGATCCAGAGTCCCTTCTCTTTCTCTGTTCTCATCACTCAGCACTGGACTCTTTTTAAAAATCATCTCTGTCGGGGCTTCCCTGGTGGTCCAGTGGGTAGAGAGTCCACCTTGCAGTGCAAAGGGCACCGGTTCAATCCCCCGGTCCAGGAAAATCTTATGGCGGATTGGCTGGACCGGTGTGACCAATTACTAGCCGGCGCTCAGGAGCACATGTGCCCAGAGCTGGTGCTCTGCAACGGGAGGGTCCCTTGCAATGGGAGGTCCACACAGGCCAAGGAATAAAGATGGATGAAAATAAATAAATAAATACATAAACAAACAAACCAATAAAAGAGGCCAAATTTTAAAAACAAAAAAATCATCTCTGTCAATTACAGAAGTCATCCTCTGTCAGCCTGTTAACTGATCTCAAACAGCACCAAAGTGACAAGGTGGAAGCTGAAAGGTCTCCCCCGCCAGCCTGTCTTCGTGAGGAGTCCTGAGGTCTGTAGAGGCGAGCAAGCCCTCTGCTGCCTCTCCACGCACCCCCAAAAATCGGGAGAACCTCGAGTCCCCCCCTGCTTTTAGTCTAATGTGAGGTAGCTGATGGAGATCTCACTTGTGTCTCCTGTGACTGGGGCTGTGTGGCACACGACCTGGACGTGCCTGGAAGAGGAGAGAGAGGGAGGAGAGACAGCGAGACTCTCAGAGAAGCTGATGTACAGACTACAGGTGGGAGAGATAAGTGCGGGCTCCTAGAAGGACAGACAGACAGCAAACCGGATCGCCACCCCATCTTGGCCCTCATGAGAGATAAGCCCATCTCAGAGAGGACCCAGGAAGACTCTGCTCCCAGGATATCTTTGCTGACAGCCCTATAGACCCCTCCTTGTTCCCACTCCTTGTTCAGAGGAGGAAAGGGAACCCAGAGGCAGACAGAGCTGCTCTGGCTTATACTGTGGGTGTCTAGAACCCTGACCTGCAGACCCCAGTCCTGCCCTGGGTTCTACCTCAGTGCCTTTCCACCACTCAGTTGTCCTCATCTGCAAAATGGGAGCATTGGACCAGAAGGTTGTGGATGCCCCTTCTGGCTTGAATACCTAGAGTCTTAGAACCCAGCCCTCCAAGTCGCTGGGGGTCCAGCAGGAGTTCTGGGAGATCCAGAGTCCCTTCTCTTTCTCTGTTCTCATCACTCAGCACTGGACTCTTTTTAAAAATCATCTCTGTCGGGGCTTCCCTGGTGGTCCAGTGGGTAGAGAGTCCACCTTGCAGTGCAAAGGGCACCGGTTCAATCCCCCGGTCCAGGAAAATCTTATGGCGGATTGGCTGGACCGGTGTGACCAATTACTAGCCGGCGCTCAGGAGCACATGTGCCCAGAGCTGGTGCTCTGCAACGGGAGGGTCCCTTGCAATGGGAGGTCCACACAGGCCAAGGAATAAAGATGGATGAAAATAAATAAATAAATACATAAACAAACAAACCAATAAAAGAGGCCAAATTTTAAAAACAAAAAAATCATCTCTGTCAATTACAGAAGTCATCCTCTGTCAGCCTGTTAACTGATCTCAAACAGCACCAAAGTGACAAGGTGGAAGCTGAAAGGTCTCCCCCGCCAGCCTGTCTTCGTGAGGAGTCCTGAGGTCTGTAGAGGCGAGCAAGCCCTCTGCTGCCTCTCCACGCACCTCTTCCCGCAGAGTCAAGGAGTGGGTGAGCCTCGGGAGAACCTCGAGTCCAGCCCCGCCCGCCCCGCCCTGAGCAGCCCTCTCCTCCCACGTCAGCACCCCGCGCGGAGCCCAGGGACAGGGGCACCGCATCCCATCCTGTCTGCCTTGGATGCCGCAGAGTGACAGCTGTTCAGCATTTAATTACGGACGGGCTGCGGCTATGCCGATCCATGAATAAAATTACCGTTGTTCTGCAATGCAAATACCGCGGCACCAGTCTGTGAGGGGCTTGTGTTGATTGGCTGGGTTTTTTTAATGAGAAAAGTTTTATTACATTTTAAAGAACATTAGTGATGATGAAACGCACACACCTAAAGATTTATGTATCTCCGCCAACAAGTAACAGGGAGAAAGGAAGTTATTTATAACTAAAAATATGGCTCCTGCCCATCTGATTGCGTTGTTTTAGGGAACAGAGCATTTTTTTAGCTGATAATTGTTTTAAGGATGAATGTGGAATCTCAAGAACTAGAATACCTGAAGTGGCTTTAAAAGGCAAAAGCCCGAGCTAAGATCAGGGTAAGCTGACCTTACCTAGGAGAGAGAGAGAAGGCTTCCCTAGTGGCTCAGTGGTAAAGAACCCACCTGGGGCTTCCCTGGTGGTCCAGTGGGTAAGGACACCGCCTTGCAGGGCAAGGGGCGCCGGTTCGATCCCTGGCCTGGGAAGATCCCACATGCCGCGGAGCGACTGGACCAATGTGTCCAATTACCAAGCTGGAGCTCTGGAGCGCATGCGCCCAGAGTCAGCGCTCTGCAACAACAGACGCCACCGCGATGGGAGGCCCACACCCGCTGAAGAACAAAGATGGATGAAAATGAACAAATGAAAGACCAATAGAAGTGGCCTGCCTGCTCCCCTTCCTCCCCACCCCACCCCCCTCAAAAAGATAAATAAATAAATCTTTAAAAAAAAAAAAGAACCCACCTGCAAGGCAGTAGCTACAGGTGATGCAGGTTCCATCCCTGGATCAGGAAGAAACTCTGGAGAATGGAGAATCTCATGCATAGAGGAGCCTGGTGGGCTACAGTCCATGGGGTCACAAAGAGTCAGAAAAGACTGAAGGAACTCAGCAGCAGCAGCAGGGCAGGGTCTGAAGGAAGAGGGCTTGACTTCACTGGGGCATGTGAGGATAAGAAGATGTTATGGGATTTCCCTGGTGGCCCAGTGGCTAAGAAGCCACACTTCCGGAGCAGCAGGCAAGGCATAGGACCAATCCCTGGTTGGAGAACTAAGATCCCACATGAGGCGGGGTGCAGCCAAAAACAAAGGAAGAAGAAGGCATTAAGGACATTGGGTGTTGGGAGAAGTCAGTCATTTTCAGGTGTCTGATGGGTACAAGTTCCGCCATGAATGTGGGAGCAGACCAACCTCCTGCTGTCAGAGCCACCACCAGGTATAGATATATCTCCTCTGCTGTGTTGGAACATTTCCCTTCAGAGTGCTGGATGTATCCAAGCTCTGTATGACTATAAACCTCATCTGAGCCACAGTGGGATGATAACACAAACTTTTGGGGTCAAAGATCTGAATTCATACAGATTTTGAACCCAGACCATCTGATTCCATGTCCCTTTCACTTAGAGAATGGAGATTCCCGAGCAAGATGGGCATTTCCAGACGGATGAGCCTGGGAGACGGCGCCTCCCGCACTGAGTTTTCCCTGCAGATCCTTCTCTCTGGGGACACAGCTGAACTCCACACAGCAGAGCAGAGAGGAAGGGTCTTTCAGCTGGCACAGGTCTCTGGCTCCACACAGAACTGACCTGACCTCAGCTTAGCCTCCTTGGTGCCTCCATTTGCTGATTCATTCCACCAACATATAATTACTGAGGGCTTGCCACCAGCTAGGCTCCTGGCACATCCACAGGGAAAGAAGAGAGCCTGTGCTTTCCAAAGGGGTTTCTCACGTATGGCAGAGACCATGGAGCCATGTTACATGACAGCGTGAGCAGGACAGCTGTGGAGGTAGGGATGCCCGGCTCAGGAACAGCAAAGGACAGGGGCCCAGTTCCAGCTCTGCCTGGTGGGGACGGGACCTCAGAGAAGGGCCACCCAAGCCAGCCTGGAGGGATACGCTGGAGTCAGGAGCAGGCACCCCTGCCCTGGATCGGGAAAAACTGAATGGAGATCCAGGGGGCCTGGTGGGCTACAGTCCATGGGGTCACAAAGAGTCAGAAAAGACTGAAGGAACTCAGCAGCAGCAGGGCAGGGTCTGAAGGAAGAGGGCTTGACTTCACTGGGGCATGTGAGGATAAGAAGATGTTATGGGATTTCCCTGGTGGCCCAGTGGCTAAGAAGCCACACTTCCGGAGCAGCAGGCAAGGCATAGGACCAATCCCTGGTTGGAGAACTAAGATCCCACATGAGGCGGGGTGCAGCCAAAAACAAAGGAAGAAGAAGGCATTAAGGACATTGGGTGTTGGGAGAAGTCAGTCATTTTCAGGTGTCTGATGGGTACAAGTTCCGCCATGAATGTGGGAGCAGACCAACCTCCTGCTGTCAGAGCCACCACCAGGTATAGATATATCTCCTCTGCTGTGTTGGAACATTTCCCTTCAGAGTGCTGGATGTATCCAAGCTCTGTATGACTATAAACCTCATCTGAGCCACAGTGGGATGATAACACAAACTTTTGGGGTCAAAGATCTGAATTCATACAGATTTTGAACCCAGACCATCTGATTCCATGTCCCTTTCACTTAGAGAATGGAGATTCCCGAGCAAGATGGGCATTTCCAGACGGATGAGCCTGGGAGACGGCGCCTCCCGCACTGAGTTTTCCCTGCAGATCCTTCTCTCTGGGGACACAGCTGAACTCCACACAGCAGAGCAGAGAGGAAGGGTCTTTCAGCTGGCACAGGTCTCTGGCTCCACACAGAACTGACCTGACCTCAGCTTAGCCTCCTTGGTGCCTCCATTTGCTGATTCATTCCACCAACATATAATTACTGAGGGCTTGCCACCAGCTAGGCTCCTGGCACATCCACAGGGAAAGAAGAGAGCCTGTGCTTTCCAAAGGGGTTTCTCACGTATGGCAGAGACCATGGAGCCATGTTACATGACAGCGTGAGCAGGACAGCTGTGGAGGTAGGGATGCCCGGCTCAGGAACAGCAAAGGACAGGGGCCCAGTTCCAGCTCTGCCTGGTGGGGACGGGGACCTCAGAGAAGGGGCCACCCAAGCCAGCCTGGAGGGATACGCTGGAGTCAGGAGCAGGCACCCCTGCCTTGAGGTCTGGGAAGGGAGGAAGACGAGGAGTCCCTGGAGCAAGGAGTTGGGGGGTGGGCTGTCCCTGAGGGGGCTATTGGGAGTGAAGTGAGCATAAGGCCAAGGTGCTGGGCTTGTTCTGGAGGGCACTCCTGCAGCTCAGAGCCAAGGCTCAGAGGGACCTGGATGTTGCCCTGATTAGAGGGGAAGGATACTGGAGAGACGGTGTTGGCCGAAAGTAAACTTTTGTTTTAGGTGTGAAGGATTCTTTCACAAAAGAAAGAACTCAGGATGGGGAGGAGATGGGAGAGAAGTTCAAGAGGGAAGGGACATAGGTTTTCCTATGACTGATTCATGTTGATGTTTGGCAGTAAACAACAAAACTATGTAAAGCTATTATCCTTCAATTCAAAAAAGGAAAAAAAGAAAAACCCTCATTTTACACAAATAAACAATTCCAGTTTTTTATAGAAGATTATTTGACTTAATTTCAATATACAGTCATAAAAAAAGAAATATAAACTATAGAAATGACAGTATATACATTACCAAATTGAACCCACACCCACTTCCAGACTTCAAGAGTGCTGGGAAGTCCCATATTAACAGTCATCTGGAGTTTCAGCTGGGAAAGGGTCCCATGCACTCCATGGGTGAGACCTCAGATTGCACTTTGGGAATTCCTGCTCATAACCACAGGTCACAAACTAGTACTTTAATCAGCTTGCATGCAAAAATACTGTTCCTTGAATCAAAGCTGTCTGTTTCCCTTGTGAGGTCTCTGGCTCCACACAGAACTGACCTGACCTCAGCTTAGCCTCCTTGGTGCCTCCATTTGCTGATTCATTCCACCAACATATAATTACTGAGGGCTTGCCACCAGCTAGGCTCCTGGCACATCCACAGGGAAAGAAGAGAGCCTGTGCTTTCCAAAGGGGTTTCTCACGTATGGCAGAGACCATGGAGCCATGTTACATGACAGCGTGAGCAGGACAGCTGTGGAGGTAGGGATGCCCGGCTCAGGAACAGCAAAGGACAGGGGCCCAGTTCCAGCTCTGCCTGGTGGGGACGGGGACCTCAGAGAAGGGGCCACCCAAGCCAGCCTGGAGGGATACGCTGGAGTCAGGAGCAGGCACCCCTGCCTTGAGGTCTGGGAAGGGAGGAAGACGAGGAGTCCCTGGAGCAAGGAGTTGGGGGGTGGGCTGTCCCTGAGGGGGCTATTGGGAGTGAAGTGAGCATAAGGCCAAGGTGCTGGGCTTGTTCTGGAGGGCACTCCTGCAGCTCAGAGCCAAGGCTCAGAGGGACCTGGATGTTGCCCTGATTAGAGGGGAAGGATACTGGAGAGACGGTGTTGGCCGAAAGTAAACTTTTGTTTTAGGTGTGAAGGATTCTTTCACAAAAGAAAGAACTCAGGATGGGGAGGGAGATGGGAGAGAAGTTCAAGAGGGAAGGGACATAGGTTTTCCTATGACTGATTCATGTTGATGTTTGGCAGTAAACAACAAAACTATGTAAAGCTATTATCCTTCAATTCAAAAAAGGAAAAAAAGAAAAAAAAACCCCTCATTTTACACAAATAAACAATTCCAGTTTTTTATAGAAGATTATTTGACTTAATTTCAATATACAGTCATAAAAAAAGAAATATAAACTATAGAAATGACAGTATATACATTACCAAATTGAACCCACACCCACTTCCAGACTTCAAGAGTGCTGGGAAGTCCCATATTAACAGTCATCTGGAGTTTCAGCTGGGAAAGGGTCCCATGCACTCCATGGGTGAGACCTCAGATTGCACTTTGGGAATTCCTGCTCATAACCACAGGTCACAAACTAGTACTTTAATCAGCTTGCATGCAAAAAAAATGCAGCACTGGTCTCTCTTTGACTATCACAATGCTGTCTGTTTCCCCTTGTGAGTCATAAGACTTCTTAGACCCCTGGCGATTGGCCAGACCTGCAGGGGCTCAAGACTTCTAAGATCCACTTTCTTTCTTATCTAAAGTGCTGCCTATCTTGCTAATAGCAATGGGTGCACTTGCAGGCATGCACAGGGTCCAGGCAGTATCCAGGAAGGTCAGAAGCAGGTCAGAGGCTTGCTCTCCTGCTTCTGAAGCCTGAACAAGACTTCCTCCATTATCATTTCCCTAACAGAGGGACAGTGTGTGTGAAAAATAGAAGACAGAACCATTGTTTTCTGCTTCCTTTCCTTGAAGGCCAGGGCTTCCCAGGTGGCTCAGACAGTAAATAATCTTCCTGCAATGCAGAAGACCCAAGTTCGATACCTGAGTCAGGAAGATTTCCTGGAGAAGGAAGTACCTACCCACTCCAGTATTCTTGCCTGAAGAATCCCGTGGACAGAAGAGCCTGGAGGGCTATAGTCCGTGGGGTTGCAAAGAGTCAGACACAATCGAACAACTAACTCTTTCTCTTGGAGGTCAGCCAAGTCAGGGTGTCTCTTGTCCATTCATCCAAGGGCCCTCATCCTGGAATGAGAAGGCAGAGGAAGACAGGGCAGGAATCCCAAACCAGCTTTGGCATGTGTGTGCATACAGCCTGGTTCCTATGCATGGGCTTATCTGCGTGCCTGTCTCCACATACACGTGAGTGCATGCCTCCACATGCTTGTGTTTATGCTGTGCATGAGTGAAAATGTGTCTGGGATGCTCTTCTCTGTGAGAGCCCATGCACCCGTGGTGGCGTGTGCATCTCTCATGGGTGAGCATGCATGCTTCTGAGTGTGCTCCTGGGTGCCATTGTGGATTTGTGCATGTGTGTGTGTGCGTACATGTTCACCAGAGGATCCATGTCTAGACCAGACACAATTTTTTTTGTTTTAATAAAGTCTGACACTGTGGAGCTGACGCAGTCTGACACCACCACCCTTGGAGCTTCTCAAACGAATCTCACAGTTCTGCACACCGCTCATGCCCTTGGGCAGCTCGTGTTGCTGAGGCCTCCTTGGTGAGAAGAAGAAATGCAAAATGAAATAGCAGCACAGTCTCCTGGGACTAACCAGGCCAGGCTCGGGAGGCAGTGGGGGGTGAGAGAGCATCCAAGGACAGTCAGGTGCCCAGGGGCAGCCTCTGTGGCCACACAGAGAAGGGACACAGACGCCTGTGTGTCTGTGTGTGTGCACACAGGTGTGTGCGGTGCAGGTGTGCACCGACATGGACATGTGGGCACAGGCACATCTGTGCGGGGGTGTGTACACAGGTAAGACTATTGGTGCCTATATTTGTGTATGCTCATGAGCTCCATTTCCTGACACAGGGACACTGGTCTGTCGTATCTAGCTCTTGGCAACCCCATGGACTATAGTCCACCAGGCTTGTCTGTCCACGGATTCTACAGGCAAGAATACTGATATACTAGTGGGCAGCCTTTCCCTTCTCCCAGGGATCTTCCCAATCCAGGGATCAAAGCCAGGTCTCCCACATTGCAGGCAGACTCTTTACCACGGAGCCACCCGGGAAGCCCCTTGGTTGACCACAGAATTATGCAAAGTTGCATCCAAGGAGGATGGGGAAGGGATGGGACACAGGTCTGCCCCTGCCCCTCATCCCCACGCTGGCCCTCTGGTCTGCCAGCGTCAGTTCTGTGCAGGGACCAGACTGTGTTGAGGGTGAAGAGCTTGCCCGGTGGGTGCGGGACGTCCACCAGTACCCCGCCCCATGCCGCAGTGGAATGAGAACTCACTGGCTATTCTGGAGACCTGTTCTGTTCTTAATGGCTTGTTGGGGATCCACAGGGCCTACAAGTTCAGGGTTGTTACCAGATCTGGGCAGCTGAGTCCCTTGAGCCCCCTTTCACTTCCTTCATTCAAGCAGAAGGAGGGGGAGGGGCTGGGAACTGGAGGGTGGTGAAGCATTTAGAGATTGACTGGAACCTGACAATTTTGGTGAAGACGGCCAGGTTGTAGGCCGGGTAGTGTGTGGGAGAGGAGTCAGAGAGACACAAGTGAGAGTTATCGGGCAGCTGGACCAGAGGTAAGGGGGACACGTGCCTAGGCAGGATTCTCTTCTCTGCACAGGTGCCCCTTTACCCACACCAGTGCTGTGAGCTCAGTTCACAGCCAGGAAACCAAAGCTCAGAGAGGTTATGCACCTGCCTGTGGCCTACACTGGGGTTAGCGAACCCCACAGCACCGCCTCCTCCATGCAGCCCTCCTCTCCTGCCAGTCCAGTCAGACAGCAGGGCCCAACCAACACTTCAGGGTCCTGAAGCCTTCCAGCTCAAGGTCCAGAGATGGGGAGACATCCGGGAGTAGACCCTGAGCTCCTGCAGTATTGGCAAAAAAGCACAAGGTTGTTCTTTGATCTCAGCCCAGGCCACACATCCCTGTTGGCAGCATGGTCTGCTTTTGCTAATTTTGTTTTGAGGGGAAGAAAGAAAAATGCTTTATTTTGAATTTTAGGAAAAGGGTGGAGCTCTGGGCTGCATTCCAGGATTCAGAAGCTCTGAGCCAAGAAGACCCTGACTCAGGGCCCCAAAGAAGAGCCTAAATCACATTTGACATGGTTGTAAAGGGGTGAAAAACTGGGTATAAATAAGTCCCTCAAAGTCATTATTGTGTGTGTATGTGCATATGCTGGGAAAATAGAAGGCAGAAGGAGAAAGGGAAGACAGAGGACAAGATGGTTGGATGGCATCACCGATTCAATGGACATGAGTTTGAGCAAGCTCTGGGAGATGGTGAAGGACCAGGAAGCCTGGCGTGCTGCTGTCCATGGAGTCACAAAGAGTCAGACACAACTAAGCAACTGAACTGAACTAATGTGTGCATATGTGCATGCATACTATATTAATATATGCATATATTAATATGTGTATATATTGCACATGTATTTGTGTATATACTCACATATAAAATTATATACACATATGTTTTCATGTAGATTTATGTATATAAAATATATACACATCTATAGGTCTGTGTATCCATGTATGTGCATATATGTGGGTGTGTGTATAGATAATTTATTATTCCTAGATGAGTCTGGAACAAGATTAGTTTCATGGGGTAAACCTAAATAGTACAGTGGTCTTTTATTTCCCCTCGGAAGAGGTATTCTTATCCACTGATGTTCTTTAGTGAAAGCTGGAGCTTGAGGTAAGAAGGTAACCCCAACCTGAGGCCCCCTGCATTCTGAAGAGACCCAGCACACATCACTATAAATACAGAATTTGATTTCACCCTAACGTAGTGATTTGACCCAAGGAGACTGTGTTGGAGCAGGAGTCAGAGTGACGATTTCTATTATAATAAATAAGGCCTAAGCACCACTTATTGATCACATCCACGTGTGCCAGGCTCTGTTCTAAGGGCTTCACACGAGATCGATTGTCCTAATTAATTCAAGGCCTAGAACCAGAGGTAGGTTGCTGTTATTTTCCTGTCTTCAGAGAAAGAAGCTGAGCTTTCTTTAGCTCCACATTTCCCAGATACATACCCTCCACTTCATTATATAAAAAAATTTTTTTGCTCCTTATGAAAGTTTCACTGGAGTAATGATGATTTACCAACATCTTTTGCTATTGACATGTGTGGTTAAAAGGTACCCAGACCATATCTTGGGCATGAGATGTGTGAAGGGTAGGTAAGGGAAGAGTCTCAGCTCTCCCTCCCTGGAATGAAAACATACAAAAAAGAACAAAAATCAGGGAACTCCTGCTGTAACGCAAGGAAAGCAACAGCCACATTTTATAGGCTTCAAGGAGTTTCTGCCAGGAGCTGGGCAGCTGAGACCAGGGTGAGGTGGTGGCCTGAAGGAGACCTGCAACCCCTTTCCTGGGTATGGAAAGGAGCAAGAGAAAACAAGGCATTGGGACCTCCCTGATGGTCCAGTAGTGAAGCCTTTGCCTTCCAATGCAGGGCACGTAGGTTTGCTCCCTTCTTGGGCAAGTAAGACTCCACATGCCTCGCGGCCAAAACACCGAAACATAAAACAGAAGTAACACTGTAACCCATTTAATAAAGACTAAAACTGGCCCACATCAAAACACCTTTAGTGGGCTTCCCCTGGTGGTCCAATGGGTAAGGACACCGCCTTGCAGTGCAAGGGGCGCCGGTTCGATCCCTGGCCTGGGAAAATCCCATGTGCCGCGGAGCAGCTGGACTGATGTGTCCAATCACCGAGCTCTGGAGCTCAGAGCGCACGCGCCCAGAGCCAGTGCTCTGCAACAACAGAGGCCACCGCGATGGGAGGCCCACAGGAGCCAAGAAACGAAGACGAATGAAAATAGAGAAATGAAAGACCAATAGAAGTGGCCCGCCCACTCCCCTCCCTCCCCAACCCGAGCCCCGCCCAAAGTAAATAAATAAATAAATCTTTAAAAAAAAAAAAAAAAAAAAACACCTTTAGTGAACTCGATTATTAGAGAAGTGCGCTGTCAGGGAAGTCACGAAGAAGCTGATGGAGCACCGCACACGCCTTTCCTCTCCAGGTGAGGCAGGCAGCACACTCACTCCTAGGGGAGACTCTGGCCAGTGCCCACCCCGTCTCATGGACTTTCAGAGGCCCCGGCTGCAGGGCTGTGAGCATGATCTTGGTTGCACCAAGAAGTCGCCCTGGGGTGCTCGAACCTGGTTTTCTGGATTTGGCCATCTACTTGTGTTGAAGAATTCCTTCCTGAACCCTCTGACGTCAAGGGGTACAAAGAGGCATGAGCACTTTTTGTCCCCATGGACCACCAGCCTCGAAAAACCCAGAAAAGCTGCATCTTCACACCAGGCAGAACTCTGTGGCCAAGGCTCTTTTCCATCCGTCCCTTGTCCACAGAATTGGGCTGAATTGGCCCTCAGGGACCCTGTCCTGAACAAGAGGGCTACACCGCACTCACACAATGGGATGGAGTGTGACCAACTTGGCCGGCAGAGATCTAGCTTAAGAGTGAACTTGGCTGGAGAGCACCTGAAGAAAAGGTGAACAGGGCAGAGCAGCATATTTTAATACTATCAAGGAAGGTGAAAAAAATATGGCTTTTGAAAATACTCTGAGAACAGATGAAGTTTGTTTGTTTCAGAATGAAAATATTCACCCTGAAAACTAAGAGATGGAGAAAGAATGCAACAAACTGTAATTCAAATGGAGCTGGATGTTGGGCAAACTGTCCAAGGACACAAATAGCATTGCAGCAGACTTCCTTTTTTTTGTCTTTTAAACTGTATTTGTTTATTTTTAGTTGAAGGGTAATTGCTTTGCAATACTGTGTTGGTTTCTTCATTATAGCAACATGAATCAGCCATAGGTGTACCTATGTCCCTCCTCCTGAACCTTCCTCCCATCTCCCACCCCATGCCACCCCTCTAGGTTGTTACAGAGTCCCTGTTTGAGTGGGAGCCCAAGAAAAAATGAAAATAGAGAAATGAAAGACCAATAGAAGTGGCCCGCCACCCCTCCCTCCCAACCCGAGCCGCCCAAAGTAAATAAATAAATAAATCTTTAAAAAAAAAAACACCTTTAGTGAACTCGATTATTAGAGAAGTGCGCTGTCAGGGAAGTCACGAAGAAGCTGATGGAGCACCGCACACGCCTTTCCTCTCCAGGTGAGGCAGGCAGCACACTCACTCCTAGGGGAGACTCTGGCCAGTGCCCACCCCGTCTCATGGACTTTCAGAGGCCCCGGCTGCAGGGCTGTGAGCATGATCTTGGTTGCACCAAGAAGTCGCCCTGGGGTGCTCGAACCTGGTTTTCTGGATTTGGCCATCTACTTGTGTTGAAGAATTCCTTCCTGAACCCTCTGACGTCAAGGGGTACAAAGAGGCATGAGCACTTTTTGTCCCCATGGACCACCAGCCTCGAAAAACCCAGAAAAGCTGCATCTTCACACCAGGCAGAACTCTGTGGCCAAGGCTCTTTTCCATCCGTCCCTTGTCCACAGAATTGGGCTGAATTGGCCCTCAGGGACCCTGTCCTGAACAAGAGGGCTACACCGCACTCACACAATGGGATGGAGTGTGACCAACTTGGCCGGCAGAGATCTAGCTTAAGAGTGAACTTGGCTGGAGAGCACCTGAAGAAAAGGTGAACAGGGCAGAGCAGCATATTTTAATACTATCAAGGAAGGTGAAAAAAATATGGCTTTTGAAAATACTCTGAGAACAGATGAAGTTTGTTTGTTTCAGAATGAAAATATTCACCCTGAAAACTAAGAGATGGAGAAAGAATGCAACAAACTGTAATTCAAATGGAGCTGGATGTTGGGCAAACTGTCCAAGGACACAAATAGCATTGCAGCAGACTTCCTTTTTTTTGTCTTTTAAACTGTATTTGTTTATTTTTAGTTGAAGGGTAATTGCTTTGCAATACTGTGTTGGTTTCTTCATTATAGCAACATGAATCAGCCATAGGTGTACCTATGTCCCCTCCCTCCTGAACCTTCCTCCCATCTCCCACCCCATGCCACCCCTCTAGGTTGTTACAGAGTCCCTGTTTGAGTTCTCTGAGTCATACAGCATATTCCCACTGGCTATCTATATTTTGCATATGATAGTGTATATGTTTCGATACGACTCTCTCCATTCCTCCCCCTCTCTCCTTCCCCCAATGCCCCAGGTCCGTAAGTCTGTTCTCTGCGTCTGGGTCTCCCTCCTCGTCCTGCAAATGAGGTCATCCATACCATCTTTCTAGATTTCCTATGTATGTGTTCATATGTGGCGTTTGTTTTTCTTTTTCTGACTTACTTCATTCTGTATAGTAGATTCTAGGTTCCCACAGCAGACTTTTGAAAGGCATCAGTGACAGTAAAAATCTGGAGAGGATCTGTGGACAGTCGACGCAATAATGTGGAAAGTGAGCTTGAGAGACTTTTTCATGATGCAGGGAAGAAGAAAAAAAAGGACAAGAGAAGTTAGAGGTAATCAGAGAGAAGACAACATCTCAGCATCTTTGGAGACAAGATACTGAAAGGAAGAGTGAGGAATTTAAGGAAAAACAGAACACAGTTAGCAGAAAAGAAAAAAATGCAAAAATAAAGTAGAAGAAAACCTAAAAAACTGAAGATCTACAGATATCAATCTGTAGGCTGAAAGGGTTCACTTCATACCAAGCAGAGTGAATGATCATCAAAAGAGAGCTGGTGGGACTTCCCTGGTGGTCAAATTAAGAATCCTCCTTGCAACACATGGGATGGAGGTTGGATCCCTGGACAGGGAAATAAGATCCCACATGCCGCAGAGCAACTAAGCCCACGTGAGGCAACTACCGAGCCCGTGTGCTCCAGAGCCTACACACCACAGCTAAGAGAGTCCACGCACCATAATGAAAGATCCCGCATGATGCAACAAAGATTCCACCTGCCGCAATTAAGACCTGACGTAGCCAAATAAATATTAAAAGAAGAGAGAGAGAGAGCTAGTGAAATGATCTAATCTCCTGAAGTAATGAATAAGAGGTACCCACAAAGATAGCAATCCCAGGCTGGCTATAGATTTTTTCCCCATACCCTTATGACCTTGTCCTCCTCGAGTGGACCCTTATCCTAAACTTTCAAGATTTATTTATTTATTTATTTATTTATTTTGGGCGGGGGTCGGGTTGGGGAGGGAGGGGAGCGGGCGGGTCACTTCTATTGGTCTTTCATTTCTCCGTCTTCATCCGTCTTTGTTCTTTGGCTCCCGCGGGCCTCCCATCTCGGTGGCGTCTGTTGTCGCAGAGCGCCAGCTCTGGGCGCATGCGCTCCAGAGCTCCGGCTCGGTGACTGGACACATCAGTCCAGCCGCTCCGCGGCACGTGGGATCTTCCCAGACCAGGGCTCGAACCGGCGCCCCTTGCACTGCAAGGTGGTGTCCTTACCCACTGGACCACCAGGGGAAGCCCTATCCTAAACTTTCAATCTCTTTCTCCACTTTCTTCGTAACCCCTCCCTGCCCCTGCCAGAGCAGGTCCATCATCAGTCAATCCAGATGATACATACTTTGGCTTCCAAGGGCCCTGTCCTCAGGCTGCTCAGCAGTCCCAGGGAGTAGGAAGGTCCTCAGGGATCAGAGGCTGGCAGCATCCACAAGCTTTCCCAGTAGGGGGTTCCTATCTGCAAGTGAGATTTGGATAGACAGAGGAGAGAGACCCAACCTCTTGCAAATTCAGGCCAATCGATAAGCTCTGAACAGCAGAAGCCACATAACGATTGGGCCACATTTTAGACCAAATGGATATCCTGCTTTCCAGAGCTAGGAAGGCCTACTGAGAACTTGTCCAAGCTAAGCTGGATGACACCCAGTAGGGTTGCCACATCCCTGACCACACACCCTCCCCATGACCCAGGGAGACACCAGCCAGCCTCCTCTGCAATGACGGATGCCTGGAAAGATGAGAAACATAATTAAAATCTCAGGTGTTTTTTCCGAAGGGTCATTCGAGCTGGAGAGCCTAAATATCACACAGGGTATGAATGTGCTGCGTGTATTATTTTCACCATGGAAACGTCTAAGAACATTGACCTTTTCAGCTTCAATAAAAACGGATTTTCCTGTAGGACCTCTGACAGCAGCTGTGATCATGGGCGGGGCTGAAACTCAGTATTAAACACCAAAGAACAGAAAATGGAAGTGCCTTCCCTTGGCCTCCGAGGGTCTGTTTGCAGTTCGATACAGGCAAGTGTGTGGAGGCCTGAGACATGTTCAGAGAGGCCCCCTACGCCTCTTAAAGCCTAAAGGGTCAAGGAACCCTCCTAGCATCAAGGAAAGTCAAAGTGTAGGTCACTCAGTCGTGTCTGATTCTTTGCAACTCCAGGAACTGTAGCCCATCAGGCTCTTCTACCCATGGGATTCTCCGAGCAAGAATACTGAAGAGGTTAGCCATGCCCTTCTCAGGGGGATCTTCCCAACCCAGGGATTGAACCTGGGTCTCCTGCATGGCAAGCAGGTTATTTACCATCAGAGCCACCAGGAAAGTCCTGTTTCTTCTACTTGAATGAGCTTTTGCTGATGGCTATGTTTATGAACAAATGTGGTATGGTTATTCAAAATGAGTTTTTTGGGGGTGATATACATGTGACTGATCTGGGAACATGTATGTCTGTAAACAACAAAACTCTGTAAAAGTTAAAAGTAAAATAAAGGTTTAAAAAAAAATGAGTTTTTTCCTAGCTACATGTTTATAGATATATGAATAGCATCAGAAGTGGCTGTTATTCCTACATTCAGTTCAAGGGCAGGTTAGACTCAGAACAAAGTCACAATAGCATGCTGCTTTGGAATTGAGCAAGACTGCATACTGGCAGGCTTAGGATTCAGCATCCCCTGATGTAACGTGCCCAGGAGTCCCCAGACTTCCCACTTTGACCCCTCTTCCCTAATGCAACCCAGAGCTACACTTGCTTAAATGGATATCCTGCTTTCCAGAGCTAGGAAGGCCTACTGAGAACTTGTCCAAGCTAAGCTGGATGACACCCAGTAGGGTTGCCACATCCCTGACCACACACCCTCCCCATGACCCAGGGAGACACCAGCCAGCCTCCTCTGCAATGACGGATGCCTGGAAAGATGAGAAACATAATTAAAATCTCAGGTGTTTTTTCCGAAGGGTCATTCGAGCTGGAGAGCCTAAATATCACACAGGGTATGAATGTGCTGCGTGTATTATTTTCACCATGGAAACGTCTAAGAACATTGACCTTTTCAGCTTCAATAAAAACGGATTTTCCTGTAGGACCTCTGACAGCAGCTGTGATCATGGGCGGGGCTGAAACTCAGTATTAAACACCAAAGAACAGAAAATGGAAGTGCCTTCCCTTGGCCTCCGAGGGTCTGTTTGCAGTTCGATACAGGCAAGTGTGTGGAGGCCTGAGACATGTTCAGAGAGGCCCCCTACGCCTCTTAAAGCCTAAAGGGTCAAGGAACCCTCCTAGCATCAAGGAAAGTCAAAGTGTAGGTCACTCAGTCGTGTCTGATTCTTTGCAACTCCAGGAACTGTAGCCCATCAGGCTCTTCTACCCATGGGATTCTCCGAGCAAGAATACTGAAGAGGTTAGCCATGCCCTTCTCAGGGGGATCTTCCCAACCCAGGGATTGAACCTGGGTCTCCTGCATGGCAAGCAGGTTATTTACCATCAGAGCCACCAGGAAAGTCCTGTTTCTTCTACTTGAATGAGCTTTTGCTGATGGCTATGTTTATGAACAAATGTGGTATGGTTATTCAAAATGAGTTTTTTGGGGGTGATATACATGTGACTGATCTGGGAACATGTATGTCTGTAAACAACAAAACTCTGTAAAAGTTAAAAGTAAAATAAAGGTTTAAAAAAAAATGAGTTTTTTCCTAGCTACATGTTTATAGATATATGAATAGCATCAGAAGTGGCTGTTATTCCTACATTCAGTTCAAGGGCAGGTTAGACTCAGAACAAAGTCACAATAGCATGCTGCTTTGGAATTGAGCAAGACTGCATACTGGCAGGCTTAGGATTCAGCATCCCCTGATGTAACGTGCCCAGGAGTCCCCAGACTTCCCACTTTGACCCCTCTTCCCCTAATGCAACCCAGAGCTGACGATCTTGCTATTCATTACTTGGCCACGCTGGTGGACAAACCCTTGCAAACCTCCTGTTTCATCAATTCCTCTGACTACGGCAGCCAATACATAAAAGAACACTATGGGGCTTCCCCTGGTGGTCCAGTGGGTAAGGACACCGCCTTGCAGTGCAAGGGGCGCCGTTTCGAGCCCTGGCCTGGGAAGATCCCACGTGCCGTGGAGCGGCTGGACTGATGTGTCCAATTACCGAGCCGTAGCTCTGGGGCGCATGCGCCCAGAGCCAGCGCTCTGCGACGACTGAGGCCACCGCGATGGGAGGCCCACAGGAGCCAAAGAACAGACGGATGAAAATAGAGAAATGAAAGACCAATAGAAGTGGCCCGCCCGTCCCCCTCCCTCCCCACCCCACCCCTCAAAAAAGATAAATAAATAAAAAAATAAAAAAATAAAGAACTTAACATTTGTACAGGATCACAGGGAAATGGAAACTTCAGATGTTATTCAAAAAAAAAAAAAAAAGAACACTATGGCCGTCGAATGGTAACAGTGTTTCCTTGCACTGGAATAAGGAGTTTAGCAGTAGCAAAAACTTGGAGGGAGTTTCCATGAAAAACTAGTGGCTTGGGACTTCCCTGGTGGTCCAGTAGTTAAGAATCTGTCTTCCAATGCAGGGGATGAGGGTCTAATCTCTAGTCAGGGAACTAAGACCCCACATTCAGTAGGCAGCTAATGAGCTTTTGCTGATGGCTATGTTTATGAACAAATGTGGTATGGTTATTCAAAATGAGTTTTTTGGGGGTGATATACATGTGACTGATCTGGGAACATGTATGTCTGTAAACAACAAAACTCTGTAAAAGTTAAAAGTAAAATAAAGGTTTAAAAAAAAATGAGTTTTTTCCTAGCTACATGTTTATAGATATATGAATAGCATCAGAAGTGGCTGTTATTCCTACATTCAGTTCAAGGGCAGGTTAGACTCAGAACAAAGTCACAATAGCATGCTGCTTTGGAATTGAGCAAGACTGCATACTGGCAGGCTTAGGATTCAGCATCCCCTGATGTAACGTGCCCAGGAGTCCCCAGACTTCCCACTTTGACCCCTCTTCCCCTAATGCAACCCAGAGCTGACGATCTTGCTATTCATTACTTGGCCACGCTGGTGGACAAACCCTTGCAAACCTCCTGTTTCATCAATTCCTCTGACTACGGCAGCCAATACATAAAAGAACACTATGGGGCTTCCCCTGGTGGTCCAGTGGGTAAGGACACCGCCTTGCAGTGCAAGGGGCGCCGTTTCGAGCCCTGGCCTGGGAAGATCCCACGTGCCGTGGAGCGGCTGGACTGATGTGTCCAATTACCGAGCCGTAGCTCTGGGGCGCATGCGCCCAGAGCCAGCGCTCTGCGACGACTGAGGCCACCGCGATGGGAGGCCCACAGGAGCCAAAGAACAGACGGATGAAAATAGAGAAATGAAAGACCAATAGAAGTGGCCCGCCCGTCCCCCTCCCTCCCCACCCCACCCCTCAAAAAAGATAAATAAAAAAAAAAATAAAAAAATAAAGAACTTAACATTTGTACAGGATCACAGGGAAATGGAAACTTCAGATGTTATTCAAAAAAAAAAAAAAAAGAACACTATGGCCGTCGAATGGTAACAGTGTTTCCTTGCACTGGAATAAGGAGTTTAGCAGTAGCAAAAACTTGGAGGGAGTTTCCATGAAAAACTAGTGGCTTGGGACTTCCCTGGTGGTCCAGTAGTTAAGAATCTGTCTTCCAATGCAGGGGATGAGGGTCTAATCTCTAGTCAGGGAACTAAGACCCCACATTCAGTAGGCAGCTAAGCTCATACATCACAACTCCTGAGCTCCTGTGCTCTAGACTCTGTACACCACAACTAGAGAGCCCATGTGCCCCAACTACTGAGCCCAAGCACTCTGGAGCCCACATGCCACAACGACAGAGAAGCCATGTGCCACAGTGAAAGACCCCATGTGCCACAACTATGACCCAATGCAGCCAGATAAATAAGTAAATATTAAAAAAAAAAAAAACAGCCAAACAAAACAGTGGCTTGACCTCTGGCATCTTCTCCCCATCCCAACCCAGCCACCATGAAAGTAAAACAATTTTAAAAGGTATGAACTGACAAGGACAAAGACAAATGAAGGAATAGTAGCAATGAGGGGTTTCAATGCATTTTGGAAGGCACAAAATAGAAGGAGGAGTGCATTCTGATCGAGTGAGCGGAGCAAAGTAAGTAACATCACAGGTACATTGAAGCGGGGTGCTGGTGAGCATAAGTCCATTAACCACAGATGGCCAGGCTTAATAGTGGAGGGGCTTGGGCTGGGCTTGGGGGGTTAGGGTGATTAAAGCAAGGAGGATGGGTAGTATCATTGAAGATGGCAGGGTAGAAAGCTACAGGAATCGGCCCCTCCATCCAAACAACTCTCAAGCTAGTTGGAGCTCTCTGAAGCAATCATTTTGGAACTCTGAAACCTGGTTGAACACTTGCGGTTCCCAGGGGAGAACTTGATGAAGAGGCTGGTAAGTTCTGGTAAATTCTCACTTTTTACATAGTAGTTACCATTTTCCAGCCACCAGCCCACGTCCCGCAATGACTAAAGCCCATGTGACCTAGAGCCCAAGTTTCACAGCCCGAGAAGTCACCACCACAAGAAGCCTGCTCACCTCAACTAGAGAGGAGCCCCCACCCGTGCAACTAGAGAAGAGCCTGTGGCCACAGTGGAAACCCAGAAGAGCCAAAAATAAATAAAGAGAAGTTAAGCCATTAATAACGCTAGAGAGAAAAAAAAGGTTGGATAGGAAAGGAGATGACATGATGATATATATATATATATATTTTTTTTTTTTTTAATCGTGGCCTCTTTTTTATTGGTCCTTCATGTATTTATTTTCATCCACTCTTATTCTTTGGCCTCTGTGGGCCTGCCATTGCAGTGGCCTCTCTCACTGCAGAGCACCGGATCTGGGAATATGTGCTCCAGAGCGCCAGCTCACAACTGGGCACACCAGTTCAGCTGCTCCATGGCACATGAGATCCTTCTGTGCCAGGGATCAAATCGGTTCCCCTTGCACTGCAAGGCGGACCTCCCACCCACTGGACCACCAGGGAAGCCCGATGATATATATTTTTTTAAAGATTTATTTATTTATTTATTTTGGTTGGGGTGGGGTGGGGAGGGAGGGGAGCAGGCAGGCCACTTCTATTGGTCTTTCATTTGTCCATTTTCATCCATCTTTGTTCTTTGGCTCGTGTGGGCCTCCCATCGCAGTGGCCTCTCTCACTGCAGAGCACCGGATCTGGGAATATGTGCTCCAGAGCGCCAGCTCACAACTGGGCACACCAGTTCAGCTGCTCCATGGCACATGAGATCCTTCTGTGCCAGGGATCAAATCGGTTCCCCTTGCACTGCAAGGCGGACCTCCCACCCACTGGACCACCAGGGAAGCCCGATGATATATATTTTTTTAAAGATTTATTTATTTATTTATTTTGGTTGGGGTGGGGAGGGAGGGGAGCAGGCAGGCCACTTCTATTGGTCTTTCATTTGTCCATTTTCATCCATCTTTGTTCTTTGGCTCGTGTGGGCCTCCCATCACAGTGGCCTCTGTTGTCACAGAGCACCGGCTCTGGGCGCATGCGCTCCAGAGCTCCGGCTCAGTAATTGGACACATCAGTCCAGCCGCTCCGCGGCACGTGGGATCTTCCCAGGCCAGGGATTGAACCGGCGCCCCTTGCACTGCAAGGCGTTGTCCTTACCCACTGGACCACCAGGGAAGCCCCCGATGATATATTTTTGACTCAACAACAGACAAGGGATTTCCCTAGCAGTCCAATGGCTAAGACTCTGTTCTCAGTCAGGGGGCCCAGGTTCGATCTCCGGTTAGGGAACTAGATCCTACACACTGCATCTAAGAGTTCACAAGACACAACTAAAAGATCCCACATGCCTCAATGATCAAAGATCTCTCTGGACACAAGGAAGACCTGGCACAGCCAGATATATTTTTAAAAATTACAAAAACACAATAAACAATATTTACATAGTCATCATAATAATGTAAACACTGCGTGTAATTGTAACCAGAAGTGTGATGGGGGATGGGGGAGAAGTAGGGAGGGGATGCCCTGGGAAAGCTAGGAACTTATTCCTGAGGTGGAATATTAAAATATAATGGCAGAAACAATTATAAAACAGCAGACCATGGCTGGGCTGAGGATAGGAAACATGAAGGTGAATACAGGAGAGAGCAGATCCAGGAGGTAAAAGCATTGATTTTGGAAACAAGATTGGGAGAGAGGGAAGTATTTATCCTTATTATAAATCTTTTGGTAATATGACTTTTTGGACTATGTATCTGCATGGCTTTAATAACAAGGAAAAATTAAACAAAACAATATTAAAACCTAATGAATGTAAACCCAGATGCCCTTTATTATCTAAATGATATTTCATATGCGACAGAAAGTCTAAGAATTCTCCCGGGATTTCTGCAAAGCTGAGCCTGAGGGTGGGGGAGGGGTGAATTCTATTCTCACGTTTTTTCCGGCTCCAGCTGCCGCCTCTGCTGAATTCTTTTCCTCTGCTCTCGATCTTGATCACGCTGCTGTGGTTCAGTCATCACAGTCCACCTTCCCCAGCCTTTCCAAATCAGCCAAGGATGCAAGCGGAGACCTGCGAGCCCGTGGACCTTGAAGAAGGAGCTGCTTGTTAGACGCAGCCGGTCTCCACGTCAGGCCTGGGCTCCCGGTTTCTGGTCCCTGACGCCCGCCCCCATCCCAGGAGCGGCTGTTTCTGGGAGTCCCGGCTCTTCTTCCCAGGGCTGGCTCCAGACCCCCATGGCTGTGCATGGGCGTGCACACACACACCAAGGGTCACGGGGGCAGAACAAAGAGCAGACCCTCTGAGAAGCACGGCAGAGACCCTGGAATGATCATCTTTCCCTCACGAGGCTCCATCTTCCCGAAAGAGAGTGTCGGCTCAAAGTCACAATTTTTTTTCAGCATTGCCCATTATCCCCCAACCCCCATCGCCTTGACAAGTGAAGAAAAACAACAGCTGTGTGTTGTGACCGGCTCACAGCGGTCTGAGAACACGATGGTAGCAAAGCTGTTTTCTGACAGCCGGTGATGCACACCCTCTGTGTGTCTGAGTGCGGGGAGACGTGCAGTGTGCCCCCGTGTACCTCAGCAGAACGCTAAGACGGATGATGCATGCGCGGATGCTCAGATGTAAATTCGTAAATTCGGGCAATCCCACATAGCTCACTCTGTAGGCTCCAGGTGGGAAGCCTGTGGTCAGATGTTTGAGGTGGCTCGTTCGCCCAGAAGAGCCAAGTTAGGACTCTGGATCCCTCTGCAGCTCCTGAAGAGAGGGTCTCCTTCCCACGGGGGCCCAGGACCCCAGTTGGAAGCAACTTTCTGTGCCCTGAAACATTATCCTGAGCACGTGAAGGGGGGCACTTTGGCATTCTTCTCCATCCCCCTGGCAGCCCTGGGTGGGCATCTCGA
Organism: Tragulus kanchil; assembly: GCA_022376925.1. Taxonomy (NCBI): domain Eukaryota; kingdom Metazoa; phylum Chordata; class Mammalia; order Artiodactyla; family Tragulidae; genus Tragulus; species Tragulus kanchil. Next base: position 114,822,021 of record JAIOJX010000031.1, read on the forward strand.
GTCCCTCCTTCTTTGTAGGGTGACCAGGACCCCTGGGCTCCCTGAGGACACGGTCTACACAGGTTTTCCAGAGAGGTGTGGCCTGGCTGGCGGCCCTCTGGCCCTCCAGGTGGCTAGCCCACAGGCGAAGCTGCAGGTCCCGCTTCTCCTGCAGGGCAAGCTAGAAGGGCTCCCGAGGACCAGGCGGCCCATGGGAAAGGGCTCCATGCTCCTGGCCAGCACCCCCATCTTTGGGCTACACACTCTGCCCTGGGGACTGCAAGTAGAGGGCAATGAGGGTGTAAGGGACACAGTCAGTCTCCAGGGAAAGGACAGACCTCCAGTGAGGGAGCACTCCAGGCAGAGCACACGGGAAGGCCACTTCCAGTGATCGCTGGCCTGGCCACCCTGGCCGCCACGCCAGCCCAGGGGGTAGATATACCGCCTTTCCCTTTGGATTCCAGAGGATGGGTGAAGGGGACAGAGGCCAGCATTCCTGGACAGCTAGTCCCCCTTCTGGGGCCTGATTGGCCTCATTCCTGCAGACACTCACCTACCCGGGACAGAGGCCTAGCACCTCACGAGGCTCCATCTTCCCGAAAGAGAGTGTCGGCTCAAAGTCACAATTTTTTTTCAGCATTGCCCATTATCCCCCAACCCCCATCGCCTTGACAAGTGAAGAAAAACAACAGCTGTGTGTTGTGACCGGCTCACAGCGGTCTGAGAACACGATGGTAGCAAAGCTGTTTTCTGACAGCCGGTGATGCACACCCTCTGTGTGTCTGAGTGCGGGGAGACGTGCAGTGTGCCCCCGTGTACCTCAGCAGAACGCTAAGACGGATGATGCATGCGCGGATGCTCAGATGTAAATTCGTAAATTCGGGCAATCCCACATAGCTCACTCTGTAGGCTCCAGGTGGGAAGCCTGTGGTCAGATGTTTGAGGTGGCTCGTTCGCCCAGAAGAGCCAAGTTAGGACTCTGGATCCCTCTGCAGCTCCTGAAGAGAGGGTCTCCTTCCCACGGGGGCCCAGGACCCCAGTTGGAAGCAACTTTCTGTGCCCCTGAAACATTATCCTGAGCACGTGAAGGGGGGCACTTTGGCATTCTTCTCCATCCCCCTGGCAGCCCTGGGTGGGCATCTCGAGTCCCTCCTTCTTTGTAGGGTGACCAGGACCCCTGGGCTCCCTGAGGACACGGTCTACACAGGTTTTCCAGAGAGGTGTGGCCTGGCTGGCGGCCCTCTGGCCCTCCAGGTGGCTAGCCCACAGGCGAAGCTGCAGGTCCCGCTTCTCCTGCAGGGCAAGCTAGAAGGGCTCCCGAGGACCAGGCGGCCCATGGGAAAGGGCTCCATGCTCCTGGCCAGCACCCCCATCTTTGGGCTACACACTCTGCCCTGGGGACTGCAAGTAGAGGGCAATGAGGGTGTAAGGGACACAGTCAGTCTCCAGGGAAAGGACAGACCTCCAGTGAGGGAGCACTCCAGGCAGAGCACACGGGAAGGCCACTTCCAGTGATCGCTGGCCTGGCCACCCTGGCCGCCACGCCAGCCCAGGGGGTAGATATACCGCCTTTCCCTTTGGATTCCAGAGGATGGGTGAAGGGGACAGAGGCCAGCATTCCTGGACAGCTAGTCCCCCTTCTGGGGCCTGATTGGCCTCATTCCTGCAGACACTCACCTACCTCCTGAGCAGCAGCATTCTGGCCCCACTGTCTAGACACCATATCTCGGGGCTTTTGCCTCCTTTAGGATCTGCCTGCCCCGCCTCCCGGCTGAGTGGACCCAGGGTGCTCCACTCGTCCAGACTTCCCTAAACGAGGCCCCAAGGGACACTGGAACCAGTTCTCTCTTTAGGAAGCACTTCTGTCCCACCAGCCCCGCACCTGTCCCCTCCTCACCAGGGCCTGCTTACAGAAAACCCAGCCACCAGGAGCCACACGAACAGGGACTAGGAGCCGCTGAGGATGGCATGCCAGAGCCCCATCTCACCCACATCTTGAACATTCTCCCTGGAGGAAGTCAATCTGGCAGCGATCATCAGAAACCTGGGCCACAGCCGCCAGGGTTTTGCCCTTCCTGTCCTTCCACTGGCAGGACCTGGGGGCTGGGCGTGCCCTGTCCTGGGTCACTAAGGCTCTCCTGAGCTGCATACAAGGAGGCAGTTCCCTTCCATTGCTCAGAAAACCCCTGGCCCAGCTCCTAAGTCCGCGGGACCCCCTTTGACTTGGGACCTGGGCTTGTGCCCCAAATGTGCCAGCTCTGACTGCCTGAGCGGCCACTCCTGCACCCCTGCCAAGGACCAGGCAGGGGGCAGCAGAGGTGGGGGCACATACTGATCTGAGAGGTACTGCGTTGATGAAAACCTTCAGCGTCTGCAAGGCAGAAAATCTCCCTGCACAAGTGAGCCTGGTTCTCACTGGCAGGACCAGGATCAATACCTGTGTGAGCGTGCTCCGGCCTAAGTTGTTAGTTGTCCTAACTGGTTTGGGGCATAATCCATAATGCTTGGCTCCGGGTGCCTGGCCTCCCCCACAGGCTCCGGGGAGCTGCCAAGGAGTGGAGAGTGCAGTCAGGGCGGGGACACAACGTCTTGGCAACAGTTCGAGAAAACCAAAGAAGGGCGCAGGGGCTGAGCTGGCTGATAGCCCCTCCAGCAGACAGCTTGGCTGTCCCTGATGTGGGGGTGCATGAACCCCACTCCCCTGTGCGCCAAGTGCCAGGAGCATCCCCAGACCTCCTCGTGGGACTGAGCTGCCCACACGTCCCTGTCCGCTGAGGACAATTTGCTAAGAACTGTCTGTTCTGCCTGTAATGAGGTTCCGCCCTTCCGCACCGGCCCTGGTCGGGGTTGTTGCAGGGAAACAAGCTTTCCAGGGATGCTTAGGCAGGGCCATGCCGTATCCTGGCAACCAGACTCCAAGCCAAGTCCTCCTGAGACCCCGGCGCCCGGCCAGCCCTGGGCAGCCCGGGGAACGGCAACAGTGTAGGCCACCCTCAGGCTGATCCCAGCCCTCAGCTGGACCTGAGCTGTATGGGGGTCCACACCTTCCGTAGGTGGACGCACCCTGCCCTGCTCAGACCTGCTTTTTCCATCCCTGCCTCTCTAGCCTCCAGGGCTGCCTGGCAGTAACCTCAGCTGCCAAGGGGCGGGGATGGGGACTGTTCTTCCAGCTCCCACCCAGGGGTCCTTGGCTGCCTGGCTGCCCACATCCCTCTGCCACTTCTCTTTCTCAGGATACTTTGTTTAGAAGCAACAGCAGTTGAGGTGACTGGGATGGGAGTGTGGGGTTAGAAACAAACCTCCGAGCCTCGCAACAGCCCTGCTCTCCAAGCCAGGCCAGGCCCTGTCCTCCTGGCCCCTCTTTTGACTTTTCTGATCCAGCAGCTAGAAAGTGAAGTCACAGGCTCCCAGCCACATAGCAGGCACCCCCACCGCCCAGCACCCCTTCCCCACCCCCACCGTGCTCCACGGGAACCCTTCATGCTAAGTTGCTTCAGTCGTGTCCAACTCTTTGCTATCCTACAAGGCTTCTCTGTCCATGGAATTCTTCAGGCAAGAATACTGGAATGGGGGCTTCCCTGGTGGTCCAGTGGGTAAAGAGTCTGCCTTGCAATGCAGGGTGCGCCGGTTCAATCCCTGGCCTGGGAAGATCCCACATGCCACGGAGCGGCTGGGAGAGGCTGGGGTGTGTCCAGTTACGAGCCAGCGCTCTGGAGCGCATGCATCCAGAGCCAGTGCCCTGCAGTGAGGAAGGGCACTGCAATGGGAGGCCCACACAGGCCAAAGAACAAAGATGGATGAAAATAAATAAATGAAGGACCAATAAAAAGTGGCCAAAATTTAAAAAAAAAGAACACTGGAATGCGGCTCCCCTGGTGGTCCAGTGGGTAAAGAGTCCACCTTGCAGAGCAAGGGGCACCGGTTGTATCCCTGGCCCGGGAAGATCCCATGTGCCATGGAGCGGCTGGACCGATGTGTCCAATGACAAGGCAGTGCTCTGGAGAGCATGTGCCCAGAGCCAGTGCTCTGCAACGAGAGAGGCCACTGCATTGAGAGGCCCACACAGGCTGAAGGGTAAAAAATGGATGAAAAATAAATATAAATAAAAAAGACACATGATGGGGGGAAGAAAAGAATACTGGAATGGGTTGCCATTTCCTCCTCCAGGGGAATCTTCCCAACCCAGGAATTGAACCAGTGTCTCTTACATCTCCTGCATTGGAAGGTGGGGTCTTTACCACGAGCGCCACCTGGGAAGCCTGCAGGAGCCCTTCTCATGTGGATAAATCTGCCCATGGCCTCTCAGGCCAGACAGGAGTAGGGTTTTCACTGAAGCCCTCCTTACTCTGGCTCTCTGGCCACCCACCAGACTACGCCCCTGCTACGGCAAAGCCTGGAGAAGTCAGACCCCAGGCTGGGGCACCCCCATGCCAGTATTTCACCCTTGACCCTTAGTGTTGCCTCTCACCAGGTTTCTGAGGACATCTCTGCCCAGATTTCTCCCAGTGGCAACTCTGCCAGGAAGCACAAGGTCCCCCGAAGCCCACAGGTTGGGCCCACCTCCCCCCACCTCTCCCCACCAGGGCTTCACAGAGGGGATCTCCTTGAGGGTGAGTCCATCCCGATGGTCTTGGTTCTGTAGCTCCTTGGGCTCACCCTCAGCTCCGCTGCTTGAGTCACGGCAGTGGGAAACCTCCAGAAGAGATGTCCTCATCCCTCATGGAGGGGACGCTGGGGGGTGCCACCCAGGCTCCCCTCTAGGACCCATGCCACCACCCCTCACGTGCTGGGAATTTGACTATGTCTTTCAACCACAATGACCATGGCAGCCAGCAAGCTCCTCTCCCAAGGCTACGCCCCCTGGGGTGATCCTGCATGATGTCCGGGTACCACATCCTGGTACCTCCAGGCCTCCAAATTGAGGCAGCTTGGAAGGGCTGCCCCAGCTCCAGAGCTCTCGTGGGACTGGCTGGGGTCTTGGCTGCAACCCCACTGTGGTCGGTTTCCCTCTCTTTTTTTTAATTAAATTTTATTTATTTACTTATTTGGCAGGTCTTAGTTGCAGCATGTGGGATCTAGTTCTCTGACCAGGGACCAAACCTGGGCCCCTTGCATTGGGAACATGGGATCTTAGCCACTGGATCACCAGGGAAGTCCCCAACTTCCCTCTCTGACCACCCTGCACTTCTCACATCCTTACAGAGAAGCCCGTAGGGTAAACCCCTTGCCCTCAAGGAAGCCTTTGGGCTAGGGACTGGCTAGGGGTGTGAAGGTCTGGGGCTTCCATCCTATTGGAATTTTTCTTTTTTTTTTTTATTACTTAGTTATTTTTATTTTGCTTTTACAGAGTTTTGTTGTTTACAGATATGTATAATCCCAGATCAGTCGTAGGTATATCCCTGATCCCTCCCTCCTGTGCACCTCTCAGTTCCCCCATCCACCCCTCCAGGCCGTCACATAGCCCCCTTGTAAGAGCCCCTAGTTCAGGCTTCCCTGGTGGTCCAGTGGGTAAAGAGTCCACCTTGCAGTGCAAGGGGCACCAGTTGGATCCCGGGCCCAAGAAGATTCCACGTGCTGCGGAGCAGCTGGACCTATGTGTTCAATGATGAGCCAGTGCTCTGGAGCGCATGCGCCCAGAACCGGTGCTCTACAGCGAGAGAGGCCACTGCATCGAGAGGCCCACACAGGCCAAAGAACTAAGATGGATGAAAATAAATAAATGAAGGACCAATAAAAAAGAGGCCCCCCCCAAAAAAACTACAAAGAATTTGAAAAAAAGAAAAAAAAGATCCCTTAGTCCCACAGCGCATTGACAGTAGTTCTCTCTTTTACATAAGATAGTATAGGGTTCCATGTTACTCCTCCCATACCTCTCACCCTCCCTTCCCTCCTCTCAATGTCCATAGGTCTGTTCTCTATGTCTGTTTTTCTGTCGCTGCTCTGCGGGTGTATTTATCAGTACCATCCTACTAGATTCCAAATATATGTGTTAGTATACTGTATTCGTCCTTCTCTTTTTGACTTACTTCACTTTGTATAATAGGTTCTAGATTCAGTCACCTCATTGGGACTGATTCTTCTGCATTTCTTTTTACAGCTGAGAAATATTCCATTGTATATATGTACCATAGCTTCTTTATTCCTTCATTCCTTGATGGATGTCTAGGTTGCTTCCATGTTATAGCTATTGTATAGAGTACCGCAATAAACATTGGTGCACAGGTGTCTCTCTTGGAATTTTTATTGCAAGCTCAGAGTTGTAAGTTCACATCTTGACCTTCAGCTGACTGTGGCATTTAACGGAGGCCGCCGATGGCTCCACCCTCTGTGAAAGATGCCCTCTGCAGTGGGCACAACTGATGCTCCCCTCCCAACCTCTCGCATCCCCACACCTGGCATCTGTTCCTGATTCTGTAAGTTGCTCCTGCAACTTCTCGGGGCCTCCCTGGTCTCCCTGTGGGCTCCTCTGCCCACAGGCACAGGGAGGTGGCGTCCCTTGGGCAGCCCGTCATCAATGACAGACAGGTGCAGGAGTATGAAAGTTCAGCTCCTTAATAAACCACGTGGATGTTCATCTGTCTTCCCAAGACACTCTTTCCTTAAAGGAGAAAAATCAGAGTCTGGAGAGAGCCCACAGCCTGTGGGCCTTGTATTTTGTTGTTTCCTTGTCGGGCCTGAAAGGAGTTTCTCCCACTCAAGATCCACCATGGGAAGATTCCTCACCCATGTTGCCTTCCATTATTTTTTAGAGCTTCAGTGGTTACAATTAGATAATCCACTTGGAATTGAGTTTGGTGCATGGTACACTAAAGGAAGAGGCTTCCCAGGTGGCACCAGTGGTAAAGAACTCACCTGCCAATGCAGGAGATGAAAGAGATGAGAGTTTGATCCCTGGTTCAGGAAGATCCCCTGGAGGAGGGCACCGCAACTCACTCCAGAATTCCTGCCTGGAGAACTCCATGGACAGAGAAGGCTGGGCCGCCGTCCGTGGGGTCACCCAGAGTCAGGCACGTCGAAAGTCACTTAGCACACACACCTACAGAAGGAACTCAATTAGATACTTTTCATAAAGAGTTAACTGTCACAATACTACTTATTTAATTGACTTTTTTTAAAAATTCAGATACTTTTCAAAAAAGTAAAATTCTAGATTCAGTCACCTCATTGGGACTGATTCTCGCATTTTGCAAAATATCCATGTAATTTCCATAGCTTCTTTATTCCTTCATTCCTTGATGGATGTCTAGGTTGCTTCCATGTTATAGCTATTGTATAGAGTACCGCAATAAACATTGGTGCACAGGTGTCTCTCTTGGAATTTTTATTGCAAGCTCAGAGTTGTAAGTTCACATCTTGACCTTCAGCTGACTGTGGCATTTAACGGAGGCCGCCGATGGCTCCACCCTCTGTGAAAGATGCCCTCTGCAGTGGGCACAACTGATGCTCCCCTCCCAACCTCTCGCATCCCCACACCTGGCATCTGTTCCTGATTCTGTAAGTTGCTCCTGCAACTTCTCGGGGCCTCCCTGGTCTCCCTGTGGGCTCCTCTGCCCACAGGCACAGGGAGGTGGCGTCCCTTGGGCAGCCCGTCATCAATGACAGACAGGTGCAGGAGTATGAAAGTTCAGCTCCTTAATAAACCACGTGGATGTTCATCTGTCTTCCCAAGACACTCTTTCCTTAAAGGAGAAAAATCAGAGTCTGGAGAGAGCCCACAGCCTGTGGGCCTTGTATTTTGTTGTTTCCTTGTCGGGCCTGAAAGGAGTTTCTCCCACTCAAGATCCACCATGGGAAGATTCCTCACCCATGTTGCCTTCCATTATTTTTTAGAGCTTCAGTGGTTACAATTAGATAATCCACTTGGAATTGAGTTTGGTGCATGGTACACTAAAGGAAGAGGCTTCCCAGGTGGCACCAGTGGTAAAGAACTCACCTGCCAATGCAGGAGATGAAAGAGATGAGAGTTTGATCCCTGGTTCAGGAAGATCCCCTGGAGGAGGGCACCGCAACTCACTCCAGAATTCCTGCCTGGAGAACTCCATGGACAGAGAAGGCTGGGCCGCCGTCCGTGGGGTCACCCAGAGTCAGGCACGTCGAAAGTCACTTAGCACACACACCTACAGAAGGAACTCAATTAGATACTTTTCATAAAGAGTTAACTGTCACAATACTACTTATTTAATTGACTTTTTAATTAAAAATTAATTAGCAAAAAATTTCAATGAGTTAGCATGTGAAATGATCTCCAAGATATCACTGAGTAAAAAAGGACAAAAATCAAAGTGCAAAAAGTGTGCGTAATGAGCTCTTCATTGTTTAAAAACACTCACAAGTGTTTCTATATGCATGGACAGTTCCTGAAAGGGTTTATATAGAAACTCTCTATAAACTGTTAATGGCTATTGCCTCCAGAAAAAGGAACAGGGGTCTGGAGTGGAAGGGAGACCTACTTTTTTAATTGACTACCCTTTGACCTACATGAATTTTTTAGCATGTTCAGTTATGATCTTCTTAGTAAAAAATAAATTCATTTTAAAAATTCAAGACTATAAGTTGCAAGTACAGAACTCAGCTGAAGCTAAGTTGAACATAAGGAGACACACATTTGAAGGATGTGATAGTTACCCATGGAGCCCAAGTCCAGGAGGGCAGCCATTGTTGAGATGCCTGGAACCAAGAATGTAAAGCTAACAGAACAGTCTCTCCTGCGTGTCCATCCGTCCCCATCCTAGATCGGAGGACCTGCTCCCAGTGGAAGGATACCTAAAACCCGCCTGTCCCTTTCCCCTATGCCCCAACCCCAGGCACTCACAAGGTTCCTTTACCCAGAGCTCATTTTCTTGGTATAGGGAGCAGGACTTGACTACCCCATCTGTGTCTGGTGCCACCCTCAGCGGAACAAAAACACATCCTATGGACAGAGTTTATAAGACTGGGATGTGTTAAGACCCTTCTGAATAGAGATGCACCCCACTCAGTGGCCAGTCCAAAGCAGATACCATTTCTTCCAGCCAAGAAGGAGCCGTGGATTCTTGCCTCCCATGGTTCTTCATGGCTTCCTGGCCACGCCCCCAGCGGCCTGGTTCAGGAAGATCCCTGGAGGAGGGCACCGAAAAGAAGGCTCCATGGACAGAGAAGGCTGGCGCCGTCCGTGGGGTCACCCAGAGTCAGGCACGTCGAAAGTCACTTAGCACACACACCTACAGAAGGAACTCAATTAGATACTTTTCATAAAGAGTTAACTGTCACAATACTACTTATTTAATTGACTTTTTAATTAAAAATTAATTAGCAAAAAATTTCAATGAGTTAGCATGTGAAATGATCTCCAAGATATCACTGAGTAAAAAAGGACAAAAATCAAAGTGCAAAAAGTGTGCGTAATGAGCTCTTCATTGTTTAAAAACACTCACAAGTGTTTCTATATGCATGGACAGTTCCTGAAAGGGTTTATATAGAAACTCTCTATAAACTGTTAATGGCTATTGCCTCCAGAAAAAGGAACAGGGGTCTGGAGTGGAAGGGAGACCTACTTTTTTAATTGACTACCCTTTGACCTACATGAATTTTTTAGCATGTTCAGTTATGATCTTCTTAGTAAAAAATAAATTCATTTTAAAAATTCAAGACTATAAGTTGCAAGTACAGAACTCAGCTGAAGCTAAGTTGAACATAAGGAGACACACATTTGAAGGATGTGATAGTTACCCATGGAGCCCAAGTCCAGGAGGGCAGCCATTGTTGAGATGCCTGGAACCAAGAATGTAAAGCTAACAGAACAGTCTCTCCTGCGTGTCCATCCGTCCCCATCCTAGATCGGAGGACCTGCTCCCAGTGGAAGGATACCTAAAACCCGCCTGTCCCTTTCCCCTATGCCCCAACCCCAGGCACTCACAAGGTTCCTTTACCCAGAGCTCATTTTCTTGGTATAGGGAGCAGGACTTGACTACCCCATCTGTGTCTGGTGCCACCCTCAGCGGAACAAAAACACATCCTATGGACAGAGTTTATAAGACTGGGATGTGTTAAGACCCTTCTGAATAGAGATGCACCCCACTCAGTGGCCAGTCCAAAGCAGATACCATTTCTTCCAGCCCAGAAGGAGCCCGTGGATTCTTGCCTCCCATGGTTCTTCAGTGGCTTGCTTCCCTGGCCAGCAGCCACCCTGCAGTCTGCTGGTCATGAGGGGAATTCCCAAACCAGAGTTTTGTGGAGACCCTCCAGAGAGAAGTCCTAGGGAGACTGCCTCAGGGAGTGACCACCGTGATGGCTTACCCGTAGCTAGAGCCTGAGCTCAGAATCGTGAATTTCTCAAGGGACTGAGAATCCCCCGCATTTTATTTTCTTATGGAAATACATCTGCTGTGAAAACCTAAATCATCTAGTTGCAGAGGTCCTCTGTACCCCTAATCCAAGGCACAAAAGCCAACCGCCTTCACAACTGCTTCTCCAGTATTTGTCCCGGTTGGGACACTTTCCAATGTTGGATGGACATCCTGTCTCCCGTCCTGCATCTTTCAAAGATTGCCCATGTGTAACTCCACTTCTGGCACCGAGTTTGATGTCTGTTAGTATTCTGCCGATTATACCATCCAACTAGAATAGATTTAAACAAAAATATGTTTGTTCATTTTTTTAAATCAAGATAACCATCATATTTTGACTTACAAATGATTTTAAGTGATGCTCCTAATATGTCACACAGACTATTAAAAAAAACACATATGAGGGACTTCCCTGGTGGTCCAGTGGCTAGGACTCCATGCTCGCAGTGCAAGGGGCCTGGGTTTGATCCTGGTCAGAGAACTAGATCCCACATGCCACAACTAAGGCCTAGCACAGTCAAATAAAAATATAAATTAAAACCCAGAGCTCATTGTTCTCCTGGCTACTTCCTGCGTGTCCATCCGTCCCCATCCTAGATCGGAGGACCTGCTCCCAGTGGAAGGATACCTAACACCCGCCTGTCCCTTCCCCCTATGCCCCAACCCCAGGCACTCACAAGGTTCCTTTACCCAGAGCTCATTTTCTTGGTATAGGGAGCAGGACTTGACTACCCCATCTGTGTCTGGTGCCACCCTCAGCGGAACAAAAACACATCCTATGGACAGAGTTTATAAGACTGGGATGTGTTAAGACCCTTCTGAATAGAGATGCACCCCACTCAGTGGCCAGTCCAAAGCAGATACCATTTCTTCCAGCCCAGAAGGAGCCCGTGGATTCTTGCCCCCCATGGTTCTTCAGTGGCTTGCTTCCTGGCCAGCAGCCACCCTGCAGTCTGCTGGTCATGAGGGGAATTCCCAAACCAGAGTTTTGTGGAGACCCTCCAGAGAGAAGTCCTAGGGAGACTGCCTCAGGGAGTGACCACCGTGATGGCTTACCCGTAGCTAGAGCCTGAGCTCAGAATCGTGAATTTCTCAAGGGACTGAGAATCCCCCGCATTTTATTTTCTTATGGAAATACATCTGCTGTGAAAACCTAAATCATCTAGTTGCAGAGGTCCTCTGTACCCCTAATCCAAGGCACAAAAGCCAACCGCCTTCACAACTGCTTCTCCAGTATTTGTCCCGGTTGGGACACTTTCCAATGTTGGATGGACATCCTGTCTCCCGTCCTGCATCTTTCAAAGATTGCCCATGTGTAACTCCACTTCTGGCACCGAGTTTGATGTCTGTTAGTATTCTGCCGATTATACCATCCAACTAGAATAGATTTAAACAAAAATATGTTTGTTCATTTTTTTAAATCAAGATAACCATCATATTTTGACTTACAAATGATTTTAAGTGATGCTCCTAATATGTCACACAGACTATTAAAAAAAACACATATGAGGGACTTCCCTGGTGGTCCAGTGGCTAGGACTCCATGCTCGCAGTGCAAGGGGCCTGGGTTTGATCCCTGGTCAGAGAACTAGATCCCACATGCCACAACTAAGGCCTAGCACAGTCAAATAAAAATATAAATAAACAAAATATTTTTTAAAAACATATACAAAAGGCCTGAGATGTAATACAACTAAAAATCAGTAAAATATATTAATAATGTAGCGATAAAAATTAATAAAATAAATGAATATTTTTATGGCTTCATCAAGCTATTCTTTAAATAAAACTGGCTTATTTTATCTATTTCTTTTTATAGATATGCAGATGTAGAGAATAGACTTATGGACAGAGGAAGGGGGCAGGGGAAGACAAATTGGGAGACTGGAATTAACAATATACACTACCACGTGTAAGAGAGCTAGCTAGTGGGAACCTGCTGTTTATTACAGGGAGCTCAGCTCCATGCTCTGTGATGACCTAGAGGCGTGGGATGGTGGTGGGTAGGGGTGGGGGCAGTATCCAAGAAGGAACTATATCCACATATCCATATATCCAGCTATATCCATATAACTGATTTGCTGTACAGCACAAACACAGCATTGCAGAGCAACTATAATAAAGCAACCTCAATAAATAAACTTTTTTAAAAAACATGGGTTTTTAACAGTTATAGGATTTCTAAACAGGTACCTCAGGAAGGTCCACCACTCAGAGCCTGAGCTGGTTAAAAACATGGACACTGGGCTTCCCTGGTGGTCCAGTGGGTAAGGACACCGCCTTGTAGTGCAAGGGGCGCCGGTTCAATCCCTGGCTTGGGAAGATCCCACATGCCACGGAGCGGCTGGACTGATGTGTCCAATTACCGAGCCGGAGCTCTGGAGCGCATGCGCCCAGAGCCGGTGCTCTGCGACAACAGACGCCACCGCGATGCGAGGCCCACAGGAGCCAAAGAACAAAGACAGATGAAAATGGAGAAATGAAAGACCAATAGAAGTGGCCCGCCCACTCCCCTCCCTCCCCAACCCGACCCCGCCCAAAATGAATAAATAAATAAATCTTTTTTTAAAAAAAAAACACCAAACATCTCAAGTTAATGATTTTCTGTGTTTCAGAAAGTGCATGAGCTTGGGCTCATTGAAATTATTCTTAACATTCAAAAAGCTAAGATCATGACTTCTGGCCCCATCCCTTCATGGCAAAGAGAAGAGGAAAAAGTAGAAGCAGAGACAAACTTTGTTTTCTTAGACTCTAAAATCACTGTAGATGGGACTACAGCCATGAAATTAAAAGACGCTCGCTCCTTGGAAGAAAAGCTATGACAAATCTAGACAGCATATTAAAAAGCAAAGACATCATTTTGCTGACAGTCGGTACAGTCAAAAGTATGGTTTTTCCATTAGTCATGTACAGATGTGAGAGTTGGACCATAAAGAAGGCTGAGTGCCGAAGAATTGATGCTTTCAGAACTCTTGAGAGTCCCTTGGCCTGCAAGGAGATCAAACCAGTCAATCCTAAAGGAAACCAACCCTGAGTAGTTATTGGAAGGATTGATGCTGAAGCTGAAGCTCCAATAGTTTGGCCACCTAGATGTGAAGAGCTGACTTACTGGAAAAGATCCTGATGCTGGAAAAGATCGAAGGCAAAAGGAGAAGAGCGCAGAGGATGAGATGGTTAGACAGCATCACCAATCTAATGGACATGAATTTGAGCAAACTCTGGGAGATGAGAAAGGACAGAGAAGTTTGGCATTCTGCAGTCCATGGCGTTGCAAAGAATTGGACCCAACTTAGTGACTGAACACCACAACGCATCTTAACGAACTAGGGACTGTACCCTTTTTTTCCTTTTCCTGCATCCCCTCAGGATGCTGGATGAGGAGGTACAGCTGTCGGGACTAATGGATTGACCCTTGTAGAACTGGGATGACAGGTAACATTCCCTGTCCACGTTACCCACCCTTGCTTCAGCCCTCAGTCCAGAATGGAGGAAGGGTTAGGAGCTGGGAGCATTTAAGTACATTGTTCAAGACAGCGGCTAGATACCCACCAACACTGTCAAACTAAGAGTCCGGGATTAAAGGTGATTCTGCATTGAGGAGAATCTCTGAAAGGTAGACAAAAATACAATAGTATAAAAAGGCTGCTTTTAAAAAATGGTTTATTTATTTATTTGGCTGCTCCGGGTCTTAGTTGTGACATGTAGGATCTAGTTCCCTGATCAGGGATTGAACCCAGACTCCCTACATTGAGAGCCCAGAGTCTTAGCCACTGGACCACCAGGGAAGTTCCAAAAGATTGCTTTTCTATTTCAAAAGAAAATATGACAATTACAGAAAAATCATAAAATTAAAAAAAACAGGGAGCATCCTTAATTTCATCCAATTAACGTGCTCAACTCTCCTGCTCCGCCTCTTCTTGGATACACATTCCTCCAGTCTTTTTTCTTAGTTAGGTACAATAAATTTGACATATAGATGGTAGCAGACTGCATGCTCTGCCTGCTTTATTAAAGAAACCAAGTTCTTTGATCTTTTTTCTCTTTTTGTTGCACTGGAAAGACAGAATGCAAATATTTCATCTCTCCTGCGGAAAGGTTTGCATATTAAGCCCTTCCTGCCCTTGAGGAAAGAAAGGGCAACCAAGTTTTGTTGCTAAATGATGGGCCTAATGGCTCATCAAATCAAGCCTATTGTGAAAAATGAGGGAAGATGAGGGGTTTGCTGGCATTTGAGGTGAGCAATAAACAATACCTTTCTCTTCCTATCAGGTTTCAAACCAACTGAAAAATAAAATTCAGTAATCAGACAGATGAAGATGAAATTGTCAGCTTTGGGTATAATGAGGCTGATAGGAATACCCTAGAATCTGCAGCCCCTGCTGGGCTTCCTAATATTATATCCACTGCCAACTCACTTCCCAACAGCGGAGACAGTGGTTAGTGACACCCTCTGTGTATGCATCTACCAAAGTGAAATTGTTAGCCTCTCAGTCATACCTGACTCTTTTCCCCATGAACTGTAGCCCATCAGTTTCCTCTGTCCATGGAATTCCCCAGCCTAGAATGCTAGAGTGGGTAGTCATTCCCTTCCCCAAGGGATCTTCCTAACACAGGGATTGAACCCACGTCTCCTACTTGGTAGGCAGATTCTTTACCAGCTGAGTCCGCAGGGGAGCCCATCTACAAAAGTAGGTCTTAGGTCCTACAATACTCACTTTGCTCTGAAAACGGTTTTGTCTCTTTATTTTATGAACCTCCATTTAATGATTTCCTTATGATAAATTCAAAGAAATGGATCCCATTGCAACTGTGGATCCCATTCCTGCTATGTCAGTCTAAGGAAGATGGTAACAATTCAGAATCTGCCTAACAAGGTACAAAAGCTCTAGTCTTCCCCCATGCTCATCAACATTGGTAATTATCCTTTTTTCACTCTTTGCAAATAGGAAAGTCCAGAAACATAGTGTTCATGTAGATTTCTGATGCCCCTTAAAGTTGAGTCTCTTTTCATGTTTGTCATATAGTTACATTTCTTTTGACACTGATTGTTTTCACATATGTGTCTCTTATTAATTATTCAGAACTCTCTGTGGGTTGATGGCAATGACCTTTGGCCCATCATAATATGCTGCATGTCTCTGCCCACATACACACTCCAGTCAAATTTTTGTTTTCTGGTTTGGCAGGTGGGCATATGGGAATCACTTGGAAAAATTTTCAGTATTCACATGGTAACAATATTTACAGTTTTCTCTATGATAGGCAAAGCTTCCCTGGTGGCTCAGACAGTAAAGAATCTGCCCACAGGGTGAAACACCTGGGTTCGATCCTGAGGTCAGGAAGATCCCCTGGAGAAGGAAATGGCTACCCACTCCAGTATTCTTGCCTGGAGAATTACATGAACAGAGAGCCGGGTGGGCCACAGACCATGGGGTCCCAAACAGTAGGACACAACTGGGTGACTAACACTAATGCATGGAACTGTTCTAACCAGTTCACATGTATGAATTTGTTGTAACCTATACAACAAACACCCTGTGATTAAGGGGCTTCCCAGGTGGCTCAGCGGTAAAGAAGTTGCCTACCAAGCAACAATAACCCTATGAGGCACACACTATTTTTGTACAAGTTTTATAGGTAGAGAGGCATTTTGTCCAAGAGCGCACCACCAGAAAGTAGGATTCAAGTCATCACCTATTGGCAGGGTCCTGGCTCCAACCATGACCTAATGCCACATGTAGTCACTCTAAACCCTGGAGAGTCTGAGCTGTTTCCTTGGAATGTGACTGGGATGTGACTATTGAGAAATCCCCCGGGGCGATTTTGATATACCCTCAGGATAAGCACCAGTTGTTAGTGGGGTTTGTGCTTTTCTCTATAGAAGTTTTACATTTTTTTACCTCGTCAAATGTGTCCTATCTCTATTATCCACAAAAAATTAAATCAGTAGCTTTAAAAAATTAATCAGTAGTTAATCTAAGAAAGAAATGAAAACCTTTTTCAAGCCAATGCAGATGCTAATCTGGGAGAGAGTCTCTCAGAGAGCTCTAGAAACTGTTCCAAAGAGGGCTTCCTTGGTGGTCCAGTGGGTAAGGACACCGCCTTGCAGTGCAAGGGGTGCTGGTTTGATCCCTGGCCTGGGAAGATCCCACGTGCCACGGAGAGGCTGGACCGATGTGTCCAACTACTGGGCTGGAGCTCTGGAGCGCATGCGCCCAGAGCCGGTGCTCTGCAACAACAGAGGCCACTGCAATGGGAGGCCCACACAGGCCAAAGAACAAAGATGAATGAAGTTAAAAATATGGGAATCACTTGGAAAAATTTTCAGTATTCACATGGAAAATATTTACAGTTTCTCTATGATAGGCAAAGCTTCCTGGTGGCTCAGACAGTAAAGAATCTGCCCACAGGGTGAAACACCTGGGTTCGATCCTGAGGTCAGGAAGATCCCCTGGAGAAGGAAATGGCTACCCACTCCAGTATTCTTGCCTGGAGAATTACATGAACAGAGAGCCGGGTGGGCCACAGACCATGGGGTCCCAAACAGTAGGACACAACTGGGTGACTAACACTAATGCATGGAACTGTTCTAACCAGTTCACATGTATGAATTTGTTGTAACCTATACAACAAACACCCTGTGTTTAAAGGGGGCTTCCCAGGTGGCTCAGCGGTAAAGAAGTTGCCTACCAAGCAACAATAACCCTATGAGGCACACACTATTTTTGTACAAGTTTTATAGGTAGAGAGGCATTTTGTCCAAGAGCGCACCACCAGAAAGTAGGATTCAAGTCATCACCTATTGGCAGGGTCCTGGCTCCAACCATGACCTAATGCCACATGTAGTCACTCTAAACCCTGGAGAGTCTGAGCTGTTTCCTTGGAATGTGACTGGGATGTGACTATTGAGAAATCCCCCGGGGCGATTTTGATATACCCTCAGGATAAGCACCAGTTGTTAGTGGGGTTTGTGCTTTTCTCTATAGAAGTTTTACATTTTTTTACCTCGTCAAATGTGTCCTATCTCTATTATCCACAAAAAATTAAATCAGTAGCTTTAAAAAATTAATCAGTAGTTAATCTAAGAAAGAAATGAAAACCTTTTTCAAGCCAATGCAGATGCTAATCTGGGAGAGAGTCTCTCAGAGAGCTCTAGAAACTGTTCCAAAGAGGGCTTCCTTGGTGGTCCAGTGGGTAAGGACACCGCCTTGCAGTGCAAGGGGTGCTGGTTTGATCCCTGGCCTGGGAAGATCCCACGTGCCACGGAGAGGCTGGACCGATGTGTCCAACTACTGGGCTGGAGCTCTGGAGCGCATGCGCCCAGAGCCGGTGCTCTGCAACAACAGAGGCCACTGCAATGGGAGGCCCACACAGGCCAAAGAACAAAGATGAATGAAGATAAACAAATGAAAGACCAGTGGAAGTGGCAAAGAAAAAAAACTGTTCCAAAGAGGTCAAGGGGGAGCCAGTATAAATATGACTTTGGCAAAGGAGTCTTCAAGCACACACCTTTGCAGAAGGTTGCTACTAGCCCTGAGGAATAGCCATCTGAGTTGGTTTTAGTGCCTTTCGAAGCATGGGAAGATGCCAGAAACAAGGTTCACACAGTCTTCTCTTGAAAATATCTGAGGACCAGTTCCATGCATTTTCCAGGGGTGTAAAGTGTCCCATCAGGATCTCCACCCTGAGTTTCTCTCAAGGTGCATTTAGCTCAGTGACCGCAGTGGCTAGTGACTCAATTCCTGTGGAGTTGGCTGGTGGGCAACATGGTTTATTTTACGGTCTCTTTATGGTCCTAATGTGAACCCAAGTTTGGGAGGTATTGTGTGGCCAGGAAGCATTTACGAATACTCATTCCCAGGTCAGGTGCGGGCTTGGTTGACACGACACTCAGTGTGCTATTACTGGACAAGGCCCTGTTAGCAGCAACCCAAGGCCTCTGGACCACCATCTTACTAGTCTGTTAGCGTCCAGGAAATGGTCCCTCTTGTTGTTTCTCTCTGTATCTATTATAATCATTGATCTTATAGAACTATATATGTACAGTTTATTTGGTTTTCTGGCCGTACCACACAGCTTGTAGGATCTCAATTTCTTGACCTGGCCACGACAAGTTGAAAGCTTGGAATTCTAACCATTAAGCCATTAGGGAACTCCCTAGAACCATTGATCAAAGCACAATTTATTTTTAATAATATTTATTTATTTGGCTGCGTCAGATCGTCATTGCATCATATGGGATTTTTCACTGCAGCATGCAGACTCCCTAGTTATGGCCTGCTGGCCCAGTAGTTGTGGTTTGCAGGCCTTGCTGCTGTACAGCCTGTGAGGTCTTAGTTCCCTGACCAAGGATCAAACCCACATCCCCTGCATGGAAAGGCAAATTCTTAACCATTGGACCACCAGGAAAGTCCCCATGATATATTTTTGACCAATCAAGCCACCTACTCATCATTAATTTTATCTGAGGCTCAATCACACTATTTGGCAATACAAGAAACATTGCCAAATCTGTGTAACAGGTAGAAAGCAAGGATATAGCTAGAAGCATTAATAAAATAATCAGTATTTCAGCTAAGAGTTTCCATTAGGTGTGGCCCAGTATCTCTCCAGGTCATCTGACTAGTCTGTTCTGCACAATTGCTATCTTTAAAGGAAATGATATATTGGCATTGTACATAAAGTTCATCAGCGATGTCAGCACGTACAAGATGGCTGGTGGGTCGTCGTGACCCTTCACAGGACGGACGAGGGAAGGGGATCTTCTAAAGAATTACATGGCTGGTGCTAGAAGAAAAAAAACAGATCTTTATGATTGAGCACGTATCTCTGCCACGGAGGTAGTCTGGTTACCATACAATGCATGCACACAAGGCACACTAGAGAGGCAGGAGGATGCCAAAGGGCAGAGGAAAGGTTTTATGTTTAAAATTTTCTTGTCTTGCCTTAAACTGTGAATTTTTATTTCATCACTATCTTTTCTTTTACGTCTATGCAAAGAAAAAAGCCTTCCTTAGCCCAAATGTATCCATTATCTATGACTGTTCAATACTACACTCCAAAGGAGAGATGTTTAAAACATTAAATTTTTAAAATTTTGGCCTCTTTTATTGCTTTTATTTATTTATTTTCATCCATCTTTATTCTTTGGCCTGTGTGGGCCTCCCATTGCAGTGGCCTCTCGTTGCAGAGCACCGGCTCTGGGTGTATGAGCTCCAGAGCGCTGGCTGGTCATTGGACACACCAGTCCAGCTGCTCCGCGGCACGTGGGACCTTTCTGGGCCAGGGATTGAACTGGTGCTCCTTGCACTGCAAGGCAGACTCTTTACCCACTGGACTACCAGGGAAGCTCACATTAACTATTTTTTAAAATAATTTTTCTGCTGAGCTCACCTGAGATCACTCATGTGAATGAAGCTATCGTTGGTTCCGACTTTTGGCTGGGGTGCATTCATTTCTCCAACACATGCCCTCTCCTGCTCCAGGGTGCTAGCCTGGCCACCTACTCATCATTAATTTTATCTGAGGCTCAATCACACTATTTGGCAATACAAGAAACATTGCCAAATCTGTGTAACAGGTAGAAAGCAAGGATATAGCTAGAAGCATTAATAAAATAATCAGTATTTCAGCTAAGAGTTTCCATTAGGTGTGGCCCAGTATCTCTCCAGGTCATCTGACTAGTCTGTTCTGCACAATTGCTATCTTTAAAGGAAATGATATATTGGCATTGTACATAAAGTTCATCAGCGATGTCAGCACGTACAAGATGGCTGGTGGGTCGTCGTGACCCTTCACAGGACGGACGAGGGAAGGTGATCTTCTAAAGAATTACATGGCTGGTGCTAGAAGAAAAAAAACAGATCTTTATGATTGAGCACGTATCTCTGCCACGGAGGTAGTCTGGTTACCATACAATGCATGCACACAAGGCACACTAGAGAGGCAGGAGGATGCCAAAGGGCAGAGGAAAGGTTTTATGTTTAAAATTTTCTTGTCTTGCCTTAAACTGTGAATTTTTATTTCATCACTATCTTTTCTTTTACGTCTATGCAAAGAAAAAAGCCTTCCTTAGCCCAAATGTATCCATTATCTATGACTGTTCAATACTACACTCCAAAGGAGAGATGTTTAAAACATTAAATTTTTAAAATTTTGGCCTCTTTTATTGCTTTTATTTATTTATTTTCATCCATCTTTATTCTTTGGCCTGTGTGGGCCTCCCATTGCAGTGGCCTCTCGTTGCAGAGCACCGGCTCTGGGTGTATGAGCTCCAGAGCGCTGGCTGGTCATTGGACACACCAGTCCAGCTGCTCCGCGGCACGTGGGACCTTTCTGGGCCAGGGATTGAACTGGTGCTCCTTGCACTGCAAGGCAGACTCTTTACCCACTGGACTACCAGGGAAGCTCACATTAACTATTTTTTAAAATAATTTTTCTGCTGAGCTCACCTGAGATCACTCATGTGAATGAAGCTATCGTTGGTTCCGACTTTTGGCTGGGGTGCATTCATTTCTCCAACACATGCCCTCTCCTGCTCCAGGGTGCTAGCCTGGCCTCCCTCATGGCATGAGAGGGTAAAGTAGAAACTGTAATATCTACAGCAGAGGATCCAGACTTGTACCCACACTAGATTGAAAGTTTAAAGGCCAGCCTAAACTGCAAGAGGTGGGGAGGCAGTTTCCACCTCTTGATAGAAAAGGACTTCCCTGGGGGCTCAGGGGGTAAAGAATCTGCCTGTAATGCAGGAGGCCTGGGTTCATTCTCTGGGTTGGGAAGATCCCCTGGAGGAAGCCTGGCAACCCACTCCAGTATTCTTGCCTGGAGAATCCCGTGCGCAGAGGAGCCTGGTGGGCTACAGTCCATAGGGTCGCAACAAGTCAGACATGACTGAGTGACTAGCGCTTGATGGAAGGAACACCAAGATCACATCATAAAGGAGCACAAGAAGATGTGATTCAGTGAGGGCAGTATAGTAATACTCTACCGCAAGGTGTTAAAATCACTCTTTCTACAGTGTCTTTTAGGCTTTTTTTTTTTTTTTAGGTAAAATTCACATAAGAAAATCAACCATTTTAAAGTGTAGAATTAACTATTTTAAAGTGTACAATTCAACGGCATTTAGCATATTCATGATGTCGGGAAACTGTTCCTATCTAGCTTCAAGACATTTTCATCATCCTGAAAGGAAAACCCATACTCACCGAGAAATCACTCCCAGATCTCCCCTAACTTACTCTCAGCCCCTGGAAACCGCTGCTTTCTATCTCTGTGCTGTGCTAAGTCACTTCACTCGTGTCCAGCTCTTTGCGTTGCTATGGACTGTAGCCTGCAAAAGTACTAGGCAACCCACTCCAGGATTCTTACCTGGAGAATTCCATGGACAGAGGGGTCTGGGCTATGGTTCATGGGGCTGCAAAAAGTCAGACTTGACTGAGTCTATTGACAAGCACAATAGGTCATTATAGCATATTGTGTAGAGTTCTCTGTGTAGATTTACCTATTCTGGATGTTTTATTTAAATGAAACCATTCAACATGTAACCTCCTGTATCTGGCTTCTTTCACTCAGGGCAATGTTTTCAGGGACTACTTCCATTGTAGCACACATTAGTCCTTCCTTTCTTTTCATGGATGACTAATACACCATGGCTTGGACAGGCTACATTTTGTTTATCCATTCATCAATGGTGAACATTTGAGTGACACCCACCTTTCGGAGATTGTGACCACTGATTGATTCTATGAGCATCTAGTACCCTTAATTCTTCTTACATTGAAATCTCCCATATCTGGGATCCAGTTTTGTACATGGTTTGAGATAGGAATCTAATTCCATTGTCTTCCTTTTATCTTGTGGTGTGTGTATAGACGATCTTTCTGACACCAACTTTATCCATCACTTTTGCCATTTCATGGTGTGTGCCCTGGGGCAAGTTGTTCAACTTCTGACTTTTGTTTCCTGATCTGTATCTTGGGATGGTAACCAACCAACCTGACAGGGCTGTGGAAAAGAGTAAATGAATGTAAAGTGACTAGAAAAGGGCCCAGCACAAGGGAAGTAATCACTATGAATCTGCATATGCTAGGATCCATTTGGGGGATCCTCTTCTTTCTTCTGTAAGGTCTATTTCCATTTTTAAGGAGAATTTCTTTATATTCTGTCTCAGTAGACAGCAAATCACTTTTCCTTCATTGTTTCTCTTTAAAAAAACAGTTCTTCATTCTTCCTGGTCATTTGGAATTCTTCCAATTGAATTTTATCATGTTCTTCTCCTTAAATCCTGCTGAGACTTTTTTAAAATGGAGTTACATTTATGTATTATTTTAGAGAACTCAGCCCCTGGAAACCGCTGCTTTCTATCTCTGTGCTGTGCTAAGTCACTTCACTCGTGTCCAGCTCTTTGCGTTGCTATGGACTGTAGCCTGCAAAAGTACTAGGCAACCCACTCCAGGATTCTTACCTGGAGAATTCCATGGACAGAGGGGTCTGGGCTATGGTTCATGGGGCTGCAAAAAGTCAGACTTGACTGAGTCTATTGACAAGCACAATAGGTCATTATAGCATATTGTGTAGAGTTCTCTGTGTAGATTTACCTATTCTGGATGTTTTATTTAAATGAAACCATTCAACATGTAACCTCCTGTATCTGGCTTCTTTCACTCAGGGCAATGTTTTCAGGGACTACTTCCATTGTAGCACACATTAGTCCTTCCTTTCTTTTCATGGATGACTAATACACCATGGCTTGGACAGGCTACATTTTGTTTATCCATTCATCAATGGTGAACATTTGAGTGACACCCACCTTTCGGAGATTGTGACCACTGATTGATTCTATGAGCATCTAGTACCCTTAATTCTTCTTACATTGAAATCTCCCATATCTGGGATCCAGTTTTGTACATGGTTTGAGATAGGAATCTAATTCCATTGTCTTCCTTTTATCTTGTGGTGTGTGTATAGACGATCTTTCTGACACCAACTTTATCCATCACTTTTGCCATTTCATGGTGTGTGCCCTGGGGCAAGTTGTTCAACTTCTGACTTTTGTTTCCTGATCTGTATCTTGGGATGGTAACCAACCAACCTGACAGGGCTGTGGAAAAGAGTAAATGAATGTAAAGTGACTAGAAAAGGGCCCAGCACAAGGGAAGTAATCACTATGAATCTGCATATGCTAGGATCCATTTGGGGGATCCTCTTCTTTCTTCTGTAAGGTCTATTTCCATTTTTAAGGAGAATTTCTTTATATTCTGTCTCAGTAGACAGCAAATCACTTTTTCCTTCATTGTTTCTCTTTAAAAAAACAGTTCTTCATTCTTCCTGGTCATTTGGAATTCTTCCAATTGAATTTTATCATGTTCTTCTCCTTAAATCCTGCTGAGACTTTTTTAAAAAATGGAGTTACATTTATGTATTATTTTAGAGAACATTGAAATATTTTTATTACCAAGTCATTCTATACCATAACATGGCTCTTCATTTATTAAGGTCTTATTTTATATCTCACAGTACCATTTTATAGGTTTTTTTTTTCTGGTACGGTTATTGCATATTTCTTTTGGTTTATCCCTGGATATTTCATATATTTTGTTGCCATGGTAAATGGAACTTTTTCACTATATTTAAAGAGTTACTATTTGTATGTGGGGAAACTATGGGTCTCAGTTCTTTTTCTGTTGTTGATGTTTTCCTGGTCTTTTTTTTTTTGAAAAGCACCGAATCTTTAAGTAACTACCTTCTTTTCTCTATTCTTACATCATGATACATATCTATATTTTTTCTTGACTTATTGCACAGGCTAAGACTCAGAACCATATTGAATAAGAGGCAGACATAGGCACAAGGGGGTACCAAGGAGTGGCAGCGGGCGGCAGGGGAGGCCTTCCTGCAGAGCAGCAAACAGAGGAGGATGCAGGAGGAAGAACGCGGTGACATGTCTAGAGAACGGTGCAAAGCAAGGAGAAGTTGGTCTTCCATTCCCAAGGTGGGGATTGTGGATCTGACTTAAGAAATGGTGGACATCAGGCTGGTGTGGTCAGGTTGGATTTTTAGCAGCACAGTGGACTGCAGGGACATGAGACCCAGAAAGGGTGACCAGTTAAGTCCTCACAAGTTGTCAGAGGAGAGGTGGTGAGGAGAGGGGCTGTGTGGGAGAATCAGCTGGACTAGACGAACGACACCTAGTCTTCCATGGGGATTTAGTTTTTTAACGGGCAACCAACCTGACAGGGCTGTGGAAAAGAGTAAATGAATGTAAAGTGACTAGAAAAGGGCCCAGCACAAGGGAAGTAATCACTATGAATCTGCATATGCTAGGATCCATTTGGGGGATCCTCTTCTTTCTTCTGTAAGGTCTATTTCCATTTTTAAGGAGAATTTCTTTATATTCTGTCTCAGTAGACAGCAAATCACTTTTTCCTTCATTGTTTCTCTTTAAAAAAACAGTTCTTCATTCTTCCTGGTCATTTGGAATTCTTCCAATTGAATTTTATCATGTTCTTCTCCTTAAATCCTGCTGAGACTTTTTTAAAAAATGGAGTTACATTTATGTATTATTTTAGAGAACATTGAAATATTTTTATTACCAAGTCATTCTATACCATAACATGGCTCTTCATTTATTAAGGTCTTATTTTATATCTCACAGTACCATTTTATAGGTTTTTTTTTTCTGGTACGGTTATTGCATATTTCTTTTGGTTTATCCCTGGATATTTCATATATTTTGTTGCCATGGTAAATGGAACTTTTTCACTATATTTAAAGAGTTACTATTTGTATGTGGGGAAACTATGGGTCTCAGTTCTTTTTCTGTTGTTGATGTTTTCCTGGTCTTTTTTTTTTGAAAAGCACCGAATCTTTAAGTAACTACCTTCTTTTCTCTATTCTTACATCATGATACATATCTATATTTTTTCTTGACTTATTGCACAGGCTAAGACTCAGAACCATATTGAATAAGAGGCAGACATAGGCACAAGGGGGTACCAAGGAGTGGCAGCGGGCGGCAGGGGAGGCCTTCCTGCAGAGCAGCAAACAGAGGAGGATGCAGGAGGAAGAACGCGGTGACATGTCTAGAGAACGGTGCAAAGCAAGGAGAAGTTGGTCTTCCATTCCCAAGGTGGGGATTGTGGATCTGACTTAAGAAATGGTGGACATCAGGCTGGTGTGGTCAGGTTGGATTTTTAGCAGCACAGTGGACTGCAGGGACATGAGACCCAGAAAGGGTGACCAGTTAAGTCCTCACAAGTTGTCAGAGGAGAGGTGGTGAGGAGAGGGGCTGTGTGGGAGAATCAGCTGGACTAGACGAACGACACCTAGTCTTCCATGGAGATTAGGGCTTGGTCCTAAAGCCCTGGGGACCTGTGCCGCATGGGGAGGTTCACGCTTTCTCCTGAAGAGGTTCAAGTGTGGCAGGAACCTCCCCGAGGGCAGCCTCTGTGCCCTCCCTGCCTCTCCCTCCAGAAGTATAACCCTCAGTCATACTTCCACATGGAGATGGGCTTTGTCTTTGTTGTTGAATGTCACATACATAGCTAATCCATCAAAATTCAAGATTTCGGGCCTCAAAGGGTTTGGCCCCAGCCGTCAGTTGTAACATCTGAAACATCAGAATGTGACGGTAGCTTTCTCCTGTGATCAAGGCTTCCCTACCTGCCTCCTCCATTATCCAACCTTGGTGAGTTCAGCCCCATGACCACCGGGCATCTCCATGAGCACCCCTAGGTCCGTAGGACTGAGTGGACCCCAAGAGTGTGTTACGAGAATAGGGAGCGGGCCTGGGAGATGGTGACTCACTGTGGTGTCACCCCCTTCCCCCTCCTCCCAGTGTCCCCAGGGTGGCCATGAACTCTGTCTTATCTCCCCTGTGCAGCCATCAGAGCAGCAGAAGAGTGAGAGGCAGCCAGAGGATGATCCCCGACCTGGAGACCAGAGGGGAGAAACCGGATCAGCACCCACAGCAGCAGGGCTTTAAGGAACAGGTGGGCAGCAGGCAGGCAAGGGGACGGATGGTCAGAGAGGACAGAGAGGAAGCAGATGGATGGAGGCTGGCACCGTGAGGAGTTTGGGAAGTGAGTGTGAGTTTAAAAATGAGTGCCCGACTAGGGACACCGGAACACCAAAAGTTCTCCAGGGAAATCAATACAGGGGAGTCTCGACAGAGCACGCTCTGGTTTTTTGACCCCGGACTCCACCAGGGAGCCTGCACCCTAAAGCTGAGGAGTCTGTCTGGACCCCATTCCCAAGCCTCGCTCTGGTTCTCTGGGCTTTCTGCCGTCCCTGTTGCCTTTATTGGCACAAGCATGAAAGCCATGTGTGTCCCCAGGTTCTGAGACTCAAAGGTCCAACGATGATGGTGAGCAGGAGATGGACGCTGATTTTCTGCCTGAGCCCAGTCCTGGATTCCTGGCTGGGGACTTTGGCAGTCGTCAAGCAGGAATCTGGTGTTGGTGCAGGTAATGAGCTGGGCAGGACCGCTCCACCCACATTTGGGGTTGGGGTCACAGGTTTTCGGCTAACATCGAAAGTGGGAGGAACCTCCCCGAGGGCAGCCTCTGTGCCCTCCCTGCCTCTCCCTCCAGAAGTATAACCCTCAGTCATACTTCCACATGGAGATGGGCTTTGTCTTTGTTGTTGAATGTCACATACATAGCTAATCCATCAAAATTCAAGATTTCGGGCCTCAAAGGGTTTGGCCCCAGCCGTCAGTTGTAACATCTGAAACATCAGAATGTGACGGTAGCTTTCTCCTGTGATCAAGGCTTCCCTACCTGCCTCCTCCATTATCCAACCTTGGTGAGTTCAGCCCCATGACCACCGGGCATCTCCATGAGCACCCCTAGGTCCGTAGGACTGAGTGGACCCCAAGAGTGTGTTACGAGAATAGGGAGCGGGCCTGGGAGATGGTGACTCACTGTGGTGTCACCCCCTTCCCCCTCCTCCCAGTGTCCCCAGGGTGGCCATGAACTCTGTCTTATCTCCCCTGTGCAGCCATCAGAGCAGCAGAAGAGTGAGAGGCAGCCAGAGGATGATCCCCGACCTGGAGACCAGAGGGGAGAAACCGGATCAGCACCCACAGCAGCAGGGCTTTAAGGAACAGGTGGGCAGCAGGCAGGCAAGGGGACGGATGGTCAGAGAGGACAGAGAGGAAGCAGATGGATGGAGGCTGGCACCGTGAGGAGTTTGGGAAGTGAGTGTGAGTTTAAAAATGAGTGCCCGACTAGGGACACCGGAACACCAAAAGTTCTCCAGGGAAATCAATACAGGGGAGTCTCGACAGAGCACGCTCTGGTTTTTTGACCCCGGACTCCACCAGGGAGCCTGCACCCTAAAGCTGAGGAGTCTGTCTGGACCCCATTCCCAAGCCTCGCTCTGGTTCTCTGGGCTTTCTGCCGTCCCTGTTGCCTTTATTGGCACAAGCATGAAAGCCATGTGTGTCCCCAGGTTCTGAGACTCAAAGGTCCAACGATGATGGTGAGCAGGAGATGGACGCTGATTTTCTGCCTGAGCCCAGTCCTGGATTCCTGGCTGGGGACTTTGGCAGTCGTCAAGCAGGAATCTGGTGTTGGTGCAGGTAATGAGCTGGGCAGGACCGCTCCACCCACACCTGCTGATGCTCACAGCCTCATCTGGCAGGGCCAACGCTTCACTCGGGCAAGGCCGAAACACAGATCTCCCTTTAGCAATAGAAGTTACAAGGTTTTCTGAGGCATCCAAAGCAGACTCCAGATAAGGTGGGAGATCACTCACCCTGGCAAGTTGCTTGTTTTGATTTCAGGGACCACGAACCCTGCTTCAAGGAGGGTTCTGAGGGATGTCCCTGGTGGTCCAGTGGTTAAGCATTCCCCTTCTAATGCAGGAACGCGGGTTCAATCCCCGGGTGGGGAACTAGGATTCCATACACCACAGGGTAACTAAATAGCTGCTTGCCACTACTGAGCTCACATGCTCTGGAGCCTGCGTACCACGACTAGAAAGAAGCTCAACTAGAGAGAAGCCAGGACACTGCAAGGCAAGAGTCTTCATGCCAACGCATCCAAAGAGTTTTTTTTTTTTTTTTTTTTTTAAGAAAGCAGGTTCTGAAGTTGAAGCATCCTCTTTCTTTGCCAGACCTTGGCTCGTGGGCAGTGCTTCACCCCATCTCTGCTTGGCTGGTTGTTTGCAGTGGGCGTGAAGATCCAATCCAAATCAGATTTGGGCTTTTTCTGTGCACTCACATTTTTCTGGGAGGAGAGCCTATTGGAAATCGGCATAGAGGGAACATTTTAATTAACATAGCTGGTCTGAAACAGGAGGCTGATGTAACTTTGCTCCACGCCAAGGCTGATCACAGTTGAATATCAGGAGAAGAAAGCAATGAAGGAAATAGATCAGATGAGGCAATATGGGGAGTTTATGAATCCTGGGCATTTTCTTCTGGCTTCAGAGGAATGGCTTTTAAACTGGCTGTTACCCAGGCACGAATTATGGCCTCTGCCTGGGAGGATGGGGAGGCCAACAAGACATACACCCCCGCCTAGGACATGGGCACTCACCCGGCTCATAATTCTTTCTTATGCTGAGAAAGTGGAGCGCGCTGAGATAGCAGAGAGAGATGTGACCCTTGTGATGTCTTTGAAAAAAAAAAGAAAGAAAGAAAGAAGCAGAAATCAACCCTGGGGGCAGGGGAGGGAAGAAGAGAGCTAAGAAATAAATAACAAAGCAGGATTCTATTTACATACCCAGGAAAGACCTCTGAGACTGCGTGGAGCCTTGGATGTCAGTAATAACTCCGTGATGGAAATAAAGAGACTCCACTGCAAACCCACATCGCCGGCGATGGGATCAGCACTGTTTCTCCCTTTGTTTCCAGACAAATTTCAGCACAGCAGCGGGCAAGACAGGCCCATCGTTGAAGGCAACAGTGGGGGTAGGGGTGGGGGTGAGCCTAGTGGTCCCCGTGAAGACTCAATTATGTCGGCTGTGAAGAGATTAATTAGAATTGAGTTTTCTATTGATGTAAAACTGCCTTTTGCACCTGCTGCTGGCATCCTCATTACTGGTTTTCTATTACAGGGAATTATACGATGCAGTGAAATAAAGTTTATGCCTCCTGAGTGATGCTCTTAAAATAGGTTTACTGTACTTAACTGGTAGAGAAGAGGGTTACCTGAGAGAAATATGATTTAATCTATTTTCTTCTGCTGCTTTTTTTTTTTTATTATTAGACAAGAGAACCTCTATCCACTCCTAGAAATTGCAGGATGCGAATATCTTCATGTCCGCTGGCCCGGTAATAAGCTCTACAAGGGGAAGTCCAGGCTTGTCTTATTCACTCCGTGCCTGACGCTTCCAAAGATGATGCCGTGGAAGGAGTCATCAACTCCCTGTGCTAGGGTGAGTCTCAGTCAGTGACTGTCTGGCATAGGTGACCTGGAGATCTGACTGCAGGGCATCAGAGTCCCCAGGATCTTGAGAACTTATTTTGGGAAGTTAGGGGGTACAGGTGCGTGTGAAAGGGCAATAGTATTCATACTCTGGGAAGAGAATTGCAAACAAACTCCAGGTGAGAGAAAACTGCCTCCTCTCCCAGCAACCACTTGCTCATCTTTTCCAAAGTCAAGTTCAGGAAATGCCATCATGAGTGGGACCTGTCCAGGTTATTGTTGTTCAGCCCCTCAGTTGTGTCCGACTATGTGACCCCATGGACTGTAGCCCACCAGGCTCCTCTTTCCAAGCAAGAATACTGGAGTGGTTCGCCATACCCTTCTCCAGGGTATCTTCCCAACCCAGGGATCAAACCAGGCTCTCTTGCACTGCAGGCAGTCTTTACCATCTGAGCTACAAGGGAGGGTGGTATCCAGAACCTGACCTCAGAGATGAGATATGACAGACTCAGAAACAAGAGGAGCCAGGCCTTTTTATGATGGTGTCACAGTTCTCTGTTCTATGACTGATTACCCTGGATATTTCACCCAACAAAGTGAAACCGTTGAGTCCAGCTTCATTCAGTGCATATTTATTGAGCACCTACTGCATGCCATGTCGGACTCTTTGCAACCCTGTGAACTGTTGACAACCAGGTTCTTCTGTCCAGGGGATCTTCCAGGCAAGCATACTGGAGTGAGTTGACATTTCCTTCTCCAGGAGATCTTCCTGGCTCAGGAATCAAACCCTCATGTCCTGCATTGCAGGCAGAATCTTTACCACTGAGCCACCAGGGAAGCCCCGGTGCTTGTCAGGTGCAGCTGGGACTACAGCCGTGAGCACAGCAATCATGGTGTCTGGCCTTCTGGAGTATATACTCAGGTGGGTTGTTGGGTCCTTCTAATGAGACACCCAGCATCCTTACTCCAGAGCCAGAACCCTAAGACAGCATATTAGAAAACCAGTCACAGCCCCAGCCCCTGCCTCTGGGCACCTGGAGAAAGAGGATCAAACTAGGGATGAGGAGGACATTTTTGTTTGTTTGTTTTAAATTTGGGCCTCCTCTATCGTTCTTTCATCTATTTACTTTCATCCATCTTTACTCTTTGGACCATGTGGGCCTCCCACTGCCGTGGCCCATCTCCGGGCAGAGCACCGGCTCTGGGCGCATGCGCTCCAGAGCGCCGGCTCGCAATTGGACACACCAGTCCAGTCCCTCCGCGGTACGTGGGATTCTCCTGGTCCAGGGATCGAACCAGCGCCCCTGCACTGCAAGGCGGACTTTTACCCACTGAACCACCAGGGAAGCCCAAGGAGGACTTTTTAAGAAGCATTTTCATTGTAAAATAAAACAGAGAAAGAAGCCCAACAAACGTACAGCTTAAAGAGTTCTTATAACAACCACCACCCAGATCAAGGGACAGAACTTCTCCGGAGCTTTCCTAGGTGCCCATCACGGGCCTGCTTTCAATTTCAGCCTCCATCCTCCCTACAGAAGTGACCCCTCTCCGGACTCTGATAGGAATCTGGTCTCTTGTCTTTCTTGACAGTTTTATCACCCGAGTGCCTTTCTAGGCGGGCACTGGAGGCTTGCCATGTTTCAAAATCCCATCTCTCCCTCTCGAGTCTCTTTTCATCTGCAGGTTTTCCTCCTCCATCCCCTTCTATTCTTTACAATTTATCTGCTGAAGAATCTGAGCCTTTTGACCTACCGTTTCCCTCTGTCTGGATTCAGCTGATTGATACTCTTGGTGGAGTTCAAGGTGTTCCTCTGTATTTCCTGCAAATTGGCAGCTGAATCCAGAGGTTGGATCAGACTCAGTCCAGTCCTTTTGACGAGACCACAGGTAGTGTTGGCTTCTTTCATCAGGAGACACATAATGTCTGTTTGCCTCTCCTTCGGTGCAGCTGGGACTACAGCCGTGAGCACAGCAATCATGGTGTCTGGCCTTCTGGAGTATATACTCAGGTGGGTTGTTGGGTCCTTCTAATGAGACACCCAGCATCCTTACTCCAGAGCCAGAACCCTAAGACAGCATATTAGAAAA
Source organism: Tragulus kanchil (assembly GCA_022376925.1). Classification (NCBI taxonomy): domain Eukaryota; kingdom Metazoa; phylum Chordata; class Mammalia; order Artiodactyla; family Tragulidae; genus Tragulus; species Tragulus kanchil. The sequence goes on from JAIOJX010000031.1 coordinate 114,853,786, forward strand.
CCAGTCACAGCCCCAGCCCCTGCCTCTGGGCACCTGGAGAAAGAGGATCAAACTAGGGATGAGGAGGACATTTTTGTTTGTTTGTTTTAAATTTGGGCCTCCTCTATCGTTCTTTCATCTATTTACTTTCATCCATCTTTACTCTTTGGACCATGTGGGCCTCCCACTGCCGTGGCCCATCTCCGGGCAGAGCACCGGCTCTGGGCGCATGCGCTCCAGAGCGCCGGCTCGCAATTGGACACACCAGTCCAGTCCCTCCGCGGTACGTGGGATTCTCCTGGTCCAGGGATCGAACCAGCGCCCCCTGCACTGCAAGGCGGACTTTTACCCACTGAACCACCAGGGAAGCCCAAGGAGGACTTTTTAAGAAGCATTTTCATTGTAAAATAAAACAGAGAAAGAAGCCCAACAAACGTACAGCTTAAAGAGTTCTTATAACAACCACCACCCAGATCAAGGGACAGAACTTCTCCGGAGCTTTCCTAGGTGCCCATCACGGGCCTGCTTTCAATTTCAGCCTCCATCCTCCCTACAGAAGTGACCCCTCTCCGGACTCTGATAGGAATCTGGTCTCTTGTCTTTCTTGACAGTTTTATCACCCGAGTGCCTTTCTAGGCGGGCACTGGAGGCTTGCCATGTTTCAAAATCCCATCTCTCCCTCTCGAGTCTCTTTTCATCTGCAGGTTTTCCTCCTCCATCCCCTTCTATTCTTTACAATTTATCTGCTGAAGAATCTGAGCCTTTTGACCTACCGTTTCCCTCTGTCTGGATTCAGCTGATTGATACTCTTGGTGGAGTTCAAGGTGTTCCTCTGTATTTCCTGCAAATTGGCAGCTGAATCCAGAGGTTGGATCAGACTCAGTCCAGTCCTTTTGACGAGACCACAGGTAGTGTTGGCTTCTTTCATCAGGAGACACATAATGTCTGTTTGCCTCTCCTTCGGTGAGGTTAACAGCTGTTGCTGCACAACCTGGCTCTGTTCACTCACTGTGGGGCTTTAAAAGGGTGATATGCTAATTCTACCCTTTCTCTTTCAGATATTAACTTGAATGCTTCCACTCACACTGTTTGGCTACCCAGTGGTACCGTTTTCGTATTAAAGGCAGGATAAATGTTTGAGTCTTTCCCTTTATTTTCCGGTTTTTGAGAGAATAAATTTGTTCTTTCTCCTCTGAAGGTGACTGTGTTTTAAGGAGCTTTATGAATTAAAGGTTTAAATACATTGGATGGACTTCAATTCATTACAATTATAATCTTTATTAAAGTCCAAATGGTTCCATATTTGGCCACTGGGAGCCTCTTACAGATGGTTTCCATGTCCTTTTGACATGATCTTTTAGTATTGGAAGTCTCCATATTACCTATAGATATGAAATTCTATCTATCTGTATGTTTGTCTGTCTATCTATCTTTTTAAAAAACACGGAAACCTATACTATCATATGTGAAAAAGATAGCTATTGTCATTGCACTATGGAAATAGGGGATCCTGCAGGGGTGCTGTGTGACGGCCTGGTGGGGTGGGATGGTGGGGACTGGGAGAGGCGTGGAGGAGAGAGGGGGCCAGGGATATATATATATATAACTAATAGGGAAATATACATATCTGTAAACAACAAAACTCTGTAAAAAGAAAAAATAAAAGAAAAAAAAGTTGATAGAAAAAAAACACAGAAAATATTAAGATGAAAAGACAAACCACAAGTTGGGAGAAAATATTGTAAAATACGTATCTGGGACTTCGCTGGTGGTCCAGTGGATAGGGACACCGCCTTGCAGTGCAAGGGGCGCCAGTTCAATCCCTGGCTCGGGAAGATCCCACATGCTGCAGAGCAGCTGGACTGATGTGTCCAGCTACCGAGCAAGCACTCTGGAGCACATGCGCCCAGGGCCGGTGCTCTGCAACAAGAGAGGCCACTGCGATGGGAGGTCTACACGGGCCAAAGAGCAAAGGTGGATGGAAATAAATAAATGAAAGACCAACAGAAGTGGCCAAAACAAAAAAAAGCCTTACCAAAAAAAAATATATCTGATAAAGTATTACCCACAATATACAAGGAAATTTAAACAACGAGCTATCAAGCCAGCCATGAAAAAACCTTAAACACATATCGCCAATTTGAAAAGGCAACAGCTACATAATTCTGACTACAATACATTCTGGCAAAACTATGGAGACAGTAAGAAAAGATCAGGGGTTGCCAGGGGTTCAGGGAGATGGAGGGAGGAATGAAAATATTATTTATTTAGGGCAGTGAGAAGATTCTGTATGATCCTGTAGACATAGATGCATGTCACTACACATTTGTCAAAATCCACAGAACATGCATTACAGAGACTGATCCCTGATGCAAACCATGGACATTGGCTGAGGTTGGTCAGTGCTGGGGTTGACTGTGTTACAGGCACCCCGCTGACACTGGATGCTGATGGGAGGGGAGGCTGTGTTTGGGAAATGGGAACAGGCAGAGGGGAACTCTCTGCTTTCCAGTCAATTTTGCTGTTAACCTAAAACAATTCATAAAAACATTCTATTAATATGAAATTCTATCTATCTGTATGTTTGTCTGTCTATCTATCTTTTTAAAAAACACGGAAACCTATACTATCATATGTGAAAAAGATAGCTATTGTCATTGCACTATGGAAATAGGGGATCCTGCAGGGGTGCTGTGTGACGGCCTGGTGGGGTGGGATGGTGGGGACTGGGAGAGGCGTGGAGGAGAGAGGGGGCCAGGGATATATATATATATAACTAATAGGGAAATATACATATCTGTAAACAACAAAACTCTGTAAAAAGAAAAAATAAAAGAAAAAAAAGTTGATAGAAAAAAAACACAGAAAATATTAAGATGAAAAGACAAACCACAAGTTGGGAGAAAATATTGTAAAATACGTATCTGGGACTTCGCTGGTGGTCCAGTGGATAGGGACACCGCCTTGCAGTGCAAGGGGCGCCAGTTCAATCCCTGGCTCGGGAAGATCCCACATGCTGCAGAGCAGCTGGACTGATGTGTCCAGCTACCGAGCAAGCACTCTGGAGCACATGCGCCCAGGGCCGGTGCTCTGCAACAAGAGAGGCCACTGCGATGGGAGGTCTACACGGGCCAAAGAGCAAAGGTGGATGGAAATAAATAAATGAAAGACCAACAGAAGTGGCCAAAACAAAAAAAAGCCTTACCAAAAAAAAATATATCTGATAAAGTATTACCCACAATATACAAGGAAATTTAAACAACGAGCTATCAAGCCAGCCATGAAAAAACCTTAAACACATATCGCCAATTTGAAAAGGCAACAGCTACATAATTCTGACTACAATACATTCTGGCAAAACTATGGAGACAGTAAGAAAAGATCAGGGGTTGCCAGGGGTTCAGGGAGATGGAGGGAGGAATGAAAATATTATTTATTTAGGGCAGTGAGAAGATTCTGTATGATCCTGTAGACATAGATGCATGTCACTACACATTTGTCAAAATCCACAGAACATGCATTACAGAGACTGATCCCTGATGCAAACCATGGACATTGGCTGAGGTTGGTCAGTGCTGGGGTTGACTGTGTTACAGGCACCCCGCTGACACTGGATGCTGATGGGAGGGGAGGCTGTGTTTGGGAAATGGGAACAGGCAGAGGGGAACTCTCTGCTTTCCAGTCAATTTTGCTGTTAACCTAAAACAATTCATAAAAACATTCTATTAATTTTAAAAAGATAGGAGCTTCTCTGGTGGTCCAGTGGTTAAAGAGTCTGCCTTGCAGTGCAAGGGGCACCAGTTCAATCCCCGGGCTGGGAAGATTCTGAGTGCTGCCACAGAGCAGCTGGACTAGTGCGTGCAATTATGAGCCAGCACTCTGGAGTGCATGCGCCCAGAACCGGTGCTCTGCAATGAGAGAGGCCACTGCAATGGGAGGCTCACACAGGTCAAAGAATAAAAGATGGATGAAAATAAATATAAATAAAAGAGGCATGATGGGGGGATAAGCATGTACTGATTCTTTCCATTTAATTTGAGAATTATTGAATACTTATTCAAACTCTTCTCTCTTATACCTGAATTCCTTTTTCTCACCCAAGAATCATAGTGCCCAAGACCACAGGAGATGACAGAATTAGAATATCCAACAATTACTTATTTGCTTTGTCCCATATGACATGCACAAAAGTCTCAGTGTAAAACACTAATTGATATCATTATCAAAAATAAGAAACCATGGGCTTCCCCTGGTGGTCCAGTGGGTAAGGTCACCACCTTGCAGTGCAAGAGGCACCAGTTCGATCCCTGGCCTGGGAAGATCCCACGTGCCGTGGAGCAGCTGGATCAATGTGTCCAACTACCGAGCCAGAGCTCTGGAGCGCATGCGCCCAGAGCCAGTGCTCTGCAATGAGAGAGGCCACTGCAATGGGAGGCTCACACAGGTCAAAGAATAAAAGATGGATGAAAATAAATATAAATAAAAGAGGCATGATGGGGGGATAAGCATGTACTGATTCTTTCCATTTAATTTGAGAATTATTGAATACTTATTCAAACTCTTCTCTCTTATACCTGAATTCCTTTTTCTCACCCAAGAATCATAGTGCCCAAGACCACAGGAGATGACAGAATTAGAATATCCAACAATTACTTATTTGCTTTGTCCCATATGACATGCACAAAAGTCTCAGTGTAAAACACTAATTGATATCATTATCAAAAATAAGAAACCATGGGCTTCCCCTGGTGGTCCAGTGGGTAAGGTCACCACCTTGCAGTGCAAGAGGCACCAGTTCGATCCCTGGCCTGGGAAGATCCCACGTGCCGTGGAGCAGCTGGATCAATGTGTCCAACTACCGAGCCAGAGCTCTGGAGCGCATGCACCCAGAGCCGGTGCTCTGCAGCAACAGAGGCCACTGCGGTGGGAGGTCCACACAGGCCAAAGAACAAAGATAAACAAATGAAAGACCAATAGAAGTGGCAAAAAGAAAAAAAAAAACTTAAAAAAAAAATGTAACCATACAATTAAGTATCACCTCACACTAGCCAGAATGGCCATTGTTAAAAAGTTGACAAACGATGAATGCTGGACAGGGTGCGGAGAAAAAGGAATTCACCTACCCTGTTGGTGGGAATGTAAATTGGTGCCACCACTATGGAGAGTAGTATGGAAATTCCTTAAAAATATATACTAAGAGTAGAGCTACCATATGATCCTGTACTCTCACTCCTGGGCCTGTATCTTAAGAAAACTATAATTCAAAAATATACATGCATCTCAGTGTTTGCAGCAGCACTATTTACAATAGCCATGACATGGAAGCAGCCAACATGTCCATCAACAGATGACTGGCTAAAGAAGATGTGGTACATATGTACAATGGAATACTACTCGGCCATAAAAAAGAATGGAATAATGCCATTTGTAGCAACTTGGATGGATCTAGAAATTGTCATATTAAGTAAGGTAAGTCAGGCAGAGAAAGACAAATACCATATGATATCATTTACATGTGAACTCTTGCAAAGGATACAAATGAACTTAGACTCAGGGACATAGAAAGCAATCTTAGAGTTACCAAGAGGAAAAGTCGGGGGAGGGATAAATTAGGAGTTTGGGGGTAATATATACACACTACTGAGTAATATTCCACTGAATACATGTACCTCATCTTCTTTATCCATTCATCAGTGATTGCACATCTAAGTCGTTTGCATGTCCTGGCTATTGTAAATTGTGCTGCAGAGAACACAGAGGTAAGGGCATCTTTCTGAATCATGGTTTTCTCAGAGTATAAGCCCAGTAGTGAGACTGCTGGGTCGTATGTCAACCCTTACTTATTTCTGAAAGGTTTTCTTGAATTGTACCTTTTAATATTTGTTCTGATCTCTACTTCTGTTTTTTTCTTCAGGGACTTCTAGTCTCTGTAGGTTAAGTCATCTTCACCTAGCTACAATATTTGTCACTTCCCCTTGACTCCTTTGCATCATGCTCATTTCTTTTAGATTTTTAATATTTTCCATTTTCCCAATCTCCTATTTCTCCTAGTGCAATATCTGTCATGTTCATTCACTCATGTATCCCTTCTAGTTCAGTCTTAATTTCTGAAATAATTTTTCTTTTAAGCCAAATTCCTTTCTGAGCTTGTCATTTCATTACTGAGTTCTTTTTTAATTTCTGATTTATGTTGTTTGTTATACCATTTCCTTAATTTCGTATAGCTTTTATTTTTGGAAGTAGAAGGTTATCACTTCCTATTTGTTTTGTAGACATGTCTTTCTGTATGGTTTTCTAGAGCTACCATATGATCCTGTACTCTCACTCCTGGGCCTGTATCTTAAGAAAACTATAATTCAAAAATATACATGCATCTCAGTGTTTGCAGCAGCACTATTTACAATAGCCATGACATGGAAGCAGCCAACATGTCCATCAACAGATGACTGGCTAAAGAAGATGTGGTACATATGTACAATGGAATACTACTCGGCCATAAAAAAGAATGGAATAATGCCATTTGTAGCAACTTGGATGGATCTAGAAATTGTCATATTAAGTAAGGTAAGTCAGGCAGAGAAAGACAAATACCATATGATATCATTTACATGTGAACTCTTGCAAAGGATACAAATGAACTTAGACTCAGGGACATAGAAAGCAATCTTAGAGTTACCAAGAGGAAAAGTCGGGGGAGGGATAAATTAGGAGTTTGGGGGTAATATATACACACTACTGAGTAATATTCCACTGAATACATGTACCTCATCTTCTTTATCCATTCATCAGTGATTGCACATCTAAGTCGTTTGCATGTCCTGGCTATTGTAAATTGTGCTGCAGAGAACACAGAGGTAAGGGCATCTTTCTGAATCATGGTTTTCTCAGAGTATAAGCCCAGTAGTGAGACTGCTGGGTCGTATGTCAACCCTTACTTATTTCTGAAAGGTTTTCTTGAATTGTACCTTTTAATATTTGTTCTGATCTCTACTTCTGTTTTTTTCTTCAGGGACTTCTAGTCTCTGTAGGTTAAGTCATCTTCACCTAGCTACAATATTTGTCACTTCCCCTTGACTCCTTTGCATCATGCTCATTTCTTTTAGATTTTTAATATTTTCCATTTTCCCAATCTCCTATTTCTCCTAGTGCAATATCTGTCATGTTCATTCACTCATGTATCCCTTCTAGTTCAGTCTTAATTTCTGAAATAATTTTTCTTTTAAGCCAAATTCCTTTCTGAGCTTGTCATTTCATTACTGAGTTCTTTTTTAATTTCTGATTTATGTTGTTTGTTATACCATTTCCTTAATTTCGTATAGCTTTTATTTTTGGAAGTAGAAGGTTATCACTTCCTATTTGTTTTGTAGACATGTCTTTCTGTATGGTTTTCATTGTCTGAAGAGACGATACTCTATTCCTTATTCTCTCTTTTTTTTACTTGGTGTGGGGTGTGATCTTGATTTTTGTGCTCATTTCTATAAAGATGACATTGAGTTTTCTTAACTTTTAACAGGAAGTCTAGTTCAAGACAAGTTTTCTAACTTTACAAAGTTTCCTCTTTCGTTTCATGCAGTTAAAAGATCCTGCAGTTTGATTTCCACCATTCTGGCTCATAAACCTGTCTCCACGTTTATCTGGATCTTTTGTTTCCTGCCCCTCCTTTGTCCCTGCTCCATTCAATTCTGATTCCTCTTTCTGCAGCGGGATCTCCTCTTGGAAGGAAGACCTGGCTGGTCAGTTTCAGGATGCTCCCTCCCTTTTGAATAAACCTATCTCATGCTTTCTCTACTTACGTACTGCTGGAGCGGGCAAAGTGCCTCCCAGCTTCAGCTATCATTCTAAAACTGGATCCCTGTTCTTCTCAGTGCATTCCTGCTGGCTGTTGGAGGTGGGGATTCTCCTGTTCTCAGGCTTGACAAGCACTCTCGTTCTTCCTTTTGTTAGTATTTGATGTTGGTGGGGGATACACAGCCCCACTAGGTTTTTAGTTAGTTTTTGTTGCTGTTGTTTGTTTGGCTGTGCTGTGTGACTTGCAGGATCTTAGTTCTCCCATCCGGGATTGAACCCCAGACCCAGGCAGTGGAAGCATAGGGTTTTAACCACCGGACCTCCAGGGAAGTTCCAATGCCCACCAGTTTATCAAAAGTGTTTCCCACACGTTTTCAGTCTGGCTAGATATCTAGTTGGTCTGTCGGTTTTCATTGTTGTTGTTTAGTTACTAAGTCGTGTTGGACTCTGTCGTGACCCCGTGGACAGTAGCCCGCCAGGCTTCTCTGTCCATGGAATTTCTCAGGCAAGAATACTGCAGCCTCTCAGGGTGCAATATCTGTCATGTTCATTCACTCATGTATCCCTTCTAGTTCAGTCTTAATTTCTGAAATAATTTTTCTTTTAAGCCAAATTCCTTTCTGAGCTTGTCATTTCATTACTGAGTTCTTTTTTAATTTCTGATTTATGTTGTTTGTTATACCATTTCCTTAATTTCGTATAGCTTTTATTTTTGGAAGTAGAAGGTTATCACTTCCTATTTGTTTTGTAGACATGTCTTTCTGTATGGTTTTCATTGTCTGAAGAGACGATACTCTATTCCTTATTCTCTCTTTTTTTTACTTGGTGTGGGGTGTGATCTTGATTTTTGTGCTCATTTCTATAAAGATGACATTGAGTTTTCTTAACTTTTAACAGGAAGTCTAGTTCAAGACAAGTTTTCTAACTTTACAAAGTTTCCTCTTTCGTTTCATGCAGTTAAAAGATCCTGCAGTTTGATTTCCACCATTCTGGCTCATAAACCTGTCTCCACGTTTATCTGGATCTTTTGTTTCCTGCCCCTCCTTTGTCCCTGCTCCATTCAATTCTGATTCCTCTTTCTGCAGCGGGATCTCCTCTTGGAAGGAAGACCTGGCTGGTCAGTTTCAGGATGCTCCCTCCCTTTTGAATAAACCTATCTCATGCTTTCTCTACTTACGTACTGCTGGAGCGGGCAAAGTGCCTCCCAGCTTCAGCTATCATTCTAAAACTGGATCCCTGTTCTTCTCAGTGCATTCCTGCTGGCTGTTGGAGGTGGGGATTCTCCTGTTCTCAGGCTTGACAAGCACTCTCGTTCTTCCTTTTGTTAGTATTTGATGTTGGTGGGGGATACACAGCCCCACTAGGTTTTTAGTTAGTTTTTGTTGCTGTTGTTTGTTTGGCTGTGCTGTGTGACTTGCAGGATCTTAGTTCTCCCATCCGGGATTGAACCCCAGACCCAGGCAGTGGAAGCATAGGGTTTTAACCACCGGACCTCCAGGGAAGTTCCAATGCCCACCAGTTTATCAAAAGTGTTTCCCACACGTTTTCAGTCTGGCTAGATATCTAGTTGGTCTGTCGGTTTTCATTGTTGTTGTTTAGTTACTAAGTCGTGTTGGACTCTGTCGTGACCCCGTGGACAGTAGCCCGCCAGGCTTCTCTGTCCATGGAATTTCTCAGGCAAGACTACTGGAGTGGGTTGCCATTGCCTTCTCCAGGGGAATCTTCTTGACCCAAGGATCAAACCAGAGTCTCCTGCATTGACAGGTGGATTCTTTACCTCTGAGCCGTCGGGGAACCCCTGTCTGTTTTCATTAGGGGGTTCAAAATTTACTGCTGCCATCTTCTCAAAAATACCACAGGGGAGAACTTTTCATACTGGCACTTGAACACCACCAAGGCCTGCTTTATCTGAACCAGAGGAGAAAAGCTATGCAAACAGCCATTTAGGTAGATAGTCTTGGGCTGATAATGACATTGTAACAAACCCTATTGATCCCTTCAGTTCATCTGAGCTCAACCCAGGAGATGTTTTCAACATCTTTAAGCTCCTACATCTCTCTTCTCTCTTCAGAGCTTTCCCTGGGGCCATCAAAGCTAGCTGGTCTGCCTTTGGCTTCCTGAGGTCACTCAAATAAATTTCCTGAACCCAAATACTTGTCTTGAATCCGCTTTGAGGGGTACATAGCCCAAGACAGACTAAGTTGTGTTCTGGTGACTTTTCCTGTTTCAAACATCTCTCATGTGGTACGACCTGCTTATAATTTTAGAAAATGGGATGATGTTGGCTTCCTATTTTTGATAGCCTTTGATGAGACAGCTTTTATTTCTACATGAATAAGATGCTTGTCTTTCCTTGTCTACAGCTTCTTTCCTCCCTCAAAAGGCCCTGATTGATTGTTTCCCATAGACAATGTCATTCCTAAGTAGTAAAGTTGTTTTCCAGAATTCAGCAATCCTACCTTCTAATTGTAGAGTCTACCCTTTTGCTGGGTATGGAATTGAGAGTCTTTTATCTACACAATAGTGAAAGTTGCTCAGTCATGTCTGACTCTTTGTGACCCCATGAACCCCAGACCCAGGCAGTGGAAGCATAGGGTTTTAACCACCGGACCTCCAGGGAAGTTCCAATGCCCACCAGTTTATCAAAAGTGTTTCCCACACGTTTTCAGTCTGGCTAGATATCTAGTTGGTCTGTCGGTTTTCATTGTTGTTGTTTAGTTACTAAGTCGTGTTGGACTCTGTCGTGACCCCGTGGACAGTAGCCCGCCAGGCTTCTCTGTCCATGGAATTTCTCAGGCAAGACTACTGGAGTGGGTTGCCATTGCCTTCTCCAGGGGAATCTTCTTGACCCAAGGATCAAACCAGAGTCTCCTGCATTGACAGGTGGATTCTTTACCTCTGAGCCGTCGGGGAACCCCTGTCTGTTTTCATTAGGGGGTTCAAAATTTACTGCTGCCATCTTCTCAAAAATACCACAGGGGAGAACTTTTCATACTGGCACTTGAACACCACCAAGGCCTGCTTTATCTGAACCAGAGGAGAAAAGCTATGCAAACAGCCATTTAGGTAGATAGTCTTGGGCTGATAATGACATTGTAACAAACCCTATTGATCCCTTCAGTTCATCTGAGCTCAACCCAGGAGATGTTTTCAACATCTTTAAGCTCCTACATCTCTCTTCTCTCTTCAGAGCTTTCCCTGGGGCCATCAAAGCTAGCTGGTCTGCCTTTGGCTTCCTGAGGTCACTCAAATAAATTTCCTGAACCCAAATACTTGTCTTGAATCCGCTTTGAGGGGTACATAGCCCAAGACAGACTAAGTTGTGTTCTGGTGACTTTTCCTGTTTCAAACATCTCTCATGTGGTACGACCTGCTTATAATTTTAGAAAATGGGATGATGTTGGCTTCCTATTTTTGATAGCCTTTGATGAGACAGCTTTTATTTCTACATGAATAAGATGCTTGTCTTTCCTTGTCTACAGCTTCTTTCCTCCCTCAAAAGGCCCTGATTGATTGTTTCCCATAGACAATGTCATTCCTAAGTAGTAAAGTTGTTTTCCAGAATTCAGCAATCCTACCTTCTAATTGTAGAGTCTACCCTTTTGCTGGGTATGGAATTGAGAGTCTTTTATCTACACAATAGTGAAAGTTGCTCAGTCATGTCTGACTCTTTGTGACCCCATGAACGAGCCATGGATTTCTCCAGGCAAGAATACTGGAGTGGGCAGCCTTTCCCTTCTCCAGGGGATCTTCCCAATCCAGGGATCAAACCTGGGTCTCTCATATTGCGGGTGGATTCTTTACTGTCCAAGCCACCAGGGAAGTCCCTTTATATATAGATGCCCAGGGTATTCTTTTTTAAATTTTATTTATTTATTTATTTTAATACTCAAATTTTTTCTTTTAAATTTTGGCCTCTTCTTACTGATTCTTTGCTTATCCATTTATTTCCATCCATTTGCACTCTTTGGCCTGCGTGGGCCCCACTGCAGTGGCCTCCCCTGCTGCAGAGCACTGGCTCCAGGCACATGTGCTCCAGAGCACTGGCTCACAATTGGACACACCCGCCTAGCTGCTCCGGGGCACGCGGGATCCTCCAGGGTCAAGGATTGAACTGGTGCCCCCTGCAACACAAGGCGAATCCTCCACCCACTGGACCACCAGGGAAGCCCTATTTCATTTATTTTTAATTGGAGGGTAATTGCTTTATAATGTCGTGTTGGTTTCTGCCATCCCTCAACATGAATCAGCCATAGGTACACAGTACGTTTCCTCCCTCTGGAACCTCCCTCCAATCTCCCTCCCCAACCCATCCCTCTGAGTTGTCACGGAGCACCAGGTTGAGCTCCCTGTGCTATACAGCAACTTCCCACTAGCTATTTGCCAGGATATTCTTGATGTTTAACAAAACATTACTATACACCGAATTACTGTCCCCCTGGTTCTCTGTGGCTGTGAGTCTTATGAATGAGAACGGGCCAAATGAGATTAGGTCAGGTCAAATGCCACCTTCTCCATCAAGCCCCACCCTGATTCCCCAAGAAAATGAGCCAACCATCTCTGTCATGGCTCCATCATGATCTGCCTTGATTTTCAGTCTTCTCCATCTGCCTCCTCCTTGACCGTGAGCTGCTCTCCCCTTTGCCTCCCCATACTCTGACCCTAGCAGTTTCCCAATGAAGGTGGGGCTGGGCAGTCTGTCCCTAAAGGCGAGTGGCTAGAAACCACAAAGAGACTGGGTTTCACCCTTGGGCTTGCCTCCAGCTGATGCCTCATCTCCACACACCCCTAACCAGGGCTGAGCTGGACCCACATTCTCCCCTCCCCGCCCCCATCCCTCTGCACCAAATCTCGGGGCCAAGGCACTGGAATTGGATCAGGCACACAAGTGGACTTATTTGAGCCTAAGACATCCCTGCAAAGAACAGGCAGCCGGGAAGGCCTGTCTGAGGACAGGGACGAGGGACAGCCTGTGACAGACTCCATGCTGGGACCTGCAGGAACATCTCCATGCCACAGGGCCCTTTGCATGGTGTCAAAGAGGAGATTTGGGTTGCCTTGTATTTTTTTAAAGCGAACTTGAAACGCTACTGACAGCAAGATGTCTCTGGCACAAAAGCAGGCAGGGAGGCATCTGGCTCACTGTTTCCATGGCTACTGACAGGACGCCACTGGGCAGCGCTCTGAACTCAGAGCATCTCTGGCTCTGCCTGCAGCATGAAGTTTCCTTGGCGCTGGGAGAACTCGGCGATGAAATGGCAGTTACGTGTCTCAGTTTCTGCCACAGCTGCCTTCTGTCGTCAGTGTCAGGGTTTCGTTTCTCCAGGTACCCCAAAAGGGTTTCCCTGGAGAACATCCCAGCGCCCAGGAGTCCTGGGAGGCTGGAGACATCCTTTCCCCACAAACCTTCAGCAGGTCATCAACTTCCAAAGCCTGGTGACCTTGGCCTTTGTACTGGGGATGGCTTCACAAGGCAGCAGGGAGTTTTGGGGTCAGGCAGTTAAAAGCCCCAAAACATTACTATACAATTACTGTCCCCCTGGTTCTCTGTGGCTGTGAGTCTTATGAATGAGAACGGGCCAAATGAGATTAGGTCAGGTCAAATGCCACCTTCTCCATCAAGCCCCACCCTGATTCCCCAAGAAAATGAGCCAACCATCTCTGTCATGGCTCCATCATGATCTGCCTTGATTTTCAGTCTTCTCCATCTGCCTCCTCCTTGACCGTGAGCTGCTCTCCCCTTTGCCTCCCCATACTCTGACCCTAGCAGTTTCCCAATGAAGGTGGGGCTGGGCAGTCTGTCCCTAAAGGCGAGTGGCTAGAAACCACAAAGAGACTGGGTTTCACCCTTGGGCTTGCCTCCAGCTGATGCCTCATCTCCACACACCCCTAACCAGGGCTGAGCTGGACCCACATTCTCCCCTCCCCGCCCCCATCCCTCTGCACCAAATCTCGGGGCCAAGGCACTGGAATTGGATCAGGCACACAAGTGGACTTATTTGAGCCTAAGACATCCCTGCAAAGAACAGGCAGCCGGGAAGGCCTGTCTGAGGACAGGGACGAGGGACAGCCTGTGACAGACTCCATGCTGGGACCTGCAGGAACATCTCCATGCCACAGGGCCCTTTGCATGGTGTCAAAGAGGAGATTTGGGTTGCCTTGTATTTTTTTAAAGCGAACTTGAAACGCTACTGACAGCAAGATGTCTCTGGCACAAAAGCAGGCAGGGAGGCATCTGGCTCACTGTTTCCATGGCTACTGACAGGACGCCACTGGGCAGCGCTCTGAACTCAGAGCATCTCTGGCTCTGCCTGCAGCATGAAGTTTCCTTGGCGCTGGGAGAACTCGGCGATGAAATGGCAGTTACGTGTCTCAGTTTCTGCCACAGCTGCCTTCTGTCGTCAGTGTCAGGGTTTCGTTTCTCCAGGTACCCCAAAAGGGTTTCCCTGGAGAACATCCCAGCGCCCAGGAGTCCTGGGAGGCTGGAGACATCCTTTCCCCACAAACCTTCAGCAGGTCATCAACTTCCAAAGCCTGGTGACCTTGGCACGCTCTTTGTACTGGGGGATGGCTTCACAAGGCAGGGAGGGGAGTTTCCTGGGTGGCCAGCAGCTTGCTAGGCATGGGCTAGGATGGAGCATAACCTGTTTCCAACTTGGCAAACCTTTGGAGGGTCTCGGGAACCACGCCTTCTCAGGCTTCCCCAGTGTCTCCTTCATGGGGAACCTTCGAGGAGAAAGGTTTCCACCAAGGTTAACTTGGGTGTTTCCTGTGGCAGCATCTCCCACCAGAGGAGCAGGTGGCCAAGGCTGCGGGTGAGGGACCCGGGTTGGGGGATGATTCAGGGTTAGGCGTTTCTGATCTGCTGCCCCTGGCTGTCCCTCTGGGAGGAGGCGGGGTGTGCTGACTGATTGATGGGCTTCTCCTGATCTGTCTCCTTGGATGCATCCTCCTCCAGGCTTTTGTTTTGAGTCCCAGTGGAGAGATGCATGCTGTTGGGCATCGCATGGCCCCCATACCCTGTGAAAATGCCACTTGCTCAAGACTGCCTTAAGAAGGACCCTACCTGCCGTGGTTTTTCCATCTCCTTGGAGGCCGCCCACGTGGTTTGAGGCACACGTCACCTTTGCTAAAAGGGTCTGAGAAAATCTTGAGACTAACCCACTGCCTCTGTGAGCGTCTGAGAGCATCTGTCCACAGACACACAAGCATCATGACGGAGCTTAGTGTTTGTCTTGCCTTCCAGCTCTGTGGGCTCAGATCTGTGGTTCCTCTTGAATGCAGTTTGGTTAGTCTGGCTAAGAAATCTCCACGCGAGTGTCCTCTCTCCTTGTGTCCTATTTCTAAGCTCATCTGATGATAAACCCCCCCACATCAGGGAAGTCTCAGGGTGTGCCTGCTTATCCAGTGGCATGCTCCCGGTGGCATCTGATAAGTGTTTCTGGAGCATTCCTGTGGAAATACTTTGTTCAGTTCAAAGCAATCCTTTCTTTGCAAAAATCTCCAAACCTGGTTCTTAATACGAAGCATTAAATTTAGACTAGCATTCAACTTTGCATTAAAAAAAAAAAAAAAAAAAAGCGCTTTTAGCTATCTCAGAAACTCAGAAGATACTTAAACCCCACTTCCTCACCACATAATGGAAAGAGATCTAAGGGCACTCAGGCTGATGGCACTAGAGAGGAAATTTTGCCCTCAGAGATGCACCCCCTCACCCCGCCACAGCCTCTCTCAGATCCCACGGAGCCCTGCATGAAGCTGAGCAACCTGCAGCCCTGGGGACCGAGCGGCAGGCCGATGAAAAGAAGCCGAGCCGTGCCAATCCAGGTGACGCCTGGTGTCCTAGAGAATTAACAAGCTCTCTCAGTTAGGGAGTGTTGAAAAAGAAGTGCCCTTTATTTATGCCATACTGTAATTTCCTCATTTTAACAGTCACCTCAGTTAATGACTAACAGCACATAGCCAAAAAAGAAGGTCAGTCACGTGAACTTGATTGAGTGGGGAGAATTCCTCGTAAATGAGCTCATTTGTATCTGGATGCAGGTGGATGCCCAGAAACACTGCAGCGGCAAGACAAGGCAGAGTTCATGCAGTTTCCAAGATGGGGGAGACACACCCCCTCCCACCCTAGTCCCAGGCCTCCCTGTTGGCTCAACGGGCCCAAAATCTGCTTGCAATACAGGAAACCTGGGTTCATTCCTGGGTGGGAAGATCCCCAGAGGAAGGCATGGCAACCCCTCTAGTATGCTTTCCCGGAGAATTCCACAGACAGAGGAACCTGGTAGTTGTCAGTCCACGCGTCACAGAGAGTCGATCATGACTGAGCAACTAAAACTTTCACTTTCACTTGGCTGACGCCGAAAGTAAACTTCAGCCCCGTCCCATGTGATGTGAAGGCTGAATATGTTTGATCCAAATTAAATTGCATTGACTGAGTCGTGACCCATAAATAGCCTGCTGTGAATCATCTGATGATAAACCCCCACATCAGGGAAGTCTCAGGGTGTGCCTGCTTATCCAGTGGCATGCTCGGTGGCATCTGATAAGTGTTTCTGGAGCATTCCTGTGGAAATACTTTGTTCAGTTCAAAGCAATCCTTTCTTTGCAAAAATCTCCAAACCTGGTTCTTAATACGAAGCATTAAATTTAGACTAGCATTCAACTTTGCATTAAAAAAAAAAAAAAAAAAAAGCGCTTTTAGCTATCTCAGAAACTCAGAAGATACTTAAACCCCACTTCCTCACCACATAATGGAAAGAGATCTAAGGGCACTCAGGCTGATGGCACTAGAGAGGAAATTTTGCCCTCAGAGATGCACCCCCTCACCCCGCCACAGCCTCTCTCAGATCCCACGGAGCCCTGCATGAAGCTGAGCAACCTGCAGCCCTGGGGACCGAGCGGCAGGCCGATGAAAAGAAGCCGAGCCGTGCCAATCCAGGTGACGCCTGGTGTCCTAGAGAATTAACAAGCTCTCTCAGTTAGGGAGTGTTGAAAAAGAAGTGCCCTTTATTTATGCCATACTGTAATTTCCTCATTTTAACAGTCACCTCAGTTAATGACTAACAGCACATAGCCAAAAAAGAAGGTCAGTCACGTGAACTTGATTGAGTGGGGAGAATTCCTCGTAAATGAGCTCATTTGTATCTGGATGCAGGTGGATGCCCAGAAACACTGCAGCGGCAAGACAAGGCAGAGTTCATGCAGTTTCCAAGATGGGGGAGACACACCCCCTCCCACCCTAGTCCCAGGCCTCCCTGTTGGCTCAACGGGCCCAAAATCTGCTTGCAATACAGGAAACCTGGGTTCATTCCCTGGGTGGGGAAGATCCCCCAGAGGAAGGCATGGCAACCCCCTCTAGTATGCTTTCCCGGAGAATTCCACAGACAGAGGAACCTGGTAGTTGTCAGTCCACGCGTCACAGAGAGTCGATCATGACTGAGCAACTAAAACTTTCACTTTCACTTGGCTGACGCCGAAAAAGTAAACTTCAGCCCCGTCCCATGTGATGTGAAGGCTGAATATGTTTGATCCAAATTAAATTGCATTGACTGAGTCGTGACCCATAAATAGCCTAGAGTTTTACACTTTTCACCCTAAAGGAAAAAGACAAATTTCCACTGTTTATTTTCAGGGTCTATTGGATCCCCTCCTGCAGTTAAGCTCCCCTCTCCCCTTACACAACGTCCTCGCTCCGCCGTGCCCCGACCACCAGAGTTTGGTGGGGCCTAAAGAGTCATGGGGACTCATGGAGTGACCAGCACCAAGCGAACTCAATAGTGTTTTGGTTTTGTTTTTTTAATTAAGAAGCACCAGAATGAACTTGAAATTGGCAAGACCTCAAGAGAGAAACCAGGCTGGCTCTGAGCCCAGTTTGCACGGATGGGCTGGACGTGGACTTGAATCTGGCTCCTTCTTGGACTCTGGATTCAACAAAACCCATCTGTAGACTTGTGGATCTTAGACTGAAAGTCGCAGACCCCAAGGGTCCTTTAACCCTCTGGCCTGCCCGCTGCCTTCCTCCCTCCCAGATGCTAGGCTCCCCCTCTGCTCTGAGACCCCCAGTGTCCTTTCAAGAATTCCCTTAACTTGTTACTCAAGTCAATTACAGCCAGTGTCTCCTGTGTGCTACCAGGAAAACCTGTCTGTTCAGACAGTGGTGTCACATTAGCTTGTCCCAGAAACCTGCTCTTTAAAGAGGAACTGTTTGGGACCTCCCTGGTAGGTCAGCAGTTAAGACTGCAAGCTCCCAGTGCGGGGGAGTTTGGGTTCGATCCCTGGGCAGGTGGATGCCCAGAAACTGCAGAAAATTCCACAGAAAAGTCCCAGGCCTCCTGTTGGCTCAACGGGCCCAAAATCTGCTTGCAATACAGGAAACCTGGGTTCATTCCCTGGGTGGGGAAGATCCCCCAGAGGAAGGCATGGCAACCCCCTCTAGTATGCTTTCCCGGAGAATTCCACAGACAGAGGAACCTGGTAGTTGTCAGTCCACGCGTCACAGAGAGTCGATCATGACTGAGCAACTAAAACTTTCACTTTCACTTGGCTGACGCCGAAAAAGTAAACTTCAGCCCCGTCCCATGTGATGTGAAGGCTGAATATGTTTGATCCAAATTAAATTGCATTGACTGAGTCGTGACCCATAAATAGCCTAGAGTTTTACACTTTTCACCCTAAAGGAAAAAGACAAATTTCCACTGTTTATTTTCAGGGTCTATTGGATCCCCTCCTGCAGTTAAGCTCCCCTCTCCCCTTACACAACGTCCTCGCTCCGCCGTACCCCGACCACCAGAGTTTGGTGGGGCCTAAAGAGTCATGGGGACTCATGGAGTGACCAGCACCAAGCGAACTCAATAGTGTTTTGGTTTTGTTTTTTTAATTAAGAAGCACCAGAATGAACTTGAAATTGGCAAGACCTCAAGAGAGAAACCAGGCTGGCTCTGAGCCCAGTTTGCACGGATGGGCTGGACGTGGACTTGAATCTGGCTCCTTCTTGGACTCTGGATTCAACAAAACCCATCTGTAGACTTGTGGATCTTAGACTGAAAGTCGCAGACCCCAAGGGTCCTTTAACCCTCTGGCCTGCCCGCTGCCTTCCTCCCTCCCAGATGCTAGGCTCCCCCTCTGCTCTGAGACCCCCAGTGTCCTTTCAAGAATTCCCTTAACTTGTTACTCAAGTCAATTACAGCCAGTGTCTCCTGTGTGCTACCAGGAAAACCTGTCTGTTCAGACAGTGGTGTCACATTAGCTTGTCCCAGAAACCTGCTCTTTAAAGAGGAACTGTTTGGGACCTCCCTGGTAGGTCAGCAGTTAAGACTGCAAGCTCCCAGTGCGGGGGAGTTTGGGTTCGATCCCTGGGCAGGAAACTAGATTCTGCAAGCTGAAACTCAAGATCCCACAGGCGGCAACTAAGAGCAGGCGCGGACAAAAAAAAAAAGGAAAGGAAGTCTTAAAAAGGAACTGTTCTTATGATGGTGGATTTTAAGAAATTATAACAGGTATCTGGGATGTGTGGGTGCCTGGAACCCTGGCAGCACTGTTAATGCAGCCAACTTTCACACAGGCACACTGACATTCAGGGAATTTCAGGCAACTCAACACAGAATGCAACAGAGAGACCCATTCCCTCCAGTTCCTCAGAAACCAAAGCAGGGACAGAAAAGGAAAAAGGTATTGGGAACTGGAGAAAAAGACAGGGAAGGGCCATTCGCCTCACAAGGCCCCAGGTGGCCAAGGGAATCACTGGGCCTCCTTTCCAAAAGGTGAGGGAATTTTAGGAATCGTGGAACCACAGCTCAGGCCTGGAGGGGCCTCAAGAGCCTAGACTGCACTCTTCTCACTGTTCAGATTCTGGAGAGAGAGGCCTGGTGGCCATTGCACAGCCTCTGGGAAGCAGCTAGGTCCGCAGAGGAGAGTTCTCCATCTGAATGGTCCTCAAATCAGCACACCAGGGCTGGGTTCAACTAACTCTGGGAAACCCTGGGGTCATGATATTTTAGAAACTAGCGTAGGGTGAGATGGGCTTCCCTGGAGGCTCAGTTTTAAAGAATCCACCTGTCCATACAGGAGACGTAGGTTTGATCCCTGAGTCAGGAATATCCCCTGGAAGAGGACATGGTGACCCACTCCAGTATTCGTGCCTGGGAGACCCCATGACCAGAGGAGACAGACAAGCTGGAGTCCATGAGGCTGCAAAAGAGTCAGACACAACTTAGACTCTGAACAACAATAGGCGCAGGCTGACACGGAAGCCCCAAGGGGGCTGATCTGAATGTGACTCAGAGCAGGCCAGCCCTGGACTCCATTTTTCAAAACGCTTTCGGGTCCTTCACATCATCTGTGGATCCCCGCAGGGTGGAGCCTATTGTTCACTTTGCTAATGAAGAAACGGACTGGGAATGACTGTTGTTCAGTGGTTCAGGCCGTGCCTGACTCTGCAGCCCCCATGGCCAGCCACACGCAAGGCTTCCTGTCCTTCCCCATCTCTGCGAGTTTGCTCACGCTTGTGTCCCTCGAGATGGTGATGCCATCCTCTGCCGCCCTCTTCTCCTCCTGCCTTCAATCTTTCCCAACACCAGGGTCTTTTCCAATGAGTGGGCCCTTTGCATCAGGTGGCGAAAGTATTGGAGCATCACAGAAGGGCTAAGAGATGCATTCGAGGCCACCCAGCTGCCTTTGAAGAGCTGAAACAGACCCGCTGGTCTATCCCATCATTCTCTTTTTTCTCCCCTAGGAGAAAGGAGATGGGTACTCCCAGACCTGCCACTCCAGATGGCTTCCATCTGCCTCCTGAGAACAGTGCTCCGGTGCTTCTCATTGCAACAGAATGGAGGGTTGAGGACTTAGCAGTCAGCCCTGCCAGCAGACTTCAATGCCCTTCATCAAACACAGTGCATCTCCCACTGTGCTGCCTTAAGCTCCTTGCCCCAAGGCAGCAAGGATCTCTGCCGCTCCAGGGAATGATCCACGGCCCCACAGACAGGGGGTAGGCTTCCCTATTGCCCTCAGCCAAACCTGTATAGCTGTCCTCCTGCACCCACACCTTGGGCAGCAACGGAAGCCGTTGTGCCTCTGTTTCCTCTCTTGGGGGCTGGGATGTGGATTCAGGGGGCCTTCCAGTGCATAGGTCTTTTTACCTTAGTTGGGATGCAAAGCGACCAGTTGGCCACTCATCTTTCATGGGAGACACACACTTAAAGAACCATAAGCCCGCACAGGGCTTCAAGCCTGAGATTTGCAGCATTTCTCCGCCTTCCTTGCTGCAGAGGCCGAGTCTGACTTTCAATAAAGGGCATGCAGCCCTGGGAAAATCCGAGGAAGAAAACGTCAGTGTATCTCGGTGTCTGGGACTGCAGGCCCCCTATGGGGATTTTCCTGGGGGGCCTCTTGAAACCAGGAGGAAGTCTGAGTGCAAAATTAACAGGGAGTGTACGTCAAAGGAATGCAGCATTGTTGATTCCTAGCGGGTCTGCCTGAATATTAGATGCAAATAAGCGCTAATAAGTACAGTTGGAAAAGCTAATGGAAAACTGCCCTTCCCAGTAGGTTCAGGCCGTGCCTGACTCTGCAGCCCATGGCCAGCCACACGCAAGGCTTCCTGTCCTTCCCCATCTCTGCCATCCTCGGGGGCCCCGCCCTCTTCTCCTCCTGCCTTCAATCTTTCCCAACACCAGGGTCTTTTCCAATGAGTGGGCCCTTTGCATCAGGTGGCGAAAGTATTGGAGCATCACAGAAGGGCTAAGAGATGCATTCGAGGCCACCCAGCTGCCTTTGAAGAGCTGAAACAGACCCGCTGGTCTATCCCATCATTCTCTTTTTTCTCCCCTAGGAGAAAGGAGATGGGTACTCCCAGACCTGCCACTCCAGATGGCTTCCATCTGCCTCCTGAGAACAGTGCTCCGGTGCTTCTCATTGCAACAGAATGGAGGGTTGAGGACTTAGCAGTCAGCCCTGCCAGCAGACTTCAATGCCCTTCATCAAACACAGTGCATCTCCCACTGTGCTGCCTTAAGCTCCTTGCCCCAAGGCAGCAAGGATCTCTGCCGCTCCAGGGAATGATCCACGGCCCCACAGACAGGGGGTAGGCTTCCCTATTGCCCTCAGCCAAACCTGTATAGCTGTCCTCCTGCACCCACACCTTGGGCAGCAACGGAAGCCGTTGTGCCTCTGTTTCCTCTCTTGGGGGCTGGGATGTGGATTCAGGGGGCCTTCCAGTGCATAGGTCTTTTTACCTTAGTTGGGATGCAAAGCGACCAGTTGGCCACTCATCTTTCATGGGAGACACACACTTAAAGAACCATAAGCCCGCACAGGGCTTCAAGCCTGAGATTTGCAGCATTTCTCCGCCTTCCTTGCTGCAGAGGCCGAGTCTGACTTTCAATAAAGGGCATGCAGCCCTGGGAAAATCCCGAGGAAGAAAACTTCAGTGTATCTCGGTGTCTGGGACTGCAGGCCCCCTATGGGGATTTTCCTGGGGGGCCTCTTGAAACCAGGAGGAAGTCTGAGTGCAAAATTAACAGGGAGTGTACGTCAAAGGAATGCAGCATTGTTGATTCCTAGCGGGTCTGCCTGAATATTAGATGCAAATAAGCGCTAATAAGTACAGTTGGAAAAGCTAATGGAAAAACTGCCCTTCCCAGTAGGATCCCGGCGCACCAATGCACAGGGCAGCTGAGATGGCCTGACCAGCTACATACACTCCCTGCCGGCCTGGCCCGGGAAAGCCTGTGTAGACACATCCTGTGGAAGGAGAGCTTGTGTAGACTCATCCTGAGGATGCGGCTGCAGGGCTGGGGTCAGAGGACCAGACTCCTCTGGGTATCCTTTCCCCTCCGCCCAGTGAGTGAGTGTGTGTTTGCTGGAGTGAGTGTACATGGTATTAAAGAGGCTCCCTTGACCACCAGGCTTCTTCAGCAACCAGCCCAGCTGCCCAGCCAGCCAGGCAGCCAGCAGCCAGGACCCCGGTGGTGAGAGGTGGCTGGCAGTGTAGAGACGAGGGCTACAGGCTCAATGCATGCTGGGCTTCTCCGAGGGCAAGAAGCTTTCTGCTCACTTCTCCACCAGCCACGTCCCCTTCCTTGCCATCTTTTCTTTTGCTCATGGGATGGGTAAAGACACCACTGTCCTGCTGTCCCTGACACTTGAATGCTTGTCCCTTACATTCGGCCTCTCCAGTCTGCACCTGACTGAGGTGAAGTATACGGATTTCAGTTGTTTACATCCGCCCCTCTGCTTCTCCGCAGACACATAACAAGTAACACGCAGTGAGAGGAGCGTAGCCAGGGCTAGAGTCCTGGGTCTAACAGCCTCTGAGCTCAGAGTCTTGGAGAGGAAATCCTAACACCCAGCTTATTCTATTTGGGACCAGCAGCCCAGTCCTGGCTCTGCCATCCTCCAGATGCGTGGAGCCTTGTGACTTGTAGGCTTGGGGCAATCTCCTACCTCAGTTTTCTCCTCCTTAAAACAGGAATGGTAACACCTACTTTGTTTTTGCAGGAACGAATCATGGTAGCTTATCAGCAGATAACATGAGAGGAGAGTGAGCATCCCCTTCCCTTTATTTTCCTAAAGGTCGGATAATGGATGGGGAAACCAGGAGGAAGTCTGAGTGCAAAATTAACAGGGAGTGTACGTCAAAGGAATGCAGCATTGTTGATTCCTAGCGGGTCTGCCTGAATATTAGATGCAAATAAGCGCTAATAAGTACAGTTGGAAAAGCTAATGGAAAAACTGCCCTTCCCAGTAGGATCCCGGCGCACCAATGCACAGGGCAGCTGAGATGGCCTGACCAGCTACATACACTCCCTGCCGGCCTGGCCCGGGAAAGCCTGTGTAGACACATCCTGTGGAAGGAGAGCTTGTGTAGACTCATCCTGAGGATGCGGCTGCAGGGCTGGGGTCAGAGGACCAGACTCCTCTGGGTATCCTTTCCCCTCCGCCCAGTGAGTGAGTGTGTGTTTGCTGGAGTGAGTGTACATGGTATTAAAGAGGCTCCCTTGACCACCAGGCTTCTTCAGCAACCAGCCCAGCTGCCCAGCCAGCCAGGCAGCCAGCAGCCAGGACCCCGGTGGTGAGAGGTGGCTGGCAGTGTAGAGACGAGGGCTACAGGCTCAATGCATGCTGGGCTTCTCCGAGGGCAAGAAGCTTTCTGCTCACTTCTCCACCAGCCACGTCCCCTTCCTTGCCATCTTTTCTTTTGCTCATGGGATGGGTAAAGACACCACTGTCCTGCTGTCCCTGACACTTGAATGCTTGTCCCTTACATTCGGCCTCTCCAGTCTGCACCTGACTGAGGTGAAGTATACGGATTTCAGTTGTTTACATCCGCCCCTCTGCTTCTCCGCAGACACATAACAAGTAACACGCAGTGAGAGGAGCGTAGCCAGGGCTAGAGTCCTGGGTCTAACAGCCTCTGAGCTCAGAGTCTTGGAGAGGAAATCCTAACACCCAGCTTATTCTATTTGGGACCAGCAGCCCAGTCCTGGCTCTGCCATCCTCCAGATGCGTGGAGCCTTGTGACTTGTAGGCTTGGGGCAATCTCCTACCTCAGTTTTCTCCTCCTTAAAACAGGAATGGTAACACCTACTTTGTTTTTGCAGGAACGAATCATGGTAGCTTATCAGCAGATAACATGAGAGGAGAGTGAGCATCCCCTTCCCTTTATTTTCCTAAAGGCTTCTGAAACTACTGGGGGTCCCTTCAAGATTAAGAGGTGAGTAATTTACCGTTTCCTATAGTTTCTGTAAAAGCCAGCCTGCTTTCCTTCCTGGCACCTGCTTGCCCCCTGCAGGTGGGGGCAGCCTCTTCTCAGAAAGAACCAGGACAAGAACCAGAGCCCCTCCAGCGACTCCCTTCACATCCCCCTTCTCTCCTGGCGCTGGATCTGGATCTGTCAACTGCCCACTCTGTTCTTGTGGGTGGTGTGTACGCTGAGGGGTTGGTTCACCCAGGCTGACCCCTACGCCCGCGACACAACAGGGACTTCAAGGAGACAACCCTCGTGGGAGAGCCTGGGTCGTGGGGCACTCTCAGCAGAATGCAGAGCCCTAGGAATCTGGGGATCCGTGCGGACACGGGGGCTCAAGGCTGCCCAACCCTTGACCGAATCCCTTAGAGCTTGTAACCCAGGGACCTCTAACAGTCTCCCTCAGCTCTGTCGTCTGCTTTCCGCCCGCCCCGCGCCCCCGCAGCGTCGGGTCCTAGGCGCGCTCCCCTGCCCAGCGGCGGTCACGGCCCGCTCCGGTGCCGCCTTGTCCTTTCCCCGGGTCCGCGCCGGCGTGCGACCCACGAGGCAGTGGCAGCACTCCGGCCGCGGTCTGGAGCCAAGTGGCAGCCGGGAGTCCGGCTCCCAGGGAACCTGGCAGACCGGCGCCGCCCCGGGCACCCCCCACCTCCACCCCCGCGGCCGCCGGACCGCGCCCAGCGGCGTTGCCCTCCCAGCGCGCCGGCCGCGGGGCCGCGGGAGTCGGAGAGTGCGCGTGGGCGCGGCTCCCGGGCGCTCCTGGGAGGGAAGAGGCGATCGCAGGAGTGATCCCCTCCCGACCCGGCACCGCCGCGGCCGCCACCACCGCGGGGCGGGGCCCAGGCCGGGGGCGGGGCGCCGGGCGGGCGCGGCGCTATTTCCAGCCTCGCCGGAGGCTCCGCTCGCACTTCGCTGGGAGCTTTCCAGGCGCGAGAACCGCATCCAGCGGCGCTGGGAGGAGACGGCGGCGGCGGGAGGCGGGAGGCGGGAGCGGGACGGACCAGAGCTGGGGACAGAGGAGGAACCCGCCACCGCGCCCTCTCCCTCTTCTGCGCGCTCCGGTGGCCGGCCCCACACCTCTCGCCTCGCCGACTGCACGGAGCCCCGCTCGGAGCCGGAGACACCGGGCCCGAGCCGGGGGCGGAGGTCCTCCCTGCAGCCCTGGCGCCCCGGAACGGAGGATTCGCCGCGGAGGACCGCGCCCGGGCTGGAGGCGCCCGCGGCCCCGAAAGCGCCGGCTGCGCCAGGTAAGTGCGCCGCGCCCGCGCCCCACCGCTGTCCCCGCCCTGTGGCGACTCCCGCCAGGAGCGGCGCCCCAAGGGTCCCGGGAGGGCCGGGGACTGCGCTGTGCCCCAGCCCCGAGAACCCCTGAGAAACCACGCGGGTTAAGAGTCCCAAGCCGCGGACAGGGATAGAGCGCTCGGGGTTCCCGTCTGGCCGCACTTTGGGGACTGGCTCCAGTAGCGGGAACTTTAATTAGACTTTGGCTCCGTGGATTTTACTCGTCGCCGCGCGTCCGTCTACGGCCACCTCGCGAGCTCCCTCGGTGCCTGCGGGTCCTCCGCTCTCTTCGCCCGGGGTGCTGAGCGCGGCGAGGCAGTGGCAGCACTCCGGCCGCGGTCTGGAGCCAAGTGGCAGCCGGGAGTCCGGCTCCCAGGGAACCTGGCAGACCGGCGCCGCCCCGGGCACCCCCCACCTCCACCCCCGCGGCCGCCGGACCGCGCCCAGCGGCGTTGCCCTCCCAGCGCGCCGGCCGCGGGGCCGCGGGAGTCGGAGAGTGCGCGTGGGCGCGGCTCCCGGGCGCTCCTGGGAGGGAAGAGGCGATCGCAGGAGTGATCCCCTCCCGACCCGGCACCGCCGCGGCCGCCACCACCGCGGGGCGGGGCCCAGGCCGGGGGCGGGGCGCCGGGCGGGCGCGGCGCTATTTCCAGCCTCGCCGGAGGCTCCGCTCGCACTTCGCTGGGAGCTTTCCAGGCGCGAGAACCGCATCCAGCGGCGCTGGGAGGAGACGGCGGCGGCGGGAGGCGGGAGGCGGGAGCGGGACGGACCAGAGCTGGGGACAGAGGAGGAACCCGCCACCGCGCCCTCTCCCTCTTCTGCGCGCTCCGGTGGCCGGCCCACACCTCTCGCCTCGCCGACTGCACGGAGCCCCGCTCGGAGCCGGAGACACCGGGCCCGAGCCGGGGGCGGAGGTCCTCCCTGCAGCCCTGGCGCCCCGGAACGGAGGATTCGCCGCGGAGGACCGCGCCCGGGCTGGAGGCGCCCGCGGCCCCGAAAGCGCCGGCTGCGCCAGGTAAGTGCGCCGCGCCCGCGCCCCACCGCTGTCCCCGCCCTGTGGCGACTCCCGCCAGGAGCGGCGCCCCAAGGGTCCCGGGAGGGCCGGGGACTGCGCTGTGCCCCAGCCCCGAGAACCCCTGAGAAACCACGCGGGTTAAGAGTCCCAAGCCGCGGACAGGGATAGAGCGCTCGGGGTTCCCGTCTGGCCGCACTTTGGGGACTGGCTCCAGTAGCGGGAACTTTAATTAGACTTTGGCTCCGTGGATTTTACTCGTCGCCGCGCGTCCGTCTACGGCCACCTCGCGAGCTCCCTCGGTGCCTGCGGGTCCTCCGCTCTCTTCGCCCGGGGTGCTGAGCGCGGCGAGGCAGCGTCGGCCCGGGAGAGAGCTGTGCGGGAACGCGGGGCGCCCAGAGCTTTCCCGCGCGCTGGAGACGGGGACTCGGGGACGGGTTGTGGCGGGCCGGGCCGAGGGAGGAGTTAGAGGCCACCTTCTCGGCTTCCTACGCAACGGCAGAAGGTGCCCCCGCGTTCCATTTGCGCGCGTCCTCACCCCACGGCTCTCCCGGGCACCGGCCTGCTTTGTACTCAAGGAGAGTGTGTGCGCGTCAGCGGTCGTGTGAAAGTGCGTGCGTGCGTGTGTCCAGGAGTGCAGGCGTGCCGGAGCCCGGGAGTGGGCGGTGAACAGATCCGCTTGGCCGCGGGACCCAGCCGAGCTCCGGCGGCGGCTGCACCTCCAGCGGCTGGCTGCTAGGGTTTTGCGCCCCGGCCCTGGCCTCGCTCGAGGCCGGCCGGGCGAAGGCGCGTTCGGGGGATTTAGCTGTGTCCGTGCCGGCGCTGTGTCGCCCGTGACCCCTTTCTCGTCCCCTAACTTTCGCCGTACCTCTAGGGTCCAGGCCCAGCGACCCCGACCTGGAGCTGCTGGCGGCAACCCAGCAGCAACCCCGGCCGTGGGCACTCGAAGCCCGGCTGTCTGTCCTAGCGGAAAAGTCGGGGCCAACCCTGGGACTCCCTGTCTCTTAGCCGCCTCCGATGTTGTGGTAGACCCTGGGTCCTTGGGCCCTCTCCCAGCTGGGCCGTAGGCCGTGACTGGCACATTTTGGGGGTTGGCCGGCTGCGCCAGGTAAGTGCCCCCCCCCCTGTCCCGCCCTGTGGCGACTCCCGCCAGGAGCGGCGCCCCAAGGGTCCTGGAGGGCCGGGGACTGCGCTGTGCCCCAGCCCCGAGAACCCCTGAGAAACCACGCGGGTTAAGAGTCCCAAGCCGCGGACAGGGATAGAGCGCTCGGGGTTCCCGTCTGGCCGCACTTTGGGGACTGGCTCCAGTAGCGGGAACTTTAATTAGACTTTGGCTCCGTGGATTTTACTCGTCGCCGCGCGTCCGTCTACGGCCACCTCGCGAGCTCCCTCGGTGCCTGCGGGTCCTCCGCTCTCTTCGCCCGGGGTGCTGAGCGCGGCGAGGCAGCGTCGGCCCGGGAGAGAGCTGTGCGGGAACCCGGGGCGCCCAGAGCTTTCCCGCGCGCTGGAGACGGGGACTCGGGGACGGGTTGTGGCGGGCCGGGCCGAGGGAGGAGTTAGAGGCCACCTTCTCGGCTTCCTACGCAACGGCAGAAGGTGCCCCCGCGTTCCATTTGCGCGCGTCCTCACCCCACGGCTCTCCCGGGCACCGGCCTGCTTTGTACTCAAGGAGAGTGTGTGCGCGTCAGCGGTCGTGTGAAAGTGCGTGCGTGCGTGTGTCCAGGAGTGCAGGCGTGCCGGAGCCCGGGAGTGGGCGGTGAACAGATCCGCTTGGCCGCGGGACCCAGCCGAGCTCCGGCGGCGGCTGCACCTCCAGCGGCTGGCTGCTAGTTCTGCGCCCCGGCCCTGGCCTCGCTCGAGGCCGGCCGGGCGAAGGCGCGTTCGGGGGATTTAGCTGTGTCCGTGCCGGCGCTGTGTCGCCCGTGACCCCTTTCTCGTCCCCTAACTTTCGCCGTACCTCTAGGGTCCAGGCCCAGCGACCCCGACCTGGAGCTGCTGGCGGCAACCCAGCAGCAACCCCGGCCGTGGGCACTCGAAGCCCGGCTGTCTGTCCTAGCGGAAAAGTCGGGGCCAACCCTGGGACTCCCTGTCTCTTAGCCGCCTCCGATGTTGTGGTAGACCCTGGGTCCTTGGGCCCTCTCCCAGCTGGGCCGTAGGCCGTGACTGGCAATGCTGAGGGGAGCGGGCTGGGTCCCCTGTGTCTGCTTGGCCGGGATCTGGCCTGACTGCAGAGTCTGAAGGAGAGGCGGGTGAGTCTAAGGGACCAGTGGGGCCTGGGCGGCTGGGGCAGGGGGCTCAGGGGGAGACTAGCTCCCCCATCCCTGGGTTGCTTACTGGCTGCACTACCAACCTACACTTCGCTGACCTCTTGCTTCTGAGTTCACCTTGACCCTTCCTCATGGGGTGGAGAACTTTTCCTAAGTCCAGCCTTCAAACAGTGCAGCCTCTGGGCAAGAGTGGCAGAGCCCTTTCTAAAATTTCCCAACTGCCCTAGCTTCTGCTGCCCACCCTCTGTCCCTGTCCCAAAGGGCAAGGCAGCCAGACCACCAGAAAGGGTGACATTGTGGTCTCTGAAGGAGGCCCTGTTTTAATCCAGACAGATCATCACATATGGCAGGGGAGTAGTCCCTGATGGGCGTGGAAACACAGTCCAAAGACTTGATCAGACTTGGCTCTGTGAAGCGACCCAAAGGAGGGATAAAATTCAGACTCTGAAGAGAATCGAGTCTCTTAGGATGACCAATAATCCAATAGCTGTTGAATGGAAAAAAAAAAAAAACCCACAAAATCTGACCCCTTCCATTGCCTTGCCAGTTCATCCTGGGGCAGAGGGAAGACATGGTCTATTTATTTACTTACCTGAGATCAGACTCTGCAAGAGTGAATTATGTTTCCCCAGAATTGATTTTTTAAAAGACCCCAAATTAAAAAGTCAAGGCTTTCCTAAAGCAAGGTCAAGGATTAATTAGTTATACAGATGCGCCCCGGCCCTGGCCTCGCTCGAGGCCGGCCGGGCGAAGGCGCGTTCGGGGGATTTAGCTGTGTCCGTGCCGGCGCTGTGTCGCCCGTGACCCCTTTCTCGTCCCTAACTTTCGCCGTACCTCTAGGGTCCAGGCCCAGCGACCCCGACCTGGAGCTGCTGGCGGCAACCCAGCAGCAACCCCGGCCGTGGGCACTCGAAGCCCGGCTGTCTGTCCTAGCGGAAAAGTCGGGGCCAACCCTGGGACTCCCTGTCTCTTAGCCGCCTCCGATGTTGTGGTAGACCCTGGGTCCTTGGGCCCTCTCCCAGCTGGGCCGTAGGCCGTGACTGGCAATGCTGAGGGGAGCGGGCTGGGTCCCCTGTGTCTGCTTGGCCGGGATCTGGCCTGACTGCAGAGTCTGAAGGAGAGGCGGGTGAGTCTAAGGGACCAGTGGGGCCTGGGCGGCTGGGGCAGGGGGCTCAGGGGGAGACTAGCTCCCCCATCCCTGGGTTGCTTACTGGCTGCACTACCAACCTACACTTCGCTGACCTCTTGCTTCTGAGTTCACCTTGACCCTTCCTCATGGGGTGGAGAACTTTTCCTAAGTCCAGCCTTCAAACAGTGCAGCCTCTGGGCAAGAGTGGCAGAGCCCTTTCTAAAATTTCCCAACTGCCCTAGCTTCTGCTGCCCACCCTCTGTCCCTGTCCCAAAGGGCAAGGCAGCCAGACCACCAGAAAGGGTGACATTGTGGTCTCTGAAGGAGGCCCTGTTTTAATCCAGACAGATCATCACATATGGCAGGGGAGTAGTCCCTGATGGGCGTGGAAACACAGTCCAAAGACTTGATCAGACTTGGCTCTGTGAAGCGACCCAAAGGAGGGATAAAATTCAGACTCTGAAGAGAATCGAGTCTCTTAGGATGACCAATAATCCAATAGCTGTTGAATGGAAAAAAAAAAAAAACCCACAAAATCTGACCCCTTCCATTGCCTTGCCAGTTCATCCTGGGGCAGAGGGAAGACATGGTCTATTTATTTACTTACCTGAGATCAGACTCTGCAAGAGTGAATTATGTTTCCCCAGAATTGATTTTTTAAAAGACCCCAAATTAAAAAGTCAAGGCTTTCCTAAAGCAAGGTCAAGGATTAATTAGTTATACAGAGACATCAATCAATCAGGGCGGGGGCTCACTTCCAAATTGCCTGAGCAGGCAAAAGGAAGCCTCTTCTGATTTTCCCTGCTCCGGCTGGGAGAGAAACAGCCTTGTCTGACCTCCTGGGCTTCGCAGAGTGGTCCTGAACTGTGACGGGAAGAGGATGCTTTGTAACTCAGCCTGCCTTTTTAATCTTGTAGCCAGAATACCACTTGGGAAATTTCATGCATATTTGCTATGTTTCCATAATGAACATTTACTGATTACAGAGCATCAAGGGAATTCCATTTTTTAAACATTTATTCAAATCTCTGTTTATGTAAGCTAATAAGTCTGGGAAAGTTCACTAACTACGTGTGTGTGTGGTATATGCGCGCGCGCGTGTGCCATATGGATGTTGGGAAAGCATACGTGGTGGGCTGATCTCAGAATTCACCTTCAAAAGAAGGAACTGAATCAGATTCCCCTGATTGGAAACACGGTGCAGACTGCTTCTCTGCTGTCAGTCTGACTCATGTCAGTGGTGACCGGATAGGGGCCATTTGTGGTTTTGCCGATCAAAGAGATGGGAGTTTTATTCATGGCTAGTTGATGCATCTGGTGGAAGGCTCTGGAGTCTTCGGTGGGGTCTGACAAGGGAAGGTGTGAGGTCCCAGCTCAGGCTGATGCATCTGGTGGAAGGCTCTGGAGTCTTCGGTGGGGGCTGACAAGGGAAGGTGTGAGGTCCCAGCTCTTGCCGGCTGCCTGGCCTGGAGTCTAGGACACCTACCTGTCTTCCTGCACCTGCCTCACCTCTCTGGTTTATCCGGGTGCAGCAAAAACCTGGGAGAAATACGGAACCTGGAGGGAGCACCTGGGCAGGAAAAGTGGACAAAGGAGTATGGCAGCTCCTTCAGGGATAACGATGGCCAGTAGAGTCAGAATAGCTTGAATGGAAAAAAAAAAACCCACAAAATTGACCCTTCCATTGCCTTGCCAGTTCATCCTGGGGCAGAGGAAGACATGGTCTATTTATTTACTTACCTGAGATCAGACTCTGCAAGAGTGAATTATGTTTCCCCAGAATTGATTTTTTAAAAGACCCCAAATTAAAAAGTCAAGGCTTTCCTAAAGCAAGGTCAAGGATTAATTAGTTATACAGAGACATCAATCAATCAGGGCGGGGGCTCACTTCCAAATTGCCTGAGCAGGCAAAAGGAAGCCTCTTCTGATTTTCCCTGCTCCGGCTGGGAGAGAAACAGCCTTGTCTGACCTCCTGGGCTTCGAGAGTGGTCCTGAACTGTGACGGAAGAGGATGCTTTGTAACTCAGCCTGCCTTTTTAATCTTGTAGCCAGAATACCACTTGGGAAATTTCATGCATATTTGCTATGTTTCCATAATGAACATTTACTGATTACAGAGCATCAAGGGAATTCCATTTTTTAAACATTTATTCAAATCTCTGTTTATGTAAGCTAATAAGTCTGGGAAAGTTCACTAACTACGTGTGTGTGTGGTATATGCGCGCGCGCGTGTGCCATATGGATGTTGGGAAAGCATACGTGGTGGGCTGATCTCAGAATTCACCTTCAAAAGAAGGAACTGAATCAGATTCCCCTGATTGGAAACACGGTGCAGACTGCTTCTCTGCTGTCAGTCTGACTCATGTCAGTGGTGACCGGATAGGGGCCATTTGTGGTTTTGCCGATCAAAGAGATGGGAGTTTTATTCATGGCTAGTTGATGCATCTGGTGGAAGGCTCTGGAGTCTTCGGTGGGGTCTGACAAGGGAAGGTGTGAGGTCCCAGCTCAGGCTGATGCATCTGGTGGAAGGCTCTGGAGTCTTCGGTGGGGGCTGACAAGGGAAGGTGTGAGGTCCCAGCTCTTGCCGGCTGCCTGGCCTGGAGTCTAGGACACCTACCTGTCTTCCTGCACCTGCCTCACCTCTCTGGTTTATCCGGGTGCAGCAAAAACCTGGGAGAAATACGGAACCTGGAGGGAGCACCTGGGCAGGAAAAGTGGACAAAGGAGTATGGCAGCTCCTTCAGGGATAACTATGGCCAGTAGAGTCAGTACACACTGTGGCAGAAGGCCCTAGCCTTTCAGCTAATCAGAAGGTAATGAGTTATACACAGGAGATTTACGTAGTGCCAGCCCAAAGAGATCAATGTGGCTGTGACGCCGGACAATGAGAAATAAAAAAGCGATCAAGAGTGATTGTCTGGACGTCTGCATGGCCACAGCGTCGGGAGCCTGGCGACGTTTGCTGGGGGCAGGCAGCAGCGTGGTGGCAGCAGGCTCCCTGGAACGGTCTCTGGAGCCACGGCCGAAGCTCGCCGGACTCCAGAGCAGCTGCGTTCCCTCTCTCCTGGGGAAAGGCTGCCCATAGGCAGGGGGCACCCTTGAGCTCAGACAGCCGGAGGACAGAGCTGTGTCAGCTCAGGCGGCAGAGGACGCCAGGAGACGCAGGCTCATTTCTTTCTGGCTAGAGGAGGTGTGACCCCGCGGTCGGTAAATCATGGCGGCAGAAGATGAGATGTACAAATTGGCCGTGGGAAAAAGTTGTGACTTTTTGCCCTGTACAGAACTGCCTGTCACGTGTGATCTGGTGCTGTAGCTTGCACCTGCTGGCCGCAAATGCATCCTCGGCCCCTGGCAGGATGGAGCCGCCTGCGTGCCTCCGGGGGGCTTGACACCAAGAAGCAAATTCTGCCACAGAAGCCGCCTTCAGGAAAGTCAGAGAGTGTCTGCTGGCCAGGGCCTGGCTCTCAGCATTCCCACTGCCCACCTTGAAGGCCGCACGTTTCTGAGCGATTGGCGCTTCTTGCTGCTGGTGATTGAGAGCAAGACGCCCTGACCCTGTCACCTCAAGGCCAGAGCCGGCCCTGCTCGGTGACGTGAATTTGACCTAAATTAGAATGGTCAACGTTGAAACCCGAAGCCAAATGACACTCCGTCCCGCTCTCCCCGCGTCAGGCGCCTTGTCCCCCTCCATTCAGCGGCCGTACTCGAGCATGCATTTGGTGTCTGTTGTTGAATCAGGCTCTGGAGAAGGCCACTCTAAGAGTGGTTCCTGCCCTTGTAGGTTTTGTTGTGTGGTGGGACAGAAACGCCCTTACCATGCCCTCATCACGCACCGATTCATGCTGTGCCAGATGACCCCATTACTAAACAGGTCACCCATACCTGTGTGATTCTGGGCCATGTTAAACGTATAAAGGAGGCATTCGGGTACCAAAGCCCTCCCATCCGACGAAGGTAATGAGTAACAGGATCTCCCTGTGGCTGTGACGCCGGACAATGAGAAATAAAAAAGCGATCAAGAGTGATTGTCTGGACGTCTGCATGGCCACAGCGTCGGGAGCCTGGCGACGTTTGCTGGGGGCAGGCAGCAGCGTGGTGGCAGCAGGCTCCCTGGAACGGTCTCTGGAGCCACGGCCGAAGCTCGCCGGACTCCAGAGCAGCTGCGTTCCTCTCTCCTGGGGAAAGGCTGCCCATAGGCAGGGGGCACCCTTGAGCTCAGACAGCCGGAGGACAGAGCTGTGTCAGCTCAGGCGGCAGAGGACGCCAGGAGACGCAGGCTCATTTCTTTCTGGCTAGAGGAGGTGTGACCCCGCGGTCGGTAAATCATGGCGGCAGAAGATGAGATGTACAAATTGGCCGTGGGAAAAAGTTGTGACTTTTTGCCCTGTACAGAACTGCCTGTCACGTGTGATCTGGTGCTGTAGCTTGCACCTGCTGGCCGCAAATGCATCCTCGGCCCCTGGCAGGATGGAGCCGCCTGCGTGCCTCCGGGGGGCTTGACACCAAGAAGCAAATTCTGCCACAGAAGCCGCCTTCAGGAAAGTCAGAGAGTGTCTGCTGGCCAGGGCCTGGCTCTCAGCATTCCCACTGCCCACCTTGAAGGCCGCGGTTTCTGAGCGATTGGCGCTTCTTGCTGCTGGTGATTGAGAGCAAGACGCCCTGACCCTGTCACCTCAAGGCCAGAGCCGGCCCTGCTCGGTGACGTGAATTTGACCTAAATTAGAATGGTCAACGTTGAAACCCGAAGCCAAATGACACTCCGTCCCGCTCTCCCCGCGTCAGGCGCCTTGTCCCCCTCCATTCAGCGGCCGTACTCGAGCATGCATTTGGTGTCTGTTGTTGAATCAGGCTCTGGAGAAGGCCACTCTAAGAGTGGTTCCTGCCCTTGTAGGTTTTGTTGTGTGGTGGGACAGAAACGCCCTTACCATGCCCTCATCACGCACCGATTCATGCTGTGCCAGATGACCCCATTACTAAACAGGTCACCCATACCTGTGTGATTCTGGGCCATGTTAAACGTATAAAGGAGGCATTCGGGTAGTGGCAAGATGAAGATGTACAATAGAGTCTTCTGTCCTAGACCAAGGGCCCTGGAGGACTTCCTGGAGGAGGTGACTCCTGCTGAGCTCTGAAAGAAGAGCTGGAACTAAGTAGGGAGGGCGCTTACTGGTGCAGAGTGTGAATGGTTGAGAGAGACGGCAGAGCCCTGTCCAGGAGCTATGAGAAGGCCCATGTGGCCAGCAGGGTGGAGGAAGAGGAGATGCGGCTGGAGGCACAGGCAGAGTCCTGATTCCGGACGGTAGAAGGAGCCTCGAAGGCCAGGGAAGGACCTGGGACTCGATGCTGGCAGCTGCTAGCGAGCAGGGAGCCCAGCAAGGAAGAGGCTGCTATAATCCAGGAGAGGGGTGGCTGTGGTCCTCTAGCGGGGTGGTGGGCACGAGGCTACCAGAGCTTGGTTCAGCGTGGAGGGGGGGGTGATGAGGGGAGCCGAGGCAGTCCAGATCACGACTGGGCGCTGTGAGTGCTGGGAGCCAGGGCCCCTCAGACCACAGTGTCCCAAGTGCCTGTCCATTCTTTATTTTATTTTTTTAGTTTTGGCCTCTTTTATTGGTGTTTTTGTTTATCTGTTTTCATCCATCTTTGTTCTCTGGCCTGTGTGAGCGTCCCATTGCAGTGGCCTCTCTCGTCGCAGAGCACCGGCTCTGGGTGCAGGCGCTCCAGAGCGCTGGCTCGCAATTGGACACACCGGCCCAGCCGCTCCGCGGCACGTGGGATCTTCCTGGGCCAGGGTTCGAACCGGCGCCCTTTGCACTGCAAGGCGGACTCTTTACCCACTGGACCACCAGGAAAGCCCTGTCTGTCCACTCTTGATGGTTCAACCCTTCAGGGCTGATGGGTCAGGCTGCTGCTCGTGTAACCCTGCCCACCAGGCCCACCTCCCAGCTGACACCTAGGCCCTTGGGCCTCCTGCTGCCTTCCCCCATATGGTCACCGTTTAGGCCTGGCTCATGGTAGGCACACCACAAGTGACAGTACAGGGTCAGTGCTCGCTCGTGAAGACAGCATGTCGGAAGCCCAACTTCATGCCCCTCTGCTGGCCAGAGGGCTCACCCCTGCTGGGTCCTTAAGCTGCCACCTACCCGTGTCTCATGGGTAGCCCTTGCCCCAGAAAGAGCTCCTCTCCTGCGCCCGCCCCTCCGTCCTCTCTCCTTTCCTTCTTCCCGTGGAGCTGGGCTGGGCCTGCCCCCACCACCCTCTACGGGTGGTTCTGCCCACGACCTGGCGCTCCTAAACCACTCTGATGTCCAGGAGCTCCCCGCGGCTGGCCATGCTCAGTTCGGGCACCAGCTTCCCTGCAGACACCGGCTGGGTCCCTGCCTCTGTCTTCCAGAACGAGGGTGGGGGGAGCAGGTCTGTGAGTCACCCCGCTTCCCGTTGTTCCCACGCTGCTGGCTTCGGGCCCTGAGCCGAGCGGCCGTGCTGAGCTGCAGGCAACAGCCCAGGTCGCTGTCACCTTGTCCTCACTCCGCCTGGACCCAAGCCAGCTCCTCTCCGGCTGGGCTGGACTCTGGGATGGGAGAGCGAGCCAGGAGAGGCTGCTAGGAGGACTGATCTACCCTACAGGCCCCGGGCCTCGCTGGGGCTGATTGCTCCAGCCCTTGGGCGCTTTGCCTGGAGTGCCGCCTCACCAGATCAGCCTTCCTTTTCATTCTGACTGCCTCCCTGTGCCCTCACCACTGGGGGTCACAGGTCACGCCCTCCCGCTCAGAAGCCTCGTCGGAGAAGTGGCAGCCCAGGAGAGGCCCCCGCCGGCAGCCCCCTGCCCAGGCTTAGCTTGACGCATCCTTGGCAGATGGGTCGTCCCCTCTTTCAAGGCTGCCTCTTCTTGAGGGGCTGACTCATCTCCCTGGACGAGACCCATCTGTCCCAGCCTGTGGGCACTGGGATGCTCCTCCAGCCCTGAGATGTGGGGGCTTTGCTTCCTGTGATCCAGAGGGAAGCATCCGGGCCCTCAGCAAACACTGACGGTGGTCTTACCTACAGAAAGGCGAGTGAGCGCAGAGGGTCGCGATGCTGCTGCAAATCCTGCTCTCTGGCGTCCTGGCCGTGCCGAGCCCAGCACGGAGAAGGTAGTCAGGGCTGGCTGCTGGTGGGCAGAGTGAGCTTAGCCCTGCAGTCTGTCTACAGTTGAACAGCCCCTGTGTGGTGCAGACACTCTGTCTACACCTGCTGAGCCAGGGCCTAGGGCAGGCGGTCTGTCTACACTGGCGGAGTCAAAGGTGAGAGCTCTGGAACCGTCCATTTAGTCCACGCCGGCCCCACTTTCCGTGGAGTCTTTGCCCAACTCGGAGACTCTCTCGGCCTCAGGAACTTCCCTGTGGCTGAGCTCTGTTCAGCCCGGCTTCCGCTCCGACCAGGCCCTCAGGCTCCATCTCTAGAGCTGCCCCGTGTGTGGCCGCCTGTCTCT
This sequence comes from Tragulus kanchil, assembly GCA_022376925.1. Taxonomy (NCBI): domain Eukaryota; kingdom Metazoa; phylum Chordata; class Mammalia; order Artiodactyla; family Tragulidae; genus Tragulus; species Tragulus kanchil. The sequence continues at coordinate 114,891,445 of JAIOJX010000031.1, forward strand.
CCTGACTGAGGCCAGTTCGTGATGTGACCTATTTGTCTGCACAGTTGGAGCCCGGGGGTGATGCAGCCAGCCTGTTTGGGGCTCCTGCCTCACTCACCAGGAGCGTTCTTTTCTATCCCTTCCCTTACACACATCTGGGTCCTATTTGAGCCTGACTTCCAAACGGGGCTTTTCTCGATGGTGCCCTCAGTCTCCCACATCTTATTCAGATCTCTTTGGCCGAGGTTGGCACTGGGTCGGGGGTGGAGTGCACGTGGGTGGAGTGACCTGCTGCCGTGTGGGGGCCTCACCCAGACGCCCACCTCCCGTCACTGTGCTTGGGGACTGAGCCTGCTGCTGCCCCCGTGCAGGAGCCACCTGCTGTCTGAGGTCACGGCCACCTCGACATGCCGACAGCAGCCACTTCCATACGTTATTTTCTTGTGAAAATCATCGGCGTGGATTATTGTCCGGAGAAGTGGCAGCCCAGGAGAGGCCCCGCGGCAGCCCCTGGCTTAGCTTGACGCATCCTTGGCAGATGGGTCGTCCCCTCTTTCAAGGCTGCCTCTTCTTGAGGGGCTGACTCATCTCCCTGGACGAGACCCATCTGTCCCAGCCTGTGGGCACTGGGATGCTCCTCCAGCCCTGAGATGTGGGGGCTTTGCTTCCTGTGATCCAGAGGGAAGCATCCGGGCCCTCAGCAAACACTGACGGTGGTCTTACCTACAGAAAGGCGAGTGAGCGCAGAGGGTCGCGATGCTGCTGCAAATCCTGCTCTCTGGCGTCCTGGCCGTGCCGAGCCCAGCACGGAGAAGGTAGTCAGGGCTGGCTGCTGGTGGGCAGAGTGAGCTTAGCCCTGCAGTCTGTCTACAGTTGAACAGCCCCTGTGTGGTGCAGACACTCTGTCTACACCTGCTGAGCCAGGGCCTAGGGCAGGCGGTCTGTCTACACTGGCGGAGTCAAAGGTGAGAGCTCTGGAACCGTCCATTTAGTCCACGCCGGCCCCACTTTCCGTGGAGTCTTTGCCCAACTCGGAGACTCTCTCGGCCTCAGGAACTTCCCTGTGGCTGAGCTCTGTTCAGCCCGGCTTCCGCTCCGACCAGGCCCTCAGGCTCCATCTCTAGAGCTGCCCCGTGTGTGGCCGCCTGTCTCTCCTGACTGAGGCCAGTTCGTGATGTGACCTATTTGTCTGCACAGTTGGAGCCCGGGGGTGATGCAGCCAGCCTGTTTGGGGCTCCTGCCTCACTCACCAGGAGCGTTCTTTTCTATCCCTTCCCTTACACACATCTGGGTCCTATTTGAGCCTGACTTCCAAACGGGGCTTTTCTCGATGGTGCCCTCAGTCTCCCACATCTTATTCAGATCTCTTTGGCCGAGGTTGGCACTGGGTCGGGGGTGGAGTGCACGTGGGTGGAGTGACCTGCTGCCGTGTGGGGGCCTCACCCAGACGCCCACCTCCCGTCACTGTGCTTGGGGACTGAGCCTGCTGCTGCCCCCGTGCAGGAGCCACCTGCTGTCTGAGGTCACGGCCACCTCGACATGCCGCACAGCAGCCACTTCCATACGTTATTTTCTTGTGAAAATCATCGGCGTGGATTATTGCCTCCGTGCACATGGTGAGACACACTGCTTCCAACTGGATCCATCTTGCCATCTCCTGCTTAGATTCTGGGCCTCCATCTCCACCGATGTTATTTCACCTCCTGAGGGTTGGTCTCATCTGCAAATTTAATTTCATGATCATTCATCCTGTGAAAACACAATCTATGCCTATTATTTAATGCTTCTTAATTCCCTCTGCCATGAATTACAATGTCAATGGGCCGCCAAGACAACCAGGCCACCCCGTGCGGCCGCCCCGGTTTGTGACAGAAGCCAGCACTTGGAGTCAGACTGCCTAGTTCAAAGCCCAGCTTCACCCCGTGGTCACTCTGTGGATAAGAGAGTCAGTTTCCCCATCTATAAAATGGAGATAAGAGTAGAATACACCTCATAGAGCCATTGTGCCTTACAGATAACCCACCCATAAGAAACGGCTGCCGATACTATTTCATCATCATCATCATCATCGTCGTCTCCTGTGTCTGGTCTTTTACCTGAGTCCTTCTCCATCTCAGGTGCAAGGAAGCATGTGGATCAAGGGCCATGTCTGGTGATGTGACCGAGGCTTAGGGGACATGTAGCCCTACTGACTGGCGTCCCCTTTCTTAGCAGTTTCCCATGCCTGCCTTTTTCCCTGTCCTGTATTCCTGCACATTTGAAAACATAATTTTCTTGAAGTTTAGTTGATTTATAATGTATTAATTTCTGCTGTACAGCAAAGTGACTCAGTTGCACATATAAATATGTATTCTTTTTTATATTCTTCTTCATTATGATTTATCACAGGAGCGTGAATATAGTTCCCTGTGCTATATGGAGGATCATGTTGTTTATCTAGCCTATGTATAATAGTTTGCATCTGTTCATCCCAGACTCCCAGTCCATCCCTCCTCCAAACCCCACTTAGCAGCCATAAGTCTGTTCTCTGTGTCTGTGAGTCTGTTTTCTGTTTTGTAGGTAAGCTCATTTGCATTGTATTTTAGATTCCACATAGAAGTGATATCATATGGTATTAGTCTTTCTGACTTAGTTCACTGAGTATGATAATCTCCAGGTCCATCCACGTTGCTGCAAATGGCATTCTTTCTTTCTTTTTTTATGGCTGAGTAATATTCCGTTGTATAGATGTACCACATCTTCTTATCCATTCATCTGTTGGTGGATATTAGGCTGTTTCCACATCTTGGCTATTGTGACTAGTTCCGCTGTGAACGTGGGGGTGCATGCATCCTTTTGAATTAGAGTTTTCTCCAGATATATGCCCAGGAGTGGGATTGCTGGATCATATGGCAACTCTATTTTTAGTTTTTCTGAGGAACCTCCATACGGTTTTCCATAGTAGCTGCACTAATTTACGTTCCCACCAGCTGTGTAGGTGGGATCCCGCTTGAAGCCTTTTTGTTCTAAATACAGCATGCATACTGAAATGCACACTGATTGTGGTGTACAATACAATGAATATCTACGAACACAACAGGCCAGTGTGTCCTGTCCCAGAGCAGGGGTCAGAACACGGCAGCATCCCTGGGACCCCTTCCAGAGGCTTCCCCTCCGGCACAGGGGCCTGCTGTCCTTACTTATAAGGGCGTGATGGATTGGTTTTCTTTGTTTTTAAACTTGACCTAAGTGGAGTCGCCAGTTTGTGTATCGTCGCATCTGGCTTACCATCGTGTTTGTGAGAGTCCCCCTCATTGCTGTGAATAACTTAGTTGTAGTTTGTTCTTTCCTCCCTTTCTTTTTGGCTGCTCTGGGTCTTTGTGGTGGAGCACGGGCTCTTCATTGGGGTGCGTGGACTCTCTAGTTGTGGTGAGCAGGCTTAGTTGCCCTGAGGTCCGTGGGATCTTAGCTCCCTGACCAGGGATCAGACCTGCATCCCCTGCATTGGAAGGTGGATTCTTAACCCGTGGGCCACCAAGGAAATTCCAGTTTGTTTGTTCTTGTTAATACGTGCTTAGTCACTCGGTCATGTCTGACTGTTTGTGACCCCATGGGCTGTAGCCTGCCAGCCTCCCTGTCCTTGGGGATTCTCCAGGCAAGAATAATGGAGTGGGTTGCCTTGTCCTCCTCTAGGGAATCTTCTCAACCCAAGCCTTGAATGCAGATCTCCCATATGGCACACAGATTCTTTACCATCTGAGCCATCAGGGAGGCCCAAGAATACTGGAGTGGGTAGCCTATCCCTTCTTCTGGGGATCTTCCCAACCCAGGGATCAAACCAATGTCTTCTGCATTGCAGGCAGATTCTTTCCCAGCTGAGCTATCAGGGAAACCCAGGATCCCATTATGTGAAGACACCCCAATTTCTTTATGGATTCTCCTAATGATAGGAGAACTTTGGGTTGTTCAGAGTGTGGGGCTTATGAATAGTCTTGCTGTGGCCATTCTTGTGTGCATCTCTTGAGCAGAGGTACATGTTAATAAACGTGTACCTAGAAGAGAAGTGCTGAGTCTCAGAATGTGCATATGTTCATCTGTTTAGGTGAGGGCGAACAGTTTTTCCATAGAGGTTGTACTAATTCCCCGAACACACAGCAGTTGTATATGAGAGTGCCAGCTGCTCTACGTCCTTGTCAACACTTTATATTGTCAGTCTTTCATTTTAGCTCTTCTGTGAGTCTGTTGAGGTATCACACTGTGGTTTTCATGTGATTCCCCAGGCAATTAATCCAATTTTATTTTATTTTTTTGCCAAGGATTTGTTGAAGTTGAAAACATTCTTGAACAAATTTGAAAATTCATTTCCATCTCTAAAACATGAAATGTCTTCGATGTCTCCCCTCATTGCTGTGAATAACTTAGTTGTAGTTTGTTCTTTCCTCCCTTTCTTTTTGGCTGCTCTGGGTCTTTGTGGTGGAGCACGGGCTCTTCATTGGGGTGCGTGGACTCTCTAGTTGTGGTGAGCAGGCTTAGTTGCCCTGAGGTCCGTGGGATCTTAGCTCCCTGACCAGGGATCAGACCTGCATCCCCTGCATTGGAAGGTGGATTCTTAACCCGTGGGCCACCAAGGAAATTCCAGTTTGTTTGTTCTTGTTAATACGTGCTTAGTCACTCGGTCATGTCTGACTGTTTGTGACCCCATGGGCTGTAGCCTGCCAGCCTCCCTGTCCTTGGGGATTCTCCAGGCAAGAATAATGGAGTGGGTTGCCTTGTCCTCCTCTAGGGAATCTTCTCAACCCAAGCCTTGAATGCAGATCTCCCATATGGCACACAGATTCTTTACCATCTGAGCCATCAGGGAGGCCCAAGAATACTGGAGTGGGTAGCCTATCCCTTCTTCTGGGGATCTTCCCAACCCAGGGATCAAACCAATGTCTTCTGCATTGCAGGCAGATTCTTTCCCAGCTGAGCTATCAGGGAAACCCAGGATCCCATTATGTGAAGACACCCCAATTTCTTTATGGATTCTCCTAATGATAGGAGAACTTTGGGTTGTTCAGAGTGTGGGGCTTATGAATAGTCTTGCTGTGGCCATTCTTGTGTGCATCTCTTGAGCAGAGGTACATGTTAATAAACGTGTACCTAGAAGAGAAGTGCTGAGTCTCAGAATGTGCATATGTTCATCTGTTTAGGTGAGGGCGAACAGTTTTTCCATAGAGGTTGTACTAATTCCCCGAACACACAGCAGTTGTATATGAGAGTGCCAGCTGCTCTACGTCCTTGTCAACACTTTATATTGTCAGTCTTTCATTTTAGCTCTTCTGTGAGTCTGTTGAGGTATCACACTGTGGTTTTCATGTGATTCCCCAGGCAATTAATCCAATTTTATTTTATTTTTTTGCCAAGGATTTGTTGAAGTTGAAAACATTCTTGAACAAATTTGAAAATTCATTTCCATCTCTAAAACATGAAATGTCTTCGATGTCTAGGGTGCTGCTGATTCCCTCTGCCAGGCTCGTTCAGATCTACCACGTGGTTAGCCAACAGGCAGAGTAGAAACACCTGTCTACTCTAGAAAACCAGTCCCTGGTGCCAAAAACATTGGGAACTGCTGCCCTAAATGACCTCTCCTCAGGAGCTGTGCTCACCCCCAGGGCTCCAGGCACGGGGCATTTAAAAGCACCCTTGGGCCCCTCGACCCTGAGGGGCGTATCTGCCATTAAGCCCCTCTGTAGAAAGCAGTACTCCATCCGTGCTCCATGCAGCCTCCTCAGCTTTTTAACACCACCTTTTCACAGATGACATGAAAACAGGGTAGAGGACATGCCATCCAGTCAAGCGAAGTTGAAAGGGCCGTGTCTAGTATCACCTCATCCACTCCTGTCCCTTCACATTTCTCCGGGGACCATGATGAGCCTCCTTTCTGTGTGTGCGGCATGGTCCTTTTCTCCTCACGTGTGACATAGTTTTCTTGGGAAAGCAGCGTGGTCAGGGGCTCAGAGCTCTGGGTCATTCAGACCCAGGTTCACATCCAGGTTCTGTTCTTGTTTGGTTCAGGGACCAAGCCGTTGCCTCCTGGGGACAGATTACATGCAGCTCTGATGCATCCCAGGGGAGTTGACTTGGGAGGTCGAGGTCTCTGAGGCTGGGGAGTGAGGGCAAGGGATTCTGCCCAGAGCATCTGCTGGGAGGTGCTCTGCAGAAGAGGGGCCATGGGCTGAGCCCCAAAGATGGGGAGAGGAGGATGACACCTCATGATCACCCACTGTGAGTCCCACCCCCGAGGGTCCAGAACGTGAAGTCCTCAGGGTGGGACGTGCGTTGAGACTCCAGGGAACGATAGTCTCCTTGACACGACACTGGGGCGTAGAGCCGTGATCAGAGTTCCTTGGCGAGCTGTGGAAGGCTTCCTGGAGGAGGCAGGGGACTGCATGTCAAAGGCCAGGGGTGAGAGTTTTTTCCTGATGCTAGGAGACATTTTCTCCAAGATTGCGGGGCAGGGACAGTGTGAGCTAATTACCAATCGCTTTAAAATAGGACAACAAAGAACCCATGACACACATTGTTTATGTGATGTGGAGGCGGGCGTGCAAAGATGGAAGAGCTAAAAGCAGTTTGGGAAAAACAACACCTTTTTTTTTGCGGAAAGACAGATTAGAAAGGATTATGCTCTTCTGTGATAACTCATTGGAGAAGTTTATCAAAGTTGAAAAAAAAAAGCCTTTGACGCTTTCTGCAAATTGATTTGAAGACTGATTGGATTTGAGGAATCGTGCAGTAAGGTTTTATGGGTTGATGCTAATTTGATGCAGCTGACCCGTGCATCGTGCCAATTTACCGCCCAGCCAACGTTAAGCACAGACCTTTCATGCAAGGTTTATAGGCGGGCAGCTCATAAAGATGCATGCTTGACAAGGATGCCGCTTCTCTTAGGATGTGCTGTGTGGAGTGTTTATCAAAACCCAGCTAAATCGCCCTTGCCTTTTCCTCATAAACAATCTATGGGGACTTCAGGCCTGACTAGTATTTCATGCAACATTTCCCTCTCCAGGGTCCAGGGACATGGGAACCTATGTCTGAAAAAGCCACCATGTGCTAGGTGGTGACCAAAGAGGAGGGAAGCAGGTTCACATCGGGCAAGGGTTCTCCGGGTTCTTTGTTTGGTTCAGGGACCAAGCCGTTGCCTCCTGGGGACAGATTACATGCAGCTCTGATGCATCCCAGGGGAGTTGACTTGGGAGGTCGAGGTCTCTGAGGCTGGGGAGTGAGGGCAAGGGATTCTGCCCAGAGCATCTGCTGGGAGGTGCTCTGCAGAAGAGGGGCCATGGGCTGAGCCCCAAAGATGGGGAGAGGAGGATGACACCTCATGATCACCCACTGTGAGTCCCACCCCCGAGGGTCCAGAACGTGAAGTCCTCAGGGTGGGACGTGCGTTGAGACTCCAGGGAACGATAGTCTCCTTGACACGACACTGGGGCGTAGAGCCGTGATCAGAGTTCCTTGGCGAGCTGTGGAAGGCTTCCTGGAGGAGGCAGGGGACTGCATGTCAAAGGCCGGGGGTGAGAGTTTTTTCCTGATGCTAGGAGACATTTTCTCCAAGATTGCGGGGCAGGGACAGTGTGAGCTAATTACCAATCGCTTTAAAATAGGACAACAAAGAACCCATGACACACATTGTTTATGTGATGTGGAGGCGGGCGTGCAAAGATGGAAGAGCTAAAAGCAGTTTGGGAAAAACAACACCTTTTTTTTTGCGGAAAGACAGATTAGAAAGGATTATGCTCTTCTGTGATAACTCATTGGAGAAGTTTATCAAAGTTGAAAAAAAAAAGCCTTTGACGCTTTCTGCAAATTGATTTGAAGACTGATTGGATTTGAGGAATCGTGCAGTAAGGTTTTATGGGTTGATGCTAATTTGATGCAGCTGACCCGTGCATCGTGCCAATTTACCGCCCAGCCAACGTTAAGCACAGACCTTTCATGCAAGGTTTATAGGCGGGCAGCTCATAAAGATGCATGCTTGACAAGGATGCCGCTTCTCTTAGGATGTGCTGTGTGGAGTGTTTATCAAAACCCAGCTAAATCGCCCTTGCCTTTTCCTCATAAACAATCTATGGGGACTTCAGGCCTGACTAGTATTTCATGCAACATTTCCCCTCTCCAGGGTCCAGGGACATGGGGAACCTATGTCTGAAAAAGCCACCATGTGCTAGGTGGTGACCAAAGAGGAGGGATGCCCTGAGGGACCACTTTGGAAATAATGTGTTACCCAGGTCCTGGGAAGGCGTGCTACCCAGGTCCTGTGATTCATTCCTCCTGAAATGAATCAAAGGTTGCAACTAAATGAGGTCTATGGTGGTGTTTTAGTCTCTAAATCATTTTTTTTTGGAGGGGGTCACTTCTATTAGTTTCTCATTTATCTATTTTCATCCATCTTGTTCTTTGGCCTGTGTGGGCCTCCCATTGCAGCGGCCTCTCTGGCTGCAGGGCACCGGCTCTGGGCACATGTGCTCCAGAGCTCCGACTTGGTACTTGGACACATCGGTCCAGCTGCTCCACGGCTCATGGGATCTTCCCAGACCAGGGATCAAACTGGCGCCCCTTGCACTGCAAGGTGGTGTCCTTACCCACTGGACTACCAGGGAAGCTCTAGTCTCTATATCTTGTCTGATTCTTTTTCGAACCTGTGGATGGGGGAGCCCGCCAGGCTCCTGTCTATGGGATTTCCCAGGCAAGAATACTGGAGTGGGGATCCTTTCCTTCTTCAGGGGATCTTCCCAACCCAGGGATCAAACCTGCGCCTCTCACATTTGGCAGGTGGATTCTTTACCACTGAGCCATGAAACGAGATCTGTGGCCCCTAGGAAATACATTTGATGGGTTCTTTTTTGTTTGCTGGCTGATGTGTGATGGACCCTCTCTGACTGTCTCTCTTCACCCCAAAATGCTGTCATAGCCTCTCAGGAAGGAGATCACCGCAGTTTGGTCTTTTGCTTTGCATGCTGGGAAGTGTTTAACAATAAAAAGTATCAAAACACCTGTCTTTTACCGTTGAAAACCCGCTGTGTCTGTTTTTCACAAAGGAAAAGTGGACTTCCGTTGATAATAGTCTAGTCGAATAGACTAGACTAGACTAGACCACTCCAATCCCTGGGTTCCTCTCATCCAGTGTTAATTACTGGACTTAAATGGGCAAGGTTGCCAGAGGGGACAAGTGGGCAGGCCACTGCTGGCACATAGCCTCGTGGGGCTTCGCAAGGGGAGATTTGATCTCGGGCAAATGTCAAGGCGTTTTTGAAATCTGTGTTATGATATCAGCTCATTGCCAGCGTAGGGCTTCATCTGGATTTCATAAATATTGTATGGGGTGCTCTTCCTGCCGCCTCAGCCATTAAATACAGCAGCCGCCACCCCACCCCCGACCCTGGCCCACCGCAGCTGCAACCTGCTCTAGAGTTGTCATGAAAAGCCAGTTGGTGATATTTCAATCACAATGTTCCCGTAACAAATTCCATTCAGATTTTGCTGGAATGGGAGTTAAAGCTTCCTCATGTGGCTGGGAGAATCTAAGCTAAATGTGGCTTCCTGGGGCCCTTGCAGCCTCTCTGGCTGCAGGGCACCGGCTCTGGGCACATGTGCTCCAGAGCTCCGACTTGGTACTTGGACACATCGGTCCAGCTGCTCCACGGCTCATGGGATCTTCCCAGACCAGGGATCAAACTGGCGCCCCTTGCACTGCAAGGTGGTGTCCTTACCCACTGGACTACCAGGGAAGCTCTAGTCTCTATATCTTGTCTGATTCTTTTTCGAACCTGTGGATGGGGGAGCCCGCCAGGCTCCTGTCTATGGGATTTCCCAGGCAAGAATACTGGAGTGGGGATCCTTTCCTTCTTCAGGGGATCTTCCCAACCCAGGGATCAAACCTGCGCCTCTCACATTTGGCAGGTGGATTCTTTACCACTGAGCCATGAAACGAGATCTGTGGCCCCTAGGAAATACATTTGATGGGTTCTTTTTTGTTTGCTGGCTGATGTGTGATGGACCCTCTCTGACTGTCTCTCTTCACCCCAAAATGCTGTCATAGCCTCTCAGGAAGGAGATCACCGCAGTTTGGTCTTTTGCTTTGCATGCTGGGAAGTGTTTAACAATAAAAAGTATCAAAACACCTGTCTTTTACCGTTGAAAACCCGCTGTGTCTGTTTTTCACAAAGGAAAAGTGGACTTCCGTTGATAATAGTCTAGTCGAATAGACTAGACTAGACTAGACCACTCCAATCCCTGGGTTCCTCTCATCCAGTGTTAATTACTGGACTTAAATGGGCAAGGTTGCCAGAGGGGACAAGTGGGCAGGCCACTGCTGGCACATAGCCTCGTGGGGCTTCGCAAGGGGAGATTTGATCTCGGGCAAATGTCAAGGCGTTTTTGAAATCTGTGTTATGATATCAGCTCATTGCCAGCGTAGGGCTTCATCTGGATTTCATAAATATTGTATGGGGTGCTCTTCCTGCCGCCTCAGCCATTAAATACAGCAGCCGCCACCCCACCCCCGACCCTGGCCCACCGCAGCTGCAACCTGCTCTAGAGTTGTCATGAAAAGCCAGTTGGTGATATTTCAATCACAATGTTCCCGTAACAAATTCCATTCAGATTTTGCTGGAATGGGAGTTAAAGCTTCCTCATGTGGCTGGGAGAATCTAAGCTAAATGTGGCTTCCTGGGGCCCTGGCAGCCGTCCAGGGCTTTGTAATTTATAGCTGTCCTTCCAGGTTCTCTGAGTGACCTTGGAACCTCCGAGCCAGTGGATTCCTTAGGTGCCCACATTGCCCTCTCTCGTCATCCTCTCTTGTGAGAATGGTCCCCAAGTCAAGTGCGCGTTCCCAGCACCCATCCAGTTGGAGCTCTAGAGAAAGGATTTGTGAGCCAAGGCGCCCAGGGAGTGCGTGGCAAACAACTGGACGATGGCTTGTTGCGGCCGACCTTTCCCCTGAGATGGATGTCAGCCGCGCAGCCGTCCAGGACTGTGTGTAAAGGCAGCCTGCGGGTGACAGGAGTCTCTCTCCAGCACAGAGCAGGTCATCCTGGAAAAGAAGGGGAGGGCCAGTCTGCAATTACATTCATCAGCTATTTTTCGTGGAGGAATAAACAAGAATGGCCCAAACTGCTGCTGTTAGAGATTCTACCAAAGGAATGGTGTGTAGGAAAGATTAATGTACAATTAAAATCCGTGTACGGGTAAATTACAGGGTGACATCTATCTAATGCAAACACTGCAGACGTGTAATTAAGAGGAGTTACGGGCGCTCGAGGGTGGCTTTGCTGAGGAAAGTGCTCGGGAGCTGTCTGTGAAACTGGCAGACCAGGGAGGCATGCTGGGACGTGGGGGCCGCGCAGGTGGTGAAGAGGAGCCCCCCCCCCGCAGCCGCAGCATCTGGGGGGCTACCTGGCGTGTGATGACCACAGCTCCTTCAGGGGGCGAAGCTGCCCCACCACCACCCGGAAGTTTGCATCTTCCAGCCCTTTCTGGAGCCGTCCTGCTCCATCCGCCTCACCTTTGGCTTTGTGACAGCAAGTGCCCAGGGATGTCTTCTCCCCCCACCCCGTTTTTAATTTCTCCTGCTTTGTCAGCTTTTTAAGGAATATGTTACATTATGTGGAAATTGGATGCTAACAAGATTTGTATGAATAAATTAGACTCTTAACTTTTTATGTTATTACAAAATTGAAATAGACTCTAATGACAGTCAGAATTAATGTTCTGTTTCAAATAAATGCCGGGATGTGACTGAATTTTCAGTGCACTCTCCTCTTGTGTCTCTAGCTCTTCCTAGAGGGCCTCGCCTGAGGGAGAGACGTCTTTCCGGAGACCTCTCCCTGCCCCCGCTGGGAGGCAGCCTCTAGCGCTCCGGCTGGCAGCGTCCCTCCGGACGCTCCCCTGGCCACCCCCAGGTGATGCAGGGAATATCTCCTGTTGATGCTCCTAGAAGCACCCGCTTCTCACCAAATAATTGCCCTCACAGGCCTTCCCTGATGGTCCAGTGGCTAAGACTTCACACCCTCAGTGCAGAGAGCCTGGGTTCAATCCCTGGTCAAGGAACTAGATCCCACATGCTGCAACTAAAGATCTCAGGTGCCGCAACTAAGACCCGGCACAGCCAAATAAATAAATGGATTTTTTTCATTGCTCAAGGTTACACCTCATCTGCATCCGATGACTGGCTGTGTCCCTCCACCCCTGCTTGAGAGCCCCCTGTGGGACTAGCTCAGGCCTTGGTGGTGACACTGGGGTCATTTCTCCATCCACCCACTCCTGCTCTCCTCGCTTCCTCACAGGGTCTCTCCCAAGATTAATGTACAATTAAAATCCGTGTACGGGTAAATTACAGGGTGACATCTATCTAATGCAAACACTGCAGACGTGTAATTAAGAGGAGTTACGGGCGCTCGAGGGTGGCTTTGCTGAGGAAAGTGCTCGGGAGCTGTCTGTGAAACTGGCAGACCAGGGAGGCATGCTGGGACGTGGGGGCCGCGCAGGTGGTGAAGAGGAGCCCCCCCCCCGCAGCCGCAGCATCTGGGGGGCTACCTGGCGTGTGATGACCACAGCTCCTTCAGGGGGCGAAGCTGCCCCACCACCACCCGGAAGTTTGCATCTTCCAGCCCTTTCTGGAGCCGTCCTGCTCCATCCGCCTCACCTTTGGCTTTGTGACAGCAAGTGCCCAGGGATGTCTTCTCCCCCCACCCCGTTTTTAATTTCTCCTGCTTTGTCAGCTTTTTAAGGAATATGTTACATTATGTGGAAATTGGATGCTAACAAGATTTGTATGAATAAATTAGACTCTTAACTTTTTATGTTATTACAAAATTGAAATAGACTCTAATGACAGTCAGAATTAATGTTCTGTTTCAAATAAATGCCGGGATGTGACTGAATTTTCAGTGCACTCTCCTCTTGTGTCTCTAGCTCTTCCTAGAGGGCCTCGCCTGAGGGAGAGACGTCTTTCCGGAGACCTCTCCCTGCCCCCGCTGGGAGGCAGCCTCTAGCGCTCCGGCTGGCAGCGTCCCTCCGGACGCTCCCCTGGCCACCCCCAGGTGATGCAGGGAATATCTCCTGTTGATGCTCCTAGAAGCACCCGCTTCTCACCAAATAATTGCCCTCACAGGCCTTCCCTGATGGTCCAGTGGCTAAGACTTCACACCCTCAGTGCAGAGAGCCTGGGTTCAATCCCTGGTCAAGGAACTAGATCCCACATGCTGCAACTAAAGATCTCAGGTGCCGCAACTAAGACCCGGCACAGCCAAATAAATAAATGGATTTTTTTCATTGCTCAAGGTTACACCTCATCTGCATCCGATGACTGGCTGTGTCCCTCCACCCCTGCTTGAGAGCCCCCTGTGGGACTAGCTCAGGCCTTGGTGGTGACACTGGGGTCATTTCTCCATCCACCCACTCCTGCTCTCCTCGCTTCCTCACAGGGTCTCTCCCAAGAGTCCTTCTCAGTAAACCTCAGAGTTGCCAGGAAACTAAACTCCTGGGGATTTTGGTTTTCCTGAACCAGCTGTCTGCCCTATGAGGCTCTTCTGCTGGGATCAGAGTTCTCCAGGATCGCAATCCTTCTTTCTGCTTTGTGTCCCCTTCCTGAGCCCAGGGTTGGGGTGAACCAAGGACTGGGTCTTGACCTCAGCCCAGGTTCCCCGTGGGCAGAGTTTAAGCAGCAGCAGGGCTAAAGGGCTCCCCGGGATCTGAGCTGCTCTGAGTTGGGGGCAGACTTGGAGAGGTTTTCTGCAACAAAAAAAAAAACCCAGTGTCCCAAAATGAACCAATCGGAGCAGGGGCTGAGAGCAGTGTATTGTGGACACCGGTTCCCACAGCCGATGGCAGCAGGGGGTGGAGGGGAGCGGAGGACAGGCCTGGTAAGAGTGGGCAGAGAGCATGACCTGGCCCAGACGTGGAACAGCCCAGTGGAAAATTCAGCACCCAGTGCAGCCAGGCCTCTTGGAAAGGAAGTGGTGCAGTTTGGGGTGCCCGGGGGCACTTGTCCCTTCGGAAGAGGGGAAGGGAGCTCAGATCCAGCTGCCTTCACAGGACCTGGTTCAGGGTAGCCAGATATTTGAATATTCAAAAAAATGGGTCAGTTTTTCTATGCAGTCTCTCCCTTTTGAAAATCTGGAGGCTAATTCAGAATTTAAAAATCAAAGTCTTACACGCCCAAACAATATGCCTGTGAACTGCATTTGGCTTCTGGGCTGAGGAGATTTGGAGCGCAGAGCTTCATTGACAAGGTGAATAATTCTTCATCTCCCCACTGCCAAGGGTGGGGGCCAGAGCCCCAGTAAGGGACTGTCACTGCTAAGACTGCAGGCCATGCCGAAGAACTGTGAGGCTGCAGGCAGCTATGACCTGCCCAAACGTGACTTCTGTCCTGGGACCACCTCCCTTTCCCCTGCCCCACTCCCTGCTGGAAGGGGTTCCTCGGTGCTGGGGCTGCAGGCATCAAGCTGCTGACTGGACCTCAAGAGCTGCTAGACCATGACAAGTCTAGCCCTGCCCAGTTGGACCACTCTGCTTGGGGTTTGGTGGATGAATGGGTCGCAGAGGGAGCTGGGCAGATCCTTCGCCCCACGTCTGAGGGACCTCACCTGAACACTTCTGCTTTCACCTTCACGTGCCAAGTCACTTTAGTCCTGTCTGACTCTTGGTGGCCCCATGGACTGTAGTCAGCCAGGCTCCTCTGTCCATGGAATTCTCCAGGCAAGATACCGGAGTGGGTTGCCAGGCCTTCGTCCAGGGGATCTTCCCCACCCGGGAATCGAACCCGAGTCTCCTGCGACTCCGGCACTGCAGGCAGATTCTTTACCACTGAGCCACCTTAGCGATTCCAATCACAGAAATGCCCAAAGAGCAAAACAGAAGACACTAGAGGTCTCGTCACCCAGCCTGCACTCTGGATCTGGAGTTCCCGTACATCGTCACTCAGTGGGAGGGTCTTCTGTTTAAATCACTTTCTGTACATCAGCTCATAAGTCATATTCATTTTCTTAAAAAATGCAATCATTTTAATGCCTCCTGCACAGAACTGGTTTAATCACTTTATACATCATGGACGGCATTCCCTGGTAATGGATCTCTTTCCATCCTGCCTTTGACACCTACAGGGCGTTCCTTCCTATGAATTGATCATAATTTATATCAACCGTTCCCAGTTGGACATTTCAAGGGGGTTTCTTTTTGTTTTTCATTGTTAAAGAATGTGGAAGTGAACGTTCTTGCTAGGATTCTCTTGTGTCATTTCAGGATAAATTTCTAGAAGTGGAATCTGGCTTAAAGGGTATGCCTGCTTTTAAGACTTTTAATACCTCCTGACAGATCATCTTACAGAGAGACGCGGCAGTGCATGAGTGTGCTTTTTTCATACCAGCAGATCTTCATTGTTTAGATCTTGGTCCATTTGGCAGGTTAAAGAGGAACATGTTTACTGCTTCTTTGAAAACTTTTATTTACATCAAGGTAATATATGTAGTTTTAAAAGCATAGAGAATAGGGATTCCGTGGTGGTCCAGTGGGTAAGGACACTGCCTTGCAGTGCAAGGGGCGCCAGTTCAATCCCTGGCCTGGGAAGATCCCACATGCCGCGGAGCGGCTGGACCGATGTGTCCAACTACCAAGCCGGAGCTCTCTAGCGCATGCGCCCAGAGCCAGTGCTCTGCAGCGACAGAGGCCACTGAGATGGGAGGCCCACACAGGCCAAAGAACAAAGATAAGTAAATGAATGATCAATAGAAGTGGCCAAAGAAAAAAGCATAGAGAAAAAAAGGTGTGTAATAACTCTGGCATCCTCTGGTTCATCCTTCCCATCTCCCCAAGCCCTGCTCCCGAGAGGCCACCCCCAGGACTTGTTGAGCTATTTTCCTGGCGTGTATTACTACTTCTGTATTTATGTTCACATTGCATGCATTTCCTGCAGGTGTAAAATGACTAGCCAACTGTCTCAGCATTATTTATTGAACACTCACTCTTTGCTTATTTTTTTTTAAATGCCAGCTTCCTCATTTGGTTAATTCTTGTATTTGCTGGGCCACTTTGGGACTCTTCTGTTTTCATCTGTCTATTCTAGTTGCAGAACCTACTATTTTAATGATTATAGCTTACGAATGCATTTGTCATATCTTAGAGAGCAAGTCTCCTCTCATGCTTGTGTGATACCACATTTTTATTCATTTAGGAACACTCTTAGAAATATTGGATCAAATTTCAAATACTATCTAATAGAGATTTGTATTGAGATTGTGTTTCATTTACAGATAAATTTAGGAAAAGGTTGCAGGTCAATGGACCTTTTACTTTATTTGTGGTGTTTTACCATATTGAGTCTTTTGATTTATTTACTCCACAAATATTTATTGAGAACCAGTGGTGGGTCAGGCGCTGGGGATCCTACAGGAAATAAACCAAAGGAAGATTCCAGCCCCCCATGGAGTCATAATAAGGGTAGCTGTGAAGAGCCAGGCAGGCTAAAGTGGACTGGAGGTGGGGCTGGGGAAGGAGGGGCTGGGTAAGTCAGAGTAGGCCTCACTGTCAAGGTGAGATTTGGGGGAAATGAGGGTCTAGGCCGCGCAGGTGATCTGGGACAGTGGTTCTCAACCTGGGGCGATTGTGCCCACTCCCACCCCGGAAATTTGGCAACATCTGGGAGGTGCTGTTGGTATCTAGAGAGTATAGGCTGTCTTGTAAGACACAAGACAGCCCCACAACAAAGAACTGTGTCCAACTACCAAGCCGGAGCTCTCTAGCGCATGCGCCCAGAGCCAGTGCTCTGCAGCGACAGAGGCCACTGAGATGGGAGGCCCACACAGGCCAAAGAACAAAGATAAGTAAATGAATGATCAATAGAAGTGGCCAAAGAAAAAAGCATAGAGAAAAAAAGGTGTGTAATAACTCTGGCATCCTCTGGTTCATCCTTCCCATCTCCCCAAGCCCTGCTCCCGAGAGGCCACCCCCAGGACTTGTTGAGCTATTTTCCTGGCGTGTATTACTACTTCTGTATTTATGTTCACATTGCATGCATTTCCTGCAGGTGTAAAATGACTAGCCAACTGTCTCAGCATTATTTATTGAACACTCACTCTTTGCTTATTTTTTTTTAAATGCCAGCTTCCTCATTTGGTTAATTCTTGTATTTGCTGGGCCACTTTGGGACTCTTCTGTTTTCATCTGTCTATTCTAGTTGCAGAACCTACTATTTTAATGATTATAGCTTACGAATGCATTTGTCATATCTTAGAGAGCAAGTCTCCTCTCATGCTTGTGTGATACCACATTTTTATTCATTTAGGAACACTCTTAGAAATATTGGATCAAATTTCAAATACTATCTAATAGAGATTTGTATTGAGATTGTGTTTCATTTACAGATAAATTTAGGAAAAGGTTGCAGGTCAATGGACCTTTTACTTTATTTGTGGTGTTTTACCATATTGAGTCTTTTGATTTATTTACTCCACAAATATTTATTGAGAACCAGTGGTGGGTCAGGCGCTGGGGATCCTACAGGAAATAAACCAAAGGAAGATTCCAGCCCCCCATGGAGTCATAATAAGGGTAGCTGTGAAGAGCCAGGCAGGCTAAAGTGGACTGGAGGTGGGGCTGGGGAAGGAGGGGCTGGGTAAGTCAGAGTAGGCCTCACTGTCAAGGTGAGATTTGGGGGAAATGAGGGTCTAGGCCGCGCAGGTGATCTGGGACAGTGGTTCTCAACCTGGGGCGATTGTGCCCACTCCCACCCCGGAAATTTGGCAACATCTGGGAGGTGCTGTTGGTATCTAGAGAGTATAGGCTGTCTTGTAAGACACAAGACAGCCCCCACAACAAAGAACTGTCTGGCCCCAAACATCGATGATGCCAAGGCTGAAAAATCTTGATCTGGGCAAAGCTTTTCCAGCCAGGGGGGCCCTCAGTGAAAGTCTTCAGGCAGGAGTGAGGAAGAACAAAGAGGTGGAGAGATGGAGGGGAGGGCAGCTGGAAATGAGGCCACCAGAAGGAGGGTGGATGGGAAGATGGTCGATGATCCAGGCTGTGCGGTGCAGGGAAGGAATTGGACTTTACTGCATACAAGAGGGGTCACTGCAGAAGTTGGAGCAGGGGAGCGCCGTGATCAACTTCCTGTTTTGAGAGGGTCATTCTTTTCCTGCTGCCCAGATGAAGGGCAAAGCGAGTGGGCAGGCGGTGAGAGGCGGTGGATCTGGACCAAGATAGCAGCATGACATGAGAGCATGGGTCAGATTCCAAAGAGTTTGAAGGCAGAGCTTACAGGATTTCCTTATGGGTTAGACTGGGTGGGAGAAAAAGAACACTTCTGTTCGAGCAACTTGAAAGGTGGGATTATCCACAACTGAGATGAGAAAGACAGAGGGCAAAATGGGCGTTTCAGGGATTCAGTTAAGGACGCACAGTATTTGAGATGTCCAGTGTGCATCTCCCTGCAGAGGCTGACTCTTTGGTTAGAGATGAATCTGGAGTTACAGAGAGTGGTGAGAACTGGAGATACAAATTGGGGAGTCATCAGTGCTTGGCTTTGAAGCCTTGAGACTGATGGAGGTCGGTAAAGGAGTGATTCCAGATAGAGGAGAAGAGAGGACCAAAGACTGAGACCTAGAATATTCTAACATGAAGTCAGGGAGATGAGAAGGGACAAACCGAAGAGATCGAGAAGGGACCAGTGAGGCAGGAAGGAAGCAGTAGAGTGTCATGTCCTGGAAGCCAAGTAAAGAAGGAACCTCATGGAGGAGCCTGTGTCCGATGCCAGTGGCAGGTCAGGTAAGAATGAGGACCAGGATGGACCAGTGGATCCACACTGTGCACTGGCCAGAGAGGCTTCGCAGAGTGGGGAAACGACATTCTGATTTAAGTGGGTCTTGTAAGACACAAGACAGCCCCACACAAGAACTGTCTGGCCCCAAACATCGATGATGCCAAGGCTGAAAAATCTTGATCTGGGCAAAGCTTTTCCAGCCAGGGGCCGTCAGTGAAAGTCTTCAGGCAGGAGTGAGGAAGAACAAAGAGGTGGAGAGATGGAGGGGAGGGCAGCTGGAAATGAGGCCACCAGAAGGAGGGTGGATGGGAAGATGGTCGATGATCCAGGCTGTGCGGTGCAGGGAAGGAATTGGACTTTACTGCATACAAGAGGGGTCACTGCAGAAGTTGGAGCAGGGGAGCGCCGTGATCAACTTCCTGTTTTGAGAGGGTCATTCTTTTCCTGCTGCCCAGATGAAGGGCAAAGCGAGTGGGCAGGCGGTGAGAGGCGGTGGATCTGGACCAAGATAGCAGCATGACATGAGAGCATGGGTCAGATTCCAAAGAGTTTGAAGGCAGAGCTTACAGGATTTCCTTATGGGTTAGACTGGGTGGGAGAAAAAGAACACTTCTGTTCGAGCAACTTGAAAGGTGGGATTATCCACAACTGAGATGAGAAAGACAGAGGGCAAAATGGGCGTTTCAGGGATTCAGTTAAGGACGCACAGTATTTGAGATGTCCAGTGTGCATCTCCCTGCAGAGGCTGACTCTTTGGTTAGAGATGAATCTGGAGTTACAGAGAGTGGTGAGAACTGGAGATACAAATTGGGGAGTCATCAGTGCTTGGCTTTGAAGCCTTGAGACTGATGGAGGTCGGTAAAGGAGTGATTCCAGATAGAGGAGAAGAGAGGACCAAAGACTGAGACCTAGAATATTCTAACATGAAGTCAGGGAGATGAGAAGGGACAAACCGAAGAGATCGAGAAGGGACCAGTGAGGCAGGAAGGAAGCAGTAGAGTGTCATGTCCTGGAAGCCAAGTAAAGAAGGAACCTCATGGAGGAGCCTGTGTCCGATGCCAGTGGCAGGTCAGGTAAGAATGAGGACCAGGATGGACCAGTGGATCCACACTGTGCACTGGCCAGAGAGGCTTCGGCAGAGTGGGGGAAACGACATTCTGATTTAAGTGGGTCTGTGAGACTGGCAGGAGAGGAGATTGTGAATAGGAGCAACTCATGTTTTGCTGTGAAAGAGAGCAAAGCAATGGAAAGGGGAGAAAGAGTTAGGAGCGGTTTTTTGTGGTTGTTTGGTGATCCATTGGAAGAAATAACAAGATATCTTTATGCTGATGGTAATGATCCAATAAAATGTAGGAAGGAGAGGTGAGAGCTGGTTCGAAGTCCCTGAGAAGGTAAGAGAGCATTGGAGTTGGTGGACGTGCAGAGATTGATCCTCGGAGTACATGCACTTCACCTCTGGCACAACATAGAGAAGGCTGAGGCGGCAGAATTGCAGGTGTGGCGATCGGAATCTGGAAGTTCTGTCTCCTCTGTCTTACTCTCTTTCCATCCCACACACAGCTTTACTGAGATGTAGTTACCTGCCACACCATTTAACCATTTAAAGTGTACGATTTAATAGTTTCCATGATGTCCATGTACTTGTATAACCATCAGCACAATAACATTATCATCACCCCAAAGGAAGCTCTGTCCATATGAGCAGTCATGCCCCAGTCCTATGCAGCCACTAATCTACTTTGTCTCTATAAACTTCCTGTTCTGGATATTTCATATAAACTGAGTCATATAGTATGTGGTATTTATTTCTTTCCCTTTTCTCACTTAACATAATGATTTCAAGGTTTATTTGTATTGTGGCCCTTTAGTCTTTTTTATGGCTGAATAATATTCCATTGCAATGTATAATATATACTGCATATCTTTTTTTCTCCTTTTATGAGTTGAGTTGTTTCTACCTTTTGGCTATGATCCAAAGCTTTTTTTTTTTCTTTTTGGCCACTTCTATTGGTCTTTTATTTATTTATCTTTGTTCTTTGGCCTGTGTGGGCCTCCCATCGCGGTGGCGTCTGTCGTCACTGAGTGCTGGCTCTGGGCGCATGCGCTCCAGAGCTCCGGCTTGGTAGTTGGACACATCGGTCCAGCCGCTCCAGAGCACGTGGGATCTTCCCAGGCCAGGGATCAAATCGGCACCCCTTGCACTGTAAGGTGGTGTCCGCTGAACTACCAAGGAAGCCCCTGACTGTGATTTAATAAAGCCGCTCTATACACATTATGGGACCGTTTCTTTTGTGTGAATGTGTATTTTCATCTCTCAGGCATATACAGAGGAGTGCAAATCTGGGTCCTTTGGTAACTCTGTGTTTCATCTTTTGAGAAACTGCCAGAATGCTTTCCAAAATGGCTGTGCAATTTCACATTCCCACCAGTTGTGTATGGGTGGTCTCATTTTTGACTTCCTTGCCAGTTCGTTGTTGTCTGTCCTTTAGATTCTAGGCATCCTAGTGATGTGAAGGAGTATTTGATTTGCATTTAGTATTTGACTTTATTGTAGTTTTGATTTGCATTTCATTGATGAATAAATGATATTGAGCCTCTTCTCATGTGCTTATTGGCCATTTGTACATCCTTGGAATAAGTCTATTTAGATCCTGTGCCCATAAATTAATTTTTTAAATTATCAAATTACGGAAGTTCTTTATATAATCTGGCTACAAGTTCCTTATCAGATACATGACTTACAAATATTTCATCCATTCTGTGGGTTATCTTGTCGCTTAATAGTGTCATTTGCAGCACACAGGTCTTTTATTTTTATGAAGTCCAGTTAATCTATTTTTTTTCTTTTATGTCTAAAAAGACCTTGCCTAACTCAAGGTCATGAATTTTGTTTTCTAATTGAATTGGCAAGTCTTACCAGGACAATATAAAATAGTATCTGGCTTTCCTGGTTCTATTCCTGACTTTAATGTTTCATTATTGATCATGATGCTGTCTATGGGATAAGATTTTCATATCTTGAAACAAAGAATCCTGTGTTCCTAGTGTTTATATGTGACTCAGTGGACATGAGTTTGAGCAAACTCTGGGAGATAGTGAGGGACAGGGAAGCCTGGTGCACTGTAGCTCGTGGGGTCGGAGAGAGTTGGACATGACTGAGCAACTAAATTACAACAACAACAAATTTAATCAAGGGATTCCCCCTCTACTGCAAATGCATTTAATCAGTATAAATAAACAAGGTTTTTATCCTTTGACCTAGTGATGCAATAAATTAAATTAATAAATATTCTAATATGGAGACATTCTATAATGCATTTCTGGATTAATCTTAATTTACTGGGGTACATAATTGCTTTATTATACTGCTTGTTCAGCAGCCAGAAGTTTTATCATTTCCTCTGTGTTTCTTTGACTCATGAATTATTTAGACTCTAAGCATTTCAAGGGCTTGTTTTTCTTTCCTGCTTTCCAGTTTTACTGCATTATAGCCAGAGATAGTGGTTTGTGTGTTATTGATTCTTTAATTTTAGTTGAGAATTACTTTTTTTTCTTGGTTAGTGTGTGGTCATTTCTTGTTCTGTTATGTTTGAAATAATACATACCCTCTATTTGTTAGGTGCAGAATTCCATTGTCTGTATTTATCGACATTCTTTAGCTCAGTCTTGTTAATTGCATTGTTTCTATCTCCTGTATCTTTTGCATTTTTGGTTGATTAACTTATTAATTTTTGCTGTGATATATTAAAATATTCTATTATGGTCATCAATTTGTGAATTTTTCTTTGTAATCATCCATTTTTACTCTATATTTTTAAAAAACTGTACTATTAGGTACATACAGGTTCAAGATTTTTATATCTTCCTAGTGAATTATTCCTTTCTTCTCTTTATAAGACCTTTTTAAAACTCCCATTGTTACTTTTTGCCTTAGATTTTATTTTACCTTATATCAATATTGTAAAAAATACTTTCTTATTATCTTTAGATGGTATAGCTTTGTAATCGCTCTTGATTTTTAGCATTTCTGAATCACGTTTTGGAAGAGTTTCTCATAGCAAGATTAATCTGTGTATGTGTGTGTGTATGTGGTTACTGGTGTTTTTGCATTATTTTTTTCTGTTTTATTGTGTGTTTTCTACATTCCTTATGTTTTTCATTGTTTATTTTTAAAAAAATCTTCTCTGCTTTCTAAAAGATGAGTCATATTTTCTTTTTTTGCTTCCTCTACTGATTTTTTTTAAAAATTTTGGCCTCTTTTATTGGTTTTTGGCGGGGGGCGGGCAGGTTGGGGAGGGAGGGGAGCGGGCGGGCCACTTCTATTGGCCTTTCATTTATCTATTTTCATCCATCTTTTTGTCCTTTGGCCCCTGTGGGCCTCCCATCGCACAGAGCATTGTCACAGAGCACCGGCCCTGGGCACATGCGCTCCAGAGCTCTGACCCAGTAGTTGGACACATCGGTCCAGCCGCTCCGCGGCGCATGGGATCTTCCCAGGCCAGGGATCGAACCGGCGCCCCTTGCACTGCAAGGCGGTGTCCTTACCCACTGGACCACCAGGGAAGCCCTCCTCTACTGATTTGAAAGTTACATATTCTGTTTTTTATTCTTTCAGTGATTACCTTCAAATTTTTAATGTAAGTACTGGTTTAATGCAGTATGAATTAAATAAAAATTTCTACCTTTTTCCAAAGCAACACAGTGACTGTAGAACACTTTAATTCTGATTATATTCTCATCTCATGCCTTTTGTCTAGTTTTAGCACCATATGGCTAGTTTAGTTCAGTTCAGTTGCTCATTCGTGCCCCACTCTTTGTGATCCCGTGGACTTTGGCACCCTAGGCTTCCCTGTTCTTCACTGTCTCCTGGAGCTTGTTCATACTCAAGTCCATTGACTCAGTGATGCCATACAACCTTCCCAGTTTTTAAATCATCATGGAGTGAGTGAAGGTCACTCAGTCATGTCCAACTCTTTGCAACGCCATGGACGAGCCATGGAATTCTCCAGGCAAGAATCCTGGAGTGGGTAGCCCTTCCCTTTTCCAGGGGATCTTCCCAACCCAGGGATCAAACCCAAGTCTCCCACACTGCAGGTGGATTCTTTATCATCTGAGTCACCAGGGAAGCCCTTACAATTAATGATTATCTAGATTTATAAATGTTCACCAGCTTTATGGTAAACTACCAACTATCAAACTCCTTCACAATTGCACTCCGTTCACATGCTAGCTAGGTAATGCTCAAACTCTTTCAAGCTAGACTTCAACAATATGTGAACTGAGAACTTCCAGATGTGTAAACAGGATTTTAAAAAGTCAGAGGAACAAGAGATCAAATTGCTGACATCCGTTGGATCATAAAAAAAGCAAGAGAATTTAAAAAAAGAAATCTACTTCTGCTTCATTGATGAGCCTCCTGAAAAACCTGTACGCAGGTCAATAAGCAACAGCTAGAAGTGGACGTGGAACAATGGACTGGTTCCAAATTGGGAAGGAGTACATCAAGGCTGTATATTGTCATCCTGCTTATTTAACTTCTATGCAGGGTACATCATGTGAAATGCGGGGCTGAATGAATCACAAGCTGAAAGCAAGATTGCTGGGAGAAATACCAACAATTTCAGGTATGCAGATGATACCACTTTAATGGCAGAAAGCAAAGAGGAGCTAAAGAGCCTTTTGATGAAGGTTAACAAAGAGAGTGAAAAAACTGGCTTAAAACTCAACATTCAAAGAACTATGTTCATGGCATCCAGTCCCATCACTTCATGGCAAACAGAAGAGGGAAAAATGGAAACAGTGACAGACTTTATTTTCTTAGGTTGTAGAATCACTGCAGACAGTGAATGTAGCCACGAAATTAAAAGACACTTGCTCCTTGAAAGAAAAGTATGGCAAACCTAAAGCATATTAAAAAGCAGAGGCATCACTTGGCTGACAAAGGTCTGTATAGTCAGAGCGATGGTTTTCCCAGTCGTCATGTATGGATGTGAGAGCTGGACCATAAAGAAGGCTGAGCGCCAAAGAATTGATGCTTCTGAACGGTGGTGTTGGAGAAGACTCTTGAGAGTCCCTTGGACTTCAAAGAGATCAAACCAGTCAATCCTAAAGGAAATCAACCCTGGCTATTCTTTGGAAGGACTGACGCTAAAGCTGAAGCTCCAATACTTTGGCCACCTTGATGCGAAGAGGCCTTTGGAAAAGACCCTGATTCTGAGAAACATTGAGGGCAAGAGGAGAAGGGGCTGACAGAAGATGAGATGGTTAGATGATATTACCAACTCAAAGGACATGAGTCTCAACAAGCTCAGGGAGATTGCGAGGGACAGGAAAGCCTGGCTTGCTATACAGTTCATGCGATTACAAACAGTTGGACACAACCTAGTGACTCAGCAACAACCAACAACAACTTTTGTTCACTTTTCTTACTGCATCTTATTCCTTCTCTCTGGGTCCATTTCTTTCTCTTTTTTTAAAGATTTTTTTTATGTGAACCATTGTTAAAGCCTATTAAATTTGTTACAATACCATTTCTGTTCTCTGTTACTGTGGTTTCTTGGCCACAAGGCATGTGGGATCTTAGTTCCCTGACCAGAGATTGAACTGCAGTGGAAAGCAAAATCTTAACCATTGGACTGCCAGGAAAAATCTTGGTTTCTGTTTCTAAGTGCCCCTCATAAGTCTTCAGTAGTCCTTTCAGGAAAGACCGGTTTGAAAGATCAAAGACTGTCTGGGACTTTGTTCATTTAAATATGATTTTGCCCTTAGGGGTTAAACAGAGTATAAAATTCTGGGATGATAGTTATATACCTTTAGCTCTTTGAAGCCTCAGTCCGTTGTTTTCTGGTCTCCACTCTTCCTCAGAGAAGCTGGGGGTTTGTCTGTCAGTCCTTTGTATTATAATATCTTTATCTCTGGTTGTTTTTGTGATTTTCTCCTTGTTTTGATATTTCTCAGCTTCATTCAGATATATCTAGGTATAGAATTTGATTTCTCCTGCTGGGAAGTTGAAACATTTATTCAGTCTATGACTTTCTAAAGTTCTGAAACATTTTCAGACATCATCTCTTCCAACATTTCTTTTCCTTTATTCTCAGTGTTAGCCTTTGACATGCCAACCACGGGTATAAGAACAGTATAGGGCGTTGGTTAAAGACATGGGCTCTGCTGGTAACCACATAGATCTGACTACTTCAGGGCGGAATAGTTGAGGCAAACTACCGAAACTCTTTCTCCGTTTTCTCATTGCCCAAACTCTTAGGTTGTTGTGAAAATGAATGAGTTAATGTATGTCAAGGTACTTAACGTGGCTCCTGGAACATGGTAATTTCTATGTAACTCTTAGTAGATCTCCTTGGAGTGTTTCAGAGACCCTACACTGGCACTGACTTTTTTGTCTCAAGATCATGGCTGTAAGTTTTCTAGAAAGATCTGATTTTGTTTTAGTCCCGGGGGATGATCTAATCAGGGAGATTGCGAACAGGAAAGCCTGGCTTGCTATACAGTTCATGCGATTACAAACAGTTGGACACAACCTAGTGACTCAGCAACAACCAACAACAACTTTTGTTCACTTTTCTTACTGCATCTTATTCCTTCTCTCTGGGTCCATTTCTTTCTCTTTTTTTAAAGATTTTTTTTATGTGAACCATTGTTAAAGCCTATTAAATTTGTTACAATACCATTTCTGTTCTCTGTTACTGTGGTTTCTTGGCCACAAGGCATGTGGGATCTTAGTTCCCTGACCAGAGATTGAACTGCAGTGGAAAGCAAAATCTTAACCATTGGACTGCCGGGAAAAAATCTTGGTTTCTGTTTCTAAGTGCCCCTCATAAGTCTTCAGTAGTCCTTTCAGGAAAGACCGGTTTGAAAGATCAAAGACTGTCTGGGACTTTGTTCATTTAAATATGATTTTGCCCTTAGGGGTTAAACAGAGTATAAAATTCTGGGATGATAGTTATATACCTTTAGCTCTTTGAAGCCTCAGTCCGTTGTTTTCTGGTCTCCACTCTTCCTCAGAGAAGCTGGGGGTTTGTCTGTCAGTCCTTTGTATTATAATATCTTTATCTCTGGTTGTTTTTGTGATTTTCTCCTTGTTTTGATATTTCTCAGCTTCATTCAGATATATCTAGGTATAGAATTTGATTTCTCCTGCTGGGAAGTTGAAACATTTATTCAGTCTATGACTTTCTAAAGTTCTGAAACATTTTCAGACATCATCTCTTCCAACATTTCTTTTCCTTTATTCTCAGTGTTAGCCTTTGACATGCCAACCACGGGTATAAGAACAGTATAGGGCGTTGGTTAAAGACATGGGCTCTGCTGGTAACCACATAGATCTGACTACTTCAGGGCGGAATAGTTGAGGCAAACTACCGAAACTCTTTCTCCGTTTTCTCATTGCCCAAACTCTTAGGTTGTTGTGAAAATGAATGAGTTAATGTATGTCAAGGTACTTAACGTGGCTCCTGGAACATGGTAATTTCTATGTAACTCTTAGTAGATCTCCTTGGAGTGTTTCAGAGACCCTACACTGGCACTGACTTTTTTGTCTCAAGATCATGGCTGTAAGTTTTCTAGAAAGATCTGATTTTGTTTTAGTCCCGGGGGATGCATTTTTGCCAGAATCTCGATGACTGTTAGTATTATCTAGGACTGTTTCTACTGTTCTCTTCCTTGTAACCTCAGTCTTAAATTTTCCTTTTTTTTTCTTTTTTTTTTTTTTAATTTTTTTTTGTATTTATTTATTTATTTATTTATTTTTGAGGTGGGGTCGGGTTGGGGAGGAGGGTGGGCGGGCCACTTCTATTGGTCTTTCATTTCTCTGTTTTCATCCACCTCTGTTCTTTGGCCCATGTGGGCCTCCCATCGCAGTGGCCTCTGTTGTTGCAGAGCACCGGCTGTGGGCGCACGTGCTCCAGAGCTCTGGCTCGGTAATTGGACACATCGGTCCAGCCGCTCAGCGGCGCATGGGATCTTCCCAGGCCAGGGATCGAACCGGCGCCCCTTGCACTGCAAGGCGGTGTCCTTACCCACTGGACCACCAGGGAAGCCCAGTCTTAAATTTTCTATGTATGCATTTGGGGTGATTATGTCAGATTTGTATCCTAGATCACTACATCTTCTGATTTACTAAATCTGTTATTAAACTCTTATACTGTTTGGTTTCTTTTTTTTTTTTGGCCACTTCTATTTGTCTTTCATTTCCATCTTTGTTCTTTGGCCTGTGTGGACCTCCCATCGCAGTGGCCTCTGTCGCTGCAGAGCACTGGCTGTAGGCGCATGTGCTCCAGACCTCCAGCTCAGTAATTGGACACATCAGTCCAGCTGCTCTGCGGCACGTGGGATCTTCCCAGGCCAGGGATCGAACCGGCGCCCCTTGCACTACAAGGTGGTGTCCTTACCCACTGGACCACCAGGGAAGCCCTTATACTGTGTTTTTAATTTCAATCATTATATATATATTTTTTTATTACTAGAAATTCTCTAGGGACCATTTAAGTCTGCCTGCTTGTTTCTGTAGTTTTTGTTCTTTCATTATTTTTAGTCTTTCTTTTTCTCCTTGTTGCATTCATGGAGGACTAGTCTTTTTCCCTCATGCTGAATCATTTCCTTGGGTAGATTATAATCTCTATATGATATTCTAGGGAAGCAAAAAATTATCCAAGCTCATTTAAGATAGGTGATTTCTCTCTTTTTTTAATGGTAGCTCTGTGCTTTCTGGGTTATAAAAGCATTACTTCAGAACATGTCAAAAATTACTTCTGAAACAGACATAGAGAACAGACATATGGACATTGTGGGAAATGAACAGTGGGTGGGAGGCATAGAGAGAGTAACATGGAAACCTGTGCTATCATACATGAAAAAGATAGCTATTGAGAAGTAAAAAAAAAAAAAAAAAAAAAAAAGATAGCTATTGTCATTGCGCTGTGGGAATAGGGGATCCTTCAGGGGCATGGTGCAACAGCCTAGAGGGGTGGGACGGGTGGGAATAAAACGGGGGTGGAAGAGGGAGGGGTCCAGGGATATACATATGACTAATCTGGAATTATACATATCTGTAAACAAAAAAAAAAAAACTGTAAAAGTAAAAAGTAAAATAAGTATAATTATTGAAAAAGAAGAAGAAGAAAAGGAAAAAAAAATCCCTTCTGGGGCTTCCCTGGTGATCCAGTGGGTAAAGAGTCCACCTTGCAGTGCAGGGGGTGCCGGTTCAATCCCTGTCATGGAAGGATCCCACATGCTAAGGAACGACTGGACCAGTATGTCCAATTACGAGCCAGTGCACTGGAGCGCATGCACCCAAAGCCGGTGCCCTGCAGCGAGAGAGGCCACTGCGATGGGAGGTCCACATAGGCCAAAGAATAAAGATGGATGAGGGCCTCCCTGGTGGTCCAGTGGGTAAGGACATTGCCTTGCAGTGCAAGGGGTGCCGGTTCAATCCCTGGCCTGGGAAGATCCCATGCGCTGCAGAGTGGCTGGACCCATGTGTCCAACTACCGAACGCATGCACCCAGAGCCGGTGTTCAGCAACGAAAGAGGCCACTGCGATGGGAGGCCCATGCAGGCCAAAGAACAAAAAGATAAATGAATGAAAGATCAATAGAAGTGGCCAAAAAAAAAAAAAAAGAATAAAGATGGATGAAAAATAAAGAATGACTTAGAGGCAAAAAAAAAATCTTAAAAAAAATCACTTCTGCTGAGAGTTCCATGGATGTGTCAGTTGGAACTTGTTTTCCTCATTCCTCCTGCATGCTGGGGCACCAACACCACATGTTGGTATAGCCTTCATGGCTGTAGTGCAGGGTCGGGATTGCCTTTCTTTCTGGAAACTGCTCCTCTCCAAGATTTTATGGATTTCCCCAGGCAGAGGTGACTGTTCCAGCCCCCATTTCTCTGACGTAAGATCCCCTCTAGAGCAAGAGCTCAGTTTCAGCTCCTCTTCTTAGGAGAGATGAGAGCCTGGCTGTGTCTCCTACCCCTTGTCGACACTAACGCCCCGGCTCTGGCCTCTGGGATCTGCCATCTGCCGTTCAGGGCCTCCGGGGCTCCAGCTTTCACATCTCTTCATTTTTTGCTTCCAAAGATGTCCCTTTTTGCCTTTAAGCCCGACTGTGTGTTTAATTATATTATATTTTATCCAGCATTTCCATGCGTTTGGAACTGAGGGTGGTGCCGGTGGGGGCTCTGTGTGTCTGCCATGATCTTTTATTTAGGATTTTTACATCTAGAGTGACAAGCTAGATTAGTCTACAATTTTATTTTTGTTTCATCTTTGGCAGGTTTTGGTGCCAGGGTTATGTGTTATTCATAAAATTAATTAGGAAGTTTCTCTCCTTTCTTTATCCTCCGGAACATTTTAAATAGCATGGAAAATTTCTGTTCCTTGAAGGTCTGAAATTTTCCGGTGAAATCTGTCTGAGGACAACGCCTCTGGGGGTGGGGATGATTGTTTTCAACACTTATTTTCTACTCAGCTTTTCTCTTTCTTAAGTCAGAGTGTGTAACTCTTGCTTCCCTAGACTATCATACATTTAATCAAGATTTTAAAATTTATTAGGATGGAATTCCATGTAGTATTCTTATATTTTAATAAGGTTTTATTTTTTGCATCTCTGGCTGTATCTCTTTCTCATTAATGTTTTTCTCTCTTTCTTCTCTTGATTAGACTTCCTACAGATTTATAATTTTATTGACATTTTCTAAGAAACCGTTACTGAATTTATTCATCCTATTGACTTAGAGGCAAAAAAAAAATCTTAAAAAAAATCACTTCTGCTGAGAGTTCCATGGATGTGTCAGTTGGAACTTGTTTTCCTCATTCCTCCTGCATGCTGGGGCACCAACACCACATGTTGGTATAGCCTTCATGGCTGTAGTGCAGGGTCGGGATTGCCTTTCTTTCTGGAAACTGCTCCTCTCCAAGATTTTATGGATTTCCCCAGGCAGAGGTGACTGTTCCAGCCCCCATTTCTCTGACGTAAGATCCTCTAGAGCAAGAGCTCAGTTTCAGCTCCTCTTCTTAGGAGAGATGAGAGCCTGGCTGTGTCTCCTACCCTTGTCGACACTAACGCCCCGGCTCTGGCCTCTGGGATCTGCCATCTGCCGTTCAGGGCCTCCGGGGCTCCAGCTTTCACATCTCTTCATTTTTTGCTTCCAAAGATGTCCCTTTTTGCCTTTAAGCCCGACTGTGTGTTTAATTATATTATATTTTATCCAGCATTTCCATGCGTTTGGAACTGAGGGTGGTGCCGGTGGGGGCTCTGTGTGTCTGCCATGATCTTTTATTTAGGATTTTTACATCTAGAGTGACAAGCTAGATTAGTCTACAATTTTATTTTTGTTTCATCTTTGGCAGGTTTTGGTGCCAGGGTTATGTGTTATTCATAAAATTAATTAGGAAGTTTCTCTCCTTTCTTTATCCTCCGGAACATTTTAAATAGCATGGAAAATTTCTGTTCCTTGAAGGTCTGAAATTTTCCGGTGAAATCTGTCTGAGGACAACGCCTCTGGGGGTGGGGATGATTGTTTTCAACACTTATTTTCTACTCAGCTTTTCTCTTTCTTAAGTCAGAGTGTGTAACTCTTGCTTCCCTAGACTATCATACATTTAATCAAGATTTTAAAATTTATTAGGATGGAATTCCATGTAGTATTCTTATATTTTAATAAGGTTTTATTTTTTGCATCTCTGGCTGTATCTCTTTCTCATTAATGTTTTTCTCTCTTTCTTCTCTTGATTAGACTTCCTACAGATTTATAATTTTATTGACATTTTCTAAGAAACCGTTACTGAATTTATTCATCCTATTGACTCTAAAAAAATCTGTAGCTTCTTTCATCTTTAATCCCCTTTTAAGGTTTATTATCTTGCTCATTTTCTAATTTTAAGTCAAATGTCCAGTTCATTTATTACCTTTTTTCTTTAAGAATAAAACACCGAAAGTTATTTCCTCTGAGTAGAGTTCTGGCCACATTCCATAAATTCTGATGTGCATGAATTGTTATAATCTTTCATAGTCTAGAATTGTTATTTTTATTTTCTCTTTGATATGAGAGAGCTGTTCAGGAGAGTATTTTAAAGCTCTTTATTTTTTGTTATTAATTTCTAGTCAGATAATATCGTATCCCATACAGTTTTAAAAACTATATGAAATTAAATTGATGCTGATTGTAATGCATACCACACCACTTTTATATCCCAATAAGAAAGAAAAAAAAACAGAGCTATTTAAACTCCAACATCCCCTCTATTGTAAGATGCATCTTAATTTCAGAGATGATATGAAAAAGTAAATCTTAGACTGTATAAAATATTTAGTTTATCATTCACTTAAAATATAAGTACAGGGACTTCCCTCGGTCCAGTCGTTAAGAATTCGCCTGCCAATTCAGAGGACACAGGTTTGATCCCTGGTCGGAAGAGAGCCGACACACCACAGAGCAACTAATAAGCCCATGCCCAACTGCTGACCAGCGCTCTAGACCCCATTAGCCACAACTGCTGAGCCTGCGCCGCAACAAGAAGCCACTGCAGTAAGATGCCTGCTCGCCACAGCACAGAGTAGCCTCTGCTCGTTGCAACTAGAGAAAGCCCACACGTAGTAACAAAGACCCAGTGCAGCCAAAAACAAATACGTTAAACATTTTAATGATTAAAAAATAAATAAATTTAAGTACATCGTGGTCGGAGAATATGGTGTGTAGTGTATTAGTTCCTCAAAATACATTGTAACCTGGTATATAGTATGTGGTCAGTTTTATTAATGTTTTTCTCTCTTTCTTCTCTTGATTAGACTTCCTACAGATTTATAATTTTATTGACATTTTCTAAGAAACCGTTACTGAATTTATTCATCCTATTGACTCTAAAAAAATCTGTAGCTTCTTTCATCTTTAATCCCCTTTTAAGGTTTATTATCTTGCTCATTTTCTAATTTTAAGTCAAATGTCCAGTTCATTTATTACCTTTTTTCTTTAAGAATAAAACACCGAAAGTTATTTCCTCTGAGTAGAGTTCTGGCCACATTCCATAAATTCTGATGTGCATGAATTGTTATAATCTTTCATAGTCTAGAATTGTTATTTTTATTTTCTCTTTGATATGAGAGAGCTGTTCAGGAGAGTATTTTAAAGCTCTTTATTTTTTGTTATTAATTTCTAGTCAGATAATATCGTATCCCATACAGTTTTAAAAACTATATGAAATTAAATTGATGCTGATTGTAATGCATACCACACCACTTTTATATCCCAATAAGAAAGAAAAAAAAACAGAGCTATTTAAACTCCAACATCCCCTCTATTGTAAGATGCATCTTAATTTCAGAGATGATATGAAAAAGTAAATCTTAGACTGTATAAAATATTTAGTTTATCATTCACTTAAAATATAAGTACAGGGACTTCCCTCGGTCCAGTCGTTAAGAATTCGCCTGCCAATTCAGAGGACACAGGTTTGATCCCTGGTCGGAAGAGAGCCGACACACCACAGAGCAACTAATAAGCCCATGCCCAACTGCTGACCAGCGCTCTAGACCCCATTAGCCACAACTGCTGAGCCTGCGCTCGCAACAAAAAGCCACTGCAGTAAGATGCCTGCTCGCCACAGCAAAGAGTAGCCTCTGCTCGTTGCAACTAGAGAAAGCCCACACGTAGTAACAAAGACCCAGTGCAGCCAAAAACAAATACGTTAAACATTTTAATGATTAAAAAATAAATAAATTTAAGTACATCGTGGTCGGAGAATATGGTGTGTAGTGTATTAGTTCCTCAAAATACATTGTAACCTGGTATATAGTATGTGGTCAGTTTTTATTAATGTTTACATGTTCTTTTTTTAATTAATTTTGGCCTCTTTTATTGGTTTTTTATTTATTTATTTTCATCCATCTTTATTCTTTGGCCTGTGTGGGCCTCCCATTGCAGTGACCTCTCTCACTGTATTCCGCAGCACGTGAGATCTTCCCGGGCCAGGGATCGAACGGGTTCCCCTTGCACTGCAAGGCGGACTCTTTACCCAGTGGACCACCAGGAAAGCCCTGTTTACATGCTCTTGAAAGTAATTTATCGTCTCTCCTTGCTGGCTTTAAGAAGACACACATATATCTATATTTGTATATTTCATATACACGCATACGCACAGACGTGCATACTTAAAATAAATTTTGCAACTGTGCTTTTCAAATTTTCCGTACCTTTGCTATTTTTTTCTCTTGGTTTGATCTTTCCATTTCCAAGTGAGACCTGTTAACATCTCCCACTCTGATGGCAGATTTGTTCACCTTCCTTGTGCTAGCCACTTTCTGCTTGATGGATTTTGAGAGTCCGTTGTTAGATGCCTGTGAGTTCCTAATTGTTACACTTTCTTTATCAGATTGTTCTTTTTACCCCATTAGTTCCTTTTTGGCCTTGAATTCACTTTATTTGATACTAATATCCTGTCATCTTTCCTCGGGTTAGTGCTTCCTGGCGTTCCACTTTCCAACCACTTACTTTCCAGCCTTTTCTGTGTTGCTTTTAAAAGGGTTTCACCATCCAGATTGATGGTTTCCTTGGCTGGCAGTAAGCTCAGTGTGTATGTAAGCGCTTGTTTCTGAAGGCAGAGAGCCTGAGGGAGTTTGTTCTGAAGGCAGAGAGCCTAAGGGAGTGTACGGGCTGGGGATTCTGCACGTGCAAGTGTGTATCCTGGCTCTGCTCTCTACTGGCAGCTGGTGCTTGTAGACATTCTTTAACCTCCCGAGGCTTCGGTTACCCCATCTATAAAGTGTGATCATAACGTACCTTGCTCATGCGCTTGTTTGGAGGATTCAATAAGCCAGTATACGTAAAATGCTTATACTACCACTTGGCATATAGTGTGCATCACAAAATATTAGATGGGCTTCATCTGCTCAGGGCTTCCCAGCTGGCACTAGTGGTAAAGAATCTGCCTGCCAGTGTGGGAGAAGTGGGGTTCAGTCCCTGGCTCGGGGAGATCCCCTAGAGAAGGAAACGGCAACCCACGCGAGTATTCTTGCCTGGACAGTCACGTGGACAGGGGAGCCTGGAGGGCCTCTGTCCAGGGGACAGCAAAGAGCTGGACATGATTGAGCGACTAAACACACAATCTTAATATTTATTGCTAGCACTTATATATTGGATTTCTTTCTATCACCTTATTTGTCACTTCAGTTTACTTTATTTTCTGTCCAATCAATACAATTTTCTTTTTTCTTTCTTTTCGTTTCCCACCAATTTGAGAACTATAGATTTTTTCTATCATTTAATTGAGTCTCCTCAAAATGTTAACATACTTATTTAACTATAAATTTTTGTTAGCAAGTCCAAAGTTATTATCTGTCATCCTCCAAAGCAATCAAGGATCTTTGCACACGGGGACTGCATACCAAACACTCTTCTTTCATCTTCCTTGTTGTTATAGTTGAGAATTTTTTGCTACCATAATGCAAAATAGTGTTTTAATATGTAGAGTTGATAGTTAATTGAATTTCCTAACAAATTTTACCATGTTTCTGCTTCTTAAACACCACTCATTCCAAGTTCATTTTTCTTAAAGAAATCCCTTAGTAACTTTTATACTTTAGCTGGCACACCCTCAGCTTTGCCCTCACTCTTTTTTTTTTTTTAATTTTGACCTCTTTGATTGGTTTCTTATTTGTTTTCATCCATCTTTATTCTTTGGCCTGTGTGGGCCTCCCATTGCAGTGGCCTCTCTTGTTGCAGAGCACCGGCTCTGGGCAGAGGCACTCCAGAGCGCTGGCTTGTAACTGGACATACCAGTCCAGCCACTCCACGGCACATGGGATCTTCCTGGGCCAGGGATTGAACCAGTGCCCCTTGCACTGCAAGGCGGACTCTTTACCCACTGGACCACCAGGAAAGCCCTATCCTCACTCTTGAATAATTGAATATAATGACCTTTATTTCCCTATAGCACCTACAAAAAATGACATTCCTCTAATGTCATTGTCGTCTAAGCATCTCTTAATGCTAAGATGTCTATGCTAAGATGCTTCAGTCATGTCTAACACTTTGTGGCCCTATGGACCGTAATCCATCAGGCTCCTCTGCCCATAGGATTTTCCAGACAAAAATACCCTTCTGGGGATCTTCCCGACCTAGGGATTGAACCCGTGTTTCTCAGGTCTTCTGTACCGGCAGGCAGTTTCTTTACCCTAGCGCCACCCGGGAAGCCCCTAAGGTGTTTGTTGTGGTCTAAATGTTGGTAGATGATCTGTCTTTTCTTTCATTTTTTGGTTTTCTAGAGCTTTACCAAGATGGGTGAATTTTTAAAATTTTTACCCAGATTCTAGCATTGTGTGTACATTTTCAGTACAAAAAAAATTTCATTTCTTCTGTTCTGAAACATTCTCAGTCATATTGCCTCAATTTATTGCTTTTTTCTACCAGCACCCCATTCTCTTCTTCTGGAACTCTGTTAGATGAATGAGGTGATTCTTTTCAGCAGTTACAAAGGATTCCAAAGTTTGGATGGACCAAAATTTAATTAAACATTCTTCTACTAGTGGAGATTTATATTTTTCAAACATTTTTCTATTAAAAACAGTGTTCTAACCAACATTTTTATCTCTCTATTTTTTGTTAGATTCTATTTTTATTGCATCATGGTAAAATAATGACTTCTGTTGAGATTTTTTTGCTGCAGTCTAATGGAAGCCCACATTTCTGAATATTCTATAAGTGACTGAGAAAACTGTATTGTGTTTGCTGAGCACAAAGGTGTGAGGAGTGCCTGATTTTGTTAGTCAAGTCTTTAGTAGTCTCATTTAATTTTGTTTGTATAATTTGTCATTTAAAAAGTGTTGAAAACCTTTAAGATCGGGATTTGCCAAGTCTCCTTCTCCTTAGTCATTTGCTTTATAGACCCTGAAGCTACGTTGTGAGATGGGTTAGTGCCCATCTGTGGAGGTCACTCCATGGGACTGACCCCCTGACGCTTTCGTGGAGCTCCTTTGTGGCCTTTGGACTCTTCCAGCACCCTGACATCCCGGAGACTACCCTATCACCCGTCCTGTGGCCACCACTCTGGGCTTGCTGGAATTTCTGTCTGTGCCTGATTTCCTGCCCTGTAGCCTCACCACATTTCCCCCATGGACACAGACTCACCCTCCCACCCTGCCTATTTCTATATTTATTGGATCCTTTCAAATGGAAGTTTGGAAGAAAATAATCAGCCAAATGGTGTAGGCTGTCATCCTTAACACAGAGGAACCTTTCCTTCCAACAGCTGCTTTTCAAGGTGTGAATATTCTTCTCCTACTCAGCTTGGCCTCCTTCTTAGCCCCAGCTTCCCCAGGGGTCCAGGCTAAGGCCTTCCACCTGTCCATGCATAAATGGCAGGAAGGAAGAGTTCTAGCACCCCCACCCCCACGTGAGGGCACAGAAGCTGTGTGGAGCTGGCATCCTGGTCTTGATTCCAGTCAATGAATGAGGGGCCCAAGGTTGAGCCCCATGTGTGTGGTCCTCCAGTCAATCAGGGGTCCACTGGAATTTTCACCCAGGTCCTCTAGTCCTGGGCATCTCATGAATTTCAGCTAGAGTAGAGTTCAGTACCCTCTGGAGCCCCTCTTTCCTTCCCTAAAGGAGGGGGTGGTTTGTCACCCCCATCGTTGGGGGTGACACGGCTGGACTTTCAGAAGAGAGGCAGTACCCACCTCCCAGCCACATTCTTCCCTGCAGCCTCCGCAGCCCCTGCCCAGCATGTGGGGGGGATCGCTGCGTCTTTGGCCAGTGTTTACCCAGCACCACTCATGCTTCCCCTGGGTGGATAGAGTGGATGGGCAGAGCAGTTCCCTTCCACAGACCTGCTCTCCACCATCAGCAAGAGTGAATCTCTGTCTTTTTCGTGTTTATTTACTTTTTCAGGTGTGTTGGGTCTTTTAATGTTTATTTACTTATTCGTCTGTGTTGGGTCTTAGTGTGGCATGCAAGATCTAGTTCCCTGACCAGGGATCGAACCCAGGACCGCTGCCTTGGGAGCATGGAGTCCTAGCTGCTGAACCACCAGCGAAGTAGATCTTTTTAAAGAGAAAATCACACACATCTGGTGGGAGAGGTTCATACCCCTCCACCATCCCTTTCCTGCCCCACTCCTCCTTCAGTTCTCAGCTTGAGGTGCTAGCCACAGGGCTTCCTTTGCCCAGACCAGAGCCACACGCTGTGGCGCCTTGCTTTGGACTATCTTGGCATCCCTGGGAACTCTTCAAGGGCGGTCTAAAAAGCTGGCACATAGCAGGTGCAGTGCTCAGTGAGGATTTGTGGAGTAAAGGGAGGAGATGAAGTAGGGTTTGATAATGCAGCCAGAGGGCAAAGAAGAGGAGATGGGAAGGTGGGAGGAGGTACTCATGAGCCAAGTTCCAGGCTCTGCCTGTTCTGACGCCCGCCTTTGCCGCACTGTTCCCAGTGGGTGCCAGCTCTGAATGCCTGTTTAAGTCACTCCACGAAGCTCAGCGTCTCAATCTGTTTTTTATTTGCAAGGGCCAGATTCATCTTCCTTTTTTAAAAAGCTTCAGAGAAAGTCATCTTGGTCACCGTCAGGGCCAGGTTGAGCCCCATGTGTGTGGTCCTCCAGTCAATCAGGGGTCCACTGGAATTTTCACCCAGGTCCTCTAGTCCTGGGCATCTCATGAATTTCAGCTAGAGTAGAGTTCAGTACCCTCTGGAGCCCCTCTTTCCTTCCCTAAAGGAGGGGGTGGTTTGTCACCCCCATCGTTGGGGGTGACACGGCTGGACTTTCAGAAGAGAGGCAGTACCCACCTCCCAGCCACATTCTTCCCTGCAGCCTCCGCAGCCCCTGCCCAGCATGTGGGGGGGATCGCTGCGTCTTTGGCCAGTGTTTACCCAGCACCACTCATGCTTCCCCTGGGTGGATAGAGTGGATGGGCAGAGCAGTTCCCTTCCACAGACCTGCTCTCCACCATCAGCAAGAGTGAATCTCTGTCTTTTTCGTGTTTATTTACTTTTTCAGGTGTGTTGGGTCTTTTAATGTTTATTTACTTATTCGTCTGTGTTGGGTCTTAGTGTGGCATGCAAGATCTAGTTCCCTGACCAGGGATCGAACCCAGGACCGCTGCCTTGGGAGCATGGAGTCCTAGCTGCTGAACCACCAGCGAAGTAGATCTTTTTAAAGAGAAAATCACACACATCTGGTGGGAGAGGTTCATACCCCTCCACCATCCCTTTCCTGCCCCACTCCTCCTTCAGTTCTCAGCTTGAGGTGCTAGCCACAGGGCTTCCTTTGCCCAGACCAGAGCCACACGCTGTGGCGCCTTGCTTTGGACTATCTTGGCATCCCTGGGAACTCTTCAAGGGCGGTCTACACAAGCTGGCACATAGCAGGTGCAGTGCTCAGTGAGGATTTGTGGAGTAAAGGGAGGAGATGAAGTAGGGTTTGATAATGCAGCCAGAGGGCAAAGAAGAGGAGATGGGAAGGTGGGAGGAGGTACTCATGAGCCAAGTTCCAGGCTCTGCCTGTTCTGACGCCCGCCTTTGCCGCACTGTTCCCAGTGGGTGCCAGCTCTGAATGCCTGTTTAAGTCACTCCACGAAGCTCAGCGTCTCAATCTGTTTTTTATTTGCAAGGGCCAGATTCATCTTCCTTTTTTAAAAGTCAAGCTTCAGAGAAAGTCATTTACATTCACAGCGATTCTCCTTTCAAATAACTCCTTTGAATGGTGTTTTTGGAGTCATGGATCTCAGGGACTCTGCCAGGAGGGGCCGAGGGTCATGCAAAGACTCCTTGATGGGGCACAAGGTGCAGATGAGAACGTGGCCCTCCGAGGGTGGGGAGTGCCTTCAAACAGATGCGGGGTGTGCGCGCCAGGGGCCTGCTGTGCATCAGCCAAAAGGTTGCTTCCTGACGTGACCTGTGGATACTGGCTCCTCTTTCTTGGGAAGAAGGAGCTGGTTATGCTAAGCTCAGTGGCCACTCCAGATGTTTCCGTGCATTGAGATTAGATTTTGCAACATGCAATTTTCAAATGTTATAGGTGGTTAAAAAGCATGTATGTACAGCCTGGGGAAGAAAAGTTCTATTGTTAAAAAGCAGACTGTGAACAATATGTACTTATATACATTTCTGGCTAAAAAAAGATACACGCATACAAAAAAAGCCCAAACTGCATATTCTGTATTTACATAATTGTAAATATATAGCTAGAAAGAAGTGTGGAAGGAATTAGGCCCAATTATCCCCATGTGAAGTAGCTTGGATTGGGGGCTTTGAAAGGGATCTTTAATTTATTGTTTGAAGTTTTTTCCCTATGAGGATACACTCCTGTGTATGTGTGTTATTTTAAGAGATGTATGGTTTTAGAAGGAGGATTCTAGATGGTTTACCTTGAGCTTCCGAGATTTTCATTTCTTTTAGTGATGGTGTTGAATAGCTAGTGTGTGTGTGCGTGCATGCACGATTAATTGTATCTGATTCTTTACAACCCCATGGACTGTAGCCCACCAGGCTCCTCTGTCCACGGAATCCTCCAGGCAAGAATACTGGAGTGGGTTGCCGTGCTCGCCTCCAGATTTTCCCAACTCAGGGATCAAACCGCATCTCTTGCATCTCCTGCATTGGCAGGTGGATCTTTTACCCCTGTGTCACCTGGGAAGCCCCGTTGAATGGCTTACCCAGAGTTTATTGGACATCTCAAAAGGTTGCTTGATTGATGATTTATAAGTGAATTATATTTGTAGTTCAGGCCAGAGTTCAGCAAACCTTTTCTTAAAGGGCCAGGTAGCAAATACCTTAGGCTCTGTGGCTTGAAAGGTTCTCTGCCAAAGCTATTCACTTCTGCAGTCAGAACATGAAGTAGCTGTAGATGAGATGAAAACGAATAAGCGTGACCGTGTCCCAATAAAATTTTATTTATAGAAACTGGGTACCAGTGGTTTGGGCCTGTGGGCCATTGTTGACTAACTCCTAGGACTATTTCACTGGGCTTCCCTAGTGGCTCAGTGGTGAAGGATCTGCCTGCAGTGCAGGAGCCGAAGGTTCGATCCCTGGGTGGGGAAGATCCCCTGGAGGAGAAAATGGCAACCCAATGGCAACTCCAATATTCTTCTCTGGAGACCATGGACAGAAGAGCTGGTGAACTAGTCTATGGAGCTGCAAAGAATCACTCGTGACTGAAGCAACTTAGCACACAGTACATAGCAGGGGTTTAATTGATCTTTCAAACACAGATGGGTGTGAAAGTAGAGAAAAAAGGCAAATGGAAATATTTTAGGAATCTAATCAGAACTATGATATTGAAAAAATTGAGGATCTGCTAGCCTGAAGGAAAAAGAAAAATCATTGCTTAAGCACTGTCCTGCGGCTTCTTCCGGTGTCACCAGGGAGGCTGGGCTACCAGAGCCCAAGAGGGAGTGTGAGGACTTCTCCATGGCTCTGGGGAAGTAGGCCCTCTGGCAGGTGCTCCCTGACCCTGCGCTGGTCTGGGAGGAGCCTGAGCTTGCACGCAGTTGTGCTGTGTAAGCTTTGTTTGCCTGAACAGGGCTCTGAGTGGCCTGCCCAGTGCTGGGGAGGTAGTGGATGGGGTCAGGTTGGGGGAGATGAGTGATATCATCAGATTTGGGAAGAGACTATGGCCTCCCTGCAGCTAGATGCTGAAAGCCTGGCCTCTCCTAGGACCAGCCTCGGTGCTCCTGGCTGGGGCCTCCAAACCTCTCTCTTACCTGGCTTTCTCCTTGGTCACGGGGGTGAGGCTGAGCACCAAGGCTGCAGGACAGGAAGAAGGCATTAGTGCTCAGCTCTATAGGCTACGTTAATTAGACAGGTGGCTTGAAATGGATCTCTTGTGTCTCTGGAATGAGCACTCCATGCCCCTTGTGACCAGGAGGGACAGGGGAGCCCTAGGGAGTGAGCGTTTCCTTGTGTGTTGAATGAGCACGTGGGTGTGTGCACCTGTGTCTTCGTGTGTAGGCACGTACAGATGCCTGCAGATGGGCATGGCAGGGAAACAAACCTAACAGGCGAGCACCCCAGCGGCCCCTGCTTCCAGCCTCCTATGGAGAGTTCTGTCTGCTGGTGTCTCCCAGGCCTTTGTGTAGTCAAGGTAATGAGAGGAAGAAAGATGCCATTGGTCTTGGAAGGAAGAGGGAACAGGGTTGCCCAGGAAAGTGCAGAATTATCACAGCAGAGAAAAGAAGGGAGTGGAAGGTGAAGGGGCTGGGCAGGCCATAGGGCTCAGAGACTGGTGTGAGCGAGGAGTTTGGGGCATTTATTTGGGCAGACAATGGAGAGGGGTGGAGTTGGCTGCTGGGCATACTTGCAGAGATGTGGAGACAGGATGGGGACCAGGCACTAATAGGCAGCTGGGCACTACCAGTGAGGTCCCTTTGTTACTTTAGTGAACTTTCGGGATAGATTTAATTAGAGGTTGGTGGTTAAATAGGCATTTTTAAAATTCAATTATTTTAGGGCTTCCCTGATAGCTCAGTGGTAAAGAGTTCACCTGTCAAGGCAGGAGACATGAGTTCGATCCCTGATCCAGGAAGATCCCACATGCTGTGGAGCAACTAAGCCCGTGAGCTGCAACTATGGAGCCTGTGCGCTAGAGCCTCAGAGCCGCAACTATTGAGCTCATGTGCGGCAGCTACTGAAGCCTGTGAGCCCTAGCGCCCAAGTTCCACAACAAGAGAAGTCGCCAGAACAAGAAGCCTGCTCACCTCCACGAGAGATAAGCCCCTACCTCCTGCAACTAGAGAAGAGCCTGCAGCAACAGTGAAAACCCAGAATAGCCAAAATAAATAAATAAATTAAATTAAATTAAATTAAATGGATAATCAACAAAAATATATTAAAAATTCCATTTATTTTCATTGAAACAATCTATGAATTTATAGCTTCCCCCCTCCCCCAACAGAAGAGTTCACTAGTTCTCCCTCTCTGACCCCTTGCCTCTGGCGACCACCCATCTGTTATCTGTATCTATGAACTTGCTTTTGCTACTGTGGCTTTTGGTGTCAGATTCAAAAAAGCATTGCCAAACCTATGTCGAGGAACTGACAGGGCGTGTTTTCTTCTAGTCTTATGGGTTTAGATTTTACTGTCTTTAATCCATTTTGAGTGAATTTCTGTGGATGGTGTAAGATCGAGGTTCTGTTTCATTTTTCTGTGTGTGGCTGACTGGTGTCTCAACAG
This sequence comes from Tragulus kanchil, assembly GCA_022376925.1. Lineage (NCBI taxonomy): Eukaryota > Metazoa > Chordata > Mammalia > Artiodactyla > Tragulidae > Tragulus > Tragulus kanchil. The sequence continues at coordinate 114,934,367 of JAIOJX010000031.1, forward strand.
CATTTATTGAGGAAGCTGTTCTTTATTATATATTCTTGTCTCCTTTGTCATAGATTAATTACTTGTGTTATCAGAATTAATAAACAGCAGAGAAAAGAAGGGAGTGGAAGGTGAAGGGGCTGGGCGGGATGGAACTGGTGTGAGCGAGGAGTTTGGGGCATTTATTTGGGCAGACAATGGAGAGGGGTGGAGTTGGCTGCTGGGCATACTTGCAGAGATGTGGAGACAGGATGGGGACCAGGCACTAATAGGCAGCTGGGCACTACCAGTGAGGTCCCTTTGTTACTTTAGTGAACTTTCGGGATAGATTTAATTAGAGGTTGGTGGTTAAATAGGCATTTTTAAAATTCAATTATTTTAGGGTTTCCCCTGGTAGCTCAGTGGTAAAGAGTTCACCTGTCAAGGCAGGAGACATGAGTTCGATCCCTGATCCAGGAAGATCCCACATGCTGTGGAGCAACTAAGCCCGTGAGCTGCAACTATGGAGCCTGTGCGCTAGAGCCTCAGAGCCGCAACTATTGAGCTCATGTGCGGCAGCTACTGAAGCCTGTGAGCCCTAGCGCCCAAGTTCCACAACAAGAGAAGTCGCCAGAACAAGAAGCCTGCTCACCTCCACGAGAGATAAGCCCCTACCTCCTGCAACTAGAGAAGAGCCTGCAGCAACAGTGAAAACCCAGAATAGCCAAAATAAATAAATAAATTAAATTAAATTAAATTAAATGGATAATCAACAAAAATATATTAAAAATTCCATTTATTTTCATTGAAACAATCTATGAATTTATAGCTTCCCCCCTCCCCCAACAGAAGAGTTCACTAGTTCTCCCTCTCTGACCCCTTGCCTCTGGCGACCACCCATCTGTTATCTGTATCTATGAACTTGCTTTTGCTACTGTGGCTTTTGGTGTCAGATTCAAAAAAGCATTGCCAAACCTATGTCGAGGAACTGACAGGGCGTGTTTTCTTCTAGTCTTATGGGTTTAGATTTTACTGTCTTTAATCCATTTTGAGTGAATTTCTGTGGATGGTGTAAGATCGAGGTTCTGTTTCATTTTTCTGTGTGTGGCTGACTGGTGTCTCAACAGCATTTATTGAGGAAGCTGTTCTTTATTATATATTCTTGTCTCCTTTGTCATAGATTAATTGACCAAATATGTGTGTGTGTGTGTTTTTTCCTGGAGTCTCTGTTCTGTTCCATTGAGTCATGTGTCTGTTTTTATGCCAATACCATACTGTTTGAACTAACATCGCTTCATAATATAGCTTGAAATTATGGCTGATAGTGCCTCCAGCTTTGTTCTTCTTTCTTAAGATTGCTTTGGGCATTTGTTGTCTTTCATGGTGTCATATAAATTTTAGGATGATTTGTTCTATTTCTGTGAAAAATGGCATTGGAATTTTGGTAGGGATTGTCATGTATCTGCAGAGAGTTTAGGTAATATTTTTAACAACATTAATTCTTTCAGTCCATGAACATGGAATATTTTTCCATTTATTTGTGTCTTTTTCCATTTATTTCATGAATGTAAGTTTTCAACATACAGGTCTTTCACCCTTTGGTTAACCTTATTCTGTTTTTGATGTGTTATGTTGGGATTGTCTTTCCTAATTTCTCTTCCTGATAGTCCATTATTCGTATATTGAAGGGCAACATATTTTTCTGTATTTAAATTTATATCCTACAACTTACCTGAATAGGTTTATTAGTTCTAACAGTGTTTTGATGGGGTCTTTGGAGTTTTCTCTGTGTAATATTTTACCCGTAAATAGTGACAGTTTTACTTACTTCTATCCAATGTGGATGCCTTTTATTTATTTATTAATTTTTCTTGCATATTTTCCAGGGCTTGTAATGCTGTGTTGAATAAAAGTAGGAAGAGTGGACATCCTTGTCTTGTTCCTGATCTTAGAAGAAAGCCTTTCAGCTTTCCCCCACTAAGTATGATGTTAGCTGTGGGCTTGTCATATATGGCCTTTAGTATGTTGAGGTATGTTCTCTCTATACTCATTTTGTTGAGCATTGTTAATAATAAATGGATGTTGAATTTTGTCAAATGCTTTTTAGTTATGTTGAGATGAACATATGATTTTTCTCTTTCATTTTTTAATGTGGTATATTGCACTGATTTGTGCAAGGATAGGTGTTGAACTATCCTTCCATTCTTTTTTTTTTTAAATTTTTATGTATTTATTTTTATTTTTGGCTATTCTAGGTTTTTGCTGCTGCCACAGGCTCTTCTCTGGTTGCAGGGAGTGGGGGCTACTCTCTAGTGGAGGTGAGCAGGCTTCTTATTGCAGTGACTTCTCTTGTTGGGAAACTCAGGCTCTAGGGCACACTGGCTTCAATAGTTGTGGCACATGGGTTTAATAGTTGTGGCTCCGAGGCTCTAGAGCACAGGCTCCATAGTTGTGACGTACAGGCTTAGTTGCTCCACAGCATGTGAGGTCTTTCCGAACCAGGGATCCAACTCGTGTCTCTTGCATTGGCAGACAAACTCTTTACCACTGAGCTACCAGGGAAGCCCTATCTTTGCATTCTTGGAATAAATCCCATTTGGTCATGATGTATGATTCTTTTAAGGTATTATGAAGTTTGGTATGATAATGTTTTGTTGAGGATTTTTGTATCTATGTTCATCAGAGATATTGGCCTGTTGTTTTCTTGTGGCATCCTTGTCTGGTTTTTGTATCAGGGTGATGTTAGCCTTGAGATTGGAAGAGTCCTTCCTCTTTTGTCTTCTGGAAGAGTTTGAGAAGAATTGGTCTCAATGCTTGTTTGAAGGTTTGGTAGAAGTCACCAGTGAGGGTGTCTTATCCTAGACTCTCTTGTTTGTTAGGAGATCTTTGATTACCGATTCAATCTTCTTACTAATATTAGTCTGTTCAGATTTTTCTTTTTTTAATTAATTTACTTTATCTTTGGCTGCACTGAGTCTTTGTTGCTATGCACGGGCTTTCTCTAGTTGAGACAAGTGGGGGCCACTCTCTGGAAGCGGTGCATGGGTTTCTCATTGGGGTGGCTTCTTTTGTTGCAAAGCATAAGCTTTAAGGTGTGCGGGCTTCAGTATTTGTGGCATGTGAACTCTAAAGTGCCAGCTCGGTAGCTGGGGTGGCAGGCTTAGTGCCCCTTTGTGTGTGGAACCTTCCTAGAGCAGGGATCAAACCCACGTACCCTAAATTGGCAGGCAGGTTCCTAACCACTGGACCACCAGGGAAGTCCTGTTCAGATTTTCTATTTCATCATGATTAAGTCGTGTTAAGTTGTATATTTCTAGAAATTTATCCGTTTGTTTCTAGGTTGTCAAATGTGTTGATGTGTGAATTGTTCATAGTAGTCTCTTCTGATCCTTTGTGTTTCTGTGGTATCAGTCATATTGTTTTCTCTTTCATTTCTGATTTTATTTATTTGTGTCTTGTCTTTTTCTTGGTAAATCTGCCTAAAGGTTTGTCCATTTTGTGTATCTTTTCAAAGAACCAGTTCTTAGTTTCATTGATCTTTTCTACTGTCTTTTTCGTCTCTATTTCATTTACTTTTTAAAAAACATATATTTGTTTATTTCACTTTGTGGTTTCATCACATCTTAGTTGCAGCACGGGGGCATCTTTCATTGTGGCTTGTGGGCTCCAAAGTGCGTGGGCTCCTTAGTTGCCGGGTGCAGGCTTCTTTCTTTTACGGAGCATGAACTTAATTGCCCTGTGGCATGTAGGGGTCTTAGTTTTCCAACCAGGAATCAAACCCACGTCCTCTGCATTAGAAGGTAGAACACCAGGGTTCCCATTATTTCATTTACTCTGCTCCAATATTTCCTTCCTTCTACTAATCTTGGGTTTCATTTGTTCTTTTTTTAGTTCCTTGAGGCATGACGTTAATGTTTGAGATTTTTCTTTGTTCTCGAGTAGACATTTATTGCCATGAACTTCCCTCTTACAGCTGCTTCTAGGCATCCTATAAGCTTTGCTATGTTCCATTTCCATTTGTTTCAAATATTTTTAAAATTCTTTTAAAAAATTTTTTCTTTGACCCTTTGATTGTTCAGTAGCATATCGTTTAATCTCCACAAATTTGTGAATTTTCCAGTTTTCTTCATGCAATTGATTTCTATTTTCATAGCATGATGGTGAGAAAAGATGTGTGATATGATTTTAATCCTCTTAAATTTATTAAGACTTATTTTGTGACTGACATATAATCTATCTTGGAAAATGTTTTGTAAGCACTTAAGAGTGTAATCTGTTGCTTTTGGATGGAATGTTCTGTAAATATACTTAATAAAGTCTATATTATCTATATAATCTAATTATCTAGTCTATATATCTAAGCCAGTGTTTCCTTATTGATTTTCTGTCTGGTTGATCTATTCATTGATAAAAGTGGGGTATTAAGGTCCCCTACTATTATTGTATTGCTATCTATTTATTCCTTTAGGTCTGCATTAATGTTTACAAACGTTGTATCTTCTCCCTTTATCTGTAATGCCTTTCTTTGTCTCCTCTTACAGTCTTGGATTTAAAGTCTATTTTGTCTGATGTATAACTAACTACTCTAGCTTTCTTTTGGTTTCCATTTGCATGGAATACCTTTTCCCACCCTTCACTTTTAGCCTGCATGTGTTTTTGTATCCAAAGTGAGTCTCTGGTAGGCAGTTTATAATCAGTCTTTTTTTGTTATCTGTCACTTTTTCTATGTCTTTTTTTGTGGGGAGGGGGCCACAACTTATGGTATGTGGGATCTTAGTTCCCAAACAGGGATGAAACCCATGCCTCCTGCATTGCAAAGCTGGAGTCTTTTTTTATTATTATTCTTTATTTTTAAGGTTTTACAGAGTTTTGTTGTTCACAGACATGTATGTTCCCGGATCAGTCATATGCATATCCATGGTCCCCAACCCCCCAGATGCCCCCATCCCACCCCTCCGGACCATCACCCCATGCTATTGTAAGCACTCCTATTCCCTTAGCACAATGACAATAAGCTGGAGCCTTAACCACTGGACCACCAGGGTATTCTTTCTATGTCTTTGAATTGGAGAATTTGGTTCATTTACATTTAAAGTAATCATTGATAGATGGGTGCCTATTCATTGTTTCCTGGCTGTTTTGTAGTGCCTCTCTGCTCCTACTATGCTTTCTCTATGACTTGATGACTTTCTTTAGAGGGATGCTTATATTCCTTTCTCTTTATCTCTTTAACTCTAGGTTTTTGCTTTGTGGTTACAAAGTTTGGGAACGACCTAAATTTAATCCCATTGTGAAGCTCAACATGATTACTTCCCCATGTTTTAGGTTTTTGATGTCACATTTACATCTTTTTAAAAGAGCCTGGTGTCTCCCTTAACTAATTGTTGTAATCACAGCTCTTATTCCTGCTTTTGTCTTTTAACCTTCATGCTTGCTTCCTAAGTGATTAAAGTGAACGGGGTGGGCATTCTTCTGAAAGGAACTTCCATCAGGCTGGGCCACACTGGTGCCGCCAACATCATTTTAAAGAGTGGGGTTTGTAGAAGGAGGGTGGATGGTGCGTTCCCCGTATCAGCCCAGCCTTGTGCCGATGTTGTCCAGAGACTCTTTTCCTGGGTCTGGGCTTGGCTGTGAGAAGTGCAGAGAGAGAAACAATGCAGGAGAAAGCATTAATGCAGCACTCACACGGAATCTCCTCCCCTGCGGAAAGTTGGATCCAATTCACACCTTCGCTCAGCCGGAAGGCTGGTGCCGGCTCTGTTTGATAACATCACAGCAAACAGCCGCTGTGCCTCTATTTTGATTCTTGCCATTGCTGCTTCTCTCTGCACCTTTCTAGAAGCCTGCCTTCCTTCTGGAAGGCGAGGGTGCCAAGCTCCCCCAGCTCCTTCCCATTTTGGTAAATTAAAGGACAAATGGTGCCAAATTGTTCTCGTCTCTTTCACGAAATGATTCGTAACCGGCTTATTTTCTTTTCCTCCATTGAGTGAACACATTCAAACTAAAATTAAATCATTACCCGAAGCACAGACAACGATCCCTTTCATAATTACATCCTCTTAATTGGCATCTGAGGACCCAGCTCATTTTTATGCTTGCTGGAAAATGTCTCAGGCACATATACTTTTTTTTAGGTTTAAAGGTCAACAAGAATATCTTACCTTAATTTGACAAGTGTGCAGGAAATCATGCAAGACTGGTTTATGTTCAGGTAATGCACAAAGAAATCTATAAATCAGGCTGGGGGAATATGAGACGATGCCATATCAGAACCATCTGCCTTCATTCTCAGAAGAATCAATACCATAAAGAAAGCACAGAAGATGCAGTGATTGATGCTTTTGTGTCGGGGGAGAGATATTGGCCGTTTTTAGAGTCACTTTGTGTCATCCTAAAATAACAGGGTCTAAGGGAAAAACAGAGAGTGACCATAACCTCGCGTGTGTCAGAGAGCAAATCCGAGGCTTGGTTTTTAATTGTCTCAGCTTGAGAAAGGATGAGCCTGAGATCCCTCCCCGCCTAGGACTCTGCCCCGTCTGCTATTGTATGCAGGAAGGCTGCCAGGAGTGCCGAGATGTGGAAGGGAATTAACTAAATTGTATCTGAGTGATTGTTGCCAGGGGATCTGAGTGATTGTTGCCAGCTTGGGGACCCTGGGTTTTCCATACAAGGCATAGTACTTAAACCCCTGCCTTACTTCTTTTTTACTTTTTATTTTATATTTGGAGTATAGTTGATTAACAATGTTGTGGTAGTTTCCAGTATACAGCAAAGTGATTCACTTGGACTTACACATGTATCTATCTTTATCAAATTCTTTTTCCACTTGTTGTTGCTGTTCCATTGCTAAGTCTTGTTCAATTCTTTGCAACCCATGGACTGCAGCACACCAGGCTCTTCTGTCCTCCACTGTCTCCTGGAGTTTGCTCAAATTCATGTCCATTAGGTTGGTGAGGCTATCTACCCATCTCATCCTCTGCCTCCCTCTTCTCCTTTTGGTTTCAGTCCTTCTCATAATTGGGGGCTTTTCTAGGGAGTCAATCCCTTGAATCAGATAGCCAAAGTATTGAGCTTTATCTTCAGCATCAGTCCTTCCAATGAATATTCAGGATGGATTTCCTTTAGAATTGACTGATTTGATCTCCTTGCCGTCCAAAGAATTCTCAAGAGGCTTTCTATTATAGGTTGTTACATAATATTGAACAGAGTTGCTTGTGCTACACAGCAGGTCCTTGTTGGTTACCCCTGCCTTCCTGTTGAGAACCTTCACTGGTCTTCATCACAGAGCTGGGAGAATACACAGCCTCAGGGAACTCCACCGTCCACTATGCTGGATGCTGGGGCTTGGTCTTGACCAAGATGAAAAGAAGTACTGTAGCTTTGTCAGGAGGGAAAGGTTTCTGAGCACTTAAGGTTTGGAAAAACAAGTGGTATTGTTTCATGACCTTCCCCAGAGGTGGTCGTCGTCCATAGTAATTCTCCAAGGAGATGTAAGGAAGAGGGACAGGCAGATGATGCTCAGGCAGGTGTATCAGTATCTGGGGAAGGAAAGGAGGATTTGGAAGATTTGAGAAAGAATATTTCACCATTGGAGAGGTGTCTTGTGGGCAGGGTTCAAAGTATTAAATTAGGTTTTCCCAATCAACCCATAGAAAGGGAAAAAGTGAAGTCACTCAGTTGTGTCCAACACTTTGCAACCCATGAACAAGCCATGGAATTCTCCAGGCAAGAATCCTGGAGCAGGTAGCCTTTCCCTTCTCTAGGGGGTTTTTCCAACCCAGGGATCAAACCCAGGTCTCCTTCATTGCAGGCAGATTCTTTACCCTCTGAGCCACCAGGGAAGGCCAAGGATCCTGGAATGACTACCCTATCCCTTCTCGAGGGGATTTTCCCGACCTAGGAATCGAACCAGGGTCTCCCGCATTGCAGGAGGATACTTTACCAGCTGAGCTACAAGGGAATCCCATAGAAAGAAAAGCTCTCAGTTCTCCTGGTGGATGGGATTCTGCAGAATTTTGAACGAAAGACATTTTGAGACTTTGCTCTCTTGACCCTTGTGCTGTGTACGTCGTGGACGAGTGTTGTGTGTTTATGTGGCCACGTGCACTCTGGCTCCCATTACATGTCATATGCATAAGTACTGTCTGTTTTACCATGCTTTGAGGTAAAGTTTGGTTTTTGGTTTTACTAGAGAGGAGCACAAAAAGGGACTGTGAGGTTGTTACATCTTGAGTTTTATCCTTTCCAAGAGCCGAAGTTGCTGCTACCACTACCCAAGCTGAACATCAAAGTAAGATCATTTCCATTACCACAGTACGCTGTGTTTACCACTTTCTATGTAAAAGAAACCCACAGGCACGTTCCTGCTTCTTGGAGCCTGTGTGTGGACGGGTGCCTGGCCTGCCCCAGCCACCTCCAGGGCAACTGGCCCTGGAGTCACACTGCCATCTGCAAATCCAGTTGAGCGTCCAGACTCTGGTTTTGCTTTCTTTGTCCCTTTTAGGGACAAAGTTGATGAGGATACATGAGGCAGATGTCAAGGGGAGCTGTTTAGTCACTTCAGTTGTGTCTGACTCTGTGTGACCCCGTGGACTGCAACCTGTCAGGCTCCTCTGTCCATAGACTTCTCCAGGCAAGAATACTAGAGTGGGTCACCATGCCCTCCTCCAGGAGGATCTTTCCAACCCAGGGACAAAATCAGGGTCTCCTGAATTGCAGGCAGATTCCTCACCACTGAGCCATCAGAGAAGCCCATGTGTGTGTATGTGTGTGTGTGTGTGCATAAAATATTTGTGTACATACATGTAATATGTATAATATTGTATATATATAGTATTATATTATTATTGTACATATATAATATTGTATATGTGTATATATATGAAATATATATAAATATATATAATATTTGAGACACCATGGACTGTAGCTCATCAGGCTTTTCTGTCCGTGAAATTTTCCAGGCAAGAATACTGAAATGGGTTGCCATTTCCTTCTCCAATCATGGGTAGAGTTGTCAGTCATACAAAGATGGGGTGCACCTTCCTTGAGGCATTGGCAAATTCTGGGCAGTCGTGCCAAACCACCCTCTTTAAGCTAAAAGAGTGTTAGACCAAGATCACGTGAAATTTATTCTGAGGCCTGTGGGTCTAATTTTTTCTCTACATAACGTCATTCTCTGCTTCACATGAATGAAACTAGCCTTGTCAGGACCTTGTCACCCGTCTGTACAAACCTCTTCCCCTTCTCAAGGACACAGAGTCTTACTTTTTGGAAACTCCCATGAAATCTACCTTGAGGGCAGCCAGACCTTGCCTTGGTGAAGAAACTGAAAACATAGCCTGGAGGAATCCATTACAAGGGTGGCAGGCTAAAAGTTTTGCAAAAGGTCAGACCTATTATTTGGCTATTAGTTGTGATGGATGGGTGATAAAGGAAGCCATGCATAGCTACCTAGGTGTGTGTGATCCATGGCTCGGAGCCGATCTGAGAGGAAATGCTTTTTCTAAGCCTTGAGACTACCAAGAGAATTGATTATGTCTCTGAACTGGAGTCAAATTTCTTCAAGTAAATGAGCCGAATTGAAGCCCCGGGTTCCTGCTTCTTGGAGCCTGTGTGGACGGGTGCCTGGCCTGCCCAGCCACCTCCAGGGCAACTGGCCCTGGAGCCCTGCAAATCCAGTTGAGCGTCCAGACTCTGGTTTTGCTTTCTTTGTCCCTTTTAGGGACAAAGTTGATGAGGATACATGAGGCAGATGTCAAGGGGAGCTGTTTAGTCACTTCAGTTGTGTCTGACTCTGTGTGACCCCGTGGACTGCAACCTGTCAGGCTCCTCTGTCCATAGACTTCTCCAGGCAAGAATACTAGAGTGGGTCACCATGCCCTCCTCCAGGAGGATCTTTCCAACCCAGGGACAAAATCAGGGTCTCCTGAATTGCAGGCAGATTCCTCACCACTGAGCCATCAGAGAAGCCCATGTGTGTGTATGTGTGTGTGTGTGCATAAAATATTTGTGTACATACATGTAATATGTATAATATTGTATATATATAGTATTATATTATTATTGTACATATATAATATTGTATATGTGTATATATATGAAATATATATAAATATATATAATATTTGAGACACCATGGACTGTAGCTCATCAGGCTTTTCTGTCCGTGAAATTTTCCAGGCAAGAATACTGAAATGGGTTGCCATTTCCTTCTCCAATCATGGGTAGAGTTGTCAGTCATACAAAGATGGGGTGCACCTTCCTTGAGGCATTGGCAAATTCTGGGCAGTCGTGCCAAACCACCCTCTTTAAGCTAAAAGAGTGTTAGACCAAGATCACGTGAAATTTATTCTGAGGCCTGTGGGTCTAATTTTTTCTCTACATAACGTCATTCTCTGCTTCACATGAATGAAACTAGCCTTGTCAGGACCTTGTCACCCGTCTGTACAAACCTCTTCCCCTTCTCAAGGACACAGAGTCTTACTTTTTGGAAACTCCCATGAAATCTACCTTGAGGGCAGCCAGACCTTGCCTTGGTGAAGAAACTGAAAACATAGCCTGGAGGAATCCATTACAAGGGTGGCAGGCTAAAAGTTTTGCAAAAGGTCAGACCTATTATTTGGCTATTAGTTGTGATGGATGGGTGATAAAGGAAGCCATGCATAGCTACCTAGGTGTGTGTGATCCATGGCTCGGAGCCGATCTGAGAGGAAATGCTTTTTTTCTAAGCCTTGGAGACTACCAAGAGAATTGATTATGTCTCTGAACTGGAGTCAAATTTCTTCGAAGTAAATGAGCCGAATTGGAAAATAATATTAGACTTCCATTAGGGATATTCTTGTAATGCCAAATTCAAGACAAGGACCTTGTATGTGTGTATGTGTGTGTGAATACAAGGAAAAGCCTCACAAATATTTTCAGAATCTACTCCATCATTCCTTGCCAAGTTTCAGTGTTTGCCAATTTTTTGAAGATTTCAACCTTGCTAGAAAAATAATTAATTATGTTAAAAAAATAAAAAATAAAACAAGAAGCCTCACAGCACCAAAAACACCCAGCCTAACCCAATGCATTGGATCCGTGCTGTTTTCTTAATTCTGTGAAAATTTGCATGCCAAAGAATTTGGATTGCACACTGGCTTCTCTTGGACTGAACTGGAATTGTCAAAAGTGCTTGGTGAGTAAATGGGCTGAAGATAGACATTACCATATTTGGGGGCTGTCCAGGAGGCTCAGTGGTAAAGAATCCATCTGCCAGTGCAGGAACTGCGGCTTCAGTTCCTGGGTCAGGAAGATCCCCTGGAGAAGGGCATGGCAACCCACTCCCGTATTCTTGCCTGGAGAATCCCATGGACAGAGGAACTTGGCAGGCTATAGTCCATAGGGTCGCAAAGAATCAGACACAGCTGAGCAACTGAGCATACTACATTTTTAATCATCAGGGAAAAGACCAACTGCATTGGACATGTGAAATTGATCATTCCGAAGTTCTTGGCAGACTCAGCAAACGTGATTGAAATAGTTTTGCAAACACAGGACTTCGGAATAAATCCCAACCGCGCTGCATGTCATGACACATGCTAGTAGAGGTAGCCCAAGGCCAGCATGGGCTGCAGAAGCAGAGTTCTTGGAACGACTGCTCATTTTCCCTTCTTGATGAAGTGCTCAAGGGCCAGTTTCATGGAAGCCCTTTTCAGGAGCGTCACATTTTTCTGTAGGTCTGCCTGTAGCCTGAGTCCCTGAGACATTGCTCAGAGACCCCCGGGAAGTTTCCATAGCTCCCATTTCTTGCTGCTATTCAGGCTTTGCTAGAGGGAGTTGTTTCTTTGGGTCCAGGTTGGTGGATTTGCCTGGCTGAGAAGCACTTTGAGGACCCTTGTTCATCTTCTCCAAAGCAGCACAAACATGATGGAGCATAACCCTTATGACCCATTTAGTCCTTATAACAGTTTGGGAAGGTAACCATTATTACCCCCATTTTGCAGATAAGAAAACCGAGGCACAGCAAACTTATGTCCCTTGCTCAGGGGCTACAGAGTTGATAAGTGATGGAGCTGGGGTTTGGATCCGAGCAGCTTGGCCACCCCAGGCCCCTCCCCGTCATCACTGTGTGTCTCATCATCTCACGTCCACTTTGCTCACCTGGACCAGTCAGCCAGGTTTCCTGCCCTGCTGGGTATAAAGACCAATGGAGAGGGCCAGGCTTGACATGAAGAGTAACTCGCCAGGTTTTTTTTTTTTCAGGATCCAGAATACTCACCTGAGCAAAGCTTGGCCAGAGGATGTGAACCACACAGTGATGTGAGTGCCCCAAAGTAAAAACATGTCATTTCCAGCCTAATCTTAAAGCCCTTTTCTCAAAGTGTCAATTCTCATGAGAATGGCAGATACAGATTTTCATGTGGCAGCTGAGGTCGCTCACCTGGATTATTATGATAGCCTGTTACTTGCTTCTGCCCTTGCCTACCAACCTACGTGGCCAGAGGGGTCCTGCTAATCAAGTCAGATAATGTCTTTCTTCTGTTCCCTTTTCGCGGAGTCAAAGCCGACATCCTTCCAACGACCCATGTGTACTAAGTTACTTCAGTCGTGTCCAACTCTTTGCGACCCTACGGACTGTAGCCCCTCCCCGGACTGCTCTGTTCATGGGATTCTCCAGGCAGGAATAGTGGAGTGGGTTGCCATGCCCTCCTCCACGGGTCTTCCCAACACAGGAATCAAACCCGTGTCTCTTGTGTCTTCTGCCTTGGCAGGTGGGTGCTTTGGCACTAGTGCCACCTGGGAAGCCTTCAGGGGTCCCTGATTGTCCCCTTATTACCTCTTTCACCTTATCTTACTTCATCTTCCTTATGTTCACTCTTCACACACTGGGTGTCAGGAATGCTCCCTCCCCAGGGCCTTTGCACAGGCTGTTTCTAAGATATCCACATGGTTCAGATGTCACTTCTCAATGAAACCTCCTCTCACATGCTTAGGTCTTGAGAAAACCTCTAGCCTCCAGCCCTCCCATCCCCTTCACCCTGCTATTTTTCTTTTCTCCATCGAATTTATCACCCCCTAGTATTACTTGTAATTTACTACTCTATTGTGTTTTGTAGTACTCTCTCTCTCTCTCTACTGGTTGGAATGTGATTGTAAGGGCAGGATGTTTGTCTGTTTTGTTCATCAATAGATCCCAATTGCCTAGAACAGTGCCAAGCATATAGTAGATGCTCATTAAATATTCATGACACATGTGGTTGGTTACCTCTAGAGGGAAGGGAGGGGTTAAGTAGTTGGAAGGAATACAAAAGACTCCACTCAAATATTGGTGACTGTTTTATTCTTTCAGCTGAAGGTAGTATAGTGGTTGTTCTTTACACTGTTTTAATATATGCTTTGTCTGTCTAAAATGTTTCACAATGAATTTTTAAAAATCAAATTAGGTCAAAAGTAAGATTTATATATATAATTTGTATCAGGGGGTCTTCCCAGGTGTCATGAGTGGTAAGAATCCACCTGCCAATGCAGGAGACATCAGAGATGGGTGTTCAGTCCCTGGGTTGGGGAGATCCCCTGGAGGAGAGTATGGTGATCCACTCCAGTATTCCTGCCTGGAGAATCTCATGGACAGAGGAGCCTCTGTTCCATAGGGTCACAAAGAGTTGGACTTGACTGAAGTGACTTAGTTCCTCTTCCCCATCCAAATATATCAGCTTTCGTGTACCATCCTGTGTCAGTGGCCAAAAGTTCAGGTTCTTAGATAGATGTGTTTATAACGCATGCATCTGGAAGTGAGACAAGGTGTGACCTGCGGCCTGGGACCCTTTGCTACAGTGCTTGTACTTGGCCTAACATTTCCTGGAACAACAACAACAACAACAGAAAACTGTAAGTGACTGAAACTCACTGCGTGCTTGTGCAGGTGGGGCAAATTATGGAAAATGAGATAACAAAAAAACAAACCCCGAAACCCACCTACCACTTCTGAAGAGCCAGAAGCAAAAGCAGAATACTGAGCATGCCCCTACACACATCAGCCAAGGGAGGGGCAAACCCCCTAAGCCACCACCCCTCTGGCATGACCCCAGAACCCGCCCCTAGCCTCCCCCCCATATAAGGAACCAGCTTGCTCCCCGCCTGTTGCAGCAGGGGCCCCATAAAGCCTTGCATGAATTTCTTGCCTGATCTCATCAATTTCTACCGATTGAGGAACGCCAGGAACCCTGGTCGGTAATAAAGAGACAGGAAGAGAAGGTGGGGAAGAGGCTCTCACCATCAGGGCAGCTTGGCTTGGAGGGTGAGCGAAATGAAGGGACCCCAAGCTGACCTGCAGACTGCCCACCCCGGCATGTTGGGGACAGCTGAGGCACAAGGGCACGGCCGCCCTGGGCCAGCTTCCGGAAGCAGGATCCTGAGGGGTAAGGGATGGGTCTGATGACCCTTGGCAGAAGGGCTCTCCTCCCCTCTGTTCACCAGGAGAGAGAATGGAAAGAAGCGTGATGTTTCCTGAGCTACCAGGAAGGTGGAAAGGGCTGAGTTCAGGGGCCTGGTGAAAAGCTCAGCTGGTGCTCCTCTGGGTCGAGACTGACTTGAGCAGGATCAGAGCTCAGATCTCGGCTCTACACATTCTTTGCCCCGTAAGATGCCAGCACACAAAGCCGCTCACAGTGTTCAGTCCCTGGGTTGGGGAGATCCCCTGGAGGAGAGTATGGTGATCCACTCCAGTATTCCTGCCTGGAGAATCTCATGGACAGAGGAGCCTCTGTTCCATAGGGTCACAAAGAGTTGGACTTGACTGAAGTGACTTAGTTCCTCTTCCCCATCCAAATATATCAGCTTTCGTGTACCATCCTGTGTCAGTGGCCAAAAGTTCAGGTTCTTAGATAGATGTGTTTATAACGCATGCATCTGGAAGTGAGACAAGGTGTGACCTGCGGCCTGGGACCCTTTGCTACAGTGCTTGTACTTGGCCTAACATTTCCTGGAACAACAACAACAACAACAGAAAACTGTAAGTGACTGAAACTCACTGCGTGCTTGTGCAGGTGGGGCAAATTATGGAAAATGAGATAACAAAAAAACAAACCCCGAAACCCACCTACCACTTCTGAAGAGCCAGAAGCAAAAGCAGAATACTGAGCATGCCCCTACACACATCAGCCAAGGGAGGGGCAAACCCCCTAAGCCACCACCCCTCTGGCATGACCCCAGAACCCGCCCCTAGCCTCCCCCCCATATAAGGAACCAGCTTGCTCCCCGCCTGTTGCAGCAGGGGCCCCATAAAGCCTTGCATGAATTTCTTGCCTGATCTCATCAATTTCTACCGATTGAGGAACGCCAGGAACCCTGGTCGGTAATAAAGAGACAGGAAGAGAAGGTGGGGAAGAGGCTCTCACCATCAGGGCAGCTTGGCTTGGAGGGTGAGCGAAATGAAGGGACCCCAAGCTGACCTGCAGACTGCCCACCCCGGCATGTTGGGGACAGCTGAGGCACAAGGGCACGGCCGCCCTGGGCCAGCTTCCGGAAGCAGGATCCTGAGGGGTAAGGGATGGGTCTGATGACCCTTGGCAGAAGGGCTCTCCTCCCCTCTGTTCACCAGGAGAGAGAATGGAAAGAAGCGTGATGTTTCCTGAGCTACCAGGAAGGTGGAAAGGGCTGAGTTCAGGGGCCTGGTGAAAAGCTCAGCTGGTGCTCCTCTGGGTCGAGACTGACTTGAGCAGGATCAGAGCTCAGATCTCGGCTCTACACATTCTTGTAGCCCCGTAAGATGCCGCAGTCCACAAAACGAAAGCCGGTTTCTCAGAGCCAACTGTGTGAACACTCTGGCAAAGCCCAGAGCCAGGGGTCTACCGGTGGGGGCACTGCTCGCAGCTGGGAGGACCTGTCTTGTCCCCATGCACGATGGGAAGCTCCCCAGAGGTCAACCAGCGCCTCCAGAAAGTACAGTTCCTCCAGAGGAGCGCCATAGATCAGGCCAGACGGAAAACAAGTGGCGGCCATTGCAACGAGTGAATATTCATTTGGCGGGGTCAGGGAGCACGAGGAGATTATGTCTGCAGTGACCGGCCAGGCAGGATGGAGTCAGGACACGAGGCGGACCAGATGTCTACAGGGGCTGAGGCTCCAGGTCAGGGGAGAGGGAGCCAGAGAGTGTTGCCATGGCCGTGAGGTTGCCATGTCACCCTGCTCATGGCTCTCTGGAGGTTGATGGAGTATTTCTGGGGTGTTGGCGGTCTCCTGTCTGGGGCCTTGGTCTTCAAGTAGATCAGTCTCGGCACAGTGGCCCCTAGGCCTGGGGATGTCTGTGTGTGTAGAAGGGGCTGAAGAGCCATTGAATATGCAGCTGGCTGGGAGAGAGAAGGGGTCTGCTGAGCCTGCCTCCATCCAAGGGTCCCGCCACCTTCCCGGACACACTGCGGGGCGGGGCCTTGAGGAGATCCAGCCGGCGACCTCTCTAGGCTCTAGCTGAGACCCTTCTGCCCAGTCCATGCATCTGCACTCTGTACACGGGAGGACTTGAGCCCAGGAGGCTGTGAGATCTGGGAAACAGGGTCCTGTGGGGTGGTCCTCCTTGCCCGGCGATGGGTAAACGGACGTTTGGGTTCACCTACATCACTCTAGGGACCCTGGTCCTTGGCTAGAAGCTTCTTAGACAGAGGTGAGAGGTCATCGCTGCTGGCCTGGGAGATCAGGAGCCCCATCAGCTCGTTGCCAGGTGCACAGTCACCCAGGGGCAGCCGTCTCTCCCCCCAGCCCCAATTAACCATCTGTAGGAGCTGCCACCGACAGAGGAAAGGGACTCGGTTCCATTCCTCTGTGCAGGCTGCTCAGCTAATGAGGGGGTTTGTGAAATTTTTAATTATGGCTTCCATGCCTGGCTTAATTATTTGCATATGGCTTTTACAAGTGGGAAGAGGACGCCTGCATAAAGCGCTTCTCCGTCAGCCCCACGTTTGACTTTAATTAAAGGCAGAACCTGAGGTCTTTCCATCACTAATGATCGCGGAAAATTAGCTTCCAATTCCCAGGGGTCACCAGAGTGATGCACCCTGAGGCGGAAAGGGGACGGAGCGGGGAGAACGGGAGATATGGCGCAGATGGCAGATGGTCCTGCTGGGCTGCCCCCACAACCCCCACCCCAGCACAACCTCTCCCCGCCTTCCCTCCAGGCCCTGCTGAAGAGGGAGCCTTATTCTCCTCTGCCAGGGAGGAGGCCTGACGCCCCGCAGTGGTTGGGGGTGGGGAGCACCACTGAGCTGGGAGTGAGGGCTGCCGCGGTCATTGTCCTGGTGGCCAGGTGCTGGGAACGGCCTGGGCTACTGCTGGACTGTTCCCAGCGGGTGACCACAGGGCAGGGGGATGGCAGGCTCAGGATCCCACATACAGCGGCATGCGTCGCCCATCCAGGCACACACACGTGGGCTTTCATCCACTCCATCCACAGGACAGTCACACAGACAGGTCTGCCTGCTCACATGGAAGCTCACATCGCAGAAGCGCCCGTGCACAAGCGCCCCGTGGGCTTTCAGGGCCAGGTTCTCTAGCTGAGACCCTTCTGCCCAGTCCATGCATCTGCACTCTGTACACGGGAGGACTTGAGCCCAGGAGGCTGTGAGATCTGGGAAACAGGGTCCTGTGGGGTGGTCCTCCTTGCCCGGCGATGGGTAAACGGACGTTTGGGTTCACCTACATCACTCTAGGGACCCTGGTCCTTGGCTAGAAGCTTCTTAGACAGAGGTGAGAGGTCATCGCTGCTGGCCTGGGAGATCAGGAGCCCCATCAGCTCGTTGCCAGGTGCACAGTCACCCAGGGGCAGCCGTCTCTCCCCCCAGCCCCAATTAACCATCTGTAGGAGCTGCCACCGACAGAGGAAAGGGACTCGGTTCCATTCCTCTGTGCAGGCTGCTCAGCTAATGAGGGGGTTTGTGAAATTTTTAATTATGGCTTCCATGCCTGGCTTAATTATTTGCATATGGCTTTTACAAGTGGGAAGAGGACGCCTGCATAAAGCGCTTCTCCGTCAGCCCCACGTTTGACTTTAATTAAAGGCAGAACCTGAGGTCTTTCCATCACTAATGATCGCGGAAAATTAGCTTCCAATTCCCAGGGGTCACCAGAGTGATGCACCCTGAGGCGGAAAGGGGACGGAGCGGGGAGAACGGGAGATATGGCGCAGATGGCAGATGGTCCTGCTGGGCTGCCCCCACAACCCCCACCCCAGCACAACCTCTCCCCGCCTTCCCTCCAGGCCCTGCTGAAGAGGGAGCCTTATTCTCCTCTGCCAGGGAGGAGGCCTGACGCCCCGCAGTGGTTGGGGGTGGGGAGCACCACTGAGCTGGGAGTGAGGGCTGCCGCGGTCATTGTCCTGGTGGCCAGGTGCTGGGAACGGCCTGGGCTACTGCTGGACTGTTCCCAGCGGGTGACCACAGGGCAGGGGGATGGCAGGCTCAGGATCCCACATACAGCGGCATGCGTGCGCCCATCCAGGCACACACACGTGGGCTTTCATCCACTCCATCCACAGGACAGTCACACAGACAGGTCTGCCTGCTCACATGGAAGCTCACATCGCAGAAGCGCCCGTGCACAAGCCCCGGCCCTCCTTTTTGCTCTGGTGGTCCTTTGAGTTCTCATGGCGTCTCAGGTGTTTGCTTGGGAGCCAGTGGGCCAGTGCGGCAGGCAGGCGTGGCTTAGAGTGGGCTCCTGAGCACAGCAGAGCGGCCCCGCCCCCCGCCCCCTGCTGATGGACACCGGGCTGTGCTGGACTGGGCCCTCCTCAGTCACAGGCAGCCTTGATTTCAGGGTCAACAGGAGGAGAAGTGGAAAGCCCGTTTTTTGGACTCAGACCTGAATTCAAATCTGACCAGTGTGTGACCTTGGGTAAGCTACTCAGCCTCGCTGAGTCTGTTTCCTCATCTTTAAAATGGGGATTATAGCTATAGAGTTTCCTGCAGTTGTGGGTGGACGTGAGCATTGAACCATAAAGAAGGCTGAGCACCCAAGGATTGACACTTTCAAACTGTGGTGCTGGAGAAGACTCTTGGGAGTCCCTTGCACTGCAAGGAGCTCAAACCAGTGAATCCTAAAGGAAATCAACCCTGAATATTCGTTGGAAGGACTGATCCTGAAGCTCCAATACTTTGGCCACCTGATGCGAAGAGCCAGCTTGTTGGAAAATACCCTGAGGCTGCGGAAGATCAGAGCGAGAGGAGAAGCAGGCAACAGAGGTTGAGATGATTGGATGGCATCACTGACTCAATGGACGTGAGTTGAAGTAAACTCAGGGAGATGGTGATGGAAAGAGAGGCCTGGCAGGCTGCCGTTCGTGGGGTCGCAGAGTCGAACTTGACTTAGCGAATGAGCAACGACAGTAGTTGTTCACACAGCTTTTGTCTGGCACAAAGGAGGTCATTGGGCAATGAACTCTGTGGCCAGTTCCTGGTCACCCCCACCTCTTGTTCCTTAGTCTTTGAGTCTGGGAGGGTCTGATCCCACCCTCAGCTCCAGGGAGGCCAGTTCCAGTCCCCCTGACTCCAGGAGGCCTGCATCCACCAGCAGAGGGCATTCCCCCAGACCCAGAGCTGCCGTCTGCCCAGGGTTCAGTTGGGGACGGGACTCTCTCTGTCCTGCTGATTCTAACAGAGGATGCCTGTAAGCTGGACTGTGGCCCCAACCTGGTCCTCTTTGCTCTGGTGGGTCCTTTGGGGAGTTCTCATGGCGTCTCAGGTGTTTGCTTGGGAGCCAGTGGGCCAGTGCGGCAGGCAGGCGTGGCTTAGAGTGGGCTCCTGAGCACAGCAGAGCGGCCCCGCCCCCCGCCCCCTGCTGATGGACACCGGGCTGTGCTGGACTGGGCCCTCCTCAGTCACAGGCAGCCTTGATTTCAGGGTCAACAGGAGGAGAAGTGGAAAGCCCGTTTTTTGGACTCAGACCTGAATTCAAATCTGACCAGTGTGTGACCTTGGGTAAGCTACTCAGCCTCGCTGAGTCTGTTTCCTCATCTTTAAAATGGGGATTATAGCTATAGAGTTTCCTGCAGTTGTGGGTGGACGTGAGCATTGAACCATAAAGAAGGCTGAGCACCCAAGGATTGACACTTTCAAACTGTGGTGCTGGAGAAGACTCTTGGGAGTCCCTTGCACTGCAAGGAGCTCAAACCAGTGAATCCTAAAGGAAATCAACCCTGAATATTCGTTGGAAGGACTGATCCTGAAGCTCCAATACTTTGGCCACCTGATGCGAAGAGCCAGCTTGTTGGAAAATACCCTGAGGCTGCGGAAGATCAGAGCGAGAGGAGAAGCAGGCAACAGAGGTTGAGATGATTGGATGGCATCACTGACTCAATGGACGTGAGTTGAAGTAAACTCAGGGAGATGGTGATGGAAAGAGAGGCCTGGCAGGCTGCCGTTCGTGGGGTCGCAGAGTCGAACTTGACTTAGCGAATGAGCAACGACAGTAGTTGTTCACACAGCTTTTGTCTGGCACAAAGGAGGTCATTGGGCAATGAACTCTGTGGCCAGTTCCTGGTCACCCCCACCTCTTGTTCCTTAGTCTTTGAGTCTGGGAGGGTCTGATCCCACCCTCAGCTCCAGGGAGGCCAGTTCCAGTCCCCCTGACTCCAGGAGGCCTGCATCCACCAGCAGAGGGCATTCCCCCAGACCCAGAGCTGCCGTCTGCCCAGGGTTCAGTTGGGGACGGGACTCTCTCTGTCCTGCTGATTCTAACAGAGGATGCCTGTAAGCTGGACTGTGGCTCAACCATCAGACAACCCTGAAGAAGCCATCTAAACCTAAAGGCTGCCTGAGGACAGAGGAGTGGAGCCGCAGGAAGGACCTGAGTCCTGGTGACACCGTGAAACTTTGCGATGTCCAACAAGCTGGGTTTTCTGGGATTCACCTCCAGACATGTGCTGGTCACCACAGGGCTCACGGCTCATGCTGAGCCTGATGTTGGACACAGTCAATGGCAAACACTGGACCAGGCAAGAGCCGCTCTCCTGGCAGCCCCCCAGCACCTTCCTCTCCCACCGAGGATGCAGCCCTGTAGGTGGGGGCTGAGCCTTCTCCCCCAGGGAGGTGCTCCTTTGCCGAGGCTGCCATAACCATGGCTTAAACAACCAAAGCATACTATCTCAGTTCTGGAGTCTAGATGTCTGAGATCAAGGTATTCACAAGTTGGTTCCCTTTGAGGGTGGTGAGGAAGTGTCTGTTCCAGTCTCCTCCCCGAGCTGCTAGGGGATTGCCTGCAATCTTTAGCATCGCTTGCCTTGTAGATCTCTGTCTTTATCCTCCCAGGGCATTTCCTGTGTGCGTATCTGTGTCCAGATTTCCCCTTTTTATAAGAGCATGAGTCCTGTTCGATTAGGGGGCGCACCCTACTCCAGTGTGACTTCCTCTTAATTAATGACCTCTGCAGTGACTCTATTTTCAAATAAATAAGGTCACATTTTCAGGTCTGGAGATTAGGACTTCAACCTATGAATTTGGAGGGAAGGACACAATTCAGCTCATAACAGGCTCATATGAGTGTGTGTGTGTGTGTGTGTGTGTGTGTGTGTGTGTGTGTGCATGCCACTACTGGGTGGAGGTCCTGGGTTATGACTCCCCTGTCCCACCACAGGACCGTTCTCCATGCAGAGGTGGATGCCCTGGTCCGGAAGCCCCAGTTTCTGCCTGAGTCCTGCCCAGATACAGAGCTGTAGGAAGCTGCTCCTGACCACTGAGGCTGCTGCAGCTTCGCCCCAGCGTGGCTGACTCACGAGCTTTCTCTCCCCTTTGCTGATTTTGCACAAAATTCCTTGAATAGTTAGGCATCATCTTTATCCAGAGGTCAGATGCTTTTCTTCAATCCGGGCTACGCTTTTCATGGTACAGGCAGCAGTGGTGGATTCCAGGCCAAATCCAACCTGAATATGAGTTTTTATTGGCTCAAGTCAGTTTTTAAAATGTGCTGCGTTGCTTGCCAGTTTGAGAATCAGGAACTTTCAAGTTAAAAATCCAAGTTTCCAAACAGGAAAGTCTGAAATATGAATCTACTACTGAGGGTCATTTAAAAAGAATTTTCAGGGCTTCCCTGATGGTCCAGTGGGTAAAGAGTCCACCTTGCAGTGCAAGGGGCGCCGGTTCGATCCCTAAGATCCCACGTACCACAGAGTGGCTGGTCTGGTGTGTCCAATTATGAGCCAGCACTCTGGAGCGCGTGCGCCCGGAGCCGGTGTTCTGCAATGAGGGAGGCCACTGCGATGGGAGGCCTACACAGGCTGAAAAATAAAGGTGGATGAAAATAAATAAATGAAAAACCAATAAAAGAGGCCAAAATTTTTTTTAAAAAAAAAAAAGGATTTTCATAGAAAAATGTCATATGTTTATTCGACTCTGTGGACTATAGCCCACCAGACTCCTCTGCCCATGGGATTCTAAAGCAAGAATACTGGAGTGGGTTGCCATGCCCTCCTCCAGGGGATCTTCCCGACCCAGGGATCAACCCTGGTCTCCTGCATTATAGGCAGATTCTTTACTGTCTGAGCCACCAGAGAAGACCGTTTTAGGAAATAGGCAGCTTTAAACAAAGCTCCACGGAAGACCGTCGATTGGCCAGTCTGAGTCTCATGTGATAAACAAGTGTATTTGCACCTGTGTCTTCTGTTTTCAGCAACCTGTAGGGAGTCAGGGCTCAGGTGCCCTTGGCATGCAGAGTGGCCCAGGGCACAGCACAGAGCCTGTATGGATACTATTCTGCTGGCAGATGCTCCCAGTTCCCTGACTGTGGCCCACCATTCCAGCCTGGCAAGCATGCCATCCAGGGTGGTAAAGCTTTAGCCCTTCCCTGCCTTTGTCCTTGAGGCTGAAAGGTGAGGCCATCCGTGATTCAAGAGTTCAGAAAAGAGGCTACAGACTCAGGGAGATAAAAACCAGACCACCCCCTCCCCGCCTCTCCCCACCTTGCAGGTTGTTGAAGGGAAGCATCAAAGTCCACAGACCCATTTAGAGAGAAGGGCAACACCAGCCATGGGGATCCTGTGCTCCCCAGGGAAGGGTCGGTGACCAAGCAGCCCGCTCCACCTGCCTGAGCCTCTTTCCTCCACCCCAGGACAGCCTCCCATCACAGCAGAAATCACAAAGAACCCTGTGGTATCTGTCCTGGAGGGACTAACTGACTGGTTGGGAAAACTGAAGCTCAGCGATGTAAAATGATAATGCCCAAAGTCTCCCAGGGAGAAAACTTAATGTTGAGTAGCAGACACTTCAGAGCCCAGTGGTCTTTTCTCTACACTAACTTCTCACTGTTATTTGTGTTGGAGGAAAGCCTGTGGGCTCTTTGGAACAGACAAAGCAGATGCCTTGCCCAGCCTGGGGACTGTCAGGAAATGGTAAGGGATGAGACTGGATCCTCAAGGGCCTTGTAGGCCAGGCTGACATTTAGACCTGGACCATTGGAGACCTGGGAGTGCTCATATGGTTTTGAACAGGGAAAAGTGAGAGGTAGTAGAGGTAGTAGCTCGGTCATGTCCAACTCTTTGCGATCCCATGGACTACAGCCTGCCAGGCTCCTCTATCTATGGAATTCTCCAGGCAAGAGTGCCGGAGTGGGTTGCCATTTCCTTCCCCAGGGGATCTTCCCGACGCAGAGATTGAACCCAGGTCACCTACATTGCAGGCGGATTCTTTACCCTTTGAGCTACCAGGGAAGCCCTTGAACAGGGAGGGACAGTGAATGTATTGAAGGGACTGGTGTGGGAGTGGGGAGCTGTCCAGGACTCCTGTGCTGAATCAGCCACACTGAGGGTCTGGAAAAGATAGAACAGGTGCAGAGACCAAGTCTACAGTTACAGGGAGAGGAGCGAGTGGTCTAGATTCCTATCCTCAGTCCTTGAGGCCCCTGGAAGCATGCCATCCAGGGTGGTAAAGCTTTAGCCCTTCCCTGCCTTTGTCCTTGAGGCTGAAAGGTGAGGCCATCCGTGATTCAAGAGTTCAGAAAAGAGGCTACAGACTCAGGGAGATAAAAACCAGACCACCCCCTCCCCGCCTCTCCCCACCTTGCAGGTTGTTGAAGGGAAGCATCAAAGTCCACAGACCCATTTAGAGAGAAGGGCAACACCAGCCATGGGGATCCTGTGCTCCCCAGGGAAGGGTCGGTGACCAAGCAGCCCGCTCCACCTGCCTGAGCCTCTTTCCTCCACCCCAGGACAGCCTCCCATCACAGCAGAAATCACAAAGAACCCTGTGGTATCTGTCCTGGAGGGACTAACTGACTGGTTGGGAAAACTGAAGCTCAGCGATGTAAAATGATAATGCCCAAAGTCTCCCAGGGAGAAAACTTAATGTTGAGTAGCAGACACTTCAGAGCCCAGTGGTCTTTTCTCTACACTAACTTCTCACTGTTATTTGTGTTGGAGGAAAGCCTGTGGGCTCTTTGGAACAGACAAAGCAGATGCCTTGCCCAGCCTGGGGACTGTCAGGAAATGGTAAGGGATGAGACTGGATCCTCAAGGGCCTTGTAGGCCAGGCTGACATTTAGACCTGGACCATTGGAGACCTGGGAGTGCTCATATGGTTTTGAACAGGGAAAAGTGAGAGGTAGTAGAGGTAGTAGCTCGGTCATGTCCAACTCTTTGCGATCCCATGGACTACAGCCTGCCAGGCTCCTCTATCTATGGAATTCTCCAGGCAAGAGTGCCGGAGTGGGTTGCCATTTCCTTCCCCAGGGGATCTTCCCGACGCAGAGATTGAACCCAGGTCACCTACATTGCAGGCGGATTCTTTACCCTTTGAGCTACCAGGGAAGCCCTTGAACAGGGAGGGACAGTGAATGTATTGAAGGGACTGGTGTGGGAGTGGGGAGCTGTCCAGGACTCCTGTGCTGAATCAGCCACACTGAGGGTCTGGAAAAGATAGAACAGGTGCAGAGACCAAGTCTACAGTTGGACGTAGCGGGAGAAGGTAGGGCGTGGAGGTTGGTCCTAGATTTAACACTGTGTTGAAAGAGGGGAAGGCATTGAGGGGGAGGAGACTTGAAATACGGGAAGTCAAGTGGAGGGAGAAATGAAGCAGGGACTCAAGAAGAAGAAGGCTGCTCCCTCATGCATAGCCAGCCACTCATTAGAACTTCCAAGTCACTCACAGCCTCAGCTCCTTCCTGATAGTCCAGGATAGACCGGATTCTCCACAGAGCAATCAGGAGAGAGCCCGTAGACTTGATTGTTCTGCCATAGTCTTTGTCTTTGAGCCCTCAGGTTGGAAGGAGCTAGCCTGTTCTCAGAATTCCAACGAAAAGCCATGCTGCCTCAGTAGAAATCAGGAATGTGGTGGCCAGCCTTG
The DNA here is from genome assembly GCA_022376925.1 of Tragulus kanchil. Classification (NCBI taxonomy): domain Eukaryota; kingdom Metazoa; phylum Chordata; class Mammalia; order Artiodactyla; family Tragulidae; genus Tragulus; species Tragulus kanchil. The sequence goes on from JAIOJX010000031.1 coordinate 114,959,623, forward strand.
AAACCAGCTTAGAAAGGCCAGCCTGGCCCCACAGGACACCCAGGGCATGCCTGCCAGGCTCCCTAGGACCTCAACTGAGAGGACTCAGCTGACCCTCATGTCCTTCCCTTCCTCCCTCCTCTTCCTAACCTTTCATCACTCACCACACGTTGCCCGAGGACCTCCTCTGTGCCAGCCACTTTTGGCCGCTGGGAACACAAAGGCAAGTCCTCTGGGGCCAGCGCAGGGAGAGGGATTCCCTGGAAGGAAGCCAGCCCTCTTTGCTGTTCTCTCCTCCTCTGGAGTCTAGAGACTGCTGCTTGCAGCTTAGCGGCAGCTGCCCCCTGCCAGGGGCCAGGGCATTCTGGGTTTACTCATGCACTCCTTTCTGTCCGTATTATACCCCAACTTTCGATTTTGAGAGGTAAATATGCAATTTTTTTTCCTCCCTGTAATTTTCCCTGCTGTGGTTGTGGATGTCAGAGCAGCTGGAAAATGTGAACAGCTCAGTGCTTTCTAAAAGTAAAAGGAGGCCGTGCAGCTTCATATGTCGTCTGCTGCCCTTGGCAAGATCCGACAGCTCTGCTGGGTGGAGATGCTCTCTAGGCGGTACTGTCAGGGGAGCTTTTAACCCAAATAATCCGTGTCCCCACCTACCACGAGCAACGAGGCAATTGCCGAGATGTAAGCATGCGTGTGTGCACGCACACGTGTGTGCGTTGCAGTGATGTTGGCAGAGGTGAAACGAAGGTATCTGCTTACGCAGTCAAACTTTCTGCGTGTTCCTCTGGAGACTTCCAGGCCTTCGTGTCTCAGTAACTGAAGGTCAGGGCAGTCTGATCTACGCTTTTGTTTGGGAGAAGCGAGTCAAACAGATCTCAGATGGCTTGCTTACTGCATAACCTTGATGATGTTTAGTCTCTCTGGGTCTTAATTTTAGCATTTGTGAAACAGAGTAGAGGACTTGGAGATATGCTTCCTGGACTCCCTTCCAGGTCTAGGAAGGGCACACTGTACAGCCAGGGGACAGGTGGTCGGCTGTAAGCTCCCTAAGGATCTGCAGCAGATTGCCTTAACCCAGGTCACACCATTCCCTGGCATCCCACCTCCAGCTACTGAATAAGGTGGAAACATGCAGGCACAGCCATTTCTGCCGGTTTCAGGGTGCTATTCAGGGTAACAGGCGACCGCCACCCCAGAGCTCCTATTCAGGCTTTGTCACACCTGCGTCCCTGAGTGGCTTCGCTTTCTACTCACTTTCCCTTCCTCCCTCTTCCCTTCATAGGTGTTGATTCTTGATAAAATTCTTGCACCCCAAACTCCCTCTCAGCATCTCCTTACAGAGACCAAACCTGTGACAAATAGGAATAACGATTTCCACTTGAAGAGGTTATTGTGTGAAAGCTAAATGGGATGCTTATGTAGTACCCAGCATAGTGCCTGGAACATTAAGAAAGCTTGACAAATGTCTATTCCTTTTCCTCTAAAAACTGTGGCACTCAGAAAAAGAAAAACAAATATCCTATATGAATGCATATATATGCAGTCTATAACGATGGTACCGATGAACCTATTTGCAAGGCAGCAATGGACACACAGACATAGAAAACAGACTTATGGACTTGGGTGGAGGAGGAAGGAGAGGGTGGGATGTATTGAGAGAATAACCTGGAAACATGCATCACCCTATGTAAAACAGTAGCCAATGGGAATTTGCTGTGTGACTCAGGGGTCTCCAACCAGGGCTCTGTAACAGCCTAGAGGGGTGGGGTGGGGAGGGAGGTTCAAGACGGAGGGGACATTGGTAAACCTATGGCTGACTCATGGTGATGTTTGGCAGAAACCAACACCATACTCTAGAGCAATTATCTTTCAATTAGCATTAAATAATTAAAAAAAAAAAAACATAAAAGAATTGTGACACTAAGTCCCATTCTGATGGCACTAGTGGTAAAGAACCTGCCTGCCCAAAGCAGGAGATGTAAGAGACCTGGGTTCAATTCCTGGGTCAGGAAGATCCCCTAGAGGGGGGCACGGCTACCCAATATTCTTGTCTGGAGAATCCCACGGGCAGAGGAGCCCAGCAGGCTGAGTGCACAGCGTGGCGAAGACGGACACAACAGAAGTGACTGAGCGGGCAGGAAGTCCCATTCCAGACCTTGAGCAGATGTTCATCGCCTGTGCTCTGTAACACCGATTTGGATAAAGTCTGGTGGAGGGGGGAGAAGTGGCCCTGAAAGTTTGTTCCAGCTGCTAAGTTTGAGGACTTGGCAGAGGACTCAGGAGCCAGCCTTGTCCCTGTGAAGTTCATTATCCATGGATCACATCAGCCCTCTTCAAGGTTCCTCACGGAAAAGAAATCGAGCATGCAAATCCTCTTTTATCATAATCACCACGTATCCACAGGGTAATTCATAAAAGGGCTGGAAATATATTGAAATTCAATATTGTTTTAGTCCAAATCAATATTAATAATTGTTTGCATTTTTAAAGTGCAATTTGCAATTGAAAAATGCACAAAGATCAACCAGTAGTTGCTAACACATCAGATTTTCGTGTTTAAGGCGTAGTCCCTTACCTTTAAAATGTTTCTCATACAACAGAGGATGGCGCTGATCCATGAAAATGTGATCTATTATTTACGTGCACAACATTAGAAGCTGTTTCCATTATGCATGAGCTGAAAGGCCAATAACTTTTAAGTGCTTGATTTTTTTAATTACACTTTTTATGTTGAAATAATTATAGGTTAACATAAAGTTGTAAGACAGAGATGGGGAAAAGGGGGGGAGGCATTCACCCTATGTAAAACAGTAGCCAATGGGAATTTGCTGTGTGACTCAGGGGTCTCCAACCAGGGCTCTGTAACAGCCTAGAGGGGTGGGGTGGGGAGGGAGGTTCAAGACGGAGGGGACATTGGTAAACCTATGGCTGACTCATGGTGATGTTTGGCAGAAACCAACACCATACTCTAGAGCAATTATCTTTCAATTAGCATTAAATAATTAAAAAAAAAAAAACATAAAAGAATTGTGACACTAAGTCCCATTCTGATGGCACTAGTGGTAAAGAACCTGCCTGCCCAAAGCAGGAGATGTAAGAGACCTGGGTTCAATTCCTGGGTCAGGAAGATCCCCTAGAGGGGGGCACGGCTACCCAATATTCTTGTCTGGAGAATCCCACGGGCAGAGGAGCCCAGCAGGCTGAGTGCACAGCGTGGCGAAGACGGACACAACAGAAGTGACTGAGCGGGCAGGAAGTCCCATTCCAGACCTTGAGCAGATGTTCATCGCCTGTGCTCTGTAACACCGATTTGGATAAAGTCTGGTGGAGGGGGGAGAAGTGGCCCTGAAAGTTTGTTCCAGCTGCTAAGTTTGAGGACTTGGCAGAGGACTCAGGAGCCAGCCTTGTCCCTGTGAAGTTCATTATCCATGGATCACATCAGCCCTCTTCAAGGTTCCTCACGGAAAAGAAATCGAGCATGCAAATCCTCTTTTATCATAATCACCACGTATCCACAGGGTAATTCATAAAAGGGCTGGAAATATATTGAAATTCAATATTGTTTTAGTCCAAATCAATATTAATAATTGTTTGCATTTTTAAAGTGCAATTTGCAATTGAAAAATGCACAAAGATCAACCAGTAGTTGCTAACACATCAGATTTTCGTGTTTAAGGCGTAGTCCCTTACCTTTAAAATGTTTCTCATACAACAGAGGATGGCGCTGATCCATGAAAATGTGATCTATTATTTACGTGCACAACATTAGAAGCTGTTTCCATTATGCATGAGCTGAAAGGCCAATAACTTTTAAGTGCTTGATTTTTTTAATTACACTTTTTATGTTGAAATAATTATAGGTTAACATAAAGTTGTAAGAAGTAATACAGAGAAACACCGTGTACCCTTTAGCCTGTTTCCCCCCCGTAGTCACGTCTTGTAAAATTACAATATCACAGTGGGAATGTCAACATCAATGCAGTCAAAGCAGAGGACATTCCTGTCCCCGTAAGGATAACTCTTATCACCATAAGCATGCCCTCTTACATGCTTTCAAAATTAAAGGTTTTTCAGTGACAAAGCTGACCATGGATACTGTGGTATTTAAATCATTAGCCCTGTGTAGACTTTTGGACTTTTACCTTAAAATGATTTTTATAATTTAGTGAAGCACTGTCCCAGCTGGGCTTGGTTGGTTCAAACATAGAGCAGTGGTCACTCATGTAGAGAGTGGACCCAGGAGAGACTCGCCTCAAACAGGCAGGCCTCAGGGGAGCATGACTGTGGACCAGAAAGAACCTGAGAACATATTTTCCAGTTTGACCCTTGCACTAGGGCCCCTGTCCCTTCCAATAAGGATAGAGTCATCTCCAAGAGAAACAGCTTGGCAGCTTTGGTCCATAGGGGCACAGCGTTGACTCAGATTTGTGGCAAGGGACAGTTTCAGCAGGTGTGGGTGAGGAGCCCCTCACTGGAGGGCCACCTGCTCATGCAGAGAAACTTCACAAGGTGCCTTTCTGTTCTCCAAGATGTGTTAGACCCACAGGACTAAGGAAAGGACTTGGAAACTCATCTATAGTGCATATTTTGGATGTAGATTGATTCCAAGATTAGGAAAATCAAGTCCTAAGGGTCAACAGTTAATTGAGGGGCAGCCAGGTCCAGAACCTGGTCTCCCTACTCTGAGCTTTGGGTCCGTCCCATGACAATTGCCATTTTAAAGTGCAATTTGCAATTGAAAATGCACAAAGATCAACCAGTAGTTGCTAACACATCAGATTTTCGTGTTTAAGGCGTAGTCCCTTACCTTTAAAATGTTTCTCATACAACAGAGGATGGCGCTGATCCATGAAAATGTGATCTATTATTTACGTGCACAACATTAGAAGCTGTTTCCATTATGCATGAGCTGAAAGGCCAATAACTTTTAAGTGCTTGATTTTTTTAATTACACTTTTTATGTTGAAATAATTATAGGTTAACATAAAGTTGTAAGAAGTAATACAGAGAAACACCGTGTACCCTTTAGCCTGTTTCCCCCCCGTAGTCACGTCTTGTAAAATTACAATATCACAGTGGGAATGTCAACATCAATGCAGTCAAAGCAGAGGACATTCCTGTCCCCGTAAGGATAACTCTTATCACCATAAGCATGCCCTCTTACATGCTTTCAAAATTAAAGGTTTTTCAGTGACAAAGCTGACCATGGATACTGTGGTATTTAAATCATTAGCCCTGTGTAGACTTTTGGACTTTTACCTTAAAATGATTTTTATAATTTAGTGAAGCACTGTCCCAGCTGGGCTTGGTTGGTTCAAACATAGAGCAGTGGTCACTCATGTAGAGAGTGGACCCAGGAGAGACTCGCCTCAAACAGGCAGGCCTCAGGGGAGCATGACTGTGGACCAGAAAGAACCTGAGAACATATTTTCCAGTTTGACCCTTGCACTAGGGCCCCTGTCCCTTCCAATAAGGATAGAGTCATCTCCAAGAGAAACAGCTTGGCAGCTTTGGTCCATAGGGGCACAGCGTTGACTCAGATTTGTGGCAAGGGACAGTTTCAGCAGGTGTGGGTGAGGAGCCCCTCACTGGAGGGCCACCTGCTCATGCAGAGAAACTTCACAAGGTGCCTTTCTGTTCTCCAAGATGTGTTAGACCCACAGGACTAAGGAAAGGACTTGGAAACTCATCTATAGTGCATATTTTGGATGTAGATTGATTCCAAGATTAGGAAAATCAAGTCCTAAGGGTCAACAGTTAATTGGAGGGGCAGCCAGGTCCAGAACCTGGTCTCCCTACTCTGAGCTTTGGGTCCGTCCCATGACATCTGACCACCTTGCAGGGAGAGGGCTGCCTGGGTTTATAAACCCAGTTCCTCTGTATCCTGGTCATGTTTCACCCAGGCATGAACTTGACCCTTCTGGTCCTCCTGAGCTCCTGGGCCCACCCCTGTGGGATGAATGAAATGGTAAGATAGTGATTTCGGCTCAGTTGGCTTTCATGGTGTTTTTTTTTTATTGTTCCAATAAAATGAATATTATGACTATTATTTATATACATAATATAAAATTTGCCATTTTAACCATCTTTATGTCCAGAGGCATTAAGTGCTTTCACATTGTTGTGTAGCCATCACCCCTCTGCATCTCCAGACCTTTCTTCATCTTCAGCAACTGAAAGTCTGTCCCCATTAATTAATAATTCCCCATTCCCCAACCCCTGCAGCCCCTGGTAACCACCGTTCTATGTCATGTCTCTGAATTTCTCTGCATGGAAGGATACGGTATCTGTCCTTCCGTCAGCAGCTCATTTCACATAGCATCGTGTCCTTATCCATATTTCACCATATATTGCTGTCATTGATATTTCATTGATCAATCCATGCAAACTGCAGTTTTGACTGGGAGTTTCATAGCATCAGACTATGTTTTAAAGCTTCGGGAATCATCCATTTTACAGCATCTACATGCCTTCTCTCATAGCTCAGTCAGTAAAGAATCTGCCGGCCATGCAGGAGACCCAGGTTTGATTCCTGGGATGGGTAGATCCCCTGGAGAAGGAAGTGACAGCCCACTCCAGTATTCTTGCCTGGAGAATTCCATGGACAGAGGAGCCTGGTTGGACATGACTTAGCAACTAAACCACCACCACAAATGACCTGTATATTTGTTTGTCTTGCATGTTCTAATATACTCGTATATATAGAAATAGTTATCAGTGACCTCTATAAGTATATCTTTAAGCCCCCATGATCTTAAAATCTGCCTTATCAAACCATGAGGGTAGAAAAGTGGCATTCTGGTGGTGCGTGTGCCTGGGGTGTTGAGGAACCTGTCAGTTTCCATTGGGCTTCCAGGTGGAGCTCAATTCCTTGTCTCTTCTTCAATCATAGGATTAGACTACTCGTTGGACCTGATTCCAGCCTAGACCTGATCAAAACAAACCCTCCGCTCCCTGAAACATAAATGACCTTTTTAAAATTCCAGGTTCATGGAGGACCTCTCTCCAAATGGTCCAATCACCTCTGTCTATTAACTCAGCGCTCATTCAGTATGCCGCAAAGGTTATCGATCACCTGTGCCAGGCCCTGTGCTCAGTGCCAGGAATACAAAGATAGCAAAGAGTCTGAAACAGGCACGCGATGCTCTCCATTTGGTGGAGGAAGGGCCATACCTGGGATGCCCACGCACACGAGATTGGAGGCGCTGCCTGCGAGCGGGTGGGGAGGGACTCAGTTTCTCTACCTGTAGAAATACCACTGTTCCAGACCCTGTTCCACCGTCATAAACCACCCTGAAAGTATAAGAAGTTCTGGGCAGAGGTGATACCCATGGTGCGGTTGGCTCCTAGTGGCCACTGAGGACACTACAGTCTGTGGCACCTTGGCCCGGCTCTTGGGACCCTCTTGCTGTGGCTGTGTTTGCAGGTTTCCCTTCACCCTCTCTGTGTGAACAGTATGGGGAGACTGGACTGTGGTCATTCCTCGTGGGGCCAGGGGGACAAGCCCATGGGGGCCGTTTGAACCTGACTTGTTGCCTCGGCCTTCGCCTCAGGGTCGCCTTTCTGTCCCCACAGAGAGCTTGGGAGATTACAGGGAATCCTTGCCTTCTCACAAGGGAGTGACTAGCAAGTCAACGACTTCCTCCCGGGGACATCTTCGCATGGGTAGATCCTGGAGAAGGAAGTGACAGCCCACTCCAGTATTCTTGCCTGGAGAATTCCATGGACAGAGGAGCCTGGTTGGACATGACTTAGCAACTAAACCACCACCACAAATGACCTGTATATTTGTTTGTCTTGCATGTTCTAATATACTCGTATATATAGAAATAGTTATCAGTGACCTCTATAAGTATATCTTTAAGCCCCCATGATCTTAAAATCTGCCTTATCAAACCATGAGGGTAGAAAAGTGGCATTCTGGTGGTGCGTGTGCCTGGGGTGTTGAGGAACCTGTCAGTTTCCATTGGGCTTCCAGGTGGAGCTCAATTCCTTGTCTCTTCTTCAATCATAGGATTAGACTACTCGTTGGACCTGATTCCAGCCTAGACCTGATCAAAACAAACCCTCCGCTCCCTGAAACATAAATGACCTTTTTAAAATTCCAGGTTCATGGAGGACCTCTCTCCAAATGGTCCAATCACCTCTGTCTATTAACTCAGCGCTCATTCAGTATGCCGCAAAGGTTATCGATCACCTGTGCCAGGCCCTGTGCTCAGTGCCAGGAATACAAAGATAGCAAAGAGTCTGAAACAGGCACGCGATGCTCTCCATTTGGTGGAGGAAGGGCCATACCTGGGATGCCCACGCACACGAGATTGGAGGCGCTGCCTGCGAGCGGGTGGGGAGGGACTCAGTTTCTCTACCTGTAGAAATACCACTGTTCCAGACCCTGTTCCACCGTCATAAACCACCCTGAAAGTATAAGAAGTTCTGGGCAGAGGTGATACCCATGGTGCGGTTGGCTCCTAGTGGCCACTGAGGACACTACAGTCTGTGGCACCTTGGCCCGGCTCTTGGGACCCTCTTGCTGTGGCTGTGTTTGCAGGTTTCCCTTCACCCTCTCTGTGTGAACAGTATGGGGAGACTGGACTGTGGTCATTCCTCGTGGGGCCAGGGGGACAAGCCCATGGGGGCCGTTTGAACCTGACTTGTTGCCTCGGCCTTCGCCTCAGGGTCGCCTTTCTGTCCCCCACAGAGAGCTTGGGAGATTACAGGGAATCCTTGCCTTCTCACAAGGGAGTGACTAGCAAGTCAACGACTTCCTCCCGGGAACGGGAGTGCAGTCCTGCCTGCGCAGTGTGCCAAGGCCGGGCCCTGGCCGTTTCAGGACCCAGGTCAGTGCTCTGCCACGTCAGGGGCGGGGCAGGAGTCTGCAGCCCCGCCTTCAGAGTCTGAGCACTTGCAGCTATCCATCATCCTCACAGAGCACTGCAACTTTATGCCTCAGCATAAAAACTAGAGGGCCTCGTCCCAGAGTTTGCGGCTGCCGCCGTTGTAATTAGCTGCAGGATTTTAATGAGCTGAAATCAAGAAGAACCCCATCTCAAAAGCAAGCAGGAGCCACGCACACACAGAAGAACTCGTCTGACAAAACAGATGGAGGTGGTGTTCTCAGGGGACCGGGCTGTGTTGCTTTGTTTCAGCAAAGAGCAAATGAGTTACCGAGGCCAGGAGGCTGAGGAGGGCCGCCGGGAGGTCAGCCCCAGTGCCGGCCTCGGTGGGGGCAGAGCTGGAGGCGCGGCCCCCCTCTGCGGCCGCGGCGGAATGCTCGGTGCCGGATTCAAGGTGACGGCAGTGCCTGGCTCCATTCTCCTCAAGTTACCATAGCAGCCTCTCTCCCAACGAGCAGCTTCTCCTGGAGCCCTTAGCCGGGAGGAACGCCATTGTTCACTCCTGCCGGTCCAAGCAGGAAACGACTGGACAGTGAACTTTCCTGGGCCCGGGGTTTGCACTCCAAGTGGGCGCATCCACCGGCCCGAAGCTGGATCATCTCCTGTGGGACACAGGGACGGGTCCCCGCAACCAGCGAGGGTCCGCTGGGTGCCTGGGGCGAGGCCTTGGAGCATCCGCAGCCACGTGTGTCCTTGGAGCCGTCCGTCCATCTGCCTGCCGGCCCTTCGCCACTGGAGGTGCGTGCGTTTTGGCTGAATTCCCAAGTCCTTGCTTGTGCCCTGAAGTGAATTTTCTGGAGACACATTTTTAAATCAGATAAATAAGGAAATAGGAGAAATCCTTGGCCCTGCCCTGTGTCCCAGGAGGTGTTTACAAGATTAATTGAATTTCTCTGTCTTACTGCAAAAATTGGAGATGCCATTTGGGCCTCTGGGAGAGAAGCCCCTGGAAGCGCTAGGAACTGTGAGGAGGGCAGGACCTTCTGAGAACTCAAAGGGCTGTTGCTTTTTCTTGCCTCCTCCTCCCCCTTCTACCCCTATTATTTGCATTTCCCGATTGTCTGTTGGTCTTAGAAGGGAAGTAGAAAGGGTACTTCGCGTGTCGTTGCAGCGTGATGCTGTGCATGCTGAGGAGGCACCCGTCCTGGTGGGAGTGGAGGCTCGTGAACGTGTTTATGGGGTCCTGGGCAGCCCACCCCCAGCGCTGACTGAGTGTAGCATCACCGCCTCAGGCAGCAGCTCAACTCGCAAGAGAAGAAGAGAGCCTCTAGACAGCGTCTCTCTGTGGCCTTGAAAATAAGGCCACGTGACTTTGAAGACAAGGACCCTCATGGGGACACAGGGGCATCCAGTGTGCACACCCTCTGGAGGGTCTGGTGGTCTGCTGGCCATCTCTCACCTACCTCCCTTTAAAGAGTTTCCTATCGATTCTGTGACGTTGGCTCCCCGCTGGGGCATTGAAGACCCAGCCAGACGGCAGTCCGTTGCCCCAGGAGAGGAGGCACACTAGCCTTTGATTCCTGTTTGCACAAAGCAGGAAGAGAGCCAACCAGATGGTCGCCAGTGAGAGCCGACACTGGGAGGGGGGTCCAGGGTGTGGTGGGGGGGCGTTATGCCGGGGCCTGAGGCGTAGGGGCTAATCTGGCAGGAGAAGCCATGCACAGCTATAGCTCTAACACCAGCTACACTGGGTGTGGAAAGTGTGCTTATAATCTCTTGGGGGCCAACAGAGGGTAGAGTCCCTAAGTCCCTAACCTGAGATGCTTGAATGGGGTTGGTGCTCCTGCCACTGTGAAAATACAGGTCCTGGGGCGGTGTTCTCATTTCCCCAGATTTGAGGGTGGGGATGTGGTCCTTATCCCAAGTCCTTGCTTGTGCCCTGAAGTGAATTTTCTGGAGACACATTTTTAAATCAGATAAATAAGGAAATAGGAGAAATCCTTGGCCCTGCCCTGTGTCCCAGGAGGTGTTTACAAGATTAATTGAATTTCTCTGTCTTACTGCAAAAATTGGAGATGCCATTTGGGCCTCTGGGAGAGAAGCCCCTGGAAGCGCTAGGAACTGTGAGGAGGGCAGGACCTTCTGAGAACTCAAAGGGCTGTTGCTTTTCTTGCCTCCTCCTCCCCTTCTACCCCTATTATTTGCATTTCCCGATTGTCTGTTGGTCTTAGAAGGGAAGTAGAAAGGGTACTTCGCGTGTCGTTGCAGCGTGATGCTGTGCATGCTGAGGAGGCACCCGTCCTGGTGGGAGTGGAGGCTCGTGAACGTGTTTATGGGGTCCTGGGCAGCCCACCCCCAGCGCTGACTGAGTGTAGCATCACCGCCTCAGGCAGCAGCTCAACTCGCAAGAGAAGAAGAGAGCCTCTAGACAGCGTCTCTCTGTGGCCTTGAAAATAAGGCCACGTGACTTTGAAGACAAGGACCCTCATGGGGACACAGGGGCATCCAGTGTGCACACCCTCTGGAGGGTCTGGTGGTCTGCTGGCCATCTCTCACCTACCTCCCTTTAAAGAGTTTCCTATCGATTCTGTGACGTTGGCTCCCCGCTGGGGCATTGAAGACCCAGCCAGACGGCAGTCCGTTGCCCCAGGAGAGGAGGCACACTAGCCTTTGATTCCTGTTTGCACAAAGCAGGAAGAGAGCCAACCAGATGGTCTCCAGTGAGAGCCGACCCTGGGAAGAGGGTCCAGGGTGTGGTGGGGGGGGGTTATGCCGGGGCCTGAGGCGTAGGGGCTAATCTGGCAGGAGAAGCCATGCACAGCTATAGCTCTAACACCAGCTACACTGGGTGTGGAAAGTGTGCTTATAATCTCTTGGGGGCCAACAGAGGGTAGAGTCCCTAAGTCCCTAACCTGAGATGCTTGAATGGGGTTGGTGCTCCTGCCACTGTGAAAATACAGGTCCTGGGGCGGTGTTCTCATTTCCCCAGATTTGAGGGTGGGGATGTGGTCCTTATCCCAGCTTCAGGTACACAGGCTGCTGGCGCCCGGCTCCGGCTGATGGGCTTGGTTTGTTAGTCACTCAGTCACGTCTGACTCTTTGCGACCCCATGGACTATAGCCCGCCAGGCTCCTCTGTCCGTGGGATTCTCCAGGCAAGAATACTGGAGTGGGTTGCCATGGCCTCCTCCAGGAGATCTTCCGGACCCAGGGATCGAACTCGCGTCTCCCGCTTTGCAGACAGATTCTTTACCATCTGAGCCACCAGGAAAGCCCCAGGGCTTAGTCTGGGCAGGTTCAGAAACAAGGGAGGGCAGGTCGTAATTGGAGGAGAAAGGAATCTATACCCGCTTGAATGGTGACAGATGAGAGGAAATGAACCAGTTCTTCTGTGGTCACATCCGCATGCCAGCCACCGGACAGACAATACGATGACAATCAGTGTGGGTCTGAGTCCCCTTTTGTCATCAGGGAGTCTTTGGGCCACACTTGCTTAGCTGTTTTTCCAGGCGGCTGTGTGTGCTGACCATCTACTTGCCATCCTTTCTCCCCCTTTCCCCCTTCCCCTCCTTAAAACATGTCCTGACCTCGGGCTTCATCCTAAATCAGATCAGCATTCTGACCTCTCCTCTCACTCTGGGACCAGTGTGTCTGCAGGTGGTATGCCAACACCTCGGCCAGCATAAGCTGGGTTTCCTTATGGCCGTGGCCTTGCTTATAGGCCCAGTGCCTGGGTCCTGCACGCAAGGCCTATCATCCCTCAGGGTGGGGCTCGGGAGGCCACAGGCCGTCTGGCACGCTGTGGGCTTTGTTCTTCCCCAGAGCCTGGGGCCTGCACTCCTGCATCCGAGTCTTTGCTGGATGACGAGCCAGGTCCCGAGGACAGTCCCATTTGTGGCAGCCATGGAGAGGGGGGCTGCAGACCCTCATGAGGGGCTTCAGGGTCTGAGCCTTTGGAAACACGTGGCTGCCCATTTTCACCCGCTGCACGCCCAAGGCGGGGTGTACCTGGTGATGCAGGAAGCAGCCATCTTCCTCTGCAGCGGGAGGGGGCGCTGCTCCAGGGAGGTCAAGGCCACCTGGAACCCCGGAGCCAACACCAGAGGCAAACAGAACCCGGTCACCGCGGCCTCTGAAACATGAAAGCTGGGAGGCCGTGGGAAACTCCTGCTTGCAGAGTGCAGAGAGCCCAGCATTTAGCTGTGTTCCTGTGCATGGAGGCCTGGGGCAGGTTAATTAAAGTTAACTGAGTGAAAAAATAATTACAGAGACTGCGGAGGGGAGAAACCCAAACCTGCAATTTAACTCTCAGCCTCAGAGCTTGGCTGAGAACTGTCTAGTCCTTGGAAATCCGTGTCTGGGCAGGGGAGGCTTCTCTGATTACCTCTTCCTGCCTCCTGTCCCTGCCTCCAGGTTGGATGCAGAGGGACAAAATGCTGGGGTGTAAAATAAAGGTTAAAAAAAAAAAATGCTGGAGTGTTCTTCCCCAGCGCCTGGTTGCCAGATCAGAGATGGGTTGCCTGGTCAGTGTCGCACCAAGCAGACCCCGGGCAGGGACCGCCCTTGTGCTGAGCGGCACATCTGGACTGGGGCCCCATTAGCACTGGCTGTCTCAGGGGCCGCTGGGAGCTGTCCAGCTGGCCTCAGCTTCCTCAGGCCCTGTGCCAGGGAGGGGCAAGTTCACAAAGGGCTCCTTAGGTGGAGAGAGGGTGGTTTCCCTCGACCTGCGTGAGTCGGAGCCAGTGTAGGTAAGGGGACCAAGGGACAGCTTGCTGGGTGGACTTCCCCTTCTGCACCCGAACCATTCCACCATGTCCTGCCCACTGCAGGAGCTTCCTTTAGGCAGATGTATTTTGGGGGGCTCCTATCTCTTTCTTTTCGGCCCCACTACGTGGCACACGTGATCCTAGCTCTTCTGACCCCATACACCCTGCAGTGGAAGCCCAGAGTCCTAACCAGGCCCTTTTTCCTGGGCCGCCAGGGAAATCCCAGGGTGCCCAAATCTTGACCCATGGCCTGGCCCAGTATTTACCAGGCATTTCTGCTACTTCGAGGGGAATGAGGGTGGGGCAAGCCACACGGGCACCCTCTAATCTGCAGTGGCCTGAGCCGCAGGTGTCCGTTTGCAGGGGCACAGCCTCTGAGCCTGGGATCTGTCAGATCTGCGTCTGGTCGCCCCGCCTCAGCTTAAGAGCCAGGATGACCATGATCTGGTTAGACCTTCAGTCCCTGCTGGTGCGACTTTCCAGCAGGGCTTTGATCCCCCAGCTCATCCTTCCATCTGTTGGCGGAGAGTGGGAAGTCACTCAGTTCTTGACATCCTCCAGGCCTGGGAGGTGCCTTCCCCAAGCTTCCAGTTTCCAGCGTCCTATAGATGGGAGCAAAGGCAGAGAGAGACCCAAGAGCTTCTCTGTCTACTGGGCCAGTTGTGAGGGACAGTGACCCAGATTCTTGGCTGGTCAGTGCAGGGGGATGGCCACTGTCCCTGGCTGTGGGTGATGGGGGTCCACCCCAGGATCCCCTGGGCAGGAGCTGGGGAGTGTCTCCATGGTTTTTCTAAGGGTACATGTACAGGAGACCTTGGCACGAAGCTCGTGTCTCCGCCACACGTGGTGACCGGACATAACCTCCTTGAGCTTGAAAAGGGGAAAGGGACGCTCCTGAGTGAGGGTGTAGGGGTCCAGGGACTCCACATAGCTGCGAGCTGTGACTGGGGCCCTGGCCTCAGTGATGGACCGTCTTTCTTCCCCGCTGATCCATAGACCTGGCCTGATGGACACCTGGTGTGGACAATGAGGGAAGAACGCATCTCCCGCACCCCAGAGGTGAGCCCGGAGCGAGCCCCGGATGACCCTGCGAGCAGGAACGATGCGGCTGGCTTGCATGTTCTCGTCCATCCTGCTGTTTGGAGCGGTGGGCCTCCTCCTCTTCATCAGCCTGCAGGACCCCACGGAGCTCGCCCCCAACCAGGCGCCAGGTGAGCCCTCGCGCTCGGCCCCACTGCCTGCTTGACCTGGCTTTCCTGCCCAAGGTGCCGGCCTCCACGCTGCCACTGTGTCAAGGCAGGGGTCCAGTCACCAGCCCCAGGGTGGGAGCTGCGTCTGCGGTCAGGGTTCTGGCCTCCAGTCTCTGACCTCTGACCTGTGCCCTTCTCTTGGGAAGGACGGCCAGGCTGCCCCTCTCTCAGCTGGTCCTTGCCTTTGGTGAAACGCAGCTTTCAGGGCTCTGCCGCCTCTCGGGTCTTCTCCCACATGGTCTCTCAGGGGATGAATGACTTCTCCCTGAGCTCAAGCCTCCCCAGATGGGACTCTGATTCTCTGCCCAGCCCTGGGGAACCCTCAAACTCAGCCCCTCCAGCCTGGGCAGAGGAGCCAGTGTATCTCCTGGCTTTGTAAAGCTTAGGGGCCTCCTGCTGGCCCCTCACCTGGTGCCTCCCAGCCTACTGGACTCTCAGTGGGGGGATGGCAATGAAGAGAGAGAAGGAAGGTTGGTCGTGAAGCCTCAGGGTGGACAGAAGGTGGAGAGGGGCGCTCAGGCAAGACCCTGTGCCTGGAACACGGTCCCCGCCCCAGAGAGCACGGCAGGCCTGGAGGGCAGCCAGGGTGGGGCCGGAGCCAGGGATCACTCTGCCTCGTGGGAAAGGAAAGCAGGGTTGCCAGGTCGAGCATTTTCACTTTCCAGCAATGGTCCCGAGGCCTTGGTAGGGGAAGGTCCGTGATGGGTGGACATCCCTGGGCTCCAAGACATGGGCAGAATGAAAGGGGCATGGAGGCTAGGGGTTAGGCAGAGGGGTCCCTGCACCCCGCCTGCCTGCAGCCCGCAGCCCAGGAATGCGGGACACGGTTAGAGGCACCTAGCTCTGAGCAGGGAGGACACAGGGCTTGCTGGGGCTCGCACACCCAGGGCAGCCTGCGCCCACCCTGAGCTCGGGCTGGGGGCCCGTAAGTGCCATGTGGAAAGGCAGAAGGAGCGGGAGGCCAGAGTGGGGCCTGGCAGCTGCTGTTGGAGGCCCCAGCGGGAGGGGCTGGTGAGTCGCATCTCTCATCACAGAGCGTCAGCGAGAAGCAGCCCAGCGCCGGGTGGGCCCCCAGGAGCCGGCGGTGCGTCACGGGGGCTGACTTACGCCTGGGCCGGACCCTCCTAGGGGGTGGCTGTTGAAGGTGGTTTGGCTGCTGAAGAAGCAGGGGCCCGGGACCAAGCCGGTGCCTCTGTGGAGACTTTGCCGTTTCACAGCGGCCCCAGAGTGGCTGGCAGCCCTGTGAGCACCACCAGTTTCACAGGCCGTGCCAGCGGGAGCTCTAAGCATTGGTCTCTGCGGTTGTGTGTTGTGTGTGCAGGAGCGAGCTCCCATAAAAGGTCCCTCGGACGTGGCTTGGGGACAACGGTGCCGTGTGTCCTCAGCATACCTTGCTGGGTGGTAGTGCAGGGGAGCCCACATGGGCAGAGGGTCCTCGTGGCCTGTGTGTGCGTGTTCTGTGGGACGAGCCTGGGAGAGAAGACAAGAACACGTCTGTGGTGTCCACCTGGGGCCGGGCGCCCATCAGTGGTGTCCTCTGGGGACAGGTGCTATATTCCCGGGTGGGGTCGCCGTCTGGCGGCCATGACGCCTGCCTGCCCTGCCGCAGCAGCTGGCAACACAGAGCCCTTGCCTCTCGGGTCGTGGGTTCCTGTCCTTCTCGGCAGCCGACATTGACCTTGCGAAACTGCCCCGGTGCACACACATGCGGATCGCCCTGATTGCCGGTGGGGTGGGGGCCCCCAGCAGACAGCTGTGGTTTCTGGGGTGTGTAGGTGGGTGAGCAGGAGAGGAGCACGGAGCCCCATCCAGCAGGGCATGCAGCATGGCAGGGAGCTGAGGGGCGCCTCCCTGAAGCTGGGAATGGCGAGGACCCCGCAGATCCAGGTGAGGCACACGCTTGGGTCTTGAGCTCCCTTCTTCCGGCTGTCGACGCTGCTGGACCACCCTCGCCACATACCGCGTGATGGGCAACCTAGCTCTGACCCCAGGGAGGACACAGGCCCTTGCCCTGGGGCTCGCACACCCAGGGCAGCCTGCGCCCACCTGAGCTCGGGCTGGGGGCCCGTAAGTGCCATGTGGAAAGGCAGAAGGAGCGGGAGGCCAGAGTGGGGCCTGGCAGCTGCTGTTGGAGGCCCCAGCGGGAGGGGCTGGTGAGTCGCATCTCTCATCACAGAGCGTCAGCGAGAGGCAGCCCAGCGCCGGGTGGGCCCCCAGGAGCCGGCGGTGCGTCACGGGGGCTGACTTACGCCTGGGCCGGACCCTCCTAGGGGGTGGCTGTTGAAGGTGGTTTGGCTGCTGAAGAAGCAGGGGCCCGGGACCAAGCCGGTGCCTCTGTGGAGACTTTGCCGTTTCACAGCGGCCCCAGAGTGGCTGGCAGCCCTGTGAGCACCACCAGTTTCACAGGCCGTGCCAGCGGGAGCTCTAAGCATTGGTCTCTGCGGTTGTGTGTTGTGTGTGCAGGAGCGAGCTCCCATAAAAGGTCCCTCGGACGTGGCTTGGGGACAACGGTGCCGTGTGTCCTCAGCATACCTTGCTGGGTGGTAGTGCAGGGGAGCCCACATGGGCAGAGGGTCCTCGTGGCCTGTGTGTGCGTGTTCTGTGGGACGAGCCTGGGAGAGAAGACAAGAACACGTCTGTGGTGTCCACCTGGGGCCGGGCGCCCATCAGTGGTGTCCTCTGGGGACAGGTGCTATATTCCCGGGTGGGGTCGCCGTCTGGCGGCCATGACGCCTGCCTGCCCTGCCGCAGCAGCTGGCAACACAGAGCCCTTGCCTCTCGGGTCGTGGGTTCCTGTCCTTCTCGGCAGCCGACATTGACCTTGCGAAACTGCCCCGGTGCACACACATGCGGATCGCCCTGATTGCCGGTGGGGTGGGGGCCCCCAGCAGACAGCTGTGGTTTCTGGGGTGTGTAGGTGGGTGAGCAGGAGAGGAGCACGGAGCCCCATCCAGCAGGGCATGCAGCATGGCAGGGAGCTGAGGGGCGCCTCCCTGAAGCTGGGAATGGCGAGGACCCCGCAGATCCAGGTGAGGCACACGCTTGGGTCTTGAGCTCCCTTCTTCCGGCTGTCGACGCTGCTGGACCACCCTCGCCACATACCGCGTGATGGGCAACCTGGCTGTTCTACGTAAATCACCTCAAACACAGTCATAAAACTTTAAGTAATGCTTACGTTACTCTCCCTGAGCAAAGTGTTCCTGACACAGGCTGTTTGTGTTGATTTGTTACTATTCATTTATTCTTCCCCTGTACTTCTCACAGCAGCCTAATTGTGATTCGGAACCAAGAAAGCAATATCAAAGTAATTTTCCACAACATTAGTTACAATTTTCTTCTGATCTTTCAAGTGAAACAATCCCATCCTGTTGGCTTCTCTGAGCACATAAACCTTGATTACATTTATCTGTTGGAAACCCGTGCTTACAAAGTGTATGTATCCAGTTGCATGGGTGGGTTGGCCCCAAGGGTCCCGGACGAGTCAGGATTTCTGCCGCGGGAGATGCAGACGTGGGAGGCTACCCTGCCATTCGGATCGGGTGAGGCAGTGGGGGGCATCTACAGGGGGATTTCCCTGCGGGATCCTCTGGTTTTTTTCCAGAGGCAGAAACTTCCTTGGGAAGTTGGGAGTGTCTGGGACGCTGTGGGTGGCTCTGACCACGGTGGGTGGGGAAGGTGGTCGGGTGAAGATGCAGCAGCCAGCCTGAGAAGCCAGACAGAGTCATTTCGTTGTTGGTGGTCCCTTGGGGTTGACATGTCCTTTCAATTTCTCCCATGCAGCCCCCAGCTCTTCAAAGCCCCTGAACGTCTCAGAGACCCAATCTCACCTGCTTTGTGAGAGAGCCAGTTTCACCTGCTTTGTGGGTTAGATGCAGTCCTGTGGGGTTGCCAACTTTTGTAAAACAAGCGCTATTTTCCAACATGGTTGCTCTATTTTAGGTCAAACTTTTGGACCGTTAAATCACTGCCAGTTAACTTACCGCGTGAGGCAGCCCCTGTGGTTTCTGGGGTGTGTAGGTGGGTGAGCAGGAGAGGAGCACGGAGCCCCATCCAGCAGGGCATGCAGCATGGCAGGGAGCTGAGGGGCGCCTCCCTGAAGCTGGGAATGGCGAGGACCCCGCAGATCCAGGTGAGGCACACGCTTGGGTCTTGAGCTCCCTTCTTCCGGCTGTCGACGCTGCTGGACCACCCTCGCCACATACCGCGTGATGGGCAACCTGGCTGTTCTACGTAAATCACCTCAAACACAGTCATAAAACTTTAAGTAATGCTTACGTTACTCTCCCTGAGCAAAGTGTTCCTGACACAGGCTGTTTGTGTTGATTTGTTACTATTCATTTATTCTTCCCCTGTACTTCTCACAGCAGCCTAATTGTGATTCGGAACCAAGAAAGCAATATCAAAGTAATTTTCCACAACATTAGTTACAATTTTCTTCTGATCTTTCAAGTGAAACAATCCCATCCTGTTGGCTTCTCTGAGCACATAAACCTTGATTACATTTATCTGTTGGAAACCCGTGCTTACAAAGTGTATGTATCCAGTTGCATGGGTGGGTTGGCCAAGGGTCCCGGACGAGTCAGGATTTCTGCCGCGGGAGATGCAGACGTGGGAGGCTACCCTGCCATTCGGATCGGGTGAGGCAGTGGGGGGCATCTACAGGGGGATTTCCCTGCGGGATCCTCTGGTTTTTTTCCAGAGGCAGAAACTTCCTTGGGAAGTTGGGAGTGTCTGGGACGCTGTGGGTGGCTCTGACCACGGTGGGTGGGGAAGGTGGTCGGGTGAAGATGCAGCAGCCAGCCTGAGAAGCCAGACAGAGTCATTTCGTTGTTGGTGGTCCCTTGGGGTTGACATGTCCTTTCAATTTCTCCCATGCAGCCCCCAGCTCTTCAAAGCCCCTGAACGTCTCAGAGACCCAATCTCACCTGCTTTGTGAGAGAGCCAGTTTCACCTGCTTTGTGGGTTAGATGCAGTCCTGTGGGGTTGCCAACTTTTGTAAAACAAGCGCTATTTTCCAACATGGTTGCTCTATTTTAGGTCAAACTTTTGGACCGTTAAATCACTGCCAGTTAACTTACCTTCATTCTAAGATTAGGTTTTCTTGGGTATCAGAGAGTCTACCTAGCCTATTTTCCCTGTCTCCAAAATTGCCAGGCCCTGAGGCCTCCAGAAACTCATGTCTTGGCCCAAGAGACTACACTTGCCTCTTCCCTAAGTGGAAGAGAGCAGACCAGAACTGGCAATCACACATCCTGACATGCTGGCCACAGAGGTGCAGAAGGCACACTCCACACATGTGTTTGGGCAGATGGACCTTATGAGTGGGCTTCCCTGGTAGCCTAGACAGTAAAGAATCTGCCTGTGTTGTGGGAGATATGGGTTCTCTCTCTGGGTTGGGAAGATCCCCTGGAAAAGGGAAAGGCTACCCACTCCAGTATTCTTTCCTGGAGAATTCCATGGCTTGTCCATGGGATTGCAAAGAGTCGGACAGGACGGGGTGACTTCAGTTTGACTTTTTTGACTCTGACTATATGAGCGTCCTATCTTCAGGAACTTTGTGTTATGCAGAACTTGGGACACGCAGAAGTAGATCAGAATAGTGCAGTGATCCCCATGCACCCAACAACCTCAGCAGGGCTCTACTCAAAGCCCATCCACTTCTCTCCTTTGGAAGCATCTACTAGATGGTGTTATCAGTTCAGCCATGAGTATTTCTTTTTAAAGAATGTGTTGATTTATTTTTGGCCACACTGGGTCTTCATTGCTATTTGCAGACTTTCTCCAGCTGAGGTGTGAGGGCTTCTTACTGCTGCGGCTTCTCTCGTTGCGGAGCACAGGCTCTAGGCTCACGGGCTTCCGTAGATGCAGCTCACAGGCCCTAGAGCATGTGGGCTCAGTAGTTGTCGTGCACAGGCTTAGTTGCTCCACAGCAGGTGGGATCTTCCAGACCAGAGATCCATTCCTTGTCTCCTCCATTAGCAGGTGGATTTTTAACCACTGGACCACCAGGGAACCCCCTAAACATTTCTTTTTCAAAAAAATTTTGTTAGAGTCGAGTTGCATTACAGTCTTGCGTTAGTACTGTAAAGTGAATCAGTTATGCATATATCTACTCTTTCTTACATTCTTTTTCCATGAAGACCATCAAAGAGTATTGAGTAGAGTTCCCTGTGCTATATGGTAGGTCCTTATTACTTATCTGTTTTCATATAGGTAGTGTAAATGTCAATCCCAATTTATTCCCCCTCCTCCACTTCCCCACATAACCACAAAGCCATAAAATATTTCAATACATCTCTCAGTTTAAAAGATAAGAACTCTTTTCAGATGTCCAGTGTTGACATATCTAGTCATCACACAAATGTGATAAATACCTTTATTTCCAATTTGTTGTGTCCAGTATCCAAACAAGGCCCATGCGTTGCAGCCAGTGAATTTGTTGTTTAAGCCTCTCTCAGCTGTAAGGCACCCTGCACGTCTTTATTTCTCTCTTGCTCTTTATTGGAAGAAACTGGGTCGCAGGTCCTGTAAGTTTCCCACAGCTGGGCTTTTTGCTGATTGTGCCCATTTGGTAGAGCTCAACATAACCTTCTGCACTTTGTACTGTACTCCCTTGACCAGCTCAGTTGGTAAAGAATCCGCCTGCAATGCAGGACGCCCCAGTTCGATCCCTGGGTTGGGAAGATCCCCTGGAGAAGGGATAGGCTACCCACTCCAGGATTCTTGCCTGGAGAATTCCATGGGTCGCAAAGAGTCAGACACAACTGAGCGGCTTCACCTTATTTTTTTATAAATTAAGTACATTTAGCAGCTTGATCAGATATAGATTGATTTTCCCATTTTTGGTGAGAATTCACCTGTGGTCCTGTATTCTTCTATCAGGAGTACATCTGCCTGGCTTGCTTTTATGTTGTTGGTGACCTGTGACCCTGTGGCTTCCCAGGTGGCTCAGTGGTAAAGAATCCGCAAGCTAAGACAAGAGAGGCAAGAGATATGGGTTCGATTCCTGAGTGTGGAAGATCCCTTGGAGAAAGCAGTGGTACCCCACTGCCGTATTCTGCCCTGGAAGATTCCATGGACAGGAGCCTGGCAGGCACAGTCCGTGAGGTCACAGACTCTGACACAGCTGGTCAGCTCTGCAGGCATGCGCTGTGTCTAGCCAGCCTTTGAGGCACCAGGGACGGGTTTCCTGGAAGACAGTGTTTCCGCAGACTGGGACAGAGGGGTGGTTTCAGGGTGACTCAAGCACCGATCTGACAGGAGGCGGAGCTCAGTCAGTAATGCAGGTGATAAGGAAAAGCTGTAAATACAAGTGAAGCCTCACTCACCTCTCACCTCCTGCTGTGCAGCCCAGTTCCTTAGCAGGCCGCTGACTGGTGTTGGCCAGTGGTCCAAGGCTCGGGGCCCTCTGGCTTAGACCAGCCAATCGAGGCTGCACTAGGCAATGTTCTTTTCTTAATTTATTTTTTAAGTGGAAGCATAGTTGAGTTGTCTTAAGTACTGCTGTGCAGCAAAGTGACTCGTTTATTTACATACATACTCTTTGTTTCATATTGTTTTCATGAGATACTGCATATAGTTCTCTGTGCTATACCAGTAGAACCTCATTGCGGACCCCTTCTGTATATAAAAGCTTGCATCTGCTAACCCCAGCCTCCTACTTCACCCCTCCCCCAGCCTCCTCCCCTGGGATGTTCTCATTGTCGCATTTCTTCTTCATTCCTTTAAGTGGGATGGATTTTGTTTTAATGGGGTGAAGTGAGACACTGTTAGTGACCCGTGAAGTCACAGTGAACAGTGACTGGATTGGCGTATTCGTTGAGTTATTTTTTAAATGTGACCTTAACGATATGGATTCTGTTGCTAGCACACTACAGATAGTTGGTTTTTTTTTTTTTTTTTTTTAATGTTTGATTTCTCTAGAGTGGATTTTCTTAAAGCAGGCCACCCCCACATTTTAGTGAAGTGGCTCTTGGCTTTTCCAAAGCCATGGAATTGTGGGTGGGGATGCTGGGGACGGAGGCCGGTGCTGGGGTGCGGGGGAAGGAAGGCAGCCACCGCGACAACGACGCGGCCCTGCGTGCAAACAGAGGCTCCAGACAGCTTCTGATGCCTTGCTCCATAGCCAGCCTGGGGTATTCCTTCCAGGGCATCCGGTAATAATAATAATAATAACAGAAGTGTACCACACACCAGGCCTTGTGCAAAGCCCTTGACAGGTTTCTCCCCACCTTTGTTGTGCCGCACAGCATGCAGGATCCTAGTTCCCCGACCAGGGCTTGAATCCATGCCTCCTGCCTTTGAAGAGTGGGGTCTTCATCACTGGAACACCAAGAAAGTCCCCCTTTACAAGTTAGTGTGTGTTCAGTCACTCAGTTGTGTCTGACTCCTTGTGACCCCATGGGCTGCCTCACACAGGCTCCCCCACCCTTCATGCTCACGCTCGTGTGCCTTGAGTCAGTGATGCCATCTAGCCGTCTCATCTTCTGTGCCCCCTTCTCCTCCTGACCTCCGTCTTTCCCAACATCAGGGGCTTCTCCAATGAGTTGTCTCTTCACATCAGGTGGCCAAAGTATTGGAGCTTCAACCTCGACTTTACATGTTTAACACATGTAATTCTTACCATCAATGAGGTCCCGAGATGTACAGGGTGGACACCCAGGTGACACTGAAGGGGTCGATGGCTCCCACCCACTCACCGCATGCCCAGCCCTAAGACAGGCCTTTCACATGTATTTAGCGCTCAGTTAATACTTTTGGACCTCTCTGTGTTAAGCCCTATCACACCACTTGACAGACAAGACTCCTGAAGTGAGAGAGGCTACAAGCCACGTCCAGATTCATCCATAAGCCGCTGCCCATTGCCGGCAGCATCTCCTGCCTTCCCAACAGCAGTGATGCTCACCCCGTCCCACCTGTCTGGGCCAGAGCAGAGCCTGGCAGAGAGAAGGCTGTGGACCAAGGAGGCGTGGCCTCAGGGGCTGGAGTAAGACCTGGGGACCCAGACTCGTGGCCGAGGACACAGGCAGGCGTCAGGCCCCGTGAGCCCTGGAGTGCTCCAGGGGAGCAAGGCTTTGCTGCAGGCCCAGCCGGGAAGCACTGGGGATTCTGAGGGTGAGGCAGCCATCAGAGTGCCTACGCCAGGGACTCATGTCATGGACAAGGGCAGAGGAGGAGACCTCAGGCACACAGAAAGGGGCTAGGAAGGGTCGCGCGAGGTTGGAAGAGAGGGCGAGGCCTGGGGCAGGCAGGCAGGCAGGGGCAGGAGAGGGTGGGTCATGGACATCATGCGGTCAGAGCAGAGTTGGTGGCCACATGGGTGGGAAGGTGCTGACAGGGTTCAGGGTGACTCTGGCTTGGGATTTCTGGCACGGGTCAATGGGAGTTGGGGTGCCACCCCACAGGCACTCCAGACAGGGAGTGGTTGGAGGAGGGAAGTGAAGACCACATGTTCTGTTTGGGGCAGATGGCGTCCGAGGCGCTAGGCAGGGTGTGTGGAGCTGCTCTGCGTCTCCTCCACGCAGGGTGGCAGACTCCCAGACCATAGGACCATGAGAGAGACGCTGGAAGCTCCTGCCCTACCCCACTCCTCCACCTCCGTCTCCTTTCACGCCCGTCACACACTCACTCCTTTGCTCTCAACACACCCGAGGGCAAGGTCCTGGCCAGAGGAGTCAGGAGGGCTGCCTGGAGGAGGGGAGCTATGGGTTGCTGGATTGCCTTCTCCAGGGCACAGGAGGTGGCGAGGCGTGGACCTCCAGCGGCTGCGGTGGAGTGGATTTGGGCGAGACTCTGAGCCCCTGGTCTCACTCCATGGTGCGTGATGCTAAGTATGATGTCTTGTATTGCACGGAAATTAACCGAGCCGGCGTTGATGCAGAAATGGACAGAGCTCCTGCTTTGGTTCCCTGGAGCAGGGCCGTGTTGGCCAGAGAAAGTGTGGCCCTCACTCTTGCTTCCATGGTGACTGGCTGTGCCAACGCTCAAGGCTACAGGACAGTGTCTGAGGGTTTGTCTTAGTCCTGCAGCAACTGTGTTTGTCCAGGTGCGACCCCTTGTTGTCCCAAGACACCACCAGGCCAGAAGCCACAGGAGTAATTGCTGAGTTGCTCTCTGCCGCTCACCTGCGGGAGGGCGACGGAGTGACCGAAACGGACTGGCCGCCCCTCCCCTTCTCCACTGCAAGCGGGAGGGGCAGCCCGCTGGAACCGGGGTGCTTAAGCCCACACTCCTTTCCTAGCCAGGGGAACCAGCCCCTCCAGTTTCCATGGCACCTTCTGCTTCACCCAGACGTGTGGGTTTTATTGGAATCCTCTCGAGCCTGTCTCCCGAAACCCTTTTCTAACGGCATTGCGGAACATCATATATATTTCCTACAACCCTAGTGAGGCTGACACCTCCTTGTTGTGACTGTGAATATCAGAAGTGACACGTAATTGCAGTGATCCATCCTGTTAAGTAGCTGGCAATATATCATTGCAAAATCAGCAGGGCTGGGACTCTCAGAACCCCATGTTTCTAAACAATGCACCTGCAAGTGCATGTGTTCAAACTCTCTTCACCCAATGCCGCCCAGGGCTCTTGAAGGCTGCCTCACCGGCCTCGCCTCACGCGCCCTGCCTCGCCTTTCTGGGACCACAGCAAAGAGAAATGAGCTCTAAGTAAAGCCAAAAGAGTCCGTCTGCCAAAGCAGGAGATAAAAGAGATGCGGTTTCGATCCCTGGGTGGGGAAGATCCCCTGGAGGAGGACATGGCAACCCACTCCTGTATCCTTGCCTGGAGAATCCCACGGACAGAGGAGCCTGGCGGGCTACAGCCTACGCGGTTTCAGAGAATCGGACACGACTGAAGCCACGTAATCATGCACACACACAAAACCAAAAGAGAAATTAATGCTGGCTCACTGGGTATTCGGTTCTCTGGCGTGCCTGCTCCTCGACACAGAACACACCGGGTTCTCAAAGTCGGGGCTGCAGGCCTGCACGCTTCCCAGCGTGGCCCTTCCTGACTCCCTTCTCAACTCGAGTGGCTTTATGGGGGTTCTTCCTGGTGCCACAGACTGGGTGATGAGAGAGCCCAGCCATGAGTGTGCTAGCCAAGGGAAGAAAACTGGTGGGCCAGTGAGGACAGTTGGGGGGTGTGGCTCAGGGGGGACCAGAGCCTGTGGCACGATGGCCGAGCCCTGCCTTGGTGGAGCGGGCGTGTTGAGGCAGGGCCTCCGCGGTTTGGGGCCACCACTCGTGCTAGGCTCTGTGCTCATTCCAGGGTGCTGTTGATTTAACCTGTGGCGTGAAGGGGTGCCCCCTGGAGTTGTGCAGAGAAGAGTCCTGACAGAGGGGCAGACACGGGCCCTCCATGGCCACTGGGCCAGAGAAAGGAGGGAGGGGCGTGGCAGAGCACGAAGCCCTCGCGGGCCTTCGCTGGTGGTCCAGTGGTTAAGAATCTGCCTTGCAGTGCAGGGGACACGGGTTCAGTCCCTGGTCGGGGAACTGAGGTCCCACGTGCCGGGAAGTCTCTGGGCCCACGCCACGGCCACTGAGCCCGAGGGCTCTGGAGCACGCAGCAGGCAGCCCAGGAGTCCGTGCGCCACAGCAAAACAGCCTGCGTGATGCAACAAAGACCCCATAGGATCTTTAAATGTTTTGTAATATTTAAATAAATATTTTTTAAAAATCACACGGCCTTCGAGTGTGGGCGCGGGAGCCCAAGGGGCTGGTGGCCCTGGGGGGGTGCCAATTTTGGAGACTTCTCTGAAGTGGGCATCTGGGGAGAGCTTTGTGAAAGACCCTGGCTGTAGCCCTCCCTGGGATGCCCTGACCTCAGGGGTGCCCACCGCGAGCCCGTCTGCAGTGGGGATTCCTCTGTCCTCATCCCCTCTCACCGGAGACACTGCCCTAGCCCTCAGCCCTCTGGCATCTACCTCTCTGAGGTGGCCCCGTTTGCTGGTTTCCTCACTCCCCACGGTGGGAGACCCCCTGGAGGTCTCCAGCCCGAGCCTCACTTTTCCTTTGGTGCATGTAGAATATGCTAAATGAAAAATAATGAGCATGTAGGAACTAATAACAGGAATCACCTAATTAAATTAGGAAACAGACATCCTATCGCTGTGATCTGAAAATTGATATTAATAGAAAATGGTCCCAGCATTGTTATGCTAAAGGTTCCTAGGGGTGGGGAAATTGAAACGGAGAGCGGAATGGAAAATTGGGACAATCGTAGCCACTAAGAGCAAGACGTAGGTTTTAAAGGAATGAGAGTAAAAGGCTAAAAATAGAACACAGGATCACTCTGAGGCGCTGATGAAGTAACGGACAAAGACGGCTTTGAAAACCACAGAGCTCTACACACCTGTACGAAGATAATTTTTTTAAATGAGACAATGTAATTAAGCTTCCGTGTGCATGAAACCTAGTCACAGTTATCATTTATTGGCGCCAGGCACTGTCTCGGGTGCCTTTATTTCATCTCCCTTCACCCAGGGAGAGGCAGGGCTCAAATGGTCCTCAACTTAGATTCAGAGAGGTTAAGTCAGCTGCCCGATGTCCCACAGTCAGAGAGGCTGAACCCAGATGTGCACTGAGATTTGCCTGCTTGCAAAACCCTTCCTAGGCTCGCTTTCCCTCCTCGCCTGTCAGTGGTGTGGTCAGCATTTCTTGTATACTCTGATGTTTCTCCGCTGTCTTCTCAAAGGGCATTTCTTGCCGACACGCAGCAAATTTCTTTGGCAGCCGGACTCCCTGCCCGTACCCCAGGGCTTCTCTGGCTTCTTGGTTGGCACAGCCTGGACAAAGGCCCCTTCTGAAATTACAGACCAGCTACAAAACTGGGTCTCCCTTTGTGTCCCGATCTGGGTGGAGCTGAGCAGGACTGAGGGGAGCTGAGCCGTCTGAGCTGGGCTGGAGGTTCCAAGACCCAAGCCACCCCCAGGAAGCCCTGGTTTCAGGTTGTGTCTCCACAGCAGCTGATTGTACCCCCGCCCCCGGGCCCCCACCTGGGAGGTGAATCAGGCTCTATTCACCTGCGGTGTGAGTCACTTACTCTGTGGGCCCGGAGCAGGGCTCAGGTGTGGGGTGAACCCCTTTCCCATCTTCCTAGCCCAAAATGAATAGGAGGGACCCAGGAAGGAGGCGGGGGGCGGGGCTCAAGATCTGTGTGTGAGATGCCCCAGAAATACACCTGGTCTGGGTTGCTGTGGCGAGCACACCTGGGCTGGCACCAGGGGGGACTTGCACCCCACTTCTCCCCCACCTCTGTGCCCATTCAGCAGCCAGGCCTCGTCAGTGGCAGTGGAGTCACCTGGCCTCAGATGTCAGAGTCAAACTCTGCCCCGACTGAGCCCAGGAGCTCTGCCAGGGAGAGCAGGCGGGCAGGGCAGGCCCTCCCTCCTGAAGGGGCCCAGGGCTCCAGGGCTGGCCTTCTGCCTGGTTGCCTCCGTCCTCAGCCCCACATGGTCTGCAGCCTCAGGGCTGTGTGCAGAGGGGCTCAGGACACAGGCACTCTCGCTGTCAGCGTGGGGAAGTGTCTGATGGGGTCCCGAGGTGTGCGTAGCCAGGCCCCGCCTGCCTTCCAGAAATGCCAGACTGCTGCCGTGGGCAGCGCAGGAGTGGTTTCATACAGGAGCCTGATCCAAGGACAAGGACTGCTGGCTACTGTTGACGCCTTTCTCCACGGTCACCGAGTGGTGCTTTTTTTTTCAACCTGGGAAATGTCAAGGTGGTAGTTATGACAATGGTAGCTCTGGAGGCCAATTCTGGAGGCCTCTGAGGGTCGACCGTGCTGTGGGACTTCGATCTCTGAGTTTCCGTTCTCAAAGGGCATTTCTTGCCGACACGCAGCAAATTTCTTTGGCAGCCGGACTCCCTGCCCGTACCCCAGGGCTTCTCTGGCTTCTTGGTTGGCACAGCCTGGACAAAGGCCCCTTCTGAAATTACAGACCAGCTACAAAACTGGGTCTCCCTTTGTGTCCCGATCTGGGTGGAGCTGAGCAGGACTGAGGGGAGCTGAGCCGTCTGAGCTGGGCTGGAGGTTCCAAGACCCAAGCCACCCCCAGGAAGCCCTGGTTTCAGGTTGTGTCTCCACAGCAGCTGATTGTACCCCCGCCCCGGGCCCCACCTGGGAGGTGAATCAGGCTCTATTCACCTGCGGTGTGAGTCACTTACTCTGTGGGCCCGGAGCAGGGCTCAGGTGTGGGGTGAACCCCTTTCCCATCTTCCTAGCCCAAAATGAATAGGAGGGACCCAGGAAGGAGGCGGGGGGCGGGGCTCAAGATCTGTGTGTGAGATGCCCCAGAAATACACCTGGTCTGGGTTGCTGTGGCGAGCACACCTGGGCTGGCACCAGGGGGGACTTGCACCCCACTTCTCCCCCACCTCTGTGCCCATTCAGCAGCCAGGCCTCGTCAGTGGCAGTGGAGTCACCTGGCCTCAGATGTCAGAGTCAAACTCTGCCCCGACTGAGCCCAGGAGCTCTGCCAGGGAGAGCAGGCGGGCAGGGCAGGCCCTCCCTCCTGAAGGGGCCCAGGGCTCCAGGGCTGGCCTTCTGCCTGGTTGCCTCCGTCCTCAGCCCCACATGGTCTGCAGCCTCAGGGCTGTGTGCAGAGGGGCTCAGGACACAGGCACTCTCGCTGTCAGCGTGGGGAAGTGTCTGATGGGGTCCCGAGGTGTGCGTAGCCAGGCCCCGCCTGCCTTCCAGAAATGCCAGACTGCTGCCGTGGGCAGCGCAGGAGTGGTTTCATACAGGAGCCTGATCCAAGGACAAGGACTGCTGGCTACTGTTGACGCCTTTCTCCACGGTCACCGAGTGGTGCTTTTTTTTTCAACCTGGGAAATGTCAAGGTGGTAGTTATGACAATGGTAGCTCTGGAGGCCAATTCTGGAGGCCTCTGAGGGTCGACCGTGCTGTGGGCCTATCAAGGGCGCTCTGGGTGTGGACAGAGACCTGAGTACCTTGGGCCAGGCCCTGTGGGGCTCTCTCCTGAACCCCAACTGCCTTCCAGGTAGGGTATTTTGGCCCTTTCTATTTATGGTGACACTTTTCATGTGACTTTAGGGTCACTATGGCTGTCCTTCCCAAAATCTTTGCAGGAAGCTGGGGGCTCAGGCAGATCCCATCTAGGTCAGAAGCTCATAGAGCAGATCCCATCTAAGTCAGAAGCATGTATCTGCTGATGTTTCCATTATAAAGCTTATCCCTGGGCTTTCCTGGTGGTCCAGTGGGTAGAGAGTCCACTTTGCAGCGCAGGGGGCACCAGTTCAATCCTTAGCCCGGGAAGATTCCACATGCTGAGAAATGGCTGGGCCAGTGTGTCCAATTACCAGCCAGTGCTCTAGAGCACATGCGCCCAGAGTCAGTGCTCTGCAGTAAGAGAGGCCACTGCGATGGGAGGCCCACACAGGCCAAAGAATAAAGATGGATGAAAAATAAACGATGACTTGTGGGCAAAAATTTAAAAAGAAAGAAAATTAAAAAAAAAAAAAAAAAGTTTATCCCTCAGAACTTGTGACAGTTTCAACTTGAAAGTGTCACTCACTCACTCTGGTGTGACTCTGTGACCTTATGGCCCATAGCCCACCAGGCTCCTCTGTCCATGGGATTCTCTAGGCAAGAATGCTGGAGTGGGTTGCCATTCCCTTCTCCAGAAGGATCGTCTGGACCCAGGGATCAAACCCAGGTGTCTTGCATTGCAGATGGATTCTTTACCATCTGAGCCACCAGGAAACTCCACAGTTTTAACTTGAATCATGGCCAAACTTAGTGAACAGTTCTCTCATTTAAAATTGTTTGTTTATGTGGACAAACAACTGAACCTAAACAGGTTCTGTTGCCCTCAACAGCTGCTTCTCGGGTGCCTCTGCACAGCTAGTTAGCTCCCAGCAGAGAGGTGAGGACCCCTGGGGTGGGTCTTCTGTGCTCTGGGCTTGGAGTCTAGGTAGGAAACTGGAGGCTACCTCACCCTGAGCCCTGTAGCCTGGCCACAGCATTTCCCAGCCCTCCTCTGATGTCCTGAAGCCTGTCCACCTTTAGAGTAAGATGGCCTCACTTGGTTGTCCGTAAAACAGGTCAAGGGGCCAGTCCCCGGCCAGAGACTCTCAACCCAGGCAGTTCCCAAGCTGGGTTGGATGAGAGGGTGGTCTGTGAACCCCTCGCCACATTTTGCTTCTGTGTCTGAATATGCACAGGTCTTGGGAAGCAAAGGCAGCCTGGGAGGAGTCTGGGTCCCCCCCACTCCGCCTCTCCAAAGACAACAAGCATCTGTGAGTGCTTTCAACCCCTTGCTTTCAGGGTCTGGGCCTGCCCAGGAGGGAGGGAGATAGGAAAGAGGAAGGAGCGAGGGGGAATGTCTGTAAAAAATAGTGTGGGGTCTCCAGGCCCATCAGAAAATGGATCAGCACAGAGCTGCCGGGGGCCACAGGGAGCGGGGCAGGGAGGAAGAGGGACAGATGGCTCCTGGCTCCTTGGGCAGGGCCACCGCTCAGCTCCAGCCAAGAGTTCCATGGGGAATGTGAACCCAGGGTGGCCAGATCCTCCTTGTGATTTTTTCCAAGAAGCAAGACATCTGTAACATCCAGTTAGGTCACTTCTTGATGTGTAAGTGGCAGCTCACATTTTAGAAGGTGTTTTCAGAGTTGGTTGCTGACACTCAGCACCTCCCATTGGCCAGATGGGCTGGCGGGAGAGGGGCTCTCCGCTGCGCCACCTCCCCCAGGCTGAGTTCTGCCCGCTCCCACCCTCCTTGTGCCACCCTCCCCACCGCTGTCACCCCCAGGACAGAGAAATGGGGGTCTCCCTGGTGGTCAGGGGACCTGTTAACTCGTTCCAGCCTCGCCAAGACTCCCTTCAAGCCAGTCCTGGGCAGAGTGTCTCCAGGTGTCTGCCGACCATTGGTGGCCTCTTGGAGCCCAAGGGGCCCCTGCCCAGCTCAGGGCCTAGGAGCCCCGCCAGATCACCATTCACCATTAAGGCATGGGGTGTGGAGTGGGGGACCCAGCAGGCGACTGGTCTGCAGAAGGGCCAGGGAGCGTCAGGGCCAGTGACCACGGGGCTGTGAGTGGGACCGAGAGTCCCAGCAGCATCCAGGGAGGTGGCACCTGGAGGTGTGCTGTAAGTGGTGATGTTGGCATATACCAGGCACTGCCCTTGACCTGCTTTATAAATACTCTCACACTGAAGATGAGGAAACCGAGGCACCGAGAGGCTATGTCACTGGCCCAAGACTGCACAGTCAGGAAGGGATGGTGTCTAAGCTGGAACCGTGTTCGCCTCCCAAAGGCACAGATCAAACCCGTCTGTCCTGAAAGAAATCAACCCTGAATATTCAGTGGAAGGATTGGTGCTGAAACTGAAGCTCTTTGGATACAAAGAGCCCACTCATTGGAAAAGACTCTGATGCTGAGAAGGACTGAGGACAAGAGGAGAAGCGGGCCACAGAGGATGAGATGGTCGGAGGGCATCACTGGGTCCACGGACACGAGTTTGAGCAAACCCAAGGAGACAGGGAAAGACAGGGAAACCTGATGTGATGCAGTTCGTGGGGTCTCAAAGAGTTAGACAAAACTTAGCAACCGACCAGCAACAACTGACAGCCCCTGAGAGCGGAGGCACAGTGCCGGAGGGCCAGCAGGAGCCGCAACCACTGCCACGCTGATGCCCGGGGCGCCCTTACTTCCTGTGTGTTTCAGACATCCGGTCTGTGCGTCAATCTCCTGGTGAAGGATCGAGACCTCTGTGAATGTGCGTGTGTGTGACTCTCACCCGCGAGCCTGAGTACAAAGAGTGCACAACCATGAGGGATGGAGGGACCTCAGGCTTGTCATTCACGTGAACCACACTCACCGCTGACACTACGGGGCTTGCTCCTTGGAGCACACACCAGCAGTCCACCTGCCTTGAGCAGACGTGGGACACACACAATCAAGGCCCCGGCGTCCTGGGCACCAGGGCGGGCATTATCTGCCGGTTGTCGACAGCAGAAGTGAGTGAGAAATTAATTACCGTTCTGGCAGAAACTGCAAAACCAGCTATTGTAACCCCCCTGCCCGCGACCGGGGCAGACCAAATAATGAAATTACATTCATAATATTTCAGGTTGAGTGACTGCTACTCCAATTAGTTCCTTCCCAGCACCCAGCCAGAAGTAGCAGCTGTAATTAAAGGATTTTCTGGGCTTAAACCAAGTCTGCTCGTCAGGCACGTACAGTGCAAAATGCGTGCCGCCCTGTGCCTTCCTGGGGATGGGGTGACAATCGGTGAGAGAAGGAAGGCTACTGGCCAGAAGGAGGTGGGTTCTTACAGCAGGGAGCTCTTTTCCACTTTTCGTTCATTAGAAATATTTATCGAGTCCCAACATGGCCGGACCCTGGGGTTCTGCAGGGAATAAGAGCAGGAGGCCCCTGTGCTCGTGGGACTCAACAGTGTGTGTGCACGTACTCCGTCATGTCCAACTCTTGGCAACCCCATGGATTGTAGCCCACCAGGCTCCTCTGTCCATGGGATTTCATAAACAAGAATACTAGAGAAGGTTTCTACTTCCTACTCCAGTGGATCTTCCTGACCCAGGGATTGAACCCAAGTCTCTTGAATCTCCTCCATTGGCAGGCAGATTCTTTACCGCTGTGCCACCTGGGAAGCCCCAGTCAGTAGGGTGATTCTTGGTGTCCACCGGCCTCGTTCCCCGGCAAGCGAGTCCCAGGAGTCCCGTGATATCTAGAACTGCCTCTTCCTTCCACTGCGGGACCCCACAATAGGGTTAGAGGCTGGGACTTCCTGCTCATCAGAGAAAGAGAAAGGAAGGGCGTTCGCTGAGTCCTCTGGAGACACTCTGTGAATGTGCGTGTGTGACTCTCACCCGCGAGCCTGAGTACAAAGAGTGCACAACCATGAGGATGGAGGGACCTCAGGCTTGTCATTCACGTGAACCACACTCACCGCTGACACTACGGGGCTTGCTCCTTGGAGCACACACAGCAGTCCACCTGCCTTGAGCAGACGTGGGACACACACAATCAAGGCCCCGGCGTCCTGGGCACCAGGGCGGGCATTATCTGCCGGTTGTCGACAGCAGAAGTGAGTGAGAAATTAATTACCGTTCTGGCAGAAACTGCAAAACCAGCTATTGTAACCCCCCTGCCCGCGACCGGGGCAGACCAAATAATGAAATTACATTCATAATATTTCAGGTTGAGTGACTGCTACTCCAATTAGTTCCTTCCCAGCACCCAGCCAGAAGTAGCAGCTGTAATTAAAGGATTTTCTGGGCTTAAACCAAGTCTGCTCGTCAGGCACGTACAGTGCAAAATGCGTGCCGCCCTGTGCCTTCCTGGGGATGGGGTGACAATCGGTGAGAGAAGGAAGGCTACTGGCCAGAAGGAGGTGGGTTCTTACAGCAGGGAGCTCTTTTCCACTTTTCGTTCATTAGAAATATTTATCGAGTCCCAACATGGCCGGACCCTGGGGTTCTGCAGGGAATAAGAGCAGGAGGCCCCTGTGCTCGTGGGACTCAACAGTGTGTGTGCACGTACTCCGTCATGTCCAACTCTTGGCAACCCCATGGATTGTAGCCCACCAGGCTCCTCTGTCCATGGGATTTCATAGGCAAGAATACTAGAGAAGGTTTCTACTTCCTACTCCAGTGGATCTTCCTGACCCAGGGATTGAACCCAAGTCTCTTGAATCTCCTCCATTGGCAGGCAGATTCTTTACCGCTGTGCCACCTGGGAAGCCCCAGTCAGTAGGGTGATTCTTGGTGTCCACCGGCCTCGTTCCCCGGCAAGCGAGTCCCAGGAGTCCCGTGATATCTAGAACTGCCTCTTCCTTCCACTGCGGGACCCCACAATAGGGTTAGAGGCTGGGACTTCCTGCTCATCAGAGAAAGAGAAAGGAAGGGCGTTCGCCTGGTGTGACCCCTGTCTGACCCGCCCTGTGTCTTGAAGGCGGGGGTCAGGGGATCCAAGAGCAGGAGTCAGTGGGAGCCACATGCGGGCTGGAACACCCCTCCCTGAAGCCGGTTTTTTATTTCTTCCTTCTGCTTCACTGAGGTTAACACACAGCCCTCCTCCAGGAGTAGAAAATGCCAGACTCCCAAGAAAACAGAGACCCCACAGTAGTGTGGCTGACAGAGCTGATGTGCCTGCCCACCCCGAGGGAAATAGAACCTACAACTTCCTTAAAACTCCAGAAGGAAAGAGAACTCCCAGGACCGGAAAATGAGAGGGATAGCGAGAAGCAGCAAGCGCCAGGGGACACCTGCCGCCAGGCCCGGGGCTAGAGCCTTTTGTACAAAACAGCTTTATTCGGGCATAATTCACATGCCAGAAAATTCACCTATTTCAAGTGCACACTTCCGTGACTTTTTAGTAAATTTACAGAGCTCCGTAATGGCCACCGTCCAATTTTCAGATATTTTCATTGCCGCTGCCCCCACCCCACATCTCTGGGGCCTTTTGCCGTTGCTCTCCATTACCCCAGGCAGCCACTAATCTACTTTCTGTCTGTACAGATTTGCTCATAAACGTAGTCATACAATATGTATTCTTTCACACCTGGCTTGTTTCACTGAGGATCACTTGTCCTCACGTAGCCTGCACTGGTCGTTCTCTCATTATTGTTCATTAGGCTTCCGTTCCATGGACTCTTAGTGTATCCACTCACCAGTTGATGGGCACCTGTTAGGGGTGTTACGAATAATTGTACCCATTTGAACCAGTCTAGTTTCTACTTCCTACTCCAGTGGATCTTCCTGACCCAGGGATTGAACCCAAGTCTCTTGAATCTCCTCCATTGGCAGGCAGATTCTTTACCGCTGTGCCACCTGGGAAGCCCCAGTCAGTAGGGTGATTCTTGGTGTCCACCGGCCTCGTTCCCCGGCAAGCGAGTCCCAGGAGTCCCGTGATATCTAGAACTGCCTCTTCCTTCCACTGCGGGACCCCACAATAGGGTTAGAGGCTGGGACTTCCTGCTCATCAGAGAAAGAGAAAGGAAGGGCGTTCGCCTGGTGTGACCCCTGTCTGACCCGCCCTGTGTCTTGAAGGCGGGGGTCAGGGGATCCAAGAGCAGGAGTCAGTGGGAGCCACATGCGGGCTGGAACACCCCTCCCTGAAGCCGGTTTTTTATTTCTTCCTTCTGCTTCACTGAGGTTAACACACAGCCCTCCTCCAGGAGTAGAAAATGCCAGACTCCCAAGAAAACAGAGACCCCACAGTAGTGTGGCTGACAGAGCTGATGTGCCTGCCCACCCCGAGGGAAATAGAACCTACAACTTCCTTAAAACTCCAGAAGGAAAGAGAACTCCCAGGACCGGAAAATGAGAGGGATAGCGAGAAGCAGCAAGCGCCAGGGGACACCTGCCGCCAGGCCCGGGGCTAGAGCCTTTTGTACAAAACAGCTTTATTCGGGCATAATTCACATGCCAGAAAATTCACCTATTTCAAGTGCACACTTCCGTGACTTTTTAGTAAATTTACAGAGCTCCGTAATGGCCACCGTCCAATTTTCAGATATTTTCATTGCCGCTGCCCCCACCCCACATCTCTGGGGCCTTTTGCCGTTGCTCTCCATTACCCCAGGCAGCCACTAATCTACTTTCTGTCTGTACAGATTTGCTCATAAACGTAGTCATACAATATGTATTCTTTCACACCTGGCTTGTTTCACTGAGGATCACTTGTCCTCACGTAGCCTGCACTGGTCGTTCTCTCATTATTGTTCATTAGGCTTCCGTTCCATGGACTCTTAGTGTATCCACTCACCAGTTGATGGGCACCTGGTTTGTTTCTGTTAGGGGGTTGTTACGAATAATGTCGCCATGAACATTCACATGGAAGTCTTGGTGTGAGCATATGTGTTCGGTTCTCTCAGGTAGATACTTAGGAGAAGAATTGCTAGATTGTTCAGTAACTTTATGTTGAATTTTTAAAGAAACCGTTGCCAAAATGGCTACCCTGTTTACATTCCTGCCAATAATGTAGGGGGGTTCTAATTTCTCCACATCCTCATCAACACTTATTATGATCTGTCTTTTTCATTATAGGCATTCGAGTGTTTGCGAGGGTATCTCATTGTGTTTTTAACTGGTGTTCTCTAATGCCTAATGCTATTATTGAGCATATTTTCCTGTGCTTATGAGCCATTTGAATATATTCTTTAGTGACATAGTGACTCAGATCTTCTGCCCATCTTTTAAATTGAGTTATTTGTCTTTTTATGGTGCCATTATTTTGTTTCGTAGATACAAGGACTTATTAGATTTGCAAATAATTTCTCCCATCTGTGGTTTGTCTTTTCATTTTCTTAATGGTGTCTTTTGAAGTGCAAAAGTTTTTAAATTTGAAGAAGTACAATTCTCTTTTTTTATTTTATTTTATGGATCATTCTTTTGGCATTGTATCTAAGAAATCTTTGCCTAACTTAAAAGTCATAAAGATTTTCCATCCGTGCTTTCCTTTTTTTTTTTTTTAAAGATTTTTTTATTTATTTTCTTTGGGCGGGGGTCGGGTTGGGGAGAGAGGGAGTGGGCAGGCCACTGCTATTGGTCTTTCATTTCTCTATTTTCATTCGTTTGTTCTTTGGCTCCTGTGGGCCTCCTATCGCGTGGATTTGCCGCTCCCACCCCACATCTCTGGGGCCTTTTGCCGTTGCTCTCCATTACCCCAGGCAGCCACTAATCTACTTTCTGTCTGTACAGATTTGCTCATAAACGTAGTCATACAATATGTATTCTTTCACACCTGGCTTGTTTCACTGAGGATCACTTGTCCTCACGTAGCCTGCACTGGTCGTTCTCTCATTATTGTTCATTAGGCTTCCGTTCCATGGACTCTTAGTGTATCCACTCACCAGTTGATGGGCACCTGGTTTGTTTCTGTTAGGGGGTTGTTACGAATAATGTCGCCATGAACATTCACATGGAAGTCTTGGTGTGAGCATATGTGTTCGGTTCTCTCAGGTAGATACTTAGGAGAAGAATTGCTAGATTGTTCAGTAACTTTATGTTGAATTTTTAAAGAAACCGTTGCCAAAATGGCTACCCTGTTTACATTCCTGCCAATAATGTAGGGGGGTTCTAATTTCTCCACATCCTCATCAACACTTATTATGATCTGTCTTTTTCATTATAGGCATTCGAGTGTTTGCGAGGGTATCTCATTGTGTTTTTAACTGGTGTTCTCTAATGCCTAATGCTATTATTGAGCATATTTTCCTGTGCTTATGAGCCATTTGAATATATTCTTTAGTGACATAGTGACTCAGATCTTCTGCCCATCTTTTAAATTGAGTTATTTGTCTTTTTATGGTGCCATTATTTTGTTTCGTAGATACAAGGACTTATTAGATTTGCAAATAATTTCTCCCATCTGTGGTTTGTCTTTTCATTTTCTTAATGGTGTCTTTTGAAGTGCAAAAGTTTTTAAATTTGAAGAAGTACAATTCTCTTTTTTTATTTTATTTTATGGATCATTCTTTTGGCATTGTATCTAAGAAATCTTTGCCTAACTTAAAAGTCATAAAGATTTTCCATCCGTGCTTTCCTTTTTTTTTTTTTTTTAAAGATTTATTTATTTATTTACTTTGGGCGGGGGTCGGGTTGGGGAGGGAGGGGAGTGGGCAGGCCACTGCTATTGGTCTTTCATTTCTCTATTTTCATTCGTCTTCGTTCTTTGGCTCCTGTGGGCCTCCTATCGCGGTGGAGTCTGTCGTTGCAGAGCAGCGGCTCTGGGCGCATGCGCTCCAGAGCTCCGGCTCGGTGATAGGACACATCAGTCCAGCCGCTCCGCGGCACGTGGGATCTTCCCAGGCCAGGGCTCGAACCGGCGCCCCTTGCACTGCAAGGCGGTGTCCTTATCCACTGGACCACCAGGGGAAGCCCCTGTGCTTTCCTTTTAAAGTTTTCTGGTTTTAGCTCTTCTGTCCATGATTCATCTTGAGTTGATTTTTGTGTTTTCTGTGAGGTAATGGTCTTTTGCTTCCCTGGTGGCTCAGATGGTAAAGAACCTGCCTGCCATGTGGGAGATGCAAGAGATGCGGGTTTAATCCCTGGGTCGGGAAGATCCCCTGGAGAAGAAACTGGCAACCCACTCACTCCAGTGTTCTTGCCTAGAGAATGCCGTGGACAGAGGAACCTGGCGGCCCATGGGATCACAAAGAGTTGGACGCAACTGAGTGACTAATACACAATGGGTTTTTGCAAGTGGAAATCCGTTTCTCCCAGCCCTGCTTACTGAAAGCTGTCTCCCCCCCCCCCCCCACCCCCACTGAATTGCCTTGCTGCTTTGGTCAAAATAAATTGGCTTTAAAAGCGAGAATTTGGACTTCCTTGGCAGTCCAGTGGATAAAGAGTCTGCCTTGCAGTGCAAGGGGTGCCAGTTCCATCCCTGGCACAGGAGGATCCCACGTGCCGTGGAACGGCTGGACCAGTGTGTCCAATTACAAGCCAGCGCTCTGGAGCACATGCGCCCAGAGCCAGTGCTCTGCAATCAGAGAGGCCCCTGCAATGGGAGGCCCACACAGGCCAAAGAACAAAGATGGATGAAAACAGATAAATAGAAAACCAATAAAAGTGGTCAAAAAATTTAAAAAAAAAGTGTGAGGATTTGCTTCTGGTGTCTTAATTCTATCCCATTGATGTATTTGTTGATTCTTCCCTGGTGACTCAGTGGTAAGAATTTGCCTGCAAAAAATAAAAATAATAATAATAATCTTCCTGCTATGCAGGAGATGCATGTTTGGTTCCTAGGTCAGGAAGATCCCCTGGAAAAGGAAATGCCAACCCACTCTGGTATTCTTTTTTTTCTTTTTTTTTTAATTCTTTATTTTAAAGATTTTACAGAGTTTTGTTGCTCACCAACATATTCTTGCCTGGGAAATTGCATGGACAGAGGAGCCTGGTGGGCTACAGTCCACGGGGTCACAAAGAGTCAGACACAGCTTAGCAACTGAGCATGGGCATGATGCAGATAAACATAAATATTTACTTTAAAAATTAATAAATATTTGGACTCCCCTGGTGGTCCAGTGGTTAAGAATCCACTTGCCAATGCAGGGGACACAGGCTCAGTCGCTGGGCTGGGAAGATCCCACGTGCCCATGCCCTGCAACTGCTGCCCACAGGCCACAGCTACTGAAGCCCGCCCACCCAGAGCCTGAGCACCACAACGAGAGAAGCCACTGCAGTGGGAAGCCTGAGAACTGCAGCCGGAAAGTAGCCCCCACTTGCCACAACTAGAGAAGGCTTGTGCACCGCAACAAAGACCCACTGCAGCCCAAAAAAATAAAATAATTAAAGCAAACACTCATTTGGGGGGTGCTTAGGAACTGCAATAACATGGAAGCTTGCGTGGGGGGCAGTGATTGGATTTGAGGGTTCTGAGAGCTTTATCTTGTTCCAAAGAGAAACACAGATAGCAATAAACTTTCACTGTGGCTCTACCCGGGAAGTGCGACATTCATCTTCTGAGATTCAGTACTGACTCCTCTTAGGGTACCCCACTGCTAGAGCTGAGCCCCTGTT
Organism: Tragulus kanchil; assembly: GCA_022376925.1. Lineage (NCBI taxonomy): Eukaryota > Metazoa > Chordata > Mammalia > Artiodactyla > Tragulidae > Tragulus > Tragulus kanchil. The sequence goes on from JAIOJX010000031.1 coordinate 114,999,955, forward strand.
TATTCACCTCCTGTTCACCTCTCTGGTGAAAGGGGATCCCCAGCCTACGAGTATGGGGATAGCAAATACTTTTTAAATTAATTATTAATTTTTACAGAGTTTGGTCGTTTACTACCACACATCAACCTAAATCCAGGGATGACAAATTCTTAACACTAGACAGAGGAGCTCAATAGCCATAGATTAGTCACATGTACTCATAGCCCGGGGGAGGAGGACCCCCCGTGCCACACCCCTCAGATCACATGGAGAGAGAGCAAGCAGGGGCCACGGGAGGCAGGCTAGTAGTCTCGAGAGGGTGAGGTGCCTCCCTGGTTCTCACAGGAGGATGTCATTGGCTTGTATGAATAATTCCTCAGGCTGGTAGGGCACCGAAACCTGCTGCTCAGAATAAGCAGTGACTGTGTCCAGTCCCCTTGATCGGTAGGTCCTCTGGCTAGAGGACCTTGTCTGCAGTTACAGGGTGGGGAAGGGACTTGCACTGGGCCATTGGAGGCCCTCCCAATTTCACCAGGCAGCCCGTGATATTGAGCCTTAATTATAGGCCTTACGTTTCAGCTGCAGACTGTCCCATAGGGGCCTAAGAGTAGAAACGCCCCATCCTGAGTAGGAGAAGCCCTGAGCCAAGGTCAGGAGACGGGGCTTCTTGCTCTAGTCTCAGAACTGCCCCCGACACAGCTAGGATGCTGGGACCTTCCTTGGTTCCTGCTCGTTACTCTCTGCCCTTCCACCCTGCCTATCTGCACACTCGTCTCTCCACCACCTGTCTATCCTCACTTATAGGCACATGCTACAAAAGCCCATGGCTTCCAGGCCCTGCTTGTGATTCCTTCAGAAACAATGTTAGCCAGTCTATCACTCCAGTCACTCAGTTGTGTCTGACTCTTTGAGACCACATGGTCTGCAGCACACCAGGCTTCCCAGTCCTTCACCATCTCCCAGAGCTTGCTCAAACTCATGTCCATTGACTCGGTGATGCCATCCAACCAGCTCATCCTCTGTCTGCATGCACACCAGTTGCTTCCCATGTCCTTCTATGTTCCCAGACTCAGGGTGTTCTGAGTGAAAGGGTACCCCACTGCTAGAGCTGAGCCCCTGTTTATTCACCTCCTGTTCACCTCTCTGGTGAAAGGGGATCCCCAGCCTACGAGTATGGGGATAGCAAATACTTTTTAAATTAATTATTAATTTTTACAGAGTTTGGTCGTTTACTACCACACATCAACCTAAATCCAGGGATGACAAATTCTTAACACTAGACAGAGGAGCTCAATAGCCATAGATTAGTCACATGTACTCATAGCCCGGGGGAGGAGGACCCCCCGTGCCACACCCCTCAGATCACATGGAGAGAGAGCAAGCAGGGGCCACGGGAGGCAGGCTAGTAGTCTCGAGAGGGTGAGGTGCCTCCCTGGTTCTCACAGGAGGATGTCATTGGCTTGTATGAATAATTCCTCAGGCTGGTAGGGCACCGAAACCTGCTGCTCAGAATAAGCAGTGACTGTGTCCAGTCCCCTTGATCGGTAGGTCCTCTGGCTAGAGGACCTTGTCTGCAGTTACAGGGTGGGGAAGGGACTTGCACTGGGCCATTGGAGGCCCTCCCAATTTCACCAGGCAGCCCGTGATATTGAGCCTTAATTATAGGCCTTACGTTTCAGCTGCAGACTGTCCCATAGGGGCCTAAGAGTAGAAACGCCCCATCCTGAGTAGGAGAAGCCCTGAGCCAAGGTCAGGAGACGGGGCTTCTTGCTCTAGTCTCAGAACTGCCCCCGACACAGCTAGGATGCTGGGACCTTCCTTGGTTCCTGCTCGTTACTCTCTGCCCTTCCACCCTGCCTATCTGCACACTCGTCTCTCCACCACCTGTCTATCCTCACTTATAGGCACATGCTACAAAAGCCCATGGCTTCCAGGCCCTGCTTGTGATTCCTTCAGAAACAATGTTAGCCAGTCTATCACTCCAGTCACTCAGTTGTGTCTGACTCTTTGAGACCACATGGTCTGCAGCACACCAGGCTTCCCAGTCCTTCACCATCTCCCAGAGCTTGCTCAAACTCATGTCCATTGACTCGGTGATGCCATCCAACCAGCTCATCCTCTGTCATCCCCTTCTTCTGCCTTCTATTGTTTCCCAACATCAGGGTGTTTTCCAGTGAGTTGTCTCTTTGTATCAGGTGGCCAAAGTACTGGATCTTCCACTTCAGCATCATTCCTTCCAGTGAATATTCAGGATTGATTTCCTTTAGGATTGACTGGTTTGATCTCCTTGCAGTCCAAGGGACTCTCAAGAGTCTTCTCCAGCACCACAGTTCAAAGGCATCAATTCTTTGATGCCCAGCCTTCTTGTACCCAACTCTCACATCTGTACATGACTACTGGGAAAACCATAGCTTTGACTATTCGGACCTCTGTCAGCAAAGTGATGTCTCTTCTTTTGAATATGCTGTCTAAGTTTGTCATAGCTTTTCTTCCAAGGAGCAAGCATCTTTTAATTTCAGGGCTACAGTCACTATCTGAAGTGACTTTAGAGTCCAAGAAAATAAAGTCTGTCACTGTTTCCATTGTTTGCCCGTCTATTTGCCATAAATTGATGGGATCAAATGCTGGGATCTTAGTTCTTTATATGTTGAGGTTTTTTGGGGGAAGGGGGCACTTCTATTGGTCTTTCATTTATTTATTTTCATCCGTCTTTGTTCTTTGGCCTGTGTGGGCCTCCTATCGCAGTGGCCTCTGTCACTGCAGAGCACTGGCTCTGGGCGCATGCACTCCAGAGCTCTGGCTCGGTAGTTGGACACATTGGTCCAGCCGCTCCACGGCATGTGGGATCTTCCCAGGCCAGGGATCGAACCAGCGCCCCTTGCACTGCAAGGCGGTGTCCTTACCCACTGAACCATCAGGGAAGCCCCTATATGTTGAGTTTTAAGCCAGCTTTTTCACTCTCCTCTTTAAGCTTCATCAAGAGGCTCTTTAGTTCCTTTTTGTTTTCTGTCAGAAAAGATGTAGGGACTTCTTTAGTGGTCCAGAGGCTAAGACTCTGGGCTCCCAGTGCGGAGAGCCCAGGTTGGATCCCTGGCTGGGGAAACTTGATCCCGCATGCTGCAACTAAGACCCCGTGCAACCAAATAAACAAATACATACATACGTTTCAAAAGAAGAAGAAAGAAATTATACAGAGGGAACATTCAGACTGGTTTTCTCCTTTGCCTTCTATTGTTTCCCAGCATCAGGGTGTTTTTCTAATGAGTCGTCTCTTTGCATCTGGTGGCCAAAGTATTGGAGCTTTAGCTTCAACATCATTCCTTCCAGTGAATATTCAGGATTGATTTCCTTTAGGATTGACTGGTTTGATCTCCATGCAGTCTAAAGGACTCTCAAGAGTGTTCTCCAGCACCACAGTTCAAAGACATCAATTCTTTGATGCCCAGCCTTCTTGTACCCAACTCTCACATCTGTACATGACTACTGGGAAAACCATAGCTTTGACTATTCGGACCTCTGTCAGCAAAGTGATGTCTCTTCTTTTGAATATGCTGTCTAAGTTTGTCATAGCTTTTCTTCCAAGGAGCAAGCATCTTTTAATTTCAGGGCTACAGTCACTATCTGAAGTGACTTTAGAGTCCAAGAAAATAAAGTCTGTCACTGTTTCCATTGTTTGCCCGTCTATTTGCCATAAATTGATGGGATCAAATGCTGGGATCTTAGTTCTTTATATGTTGAGGTTTTTTGGGGGAAGGGGGCACTTCTATTGGTCTTTCATTTATTTATTTTCATCCGTCTTTGTTCTTTGGCCTGTGTGGGCCTCCTATCGCAGTGGCCTCTGTCACTGCAGAGCACTGGCTCTGGGCGCATGCACTCCAGAGCTCTGGCTCGGTAGTTGGACACATTGGTCCAGCCGCTCCACGGCATGTGGGATCTTCCCAGGCCAGGGATCGAACCAGCGCCCCTTGCACTGCAAGGCGGTGTCCTTACCCACTGAACCATCAGGGAAGCCCCTATATGTTGAGTTTTAAGCCAGCTTTTTCACTCTCCTCTTTAAGCTTCATCAAGAGGCTCTTTAGTTCCTTTTTGTTTTCTGTCAGAAAAGATGTAGGGACTTCTTTAGTGGTCCAGAGGCTAAGACTCTGGGCTCCCAGTGCGGAGAGCCCAGGTTGGATCCCTGGCTGGGGAAACTTGATCCCGCATGCTGCAACTAAGACCCCGTGCAACCAAATAAACAAATACATACATACGTTTCAAAAGAAGAAGAAAGAAATTATACAGAGGGAAACTGGCCAACCAATGTGACCCTCACCCTGTGGACAGCAGCCAGGCTCCAACAATGAGGCTCAGAGCCCAGTACTGGGGTTTCTGGTGCTCACGCCCCTTACCTGCCACAGGAAACCCAGCATCACCTGACGCAGGCCCCTCCATCCCTGATGCACACAAGGGGTCTGTAGCCTGGGCCACGCTCACTGCTGTTCCAGGAACCAGTGTGGTTCCCTGGGTCGGTGACATGAGGTTCCACTTTTCACTTGCGGCTTCTCCCTGTCCACAGAGTTTTGTGGAGGTGGCACATCTTCTAGTGTCTTCTCTCAAAGCAGACAAACAAGGATCGGTCACCCTGGCTGGTACCATTGCAGCAGTGAAGAAGCAGCAGGCTCCTGTCTCAGCCGTCTCTGAGGCACCATCTCAAATGCCACGGGGGTGTGAGCAGTTGTGCTGGCGAGGCCCTTGCCTTCCCACCCTGTTTTCCTCCCCAGGGTCTCCATTCTTGGAAGCATGTAGCTCCCAGGCAAACCCCAAGCATCTCGAGTTGTTATTGCTGGAGTTTTGAATCTGTCGGGTGTTTTGAGCCATGGATTCTAGCCAGAGCCTGGCTGAGGAGTGCAAGGCTGCGAGAGAGCAGCCTGCGTGCCACAGCTTCCCTACCCGGCACCTGGAGCAGCAGCTGCAGCTTAGAACTCGAATGCTCAACTTGGGCTGTGCGTTAGAGTCGCCGGCATGCTATCACTCAGTCCTGTCCGACCCTGCAGCCCTGTCGACCATGGACTGCCAGGCTCCTCTGCCCATGGGATTTTTCAGGCAAGAATACTGAAGTGGGTTACCGTGCCTTCCTCCAGGGATCTTCCTGATCCAGGGATCGAACCCATGTCTCAGTCTCCTGCACTGGCAGACGGGCTCTTTACCACCAATGCCACCTGAGACGCTTTGCAGAAGTGTTAAACATCCGATGTTTCCAAGCTGCACCCCACCCCCGCGTCCCCCACCATCCACTCCTGTCCTTCCCTCCCAAGACCAATCAAATCCGAGTCTCCTGGGCAGGGGGAAGGGACCCAGGCCGCAGCAGTTTTCCGAGTTCCCTAGGCAACTCCACTGTGCAAACAATTTTGAAAGCCGTTGGATTCAGAATAGTGTTTCTCAGACGGTAACATAACTACAGATCACTTGGACAACCTGTTAAAATACAGATTCTTGTTCTGTACGTCTGGGTTGGGCCCAAGATTCCGCATGACTAACAGCAAGTGTTCCTAATTGGAATCATGCTTCTGAAAGTGTGGCTGTGGACTGGCAGCAGCCACAAAACTGGGGAGCTTCCTACGGATGCAGACCCTCGGGCCTGCCGCCAGATCTGATGAATTAGAATTTGCTTCTCCCTGTCCACAGAGTTTTGTGGAGGTGGCACATCTTCTAGTGTCTTCTCTCAAAGCAGACAAACAAGGATCGGTCACCCTGGCTGGTACCATTGCAGCAGTGAAGAAGCAGCAGGCTCCTGTCTCAGCCGTCTCTGAGGCACCATCTCAAATGCCACGGGGGTGTGAGCAGTTGTGCTGGCGAGGCCCTTGCCTTCCCACCCTGTTTTCCTCCCCAGGGTCTCCATTCTTGGAAGCATGTAGCTCCCAGGCAAACCCCAAGCATCTCGAGTTGTTATTGCTGGAGTTTTGAATCTGTCGGGTGTTTTGAGCCATGGATTCTAGCCAGAGCCTGGCTGAGGAGTGCAAGGCTGCGAGAGAGCAGCCTGCGTGCCAAAAGCTTCCCTACCCGGCACCTGGAGCAGCAGCTGCAGCTTAGAACTCGAATGCTCAACTTGGGCTGTGCGTTAGAGTCGCCGGCATGCTATCACTCAGTCCTGTCCGACCCTGCAGCCCTGTCGACCATGGACTGCCAGGCTCCTCTGCCCATGGGATTTTTCAGGCAAGAATACTGAAGTGGGTTACCGTGCCTTCCTCCAGGGATCTTCCTGATCCAGGGATCGAACCCATGTCTCAGTCTCCTGCACTGGCAGACGGGCTCTTTACCACCAATGCCACCTGAGACGCTTTGCAGAAGTGTTAAACATCCGATGTTTCCAAGCTGCACCCCACCCCCGCGTCCCCACCATCCACTCCTGTCCTTCCCTCCCAAGACCAATCAAATCCGAGTCTCCTGGGCAGGGGGAAGGGACCCAGGCCGCAGCAGTTTTCCGAGTTCCCTAGGCAACTCCACTGTGCAAACAATTTTGAAAGCCGTTGGATTCAGAATAGTGTTTCTCAGACGGTAACATAACTACAGATCACTTGGACAACCTGTTAAAATACAGATTCTTGTTCTGTACGTCTGGGTTGGGCCCAAGATTCCGCATGACTAACAGCAAGTGTTCCTAATTGGAATCATGCTTCTGAAAGTGTGGCTGTGGACTGGCAGCAGCCACAAAACTGGGGAGCTTCCTACGGATGCAGACCCTCGGGCCTGCCGCCAGATCTGATGAATTAGAATCTGCTTTTTGATAAGATTCCCAGGTGGTTTGAATGCACTTGGTGGTTGAGGCGTGCTGGTTGAGGAGACCTGAATGGTCCAGCAAGCCTCAGAGAGAGGCACAGGCTGCTTCCGGGTCTCAGGCAAACGTCTCTTCATCGTCAGATGGCAGAGCCCAGGCTTGGGTCCTTCCAGAATCCTGACAGCTCTTTTGTCCTCTCGCTCTCCTGCTCTGGGCCCTGACCCCGCTGGATGTGAACCTGGCTTTGCTCTCCCCGCGCCCCCGGCTTCAGTCCCTGCTTCCCCATCCTGCCTGGTGTGGGATCCTGACACCAGGCTTGCTCAGAAGCCTTGGCACTTTGGCTCCAGCTTCGCAGAGCAGCCGTGCTCGTCAAGGGGACACACAGCACTCGCTCCAATACAGGTTCCCACTGCACCCTCCCTGCAGACCCCGTCACCCGTCCACCCTCCACAGGCCCTGCCTTTCCCTGGGGCTGCCGTTTGGTCCAAGTTGAGGGTGTACTATGAATGGCCCGCAGCTCCAAATCCACTGTCTGACGGGAGCCGTCCCTTGCCTTGTCTCCGGCGTGTCTGAGCCTCTTCAGAAACTGCGACTCCGATTCCCAGGGGTGGGGAGCTCTGGAGGTTTTGGCGCCAGTGTTTGAGCTTCTCCTGGAATGGGGGACACAGGGAGGGGAAGCAGACCCAGGGGACTGGTTCAGGACCTGATAGGGACGGGTCTTAAGGTAGTGGCGATAGGGCTGTGATTTAGCAAATGGAAGATAAGACTTCCTGGAACGGAGCTTCCCCTGGTGGTCCAGTGGGTAAGGACACCGCCTTGCAGTGCAAGGGGCGCCGGTTCGATCCCTGGCCTGGGAAGATCCCACGTGCTGCAGAGCGGCTGGACCAATGTGTCCAATCACCGAGCCGGAGCTCTGGAGCGTGTGCGCCCAGAGCCGGCACTCTGCAGTGACAGAGGCCACCGCGATGGGAGGCCCATAGGAGCCAAAAGAACAAAGACGGATGAAAATAGAGAAATGAAAGACCAATAGAGGTGGCGCGCCCACTCCCCTTCCTCCCCAACCTGACCCCCGCCCAAAATAAATAAATAAATCTTTAAAAAAAAAAGACTTCCTGGGACAATCAGCTCTGCATCCCAGCATGCTTCTGGTTGCCTGGGCAACTCAACAGGTTCAACCCCTTTTCCAGGCATCGCTGTCTGCTCAGGCAGGAGGTGACATGAGCCCTGAGGGTGTGCAGGTCTTCAGCATGCAGGGAGCTCAGCGCCCAGGATGCCCCTGACCCCCTTGCCGGGTTTGCTGACCGCGGCTGTCATCTAGCTACCTGCACGGTCATGAGATCGTGTCCAGCCAGCCGCCCATCCTCCCATCCATCCATTCATTCAGTAAGCAGTCACTGAGTGCTGTGTGCCTGGCTCCTGCTGGCCTCTTTAGGCAGGTACATGCGTCCTCAGCCCTCCCGGTCAAACAGGAACACCTCTTTGGGTCCAGAGGTAACTGGGCAAGCCTGGAGGTCAGGAAAGCCATAGATTTTCTACAGGCACGGGTGTGAGTCCATTTAGAAGACATTCTCAACATCTGTACACTGCAAGCCTGCCTACCAGCCTCGGCCAGGCTCTTCTTATCTATATGTAATTTGCATAAACACAATAACATTTGGCACACTGTAATCTTTTTTTCTTTCCTCTAACACTACACAGGGGCTTCCCAGGTGCTAGTGCTTAAGAACCTGCCTGCCTGTGCACTAAAACAGGAATGGGGGACACAGGGAGGGGAAGCAGACCCAGGGGACTGGTTCAGGACCTGATAGGGACGGGTCTTAAGGTAGTGGCGATAGGGCTGTGATTTAGCAAATGGAAGATAAGACTTCCTGGAACGGAGCTTCCCCTGGTGGTCCAGTGGGTAAGGACACCGCCTTGCAGTGCAAGGGGCGCCGGTTCGATCCCTGGCCTGGGAAGATCCCACGTGCTGCAGAGCGGCTGGACCAATGTGTCCAATCACCGAGCCGGAGCTCTGGAGCGTGTGCGCCCAGAGCCGGCACTCTGCAGTGACAGAGGCCACCGCGATGGGAGGCCCATAGGAGCCAAAAGAACAAAGACGGATGAAAATAGAGAAATGAAAGACCAATAGAGGTGGCGCGCCCACTCCCCTTCCTCCCCAACCTGACCCCCGCCCAAAATAAATAAATAAATCTTTAAAAAAAAAAGACTTCCTGGGACAATCAGCTCTGCATCCCAGCATGCTTCTGGTTGCCTGGGCAACTCAACAGGTTCAACCCCTTTTCCAGGCATCGCTGTCTGCTCAGGCAGGAGGTGACATGAGCCCTGAGGGTGTGCAGGTCTTCAGCATGCAGGGAGCTCAGCGCCCAGGATGCCCCTGACCCCCTTGCCGGGTTTGCTGACCGCGGCTGTCATCTAGCTACCTGCACGGTCATGAGATCGTGTCCAGCCAGCCGCCCATCCTCCCATCCATCCATTCATTCAGTAAGCAGTCACTGAGTGCTGTGTGCCTGGCTCCTGCTGGCCTCTTTAGGCAGGTACATGCGTCCTCAGCCCTCCCGGTCAAACAGGAACACCTCTTTGGGTCCAGAGGTAACTGGGCAAGCCTGGAGGTCAGGAAAGCCATAGATTTTCTACAGGCACGGGTGTGAGTCCATTTAGAAGACATTCTCAACATCTGTACACTGCAAGCCTGCCTACCAGCCTCGGCCAGGCTCTTCTTATCTATATGTAATTTGCATAAACACAATAACATTTGGCACACTGTAATCTTTTTTTCTTTCCTCTAACACTACACAGGGGCTTCCCAGGTGCTAGTGCTTAAGAACCTGCCTGCCTGTGCAGGAGACGTAAGAGACATGAGTGCGATCCCTGGGTCAGGAAAAGCTCATGGAGGAGGGCATGGCAGCCCACTCCAGCATTCTTGCCTAGAGAATTCCCATGAACAGAGGAGCCCAGTAGGTTCCAGTTCATTGGGTCACAAGAGTTTGGCACAACTGAGGTGACTCTGCATGCACGCAATGCCCCCTGACGGACCTCTTCCCACATGAACACATACTGATTCTTTCCACCCTTTTTAACAGCCTTACAGTATTCATTGTAAAGATGTGCATTGGTTTGTCTAGCCAACTCCCTCCTGATTTATGCTTAAGGTTGTGCAGTTTTCTGGCTAATTCATGAATTATTTCTGTTTCCTCTGTGGTCATCTTTACCTGTTCGCTTCATTTGGTCTCTGTCATGTTGGACCCTGTTCTCAGATGCTTAGGTATCAATTCATAGTTGAGAGCGGGTTCCCAGACACCCCATTGTTTGATGTAAGGTCGGGGGCAGGGCTTTTCTTCATGAGGCATGGGGAGGAGCTGGCCCTCTAACTGGAGTCTTCCAGGGGAGAGGGTCTTATCTGCTAGGTCCATCACACACTACCACAGACTATGGGGCTTACGCAGCAGAAATGTATTCAGTCACGTCTTGGCTGGACGTCCAAGATCAAGGTATGGACTGATAGGGTTGCTTTCTTCTGAGGTCTCACTCCTTGACTTCCAGATAGCCGTCTTCTCCCTGTGTCTCTTTTTTAACAGTATTATGTATTCATTAATTTGGCTGTGTCGGGTCTTCATGGAGGCCTGGCAGATCTTTTCACTGTGGATGCTTCGCTGTGGCACACAGTCTTCAGCTTTAGCACGTCCAGGATTGAACCCAGGCGCCCCGTACCAGGGGAGCTGAGTGTTAGCCACTGGACCACCAAGGAAGTCCCCACGCTGTGTCTTCGTTGGTCTCTATCCGATGTCTGAATTCTTCTTATAAAGGACACCAGTCACCTTGGATTAGAACGCACCCTCGTGGCCTCATTTTAACTTCCCTGCTCTTTAAAGACCCTGTCATCGGTTGCATCCTGAGGGTTAGGCCCTTAACATATGAATTTGGGGAGGACACAACCTCACATAACAGAGAGACTTGGCAGACTCCCACCCGAGGGGGACGGCCCCTGTGTCAGCCGTCAGTTCCTCTGCTTCAGAGCTGCCCTGCGCCCCTCCCGGCCTCGGGCCCTTGGCAGTTTCATCAGAGGGGAAATCTTCCGTCTCCTGCTCGGCAGGGTCGGGGTGAGGTTGGTGGTTAGGGGACCGTTTGCTGGGCTACTGGGCTTTCAAGCCCACATGCCAGCCCCGGCGGCTAGGCTGCTCCAAATCGTGAGCCTCTCCGGGTTCCGGGAGGCAGACCCGCCCTCCACACGCAGCCCTGCAAGCTCGGCTGAGCGTCTCCTGCAGTCTCCTACCGCCCTCCGTCCACATTCTGACTTGCAAAAATGTGTCAGAATCTGTCGCCTGCTGCTGTCCCCCCGCAGGTCTCTGCTCCCACGGGGCCTCTGTCTGCGTCATTCCTTGGCTGTCATTACGCTGGACTCCTGGGAAGAAGATGAGAGACGTGGATATGTTCAATCCTCGGTGTCCACCCAGAAGCTGCCTGGCCTAGAGTTGCGGGGGCGGAGGGGGGCAGAAGCAGAGCCGGCTCAGCTTGCAGGCCCTGCCAGGCCTGGGGGGTGGGCGGCGACCGCTGCTGCAGGAAGGAGGACCCCTTCCAGGGCCCGAGAGTGGGCTCTCGCCTAAGGCTCAGAAATGAATCGAGGAAGGAGAGGCACGCGTTGACAAAGCAAGAGACTTTATCGGGAAGGGGCGCCTGGGTGGAGAGCAGGAGGAAAGGCCACCTGGGGCAGCGCTCTGCCGAGGGGCTGGCAGTCTCGGGTTTCATGGTGACGGGATTCGTGTCCGGTTGACTCCGGCCAATCATTCCGACTCGGGGTCCTTCCTGACGGCGCACGCCTTGCGGAGCCAGGATGGATGCCAGCAAGGAGGATTCCGGGTGGCCGGTCGGACATAGGTACTAGCATCTCCTCTTGACCTTCCCCACATTCTTCTGGTTGTTGGTGGCTTGTTAGTTCCGTGTTCCTCACCAGGACCTGCTATTGTTACGTGACTCTGCAGATGAGTACCGCGGTGCCTGGCCAGGGTGGGTGGTTTGGTTCAGTGGTTCCTGGGGCGTGGCGCTGGGCTAAGACCGAGGCTGTGGGTGGGGTCTGTGGAGCTGCCCTTTGAACCCCGAATCGCTGTGGCCACTCGAGAAGGGAAGGAGGTTCCCGAGTCTTGCTCTGCCTGGGCGCGGGGGAGGGGGCGCTCTAGACCCCAGGCCTGGTTCCCACGGCCTGGAACCGCCTCGCCTACCAGTCCCTTCTCCCCAGGTGATGTCAGAGGGGTGACACTGTAGAGCCAGAGCTAGGGCGGGCGTCTGACGCCTCCAAAATAATACATGTTTTCCAAACTGTTGCTGAAGCTGCTAAAATGTTTTCTAAAACCGTTTACACTTCCCTTGATGTAAGGCAAGCACCTTCTGCCGGCTGAGCAGTGTGGGTCGGGAGGCCGGGGCCCGAGATTGGAGAAGCCAGATCAGAGCATGGACTGCCCCAGCGTGTGAGGACAGGCTTGGAGGGGGACCCAGGCCGGGGTAGGGGGTGCTGCTGTGTCTGTGAGGGCAGGCAGGAAGGGGTTGCGCAGAGCTGCAAGGTGATCCCTGGTGAGAGTCGTCTGTGTTTGGTCCTGGGTGAATTTTTCCTTCCGAGGTCTCTCTGTGTCCTTTGGCGGGGGTGAGTGTTTAATCTTTTTTTTTTTTTTTAATTTATTTATCTTTTTTTGGGCGGGGGTCGGGTTGGGGAGGGAGGGGGACAGGCGGGCCACTTCCATTGGTCTTTCATTTCTCTATTTTTCATCCGTCTTTGTTCTTTGGCTCCTGTGGGCCTCCCATCGCAGCGGCCCCTCTCACTGCAGAGCACCGGCTCTGGGCGCATGTGCTCCAGAGCTCCTGCTCGATAGTCGGACACATCAGTCCAGCCGCTCCGACGTGGGATCTTCCCAGGCCAGGGATCAAACCAGCACCCCTTGCACTGCAAGGCGGTGTCCTTACCCACTGGACCACCAGGGGAAGCCCGTGAGTGTTTAATCTGAGGAGACACCCCTTACTTCTGGCTTCTGTTCTGCAAAGCCTGAACGCATGGAGGAATTGTTCTAAGGAAAAGGGATGGGGGTCTTTTGTTAATTAAAATTTTTATTGGTTGATGTATGCTGTGTCAGGTCTTAGCTGCAGCACTTGGGGGTCTTCTTTGCGTCATGTGGGAGCTGGCGTTGTGGCGCGCAGACTCAGACGTTGAAGCTCCCAGGCTTTGTTGGTCCTCGGCGGGTAGGATCGTAGTTCCTTGACCTGGCATTGAACCTGGATTGCAAGATGGACCCTTAACCACTGGACTACCAGGGTAGCCCTGCAGCCGGGGGAGAGGTGGAGAAAGATATGAAGCAGATTCAATGTCCAAAGCTAAGAGGAACGGAGTTTCCCCAAAGCGAGGGAGAGAGAGGGGTTTGAGGGTCCCTGGGTAGTGGGTGACAGACTGCAGGAGAGGGGAGGACTGTGAGGAGACACGGAGAGACTGAACAGGGTTGGAGGGTTGGACCTCCCCCTCCTTGCAATGATCACAGAGAACCAAAGGCAGGGGGCCTTCCCAGACACCCCAGACCATCTAGGCCTGGGGGCTTCTCAGGGTCCTCGAGAGGAAGAGAGGGGGCCAACATGGCTGAGCCTGAGCTTCCACTCAACAGAATAATGCCTGAAATTTGCTTTAGTATTTTTTGTATTATTTATTTATGAGGTATTTGGCTGTGTTAGGTCTTAATGGCAGCCCGGGGGTCTTCCTGGTGTTATGAAGGCTCTTTCTTGGTGACACACGATCTCTGATTGTGGCGTCCAGGTTTATTTACTCTGCGGCATGTGGGATCTTAATTTCCCAACCAGGAATCGAACCCTTGTCCCCTGCATTGCAAGGTGGATTCTTTACGCACTGGGCCACCAGGGGAGTCCCTGAGGCAGTTTACTGTAGTTTTAGGAAATAAAGAAACATGTGCAGCGGGGCCAGAACCGTTCACGGCAAGCTGGGTTTTACACCGCCCATGACCATCTCCTGAAAACCAGCCAGAGAGGCCGCCGGCCCGCGTCGTGAGAGCCGCTGACACTCAGTGTGTCAGCCGCTGGGTGACAGGGGAAGGCACAGGACCACAGGGAGACCCCTGGGCTTGGGTTTCCCCTCCCTGGGAGCTTCGGCACTGTTTTCTCCACGGGCAGCGCTCGGGAGGCGGGCAGGCCTGCCGTCCGTAGGGGTAGCTTCTCCCGCGGAGTCTGGGAGTTAGCCCTCTGAGCGGTGAAAACTCCCGGCTAGATCCTCCTGACCAGAGACCAGCCTGACAGAGGAGGGAGACGACCCAGGTCCCTGGCGCCTTGGGGGGGGCCGAGGAGTAGCTGTGTGGGTCCTGTGGTCCATACACGTGTACACACAGAGAGAACACATCACAGACACATAACACATAGCTACAATCACATAGATGCCATATCACACACACACACACCAGCCCAGCCCAGGAGCTGGGCCAGAAAAAGCCCACAGCGCGTTTGGCCGTGCCTGTCGGTGCTGTGCCCTGGCTCAGCCTGGACACATGGAAGAATGGTGCTTGGACTCAGGCCAAATCAGGGTGGCCCACGCTTGGTCTCCCTAGACGTGTTTTGCCTGTCCTCGGCCTGTGCCTATGGCCCTCCCCAGGCTCAAAGTCGTTTGTCCCAGATGTGATGGGTGTGTAGCGGCAGGAAACCCAGAGTCCACATAACCATAAATGGAAACTGTGTGGAGGGTGATAGAGCTCAGTGGAAACATTACTGGTCCCTGGGGACCCTTTCTGGGAGCCCTATGACCAGCCCCTGGAGCCCAGGTGCAAAGTGCCTAGAGCCCCTGTTGGCTTTCGAGGTGCACATTTGCCTTTCAACCAGCAGAGGGCGCCCTGAGTCAGCGCACGACGGTCTAGGCTCCCCTCAGTCCCCTGTCCTCTGTCCCCAGAGACAGGGCACCCCCAGGACAGGCCCCAGGTCTGTTCCTGCCTCTGCCCACCTCCAGGCCCCAGGGAGTCCCTGAGGCAGTTTACTGTAGTTTTAGGAAATAAAGAAACATGTGCAGCGGGGCCAGAACCGTTCACGGCAAGCTGGGTTTTACACCGCCCATGACCATCTCCTGAAAACCAGCCAGAGAGGCCGCCGGCCCGCGTCGTGAGAGCCGCTGACACTCAGTGTGTCAGCCGCTGGGTGACAGGGGAAGGCACAGGACCACAGGGAGACCCCTGGGCTTGGGTTTCCCCTCCCTGGGAGCTTCGGCACTGTTTTCTCCACGGGCAGCGCTCGGGAGGCGGGCAGGCCTGCCGTCCGTAGGGGTAGCTTCTCCCGCGGAGTCTGGGAGTTAGCCCTCTGAGCGGTGAAAACTCCCGGCTAGATCCTCCTGACCAGAGACCAGCCTGACAGAGGAGGGAGACGACCCAGGTCCCTGGCGCCTTGGGGGGGGCCGAGGAGTAGCTGTGTGGGTCCTGTGGTCCATACACGTGTACACACAGAGAGAACACATCACAGACACATAACACATAGCTACAATCACATAGATGCCATATCACACACACACACACCAGCCCAGCCCAGGAGCTGGGCCAGAAAAAGCCCACAGCGCGTTTGGCCGTGCCTGTCGGTGCTGTGCCCTGGCTCAGCCTGGACACATGGAAGAATGGTGCTTGGACTCAGGCCAAATCAGGGTGGCCCACGCTTGGTCTCCCTAGACGTGTTTTGCCTGTCCTCGGCCTGTGCCTATGGCCCTCCCCAGGCTCAAAGTCGTTTGTCCCAGATGTGATGGGTGTGTAGCGGCAGGAAACCCAGAGTCCACATAACCATAAATGGAAACTGTGTGGAGGGTGATAGAGCTCAGTGGAAACATTACTGGTCCCTGGGGACCCTTTCTGGGAGCCCTATGACCAGCCCC
Source organism: Tragulus kanchil (assembly GCA_022376925.1). Classification (NCBI taxonomy): domain Eukaryota; kingdom Metazoa; phylum Chordata; class Mammalia; order Artiodactyla; family Tragulidae; genus Tragulus; species Tragulus kanchil. Next base: position 115,015,566 of record JAIOJX010000031.1, read on the forward strand.
TGGAGCCCAGGTGCAAAGTGCCTAGAGCCCCTGTTGGCTTTCGAGGTGCACATTTGCCTTTCAACCAGCAGAGGGCGCCCTGAGTCAGCGCACGACGGTCTAGGCTCCCCTCAGTCCCCTGTCCTCTGTCCCCAGAGACAGGGCACCCCCAGGACAGGCCCCAGGTCTGTTCCTGCCTCTGCCCACCTCCAGGCACCTTCTTCGCTCTCATCATCACAGTGGGTGCGGGACCTAGCACGTGCTAGGGGCTTAATAGCTGTCTGTTGAATGGGCAGAATGGATAGATGGACAGATGAAGGAAGAAGGAAGGACTTATGGACAGACAGACAGATGGTGGGTGGGTAGACAAATGAGTAGGTAGGTAGGTGGATGAACAAACAACTGGATAGACAGACGGACATATCAACCGTTGGCTGCATAGGTGGGTTGGCAGCTTGGTGGGTGGATAGAAGAATGGATGGTCAGACGGACTGATGGGTGAATGGACAGGTAAATGTACTATAAGAAGGAGCTCAGGGGGCTTCCCTGGTGGTCTGGTGGGTGGAGAGTCTGCCTTGCAGTGCAGGGAGCGCTGGTTCAAACCCTAGCCCGGGAGTATCCCATGTGCTGCGCAGCGGCTGTGCTGGTGTGTCCAGTTGCGAGCTGGCGCTCTGGAGCACGTGCGCCCAGAGCTGGTGCTCTGCAGCAAGAGAGGCCACTGCGATGGGAGCCCCCACACGGGCCGAAGAGTAGAGATGGATGAAAACAAATGATGACGTAGAGGCATGTAGATATAGATGTAGATAGATAGATTGATTGATATAAAGAAGGAACTCAGAGGGAGATCAGTAAAGGCTAGCTGATAAGCTGAGGCTGTAGTCCTCTCTGTGGACTAGATTCTCTCAGGAAATATTTCCAGCATCCCCGGGAACAAGGTGCAAGTGCTGATATCCTTAAAGTCAGTGGCTCCTGTGGTCTTGGCCTCGAGTTTCCCTCTGATCTCTGGTTCCACCCCTTCCCCTCTCCAACCTGGGCTGGATATTCACGACTGGGATACAAACCTGAAGGGGCATGACTGCCAAGATGCAATTCCTAGAAAGAAAAACAACTGTTTCCCAGCCAGCGTGACCACTGGCCCAGCACCCGCCCCTCCTCACCCTACGCAGCCCGTTCCTCCCCCCACGCGCCACCCACCCCCCACCCCGCCTGCTCTTCCTGCTCTTTAGCTGGTCCCGGCTCCGGCTCCGGCTCCGGCTGTGGGCTGCCGGTAGGAGTGCAGTAAGTGGATCAATAACGTGTCAGCCCTTTGCCAGGAGCAAGCGGCATCAGTCAAGTGCTGAGTGACAGCTAATCATTTTTCACCTGGTGTTCACCCTTCCCTAGATCCACGGCTCTGCTCCGAGACCTGCTGGAGGCCAGGAGGGGGTGTGCCCGTCCCCCGCAGGCCGAGGGTGCTCCCTCGGGTCACGTCGCCCCTCCCAGCCTGCAGCCCCACTGAGCCTGTGGCTTAGTGAGGACGTGACACGCCCTGGGCTTGTGAGCACACGGGGGCCTGTGAGTGTGAGCAGATCTGTGTGTGTGAGCAGTGGGTGAGTGCCTGGCCTTTGGGGTGTGCATGAGGGCTCGTCTGTGAGTGTGTGTGTGAGACTCGGAATGTATTTGAGCATGGGCGTGTCCGCGTGCCTGTCTCTGTGTGGGTCCGTGCACAGGCGTGTAGAAGCCCGTGTCTGTGAGTGTGTGTGCACGGGTGTGTCTACAGGCCGCGCGCCCGTGTGCATCATCAGGGTGCAGCTGTAACGCCCGAGGCTGGAGGCCCCTCGCGAACCCTCAGCCGGACGCGGGTGCCTGCGGGATGCCCTGCCCTGGACCGTGTCACTCCGGAAGGGAGACGTGGTGGCTGGCGCTCTCTCGCCCATTGTCCCTTTCCTGCCGGAGGAGGCCGGCGCCAGAGAGAGGCAGGCGTCTCTCGGGAGGAGGGTCCTGGGCTGACAAGCGTCTCCTTTGAAAGGGCCAGCGTCAGGTAGGGCTGCACTCAGGTGCTACCCTAGTCGTCCGCAGCCAGCGTCATCCTGCATCACCCATGGGTGTAGCGCCCAGGTGGCCTCTCCCCAGGGGGTGGCCCTGGCATCTCCAGGCCTCCCTGGTCACCCTAGCTTTGTCACCTGATCCTTCTCGAGCCAGTGCCTGGAGCTGGGGATGGACTAAGCCGGTTGGTCCAGCTGGATCACAGGCCCCTCCTGGCGGGTGAGTGGTGTCACCCTACCCAGATGCAGGCACAGAGAGTCAGGCAGGGTGAAGCGGGGGCTGGTGGGACAGGAACAGGGAGGCTGGGGGGGGCAGGCTGTGGGCACTGCTCTCCCTGGCGTAGATCTGATGACCCAGGCAGAAACAGGTGCAGCCTAAAGGGCCCTGGCACTGCCCCCAGGTGCCCCAGGCCCTGGGTGAAGGCCGCTGCTCTGGATTCAGGCTTCCCTTGGCCCTGCTGTTGGCCAGGCTCCACGGGTCACCAGCCCCCCGGGCCCTGACTCGTGCCCGTGAAACCCAGCCCCTCACCCAGGCTCCCTGGCCTCCCAGGTCTGGCAGTCTTCTGCTCTGTTGCCTACCGGCTTTCTGATGAACCCTGACTCACAAGTGGTATCCGCACCCCGGTGGGGGGCCCTTAACCCCAAGCAGCCTCTCAGAAAAACGGGGAGGTCCTGGGCCAGCCCCTCCCCGCCGCGGGGTCAGGTAAAACATGTGGGGTCTCCTCCTTCCCAGGGGCTCTCGCGTCCCTGATGGAGACAGCCAGGGTCCCCAGGGGCAGAGCCGGAGGAGCTGCAGGCAGCGCTCTGCGTGAGGCTGCCGGGCTGCTCGGAGCAGGCAGGCAGCTCTTCCAAGTGTCCATGAATAATTGAAGACGCCTTAAAATGTGCGTCTGCAGCCTGGAGGGCGCCCCTCCCCCACTGCGTGCAGGCGCAGGCCCAGACTGTGTGGCTAGAGGGACCGCCTGCGGAGGTGACCGGCCTGCCCCTCCTGAGCCGCCGCCCCAGGCCAGCCTCCTTCCCACCCCCCCTCCTCAGGGCGGGGGAGGGTCTGCTCAGGGCCAGCCCCACCTGCCAGCACGGCAAAGCAGGAAGGGCCAGTTGCCCAGAGAGGCCGCTTTGGGGCGGAACAGGAGTAGAGGGACCCGGGACATCCCCAGCAGCTCCTCCTCGCAACAGCTGTTCCAGGGGACCCAGAGGAAGGGGCCGCGCCTGGGCAACACCAGTTAGGGGCCAGGCTGGAGCCGAGCCAGCCTGCAGCTTTTCCAAGACAGGTCCCCGGAGCGGGGAGCCGGCAGGTGATAGAAAGACAGGGCGGGTGGTGGCTGCCCAGCTGTGGGAAGCCACCCAGCTCAGCTGTGCGTGTGATGAGCTGCGGGGGGCGGGGGCGGCAGACGTGACAAGGACGATGAGCGTCTGTGTGCAGGTGTGTCGTACGATGCGATGTGTTGGGCTGAGTGGTCGGAGTCACACCTGGGTCTCCCGGGCTATGGTTGTGCCCGTCACAGAGCCTTGGTCAGGGCAGGGGATTCCTGAGCCTGGACGGGCATCTCCCTTTGGCTGCAGGCTCGTCTCACACCACAGTCCCAGGGCATCCCGTCCTGCAGCGCATCTGCTGGCCGATCTCAGGCCCCTCCCTTATTCTGAGCTAAGCCTGAAGTCCTAACCCTTCAAACGTGCAATTTTCAGTAATGAAATTTGTGAAAGGTGAAAATTAAACACCAGCAGCCACATTTCTTGGTCACGGCGCCAGCCTGGGCACCTGCTGGTCCTGGAGACAGCGCCTGCTCTGCTCTGACCTCCTCTCGGTAGCAGAAAGGGATGACTCCTCCTTCCTCCCCTTCCTCGCATGTTCCGAATGTCACACAGGCGGGAGGCAGAGTTTCTCCTGGGGCTCTTCCTTCCCTCCTGCAACCTCCCACCGGTCCTCACCTGGGACTCCAGGGGTCTCTGGAGAGAGACATGAGCAGGGAAGGGGATGGGGGGAGGGGGCTCGGGAGAGCCAGGCTGGGGCATCCAGCCACTGGGGACCTTCAGGCCTGGCCCCAGCCTCCCCGTCTCCTTGTGTCCCCTCGTCCCACCATGGTACATACTTTGGGGAGCTCGGGTTGGGGTGGACTAGGTGGGGCCGAGGCTTGGCTGGACTTGCCACTTGGGACGCTTGGAGGGGGGTCCCTCGGAGCTCTCGCCTGCCCCCACCAGCCCAGAGAGGAGCCGCCAGAATGGGGCAGGAAGGTCATTGCTCATGGGGGTGGGAGCACCCTAGACCTGAAAGAGGGTGGTCAGCTGGGGACTGGAATTGACCTGGCTCTGTCCTGAGGCCTTTGTGCACCTGGACAGAGAGCCCTTGGGCCACTGGTCTCTTGAGAGGACCGTGCTGTCCCTGGAGTGGGAGGTGTGGGTAGGGCAGGGGACAGAGCCGGGTCACATGGGCCTGGCTACCCTGGGCACTGGGCCACTTAAATATGAGGCGTCAGCCTAGGGGCAGCAGCAGGGTCTTGGGCCCTGGCGTAACCTCTTCCTGGGTCCCCAGAGCAGAGAGACCACCAACTCCTTCCTTGTCCCTCCATCGCAGTGCCCACTTGGCCCGGGTGACTCTGGGTTTGCGTCTTCACCACAGCTGCCACACCACGAGAGAGGGGCTCCCCTCGCAAGGGGCGAGGGAGATGTGGGCTGAATCTTGTGAGCAAGGGGCGCCGAGGAAAACATGGCCGCGGACCGCATTCAGGCCTCCTCAGCACCGCTCCCTGCCCCCACCCCTCCCACCAGAGCCGGCCTGGCCACACTCCCCGTTGCTCCTGACCTGCCGGGTCCCCCTCCCAGCACACGTATGCCTGGAATGATGCGCTTTGTCCAGAATCGCCGGAGCTGTTGACACCGTGTGTCCGGCTCCCCAGATGCGCCCAAGTCATGGTGTTCCCACGCCCCTGCCCTGTGGCTCCGAGGCTGAGCCTAGGTTCCTGCCAGAGGGGAGACTCACTACTGTGGTCATCCCCTCCTGGAAGTCCTCCATCTGCAGAGCTTGGGATGGAAAGGCAGGGCTGGACCACGGTCCCACGCTAACCCAGGAGGCTCCCACGGCACCACCTGAGGACGGGGCAGGGAGAGGAGCAAGCCTGTGGGCAGGTGCGTCCATGCACACAAGAGTCTGGGCGTGTGTGTGTGCCACGCAGCCCCGGAGCGGACCTCAGGGGAGCCGAGAGTCTGTGGCAGGCGGGCTCCCGCTCCCAGCCTGAGGAGCCGCGCCGGGGCGGGGGCTGGCTGCCACGTGCTGGGGGTCGTGCATCTCGTCTCATCTGGCTTCTTTGGTAATCGGCTCTGTGAGTCGACTCCGAGTTCATGTTGTGAAGCTGGCCATTTGCTCCTGTTTCCTGCATGCCCCCCGGGAGGAGGCGCACATGTTAAATATTTGTGGGTTTGCTGCGTTAGGTTTTAAAGTTCAGCGGTAATTACTGTGACCAGGTGCCGGGTGACTCTGCTCCCTGGAGACGCCTCCTGCTGTCGCGGGCTGGTGGCTGCGCGCCAGGCCCGCCGCTGTGTGCACAAACCTCCGTGGCTCCCCTGTTCCTTCCCTTCCAGGGGCCCACTGCCCTGGCCCCACTGCCTAGCGGAGCCCTGACCCCAGCCAGGCTCTGCCACCTGTGCTGGGTCACGCAGGGGTGGGTCCCCAGAGGGTCAAGGGCCAGGCTGTGGGCAGCGAGCGCCAGCAGGGGCCTGCTGGGAGCAGAGCCTGGGGGCTCCAGCCAGCCTGAGCTTCACGGCAGGTTCACAGCACCCCCTTCAGCAGGCCACACACATTCTGGCAGACCCTTATTTCCACAATATATTTTAATCGTTTAGTTCTAGACACACACATGTCCCACCAGCCCACCTCATGCCCAACTACTTAGCTACTTTCAGGTAAATTCAGTCCAATCCATGACTTCCTGGACAAATTTGGAATAATCAACACACACCCCCATTCAGAATCCTCTCCCGGCTTCAGCCCCGCGAGCGGCTGATGTCTGTGTCCTCCAGCCAGTCTCATGCAGCTGCTGCTGTGGCAGTGGCTCCCGTCCGGGGGTGGGAGTGCCCCTCAGCTTCCTGGGTAGCATCTGCTTCTTCTCCTGGCTTTTCCCAGGACTTCACCTCACAGCCCTCTGTAATGGATGTGCTCCAGGGCAGCTGCTAGATCCAAAGAAGAGGGGTGGAGAAGTAGTGCCAGCCGGTGCCAGGTGAAGAAGGCTGGCCCTCACATACCCAGGCCCCAGGGTCCACAGCAGTCTCAAAACCGCATGTCCCTAATACTTGGGTTTGGTTCATTCCGGGGGGTGTGTGTGTGCCACGCAGCCCGGAGCGGACCTCAGGGGAGCCGAGTCTGTGGCAGGCGGGCTCCCGCTCCCAGCCTGAGGAGCCGCGCCGGGGCGGGGGCTGGCTGCCACGTGCTGGGGGTCGTGCATCTCGTCTCATCTGGCTTCTTTGGTAATCGGCTCTGTGAGTCGACTCCGAGTTCATGTTGTGAAGCTGGCCATTTGCTCCTGTTTCCTGCATGCCCCCCGGGAGGAGGCGCACATGTTAAATATTTGTGGGTTTGCTGCGTTAGGTTTTAAAGTTCAGCGGTAATTACTGTGACCAGGTGCCGGGTGACTCTGCTCCCTGGAGACGCCTCCTGCTGTCGCGGGCTGGTGGCTGCGCGCCAGGCCCGCCGCTGTGTGCACAAACCTCCGTGGCTCCCCTGTTCCTTCCCTTCCAGGGGCCCACTGCCCTGGCCCCACTGCCTAGCGGAGCCCTGACCCCAGCCAGGCTCTGCCACCTGTGCTGGGTCACGCAGGGGTGGGTCCCCAGAGGGTCAAGGGCCAGGCTGTGGGCAGCGAGCGCCAGCAGGGGCCTGCTGGGAGCAGAGCCTGGGGGCTCCAGCCAGCCTGAGCTTCACGGCAGGTTCACAGCACCCCCTTCAGCAGGCCACACACATTCTGGCAGACCCTTATTTCCACAATATATTTTAATCGTTTAGTTCTAGACACACACATGTCCCACCAGCCCACCTCATGCCCAACTACTTAGCTACTTTCAGGTAAATTCAGTCCAATCCATGACTTCCTGGACAAATTTGGAATAATCAACACACACCCCCATTCAGAATCCTCTCCCGGCTTCAGCCCCGCGAGCGGCTGATGTCTGTGTCCTCCAGCCAGTCTCATGCAGCTGCTGCTGTGGCAGTGGCTCCCGTCCGGGGGTGGGAGTGCCCCTCAGCTTCCTGGGTAGCATCTGCTTCTTCTCCTGGCTTTTCCCAGGACTTCACCTCACAGCCCTCTGTAATGGATGTGCTCCAGGGCAGCTGCTAGATCCAAAGAAGAGGGGTGGAGAAGTAGTGCCAGCCGGTGCCAGGTGAAGAAGGCTGGCCCTCACATACCCAGGCCCCAGGGTCCACAGCAGTCTCAGGAGAGAGCTTCCAGCATGTCCCCTAATACTTGGGTTTGGTTCATTCCGCTTTCTAGGCTCTCTCCTGGCCATGTGGAGACTGGCTGCAGGTACCCAGATACATACCTGTCCTAGAAAGAGAGGCGTGGGGAAGCCCAGCGCAGGGGTGGGGCGGGGGAGGCAGACCCTCCCTGGGAGGCTGCGTACTGGAGACAAGAGGAGCTTCCCCCACTCCCAGGGAAAGAAGGTATTCTAAGGCAGGCTTGCCCCCTTGAGGGAGCCTTGGGCCTCCGGATGAAGGCAAGCTCACACATCCATGGTGTCGGCTGCTCCAGTCCTACCCTCTGTGGGCCACATCTTGTCCTCTGGGAGGGGCTGAGAGCAGCAGGAAGAGCATCTGACCAGGAACCGACAAGGCACAGGAGCTGCTCTGCCAGCATCTGGCAGGAGTGAGACGCAGGGGAGAGGGGCAGCCCAGTCTTGTTTTGCACCAGAATTGCACTGCCTTTGGGGCCTTCCCAAGAGCTCCAGGCCTCAGTTACCAGTGGAACTTGGAGGGAAATCCCGTGGAAGCTCAGAGGGAAACAGGCCATCGTCAGGGTGCAGCAGGGGCGGCCGTCTCATCTGAAGGTCTGACTGAGGGCGGATCTGTTTCGGAGCTCAGCCAGATGGCTGTGGGCAGGAGTCATTCCTTCCAGGCCTGAGAACTCGCTCAGTTCCTTGCTGTGAGGCACTTCTCCATAGGACGGCTCACAACTTGGGAGCTGGCTTCTTTCAGGACGAAGAAGCGGGACAGGGCTGACCCGATGGGCCGTCACTGTGCCTCTGTACATTACCCTCAGAAGTGACATCCATCCCATGCGCTGGATCCTGTGTGTTGTGTGTTAGAGGCTGGTCTCCCACATTAGGGGAAAGGGGGTCACAAGGCAAGTTACCAGGCAGGGGTGCCCTTGGGTACCAGCTTGGAGTGGCCTGCCGAAGGTGGGAGATGGTGGAGGTGCTTTTGAAGGGAAATGACATGTTCTGATTTACACGGTCAAGGGTCCTGGCTGCTGTGTGCGGGAGCAGGTGGCATGGGGCAAGGATGAAGTGGGAAAAGACTCCCCTTCTCTTGAGACTAGTCTCCCTATTTGTGAATTGGGTGTGAGGCTCATAATAGAGCCTTCCTCTCGGGTCTCTGTGAGAATTAAATAAGGTAACCTGGGGGCTGAGCTCAGCCTGGAGCTACAGTCTCGTCATCTTTTACATTCGGATGTATTTTTGCCGGTCTGCTTCCCAGGATCTGGCATTTACTGCTGTTTCCTTTGTTGTCAAACCCAAGTTTGTGTACCTGACACGCAGTGAAGCCAAACAAACCGAATCATTGGTTTAGAGCAGAGAAAGATTTCTCTTAATTGAGAGAATACCAACCAAAACGATGGGAGACATAGGCTTGTCTGAAATCCATTCTCCTGACTGGCTGGGACATACGTTGTTTTTCATTTAGTGGTGGCAAGGTGCAGCCTGTGGGATCGCTGTGGGACCTGGTTTCCTGACCAGGCATGGGAGCCACGGCCCCTGCATTGGGAGCGAGGAGGCTTAACCCCTGGACGACCAGCAAAGCCCGGCCTTGCGGATTTTAAAGCTAACATTTGGGGTGAGAGCTGCAGGGGGTGGCGTGTGGGGGATGAGTTTCTTCTGATTGGTTGGTAGTGTTTCAGGAATCTTAATCATTAACCTCTGGCTCCAGGCAGTCTGGGGCCCACACTTGTCCTCAGCACGCAGCCTCCCTCCTGGATGGGACGGAGTCCTAGTTTCCATAGAACAGGCTCATCTCCTTTGAGGAGGAACGAGGACCCTGTTTTGTTGCTGAACTGTGGTCTCCTGACTGTTCTTCCTTTGTTTCTGCCTTCCCTCATTTCCCTAATTAGTCACTGTTTGAATCTGCTCTTTGAAACCCAGGGAAGCCCGTGGAGACTAAAGCCTTTCTTCTACAAGCCTGAAACAGGGGACACAGAAAGGCGTCTGTACCCAGGAGGGCCCTGCGTTATAAAGGGGGCACATAGAGCAGGTCCAGGAGGGTCCCCAACCCAGAGCTTCCACGTCCTTCCCTGGGGATCAGGCTCATCACCCCTCTGCCCAGGTTGTGTTTAACCAGGAGCTCCCCGGAGCCTCAGCATCCAGAGTTTTTATTGAGCTTTCCGAATGGAGGCAAGATCACTTAATCATTGACCAAAGGAGGGAACCCATGCCCCTTCCATCAGGGGCAGAAAGTGCCAGTCTTCCGAGAATCAGATGGTTGACCCTTCCAGGGATCAGCTCCCATCCGGAAGCCCTCAAGAGGCCCAGCAAGTGTCCCCTCGTTAGCATAACAAAGACCCTTACCACTCAGGAAATTCCAGGGGGTTTTCTAAGCTCTGTGAGAGGACTCTGAGGACAAAGGCCAGTTACGTTCTTGATTGTATCATAGCCCATTCCCAAGTGAATACATCATTGTGAAGGGCAGCTTTCAGCTTTGCTTTTGGATTCGTTTGTAGCCCCTCACTTGGTTTTCCTTTGTCAATTTCACTTTTAATTTATGCTTGTGTGCGCTCCTCAGCTCTCTCTGCTCAAAGGGGAGCATGATTGATCAATCAGCCCCGGTTCTAGCTTTGGCTCCCAAAGAACACCTGGCCCAGGGGCGGCTTCCTGTGTGGGTCACGCCTCACTTCCAGCAGCCCTGATCTGGGGCCCACACCCCACACCCATAGCCTGCTGCAGAGACTTCCGCTGACGATCTTGCGGGTTCTCCAGGTCAAGGCTCCTTTCTCCATGAGCAGCAGCATCAGGGTGTGTCTGCTGGGGTGTGCCTCCACGACAGGGTGTGGGGTGCTGCCTTCGGGTGGGGTGGGGAGGATGAGGTGGGGATGGGGGGCGGGCCAGGCCAGACCCCAGGCTCCTCAATCCAAAGAATATGTCCTTCCTTTGTCACCCCAGTAATAGGAGCTCAGCGTGGGGAGGAGGGAGGGCACCTGTGCCAGGCTGGAGGGCGGCAGCAGAGTCCACTGAGAGTGGGGACCCAGCTTCCTGCCACCAGAGCCGACCCTCCCACCGTGCCTAGCACGCCTCCCTGGGCGCTCTGACTCACTCTGACTACCTTTCCTATCCAGGGGCAGGAGTTAAAGCCTTTCTTCAAATGAAACAGGGGACACAGAAAGGCGTCTGAGGGCCTTTATAAAGGGGCACATAGAGCAGGTCCAGGAGGGTCCCCAACCCAGAGCTTCCACGTCCTTCCCTGGGGATCAGGCTCATCACCCCTCTGCCCAGGTTGTGTTTAACCAGGAGCTCCCCGGAGCCTCAGCATCCAGAGTTTTTATTGAGCTTTCCGAATGGAGGCAAGATCACTTAATCATTGACCAAAGGAGGGAACCCATGCCCCTTCCATCAGGGGCAGAAAGTGCCAGTCTTCCGAGAATCAGATGGTTGACCCTTCCAGGGATCAGCTCCCATCCGGAAGCCCTCAAGAGGCCCAGCAAGTGTCCCCTCGTTAGCATAACAAAGACCCTTACCACTCAGGAAATTCCAGGGGGTTTTCTAAGCTCTGTGAGAGGACTCTGAGGACAAAGGCCAGTTACGTTCTTGATTGTATCATAGCCCATTCCCAAGTGAATACATCATTGTGAAGGGCAGCTTTCAGCTTTGCTTTTGGATTCGTTTGTAGCCCCTCACTTGGTTTTCCTTTGTCAATTTCACTTTTAATTTATGCTTGTGTGCGCTCCTCAGCTCTCTCTGCTCAAAGGGGAGCATGATTGATCAATCAGCCCCGGTTCTAGCTTTGGCTCCCAAAGAACACCTGGCCCAGGGGCGGCTTCCTGTGTGGGTCACGCCTCACTTCCAGCAGCCCTGATCTGGGGCCCACACCCCACACCCATAGCCTGCTGCAGAGACTTCCGCTGACGATCTTGCGGGTTCTCCAGGTCAAGGCTCCTTTCTCCATGAGCAGCAGCATCAGGGTGTGTCTGCTGGGGTGTGCCTCCACGACAGGGTGTGGGGTGCTGCCTTCGGGTGGGGTGGGGAGGATGAGGTGGGGATCGGGGGCGGGCCAGGCCAGACCCCAGGCTCCTCAATCCAAAGAATATGTCCTTCCTTTGTCACCCCAGTAATAGGAGCTCAGCGTGGGGAGGAGGGGAGGGCACCTGTGCCAGGCTGGAGGGGCGGCAGCAGAGTCCACTGAGAGTGGGGACCCAGCTTCCTGCCACCAGAGCCGACCCTCCCACCGTGCCTAGCACGCCTCCCTGGGCGCTCTGACTCACTCTGACTACCTTTCCTATCCAGGGGGCAGGAGAGGAAAAGTTCTGCACAGGGTGGAGTGGAGGGTGAGGTCCCAGGGGCAGTCACCAATCCTCCCCAGTTGGTCCCCAAGCAATTCCTGCACCCTGTCCAGCTGAGCAGAGGGTGAGCGGGGCCTCTGGTCCAGGGTCCTCTGTGCGGTGGTCTAGAGAAGCTAGAGCCTGTCGTCAGTTTCAGGCTGGGGATGCCCATGGCCCCAGGAGGAGGAGGAGGCAGCCTTTAAAGGCATGTGCTTGCTGGCAGGCAGCAGTGTCAGAGCTGGCTTTCCGTTAGAAAAATCCCAGCTGTTGGCAGAGACAAAGGCAATCCCTGGACGCCACCTGGCTGGGGAGAGACAGAAGAGAGGCAGGGTCAGCTTCAGGCGCCCTTCCCCGCCCACTCACCCTACTGCGGGAGCCGGGAGCCGCCTTGCTTCTCAGCAGGGGGTGAGGCGGCTCAGCCAGCCAGGGCTTCAAACACTTCACACACAGATGACGCGGACTGAGTTGGAGAAGAGAACTCACAGATTGATGGGGAAAGGCACCATGTGCGCCCCTGGCAGCATGAGAACGTGGGTGTGAGAGGGGGCAGGGCCAGCCTCCAGCTGAGCGCTGACCAATCTCCTGGTCCCCCAGCCCAAGGACAGCCTAGGCCGCCTCCCTCTCTCCCTCCCTCCCTCCCCACCCCTCTGTCTCTGTCTCTCTCTCTCTCTCTCTCTCACACACACTCGTCTCTGCGTCATAGAAAATCAGACTCTGCCCTCCACCAGCAGGATCATTCACACCTGTGAATAGAATCAATTGTCTCCTCCATGTCCTTAGTTCTTTCTCATTAAGGACTGTGTTTTTTGAAGGTATCATCCCACTACTGGGCTTCCCTGGAAACTCCGCTGGCAAAGAATCCACCTGCAATGCAGGAGACCCTGGGTGGATCCCTGGGTCAGGAAGATCCTCTGGAGGAGGGAGAGACTCCCCACTCCAGCAGTGTTGCCTGGAGAGTTCCATGGCTCGTCCATGGATCGCAAACAGTCGGACATGACGGAGTGAGTTTCACTTCACTTCATCCATGGACAAGGAGGACCGTGCCCTGCTGAGGGGTCACATGACCTCAGCCCAGCCACGCCAAGAGCTTGTGGTGACCCTGACGGCCCCCCGAGCCCCAGCCTTCGCTTAGAAGCGTCTCCAGCCTTGCTTCCCCTCAGGGGCTCTCAGCCTGGGGACAGGCCTGGAGGGCTTCTGTGTGGAGGCAGTCTCTGGAGTCTCTCCCTGTGCCTCTGCTCTACCGAGCGCCTCTTGTTGTTATTTAGTCGCTCAGTCGTGTCCAACTCTTTTCGATCCCATGAACTGTAACCCACCACACTCCTCTGTCCTTGGGATTTCTCAGGCGAAAATACCAGAATGGGTTGCCGTTTTCTTCTCCAAGGGCGCTTCCCAAACCAGAGATCGATCCCATGTCTCCTGCCTTGGCAGGCAGACTCTTGACCACGGAGCCACCAGAGAGGCCCCCACTAAGTGCCTAGCAGCAGCCCAAACTCTGTCCTTGGGCAGAATGACTTGCCTCCATTGCTGTCCCAATCAGTCATGCTTACTGCACCCAGAATTAGACCCCTGACGGGCAGGAAAGGAGGCCGGAGGGTGGATTAGAGAGAACTTCAAAGTCCAGGTGCTTTTTTGGAAACCAGCAGTGAAGCACTAGCCAGGAGCAGATTAAGCCAGGCTCAGTCCTGCCCTGGGGTCCTGCCTGCCACCCCTGGGGGGCCCTCCAGGACTCCACTCCCAGCTCCTGAGAGGACTGCCTCCCTTCATCAACGATGAGCCTGGATGTTGGGGCCGGTGGAGGCATGAGTCTAACCAGAGGCTCTCAACCCTGGACGCAGGCAGGATCGCAAGGGGCTCTCCCGAGGAGGAGGAGGTGGGGTGGGTGGTGCTCACAGGCATGTAGAAAGGCTCCCCACCTCCTCCTGGGCTAACCTGCTTCCGCTCCACTGCCTCTGGTTTGCACCTGGCTACTTCTTTACCCAGGCGTTGCATCTCCCAAGGGGGCTTCCCACATGGCGCTAGTGGTAAAGAACTCACCTGCCAATACAGGAGATGGAGGAAATGAGTTCAATCCCAGTATTCTTGCCTGAAGAGTCCCACGCACAGAGGAGCCTGGGGGACTACAGTTCATGGGGTTGCAAGAGAGTCAGACACAACGGAGGTGACTTAGCATGCATGCATGTGTCTCCAGGGAACAGGGCTTTGCTTTCACTGAAAAACCATCCCTCTGAGGACCCTTGCGAGGTGCTGCTTCAGCTCGGGCTAGATGCGTGTAGTCCATGCCCACCAGGTGACCAGGTACTTGGCAAACAAGTGAGGGGGAGTAGTTTGGGGAGTGGGACACTGTGGAGGTCCCAGGTCCTTGGAGCTGAGGAAGTGCCCTGTCCACACTCCCTCCATGTTCCTGAAAAGATGGACTAGCACCAGCAGACACACTGTCCCGCCCCCACCACCCTACCCCGCCGATCATAGAAGCCAGGGATCTGTGGCCTTGTAGGGTACAGTCCACAGCCCTGTTCCCACCATACAGGAAAGAGTGGGTGGTGGGTCACTGTCATTCAATGTCCAGGTGCAGAACCAGGGGACGTGTATTCAGAGCTGTCCCTGGCAGCGGAAATCAACTGCCTGGTGACCGGCGATAAGGGTGGCCTGGATTGGCGCTGAGACAGATGGGCGAGGCAGTTCCTTCGGGCAGGAGGGGGGTGGATTAGAGAGAACTTCAAAGTCCAGGTGCTTTTTTGGAAACCAGCAGTGAAGCACTAGCCAGGAGCAGATTAAGCCAGGCTCAGTCCTGCCCTGGGGTCCTGCCTGCCACCCCTGGGGGGCCCTCCAGGACTCCACTCCCAGCTCCTGAGAGGACTGCCTCCCTTCATCAACGATGAGCCTGGATGTTGGGGCCGGTGGAGGCATGAGTCTAACCAGAGGCTCTCAACCCTGGACGCAGGCAGGATCGCAAGGGGCTCTCCCGAGGAGGAGGAGGTGGGGTGGGTGGTGCTCACAGGCATGTAGAAAGGCTCCCCACCTCCTCCTGGGCTAACCTGCTTCCGCTCCACTGCCTCTGGTTTGCACCTGGCTACTTCTTTACCCAGGCGTTGCATCTCCCAAGGGGGCTTCCCACATGGCGCTAGTGGTAAAGAACTCACCTGCCAATACAGGAGATGGAGGAAATGAGTTCAATCCCAGTATTCTTGCCTGAAGAGTCCCACGCACAGAGGAGCCTGGGGGACTACAGTTCATGGGGTTGCAAGAGAGTCAGACACAACGGAGGTGACTTAGCATGCATGCATGTGTCTCCAGGGAACAGGGCTTTGCTTTCACTGAAAAACCATCCCTCTGAGGACCCTTGCGAGGTGCTGCTTCAGCTCGGGCTAGATGCGTGTAGTCCATGCCCACCAGGTGACCAGGTACTTGGCAAACAAGTGAGGGGGAGTAGTTTGGGGAGTGGGACACTGTGGAGGTCCCAGGTCCTTGGAGCTGAGGAAGTGCCCTGTCCACACTCCCTCCATGTTCCTGAAAAGATGGACTAGCACCAGCAGACACACTGTCCCGCCCCCACCACCCTACCCCGCCGATCATAGAAGCCAGGGATCTGTGGCCTTGTAGGGTACAGTCCACAGCCCTGTTCCCACCATACAGGAAAGAGTGGGTGGTGGGTCACTGTCATTCAATGTCCAGGTGCAGAACCAGGGGACGTGTATTCAGAGCTGTCCCTGGCAGCGGAAATCAACTGCCTGGTGACCGGCGATAAGGGTGGCCTGGATTGGCGCTGAGACAGATGGGCGAGGCAGTTCCTTCCCCTTGCCATTAGATCCTTACAGTCAGCTTTTCAGAATCCAGGTGAAGGCCCCAGGACAGAGCTCCAAGAAGGAATTATCCTCTCCTCCCAGGCTGGTGGTTGTAGCCATCGGCTCCCCGCCCCGGGCCTTCTCCAGCTCTTGTTCTCTGCGCAGCCCAGCCCTTTGCCTAGTGCTGGATCCTCCCTCTTCCCCGGACCACCTGTCTCGTGACCTCCGTATTCGATAGCCACCCACCTGGCCCCTGGGCTGTGACTCAGCATGTATCCCCGAATCCTGGAGAATTTTCTCCTGTCATCCTTCGCCACAAGTGGTTGCAGTTTTCATTATCATAAGACCAGAAGAAGAAAAAAAAAACCCACTGAAGCTGAGACAGTAGATATGTGCCTTCCACCCAACACTGCGAACATCTTGACATTTAAATCCAATTACCCTTTTCCCATTCTTGATGAGGATATGACATGTAGCTAGGGAACAGCCCGCTAGATAAATACATCACCGTCTCTGCCTGCTCATCACGTCCCAGGGCTGATCTGGGGACTCGGTGTCCCCGGTCCTCCCTGGCCACCCTTGGCCTGTGCGGGAGGACGGGGTCATGGACGGGTCACATCAAATGGCCTTGAAAATGTATGTTTGGAAAACGAGGGCAACTTGCATCTCTGCCCTTCCCCAAGTCCTTAAAATTAATTGGGGAGATGGTGCGATTGCGGAGGAGGAGGACCCGTGTCAACCTTTGTAGAGATTCTGTGGTCGTTCTAAACGCTCCGTCCCTGGGCTTTTGGCAAAATGCCACAAGCCAGGTGGCTGTCGCCGAGTGGAATTTACCCAACACGTTCCCGTATTACTGCAGAACGTCAGTTCTGTCAGATGTGGGGACTCGTGGACACCCAGTGAGTCAGGAAGCCAACGTGGGCCCGTGGGCTTTCATTCTGATGGCAATGTTAGTTCTCCTGGACATCTGGAAGCATGGTGCTCCGGCTCTTTAGCAAGGGCACAGCTGCTTCCCTGACTGGAGGCGGGGAGAGTGGGAGGAGAGGACACGGCCAGGATTAATTAAGGCTGTGTCAGTCTTGCCTCACCTCCCTTCCAGCTGGACTCCCTGGCGTGGGCTGTGTCCAAACAGATCGGACACAGCTCCCCACCCCGCCCTGCCCAATTCAGAAATCCATTTACCACTTTAAGTCAGAGGGCATGCCTTGACCATCCTCTCTCCATTTCCATCTGCAGAGAGAGGGGGAGAGAGTGAAATGTAAGTTCATGGAGATTGAGAGTCTCCTTTTACCTTCATTCTAAACACCTCATCTTTTCCTCAGCCCACTGCCAGCCATGGCTGTTGCCAGCCCAGTTTGATGCTTCCCCCCACTCCCACGAGATGGAATGATGACTGGCGGAGAAAGGTTACTCCTACCCCAACTTCACCCGTTCCCCCAGAAGTCACAGAAGCAGACCCTTTCCCTCCCTCTTTCCCTCCCCTTCTTCAGAGCTGGGTGACCCGTTGTCTTCCTCCCCTGAGGCTCTGATCCTCGTTAGACACTTCACAGGGTGTCTGGACTTACTCATCTCAAACAGCACTGTTGTTTTATCCTGTGGGCTCAGGGCTGGTTAATAAACAGGAATTAAGTCACTCATTTACTTTCTGCTGCAAATTACAGCGTGAAACTCGAGGAGTGCTTACATTTGTGAATGCTTGGGTGTGAAATTGCGTGTCTGCCTGTGTATTAAATGGAACTCAAGGCTCATTCCATCAGCCTCAGAAACACTGTTCCCAAGAGTTCACAGGTATTAAGTATTTTTTTACAAAAACACATTTGTCTCTTCTAATACTCCTGAATGCTTAGGTAAGAGTTTGAAAATGAGAGCTCTCTTCTCTGACATCCAGGCTCTGGGCATCTCTCGAAGAGAAGGTCAAGGAATCGGATGGGGTTTGAGCTGATAAACATTCCCTGGGGCTCAGATGGCAAAAATCCACCTGAAATGCAGAAGAGTGGAATTTCCCCCGGTATTACTGCAGAACGTCAGTTCTGTCAGATGTGGACTCGTGGACACCAGTGAGTCAGGAAGCCAACGTGGGCCCGTGGGCTTTCATTCTGATGGCAATGTTAGTTCTCCTGGACATCTGGAAGCATGGTGCTCCGGCTCTTTAGCAAGGGCACAGCTGCTTCCTGACTGGAGGCGGGGAGAGTGGGAGGAGAGGACACGGCCAGGATTAATTAAGGCTGTGTCAGTCTTGCCTCACCTCCCTTCCAGCTGGACTCCCTGGCGTGGGCTGTGTCCAAACAGATCGGACACAGCTCCCCACCCCGCCCTGCCCAATTCAGAAATCCATTTACCACTTTAAGTCAGAGGGCATGCCTTGACCATCCTCTCTCCATTTCCATCTGCAGAGAGAGGGGGAGAGAGTGAAATGTAAGTTCATGGAGATTGAGAGTCTCCTTTTACCTTCATTCTAAACACCTCATCTTTTCCTCAGCCCACTGCCAGCCATGGCTGTTGCCAGCCCAGTTTGATGCTTCCCCCCACTCCCACGAGATGGAATGATGACTGGCGGAGAAAGGTTACTCCTACCCCAACTTCACCCGTTCCCCCAGAAGTCACAGAAGCAGACCCTTTCCCTCCCTCTTTCCCTCCCCTTCTTCAGAGCTGGGTGACCCGTTGTCTTCCTCCCCTGAGGCTCTGATCCTCGTTAGACACTTCACAGGGTGTCTGGACTTACTCATCTCAAACAGCACTGTTGTTTTATCCTGTGGGCTCAGGGCTGGTTAATAAACAGGAATTAAGTCACTCATTTACTTTCTGCTGCAAATTACAGCGTGAAACTCGAGGAGTGCTTACATTTGTGAATGCTTGGGTGTGAAATTGCGTGTCTGCCTGTGTATTAAATGGAACTCAAGGCTCATTCCATCAGCCTCAGAAACACTGTTCCCAAGAGTTCACAGGTATTAAGTATTTTTTTACAAAAACACATTTGTCTCTTCTAATACTCCCTGAATGCTTAGGTAAGAGTTTGAAAATGAGAGCTCTCTTCTCTGACATCCAGGCTCTGGGCATCTCTCGAAGAGAGAAGGTCAAGGAATCGGATGGGGTTTGAGCTGATAAACATTCCCTGGGGGCTCAGATGGCAAAAAATCCACCTGAAATGCAGAAGACCCGGGTTCAATCCCTGGGTTGGGAAGATCCCCTGGAGGAGGGCATGGCAGCCCACTCCAGTATTCTTGCCTGGAGAATCCCATGGACGGTGGAGCCTGGTGGGCTATGGTCCATGGGGTCACAAAGAGTTGAACACCACAGAGTGACAAACACATATACATAGAGAACCAGTCTAGCCTTAAAGCCTGGCAAGGGGTGCCAGTCACTCCAGGCTTTGGTCAGGTGCAGCCTGGTTAGAGAAGGTTAACTCTCAGAAGCACGGATAAGAATGGGGACCTTGTCCTTTTCCTTATAAGTCATTCATTCCATATTACTTTTTTAAAGAAATATGTGCTTTAAAATATTTTCTAAATTAATTTGTCATAAATGCCTATCACTTGTTCTGAATTAGATGCAAATATGTGCTAAACCTAGCCAGCAAGCCACAGGAGTCCTGAGTAGAGAAGGTCAAACCAGGTCAGAGTGCTGACCTCATACAGCTTGCTACAAGAATGCCTCGCAATGGGCTGTGGGGTTCCTTGTCCCTGAAGGTGAGGGGATCACTCCAATCTTTGGGGGTATGTTTGCAGAACTGGGTAATGAAAGCCATCTGCCACCCTAAGTTCAAAGTCTGAGCACCTATCAGGTGAGAAGATTTGGAATTTCCCCATGTCCTTGTCTGTGTGGCCGTGGAAAGTGAGTCTGGGTCAAAGACACTGCTGGACGAGGTCCCTTCAGAGCATGAGTTGAAACACCCTTTCCAGGGAGAGGAGAACCACTCTGAAACAGGCCTAGGCTGGCAGCTGGAGACATACCCCTTAGACTCTCGAGATTAAATCACACCTTGGAGTTTCAGCCAGAGGAGTGGACCCTACCTAACCTTCGGGGCCTTCCTCTTCCCCTCCTTGTCTCTCTTCTGTTCCCTGTCTCTTGCACACACACGCATACTGCTTACTACTTCAGGAGATTCAGGGGCCTCTGAAAGTGTTACATGCTCACCTGCCTGTCTTCCCCGCTGGGCATTGAACCCCTCTAGAGATAAATGCTTTATTTTTGTATCAGCTCCCAGAAGTGGTATCAAGAGCACATCTTGGCTTCTGAGCTTGAAAGACCTTTTTCAGTTGCAGTTGTTCCACCTGATCATGCTGATGGCCAAAGTCTTGACAGACTTCGCACTGTACATCTCCAGGCTCCTGGAGCAGGAAAAACCACGAACATCGCATTTACTTTGCTGGGAAATGGCCAAAGTCTTGACAACTTCCACTCATCTCCCCTGAAAACATATACATAGAGAACCAGTCTAGCCTTAAAGCCTGGCAAGGGTGCCAGTCACTCCAGGCTTTGGTCAGGTGCAGCCTGGTTAGAGAAGGTTAACTCTCAGAAGCACGGATAAGAATGGGGACCTTGTCCTTTTCCTTATAAGTCATTCATTCCATATTACTTTTTTAAAGAAATATGTGCTTTAAAATATTTTCTAAATTAATTTGTCATAAATGCCTATCACTTGTTCTGAATTAGATGCAAATATGTGCTAAACCTAGCCAGCAAGCCACAGGAGTCCTGAGTAGAGAAGGTCAAACCAGGTCAGAGTGCTGACCTCATACAGCTTGCTACAAGAATGCCTCGCAATGGGCTGTGGGGTTCCTTGTCCCTGAAGGTGAGGGGATCACTCCAATCTTTGGGGGTATGTTTGCAGAACTGGGTAATGAAAGCCATCTGCCACCCTAAGTTCAAAGTCTGAGCACCTATCAGGTGAGAAGATTTGGAATTTCCCCATGTCCTTGTCTGTGTGGCCGTGGAAAGTGAGTCTGGGTCAAAGACACTGCTGGACGAGGTCCCTTCAGAGCATGAGTTGAAACACCCTTTCCAGGGAGAGGAGAACCACTCTGAAACAGGCCTAGGCTGGCAGCTGGAGACATACCCCTTAGACTCTCGAGATTAAATCACACCTTGGAGTTTCAGCCAGAGGAGTGGACCCTACCTAACCTTCGGGGCCTTCCTCTTCCCCTCCTTGTCTCTCTTCTGTTCCCTGTCTCTTGCACACACACGCATACTGCTTACTACTTCAGGAGATTCAGGGGCCTCTGAAAGTGTTACATGCTCACCTGCCTGTCTTCCCCGCTGGGCATTGAACCCCTCTAGAGATAAATGCTTTATTTTTGTATCAGCTCCCAGAAGTGGTATCAAGAGCACATCTTGGCTTCTGAGCTTGAAAGACTGTCCATGGTGTTGAAACTCAGTTGCAGTTGTTCCACCTGATCATGCTGATGGCCAAAGTCTTGACAGACTTCGCACTGTACATCTCCAGGGGCTCCTGGAGCAGGACACCAGAACACCATTCAGTTTAATTCAGTCGCTCAGTCGTGTCTGACTCTTTGCCACCCCACAGACTACAGTACACCTGGCTTCCCTGTCCTTCACCATCTCCCAGAGCTTGCTCAAACTCATGTCCATTGACACAGTGGTGCTATCCAACCATTTCATCCCCTGTCATCCCTTCTTCTGCCTTCTATTTTTTCCCAGCGTCGGGGTTTTTTCCAGTGAGTCATCTCTTCACATCAGGTGGCCAAAGTATTGGAGTTTCAGCCTCAGCATCAGTCCTTCCAATGAAGATTCAGGGTTGGTTTCCTTTAGGATTGACTGGTTTGATCTCCTTGCAGTCCAAGGGACTCTCAAGAGTCTTCTCCAATGCCACAGTTCAAAGGCATCAATTCTTTGGTGCTCAGCCTTCTTTATAGTCCAATTCTCACATTCATAGATGACTACTGAAAAAGCCATAGCTTTGACTAGATGGACCTTTGTGACCAGAACACAATCTGAGGCCAAAACCCGGAGTCTTTATTTAAAAAACAACAACAAAATATTGAGAGCTGTCCGCGGTGCTGAAAACAGCCTCCCTTCTTCCAGTTGGCTGAGTTGCTGGCACAGGGTCCCATTTCCAGGCAGTTTCAGTCATCTAGTTGCTGGTTGCTATGCTTCTTGGTTCAGCCTAGATTCCAGTAAGAATCTGGCCTTTTGCTTCAGCCATGCTCCTAGTCTTTGCCACTATTGACATGACCCTGTCTGAATCCACTCTTCCTGTAGCCTCCGCAAGCCAGGCCCTGAATCCTGGCGCTTTTTGCTTCCGCTTCCAGAAGTTTTGGTATCTGAAAGCGTTACATGCTCACCTGCCTGTCTTCCCCGCTGGGCATTGAACCCCTCTAGAGATAAATGCTTTATTTTTGTATCAGCTCCCAGAAGTGGTATCAAGAGCACATCTTGGCTTCTGAGCTTGAAAGACTGTCCATGGTGTTGAAACTCAGTTGCAGTTGTTCCACCTGATCATGCTGATGGCCAAAGTCTTGACAGACTTCGCACTGTACATCTCCAGGGGCTCCTGGAGCAGGACACCAGAACACCATTCAGTTTAATTCAGTCGCTCAGTCGTGTCTGACTCTTTGCCACCCCACAGACTACAGTACACCTGGCTTCCCTGTCCTTCACCATCTCCCAGAGCTTGCTCAAACTCATGTCCATTGACACAGTGGTGCTATCCAACCATTTCATCCCCTGTCATCCCTTCTTCTGCCTTCTATTTTTTCCCAGCGTCGGGGTTTTTTCCAGTGAGTCATCTCTTCACATCAGGTGGCCAAAGTATTGGAGTTTCAGCCTCAGCATCAGTCCTTCCAATGAAGATTCAGGGTTGGTTTCCTTTAGGATTGACTGGTTTGATCTCCTTGCAGTCCAAGGGACTCTCAAGAGTCTTCTCCAATGCCACAGTTCAAAGGCATCAATTCTTTGGTGCTCAGCCTTCTTTATAGTCCAATTCTCACATTCATAGATGACTACTGAAAAAGCCATAGCTTTGACTAGATGGACCTTTGTGACCAGAACACAATCTGAGGCCAAAACCCGGAGTCTTTATTTAAAAAACAACAACAAAATATTGAGAGCTGTCCGCGGTGCTGAAAACAGCCTCCCTTCTTCCAGTTGGCTGAGTTGCTGGCACAGGGTCCCATTTCCAGGCAGTTTCAGTCATCTAGTTGCTGGTTGCTATGCTTCTTGGTTCAGCCTAGATTCCAGTAAGAATCTGGCCTTTTGCTTCAGCCATGCTCCTAGTCTTTGCCACTATTGACATGACCCTGTCTGAATCCACTCTTCCTGTAGCCTCCGGCAAGCCAGGCCCTGAACCAGGGTTTGCCTTCTGATGGCAAAGCTGTATTTCCATTTCACCTTTTTGCATGCTTGTTTCCTTGGGAAAGCGGACTCTGAGACAGAGATGTATGTGCAGGAAGCTTATTGGGACTTATATGATGACAGAGGACAGGAGAGTTAAAGTCGTTTTGGAGGAAACTAAACGTCTGCTCTTGTCCATTCCAAGCCAGTGTGAGCTGTTTCTGATACTCTTTTTTTGACAGGGATGGAAAAGATTCTATTTGTCAAACCATGGCCATATACTGTGTGCCTGAGGCCCATAAATCTAGCAGAGATACCACGCCTGACACTGTGGTTACAACTGGGGCTCCAGCTGGAGAGTTTGCAGCCATCTACTGTCATCCTTCAGGACCATTTGTCATTCGTAGGGACTAAACTAGTGCATCACAGGGTGATCTGATGGTTTGACTACTCCTGCATCTTTTAGGTCTTTCAAGGTAGCACTCATCTCTGCTATTTCCCCAGAAATGGCAAAAATGGAAAATTAAATATTACCTTTTGTAAAATTTCGGCTTCTGTTATTGGTTTATTTATTTATTTTATTTTTGTCCATCTTTATTCTTCATCCTGTGTGGGACTTCCATCACAGTGGCCTCTCTCATTGCAGAGCACTGGCTCTGTGCATATGTGCTCCAGAGTGCTGGCTCATAATTGGACACACACATGGGATCCTCCCGGGCCAGAGATCGAACCAGTGCCCCTTGCACTGCAAGGCAGACTCTTCACCCACTGGGCTACCAGGGAAGCCCTAAATATTACCTTTGATTGAATATGTTGGCTCAGGAGAGACTGTCTATTCCAAAGGCTTCCTAGGCATTCCTTCCTATGGTCGCTCTTACCCCATGGGCCAAGGACATAGCAGTTCTTCCAACAATCACATATGTTCATTTCAGCTGTACATTCAGAGATGGGGAACATGATCATTGGACTGGGGGAGTCTGAGAACCTGACTTGAGCCAGGGGGTCCCTATAGTCTCTCACTCTACCAGGAAGGCTACAGTGACAGGTCAGGTTCCCAAGAGCCAAGTGCCTAGACGTGAATGTCAGCTCAGACAAAAGTCTAGAAATGACCCTGTCTGAATCCACTCTTCCTGTAGCCTCCGGCAAGCCAGGCCCTGAACCAGGGTTTGCCTTCTGATGGCAAAGCTGTATTTCCATTTCACCTTTTGCATGCTTGTTTCCTTGGGAAAGCGGACTCTGAGACAGAGATGTATGTGCAGGAAGCTTATTGGGACTTATATGATGACAGAGGACAGGAGAGTTAAAGTCGTTTTGGAGGAAACTAAACGTCTGCTCTTGTCCATTCCAAGCCAGTGTGAGCTGTTTCTGATACTCTTTTTTTGACAGGGATGGAAAAGATTCTATTTGTCAAACCATGGCCATATACTGTGTGCCTGAGGCCCATAAATCTAGCAGAGATACCACGCCTGACACTGTGGTTACAACTGGGGCTCCAGCTGGAGAGTTTGCAGCCATCTACTGTCATCCTTCAGGACCATTTGTCATTCGTAGGGACTAAACTAGTGCATCACAGGGTGATCTGATGGTTTGACTACTCCTGCATCTTTTAGGTCTTTCAAGGTAGCACTCATCTCTGCTATTTCCCCAGAAATGGCAAAAATGGAAAATTAAATATTACCTTTTGTAAAATTTCGGCTTCTGTTATTGGTTTATTTATTTATTTTATTTTTGTCCATCTTTATTCTTCATCCTGTGTGGGACTTCCATCACAGTGGCCTCTCTCATTGCAGAGCACTGGCTCTGTGCATATGTGCTCCAGAGTGCTGGCTCATAATTGGACACACACATGGGATCCTCCCGGGCCAGAGATCGAACCAGTGCCCCTTGCACTGCAAGGCAGACTCTTCACCCACTGGGCTACCAGGGAAGCCCTAAATATTACCTTTGATTGAATATGTTGGCTCAGGAGAGACTGTCTATTCCAAAGGCTTCCTAGGCATTCCTTCCTATGGTCGCTCTTACCCCATGGGCCAAGGACATAGCAGTTCTTCCAACAATCACATATGTTCATTTCAGCTGTACATTCAGAGATGGGGAACATGATCATTGGACTGGGGGAGTCTGAGAACCTGACTTGAGCCAGGGGGTCCCTATAGTCTCTCACTCTACCAGGAAGGCTACAGTGACAGGTCAGGTTCCCAAGAGCCAAGTGCCTAGACGTGAATGTCAGCTCAGACAAAAGTCTAGAAATGCTTACATGTCATTGCCCCCAACGCTTGCAGTACATACTTACCCAAGTAAAGGCTACTTAGTCACCATGAGCAAGGACCACTACGTACAGTTGTCATGATGATATAAAGGGGACCCAGCCTCCCTCAGGCACTGCGTTCAGGATTTGAAAACTGGTCCAGAGATTGTGCCAGTGCACTGCTACCCTCAGCCTCCTGATTGCCCATCTTTTGGTTTTTGGGGGCTGTATATGTTGGTCAACACCCTTGATGGCGGCCCATCTTTCTTGTCCGTGCAATGCCATGTTCTGTTGACCCTCTTTGTAGCTTTCTGCAGGTCAGCTCCTCTTGGTTGAGACCTTGACGTTGCTGCTAATTAGAATTTTCTTTTGCTGGCTAAGCACTGACACATGGGTTTCATAATATTTTTCCAGGAGCCTACATCTCCCATGGATATCAGGGAGTCCTGAACAGTCATGGCATCTCTTCATTCAGTCCTGTCCTACAGAGGAGAGCCACCACTGAGCTTCTCATGGGCACTGGTGCCCCCCTCCCCAGTGCATTCTCTATGCCTGTAGACCAGGGAGTACCCCCCAGGGCCTCCTACAAAACACAGTCATGTGGTGAGTTCGCCAGCCTTTCATTCATCACTCCAGCAGAATCACCTTTGTGAGCCTTTTGATCTCTTCCTGCAGCATCTGCCACTGAAGTTCCATCCTGTCTGCTTCATTTGTGTGGACCACAGCCTTCCCTGCATTTCTAAGGGCCATCCTAGCAACAGCATCTGGGGTCCATGCTGCACCCCTAAATCCTGTCTCCCAAGAGAATGTGTGCTCCCCTCTAAATTGTTCCTCCTTATCCAACTTGATATTCTGCTTTCTCAGCTAACATCCTCAGAGTTCTGTGTATTCTCCTCGCTCCTGCCAGTACCTGTTTCCTTTCCCTCTCTCTCAGGAGGATGGTCTCTTTTCCTCTTCACATACATCAATCCACATAGCCCCATCCCATTTCTCAGGCTCTCCTTCCTTCTGCCTCAGGTGCCGGACATTGTTGAGAATTAACCTTCTATGCAGCTCTGCTGCTCTTCCTATGAAGTCCTTGGATTGGACCTGTTACTGCAGATAAGACTCTCTCCATAGGCTGTGGAAGAGGCAAGAGCCAACCAACTTCATTGTCCCTGAGGTACGATTTGCCCCACATTTCTCAAACTTCTCAGACAGTTTTTTGCATGGCCCAGTGCATTTTCTTTACTGGTGCATTGTAGCACCAGTAAAAATCATAACAGTTGTACGACTGTCTCTTGCCAGGGACAGTCTGTTGCTCCAGCTCCCACCAGGTGTGCGATCCTCCTCGTGGCTGGCTGATCCTCAGGTGATTCAACTCTAACATTTCTTCTTAGCCTCTGCGTCCTCAGACCACCTGTCAGATTCCTGCAGAGCAGGCTCTGGGGAAGTGCAGGAAGTCTGTGGGGGTGGGTGTTCTCTTGGATCCACACTTGTCGGGGAAGGGAGGGAAGCAAAAGCCAGCAGAGGGAGAAGTCAGACAGCGATGTTGTCAGCCAGCCCCACATAGAGCTTTGGAGCTGGGATGGCCCTGACTTCATGCAAAGGGCTGCAGCCTTCATAGTTTGCATCAACCAGTTACTGGATGCAGGCCGCCCCAGGGAAGACCTGATCTTGGGTGAGGCGACTTTCTGCAGCTCAGCCGTGAGCAGTCTCTGGAAGGAAGCCCCAGTTGTGAGTGGTGTTACTGTGCTTCCACGGTGGTGGTGGTCGCTGCGCTCTGTCTTTCCCCTAAATCTCATCTGATCCCAGCCTCCCGGCATTTCTAGCCTCCACCGTCCTGGCTTCTCCCTCCCATATGTGCCTACTTTAGGAGAGAGCAGTTTTTCCAAATTGCTTTGCTTACTCAGGGATCATTGAGCCCTCCTCTGGTGGGAGAGGAGCAGGCCCTGCAGGAATGGCCTCAAGGATCATTGAAAGGTGACTGTAGATAATGTTATTTTAAAAAAACACACACTTTTTTTTTTTTAACCTCTAAGTCATCGTTTATTTCTCATCCATCTTTATATTTTAGCATGTGCGGGCCTTCCATCGCAGTGGCCTCTCTCGTTGCAGAGCACTGGCTCATAATTGGACACATTTGTCCAGCCATTCCTCAACATGTGGGATCTTCCCGGGCCTGGGATCAGACTGGTGCCCCTTGCACTGCAAGGCGGACTCTTAACCACTGGACCACCAGGGAAGCCCTAAAAACACATACACTTTTATGTTTGTTTTTATTCACTGGGCTGTGCCGGGTCTTAGTTGTGGCACGGGGTCTTTTAGTTGCAACATGGGGGATCAGACCCAGGCCCTGTGCATTGGGAGCACAGTCTTCACCACTGGACTGTCAAGGAAGTCCCAGCTCATGTCATTGAATTCACTTTTTTTCAGTGTTATAAAAGCCTTTTCCTTCCAGAAACTGCCATTTGGTTTCTGAGATATAAGCATGATCTCTGTGAAGCGGAAATAGCAGAGAAAGAGCAGTGTTTTTAACGTGGCACTTTAAAGTTCTAAAATGTTTTCACACAATTTTTTATCAGTTTAATTGAAGTGTAATTTATACACACAAAAACACAAGTTAAGTGCCCTTCTCCCACTTGTGGGGGGGGAAGGAGAGCAAAGCCAGCAGAGGGAGAAGTCAGACAGCGATGTTGTCAGCCAGCCCACATAGAGCTTTGGAGCTGGGATGGCCCTGACTTCATGCAAAGGGCTGCAGCCTTCATAGTTTGCATCAACCAGTTACTGGATGCAGGCCGCCCCAGGGAAGACCTGATCTTGGGTGAGGCGACTTTCTGCAGCTCAGCCGTGAGCAGTCTCTGGAAGGAAGCCCCAGTTGTGAGTGGTGTTACTGTGCTTCCACGGTGGTGGTGGTCGCTGCGCTCTGTCTTTCCCCTAAATCTCATCTGATCCCAGCCTCCCGGCATTTCTAGCCTCCACCGTCCTGGCTTCTCCCTCCCATATGTGCCTACTTTAGGAGAGAGCAGTTTTTCCAAATTGCTTTGCTTACTCAGGGATCATTGAGCCCTCCTCTGGTGGGAGAGGAGCAGGCCCTGCAGGAATGGCCTCAAGGATCATTGAAAGGTGACTGTAGATAATGTTATTTTAAAAAAACACACACTTTTTTTTTTTTAACCTCTAAGTCATCGTTTATTTCTCATCCATCTTTATATTTTAGCATGTGCGGGCCTTCCATCGCAGTGGCCTCTCTCGTTGCAGAGCACCGGCTCTGGGCGCGTGCGCTTCAGAGCACTGGCTCATAATTGGACACATTTGTCCAGCCATTCCTCAACATGTGGGATCTTCCCGGGCCTGGGATCAGACTGGTGCCCCTTGCACTGCAAGGCGGACTCTTAACCACTGGACCACCAGGGAAGCCCTAAAAACACATACACTTTTATGTTTGTTTTTATTCACTGGGCTGTGCCGGGTCTTAGTTGTGGCACGGGGTCTTTTAGTTGCAACATGGGGGATCAGACCCAGGCCCTGTGCATTGGGAGCACAGTCTTCACCACTGGACTGTCAAGGAAGTCCCAGCTCATGTCATTGAATTCACTTTTTTTCAGTGTTATAAAAGCCTTTTCCTTCCAGAAACTGCCATTTGGTTTCTGAGATATAAGCATGATCTCTGTGAAGCGGAAATAGCAGAGAAAGAGCAGTGTTTTTAACGTGGCACTTTAAAGTTCTAAAATGTTTTCACACAATTTTTTATCAGTTTAATTGAAGTGTAATTTATACACACAAAAAACACAGTAAGTGCATTCTGACGAATGTACGCCATCATCCCGATCGAGATACACAGCATTTCCTTCACCCCCAGAATGTTCTTTCATATGCCTGCTCACTCAGCTCCCTCCGCCCATCCCTCGCTAACCACCGATCTTACTCTGGCACTAGAGGGTAGTTTTGCCTCTTACAGAATTTCATGTGAGATCCTGCAGTACGTATAGTTCGGCTTCTTTTGTTCAGCGTGAGGTCTGTGAACGTCATCCACGTTATCATGTATGGTTTGTTTCTTTTTACGAACAGTAAAAATTCCATTGTATGGATCTGCCACAATTTATTTGTCCATTCATCCAGGTAGCGCTAGTGGTAAAGACAGACCCACCTGCCAAGGCAGGAAACAATTGACACGGATTCGGGCTTCCCTGGTAGCTCAGTGGTAAAGAGTTCGCCTGCCAGTGCAGGAGATGTGGGTTCGCTCCCTGATCCGGGAAGATCCCATATGCTGTGGAGCAACTAAGTCCATGAGCTACGCCTATGGAGCCTGTGCTCTAGAGCCTCGGAGCCGCAACAATGGAGCCCATGGGCTGCAACGACTGAAGCCTGTGTGTCCTAGAGCCCGAGTTTCACAACAAGAGACGTCACCACAACAAAAAGCCTGCTCACCTCAACTAGAGAGTAGTCCCCCTTCCTGAAACTAGAGAAGAGCCTGCAGCGGCAGTGAAAACCCAGAACAGCCAAAAATAAATAGATAGATAAATAAATAAAAGAGAGACACATGGGTTTGGTCTCTGGTTCTTGAAGATCTCCTGGAGGAGGGCATGGCAACCCACTCCAGGATTCTTGCCTGGAGAATCCCATGGACAGAGGAGCCCAGTGGGCTACAGTCCACGCGGCCACAAAAAGTCAGACATGACTGGTGCAACGTAGCACACGCACACTCAGGCAGGCTCGTAGAGTCTACTCTCATCTGGACACAGCCGTGCCACTTTGAGGAGCTAGGTAGGAGGGGGCACCTGAGAGTCAGGAGACAAGACTTCATTTCACTTCAGCATCATTTAACCGCAGAGCCCCGGGAAACAATGCTCTGGCCCGATACCTGGTGGCATGTGGTAATTTCTTCCAAGGCAGGTTTTCTTCTAGAAGTTTCTCTAGGCATTTTCTTTGGATGCTATTTTGAGTTAGTATCCTGCCAAGCAGTATTAATTTCCCTTTTTAATTCAGGGTAATAGTAATTGAGGGACAGACTTGCCGAGCTATGGGCTTGGGCACATGCATGTCAAACGGACTATATATCATGACATCAGACATTTGGAGAAAATTGCTTTTCCTCCCTGAATGCCGAGTCATAAATAATTTCAGGTTGGGAAGAGCTCTGGTAAGCATGTGCTTGACTCCAGCGAGTGGCCTGTAAATACTGTGAGCCGTAGAATAAAAAATGAAGGGGCAGATTTGTGGGGTCACGTCTCGTCTGGATCTTGCCGTAACTCTTGGGAGCCGATGCTGCGGGTGCCCCGCCCGAGCTCTGCTTTGCCGGTGATGTGTCCATCACCGGCCGCCAGGAGTGTGGACTGCTCAGGGCTCCCAGCTGCACCCTTCATTCAGAGATTTGACCTCGGCCGACAGGAGCCTCTCATGGAAGGGGATGCCTTCCTCCTGGTGGGGGCCCACCGCCAGACACCCGCTGGTAAACATGCTTTGGGGGCAGGGGACAGACCAGTCAAGCCCCGATCGGGAGCACTGTCTGTGGTGTGACTGCTCCCATGGTGGCCAATTCCAAGCTACTTGCAATAATAAGTTGCTTAGGAATATAAGCACGTGCAAAAGAAAAATGGCATTTAAAAGGCAAGGGAATGATAAACACAGAATTCAATGCAGTGAGAGTCCCGGCCAGGCAGGATGGGAGTGTCTCTGAGTTGGCTGAGAGAGTCTGAGGGATACTGATACTATTTAATAAAGCTGTTTTCTTACACTGGGAGGTGAATGCCCGGATGTTTGTGTGCTTTATACTATGCGCATTGTATGTTGCATATTTTCTTTTGAGTTGAGCTGAGGTCAGCCCCCTCAGGCAGGCTCAGAGTCTACTCTCATCTGGACCCCCATTTGAGGGCCACCTGAGAGTCAGGAGACAAGACTTCATTTCACTTCAGCATCATTTAACCGCAGAGCCCCGGGAAACAATGCTCTGGCCCGATACCTGGTGGCATGTGGTAATTTCTTCCAAGGCAGGTTTTCTTCTAGAAGTTTCTCTAGGCATTTTCTTTGGATGCTATTTTGAGTTAGTATCCTGCCAAGCAGTATTAATTTCCCTTTTTAATTCAGGGTAATAGTAATTGAGGGACAGACTTGCCGAGCTATGGGCTTGGGCACATGCATGTCAAACGGACTATATATCATGACATCAGACATTTGGAGAAAATTGCTTTTCCTCCCTGAATGCCGAGTCATAAATAATTTCAGGTTGGGAAGAGCTCTGGTAAGCATGTGCTTGACTCCAGCGAGTGGCCTGTAAATACTGTGAGCCGTAGAATAAAAAATGAAGGGGCAGATTTGTGGGGTCACGTCTCGTCTGGATCTTGCCGTAACTCTTGGGAGCCGATGCTGCGGGTGCCCCGCCCGAGCTCTGCTTTGCCGGTGATGTGTCCATCACCGGCCGCCAGGAGTGTGGACTGCTCAGGGCTCCCAGCTGCACCCTTCATTCAGAGATTTGACCTCGGCCGACAGGAGCCTCTCATGGAAGGGGATGCCTTCCTCCTGGTGGGGGCCCACCGCCAGACACCCGCTGGTAAACATGCTTTGGGGGCAGGGGACAGACCAGTCAAGCCCCGATCGGGAGCACTGTCTGTGGTGTGACTGCTCCCATGGTGGCCAATTCCAAGCTACTTGCAATAATAAGTTGCTTAGGAATATAAGCACGTGCAAAAGAAAAATGGCATTTAAAAGGCAAGGGAATGATAAACACAGAATTCAATGCAGTGAGAGTCCCGGCCAGGCAGGATGGGAGTGTCTCTGAGTTGGCTGAGAGAGTCTGAGGGATACTGATACTATTTAATAAAGCTGTTTTCTTACACTGGGAGGTGAATGCCCGGATGTTTGTGTGCTTTATACTATGCGCATTGTATGTTGCATATTTTCTTTTGAGTAAATGAACTGTTTCATGGCAAAAGCAATCCTAAGGAAACCTTCTAAACGTTGAACTTGCCTGCGCCCACACCCTTGGGGCATAGCTTTTTGGTGCTGTGTGCTGTGTTTCGTCGATCAGTCATGTCCAACTCTTCCAGTCAGGCTCCTCTGGAATCCTCCATGGGATTCTCCAGGAAAAAATCCTGGAGTGGGTTGCCATGCCCTCCTCCAGGAGATCTTCCCGACCCAGGGATCGAACCCTGGTCTCCCACTTTGCAGGTAGATTCTTTACCACCAGTAGAAGCAGCCTGAAGGCTGGTCTTGGCGCCCCCCGCAACCGCCCGCTGGGTGCACCTGCCAAGCTGACACCCCCAGCAAGCTCTAAGTGTGGTCCCGTGGGTGGAGAGTCCTGTTTCTTGCACAATGGGCAGGAGGAGATGAGTGAGGGTCTGTGGACAGAACTGCCCTGTGCCGCGCCCCCTCTCAACCAGAACCAAGGGGAAAGCTGCCCTCAGGCCTGCGGCTGGATCTGCCCCCACCTCGCCCAAAACAGTTCTTTTTTTGACCCAGAGGATCTGTGAGAGCCAGGCCATCCTACTGTGGGGTACTGAGCCTGTGTGCTAAATCTCTCAGCCATGTCTGACTCTGCAGCCCTCTGTATACTGGAGAGGTCGCAATGCCCTCCTCCAGGGGATCTTCCCAACCCAGGTATCGAACCCGGGTCTCTTATGTCTCCTGCTTTGGCAGGCGGGTTCTTTCCCCCTAGGGCCACCTGCCAAGCCTGCGATGCTAAGCTTTCGGATCTAAGTTTGCCCCAGGTACTTCGCAGCCCCAGGCGCTCTGCTTGTCATCTCTGGATGAGCTCCTGCCGCCTTCTCCGCACAAACCATTTTCCACAAGAGGATCCGCAGTACTAGAGCAGGTCCAGAACCTATCTAGGCAGGAGATGCAGCCACAGCTTCCGGCAGGAGGGCTTGCTCCTGCTGCCACACAGGGCCACCTGCATTCTGGTGCCAGCCCCTCTGGGCAGCTCACGGCACTGTCCCCTCCAGCAGCCCAGGTTCCCTTCACCGGAGCCTTCCTTCCCCGGGTTCACTTCTGTCTGCAGTCTGGGCAGGGCTCCCAGCCGGGGCAGGGAAGACCGAGGGATCTGAGCCAGACCTGGGCGTCCAGGGGCTCCTGCCCCCTGAAGATAGCCAGGGGCAGCTGCAGCACCCTCAGCAGGTTGTCCACGTCACCCTTTCCTCTGGGAGACACATCTTCCTGTAGGTATGAAGTCACTGCTTTCCCATTATAGAGATGGGGAAACTGAGTCTGCAGGCCAGTGAACTGCTGCTGCTCACAGGCTCCACGAGGACTCACAGCTCAGACCCTCAGCGCCAAGCTATTTCATTCATCCAGAAGCCAGTGCAGCAGTGGACGTGGGCTCACAGCCCAGGGGGAAGCAGCCAGGAGAGAGAGGCAGGCAGAGAGCCAAGGAGAGTCTAAGGAAAGACGTCAGACTGGGACACTCGTGTCCCGCAGGTGCACACAGATGCCTGAGGGCGTCAGAGGAACTCCAGATGCTGTTCTGGATGAAGCCTGGGCTGAAGCTGGAGTGGGTTAGCAAGGAAAGATCCCCCAACTCCAAGTCAACCCCGAGAGAGGCTCTGTGGGGTGGAGGTGAGGGGCCAGGCGCTGAGGAGAGGGAGCAGGGCACCCTGTAATCCACGCTCAGCAGGACCCAGCCTGCAGGCAGGAATAAGCCCATGAGAAACCAGTGGGCGGGGAGGAGCAGACCTGGGGGCCGAGGACCACTCGGTTCAAGCCCTGGCTCAGCCACTGACCAGCCGTGCATTCCAGGGTGACTTAACATATGTGCATCTCAGTCTTCATGAGTCAAGTTGGGTCAAAATAATGCCAATCTGGTGGCTTTTGTAAGGATCCAGAACTTCTTTCAGCTTCTGTCTCCTGGAATCAGCAAACACCTTCACTGACCAGGACAGAGGGGTGGGTGCGGGGACAGAGCAAGATCTTCCCTGGGTGGCCCCCAGGGTGGGCTGCTTTGGGTGGGCTGCTGAGATGGGAGGCCAGCCCTCAGGAGGGGGCCCTTGCAAAGGATGGACACAGGCAGCAGGCCCCCACAGTGCCAGGTCGTGAAAAGGATTGGGGTCACTGCACATGTCCGAGAGGAGGAGCCAATCAGGCACTCGGATCTCTGAGCTGGTTCGCCAGACAGAGGGCGGGTGCAGGTTCCTTCCCCGGGTTCACTTCTGTCTGCAGTCTGGGCAGGGCTCCCAGCCGGGGCAGGGAAGACCGAGGGATCTGAGCCAGACCTGGGCGTCCAGGGGCTCCTGCCCCCTGAAGATAGCCAGGGGCAGCTGCAGCACCCTCAGCAGGTTGTCCACGTCACCCTTTCCTCTGGGAGACACATCTTCCTGTAGGTATGAAGTCACTGCTTTCCCATTATAGAGATGGGGAAACTGAGTCTGCAGGCCAGTGAACTGCTGCTGCTCACAGGCTCCACGAGGACTCACAGCTCAGACCCTCAGCGCCAAGCTATTTCATTCATCCAGAAGCCAGTGCAGCAGTGGACGTGGGCTCACAGCCCAGGGGGAAGCAGCCAGGAGAGAGAGGCAGGCAGAGAGCCAAGGAGAGTCTAAGGAAAGACGTCAGACTGGGACACTCGTGTCCCGCAGGTGCACACAGATGCCTGAGGGCGTCAGAGGAACTCCAGATGCTGTTCTGGATGAAGCCTGGGCTGAAGCTGGAGTGGGTTAGCAAGGAAAGATCCCCCAACTCCAAGTCAACCCCGAGAGAGGCTCTGTGGGGTGGAGGTGAGGGGCCAGGCGCTGAGGAGAGGGAGCAGGGCACCCTGTAATCCACGCTCAGCAGGACCCAGCCTGCAGGCAGGAATAAGCCCATGAGAAACCAGTGGGCGGGGAGGAGCAGACCTGGGGGCCGAGGACCACTCGGTTCAAGCCCTGGCTCAGCCACTGACCAGCCGTGCATTCCAGGGTGACTTAACATATGTGCATCTCAGTCTTCATGAGTCAAGTTGGGTCAAAATAATGCCAATCTGGTGGCTTTTGTAAGGATCCAGAACTTCTTTCAGCTTCTGTCTCCTGGAATCAGCAAACACCTTCACTGACCAGGACAGAGGGGTGGGTGCGGGGACAGAGCAAGATCTTCCCTGGGTGGCCCCCAGGGTGGGCTGCTTTGGGTGGGCTGCTGAGATGGGAGGCCAGCCCTCAGGAGGGGGCCCTTGCAAAGGATGGACACAGGCAGCAGGCCCCCACAGTGCCAGGTCGTGAAAAGGATTGGGGTCACTGCACATGTCCGAGAGGAGGAGCCAATCAGGCACTCGGATCTCTGAGTGGTTCCTGCCCTTGGTCTCCCAACAGGCTGCAGTGTCTGAGTCCTAAAGGCCCCGGCGATCACCATGAGGCCAGAGCCTGGGTCCAGGGTGATCCCAGGCAGCTGATGTGACTGAGGGGCCCCAGGACCCCGCGGCAGGCCAGACAGATCAGGCCTGAAAGGACCCACGCCCCGCCTCAGGGCATCAGGCGCTTTGTGCCTGCCTAGAAAGTGGGGTCCCTTGCCAAGAAGAAGAGGTCAGGGAGCTGGAAGCTGAGAGAGAGGTGGGGCTGGAGAAGGCGATCCTGTGCAGGAAGGTGGCGTCATTAGTGAGTGAGGTCACAGGGCGTGACAGGGGGAGGTTACCAGAAAGTCGTGGGTCGGGTAGGAGGATGCACTTTCAGACAGGGGCCTGTCACATGGCCACAATGGTCACAGCTGAACTCAGCCTTCCCCGCTGCGCGTGATACTAGATGTCTTTTCGTCAGGTTCTGGTCTGCAGCAAAGGCATGCGCTGGGTCAGACCCTTTCTCCTTAGAGTCTCTGGTGCATTTCCTCCCAGGGCTACCTGGGCCTGAGGACTTGTCCCTGAGAAGCCACAGATTTAGCACCCCACTGTGTCCCAGGCCACCCTCCACGACCCCCTCCCCCAGCCTTGGGCCCCCAGCATCCGGCCACACGATCTACAGAGGCTCTGCCAGAAGCTTGCCACGCCCCCGCTCCACCAGCCCCCAGGCTCCTGGGGGCCACCTCCTCAGCTCCCTGACAGGGCTCCAGAGCTAGTAATTCTCTTAATTGGTAGCTCAGAGAGAACCAAAGGGAGGGGAAAAAATGGACAAAGCAAAATAAAACATTCCTTTGTTTTCCGCAAGTGTGGGCACAAAAACCTCATGGTTCTCCCGTGAGGCCCTGGACCCAGGTGCCCACCCCCAGAGGAGGGGAGAGACAGCCCCGGGCACTGGACTGAAGCCCCTGTGTCACTTGGCCACAGTCAAGAGCATCCCGTGCCTGCCCCCAGGCTCCCCCGCCCCGCGAGGGAGGGCCTGAAGATTTCACTATGAGCCTAGATTATCATCAAGTACAAGGGGCAGTGAAGGGGATGTCATGAGCTCTCCTTTTAATAATGAATCCCCTTTCCTCTTGCAGTTGGTTCTCGTGCAACAGATGCTGTTGCAGACAGAACAAAATGGAAAAGACAAAAAGGCGAGTAATTAACTCGGCCCCAAAGCCTTCCCAGCAGATGTCTGGGACAGCGGGGCAGGGTGCCCACGCCTGGCCCACCGCACCCTCTCCTGGCCCCCAAGGCCCGGCTGCTGCCGCCACAGGACCCAAATGTTTGGGTGCTTCTCAGCTTGGCTCAGTATTGGAGAAGCGTGGAACCGCCCTCCCGCTGTTCAATAACTGATGACCATTTTTCTCCAATTAAACTGAGATTGAAGGATCCTCAGACTTGGACGCCCAGGGAAAATAATTAGTGCTTAAAATGTTAATTGTGCTCAGATGTGGCTTTGCCTCTGGAAGCTGTCTGCAGACGAGCACACAGGAAGGCAGTCCTCAGTGGGAGAGCTCTGCCTCCCAAAACACTCGGTGCCACGGCCCAACAGGCTGGTCTTCCCGGGCACCCCTGAGTGAACAGCCCGAGGGTTCATCCCATCCGTGTGAGGCTAGCGTGATGGCTCTGTGAGACCAGCAGTGGGCTCCATCCCAGGCAGCCGACTGACCCCCAACACAGGCAGGCAGGGTCACATCATGGTTAGAACGAGAGCACGGAGTGGGACAGGCCTGGCCTGGACCCTGGCTCAGCCACCAACAGGACCAGCCATGTGGACGTGGGCGGTACACGTAACCGCCTGACACGCATGTCCTCAGGCAAGATGAGCAGCCCCTGGGTCCTCAGCCCCCGCCTGACCCCGGATGAGTCCTTCCAGAAGCAATGGTCCCCTTTCAGCAGAACCAGGAAGATCGGGAGTCGAGGGCAGCCATTGTGTCCACTCCTTGTGGGATGTGCAGCCTGCTCCCCACCCCTCGGAGAGGAAGGGATGTGGGGGCCGCCCACGCATACACCCTCCATGGTCCCACCAACCTGCTTGCCAACGAGGGAAGACATCTCCCTGCCCTGGCGAGGATTCACCCCACCCCAGGCACTTCTTGCTCGTGCATTTCCACGCGTTCACCCCACTTTCATTCTCTGCGGAGACGACATGCCTAAGAGGCTTAGGCTCCTTCATGCCGTGCGTCTCCCAGAGAAATCCACTTAGAGATTCTGTGTTGCTTGATCCCCCACATAATAAGATTCCTTTATCTCTTGTTGTCATGGGAAGTGTATATTAACTGATTAATATTAATGTGCTGGCCGATTAATATTAATACCGAGCCGGTTCAGACTTCACAAGGCAGGGCTGTGGATGATGCTGCAGAGTCCAGACAGCTGTCGGGTTTTGGCAGCTCTCGGGAGAGAGGCTGACCCTCGCCGCCGCGCCTCGTTAGGGACACCGTGTCATTAAGCAGAGGCTGTCGGAGCTGGCGTGGATGTGTGTTTGGACTCTGAGCGCGGCTATTAGAATCCTTGCCATCCAAGACAGCATATTTTATCATTGAAACAGCACTTGTACATTCTCTGAACATATTTTCCCGGTCACATTGTTAAATTAGGTGATAAAAGGTTATTTCTTGCCTCTGAAGTTGAAATACATTACCATGATTCCTTATCTGCCTGCAATTAGAAAGGTTTCGGTATTCTATGTTCAAAAGTTTTCATTACTGAAATTTGCCAGGCTTTATAAAATAAACAAGATTTTTGGGGGGCCCTTGTTTTCATCAAAAATGGACAGAACCTTTGTGTCCTGACATACTGGAGACGGCGCTCAGCACTGGGTGGAAGGGATGTGCCACCTTTTGAAGCAGGAGGGCCGTATGCTTAGGGCTCAAGGGGACCTGGGTGGGGGCTCCTAGTTACCTTTGATTTGAAGCTGCCACTCCTGCTGTTACCAGGGGCCACCTCCGGAGCACCAGGGAAGCCAGAAACACTCAGGGAGGGAGCTTCTTGTCCAACCACGTCCCCAGGGAAGGCACAGTCACAGGCTGCAACTCTGGCCTGGAGCCCACCTGAGACTGCATAGCTTCCTCCTCCCTCAGCCCCTCTCCAGGGGAAACATCTCCCTGCCCTGGCGAGGATTCACCCCACCCCAGGCACTTCTTGCTCGTGCATTTCCACGCGTCACCCCACTTTCATTCTCTGCGGAGACGACATGCCTAAGAGGCTTAGGCTCCTTCATGCCGTCGTCTCCCAGAGAAATCCACTTAGAGATTCTGTGTTGCTTGATCCCCCACATAATAAGATTCCTTTATCTCTTGTTGTCATGGGAAGTGTATATTAACTGATTAATATTAATGTGCTGGCCGATTAATATTAATACCGAGCCGGTTCAGACTTCACAAGGCAGGGCTGTGGATGATGCTGCAGAGTCCAGACAGCTGTCGGGTTTTGGCAGCTCTCGGGAGAGAGGCTGACCCTCGCCGCCGCGCCTCGTTAGGGACACCGTGTCATTAAGCAGAGGCTGTCGGAGCTGGCGTGGATGTGTGTTTGGACTCTGAGCGCGGCTATTAGAATCCTTGCCATCCAAGACAGCATATTTTATCATTGAAACAGCACTTGTACATTCTCTGAACATATTTTCCCGGTCACATTGTTAAATTAGGTGATAAAAGGTTATTTCTTGCCTCTGAAGTTGAAATACATTACCATGATTCCTTATCTGCCTGCAATTAGAAAGGTTTCGGTATTCTATGTTCAAAAGTTTTCATTACTGAAATTTGCCAGGCTTTATAAAATAAACAAGATTTTTGGGGGGCCCTTGTTTTCATCAAAAATGGACAGAACCTTTGTGTCCTGACATACTGGAGACGGCGCTCAGCACTGGGTGGAAGGGATGTGCCACCTTTTGAAGCAGGAGGGCCGTATGCTTAGGGCTCAAGGGGACCTGGGTGGGGGCTCCTAGTTACCTTTGATTTGAAGCTGCCACTCCTGCTGTTACCAGGGGCCACCTCCGGAGCACCAGGGAAGCCAGAAACACTCAGGGAGGGAGCTTCTTGTCCAACCACGTCCCCAGGGAAGGCACAGTCACAGGCTGCAACTCTGGCCTGGAGCCCACCTGAGACTGCATAGCTTCCTCCTCCCTCTGCTTCCTCTCCGTCTATCTCCCTGTCCAGCTTTCCCAACCTCCTTCTCGAATCCCTTTCCCTGCTCTGCATCAAATAGGTACCTGGCAAAGACCCACTGTGCAGCACAGGGAACTCTGCTCAGTGCTCAGTGATGACCTAGATGGGAACAGAATCTGAAAAAGAATGGATATATATATTGGTTGTTTAGTCACTAAATTGTGTCCGACTCCTTGCGACCCCATAGACTGCAGCAGGCCAGGCTGCCCTGTTCTTCATTATCTCCTGGAGTGTGCTCAGATTCATGTCCATCGAGTCGGTGATGCCATCCAACCATCTCATCCTCTGCTGCCTGCTTCTCCTTATGCCTTTAATCAGGGTCTTTTTCAGCGAGTCGGCTCTTCCCATTAGGTGGCCAAAGGATTGGAGCTTCTGCTTCAGATATATGTATATGCACAGCATATGTACCTTGGCTGTATCCCTAGGAACTAGCAACATTGTAACTCAATTGTACGCTAGTAAAAAATTGTCTTCAAGAATCCCTTCCCTAAATTGGGGATCCTGCAGGGGCGCTGTGAGATGGCCTGGATGGGACGGGGGACTGGGAGGGGGGTGGAGGAGGGATGGGAGCCAGGGATATGCATATGACTAATCTGGGATTATACATATCTATAAACAACAAAACACTGTAATAGTAAAAAGTAAAATAAAATTAGGAAAAAAAAAAAAGGAATCCCTTCCCTGGACCTCCACCCATTCGCCCACTATCCACGTTCCATCCACGCCCCCCACCCACCAGCCACCCCACCCACATGCCATCCTCCACTCATCCCACCCACGAGCCTCTGGGCCGCACACATGCCATCTCCCGTCCTTCACCTGGGCTGCATGACGCCTGACGTGGAAGACGTCCTCTGCATACCACACGAGCCTCCCCCGGCCCGGATTTCCTCACACACCTGCCCGTTGAGTGTGCCACGGGCAGCGGTGGGGGCCAGGGCCTGGCCGTGCATCTTCCCCCAGGGCTCGGCCTCCCTGAGTGTGTTCGTATCATGACCTCCAACGGGCGCGCTTCCTTTGAGGTGGCACGTTCGACCGCTGGGCTTCTCCGAGAACAACCTGTTTGCCTAGGAAGAGAGCGCATGGACCCGAGAGCCGCTGTGTTGCTGCGGGACGAGCAGCTGTTGCTGTATTAGTTGTTCCGTCACGTTTGACTCTTTTGCAGTCCCGTGAATTGCAGCCC
Organism: Tragulus kanchil; assembly: GCA_022376925.1. Classification (NCBI taxonomy): domain Eukaryota; kingdom Metazoa; phylum Chordata; class Mammalia; order Artiodactyla; family Tragulidae; genus Tragulus; species Tragulus kanchil. The sequence goes on from JAIOJX010000031.1 coordinate 115,056,218, forward strand.
GCCAGGCTCCTCTGTCCATGGGATTTCCCAGGCAAGAATATTGCAGTGCGTTGCCATTTCCTTCTCCAGAAGATCTTCCCAACCCAGGGATTGAACCCTCGTCTCCTACATTGGCAGAAGGGTTTTTTTTTTTTCACCACTGAATCCACCAGGGAAGCCCAAAGGATGAGCAGACCTCCCCCCAAAACTTGACCCTAATCTGCCTTCTTCCCTCGCCTTTCCCCTAGTTTGAAACCAGGGACAAGATTCATCTGACCAACAGAGGCTTGTACGCTCACAGACTTCCAGCCAGAAGGGCGCTCCAGCTGGATGGGTGGGAACAGTCCAGGTTGCTCTGTGGACACCCCCGAGTGTTCCCCCTCTTGGGTGCCATCTCCAGCCTCTGCCCTGCCTCACAGGGACAGGATGCCCAGACCTTGGGGGCCTAACAGACAGTGTCTCTAGCAGAAGACTCCAGCTGAAGACGGGACCCGGGGAAGCAGGGCTGTGGGTTTCTTACTGAGCCCAGGCTGGGGTCCTGTCAAAATCCTTGTGGACGCAAGCCTTGAGGTTGACTTCAGTCCCTCTGAGCTCTGCTGTGCAGGGGGTGAGGTCTCGGGAGTGTGCCTTGGGGTGGGGTAGGGCGTATGTGTGGAGACTACTGATGTGGATCCCCTTAGTGTTGCCAGCCAAGGGCACCTGTCTGCAGCCAGGTCGGCTCTCCTTCTCCCCAGGAGCCCGCCCTGCAGAGCCAGCCTCGCCTGGCCCATCCAGGTCCTCTCTGCACCCACGACAGGGCTGTAGACTGGAAAATGGCCCCGTGTCTTCCGGAAGCTGTCGGGTGCACAGAGGAACAATGCAGCCTCGGGCGCACGTGGATGCCTGCCTGCCGCGGCCTCCTGAGTGTGTTCGTATCATGACCTCCAACGGGCGCTTCCTTTGAGGTGGCACGTTCGACCGCTGGGCTTCTCCGAGACCAACCTGTTTGCCTAGGAAGAGAGCGCATGGACCCGAGAGCCGCTGTGTTGCTGCGGGACGAGCAGCTGTTGCTGTATTAGTTGTTCCGTCACGTTTGACTCTTTTGCAGTCCCGTGAATTGCAGCCCGCCAGGCTCCTCTGTCCATGGGATTTCCCAGGCAAGAATATTGCAGTGCGTTGCCATTTCCTTCTCCAGAAGATCTTCCCAACCCAGGGATTGAACCCTCGTCTCCTACATTGGCGGGAAGGGTTTTTTCACCACTGAATCCACCAGGGAAGCCCAAAGGATGAGCAGACCTCCCCCCAAAACTTGACCCTAATCTGCCTTCTTCCCTCGCCTTTCCCCTAGTTTGAAACCAGGGACAAGATTCATCTGACCAACAGAGGCTTGTACGCTCACAGACTTCCAGCCAGAAGGGCGCTCCAGCTGGATGGGTGGGAACAGTCCAGGTTGCTCTGTGGACACCCCCGAGTGTTCCCCCTCTTGGGTGCCATCTCCAGCCTCTGCCCTGCCTCACAGGGACAGGATGCCCAGACCTTGGGGGCCTAACAGACAGTGTCTCTAGCAGAAGACTCCAGCTGAAGACGGGACCCGGGGAAGCAGGGCTGTGGGTTTCTTACTGAGCCCAGGCTGGGGTCCTGTCAAAATCCTTGTGGACGCAAGCCTTGAGGTTGACTTCAGTCCCTCTGAGCTCTGCTGTGCAGGGGGTGAGGTCTCGGGAGTGTGCCTTGGGGTGGGGTAGGGCGTATGTGTGGAGACTACTGATGTGGATCCCCTTAGTGTTGCCAGCCAAGGGCACCTGTCTGCAGCCAGGTCGGCTCTCCTTCTCCCCAGGAGCCCCGCCCTGCAGAGCCAGCCTCGCCTGGCCCATCCAGGTCCTCTCTGCACCCACGACAGGGCTGTAGACTGGAAAATGGCCCCGTGTCTTCCGGAAGCTGTCGGGTGCACAGAGGAACAATGCAGCCTCCGGGGGCGCACGTGGATGCCTCGGCGCTGACCTCAGCTGGCCCTTGTTCTCAGTCGGAGATGCAGCAGGGCAGACGGTGGCTGAAAGCCGCGAATGATGTTCTCAGGATATCTGCCACCCATGAGCCTCCCCCAGTGGCCGGAACACTGCCTCCCTGTGGGTTTCCAGCTCTTTCAAAGTCCCAACTCCAACCACAGATTCTCACACAAACCTTGGGCATTCAAAGCCTGCTACCCACCTGTGCAGGCGCCCCTCTGCCTGACGCCCCGTGTGTCCCGGGCTCTCCCTACCCTATGTAGGCTGTCACCCAGCAGCCCTCATTCTGTAATCACCTCCCTAACAAACAGAAAACACGCTCATCGCCATGGTAAGCATCCCTGGTGTGATTTATTGCCATCATCACAATATTTTGTTTGGAGCTGTAAACCCCCAAACATAAATCAAGTCATTAGAAGGAATGACGTTTAATCTTGCAGAAAAAGCCTCAGCGGGCTGGGCCGTTCTCACCCAGCCAGCGAGTCGTTCGTTCTAGGAGGAACACAGCTTTCTACAAACACGCCAACACAGGCGGCCCCTCCTCTCCACCGCAGAGACACGGGAGGTCGGACGAAGCCACAAGCCAGGAGCTGCTTTTGCCGGGTGGAATACACACTCTCGACTGCGAAGAGGTGCCCAAACCACGTGCCCGGTAATCCAGACAGGCGTCTTAATTCGGAAGGAAATGCACACAGCCGGGAGGGGCCGAGTCCGGGCCTGTGATCTGCTTGTCGTCCCGAGAGCAGCTGCTGGTTGGACTTCAAAGGAAGCAGGAAAACAGCTCAGAACATCGTTTCGGCTCTCTGTTCACAGTGACCCTCACCACCCTTGGAGCAGCTATTACATGGGGACCCGGGGACCGTGTTCTATTTGCAAAGTAGGCGGACCTGATTTCCAGGGCTTTGCTGATAAGGCTAAGAAGAGAACTGAGCCTTGAATGTTCAGGGATTTCAGGCAGCCCCTGCCCCACCCCGGACATCGAATCCCTGCCAAGGGTGTCCCTGGGGTTAAGGTGACACCCCAAAATTCTGGGAGGATAGGATGTCTGTGCTCCCCTGTAGACGGGGCCCGTGTCTTCCGGAAGCTGTCGGGTGCACAGAGGAACAATGCAGCCTCCGGGGGCGCACGTGGATGCCTCGGCGCTGACCTCAGCTGGCCCTTGTTCTCAGTCGGAGATGCAGCAGGGCAGACGGTGGCTGAAAGCCGCGAATGATGTTCTCAGGATATCTGCCACCCATGAGCCTCCCCCAGTGGCCGGAACACTGCCTCCCTGTGGGTTTCCAGCTCTTTCAAAGTCCCAACTCCAACCACAGATTCTCACACAAACCTTGGGCATTCAAAGCCTGCTACCCACCTGTGCAGGCGCCCCTCTGCCTGACGCCCCGTGTGTCCCGGGCTCTCCCTACCCTATGTAGGCTGTCACCCAGCAGCCCTCATTCTGTAATCACCTCCCTAACAAACAGAAAACACGCTCATCGCCATGGTAAGCATCCCTGGTGTGATTTATTGCCATCATCACAATATTTTGTTTGGAGCTGTAAACCCCCAAACATAAATCAAGTCATTAGAAGGAATGACGTTTAATCTTGCAGAAAAAGCCTCAGCGGGCTGGGCCGTTCTCACCCAGCCAGCGAGTCGTTCGTTCTAGGAGGAACACAGCTTTCTACAAACACGCCAACACAGGCGGCCCCTCCTCTCCACCGCAGAGACACGGGAGGTCGGACGAAGCCACAAGCCAGGAGCTGCTTTTGCCGGGTGGAATACACATCTCGACTGCGAAGAGGTGCCCAAACCACGTGCCCGGTAATCCAGACAGGCGTCTTAATTCGGAAGGAAATGCACACAGCCGGGAGGGGCCGAGTCCGGGCCTGTGATCTGCTTGTCGTCCCGAGAGCAGCTGCTGGTTGGACTTCAAAGGAAGCAGGAAAACAGCTCAGAACATCGTTTCGGCTCTCTGTTCACAGTGACCCTCACCACCCTTGGAGCAGCTATTACATGGGGACCCGGGGACCGTGTTCTATTTGCAAAGTAGGCGGACCTGATTTCCAGGGCTTTGCTGATAAGGCTAAGAAGAGAACTGAGCCTTGAATGTTCAGGGATTTCAGGCAGCCCCTGCCCCACCCCGGACATCGAATCCCTGCCAAGGGTGTCCCTGGGGTTAAGGTGACACCCCAAAATTCTGGGAGGATAGGATGTCTGTGCTCCCCAGGACAGCTTGGGGCTGCTGTGGTCTGCCCCCTGCCAGCTCAGTGTGGTCCATTACTCGTTGGACCTCTGGCTGCTGAGGTGGGCGGAGCCAAGGGCTGGCCAGCCAGAAGGGAGAGGGAGTAGGTCTTAGCCAGGTGTCCAGGGAAGGTGGGGCCTCCACAGCCAGCCATTGCCAAGGCCAGGATTAATGCCTTACCTCTTACCATCACTCAGTGGTGTCTGACTACTTGCACCCTGTGGACTGCAGCCCACCAGGCTCTTCTGTCCATGTTCTCCAGGCAAGGACACTGGAGTGGGTTGCCATGCCCTTCTCCAGAGTGTCTTCCCAACCCAGGGATTGAACCCGGGTTTCCTGCATTGCAGGCAGGTTCTTTACCATCGGAGTCACCAGGGAAGCAGAGCTGCCAGGTCCTCAGGTCAGAGACCTCCTGAGCTGCTGGTGGCCCTGTCTTTGGCTGGGCCCATTCGGCTTTCAAGGCCCTGCCTCAGGGTTTAGGAGAGCTGTGACATGCAGACCTGCAGGAGAGAACAGCTGGATGGACCGCCAGGGTCCCCTGCCTGCTCTGGCCAGCGGGGAGTCACCAGGGACTCTGATCTGCTCAGAGACACACAGGGTGAACCTTGAAATGCCGCTGCCACGCAAGGGTCTCAGTAGGGGCTGGAGGAGACCCTGGAGAGAGGTCGGACCTGGGTGGTGCTGGCATCAAGGCCAGGGAGCCCTTCTGGGCACGATCCGCGCTCCCGCAACCACTGATGCATGGCCAGCTGGGGCGCCCTGTTAAGGACCAGCGCGTCCATTTCTGAGCCCCCCTGGGCAGCCCTTTGCAGGAGCCCAACTCCCCCCAGGGGCCTGGCGGGCCTCCCTCACCGAGCGGCCCCACCTGCACTTCAAGGAGCCATCAGCTAGATGGATTTGCTTTCGGGGCTCTTCAGGGTATCGCAGGCAACAGCTGTGACGGGTCTGACAGCCACAGGCCAGCCTGCGACCGGGGATAGGACGGATGTCAGGTTCAATCCCCCGCTAGCCAAGGGTGTCCCTGGGGTTAAGGTGACACCCCAAAATTCTGGGAGGATAGGATGTCTGTGCTCCCCAGGACAGCTTGGGGCTGCTGTGGTCTGCCCCCTGCCAGCTCAGTGTGGTCCATTACTCGTTGGACCTCTGGCTGCTGAGGTGGGCGGAGCCAAGGGCTGGCCAGCCAGAAGGGAGAGGGAGTAGGTCTTAGCCAGGTGTCCAGGGAAGGTGGGGCCTCCACAGCCAGCCATTGCCAAGGCCAGGATTAATGCCTTACCTCTTACCATCACTCAGTGGTGTCTGACTACTTGCACCCTGTGGACTGCAGCCCACCAGGCTCTTCTGTCCATGTTCTCCAGGCAAGGACACTGGAGTGGGTTGCCATGCCCTTCTCCAGAGTGTCTTCCCAACCCAGGGATTGAACCCGGGTTTCCTGCATTGCAGGCAGGTTCTTTACCATCGGAGTCACCAGGGAAGCAGAGCTGCCAGGTCCTCAGGTCAGAGACCTCCTGAGCTGCTGGTGGCCCTGTCTTTGGCTGGGCCCATTCGGCTTTCAAGGCCCTGCCTCAGGGTTTAGGAGAGCTGTGACATGCAGACCTGCAGGAGAGAACAGCTGGATGGACCGCCAGGGTCCCCTGCCTGCTCTGGCCAGCGGGGAGTCACCAGGGACTCTGATCTGCTCAGAGACACACAGGGTGAACCTTGAAATGCCGCTGCCACGCAAGGGTCTCAGTAGGGGCTGGAGGAGACCCTGGAGAGAGGTCGGACCTGGGTGGTGCTGGCATCAAGGCCAGGGAGCCCTTCTGGGCACGATCCGCGCTCCCGCAACCACTGATGCATGGCCAGCTGGGGCGCCCTGTTAAGGACCAGCGCGTCCATTTCTGAGCCCCCCTGGGCAGCCCTTTGCAGGAGCCCAACTCCCCCCAGGGGCCTGGCGGGCCTCCCTCACCGAGCGGCCCCACCTGCACTTCAAGGAGCCATCAGCTAGATGGATTTGCTTTCGGGGCTCTTCAGGGTATCGCAGGCAACAGCTGTGACGGGTCTGACAGCCACAGGCCAGCTCAGTAATTGACGCGGCAGCCGGAACCTCACATCCCGAAGCCGGCTAGAGCCTGGCCGATCATTATCTTGCGGCTGGGCCACCGCGGTAATGAGGCTACCCTGCCGGCGGCCTCCGATGGCCTGACTTGGCTCCGGTGGAAAAGCGTCTGTCACAGGCCTGGGCCTGTCGGGGGTGCTGGCATTCTTCCTCCAAACAGGCAGCCCTTCGGTGGGGCTACCGCAGCCTCCGGCTCTGGCATGACTCCCTCATTTTTATTTTCTGGCAACCCCTGGCAGAAACTCACCAGTATTTAAGCCAAATTAGGCCCCTTCCTGCAGAGCTGGCTGGAGAGGCAAACAGGAGGAACGTTACATCCATCCGTTTAACCTGGGCACAGCCACTCAGAGCTGTGGCTCCCTGCAGGCTTGGGACAAAGGTAAGACGCAGGCCAGGCCCGCCGCTGGGGGCGGCAGGTCACTGGCTGCCTCAGTCCTGCGCTCTGTCCTCTGGAAAGTGCTGGTCCCACAGGGTCACTGACCCCAGAGAGCCATGGCAATGTGCCCCTGGCTCCTACACCCGCTCCCTATCATCCCTGCTTCCCCCTCCTTCAGCTGTAAGCCCATCTCGCTGATGCTTCCCTGATGGGGGCTGCTCAGTGTGGGAGGTGCCCAGGCCGCGCCCAGGGGGAGTTGAGCTCCTACAAGTGAGCCGGCAAAGAGCTTCCCAAGAGCTCCGGGACGGATGCACTGATCCTTAGCAGGGCATCCCAGATGGCCATGCACTGGCAGTCACGCTGCTTAAGGGCGTCTGCCCTCGGGAGTGTGTCTGACTCTGTGACCCCCATGGATGGTAGCCCACCAGGCTCCTCTGTCTGTGGAATTCTCCAGGCAAGAAGACTGGAGTGGATTGCCATTTCCTTCTCCAGGGGTGTTTTCCCATCCCAGGGATAGAACCCATGTCTCCTGTACAACAGGCAGATTCTTTACCATGTGAGCCACTGGGGAAGCCCTCTGGGGGTCTGCCCTGGGGAGACCCATCAGCATGCCAGACTCAGTGAGGACCTGCCTCCCTTCTCAGAAAGGGGCACCAGCACCCACCCAGTGCTTAAGCCAGAAGCCAGCACGCTTGACTCTGCCCCCAGTCCGTCCCCGGGTCCAGCTGACACAGGGCCCCCGGAGCCGGCTAATACCAGCCCACGAGGTCCCAACTCCACACTTCCGTCAATAGCTTGGGATCTGCCATGGTAGGAGAACTTTTACCATGGAAATCAGCAAAGACTATCAACTGGGACCCTCCCACTCCCACTCCCCCACCCCCGGAGCCAGCTGTTAAACATTAACCAGCAGTTTTATGTTTTGGCTTTTTTAATTGGCTATGAGGCCTGTGGGATCTTCGCTCCCTGACCAGGAATTGAACCTGCACCCCTTGCCTTGGAAGGCGAAATCTTAGCCACTGGACCACCAAGGAAGCCCCTTTTCCCCCACTTTGTGCCATCCCCACCTGGGTCCAGGCTTCAGACATCTCTGCCCAGATCAATGGCAACATCTGCTAACCAGCCTTTCTGCAGTCTTCAGCGCTTCGCCTCAGGATGACTCTTAAATTCATAACTCTCAGCCTGAATCCCTTCTAGGCCTCCTCTCAAGCCTCAGGAGAGAAGAGAAGGACCCGCTGCCTTTGCCTGGACCGTGCAGCCCCTGCCGCCTCCATGGACCTGCCATTTCTCGACACCCCTTGTCTCTGTGTCCTGTGAACCTTTGTCATGGTGCCAGGCCACCAAAGTCTGCCAGGAGTGCCGTCATTACCCTCAGGTGCCAATTAGTTGTCACGACCTGAGGGAGACCTCGGTGGTGCCCTGGGCTTACCTGCCACGTGCTCTGCTGCCCCATCTCAGGTGGAACTGCTGTTTAGTGCCTCAACGCCTCGCTAGACTGTAAACCCCATGAGGGTAGGGCCATGACTGTCTCATTCACGGCCAAGACGCTGCCCGACACACGCAGGGCTCCGTGTGGAGGGAATGGACGGGCGGTGGCGCCCTGCATGACCCTGTTCTGCCACCAGGTCTTACGCTGCAGGGAAGGCAGAGCCGGGGCCACCAGGGGGCGCTGTGACTTTGCTGGTGACCGTCAGGGACTGGGAGACCCATCAGCATGCCAGACTCAGTGAGGACCTGCCTCCCTTCTCAGAAAGGGGCACCAGCACCCACCCAGTGCTTAAGCCAGAAGCCAGCACGCTTGACTCTGCCCCCAGTCCGTCCCCGGGTCCAGCTGACACAGGGCCCCCGGAGCCGGCTAATACCAGCCCACGAGGTCCCAACTCCACACTTCCGTCAATAGCTTGGGATCTGCCATGGTAGGAGAACTTTTACCATGGAAATCAGCAAAGACTATCAACTGGGACCCTCCCACTCCCACTCCCCCACCCCCGGAGCCAGCTGTTAAACATTAACCAGCAGTTTTATGTTTTGGCTTTTTTAATTGGCTATGAGGCCTGTGGGATCTTCGCTCCCTGACCAGGAATTGAACCTGCACCCCTTGCCTTGGAAGGCGAAATCTTAGCCACTGGACCACCAAGGAAGCCCCTTTTCCCCCACTTTGTGCCATCCCCACCTGGGTCCAGGCTTCAGACATCTCTGCCCAGATCAATGGCAACATCTGCTAACCAGCCTTTCTGCAGTCTTCAGCGCTTCGCCTCAGGATGACTCTTAAATTCATAACTCTCAGCCTGAATCCCTTCTAGGCCTCCTCTCAAGCCTCAGGAGAGAAGAGAAGGACCCGCTGCCTTTGCCTGGACCGTGCAGCCCCTGCCGCCTCCATGGACCTGCCATTTCTCGACACCCCTTGTCTCTGTGTCCTGTGAACCTTTGTCATGGTGCCAGGCCACCAAAGTCTGCCAGGAGTGCCGTCATTACCCTCAGGTGCCAATTAGTTGTCACGACCTGAGGGAGACCTCGGTGGTGCCCTGGGCTTACCTGCCACGTGCTCTGCTGCCCCATCTCAGGTGGAACTGCTGTTTAGTGCCTCAACGCCTCGCTAGACTGTAAACCCCATGAGGGTAGGGCCATGACTGTCTCATTCACGGCCAAGACGCTGCCCGACACACGCAGGGCTCCGTGTGGAGGGAATGGACGGGCGGTGGCGCCCTGCATGACCCTGTTCTGCCACCAGGTCTTACGCTGCAGGGAAGGCAGAGCCGGGGCCACCAGGGGGCGCTGTGACTTTGCTGGTGACCTTCAGGAACTGGGTTCTTACCTGCAGCAGGGCTCACCATCTCCTCATCCTTCCAGGCCCATGGGTTTTTTTGTTTTGGCCTTTTTAAAAAAATTGGTTTTCTATTCACTTATTCTCATCCATCTTTATTCTTTGGCCTGTGTGGGCCTCCCATTGCAGTGGCCTCTCTCCTTGCAGAGCACTGGCTCTGGGCACATGCGCTCCAAAGCACTGGCTCATGATTGGACATACCAGTCCAGCCGTTCCTTAGTACGTGGGATCTTCCCAGGCCAGGGATCAAACCAGTGCCCCTTGCACTGCAAGGCGGACTCTTTACATGCTGGACCACCAGGGAAGCCCAGCCCGTGGGTTCTGAAGCAATGCGTAAAAGGAAGAAAAGGCATGACAAGCTTTAAAGCATGTTCCGTGTGCTCTCAGAAATCGTGCATGGATGTGTGCTCTCCACCCAGCGCAGACCACAGCACACAGCAGGAGGCACGCACGTGCCTCCCCTAGCACACATGGTGTCGCACACCACAAGACCTGCTGAGTTCTATTCTGTACACCAGGCACACGTGGGGTGTCATGCAACGCATGACGTGTGCCAGGAACATGCATATGCCAAACACGGTGGACTTACCCCAGGCTCTGACAGAGGACAGCCTCCAAGTGGGAGCTGAGGACCCTACTCCCCTCGTGGACAAGTGGGCACACTCAGGATGCTCAGAGACACCCCTCCCCAAGGTGAAGGGCAGACGGATTGTGGGGGGAGCGGCAGCACAGCTGTTGGCCTTGCAGACGGGCTCACTGGTTGACTGACAGGCCGCTCTGACGTTCCGCTCTGACAGCTGCGAGCGAATTCACCGCCAAGGCTGAGCTGACAGGGAACTGCCCGGTTGCATCGTGGATCCTAATCACAGAGGCGAGGAGATGGAATCACTAAACAAAACAAGGAACGGTCAGGGCCATCAGGTGCCGTCAGCCCAAGACGGGAAGATTCCCGCTTGCCGTCCCTGCGCTGGTGCAGGAGCGGCTCAGGAAACGGAAGGGGTGGGACCCTGTTCTGCCACCAGGTCTTACGCTGCAGGGAAGGCAGAGCCGGGGCCACCAGGGGGCGCTGTGACTTTGCTGGTGACCTTCAGGAACTGGGTTCTTACCTGCAGCAGGGCTCACCATCTCCTCATCCTTCCAGGCCCATGGGTTTTTTTGTTTTGGCCTTTTTAAAAAAATTGGTTTTCTATTCACTTATTCTCATCCATCTTTATTCTTTGGCCTGTGTGGGCCTCCCATTGCAGTGGCCTCTCTCCTTGCAGAGCACTGGCTCTGGGCACATGCGCTCCAAAGCACTGGCTCATGATTGGACATACCAGTCCAGCCGTTCCTTCAGTACGTGGGATCTTCCCAGGCCAGGATCAAACCAGTGCCCCTTGCACTGCAAGGCGGACTCTTTACATGCTGGACCACCAGGAAGCCCAGCCCGTGGGTTCTGAAGCAATGCGTAAAAGGAAGAAAAGGCATGACAAGCTTTAAAGCATGTTCCGTGTGCTCTCAGAAATCGTGCATGGATGTGTGCTCTCCACCCAGCGCAGACCACAGCACACAGCAGGAGGCACGCACGTGCCTCCCCTAGCACACATGGTGTCGCACACCACAAGACCTGCTGAGTTCTATTCTGTACACCAGGCACACGTGGGGTGTCATGCAACGCATGACGTGTGCCAGGAACATGCATATGCCAAACACGGTGGACTTACCCCAGGCTCTGACAGAGGACAGCCTCCAAGTGGGAGCTGAGGACCCTACTCCCCTCGTGGACAAGTGGGCACACTCAGGATGCTCAGAGACACCCCTCCCCAAGGTGAAGGGCAGACGGATTGTGGGGGGAGCGGCAGCACAGCTGTTGGCCTTGCAGACGGGCTCACTGGTTGACTGACAGGCCGCTCTGACGTTCCGCTCTGACAGCTGCGAGGGAATTCACAGCCAAGGCTGAGCTGACAGGGAACTGCCCGGTTGCATCGTGGATCCTAATCACAGAGGCGAGGAGATGGAATCACTAAACAAAACAAGGAACGGTCAGGGCCATCAGGTGCCGTCAGCCCAAGACGGGAAGATTCCCGCTTGCCGTCCCTGCGCTGGTGCAGGAGCGGGGCTCAGGGAAACCCAGCCGCTGCAAAGCTGCCCCGGTGATGGGACCTCAGGAGCTGGTGGCCTCTGTCCTCCATGCTCTCTCTGCGCCCAGCACGGAGGATCACTTCATTTACACATTTGCAGACCCACATGATTAAAAAAGTCCCACTTTCCAGATAAGGAAACTAAAGCCCACCCAGTGAGATTAAGATCACAAGGCAGTATTCTCATATTCTCTTTTTCCTACCTTTTAAATGTGCTGACCCCTTGTTAGAAGCAAAACTGTGACTCAGGGTGGAATCTCTAGGCTTGCTCACATCTGAGCCAAAGGTCAGGAGTCAGTGTGGGACCCCAGAGCTCTTGAAGGAGCTCCCCCGAGCCAGAGGCTGAGGCCAGAGGGCGGGGCCCTGCAGAGTCACCCACCTTCCTACTGGGGAGCATGTGTGGCCTGGCCCCTACCTTTCCCCGAGGGCTGACCCCAGAGCCATTCATCTTTGGGTTCCGGAGCAGCGGACACCTTTCTCGGGGGCATCCTGCCACCTGGAGCCCCATGGTTGTGCCTGGGCCCTGGGGGCGCCAAGGTGGCAGAGTGGCAGGGCTGAGCACTGAGGCCCTAGCAGAGAATTTAACAAGTTGAAGTTTCCAGTGAACACAAGTGAGAATTTAAAGCTCTTTGGTGGGGCTTCCCCTGGTGGCCGAGTGGGTAAGGACACCGCCTTGCAGTGCAAGGGGCGCCGGTTCGAGCCCTGGCCTGGGAAGATCCCACGTGCCACGGAGCGGCTGGACTGATGTGTCCAATCACCAAGCCGGAGCTCTGGAGCGCATGCGCCCAGAGCCGCTGCTCTGCAACGACAGACACCACCGCGATGGGAGGCCCACAGGAGCCAAAAGGACAAAGACGGATGAACATAGAGAAATGAAAGACCAATAGAAGTGGCCCGCCTGCTCCCCTCCCTCCCCAACCCGACCCCAGCCCAAAGTAAATAAATAAATAAATCTTTTAAAAAATAAATAAATAAAGCCCTTTGGTGAGGCTTCTTCCATCTGAATTCTGTGCCCCGAGTCCAAGCTGCCCTCTAACTGCTGAGTGTTTAAACTTCCGTTTTGCATCAAATCTGCATAAATTAACAACTTGCCCAGAGGAAGGGAGCTGCTCCCGTTGAAGCAGGCCGAGGCCAATGGGGAATGAGGAAGGCTCTCCCCTCGAAAGGTCAGAGCCTGAGCTGGTGGGAGAAGAGCCAGAGGAGGAACGGCCACCGTGGAGGCTCGGGCAGGCCCGACCGGGTGCTCCGCGTGTGGCAACGGGCGGCAGCCAGCTGGGTGTGTCCTCATTCTGACCACCCAGACCCCACACAGCCTGGGTGGGGGGGACAGACCCTCAGCTGGGACAGCGTCTGTCTGCATACAGCCACTTAGCTGACAGCGGCCCCCAGACGTGCAGACCCATTCCAGGCTTCTGGACCGAGCTGGAGAAGACCCGCTGGGGGTTGGTGGACTCCTGCCAGAACCCTGGGCTGTGAACAGAAGCCCCATCCCCCACTCCAGGGCTAGCTCTCAGTCCAGCCAACATCCGCTTGCCCACAAGTATTTATTGAGTTCCTGCTGTGTGCCAGGCCCGGTGCCAGATGCTGACACAGTCCTTGTCCCATGGTTGTGCCTGGGCCCTGGGGGCGCCAAGGTGGCAGAGTGGCAGGGCTGAGCACTGAGGCCCTAGCAGAGAATTTAACAAGTTGAAGTTTCCAGTGAACACAAGTGAGAATTTAAAGCTCTTTGGTGGGGCTTCCCCTGGTGGCCGAGTGGGTAAGGACACCGCCTTGCAGTGCAAGGGGCGCCGGTTCGAGCCCTGGCCTGGGAAGATCCCACGTGCCACGGAGCGGCTGGACTGATGTGTCCAATCACCAAGCCGGAGCTCTGGAGCGCATGCGCCCAGAGCCGCTGCTCTGCAACGACAGACACCACCGCGATGGGAGGCCCACAGGAGCCAAAAGGACAAAGACGGATGAACATAGAGAAATGAAAGACCAATAGAAGTGGCCCGCCTGCTCCCCTCCCTCCCCAACCCGACCCCAGCCCAAAGTAAATAAATAAATAAATCTTTTAAAAAATAAATAAATAAAGCCCTTTGGTGAGGCTTCTTCCATCTGAATTCTGTGCCCCGAGTCCAAGCTGCCCTCTAACTGCTGAGTGTTTAAACTTCCGTTTTGCATCAAATCTGCATAAATTAACAACTTGCCCAGAGGAAGGGAGCTGCTCCCGTTGAAGCAGGCCGAGGCCAATGGGGAATGAGGAAGGCTCTCCCCTCGAAAGGTCAGAGCCTGAGCTGGTGGGAGAAGAGCCAGAGGAGGAACGGCCACCGTGGAGGCTCGGGCAGGCCCGACCGGGTGCTCCGCGTGTGGCAACGGGCGGCAGCCAGCTGGGTGTGTCCTCATTCTGACCACCCAGACCCCACACAGCCTGGGTGGGGGGGACAGACCCTCAGCTGGGACAGCGTCTGTCTGCATACAGCCACTTAGCTGACAGCGGCCCCCAGACGTGCAGACCCATTCCAGGCTTCTGGACCGAGCTGGAGAAGACCCGCTGGGGGTTGGTGGACTCCTGCCAGAACCCTGGGCTGTGAACAGAAGCCCCATCCCCCACTCCAGGGCTAGCTCTCAGTCCAGCCAACATCCGCTTGCCCACAAGTATTTATTGAGTTCCTGCTGTGTGCCAGGCCCGGTGCCAGATGCTGACACAGTCCTTGTCCCAAGAACACGGAGACCTAACATGGTCACTGATGGGGTCACCCAGCCCTGCAGGTGTTTTCTCTCCTCTGGCCCAGTGCTCTTAAAGCCCCCTGAAGTCCCTTCCCCCTTGTTATCAGTTTGAATTGTGCCCCCAACCAAATAGGTTGAAGTCGTAACCTCTAGTCCTGTGAAGGTGACCATATTATAGGGTCATCGAGATGAGGTTATTAGGGTGGGCCCTAATTCGGAATGTCCAATACTTTGGCCACCTGATGCGAATAACCGACTCATTGGAAAAGACCCTCATGCTGGGCAAGACGAAAAGCAGAAGGGGAAGAGGGCGACAGAGGATGAGATGGTTGGACGGCATCACCGATTCAGTGGACATGAACTTGAGCAAGCTCCAGGACATGGTGAGGAACAGGGTAGCCTGGTGTGTTGCAGTCCGTGGGGTCATGAAGAGTCGGACACGACTTAGCAACTAAACAACAAAATTCAGAACGATCAAGGGAGAACAGAGAGGTGCCTAAGATAATCATGTGAAGATGGAGGCAGGGGGATACTTCCCTGATGGTCCAGTGGTTAAAACTTTGCCTTCCAAGGGCTTCCCTGGTGGTCCAGTGGGTAAGGACACCGCCTTGCAGTACAAGGGGCACTGGTTTGACCCCTGGCCTGGGAAGATCCCACGTGCCGCAGAGCAGCTGGACCGATGTGTCCAATTACCAAGCTGGAGTTCTTGAGCGCATGTGCCCAGAGCCGGTGCTCTGCAGCGAGAGAGACCACTGCGATGGGAGGCCCACACAGGCCAAAGAACAAAGATGGAAATAAATGAAAGACCCATAGAAGTGGCCAAAAAAGAAAAACTTTGCCATCCAGTGCAGGGGGTGTGGGTTCAATCCCTGGTCAGGCAACTAAGAATCCCACATACCTTGTGGCCAAAAGACAAAACACAGACACAGTATTGCAACATATTCAAGAAAGACTTAAAAAGATGGAGGCAGAGATTGGATGTAAATTGCCACAGTCAAGGAACATCTGGGGCAGCCAGATAGCTGGACAAGGCAAGGAAGGACGGCCCCCTTGAGCATTCAGAGGAAGCAAGGCTCTGCTGACACCCTCATTTCCAACATCTGGCCTCCAGAACTGAGAGAGAATAAATTTTTGTTGTTTTAAACCAGCTAGCCTTGTGGTACTCTGTTATAGCAGCTCTAGGAAATTAATATTCCTCGCCATGAGGGTCAAACACGGAGACCTAACATGGTCACTGATGGGGTCACCCAGCCCTGCAGGTGTTTTCTCCTCTGGCCCAGTGCTCTTAAAGCCCCCTGAAGTCCCTTCCCCCTTGTTATCAGTTTGAATTGTGCCCCCAACCAAATAGGTTGAAGTCGTAACCTCTAGTCCTGTGAAGGTGACCATATTATAGGGTCATCGAGATGAGGTTATTAGGGTGGGCCCTAATTCGGAATGTCCAATACTTTGGCCACCTGATGCGAATAACCGACTCATTGGAAAAGACCCTCATGCTGGGCAAGACGAAAAGCAGAAGGGGAAGAGGGCGACAGAGGATGAGATGGTTGGACGGCATCACCGATTCAGTGGACATGAACTTGAGCAAGCTCCAGGACATGGTGAGGAACAGGGTAGCCTGGTGTGTTGCAGTCCGTGGGGTCATGAAGAGTCGGACACGACTTAGCAACTAAACAACAAAATTCAGAACGATCAAGGGAGAACAGAGAGGTGCCTAAGATAATCATGTGAAGATGGAGGCAGGGGGATACTTCCCTGATGGTCCAGTGGTTAAAACTTTGCCTTCCAAGGGCTTCCCTGGTGGTCCAGTGGGTAAGGACACCGCCTTGCAGTACAAGGGGCACTGGTTTGACCCCTGGCCTGGGAAGATCCCACGTGCCGCAGAGCAGCTGGACCGATGTGTCCAATTACCAAGCTGGAGTTCTTGAGCGCATGTGCCCAGAGCCGGTGCTCTGCAGCGAGAGAGACCACTGCGATGGGAGGCCCACACAGGCCAAAGAACAAAGATGGAAATAAATGAAAGACCCATAGAAGTGGCCAAAAAAAGAAAAAAACTTTGCCATCCAGTGCAGGGGGTGTGGGTTCAATCCCTGGTCAGGCAACTAAGAATCCCACATACCTTGTGGCCAAAAGACAAAACACAGACACAGTATTGCAACATATTCAAGAAAGACTTAAAAAGATGGAGGCAGAGATTGGATGTAAATTGCCACAGTCAAGGAACATCTGGGGCAGCCAGATAGCTGGACAAGGCAAGGAAGGACGGCCCCCTTGAGCATTCAGAGGAAGCAAGGCTCTGCTGACACCCTCATTTCCAACATCTGGCCTCCAGAACTGAGAGAGAATAAATTTTTGTTGTTTTAAACCAGCTAGCCTTGTGGTACTCTGTTATAGCAGCTCTAGGAAATTAATATTCCTCGCCATGAGGGTCAAATTTTTAGGTCAACTTGACTCATCCATGGTGTCCAGATACTTGGTCACAATCCAGTCTAGGTGTTCCTGGGAGAATATTTTTTTAGATGTGATTACCTTTGAATCAGTAGATTTTGAGTGGACTTCGCTGGCAGTCCAGTGGTTAGGAGTCTGCCTGCCAGTGCAGGGGACCCAGATTTGATCCCTGGCCTGGGAAGATCTCACATGCCACAGAGCAACTAAGCCCGTGCGCCATAGCAACTGAGCCCACACACTGCAACTGCCAAAGCTCACATGGTCTAGGGCCCACGTGCAGCAACTACTGAGTCTGTGTGCTGCGACTGCTGAAGCCCGTGCACCTACAGCCCGTGCTCTGCAACAAGAGAAGCCACCGCACTAAGATACCCATGAACCACAACAGAGAGTAGCCCCTGCTCATAACTGGCGAAAGTCTGTGCACAGCCACAAAGACCTAGCACAGACACTCCCGAGCCTTCTCATTCATTAAAAGAAAACAGCCTTCGAGTAAAGCAGATCACCTGCCATACGGTAGGTGGGCCTCATCTAATCAGTTGAAAGCCTTAGGAGGAAAGAAGGCAGGAATTCTGACTCCAGACAGTCCTCAGACCCGAGCTGCACCATCAGTTCTTCCCTGGGTCTCTAGGCTGTTGGTCTGCCCTGCAGATTTCACCCAGCTCGGACGACTACAAGGGCCAATTCCTTAAGCCAGCCTCCTTTTGTATATATACTCTATCGGTTGTTTCTCTGGAGGACCCTCATTCAGAAACCTTTCCAGCTTCCTGCAGAGTGGAGGCTGGCAGCTCCCGCAGGGTTCTCTGCCCCCCATGGGTGGGCAGCACATGCGCCCTGGCTGCGTTTTTTTCCTGCCAGCATCCTGGTTTCACACCCTGTAGCTCAGCCCTGCTTGTGTGAGATCCTGCACGCTGGCCAGCTGGGCAGCTGCCCCAGGGCATGGAGGCCTTTCTCCTTCCACACACGGTAGATGTCTACTTCTTTCTAATTGGGATGTGCAAATAGTACAGCAGGGTGACCTCGTTCACCCCACCAGATGCAACTGCCAGGGAACCGAGGGTGCGACGGATGCCTGCAAGCAGGACTTCTCATAGGAGGGAATAGGGGTGCAGTGGGGATTTACCTTCGGGGTCCCTTCTGGCTCGGCCCAGCCTGGAGCCCCTGGTGTCCTGACCTGATGGACAGTGTAAGTGGACGTGTGGTGGACAGCACAGACGGGCGTGGGGATGTCGCCCACACAGGCTTAGCCGCTGAAAGAGCCAGGCCGTAGAAAAGGAAAAGGAGCCAAGGAACCCCAGCTCGATGCAGAAACTCTGGGGAATCCAAGGACCACGAGTCTAAAACTCCAGACAGAGCAGGGGCTTCAGACTTCCACTCACACTTGCGGCCCTCCAGTTCTCTCCCATCTCTGTTCCCCTATGAGGGTCTGACTCCTTCAGGACGGCCATGCCTTCCCCAAGGCTGCAGTATTCAGAATGGCAGGACTCTCTCTCCACCGCCCATGAGGGCCCAGGGCTAGAATTTGAGCAACCAGAATAGCAGTCAGTCTCCCTCAAGTGCCCCGCGGGGGACTAAGGGGTCAAGGGCTCCTGCGGCAGCCCTTTCTAGGGACTTGTGTTCTGTTTGGACCCACAGCAATGTCTCCTGTGTACACAGCCTGACCGAAAGACTGGTTCCCACCCCACACTCCCAGTGAATCCTGGGCATCCAGGAAGGAGGCTTCTGGATAGAACCCCACAGCGCTTGTGATTCAGAGAGAAGCGGCGGGACCCTCCTCCCCAACAGCCCACATGCTTGAAACCCTCGTGCCCAGCTCTGCTGCAGGCCCAGGCTGCCTGGCCTAATTATAGGAAACTGGCCTCACACGCTCTCACGTCAGCCTCTGCCTCCCGTTGGCAGGTAACCAGAGAGCTTTTTCAGCCCGGCGCTCAGAAGAAAACCTTCAGCCAATGAAGAGCTCACCGCGTGGAGCACAGTTGGCAGCCCCAATAACTCACACCTTGTTTGTTCTCACGGACGCGCGCTCTTCTTGTGCAGCGTGTGTTTCACCGCCCGGCCAATGTCCTCTGTCCAGAAAGAGAAAGTGGTCGTTTATTTCTTCCTGTACGGCGGGGAGGGACAGGGCTCCCTTATGGGTTATTAGCATTATCCTAGACGGAGGACAGGCGAGTCAGACCCTGAAAGGAGAGCGCGCCCATGACTGGCCTTGGGGTTCCCGTGGGGGTGGGGGACGGGGGCCGCGTGCTGACAGTGGGTAGAGGTGGGCTGGCGCTGGGGCTTTGGTCTATGTTGTACGCCTATTGGGGGGCTTGGCAGGGGCAGGTGGTGGTATACTGAGGGCAAACACCCCTCCACGACATGGCTTTCGGGGTTCCTGGTGGCAATATCTGCCTGATCGCACAGTAGAGGCAGGGAGCGTCCCTTGGTGCTCCTGGAGCTGTCCAGGGTCCTGAAATGAAGTCCTCTGAGGGAATGTGCAGCCCCCAGCCTCAAGATACCCAAGGCTCCTGACTGTCACATCTCAGAGCTGGGAGTGGTCTTTGTTTCAACCTTTTTTTTTTTTGGCCTCTTTTATTGGTCCTTCATTTGTTTATTTTCATCTATCTTTATTCCCTGGCCTGTGGGGGGATCCCATCAAGGTGGCCTCTCTCATTGCAGAGCACTGGCTCTGGGTGCATGCGTTCCAGAGTGCTGGCTCGTCATTGGACACATCGGTCCAGCCTCTCCACAGCACGAGGGATCTCCTGAGCCAGGGACTGAACCGGCGCGCCTTGCTTGCATTGCAAGGTGGACTCCTTACCCACTGGACCACCAGGGAAGCCCTCGTTTCAACCTTTGAGCAGTTCATGATAGAGCTACTTCCTTCGTGGAAAATGTAGGGACACTTAGCCTCTGGCCAGTGGGGCCATTTCTGTTACATTCCTTCATTAAGTTTCTTTATTCCAAAGTGGCTGAGCGGAATGGGCTCACAGTCTTTGCCAACAAACTGCCATTATGTTGAAGAGTCGTGAACAGACAGTTTGTGGCAAACTGACGCTCCATGTGAAGTCTGTTATTGGGTTTTCCACAAGATATTTCATTTTTCAAAGGGGGCTGTGGCAGCCAGGTTGGCTTTGTTGGGCAAAAGTGCTCAAGAGGTCAGGAGACGCACCCAGCCCCGGGCTCTGTCCGGCAAGGACTTTCTCTCCAGCCTGTGCTCAGAGCTCTGCCCTGCCCAGCCTTGGACAGCCTTGAGGCTCCGTGCCCTCTTGCCTAGTCTGCACAGATAAACATGGGTCAGGCCTCAGCCCACCCCTTCCAGGCTGGGGAAACGGTGCTGGGGGAGGGCACGGCCGTAGGGGCTGTGACCTCTGGAAGCACATCCTCGTCCGACTTGGCCTGCTGGCACGAGGCCTTCTGGAAGCAGCTCCTCACCCCACTCTCGGCCAAATCTGGCATGGCTCATTTGCTCCAGAAAAGGAATATAAATAAGCACCATCGCACCTTGACAAGCTGACAGGATTGACAAGCAGAGTAAATTCCCATACCTGAGACTCTGACGAGAGGTGACTGAACAGAGCCAGCTGCCGTCACCAGACGAAAATAATTAAGGAACCCCAGCAGTGTGCAGGAAAGCTCAGTGTTCAGAGGGTCCCTTCTGAGGGAGTGATCTGGGATTGTCAGCTGCAGGAGGAAACCCACAGGTATCAGCTACAAAGGAGCTCAGGAAGCTCCCGCTGGGTTCGGGCTGCATGAAGAGAGGAGAAAGCATGCAGTAGGGCGGGGGTGGCTAGCAGAGGGAAGGAGGCTGTGGGCTGAGAGGGGCACCCTGGTGAGGAGCTTAATTCTAAGTGGCTCCAGCCTCAAGGCCCACTGCTCACATCACAGCGCCTGAGGGACGCACTCTCCATGGATGAGTGTGGAAGGCCTGTTTCAGAGCTCACTCACCTAACTCACACAGTCCGGGGAATGCCCAGGAAGGTGTGGACACTCTGCCCTTTGCCCAGGCAAGGGTCATCCCCTAGGCAACGCGGTCAGAGAACAGTATTGCAGCCAAAGAAAGATGCAACATGACAAGTTGGGCCTTCACCTCCACCTCTTTGGGGTCTTGGGGAAGGTCCTGGAAGACGCGGAGAATTTAGGCTTCCCAAGCCAGGAGTGGCCTCCCCTTCGCCCACCCTCACTTGCTGATGAATGAAGGAAAATTGTGGGCACATCCTCAGACTGATCTCTACAAGGCCAGCATCACAGCAATGGCTGAAACCTATAAAACTGGACCTCGCAAGAAATTGGCAGGGTCCCCGGGTCAGGGACAGAGGGCCTGGATGTCCCC
The DNA here is from genome assembly GCA_022376925.1 of Tragulus kanchil. Taxonomy (NCBI): domain Eukaryota; kingdom Metazoa; phylum Chordata; class Mammalia; order Artiodactyla; family Tragulidae; genus Tragulus; species Tragulus kanchil. The sequence continues at coordinate 115,077,281 of JAIOJX010000031.1, forward strand.
TTGCCAGCTGGGCCGCAGCCACTGGGCTTCTGCTGAGGACACGGAGACAGCCAGGGAAGTTCCTCTGGGAACAACGCCCACCACTGGCAGCCACCAGAACGCAGCCAGGTGTGGTCCACACGGTGCGCCACTGCACCAGCTGGGAGCTGGAACTCTCTCCTTGTTTAAAGGACCATTGGTTCTGATTTGGCAAAGCCTCGGAGTCAGAATGTCCACTCACACAGCACAGGGACAGGAAACGCCCAATGCCTCAGTGGCTGGGTAGGGATGAGGAAGGAGACCAAGACTCCTAAATAGACTACCCCCTCCCCGCCCATGGAAATCCTCTCATCGTACCAGGTGCATGTGTGCTAAGTCACTTCAGTCATGTTCGACTCTGTGACTCTATGGACAGTAGCCCACCAGGCTCCTCTGTCCATGGGATTCTCCAGGCAAGAATACTGGAGTAGGTAACCTTTCCCTTCTCCAGGGGATCTTCCCAACCCAGGGATCAAACCCAGGTCTCCCGCATTGCAGGTGGATTCTTTACCATCTGAGCCTCCAGGAAAGCCCAAGAATACTGGAGTGGGCTGCCTTGCCCTCCTCCAGGGGATCTTCCCAACCCAGGGATCAAACCTGCATCTTGTGCATATCCTGCATCTGCAGTCAGGTTCTTTAGCACTACTGCCACTTGGGAAGCCCAGGGCCTCCCCTGAAATGGACCAAATCCTCTCTTCTTGGCCAAAGATTTGCCTCCCCAGAGCTTACTGGTCCTGAGTGACCCCAGCTCCAGTGCAGGCAAAGCACCTCCTTGTTGGGCAGAGGGCATGATCCAGGGTGTGGCTAGTGGTGCCCTGATTTCTCTCCCATCTCCCCTAGTCCTCGGGAAGGGCTTGCCAGGCCATCAGTCACAGTCCCGGCCTCACCTCAGCCCTTTGACGAAACCAGGGTGGGCAGGATGAGACCAACTCACCCTAGAGCCCCAGGACCAGCTAAAGTGGCCAAAATTGCAAAGCAGCTGTCAAGGTGAGGGAACATTCCAGAGCCAGTGGGGCTGCTCCGGTCCAAGGGGAATGAGTGTGTTCCATTCCCAGACCTGTGTGCCAAGGTATGGAAACAAGTGTGTTGTACTCACAGAGCCAGGGCCTGGAGAGACAATGGACAGATCTTCCTGAAGGGCCCTTCCCTGTGTCTTAATGACAGTGTGAGATATCGGGGGTGGGCTGCTCCACTGGGAGTGTGAGGTATGTGGATGGGGCACCTTCTGGACCCTCAGGTCACACCTCAGGATGCAAGACACCCAGAAGTAAATATCAGCTAGGAGCCTGTGGGATCAAGTCTTTGCCCAATGCCTCAGTGGCTGGGTAGGGATGAGGAAGGAGACCAAGACTCCTAAATAGACTACCCCCTCCCCGCCCATGGAAATCCTCTCATCGTACCAGGTGCATGTGTGCTAAGTCACTTCAGTCATGTTCGACTCTGTGACTCTATGGACAGTAGCCCACCAGGCTCCTCTGTCCATGGGATTCTCCAGGCAAGAATACTGGAGTAGGTAACCTTTCCCTTCTCCAGGGGATCTTCCCAACCCAGGGATCAAACCCAGGTCTCCCGCATTGCAGGTGGATTCTTTACCATCTGAGCCTCCAGGAAAGCCCAAGAATACTGGAGTGGGCTGCCTTGCCCTCCTCCAGGGGATCTTCCCAACCCAGGGATCAAACCTGCATCTTGTGCATATCCTGCATCTGCAGTCAGGTTCTTTAGCACTACTGCCACTTGGGAAGCCCAGGGCCTCCCCTGAAATGGACCAAATCCTCTCTTCTTGGCCAAAGATTTGCCTCCCCAGAGCTTACTGGTCCTGAGTGACCCCAGCTCCAGTGCAGGCAAAGCACCTCCTTGTTGGGCAGAGGGCATGATCCAGGGTGTGGCTAGTGGTGCCCTGATTTCTCTCCCATCTCCCCTAGTCCTCGGGAAGGGCTTGCCAGGCCATCAGTCACAGTCCCGGCCTCACCTCAGCCCTTTGGACGAAACCAGGGTGGGCAGGATGAGACCAACTCACCCTAGAGCCCCAGGACCAGCTAAAGTGGCCAAAATTGCAAAGCAGCTGTCAAGGTGAGGGAACATTCCAGAGCCAGTGGGGCTGCTCCGGTCCAAGGGGAATGAGTGTGTTCCATTCCCAGACCTGTGTGCCAAGGTATGGAAACAAGTGTGTTGTACTCACAGAGCCAGGGCCTGGAGAGACAATGGACAGATCTTCCTGAAGGGCCCTTCCCTGTGTCTTAATGACAGTGTGAGATATCGGGGGTGGGCTGCTCCACTGGGAGTGTGAGGTATGTGGATGGGGCACCTTCTGGACCCTCAGGTCACACCTCAGGATGCAAGACACCCAGAAGTAAATATCAGCTAGGAGCCTGTGGGATCAAGTCTTTGCTGCACACCCCACCGTCCGCGCCCCTCCCCCCGCCCCCGCTCTCCACGTGGGCCAGGGGGGAGGGGCATTTGTGCCATGATTTGCCTCTCCTCCAGCCCCACCACTGAACTGCGTTTTCACAGAGTTCACCCCAGACGCCCTCTAGCCCAGGCACCCAGTCAAGAACCTATAAGCGGGTTCCATTGGTTACAGGGGACCACGTGGTACTGCACTGCTAATACTACCCTCTCTGCTTGCTTTCTTAGGAATAAAGTTCAGCATGAGGCCACAGCAGCCCCACAACGTGAGTTCTGAGAGCGCCTGATCAATCTCAGCATGGGCAGCTTGGGGAAAGCTGCGGAGGGCAGGGGAGAAAATTCAGAGCTCACATTAAATTCCACTCTTGGAAAGAAAAATGTGTCACGTCTTTCCCAGGAACCTTGGGAACAAAGCCTGGGACCTTGGACCCATGAATTTCTCTTTCTCGTGGACGGCGGCTTCCGCCTGTGCTAATAGAAGCATTAAATCTGAGCCTGGTTCCTTCAGGCCACCAGCTCCCCCTGAGCCGCGCGCCAGGAAGTTGTTCCTGGGAGACCTGCTCCACCTTGTGGCCAAAACCATCCTTGCACCCGATACCGTGGCCGATGGGGGAGAGGGAGCCGTGGGGGGTGGTAAGCGGGCTGACATTCTGCGGGGCCAGCCTTTGGCCCCTCTCCTTCATCTGGGGAAACCTCGGTCCAGGGCGAAGCCAGGGACCCCGGCCATAGGGAGCGCCAGGTCTGCGTGACCCTTGGTGCCCCACTGACCTGTCCAGCCCGCTCACCCCCTCTCTTCTTGCCCGCAGGATCTCCCACCGCTCCGTTCCCAGGATGGTCCCTCTAAGGCAGCCACGGAGAGGGTCACCCGAGCCCTGGCCAGCCAAAATTTCCCAGCTGTGCAGATACTTTCCGGGGTGGGCTGCTCCAAGGGCCCTTCCCTGTGTCTTAATGACAGTGTGAGATATCGGGGGTGGGCTGCTCCACTGGGAGTGTGAGGTATGTGGATGGGGCACCTTCTGGACCCTCAGGTCACACCTCAGGATGCAAGACACCCAGAAGTAAATATCAGCTAGGAGCCTGTGGGATCAAGTCTTTGCTGCACACCCCACCGTCCGCGCCCCTCCCCCCGCCCCCGCTCTCCACGTGGGCCAGGGGGGAGGGGCATTTGTGCCATGATTTGCCTCTCCTCCAGCCCCACCACTGAACTGCGTTTTCACAGAGTTCACCCCAAACGCCCTCTAGCCCAGGCACCCAGTCAAGAACCTATAAGCGGGTTCCATTGGTTACAGGGGACCACGTGGTACTCGCACTGCTAATACTACCCTCTCTGCTTGCTTTCTTAGGAATAAAGTTCAGCATGAGGCCACAGCAGCCCCACAACGTGAGTTCTGAGAGCGCCTGATCAATCTCAGCATGGGCAGCTTGGGGAAAGCTGCGGAGGGCAGGGGAGAAAATTCAGAGCTCACATTAAATTCCACTCTTGGAAAGAAAAATGTGTCACGTCTTTCCCAGGAACCTTGGGAACAAAGCCTGGGACCTTGGACCCATGAATTTCTCTTTCTCGTGGACGGCGGCTTCCGCCTGTGCTAATAGAAGCATTAAATCTGAGCCTGGTTCCTTCAGGCCACCAGCTCCCCCTGAGCCGCGCGCCAGGAAGTTGTTCCTGGGAGACCTGCTCCACCTTGTGGCCAAAACCATCCTTGCACCCGATACCGTGGCCGATGGGGGAGAGGGAGCCGTGGGGGGTGGTAAGCGGGCTGACATTCTGCGGGGCCAGCCTTTGGCCCCTCTCCTTCATCTGGGGAAACCTCGGTCCAGGGCGAAGCCAGGGACCCCGGCCATAGGGAGCGCCAGGTCTGCGTGACCCTTGGTGCCCCACTGACCTGTCCAGCCCGCTCACCCCCTCTCTTCTTGCCCGCAGGATCTCCCACCGCTCCGTTCCCAGGATGGTCCCTCTAAGGCAGCCACGGAGAGGGTCACCCGAGCCCTGGCCAGCCGAGCCCCGCGGGGCCTGGACCTGCAAGTGCCGCCACAGCCCCCCGTTCCCCTGCACGCAGGGGCCCGTCTGCGACCCCGGCAGCGCCGCCGGCGGCTGCTCATCAAGAAGATGCCAGCTTCGGCGGCCACGCCGGCCAACAGCTCGGCCGGCGCGTCGGCCCGACCGGCGCCCGGGGCCCTGGACGGCCGCGGGGCCCGCCTGCACCAGCGCCAGCAGGCGCGCAAGCGGGGGATGCGGGAGGCGTGCGCCAAGTACCGCGCGAGCAGCAGCCGCCGCGCGGTCACGCCCCGCCACGTGTCCCGCATCTTCGTGGAGGACCGCCACCGGGTGCTGTACTGCGAGGTGCCCAAGGCAGGCTGCTCCAACTGGAAGCGCGTGCTCATGGTGCTGGCCGGGCTGGCCTCGTCCACCACCGACATCCAGCACCACACGGTCCACTACGGCAGCGCCCTCCGGCGGCTGGACACCTTCGACCGCCAGGGCATCCTCCACCGGCTCAGCACCTACACCAAGATGCTGTTCGTCCGCGAGCCCTTCGAGAGGCTGGTCTCCGCCTTCCGCGACAAGTTCGAGCACCCCCACAGCTACTACCCCCCCGTCTTCGGCAAGGCCATCCTGGCCCGCTACCGGGCCAACGCCTCTCGCGAGGCCCTGCGGACGGGCGCCGGGGTGCGGTTCCCCGAGTTCATCCAGTACCTGCTGGACGTGCACCGGCCGGTGGGCATGGACATCCACTGGGACCACGTCAGCCGGCTCTGCAGCCCCTGCCTCATCGACTATGACTTTGTGGGCAAGTTCATGGAGGACGACGCCAACTTCTTCCTGAGCCTCATCCGCGAACCTGACCTCCGCAGGACATTCTGCGGGGCCAGCCTTTGGCCCCTCTCCTTCATCTGGGGAAACCTCGGTCCAGGGCGAAGCCAGGGACCCCGGCCATAGGGAGCGCCAGGTCTGCGTGACCCTTGGTGCCCCACTGACCTGTCCAGCCCGCTCACCCCCTCTCTTCTTGCCCGCAGGATCTCCCACCGCTCCGTTCCCAGGATGGTCCCTCTAAGGCAGCCACGGAGAGGGTCACCCGAGCCCTGGCCAGCCGAGCCCCGCGGGGCCTGGACCTGCAAGTGCCGCCACAGCCCCCCGTTCCCCTGCACGCAGGGGCCCGTCTGCGACCCCGGCAGCGCCGCCGGCGGCTGCTCATCAAGAAGATGCCAGCTTCGGCGGCCACGCCGGCCAACAGCTCGGCCGGCGCGTCGGCCCGACCGGCGCCCGGGGCCCTGGACGGCCGCGGGGCCCGCCTGCACCAGCGCCAGCAGGCGCGCAAGCGGGGGATGCGGGAGGCGTGCGCCAAGTACCGCGCGAGCAGCAGCCGCCGCGCGGTCACGCCCCGCCACGTGTCCCGCATCTTCGTGGAGGACCGCCACCGGGTGCTGTACTGCGAGGTGCCCAAGGCAGGCTGCTCCAACTGGAAGCGCGTGCTCATGGTGCTGGCCGGGCTGGCCTCGTCCACCACCGACATCCAGCACCACACGGTCCACTACGGCAGCGCCCTCCGGCGGCTGGACACCTTCGACCGCCAGGGCATCCTCCACCGGCTCAGCACCTACACCAAGATGCTGTTCGTCCGCGAGCCCTTCGAGAGGCTGGTCTCCGCCTTCCGCGACAAGTTCGAGCACCCCAACAGCTACTACCACCCCGTCTTCGGCAAGGCCATCCTGGCCCGCTACCGGGCCAACGCCTCTCGCGAGGCCCTGCGGACGGGCGCCGGGGTGCGGTTCCCCGAGTTCATCCAGTACCTGCTGGACGTGCACCGGCCGGTGGGCATGGACATCCACTGGGACCACGTCAGCCGGCTCTGCAGCCCCTGCCTCATCGACTATGACTTTGTGGGCAAGTTTGAGAGCATGGAGGACGACGCCAACTTCTTCCTGAGCCTCATCCGCGCGCCGCGGAACCTGACCTTTCCGCGGTTCAAGGACCGGCACTCGCAGGAGGCGCGGACGACGGCCCGCATCACCCACCAGTACTTCGCCCAGCTCTCTCCCCTGCAGCGGCAGCGCACGTACGACTTCTACTACATGGACTACCTGATGTTCAACTACTCCAAGCCCTTTGCCGACCTGTACTGAGCGGCGGGGCCCGCGCCTCGCCCCCTCACCTGTGCGCGGCGGCATCCCGCTCTCCCTGGGTCCTGCCCTGGGAGCTGAGATCTACCCAGAGCGACAAGGCTCTGCGGAGGCTCGCAGGATGGCTTTCAGGGGGTGAGGAGGACACGGCCCAGGGATTGGATGGGGACCCGAGCCCTTTGCTAGGGGGTGAGCTGGACCCCCCAGGAGTCCCAGCTGCACACATCCAGCCCCGCCTAGAGTCGGGATGACCAGGGAAGTCTGAGGCCCAGAGGACGAGGGCCCCAGCGGTAAGGGATTTCCGGCGGTCCCTTAGCATTGCCTTGAACCAAACCACATGGTTTGCAGCTTTTCTATGACCCAGGGGGGAGGCTCCCTTGGTATGAGGTTCGAAATAAAGCACATGGTTTCCAGAGCAGTGGTGTCTATACTCAGTGTATTGGTGTGGGAGCTCAGGGACCCTTCTCCACGCTTTCTGGGGCTCTTCCTCCCTCCCGCGGAGGCCCGGGTCCGGCGCCTGCAGGCCCCGCCCAGGGAAGCCCAGGGCATGCGCAGAAGAAGCAGAGGCCCCAGCCGCACCCGGTCAGCATCTCGCCCCAGACTCTCAAGGCCAGGAGGCAATCTCAGGTCCTACAATCTCAGTGCCAACACATTCATCCTGAAAGGAGAAAGACCTATCCCCAGAAGACCTCGTCAGTGCCCTTTGGCGGGGGGGAGGGGGGCTGGAGACTGTCAGAGCACTGACTGGTTGCCTTTTGGGGCTGCTCCTGGGGTCAATGGGACACAGCGCGTCACTCCCAGGGGGTGTGACACTTCTGGTTGAGAGCAATGCCATCCCTGCCTTTCTATTTTTAAATTATTTTTCTAATAGAAGTATAGTTGCTTTACAGAATTTTGTTGGTTTCTGCCAAACATCAATATGAACCAGCCATAGGTGTACATACATGCCCGCGCTCTTGGCTGAGCTGGGTCTCCGTCGCTGCACGCGGTTTTCCCTACCTATAGTACACAGGCTGCTTGTTGGAGTGGCTTCTCGTGTTGCCACGAGAGCAGCGGCTCTAGAGCACACACGCTCAGTCGTTGCGCACGGGCTTAGCTGTCCCATGGCATGTGGCATCTTCCCAGGCCAAAGATCCACCCCATGGTCCCTGCATGGGCAGGCATCTTATTAACCACTGGACCACCAAGGAAGCCCTGTCCCTGGCTTTCTGAACCTTGGGATAAGCGGGGCTTTGGCCCAAAGAGGTCACCTCTTGATCCCTGACTTCATTTACCTGACAGAAGCCCCTCAGCGCTACCAGGGCGGCCTCTATGGGAACCAGCTGTGGGGGACGGAGGGGCGGAGCTGTGGAAGAACCACCTCCTCCACCACCACTGTCACAGAAACGGTTCTGAAATTGTCCAAAGCCAGGGTGACTCGAAAGGTCTGAGAGAAAGTGCTGGAGCTTTGGTGTGGGCCCCACTGGTGGCTGTGTTGGGGTCTGGTGGGAAGTTTCTGGCTGTTTCTAGGGCCCTGACTGTCTCCCACTCTGGCTCTTATCTCTCTGTCAGCCTGTCTCTCAGAAGTCCACTGCATGCTCTTCTGGGTCTTTCTGTGGCCTGTCTGCGGATCCCTCCCAGGAGACTGCCCTCAGTCTGCGTCCACGGGCTAAGGGGCTGCTGTCAGACCCTGCAGGGTACGATGTGCCACTGAATCCCAGCTAGCCTCACACTGGCATGAGCTCCATCTTTCTTTCTGGGATCTGGACAGTCATAGAAGTAATAGACCAAAGGTGCGGAGGCTGCCCCCGGTCTGCTCCAAGCCACATGCATCCAAGAATGCAGAGGAGGGCAAGGCCTCCCCTAGGGTTCCAGCTGACAGTGGTCTGAGCCATCTGACAGAAGGGAACTCAGAGGGGCAGGCAGGAGGCTGGCGTCTGGGCCCAAAGGACTCGCTGGTGTGGACGGCAGGAAGGCAGATGCCGAGAGGCTGAGCCACCGCTCGGCCAGGGCCAGGTCAACGTGCGAGGATGCAGGGAGGGCCTGGCTGACCATGACCCAGAAACAGCTGGGCTGTCCCCCGGGCTGCAGTGCTCACAAAGTGAGGTGGGATTCACAACCTGGAAATGGTGTCTCTGGTGGAGGATGCTCTTGGCGGGGCCTGTGGCCACATCACTGGTCTTCGGCTCAGCAAGGAGACACTGGGAGCCAGGCTGGGGCAGCCTGCAGGGTGCCTTCTCCCAGCGCTGCTATTTGGAGACAATCAGGATTGCCCCAGGGACCATCCTTCCAGGGTGTGAGTGTGTGTGTTGGAAAACCAAAAAAAGGTATCTGGTGTCATCTCACAGACAACCAGGCCTGGGTTGGCCAAATGTGCACACACAACACATGCTTCCCAGGTGCTCAGTGAGTCAAGATTCCTCCTGCAATGCTGGAGACATAGGAGCCTTGCAGCCAGTCTCCGGGTCAGGAAGACCCCCTGGAGGAGGGCATGGCAGCACTCTCCAGTATTCTTGCCTGGAGAATCTCAGGGAGAGAGGAACCTGACGGGCTTCAGACCATGGGATTGCAAGAGTCAGACACGACTGGAGTGACTGAGCATGCACAACACACAACACACACGACACATCCACCAAAGTGGGACGTTCCTTCTGGGAGGCGGCAGCAGCAGGAGGCACAGTCCAGCTCTGCCTTTTTGTCATTAGCGGGGGGGATCCCTCCCAGGAGACTGCCCTCAGTCTGCGTCCACGGGCTAAGGGGCTGCTGTCAGACCCTGCAGGGTACGATGTGCCACTGAATCCCAGCTAGCCTCACACTGGCATGAGCTCCATCTTTCTTTCTGGGATCTGGACAGTCATAGAAGTAATAGACCAAAGGTGCGGAGGCTGCCCCCGGTCTGCTCCAAGCCACATGCATCCAAGAATGCAGAGGAGGGCAAGGCCTCCCCTAGGGTTCCAGCTGACAGTGGTCTGAGCCATCTGACAGAAGGGAACTCAGAGGGGCAGGCAGGAGGCTGGCGTCTGGGCCCAAAGGACTCGCTGGTGTGGACGGCAGGAAGGCAGATGCCGAGAGGCTGAGCCACCGCTCGGCCAGGGCCAGGTCAACGTGCGAGGATGCAGGGAGGGCCTGGCTGACCATGACCCAGAAACAGCTGGGCTGTCCCCCGGCTGCAGTGCTCACAAAGTGAGGTGGGATTCACAACCTGGAAATGGTGTCTCTGGTGGAGGATGCTCTTGGCGGGGCCTGTGGCCACATCACTGGTCTTCGGCTCAGCAAGGAGACACTGGGAGCCAGGCTGGGGCAGCCTGCAGGGTGCCTTCTCCCAGCGCTGCTATTTGGAGACAATCAGGATTGCCCCAGGGACCATCCTTCCAGGGTGTGAGTGTGTGTGTTGGAAAACCAAAAAAAGGTATCTGGTGTCATCTCACAGACAACCAGGCCTGGGTTGGCCAAATGTGCACACACAACACATGCTTCCCAGGTGCTCAGTGAGTCAAGATTCCTCCTGCAATGCTGGAGACATAGGAGCCTTGCAGCCAGTCTCCGGGTCAGGAAGACCCCCTGGAGGAGGGCATGGCAGCACTCTCCAGTATTCTTGCCTGGAGAATCTCAGGGAGAGAGGAACCTGACGGGCTTCAGACCATGGGATTGCAAGAGTCAGACACGACTGGAGTGACTGAGCATGCACAACACACAACACACACGACACATCCACCAAAGTGGGACGTTCCTTCTGGGAGGCGGCAGCAGCAGGAGGCACAGTCCAGGCAATGGCCACGACCACCATACGATGGCCCCCAGCATGAGCTCCAGAAGCCCAACCCTGAGACCTCACCTGGGGTCCACAGAGGTGACGCTGGACTCAGATCCAGCCCCCAAGCCCAGCCTCATGTGGCCCGAGGGCTTTGGGACAGTGGACTTAACTGCTAACACAGGAAAGTGTGTGTGTGTATGTGTGTGTGCGCGCGCACGCGTGTCTGGGAGAGGAGGGTGAATGTGCGAGTCTGTGTACACGTATACTTGTAAGTGGCGTGGCAGGTGTCTGTTTTATGCGCATCTGTGTCTCGGGTGAGGGTGTGTGTACATGCTTGTGAACCTCTATGCGTGTTGGAGATGGGAGGGACTGTGAACGATCCTCCCTCCCTCTGGGACCCTTGGCTGCTGCCCCTCCCTGCCTTGTTCACCTGTTTACCGCTTTGTGGGGTATAGTCTGGGGGGCCATTGGGACAGGAACCCAAGAATGGGCCAGAGGTCCCCCCAGGGGTCAAGCAGGCCAATCAAGTGAGAAAAACAACCACTGAACCCCCTGTGCCCTTTGAGGGCTTGAGGGCTTGATCCTCCAAGTGGGCCCCTCCTGGGGTGGCCCACAGTGAAGTCCCTGCCAGGCCATTGCCCTGAGAGTGGCGGAGACCTCCCCAGACTCTCTGAATGTTAAAGAGAAAGCCTGTGTGCTAAGTCACTTCAGTCGCGTCCAACTCTTTGTTGCCCCAAGGACTGTAACCCGCCAGGCTTCTCCGTCCGTGGAATTCTCCATGCAAGAATACTGGAGCAGGTTGCCATGCCCTCCTCCAGGCAATCTTCCCTACCCAGGGATCGAACCCGCATCTCTTACATCTCCTGCACTGGCAGGCAGGTTCTTTACCGCTAGTGCCACTTAGGAATCCCGCTAAAGGGAATAGATGTCCCCCAAATCGAGGGTCTGTGAGCCCCTCCACCACGGTCTGGGAGCCCCACCATCCCTGGAGAGATGAAATGTGGAGCCATGGCAAGTGGCATTTCTGGCTCCCAGACAGGACCAGATCTTCCCGTCTGCTCTCACCATGGGGGTCCGGCCGACCGAGAGTTGCAGGGAGAAAATCAGTTCTGGCTCCAAGTTGCAAACTGTTTCTATGACTTGCTTTCCATTGCTATTATTATTATAATCATGCTTAATGGCTTGCCTCGAGGACCCTGCCCCTCTGCCGGAGTTTTCCAGTAAAATACCTTTGTTGGAGAATCCTTTCCACCTGTAGATGGCAGGAAGCGAGAAGTTAACACTTCCTCTGCCAGAGGCTCGCCATTCTAAGAGAGGTTTGCAAGATTAATGGCCTTTTTGCTTTGCTTCCTCACCTCCCGCCATCTCCGATCTATAAAATAACCTGCCATCCAAACCCCAATAAGATGGTTTTTTCCAAGGCGCTACCCTGCCGTCTTCTCCGTCAGCTGCTTTCCGAATAAAGTCGTTTTCCTCATCTCAACACCTCGTCTCTCGGATTAACTGGCCTGCCGTGCAGTGAGCAGAGCGAGCTCAACTTGGTAACAGAAGTAGAGATGGGCAGACAGTGGACGGAGGGACAGCTGTCCAGCACCCTACCCCTCCCAGGCACCGCCTGTTTGCCAATTTCATTCCCAGGTTGTGTTCGCTCAGTGCGGGGAGGAGCGCCAGGAGAGCCCTGAGGGGGAGGAGGTGGTCTCCCTTCACTCCCCCAACCTCTCAGCCCTCTACTCTCTGGGGAGGACCGGTGGCTAATCAAGGCCCCCCACCTCACCCGATGCCGGGAGACCCAGAGCAGGGACCGGGTTATTAGGGTTGATCCATGGCTCCAGGAAAGGACCAGGGTGGTCTCCAGGAGCTGGGGGTGGAGGGGCTGGGCTGAGCAGGGCTGAAACCATCCTGCCCCATCGCTGGCCCCCACGCTAGTGGGAGGAATGACCCTGAATGAGGCTGGGGGAGTGCGTCCGCCTTGGCTGCTCTTGCTGGAGAGGGCGGCTCCAGGGTCTACGGGCGGGCGCCAGCGAGGTCAAGAGCGCAACATACCTGAGTTTTGGTTCCTTGGAGTGGCCTGGCCTGGTGGTGAGGGCGGCGCTGCCGCCTGACTCGTCACGCTGCTCAGAAGGGCCCTTGGCACAGGTGACTCAACCGCAAGACTGAAAGGTGACAGCAGAGGGCGGCCAGGGGGTCTGCAGGAGTTGGGGCCCGCCGGGTAATTCCTGCCCCTCCCTCACCTCGGGGCCAGTCCCCGGAAGAGGCGGGAGAGGGAGCGAGTAGGCTGGAGGCTGCCTGTTCTCAGGAGGGAGAACCTGAAACCTAGAGCAAGGCTCACGGATCAGAGGTCAAAGTTAGTAACTCGAAACTGTGGGGTCGAGGGTGTGTCAGAGTAAATCAAGCGCTCTTGATGGGCCAGGGCTACGCAGGCCTCTCCCCTGCGCTGCTTGACAGCCCGTCCCGGCAGCCCTGACCACGCCTCTTCCTACTTTATTGGCAAAAAGGCGGAGGCACAGGGAGGCCCGTCCAGAGCGACGCGGGAACTTCACCAGGTGCTGGAGCCCCACCCAGAGAACTGCGAGCTTCGCTCTTGTGCCCGCCCACTGACCCGCCCCGCCCACTGCCCCGCCCCCTCGGCGTCCCCGCCGTTCGGGGAACGGGTGGGGTGCGCGGCAGGGAGCGCGTCTTCTCAGGCAGAGACAGTGCTCGGCCACCAGAGGGCGCTGAAGCCCCACTCCTGAGCCGTGCCCTGAGCATCCCCGGCCTGTCCACGAGGTGGCAGCAACGCCCCGACTCTGTGCAGCTCTGGCGGGGCGGAGCATCCGCCAGACCCACAGGAGACTGTCCCTCTTCTGCCCTCGGTTCCTCCCAGCCATGAGGTCACAGGGACCCTGCTTCCTCAACTCGGTCTCAGGGCAGAGCGTGGAGCTCAGTCTCAAATCCAGTAGCTCCAGAGGGCCCCCAGCACTCGCAGTGCCCCTCACAGAAAGCCCGGGAAAGACCAGGCTGGTCAACACGGAGGACAGAGAGTGCAGAGGGGTCAGGGATCAACTGGGCTACTTGGAGGGACTGCCACCATTCCTGCTGGCTTCACTCCCCTCTTTGGCAGGCTTAGATTCGGGGCACACCCTGAGCTGCCTTGGTTCCTTCTGTCTCCTGCCTATGGCAAACCCCAAAGCAGCCAGCCCCCTGCAGCCAGCCCCATCAGCTGCAGGAGAGGACTCCCCGGGCTCTCTGTACACTCACCTCTCAGGGCCACGCACAGCCTGCCAGCATATGGCCCCCGTTCTCTATGAGGGTGACCAGCCTTCTGTGACCACAGCCACACAACACGCACATTTGCTCAGCTGGGCACAGACATATGCAGGCACGTGCACATACACATACACACACAGAAATGTGCGCACATCATCCCCTCTTGGCTGGCTCATTAGGCTTCAGCAACACCCATCTTCAAAACCAAAGACTCCTTAGCCCCCAAACCGAAGAGGCCCTCCAGCCCTGGCCTCATCTCTGTCCTCTCCTTCCTGGCAAAACTTGTCCCTCCACCTCACACGTCCACTGGCCTTCTGCTCTCAGACCCACTGGGGGTCTGCCTAACAGTGTCCCGCATGCACAGCAACGGCTCACTTCAGAGTCTCCAACCGTCCCACGTTCTGAATTCAACAGACACTCTTCAATCTACACGCTCTCTGGACTAGCTTGCCAGGCACACTCTGCTGTGGACTCCCACACCGGCACCTCCAGCCCTGACCTCAGACCCCCGCCCCACACCTCTGTCAGCCTGTCTCAGGCCACCGCGCCTAGTTTTCCTCCCCAGGCGCCTCATCAGCCCCCCATCCCTGATCGGCCCTGGAGATCATTATCTCTGTCCCCTAAGCGTATTCTCAATCCATGTATTTCTCTGTCAAGTGTTTTCTTTTCTTTTTTTTTTTTCCTGTCATGTAGGACCTTACTTCCTCAACCAGGGATTGAACCCATGCCCCCTGCATTGGCAAGTGCGAAATCTTAATCACTGGACGACCAGGGAGTCAAGTGCCTTCATCCTAACCCAAGCCACTTCCCTCCCTCCTAGGCCCCTGATGCAATATTAAGAACTCTGGTTTTCCTGCTCTCCTGGAGCCGGCTCTAAGCCTTTCATAGATACTAGCTTATGTAATCCTCACCACAACCCTGTACGATATTGTCATTTATCCTCCCACTTTTTATAGAAGACACTGACACACAAAGAGGTTAAGAAGCTTGCCCAGGGGTCTTCCCTGGTAGCTCAGTGGTGAAGAGCTCGCCTGACAATGCAGGAGACAGGAGTTTGATCCCTGGTCCAGGAAGATCCCACATGCTGCGGAGCAACTGGGCCCGTGAGCCACAACTGTTAAGCCTGTGCCCTAGAGCCTCGGAGCCGCACCTATGGAGCCCATGGGCCACAACTACTGAAGCCCATGTGCCCTAGAGCCCAAGTTCCACAACAAGAGCAGTCACCGCAACAAGAAGCCTGCTCACCTCCACTAGAGAGTAACCCCTACTCCCTGCAACTAAAGAAGAGCCTGCAGCAGCAGTGAAAACCCTGAATAGCCAAAAATAAATAATAAATAAAATTGAAAAAGAAAAAAAAGAAGTTTACCCAAGTTCACACAGCTATTAAGAGGATGTTTTGGGATTCAAACCCTGGCATTTTGGCCCTGGCGTTCCCTGGTGTGCTAGCATTCTTCTTCAGCAGCATCTCCGAGCGCGTGGGGTGGAAGGGAGGGGCAGGGAGAGAGGAGCAGTGGCCGAGGGATCTGGGCTCCCCTAGGAGGGGGGTGAGGGCAGGAAGGGCTGACGGCAGAGTGAAGGTAGGGGGGGTCCGTGAAGGTAGTAAGGTGGGAGGTGGGACTCTGTGACTATGGAGATGGTGTGGTTTCCTGGTTTCAAGAACAGGCTGTGACCAGCTGGGAGGGAGGCACAAAGCCTGTAGCCTGTAGCCTGCAGCCAAGCCTGCAGCGTGTAGCCTCATAGACAGACCTTCTTCAGCCTTCTCTTGGTCCAAAGACGCCCTCATCCCACAGCTGTGTCTGCACCCAGCCCCATCACGTCATGCCTGCCGACTGCCTGTCACCTGGGACAGCCGTGCCTGCCTGGCTCTGGCTCTGTGACCGTCTGGAACGGCTGTGTGCGGGTCAGCCTGACTGCGGGCTAGGTGGCCGTTGCCTGCTCTACAGGTCGGGCCTCTCCTCAGGGAGCAAAGCCTGGAAGCGGGTTAGATGGGAGAGGTGGGGCCTGCACCAGCCGGAGCCAACACCCAGGACCTGCTGGTGGGGAGACCCAGGCCGGCGAAGGGCAGTTTGGACCAACCCAGGAAAGACGACCCAGTCGGGCAGGACTGGCCAGGACAGCGAAGGCGGGTAGGTCAGAGAGGAGAGCTGCCTTCTTACTCTCCAAGCCAGTGTGCTGAATTTTACTTTTCCTTTTATTTATTTCTTCTGCTTAAATCCTGTTTCTCTCCCTGAGGCATCTAATCTATTATTTAACATTGGATTGTGCGATTGAAACTCCCAGGCAAATTGAAAATTATTTGTGTTTGAGGTTTCAGGCATGAAGCCGAGGCAACCGTTTCTGGGAGATCATGGGCACCTGGGTGAAGGTGAAACGCCGGCAGCCCTGCTCCTTGAAGGAGTGGGGGGCGCAGGTGGGGGTCCAGGCCCCCAGGCTCCACCTGGCTCTGCCCAGGCCTCACACACCGGAGCCCACAGCTCAGGGGTCATTCATCTCCGCGTGGCATTACACTCGGAGACGCCGTCCACCCCTCCTACTAGCAGGCTGCGCCGGTGCCTCGGCCCCCATCCCGCACCACCCCGGGGGAGGCCTCGGTCACAGGAGAATGAATGGCATGGGTCCAGGCTCACCATCATTCTCCAGGGCTCGGCACTCCGTGGGTCTGCAGCCAGGGTTGCCAGCCTGATGGTGTGTGTGAGGTCTCGGGCCAAGGATGGGACTGAGGACCCTGACCAGGGTGGGGGTGGGGGTGGGCGGTCTCTGGAGCCCCAGGGCTGAGGGGATGCGGAGTCTCATTCCATGGGGGGGCCTCGAAGGCCACAGATCAGGACCACCCCCGAGGCGGAGTACATTGGAGTCCTGGCAGGCACATGCGCAGGGCAGATAGGCAGAACCTCTTGGTGGCATTTTGGAGCTTGGACTTTGTGCTGGAAGCCGAAGACAGGGAGATGAGACAGTCTTTTTATGTCAAAAAAGATCTGTAACAGGATTTCCCTGGCAGTCTAGTGGTTAAGACTCAGCTTCCAGTTGCAGGGATTGTGGTCTTGATCCCAGCTTGGGGAACTAAGATCCCACGTGCTACGAGGCACTGCCAAAAAATAAGATAGTAATTTAAAAAAAAAAAAAAAAAACCTTTAAGTACTCCTCTGATAGCCCAGAGGTTAAAACTCTGTACTTCTATGGCAGAGGGCCCAGGTTCAATTCCTAGTCAGGGACCTAGGATCCCACATTCTCACAGAGAGGCTCAAAAAAAGAAGATCCATAAGATCACACAGGCAGCCACCCACTCCACGTCTCCTGAGCGGTCATGCGTGCCAGGTGCTGTGCTAGGCTCTGGGGGCACGTGGTGATGGTACCCCTGTGCTCCCTCCCGGAACCAGGGCCTAGCACGTGGGATCCCCCATGTGGATTGGGGGTCCCCCACTCAGATGGGTCAGTAGAGCTGCCGCGGCCTCTGTAGGAACACAGTGGGGGGAGGGGGCACACAGAAGAGTCTCCTGGACCAGCCTCCTGTCACAAACCTTGGGAGCCACTCAGACTCTGACTGTTGGGCCCCCTCAGACCCTCACATAGGCCCCCTTGGGGCACCGACCCCCCACTCCACCCCGCTGTGTCCACTTATATCACAGGCCCCGCACACAGGTTCCAGCAGGAGGGGTAAGCGGCTACCCACATCACCTTTCTTCCACCCCGGGACCCAGAGCTGGGCCCAGAGACCCAGGCTGGCCCCCTGAGCGGACCAACAAGGGGCTCACGCTGACGAGCTCATAGTGTACACGCATCATGTTTTCAGAGGCCTCTGGAATACAGACGAGAGCATCGCAGGCCTCCCCTGGTGGCTCAGTGGTAACGAATCCAGCTGCCAGTGCAGGAGACGCAGGTTCGATTAAGGTTCGACCCCTAATCCAGGAAGATCCCACATGCCTTGGAGCAGCTAAGCCAGTGCACCACGACGGCTGAGCCGGTGCCCTGGAGCCCAGGAACAGCAGCTATGGAGCCCACGTGCTGTGACTCCTGAAGCCCCTGGGCCTACAACCCGTGCTCTGCAACGAGACGCCACCGCAGTGGGAAGCCAGCGCCCCACAACCAGAGGAGTCCCCTGTGTGTCCCACTAGAGGAAAGGCGGATGGGACCTGGCACAAAGTATGACGTTTGCTGGGTCACTGGGGAGCATCCTTCACAGAGGAGGCACGAGGTACCCAAGGCTCAATCAACAGAAGGACTTGGCCGAGTGACATCACCCAGCTCCTGGCCTCTGGTCTGCTGGCACAAGGGGCAGGGGGGCAGCTCTGACGAGGTCTAAGAGGATGGGTCCTCACTCCGTGAGGTCGATCCAGATGCTGCTGCTGCTGCTGAACGTTCACTCTTCCAGCAACAGAGCCCAAAGCCCAGCCCTAGACACAGTGCCGTTCCTTAAAAGCACCAACTTAGGGGCTTCCCTGGTGGTCCAGTGGGTAAGGACACCACCTTGCAGTGCAAGGAGCGCAGGTTCGATCCCTGGCCTGGGAAGATCCCACGTGCCGCAGAGTGGCTGGACCGATGTGTCCAACTACTGAGCCGGAGCTCTGGAGCGCGTGCACCCAGAGCCGGTGCTCTGCAGCGAGAGAGACCACTGCAATGGGAGGCCCACACAGGCCAAAGAACAAAGATGGAAATAAATGAAAGATCAATAGAAGTGGTTAAAAAAAAAAAAAAACCCACCAACCTAGGGACCCAAGTTGACCACAGTGGATCTCTTTCATCCTGAAAGAAGCAGGGATTCATTTTATGAGTAAATCTATATTCTGGGTACAGATTTGGTTTTCCTGCCCACAGGTCCTGAGCCAGACACTATCCAAAGGTATACAGAGTGTGTGTTACACCCACACAGGGTCCCTCCAAACAGGGTCAGCACGTGATCTTAAGGTGTACTGCCTTGTAACTTCCTGTATCACCCTGAACTGGCCCATCTGATGAAGCAATGAAAGAACCTGTTACCAGCACAGCTGAAGTGCCAGCTCAGAGATGACCCTTTGCAAAGATGGGGTGCCATTCTCCAGAGCACTTCAAATCGACAATAGGCCAAATGTCCATCAAGAGAGGAGTGGATGAAGATGCGGTACACATATGTACAGTGGAATATTGTACATGTGTGTTCTATCACTTCAGTCGTGTCTGACTCTTTGTGAGCCCGTGGACTGCAGCCCGCCAGGCTCCTCTGTCCATGGGGATTCTCCGGGCAAGCATACTGGAGTGGGATGCCATGCCCTTCTCCAGGGAATTTCCTGACTCAGGGATTAAACCGGCATCTCCTGTCTCCTGCATTGCTGCTGAGCCACTGGAGAAGCCTCGCGATGGAATCGTTCTCAGCCATAAAAAGGCATGAAATGATGTCCTTTGCAGAGACCCCAGTGAACCTAGAGACTGTTGCACAGGGTAAACTCCGCCAGACAGAGAAGAACAAATATGATATATTGATGTATATAAGCGGAATCTAGAAAAACAGTATAGACGATTTGCACGGCAGAAAGAGACTCAGGTGTAGAGAACAGACATATCCCTAGACCGAGGGGGAAGGGAGGTAGGATGAACTGGGATGTTGGGATTGATATATATATATATATATATATATATATATATATATATATATACACACTGGTTTTTTTTGGCCACTTCTATTGATTTTTCATTATCTTTGTCCTTTGGCCTGTGTGGGCCTCCCATCGCAGTGGCGTCTCTCGTTGTAGAGCACTGGCTCCGGGCGCACGTGCTCCAGAGCTCCAGCTCGGCAGCTGGACACGTGGGCCCAGCGCCGCGCACGTGGGATCCTCCCAGGCCCCTTGCACTGCAAGGTGGTGTCCTTACAGAACTGGAAGCCTGACATATATACACTATCGATACTACGATAAAACAGATAGCTAACGAGAACCTACTGTGCAGCACACTGAACTCTACCCAGTGCTCTGTGCTGACCTAAGTGGGAAGGAAATCCCACAAAGCAGGGTATATGCAGACGTATAGCTGATTCACTTTGCTGTAGAGCAGAAACTAACACAACATTGTAACGCAAATATACCCCAACAAAATTAATTGAATCACATGAGCTTTGCTGAAGTGCCAGCTCAGAGATGACCCTTTGCAAAGATGGGGTGCCATTCTCCAGAGCACTTCAAATCGACAATAGGCCAAATGTCCATCAAGAGAGGAGTGGATGAAGATGCGGTACACATATGTACAGTGGAATATTGTACATGTGTGTTCTATCACTTCAGTCGTGTCTGACTCTTTGTGAGCCCGTGGACTGCAGCCCGCCAGGCTCCTCTGTCCATGGGGATTCTCCGGGCAAGCATACTGGAGTGGGATGCCATGCCCTTCTCCAGGGAATTTCCTGACTCAGGGATTAAACCGGCATCTCCTGTCTCCTGCATTGCTGCTGAGCCACTGGAGAAGCCTCGCGATGGAATCGTTCTCAGCCATAAAAAGGCATGAAATGATGTCCTTTGCAGAGACCCCAGTGAACCTAGAGACTGTTGCACAGGGTAAACTCCGCCAGACAGAGAAGAACAAATATGATATATTGATGTATATAAGCGGAATCTAGAAAAACAGTATAGACGATTTGCACGGCAGAAAGAGACTCAGGTGTAGAGAACAGACATATCCCTAGACCGAGGGGGAAGGGAGGTAGGATGAACTGGGATGTTGGGATTGATATATATATATATATATATATATATATATATATATATATACACACTGGTTTTTTTTGGCCACTTCTATTGATTTTTCATTATCTTTGTCCTTTGGCCTGTGTGGGCCTCCCATCGCAGTGGCGTCTCTCGTTGTAGAGCACTGGCTCCGGGCGCACGTGCTCCAGAGCTCCAGCTCGGCAGCTGGACACGTGGGCCCAGCCGCTTCGCGGCACGTGGGATCCTCCCAGGCCCCTTGCACTGCAAGGTGGTGTCCTTACAGAACTGGAAGCCTGACATATATACACTATCGATACTACGTATAAAACAGATAGCGAACGAGAACCTACTGTGCAGCACACTGAACTCTACCCAGTGCTCTGTGCTGACCTAAGTGGGAAGGAAATCCCACAAAGCAGGGTATATGCAGACGTATAGCTGATTCACTTTGCTGTAGAGCAGAAACTAACACAACATTGTAACGCAAATATACCCCAACAAAATTAATTGAAAAAGATCAACGATAGGTAGATAGGTCGACATGAGCTTTGCAGGTGTGATTTTGATCTTGAGATGGGGAGATTATCCTGGATTAAAAAGAGGCAAGCGAGAAAGCATCAGAGTGATGTGGTGTGAAGGGAGCTTGGCAAGGTTGAAGTCAGCAGCTACATGTTCGTTTGAAAAGATCCTTCTGGCTAGCATGAGGAAAATAAACTGTGAGAGTGAGCTGGATGGCAGGGAGACCAGAAAGCTGATCCTGCCAGCATCCCGATAAGAGATCCAGGTGAGGTGAGCGGGTGGCTGGACCAGAGTGGCGGCAGTGCCGATGGAAAAACGTGGGGGGTGGGGAGAGTCATTTGACAGGCCCTGGTGATGGCTGGAGATGAGCAACGGAGAGGAGGGCTTCCCTGGTGGTCCAGGGATTTAAGTATTTAGGCATATAATATGCAGAGCTCCATTTATTCTCTTGTTCTGAGCCCTGCAAATGTTAAGGGCGGGCGGGACAAGATGTGTAATAAATAGACAAATATACGCACATATAATTTTATATACTATTTCTATCATATATAATCTATAAGAAATACAGATTATATAATTATAAATTATAAAATAAAATGCAACATACATATGTATAGTATATGTGAAACTCAGTTGTGTCCATATCTCTATGACCCCATGGACTGTACCCCTCCAGGCTCTTCTTCCCATGGTATTCTCCAGGCAAGAATTCTGGAAAGGGTAGCCATTCTCTTCTCCAGGGGATCTTCCCAATCCAGGGATCGAATCCAGGTCTCTGGCACTGCAGGTGGATTCTTTATCATCTGAGCCACCAGGGAAGCCCAAGAATACTGGAGTGGGTAGCCTATCCCTTTTCCAGGGGATCT
This sequence comes from Tragulus kanchil, assembly GCA_022376925.1. Classification (NCBI taxonomy): domain Eukaryota; kingdom Metazoa; phylum Chordata; class Mammalia; order Artiodactyla; family Tragulidae; genus Tragulus; species Tragulus kanchil. The sequence continues at coordinate 115,098,853 of JAIOJX010000031.1, forward strand.
TCCCAACCCGGGAATCGAACCCAGGTCTCCTGAATTGCAGGAGGATTCTTTACCAGCTGAGCTACCAAGGAAGCCCTATCAAATTGGGTTGGGATTGCACACACACACGCACACGCACACGCAAGTACAATTTGTATCAGTCAGCTTTTGCTGCATGACAAGGAAACACACAATGTCAGTGGCATACAACAATAAGCATTTATTGCTCATGGTCAGTGGTTGTTGGTACAACCCTGCCCTGTGGGTCTCATTCTGGGTTCAGCCTGGAGGGTTGGCACCCGCCTGGGGCATTTTCTTCCTACTGTGATGGCAGAAGCCTGAGAGGCAAGCTTACACACCTCCCACCCCTGCCCACCCCCCCACATTGCACCTGCTAACTTCCCTTTGGGGAAGCCGGAGATTGGGGAGTAGGGCAGTACACTCTGCCAAGCAAAACGCCACAGCAAGGATACAGATGTCAAAAGCCACTACAAGGAGGGAAAAACTGATACCAATAATTTAGTCTGGGGCCTCTCTGGTAGCTCAGTAGCCTGCCAATGCAGGAGACACAGGTTCAATCCCTGATCCCGGAAGATCCCACAAGCTGAGGAGCAACTAAGCCCATGAGCCACAACTACTGAGCCCGTGCTCTAGAGCCTCGGAGCTGCAACTATGGAGTCCACGGGCCGCAACTACTGAAGCCCGTGTCCTAGGGCCCGAGTTCTACCAAAAGAGACGTCACTGCAACAAGAAGCCTGCTCACCTCAACCAGAGAGTAGCCCCTACTTCCTGCAACTAGAGAGGAGCCTGCAGTAGCAGTGAAAACCCAGAATATCCAAAAATAAATAATAAATAAATAATTTTTTAAACAAAAGCATTTCTTAAAAAATAATAATAATAATTTAGTCTATCACCTACCAAACTGAAATTCCTTAAGAAGAGGAATATAAGATTGTTAGGGTGTGTGTGTGGAGGGGAGGGGTTGCTAGCCTGTAACTAATTCTAATTACTAAAATAACACGTTTCCATTTTTTACAATTTACTTCTAATCTCACATTCCTCTGTAAGAAAGCAAAAATAAGACCTTCATTTGCCCCAAACCAGTCAAAATCCTATAACATAAAATTTTACTCGTTGATTCATCCGAAAGACTGGCTAGCCATTTTGAAAAACAAATTCTCTTTTAGATCCCGACCTCAAACCACAAACAAAAGTTCATTCTAAAAGGATAAGAAACCTAAATGCAAAATACAGAACTGTAACAATTCGTCAGGAGATAATATTTTGAAATCTAGCAAGATGCCTTTTCTTTTTGCACTTCCGTGGGTGACCTTCCAGCTTTTCAGCCAGAGGCTTGCATCGCCTCGAGGTGGAGAGAAATGGAGGGGGAGAGAGAGAGAGAGGTGGAGGGAGAAGGGAGGGGGAGGCAGGAGCGGAGGAGGCTGGGGAAAGGGAAAGGGGGGGAGAGGAGGGGAGCGGAAGGTGGGGGAGGGGCGGGCAGCCAGAGGAGAGAGGGAGGAAGACAACCGAGGAGGAGCCCGCCACACCCACCCAGCACCTTTGCCAAAAGCAGCCTGCTGTGGGGTGGGAGGTGGAAGGTGGAGCTGTTCCTTCCCTGTGACTCCAGTGTGGCCAGAAACCAGTTTTCAGCAAATGCATCAAAGACCCAATTCCACCAGGAGAGGCACATCACACAGATGCGCCGGCTGAAGGCGAGGGGCCAGGACGGGAGCAGAGACCCCCTTGGCCCCCAGCGGACGGAAGGAGTCACAAGAGAGGTGCCTACCAGGGAAGTGAGAGGAGTAAGCGGCCAAAACACAGTGCAAGAGGAGGCACCGCATGAGACACATGTATGGGACCGTTTAAAACATACACCAATGTCCTCATTGTGCATGAACACATTTACGTGTTGCAAAAAGTATTAAAAATGTACTCAGGAATGTGGGAATTTTGGGGGCAATTACAGGGTGGGAGGGGCTTCCACTGGGCTGTATCTTTTAATTTGATTTTTAAAAAGGAGTCTGACACATAGGTTAATATCTGTCATGCCTCGGTAGTGGGTATGTAGATATTTGTTGGGTAATTTTCTGTATCTTGAAATACACAGTCGGGGAAAGACAGACTGCAGACTAGTATGAAGAGTTGGATGCCATCGCTTAAAAACCACAATGTGGGCTTCCCTGGCACCTCTCCTTGCAGTCCAAGGCGCTCTGGTTTGATCCCTGGCCTGGGAGATCCCACGGCCAGAGTGGCTGGACAAATTCTCTTTAGAGCCCGACCTCAAACCACAAACAAAAGTTCATTCTAAAAGGATAAGAAACCTAAATGCAAAATACAGAACTGTAACAATTCGTCAGGAGATAATATTTTGAAATCTAGCAAGATGCCTTTTCTTTTTGCACTTCCGTGGGTGACCTTCCAGCTTTTCAGCCAGAGGCTTGCATCGCCTCGAGGTGGAGAGAAATGGAGGGGGAGAGAGAGAGAGAGGTGGAGGGAGAAGGGAGGGGGAGGCAGGAGCGGAGGAGGCTGGGGAAAGGGAAAGGGGGGGAGAGGAGGGGAGCGGAAGGTGGGGGAGGGGCGGGCAGCCAGAGGAGAGAGGGAGGAAGACAACCGAGGAGGAGCCCGCCACACCCACCCAGCACCTTTGCCAAAAGCAGCCTGCTGTGGGGTGGGAGGTGGAAGGTGGAGCTGTTCCTTCCCTGTGACTCCAGTGTGGCCAGAAACCAGTTTTCAGCAAATGCATCAAAGACCCAATTCCACCAGGAGAGGCACATCACACAGATGCGCCGGCTGAAGGCGAGGGGCCAGGACGGGAGCAGAGACCCCCTTGGCCCCCAGCGGACGGAAGGAGTCACAAGAGAGGTGCCTACCAGGGAAGTGAGAGGAGTAAGCGGCCAAAACACAGTGCAAGAGGAGGCACCGCATGAGACACATGTATGGGACCGTTTAAAACATACACCAATGTCCTCATTGTGCATGAACACATTTACGTGTTGCAAAAAGTATTAAAAATGTACTCAGGAATGTGGGAATTTTGGGGGCAATTACAGGGTGGGAGGGGCTTCCACTGGGCTGTATCTTTTAATTTGATTTTTAAAAAGGAGTCTGACACATAGGTTAATATCTGTCATGCCTCGGTAGTGGGTATGTAGATATTTGTTGGGTAATTTTCTGTATCTTGAAATACACAGTCGGGGAAAGACAGACTGCAGACTAGTATGAAGAGTTGGATGCCATCGCTTAAAAACCACAATGTGGGCTTCCCTGGCACCTCTCCTTGCAGTCCAAGGCGCTCTGGTTTGATCCCTGGCCTGGGAAGATCCCACGTGCCGCAGAGTGGCTGGACAAATATGTCCAACTACTGAGCCGGAGCCCTGGAGCGCGTGCACCCAGAGCCGGTGCTCTGCAACGAGAGACGCCACTGTGATGGGAGGCCCACACCGGCCAAAAGAACAAAGATAAATACATGAAAGGTCAATAGAAGTGCCCCCTCCCCCCAGAAAACACAATGCATGTTTGCCTATCTGCTTGGACGCGTCTGCACACGTGTCTTGGATTCTGTGCAACTTCTGTGCCACACTGAGTGTGTGCGTGTGCGTGTGCCCTGCATCCCTCTTGATGTCTTCGCCCCAACTGTGTGAGTGTGTCTATGCAGTCACCAGCGCCTAGGGTTGTACTCGTGCGTCTTCTGAGTGTGTGTCTGTGTGTGCATTTCTGTGGACAAGAACAGGAAGACCACTGGCTGGACAAACACCAAATCATGGACTCATTGCTCTCTGGGAAGCAGAAACCAACTTTTGTTTCTCCTTTATACATAAAAAAAGAACAAAAACAAAAACAACAATGATCATGCAGTCTTTTCAAAAATGTAAGAATACTTTTTAAAAAAGACAGTAAAGAGTTTCACAGTTTGAAAAATTAAAAGAATTTATCAGCAGACCCTAGATGCCCTCCGGGGATCTTCTTTGCCCGCTGGGCCCCTACCTGAGATTCCTTCCACCTTCAAGCGCCCGGAGCTCAGAGGAGCCTGAGGACACTTCCTTAGCCCCACCCCTCGGGCATGGCCCCAAGCAAGCACAAAATTTCTCTGAAGTTCTGTTTTATCTTGAAATGTTAAGCAACTTTTACATTCTCTTCTTTACTGTATACAGGTTTATCTTAATTATAGAATCACGAGGTTTTAACCCCTAAATCTCAGAATCAAGGGGCCTCCCTCCCACTCACCTTCCCCAGCTGGTGCTCGGCTTCTCAAAGTGGGCGGGGCCACCCACACTTGGAGTAGCATCCAGGGGTGTGATGACAACTTCACCAGCGGTTCTAGAAGTCAGTAGGAAGAGTTGGATGCCATCGCTTAAAACCACAATGTGGGCTTCCTGGCACCTCTCCTTGCAGTCCAAGGCTGGCCCCAAGACCCATGAGTGGCTGGACAAATATGTCCAACTACTGAGCCGGAGCCCTGGAGCGCGTGCACCCAGAGCCGGTGCTCTGCAACGAGAGACGCCACTGTGATGGGAGGCCCACACCGGCCAAAAGAACAAAGATAAATACATGAAAGGTCAATAGAAGTGCCCCCTCCCCCCAGAAAACACAATGCATGTTTGCCTATCTGCTTGGACGCGTCTGCACACGTGTCTTGGATTCTGTGCAACTTCTGTGCCACACTGAGTGTGTGCGTGTGCGTGTGCCCTGCATCCCTCTTGATGTCTTCGCCCCAACTGTGTGAGTGTGTCTATGCAGTCACCAGCGCCTAGGGTTGTACTCGTGCGTCTTCTGAGTGTGTGTCTGTGTGTGCATTTCTGTGGACAAGAACAGGAAGACCACTGGCTGGACAAACACCAAATCATGGACTCATTGCTCTCTGGGAAGCAGAAACCAACTTTTGTTTCTCCTTTATACATAAAAAAAGAACAAAAACAAAAACAACAATGATCATGCAGTCTTTTCAAAAATGTAAGAATACTTTTTAAAAAAGACAGTAAAGAGTTTCACAGTTTGAAAAATTAAAAGAATTTATCAGCAGACCCTAGATGCCCTCCGGGGATCTTCTTTGCCCGCTGGGCCCCTACCTGAGATTCCTTCCACCTTCAAGCGCCCGGAGCTCAGAGGAGCCTGAGGACACTTCCTTAGCCCCACCCCTCGGGCATGGCCCCAAGCAAGCACAAAATTTCTCTGAAGTTCTGTTTTATCTTGAAATGTTAAGCAACTTTTACATTCTCTTCTTTACTGTATACAGGTTTATCTTAATTATAGAATCACGAGGTTTTAACCCCTAAATCTCAGAATCAAGGGGCCTCCCTCCCACTCACCTTCCCCAGCTGGTGCTCGGCTTCTCAAAGTGGGCGGGGCCACCCACACTTGGAGTAGCATCCAGGGGTGTGATGACAACTTCACCAGCGGTTCTAGAAGTCAGTAGGAAGAGGAAGCTACCATCATCCTTCCCAGGGCACTTCCCCTGGGTTGAGCCCCTTTCTCTCCCCAGCCGGGCCAGCTCTGCAAACTACTGTTCTCAGGTTACACGAGAACACTGGGACTCCCTGAGAGGAGACCCAAGGTCACCCGTCCTACTCAGACATCCAAGTTCATGCCAAGAACAGGGACCTCATGCCTGATGGAACGGATGGAGTAATATTAGAAAGAAAGCACAGAATTAATGGAATGTGCTCAAATTATCCCGAAACCATCCCCTGCTCGTCTGTGGGAAAAAATGTCTTCCACAAAACCACCCCATGACGCCGCAAAGGTTGGGGACTGATACAGGACCGGCCCAGGGAGAATGAATCGCCTAGGACAAGGAAGACCTCGGGTGTACCGAGTTTTGGCCCGAGGAAGGAGCCCTGGGCAGGCTGCTAACTGATCAAAGGCTGCCTCACTGTCTCTTGTTTGGCCTGAGGCCCATGTAAATGTCTCCGCTGGGCTCCTGGGTCCTGTGACCCAGGGCCACTTCAGTGGTCGCCTGGAGCCCATGTGGCAGTCCTGCAAAGTCATTTAGGGGCACGACCTGCTGTTTCCCAGGGGTGCAGGCCAGCCTGACACAGATCGAGAGACCTGGAGGAGCCTAGAGAGGGCCTCACCGACCCCCAGCCATGGCAATAGCCTCCTCTTTCTGGAATTCTTTTCTCCGCGTGTCATGGGGAGAGCCACACAGGTCGATTGCCCTGATGAACGCCAGGTGCTGTTGTTGACAGGGAACAGCGTCGTCTTCATACCTTGAGAGGAGCCTGAGGACACTTCCTTAGCCCCACCCCTCGGGCATGGCCCCAAGCAAGCACAAAATTTCTCTGAAGTTCTGTTTTATCTTGAAATGTTAAGCAACTTTTACATTCTCTTCTTTACTGTATACAGGTTTATCTTAATTATAGAATCACGAGGTTTTAACCCCTAAATCTCAGAATCAAGGGGCCTCCCTCCCACTCACCTTCCCCAGCTGGTGCTCGGCTTCTCAAAGTGGGCGGGGCCACCCACACTTGGAGTAGCATCCAGGGGTGTGATGACAACTTCACCAGCGGTTCTAGAAGTCAGTAGGAAGAGGAAGCTACCATCATCCTTCCCAGGGCACTTCCCCTGGGTTGAGCCCCTTCTCTCCCCAGCCGGGCCAGCTCTGCAAACTACTGTTCTCAGGTTACACGAGAACACTGGGACTCCCTGAGAGGAGACCCAAGGTCACCCGTCCTACTCAGACATCCAAGTTCATGCCAAGAACAGGGACCTCATGCCTGATGGAACGGATGGAGTAATATTAGAAAGAAAGCACAGAATTAATGGAATGTGCTCAAATTATCCCGAAACCATCCCCTGCTCGTCTGTGGGAAAAAATGTCTTCCACAAAACCACCCCATGACGCCGCAAAGGTTGGGGACTGATACAGGACCGGCCCAGGGAGAATGAATCGCCTAGGACAAGGAAGACCTCGGGTGTACCGAGTTTTGGCCCGAGGAAGGAGCCCTGGGCAGGCTGCTAACTGATCAAAGGCTGCCTCACTGTCTCTTGTTTGGCCTGAGGCCCATGTAAATGTCTCCGCTGGGCTCCTGGGTCCTGTGACCCAGGGCCACTTCAGTGGTCGCCTGGAGCCCATGTGGCAGTCCTGCAAAGTCATTTAGGGGCACGACCTGCTGTTTCCCAGGGGTGCAGGCCAGCCTGACACAGATCGAGAGACCTGGAGGAGCCTAGAGAGGGCCTCACCGACCCCCAGCCATGGCAATAGCCTCCTCTTTCTGGAATTCTTTTCTCCGCGTGTCATGGGGAGAGCCACACAGGTCGATTGCCCTGATGAACGCCAGGTGCTGTTGTTGACAGGGAACAGCGTCGTCTTCATACCTTGAGGGGCGGCTGGGAGGGCCTCAGGACTTTACTGAGGTAGCTCGAGAGAAAGACACCTGAAAAGAAGCCAGAGGTGGGGAGGGCAGAGGACCCAGGAGCAGTGGCCTGGCTTGGTTGCCCTGGGGCCAGCCCTGCTATGCCAGGTCAGCTGTCTCCTGGGGCCCTAGAAGGATCTGGAACATCATTTCTGTGGCAGCCCCTCTGCAAGTGCCGTTTGGGGCTTTACCTTCCTTCCAGGTGGGTCCGCCCTGGTGGCTCAGACAGTAACAGAGATGTGCCTGCCATGCAGGAGACTTGGGTTCGATCCCCTGGAGGAGGGCCTGGCAACCCACTCCAGTCTTCTTGCCGGGAGAATTCCACGGACAGAGGAGCCTGGCAGGTTATAATCCATGGGGTCGCAAAGAACCGGACACAACTGAACAACTAACACCCGTCACTTCCTTCCAGCACTAGGTTCTGGGCAAAATCTCTTCACCTTTGGGGTCCTGAACACAAAGCGTGTTCTCTCTTCCTTCCCCCCAGCAGATCCTGACTGTGCTCTGGCTCTACCTCCCTCCCCATGGCTCAGGACAGCAATCTACCAGCCCCACGCGGGCCAGGACTAAACCCGATTGGTCCACGCTTTCCCTACAACTGGGCTTGCACGTCGGTCCGTGGGATGTGCCAAAGAGGGCTGTGGGGGCCACTGGATTGACAGGGACAGAGTAAAGAGACAAAATAGGTGATTAACTAATAGGTGATTAGTGAAGCCTACTAGGAGATTATACGTAGAAAAATACGGGAGACCCCTGCAAGTTGCATAATCGCTCAAGAGAGAAGGGCTTCCCTGGTAGCTCAGCAGGTAAAGAATCCACCTGGAGTGCAGGAGACGCGGGTTCAATTCCTGGATTGGGAAGATCCTCTGGAGGAGGGCATAGCCACCCACTCCAGTATTCTTACCGGAAAAATTCCATGGACAGAGGAACTTAGCACGCTAGGGTCCAAAGGGCTGCAAAGAGTTGGACACAACTGAGTGACTCTACACACCTAAAACGGTAGCTCGGTCAGTTCTTGGGATCCAACATAAAGGACTATGGTACTGGAGCTCTTTGGAGTCCCCGAAAAGACACCAAATGGTTTCAGGATCCCTTTTCTGTTCTCCATGCATGTCCAGGGAGATAGGAAGCTCTGAGCTGCATTTTATTGAGACCAGGGAGGACGTGGTATAAGAACAAGCAAATGTGCAGAGGATGGCAGGGGAAAGTGGAGGGAGCCTGGGTCCTTGGACACTCTACTGAGTAGTCTCTGAACGGACCCGGGGGCCACTCTGTCTCCGCTGGCCATTAGGCAAAATAATCTACCTTCCTTATCATGAAGCTATTGTGAGGATTCTGTTATTTGCACCCAAATTCACAGACTCAGAATCTGGCAAATGTGCTGAAACTTCTCTTGGGAAGAAGGCTCAGACACAGAATGCTGATCAATGGCAGGGGGTTCTGATCCCCAGAGGTCACTTCCTTCCAGCACTAGGTTCTGGGCAAAATCTTCACTTGGGTGACAACGTGTCTCTCTTCCCCCAGCAGATCCTGACTGTGCTCTGGCTCTACCTCCCTCCCCATGGCTCAGGACAGCAATCTACCAGCCCCACGCGGGCCAGGACTAAACCCGATTGGTCCACGCTTTCCCTACAACTGGGCTTGCACGTCGGTCCGTGGGATGTGCCAAAGAGGGCTGTGGGGGCCACTGGATTGACAGGGACAGAGTAAAGAGACAAAATAGGTGATTAACTAATAGGTGATTAGTGAAGCCTACTAGGAGATTATACGTAGAAAAATACGGGAGACCCCTGCAAGTTGCATAATCGCTCAAGAGAGAAGGGCTTCCCTGGTAGCTCAGCAGGTAAAGAATCCACCTGGAGTGCAGGAGACGCGGGTTCAATTCCTGGATTGGGAAGATCCTCTGGAGGAGGGCATAGCCACCCACTCCAGTATTCTTACCGGAAAAATTCCATGGACAGAGGAACTTAGCACGCTAGGGTCCAAAGGGCTGCAAAGAGTTGGACACAACTGAGTGACTCTACACACCTAAAACGGTAGCTCGGTCAGTTCTTGGGATCCAACATAAAGGACTATGGTACTGGAGCTCTTTGGAGTCCCCGAAAAGACACCAAATGGTTTCAGGATCCCTTTTCTGTTCTCCATGCATGTCCAGGGAGATAGGAAGCTCTGAGCTGCATTTTATTGAGACCAGGGAGGACGTGGTATAAGAACAAGCAAATGTGCAGAGGATGGCAGGGGAAAGTGGAGGGAGCCTGGGTCCTTGGACACTCTACTGAGTAGTCTCTGAACGGACCCGGGGGCCACTCTGTCTCCGCTGGCCATTAGGCAAAATAATCTACCTTCCTTATCATGAAGCTATTGTGAGGATTCTGTTATTTGCACCCAAATTCACAGACTCAGAATCTGGCAAATGTGCTGAAACTTCTCTTGGGAAGAAGGCTCAGACACAGAATGCTGATCAATGGCAGGGGGTTCTGATCCCCCAGAGGTCACTTACAGGTCACCACCAGATAGGATTCCTGGTCTTGTGCCATCCTCCTGATGCTGTCTTCTAGAGGGTGGGCAGGTGGATTCGGTTCTGTGCAGCACACCCAGGCTGCAGGCAGGAGGCAAGAAGGAGGGGGTGGTCTTTAGCCCTTGGAGACAGGCTCCTCCTTCCCTCCCATCAGAACCAGAAGTCCTACGGAGCCTAGTGCTGGGGACTGGACAGAGCTCCCTGAGAGCTGGCTGGCTGGTCTTGTGTTACTACCTCCCATCCCTCAGTTCTGTGTGGATGCTCCAGGGAGCAGGTCAACTGGCTGACCACCAGAAGCCCCGTGTCCAGGGGGCGGCACTACCACCCCCCGTCTCACCGCCCCCTTGGTTCTCCAGGTTCACTGGGGTCTTAGAGCAAGACTGGGGATTCCTGGTGTGGAGACAGAGGTCAAGTAGATGTCAGACTGATCTCTGGGGTTCGCTGGCTCCATCCTAGCCTGGAGGTGGGCACAGACCTAGGAGGGTATGGCTTTCAGTCCCCGGGGCCTGAAGCACAGAAGCAGACAGCCTTGCCTTAACACCCCAGTTTCTCCCCACACCCACCACCTCCACCCTCGACCCTCTCAGATGGCAGCATCTGTGTCTCAGCCTGTTCATCTGATCACAGATTTCCTGAGAAAGTTGAGTTCAGCAGACTCTGGGATCTCATTTCCTTATCGAGGTCTTCATCAGAAAATCTAGTCTGCCAACAGCAGCGATGAAATACAAAATCACACTGGAAGCCACTTGGAAACATCCAGAGACTGTCTTGTCCACAGCAGCTGGATGCAGGGCCTGAGCCTCATCAGCCTCATGTGAGCTCGAGCAGGGCCACCTCAAAGCAGACACAGGTTTAATCCACGTTTCTATGCTGTATGCTGCGGGGGGGGGTTTACTCTCTGCTACGGCCATTAGGCAAAATAATCTACCTTCCTTATCATGAAGCTATTGTGAGGATTCTGTTATTTGCACCCAAATTCACAGACTCAGAATCTGGCAAATGTGCTGAAACTTCTCTTGGGAAGAAGGCTCAGACACAGAATGCTGATCAATGGCAGGGGGTTCTGATCCCCCAGAGGTCACTTACAGGTCACCACCAGATAGGATTCCTGGTCTTGTGCCATCCTCCTGATGCTGTCTTCTAGAGGGTGGGCAGGTGGATTCGGTTCTGTGCAGCACACCCAGGCTGCAGGCAGGAGGCAAGAAGGAGGGGGTGGTCTTTAGCCCTTGGAGACAGGCTCCTCCTTCCCTCCCATCAGAACCAGAAGTCCTACGGAGCCTAGTGCTGGGGACTGGACAGAGCTCCCTGAGAGCTGGCTGGCTGGTCTTGTGTTACTACCTCCCATCCCTCAGTTCTGTGTGGATGCTCCAGGGAGCAGGTCAACTGGCTGACCACCAGAAGCCCCGTGTCCAGGGGGCGGCACTACCACCCCCCGTCTCACCGCCCCCTTGGTTCTCCAGGTTCACTGGGGTCTTAGAGCGAAGACTGGGGATTCCTGGTGTGGAGACAGAGGTCAAGTAGATGTCAGACTGATCTCTGGGGTTCGCTGGCTCCATCCTAGCCTGGAGGTGGGCACAGACCTAGGAGGGTATGGCTTTCAGTCCCCGGGGCCTGAAGCACAGAAGCAGACAGCCTTGCCTTAACACCCCAGTTTCTCCCCACACCCACCACCTCCACCCTCGACCCTCTCAGATGGCAGCATCTGTGTCTCAGCCTGTTCATCTGATCACAGATTTCCTGAGAAAGTTGAGTTCAGCAGACTCTGGGATCTCATTTCCTTATCGAGGTCTTCATCAGAAAATCTAGTCTGCCAACAGCAGCGATGAAATACAAAATCACACTGGAAGCCACTTGGAAACATCCAGAGACTGTCTTGTCCACAGCAGCTGGATGCAGGGCCTGAGCCTCATCAGCCTCATGTGAGCTCGAGCAGGGCCACCTCAAAGCAGACACAGGTTTAATCCACGTTTTAAACTATGCAAATGATAATGGCTCAAGCGCTATAGTCAAGTCTACTGATAAACAAGATCCATTCAGATTAGAGTCACATCCAATTTCATCTCTTGGACTATAGTAATGAAATGAGATGCATTTCACAAGATGCTTCAGTATGTTTTCAGTCCTAATTACACATCTTCAATTTCAAAAAAGAAACAAAAACCTCTCACCATTACATTACATACCACAGATCATTAAATGCCTATCACACAGCCCATGTCCAAGTCTCACAATGTAAAAAGATGGTTGACATTTAGCCGGGAACTTTTAAAACACTTGAGAATAAATTATGACCCAAACTGACTCTTAATGACACGTATAAAGTTCAGCTCCTTAATAAAAGGATTCAGGAATATGAAAACATAAAGTTCCCAGCAATATTAAGGAAATAAAGGTCTTCCCAAATGGTCAGTTCTTATTTCGATTAAATTGTGCATTTTTAATATAGTTGGTATAAAGTGAAACTCTTAAAAAAGCATCAAGGAATTGAAAATGAATTGGAACCCCCTCTTCGCAGGGTCACCCCTACCACAGTGAGATTTGTCTCTGAAACAATGACACTTACTATCTCTGTAGTTCTATGAATACTTTTGAAGTGTCATATTAAAACCAATCTCGTGGCCTTGAGGCAAAGAGAAGCAATTAGTCTTGGAGTTGTGAATAAATAAAAATCCATTTATACACTCGTCCTTGACATGTACCTTGCAAATCTTAGAAACTTCATCTAGTGGGAAAAGAAACGTTAAATCATGAATACCAATACTAATCACATTGCCATGTGGCTTCCTAAAAGAGTTTAGTTTGTACCCATCTTCTAAGTATTCATTTATATGTATATATTCATCCATATTGAACACAAAACAAAGAAGCTCTAGTAGGCACCTGGCGGGGTGAAGGGAGCGGAATGAGGGGTGACGGGAGCCACAGGGGCAGCCCCAGGACAAGCAGGGCTCCAGTGGGTCTGTGTTCCTTAAACAGGCTTCCGCGATGGCTCAGCGGTAAAGAATCCTCTTGCAATGCAGGGGATGAGGAAGACTCCGTTTGGACTCCTGGTGGGGAAGATCCCCTGGAGGAGGAAACCGCAGCCCACTCCAGTCTTCTTGCCTGGAGAATTCCATGGACAGAGGAAGCCTGGCGGGCTACGGTTCACGGGGTTGCACAGAGTGGGCCACGACTGAGTGCCCACAAGTACTCCTGAAAAGGCAGCCTGGAGCAGTCTTTCTCAAGCGCCCTCCTTTCCCCCAAGCACTCACAGGCTGAGGCTGAAGCCACACCTGCCCTTCTCCATCAGGGATGGAGAGGACACTGGAAAGTGAGAGTCAAGCTGCTCAGTCACATTGACACCCCATGGAGGGGCCGTGGCATACTCAAGACAAGGATTCTGAAGTGGGTAGTCGATCTCTTCTCCAGGGGATCTTCTCAACCCAGGTCTCTGGTACTGCCATCTGAGCAGCTAGGGAAGCCCAACAGAAAGCCCAAGAAGAGTTAGGCACGATGCGTTGGCGAAGAATCCAACCCAGGGTCTCCAGCATGGGAGGCGAGAATTCTGCCTTCTACCCCTGAACCACCAATGCTTGGGTACTTGCTTCCCTTCTTACTAGGTCCATTCTTTCAGTGCCGGAGGGGTGAGTGTGATGGGGGCTTTGGAGCTCCTTAGCCTTGCGCAGCAGCCCTGGAGAGACGCTGGCAGTCCACACGGAGCAAGCGGACCTGCAGGGCCTGGCCGAGATGTAGACAGCAGAGAGTGGTGCTGTCAGGCCCGAGCTGGCAGCCAGAAGCCTGGGGGGGTGCCAGGACGTGAGGAGCCGAGTGGGCAGCCCTTGGGCCGTGCGGCAGCCGCTGCACATATCCCTGACCTACTTCCCGGGCCCCTTTCCGTTCTAGGAGCAGCTAAAAATCCATAAATTAAGGAAATTAACTGATGGGGCCCGCGGCATCTTTGTAAGCTATTTAAATCTATAAATTTACAACATCTTCTGCATATATCAAGTAATTGAACTAACTGCAGGGATGTAACTTTAATGAGAAAATTTCCCCCTTCCTCTGTAGTTCGAGCTCTACAATAAATAAATAAATAAATAAAACCTTCCCCGAGGAGGGAAGTTTCTGCTTACTCCCACGTGGAGAAGTTACAGGAAGGCGGTTTCGGCGCTCTTTCCACGCACGAGGTCCCCCGGTGCAGGGAGGCCGACCACGGCCGGATCCGCCTCCCACCACCGTCCTCCGCCCCGGTTCCGAGCCGCCCCGAGCGCCCCCCGTGAGTGAGGCCGCTAGAGGGCGTCCGGGATCGGCTGGAGCTCGGGATGGGGGCCCCGGCGCAGCTCCCGGCCGGAGCGCACGGGTCCTCCGGCTCCAGCCCGGGGCTGGCCCGGGCGTCCGCAGAGCCGGACGGGGGCGCCGTGGAGGCCGGGCGCACCGCACCGGAGGCTCCGCGCTCCGTTTCCTAGGAGCCGGGAAATGGTCCAGGAGGAGGGGGCTGGGGGAGGACGGAAGGGGCGCAAGGGAAACTGGAAAAAGAGGAAGGGGAGGAGGTAGGAGAGGAGCAAGAGGCCGCAGACTCGGGGGCCGGGGACGCCCGGAGCGCAGGCCTCGGCGCCGCGGGGAGTCTTGGTGGTCGACGTGTCCCCCGCGCCGCGCGCGGAAAGGAAATGGCGCGTCTGGCCGCGGGCGGCCGGCCCGGCGCCCCCCGTGCGCCCCTCCCCCGCGGTGGCCGACCGCGCGCCCGCAGACGTCACGGGTGGCGCTGCTCCCCGGTAGAGGGGCAGCGGGGCAAGGACCCGGGGAGGGCGGCCGGGGAGGGGGAGGGGCGGCCCCGGCCCCCAGCTCCTCTCCAGCCCCGGCCCCCAGCTCCTCTCCAGCCCCGGCCGACTCGCAGCCTAGTTTCTTCCCAAGTCCCGCCCCTACCCCCGGGCGCCGCGGCGGCGGCTGCACTCCTCTTTGTAACCGAGGACTCAAGAAATGTGAGAAACGTGCCCTGTGTTACTTATTTGGGAGCCGAAAATTTATGCCCAGCTGAAAGCGCCCGGGGAAATATTACATCAGATGAAATGACATCTTTGTAAGCTATTTAAATCTATAAATTTACAACATCTTCTGCATATATCAAGTAATTGAACTAACTGCAGGGATGTAACTTTAATGAGAAAATTTCCCCCTTCCTCTGTAGTTCGAGCTCTACAATAAATAAATAAATAAATAAAACCTTCCCCGAGGAGGGAAGTTTCTGCTTACTCCCACGTGGAGAAGTTACAGGAAGGCGGTTTCGGCGCTCTTTCCACGCACGAGGTCCCCCGGTGCAGGGAGGCCGACCACGGCCGGATCCGCCTCCCACCACCGTCCTCCGCCCCGGTTCCGAGCCGCCCCGAGCGCCCCCCGTGAGTGAGGCCGCTAGAGGGCGTCCGGGATCGGCTGGAGCTCGGGATGGGGGCCCCGGCGCAGCTCCCGGCCGGAGCGCACGGGTCCTCCGGCTCCAGCCCGGGTCTGGCCCGGGCGTCCGCAGAGCCGGACGGGGGCGCCGTGGAGGCCGGGCGCACCGCACCGGAGGCTCCGCGCTCCGTTTCCTAGGAGCCGGGAAATGGTCCAGGAGGAGGGGGCTGGGGGAGGACGGAAGGGGCGCAAGGGAAACTGGAAAAAGAGGAAGGGGAGGAGGTAGGAGAGGAGCAAGAGGCCGCAGACTCGGGGGCCGGGGACGCCCGGAGCGCAGGCCTCGGCGCCGCGGGGAGTCTTGGTGGTCGACGTGTCCCCCGCGCCGCGCGCGGAAAGGAAATGGCGCGTCTGGCCGCGGGCGGCCGGCCCGGCGCCCCCCGTGCGCCCCTCCCCCGCGGTGGCCGACCGCGCGCCCGCAGACGTCACGGGTGGCGCTGCTCCCCGGTAGAGGGGCAGCGGGGCAAGGACCCGGGGAGGGCGGCCGGGGAGGGGGAGGGGCGGCCCCGGCCCCCAGCTCCTCTCCAGCCCCGGCCCCCAGCTCCTCTCCAGCCCCGGCCGACTCGCAGCCTAGTTTCTTCCCAAGTCCCGCCCCTACCCCCGGGCGCCGCGGCGGCGGCTGCACTCCTCTTTGTAACCGAGGACTCAAGAAATGTGAGAAACGTGCCCTGTGTTACTTATTTGGGAGCCGAAAATTTATGCCCAGCTGAAAGCGCCCGGGGAAATATTACATCAGATGAAATGACAATGATTAAAATCAGCTTCTCCCCCGCCCCCTCCCGAGCCCGGAGGAGGCCCGGGCGCCGCGTGGCTGGCCGGCGGGGGGCGGGGGGCTGGGCGGCGGAGGGCGCGGGGCCTGGGCACAGCGCTCCCGGGAGGGTCCTGGCGGAGGCCCCGGCGGGAAGGCGCGGGCTCCGAAGGGCGGCGGGTGGCGACCGGCCGGCTAAAGGAAGGGAAGCGGCGCATTTTTGTCGCCGAGCGCGGCAGGCGCGGGCGCGCGGAGCTAATTGCGACTCTAATCCTCTGCCCCGCGGCACAGCCGAGCCCCGAGCCAGGAGTCGCCGCGCGCTCCCGCTCGCGCTCGCCGCGCTGGGTAATTTGGAGCCGGATCGCTGCCCTTGGCGTCCGGGCTCGGCCGAGTCGGGGCGCGGGCTGCGGGCTAAGGTGGGGGGCCAGATTTCTCGCCAGCAATCGGGGAAGGCCGCTGGAGAGAGAGGAGGGAGGAAGGGAGGTGGGAGCGGCAGGAGGGCAGCCGGAGAGCGGCGCGAAGAGGAGGCGGCGGCCGCGAGGAGGGGAGGAGGCGAGGGGCGGGCGGGAGGGAGGCCCCGGCGCGCGCGCCGCGAGGGCCGCGCGAAGCGGGGGCCGGGGCGGGAGGGGTGGGTGGGGGGAGGGTTGGGGGCGAGAGAGAAAGTAACTCCTGGACGAGACCGGAGCGACCCGCGCAGCGAGCGCAGGCTGCGAGGCTGAGCCGGGCGCCCGAGACCGGCGGCTGCGGGGGGCGGGGGCTGCGCCCGAGCCCGAGCCGCCGCTCCGGCTCCGAGGTAAGCACCGCGCGGGCGGCCACCGCTCAGCGACGCGCACCCCTGTCCCTGAAGTCCCTGCGATACCCAGAAAGTCGCTCGGCCGGGATTCAGACCTGGGCGGGGGCGGCTGCTTTGTCCGGGTGCAGGGCGGCGGGGGTTGGCGGCGAGGGGGCACCCAGCACAAAGACCTGGCGCGGGAGGGGGGAGGAGGGATTGCCCACGTGGGCTGGCCCTGGCCCCGGGTGGACCCTCCCCACGCGGGCGGCCACCGAGCTTCCTGTCGCGCCGGGTGGGGTGGGGTGCTCTGGTCCCGGCACTCGGGCCTCAGTGCAAGGCCGAGCGCCCTGCAGGGCCGGCGAGTTTCCGGGGTCAGAACCCGGCTCACGCAGCCGGGGCTTTGGGCTGACTGGGCCCGGCTTGGTGTCCAAACCAGTAGAGAGAAAAAGTCTCCAACGGGACGGATGTACGTCCTCTGACGCCCACCCGCGAGTCCGAAACGGAGCGGGAGGGGCTGGCGCGCTGGTGGTCGTTCCAAGCGCGCGGGGAGACGCGATCGCCGCGTCCGGATGCCCGCTGCCCTGCGGTACCCCCTGACCTGGGCGCGGGCATCGGTCACACTCGCAAGTGCCCCCCTCCCCAGTAGCTGGAGCGCGTTTCGGTCCTCCCGTGCCCCCCACCCCCGACTGCAAAAAGATGAGCTTCAGATTTTCACTCCGTGTCTCAAATGTGCATGAAGGAATTTAACCGCACGAGTGAATAACAGCATTAGTTTCAATTAATTTTTTTTTAAATCCCGGCAACAATAAACTTTGAGAACAAAAGCGCTTTTACGTCCTTAATTAGGCGAGCTTCCCATCTGTGGTCTCTTAAGTGTCTGCCTCTTGATTTAACTTTGTCTTCCGCCCCGCCCCTGCCGCACACCCTCGTGGTTCTTGCCAGGCGCTCTGGGTTCCGCGGCCACCCCCGCCCCGCGGCGCCGGGGCCCAGCCGGCTCTGGCCGCCCCGAAGTTCACGCCGACCGGCGGGCTCCGCGGCGGGGCAGGCGCGCGCCAGGTGGCCCGCCTGCCTGCCTTCTGGCCCACCTCCTGGGCCACTCAGCGGGCCCCCGGCTCCCTTGCTCCGGGCTGGCGCCCAGGGCGCAGAGCTGAAGGGAGTTCTCGAGGCGCCTTCTGTTTACCTTTTATGGTTAAAATAACAGCTTAGCAAAGAAGCGACTTCATGAAGGAGCGATTTAGTGAAATCGTCTCAAGCTGCTGCAGCTCAGCCAGTTTAATCACCCCCAGAGAGCTGAACAACTGCGAGCACAATGGGACACAAAATCATTTTGTGTGTAAATGAGCGTGGCATTCTGCTCGCTTCCCTCTGATCCGGCGGGCGGGCTCGGCAGCGGGCTGGCGTGGGACCCGGGGCTCCCGCCTCGTCTTGGAGAAGCGGGTCAATACCACCGTTTGCCCACGTGGGCTCGCCCCGGTGGACCCTCCCCACGCGGGCGGCCACCGAGCTTCCTGTCGCGCCGGGTGGGGTGGGGTGCTCTGGTCCCGGCACTCGGGCCTCAGTGCAAGGCCGAGCGCCCTGCAGGGCCGGCGAGTTTCCGGGGTCAGAACCCGGCTCACGCAGCCGGGGCTTTGGGCTGACTGGGCCCGGCTTGGTGTCCAAACCAGTAGAGAGAAAAAGTCTCCAACGGACGGATGTACGTCCTCTGACGCCCAC
The DNA here is from genome assembly GCA_022376925.1 of Tragulus kanchil. NCBI lineage: Eukaryota > Metazoa > Chordata > Mammalia > Artiodactyla > Tragulidae > Tragulus > Tragulus kanchil. Next base: position 115,117,356 of record JAIOJX010000031.1, read on the forward strand.
CCGCGAGTCCGAAACGGAGCGGGAGGGGCTGGCGCGCTGGTGGTCGTTCCAAGCGCGCGGGGAGACGCGATCGCCGCGTCCGGATGCCCGCTGCCCTGCGGTACCCCCTGACCTGGGCGCGGGCATCGGTCACACTCGCAAGTGCCCCCCTCCCCAGTAGCTGGAGCGCGTTTCGGTCCTCCCGTGCCCCCCACCCCCGACTGCAAAAAGATGAGCTTCAGATTTTCACTCCGTGTCTCAAATGTGCATGAAGGAATTTAACCGCACGAGTGAATAACAGCATTAGTTTCAATTAATTTTTTTTTAAATCCCGGCAACAATAAACTTTGAGAACAAAAGCGCTTTTACGTCCTTAATTAGGCGAGCTTCCCATCTGTGGTCTCTTAAGTGTCTGCCTCTTGATTTAACTTTGTCTTCCGCCCCGCCCCTGCCGCACACCCTCGTGGTTCTTGCCAGGCGCTCTGGGTTCCGCGGCCACCCCCGCCCCGCGGCGCCGGGGCCCAGCCGGCTCTGGCCGCCCCGAAGTTCACGCCGACCGGCGGGCTCCGCGGCGGGGCAGGCGCGCGCCAGGTGGCCCGCCTGCCTGCCTTCTGGCCCACCTCCTGGGCCACTCAGCGGGCCCCCGGCTCCCTTGCTCCGGGCTGGCGCCCAGGGCGCAGAGCTGAAGGGAGTTCTCGAGGCGCCTTCTGTTTACCTTTTATGGTTAAAATAACAGCTTAGCAAAGAAGCGACTTCATGAAGGAGCGATTTAGTGAAATCGTCTCAAGCTGCTGCAGCTCAGCCAGTTTAATCACCCCCAGAGAGCTGAACAACTGCGAGCACAATGGGACACAAAATCATTTTGTGTGTAAATGAGCGTGGCATTCTGCTCGCTTCCCTCTGATCCGGCGGGCGGGGCTCGGCAGCGGGCTGGCGTGGGACCCGGGGCTCCCGCCTCGTCTTGGAGAAGCGGGTCAATACCCACCCGTTTGGAAAGGCCGCCGAGCACGGTACCGCTCGGGCCTCTGCAACAGGCGGTTTGGCCGACCTCGAGAGGGCCGTGGCGCGCTGGGGCTGGGTCGTGGGTGGGGTGCCGGTACGGGCGGAATGAACTTGTGTCTCTTCCTGCCCCCACTTTGTGCTTCTGACCTCAGCAGTGGTGTCGGGGAAAGGGCCGTTGTCCAGCCCAGATGCGTTTGTCGGAGGGAGCCGTGGAGGTTCGCATCGAGGCGTCCAGCCTGGGGCTTCCGATGGTGAGTGTGGCAGGCGGTGAACCTCAGGTTGTGCTTGCGATGGAAAAAGAGGCTGGGTGAGAGCAAGATGGAACAGCTTTTTGATGGGTACTTGGTGTTAAATGTCCCTTCCGAGCAGTGTCCTGGTAGTAGGGCAAACATTGTGCCGTCCGCTTTGATAGCTTTGATAGAATTTCCATCGGAATTCCTTCCAGCCCAGTGGATCCTCCGTTTGGCTTTCCTTCTGACTCCTCCCCCAGCAGAGCTTCCCAGGGCAGGAGAACCCATTCCTGAGATGTGTTTTGGTTTCTCAGAACTTAAGATAAGTGACCTGGTTTTCTTTCCTTGTTTTTTTTTTTTTTTTTTTGAAACTTGCGAGAACTCAGGAATGCCCAAAGCTTCAGACCCTGGATGGCTGTAAATTGACCATCCCTGTCTGCTAAGCCCCCATCCCGGTTTCCTGTCGGAGACACAGTGGGCAGGACAGATCTTAGGAGAGGGACCTGACTGAAATTCGCAGGCTTTGATTCTCATCTTGCTCCCTGTATGAAAATTGGATGTTGAATTTCAAGGCACAAAGCCACTCCTTGACGGAGGTTGGGGTTACACCTGCCTGAGATAAGTACCGCTTCAGGTGTGTGGAAGCCAGTGGCGGGTGGGGAGGAGAGGACATTCACTGTGCCCACCTCCCCAAGCCCCCAGGTCAGTGGAAGGATCTGCTTAAGACATGCTCTTCTCCAGCTCTCCTGCACAGGTCCTGCAGAGTCTTCAGGCAGCTCCAGCAGACGGTGGGATAGCCTTATTTCAGGGGGTGGTAACACAGGAGAGTCGCTGAGTGGCTCGGAGGGAGAGGCAGGAGGGTTCATTAGCTGAGCTGCTGTCTCCTTCTGGCCAGCTCTGAGGTGCCTAGGGCTTGTGACCCCAAAGGGATGCGGAATATATATTAGGCATAGACAAGACCCCAATGCTGAGGGTCTGCGGAGAAGCTGCAGAGGTGCAGGCTGGGCAAACAAAGGCAAGTTTTCCTCTCGAAGGAGCCACAGGCGAGGCGAAGCGGTGGCTTCTCAGTGACTCTCACCGCGAGAGGCTTCTCTGCATCCAGCCAGTCCCAAGCTGTATCTTAACACAACAGAGACCATATTTAAAGAGGTGGTGGGGCTTCCCAGCCGCACAGGAGGGTGGGGGATCCTCTCCGAGCTGTGGTTCCCAGGGTTCTTTCTGAAGCAAGAGGAGACACGCTTGGTAACGTGGCTCGAAACCAAAATACCAAGCAAATCGGATTTGTTCTGAAACATTTTGGGGGCAATAATGGTGAGCATATGTTTCAGCGCTCCCATTAGCAAACACGGAGCTAGCTGCCCTGAGAACACGAGTGTGTGTGTGTGCGTGTGTGTGTGTAAAATCCCCCGTGGCCCCGAAGCTTGCCTTCGGGTGTGAGGACAGGCTAGTTACTGGCTAGGGGTAGGGTGTGGGGTCCCGGGATGCAGGTTCAGAAAGGAGGATTATAAGCATCTTGGATGGGAGACACGGCGCCCAGGACCACCGAGAAGTTTACGTCATGTTTGGCTTTGTCGGTGCTCTCCACAGATGTTCTGGGCAGCGATGGAAGCCTAGATGCCTCACCGCAAGGAGCGGCCGAGCGGGTCCTCGCTTCACGCCCACGGCAGCACCGGCACCGCGGTGAGAGCCAGCGGGGTGGGCAGGGTCAGGGACTGGCGGCCCCTCTGAGTCCTTTTCCCGAGCCACCTGCTCACAGGCTGCCCTTCCTTACAGCCACAGCCCCGTGGTGCTCTAGAGATGTCTGTTGACTGGCTGTGCGATTATGTATTTTCCGAAACAAAAACCTGCACAGGTCCTGCAGAGTCTTCAGGCAGCTCCAGCAGACGGTGGGATAGCCTTATTTCAGGGGGTGGTAACACAGGAGAGTCGCTGAGTGGCTCGGAGGGAGAGGCAGGAGGGTTCATTAGCTGAGCTGCTGTCTCCTTCTGGCCAGCTCTGAGGTGCCTAGGGCTTGTGACCCCAAAGGGATGCGGAATATATATTAGGCATAGACAAGACCCCAATGCTGAGGGTCTGCGGAGAAGCTGCAGAGGTGCAGGCTGGGCAAACAAAGGCAAGTTTTCCTCTCGAAGGAGCCACAGGCGAGGCGAAGCGGTGGCTTCTCAGTGACTCTCACCGCGAGAGGCTTCTCTGCATCCAGCCAGTCCCAAGCTGTATCTTAACACAACAGAGACCATATTTAAAGAGGTGGTGGGGCTTCCCAGCCGCACAGGAGGGTGGGGGATCCTCTCCGAGCTGTGGTTCCCAGGGTTCTTTCTGAAGCAAGAGGAGACACGCTTGGTAACGTGGCTCGAAACCAAAATACCAAGCAAATCGGATTTGTTCTGAAACATTTTGGGGGCAATAATGGTGAGCATATGTTTCAGCGCTCCCATTAGCAAACACGGAGCTAGCTGCCCTGAGAACACGAGTGTGTGTGTGTGCGTGTGTGTGTGTAAAATCCCCCGTGGCCCCGAAGCTTGCCTTCGGGTGTGAGGACAGGCTAGTTACTGGCTAGGGGTAGGGTGTGGGGTCCCGGGATGCAGGTTCAGAAAGGAGGATTATAAGCATCTTGGATGGGAGACACGGCGCCCAGGACCACCGAGAAGTTTACGTCATGTTTGGCTTTGTCGGTGCTCTCCACAGATGTTCTGGGCAGCGATGGAAGCCTAGATGCCTCACCGCAAGGAGCGGCCGAGCGGGTCCTCGCTTCACGCCCACGGCAGCACCGGCACCGCGGTGAGAGCCAGCGGGGTGGGCAGGGTCAGGGACTGGCGGCCCCTCTGAGTCCTTTTCCCGAGCCACCTGCTCACAGGCTGCCCTTCCTTACAGCCACAGCCCCGTGGTGCTCTAGAGATGTCTGTTGACTGGCTGTGCGATTATGTATTTTCTCGAAACAAAAATGCTCTTAATTTGATGTGAAATTTACTACATGTATAAAACTCAACGCCTTAGGTGCTGAGGAAGTCACTAATTTAGAGGTGTCTTGTTACTGAGACAAACTTGCAAAAACCCCTGAATCCCAATTCACAAATTGGTGATTCGTTTGTCAGGGGATATTTCACATCTAACACATAAGCCCGCGACCTTTAATTAGAATTTTGCAGTTTGTTTCATGCCCCTGGAGGCTGACACCTTGAAAAAAAAAATTTTTTTTTTTCTTGATTTCTTATTGCTAATAAGCATTTTCCTCTTTTTTCCCCCCTCCCTCTGGTCCTTTGAAGAAAATGATGCAAATACACTTAATTACAGCGGTGGCCATAATTTGTCAGCCGAATATGTGATCAGGCGCAGGCAGAAGTGATCTGATTAGATCTGTGATCACATTGGCCATCAAGGGAGGGCATAGCTCTGTCGTGAAGAAAACCCTTGTTGTGTGCCTCGTTTCCATCTCCAGGAGGGAGGAAACATGTCTCGGTTGTCTCTCACCCGGTCGCCTGTGTCTCCCCTGGCCGCCCAGGGAATCCCGCTGCCCGCCCAGCTCACCAAGTCCAACGCGCCTGTGCACATCGACGTGGGCGGCCACATGTACACCAGCAGCCTCGCCACGCTCACCAAGTACCCGGACTCCAGGTAAGAAGCAAGCCCCTCACGACGCAGGCAGCCTTGAAGCCCGCTGCCCGCCGATGCTCAGGGCTCCCTGGGGTCCCCCTGCTCCCACACCCACCTATGGGTGACTGCTTGGCACAGGGACCTATGACCCTGAGCGGGTGGCATTGGTGGAGCTCCTGACCCACTGGCAGAGGCCCCCTTTCAGAACCAGCCCCGCTGGCCAGCAGCTGGCTGAGGAACCTTGTGCCTCTTCATGTTCCTCTTGAGTGAGAGGCAAGCCTGGCCTTTGCAGGGGACCAGTTGAGAGCAGTGCTGCGTGCTTCTTGGGGTCCTTGTGGGCGAAATAGTTCATCCTGTTTTCAGGTGCCTTACAGCCACAGCCCCGTGGTGCTCTAGAGATGTCTGTTGACTGGCTGTGCGATTATGTATTTTCTCGAAACAAAAATGCTCTTAATTTGATGTGAAATTTACTACATGTATAAAACTCAACGCCTTAGGTGCTGAGGAAGTCACTAATTTAGAGGTGTCTTGTTACTGAGACAAACTTGCAAAACCCTGAATCCCAATTCACAAATTGGTGATTCGTTTGTCAGGGGATATTTCACATCTAACACATAAGCCCGCGACCTTTAATTAGAATTTTGCAGTTTGTTTCATGCCCCTGGAGGCTGACACCTTGAAAAAAAAAATTTTTTTTTTTCTTGATTTCTTATTGCTAATAAGCATTTTCCTCTTTTTTCCCCCCTCCCTCTGGTCCTTTGAAGAAAATGATGCAAATACACTTAATTACAGCGGTGGCCATAATTTGTCAGCCGAATATGTGATCAGGCGCAGGCAGAAGTGATCTGATTAGATCTGTGATCACATTGGCCATCAAGGGAGGGCATAGCTCTGTCGTGAAGAAAACCCTTGTTGTGTGCCTCGTTTCCATCTCCAGGAGGGAGGAAACATGTCTCGGTTGTCTCTCACCCGGTCGCCTGTGTCTCCCCTGGCCGCCCAGGGAATCCCGCTGCCCGCCCAGCTCACCAAGTCCAACGCGCCTGTGCACATCGACGTGGGCGGCCACATGTACACCAGCAGCCTCGCCACGCTCACCAAGTACCCGGACTCCAGGTAAGAAGCAAGCCCCTCACGACGCAGGCAGCCTTGAAGCCCGCTGCCCGCCGATGCTCAGGGCTCCCTGGGGTCCCCCTGCTCCCACACCCACCTATGGGTGACTGCTTGGCACAGGGACCTATGACCCTGAGCGGGTGGCATTGGTGGAGCTCCTGACCCACTGGCAGAGGCCCCCTTTCAGAACCAGCCCCCCCGAAGCTGGCCAGCAGCTGGCTGAGGAACCTTGTGCCTCTTCATGTTCCTCTTGAGTGAGAGGCAAGCCTGGCCTTTGCAGGGGACCAGTTGAGAGCAGTGCTGCGTGCTTCTTGGGGTCCTTGTGGGGGCGAAATAGTTCATCCTGTTTTCAGGTCTATCTAACCATTGGGAGAGCGCCTGAGGGGAAGGATAGGAGAGCTGCTTTTGTCCTCTTTGTTTGGTCACTGCTGGACCCTCAGGGCTACGGCATTTGGAATTGCAGGGTGGGTGGTTACAGTGAGTGGCTAAGAATTCCAGGATGTCCGAAGTTATCCACAGCTATGGACAAGCACTGGGCACACACTGCCATCGGCAGGCCGAGTCTCTGACCGGGGAGCTTTGCCTCTGCCTGGCTCCTGGGTTCTCTGAGTCCTGGGCTTATCTGGGAGGCACCAGGCACTGCCGACTCTCCTGCTCTTGTCTTCCAGGCGTTTCTCTCCTAGGTTTCCCCATTGGCACGTAACAGTGGGGCTGTCCAGAGGTGGGATGGGTCTCTGAGCAGCTCCTGGGGGTGGTGCTAGGTGCTGTTGGTTGAGCCCCGAGACCACTTGCTCCGGGCACAGTGAGGCGGCCCTCCGAAGGCTGGCAGCCGGAGGGCCGCACCTGCAGGGCATCACCTCTGTTTCAGACATTTAAAATAAAAAAAGGACTTAATTAATCCCCCAGACGCCGAGGCAAGTCTCTGGGAAGCTGTCTGATCCAGCCGCCCCGTGGCTGGCGTGGTTGCTCATGGAGGACTCGTGGTGTGTGGAGGTGGCTGTGGGGGGCACCCTGGAGGCCAGGCGGGCGTCCTCCAGGGAGGCAGGCGGGCAAGGCTGATGCAGCGTCAGGTTCGGAATTTGGGGAACTGGGTGCAGGTGTGGTTGGGGCTCTCACCCTCGGCAGACAGGGGCTAGGCCTGGGGCACTTGTGACCTGAGGACTGTGGGGGCCACAGCCAGGCGGCTGCGTCAGCCGTGTCAGCCTGGTGCTTGCTGGCAGGGCCCTGTTGAGGTGGGAGATGGATTCTGTTTCTTTCTTTTCCATTTTGCCTTCTGCGGCATCCACGCGTTGTTTGAGATAGATCATCCCTTAATCGGCTGATGATGTTTGCAAGTGAAATTCATAAAACCCTTGCCCACAAAGTCTCTGAAGAGTGTTTCTTGAGATCAGACACTTGCCTTTCTGGAGTCATCGTGGCCAGGCCTGCAGGGACCGGCCTCCTCATTCTGTCTTCCGGCTGCTGCCTGGTGCAGGGCGCCCCGGGGTGGGCTTCCCCTCCGAGCCTCCTCTCCCCCACCCTCCCTTCCCTCCTGCTCTGCTGTGGGGCAAGCCCCCTGGCTAGGCTGCCTCAGTGGCCCCATGACCTGTGAGAGCCTTGGGCTAGCAGGATGGACCCGAGGAGGGGGCAGGCTACATTCTTCCCCGGGGCTGGGCCTCAGGATAAATCTGTTGTTCCGCCTGGATGCTCCCGGCTGGGCTCGCAGGCTGGGCTCGCAGGAGAGCTGCTTCTCGGGCCTGAAGCTTTGGTCTAGTGCCCCCGGGGGTGGTGTGACCTGTGAGACAGTTAAGACAGTGCCGGGCCTGACAACGTGGGTTGGGCAGCTGTGCTGGCCAGAGCCCCTCCGATCTCTCTCCCCTCTCCCAGGATCACCGACATATAAGTCACCTGGAGACAGAGGACTTTGAGGTCACTGGGGGAGGGCTGAATTCTGGGTGGGCAGTGCTGTGAGATAAGACGGCTTGTGCCTTCACCCCCTCGGACCCTGTGCCCACAGTGGTAGGCTGGGGCTCTTGCTCTTGGTTGGTCAGAGTGGCTCCGCGCCAGGGAGTACCCATGGGTGCTGGTCAGCCCAGGATAGCTATTGGTCCTTGCCTGAAGCCAGTCCAGCCCGGCGGCCCAGGGCTGGGAGTGGATTCCTATGTCTGCCTCCACACTTGCTGGACATTGGTCAGCTCCTGCATCAGGGCCTCACGCTGGCGCCCATCCTGGCTGAGGGAAGCAACCAATCCAGATGTCCAGAAACTTCAGAACAAATAAAACCTCTCACCAAAACTTCCAGGAAATTGGAGCCATAACTTAACAAAGAAAGAAGAAGAAGAAGACGACGGCTATCAGCTGAGGTCAGAACTGGCCAGCTTATTCCATGGAAAATGTCTGAAGCCAATACCCCCAAACTTGCAGCCTCCCTTGGAGGGTAGCCCAAGACTCTTGGTCCCTTTGAGGGGACTGTCTTCAACTTGCCTCCAGCTGCTTACCTCCTGGATAGCTTCAGATCCTGCGGGTGCGAGAGACCTTAGGCTGGGAAAAAACACTGAACCATGGAAATACCTGGAACCAGCGAGTCTGGCGATAAGGCAGACTGAGCGCCTGCTGGCCTTGGACCCGTAAGACAACCTAGAACCCAGGTAGCCCTGGATTGTGGTGGATTGGGAATCCTCTAGAGGGGTTTGCAACATGGAGGACCCTGAGGGTGGCTTGCACCACGGGACGCTGAGCTCAACCAGGGAAATGGGAGAAGTTCCGCGGGGAGGCTGACCTGTGGATGCGCCTCTTTCTTCTGCTGGTGCCACTTGGGGCTTCAGTGGTCTGCCGATGACCACCCATGGCACCTGGCAGCCTCGCCCCGTCCCGTCTGTCTTCAACCGTGCTGGGTGGCCTTCCTCCTGACCTCTGGACACCCAAGGTCCACTGAGGTTAGGTCTTGGGGAGTTTGACACCTGGAAAAGGGCGTGGAGCCCACGGAACTTGCCAGCAGGGCTGTGCTCCCCAGGCCTGGGGCCATTGAGAGGACTCCATGGCTTTTGGAACTCTGAGATGAGTTGTGCCTGGGTGACCATGGCCCTCTTTCCACAGCTCGGGCCTCTCCACGCCTCCCCTTGAGTTCTGCCCTGCTCATGCCCATCTACGAGGCAGCCTTGACTTTTCTATAGCCCTGCTGGGCCACGTAACCAGAGTGAGAATGGGTTCCTTACGCCACACCTGGGCAGGCCCTCCTGGCTGATGCCTGGAGTGTGCCCGGCCACCAGGGCGGACGGTGTCCGTGGGAGGCCCTGAGAGAGGCTGTGGGCACTGTGAGCCTTCAGCATCCCCCCAGCTTGCTACGCTGGCACACAGTGATGGGGGCAGGACGGGGCCTGAGAGCAGTGATTTGGAGCAGAGGGGAGGGATGTTCTGCTGAGGGGTACGGCAGCCTTCCTGGAGGTCCCTTGCCCGGACAGGTAGATAGTGAGGGCTGAGCCTCTGCCGGAAGACCAGGGTCCAGGCCCTTTCTCCCAGGCTGGGCTGGGTCCGACTGGAGCCGTGCATGGGGCCTGCCTGCCTTCCTGCTGAAGGGTGATGGGAGGCACTATCCCTTGGGAGACGCTGCTGACCTCCTTTCTGTTCCTGAGTCAAGCTCTTGATGCCCCTACCCCTCAGGGGGATCCTAACTCCCCCTACTAGGGCCTGGGGTCTGCGAGGGAGGGAAGTGAGTGAAACCCGAGCCTGCTGCCATGGGCTGCAGGGAGGCCTGGTTCCTTCTCCGGGGAGTGGAGGGGCCAGGCATCGGGGCTCCCTAAGAGCCTCCTGTGCTTCTGTTGGAACCAGTGCCCTTCAGAGGATGGGGTGCCGAGAGCTGCCTCCCTTCCCAGTCCCCTCCACCGTGGTGTGCACACACGGGGTTGTGGGTGTGGATGTGCCGTGGCTGCATGTCCACGTGCTCTCCCCGTGGCCCGCCTCTGTTCTCCCTCGGGGTCCCTGAGGGCGAGGCTGCGGGTGGCCCGTCTTTAAGTCTGTCGGGTGTATGTAGCGGTGGCTCTGGGGGACTCGCGTAGCGTGTGTCCCTCACCAGGATGTGTCTGGCTCTGCCGGTGAGCGGTGAGCTGCCAGGGAGGGGACCGTGTGACCCTGCGTCTGTCACCGGGTGTGTCGGGTCCAAGGCTCGTTTGTGCAGATTGGGCGAGGTGGACGTGCGTGGCCCAGGCGTGTTTCGGCCAGTGGACACGCCTTCACCAGGCATGTGGCTGTGGCTGGGGCACCTGAGGGTCGGTGGGGCTTTCTGGGTGGGTCCGTCTGGTGAGGGTGGGTGTGTGTGGGATGAGGACGAGGTGGCTGCATCTGTGTCTCACTGCAGGTTTCCAGGCCTGTCACCTGGGTGCGTGAGCGGGGGTGTCCAGCTGGGTGTCTCTCTGGCTGTGGCTTGTGAGTGTAGGCGGGGCGTTTGCCTGTGCAGGTTCCCACACTGATGTCCTGGCTGGCCGTGGCCCGGCTGCCGCGGCTGTGTCCACACATCCTTTTCAGGCCTGGCGTGGTCCCAGGGTCCCCCGTGTGAAGCCCCTCACGGGTCCAGCCGGGGGGCTCTCAGGAGCCGGGGCGGGGCAGCGGACCAGCCCTTCCCTCCCGCATCCCGCCTTCCGTCTCTCCCAGAATAAGCCGCCTCTTCAACGGCACCGAGCCCATCGTCCTGGACAGTTTGAAGCAACACTATTTCATTGACCGGGACGGAGAGATTTTCCGGTATGTCCTGAGCTTCCTGCGGACGTCCAAACTGCTGCTCCCCGATGACTTCAAGGTAAGGCCACGGCCGGCGGGTCCCCGGCTCGGCCCGGGCGGTGGCATTACACAGGGGACGCGGGGACTTGATAAACGGGACGCACGGTTGTCATGGCAACTGTAAAAACTTAAATGATGGAGCTGAGGGCTAAATCAGTTTTTCTAAACTAATTTTGTTTTCTCACATTTTGAGCTTATTTATCAGGGTGTAACAACAATTAAGCAGCGACAGCAAGCACTTCCTACCCCCGTTTCATGTTGAAGGACCGTCTGTGCTCCAGTTACAGGAGTTAGAGGTTCCCAGAGCCGCTCCTTTTTGGCACTTGGCAGGGGGGACACCCCGATCTGACCAAAGACCCTTACACCAAAAGTGGCGCCAGGTCCGGGGGGCGAGACTGCCGGCAGCAGCGGCTCCAAGGCTGGGCCCTGTAGTGGCTCGGGGATCCCAGAGGCAGGAAACTCAGGCCGGGGCTACTCCAGCTCCAATGAGCAAAGGTCCTTCCTGCCTTCCGGCACCCAGAGGAACCCGTGGTCCTGGGACTGTCTGATCCTTCATTTAATTCCGTTTCCTGGGTGCCGACAACGGAACTCGGGCTGAAAGCACAATGGAACAAGGCAGACATGGGTCCTGTCCTCACGGTGGTGACAGTCTGTTGGGACAATAGATGCTGAGCAACAACAACAAAACCCCACTTAAATTGCACCGAGACAGAAGCAGGGAGTACTGTGAGGGTGAATCCTGGGGAGCCTGGCCCAGGTCGGGTCGGAGGGAAGGGTGTTTCTCTGGGTGACGATGGAGGGACGGGGCAGACGGGTGTGTGGGCCTTGGACAGCGGAGCACGGGGAGGGACAAGGAGCTGGGTAGGTGGCAACCTGGGGACGTGTGACCTGGGAGGGGAAGAGCAGGAAGGGAGGCTGCTGCCTGGCGTCAGGCCCCTGGGGGCTGGCTCTGCACTGGGCGTCTTAACCGGAACACAGCGGGAGGGCTGTGAGCGGAGGCGTAGCCCTCAGGTCAGCTGGTGGAGAAGGACAGCGCCAGGGCAGGAGGGTGGGGACGGCGAAGGTGGGACAGAGAGGTAGACGAGACTCGCGTCTGGGAAAGAGACACGGAAATCCCTGGTGTGGACAGTGGGGGTCAGGGAGCTCCTGAGGGTGCCTCGGGCCTGTAGCGGTGACCCGAGGGGATGTGTGGGGGCCCCGGGTGGAACAGGCTGGGGCAGTGGGGCACCCACTCCTGTGTGGAAGAGCTGGTGGGGCATCGGGGGAGGTGTTCTGGGCTGCAAGGAAGGATGTGGGGTTGATGGTTTGCAGATACCATTTAAAACCTCCAGTGGCTGAGCACAGGGGCCCAGCGTGGAGCTCTGAAGAACCCCTGAGAGGCAGAGGATAGGTTCTTGATGGCAGGCCTGGGGTGACTCCGGAGGCTGGGATCTGTCAGCAGGCGAGGGACTTAGGGCCAGTGGGGTAGGCCCGGCTTTTGGGGTTGGGCTTCCTTGCCACCTCTCAGGGGCCCTCAGGCTCACCAGCCAGACTTGAGCTGAGTGGTGTAGTCGTGGATCCTCGGCTCCTCGGGGCTGGGGCTTGTGTTGACCGGGGCACAGGACCCACGTCAGGGCCTGAGGGGTGGTTGGTGTGAACCAGCCGAGCGGTGAGCTGCATGCCCAGACACTTGACGCTGCCAGCGAAGTGTCCTGTCAGCTTCCACCTCTCTTTGAGCTGAATGATAGCCATCACGGAACAAGGCAGACATGGGTCCTGTCCTCACGGTGGTGACAGTCTGTTGGGACAATAGATGCTGAGCAACAACAACAAAACCCCACTTAAATTGCACCGAGACAGAAGCAGGGAGTACTGTGAGGGTGAATCCTGGGGAGCCTGGCCCAGGTCGGGTCGGAGGGAAGGGTGTTTCTCTGGGTGACGATGGAGGGACGGGGCAGACGGGTGTGTGGGCCTTGGACAGCGGAGCACGGGGAGGGACAAGGAGCTGGGTAGGTGGCAACCTGGGGACGTGTGACCTGGGAGGGGAAGAGCAGGAAGGGAGGCTGCTGCCTGGCGTCAGGCCCCTGGGGGCTGGCTCTGCACTGGGCGTCTTAACCGGAACACAGCGGGAGGGCTGTGAGCGGAGGCGTAGCCCTCAGGTCAGCTGGTGGAGAAGGACAGCGCCAGGGCAGGAGGGTGGGGACGGCGAAGGTGGGACAGAGAGGTAGACGAGACTCGCGTCTGGGAAAGAGACACGGAAATCCCTGGTGTGGACAGTGGGGGTCAGGGAGCTCCTGAGGGTGCCTCGGGCCTGTAGCGGTGACCCGAGGGGATGTGTGGGGGCCCCGGGTGGAACAGGCTGGGGCAGTGGGGCACCCACTCCTGTGTGGAAGAGCTGGTGGGGCATCGGGGGAGGTGTTCTGGGCTGCAAGGAAGGATGTGGGGTTGATGGTTTGCAGATACCATTTAAAACCTCCAGTGGCTGAGCACAGGGGCCCAGCGTGGAGCTCTGAAGAACCCCTGAGAGGCAGAGGATAGGTTCTTGATGGCAGGCCTGGGGTGACTCCGGAGGCTGGGATCTGTCAGCAGGCGAGGGACTTAGGGCCAGTGGGGTAGGCCCGGCTTTTGGGGTTGGGCTTCCTTGCCACCTCTCAGGGGCCCTCAGGCTCACCAGCCAGACTTGAGCTGAGTGGTGTAGTCGTGGATCCTCGGCTCCTCGGGGCTGGGGCTTGTGTTGACCGGGGCACAGGACCCACGTCAGGGCCTGAGGGGTGGTTGGTGTGAACCAGCCGAGCGGTGAGCTGCATGCCCCCAGACACTTGACGCTGCCAGCGAAGGCCCTTGTCCTGTCAGCTTCCACCTCTCTTTGAGCTGAATGATAGCATTCATTTTCTAGATGAGGCCCAGAGGAGGTCTGGTAGATGCTGCTGCTGAAAATCCAACCCAGGCTGGCCTGTTTTGCCTCCCTGCTGGGCAGTGAGCATCTCCGGGGTGGCATCTGGGGGGACGGGGCCGCCCTGTGCGAAGCCCAGCCTGTCCTCTCTGAGAAGGCAGCAGCAGGTCCCCAGCTGTCCTCTAGTCTAGCCTCCAGGTCTTTGTGGAGATTTCTCTTCAGCTTCAGGGGGATGAAGCCACTCTCAGTGCTTGGGGCCTGTGGAAGGGCTCAGGGGGTCTGGGTAGGTGCAGACCTGCCGCTGGCCCTGGGAGGAGGCCAGACCTTTTCTGGGGTACACACTCAGACAAGCTCCAGTGGGGACAAATCCCAGACCACAGGGTGCTCTTGGATGTGGGGAGGGTGGGAGCACAGTCCCCTTGGACTTTGAGCGGTGGGGGCGCCCTGGCGCTGGAAGGGCAGGCCCCCACCACCCCCACCGTGTGCGCATGCCCGCAGGACTTCAGCCTGCTGTACGAGGAGGCCCGCTACTACCAGCTGCAGCCCATGGTGCGGGAGCTGGAGCGCTGGCAGCAGGAACAGGAGCAGCGGCGCCGCAGCCGGGCCTGCGACTGCCTGGTGGTGCGGGTCACGCCGGACCTGGGCGAGCGGATCGCGCTCAGCGGCGAGAAGGCCCTCATCGAGGAGGTCTTCCCCGAGACCGGCGACGTCATGTGCAACTCGGTCAACGCCGGCTGGAACCAGGACCCTACGCACGTTATCCGCTTCCCGCTCAACGGCTACTGCCGGCTCAACTCGGTGCAGGTAAGGGCCGGCCCGCCTCCGCCTTCCTGCCCGCCTGCCTCCCCAAAGCCCTGGGGCGGGCGGCGGAGGGAGATGGAGGGAGGCCGGGGCCCTGAGATGGCGAGGCCCTCCGTGCCATCTTACAGAAAAGGCAACAATGTGTCGATGCATAATTTATGTCCCGCTCATAATTAAATGATGGCGCCTGGGGGATGGACTTAAAAAAATTGATCTGTGCTTTTTTTTTTTTTTCCAAAAGGATGTTCTATAAAAATGGCCTAGAGTATTTTCAACAAAGTGTGCTTCATTTGACACCCAGAGTCTGACTTTGGATTCAAATTAAACCCAGGCAGTAGGAGCAGCAGGTCAGAGGCTGAGAATGGGGGCCGCCTGGAGCCCCCCTTCCTCCTCAGGCTGCCCAGGGGCCACCGGCATCCACACAGCTACCCAGAGCCTTTCTAGACTGGCTTTCCCCACCTGGGTCTAAGAGGTGGGAAGCCCCAGATGGAGTGGAGGCCTGTTTTCAGCCAGCTCCTCTAGACCCAAGAGCAGACTCCTGTCTCAGGCTTGGGGCCGAGTGGATTTGGTGGGGACAATTCCGCGGGCTGTCTTTCAGAACTTGCTAGTTAGCTGCAGGACACAGGTGTCAGACACAGTGACTGGGCCCCGCCCTCCCAGAGACATAAATCCCTGGGGACAGAGAAACCGCGGAGACCCACTGGGAGCAGGCCGCCTCTCCACCCCCGCTCCCAAGAGCTGATCCGCCCCCAGGCCTCAGACCATCTGGGACGCACAGCTCAGGGAAGCAGGTGACTGCCCCGAGGCCAGGGGCAGGGTCTATTACTGGGACCTCAGTGAGGGAGGGGTCCTGGGGCCCCATGTCTGGGAGAGGGCTTGTGGACCCCTGAGGGCAGCCGGGTGGTGCCTATCCACGTGGTGTCCCTTCAGGGCCCCTGGCCCACCCCTTCTGTGGCTCCCCCACTGACGGTGTGCAGAGCCCCTGTTAGGGATGAGACGGGTCTTAAGGTAACTCACTCTGGTGAGTGACCCACTGCCACCGGGCTAGGCAGGCGGACTCTTAGCTGGGCTTTGCTGACCCCTGTCTCTTCCCCGGCAGGTCCTGGAGAGGCTGTTCCAGAGGGGTTTCAGCGTGGCCGCGTCCTGCGGGGGTGGCGTGGACTCCTCCCAGTTCAGCGAGTATGTGCTTTGCCGGGAGGAGCGGCGACCTCAGCCCACCCCCACTGCTGTCCGAATAAAGCAGGAGCCCCTGGACTAGGCCCTGCCTCAGTGTCTGCCTGAGGCCCTTGGCCCTAGGGACACCCCCAGGAACCTGGAAACAGTGCTGGGGGTTCTGCCTACGCCTGCTTAGCGGTGGGCGTGAGACTGAGGGTGGGATCTGAGGGTCCAAGGGCCCCGGGTGTCATATGACAACAACGTGGGATGCTGGAGGCGTGCCCCCCTGGAGGACTGTTGATGTGACCCGAAGTGCCGAGGTGACCCAAAGTGCCGAGGTGGGAACTCCAGGCCCCTCAGCCGGGAGCAGGTGCTGCGTCCTCGAGGCTCCGCCCATGCGGAGGCGGGCTCAGCAGGGGCCGCCCGGTCCACTCCCGAGAGTGTCCTTGCTTCGTCCAGCAGCCTCCAGTGGGTCTCCTTGTGTCAGAGATGGCTTATTTTTCTACAGTATTTAAGGCGGAAGCAACTGTAAGTGCACACGACAGAGAGGCTGACAAGGACCCCTGCTGCTTTCGCCGGTGCTCAGCTCGGTCGGACACCCTGCACGTCTGTGTTGAGGGGTTGAAAGAGCTGCCCGGCCCTCGGCCCCCGTACCTGCAGAGTGGGGCTTGGAGACTTGCGGTCCCTGCTCTAGGGACAGATGGCAGCGAGGGCGGTGCCATCCGGGCTGAAACTCGGCCCCCACAGGGTGGGGCCGCAGGGGAGGTGGTGGCTGACTCTGGAACCATTTGAGACTGCGCTTGGGGCACAGGCCACACGTGAGCGTCACCTGACCTACTCATGCCAGGGGCTTTGGGTTCCCAGAGGCATCGTTCCCTGTGGGGAGCAGCCCTGGGGCTACACTGCCTCCTTACCTCAGGAATGGGCCCCCCACGGTGACGGGGCTCATCTGTCAGCAGCATCCTCTGGGTCCCCAGCTCAGGAAGCCGACCCCACTCTGATTTTTCCCACATGCACATGCACACTGAATTTTAATTCAACTGTGGTCACCCTAGCCTGCCAATAAGACCCAGATATAGACCTTCGGTTCTTGGCCCCAGATTCCAACGAGGACGTGCCCCCGAGAGGGGGCTCCTCGAAGACCTGCTGCCTCCCAGACGACAGGCCCAAAGATGACAAGACCCCTGCCTGTCACACTTCCCCTCCCCTCCCCAGATGGCTGCTCCCCTGGGACGGGGGTGGGTGGAGAAACTGGCGAGAACTGCTGGGTGGGTGGGCGTCCCCGCCGGCCCCACCCCTTGTACGATGCCTGTAGACTTGTATATGACTCCTTTAATGTTGTAAAGATGCTGATGTACAATTGTCGTGTTTGTGTAAACACATTATGTCCCTAGTTCATGCCATAAATGATGCTATAAAGCGAAAGACTGAGGCTCAGTCCTGTGCAGAAGCGGCAGCCAGGGGCCAGCATTCCCTGCCCAGCAGGGATGGGATTCCTTCTATTTGGTTCCAACAAGGAAGAACTGCCTGGGTAGCTGAGGGAGGGGCAGGGACAGGGGTCCTGAGCTGGCTGTAATTTATCATGTTGGGGTGTTTCCCCACGGCTGTACCTGTCCCCTCCAGGCATCACAGATTCTAAATTCTGATCCACAGTCCCTAACCAGATACACAAGCTGGGGAAAGGCAGACTGAAGGTGTGCAGCGGGACTTTTGAACCCGGTTTTCAATGTCTGTGATTTTTCCCTCTCTCTGGTCTTTGGTTGAGGTTGACATCCTCTTTAGAGCCCCACAGAGTGGCAGGAGACAGTGGCAGTCCATGGCCTGGGGACACACAGCCAGTGGCATGGAGCATCGCAGGTTCCCCCAGATCTGCCCAGGTCCTCCATCCATGCATCTCTTCGAGGGAAGGAGTTGGAACGTACTCACACAGGCGGTCACTTTTGATGCGTTTTTTTGTAATTTCCTCAAGTCCTTTTCTTGGGAGGACCCTTTCCATACCCATAGGGGCCACCTGCCTTGCCCTGCCTGGATCGGCCGGCATTCACAGCCACTCTTCTGAGGCCACAAAGATACCATCCCACCATCCAGTCGAACTTGCTGGACAGACTTCTTTGCTCAGCACCATCCCTGCAGTTGGCACATGGGCATTTTGGCTTCTGAGGTTCACCCTTTTTTGAAAGGAGTGCCACAAACAGATTCCAACGAGGACGTGCCCCGAGAGGGGCTCCTCAGACCTGCTGCCTCCCAGACGACAGGCCCAAAGATGACAAGACCCCTGCCTGTCACACTTCCCCTCCCCTCCCCAGATGGCTGCTCCCCTGGGACGGGGGTGGGTGGAGAAACTGGCGAGAACTGCTGGGTGGGTGGGCGTCCCGCCGGCCCCACCCTTGTACGATGCCTGTAGACTTGTATATGACTCCTTTAATGTTGTAAAGATGCTGATGTACAATTGTCGTGTTTGTGTAAACACATTATGTCCCTAGTTCATGCCATAAATGATGCTATAAAGCGAAAGACTGAGGCTCAGTCCTGTGCAGAAGCGGCAGCCAGGGGCCAGCATTCCCTGCCCAGCAGGGATGGGATTCCTTCTATTTGGTTCCAACAAGGAAGAACTGCCTGGGTAGCTGAGGGAGGGGCAGGGACAGGGGTCCTGAGCTGGCTGTAATTTATCATGTTGGGGTGTTTCCCCACGGCTGTACCTGTCCCCTCCAGGCATCACAGATTCTAAATTCTGATCCACAGTCCCTAACCAGATACACAAGCTGGGGAAAGGCAGACTGAAGGTGTGCAGCGGGACTTTTGAACCCGGTTTTCAATGTCTGTGATTTTTCCCTCTCTCTGGTCTTTGGTTGAGGTTGACATCCTCTTTAGAGCCCCACAGAGTGGCAGGAGACAGTGGCAGTCCATGGCCTGGGGACACACAGCCAGTGGCATGGAGCATCGCAGGTTCCCCCAGATCTGCCCAGGTCCTCCATCCATGCATCTCTTCGAGGGAAGGAGTTGGAACGTACTCACACAGGCGGTCACTTTTGATGCGTTTTTTTGTATTTTCCCTCAAGTCCTTTTCTTCGGGAGGACCCTTTCCATACCCATAGGGGCCACCTGCCTTGCCCTGCCTGGATCGGCCGGCATTCACAGCCACTCTTCTGAGGCCACAAAGATACCATCCCACCATCCAGTCGAACTTGCTGGACAGACTTCTTTGCTCAGCACCATCCCTGCAGTTGGCACATGGGCATTTTGGCTTCTGAGGTTCACCTCAGAGAGGAGGAGAAAATGTTGGTTTGTTAGAAAGGAAGTCTTGTGAAAACAGCCCAGTGCCCCGTGTGTTTATGGATTTTTCTGGTATGATAGCCAGCGTTGTTGCCCGTTGGAGATCCCCTAACATTTTCAAGTAATCTATCTTTTTGATTAAATAATTGTGCTAAAAAAAAAAAAAGTAACTACCTTCTTGAATGTGACTTAATTATTTCATTACTAATTAAGTCAAACCAGGAAGTTTGATTTATAGACTAGGGAATTTCTAAATTTGTAGAGAAAGACTGTATTCCCAAAGTAATGCTAACATTCTAAGACAGTGACCAGAGACGTTAAGGGCAAACACTTTGATACTTACTGGAATAAATATACTATGTTGTAAATCCTCTCCTGCTCATACGCCAGTGGTGTGAGTGTTAACTTCTGCTCTTCGTAAATTAGTCTTGGTTATAAGCAACTGGACAGACAGCTGTGTCAACGCTTTCCTGTTTCCCACCAGACCTCTCCTGTGCAGGAAACAACAGTCAAAGCCACGTCAGGTGACGTGGGCCACTGGCCTCCTTTGGGGCTCAAAGCCGGGTCACAACACTAATATCTTATGTTGTATTTTTTTCCCAAAGCTCCAACTTGACTGTGTTCCATAGAATAAAGATATTTTATAAATTATACTCCCGCTCTAGCGCTTTGTTTCTGATCCATGGAGGTAGCCACAGGAAGGATCTCTGGCTTGGATGACTCTGGAGCCACTGGCCCTCACACTTGGAACTTGGCTTGACCATGGAGTAAGGACTCTGAGAAGCCCTAGTTCCAAATGCTGAGCCTTCCTGGTCTAGGTGAGGAGTATCCTTGGAGAGTTGGGTCCTTTTACACTGTATTCATTTTGTGCACGAGTATATGTAAACTCGGGGCTTCCTGGGTAGTTCTGTGGTAAAGAACCCATCTGCTAGTGCAGAAGACGTGGGATTGATGCTTAGGTCAGGAAGAGCCCCCAGAGGAGTATTGCTGCCTGGAGAACCCCATGGACAGAGGAGCCTGGCGGGCTGTAGTCCATGAGGTTGTAAAGAATCAGTCACAACTGAGCAGGCACGCACGCACACACAAACCAAAGCACTAATACAGTGGACAAATGGGTAGAGAAGCACAGATGTGAGAAACGGCTCCATGGAGCCCCTGGCCGAGGGAAGATCAGTTTGGCTGAGCCCAGCAGAGACTAATTAGAGTGTCAGGTTAGAAGCTACCCTTCTTGCCATCCAGGAGACAGACCTGCCATCTCCAGGGAGTGCTGTCTGCCAAGGTGGCCCTGTCCCACTGGGCCCTGTCTAGCCTCCTGATTCCTCAGAGACAGGAAGTCAGCTGCAGCGGCCCTGGAGGACACTCTAGGACCCATAAGATTGGAGGTTCTCCAAAGTGGATGACAAGGTGGAATACACAAAGGCAGGAGCTGCCAGAAAGAGGCAGGGCACTTGGGTCAAGCCAATGGGCAGTTCTAGACAGAGTCAGAGGATCAACTGTTGACTAGAGACTGCAGCCTTGAGCCTGACATCTGGGCTGACAAGGGATGTTGTAAGGACTGTGACGTCACAGTTGGATGGTTATGACTTCTGTCGACTTTAAGGTGGGTGGGCAGATACGGTCAGCTGCAAACCTAAGACAGCCACGTAATTGCTAGTCTGCTTTCAGATGTGATGAAGAAGGCTGGCCCTCTTTCTGCTCGCCCCAACCCCACCCAAATGGGGCAGTTCCATGTAGAGAGAACCTTGCCCTGTGTCGAGATGGAGGCTCCTGAGGTAGCTCTTTGTGGGCTAAGAGAAAGAAAAAAGGGATGGGTGGTAACTAGGGCAACTCCTGCCAGGAATCAGACTAGCAGCGAGATTCTCTCAGAAGTGACCCAGTGAACCCAACGCCAGTGAGGGTTAAAAGTCAGAACACCATCTCACAGCCACGGCCTCAGTCCCCGCCTCATGTCCTTGGTAAGTCCAGGGCACTGCTCTGGGAGCTTTTAGCGTAAGGAGAGTCCAGGCCCTGGGAAACCCCCCAACAATATTCCATGACCCCACCAGCTGGTCTTTGGAAATGCCAGAGGGCAGCTCTCTTCGCCCAAACCCCAGAGCTGGAAAAAGAAGGCACCTGCTTGATCTACAGGGAGCTGCTCCAACCTCGGAGCCCCAGGCACAGGCAGAGGGGGAGGCCACTCCTGGGATACACGTCCAGGCCTGGCCCTCAAGGGAAGAAGCCCTCTATGTTTCCAGTCTCGCCTCCCACCCCCAATGGAGGCCTGAGTCTTCCCAGCAGAGACTAATTAGAGTGTCAGGTTAGAAGCTACCCTTCTTGCCATCCAGGAGACAGACCTGCCATCTCCAGGGAGTGCTGTCTGCCAAGGTGGCCCTGTCCCACTGGGCCCTGTCTAGCCTCCTGATTCCTCAGAGACAGGAAGTCAGCTGCAGCGCCCTGGAGGACACTCTAGGACCCATAAGATTGGAGGTTCTCCAAAGTGGATGACAAGGTGGAATACACAAAGGCAGGAGCTGCCAGAAAGAGGCAGGGCACTTGGGTCAAGCCAATGGGCAGTTCTAGACAGAGTCAGAGGATCAACTGTTGACTAGAGACTGCAGCCTTGAGCCTGACATCTGGGCTGACAAGGGATGTTGTAAGGACTGTGACGTCACAGTTGGATGGTTATGACTTCTGTCGACTTTAAGGTGGGTGGGCAGATACGGTCAGCTGCAAACCTAAGACAGCCACGTAATTGCTAGTCTGCTTTCAGATGTGATGAAGAAGGCTGGCCCTCTTTCTGCTCGCCCCAACCCCACCCAAATGGGGCAGTTCCATGTAGAGAGAACCTTGCCCTGTGTCGAGATGGAGGCTCCTGAGGTAGCTCTTTGTGGGCTAAGAGAAAGAAAAAGGTATGGGTGGTAACTAGGGGCAACTCCCTGCCAGGAATCAGACTAGCAGCGAGATTCTCTCAGAAGTGACCCAGTGAACCCAACGCCAGTGAGGGTTAAAAGTCAGAACACCATCTCACAGCCACGGCCTCAGTCCCCGCCTCATGTCCTTGGTAAGTCCAGGGCACTGCTCTGGGAGCTTTTAGCGTAAGGAGAGTCCAGGCCCTGGGAAACCCCCCAACAATATTCCATGACCCCACCAGCTGGTCTTTGGAAATGCCAGAGGGCAGCTCTCTTCGCCCAAACCCCAGAGCTGGAAAAAGAAGGCACCTGCTTGATCTACAGGGAGCTGCTCCAACCTCGGAGCCCCAGGCACAGGCAGAGGGGGAGGCCACTCCTGGGATACACGTCCAGGCCTGGCCCTCAAGGGAAGAAGCCCTCTATGTTTCCAGTCTCGCCTCCCACCCCCAATGGAGGGCTGTCGAGGACAGTATTGGTTCTTTTTGGGGCTCGTTGACTTTGACTTGAACAGTGGGCTAATGTGGCTGCAGAGGCTTCGAACCTCGGTCAGTAAAAGGGCCCTCGCGGCCAAGAGCTTCATCCTCCTGGCCCTCCGCGAGCACCAATGACTGACAGTCAGCATGTGCAGGTAACTGCAGGTGCTGGGAGGCCAGGACAGCCCTGGAGCCTAAGAGACCTCCCCGGGATGGTTTCTTTCAGGCTCTGTAAAGTTATAGCTTTCATGTTGGTCCCACCTTCGAGCACAGATTACCCTCCAATTCCTGGTTTGCAAATAGAGTTCACAGCCTCTCTGGCCCCAGCGACTGGCACCTCCAGAGCAAGAAGGCTTCTCTGAAATTCGAATGAGAGATCAAGGACAGAGGCAGGCACACTCCCCAGGAGGAACACAAAGGAGAGGGCTGGAGGTCAGTTGCGTTTGGATTTTCGTTTTTCGTTTTCATTACACAGAACCGCCAGTCTTGACAGCCGTCTCTGGGCCTGAAGGGGAACCAAACAATTCTCTTCCTTGACCCAGAATCGTGGCTCCAGGATGACAACAGCCGGGTCATCCAGGCCCTGACTTCCAGCATCTCCTCACACAGACATCACAAACCACGACAAATTCTTAAAAGAGCAGGGGCGGAGCCGGGAAAGCGATGCGACGCCCAAGCCAAGCGCCTGGAAGGATGCCCACCAGGGGCCCCCAGAACACGGTCCACGCACCCCTGGCTGAAGGGGGCGGAAGGTGCGCCACCTGCCATGGGCTTGAGCGGCTCGGAGCCAAGCTTGCTGCTCGAAGCCCATGTCTAGAATGTCACCAAAGCTTCCTCCTGTGTCCTGGACCCTGTCCAGGGGCTCCCGCGGAAGCTGCGGTTTGGGGTGAACAGTCTGCCCCGGCAGGGCGGGGCAGCTGCTCCGACGCCGGACGCGGGCCACGCCCCTCCTTGGACGCGAACACGCCCCTATTTCCCGGGGCCCAGGGGACACGCCTCTCCCTGGAGCCAAACAACACGAAGCGGCTTTGTACGAGTATGTACAAGGTCCTGGAATTCTCCCCCGGTTGCCACACAATATAAAGGAGCATGGCGGCGGGGGGGAAGCGGGTGGAGGTTGTGCAACTCTCCAAGTTCTCATCGCAGGCATCCAGCGAGCCTGGGACAGAGCCAGACGCCAACATTGCCACCTTCGGGTGGCACCGATCGCCTCGCGCCATCAGGCTAGCAGTGTGGTGCTGTCGACAGTTGGGGAAGCCAGGTCCTTGCGGGACCAATGGGAGTGAAACTTGGGCAGAGGGGACCGTGCCTGCAGCGGAGGCAGCAGAAACTGAAGCGGTGGCAACAGCCGGCTCTGGCCTACCCAATGAGCTCAGGGCCGCCCCCGAAGCCCCCGGGCAGAATGCATACTCGATCCTGAGGGAGGGCAGGAGCGGGAGCGCTGGGGTAGGCCCCACCCAACTAAAGCCGGAGACTGACAACCCCTTCCCCACCCTGCGGGCAGCTGGGCTGCATTCTCAGGCCCACAGAGCCCCCATGGGTGGGTCCCTCCCGGGGGCCCTGTGAGTCACTTCCCCAGGCCCTGGAGGCCTCCGAGGAAGGTGCCTCCCTCTCCAGCAAAGCTTCCTTTGTTCTCCTGCTGGCTTCACTTCACCACCCTTTCCTCCCCTGGGAGTTGCCGATGCAGGTTCTGAGGATTTGGGGGCACCAGCTCTGAAGGGTGGGCAGATGGACGGTGGAACCTGCTTCCTCCCTGGCTCTGTCGCCTGCTCGCAGAGTTCACGCTCTCTTACAATCCCCCCCACCCCCGCAAGTCCCCACCTCCGTGAACAGGTAGTGGCAGCCTCCAGAGCAGGATCTTGGGCGCGGACCAGGAGGGAGGGAGGCTTGGGTGCTCTCCCCCTGGCCGGCACCACCCAGAGCTGCTCAACTGGCCCCTGACACTTCTCTTGCATCACAGGGAGGCTCCCTTGGCTCAGGTGACTGAAGCACTCTCACTCACTCTCCTGGTCCTCCCACCCCTCCAGCTCCTCCACCTCCTGAGCCAGGGTGGAGGAGACCCACTGAAGGAAACCCAAGCCCAGGAATAGAATTCATCAAAGTGCCTTCAGACACAGCCTCTCTCCCCTCCCCACTTGCCACCCTCAGCTGGGCTGACCACATGGGGGTTCACGGTCCCCAGAGGTGTTCAGCTGACCCCTCTGCACAGAAGGGAGCCATTCACTTGTGTGTGGTGAAGACCAGCCTTACAGTCAACTGGAACTCTTGTTTGGAAGAAGAAGGCTAAAATTAAAACAACAACAAACAAACAAAAACCTGTGCGTGAAGATTCTCAAATTTTTGTTTACAAGTAAAAACAAAAATGGGGGTTCAGAGATCAGATGTGATGGAAACATTCAAGCTGATAGGGCCACAAAAGTGAAAGTGTTAGTCGCTCAGTCGTGATCCACTCTTTGTAACCCCATGGGCCGTAGCCCGCCAGGCTTCTCTGTCCATGGGGTTCTCCAGGCAAGGAATACCTGGGAGGACTGCACCCAATGAGCTCAGGGCCGCCCGAAGCCCGGGCAGAATGCATACTGATCCTGAGGGAGGGCAGGAGCGCTGGGGTAGGCCCCACCCAACTAAAGCCGGAGACTGACAACCCCCACCCTGCGGGCAGCTGGGCTGCATTCTCAGGCCCACAGAGCCCCCATGGGTGGGTCCCTCCGGGGCCCTGTGAGTCACTTCCCAGGCCCTGGAGGCCTCCGAGGAAGGTGCCTCCCTCTCAGCAAAGCTTCCTTTGTTCTCCTGCTGGCTTCACTTCACCACCCTTTCCTCCCCTGGGAGTTGCCGATGCAGGTTCTGAGGATTTGGGGGCACCAGCTCTGAAGGGTGGGCAGATGGACGGTGGAACCTGCTTCCTCCCTGGCTCTGTCGCCTGCTCGCAGAGTTCACGCTCTCTTACAATCCCCCCCACCCCCGCAAGTCCCCACCTCCGTGAACAGGTAGTGGCAGCCTCCAGAGCAGGATCTTGGGCGCGGACCAGGAGGGAGGGAGGCTTGGGTGCTCTCCCCCTGGCCGGCACCACCCAGAGCTGCTCAACTGGCCCCTGACACTTCTCTTGCATCACAGGGAGGCTCCCTTGGCTCAGGTGACTGAAGCACTCTCACTCACTCTCCTGGTCCTCCCACCCCTCCAGCTCCTCCACCTCCTGAGCCAGGGTGGAGGAGACCCACTGAAGGAAACCCAAGCCCAGGAATAGAATTCATCAAAGTGCCTTCAGACACAGCCTCTCTCCCCTCCCCACTTGCCACCCTCAGCTGGGCTGACCACATGGGGGTTCACGGTCCCCAGAGGTGTTCAGCTGACCCCTCTGCACAGAAGGGAGCCATTCACTTGTGTGTGGTGAAGACCAGCCTTACAGTCAACTGGAACTCTTGTTTGGAAGAAGAAGGCTAAAATTAAAACAACAACAAACAAACAAAAACCTGTGCGTGAAGATTCTCAAATTTTTGTTTACAAGTAAAAACAAAAATGGGGGTTCAGAGATCAGATGTGATGGAAACATTCAAGCTGATAGGGCCACAAAAGTGAAAGTGTTAGTCGCTCAGTCGTGATCCACTCTTTGTAACCCCATGGGCCGTAGCCCGCCAGGCTTCTCTGTCCATGGGGTTCTCCAGGCAAGAATACTGGAGAGGGTAGCCATCCCTGGGACAGGAAGATCCCCTGGAGATGGGAACGGCTACCCACTGCATGGGGTCGCCAAGGGTTGGACACGACTGAGCAACTAACACCTAAATGGGAAGGAAATCCAAAAAAGAAAGGATATGTGTATATGTTGGGCTTCCCTGATGGCTCAGAGGGTAAAGAATCTGCCTGCAATGTGGGAGACCTGGGTTCAGTCCTTGGGTTGGGAAGATCCTGGAGGAGGGCATGGCAACCCACTCCAGGTCTCTTGCCTGGAGAATCCCCATGCACAGAGGAGCCTGGCGAGCCACAGTCCAGGGGTCGCAGAGAGTCTGACAGAACTGAGCGACTGGGCTTCCCCTGGTGGTCCAGTGGATAAGGACACCGCCTTGCAGTGCAAGGGGCGCCAGTTCGATCCCTGGTCTGGGAAGATCCCACGTGCCGCAGAGCGGCTGGACTGATGTGTCCAATTGCCGAGCCGGAGCTCTGGAGCACATGTGCCCAGAGCCGGCGCTCAGCAACGACAGACGCCACCGTGATGGGAGGCCCACAGGAGCCAAAGAACAAAGACGGATGAAAATAGAGAAATGAAAGACCAATAGAAGTGGCCCGCCTGCTCCCCTCCCTCCCCAACCCGACTCCCGCCCAATAATAAATAAATAATTAAATAAATCTTTAAAAAAAAAAAAAAAAAGAACTGAGCGACTAACCACAATAATATGTAGATAACGGCTGATTCACTTTGCTGTTCCGCAGAAACCAACACAACATTGTAAAGCAACTATACGCCAATAAAAAAAATTTTTAAATGAGGGGAATGTGTCCTAAAAACAAAAATGATGATATCTATGATGGAACATCATTTAATGAAATGTATTTATCCTTCCGTAAATATGTATTGTCTCCAGTCTGCCAGGCACTTGTGCAGCCTATGTTCAAGAAGAGGGGCTTTTAAAATCAACAGATTAACCTTAATCTCATTTGCAACTTTACTTCCTCTTTGCCATATAACCTAACATATGCATAGATTCCTAGGTTTAGGATGGGGACATATTTGGGAGCATTATTCTGTCAGCCAGAGCTAAGTAGCAACCTTACCAATCAAAGACTTGTTATTGGGGTCTTCCCTGGTAGCTCAGTGCTGAAGAGTTCTCCTGCCAATGCAGGAAACACAGGTTTGATCCCTGATCCGGGAAGATCCCATATGCTGTGGAGCAACTAAACCTGTGAGCCACAACTATGGAGCCTGTGCTCTAGAGCCTCAGAGCCGCAACTCTGGAGCTCATGTGCTGCAACTACGGCAGCCTGTGTCCTAGAGCCTGAGTTCCACCACAAGTCACCACAACAAGAAGCCTGTTCATCTCCACTAGAGAGTAGCCCCTACTCCCTGCAACTAGAGAAGAGCCTGCAGCAGCAGTGAAAACCCAGAATAGTCAAAAATAAATAAATTAACTTTAAAAAATTTTAAGTTAATTAATTAATTTATTTTCTTTTTTTGTTTTGTTTTGTTTTTATGTTTTAAGTTTTTAAATTTTTTTTAAAGAATATTGGAGTGGGTAGCCATTCCCTTCTCCAGGGAATCTTCCTGACCCAGGGATTGAACTTGGCTCTCCCCCACTGCCGGTGGATTCTTTACCACCTGAGCCACCATGGAAGACTGTTTCACAGACGTGACATCAATTATAACTTTTGATCTCAGAGACGAATGCCCAGCTAGAGAACAGCCTGCAGCAGCAGTAAAAACCCAGAACAGCCAAAAATAAAATAAATAAAATGCATTTCTTAAAAAAAAAAGAAAAAAAAAACCAACTCATTACTGAATACCAGCTCTATGCCTAGTACTCGTGTGCGTGCTGCTGGCATATAACCGTGGATGAAGAGCACAAAAACTCTTGACCTTCTGCAGATTATGCTCAGGAGAGGGAGATGGACAATAAACAAAATAAATAAGCAAAACATATCATGGGTTAGATGATGCTAAGTTAAGAGGGCAAATAAAGCAGAGAAAGGGATAGGCGGTTAGGCGTGTACTGCTGTTTCGGCCAGTGTGCTGGACATCTACCATTTGTCACTCTTCTGCACTGTTCCTGGCAGGCTGACATCTGAACAGCATGGTTCTCTTCCTCCCTGGCTCCCTTTTGGCCATGGGTAATGAGAAACACCTTCAGGAGGCTGGAGGGAAGAAGGCAACGGAGATCAGCACCCCTCACCCAAAAGCCTCCCCCCTTACTAGGAGTCTTTTCATACAGCCCACCCAGCTTCAAGAGCACCTCCCTTCCCTTGCCCTTTCAAGCCTAGGTAGCTATGGATACCTTGATTAGTCCCAGGGTGACTCACCACCCCTTCTGGTTTCCTATACCCTGTCCACGTCTTCTAACTGGGGGGTGCCATCTGTGTTTCCAAGAAGTCTTGCTGAGCTGGTAGCATTTAGAAGAAGTCCCTAAAGAAGGTAAGGTGAGAGACACGCAGATCCCTGGCAGAAGAGCACTCTGGGCAAGGTAGTGGCAAGTGCAAAGGTCCTGGGGTAGGTTGAACCATTCACAGTGTATTTGAGACACAGCACGAAGCAAAACTGTGTGGGTGGAGCAAGTGAAGGAGTGACTGGAGGTGAGGTCTCAGGGGCACCTAGTGTAGGGCAGAAGGCAGATCACGGAGGGCCTTTGAAGAAAGCTGCTGCCAGTGCCTCACCTGTATCCCACGGATGCATGCAGACCCTCTGGCTTCCTACTGCCCCTGCACCTCTCTGTCTGAGGGCCTTTTCTGGCCACAGGAGTGCAGCAGGACACGTCAGGGAGGTATGATCCTTGGAAGTAACTCTCAGTCCATGTCAAGGCATCCAGGTGCCTTGACAATTGTGGGATATTCCCTAGGCAGCCTCCCAGAGGTCCCCAGAAGCATGGAGCTCTGGTGCCCACCGAGGTAACTTACTTATGAACACTCTTGTGTTGGATTCCTTCCTTTCTTTTTTTTTTTTTGAACAGTTTTTTTTGAGGGGTGTGGGTTGGGGAGGGAGTGGGGCAGGCAGGCCACTTCTATTGGTCTTTCATTTATCCATTTTCATCCATCTTTGTTCTTTGGCCCACGTGGGCCTCCCATCGCAGTGGCCTCTGTTGTCGCAGAGCACTGACTCTGGGCGCATGCGCTCCAGAGCTCCAGCTCGGTAATTGGACACATTGGTCCAGCCGCTCCGTGGCACGTGGGACCTTCCCAGGCCAGGGATCAAACTTGCACCCCTTGCACTGCAAGGCGGTGTCCTTACCCACTGGACCACCAGGGGAAGCCTGGCTTCCTTCCTTTCTCTGTCCCACTTTCCTGCTTCTCTCTCTCTTCTGGGAATCACGTTCCAAACAAACCACCTGTCCTCAAGCTCTTGTTTCCAGATCAGCCTCTAGAACATCCCAATCTAAGAGAGCCCGTAGGCCATTTTGAGGACTTGGGCTTTACAGAGAGTGAGACAAGCATTCCCTGAAGAGAGAGCATTCGAGGAATGACCTGGGCTGAAGCGGGCAAAGGGAGAGGCAGAGAGACCAGGTAGGTGCTACTGTACCAGTTCTGAGAAGTGATGAAAAGCACGAGCCTACGAAGCAAGTGCAAAGGTCCTGGGGTAGGTTGAACCATTCACAGTGTATTTGAGACACAGCACGAAGCAAAACTGTGTGGGTGGAGCAAGTGAAGGAGTGACTGGAGGTGAGGTCTCAGGGGCACCTAGTGTAGGGCAGAAGGCAGATCACGGAGGGCCTTTGAAGAAAGCTGCTGCCAGTGCCTCACCTGTATCCCACGGATGCATGCAGACCCTCTGGCTTCCTACTGCCCCTGCACCTCTCTGTCTGAGGGCCTTTTCTGGCCACAGGAGTGCAGCAGGACACGTCAGGGAGGTATGATCCTTGGAAGTAACTCTCAGTCCATGTCAAGGCATCCAGGTGCCTTGACAATTGTGGGATATTCCCTAGGCAGCCTCCCAGAGGTCCCCAGAAGCATGGAGCTCTGGTGCCCACCGAGGTAACTTACTTATGAACACTCTTGTGTTGGATTCCTTCCTTTCTTTTTTTTTTTTTGAACAGTTTTTTTTGAGGGGTGTGGGTTGGGGAGGGAGTGGGGCAGGCAGGCCACTTCTATTGGTCTTTCATTTATCCATTTTCATCCATCTTTGTTCTTTGGCCCACGTGGGCCTCCCATCGCAGTGGCCTCTGTTGTCGCAGAGCACTGACTCTGGGCGCATGCGCTCCAGAGCTCCAGCTCGGTAATTGGACACATTGGTCCAGCCGCTCCGTGGCACGTGGGACCTTCCCAGGCCAGGGATCAAACTTGCACCCCTTGCACTGCAAGGCGGTGTCCTTACCCACTGGACCACCAGGGGAAGCCTGGCTTCCTTCCTTTCTCTGTCCCACTTTCCTGCTTCTCTCTCTCTTCTGGGAATCACGTTCCAAACAAACCACCTGTCCTCAAGCTCTTGTTTCCAGATCAGCCTCTAGAACATCCCAATCTAAGAGAGCCCGTAGGCCATTTTGAGGACTTGGGCTTTACAGAGAGTGAGACAAGCATTCCCTGAAGAGAGAGCATTCGAGGAATGACCTGGGCTGAAGCGGGCAAAGGGAGAGGCAGAGAGACCAGGTAGGTGCTACTGTACCAGTTCTGAGAAGTGATGAAAAGCTGGCTTGGAGCCGTGGAGGTGGTCAGAGGTGGTTAGACTCTGGATATACTTTGAAAGAAGAATCAAGGTGATCTCCTGTCTGTTTGGACACAGAATATGAAAGACAGTAAGGTGTCTAGGGTGATTTCAAGGGTTTTTTTCTTGAGCAAAGCAAGGGTGGAGTGGCCTTTTCCTGAGATGAGGAGGACTACTGAGGGTCGGGGAAGTAAAACACAGAAGGCTGGGAGCTCAGGTGTAGACAGGCTGAGCTGAGATGCCTGTTTGACATACGACTGAAGATGGGGAGCAGGCAGATACTGGAACAAACAGGGAGAAAACGGTACAGGGAGAAGCGGGAGGATCATCCGTGGATAGGAAGTAGGTAAAGACGGGATGAGGTCCCCCAGGGAGTAAGGGGAGAAAGAATAGGAAAGAGGCCCCAGGTCTGAGCCACGGGCACCCAAGGTCTAAACGATAGGAGAGGTAAGAAGGTATGAGCAGAGGAGTCTGGGAAGCAGCAGCCAGCAAGGTGGGAGGAAGGCCAGGAGGCTGAATGAGGGAATGAGATCAACCTGCCCAAAGCCACAGGTGAGGCAAACCTGAGGAGCGGCCAGGGCTCGAGGGCTGGATTCAGGAGCACAGAGCTCACAGATGACTTTAACATTCACCCTCTCAAGTGGAATGCGGGGGCAAGGCTCTAAGTGGAGAATATCCAAGACAGAACAGGAGAAAATTGGAAAAAAATATGGACAACCTTGAAGGAAAGTGTAGCAAATACTTTGTTTCATTTTGAAACAATCTCATATCCACAGAAAAGCTGAAAGCACCATGCAAAACTTTTTTTTTTTTTCCTGACAAGCCATTTCACAATAGCTCACTGACATGATGTTCTATCATCCCCAGATACTGGTGTGTGTTTTTTACACAGGGACATTCTCTCATGGACCGCCAAATAGTCCCAAACATCAGGAAAGTACACCAATAGGTTATCACCCTTCACTCTTCTGACCCATTGGGTTTCACCAACTCTTCTGGTAGCTTCCTTTTGGAGGCGGTGGAGGGCTGGGGGGGACCGAGTGAGCGATTCCCTGAAGAGAGAGCATTCGAGGAATGACCTGGGCTGAAGCGGGCAAAGGGAGGCAGAGAGACCAGGTAGGTGCTACTGTACCAGTTCTGAGAAGTGATGAAAAGCTGGCTTGGAGCCGTGGAGGTGGTCAGAGGTGGTTAGACTCTGGATATACTTTGAAAGAAGAATCAAGGTGATCTCCTGTCTGTTTGGACACAGAATATGAAAGACAGTAAGGTGTCTAGGGTGATTTCAAGGGTTTTTTTCTTGAGCAAAGCAAGGGTGGAGTGGCCTTTTCCTGAGATGAGGAGGACTACTGAGGGTCGGGGAAGTAAAACACAGAAGGCTGGGAGCTCAGGTGTAGACAGGCTGAGCTGAGATGCCTGTTTGACATACGACTGAAGATGGGGAGCAGGCAGATACTGGAACAAACAGGGAGAAAACGGTACAGGGAGAAGCGGGAGGATCATCCGTGGATAGGAAGTAGGTAAAGACGGGATGAGGTCCCCCAGGGAGTAAGGGGAGAAAGAATAGGAAAGAGGCCCCAGGTCTGAGCCACGGGCACCCAAGGTCTAAACGATAGGAGAGGTAAGAAGGTATGAGCAGAGGAGTCTGGGAAGCAGCAGCCAGCAAGGTGGGAGGAAGGCCAGGAGGCTGAATGAGGGAATGAGATCAACCTGCCCAAAGCCACAGGTGAGGCAAACCTGAGGAGCGGCCAGGGCTCGAGGGCTGGATTCAGGAGCACAGAGCTCACAGATGACTTTAACATTCACCCTCTCAAGTGGAATGCGGGGGCAAGGCTCTAAGTGGAGAATATCCAAGACAGAACAGGAGAAAATTGGAAAAAAATATGGACAACCTTGAAGGAAAGTGTAGCAAATACTTTGTTTCATTTTGAAACAATCTCATATCCACAGAAAAGCTGAAAGCACCATGCAAAACTTTTTTTTTTTTTCCTGACAAGCCATTTCACAATAGCTCACTGACATGATGTTCTATCATCCCCAGATACTGGTGTGTGTTTTTTACACAGGGACATTCTCTCATGGACCGCCAAATAGTCCCAAACATCAGGAAAGTACACCAATAGGTTATCACCCTTCACTCTTCTGACCCATTGGGTTTCACCAACTCTTCTGGTAGCTTCCTTTTGGGGGGGGGGGAGGCGGTGGAGGGCTGGAGAGGGAGGAGGGAGGGGGGCCGGCGGGTCTTTGGTCTTTCATTTGTCTATTTTCATCCATCTTTGTTTTTTGGCCCGTGTGGGCCTCGCATCGCAGTGGCCTCTGTTGTCGCAGAGCACCGGCTCTGGGCGCATGCGCTCCAGAGCTCCAGCTCGGTGATTGGACACATGGGTCCAGCCGCTCCGCAGCACATGGGATCCTCCCAGGTCAGGGATTGAACCAGCGCCCCTTGCACTGCCAGGCGGTGTCCTTACCCACTGGGCCACCAGGGAAGCCCTTCTGGTAGCTTCTCAATAACAAGGCAACCAGTCCAGAATCATGTGTTGCACTTAGCAGCTGTGGTCGTGTTTTTTTTTAGTTCCTCCATTTGGGGAATTTTCCCCATCTTCCCCTTTCATAATCTTAACATTTTTTTTTTTTTTAATAAATACATTTTTTAAAAGTTTGGCCTCTTTTCATTGATTTTTTATTTATTTATTTTTCATCCATCTTTATTCTTCAGCCTGTATGGGCCTCCCATTGCGGTGGTCTCCCTTGTTGCAGAGCACCAGCTCTGGGCACATGCTATCCAACTGTTCCACATTATGTGGGATCTTCCAGGGCCAGGGATGGAACCAGCCCCTTGCATTGCAAGGTGGACTCTTTACCCACTGGACACCCAGAGAAGCCCTTCTTAACATTTTTGATGATTACAAGTCAATTATTTTACAAAAGGTCCCTCAGTTTTGTCTTGCTGATATTTTATCATGACAACATCAGGATATATGATCCAACAATTCTACTCTTAGGTATATACTCAAAAGAGTTACAAACAGATGACCAAATCCTTGCATTGCACTACTCACAATGGCTGTTAAGTAGAAACAACCCAAATGTCTACCAGTGGATGAACAGATAAACAAAAGGAGGTATATACGTGTGTGTGCGCTAAGGCGCTGCAGTCGTGTTTGACTCTTTGCAACCCTGTGGACTGTAGCCCACCAGGCTCCTCTGTCCAGGGGATTCTCCAGGCAAGAACAGTGGAGTGGACTGCCGTGCCCTCCTCCAGGGGATCTTCCTGACCCAGGGATCAAACCCACGTCTCTTCACATCTCCTTCATTGGCAGGTGTGTTCCTTACCATTAACAACACTTGGGACGCCCCACTATATATGTGAAATCTTTTAAAATGGTGTAAATGAACCTGTTCACAAAACAGAAATAAGTCACAGATGTGGAAAAGAAACTTACAGCTAAGGGGGAAAGAGGAGGAGGGATAAATTGGGAGACTGGGACTGACGTATGCATGCTGCAACATACACAAGAAGGGGAGCCCCGGTGACTGAGCTAGTGAAGAATCCACCTGCTGTGCAGGAGACCCTGGGGTGATCCCCGGGTCGGGAAGACCCCCTGGAGAAGGGATAGGCTACCCACTCCAGTGCTCTTGGGCTTCTCTGGTGGCTCAGGTGGTAAAGAATTCACCTGCAATGCGGGAGACCTGAGTTCAATCCCTGGTTGGGAAGATCCCCTGGAGGAGGGTGTGGCAACCCACTCCAGTAGGGTCTTACCTGGAGAATCCCATGGACAGAGGAGGCTGGTGGGCTACAGTCCATGGCGTCACAAAGAGCCATATACAACTTAGTGACTAAGCACAATATAGCACATGTATAAAAGATAACCAGTAAGAGCCTACTGTATAGCACAGGGAACTCTACTGAATACTCTGTAATGATCTATATGCAAAAGGAATCTAAAAAAGAGCTGGTATATGTATGTATAATACATTCAGGTTTCTGTACAGCAGAAAACAACACAACATTTTAAATCTACTATATTCCAATAAAATTAATTTTATAAAAAAGATGGTATATTTATACAATGGGAATATTATTCAGTCATGAAAAGGTGCTGATGTGTGCTACAACATGGATGAACTTCAAAATCGTTATGTAAGGTGAAAGAAGGCAGATACAAAAGGTCACATATGATTCCATTTACATGAAATATCCAGAATAGGTAAATCCATAGAGATAGAAGATTAGTGGTTGCCAGGGGCTAGAGGTAGGGAGTAACAGGGAGTTAGTGCTTAATGTGTAGGGTTTTTGTGGTTTTTATTGAGTAATGAACATATTTTGGAGCTAGATAGAGGTGGTAGTTCCACAACATTGTGAATTACTAAGTTGCACTGAATCGTTTGCTTTGAAATGGTGATGTTTATGTTATGTGAATTTCACCTTAATTAAAAGAAATTAAGGGCTTCCCTGGTGGTCCAGTGGGTAAAGACACCGCCTTGCAGTGCAAGGAGCGCCGGTTCCATCCCTGGCCTGGGAAGATCCCACGTGCCATGGAGCGGCTGGACCGATATGTTCAATTACCGAGCCAGAGCTCTGGAGCGCATGCGCCCAGAGCCGGCGCTCTGCGTCAACAGAGGCCACCGCGATGGGAGGCCCACACGGGCCGAAGAACAAAGATGGATGAAACTAGACAAATGAAAAACCAATAGAAGTGGCCCGCCCACCCCCGTCCCTCCCCAACCCACCCCCCCAAAAAATAAATAAATAATTCAAAAAAAAAATTAAGATTCAGTTATGCATTTTTGGCCAGACTATCCCAGAAGAGTATTCTTTAATTTGTCTCATTGTATCCTATCAGGTGGCACATGATTTCTGTCTGTCCCATTGTGTGTCCCATCAGGTCAAACTGATCTGATGATGGTCACTTGGATCATTAGATTAAGGTGGTGTCTACCCAGTTTCTCCTCCTTAAAGTTATTCCTTTCCTCTTTACAATTAATAGAACTTTGAAAGTATGTACTACCCGATTCTTTACGGAATTTTCCATCTATTCATATATCTGTTTTTGTCAGTGACTTCCTAGTCATCCATTTCTATTTATTGGGTTATAATCTGTTCCCAAGTTATTTTGGTAACAACACAACATTTTAAATCTACTATATTCCAATAAAATTAATTTTATAAAAAAGATGGTATATTTATACAATGGGAATATTATTCAGTCATGAAAAGGTGCTGATGTGTGCTACAACATGGATGAACTTCAAAATCGTTATGTAAGGTGAAAGAAGGCAGATACAAAAGGTCACATATGATTCCATTTACATGAAATATCCAGAATAGGTAAATCCATAGAGATAGAAGATTAGTGGTTGCCAGGGGCTAGAGGTAGGGAGTAACAGGGAGTTAGTGCTTAATGTGTAGGGTTTTTGTGGTTTTTATTGAGTAATGAACATATTTTGGAGCTAGATAGAGGTGGTAGTTCCACAACATTGTGAATTACTAAGTTGCACTGAATCGTTTGCTTTGAAATGGTGATGTTTATGTTATGTGAATTTCACCTTAATTAAAAGAAATTAAGGGCTTCCCTGGTGGTCCAGTGGGTAAAGACACCGCCTTGCAGTGCAAGGAGCGCCGGTTCCATCCCTGGCCTGGGAAGATCCCACGTGCCATGGAGCGGCTGGACCGATATGTTCAATTACCGAGCCAGAGCTCTGGAGCGCATGCGCCCAGAGCCGGCGCTCTGCGTCAACAGAGGCCACCGCGATGGGAGGCCCACACGGGCCGAAGAACAAAGATGGATGAAACTAGACAAATGAAAAACCAATAGAAGTGGCCCGCCCACCCCCTTCCCTCCCCAACCCGTCCTCCCCAAAAAATAAATAAATAATTCAAAAAAAAAATTAAGATTCAGTTATGCATTTTTGGCCAGACTATCCCAGAAGAGTATTCTTTAATTTGTCTCATTGTATCCTATCAGGTGGCACATGATTTCTGTCTGTCCCATTGTGTGTCCCATCAGGTCAAACTGATCTGATGATGGTCACTTGGATCATTAGATTAAGGTGGTGTCTACCCAGTTTCTCCTCCTTAAAGTTATTCCTTTCCTCTTTACAATTAATAGAACTTTGAAAGTATGTACTACCCGATTCTTTACGGAATTTTCCATCTATTCATATATCTGTTTTTGTCAGTGACTTCCTAGTCATCCATTTCTATTTATTGGGTTATAATCTGTTCCCGAATTTATTTTGGTTCTTCCATTATCTTAGGTTTGTTCAGTAGGAATTTCTTTATTTCTAGATTTCATCTTCTTTTGATATATCCTCATCATTTTTAGCGACCTCCCTTCTTCCTGGCATAACAAGGTCGTCTTGTATTTTTCCTGCTCTGGTCCTTCCTGCAAGGAACTCCGGTTCCTTATAATGGAGAATCATATTTAGAAACCAAGATATACAGCTATGTATGCTCACTGCTATTTGGTTATCCCTTCTTCCAGACCGTCTCAGGCGCCACTGCTAGAGATGTAAGTGTACATGTGTATAGGAAGCTTTTGTGCATATTTATATACTTCTATGGGCTTCCCTGGTGGCTCAGACGGTAAAGAATCTGCCTGCGATGTGGGAGACCTGGATTAATCTGTGGGTCAAGAAGATCCCCTGCAGAAAGGCATGGGTACCCACTCCACTATTCTTGCTTGGAGAATTTGCACAGACAGAGGAGCCTGGTGGGCTAGAATCCACGGGGTCACAAAGAGTCAGACACGACAGTGACTAACACTTCCACTTTCGGGTACTTCTTCCATAGAGAGAATCACAAGTTCTCACCCATAATTCCAGTCTAACACCCAATACTCCAGTCTAGTGTTTCCCCTTTCCAACTGTGAGAAACACGGCTCCCGTAGGCTTAAAGTATCCAGTCACTGTCCTCCCCTCTGATCCCCCAACGCCTTCCTCACCCTCCTCCAGCTCTGCACACATGCTGGGTCACACCCGTGCACAGACGTTCTCCTCATCCAGCTTGGGCTCCAACACCCCCATCCTGCGCCCGATGACTCTCCCCTGCAGATGTCCTGCCCCCCTCTCAGGGTGCAAGGTCCAGACTCCATCGCAGACTCCTTCCCTGTTCAGCCCCACCTAATAAATGTCTTGAATTGTTATGGAGAGAAAGTGAGATAGGAGAACTCTGATAAAACACCACGCATAAAAAGCAGAAGAACCACCTGTGGACAGCCTGTATTTAGAGTTTTAAATCTGGGGTGGGGAAAAAGACCGTAGAAATTATACTAAAATTATAATTGGTGAAATTGTAGGGCTGGCAGTGGGTGGGGGTGGGGAGAAGAAAATAAAATTGTAGGTTAAAATTATGAAGGTTTTTCCTTTTCCGTATTTTTCAAATTATTTGTAATATGGTTATGTTACTTTTCTTAAAAAAAATGATTTATTTATTTATTTTGGGCTGTACCAGGTCTTTGTTGCTGCTTGGGCTTTCTCTCGTTGTGGCAAGCGAGGGCTACTCTTCATTGACGTGTGCGAGCTTCTCATTGTGGTAATTTACCTTATTGCGGAGCACGGGCTCGAGGGTGCTCAGGTTTCAATAGCTGAAGCATGTGGGTTCAGTAGTTGCAGCTCCAGGGCTCTAGAGCACAGGCTCCATAGTTGTGCCAGGTGCTCCATGGCACTTGGGATCTTCCCTGAACGGGAATTCAACCCATGTCTCCTGTGTTGGCAGGTGGATTCTTTACCACTGAGCCACCAGGGAAGCCCAGTTATGTTACTTTTCAATTAGTACTAAATAGTACTTTCTTTTAAAAAAATTTGTTTTATTTATTTGGCTGTCCTGGCAGGCAGGATCTTACGCTGCAACATGTTAACTCTTAGTTGCAGCACGTGGGACCCGGTTCCCTGACCAGGGATTGAACCGGGGCCACCTGCGTTGGGAGCGCAGAGTCTTGGTCACTGAACCACAAGGGAAAAAAGAAGTTTTATATCGAAGCAAACCTGGATCAGAATCCAACAATTTAATAAACATTCAATTCTTATGAATTTTTAAAATAAAATTTGAGCACCAGTTTTGGAGGAAAAGGATACTTTTCCCCGCTTTCGTGCTGTAAGACTCAATCTCATTTGCCGCCTTGACGTCTGGTCAGATCAGAAGGCCCTCAAATGGCACAACTGCAGGCGCTCTCCTCACTTCGCTTCCACAGGTAAGATTCTCTAGCCAAACAACCTCCTTACCCAAGGGAGCCGGCACAGTTCCTGTTTACTCCTGAGTATCGGGTTTCAGTGCCCTATCAGCCCGTGGAATTATTCAGACAAGTTAATCACATTCTCCTGTGGGAACCAGGAGACCCCCCACCCTCTTGATACTATGTAGCCTGCCTCCTACAGGCCCTGTCTCTTCATTCTGTTCCCAAGTGCAACTCCCATGGGGCCCTACATGGCAGGCGGTGTCCTCCCTCAGGCTGTGACTACATGGGATGATTAAAATGCTGGTGATCTCCTTTGCCCAGTCTCAGCAGCTGTATCTTCCACCATCCCCACACATCGATGGCAGGAAGACTTCCCTCACCGATGGAATAAAGAAAAGGTGTTAAAACACTGCCCTCTAATGATAACTAAATATCTTGGAAATTATTTCACAATGACTTAAAGATTCTCAAAGCCCAAAAGCAGAAAGTGGGCTAGCTAGGGGCTTCAGGATTTACAGAACAATAACGTGAAATTCTTCAGTTTTCTGTCTCACATATACCAAGGACTGAGTGTCAAAGATTCCTACAACTCAGAACCACGAACAGACATTAAAAAATAGTAATAATAAAGAAAGAAAAGAAAAGGAAGGAATGTCTGCTCTTTCTGGACAAAGGACAAAGAAAAGCCCCAAAGAGAATGAGCAGGAAGCTCTAATGCCCACTCCATGGCACGGGCACTGGCAGATGGTCTGATCCACCTGCGACAGTTGAACAACCAGAGTAGATGTTGGTGAACTGGCCCACCTGCAGGGCAGCATCAGCTAGTGGCCTAACACAATGAAGGCCCAGTAGTTTCTGTCCCCCACCCCCATCCCTCCAGCTAAGGAAGTTGTCCCAGCAGTACCAGGTGACCTTGGGAACGGCGCTACCAGAGACAGTAGCACCAGCTGTGCTAAGTGTGAAGCTAGAAGACCAGAATCACACTGCAAGGTTCTACAAGCAAACCTCCACTGGAACTGAGACCATGGGTTCTGGTATACACACAACATACATGCTGGTATCTACACACAACATACACGTTGCTGCTGCTTAGTCACTTCAGTTACGTGGTGCCCTCCTCCAGCGGGATCTCCCAACCCAGGGATGGAACCCAGGCCTCCTGCATTGCAGGCAGATGCCTCACCACTGAGCCATTAGGGAAGCCCCCTATATGTATATTTGAGACCCTGTGCATGGTAGCTTGCCAGGTTCCTCCATCCATGGAATTTTCCAGGCAAGAATACTAGAGCACTACAATGCATATATCAGAACCTATATGCTAACACAGATGTAAACAAGTCAAGAGTATCATAAAGACAACCATATCCAGGATATTGGAGAAGGAAATGGCAACCCACTCCAGTATTCTTACCTGGAGCATCCCATGGACAGAGGAGCCTGGCAGGATGATTAAAATATCTTTGGAAATTACTTTAAAACCCTTCACCGATGGAATAAAGAAAAGGTGTTAAAACACTGCCCTCTAATGATAACTAAATATCTTGGAAATTATTTCACAATGACTTAAAGATTCTCAAAGCCCAAAAGCAGAAAGTGGGCTAGCTAGGGGCTTCAGGATTTACAGAACAATAACGTGAAATTCTTCAGTTTTCTGTCTCACATATACCAAGGACTGAGTGTCAAAGATTCCTACAACTCAGAACCACGAACAGACATTAAAAAATAGTAATAATAAAGAAAGAAAAGAAAAGGAAGGAATGTCTGCTCTTTCTGGACAAAGGACAAAGAAAAGCCCCAAAGAGAATGAGCAGGAAGCTCTAATGCCCACTCCATGGCACGGGCACTGGCAGATGGTCTGATCCACCTGCGACAGTTGAACAACCAGAGTAGATGTTGGTGAACTGGCCCACCTGCAGGGCAGCATCAGCTAGTGGCCTAACACAATGAAGGCCCAGTAGTTTCTGTCCCCCACCCCCATCCCTCCAGCTAAGGAAGTTGTCCCAGCAGTACCAGGTGACCTTGGGAACGGCGCTACCAGAGACAGTAGCACCAGCTGTGCTAAGTGTGAAGCTAGAAGACCAGAATCACACTGCAAGGTTCTACAAGCAAACCTCCACTGGAACTGAGACCATGGGTTCTGGTATACACACAACATACATGCTGGTATCTACACACAACATACACGTTGCTGCTGCTTAGTCACTTCAGTTACGTGGTGCCCTCCTCCAGCGGGATCTCCCAACCCAGGGATGGAACCCAGGCCTCCTGCATTGCAGGCAGATGCCTCACCACTGAGCCATTAGGGAAGCCCCCTATATGTATATTTGAGACCCTGTGCATGGTAGCTTGCCAGGTTCCTCCATCCATGGAATTTTCCAGGCAAGAATACTAGAGCACTACAATGCATATATCAGAACCTATATGCTAACACAGATGTAAACAAGTCAAGAGTATCATAAAGACAACCATATCCAGGATATTGGAGAAGGAAATGGCAACCCACTCCAGTATTCTTACCTGGAGCATCCCATGGACAGAGGAGCCT
The DNA here is from genome assembly GCA_022376925.1 of Tragulus kanchil. Taxonomy (NCBI): domain Eukaryota; kingdom Metazoa; phylum Chordata; class Mammalia; order Artiodactyla; family Tragulidae; genus Tragulus; species Tragulus kanchil. The sequence continues at coordinate 115,158,533 of JAIOJX010000031.1, forward strand.
GGCAGGCTACAATCCATGGAGTTGCAAGAGTCAGACACGACTTAGCAACTAAACCACCACCATCTAGGATACAAGTGAAAATCACTCATCATTCCAAAGAGCAACAGTTAGAGAAGAGAAAGAGGAAACTGAGTCCAATAACTAGGTGAATCAGATGTCAAAAACCATCTGACAAAAATTTTAAAGCAGTGCCATAAAAATGCTTCAACACACACAAATTCTCTAGAAGTACACTTAAAAGCATTAGCAAGGGGGCTTCTTTGGTAGCTCAGTGGTGAAGAGTTCACCTGTCAGTGCAGGAGACACGGGTTCGATCCCTGAGCCAGGAAGATCCCACATGCTGTGGAGCAACTAAGCCCATGAGCCACAACTATTTATCCTGTGCTCTAGAGCCTCGGAGCCGCAACTACTGAGCCCATGTGCTGCAACCACTGAAGCCTGTGTGCCCCAGAGCCCAAGTTCTATAACAAGAGAAGTCACTACAACAAGAAGCCCGCTCACCTCAAGTAGAGAGTGGCCCCCCATTCCTGCAACTAGAGAGGAGCCTGCAGTAGCACAGAAAACCCAGAATAGCCAAAAATAAAATAATCAAATAAAAATAAATAAATAAAATTTAAAAACACATTTAAAAAGGTCTTAGCAAAAAACAACTGTAATAAAAGACAACCAAATGGAAATTTCAAAACTAAAACATACAATAACTGGGAAGAAACACTGTTAGATGGTAGAATTCAACAGTAGAGTGGAGAGGACAGAGGATAGAAATGATGAACTTGAATATAGATCAATAGAATTTGCTCAATCTAAACAGACAGACAGAAAGCAGACTAAAAATCTGCAGACAGAGCGACACTCATCTGATTCCTCTCCTGACTCCTGTCCTCTGATTCTTTCCTCTCCTCTAATAAAAGAAAAAATCTGCAGAGCTTCAGAATTCTCTGGGACAATAACAAAAGATGGAACATTCACATAACCTGAGTCCAAGAGGGAGAGAAAAGAGTGTGAGACTGAAAAATATGAGAAGAAATTCTAAAAGAAATCTACACTAAGATACAGTATCATCAAAACCTCTAAAAATAATGGGAAAAAAATCTTAAAAAGAATCAGAGAGAAACAACACATTACCTGTAAAGACAGATCCATTTAAACAACAATGAATTTCTCACCTGAAACCAGGCAGGTCAGAAGGAAGTGGCACAATATTTTTCAAGTGCTGAAGAAAACCACTAACCATGAACCCTCTAACAGGTGGAAGTATTCTTTCAGGAAAAAAGAGAAAATAAAGTCATTCTCAGATAAAGGAAAACTAAGAGAATTTGTTGCTTGTCAATCTAGCCTAGTAGGAAGTTCTTCAAACAGAAAGAAAATGATAAAAGTAGAAGACTGAGTCATTCAGAAAAGAAAGAAAAACCATAGAATGGGTTAAAATAGAAGTCAATACAATAGACTGTCCTTCACCTCATGAATTTCTTTAATCATATTTTGTGACGCCAAGGTTATAATGCTAACTAATGGATATAGAGGAAACTCTTATGTCCATGCCCCAGAGCCCAAGTTCTATAACAAGAGAAGTCACTACAACAAGAAGCCCGCTCACCTCAAGTAGAGAGTGGCCCCCCATTCCTGCAACTAGAGAGGAGCCTGCAGTAGCACAGAAAACCCAGAATAGCCAAAAATAAAATAATCAAATAAAAATAAATAAATAAAATTTAAAAACACATTTAAAAAGGTCTTAGCAAAAAACAACTGTAATAAAAGACAACCAAATGGAAATTTCAAAACTAAAACATACAATAACTGGGAAGAAACACTGTTAGATGGTAGAATTCAACAGTAGAGTGGAGAGGACAGAGGATAGAAATGATGAACTTGAATATAGATCAATAGAATTTGCTCAATCTAAACAGACAGACAGAAAGCAGACTAAAAATCTGCAGACAGAGCGACACTCATCTGATTCCTCTCCTGACTCCTGTCCTCTGATTCTTTCCTCTCCTCTAATAAAAAGAAAAAAAATCTGCAGAGCTTCAGAATTCTCTGGGACAATAACAAAAGATGGAACATTCACATAACCTGAGTCCAAGAGGGAGAGAAAAGAGTGTGAGACTGAAAAATATGAGAAGAAATTCTAAAAGAAATCTACACTAAGATACAGTATCATCAAAACCTCTAAAAATAATGGGAAAAAAATCTTAAAAAGAATCAGAGAGAAACAACACATTACCTGTAAAGACAGATCCATTTAAACAACAATGAATTTCTCACCTGAAACCAGGCAGGTCAGAAGGAAGTGGCACAATATTTTTCAAGTGCTGAAGAAAACCACTAACCATGAACCCTCTAACAGGTGGAAGTATTCTTTCAGGAAAAAAGAGAAAATAAAGTCATTCTCAGATAAAGGAAAACTAAGAGAATTTGTTGCTTGTCAATCTAGCCTAGTAGGAAGTTCTTCAAACAGAAAGAAAATGATAAAAGTAGAAGACTGAGTCATTCAGAAAAGAAAGAAAAACCATAGAATGGGTTAAAATAGAAGTCAATACAATAGACTGTCCTTCACCTCATGAATTTCTTTAATCATATTTTGTGACGCCAAGGTTATAATGCTAACTAATGGATATAGAGGAAACTCTTATGTCCATTTTGTTTAAAATGTGGAGATGGTACTAGGATCTAAATGGAAGTATGGCTCCTACCCGTCATTGTCGTGGTCAAATGTTGACACTGGCAGACTGTGATGCTATATATGTATATGGTAATACCTAGAGCAACACTGAAAACCTAGACAAAACAATATACTCAAAAACATCGTAGGAGTTCAAAATGAAGCTCTAAAAATGCTCAAATAGCCCGTGGGGAGGTAAGAAAAAAAGAAACAGAGCAATGAGAATCAGACAACAAACCAAAAACAAATAATAAAATGGCAGACTTAAACTCTAACATATCAATAAGTGCTTTAAAAATGAATGCTCTAAATTCACAAATTAAAAGACAGAGATTGACAGAGTGTGTAAAAAAGCACAACCCAAGGATATGCTGCCTACGAAAAACCCACTTCAAACATAACAACAGAGAGAGGTCGAAAATGAAAGGGTGGAAAAGATCTATTATGCAAACATTAATTTTTTTCAAAAATTGGCAATGATTTTTTAGGTTTGACACCAAAAGCAAAGGCAACCAAAGCAAAAATAAACAAGTAGGAGTATATCAAACTAAAAAGCTTCTGCATAGCAGAAGATCAACAAAATGAAAAGGCAGCCTACAAAATGGAAGAATACTTGTAAATCATATATCTGATAGTTAATATCCAAAATATATAAAGAACTCATACAACTCAATAGCAAAAAACCAAACCATCTAATTTTAAAATGGGCAGAGGACCTAAACAGACACTTTTCCAAAGAAGATACATAGATGGCCAACAGGTACGTGAAAAGGTACTCAAAATCACTAATCATCAGGGAAGTGCAAATCAAAACCACAATGAGATATCACCTCATACCTGTCAGAATGACCCTTATCAAAAAGACAAGAGACAATAAATGTTGATGAGGATGTGGAGAAAGGAACCATTGTGTAGGGTTTTGGGCATTGATAAAGGAAAACTAAGAGAATTTGTTGCTTGTCAATCTAGCCTAGTAGGAAGTTCTTCAAACAGAAAGAAAATGATAAAAGTAGAAGACTGAGTCATTCAGAAAAGAAAGAAAAACCATAGAATGGGTTAAAATAGAAGTCAATACAATAGACTGTCCTTCACCTCATGAATTTCTTTAATCATATTTTGTGACGCCAAGGTTATAATGCTAACTAATGGATATAGAGGAAACTCTTATGTCCATTTTGTTTAAAATGTGGAGATGGTACTAGGATCTAAATGGAAGTATGGCTCCTACCCGTCATTGTCGTGGTCAAATGTTGACACTGGCAGACTGTGATGCTATATATGTATATGGTAATACCTAGAGCAACACTGAAAACCTAGACAAAACAATATACTCAAAAACATCGTAGGAGTTCAAAATGAAGCTCTAAAAATGCTCAAATAGCCCGTGGGGAGGTAAGAAAAAAAGAAACAGAGCAATGAGAATCAGACAACAAACCAAAAACAAATAATAAAATGGCAGACTTAAACTCTAACATATCAATAAGTGCTTTAAAAATGAATGCTCTAAATTCACAAATTAAAAGACAGAGATTGACAGAGTGTGTAAAAAAGCACAACCCAAGGATATGCTGCCTACGAAAAACCCACTTCAAACATAACAACAGAGAGAGGTCGAAAATGAAAGGGTGGAAAAGATCTATTATGCAAACATTAATTTTTTTCAAAAATTGGCAATGATTTTTTAGGTTTGACACCAAAAGCAAAGGCAACCAAAGCAAAAATAAACAAGTAGGAGTATATCAAACTAAAAAGCTTCTGCATAGCAGAAGATCAACAAAATGAAAAGGCAGCCTACAAAATGGAAGAATACTTGTAAATCATATATCTGATAGTTAATATCCAAAATATATAAAGAACTCATACAACTCAATAGCAAAAAACCAAACCATCTAATTTTAAAATGGGCAGAGGACCTAAACAGACACTTTTCCAAAGAAGATACATAGATGGCCAACAGGTACGTGAAAAGGTACTCAAAATCACTAATCATCAGGGAAGTGCAAATCAAAACCACAATGAGATATCACCTCATACCTGTCAGAATGACCCTTATCAAAAAGACAAGAGACAATAAATGTTGATGAGGATGTGGAGAAAGGGAACCATTGTGTACGGGAGTTAAATGTAAAATGATACAGGCACTACAGAAAACAGTATGGAACCTCCTCAAAAAATGAAACATAGAACTACCATGTGCTTAGTCTCTCAGTTGTGTCCAACTCTTTGCAACCCCATGGACTGCAGGCTTCTCTGTCCATGGGGATTCTCCAGGCAAGAACACTAGAGTGGGTTGCCTTTCTCTCCCCGAGGGGTTAGAATTACCATATGATCCAACAATTATATTTCTGGCTATTTATCAGCATATATTGAAAGCACTAACTCCACTAACTCGAATACGCCCCAATGTTCATTGCAACCATGCTCATATACTAGCCAAGACATGGAAACATCGGAAATGTTCTTTGATGGATGAATGGATACAGGATATGCGGTATATTTATACAATAGAATTGTATTCAGCCATAAAAAGAATGAAATCTCGCCATCTGGAACAATATGGATGAAACTTCTGGGCACTATGCTAATTGAAATAAGTCAGACAAGAGAAAGACAAACGCTGTCTCACTTTTGCATGGAATCTAAAAAACAAAATCGAATAAGCAAACAAAAGGAAACCAAACTCATAGAAACAAAGAACAGATCGGTGATTGCCAGAGCCAGGAAGTTGAGGGTGGAGAAAATGGATGAAGGTAGTCAAAAGGTATAAAGTTCTAGTTCTAAAATATAAAAGTCCTGGTGACTATAGTTAATAATATTGTATTATATAATTGAAAGTAACTTAGAGAATAGCTTTTTTTTTAAAAATGAATTAATCAATTAATTTTGGCTGCATCAGGTCTTCGTTGGGGCATGTGGAATCTTTTTTGCCACGCATAGGCTCTCTAGTTGTGGTGCAGGGGCTCAATCAAGATAGACTATGTCCTGGGTTATAAAACAAACCTTCACAAAGTTAAAATAATTGAAATCGTATAGACTGTGTTCTCTGACCATAAGGGAGTCAAACTAGAAATCAATTACAGAAAGAGAACGTGAAAATCTCTGAATGCTTTGAAATTAAACAACCTACTTCTAAATAGTCCATGGATCAAAGAAGAAACCTTAAAATAAATTTTAACAGTATATCATTTTGTGAAAATGAAAACACAACATGTCAAAACTCATGAGATGCACCTAAAGAGGTGATGAGAGGGAAATTTATAGCACTAAACACTTACATCAGAAAAAGGAAAAGTCTCAAATGGATCATCTATGGTCTCATCTGAAGAATCTAGAAAAAGACGTGGGTTCTCTTTGAGCCGACCTGCTGTTCTAGCAGCGTCTTCCATGCTGATTCTCCCCTAAACTGGCCAGCTGTACTGGCAGCAACTCTCCCTTCCTCCACTCTAATAATCTTTACTTTCCTCTCAAAAAAAAAAAAGAATCTAGAAAAAGAAATTAAAAGCATACAAAAAAATGAATAATTAAATAAGAGTCCACCTCTGTCCATGCAATTCTCTAGGCAAAAATACTCGAGTGGGTAGCCATTCCTTTCTCTAGGGAATCTTCTCCACCCAGGATTTGAACCTGGGTCTCACTGCAAGCAGATAGATTCTTCACCACTGAGCCACTGAGGAAGCTCTTTGTGACCATACAATGTTAAATTAAAAAACAATAGGGGGGGATTCCGTGGTGGTCCAGTGGGTAAGGACACTGCCTTGCAGTGCAAGCGGCGCCAGTTTGATCCCTGGCCTGGGAAGATCCCACGTGCTGTGGAACGGCTGGACTGGTATGTCCAATTGCAAGCCTGCACTTTGGAGTGCATGTGCCCAGAGCAAGCACTATGACAGGAGAGGCCCCTATGATGGGAGGGGCCTCTTCCATAAAGACGGATGAAAACAAATGGATTTAAAAAATGAATAAAAGAGGCCAAAAAAATTGTTAAAAAAATCATAGAGATTAAAAAAAAAGAATAAAGATGGATGAAAATAAATAAATAAATAAACAACAAAAGAGGCCAAAAATTAAAAAAAAAAGAAGTCTAAAGTTAATGGTCTATGCACCATATTAAGAAACTAGAAAAAGAAGAGCAAATAAAACCAAAGGTAGACTGAAGAAAACAGTACAAATAAAATAAAATTGAAAATGAAAAACTAATAGAGAAAAATCAATGAAATTAAAACCTGATTTGTTAAAACATCAGTGAAATCTAAAAACTTCTTGTTAAACTGATCACACATACAAAGAAGAAACCTTAAAATAAATTTTAACAGTATATCATTTTGTGAAAATGAAAACACAACATGTCAAAACTCATGAGATGCACCTAAAGAGGTGATGAGAGGGAAATTTATAGCACTAAACACTTACATCAGAAAAAGGAAAAGTCTCAAATGGATCATCTATGGTCTCATCTGAAGAATCTAGAAAAAGACGTGGGTTCTCTTTGAGCCGACCTGCTGTTCTAGCAGCGTCTTCCATGCTGATTCTCCCCTAAACTGGCCAGCTGTACTGGCAGCAACTCTCCCTTCCTCCACTCTAATAATCTTTACTTTCCTCTCAAAAAAAAAAAAGAATCTAGAAAAAGAAATTAAAAGCATACAAAAAAATGAATAATTAAATAAGAGTCCACCTCTGTCCATGCAATTCTCTAGGCAAAAATACTCGAGTGGGTAGCCATTCCTTTCTCTAGGAATCTTCTCCACCCAGGATTTGAACCTGGGTCTCACTGCAAGCAGATAGATTCTTCACCACTGAGCCACTGAGGAAGCTCTTTGTGACCATACAATGTTAAATTAAAAAACAATAGGGGGGGATTCCGTGGTGGTCCAGTGGGTAAGGACACTGCCTTGCAGTGCAAGCGGCGCCAGTTTGATCCCTGGCCTGGGAAGATCCCACGTGCTGTGGAACGGCTGGACTGGTATGTCCAATTGCAAGCCTGCACTTTGGAGTGCATGTGCCCAGAGCAAGCACTATGACAGGAGAGGCCCCTATGATGGGAGGGGCCTCTTCCATAAAGACGGATGAAAACAAATGGATTTAAAAAATGAATAAAAGAGGCCAAAAAAATTGTTAAAAAAATCATAGAGATTAAAAAAAAAGAATAAAGATGGATGAAAATAAATAAATAAATAAACAACAAAAGAGGCCAAAAATTAAAAAAAAAAGAAGTCTAAAGTTAATGGTCTATGCACCATATTAAGAAACTAGAAAAAGAAGAGCAAATAAAACCAAAGGTAGACTGAAGAAAACAGTACAAATAAAATAAAATTGAAAATGAAAAACTAATAGAGAAAAATCAATGAAATTAAAACCTGATTTGTTAAAACATCAGTGAAATCTAAAAACTTCTTGTTAAACTGATCACACATACAAAAAACAAAGATAATTACCAACACCATGTATGAAAAAGATGTCATACTAAATATCCTACAAACATTAAAAGAATAATGAGGAATATTACAAACATTCTTATGTCAACAAATTTGATGATGCAGATGAACTGCACAAGCTCCTTGAAAGATACAAAGTGTCAAAACTGACTCAGTGAGAAACAAAGATTCTAAATAGTCCTCCAAACCTAGACAGCATATTAAAAAGCAAAGGCAGCACTTTGCCAACAAAGGTCTGTATAGTCAAAGCTATGGTTTTTTCCAGTAGTCATGTATGGATGTGAGAGTTGGACCGTAAAGAAGGCTGAGCGTCAAACAACCGATGTTTTTGAACTGTGGTGCTGGAGAAGACTTTTTAGAGTCCCTTGGATTGCAGGAATATCAAATCAGTCAGTCCTAAAGGAAATCAATCCTGAATATTCATTGGAAGGACTGATGCTAAAGCTGAAGCTCCAATACTTCGGCCACCTGATGCGAAGAGCAGACTCACTGGAAAAGACACCGATGCTGGGAAAGATGAGGCAGTAGAGGATGCGATGGTTAGATAGCATCATCTACTCAATGGATGTGAATCTGAGTAAACTCTGGGAGACAGTGAAGGACAAGAAAGCCTGATCATGCCACAGTTCATGGGATTGCAAAGAGTCAGATATGACTTAGCAACTGAACAATAACAATAACTTTTAAAACTTCTGACAGGGGCTTCCCTGGTGGTCCAGTGGGTAAGGAGTCCGCCTTGTAGTGCAAGGGACACCGGTTTGATCCCTGGCCCAGGAAGATCCCATGCACTGCAGAGCGGCTGGTCTGGTGTGTACACTTATGAGCTAGCACTCTGGAGTGCATGCATCAGAGCCAGTGCTTTGCAATGAGAGGCCACTGTGATGAGGCTCACACAGGCCAGAGAATAAAGATGGATGAAAAAAACACACTTTGAAAAAAAAAAAAAACAACTTCTGACAAACAAAATTACTGAGCCTAGGTGGCTTCACTGAGAGTATCTGTGGAACACTTAAGGAAAAAATAATTTAAAACCACACATAATTTTTTTTCAGAAAGTACATAAGGAAGGAACCACTTCCTAACTCATTTTATGAAGCCAGTATTAACCTGATAATGAAACCAAACCAAAGACATTACAAGAAAAGAATACTCCAAGCTGATATACCTCATTAACCTTGGTGTATAAGTCTTCAAAAAAAACCCAAGCAAGTTAATTCCAACAATAGATGACTAAATGTGGTTTATGTGAGGAATGTAAGATTGATTTAATATTTCAAAAATCAATGTAATTCATTTTATTAACAGCATAAAGAAGAAAAATTCATCTGATCATCTCAATAGATACAAAAAGAAGCTTTTGACAAAATTCATTATTCATTCATGAAAAAAGAAAAAGCTCAGCAAACAAGGACTAGAAAGCACCTTCTTCAACCCAATAAAGGGCATCTCTGAAGAGGTTACCCCTAACATCACACTGAATGTTTTCATTCTGAGGCCAGAAATAACAAGATTTCAACTCTCACCACTTCTATTCAACATTGTATACATCCTAGTCAATGCAACAAGGCAAGAAAATTTTAACACATGCATCTTGTTTGGGAGGAATTTTTTTCTTCAAAGATGACATGATATCCTACACAAAATCGTAATGAATGTTCAGAAGTCTACTAGAAATAATAAGTGAATTTGGTAAAGCCTCATAGTTCATGCTCAATATTAAAAACCCAGCTTTTTTTTTCTAACCCAGCTTTTTTGCATATTAGCAACAATTTTTTTTTAAAGATTTATTTATTTATTTTATTTGAGGAGGGAGGGGTGGGGAGGGAGGGGAGCAGACGGGCCACTTCTATTGGTCTTTCATTTGTCAGCCATCTTTGTTCTTTGGCCTGTGTGGGCCTCCCATCGCGGTGGCCTCTGCTGTCGCAGAGCACCGGCTCTGGGCACATGCGCCCCAGAGCTCCGGCTCGGTAATTGGACACATCGGTCCAGCCGCTCCGCGGCACGTGGGATCTTCCCAGGCCAGGGATCGAACCGGCGGTCCTTGCACTGCAAGGCGGTGTCCTTATCCACTGGACCACCAGGGGAAGCCCCGTGTGAGATTTTATTTGAGTCCCCTGTACTGAAAGACAGACTCTTTGGGTTTTTTTAACTTTTTTTTTTTTTTTACTTTTACAGAGTTTTGTTGTTCACAAATATGTATAATCCCAGATTAGTCATATGTATATCCCCCCCATCTCACCCCTCCAGGCCGTGGCACAGCGCCCCTGCAGGGTCCCCTATTCCCACAGCGCAATGACAATAGCTATCTTTTTCACATATGATAGTATAGGTTTCCATGTTACTCCCTCTACACTTGCCACCCACTGTTCATTCCCCACAATGTCTGTACGTCTGTTCTCCATGTCTGTTTTTCCATCACTTCACTGCATGTGTTATCATTACCATCTTACTAGATTCCATATATATGTGTATTAACATATACTGTACTTGTCTTTCTCTTTTTGACTTACTTCACTTTGTACAATAGGTTCTAGATCCAACCGCCTCATTAGGACTGATTCTTATGCATTTCTTTTTACAGCTGAGAAGTACTCTTTTATATATATGTACCGGAGATTTTTTATCCATTCATTCGTGAAAGACAGATTCTTTTTTTTTTTTGGTAAGGTCACTTTTCCACAGTTCAGTTCTCTGAAAAACGTCCATCTCCCACTGAAAGTCCCGGTCCAGGAGTGAAGCAGTCACATGCTAGCCCTTCAGGGCCAAAGAAAGACAGATTCTTAACCACTGGACCACCAGGGAGGTCCCCATAAAAGACATTTTTGATAAACTGGACTTCATCAAAAAGGAAAAAAAAAAATTCTCCCCTCTGAAAGACGTTGTCAAAAAATAAAAATTCAAGACATAAATGGAGAGAAGATGTTTTTAATACACATCTTACATAGAATTTTATAATGTCTACAAATGGTTCAGTAAGACAAACAACTCAAAATGGAAACGGGAAAACAATATGAACAAAATTTCACAGGCTAAGAAGCACATGAACAGATATTCAATGTTATTAGTCCTTAGGGAAAAATAAGACCACAGTAATATAGCACTAAACACCCACTACACTGGGCTAAAATTAAAAAGACTGACAACACTAAGTTTTGGTGGAGCAACTAGAACTCTTTCATTTTAGAGTGTAAAATGGCTCAATTTCTTTGCAAACAGCTTAGCGGTTTTCATAATAATGTTAAACATACACTCCTATGTGAACCAGCAATTCCACACCCGTTTAACGCAAGAAATAGCAAAATACATAACCAAGACTAGCATGCAAATGTTTGTAGCAGCTTTATTCATGATAGCCCCCTTGTAAATGACTCAGTGTATAAGAGATTTACTAGAAAAACAAATTGTGCCATATCCATAGGCTGGACTACCATTCAGCGATAAAAAGGATGTTTGTATGGTACCATGGATAAAACTCAAAACCATCATGCTACACAAAAAGAAGCCAAAAGTCTATCTATGTGCCATATATTTTATTGATACAAAATTTGGAAAAGTTAAGCTCATTTAGAGTGACAGGAAGCTTATGAGTCATTGCCTGGGGCTGGAGGGTAGGAAGGCAGCTTGTCTGGGCAGGTGTGAGCTAACACTCTATTTTCTATGGGGGCAGGGTTATACGGCTGTATACTTTTGTCACAATGCGACAGGCTCTACCCTTTCAATGGATGCATTTTATCGTGTGTAGATTATGCTTCAATCCGTTTGCATTAAGAAAAAACATCGGGAAATATTTTTATGTCATCGAGGTTAGAGAAGGATTTTTTCAATAAAATAGAAAAATTATAAACCACAAAAGAAAGGGAGACTTTTACCACATTAAGCTTTAAAAATTCTGCACATCAAAGACACCACTAGAAACGTTAAAAACCAAACCAAAACAAAATAAACCACAGTTCGGTCCAAAAAAAGAATAAAACACACAGTTCACAGACTGGGAGGAGATATTTACAACCCATGTAACAACAAAAAATTCATCTCCACAGTATTTCATAAACTGTTATAAATGTGAAAAATACTAATAATCGCACAGAAAAATGTCAGAATATCATCAGGCAAATCATAGGTGAAAAAAGGGCAAAGTTCATACACATGTGAAGAGATATTCAAGCTTGTTATTAAATAGGGCAATATGAATAAGAACGGCAAAATGTAATAATCATCTGATGACCTGAGTTGTTGGCAAGGATGTGGGAAATGAGATGAGTTTCGTATTCCCCGTGGGACTGTCACTTCACCGCAGAACTTGGAGGTGAATTTGGTAAGAGTTCAGCTAGTAGAAGATGCACTTACCCCTCACCTGCCAGTTCCGCTTTAAGCTACATACCCAGAGTCCCCAAGGCTTAGGTGCACAAGGAAAATCTAAAAGGTGTTACCTGCAGCATTGTTTAGTCGTCCCAAAGTGACTCTAACTTAAATTCCCATTAAATTGACCAAAGGATACATAAAATATAGTACACGTATACACATAGGTGACTCACGTTATTGTATAGCAGAAACTAACACAACATGGTAAAGCAATTCTATTACAATAAAAAAAAAATGTAGTAAGTCATATAATGAAATATATTCAGTAATTAACATGAATAACCTAGATCCATACACATCACCATGAAATATATTTATATCGAGAGAGAGGGAGAGAGATGGTGGAAAAAGCTACAAAAACTGCCCAGAAAGGGGGGTGCTTAACAGGACCCTGAGAGGGGGGTTCCCTCTTTATGGAGATAAAAGGGGGACCTGCAGGGCGATAACGCATCCCCCAGACTAGGACTTCCCAACAGAGATCCAGTCCAAGCCCTCCACCAGCAACGCAGGTCCTTTGAATGTGTGGGATGCTGCTGCCGGCCGCCCGTGTCTCCCGTGGCAATAAGATATGAACAAGCGCCGGAAAGCCCTGTGATCCCACGCAACCCGCACGCTGCAGAATTCCAGATGAGCCGGCCCACAGGGCCTCCTGCGCCGCCACATCACTACCTCGCCTCCGCGTTTCTCCTCCGCTCCCACTCCACTTACATTGGCTCCACGGACTTGCTTTAAGGCTTGGCACTTTCACATTTTTAATATAAACTCAGATTCTTAAGACACCAGCATCAAATTAGGGGGGAAAAAAACTACTTCCTAATTTTCCAACTGTCCTTTGTCTCTAAAAACGACAGGCATATAAGAGTAGCTTTTAACTCAAAGAGAAAAGTGAAATCCGCTTTTTTTCCCTTCTCATGCACTCTGACCTCAATAATCCCGAACCAGTTTGAGGATGAAGCCTGGCTGTGATTTTAAACACGTGACCTGTCTAGGGCAAATAAGAACGGCAAAATGTAATAATCATCTGATGACCTGAGTTGTTGGCAAGGATGTGGGAAATGAGATGAGTTTCGTATTCCCCGTGGGACTGTCACTTCACCGCAGAACTTGGAGGTGAATTTGGTAAGAGTTCAGCTAGTAGAAGATGCACTTACCCCTCACCTGCCAGTTCCGCTTTAAGCTACATACCCAGAGTCCCCAAGGCTTAGGTGCACAAGGAAAATCTAAAAGGTGTTACCTGCAGCATTGTTTAGTCGTCCCAAAGTGACTCTAACTTAAATTCCCATTAAATTGACCAAAGGATACATAAAATATAGTACACGTATACACATAGGTGACTCACGTTATTGTATAGCAGAAACTAACACAACATGGTAAAGCAATTCTATTACAATAAAAAAAAAATGTAGTAAGTCATATAATGAAATATATTCAGTAATTAACATGAATAACCTAGATCCATACACATCACCATGAAATATATTTATATCGAGAGAGAGGGAGAGAGATGGTGGAAAAAGCTACAAAAACTGCCCAGAAAGGGGGGTGCTTAACAGGACCCTGAGAGGGGGGTTCCCTCTTTATGGAGATAAAAGGGGGACCTGCAGGGCGATAACGCATCCCCCAGACTAGGACTTCCCAACAGAGATCCAGTCCAAGCCCTCCACCAGCAACGCAGGTCCTTTGAATGTGTGGGATGCTGCTGCCGGCCGCCCGTGTCTCCCGTGGCAATAAGATATGAACAAGCGCCGGAAAGCCCTGTGATCCCACGCAACCCGCACGCTGCAGAATTCCAGATGAGCCGGCCCACAGGGCCTCCTGCGCCGCCACATCACTACCTCGCCTCCGCGTTTCTCCTCCGCTCCCACTCCACTTACATTGGCTCCACGGACTTGCTTTAAGGCTTGGCACTTTCACATTTTTAATATAAACTCAGATTCTTAAGACACCAGCATCAAATTAGGGGGGAAAAAAACTACTTCCTAATTTTCCAACTGTCCTTTGTCTCTAAAAACGACAGGCATATAAGAGTAGCTTTTAACTCAAAGAGAAAAGTGAAATCCGCTTTTTTTCCCTTCTCATGCACTCTGACCTCAATAATCCCGAACCAGTTTGAGGATGAAGCCTGGCTGTGATTTTAAACACGTGACTTCTGATCCCCTTTCTGAGCCTGGGGTGTCGGAAGGTGGGACGTGGCGATCGCAGAGGTTTGTCTCTGAGCAGAACCCTACCTGAGTCTTTGTCTTCTGTGGGGGAATTTAAAAAGCATCAGAATCTGAGCTGGAGAAAATAGGCAAAAGCAGATGAAAGCCCTTTTTGTCTAAACCGGAGAACACCGTTGAGAAATGAGAACCACTTCCCCTTCCCTCCAGAGCCAAGCCTGTTCCTTTTGCCCTTCCGCATCCCTCTCCACCCAGCTCTCTGCCCTCAGGGCTGGCCCAGGTGGTCCACATTAATGGGCTCCCTTGCCTCTGGCTTTAGTGGGCGTCCAGCCCCCGGGGGATCCTCCAGCTTAAGACTGGAATGGAGGGAGGGAGGCCATTTCCTCCCCAGTCACCCTTGGTGAAGGTCAGTGCCCAGAGGAGTCACCCAGAGGCCTTGTTTTCCTTCACACTCACAATCAGCTTCTTTTGACAATATCCTAAAAGGGAAATAAACCTACATTGTCATTGTCTTAGCAGTCTCTATCAAGAAGAAAACTTGGTTCTTCCTCCTCCTGCATCTTTCTCTTTTAGTTTCACGGGAAACAGGTCACTTCTCATGCTCTGGTCACCAGGTGTGTGTGTGTATGTGTGTGTGTGTGTATGTGTCTGTGTGTGTGTGTGTGTCTGTGTGTGTTCCCACAGCAGGCAAGTCTGCAGCATCAGCAGACTTGAATGAACGCCCTACCATTTAACTCTATTCTGCCACTATCAACCTGAAGACATTGTCAGGTCCCACAGGTTAAGGGCTTAGTCTCACAAGGCTGCCCCGCCCTGCCCGCCTTCAGAGGCTAGTTACAAGTCCCCTGTGCTTCTGATGGGTCAGCATAAATCAGAAGCTCCCACCACCTCTCATTAGGGGAAAAAACTACTTCCTAATTTTCCAACTGTCCTTTGTCTCTAAAAACGACAGGCATATAAGAGTAGCTTTTAACTCAAAGAGAAAAGTGAAATCCGCTTTTTTTCCCTTCTCATGCACTCTGACCTCAATAATCCCGAACCAGTTTGAGGATGAAGCCTGGCTGTGATTTTAAACACGTGACTTCTGATCCCCTTTCTGAGCCTGGGGTGTCGGAAGGTGGGACGTGGCGATCGCAGAGGTTTGTCTCTGAGCAGAACCCTACCTGAGTCTTTGTCTTCTGTGGGGGAATTTAAAAAGCATCAGAATCTGAGCTGGAGAAAATAGGCAAAAGCAGATGAAAGCCCTTTTTGTCTAAACCGGAGAACACCGTTGAGAAATGAGAACCACTTCCCCTTCCCTCCAGAGCCAAGCCTGTTCCTTTTGCCCTTCCGCATCCCTCTCCACCCAGCTCTCTGCCCTCAGGGCTGGCCCAGGTGGTCCACATTAATGGGCTCCCTTGCCTCTGGCTTTAGTGGGCGTCCAGCCCCCGGGGGATCCTCCAGCTTAAGACTGGAATGGAGGGAGGGAGGCCATTTCCTCCCCAGTCACCCTTGGTGAAGGTCAGTGCCCAGAGGAGTCACCCAGAGGCCTTGTTTTCCTTCACACTCACAATCAGCTTCTTTTGACAATATCCTAAAAGGGAAATAAACCTACATTGTCATTGTCTTAGCAGTCTCTATCAAGAAGAAAACTTGGTTCTTCCTCCTCCTGCATCTTTCTCTTTTAGTTTCACGGGAAACAGGTCACTTCTCATGCTCTGGTCACCAGGTGTGTGTGTGTATGTGTGTGTGTGTGTATGTGTCTGTGTGTGTGTGTGTGTCTGTGTGTGTTCCCACAGCAGGCAAGTCTGCAGCATCAGCAGACTTGAATGAACGCCCTACCATTTAACTCTATTCTGCCACTATCAACCTGAAGACATTGTCAGGTCCCACAGGTTAAGGGCTTAGTCTCACAAGGCTGCCCCCGCCCCTGCCCGCCTTCAGAGGCTAGTTACAAGTCCCCCTGTGCTTCTGATGGGTCAGCATAAATCAGAAGCTCCCACCACCCTCTCTTTGCTGTTGTTGTTGACTTGCTAAATCCTGCAGACTCTTTGTGACCCCGCCCCCTCATGGACGACAACACACCAGGCTTCCCTGTCCTTCACTATCTCCCAAAATCTGCTCGAATTCATGTCCATTGAGTCCGTTTATGTTAGATGTGATCTAACCATAGGATCCTTTGCCACCCGCTTCTCTGCCCACCCTCAATCTTTCCCAGCATCAGGGTCTTTTCCAATGAGTCATCTCTTTGCATCAGGTGGCCAAAGTATTGGAGCTTCGGCTCCAATGACAATAATACAACAGCCAAAACAACCCACAGCCCTCTCTTTGGGTTCCATTAATCTGCTAGAGCAGCTCACAAAACTCAGGAAAATGGTTACTTAGATTTACCAGGTTATAAAAGCATATAGTAAAAGGATACAGGTGAGCAGCCAGATGTCAAGATACATGGGGTGAGGTTCATGAGGGTCCCAAGTCCAGGAGCTTCTGTGCTCATGGACTTAGGGTGGTTCACCCTCCCGGCATGTGGATGTGCTCTCCTACCTGGAAGACCTCTGTCCCCTGTCCTTTGGGGATTTCTGTGGAGGATTCATCCCACGGACAAAATCTATTACTAACTTCATTTTCTTCCTTTTCAAGACAATCAGAGGCGGGGCCGAAAATGTCAAGCTTCTAATCATCGCTTTGTCACTTCAGTGGACATCTATCATCCAGGAATCCCCCAGAGTCACCTCATTAGAACAAAAGATACTCTTGCCACCCAGAAAATTGATTATCAGAGTTTCAGGAGCCTAATCACCGGAACCAATACATACTTTCTGCCGTCTTACACTCTCTGTCTGCTTCCACTCATTCATTCACAGCCTCTATCATGCGACACCTACCATATTCTCAGAGCGGGAGGATGACGAGCAGGAGCTGGATGCAGTCCCTGCCTTCCTGGAGAACGTGGTGTGTCCAGGAGAGAAGTGCAGATACAGAGCTGCAAATGCTGTGAGGAAAGCAGGGTTGGGCATTCCCAGGTAGTAATTTCAGGTACTCCAGATTCTCAGAGCACTTCCCTCATCTGTAACTGCTATAAATGCCTTGAAAGTGCGGGCAGGTATGTTGGATGATAACCCCTTCCCTTCCCTCTTGAAGTTACGGTCTATTAGGAGGGTGTTGGGGCTTCCTTGGTGGCTCAGTCGGTAAAGAATCTGCCTGCAATGCAGGAGGCCCCAGTTCGATTCCTGGGTCTGGAAGATCCCTTGGAGAAGGAAATAGAAACCCTCTCCAGTATTCTTGCTGGGAGAATTCCATGGATAGAGGAGCCTGGCGGACTAAAGCCCATGGTATAGCAAAGAGTCAGACACGACTTAGTGACTAAACCACCACCACCACAGGGGGATGTCCTCTGAGGGGCTGTGTGATGAGGACGGGTTTGGGGTAGGGAAGCAGCCCGTGGGCACAGGGGAGACTGGAGAAGGCCATGGGGAGAGGGATTCCACTGATGTTCTATCATACCAGGAAGGGCTCCTTTAGTGAAAGTCCTTGAAAATATTTACAAAACAGAGTAGCTTCAAATAATATGAAACACTGTTCCGTAAAAGGATACAGGTGAGCAGCCAGATGTCAAGATACATGGGGTGAGGTTCATGAGGGTCCCAAGTGGGGCCTCATGGACTTAGGGTGGTTCACCCTCCCGGCATGTGGATGTGCTCTCCTACCTGGAAGACCTCTGTCCCCTGTCCTTTGGGGATTTCTGTGGAGGATTCATCCCACGGACAAAATCTATTACTAACTTCATTTTCTTCCTTTTCAAGACAATCAGAGGCGGGGCCGAAAATGTCAAGCTTCTAATCATCGCTTTGTCACTTCAGTGGACATCTATCATCCAGGAATCCCCCAGAGTCACCTCATTAGAACAAAAGATACTCTTGCCACCCAGAAAATTGATTATCAGAGTTTCAGGAGCCTAATCACCGGAACCAATACATACTTTCTGCCGTCTTACACTCTCTGTCTGCTTCCACTCATTCATTCACAGCCTCTATCATGCGACACCTACCATATTCTCAGAGCGGGAGGATGACGAGCAGGAGCTGGATGCAGTCCCTGCCTTCCTGGAGAACGTGGTGTGTCCAGGAGAGAAGTGCAGATACAGAGCTGCAAATGCTGTGAGGAAAGCAGGGTTGGGCATTCCCAGGTAGTAATTTCAGGTACTCCAGATTCTCAGAGCACTTCCCTCATCTGTAACTGCTATAAATGCCTTGAAAGTGCGGGCAGGTATGTTGGATGATAACCCCTTCCCTTCCCTCTTGAAGTTACGGTCTATTAGGAGGGTGTTGGGGCTTCCTTGGTGGCTCAGTCGGTAAAGAATCTGCCTGCAATGCAGGAGGCCCCAGTTCGATTCCTGGGTCTGGAAGATCCCTTGGAGAAGGAAATAGAAACCCTCTCCAGTATTCTTGCTGGGAGAATTCCATGGATAGAGGAGCCTGGCGGACTAAAGCCCATGGTATAGCAAAGAGTCAGACACGACTTAGTGACTAAACCACCACCACCACAGGGGGATGTCCTCTGAGGGGGGCTGTGTGATGAGGACGGGTTTGGGGTAGGGAAGCAGCCCGTGGGCACAGGGGAGACTGGAGAAGGCCATGGGGGAGAGGGATTCCACTGATGTTCTATCATACCAGGAAGGGGCTCCTTTAGTGAAAGTCCTTGAAAATATTTACAAAACAGAGTAGCTTCAAATAATATGAAACACTGTTCCTGAACTCCTGGGTCATCCAGGGACTAATCGGTGCTTGCGTGCATGTGCACATTCAGTTGTGTCTGACTCTGCGCAACCCCATGGACTGTAGCCCACCAGGTTCCATTGTCCGTGAGATGCTCCAGGCAAGAGTACTGGAGTGGGTTGTCATTTCTTTCTCCAGGGGATCTTCCCTACCCAGGGATCAAACCCACATCTCCTGCATTAGCAGGTGGGTTCTTTACCACTGAACCACCAGAGAAGTCCGGTCACTTTCTGACTTATGTCCAATGGCTAGGAAGTCACCATGGGGTTTCCAGGAGCCTCAAGACCAACTCTATAAGAAAGACCTCTGATCGGGCCCAGGCATGATGCATACAGGCTGCCTTCGTGGGAGAGCCTGGCCCACTCCCTCATTCAAACAAACAACAAAACCCATAATCACAAATGAATCTACCAACAAATGTTACCCAAATACCCTCCATCTTTGCCTCTGCTGCTACCCTGACAAAGTCCCTGCCCTGAGGGTCCCCTGCCTTCAGCCCAGCATGAAACCATCTGTCGGAGGTACACATGGAATTCCGTAAGGAGGAAGGGATCCCCTCAATGGAGGTGGTCAACGGGGCACAGAACAGTGCCCCGAGGCTAGGTGGAGTTTGGAGAAGTGGTGGTGATAGTAATCATCACGATGATGGTGAGCAGCAGATCACAACTGGTCATTAGAAGCTGTGTCCCAGGAGCTGTGGTAAGGGCTTTGTGTGAACCATTCCCACAGTCCTCTCTGAGCTCTGTGGACAGGCGAGCACACTAAAGGTGAATCGGGTAAGCAGTCGGCCCACGGTGACTTTGGAATGGGTACTCTTCACTATGTGAGGCTACCCAGACTTGAAGGAAAAACCTCGACAGAGAGAGCTTCCCAAGTGGCTCGGTGGGTTAAGGATCTGCCTGCAATGCAGGAGACGCAGGAGATGTGGGTTCGATCCCTGGGTTGGGAAGAACTCCTGGAGGAGGGCATGGCAACTCACTCCAGTATTCTTACCTGCAGAATTCCCATGGCCAGAGGAGCCTGACAGGCTACAGACCATGGGGTCCCCAAAGAGTCAGATGCGACTGAACACACACAAACCTGCACAGAGAGAACAGGGTGAGGGAGGGCTGTGGCCACGAGTGGGTACCTCAGAGAGGGTTTGGAGATGGGCAGGAGCCAGTTCAGCCAGGGCAGAGGCAGGGTGAGGGGCACTGAGAAGCAGAAGGAGCCCTCCGGTGAGTGCTTCCGGGGTCAGGTCTGTGGGGAGGCGGGAGAGGGAGGGAAGTCCAGGAGGGCAGCCCTGCCGGCTGCAGTGCTTCAGGCAGATGTGACTGCCCCGTCAGCCCCTTTTCATTCACATAAAGCTGGGTTTGTTTCCATTTATCTACTTGGCTTTTCAGCCAAGATGCTGTTAGAAAAACATATTGCTCTAATTTAACCCACATGTGCTTCCCCAGGACAGCCTCTAAAAGGAAACCTCAGGTCCTGAGTCTCAGACCCAAAGCCTCTGCCCTGTGGATGTGGCAGGGACGGGTTCTGGCCTCAGGACTGTTCTGGACCCACCTTCCAGGGTCCCCCTGGGTGAGTCTGCACCTCACTGTGTCCTGGAGAAGTAGGAGAGGAGTGCCATAGGAAAGCAGGCTGGCCAGGAAGCCTGTGTGACCGATACCCAGTAGCACAGAGCAGGCAGAGGCTCCTGGCAGGAGGGGTTTGATTCCTCATCACCTCCTTCTATTCCCTTTCCCAGGATCAAGATCTCAAAAGTCAAACATGCGTGACACGAGGCAGTTTATCCAGTCACTCGGGGGAGATGCTGTTTGCAGGATAGATCAGGGCTAACCCAGGCCAGGGCTCTGCACTGTGCCACCAAGCCACGTGTGATATATGTGCAATCTAAAAGCATGATACAAATGAACTTATTTACAAAACAGAAATAGACTTTCAGACATAGAAATAGGTAACCATAAGTTACTGAAGAAGAAAGGGGAAATGGATAAATTAGGAGTCTGGGGCTAAAAAATACATATATATATATATGTATGTATGTATATTTGTATGTAGTAGATAACCAACAAGGAACTACTGTATAACCCAGGGAACTATACTCAATATCTTGTGATAACCTATAATGGAAAAGAACCTAAAAGAGAATACATAGGGCTTCCCTGGTGGTTCAGTGATTAAGAATCCACCTTGAGATGCAGGGGACATGGGTTTGATCCCTGGGCCAGGAAGATCCCATATGCCACAGGACGACTAAGCCTGTGCATCACAACTACTGAGTCCGTGCTCTGGAGCCCTTGATCCCTAGAACCTGTGCCCTGCAACAAGAGAAGCCGCCACAGTGAGAAGCCTGTGCACTGCAGTTAGAGAAATCCCACATATAGCACTAAATACCCAGTGTAGTCAAAATAAATTTAAAAAGAATACATACATATATATATATATATATATATATATATAATTGAATCACTTTGCTGTACACCTGAAACTAACACAACATTGTCAAGCAACTTTATTTCAATTTTTAAAAAGGGAGACCACATGAGGTCTGTCCCAACACCTGGTTGTGTGTTGTGGGGCATGGTTTTGGAATCTGGTCTTCCAGTACCACCTCACTGGCTGGAAGCCAGCAGGGAATAAAACCAGAGCACTCATTTCAAGACTCTCTTCAGGGTTTCCCTGGTAGCTCAGTAGTAAAGAATTCGCCTGCCAATGCAAGAGACACAGGTTCGATCCCTGATCCAGGAGGATCCCACATGCTGCGGAGCAACTAAGCCCATGAGCCACAACTATTGAGCCTATGCTTTAGAGCCTCGGAGCTGCAACTAGTGAGTCCATGTGCCACAACTAGTGCCTGTGTGCCCTAGAGCCCGCGTTACACAGCAAGAGAAATCCCCGCAAGAAGAAGACTGTTCACCTCAACTAGAGAGTAGCCCCTAGTCCCTGCAACTAGAAAGGAGCCTGCAGCAGTAGTGAAAACTCAGAATAACCAAAAATAAATAAATAAATAAAAGTAAAAGAAAAACTCTCTTCAATTCTGCCTCCCTCCCATCACAGAATTTATTTTGAATATAATTGTATTATTTGGAGGAACCTGTTGCCACACACTAGGAAACAGGACCTCTTGCACACAGATGTTTTCTCCTGACTGGGATTGGAGACCCAGCACATAAGGACAGAGTCTACGTGTCTGACATCGACTCACCATCCAGGCCCTTTGGGTGGTGGCTGCGTCAGGGTCTCAGTGAATGAATGAATCCACCCAGAAACGCGGCTCCTCTTTCCCAGAGCTGGCCATGTGCAGAGTTGCTCCCTTTACTCCAAAACTTGCCATAAACTTGGTCTGGCCTTGGTTTCCAAGCAAAGGTCCATTTCGATGCTTGTGTGAAAGAAAAGGAGGTAGCACAGGCATGCTCACACAAGCTCATTCCCAGGACCCCTCTCACCCTCGTGGCTTCTAAGAGTTGAGCCCACAGACCCTTTAGTTAGGAAAGGCCAGGAGCAGCCCTCAGAACCCATGTGGATTGCAACTTGGAGGATGCTGCTTGGAAAGATGGGATTTGAACCGATAATGATTTTTTTTTTTGAATTACACTGAAACGCATTCCATCAGAAGCAACAGAGGAAATGAAAACCATATCTGAGAACATTGGCATGGAACGGGTTTCCATTTACCATCCACACATTGGAGAATGTCAGGGCGCCCTCTACCAAACACAGTGCAAGGCTTCCTGGGGCTTCAGATGGAAAGTTTTGAACTCTCCCAGCCTACCAATTATGGCCCTCCACCTCAAGACAGGGGTCCAGCTGTGCAGCTGGGAGACAGCCATCAGGAACTTCCTTCAGGATGGAAGGGTCTGGGAGACCCTCCTGAGCATGGAGGGACTCCCTGGGTGCCCTTCCCAGTTGGGCAAGGTAAGGGACATCATTCTGAATTTCTTAAGAACTGGTGTTCAGGACTGGCTTGAGCCCTGTGACCCTGTAGGGATGGCTTAGCCTGATTCCTGGCCAATCCTTCGATGATCTGCACACAAACAGGCTAGAGGACTACCACAGCAGGAGACTCTTAGCAAGAACCCTGGGCCCAGAGCAGGCAGAGAACATAGACAGCTAGATGAGTGCACATTCAGCCCTGCCTAACTGATGGATCCAAAGTGAAGGTCCAGGAGGTACAACTTGGAGCTCACTGCCTGGAATGTGAAGGCAAGGAGTCCCCCAGGTGCAACAGCAGGTCCAGTACCAGAAACCAGCCACTCCATACGGGTTCCAGGGAGAAAACCCAGCCTCCACCCCAAATCCAGGGCAGCCGGATATAAATGACATTTTACTTCCTTATTGGTGGCTTAGACAGTAAAGAATTTGCCCGCTGTTTGGGAGACCCGGGTTTGACGCCTGGGTTGGGAAGATCCCCTGAACAGGGGAATTGGCAACCCACTCTAGCAGTCTTGCCTTGGAGAATCCTATGGACCGAGGAGCCTGGTGGGCTACAGTTCGTAGAGTTGCAAAGAGCTGGACATGACTGAGCCACTAACACTTTCACACACTTTACTTCCTTATTGGGGCTGGGCTGAATTTTGGTTTATCAGATTGATCTTTCCCAGTTCCAGTGACCAACCTTAATGGGACGGAAACCACCTTTCACCATTAACAAAGTTGATCACAGCGCCACCGACATGGACCGACTCCCGGCTCACTGGCAGCAAGGCCTCCCAGGTTGCTCTGATGGAAACTTTTTTATGGTTTGACAAGAATTTGATGTGATTCTTTTTTTTCCGTGAAGGGCTGGGCCTCTTGACACAATGCTATAGAGCAACCCTGTAATTTTGGGCCTCAATCAAAACATATTCCAACAACCTATTCTGGTCCAGAAATGAACGTTTATTTTAAAACAATTTGCTACGGCTGGATTTTTTTTTTTTTTGGAGGCGAGTGAGAGAAGAGAATTTCTTGGGGCTAGATTTCTCCTTGCCCCTAAGCGGTTCTCTCCATTCTAAAGACTGTGTCATACACTCTAGTCATAATTAACCACAGAACTGTTGGGGAGAAAGGGACAATGAGAGGTCATTTGACAAAGACTTAACAGATGTCATTTCTGAGGCTGCCGGCCCGCTGCTGCCGGGTCATTTAGTGGATGGAAGCTGATTTTGCTGCTGTCGTAAACAGAGAGTGGTAATAATTATATGCAGACTGCATTAGGCATAACAGATTGGATGTATAACATTCTGCTAAAACCCAGCTCGTATCCTGTTTCTCTCTCCACATACAATGGAAACGACCCCTGGCTCCTAGTTTTGAAAGTCTTCTCCCAGGATTCTTCGACTTTCCGGTAGAGAAACAGGTCATGTTCTTTTGGGGCTCATTCTGCCGAGGCCAGGGGATAGCAGAGATCTCTGCCGCTAAGATCAAGTACGGGCACACTTCAGTGAGCCTGCATCACCACCCCACCGAGCCGCCTTTTTCCATTTGAAAAATGAAAGAATTAAATTCAAAACAAACAACTTCAATTTAACACCAAACTACAGGATAACCAATCTTAAAAATGTCACAGCGTAATGGATCTTAATACCCACAGAAAACACAAAAACAGCACCATTGTTCCCAGCAAGGCAGAGCAACCTCGCAGAATTTCAGTGAAGGAGAAAGAAGGGGAAAAACACCTTATTACTTCCAACCCCTGCGAGCCATTTTGGTCTCCAAAGGTTTTAGGCTGCCCGAGGCCGTGTGTCTGCAGTGTTTCGGGAAATGACTTGCCTTTGCACGAACGCTGCTCGGTTCTGCAGCGAGGCTGCCTGCCCCGGAGCAGCGCCGCTCCATTTCTGGTTAACTCTTCCTTCCCGGGCCCGCCGCTCACAAGAGCAGTGTGGAGAAGGCTGGCGGCGGCGGCCAGGGCCCAGGGACGCCCAGGCCACGGCCACCTGGCATCCTGTGGGGCAGCTGCGGACTCGCCCAACCTGGAGCAGCTTCTCAAAGGTGGCGACTTCAGCAGAAAGGCCAGCTATTCCCTTTGCTCTTTGGAGAGTCGATCCTCAAACTGAGCTATAAAGCAGCTGTTGTGAAACACACAACAGGACCGAAGCCAGGGTACAGAAGTGGGACGTGGTGGGCCAAGACGTGGGGCCAATCCAGCCCCTGGGGACGCCCCTGGAAGGGACAGTCTCTGCCACGGGCCAGGCAGGACTGTCTTCTGGTGAGGTGACAGCAGCGCCCAGCCTACTCCCAGGACTTGGGCTTGAGAACACTGGCCTCCCCCACGACACTGGCCAAGGCAAGCAGAGAGAGAGAAAACGCATTGGCTGCCTGTCTGAGTGGGGAGACAGGCAGCAAAGCGCTTAGCACTTAAGAGGTTAATACAATTCCTAAGTGTTCGGCAATCACTGCAATTTAGTGCCATTTCGATTATTACACAATAAACAGACCATGTTGTCTGGAAGCAAATTTTTATGAGTATAGCTGAAGGGGCTGCAACTTATTTAGCTGCTGAAACTCGAAGAGAAAGAGCATTTCCGAATGCTAACACCACGGATCAGAAACCCAGGTAGCAATGAAGGGTTATGCGTAGGTCACGGCTCTGGCAACTCAACACCCTGACCTTTTAAAATGAGCGTGTCGTTAAAGGCAACCAAGTTCAGCCAAGTGTTCTTTAAACAGAACCATGTTAATAACAATATTGCTGAGTTTCAGAGTGAAAGATCTGGGAATTTTCAGAAACATGTTATGTTCAGGAGAAAACATCATGTTAACATGGGTTGGGAATATGTAAACCATTTTGCCTGTCTCGAATATACTTTACACACACACACACATGCACACACACACAGGTATGCATGCACATCAAAAACAACCAATTCATAGATATAGGCCATGGCTGTATTTTTAACAGGTGAAAATTAAAAGTGTTAGTTGCTCAATTGTGTCCGACTCTTTGCAGCCCCATGGACTGTAACCTGCCGGGCTCCTCTGTCCATGGAATTCTCCAGGAAAGAATAATGGAGTGGGTAGTAATTCCCTTCTCCAGGGGATCTTCCAGAACTTGGCACTGAACCTGGGTTTCCTGCATTGCAGGTGGATTCTTTACTGTTTGAGTCACCAAGGAAGTATTTGACAGGTACTCAAGTGCAATGATCACAAAGGAGATCAAATCCCTAATAAAATAAGAGATGCAAACATTTAATCTGGCAAAGGGGGTTGTGGGGAGATGCTGTGACCCTCAAAGCCTGTGCAAAATGTCACTGCACCCAGACCTTCAAGAGGCACTTGTACTGCCTACCCTCACCCCATGACCCCGACCCCCACCCCCTAAGGCACACAGAGGTTCAAATCTGGGGAGGACGAGCCCCTCCCCCCCTCTCCACCAGCAGAGGAAGGAAATCACCCCAGATACACTTCAGGACTCAAAGTTCAAATGGCGCATGTGCATAGTGTCTTTGCACATTTCAGGGCTTGCCAAGGCCTCTCACCTTCACAAGGTGTCTGAAGCAACCAAGCAAAGAGGTTGTTCTTCTTACGCCCAGTTTACAGATGAGATCACTGAGGCTCCACCTAAGGAGCAGCAGCTTTGTTAGCTGACCCCAACAGCGGCTCTATCCCAGGCACTCCTTCCAGAATCCCAGGTCTAGGCTCCTTCTTTGGGGTACCTGGACAAGCCTGTAGTAAACCAGTGACCCAGAGGGCCTGGGCCTGTCGCCACAAGGTCCTGAGAACCTAAGAAGCTTAATGGGGACAGTACAAAGCTGCAGAGGTCTACCCTGATCCCAGGAGTGAAGAAGATGCCTGCTTCTGAGTGAAGTAATCTGGGAATTTTCAGAAACATGTTATGTTCAGGAGAAAACATCATGTTAACATGGGTTGGGAATATGTAAACCATTTTGCCTGTCTCGAATATACTTTACACACACACACACATGCACACACACACAGGTATGCATGCACATCAAAAACAACCAATTCATAGATATAGGCCATGGCTGTATTTTTAACAGGTGAAAATTAAAAGTGTTAGTTGCTCAATTGTGTCCGACTCTTTGCAGCCCCATGGACTGTAACCTGCCGGGCTCCTCTGTCCATGGAATTCTCCAGGAAAGAATAATGGAGTGGGTAGTAATTCCCTTCTCCAGGGGATCTTCCAGAACTTGGCACTGAACCTGGGTTTCCTGCATTGCAGGTGGATTCTTTACTGTTTGAGTCACCAAGGAAGTATTTGACAGGTACTCAAGTGCAATGATCACAAAGGAGATCAAATCCCTAATAAAATAAGAGATGCAAACATTTAATCTGGCAAAGGGGGTTGTGGGGAGATGCTGTGACCCTCAAAGCCTGTGCAAAATGTCACTGCACCCAGACCTTCAAGAGGCACTTGTACTGCCTACCCTCACCCCATGACCCCGACCCCCACCCCCTAAGGCACACAGAGGTTCAAATCTGGGGAGGACGAGCCCCTCCCCCCCTCTCCACCAGCAGAGGAAGGAAATCACCCCAGATACACTTCAGGACTCAAAGTTCAAATGGCGCATGTGCATAGTGTCTTTGCACATTTCAGGGCTTGCCAAGGCCTCTCACCTTCACAAGGTGTCTGAAGCAACCAAGCAAAGAGGTTGTTCTTCTTACGCCCAGTTTACAGATGAGATCACTGAGGCTCCACCTAAGGAGCAGCAGCTTTGTTAGCTGACCCCAACAGCGGCTCTATCCCAGGCACTCCTTCCAGAATCCCAGGTCTAGGCTCCTTCTTTGGGGTACCTGGACAAGCCTGTAGTAAACCAGTGACCCAGAGGGCCTGGGCCCCTGTCGCCCCACAAGGTCCTGAGAACCTAAGAAGCTTAATGGGGACAGTACAAAGCTGCAGAGGTCTACCCTGATCCCAGGGAGTGAAGAAGATGCCTGCTTCTGAGAGAGATGGGATGGGGATTATGGGAATGTTGCCTCTGTCATGTGGCCGGCAGGGACCCTGGCGTCCAGGAGGCTGGGCTGGATCCTCAGGCTTCCTTGGCCCAGCTACTACAGTAGTGGTGCCCCAGGGAGGTTCTAGCTCCTGAGACAAGGAAAGTGTTTCCATTCCACCTCCAGCAGACCTGCTTCCAGACTGCTGAAATCTCACCTTTAGGATATCAGAGGGGCTCAAATACGGAGGTGCACATGTGTGTGGGCCAAGTCGCTTCAGTCATGTCTGACTCTTTGCAACCCCATGGACAGAGGAGACTGGTGGGCTACAATCCAGGCCAGAACACTGGAGTGGGTTGCCCTGCCCTCCTCCAGGGGATTTTTCTGACCCAGGGATCAAATCCACATCTCTTAAGGTCTCCTACATTCAGAGGCGCGGTCTTCACCACCAGGAAAAGCCTGCTGGAGTGCACAAGAATCCTCAAAGGCTGGCGTGCACCTATTGAAAACACGCATTTCTGATGAAGTCGGTCTTGAGAGGGGCCCAGGGGCCCAGTAAACAGGCTACTCAAGTTAAGTTGCAACAACAGGTGGCCAGAGGTGCACCACTTGGGGAACCCTCATCTGGGGTAACATTTCTTCATGTGTGTAGCATCCTGCCTGGGGATAAAAGAAATGTTCACACACGGAGGTGTGGGGCAGTCATTCTGGCTTAGACATGAACTCACTTGCACTATATGCTAACTCAAACAGCCTGGTTGTGGCCTTTCACACATGCATTGTGCATTTGCTTTCTGTACTAAGGAAAGGATGGACTGACCAGAAGTAAAGAATGTCCAGATTGAAAATGAAGATGAAATGCCTTCCTTCCGGGGACACCAGTGCTGGTCCTCCTTCCATGGTAAGCGTCCCTCCCCAGGGGCCGAGGCCATACTGACTGGCTGTGTATATGATGTACGCTTTGTTCTGGGTTTTTTTTGGAAACCTTGAAACAGTGTATCCCTGATTTGTTTAATGTTCTTTGTTCTGACAAGATATAACACTGTGCTGAAAGTCCGTGTTTCTCTGGAGCAGTCCCTCAGAGTTATCTGAGAGGCCGGCTTTTAGACTAGAGTCAGTTTGGCTCCAATAAAACCCGTTTCTATTCCTATCATAGATTGCTTATTGATTATTTTTGTCGACACCAGGTATTTTAAAACACACTGCTGCTCCTGAGAGGGGCAGCTTCTTCAGTTCCTGACATGAGTTTATGCGATACGCTCAACTGTCCTGCAGTCCGTCCGTCCATCCATCTTTCTGTGCAATGGATCCTTCCGGGACACCTGTTCTGCGTCAAACCATGTTCTAGATGCTGGAGTGATAAAAAGAGGAGGTCTCAGTAGGCAGACGAGGGAGCAGACCTGAAGGGGCTAGGGACTCAATGAGGGGACACCACTGTAGGAGATTCAGAGACGGGTGAGCCCACCACGACTGCACACACTGCTGGCCCTGGACGCGAAGTCTCATGGCAGGCCCTGCATTGCTTGGACTGGGATAAGAGATGGCTCATGGCACTGATCATCGAGGCTTGGACAATAGGGGAATAATCAGCTCCTTAAGAGGTCTCTTCTTGCTGTCTCAGAGAGGAAAATGCAATGCACCATCACTGCATGGTGAGAGAGAGAGAGGAGGAGGAAGGAAAACAGGTAGAGGAGGGGAAGGACCATGGCAGCCACAAAAAGACTGTGCAGAAAAGCCTGCATCTGAAGTCCCTTTAGAGACCCAGGCAGAGCCTATTCGGAGCCCAGAAGCCACCAGATTTAGAGCCTCTCCTCTCCACACTCCCGCTCTATTTTGAATTCTCTTTGAAACATTGTTTGTGGTTGGCCATTGGGAACAACCTTAATAATTATAAAGCCATCACCCATGTGGTCCAGTCGCAGGGCAGTGTCTCAGACAAAGAAACACCATCGACCAACCTGAACATAATTTCAAAATAAGCCAAGTTCAACCCTGACATTTCTCTAACAGTCTGAAAGGGAGACACAGGCTCCAGCGCTGTGGAGGAACCTGACTCTTCTCTCCCGCTTTCTCCCTGGAGCGCTGGGGTGGCCTCATCTTTTCAAGCCTCCTCCAGACTCTCGCCCTCTGAAAGTCTGCTCCGTGTTTCTCTGGAGCAGTCCTCAGAGTTATCTGAGAGGCCGGCTTTTAGACTAGAGTCAGTTTGGCTCCAATAAAACCCGTTTCTATTCCTATCATAGATTGCTTATTGATTATTTTGTAGACACCAGGTATTTTAAAACACACTGCTGCTCCTGAGAGGGGCAGCTTCTTCAGTTCCTGACATGAGTTTATGCGATACGCTCAACTGTCCTGCAGTCCGTCCGTCCATCCATCTTTCTGTGCAATGGATCCTTCCGGGACACCTGTTCTGCGTCAAACCATGTTCTAGATGCTGGAGTGATAAAAAGAGGAGGTCTCAGTAGGCAGACGAGGGAGCAGACCTGAAGGGGCTAGGGACTCAATGAGGGGACACCACTGTAGGAGATTCAGAGACGGGTGAGCCCACCACGACTGCACACACTGCTGGCCCTGGACGCGAAGTCTCATGGCAGGCCCTGCATTGCTTGGACTGGGATAAGAGATGGCTCATGGCACTGATCATCGAGGCTTGGACAATAGGGGAATAATCAGCTCCTTAAGAGGTCTCTTCTTGCTGTCTCAGAGAGGAAAATGCAATGCACCATCACTGCATGGTGAGAGAGAGAGGAGGAGGAAGGAAAACAGGTAGAGGAGGGGAAGGACCATGGCAGCCACAAAAAGACTGTGCAGAAAAGCCTGCATCTGAAGTCCCTTTAGAGACCCAGGCAGAGCCTATTCGGAGCCCAGAAGCCACCAGATTTAGAGCCTCTCCTCTCCACACTCCCGCTCTATTTTGAATTCTCTTTGAAACATTGTTTGTGGTTGGCCATTGGGAACAACCTTAATAATTATAAAGCCATCACCCATGTGGTCCAGTCGCAGGGCAGTGTCTCAGACAAAGAAACACCATCGACCAACCTGAACATAATTTCAAAATAAGCCAAGTTCAACCCTGACATTTCTCTAACAGTCTGAAAGGGAGACACAGGCTCCAGCGCTGTGGAGGAACCTGACTCTTCTCTCCCGCTTTCTCCCTGGAGCGCTGGGGTGGCCTCATCTTTTCAAGCCTCCTCCAGACTCTCCCTCAGGCCCTCTTGAGCCTGACCTTCTCTCCCTCCCTCTCTCTTTCTGATCCTGCTGTCCAAACTCCAGAGGGACTGGCCTGGCTGGCCAGAGAGGGAAGTTGCTAGATGATGGTGGGCCCCCTTGCACCCATCTGAAAAATGAAGACAAAACCATGGCCTCTTGAGTTTATGGTAAGAACTCAACCATATAAAGAAAGCCTTTCATAAAGGAATTGGTGTATGGTGGACAACTGACGAATCACTTTCCCCACATGAAAACTTAAATGTCGGGAGATCATAATAAATTTTATTTCAGAAGAATTTATTTCATGTAAAACGATGCTATATGTTATACATGATAAATTTGGAGAGAATGTACTCATAGTTTATGGCAAGGAGACTTCACAAAGTGACTCTTATGCAATGCTTTCTCCCCAGTAATTCCCATACAGATAGTCTAATGAAAACGGGCTCCCTGAATCCTGCATTTTTATCATGTGTGTCTGTGCTAGCATTTATGTTATAGTCTGAATTAACAAACATCAAACGCGGAAAAAAATTACATATGCATAAAAATGGGAAAGGAATTTGCATCTTTTGTAAGTCTCCGTGGGAACATAGTCAAACCTCTAGCCTTACCAGATACTCCCAGCTGAAACCACATGGTAATTTTGTGAGAGGGGAACCTTAACGACTACAAAGCAATGAGAAGGCTACTTGGGCATGTGCTTAAAAAAAACAATCCTTAAATCAGTCTGTCGTTATCATTGGATGCCGACTAATGAAGATCATTCTCCATAAAGAACCTTCTGGCTCGCTCATCTACTTTCTGTTTGTTAAAACAGCACTCAAGTCATTTTATATAACGCAAAGTTAATGCCAACCCAAAACAAAATTAAAAAAAAAAGAAAAGAATGTCAAAAGAACAAACTTTTAAACTCTGCACTTTTTATTATTAGATGCTCTTCCTAACTTGTTAAAATTGATCAAATAGAAAACTGTGAAAAGAGAAAAAATTAAGCCAACTAGAAAAGTGTGACTTGGATTTAATATTTTATAATTGCCAAGGGACATACTGAGATCAATGAATTTTTGCCTGAGATGAACGTCAGAAAGAGATGTACTTCAGTCTTTTAGGGAACATTGGTCTATTTAATTCCTGTGTCTGATGCATGTGAAATAGGCCTGCCTTGGCCTTCTTTCTTTGCCAGGGGCACCGCCGGCAGCCAACATTACCACTTTTAATAGGCCGCTGTCTGCGGAGTGGCAAGGGATCCGATAACCCATCGACTCTAATGGATCTGGCTGTTTATTCACTTACACCTTTTTTTCCAGCTAATTTTAGTTTTGCATGCTGAGTTGTTTCACTTTGAATTAAACGAAAAGAAACAAAGGAAAAAAGCCCGTGCAGCTAATAAACCACGATTATGTTCATCATGGCCCCTTCCCGACAGACCTCTCCACGTACCAGGTACCCGACTGGAGAACAAATTCGCTGTGGTATTTCTCTACTTGTTGACGAAATTAATATTTTATCCATGCTCAAATTTAGAGGAAAAATGAGATTATTCAAATCACTTGACGTCAGACACGCTGTTGTTTTTAGTAGATTTCTAAATGCCCAGCCTCAGGCCCCAGACGTCCTCAGATTTCAGACACCCGGCCAGTGACTTTTCCTGCCTGGGGACTCACCCCTGAGCTCTCTGCAGGGTCATACAAACAGGACAAATGCCCAAATGCTTTGCTTTGTCTAATGAAAAACCAGAGGAGACTAGGTCTAAGTGCCCTTCAACAGAAACAACAGGAGTCATTTGTTTAAAAACATCCTCCCTCCTCAACTCCTTCCTTAGGCCTAGAGAGCTTAAAGTTTTCAGAAACCTTTTAGACCAACACATGCCAAGGGAGAGAAAAGGGACAAGGATTTCCAATATGGGACAGAAGGAGAAAAGGGCCAGTTCCTCCTGAATTTTCTGAACAAGAACCATTTTCCACTGTGGGATTTTGTCCCAGAGACCCTACCTACAGAGAGGGTGGGCAGGGCCACCCTGCCCCACGGGGGCTCCCTCTGATTTGTGGTCCCAGCAGGTTCCAGGGGCTACCGCCCCCAACCAATAAAGTCAGCCTGGGTTGGAGGGTGTTGGCCTGAACTCCAGGGGAGGCATCCTCTGCTTGTGGGGAGGGATAACACCCTCCAAAGACCGGAAGACTCACAGCTAACAGCTCACACCCCAAGGCCACCAGGCCAAGGAGGGCACCAGCCTGTGTAGCGGAGTTGTCTCCTGGCCCCAAATAAATAAGATTGTGGCCCAATCAGAAGCTAAGATCACTTATAAAACAATCTGGAAACTTTTAGAGATTCTAGATAACCCATCGACTCTAATGGATCTGGCTGTTTATTCACTTACACCTTTTTTTCCAGCTAATTTTAGTTTTGCATGCTGAGTTGTTTCACTTTGAATTAAACGAAAAGAAACAAAGGAAAAAAGCCCGTGCAGCTAATAAACCACGATTATGTTCATCATGGCCCCTTCCCGACAGACCTCTCCACGTACCAGGTACCCGACTGGAGAACAAATTCGCTGTGGTATTTCTCTACTTGTTGACGAAATTAATATTTTATCCATGCTCAAATTTAGAGGAAAAATGAGATTATTCAAATCACTTGACGTCAGACACGCTGTTGTTTTTAGTAGATTTCTAAATGCCCAGCCTCAGGCCCCAGACGTCCTCAGATTTCAGACACCCGGCCAGTGACTTTTCCTGCCTGGGGACTCACCCCTGAGCTCTCTGCAGGGTCATACAAACAGGACAAATGCCCAAATGCTTTGCTTTGTCTAATGAAAAACCAGAGGAGACTAGGTCTAAGTGCCCTTCAACAGAAACAACAGGAGTCATTTGTTTAAAAACATCCTCCCTCCTCAACTCCTTCCTTAGGCCTAGAGAGCTTAAAGTTTTCAGAAACCTTTTAGACCAACACATGCCAAGGGAGAGAAAAGGGACAAGGATTTCCAATATGGGACAGAAGGAGAAAAGGGCCAGTTCCTCCTGAATTTTCTGAACAAGAACCATTTTCCACTGTGGGATTTTGTCCCAGAGACCCTACCTACAGAGAGGGTGGGCAGGGCCACCCTGCCCCACGGGGGCTCCCTCTGATTTGTGGTCCCAGCAGGTTCCAGGGGCTACCGCCCCCAACCAATAAAGTCAGCCTGGGTTGGAGGGTGTTGGCCTGAACTCCAGGGGAGGCATCCTCTGCTTGTGGGGAGGGATAACACCCTCCAAAGACCGGAAGACTCACAGCTAACAGCTCACACCCCAAGGCCACCAGGCCAAGGAGGGCACCAGCCTGTGTAGCGGAGTTGTCTCCTGGCCCCAAATAAATAAGATTGTGGCCCAATCAGAAGCTAAGATCACTTATAAAACAATCTGGAAACTTTTAGAGATTCTAGACTCACTGGGAGGAACAGAACTTGATGTGTCACAGCATTGGAAAAAATTGGGCCCTGTATCCGAATGTCAGGAGTTCTCTGAATGAAATCCTTTTGAGAGGCAACAACAGCCCTATACCTATGTTTTCCCTCGCACAATTAAAACAGAGTAATTTTTTTAGCCCGTTTCGCTCAGCTACAATCTGTCATTCTAAGGAGAAAGGCCCTCAGTGTCCCAACTGTATCCAGTTGAACACAATGCCTCCTCTCCTCCCCACCAAGGCTCGGCTCTGCCAGAAGTCAGGCAGCTCACAGACTCCTCAGCCCTGCCTTTCCCAGACAGACATTCCTGAGCTGCGCTTTCGACCCTCCAAGCTCCCCATCACCCTAGTCGTCTTTCCTTCATTCAGCAGCATTTCTTCATTATATCTGCATTGACTTCTTCCCTATGTAAAGTACTAGACTGTCTGCTCGGTCGTTGGCCTGGAACTGAGTAAGATGTATTTCCATTCTCTCAAGACATGAAGAAATGCGGTGTGTAGAGTCCCCGGCTTAGCTCCCTGCAGTGCCATTCAATTCTGCTGTTCAACCCAGAGTCTAACAGGCTCTCTCTCTTATCAACACACAGGTTACCATGCAAAAACGGATGGGTCCACAGTCCCTGCCTGCGGCGTCACTGGGAGCACGTCCTCAACACGCAAGAAACTCTGCAGTCACCGAATAATTATATTTCCCCCTCGATCTGTGTGTGTGTGTGTGTGTGTGCATGAGCGTGTGTGTGGACCTGGCCTCTCACTCTCAGACCCAGTGTGCAAAGCAGACAGGGGAACAACAGACTCAAGTTGGAAGTGATTTACTTCATTAGCTGGGATTACAAGTTTAACTTACAAACC
The DNA here is from genome assembly GCA_022376925.1 of Tragulus kanchil. Taxonomy (NCBI): domain Eukaryota; kingdom Metazoa; phylum Chordata; class Mammalia; order Artiodactyla; family Tragulidae; genus Tragulus; species Tragulus kanchil. Next base: position 115,194,261 of record JAIOJX010000031.1, read on the forward strand.
AGAGGTCAAAATTTCTCATTAACAAGGGGGCCGTGAATTGCTGCAGGCTTTGGTTCAAGAGGAGACCACTCTTATTACTAACTACACATTTCAATCTGTCTTTGATGTTCTCCTTCTTCCCTCCTCCCTTTTATTTTTTGGCAGAGGCGCTGATTTTAATTGTGGCACTACAACAAGGTTCCCTCCATCCCGGGGAGCAGCCTCCTGTCTGCCGCCGCCGAACAAGCCAGCCTGCGAGATTGGGTGCAGCCCATCGCTTAGGGCACATTTTAATGGCTCCCCTTCCCTACAAGGCTTGGATTGTTTTCCACGTGATTCTGGTTAATTTCGCTGCGGGAAAGGGCATCGGTTTTCCTTGTGAGCTTCTGATCCGTCTGCCTCAGAGAGGTGAAATATATTAAAACAGAGAAGGAGGCCATCGTTCTAACTTTCCGAGTGCACATTTTCCAGCACTCAGAATACAGAAAGAAGTTTGACAGAGAGCAGGACGCTAGGGGAAAAAAAAAGTGCTCTTTTGATGAATCAGCTTTGGTTGTTTACAAAATACGCAGACCATCTCCATGTGCTTCTGCTCTTCAAAACCCCTGCTAAGGGTTAAAAGAAGCAACTCAAATGAGATACAACCTTTGCAGAGGACACTAGGTATCTCAAAATTCAACCGCACAGAAAGCCTTCTCCAAATAGGAACCACGGGAAAAATAGAGCAGAGCTTGTGGTGGGCAGTAAAAATAACAGGATGCTTAGCACACACTTTCTGTTTCCAAAGACCGAGCCCTTCATGCAGGCCGCAGTGGCACCATGACCGTGTTAGCTGGAACAGGGCCCCGGACGGAGTCGCTGATGGAAATGATTACAATATCTAATTATTTAGAAGCATAGCAGTTATTGAAAATAACTAAATTGTTATTCCGGTCGAGTCTGGTAAGAAGGTCACATTCAAACCACATAAGCTCTGAATGCTCCTCCGTTGCTGTTAACGGGCTAGGGGACGGTGCGTGTGTGGGGGGTACGTTGCCATTCAAGTCTGTTCTCCCTGAGAAATGTTTTCATAGTCGTTGCCATAGAAGCGCCCATAGGTACCTCAGATACGGTGGAGGGGTGCCCAGGGCGCAGCAGAGAGGCAACCACGCTGCCCTGGATTCAGAGGGCATGGTCAGCCGCCAGAACTGGGCTTGCCTACTTGGCTGCACCTGAATCCCGGGTAAGGTGGTTTACTGTGGAAGCCACACGACGTGGGGAAGAAAAGCCACTGCGGGAAAGGAGCAAGATACGCAGGGTGCAGCGGGGGTTCTGAGGAGGACAGGTTCCCATTCTGTGCTCTTCCTTCTTGGAAGATGACTGCATTCTTTGCTAATGTTCAGTTCGAGTCCCTTTATATCTCCAGGTCCCTTTAACAGAAATGCCGGTTAAAACTCTAGGAACCCGTTTGACCTGGAGGTGAGAGCCGTTCTCAGCCAGCAACAGTCAGCAGCTCAGATCTGGGGAGCAGTGGCGGCCCCAGGTCGTAGGGGCCCGAGGCAGCCTGGCCATCTGGGCTAGCGGCCACTTCCTGCCACCCAGCGGCACCTCCGGCCAGGCGGTCACCTTGACCCGGCTTACGGCCGAGGCATCTCACCCTCTCTGGCCAGGGGGGCCCCTCGGCAGCCTTTCAGTTCCATCAGGGGGCTAGCTTAACAACGAGACATCTTGGAAAGGTCATCATTGCTCGTCTAATTTCAAACAGGCACCACAATGAAGGGCTGTCTTTGTGTGGGATTAATTTTAAAACCTCAGGATTTGATGTCAGTGGGAAAGAAACCAGCGTGGGACTCATACTGCTGCCTTCCCCTGCTTCTGGCCATCGCCGCCGGCGCGTTTCTTAGGAGATGAAAACTCTGACAAGCCCTTCAGTCAAGCTGAAAGCAGGCAGCGGTCCAACAACACCCATAGGCCTCCAGGGCATCCTGTGACCCTCCGAGAAGTCACATTCACTTTGCTCTTGAGAAAGGAAAAATCATGCTGGAGGCATTTTATTTTAAACCATGTGAAATAAGGAAATGTGAAGATGCGAAAATGAAGTGGAAAAAAAAAAGTTAGAATTCATTTCCGTCCTTTGCAATGGCTTAGAAGCCAAACTGGTTCATTTTGAGAGTGTAAAAATCTGATCCATTCACCAGTAGGCAGAGACTACAAAATGCTTAAGGTAAAATATGTAAATATGTAAAATTATCTGTTGAAAACCATCTCCTTTTGTGCTTGAAAGAATTTTTAAAAGAGGGCATGGTCAGCCGCCAGAACTGGGCTTGCCTACTTGGCTGCACCTGAATCCCGGGTAAGGTGGTTTACTGTGGAAGCCACACGTGGGAAGAAAAGCCACTGGAAAGGAGCAAGATACGCAGGGTGCAGCGGGGGTTCTGAGGAGGACAGGTTCCCATTCTGTGCTCTTCCTTCTTGGAAGATGACTGCATTCTTTGCTAATGTTCAGTTCGAGTCCCTTTATATCTCCAGGTCCCTTTAACAGAAATGCCGGTTAAAACTCTAGGAACCCGTTTGACCTGGAGGTGAGAGCCGTTCTCAGCCAGCAACAGTCAGCAGCTCAGATCTGGGGAGCAGTGGCGGCCCCAGGTCGTAGGGGCCCGAGGCAGCCTGGCCATCTGGGCTAGCGGCCACTTCCTGCCACCCAGCGGCACCTCCGGCCAGGCGGTCACCTTGACCCGGCTTACGGCCGAGGCATCTCACCCTCTCTGGCCAGGGGGGCCCCTCGGCAGCCTTTCAGTTCCATCAGGGGGCTAGCTTAACAACGAGACATCTTGGAAAGGTCATCATTGCTCGTCTAATTTCAAACAGGCACCACAATGAAGGGCTGTCTTTGTGTGGGATTAATTTTAAAACCTCAGGATTTGATGTCAGTGGGAAAGAAACCAGCGTGGGACTCATACTGCTGCCTTCCCCTGCTTCTGGCCATCGCCGCCGGCGCGTTTCTTAGGAGATGAAAACTCTGACAAGCCCTTCAGTCAAGCTGAAAGCAGGCAGCGGTCCAACAACACCCATAGGCCTCCAGGGCATCCTGTGACCCTCCGAGAAGTCACATTCACTTTGCTCTTGAGAAAGGAAAAATCATGCTGGAGGCATTTTATTTTAAACCATGTGAAATAAGGAAATGTGAAGATGCGAAAATGAAGTGGAAAAAAAAAAGTTAGAATTCATTTCCGTCCTTTGCAATGGCTTAGAAGCCAAACTGGTTCATTTTGAGAGTGTAAAAATCTGATCCATTCACCAGTAGGCAGAGACTACAAAATGCTTAAGGTAAAATATGTAAATATGTAAAATTATCTGTTGAAAACCATCTCCTTTTGTGCTTGAAAGAATTTTTAAAAGCATCTTTATTTCTATTCTGCATTAATATACTGTTGAACAGAAAAGTTACTTTCTGGCAAAGACAACAAAACCAAGGTGCTGAAAATAAAGTGATTTTAAAATGAAGCCCACAGATAAAGGGAAGGACAAAACGGATTCTACTTTCTCATTCGCTTGGATGGCATTTGTAGTAGTAATTTAAAGAATATCATTAATATAAAAATTATAGAACCCATTTTCTTTTTCAAAAACAGTGTTTGCCTGAAAACTTAAAACCCAACTGCCTGCCTCCACTGCCATTTCTTTTGGAAGTGGGGTCTTTCTCTCCCTGGATTTCCTCCAGCTCCCCTGACCTGGTCTCCCGACCTCCTCCATGACACAACCGCAGCCCCCTCAGCAGCGAGTGAAGAACACACACCACACGTAACTGCCACAAACAGCTTGTTGTTGTTGTTAAGTCCCTCAGTCGTATCCAACTCTTTTGGAACCCCATGGACTGTAGCCCGCCAGGCTCCTCTGTCCATGGAACTCTCCACCAAGAATACTGCAGTAGGCAGCCATTCCCTTCTTCAGGGGATCTTCTCAACCCAGGGATAGAAACCAGGTCCCCTGCATTACAGGAGGATCTGTTATCATCTGAGCCACCAGGGAAGCCAAGACCCAGCACAGTCAAAAAACAAACAAACAAAAAAAGCCAGTGTGTGCTATGCTTTTTAAAAAAAAAAATCGCACATTGTTCCTCCCCATGCTGATAGAAGGCAAATCACAGAGTCCATTCCCCAGCCCCCTTCCCCTAGAGCGGAGCAGACCTAACCATGCCCAACAGAGCCCAGCAAAAAGGATGTTAGGAGACTGAGAGCAGCTGATGAGGCCAGTAGGGTAAGACTGGAAGCCAGGGTGTAAACTGGTGACATTTTGTTCATCATAGGTTTTTAAAATTTATTTATTTATTTATTTTTGGCTCTTCTGGGTTTTCACTGCTGCCACAGGCTCTTCTCTAGTTGCAGGGAGTCGGGGCTCCTCTCTAGTTGAAGTGAGCAGGCTTCTTATTGCGGTGACTTCTCTTATGGTGGAACTTGGGCTCTAAGACACATGGGCTTCCGCAGTTGTGGCACATGGGCTCCAGAATTGTGGCTTTGAAGCTCTAGAGCACAGGCTCCATAGTTGTGACTCACAGGCTTCGTTGCTTCGCAGCAGGTGGGATCTTCCCGAACCAGGGATTGAACCCATGCCTCCTGTATTGGCAGGCAAACTCTTCATCACTGAGCTACCAGGGAAGCCCCATCATAGATTTTTTGGCATTAATTCTCATTAAGCATATATTGCACTAAAATATTATTTATCTTGATTACTGAGTTTTTGGTACCTCCTTAAATTTCACCCCTCAGCAGGTGCCTCTCTCACCTCTCCTGTCCTGGCCTTGCTGTGGTGGGTGAAGGATGCCTCATTAGCTAATTGGGGTCCCACCTGGACCAGCCAACATGGCAGAGGAGGGGTCATTTCTCCCAACACTCTGCCCAAGGATGGCTGGAAACAATTTCTTTACTGGCCCTTCCCAATCCAGGTTCAATAGGATCTCTCTCCTTAGACTTTCATAAAGATTTCTGAAATAACAAATCTCCAATTTTAAGAAATCCAGGATAGGAAAAAGTTACTGAGTTACAACAGAGTTCTTATGAACATCACATGAGAATAAACTATTCTAAGAATTGGGTTGGACAAAAAGTTGGTTTAGATTTTTCTGTAAGATCTTACCCAAAAACCCTAACAAACTTTTTGACCAATCCAGTACATTAGAAATCACATTCACACCACACACTACAGCAAGGTTTGCCTTTCTGATAAAGGTCTTGAATAAACAGGAGAGGAGGTATCATAAGGATTTTTTTTTTTAAAGATTTATTTATTTATTTATTTTTGGACGGGGGTCAGGTTGGGGAGGGAGGTCAGTGGGCGGGCCACTTCTATTGGTCTTTCATTTCTCTATTTTCATCCGTCTTTCTTCTTTGGCTCCTGTGGGCCTCCCATCGCGGTGGTGTCTGTTGTTGCAGAGTACCGGCTCTGGGCGCATGCGCTCCAGAGCTCCGGCTCGGTAATTGGACAACATCGGTCCAGCTGCTCCGTGGCACGTGGGATCTTCCCAGGCCAGGGATCGAACCGGCGCTCCTTGCACTGCAAGGCGGTGTCCTTACCCACTGGACCACCAGGGGAAGCCCTATCATAAGGATTTTATTTTCAACCACCACCATCACTGGTGCCATACATGGTGCTGAGGACACATTTTACTTTAATGCATTTATTAATTTACCTCTGTGCTGGGTCTTCATTGCTGCACAGGCTTTTCCCTCTGGTTGCAGCAAGCGGGGGCTACTCCTCTTGCGGTGTGCAGGTTTCTCATTGCAGTGGCTTCTCTCGTTGTTGAGCACTGGCTCCAGGAGTACCGACTGTTCATTCTGGGTCCTTCTTCAAAAATAACCAAGACTTCCTCCTGAGCCAGCAAGAGAAGCAGATTTCCAGTTTGAACGGAGGATAGGAGGAGTGGGCAGCCGGGGGCGGGAACCTTGGTTGTCACAGATGGAAACTTGAGCATCGAGAAGTGCATCTTTGTGCATCTTGCTCCCAATCCAGGTTCAATAGGATCTCTCTCCTTAGACTTTCATAAAGATTTCTGAAATAACAAATCTCCAATTTTAAGAAATCCAGGATAGGAAAAAGTTACTGAGTTACAACAGAGTTCTTATGAACATCACATGAGAATAAACTATTCTAAGAATTGGGTTGGACAAAAAGTTGGTTTAGATTTTTCTGTAAGATCTTACCCAAAAACCCTAACAAACTTTTTGACCAATCCAGTACATTAGAAATCACATTCACACCACACACTACAGCAAGGTTTGCCTTTCTGATAAAGGTCTTGAATAAACAGGAGAGGAGGTATCATAAGGATTTTTTTTTTTAAAGATTTATTTATTTATTTATTTTTGGACGGGGGTCAGGTTGGGGAGGGAGGTCAGTGGGCGGGCCACTTCTATTGGTCTTTCATTTCTCTATTTTCATCCGTCTTTCTTCTTTGGCTCCTGTGGGCCTCCCATCGCGGTGGTGTCTGTTGTTGCAGAGTACCGGCTCTGGGCGCATGCGCTCCAGAGCTCCGGCTCGGTAATTGGACAACATCGGTCCAGCTGCTCCGTGGCACGTGGGATCTTCCCAGGCCAGGGATCGAACCGGCGCTCCTTGCACTGCAAGGCGGTGTCCTTACCCACTGGACCACCAGGGGAAGCCCTATCATAAGGATTTTATTTTCAACCACCACCATCACTGGTGCCATACATGGTGCTGAGGACACATTTTACTTTAATGCATTTATTAATTTACCTCTGTGCTGGGTCTTCATTGCTGCACAGGCTTTTCCCTCTGGTTGCAGCAAGCGGGGGCTACTCCTCTTGCGGTGTGCAGGTTTCTCATTGCAGTGGCTTCTCTCGTTGTTGAGCACTGGCTCCAGGAGTACCGACTGTTCATTCTGGGTCCTTCTTCAAAAATAACCAAGACTTCCTCCCTGAGCCAGCAAGAGAAGCAGATTTCCAGTTTGAACGGAGGATAGGAGGAGTGGGCAGCCGGGGGCGGGAACCTTGGTTGTCACAGATGGAAACTTGAGCATCGAGAAGTGCATCTTTGTGCATCTTGCTCCCAGTCCGGTCAAAACAAAGCAGTCAGAAACTACGCTCCTCACCTTCCTGTGCATCCAGGCTCTCTGACTTTCTCCCTCTCCTCTTCCCTTTCCTCCCCTCAGCAAGCCCCAGAAGGCTTTTGCTCACAGTATGTTCACTCCCATTTCTTCTTAGCCATTCTCTCAGCTTTTCACATCCTATTCTACCAACTGTCCCTAGATGCAATCTGTTTCCCATAGCAAACTCTTTTTTCTACATGAGGTACATTAACCCATTCATCTCCCTCAAACCAATAACATTGTAGAGAAAGTCCAAAGCCCCATTTCTGCCAAACTCCTATACTCCATGGCTACCCCTCAACCTTCTAAAAGATAGTCATTGAATCTGTATATATTCTTCTTTTTAAAATTTTTGGTCTCTTTTATTTCTTTTTATTTATTTTCATCCATCTTTATTCTTTGGCCTGTGTGGGACTCCCATCTCAGTCGCCTTTCTCGCTGCAGAGCACCAGCTCCAGGTGCATGTGCTCCAGAGCTGGCTTGTAGCTGGACACACCGGTTTAGCCACTCAGTGGCACGCTGGATCCTCCCTGGCCTGGGATCAAATCAGGAGGACTCCCCACCCACTGGACCCCCAGGAAAGCCCTGTATGTATTCTTTTTAAAAATTCTGTTTATTTATGGCTGTGCTGGGTCTTCCTTGCTACAATGGCTTTTCTCTACTTTTGGCGAGGAGGGACTACTCTCTAGTTTCAGTGCACAGGCTTCTCATTGTGATGGTTTCTTCTTGTTGTGGAGCACATGGGCTTCAGCAGTAGTGGCTCTTGGTCTCTAGAGCACAGGCTAACAGTCGTGGTGCACAGGCTTAGTTGCTCCTCAGTACATGCAACCTTCCTGGATCAGGGGTCAAACCCGTGTCTCCTGCCTTGGCAGGCAAATTATTTACCACTGAGCTACCAGAGAAGCCCCAGAGCCTGTACATATTTTTTTCTGACTTCTATTCTGTGCTTTTGCAACACACATAGGACTCTATTAAAATTATGCAGTTTTTGTTAGTGATGAGTTTTTTTTTTCTTTTTACACAAATCATACATATATTGTTCTCTAGTTTTTTTTCACTCACTAATACATCTTAGAGATCTATTTGCATACATATAGGTCCAACTCAATTTTTAAATTGCTATATAAAACTGCACACTGTGAAGATACCTTAATCTATTTAGGCATTCCAATACTGATGGGCATTTGGGTTTCTACCATTACAAAGACTAGTGTGATCATTTTCTCTCTATGCATACATATATTTCTTGAGGGTAGGTAAAGCAGAAGGGAAATTGCTGGGTTGCAGGGTACACACATATCTAGTTCTAAAGGACACTGTTGGCCCTCCAAAGCATTTGCAACAATAGTTAGATTTGAGAGCACTATCCTGACATCTTTATATCCTCAAAGTACCTGATACCATCAGACTTGTACATTTTCGTCCATTTTCTTGGATGACAAATGCTACCTCATTTTTTTTTTTTTGGCCACTTGTATTGGTCTTTCATTATCTATTTTCATCCATCTTCGTTCTTTGGCCTGTGTGGGCCTCCCATTGCAGGGGCCTCTCTCGTCACAGAGCACCGGCCCTGGACACATGCTCCCCAGAGCTCTGGCTCAGTAGTTGGACACATCAGTCCAGCTGTTCCGCAGCACGTGCGATCTTCCCAGGCCAGGGATCGAACCGGCGCCCCCTGTACTGCAAGGCAGTGTCCTTACCCACTGAACCACCAGGGAAGCCCTGCTACCTCATTTTTTAACTTTTTATGTTAGAGCACACTGTGCAGTGGTAAAGAATCTGCCTGCCAACGCAAGAGATGTGGGTTTGATCTCTGGGCTGGGAAGACCCCTAAAGAAGTGAATGGCAAGCTACTCCAATATTCTTGCCTGGAACATTCCATGGACTGAGGGGCCTGGAAGGCTACAGTCCATAGGCAGGAATGTCCGTTACCACATCGTGATTACCTTAGTTTCAGTACATGCAACCTTCCTGGATCAGGGGTCAAACCCGTGTCTCCTGCCTTGGCAGGCAAATTATTTACCACTGAGCTACCAGAGAAGCCCCAGAGCCTGTACATATTTTTTTCTGACTTCTATTCTGTGCTTTTGCAACACACATAGGACTCTATTAAAATTATGCAGTTTTTGTTAGTGATGAGTTTTTTTTTTCTTTTTACACAAATCATACATATATTGTTCTCTAGTTTTTTTTCACTCACTAATACATCTTAGAGATCTATTTGCATACATATAGGTCCAACTCAATTTTTTTAAATTGCTATATAAAACTGCACACTGTGAAGATACCTTAATCTATTTAGGCATTCCAATACTGATGGGCATTTGGGTTTCTACCATTACAAAGACTAGTGTGATCATTTTTCTCTCTATGCATACATATATTTCTTGAGGGTAGGTAAAGCAGAAGGGAAATTGCTGGGTTGCAGGGTACACACATATCTAGTTCTAAAGGACACTGTTGGCCCTCCAAAGCATTTGCAACAATAGTTAGATTTGAGAGCACTATCCTGACATCTTTATATCCTCAAAGTACCTGATACCATCAGACTTGTACATTTTCGTCCATTTTCTTGGATGACAAATGCTACCTCATTTTTTTTTTTTTGGCCACTTGTATTGGTCTTTCATTATCTATTTTCATCCATCTTCGTTCTTTGGCCTGTGTGGGCCTCCCATTGCAGGGGCCTCTCTCGTCACAGAGCACCGGCCCTGGACACATGCTCCCCAGAGCTCTGGCTCAGTAGTTGGACACATCAGTCCAGCTGTTCCGCAGCACGTGCGATCTTCCCAGGCCAGGGATCGAACCGGCGCCCCCTGTACTGCAAGGCAGTGTCCTTACCCACTGAACCACCAGGGAAGCCCTGCTACCTCATTTTTTAACTTTTTATGTTAGAGCACACTGTGCAGTGGTAAAGAATCTGCCTGCCAACGCAAGAGATGTGGGTTTGATCTCTGGGCTGGGAAGACCCCTAAAGAAGTGAATGGCAAGCTACTCCAATATTCTTGCCTGGAACATTCCATGGACTGAGGGGCCTGGAAGGCTACAGTCCATGGAGTCGCAAACAGTCGGACACAACTGTACACGTGTGCACACACATGTGCGCAGTTGATTTACAAGGTCGTGTTAGTTTCAGGTATACAGCAAAGTGATTAATTTATACACACATTCATTCATTTTTCAGATTGCAATATTCTTTCATATAGGTTATTATAGAATATTGAGCAGAGTTCCCTGTGCTAGCCAGTAGGTCCTTGTTGATGATCTATTTTCCATATAGTAGTATGTTAATCCCAAATTCCTAATTTATTCCTCCCCTCACCTTTCCCCTTTGGTAACCAAAGTTTGTTTAATACTCCATGATATGTAAAAATGCTACCTCATTAAATTTGCATTTTCCTTAAGATCTGGCAGGATTGAGCATCTTTTCATTTTTGTAGATACAGAGCAGAACTAGAAGGCGCATTTTTTTTTTTTAATCCATCTTTTTATTCTTTGGCCTGTGTGGGCCTCCTATTGCAGTGGTCTCTCTTGCTGCAGAGCACTGGCTCTGGGCGCATACGTTTCAGAGCACTGGTTCGTAATTGGACACACTGGCCAAGCTGCTCCATGGAATGTGGGATCTTCCCAGGTCAGGGATTGAACCAGTGCCCCTTGTACTGCAAGACTCTGTACCACCAGGGAAGCCCCTGAGCATCTTGTTTTAAAAATCAATTTCTAAGCCATTTTCCATGCCTCTTCTGTGACTTACCCGTTCATACTCTTTGCCCATTAAAAAAACGTGCAGCTTGCCTTTTCACCCTATCACTTGCTTTCCTGACTGAGCACGCAGCAGGTGCTTGGGACACAGGAGGTCTCAAGCCACTCATCCACTCTGTACAGAGACACTGCAGCTCTGGGCCACCCTCTAGGGCTCTGATGTATTCCTTTAAGGGGACCAAATAGCACCTCTTCCGGGAAGCTTTCTCATTGTTGTGGCACTGGGAGGGTCACTGGTCCTGAAAGAATCTGCCTGCCAACGCAAGAGATGTGGGTTTGATCTCTGGGCTGGGAAGACCCCTAAAGAAGTGAATGGCAAGCTACTCCAATATTCTTGCCTGGAACATTCCATGGACTGAGGGGCCTGGAAGGCTACAGTCCATGGAGTCGCAAACAGTCGGACACAACTGTACACGTGTGCACACACATGTGCGCAGTTGATTTACAAGGTCGTGTTAGTTTCAGGTATACAGCAAAGTGATTAATTTATACACACATTCATTCATTTTTCAGATTGCAATATTCTTTCATATAGGTTATTATAGAATATTGAGCAGAGTTCCCTGTGCTAGCCAGTAGGTCCTTGTTGATGATCTATTTTCCATATAGTAGTATGTTAATCCCAAATTCCTAATTTATTCCTCCCCTCACCTTTCCCCTTTGGTAACCAAAGTTTGTTTAATACTCCATGATATGTAAAAATGCTACCTCATTAAATTTGCATTTTCCTTAAGATCTGGCAGGATTGAGCATCTTTTCATTTTTGTAGATACAGAGCAGAACTAGAAGGCGCATTTTTTTTTTTTAATCCATCTTTTTATTCTTTGGCCTGTGTGGGCCTCCTATTGCAGTGGTCTCTCTTGCTGCAGAGCACTGGCTCTGGGCGCATACGTTTCAGAGCACTGGTTCGTAATTGGACACACTGGCCAAGCTGCTCCATGGAATGTGGGATCTTCCCAGGTCAGGGATTGAACCAGTGCCCCTTGTACTGCAAGACTCTGTACCACCAGGGAAGCCCCTGAGCATCTTGTTTTAAAAATCAATTTCTAAGCCATTTTCCATGCCTCTTCTGTGACTTACCCGTTCATACTCTTTGCCCATTAAAAAAACGTGCAGCTTGCCTTTTCACCCTATCACTTGCTTTCCTGACTGAGCACGCAGCAGGTGCTTGGGACACAGGAGGTCTCAAGCCACTCATCCACTCTGTACAGAGACACTGCAGCTCTGGGCCACCCTCTAGGGCTCTGATGTATTCCTTTAAGGGGACCAAATAGCACCTCTTCCGGGAAGCTTTCTCGGTATTGTTGTGGCACTGGGAGGGGGGGTCACTGGTCCTGAAGAGACATGTGTTGGCATGACCAGAAGCCCCTTAAAGGCAGGAGACCCTGGTATACACTACACCTTGGGCCCCAGAGGCTTCCATCTGGAGCTGAGCAGTCTCCAGTGGACTAGTCCTGGGCCAGTGATCCAGGGGTTGACAATTTGCCTGGCAATGCTCAGGACATGGGCCTGGGAAACTAAGATCCCACATGCTGTGGGTCAATGACTCCGATGCACCACAACTACTGAAGCCTGTCGGCTGAGAGCTAGTGCTCCACCACAAGAGAAGCCACCATAAGAGAAGACCATGCTCTGCAACAAAGAGAGGCCCTCACTGCAAATAAAGAAAGCCCACGCGCAGCAACGAAGACCCAGCACAGCCAAAAGCAAATAAATAAATCATAGGAAGAAAGAAAGAAAATGGGGCAGGGGCTCTTGAAGGACAACAGACACAATTTTGGTCAAATTCCCATATATTTTCCACTGAATAGTAACATTTAATATTGAAAGGTCCTCATGGTGACCTGTCTCTTGCCTAGCTCTTGAGGTGAGAAGCTGAGGGTACCTGAATTCATTACTGCCTGATTAATTATTCTGCCTTCATACATGGGAAATGGGGACTTCAATCAACTATGGCCACTACCCCTGGCCACCCCCTCATCAGGCTGGCCACTGCCCTAGAGCCTGGCCTGGCTTCCGATGTGGGGGCAACAGGGAAGCTGGGAGTGGTGGCTAGTTAGATGTGGCTACCAGTGCCCCTTGTACTGCGACTCTGACCCGGAAGCCCCTGAGCATCTTGTTTTAAAAATCAATTTCTAAGCCATTTTCCATGCCTCTTCTGTGACTTACCGTTCATACTCTTTGCCCATTAAAAACGTGCAGCTTGCCTTTTCACCCTATCACTTGCTTTCCTGACTGAGCACGCAGCAGGTGCTTGGGACACAGGAGGTCTCAAGCCACTCATCCACTCTGTACAGAGACACTGCAGCTCTGGGCCACCCTCTAGGGCTCTGATGTATTCCTTTAAGGGGACCAAATAGCACCTCTTCCGGGAAGCTTTCTCGGTATTGTTGTGGCACTGGGAGGGGGGGTCACTGGTCCTGAAGAGACATGTGTTGGCATGACCAGAAGCCCCTTAAAGGCAGGAGACCCTGGTATACACTACACCTTGGGCCCCAGAGGCTTCCATCTGGAGCTGAGCAGTCTCCAGTGGACTAGTCCTGGGCCAGTGATCCAGGGGTTGACAATTTGCCTGGCAATGCTCAGGACATGGGCCTGGGAAACTAAGATCCCACATGCTGTGGGTCAATGACTCCGATGCACCACAACTACTGAAGCCTGTCGGCTGAGAGCTAGTGCTCCACCACAAGAGAAGCCACCATAAGAGAAGACCATGCTCTGCAACAAAGAGAGGCCCTCACTGCAAATAAAGAAAGCCCACGCGCAGCAACGAAGACCCAGCACAGCCAAAAGCAAATAAATAAATCATAGGAAGAAAGAAAGAAAATGGGGCAGGGGCTCTTGAAGGACAACAGACACAATTTTGGTCAAATTCCCATATATTTTCCACTGAATAGTAACATTTAATATTGAAAGGTCCTCATGGTGACCTGTCTCTTGCCTAGCTCTTGAGGTGAGAAGCTGAGGGTACCTGAATTCATTACTGCCTGATTAATTATTCTGCCTTCATACATGGGAAATGGGGACTTCAATCAACTATGGCCACTACCCCTGGCCACCCCCTCATCAGGCTGGCCACTGCCCTAGAGCCTGGCCTGGCTTCCGATGTGGGGGCAACAGGGAAGCTGGGAGTGGTGGCTAGTTAGATGTGGCTACCAGTGGTCAGAGGGCTTGGGATGTGGGGCCCTTTCTGCAAAAAAAAAGGGGGGGCTTTGGGATAGTTGAGGGAGAGGGGCACAAGTTGGGTTCAGCGATGACTGAGTGGAGAGTTCCACTCTTTGGAAAGGGGGCAGGGTCTCAGAAAGTGCTATTTAGTGCACACATAACCCTGATGTTGGGAAAAATAGAAGGCAGAAGGAGACGGAGTGACAGGATGAGATGGTTGGATGGCATCACCGACTCAATGGACACGAGTTTGAGCAAACTCCGGGAGATGGTGTGGGACAGGGAAGCCTCCTGTGCTGCAGTCCACGGGGTCACAGACTCAGACATGACTGAGCGACTGAACTGATTCCTTGGGATACACAGTCATTTTGGTGACTGTGAAGGTGTGCTTGCCAGCTGCCCAAAGCCATGTGTGGATACAGCCTCAATGAGCATCAAGGCAGTCTTAACCTCTGGGGTGGGGCTCGGGGCAGCTCCAGGCCCTGAGGCAGGATGAGAACATGGCCTGCCAACTTCATTGGTTTGTTAAGCTGCCAGTGCACTCCTGCTGCGGCCCTTTGTCTTGCGTGCTTTGCATTTATCCAGGTCTATCTACCAAGTGGTGAACCACACTCACATTTGAAGACTCGCACAGTGAAGTACTTTTTCGAAGAAGAAAAGACTATCTTTGCAAGTATCAGTTCCCCGCCCCTATCCTGAGGATGTCCTGTGTGTGAATCAACAGAAGGGGCACATGCCAGTCCAGTGCCTTGTGAGCCTCAGCCTCAGTGGGTCTGGTTTAAAATCATACTCTGTCGTAGATGTGTTGTGTGATCATGACCAAGTCACCTAACCTCTCTGAATCTTGGTTTACAGAGAAACTACACCTCCCACGGGGTCTCTGTGACAGCTAAATAAGAAAGCACTCGGGGAGTCCTTGTTCTTGCCCCAGAGGACCTCCTGATACCGGCCGGCTTGATCCAGCTGTTTTGGTGCCACTTGGTCAATGCTGAGCAGTCAAAACAGGAAGTGCTGGTTTTCGTTACTAAGCTGTGTGTGAATCCACCCTCCCACTGCCAAGCTTCCAGGGGCTGGGAGAGCTTGCACTACAGGGCGGTTCTGTAAAATCTTGTTTCTTTTTTTTTTTTTTAAACCTTTATTTTACTTTTAACTTTTACAGAGTTTTTTTGTTTACAGATATGTATGTTCCCAGATTAGTCATATGTATATCCCCCCCTTCCCACCCCTCCTGACCATCACACAGCACCCCTGAAGGATCCCCTTTTCTCACAGAGCATAAAACCTTGTTTCTAGGCCACAGCAGAGCAATCCAGACCCGCCAGCTTTCCTGAAGTGCTTCCCATCCCACCTCCCCCCCCAGGCTGCCCGCCCTGGAGGCATCACTGGCCCCTGACAAGCCTCTTGGTAGGTGTGTTCAGGGGCACCCCTACCAGTAAGGAGCAGGGGGAACAGGTTCCAGGAAGACCCAAGAGAGCTGCTCAAGTCCTAGGGACAGGGGTGGTGTGTACAGAGGTGTCTCCAGGGAAGCCATGAGTGGGCAGTAGTTCAAGGGTGCCAGGAAACAGGGACGGGGGCATCACCAATCAGAAGCTGAGACTAGAGTTCAGTCCAGGTTCAAACCTTGAAGAGTTCAGTCAAAGTTCAAACGTGGGTCCAGGCTGGTCAGAAGCGGTCACAGGTTAAGCAGCAGGAGTCCTCAGTCTATTAGGAGCACAGAGGCTTGTGGTGCAGGCCCAGCTCCTGAGAGGGGGCTGGGCTGGGCATCTGAGCCTCTGCTTGGAACCCCAGAGCACACAGCGTGAGGTCCTACCAGAGATGAGGTGCCTAGATCCCCCAGAGAACAATCCAGTAGCTAGGTTCTCCTGAGGACCATGGGGAGTGGGGCTGCAGCAGGGAGACTAGGTCCATCCAAGGAAAAATGGGGCAAAAGCCTCTAGAGCATCTTTGTTTTCAGCAGTTAAACCTAAAAAGGCTCAAACTTTTGAGGTTATCCCACTATTAGGCTTATACCCTGATGAAATCAAAACTGAAAGAAGCACCTATACCCCAATGTTCATTGCAGCTCCCTATACAATAGCCAGAACATGGAAGCAAACCTAACTCAGCTGAGCAGTCAAAACAGGAAGTGCTGGTTTTCGTTACTAAGTGTGTGAATCCACCCTCCCACTGCCAAGCTTCCAGGGGCTGGGAGAGCTTGCACTACAGGGCGGTTCTGTAAAATCTTCTTTTTTTTTTTTAAACCTTTATTTCACTTTTAACTTTTACAGAGTTTTTTTGTTTACAGATATGTATGTCCCCAGATTAGTCATATGTATATCCCCCACTTCCCACCCCTCCTGACCATCACACAGCACCCCTGAAGGATCCCCTTTTTTTACAGAGCATAAAACCTTGTTTCTAGGCCACAGCAGAGCAATCCAGACCCGCCAGCTTTCCTGAAGTGCTTCCCATCCCACCTCCCCCCCCAGGCTGCCCGCCCTGGAGGCATCACTGGCCCCTGACAAGCCTCTTGGTAGGTGTGTTCAGGGGCACCCCTACCAGTAAGGAGCAGGGGGAACAGGTTCCAGGAAGACCCAAGAGAGCTGCTCAAGTCCTAGGGACGGGGGTGGTGTGTACAGAGGTGTCTCCAGGGAAGCCATGAGTGGGCAGTAGTTCAAGGGTGCCAGGAAACAGGGACGGGGGCATCACCAATCAGAAGCTGAGACTAGAGTTCAGTCCAGGTTCAAACCTTGAAGAGTTCAGTCAAAGTTCAAACGTGGGTCCAGGCTGGTCAGAAGCGGTCACAGGTTAAGCAGCAGGAGTCCTCAGTCTATTAGGAGCACAGAGGCTTGTGGTGCAGGCCCAGCTCCTGAGAGGGGGCTGGGCTGGGCATCTGAGCCTCTGCTTGGAACCCCAGAGCACACAGCGTGAGGTCCTACCAGAGATGAGGTGCCTAGATCCCCCAGAGAACAATCCAGTAGCTAGGTTCTCCTGAGGACCATGGGGAGTGGGGCTGCAGCAGGGAGACTAGGTCCATCCAAGGAAAAATGGGGCAAAAGCCTCTAGAGCATCTTTGTTTTCAGCAGTTAAACCTAAAAAGGCTCAAACTTTTGAGGTTATCCCACTATTAGGCTTATACCCTGATGAAATCAAAACTGAAAGAAGCACCTATACCCCAATGTTCATTGCAGCTCCCTATACAATAGCTAGAACATGGAAGCAACCTAGATGCCCATCGACAAATGAATGGATACAAAAGCTCTGGTACATGTATACAATGGAATACTACTCAGCTGTTAAAAGAAATGCAGAAGAATCAGCCCTAATGAGGTGGCTGGATCTAGAACGTATCATCAAAAGTGAAGTCAGTCAGAAAGAGAAGGACAAATACAATATATTAACACGTATATATGTAATCTAGTAGGATGGTGATGATGGCACACGCAGTGAAGCGACAGAAAGACAGACATGGACAGTGGACATATGGATATTGTGGGGAAGGAACAGAGGGTGGGAGGCGTAAAGGAAGTAGCATGAAGGCCTGTACTATCATATGTGAAGAAAATAGCTATAGTCATTGTGCTGTGAGAAAAGGGGATCCTACAGGGGTGCTGTGCTATGGTCTGGAGGGGTGGGATGGGGGGGATATACATAGGACTAATCTGGGAACATACATATCTGTAAACAACAAAACTCTGTAAAAGTTAAAAGTAAAATAAAAAAAATAAAATAATACTATACTATATATATATATACATATATATACATACATATATATATATGTAAAAGAAAAGCAAGCTAATTGGGAGAGCTGTAAGAGAGGGAAATGGCAACCCACTCCAGTATCCTGGCCTGGGAAATCCCACAGACAGTGGAGCCTGGAAGGCTACAGTCCATGGGATCACAAAGAGCTGGACATAGCTGAGCATACACACACATACACATAAAAGATACAAAGGCCACTTAATGACTTGACCTTCAGATGGGAACAGCAGCCACCTCTCCTAGGTTTCCAGATGTCTAGACACATGCTCGGTACCACCTGGGACATCTCGTTTCCCCCTCCCTCCCACCAAAATTCATTCAGAGAAACTGCATGTATCCTGCTTGGGTTCATTTTTCCCCACATGGGTGACTGGCCCCTCCTGAGTCCTGACTGTGAAACTGACAAACGGCCCCTGAAAAGACAAAGGGGAAAGAACAAACATCAGGGCAGCAGCTCTTAACTTGCTCCCCCTTTGGAATCATAATATGTTCATTACACTGGCAAGAGATGAAGAGATTTGCCTGAAGGAAAAACCAATGGCTATGGACTGAATTGTGTCCTCCAAATTTAAATCTGGAGGAGGAATTGGCAACCCACTCAGTATTCACTCTTGGCACCTGACTCTTGGGGTATGGATGGCATGTGGGTAAAACAGAGTGTGATTCTGCTTTCAGAAGACGGCTAGTTTCAAAGGCATGAGAACAACCAGTAATCAGTGGGGAAAAATACAATATATTAACACGTATATATGTAATCTAGTAGGATGGTGATGATGGCACACGCAGTGAAGCGACAGAAAGACAGACATGGACAGTGGACATATGGATATTGTGGGGAAGGAACAGAGGGTGGGAGGCGTAAAGGAAGTAGCATGAAGGCCTGTACTATCATATGTGAAGAAAATAGCTATAGTCATTGTGCTGTGAGAAAAGGGGATCCTACAGGGGTGCTGTGCTATGGTCTGGAGGGGTGGGATGGGGGGGATATACATAGGACTAATCTGGGAACATACATATCTGTAAACAACAAAACTCTGTAAAAGTTAAAAGTAAAATAAAAAAAATAAAATAATACTATACTATATATATATATACATATATATACATACATATATATATATGTAAAAGAAAAGCAAGCTAATTGGGAGAGCTGTAAGAGAGGGAAATGGCAACCCACTCCAGTATCCTGGCCTGGGAAATCCCACAGACAGTGGAGCCTGGAAGGCTACAGTCCATGGGATCACAAAGAGCTGGACATAGCTGAGCATACACACACATACACATAAAAGATACAAAGGCCACTTAATGACTTGACCTTCAGATGGGAACAGCAGCCACCTCTCCTAGGTTTCCAGATGTCTAGACACATGCTCGGTACCACCTGGGACATCTCGTTTCCCCCTCCCTCCCACCAAAATTCATTCAGAGAAACTGCATGTATCCTGCTTGGGTTCATTTTTCCCCACATGGGTGACTGGCCCCTCCTGAGTCCTGACTGTGAAACTGACAAACGGCCCCTGAAAAGACAAAGGGGAAAGAACAAACATCAGGGCAGCAGCTCTTAACTTGCTCCCCCTTTGGAATCATAATATGTTCATTACACTGGCAAGAGATGAAGAGATTTGCCTGAAGGAAAAACCAATGGCTATGGACTGAATTGTGTCCCCTCCAAATTTAAATCTGGAGGAGGAATTGGCAACCCACTCAGTATTCACTCTTGGCACCTGACTCTTGGGGTATGGATGGCATGTGGGTAAAACAGAGTGTGATTCTGCTTTCAGAAGACGGCTAGTTTCAAAGGCATGAGAACAACCAATTTAATCCAGTAACAATCAGAAAAATACATTTTCCATGAACCATTATTGAGAATCACAAATCTGTGTGATCCTATTAGTAGTAATTATCTTTCTGTCTCCCAATGATCTCTTTGGTCCTTGTTTGCACAGTGTAGCTTCCCCCTCTTTGCACTTAATACCTTTCTTATTCTTATGGCTGTGTCTTGATATGCAGTTGGTTCTGTTATTTTTGTAGTTTGATGGCAATGTTTAGTTCATTTACATTTAATTACTTACATATTTAGTTTTTTCAGTTCTACCATGCAACTTCTGGGATCTTAATTCCCCAGTCTGGGATTCAACTCTGACCCACCTCAGTGAAAGCATAAAGTCCTAACCTCCAGATTCCCAAGGAATTTGCTCATATTTAGGTTTACATCGATAATGTTTCTATTTCTTTTTCCTATTTGCCTCACCTTCTTTGTTTTCTTTTTAAGTGATTATTCTCTTGGGCTTTCCTGGTGGTCCAGTGGGTAAAGAGTCCGCCTTGCAGTGCAGGGGGCACTGGTTCGGTCCCTGGCCGGGAAAGATCCCACGTGCCGAGGAATAGCTGTGCCGGTGTGTTCAATTGCAAGATGGTGCTCTGGAGCTCATGCGCCCGGAGCCAGTGCCCTGCAGCGAGAGAGGCCACTGCAGTGGGAGTCCCACACAGGCGGAAGAATAAAGATGGATGAAAAATAGACAACAACTTAGGCCAAAGAAAAAAAGAGGGCTTCCCTGGTGATCCAGTGGGTAACGAGTCCGCCTCGTAGTGCAGGGGGCACCCGTTTGATCCCTGGCACAGGAAGATCCCATGTGCCGTGGAGTGGCTGAAACGGTGTGTCCAATTACAAGCCAGCTCTGGAGTGCATGTGCCCAGAGCTGGTGCTCTGCAGTGAGAGAGGTCACTGCAATGGGAGGCCCACACAGGCTAAAGAGTTAAGATGGATGAAAATAAATAAATGAAGGACCAATAAAAGAGGCCAAAATTAAAAAAAAAAAAAAGAATATCCTCATTTAATATTCAATATTGTTAAGTATTTTTATTGATAAAGAGTTCTAGATTGGCTTTTCAATGCTGCAAAAATGTTATTTCATTGTCTTCTAGCTTGCACGGTCGGTTTCTGTTACTGCTCTTTTTTTTTTTTTAAGTATTTATTTACTTGCTTTTGGCTGTTCTGGGTCCTTGTTGCTGCATGGGCTTTCTCTAGTAGTCAGGAATGGGGGCTACTCTCTAGTTATGGTTTAAGGGCTTCTCTGTGGTGGCTGCTCTTATTGCAGAGCGTGGGCTCTAGGGCATGTGGGCCTCAGTAGTTGTGGCTCTTGGGCTCTAAGCACAGGCTGAGTAGTTGTGGCGCAGAACTATTATGGGTTTAGCTGCTTTGCGTCACGTGGGAATTTCCTGGACTAGGGATTAAATGTATGTCTCCCACATTGGCAGGTGGGTTCTCTACCACTGAGCCACCAGGGAAGCCCAGTTTGTGCTAACTTTTATGATAGCTCCAGTGAAGGTAATCTGTTGTTTTACTTGGCTACTTATTTTTTCACTTTTGGTAGTTTTATTCGGATGTGTCTAGATGTCATTTTCTTCTAATTTATACTGCTTAGGGCTCTAAAGGGATTCTTGAATATGTGGATTTATGTATTTCATCAACTTTGGAAAACTGGCCATTATCTATTTGAATACCATTTCTGTTCAGTTCTCTTTCTCCCTGTCATTTTCTGGGACTTCAATTACAATTTTGCTAAAATCTTTCATTATGTCCAAAATACGACACACCCTTTTTATATTTTCCATTCTTTTATATCTTGGTGATTTTATTTCAGATCTTTTTTTCTATCTTCCAATTTACCTCTCTTCATCTGAGTCTAGTCTGCTTTGAACACATCTAATATGTTCTCTTTTTTTTATTTTGGTATTTTTTAATTGGTTTTCCATTCATTTATTCTCATCCATCTTTATTCTTTGGCTTATGTGGGCCTCCCATTGCAGTAGCCTCTCTCATTGCAGAGCACCTGCTCTGGGCGCA
Source organism: Tragulus kanchil (assembly GCA_022376925.1). Lineage (NCBI taxonomy): Eukaryota > Metazoa > Chordata > Mammalia > Artiodactyla > Tragulidae > Tragulus > Tragulus kanchil. The sequence continues at coordinate 115,215,833 of JAIOJX010000031.1, forward strand.
TGCGCTCCAGAGCACTGCCTCATGACTGGACACACTGGCCCAGCCGCTCTGTGGTACATGGGATCTTCCCCGGCCAGGGATTGAACTGGTGTCCCTTGCACTGCAAGGCGAACTCTTTACCCACTGGACCACCAGGGAAGTTCCTCTCATTTTTAATTACATTCTTTTGGTTATAAAATTTCCATTGAGTCTTTTATATATTTCTATTACCTGTTGGAATTTTTCATTTTGTCTTTTATCTCCTTGAATGTAGTGACCAGAGGTTTTTCTCTATATATCTGTCTGTATCTGTTAACTCTGATAACTGAATTTCTGTGGATCAGTTTATTTATCAGTTTATATTATCGATTTCCTATCTTGGTTTAGGGTGACCTGATCCTGTCTCCTGGTAAATTTTTTTTTTTAGGTAAGAAATGGATTTATTCAGATTCAGAGAAAGCACACTGCACAGACAGAGTGTGGGCCATGGCAGAGCAAATCCAGTGGCCCTCCTGGTAAATTCTGATCAACTGTTGTGTACAAAAAGTTATAGAACCAATATGGTATGGTGGATGGTGGTATCTTTCTCCAGAGATTTTCTTTGCTTTTGTAATACAGTATCAAGGCAGACCATCTTTATCTGGTTTGGGTCAGTGCTGGACCTTTATGAAAGTTATTCTTTTTGATTTGTCATTACTACTGGTGTTTCCTTTCAGAGATCCTAACCAAGAGGCTGGGATATTACCAGGGCCTCTCTGAGATCACCAGAGAGCTCCATTGCTTAGCACTGAAATCATTGTGTTTAGAACTAAATGCCTTAAAGGGGATAACAGTGGTATTAAATATTTGTTTCTGCCCCATTTATGTATTCAGAAAACTAAGACCATGGCATCTGGTCCTATTATTTTATGGCAAACAGATGGGGAAATGGAAACAGTGGCAGATTTTATTTTTATTGAAAAGACACTTGTTTCAAACTATGGTTTAAAGTTGGGATTTTCCATTCTTTTATATCTTGGTGATTTTATTTCAGATCTTTTTCTATCTTCCAATTTACCTCTCTTCATCTGAGTCTAGTCTGCTTTGAACACATCTAATATGTTCTCTTTTTTTTATTTTGGTATTTTTTAATTGGTTTTCCATTCATTTATTCTCATCCATCTTTATTCTTTGGCTTATGTGGGCCTCCCATTGCAGTAGCCTCTCTCATTGCAGAGCACCTGCTCTGGGCGCATGCGCTCCAGAGCACTGCCTCATGACTGGACACACTGGCCCAGCCGCTCTGTGGTACATGGGATCTTCCCCGGCCAGGGATTGAACTGGTGTCCCTTGCACTGCAAGGCGAACTCTTTACCCACTGGACCACCAGGGAAGTTCCTCTCATTTTTAATTACATTCTTTTGGTTATAAAATTTCCATTGAGTCTTTTATATATTTCTATTACCTGTTGGAATTTTTCATTTTGTCTTTTATCTCCTTGAATGTAGTGACCAGAGGTTTTTCTCTATATATCTGTCTGTATCTGTTAACTCTGATAACTGAATTTCTGTGGATCAGTTTATTTATCAGTTTATATTATCGATTTCCTATCTTGGTTTAGGGTGACCTGATCCTGTCTCCTGGTAAATTTTTTTTTTTAGGTAAGAAATGGATTTATTCAGATTCAGAGAAAGCACACTGCACAGACAGAGTGTGGGCCATGGCAGAGCAAATCCAGTGGCCCTCCTGGTAAATTCTGATCAACTGTTGTGTACAAAAAGTTATAGAACCAATATGGTATGGTGGATGGTGGTATCTTTCTCCAGAGATTTTCTTTGCTTTTGTAATACAGTATCAAGGCAGACCATCTTTATCTGGTTTGGGTCAGTGCTGGACCTTTATGAAAGTTATTCTTTTTGATTTGTCATTACTACTGGTGTTTCCTTTCAGAGATCCTAACCAAGAGGCTGGGATATTACCAGGGCCTCTCTGAGATCACCAGAGAGCTCCATTGCTTAGCACTGAAATCATTGTGTTTAGAACTAAATGCCTTAAAGGGGATAACAGTGGTATTAAATATTTGTTTCTGCCCCATTTATGTATTCAGAAAAACTAAGACCATGGCATCTGGTCCTATTATTTTATGGCAAACAGATGGGGGGAAATGGAAACAGTGGCAGATTTTATTTTCTTGGGCTCCATGAAATGAAAAGACACTTGTTCCTTGGAAGACAAACCACTACTTGGCCAATAAAGGTCCATATAGTCAAAGCTATGGTTTTTCCAATATGGATGTGGGATTTGGACCACAAAGAGGGCTGAGCACTGAAGAACTGATGCTTTTGAACTGTGGAGCTGGAGAAGATTCTTGACAGTCCCTCGGGCAGAGCTCAAACCAGTCAATCCTAAAGGAGCTCAAACAAGTCAATCCTAAAGGAAATCAACCCTGAATATTCATTGGAAGAACTGATGCTGAAGCTGAAGCTCCAATATTCTGGCCACCTGATACCAAGGGCTGACTTATGATTGGGAAAGACTGAGGGTAGGAAGAGAAGGGGGTGAGACAGGATGAGATGGTTGAATGGCATCACCAATTCAATGGACATGAGTTTGAGCAGACTCTGGGAGATAGTGAAGGACAGGGAAGTCTAGCGTGCTGCAGTTCATGGGGTTTCAGAGAGTCACACACAACTTAATGACTGACCAACAACATTCATAGGTTGAAGCCCTAGCCCCCAGTGCACTGGTATAAGGAAGTGAAGCCTTCAGAAGGTAGTTAGGTTTAGATTGGGTCATGAGGATACAGCCTCTATGATGGGATTACTGCTCTTACAACATGAGGAAGTGACACTAGACCTTCCTCTCTGCCACGTGAGGACACTGAGAGAAGGTGACAATCTTCCAGCCAGCCTTTACCAAGAGCTGAATCTGCTGAAACCTTGATCTTGGACTTTTAGCCTCTATAACTGTGAGAAAGAAATGTCTATTATTTAAGCCACCCAGTCTATTGTACATTTTATAGCAGTCCAAGCTAAGACAAATGCCAAACACCAGGCTCACCTTTCTAGGTTTCCATTCTCTCCAGAATCTTGCCCTCTCAGGTTCTCACTGTCAGATAGGTTTTTCAAATTATCCAGCTATCTTACTTGTTTGAGGTAGGAAGTTTGGTTTGATCTAGGCTGGTGTTCCAGAGCCAGAAGCAGAGGTCTCAGCTATTCCTCAGTTATAATGATGGTTAGCACAAAATTAAGGTTTAGGTTATTAGCTTTGGTGTAATAAATTCCATCTGGGTGGGTAAAAAAAATACAAATTGGTTCAACTGATTGGAAAAAGTAGAAAATTATAGTTTTCTATTAAGGCAAATTATTCTAATTAAATTAGTATAAGAAGCTTTTGAGCAGTCACTGGAAACATACAATATATCACAGCTAATTTCCCAATATTTTCCCATAGTAAAGTATACCTTTGGTTTGTAGCAGTAAAAATTAGAGGAGTTGCTAGCATTCCCAGCCCTCCAGCAGGCTCTGGATCACACTGCTAGATGCTGCCAGGTCCCTAAAAAGACAACCTATTTGACGACGCATCATAGCCCAGGCAAACTCATTCAACAAACATAAAGCAACCAAATTTAAAAAGTCAGATCTCAACTTCTCCAAGAGTTTCAGAAATTATTCTTTTAAAGTACAAACATTCACACAAACGAAGATGATGAAAACAGAAAAAAACAATTCTCCATAATTGAGATGTGTTACTGCCAACTACTTATCAAATGACAACTGCTGTTTTAAGCTTTGCCCCAACAGATGGTTCATGTCACATGGGTGAAAAGGCCATCAAAGCACAAAGTTCGACCTGTTTTGGCAGAGTATCAGGATGAGCAATTCCAAACCAGCACAAAGTTCGACCTGTTTTGGCAGAGTTATCAGGATGCCACCGTGACTGCTCTTACAACATGAGGAAGTGACACTAGACCTTCCTCTCTGCCACGTGAGGACACTGAGAGAAGGTGACAATCTTCCAGCCAGCCTTTACCAAGAGCTGAATCTGCTGAAACCTTGATCTTGGACTTTTAGCCTCTATAACTGTGAGAAAGAAATGTCTATTATTTAAGCCACCCAGTCTATTGTACATTTTATAGCAGTCCAAGCTAAGACAAATGCCAAACACCAGGCTCACCTTTCTAGGTTTCCATTCTCTCCAGAATCTTGCCCTCTCAGGTTCTCACTGTCAGATAGGTTTTTCAAATTATCCAGCTATCTTACTTGTTTGAGGTAGGAAGTTTGGTTTGATCTAGGCTGGTGTTCCAGAGCCAGAAGCAGAGGTCTCAGCTATTCCTCAGTTATAATGATGGTTAGCACAAAATTAAGGTTTAGGTTATTAGCTTTGGTGTAATAAATTCCATCTGGGTGGGTAAAAAAAATACAAATTGGTTCAACTGATTGGAAAAAGTAGAAAATTATAGTTTTCTATTAAGGCAAATTATTCTAATTAAATTAGTATAAGAAGCTTTTGAGCAGTCACTGGAAACATACAATATATCACAGCTAATTTCCCAATATTTTCCCATAGTAAAGTATACCTTTGGTTTGTAGCAGTAAAAATTAGAGGAGTTGCTAGCATTCCCAGCCCTCCAGCAGGCTCTGGATCACACTGCTAGATGCTGCCAGGTCCCTAAAAAGACAACCTATTTGACGACGCATCATAGCCCAGGCAAACTCATTCAACAAACATAAAGCAACCAAATTTAAAAAGTCAGATCTCAACTTCTCCAAGAGTTTCAGAAATTATTCTTTTAAAGTACAAACATTCACACAAACGAAGATGATGAAAACAGAAAAAAACAATTCTCCATAATTGAGATGTGTTACTGCCAACTACTTATCAAATGACAACTGCTGTTTTAAGCTTTGCCCCAACAGATGGTTCATGTCACATGGGTGAAAAGGCCATCAAAGCACAAAGTTCGACCTGTTTTGGCAGAGTATCAGGATGAGCAATTAACCCAAAGACCAGGCTACATGCTGTATATTGAACTGCATGTCCTACAAGAAGAGAGGGAAGATAAGAACAGTTGGAAGGCTGAGGGTATCAACTTCAGGCAGTCATGTTTTGATGAGCAACTGGGCTTTACCACAAAGGCGGGGTCTTGGTACAGCTAAAGTTACTAAGTGAAATGCCTTGGGAAGTAGATAGATGGGAATAAGCCTAGGAGCTCAAGAGACCATTCCCAAAGAAGGTTATAGGCTGGTTAACATGACAGTGCTTTGGCCTTCAAATACAACTGGGAGACTCAAGACCAACAGCTCGGTTTGGATTGCGTCAGCTAATGAAATAAAGGATGATGACACAAAGTACATGGGGATCTCTCAACCCCCTGGAGGGACACACAGAGATGAAAAAGTTGGTTATGGGCATGTTATAACCTCAGAATCTATTAGGAATAAATGGGTTCTCCTTGTGGACCTAGTCTAACCACCTTATCTTATAAAAGATGAACTGAACCACCCAGAGAATTCCTTTTCATCTGTCAGAATCTATATCAAACAACAATTCTTCTGCAAAGCCTTTCATGCTTCCATTTGGCAGCTTCCTTCTTTGTTATTTCCTAATCTAAGGTGTCAGCAGCATGACTTAGAAGCCCAAGCAGATGGAAGGTCCTCCATAGTGTTTCTTGAATGGGTCAGCGAGAAGTGACATGTGCAAAGTCATAGAGGAAGACATCGGCCAGTTGTCCTGAGCTCCATCTCAGGCAATTTATTTAAGGCTTCAAGGCCAATTCCCAAGTTTGAGAATACCTTACAAAAGCAAAACATTAAAAAAAAAAATCCAAACATTAGAAAAAAACAATAATAAAATGAACCACCATATACTCACTGCTAATGTTCAACCTCATTTCCATCTATACCTTCACCTACTATTCTTATTGCTACATAAAACTATATTTTATGTATATTGAGAAATAAATTCCACATTTCATATCATTTCCTCTGTAAATATTTTAGTACTGTATTTCCAAAATATGCTGAAAATGTACGGAGAGAGTAACATGGAAACTTACATCACCATATGTAAAATAGGTTGTCAATGGGAATTTGCTGTATAATTCAGGGAACCCAATCAGGCACTCTGTAATTACCTGGATGGGTGGGATGGGGAGGGATATGGGAGGAAGGTTCAAGAGGGAGGGGACAATGTATCCCTATGGTTGATTCATGCTGATATTTGACAGGAAACAACAAAATTCTGTAAAGCAATTATCCTTTAAATAAAAATAAAAGAAGTCAAAAAATAAACAGTGCAAAAATAAAAACTGAAAATGTTCAAATATTTTAAAATACTTAAAATATTACCATGATATTATCATTCTGAAATAATGTAATAATATTTTTTAAATACCAATACTCATCACTGTTCAAACTTACAAGCGTTGTAAGAATGTCACTTTTTTCTTCCCTTTCTTCGATTAAGAATCTAAATGCAGTATTTTTCTTACAATTGATTATTAAAGAACTGGGTCATTTGTAGTTTCACAAGATGTGGATGGCTTTGATTGTGTTCCCACAGTGTTGTTGATATAGATGAGGCTTGATCAGATCCTGCTTTGATTTGTGTGTGGGCCGAGTTGTAAGGAGTGTCCAGATAACTTCATAGCTGGTGCCAAGTGCTTCCAATAACACATCACATGGGTTCTCTCTTTTCAAGACTTAGAAGTCATAGCTGCTCATGCCCAGATCTATTCATTCACTAGGAATAAGAAATGATGATATTCTATCATTCTTTCTTCATTTATTAGCTAGAAGAACTTTTACAAAGAGAAATTTCCCTTCATCTACCATCTGACTCCCCAAGCCCAATTTCAAAACAATTTAACCAAGACCATGTTTTCTCTCAAGTTAGAATCCTCTGCAGGAGGATGAACAGCTTTAAGCAAACCTTCATTTATTCTTTATTTTTTTAGTCAAGAATTAACTGAAAGACGGTGGGCCCGACGGCTGCAGAAAGACCATCTCACTTGGTTCTGAAGACCTGCCTGCCCTGAAATTTTCTTTAGAAGCATTGCTCTGAGGCTTGCTCTAAAGGTCTACCTTTTCTCTTTGAAAATGTTTTCTCCTGTAATTAAGGGAGTTTCTAATTTAAAGGATGGATAAAAATTCATCAAATTTATATTTTAAAAACCTCATAATCCTGAAACTGCAAAGATCTGGCTCCAGGGAAATCCTGAATGGAGGAAAGATGCTAATCAGGATAGAATTTAAGACAATAGTTTACAATCTTTCATCCCTAGTACCGAGACTAACCCAAGGAAATGCCAAGTAAAAAAGTAAAATCGGCCATTGATTTCTGCATTTTGAGAAACTGACCAAGTTTCTTGATCAAATAGTGATTGCAAGTCTCACTCAAGGTTGAGCATATAAAAGAATCCTCCAGGGTACCCCAGCTTTCGGACTCAGCATGCTGCAATTTTGAAAAAACAAGACTCTGGCAATCAGAGACCTCACTGGTTCCACCGCTGCAGAGGAAATGAAGGATGTTTCGCTTCCAGTTCCTGACTCCTGCTGATATGCCTTCGGGTTCATGCTGGCGCCAGGAGGGGAGGGAGAGTGGTCCCTGTCTTACTGTTCGCAGAGGTTAAATAGAATTTCTACTCCTCGACTGAGGAAAGAAAATCATCTTCTTCATTAAGTTCGTGAGGCTGGGGACCGTCGCGGTGATCTGCGAAGCTGTCGGGGGAGCGTGCGCCCGGACTTCCCCCAGTCCCTTAGGCCCCTCTTTTCTACTCCAGACCCCCAGGACTCAGGCCCTGGAGAAACTCTCGGCCTCTGTGGGGTCTCTCCTCGTAGGCTTTCACTTGGCTTCCACGTGGTCTGCTAAACCATGGCGCGGCCTGGGGGTGCGTGGGGCGCAGTTTGTGCCTCAATTTCCCCAGCTGTAAACTTACAAGCTTAGACTGGAACCTTGATTCGCAGAATCACCCAGGAAGCTTTAACAAAACCTTGGGTCTGGGTGTCCCTGGGAAGCCACCAGATCGGAAAGCTGGGTCTCCGGAACCCAGGACCCGAGCTCTCCTGCCTCTCCACCCAAAGCCTGCTCTCGCCCTCGGCCCGGGCGGGGTCGTGCGCTTCTCCAAGCGGGTTCCGAGAGGCCGGGCGGGGCGTACCTGGCTGGGCAGCCCCACCGGAAAGACTTGTTTAAGCCGGAGCAGGAGGAGGCTGGGAGGAAACAGACTTGTTGGCCCCCCTCGGGCCCTCCGGGTCCTCCGCCTCCAGCGCAGCCTCGCCGAAAGAGAAACGCCAGCCTGCAGCTGGGCAGCCCCGGGGTCACCCACTCTCACGCCCGTCGTGGCCCCCACCCCCACCCCCGTAGGCCACACCTGGGCTCCGCCTCGGGTCCCGGGGCTCTGACTCTGCGGAGCTTCAATGGGGGAGGGGAGACCGACCGAGAAAGGGGAGGGCGCGACCCCTGCAGAGGCCCCGTTGCTTAGAAACCGACCCCGCCTTGGGCACAGGCCGCGAGCAGCCGCGGCGCAGCTGCTTCTTCCCCCTCCCCCCACGTCGTCCTGAGCAGCCCTGTGAGCCGCAGTGCTCAGGCGACCCCAGGCGGAGACCTGAACCTTGGATGGCGCCTCTACGGGTGAAAGCCCGCGGGCATGCCAGCCCACGACCCCGGGCCTGCCCGCCCTGCGTGGGCCTCAGGCGCTGCGCCTCTGGGCTCAGAGTGGGGCGGTCCGGCCGGCCCGGTCACGCCACCCCCGTGGGCCGAAGCCTCCAAATGGGCCTCCTGCGCTGAGCTGAGCCAGGTGGCGGCCAGACCTAGGGCTGGGTCTGGGGGCTGCCAGAACCCGCCTCGTGTCTCTGGGGTGAGCGGCTCAGGCCATCTGGTCAGCTGGTGCGGGCAGGGCCTCTAGCTCCACCCCGGGGCGTCTGGGCATGAGCAAGGCCGGCTCCAGGCCAGGCTGCGGCCTTGCCTAGTCTGCACAAAGCACGGCCTCTGCCTTACTGCTGGACGAGATCGGCCCCCTTGGTCTCTGCCACAGCCCCTCTGGGGACACAAGCACGGGATGGGGCATCCAGGCGTTTTACAGGCCCTCTCTGAGAAGAGAAACCTAGAGAGAAAACAGCCTTTTCTGGGAAGGCCTGCAGATAACCAAGAGCCCATGTGAACGATGGCTCAGATTTCCGCTCGCTCGAATGTATTCCAGGCGAGGAGGGCAGATCAGAAAGTACGACCGTTTGGAAAATATGCACAGTAACCAAGGGCCTCTGAAAGCAAGTGCTGCTCAATTGTCAGGCTGGGTTTAGAGGGAAACCAGTCTGGAGACCAGTTAAGTGAGAAATGCCAACTCCAGAGCCCCAGACTAGGCATTAGGAGACATGAGCTCAGATCTGTCCTGTCCCATAATCCTGTGTGACTTGGTCAGTGTATGTAAAGTCTCAGCCTTGGCAGTGTTCTCATGCATAAAAAGAGCCTGCCCTGCTTCGGAGTACAGCAGGAACAAGTGGAGACAGAGAACATGACAACTCCCTGCTACCAGTTTTCTCAGCACTAGGAAGAGAATGTACAACTGCCAAGATTGCTGGGAGGGAGACAGGCCCATCCCTGGAGGAAGAGAACTGAAATGAGAACTTTATTTTTCCTCCTGTAAAAGTACAGTTCCACCCTGGAGGAGTGTAAAAATCAAGGCTTTATTAGGAGCCATTTATTGTTTTTTTTTTTTTTTTTTAATTATTTATGTATTTGGCTCCATTGGGTCTTAGTTAGGGCATGTGGGATCTAGTTCCCTGACCAGGGATAGAACCCAGGCACCCTGCATTGGGAACACAGAGTCTTAACCACTGGACCACCAGGGAAGTCCCCATTTATTGGGTTTTACCTTTTTCTTTTTTTTTAATCAAAAGATGGATGGAGGGTGGACAGGAATGCTGGTGTTCTAGATGAGAGAGAGATAAGAGCATCAATTACAGAATCACACATATCTGAATTAGAGTTCCACCTCTATTTACAAGTGTTGTGACCTCAGATAAGTGAATTAACTTCTTTGAGCCTCAGATTTCTTAGCTATAAAATGGGGAAAATAACAGCACCGTATTTTCAGTTTTGAAAATACCAGTTCAAGTCAGCTCTTAAATATATGGCCTTACAACTGCTAGAAGATGCCTGTCTTTTCATAATCCCTTAGAGCTCAATCTGTCAAGAATCTGCCTATAATTCAGGAGACCCAGATTCAATTCCTGGGTGGGGAAGATCCCCTGGTGAGGGAAATGGCAACCCACTCCAGTATTCTTGCCTGGAGAATCCCATGGACAGAGGAGTCTGTCTGGCCTCAGTCCATGGGGTCACAGGAGTCAGACACAACTTAGCAACTAAACTATTAATAGCACCAGAAAATAATGTTGAGAAAATTAAGTCAGAATTATAACAGTGCTTGACACATGCCCGGCACATTGTAATACATGATAAATGCTAGCCAGTGTTTTTTCTGTTATTCACAGTGGTTCCTACTCTCTCCCTTATCAACATTCTATTGTTAAAAAATTGTCAAACATGCAGAAAAATTCAAAGAATTGTACAGTAAACACCTGTGCATGTTCCACCTACATGATATAATTAATATTTACAATGCTTGCTTTATCCTGTATCTGTTCATCTGCAAGCCTGCAAGACTGAGAAGCTGAAGCCATGGTGTGAAGCTACCCAGTCTGTGGTATTTTGTGATGGCAGCCCTAGCAGACCCACACAGAACCCTTTAGGATCAGATGAAAATTGGAGTTATCAGTGCAAGTTCATGGTTTTCATGGCCTTTCAATATACATTAAAATAGATATTAAAAATAAATTCAGATATAAATGTATTATATAAATGAGTGTATGTATGTTTGCATGTGTATATACGCATTCATGTATTTCCTATTTCTGTTCCCATCCCTGTTCACTGAGAGTCCCTGGGAGCAATGACCCCCCAAAGTGATGAGTACCCCTAGTGACCAGATCTTGCTTTCTAAACATCATTCTCCACTAAAAGGGCAGGGTAGGGAAAGAACAAGATGAGCCTGGAACATCTTGTTTTGCCAGAAAAGAAGGCAGTGCCCGAAGAATGATACAGACACGTCAAACAGACACAGACGGCGCTGCCCCTGGCCAAGTCTGGGGCAACTGAATGAAAACCCACGAGTCCAGACTGATGTGGTATGTGCTAAGTCTCTTCAGCTCTGTCCAGGTGTTTGCGACTCATGAACTGTAGCCCGCCAGGTTCTTCTGTCCATAGGATTCTCCAGGCAAGAATACTAGAGTGGGTTGCCATGCCCTTCTTCAGGGGATCCTCCTGACCCAGGGATCAAACCCACATCTCTTAGGTCTCCTGCACTGGCAGGTGGGATTTTTAGCACTAGCGCCACCTGGGAAGCCTGGTCCACACTAATACTCATAAGTCAATGGGGAGAAGAGTAGACGGCTTCCCTATGGCAGAATGCCAGCTGTAGAAGGAACAGTGGAATCAGAATAGCATCACCAACCAACAGAATAATTTATCCAAGAAACATGAGTGGATGCCAGAATGAACAGGGGGAAGTTTGATGAGGAATGAGATATTTATTTCATTTCAAAACACTTTCCCCACAAAATGCTTATTAATTACAAAGGTAAAAGGTCATTGTGTAGTAAAGAATCTTGGCAGATACAGATACAGCTTAATCAAGTTAGAATCATCAGTCATGAGATGAATAGAAAACAGGTGCCCCTGATAAGGTACACCTTGAAAAGCAGCCCCTGTGACCTCCCTTCTCAGAATATTAACCTGAATATAGACATGAGGGGACATCAGTCAAACCAAACTGAGCGCCAGCCACCAAATCCCTGGTCAGCAACCTTCAACAATACTGAGGTTACAAAAAGCAAGGAGAGATGTGCACCGTGGGAACAGTGCCAGATTGAAGGAGACTAGGAGATGTGACAGTTAAATGCATCCTATGATTCTGGACCCAGGTCATTGAAAAGACTAGTAAAACTTGAATACGGCCCAAAGCACAGATGTGAGTAATGCATCAATGTTAACTTCCCAATTTTAGCTATGCATTGTGGTTATTTAGGAGAATGTCTTTGTAGGAAATATATGCTCACATTTTACAGAGTGACAGGGCGTCACACCAGCAACTTATTCTCATGTTGTTCAAGAGTCAAGGTCTTCATACTGTATTTGTCATTCTTCTGTAGATTTTTAAAAAAATTTTTTTAATTTGGCTGTGCTAGGTCTTAGTTGTTGCATGTGGGATCTAGTTCCCTGACCAAGGATCAAACCTGGACCCCTTGCATTGCGAACAGAGTCTTAACCACTGGACCACCAGGGAAGTCCCTTTTCTGTAGATTTGAAATTATTTTAAAAATAAAAATTATCTACCTAAGATATACTGATGGCAAATAAGCACATGAAAACATGTGTAACATCATTTGTCATTAGGAAATGCCAAATGCCAAGGCCATACCACTACACACATATTATAATGGCTAAAATCCAAAAACTGACAATACCAATTGCTGATGAGAAAATGTGAAGGAACAGTGGAATCAGAATAGCATCACCAACCAACAGAATAATTTATCCAAGAAACATGAGTGGATGCCAGAATGAACAGGGGGAAGTTTGATGAGGAATGAGATATTTATTTCATTTCAAAACACTTTCCCCACAAAATGCTTATTAATTACAAAGGTAAAAGGTCATTGTGTAGTAAAGAATCTTGGCAGATACAGATACAGCTTAATCAAGTTAGAATCATCAGTCATGAGATGAATAGAAAACAGGTGCCCCTGATAAGGTACACCTTGAAAAGCAGCCCCTGTGACCTCCCTTCTCAGAATATTAACCTGAATATAGACATGAGGGGACATCAGTCAAACCAAACTGAGCGCCAGCCACCAAATCCCTGGTCAGCAACCTTCAACAATACTGAGGTTACAAAAAGCAAGGAGAGATGTGCACCGTGGGAACAGTGCCAGATTGAAGGAGACTAGGAGATGTGACAGTTAAATGCATCCTATGATTCTGGACCCAGGTCATTGAAAAGACTAGTAAAACTTGAATACGGCCCAAAGCACAGATGTGAGTAATGCATCAATGTTAACTTCCCAATTTTAGCTATGCATTGTGGTTATTTAGGAGAATGTCTTTGTAGGAAATATATGCTCACATTTTACAGAGTGACAGGGCGTCACACCAGCAACTTATTCTCATGTTGTTCAAGAGTCAAGGTCTTCATACTGTATTTGTCATTCTTCTGTAGATTTTTAAAAAAATTTTTTTAATTTGGCTGTGCTAGGTCTTAGTTGTTGCATGTGGGATCTAGTTCCCTGACCAAGGATCAAACCTGGACCCCTTGCATTGCGAACAGAGTCTTAACCACTGGACCACCAGGGAAGTCCCTTTTCTGTAGATTTGAAATTATTTTAAAAATAAAAATTATCTACCTAAGATATACTGATGGCAAATAAGCACATGAAAACATGTGTAACATCATTTGTCATTAGGGAAATGCCAAATGCCAAGGCCATACCACTACACACATATTATAATGGCTAAAATCCAAAAAACTGACAATACCAATTGCTGATGAGAAAATGTGAAGCAACAGGAACTCGTATTGCTGGTGGGAATGCAAAATAGGGCAGCCACTTTGGAAGGTCATTTGGCAGCTTCTTACGATGTACAACACAGTCCTACCACCCAGTCCAATCATACTCCTAGGCATTTATCCAGATGAACTGTAAACTACGTCCACATAAAAGTCTGTCCGTGAGTATTTATAGTAAATTGATTCACAATTACCCCAAACTGGAAGCCACGAAGATACTCTTCAGTCAGTGAAAGGATATGTGTGTGCTAAGCTGCTTCAGTCGTGTCCAACTCTTTGTGACCGCATGGACTGTAGCCCTCCAGGCTCCTCTGTCCGTGTGGATTCTCCAAGTGAGAATACTAGAGTGGGTTGCCATGCCCTCCTCCAGGCAATCTTCCCAATCTAGAGATAAAACCTGAATCTCTTACATCTCCTGCACTGGCAGGCAGGTTCTTTACCACTAGTGCCACCTAGGAATGCATTAAAGATGTCGCCAAAGCAGTGGTAAATCCACTCAATGGAATATTATTTAGTGATATAAAAGGAACTGTTGCCGTTCAGTCACTAAGTCATGTCCAACTCTTTGTGACCCTAAGGACATAAAATCTGGGTGAATATTAAATGAATATTGCTAAAGTGAAAGAAGCCAGTCTGAAAAGGCCACATATTCTATGACTCCATTTTATGACAGTTTTAGAAAAGGCAAAACTGTAGAGACAGTAAACAAATCAGTGGTTGCCAAGGGTTTGGAAAAGGAGGAGATTTGACGAGGCGAAGCACAGGGTGGGGGGTGGAGGTTGTATTTAAGGCAGAGTAACTATATGATGCTTTAATGGTGGATACATAACACTGTGCATTTATCGAACCCACAGAACTTCACAGAGCCAAGAGCAGAACTTAAGTTCTGTAAATTAAAAAAATATATATTTAGGAGGTTGGAGAATCCCAGGATAAAATGCAGATGACAAGAGAATTTACCTGTATTACAAATGAATGAAGTAACTTCACTAAGGGAGTGGGAGAGTATTTTTAGAAATGAGTGTGTGGGGGTGTGCCACGATGGCAGAGGAATGAGAGGAGAATTTCACCAGCCCCTCAACAGAATCACCAGGAACTAATCAAGAAATGGAACAACCCCTACAAACCAGCCTCTAAATGACAAAAGAAGTCCTCAGGTCTACATGAAATGAGTGGAGGGACTTTCCTGCCAATCCAGTGGTTAAGATTCCTGTCTGCCAATGACAGGGGCGCAGATTCAATCCCTTCTAGTCAGGCAACTATAAGACCCCACATGCCATGTAGCACAATTAACAACAACAAAAAAGAAGTGGAGAGGAGACTTGGAGTAAAGACAAAAGGAACTGTATATAAGTACTGAACTCTAACTGATATAGAGTTTCCCATGGGGTAAGGGTTTACAGTTGTAAAACTACTCAATATACCTATAATAATTACATAAATGGATAGTGGATGTTGGAGCCAGGTTTCTCACTAATGGAGTGTTAGTTTACACGTAAGCAATGGGAGGAGACTAGAATGATAAATGCAGTGATAGATTGAGGCGGAGACATGTGTTTAACTTACTACATATGGCTACATTTAATGCGCAAGTGGTAAATCCACTCAATGGAATATTATTTAGTGATATAAAAGGAACTGTTGCCGTTCAGTCACTAAGTCATGTCCAACTCTTTGTGACCCTAAGGACATAAAATCTGGGTGAATATTAAATGAATATTGCTAAAGTGAAAGAAGCCAGTCTGAAAAGGCCACATATTCTATGACTCCATTTTATGACAGTTTTAGAAAAGGCAAAACTGTAGAGACAGTAAACAAATCAGTGGTTGCCAAGGGTTTGGAAAAGGAGGAGATTTGACGAGGCGAAGCACAGGGTGGGGGGTGGAGGTTGTATTTAAGGCAGAGTAACTATATGATGCTTTAATGGTGGATACATAACACTGTGCATTTATCGAACCCACAGAACTTCACAGAGCCAAGAGCAGAACTTAAGTTCTGTAAATTAAAAAAATATATATTTAGGAGGTTGGAGAATCCCAGGATAAAATGCAGATGACAAGAGAATTTACCTGTATTACAAATGAATGAAGTAACTTCACTAAGGGAGTGGGAGAGTATTTTTAGAAATGAGTGTGTGGGGGTGTGCCACGATGGCAGAGGAATGAGAGGAGAATTTCACCAGCCCCTCAACAGAATCACCAGGAACTAATCAAGAAATGGAACAACCCCTACAAACCAGCCTCTAAATGACAAAAGAAGTCCTCAGGTCTACATGAAATGAGTGGAGGGACTTTCCTGCCAATCCAGTGGTTAAGATTCCTGTCTGCCAATGACAGGGGCGCAGATTCAATCCCTTCTAGTCAGGCAACTATAAGACCCCACATGCCATGTAGCACAATTAACAACAACAAAAAAGAAGTGGAGAGGAGACTTGGAGTAAAGACAAAAGGAACTGTATATAAGTACTGAACTCTAACTGATATAGAGTTTCCCATGGGGTAAGGGTTTACAGTTGTAAAACTACTCAATATACCTATAATAATTACATAAATGGATAGTGGATGTTGGAGCCAGGTTTCTCACTAATGGAGTGTTAGTTTACACGTAAGCAATGGGAGGAGACTAGAATGATAAATGCAGTGATAGATTGAGGCGGAGACATGTGTTTAACTTACTACAGATACATATGGCTACATTTAGACCCATTTAGAGATATGTGTGTACACAAGTTAGTATACATGCATACATTTTCTTGCTCTATCATTTGAGAGGCTCCAGAAACAATAAGACCCAGGTAGCAATGAACCATTGATTGCCCAGATCTTGGCTTCTAATATATGACAAGGAAAAGGAATCAGGGCTCCATGGAGAAATGACTGATTCTAAGACTGGAGTATACTAGATGAGCCTGGAGCATCTTATGGTGCTAAAAAGTAAGGAAGTGCTCCATAGAGGGAGAGCTATGGAGGCACGTCAGAGACACAAGGAACCAGCTAAAAAGGCTTCCAATGGAGCACGTGCCACATTGAAGGATTCGCATGATGTAACGAGATCCTGGGTGCTACAACTAAGACCAATGAAACCCAGTACTTTAAAAAAATAAATATTTCTAAAAATTTTCTTTAGAATTTTTTTGATATTACTATGGGGAAACACATTGTTCAGGCCTCCATACCTGTGGACACTCTGCTACATGTGGGCAACACCAGTTAGAGGCTTCTGCTGGACAGTGATGTGTTGGTGAGTGAGAGACACTTGGGAGCCCTGCTGGCCAGGGCCATGCGCCTGGTGCTGCTGTCCCCAATTCATTAAGCTACCTTTCCTCCCCACTGGTCCCTGACTAAGGCATGGGTTCAGTCTAGTCCTCCACCCCTGGATGTGCACATTCAATCATTGCAAAGATGCAGTTCCCCTGAGGAAACCCTTCAAGACCTGTGCCTGCCTATAGCCATGCTTCCTGAGTGCTTCAGAAGTAGACTCCGGATCTCATTACATATTATTTACCAACACTGTTGCATGTACTTGCTGCTTTACGCAGCCATCTTTGAAAATGCTGTCCCTTCAACTTGGATCTAGGAAGGTGGCAAAGGATCAATGGTCATTGACTTTTAAAGTAATAAAATCATCTCTGATTTAAAAAAAAAATTAAATGGAGTAAACAGCCAACCTATGTTTTCCTAGAGGAAATCCCTCTTGCCAGGCCCCAGTGTGGCTTGGGGACTATGCATTGTCAGTGGAGAAAGCTCCAGGTCAAAATAAGATAAAAAAAGACAGGAAAGGGACTTCTCTGGTGGCCCAATGGTTAAGAATCCACCTGCCAAGGCAAGGGACACATGTTCCATCATGGTACGGGAAGATTCACATGCTGTGGAGCATCTAAGCCCACACACCACAACTACTGAGCCTGTGCACCCTAGAGCCTATGTTCCATAACAAGAGAAGCCACCATAATAAGAAGTCCACACAACAACTAGAGAGTAGTCCCCACTTGGTGCAACTAGAGAAGGTGTGTGCAGCAATGACGACCCCACACAGCCAAAATAAACACATTTTAAAATAAATTAATTTTAAACAAAGACAGGAAGAAGGGAAGAAGAGAAGGAAGGATGGAAGGGAGAAAGGAAGGATGGATAGAGAGAATGGAAACCCATCCTACTGCTCAGACAATGGGAAGTGAAGGGTAAAAGAAAAGGTTCAGAAGAATTTCAAATTGAGACTTCACCTGTGGTTCAGTGGTTAAGAATCTGCTTGCCAAAGCAGGGGACACAGGTTTGATCCCTGGTCAAGGAAGATTCCACAGGTTGTGAAGCAACTAAGTCTGTGCACCACAACTATTGAGCCTGTGCTCTAGAACCCATGCTCTGCAAATAGAAGCTCAGTGCAGCCAAAAATAAATAATAAATAAAAATTTCAAAAGAGAATTTTAAATTATTCTTTGTTGTTGGTTAATAATTTTTTCTTCCGTACTATTGTTTCTGTGCATCTGCTTCTAAGAAAGGGACAGATTCCAAGGAAGAGGGGCTCTGGCAAGGTCATACTTCTGTACCCCTGCAAGACTACTTTGCTTGGAGGTGGGCCTGGAAAGAGGTGTTGAGGAGGCTTCCAGGGGAGGCTGGACGCTGGGAAAAGAAGTTTTCTTGTGTATATGAGGCTTGAGCAAAGAGGTCCCAGGATAGAGCTGGATCTGATCTCCGACAGCCCCAAACCTATTCAGGGAAAAATATACCCTCCATTTGGAATACACTACTGAGAAGCAGAAATGAAAGGTCAAGGACATGATAGGAAGAAGGACGAATGGGAGGAGGAGTGAGGGAGGCCTGTGGGGTTCTGGCTCAGGTGACTCTCTCCAAGGAAGAGATTCCAGAGCGCTAAGTTGAAATGTGCTAAGTCTGAAGTACCTTGGGGACATTTGAAAAGTAATGTGTTCCTTGTAAAGCCCCAATAGCTGAGAGCAAGGACTTCCTGTTTCCTGGGAGTGCCTAACTGGTAAGGGGCAAGCATGGAAATAAGTGGTCCAGCAAAGACCAACCTTAGAATTAAAATCGCCTTGATGGTCCAATGGCCTTGGGCCAAAGGAAGGAGTTTGTGAAAACACTAAAAATAATTCACTTATTTCTTTGCTCAAGTCTTAGAAAAGGCAAGAGGAAATAAAAAAAAAACAAACTTGAGAGCAGAAATCCATGGCAACAAGCAACTTGGGTTTATGGATAGCATCCTAAGGAAAGCAAATGTCTGGCTGCTACAGAACAGAAGTGCACATGAAACCATATGCATCCTTTTACCTTCCCTGATTGAGTCAAAGAAAATCCATACCCTTCTATCTGTTCATGAGAAAACAGTTATACTGCTCAGACAATGGGAAGTGAAGGGTAAAAGAAAAGGTTCAGAAGAATTTCAAATTGAGACTTCACCTGTGGTTCAGTGGTTAAGAATCTGCTTGCCAAAGCAGGGGACACAGGTTTGATCCCTGGTCAAGGAAGATTCCACAGGTTGTGAAGCAACTAAGTCTGTGCACCACAACTATTGAGCCTGTGCTCTAGAACCCATGCTCTGCAAATAGAAGCTCAGTGCAGCCAAAAATAAATAATAAATAAAAATTTCAAAAGAGAATTTTAAATTATTCTTTGTTGTTGGTTAATAATTTTTTCTTCCGTACTATTGTTTCTGTGCATCTGCTTCTAAGAAAGGGACAGATTCCAAGGAAGAGGGGCTCTGGCAAGGTCATACTTCTGTACCCCTGCAAGACTACTTTGCTTGGAGGTGGGCCTGGAAAGAGGTGTTGAGGAGGCTTCCAGGGGAGGCTGGACGCTGGGAAAAGAAGTTTTCTTGTGTATATGAGGCTTGAGCAAAGAGGTCCCAGGATAGAGCTGGATCTGATCTCCGACAGCCCCAAACCTATTCAGGGAAAAATATACCCTCCATTTGGAATACACTACTGAGAAGCAGAAATGAAAGGTCAAGGACATGATAGGAAGAAGGACGAATGGGAGGAGGAGTGAGGGAGGCCTGTGGGGTTCTGGCTCAGGTGACTCTCTCCAAGGAAGAGATTCCAGAGCGCTAAGTTGAAATGTGCTAAGTCTGAAGTACCTTGGGGACATTTGAAAAGTAATGTGTTCCTTGTAAAGCCCCAATAGCTGAGAGCAAGGACTTCCTGTTTCCTGGGAGTGCCTAACTGGTAAGGGGCAAGCATGGAAATAAGTGGTCCAGCAAAGACCAACCTTAGAATTAAAATCGCCTTGATGGTCCAATGGCCTTGGGCCAAAGGAAGGAGTTTGTGAAAACACTAAAAATAATTCACTTATTTCTTTGCTCAAGTCTTAGAAAAGGCAAGAGGAAATAAAAAAAAAACAAACTTGAGAGCAGAAATCCATGGCAACAAGCAACTTGGGTTTATGGATAGCATCCTAAGGAAAGCAAATGTCTGGCTGCTACAGAACAGAAGTGCACATGAAACCATATGCATCCTTTTACCTTCCCCTGATTGAGTCAAAGAAAAATCCATACCCCTTCTATCTGTTCATGAGAAAAACAGTTATATTTTTGTTTGACAAGGCATAGGCCATATTGTTTCAGGAGTTTTGAAAAAAGATTATAACATAGCACTCTGATTGCTGACCAAGGTTTACAAACTGGTTTTCTATAGTTTGGATTACCAAAAAGAAAGAAGGGTAGGAAGAAAGGGGTATTCATAGGTGGGAGGTTCTCATTTATTTTTTAATATTTATTGATTGGTCTTATTTTATACTTGGCTGCATTGGGTCTAAGTTGTGCCATGCAGAATCTTTGTTGTGGCACTCAGGTTTCTTTCTAGCTGTGGTTCATGGGCTTATTAGTTGCAGTTGACATGCTTAGTTGCCTCACAGCATGTAGGATCTTAGTTCCCTAACCAGGGCAGTCCCCTTGATCAGAGCCCCTGCATTGCCAGGCTGATTCTTGACCATTGGATCCCACCAAAGAAGTACCTACAGGTTTTAATTTCTAATTAAAATTCCTCTTACTTTTTCACTTACACCGTTGACTGCTCTCCTTGATTCTGTTTTTTAACTGTAATTGGTTTCAAACATACAGGAAGGTGAAATGATCCATAGTCAATGATCTCTAAATATTTTGAACACATTTTAGAATGTCTTTCCATTTGTTCTAATATTTCCAGCTCTTTTTTTTTTTTTTTTACATTTTGGCCTCTTTTATTTATTTATTTATTTTTTCGTCCATCTCTATTCTTTGGCCTATGTGGGTGTCCCATTGCAGTGGTCTCTCTCGCTGCAGAGCACTGGCTCTGGGTACATGCGTTCCAGAGCGCTGGCTCCTAATTTGACACATGGGTCCAGCCGCTCTGCAGCACATGGGATCTTCCTGGGGCAGGGATTGAACCCGTGCCCCTTGCACTGCAAGGCAGACTCTTTACCCACTGGACCACCAGGGAAGTCCTATTTCCAGTTCTTGAAATGCCAATTTCTCTGTTAGAGGAGACTCTGTCTTGTGGTTGTTTGTAATTTATTACTATGAACTCAACTTCAGCGGGGGCTTCTTCGTCTGCGAGTCTCCTGTGCCTGGATTACAAAAGCAACAGAAGTGGAAGTGGTGTGACCTCCCCTCCAAGACTCTGAAGCTCTGCTCTCATTCCTGACATGAGCTGCTCTCAGGCTCCAGTTAGGAGATTACTATTACAGATGCCTGTGTCTCAATGTGTTGCACGCCACAGGTGAACACGTGTGTTTCTGCACTGCAAGGCAGTGTCCTTACCCACTGGACCACCAGGGAAGCCCGACGTGTGTTTCTGAAGTCATCTCTCCTGCACTGATGCCAAGAGCTGACTCACTGGGAAAAGACCCTGAGGCTGGAAGACTGAGGGCAGCACGAGAAGGGGGCAACAGAAGATGAGGTGGTTGGATGCCATCACTGACTCAACGGACATGAGTTTGTGAAAACTCTGGGTGATGGTGAAGGACAGGGAAGCCTGATGTGCTGCATCCCATGGGGTTGCAAAGAATCAGACACACTTTAGCAACCAAACAACAACTTCTGCATTGGGCTTTGGTGTCTGTCCTGAAAGATGCTCCTCTCTGAGAATAAGGACATTCCCATTTCACATCTTTTGCTTCTTCCTGCTGGAGTTTTTTGGGCCCGTCAACACTTTCATCCATCAGCATTCCTCCCAAGCTAATGAAATGCCTCTTAGACCACAGAGGCAACGAGGGGTTGCTTCATGGATTTGGCTGGCACTGTCCACGTTCCTGTTTCATAGTCTGGAAGTTGTAAACAATTAGAAAACCGTGCTCTGAAGGCGTGTGACTCGAAGGGAAACTCCTTACTATGCTGATTTATCTTGCCTTCCTTAGACTCACAGAATAGTCTGACTTTATCCACAACACACCACAGCTTCCCTGGCTGCCGTGGGGGAGTCAGTCAAGCAAGACTGAAGAGACGGGTGACAGGGAGATGGATGAGGGAAGGACAACCAGAAGCCTTGGAACTTGGCAGAGGAGGGGATAAACGAAGAGAATGAACAAGAACAGCCATCCCTGATTAAGGAAGGATCACTACGGAAGTCTGGGAGAGGCAGGGTGCAGGGAGGTCAGAGCAGCGGGACAGAGGAGGGGAGGAGGGCAGACATGGGAATGAGGTTCTGGGCAGGTGTGCAGTGTGGGACCAGGGGGTGGGCCAGCAACAGAAGTGGAAGTGGTGTGACCTCCTCCAAGACTCTGAAGCTCTGCTCTCATTCCTGACATGAGCTGCTCTCAGGCTCCAGTTAGGAGATTACTATTACAGATGCCTGTGTCTCAATGTGTTGCACGCCACAGGTGAACACGTGTGTTTCTGCACTGCAAGGCAGTGTCCTTACCCACTGGACCACCAGGGAAGCCCGACGTGTGTTTCTGAAGTCATCTCTCCTGCACTGATGCCAAGAGCTGACTCACTGGGAAAAGACCCTGAGGCTGGAAGACTGAGGGCAGCACGAGAAGGGGGCAACAGAAGATGAGGTGGTTGGATGCCATCACTGACTCAACGGACATGAGTTTGTGAAAACTCTGGGTGATGGTGAAGGACAGGGAAGCCTGATGTGCTGCATCCCATGGGGTTGCAAAGAATCAGACACACTTTAGCAACCAAACAACAACTTCTGCATTGGGCTTTGGTGTCTGTCCTGAAAGATGCTCCTCTCTGAGAATAAGGACATTCCCATTTCACATCTTTTGCTTCTTCCTGCTGGAGTTTTTGGCCAGTCAACACTTTCATCCATCAGCATTCCTCCCAAGCTAATGAAATGCCTCTTAGACCACAGAGGCAACGAGGGGTTGCTTCATGGATTTGGCTGGCACTGTCCACGTTCCTGTTTCATAGTCTGGAAGTTGTAAACAATTAGAAAACCGTGCTCTGAAGGCGTGTGACTCGAAGGGAAACTCCTTACTATGCTGATTTATCTTGCCTTCCTTAGACTCACAGAATAGTCTGACTTTATCCACAACACACCACAGCTTCCCTGGCTGCCGTGGGGGAGTCAGTCAAGCAAGACTGAAGAGACGGGTGACAGGGAGATGGATGAGGGAAGGACAACCAGAAGCCTTGGAACTTGGCAGAGGAGGGGATAAACGAAGAGAATGAACAAGAACAGCCATCCCTGATTAAGGAAGGATCACTACGGAAGTCTGGGAGAGGCAGGGTGCAGGGAGGTCAGAGCAGCGGGACAGAGGAGGGGAGGAGGGCAGACATGGGAATGAGGTTCTGGGCAGGTGTGCAGTGTGGGACCAGAGGCCAGGAGGCAGGCTGGTGTCCTTGGATGAGGTGAGAGGTCCACCGTCTGAGGTCACCTTGTCTAACAGGCAGGGTCCAGTTGGCTCCTCTGTGGTGGGGAGCCCTCAGGCTCTGACACCCTGTTCCCATCCCCACCAATCCCGCTGACATCGTGCATCAGATGAGGGGGCGGGGAGCCTTGAACTAGAAGACATTTCCAGGCTCAGTGAGACAGCAGCTTGGGAAAACTGGTACCAAGTCAGTATCCCTGAGCCCGCTCTTCTCAACCAGCACTCTCTCTCTCAAGCATGTTTAAACCTCTTGGGCCGTTTAGGCGAAATGAGAGTTCCCATCCTACAGAGGTGGAGCCAGAAGAAGGAGGAGCAAAATGCCAGATATAAGAACAGCAGTAGAGGTGGCTTTCCTGGTGGTCCAGTGGGTAAGGACACCGCCCTGCTGGGCAAGGAGCGCCAGTTCGTTCCCTGGCCTGGGAGGATCCCACGTGCCGCAGAGCGGCTGGACCAGTGTGTCCAACTACCGAGCCAGAGCTCTGGAGCGCATGCGCCCAGAGCCGGCGCTCTGCAGCGACAGACGCCACCGCGATGGGAGGCCCACAGGAGGCAAAGAACAAAGACGAATGAAAATGAAGAAATGAAAGACCAATAGAAGTGGCCAAAAAAAAAACAAAAACAAAAACAAAACAGCAGTAGAGTGACAGAACCACAGTGGGGGGTGGGGGGGTGCCTGCTACTCCCAAAGGACTCTGCTGCAGCACAGAGTGCAGGATGGGGCACCTGTAATCAGGTCCAGAAGACTGGGTGCAGGGCACCTGACACGCGCACCTGCCCCTGAGATAGCCAAATTTGGGGAGGCTAGACTTTCAAAACAAGCTTGGAGCCCTCAGGTTCTAATCGATTTTCCAAATACTGAACACATTCAAATGGTGAGGTGTTCACCCAGGCCAGGCGCTGGACCTGGTGTGAGTGCACATCACGTCTCAGTGAGTGCCTGTGGCCACTTCCCTTCCTCCTCAGGTGTGAACAAACATGGTTCGTTCTGTTTCATTCTGCTTCTCAGCCAGTATTCCCAGAGAGTCTTCTGAGACACAGGTGTGGTTCCAAACACACAGGGTCAGTGTGAATGGGACAGATCAAGATATTGACCAGTCTGTCCTAGTGAGATTCACATTCAGGCAGAGTGAGATGTATGAGATAACGTCAGAGAACAATGAGTACTATAAAGAAAACAATATGTTCACGGTATATAAAGTGAGGGGGCAGAGGACGTGGCACAGGGCTGGTGATGGGATAAGCATTTGTCCTAAAGTGGTTTGGGGATCTCCTTGGTGGTCCAGTGGCTAAAATTCTGCACTCCCACCACAGGGAGCCTGGGTTCAATCCCTACTCAGGGAGCTAGACCCTAAATGCTGAAACTAAGAGTTCTCATGCTGCAGCCAAAGAGCCCACATACCACAATGAAGATCGAAGATCCCAAGTGCCACAACTAAGATCCGGCACAGCCAAATAAATAAAAGGTAAAGGTCTTGAGCTGTGATCTGAATGACAAGGAGAAGGTAACCAAGAAGATCAGCGGGAAGACATTTCTAGGCAGAGACATAGCAGGTGAAAAGGCCCTGAGGCAGGAAAGGGCTTGAGCACTTGCAGAGACTGAAGAGACCAGGGTGGCTGAAGCCTTTAGGAAGGAGGAAAGTGGAACAGAAGTGGAGAGGAAAGGAAAAGCCGTGCAAGGACGGGCCAGCCTTAGACCATGATTATAGCTGAAGTCTACTCTGAGTACGGCGGGAAATCCTCAAAGGGGCTGAGGTTGGGGTGTGACTTGCCAAACCTTTTACTTATTTGTTTATTGGCTGCATCAAGCAGCTTGCAGGATCTTAGCTCTCCAACCAGCGATTGAACTCAGACACAGCAGTCAAAGTGCCGAGTCCTAACCACTGGACAACCAAGGAATTCCCCAAATTATCTTTGAAAAAGTCACCTCTGGAGACTTCCCTGGTGGTCCAGTGGTTAATACTGTACTTTCATTGCAGGGGACCTACAGGTTCAGTCCCTCAATTGGGGAACTAAGGTCCCACATGCCCCACGGTACGGCCTCACCCCGCTCCCCCAAATTGTTTATTTTCACTAATGTTAAGTGCAATCATTGTCATAAATGGTTGATGAGTGGATGAGTTTTTTGAAAAGTAATGGAGGGACTTCCCTGGTGGTCCAATGGTTAAGAATCCAAACTTTCATTGCAGGAGGCACAGATTCAATCCCTGGCTGAGAAACTAAGATCCCACAAAATAACGATAGGGCGCTAGAACGAAGCTGTCACATTGGTTCAGATGAGCAGGGAGGGAGGACTGAGCTAGGATGGCAGTGCAAGTTGGCAAAGCACCTGTTCAGCTGGTCCGACCTAGTACTTCCCAGAGTGTTCAAACCCTTTTCTCCGTGGAAAATTCTGCACTCCCACCACAGGAGCCTGGGTTCAATCCTACTCAGGAGCTAGACCCTAAATGCTGAAACTAAGAGTTCTCATGCTGCAGCCAAAGAGCCCACATACCACAATGAAGATCAAGATCCCAAGTGCCACAACTAAGATCCGGCACAGCCAAATAAATAAAAGGTAAAGGTCTTGAGCTGTGATCTGAATGACAAGGAGAAGGTAACCAAGAAGATCAGCGGGAAGACATTTCTAGGCAGAGACATAGCAGGTGAAAAGGCCCTGAGGCAGGAAAGGGCTTGAGCACTTGCAGAGACTGAAGAGACCAGGGTGGCTGAAGCCTTTAGGAAGGAGGAAAGTGGAACAGAAGTGGAGAGGAAAGGAAAAGCCGTGCAAGGACGGGCCAGCCTTAGACCATGATTATAGCTGAAGTCTACTCTGAGTACGGCGGGAAATCCTCAAAGGGGCTGAGGTTGGGGTGTGACTTGCCAAACCTTTTACTTATTTGTTTATTGGCTGCATCAAGCAGCTTGCAGGATCTTAGCTCTCCAACCAGCGATTGAACTCAGACACAGCAGTCAAAGTGCCGAGTCCTAACCACTGGACAACCAAGGAATTCCCCAAATTATCTTTGAAAAAGTCACCTCTGGAGACTTCCCTGGTGGTCCAGTGGTTAATACTGTACTTTCATTGCAGGGGACCTACAGGTTCAGTCCCTCAATTGGGGAACTAAGGTCCCACATGCCCCACGGTACGGCCTCACCCCGCTCCCCCAAATTGTTTATTTTCACTAATGTTAAGTGCAATCATTGTCATAAATGGTTGATGAGTGGATGAGTTTTTTGAAAAGTAATGGAGGGACTTCCCTGGTGGTCCAATGGTTAAGAATCCAAACTTTCATTGCAGGAGGCACAGATTCAATCCCTGGCTGAGAAACTAAGATCCCACAAAATAACGATAGGGCGCTAGAACGAAGCTGTCACATTGGTTCAGATGAGCAGGGAGGGAGGACTGAGCTAGGATGGCAGTGCAAGTTGGCAAAGCACCTGTTCAGCTGGTCCGACCTAGTACTTCCCAGAGTGCTTTGACAGTGGAACCCTTTTCTCCCGTGGCCCCCTTTCACCTATCTGGCCAGCAGGGGTGTTCCCTGGAACACACGGTGGAATATATGGCTGTCTGCTCTGACCTTTCAGCTAAATTCATGAAAGCCATCTTATTTGCTAGTTTCTGAGTGTGAAATTATACTATATTTACTTGATGACACAAATCAATTATTCCAGAATCTCAGGGGCACTTCGGCACAACTTCTTGATAATTTTTTTAACCTAAGGATTCAGAAAATAATTTAGAGAATGACCGCGCCCTCATCTCAAGCATTCATCACTTATTGATACAGGTTTCTGATGAATGCCCCTTCATGTACGTCTTCTGGATGTCTGTAGCATCAGCAGAACTCTGCAAAAGTAACATTCCCACGAAGGTTAAACAGTGACGCTAAGTGCAAATCACACCCTTTTAAAATGCAGGGCATTATTCTAATCAGAATAATTCCTAATAGTATATATGTGCCAAGACAAAGGTGAAATTCCAGAGACGCCAGTTGCCTGTGGTGGGATCAATTATCATACCTCACTGCCGTGCACTTCCTTCATTCCCGGGAGCAACAGACTTTGCACTAAAGATTCTCACCTACATCCTACTGTTATACATTATCTGCAAAACATGACACTAATGTAAGCATCTTTGAAAACACTTACATGTACACATGTTAATAGTGGGAAAATAAACTAAACTGAAATCAGCAAAGTTGCTGCTCTTCGGGGAGTGAACAAAAGGGACCGACACAGAAAGAGGCTGTGGCCTCTCCCACCAT
Organism: Tragulus kanchil; assembly: GCA_022376925.1. NCBI lineage: Eukaryota > Metazoa > Chordata > Mammalia > Artiodactyla > Tragulidae > Tragulus > Tragulus kanchil. The sequence goes on from JAIOJX010000031.1 coordinate 115,243,462, forward strand.
CCAGATACTTTCCCACCCCACACGGTGCTGGGACCACTGCCTGAGGATGGCAGGGGCTCCCAGGATGGCGGTTCCACGGGTTCAGACTCCAGGCTCAGATCTGCTGCTGAGCCTGAGGATGCCCTTTAGAGCCCGTCCTGACTGCACACAAAACATATCTCACGCTTCCAGATTGCCATGGTACTGGGGAATTCAATCAATTGCTTCCAACTGTAATCTTTGGATGTACCATAACAGAAATATCTTGAAATGGGCTGTGCTCACATTACTGGGGCCTGCTGGCATGCATACGTTAAAATCCAATGATGGGACTTCCCTGGTAGACCAGAGGTTAGGAATCCATTCACCAATGCAGGGGACATGGATTTGATTCCTGGTCCAGGAACTAAGATCCCACGTGCCTCAGAGCAACTGAGCCTAAGAGCCACAACTACTGAGCCCATGCTTGGCAACAAGAGAAGCCACCACAATGACAAACCTGAGCACTCCAACAAAGAGTAGCCCCTGCCCACTGAAACTAGGGAAAGCCTGCTCACAGCAACAAACATCCAGTGCAGCCAAAATTAAGATAAAATTTAAAAAAAAATCTTAAAAGAAATGATGATGACAACTGGGAAAGCCCACTGACTTTAGCCCAGCCTGTCAGATTACACTCCGTATATATTCTATAAATAAAGAGATAAGACCAAGGAGACACATGGGGCTTAGTTTCTGATTCATTTCAAAGACGAAACACAGAAGGAAATGCTTAGGCATAAGACGTAGAACAAATTGTGCACATTCATGCAGGCTGATGCTCACGTCCTCACCAGCAGGTGAGTTCACCTGGTTGCCTCTCAAGGGTTGGAAGCTACTGATGCTATTTGATTCTCTGCCTTGGCCTCCCCTTATCTCTGCCTCTACAGCAAAGAAAGGAAGTTGTCCTATAACTTTCTAAGTTTCTAAGAACACAGGTGTACTTGTGACACACGGGGGAATGCAGCCTCAGCACATACTTTCCTGAGAATTCTGCAGCAGGACAAAACAGTGGTTAACTTGAGACTTCACATGTGAGCTTAGATTGCAACTCTTTTTTAAAATTGAATTTTTACTGGAGTATAGGACTGATGCTGAAGGAAATGTCAATCCACTCCAGTATTCTCACCTGGAGAATCCCATGGACAGAGGAGCCTGGTGGGCTACAGGGCATGGGGTCACAAAGAGCTGAACATGACAGCGATTAAACAGCAATAGGACTGACGTGGAAGCTGAAGCTCCAGTATTTTGCTCATCTCATGAGAGTAGCGACTCGTTGGAAAAGACCCTCATGCTGGGAATGATTTTGGCAGGAGAAGAGGGCATCAGAGGATGAGATGGCTCGATGGCATCACCAATGCAGTGGACATGAACTTGGGCAAACTTCGGGAGATGGCGAGGGACAGGGAGGCCAGGCACGCTGCAGTCTGTGCGATCACAAAGAGTCGGACACGACTGTGCAAATGAACAACAAAAGAGCTGCTTTACAATGATGTGTTACTGAACAGCAAAGAGCATCAGCCACACACATACACTTATCCCTTTGGATTTCCTTCCCATTTAGGTCACCACAGAGCATTGAGTAGAGTTCCCCGTGCTATGCAGTAGGTTCCCACTAGTTGTCTACTTTATACATGTTAATAGAGTCAGTAGGGCATATCCATCAATCTCCTGATTCATCCCACCCTCCCCTTTCCCCCTTGGATCCATACAGTGGAACAGGACTTAGCCAAAAGAAGAAGCACAACTGAGTCCTTTGTAGAGACATGACTAGACCTAGAGACGCATACAGAGCGAAGTAAGTCAGAAAAACAAACATCATATATTAATACAGAAAAATGATAGAGATGATCTTACTGGCAAAGCAGAAATAGAGACACAGACAGTAACTTTAAAAAAAAATTATTTAATTTTGGCTGTGCTGCATCTTTGTTGCTGCACAGAATTTTCTCTGTGGTGGGGAGCAGGGGCTACTCTCTAGTTGTGGTGCTTCTGGTTGTGGTGCCTTCTCTTGTGGTCCTGGGGTGCTAGAGCACAGGCTCAATAGTTGTGATGCAGGGGCTGAGTGGCTCCTTGGTATGTGGGATCTTTCCAGGTCAGGGATCAAACTCATGTCTCCTGCACTGGTGGGTGGATTCTACCCCTGAGCCAACAGGGAAGCCCCTATAGATTGTAACACTTTCCTGAGAATTGGGCTTTAACTTAAACATGTGAGCTTAGATTGCAACTCTTTAAAATTGAATTTTACTGGAGTATAGGACTGATGCTGAAGGAAATGTCAATCCACTCCAGTATTCTCACCTGGAGAATCCCATGGACAGAGGAGCCTGGTGGGCTACAGGGCATGGGGTCACAAAGAGCTGAACATGACAGCGATTAAACAGCAATAGGACTGACGTGGAAGCTGAAGCTCCAGTATTTTGCTCATCTCATGAGAGTAGCGACTCGTTGGAAAAGACCCTCATGCTGGGAATGATTTTGGCAGGAGAAGAGGGCATCAGAGGATGAGATGGCTCGATGGCATCACCAATGCAGTGGACATGAACTTGGGCAAACTTCGGGAGATGGCGAGGGACAGGGAGGCCAGGCACGCTGCAGTCTGTGCGATCACAAAGAGTCGGACACGACTGTGCAAATGAACAACAAAAGAGCTGCTTTACAATGATGTGTTACTGAACAGCAAAGAGCATCAGCCACACACATACACTTATCCCTTTGGATTTCCTTCCCATTTAGGTCACCACAGAGCATTGAGTAGAGTTCCCCGTGCTATGCAGTAGGTTCCCACTAGTTGTCTACTTTATACATGTTAATAGAGTCAGTAGGGCATATCCATCAATCTCCTGATTCATCCCACCCTCCCCTTTCCCCCTTGGATCCATACAGTGGAACAGGACTTAGCCAAAAGAAGAAGCACAACTGAGTCCTTTGTAGAGACATGACTAGACCTAGAGACGCATACAGAGCGAAGTAAGTCAGAAAAACAAACATCATATATTAATACAGAAAAATGATAGAGATGATCTTACTGGCAAAGCAGAAATAGAGACACAGACAGTAACTTTAAAAAAAAATTATTTAATTTTGGCTGTGCTGCATCTTTGTTGCTGCACAGAATTTTCTCTGTGGTGGGGAGCAGGGGCTACTCTCTAGTTGTGGTGCTTCTGGTTGTGGTGCCTTCTCTTGTGGTCCTGGGGTGCTAGAGCACAGGCTCAATAGTTGTGATGCAGGGGCTGAGTGGCTCCTTGGTATGTGGGATCTTTCCAGGTCAGGGATCAAACTCATGTCTCCTGCACTGGTGGGTGGATTCTCTACCCCTGAGCCAACAGGGAAGCCCCTATAGATTGTAACACTTGACGATGGCTTTCACTTTGGGGATCACTGGTGCTTTCATAAGAATTTCTTTTTTTTTTCTTTGCCTCTAAGTCACTGTTTATTTTTCATCCACCTTTTTATTCTTTGATCTGCGTGGGCCTCCCATCACCGTGGCCTCTCTCATTGCAGAGCACTGGCTCTTGGCACATGTGCTCCAGAGTGCTGGCTCATAATTATACACACTGGCCCAGCCATTCCTCATCATGTAGGATCTTCCCAGATCAGGGATCGAACTGGTGCCCCCTGCACTGAAAGGCGGACTCTTTACCCACAGGACCACCAGGGAAGCCCTATAAGAATTTCTGTTAGCAGTTGCATCACAGACAAAGGCTAGTAGGCCAACCATGGGATCAAGCTTTGTTTGCTGGCACATCTCAACATATCCCTTTCCCTGGTTTCCTCCTCTAATCCTGTGAACTCAGGTGCTCAGGAGCTAAAGAGGACGTGGCCCACTGCAGTGTAAGGACAGATGGAATTGAGAGGTCACAAAGAGTTGAAGCAATCCCATCATCCCACGTGGCCACAACTTCCTGGAGTCTCCGCCCCCACAAAGCTCTCCGCCCATGAGATCACCTGGGACCAGCCTTTCCCTTCCTTCAGCTTCCACTCCTTACCCGCCCCCTCATCCAGCTGCTTAAAACACCCTTCCCCTGGCGCCATGTTCTCTTTGGACTCGTAATCATCTCTCTTCACACAACTCGAATAAACCCTCATCCTGCCTGTCTGAGGTCAACACTTTTCTTACAAGGACACACTCAAGCACTCTGACAGGGATGGGGTAACCAGTGTCTATGTCCTGAGCAGATGCCAGCCTTGATGCCTGGGGTGCTCAGGGGAGCCGGGACAGCCAGCACAGGGAGGCTGGGTGCAGGTGGACAGTGGGGATGATGGGGTCTCGTAGGGCACCACATGGGTAGCAGCTGACACACAGATGCCCAGAAGGGTCCGTCCCAGGAAAGCTGGCCTGGCTACAGAGGGGATGGAGGGTGTACAGAGAACCAGTGGGCACCCAGGCTGTCTTAGGGATGCTCAGAGAAACTTAGCAGCAGGCAGCCCAAAGACTATTGCCCAGAAGGAGACATAGAATAAGCCTCTGGGAAAGCAAGGCTGTTTCAATGGCAGGGCTGCACAGTGACCACAGACAAAAGGAGCAAATTATTCTTAACAGTGGTGGTAGGAGAAACGGAGGAGGGGCTGGCATTCAAACAGGAAGCTGTCTCACCTTCCCTGGGGGCCCAGACATTGCCATCAAGGGGGGCCGGTGGGAAGCAGCCTTCCCATACACCACCTCCACAAAATGCAGGCAGATCACATTCCAGGCTTCTATGGCTGAGCTTCAGCTGTCCACCCTCAGGCAGCACCACCGGGGACCTAGGGCGGGCAGTTCAAACACACTGAACTCCAGCCTGAATCAGAAACCCTGGCCCTGAGGGTAGCCGGGGGAAGGAAGTGCCAACCTCAAGCAAGGCCTGGATCCAGCTTCTTCAGTAAGAACTGTTCACACTGAAGCTTTCTCAAGCTTCACAGTCTAAAACTTAGCATGGAGATCAAACTCAGGGGCTTAAAAACAAGAAGAGGAAAGAAACTTCTTAGCAAATAACAAGCTCATCTGCAGGTTTCAAACTCCCCAGGATGTTCTGAATCCAGCCCACAAGGGTGCGGAGTGCAGCTCCATCCACAGACATTCTCAGAACCCAGGACTTGGGCAACAGAAGGCGGGTGTAAGGGACACACCGGAAGTGGCCTTGGGGTGGAGACAAAATCCACAAGCTCTTTCTCCACCAGCAGCTCCTGGACGGTTTTCACCTGGAGTATCTTTGGCCCACGTCCAGATTAAATGCCAGTTAGAAAGCTCTGGCCACTCGCTCTTTCTGGGCAGACAGCAACAGCGGTGAGCGCTAATCATTTACAAAGGTCACGATCGGAAGCCAGCCCTGGAGCGGTCATTTAAAATTCGATTGATCCCTATTTGTAGTCAGGGAAAGAAAATGGGCACTTGGACTGTATTGTAATTATGGGGCTTCCAGGCAGCCGCAAATAGATGTGCAATCTCGATACTGGCAAATACCTGGGAGAAGAAATTATTACTCTGGTAGAGCACGTTGCTAGGAAAGGTTGAAGATAAAATTGCGCGTAAAAAAAAATCAATCATCTGTTAGCTAATTTGCCCTGCTCACCACCCGTCAGGGTTATCACAATTGTCAGATGTCTGCTGAATATATTAAGATGAGGGTCTACTTGCTAAAAATGATCGCCAAGAAAGCAAAGGCCTCACATGGCCGTGGGGATCCTGGAGTGCTGATGTTGGGGCCTGGGTGGGTCCAGGGGCTTTGTGTACAAAGGAGGGGCTTCTTGGTGAGAGACAGGGAAGGAGAGAAACCAACAGCAGCTCTCGTGTCTGAGATGCCCCTCATGATGGGCACTGCACCCACCCTGGCTCACCCTGCTGACTCGGAGGAAAGCAGAGGTGGGTCTGCTGTTCTGGGTGTGGCAGTGGGGGAGTAAGAGGATGGCACATTCTGGGCTGCTTGGTTACACAGGGCTGGGTCTTCTGCATTGCAGGCAGATTCTTTACCAGCTGAGTGTCAAGGGAAGTCCATGGTTATGGCATCCATAACCTTCACCCTCACGATGATCCCCAGAAATAAGTATCATTAGTGCCCTTTACTGATGGGAAAAGGAAGCCCAGTGAGGCTGACAAATCTGACCAAGTTCACGGGTAGGTAAGTAGAAGAGCAGGTCCAGGGTCAGGGGGAGGCAAAGACCAGGGCGTCTGGCACCTTCTCCAGCCCAGGTCACACCAGCACCTCTGGAAGAGCTGAGGGCCAGGCTGCCTGCAGATCTGCAAATCTCTCTCCACATCTGCCTCTGGCTCTCCTGCACACCCCTGGAGAATCTCTCCCTCGGCTTCTCTAGAAGCCTATAAGGACCAGGCCAAAAACAATACTGGCAGAGGTGCAGATAAATACTGTTTGATTCCACTTGTGTGAGGCACCAAGAATAGTCCGATTCATAAAGTCAGAAAGTGTACACTGGTAGATGCTTTCTACCAGTGTGTGCTGGGGGGGGTCAGTTAATGTTTGATTGTTAATGCTTAATTGGGACAAAGTTTTAGTTTGCATGTGTGTGTGCTAAGTCACTTTAGTTGTGTCTGACTCTTTGCGATCCCATGGACTGTAGCCCACCAGGCTCCTTTGTCCGTGGGATTCTCCAGGCAAGAATACTGGAGTGGGTGGCCGTGCCTTCCTCCAGGGGAAGTCTTCCTGATCCAGGGCTTGAACCTGCGTCTCTTATATCTCCTGCTTTGGCAGGCGGGTTCTTTACTACTAGGGCCCCCTGGGAAGCCCGAGTTTCAGTTTAGGAAAGGGAAAAACTTGGAAGGATCATGGCGAGAGCCACATAACAATGAATGTACTTAGTGCCACTGACCTGTACTGTTAAATAAGTTAAAACAGTATACATACAATATACATATTAATAGTATATTTTCTATTATGTGACTTTTTAAAAAATTTATTTTTAATTGGATGATAATTGCTTTACAATGTTGTGTTCGTTTCTGCCGTATAACAATGTGAATCAGCAATAAGTACACATTGGAAGAGCTAAAGGATATATCAGCCATAAAATGCTCCCTCTTGAGCCTTCTTCCCACCTCCTGCCACAGCCCACTCCTCTAGATTGTCACTGAGCCCCAGGCTGAGGTCCCTTTGTTACCACAATAAAAACAGTAAAGAAAAAAAACACTGGATGGATGGCAAACATTGCCCACAGGGGCTGGGTCCCTTCTGTCTATCTTCTAGCTGAGTCTACCTCATGAAAAGAAAGACCTCTGGAGAGGTCAGTTCTGCTGCTGATGGGCATCAGACCCCTCTGGTCAGTCCCATCTTCTAAGGTCAGTATGCACAGCGCTGTGACATCCCAGGAGCTCCGTGAAGGATGCCCAGAGGGATGGGCAGTGCCTCTCTCAGGAGCAGTGGGCATTAAGCCAAAAGTCCCCTTTCTTCATGTGAAGTCAACAGCGCTAGGACACAGGTGATGGGCTAAGCAGCAGCCTCATGAAGGTGCCGAAGTAAAGTCTTTCTGAAATCAACCTGCCACTGTGAAGCAAGCCACTGTAAAGGTACAATATCATACCCAAGTAATTCTACTTCTAAAATCTATCCCAGGAAATAACCAAGGGGTAGATAGAGATTTATGCCCACAAAAGTAAAAAACGTTAAGTCACAGTAGTTAGATTTTGTAAGGGCTTCGGGACTCTTTGCGATCCCATGGACTGTACCCATTTGTCCGTGGGATTCTCCAGGCAAGAATACTGGAGTGGGTGGCCGTGCCTCCTCCAGGAAGTCTTCCTGATCCAGGGCTTGAACCTCGTCTCTTATATCTCCTGCTTTGGCAGGCGGGTTCTTACTACTAGGGCCCCTGGGAAGCCCGAGTTTCAGTTTAGGAAAGGGAAAAACTTGGAAGGATCATGGCGAGAGCCACATAACAATGAATGTACTTAGTGCCACTGACCTGTACTGTTAAATAAGTTAAAACAGTATACATACAATATACATATTAATAGTATATTTTCTATTATGTGACTTTTTAAAAAATTTATTTTTAATTGGATGATAATTGCTTTACAATGTTGTGTTCGTTTCTGCCGTATAACAATGTGAATCAGCAATAAGTACACATTGGAAGAGCTAAAGGATATATCAGCCATAAAATGCTCCCTCTTGAGCCTTCTTCCCACCTCCTGCCACAGCCCACTCCTCTAGATTGTCACTGAGCCCCAGGCTGAGGTCCCTTTGTTACCACAATAAAAACAGTAAAGAAAAAACACTGGATGGATGGCAAACATTGCCCACAGGGGCTGGGTCCCTTCTGTCTATCTTCTAGCTGAGTCTACCTCATGAAAAGAAAGACCTCTGGAGAGGTCAGTTCTGCTGCTGATGGGCATCAGACCCCTCTGGTCAGTCCCATCTTCTAAGGTCAGTATGCACAGCGCTGTGACATCCCAGGAGCTCCGTGAAGGATGCCCAGAGGGATGGGCAGTGCCTCTCAGGAGCAGTGGGCATTAAGCCAAAAGTCCCCTTTCTTCATGTGAAGTCAACAGCGCTAGGACACAGGTGATGGGCTAAGCAGCAGCCTCATGAAGGTGCCGAAGTAAAGTCTTTCTGAAATCAACCTGCCACTGTGAAGCAAGCCACTGTAAAGGTACAATATCATACCCAAGTAATTCTACTTCTAAAATCTATCCCAGGGAAATAACCAAGGGGTAGATAGAGATTTATGCACAAAAACGTTGAGCACAGTGTTATATGTAGTGTGAAAGATTGTGGAGACTTCCCTGGTGGTACAGTGGATAACAGTCCACCTGCTAATCCAGGGACATGAGTTCGATCCCTGATCTGGGAAGATTCCATATGCAGAGTAGCAATTAAGTCCATGCGCCGCAACTACTGAGCCTGCATGCCACAACGAAAGATCCTATGTATTGTAAGACTAGACAAAGATGAATAAGTAAAAGGTGAATTACAGCATTTCCATATGGTCTTTATAGTGCTTTAAACAGAGCTTCTCGTGATATAGGGGAATGCTTATAAAATAATGCTAATCAGCCACAACAGGAAAAACTCAGGTATCAAATTCTAGAAAGCCTTATAAGGAAAAATTCATAGAAAACTATGAGGATTACAGGCGATGTGGTTCTGCTGTCAGATACTTCAGTTATTTTCAAAATTGTGTACATTTGGTTATTATCTTCCACAAATGGCTCGAGTCCAGGCCTGGGCTAGGGTCTAGCCAGTCCACAGCAGCCCCAAGAAGCCCAATTTGGGTTCATCAGAGCGGATGTGAGAGTTGGACCATAAAGAAGGCTGAGCACCAAAAAAACTGATGCTTTCAAACTGTGGTGCTGCAAAGGACTGTTAAGAGTCCCTTCGACAGCAAGGAAATTGCATCAGTCAATCCTAAAGGAAATCAACCCTGAATATTCATTGAAAGGAATGACGTTGAAGCTGAAGCTCCAATGCTTTGGCTTCCTGATATCAAGAGACGACTAATTGGAAAAGATCCTGATGTTGGGAAAAATAGAAGGCAGAAGTTCTTAAGAAGGGGAGGATGAGATAGTTGGATGACATCACTGAGTCAATGGACATGCATTTGAGCAAGCTCTGGGAGAGAATGAAGGACAGTAAGCCTGGTGTTGCAATCCACGGTTGCAAAGAGTCAAACACAACAGGTGATGGGCTAAGCAGCGCCTCATGAAGGTGCCAAGTAAAGTCTTTCTGAAATCAACCTGCCACTGTGAAGCAAGCCACTGTAAAGGTACAATATCATACCCAAGTAATTCTACTTCTAAAATCTATCCCAGGGAAATAACCAAGGGGTAGATAGAGATTTATGCACAAAAACGTTGAGCACAGTGTTATATGTAGTGTGAAAGATTGTGGAGACTTCCCTGGTGGTACAGTGGATAACAGTCCACCTGCTAATCCAGGGACATGAGTTCGATCCCTGATCTGGGAAGATTCCATATGCAGAGTAGCAATTAAGTCCATGCGCCGCAACTACTGAGCCTGCATGCCACAACGAAAGATCCTATGTATTGTAAGACTAGACAAAGATGAATAAGTAAAAGGTGAATTACAGCATTTCCATATGGTCTTTATAGTGCTTTAAACAGAGCTTCTCGTGATATAGGGGAATGCTTATAAAATAATGCTAATCAGCCACAACAGGAAAAACTCAGGTATCAAATTCTAGAAAGCCTTATAAGGAAAAATTCATAGAAAACTATGAGGATTACAGGCGATGTGGTTCTGCTGTCAGATACTTCAGTTATTTTCAAAATTGTGTACATTTGGTTATTATCTTCCACAAATGGCTCGAGTCCAGGCCTGGGCTAGGGTCTAGCCAGTCCACAGCAGCCCCAAGAAGCCCAATTTGGGTTCATCAGAGCGGATGTGAGAGTTGGACCATAAAGAAGGCTGAGCACCAAAAAAACTGATGCTTTCAAACTGTGGTGCTGCAAAGGACTGTTAAGAGTCCCTTCGACAGCAAGGAAATTGCATCAGTCAATCCTAAAGGAAATCAACCCTGAATATTCATTGAAAGGAATGACGTTGAAGCTGAAGCTCCAATGCTTTGGCTTCCTGATATCAAGAGACGACTAATTGGAAAAGATCCTGATGTTGGGAAAAATAGAAGGCAGAAGTTCTTAAGAAGGGGAGGATGAGATAGTTGGATGACATCACTGAGTCAATGGACATGCATTTGAGCAAGCTCTGGGAGAGAATGAAGGACAGTAAGCCTGGTGTTGCAATCCACGGGGTTGCAAAGAGTCAAACACAACTGAGCAACTGAACAACAACAACAGCCCATTGAATAATAACTCTCTATTCCTCCCCCACCTGGCCTACAAAGCTTTCTTGAGGTCAGTAGGGTCTGGCACAAGAATTCGACCTTTCTGGGCAGTGGGTCTCCAGCCAAACCTTCCCAAACCACAGTTTTGCACTCTGGCTCTTCAACCTTCCTCCCTACCCGTGGGCATAAGTGAGCAGACCCACTTGCCCACAGCCAGCCCACCACCCTTTCCACCTGCCACCTTCCCCCTACAGCATCTCCCAGCTGAAGAAGGAGCCTGAGTACAGCCTCGATGGAAGTCTTCTTACATTCTCCCTCCAAATCTATCCTCAGGAGGGACGTGGTGAGAGCTAGGGCAGCAGTCCAACTGTCCTCAGAACAGGTCTTCTAATGCTGGTCTTTTATTCCTGTCGTGAGAAGCACTCTCACTCTGAAAGCTCCATTCCAGTCAGGGGTGGATTGTGAAAAGCCTACCTCCTATTAAGGGTATATTTTCCAGTATGGAGGTTTCTCAGAAAACTAAAATGGAACTACCATATGATCCAGCAATTTTACTCCTAGATATATATATATATATATATATATATATATACACACACACACAAAACAAACAAAAAAAGCCCAATTCGAGAGATACATGCATTCCTATGCCCCAGCAGCGTGATTTACAATAGCCAAGATACGGAAGCAACCTAAGTGTCCAACCACAGATGAATGAACAAAGAAGATGTGGTGTGGACTTCCCTGGTGGTCCACTGATTGAGAATCTGCCTGCCAACGCAGGGTACATGGGTTCAGTCCCTGGTCCGGGAAGATTCCACATGCCTCAAGGCAACTAAGTCGGTGCTGAGCCTGAGCTCTACAGCCCTCTAGCCAGAGCTACTGAAGCCTGTATGCCTAGAGCCTGTGCTCCGTAACAAGAGAAGCCACCGCAATGAGAAGCCTGCACACTGTCAGAAAAAGTAGCCCCCACTCACCACAACTAGAGAAGGTTCATGCACAGCAAAGAAGATCCAGCCCAGTCAAAAATAATAAATAAACTTCTTAGAAAAGGATATATATATATATATATATACATACATATATGATATATTCAACACACACACACAATAGAATACTATTCAGTCACAAAAACAATGAAATTTTGCAGTTTGTTGCAACATGGATGGACTTGGAGGGAATTATGCTTAGTGGAATAAGTCTGAGGAAGACAAACACTGTATGGTACTCCTTATATGTGGAATCTAAAAGATACAACAAATTAGTGAGTATAATAAAAAAAATAAACAGACTAACAGATATAGAGAACAAACTGGTGGTTACCAGTGGGGAGGGGAAGGGGTAGGAGCAACTTAGGGTTGGGAGAGTAAAAGGTACAAACTATTATGTATGAAATAAGCTACAAGGGCACATTGTACAATATGGGAAATGTAGTCAACATTTTATTTATTTTTTTACCATTTAAAAAAAAATTTTGGCCTCTTTTATTGTTTTATTTATTTATTTATTTTCCTCTGTCTTTATTCTTTGGCCTTTTGGGCCTCCCATTGCAGTGGCCTCTCTTGTTGCAGAGCACTGGCTCTGGGTGCATGTGCTCCAGAGTGCTGGCTGGTAATTGACACACCCGTGCAGCCCCTCCGCAGCATGTGGGATCTTCCCGGGCCAGGGATCGAACTGGTGCCCCTTGCAGTGCAAGGCAGACACTTTACCTACTGGGCCACCAGGGAAGGCCTGTAGTCCACATTTTATAACAACTCTAAATGGAGTATAACCTTTAAATATTGTGAATCACTATATTATATACCTGTAACACATCTAATATTGTGTAACAACTATGCTTTGATTATAGAAAAAAGACACACTCTCCAGGACCCAATCACAATAGCTCATTACTGATGGAGTCCTCCTAAACAGGTCTAATACCTGCTAACGACACACACCTCATAGAATACATTACCTGTGAACTGATGCTAGGCAATTATCAGATTTCTTCGCTATTTAAGACAACACATTCCATCACTTCTATGGCATAGTTGCCTTAGAAAATGGTACTTTCTGCCCATGGTGTCCTTTATTCTGATCTTCGCACATGCAGACAGTCCTAATTCCTACTGACCTGCCTAGAGCCTGTGCTCCGTAACAAGAGAAGCCACCGCAATGAGAAGCCTGCACACTGTCAGAAAAAGTAGCCCCCACTCACCACAACTAGAGAAGGTTCATGCACAGCAAAGAAGATCCAGCCCAGTCAAAAATAATAAATAAACTTCTTAGAAAAGGATATATATATATATATACATACATATATGATATATTCAACACACACACAATAGAATACTATTCAGTCACAAAAACAATGAAATTTTGCAGTTTGTTGCAACATGGATGGACTTGGAGGGAATTATGCTTAGTGGAATAAGTCTGAGGAAGACAAACACTGTATGGTACTCCTTATATGTGGAATCTAAAAGATACAACAAATTAGTGAGTATAATAAAAAAAATAAACAGACTAACAGATATAGAGAACAAACTGGTGGTTACCAGTGGGGAGGGGAAGGGGTAGGAGCAACTTAGGGTTGGGAGAGTAAAAGGTACAAACTATTATGTATGAAATAAGCTACAAGGGCACATTGTACAATATGGGAAATGTAGTCAACATTTTATTTATTTTTTTACCATTTAAAAAAAAATTTTGGCCTCTTTTATTGTTTTATTTATTTATTTATTTTCCTCTGTCTTTATTCTTTGGCCTGTGTGGGCCTCCCATTGCAGTGGCCTCTCTTGTTGCAGAGCACTGGCTCTGGGTGCATGTGCTCCAGAGTGCTGGCTGGTAATTGGACACACCAGTGCAGCCACTCCGCAGCATGTGGGATCTTCCCGGGCCAGGGATCGAACTGGTGCCCCTTGCAGTGCAAGGCAGACACTTTACCTACTGGGCCACCAGGGAAGGCCTGTAGTCCACATTTTATAACAACTCTAAATGGAGTATAACCTTTAAATATTGTGAATCACTATATTATATACCTGTAACACATCTAATATTGTGTAACAACTATGCTTTGATTATAGAAAAAAGACACACTCTCCAGGACCCAATCACAATAGCTCATTACTGATGGAGTCCTCCTAAACAGGTCTAATACCTGCTAACGACACACACCTCATAGAATACATTACCTGTGAACTGATGCTAGGCAATTATCAGATTTCTTCGCTATTTAAGACAACACATTCCATCACTTCTATGGCATAGTTGCCTTAGAAAATGGTACTTTCTGCCCATGGTGTCCTTTATTCTGATCTTCGCACATGCAGACAGTCCTAATTCCTACAATGCCCATCTTAGCCCAAACCTCTCCCACCATCCCCAGTGTGAACAGCCACAGAGCCTCTACACTACCCTCCCTGCCTTCACTTCTGACCTCTTTGAATCCATTCTCCCTAAAGCCAGAGTGATTTTTTTTTTTTAATTTTGGCCCCTTTTATTGTTTTATTTATTTATTTTCTTTGGCCTGTGTGGGCCTCCCATTGCGGTAGCCTCTCTTGTTGCAGAGCACTGACCCTGGGCGCATGCACTTCAGAGCGCTGACTTGTTATTGGACATACCAGTCCTGTCACTCTGCAGCAAGTGCGATCTTCCCAGGCTAAAGATTGAACCGGTGCCCCTTGCACTGCAAAGCAGACTCTTTACTCACTGGACCACCAGGGAAGCCCGACCTTTTTTTTTTTTTTAATGGATATTTATGTATTTGTTTGTTTGTTTGCCTGTGCCAGGTCTCAGTTGTAGCACTTGGGGTCTTCCATCTTGATTGTAGCAAGTGAGTTCTTTAGTTGTGACGTGTAGGATCTAGTTCCCTGACCAGGGATCAAACCCGGGTCACCTGCACTGGGGTCTCAGAGTCTTAGCCACTGGACCACCAGTGGAGTCCCCAGAGGGACTTTTTTTTTTTTAAAAGAAATGCATTTTATTTATTTGTTTATTTTTGACTAGTCTGGGTTTTCACCACTGCTGCAGGCTCCTCTCTAGCTGCAGGGAGTGGGGACTCCTCTCTAGCTGAGGGGAGCAGGCTTCTTGTTGTGGGGACTTCTCTTTCTGTGGAACTCAGGCTCTAGGGCACATGGGCTCCACAGTTGCGGGTCCAAGGCTCCAGAGCACAGGCTCCATAGTTGTGGCTCACGGGCAGCATGTGCGATCTTCCTGAATAAGGGATTGAACCCGTGTCTCCTGCAATGTCAGGCGAACTCTTCACCACCAAGAGGGACCTTTTAAACAGGTAAATCATTCCCTTCTACAGAAGATCCAACGGCTTCACATGGCAACTAGCCTCAAATCAAGGTCCCCATGGCCTACAGTGCCCTGGGTGATGCCAGCCTGTGGCCTCCTGTCCTTGACACCCCAGGCCCATGGCTTCCCCTTCTCCCTCTAACGCCCACCTCGGGCTCTTTGCCCTGGAACGCCCTCCCCTAGTTCTCTGCCCAGCCGGTTCCTTCTTCCCCACGTCACAGCACTGTCACCACCTCAGAGAGGCCCTCCCTAACAGGTCCAGCTCAAGTAGCCCTCTCACTCGCTCGCACATTGCCCTGATTGATTTCTTTGTGCTTCTTGTCAGTATCTGAAACTATTTTACTTATCTGTCTTTCTTTTTTTTTGGCGGGATCTTCGTTTCCCAACCAGGGATTGAACCTGCACCATGGCAGTGACAGGATCAAGTCCTAACCACTGGACTTCCAGGGAATTCCCTGCAGTTATTTTATTTTTGTTTTATGTTTACAGTATCTGAAATTGTTGTGCTTTTTATACACATATACTCTCCAAGGATAGAAGCTTAATGTGTGTTGATAACAGTGGTATCCCCAGAGACTTATCACAGATGAGGGGCTCAATAATGCTTTTTGACTGACTCATGGAACAACCTTTTTAAGTCCTCCTTTTACTCTGATTCTCTCTCAGTTTCTTTCCTATGATCCCCCTTGAAGGGACTGTCCCTGGCTATGGGCTCCAGGTCACCCTTGCTCCCTCACACATCCCCCACTACAGTTAGACTCTGTCCCTCTGCTCCTCTGCAGCTGGTGTCACTGGGATGCCTTCACCCACTCCGGGGCCTCAGAGCTTTAGCCACAACCCAGCTCACCTGCCTGCAGGCCCTGGCACATACACAGCCAGTCCATTGCCAGCTCTGTGTTCCCCCTGTACCCTGGCCCCTTTCTTGCCCAAACCAGAAGTTCAGGAACCTGAGGCGGATGCTTCCCATGGCCTGACTGCATCCCCTGAGCACACCTGACTTCAGCACAGCAATCCCACCTCAGCACCCACTCGATTTTTCAGTGGTCACAAGAGGCCACTTGCCAGGGGATGGAGGGACAATACCCCAGGGCCTGTGCAAGAGTTCATTCTGTATGTCAACTTGACTGGGCTGTGAAGTGCCCGGATATTTGGTCACACATTATCTGCGGGGTGTTTCTGGGTGAAATGAGCACTTGAATTGGTAGACTGAGTAAAGCAGATGGCCCTCCCCAGTGTAGGCAGCCTGCGTCCAGTTTGTTGAAGATCAAAATGGAATTTAAAAGGCTGACGCTGTTGAGAGTGAGACAGCATTCCTCCTGCCTGTTTGAGTTAGGAACATGGTTTTTTCCCATGCCTTTGGACTTGAAACATCAGCTCTTCCTGGGGCTTGAGCCTGCTGGCCTTCAGTGGTCTTCTACTCCCACTGGCTATCCTGGCCTCCAGCTGACAGACTGAAAACCTTGCTTTTGTCAGCCTCCGTAATCATACGAGCTAGTTCATCATAAAATCTCTCTGTGTGTCTCTATGTGTGTATATATATACACACACATTATTGTTTAAGCTTCCCTGGTGGCTCAGACGGTTAAGAATTTGCTCGCAATACAGGAGACCTGGGTTTGATTGTGGGGAAAATCCCCTGGAAAAGGAAATGGCAACCCACTTGAGTATTCTTGCCTGTAGAATTCCATGGATAGAGGAGCCTGACAGGCTATATAGTCCATGTAGTGGCTCACATCCAACTCTTTTGTGTCCCCATGAAATGTAGCCTGCCAGACTCCTCTGTCCATGAGATTTCCCAGGCAAGAATAATGGAACGGGCTCCCATTCCCTTCTCCAGGGGATCTTTCCAGCCCAGGGGCTGCACCCAGGTCTCCTGCATTGGCAGGCTGATTCTTTACTACTAAGCCACCAGGGAAGCCCCATATATTTATTTATTTTTGTTACATGTTTACATGTAAGAAATATAGAGATTATATACAAAATATATGTGATATTGATTATAATGAATATTTAACATATTTATATTAAATATAATGAGTATGTACATAGTCCATTGGTCCTGTTCCTCTGGAAAACCCTAATATGGGCAACCATCAACCGCTGGGACGTGGGAGCCCGTGGAGAAAGGCCCCAGCTACCTGTCCTCCTGAGGGACGATTCAGGGGTTCCTGAAACCGCATAGTTTCTCTGCCTGCTGTAGTCACCAGCTCAATCACACACCTTCACAGGAGTCTCTTCCTTCCCTGGGCCCCCCTCTGCTTCCAGGCCTGACTGCTCCTGTACCCCAAACTGAGTCTTTGGCTTGCTTTCAGCAGGAGCCAGCTTGAGTGCCTCCTAGATGCCTCCTGTCCCTGCAATGAACACATCCACTCAGTCCCCAGGCGGGTGGATTCTACTCCTAAGTCCCTCTGACTCTGTCTGTATTAGCTCCCTGTGGCCACTATAACAAGTCACCACAGATCCTGGGTGCCTGTGGTTAGGGGTTAAAAATAACACAAATGTATTCTCTCACAGGTCTGGGGTAGAAGTTAGAAATCAGTGTCCCAGGGTTGAAGCCAACAGGGGAGTGTTCAGCAGATAACTAGAATTATGAATATGCATTCATCCTTAGGGAAATCAATCCTGAATATTCACTGGAAGGACTGATGCTGAAGCTGAAGGTTCAATAACTTTGGCCACCTGATGTGAAGAGCTGACTCACTGGAAAAGACCCGGATGCTGGGAAAGACTGAGAGCAGGAGGAGAAGGAGGCAACAGAAGGTGGATGTTCTCACCGACTCCGTGGACATGAGCTTCAGCCAACTCCAGGAAGTAGTGAGGGACAGGGAAGACAGGCGTGCTGCGCTCCATGGGGATGCAAAAAGTCGGACACAACTGAGTGACGAACAGCAGCCTCACCCTTAAGAAAGTATCACACATTTTTATTTTCTGAGCAGAGCCCCCAAATCACCAAATCTGAAAATATAAATATGGGTTAAAACTGTGTCCAAGACCGTTCTCCCCGGCGGTTAGTGCTGAGAGTGTGGCGTGTGTGCTCTGGGATCGGAACACACATTTATTATTAAAAAAAAAAATCTTTTAACCATCCCCCCCCTCCACACCAGATATTTACCAAAAGTCCGCGTCTCCCCTGCCGGAGACTTTTTTTTCCTTCCTTTTTTACAAAATAACGCGGTGAAGCAGCCGAGACCGACCTGCCCACCCATGGCCCCACAGTAGCTCCAAGAAGGAACCAAGAGACAGAAGGCCTTGGAACTAAGAGACCGAGGTGTCTTAAGACACCTCCACCCTCACTCCCCGGCTGGCAGCTAGCAGCCAGCGGCAGCAGATCTACCCAGTTCTGCGGCCGTTGAGTAGTTTCCCGGTTGATTTTTGTCCCTCTGCGCTTGCCACCGCCGCCCCCTCCCCCCGCCTGTGCCGGCCCCGGCCCCAGCCCTCGCTCTCCTCAGCTCACGGAAAGGGCGCAGTGTGTGGACCTGTAGGCAGCCGCGTGGAGATGAACCCCAGCACCCCCACCTACCCCATGGCCTCACTCTATCTACGTGGTGGACTGGAACCCCGAAGTGACCAAGGTGATGCTCTTTGAGAAGTACTCCTAAGTCCCTCTGACTCTGTCGTTACCCTGTGCCCAAAATAACACTGGGTGCCTGTGGTTAGGGTTAAAAATGTATTCTCTCACAGGTCTGGGGTAGAAGTTAAATCAGTGTCCCAGGGTTGAAGCCAACAGGGGAGTGTTCAGCAGATAACTAGAATTATGAATATGCATTCATCCTTAGGGAAATCAATCCTGAATATT
This sequence comes from Tragulus kanchil, assembly GCA_022376925.1. Taxonomy (NCBI): domain Eukaryota; kingdom Metazoa; phylum Chordata; class Mammalia; order Artiodactyla; family Tragulidae; genus Tragulus; species Tragulus kanchil. The sequence continues at coordinate 115,262,288 of JAIOJX010000031.1, forward strand.
CACTGGAAGGACTGATGCTGAAGCTGAAGGTTCAATAACTTTGGCCACCTGATGTGAAGAGCTGACTCACTGGAAAAGACCCGGATGCTGGGAAAGACTGAGAGCAGGAGGAGAAGGAGGCAACAGAAGGTGGATGTTCTCACCGACTCCGTGGACATGAGCTTCAGCCAACTCCAGGAAGTAGTGAGGGACAGGGAAGACAGGCGTGCTGCGCTCCATGGGGATGCAAAAAGTCGGACACAACTGAGTGACGAACAGCAGCCTCACCCTTAAGAAAGTATCACACATTTTTATTTTCTGAGCAGAGCCCCCAAATCACCAAATCTGAAAATATAAATATGGGTTAAAACTGTGTCCAAGACCGTTCTCCCCGGCGGTTAGTGCTGAGAGTGTGGCGTGTGTGCTCTGGGATCGGAACACACATTTATTATTAAAAAAAAAAATCTTTTAACCATCCCCCCCCTCCACACCAGATATTTACCAAAAGTCCGCGTCTCCCCTGCCGGAGACTTTTTTTTCCTTCCTTTTTTACAAAATAACGCGGTGAAGCAGCCGAGACCGACCTGCCCACCCATGGCCCCACAGTAGCTCCAAGAAGGAACCAAGAGACAGAAGGCCTTGGAACTAAGAGACCGAGGTGTCTTAAGACACCTCCACCCTCACTCCCCGGCTGGCAGCTAGCAGCCAGCGGCAGCAGATCTACCCAGTTCTGCGGCCGTTGAGTAGTTTCCCGGTTGATTTTTGTCCCTCTGCGCTTGCCACCGCCGCCCCCTCCCCCCGCCTGTGCCGGCCCCGGCCCCAGCCCTCGCTCTCCTCAGCTCACGGAAAGGGCGCAGTGTGTGGACCTGTAGGCAGCCGCGTGGAGATGAACCCCAGCACCCCCACCTACCCCATGGCCTCACTCTATCTACGTGGTGGACTGGAACCCCGAAGTGACCAAGGTGATGCTCTTTGAGAAGTTCAGCCCGGCCGGGCCCATCCTCTCCATCTGGGTCTGCAGGGACATGATCACCTGCAGCTACCTGGGCTACGCAAGTGAACTTCCAGCAGCCGGCAGACGCGGAGCGTGCTTTGGACACCATGAATTTTGATGTGATAAAGGGCAAGCCAGTACGCATCATGTGGTCTCAGCGTGATCCATCACTTCGCAAAAGTGGAGTGGGCAATATATTCATTAAAAATTTGGACAAATCCATTGATAATAAAGCATAGTATGATACATTTTCTGCTTTTGGTAACATCCTTTCATATAAGGTGGTTTGTGATGAAAATGCTTCCAGGGGTTATGGATTTGTGCATTTTGACACACAGGAAACAGCTGGAAGAGCTATTGAAAAAATGAATGGGATGCTTCTAAATGATTGCAAAGTATTTGTTGGACGAATTAAGTCTCCTAAAGAACCAGAAGCAGAACTTGGAGCTAGGGTGAAAGAGTTCACCAATGTTTACATCAAGAATTTTGGAGAAGACATGGATTATGAGTGCCTTAAGGATCTCTTTGGCAAGTTTGGACCTGCCTTAAGTGTGAAAGTAATGACTGATGACAGTGGAAAATCCAAAGGCTTTGAATTTGTAAGCTATGAAAGGCATGAAGATGCACAGAAAGCTGTGGATGAAATGAATGGAAAAGAGCTCAATGGAAAACAAATTTATGTGGGTCAATCCCAGAAAAAACTAGATTGACAGACAGAACTTAAGTGCAAATTTGAACAGATGAAGCAAGATGGGATCACCAGATACCAGGGTGTTAACCTTTATGTGAAAAATCTTGATGATGGTATAGATGATGAACATCCCGGAAAAGAACTTTCTCCATTTGGCACAATCACTAGTGCAAAGGTTATGATGGAGGGTGGTCACAGCAAAGGTTTTGGTTTTGTATGTTTCTCCTGCCAAGAAGAAGCCACTAAGGCAATTACAGAAATGAACGGTAGAATTGTGGCCACCAAACCGGTAGAATTGTGGCCACCAAACCATCATCTGTAGCTTTAGCTCAGCACAAAGAAGAGCGCCAGGCTCACCTCACTAACCAGTATATGCAGAGAATGGCGAATGTAAGAGCCGTGCGCAACCCCGTGATCAACCCCTACCAGCCAGCACCTCCTTCAGGTTACTTTGTGGCAGCCATCCCACAGACTAAGAACCGTGCTGCATACTATCCTCCTGGCCAAATTGCTCAACTAAGACCAAGTCCTTGCTGGACTGTTCAGGGTGGCAGACCTCATCCATTCCAAAATATGCCCGGTGCTATCCACCTAGCTGCTCCTCAACATTGTTTAGTACCATGAGACCAGCTTCTTCACAAGTTCAACGAGTCATATCCACACAGCATGTTGCTAACACATCAGCACAGACAATGGGTCCACGTCCTGCAGCTGCTGCTGCTGCAGCTACTCTTGCTGTTGGCACCATTCCACAGTATAAATATGCTGTGGGAGTTCGCAGTCCTCAGCATCTTAATGCACAGCCACAAGTCACCATGCAGCAACCTGCTGTTCATGTACAAGGTCAGGAGCCTCTGACTGCTTCCATGTTGGCATCTGCCCCTCCTCAGAACAGAAGCAAATGTTGAGTGAACGGCTCTTTCCTCTAATTCAAGCCATGCACCCTACTCTTGCTGGTAAAATCGCTGGCATGTTGCTGGAGATTGATAATCCAGACTTTTTATGCAATTTTGTGAAAGTAAACTGATGACAGTGGAAAATCCAAAGGCTTTGAATTTGTAAGCTATGAAAGGCATGAAGATGCACAGAAAGCTGTGGATGAAATGAATGGAAAAGAGCTCAATGGAAAACAAATTTATGTGGGTCAATCCCAGAAAAAACTAGATTGACAGACAGAACTTAAGTGCAAATTTGAACAGATGAAGCAAGATGGGATCACCAGATACCAGGGTGTTAACCTTTATGTGAAAAATCTTGATGATGGTATAGATGATGAACATCCTGGAAAAGAACTTTCTCCATTTGGCACAATCACTAGTGCAAAGGTTATGATGGAGGGTGGTCACAGCAAAGGTTTTGGTTTTGTATGTTTCTCCTGCCAAGAAGAAGCCACTAAGGCAATTACAGAAATGAACGGTAGAATTGTGGCCACCAAACCGGTAGAATTGTGGCCACCAAACCATCATCTGTAGCTTTAGCTCAGCACAAAGAAGAGCGCCAGGCTCACCTCACTAACCAGTATATGCAGAGAATGGCGAATGTAAGAGCCGTGCGCAACCCCGTGATCAACCCCTACCAGCCAGCACCTCCTTCAGGTTACTTTGTGGCAGCCATCCCACAGACTAAGAACCGTGCTGCATACTATCCTCCTGGCCAAATTGCTCAACTAAGACCAAGTCCTTGCTGGACTGTTCAGGGTGGCAGACCTCATCCATTCCAAAATATGCCCGGTGCTATCCACCTAGCTGCTCCTCAACATTGTTTAGTACCATGAGACCAGCTTCTTCACAAGTTCAACGAGTCATATCCACACAGCATGTTGCTAACACATCAGCACAGACAATGGGTCCACGTCCTGCAGCTGCTGCTGCTGCAGCTACTCTTGCTGTTGGCACCATTCCACAGTATAAATATGCTGTGGGAGTTCGCAGTCCTCAGCATCTTAATGCACAGCCACAAGTCACCATGCAGCAACCTGCTGTTCATGTACAAGGTCAGGAGCCTCTGACTGCTTCCATGTTGGCATCTGCCCCTCCTCAGAACAGAAGCAAATGTTGAGTGAACGGCTCTTTCCTCTAATTCAAGCCATGCACCCTACTCTTGCTGGTAAAATCGCTGGCATGTTGCTGGAGATTGATAATCCAGAACTTCTTTGTATGCTTGAGTCTCCAGAGTCCCTCCGTTCTAAAGTTGATGAAGCTGTAGCTGTACTACAAGCCCACCAAGCAAAAGAGGCCCCCAGAAAGCCGTGAACAGTGCCACCAGGGTTCCAACTGTTTAGAATGATCAGGGACCATGAAAAGAAACTCGTGCTTCACTGAAGAAAAATACCTAAACATTGAAAAACTTAAATATTATGGGAAACAAACATTGCAAAATATAAAATAAATTTAAAAAGGAAGGAAACTTGAAAACTTATGTACTGAGCAAATGCCAGGTCTAGCAGACATACTGTTAGTCCTAGATTACTTATTGATTTAAAAATGAGCAAAAAACACACAAAAAAATTGTAAAATATAAAAACAAATTAATGTTTTATAGACCATGGGAAAAAGAATTTTCCACAATCTACAAAAATTTAAAGCATTCCTTTCTTTAATTTTGTAATTCTATACTGTGGAATAGCTCAGAATGTCACTTCTGTTTTAAATAACAATTGATAACTGAGCAAGGAAACATAATTTGGATTTTAAAATTCTTGCTTTAATAAAAGTTCCTTAAACAGTGAAGAAGAAGAAGAAAAAAAACTTCTGTCAAAATGAGTCCTTTGATTTAGAATTCAAGATTGGTATATTTCAGCAAAGGACAGACAAGAAAAAACAGAGGCTGCCTGCATCTTATGGGCAGATTCACTAGTCACCAATGCTGCAAACACTCAGCAGCCTTTACTTGCTTGCCTCTGTATCCCAGCTCATCAATACCACTGTGGGTGGGACTTCCCTGGGAGTCCAGCAGTTAAGATTCTGTGCTCCCAATGCAGGGGGCACTGGTTCGATTCCTTATTGGGGAACTAAGATTCCACATGCCATACATTGTAGCCCAAATAAATAAAATAAAAAGACGTGATAAAAATGTTTGATATTAACAATCATCATAGAGCTTAAAAAAATACTACTGTGGGCAACGTTGGGCTTCCCAAATGGCACAGTGGTAAAGACCCTGCCTGCCAGAGCAGGAGACGCAGGTTCGATTCCTGGGTCAGGAAGATCCCTGGAGGAAGGAAATGGCAACCCACTCCAAAATTCTCACCTGGGAAATCCCATGGATAGAGGAGCCTAGTGGGCTACAGTCCATGGAGTTGCGAAGAGTCAGACATGTTTGGGCAATTGAGCATGCACACACACATTTTAACATAAAATATGGGCAATGTTAATCACTCTTGTGAGTGTGAATGACTCTCACTGATCTGCCTTGTATATACCACTTTGATCCCACCTGTCACTCATTCCAGACCCCCACTAGGAAGGAGGAGGGTATCACTACTTTAGGTAAATCATGCTAGGAATTTATACTCATATTAATTCTTACTGAAAAAGAGTACCACAAAGTTTAGAATTCTTCTGTCACTGCCTGAAAGTCCATTAAAAGAGTTAATTTCATCATAATCAGTAAAAGTGTAAAATCAGCTAGGTTGTTGGTGGGTTTCAGGCAGGGGGTATATGCTTGGCTTAAACAAGCTAGAACCGTCCCTCCTAAATAGGTCAGCCCCTCTGCACTTCTCAAATTGTCTACCCTCATCTCGCACATATTCCCTTTCTTGCTGTTGTTCAGTCACTCATTCATGCCCAACTCTTTGCAACCCCATGAGGTACAGAATGCCAGGCTTCCCTGCCCTTCACTATCTCCTGGAGTTTGCTCAAACTCATGTCCATTGAGTCAATGATGCCATCCAACCATCTCATCCTCTGTCACCCCATTGTCCTTCTGTTTTTTTCCCAGCATCAAGGTCTTTTCCAGTGAGTCCTCTCTTCCCATCAGATGCCCCAAGCATTGGAGTTTAAGCTTCAGCCTCAGTTCTTCCAATGAATATTCAGGGAGGATTTCCTTTAGGATTAACTGACTTGTTCTCTTTGCTATCCAAGGGACTAGATGAAATTTTTAAATGTGTGGAGAAACTACTGATCAGTTTGCAAAGGCTTCCCAAGAATCTATAGTGCTGTTGGACTCGGCATCACTGGGGCAACAGGCAGTGGGCAAGACTTTGTCCACCTGGGGCATGATGCAGACTTAAAAAGCTAGAGCATCGACACGTGGCACTCAGTCTAGAGGAGGCAGAGGACAGTGGGGTGGTTGGTCGGTGGCCAGCAGAGTGAGGTGCATGGTGCAAAGGTGTCCAAGAGGTCTCATGTCTCAGGAGAGACCTTAGGGGCTTTCAATTGCTGTTTTAATACTACTTTCATTCCACTCTGTGTGTGTGTGTGTGTGTACCTCTTCATGTTACTGAAGCAAATGACTTGCTAAAGGAATGACCTCTTGTCTTCTTCTAAGACAGAGACACAGGTTTTGGCCCAAACACTGATACACTTGGGAGGCGCCCCCACCCCATGGCCCTTCCTGAAAAGCTTCTCCTGGGTGCAGTGGTTCTGGGAGGCCATTTCAGAACCCAGCTCAGTGCTTGACATACATAAGTGACTCTGATTGAATCTTAAAGGATAACAGATGAAATCCAAGCATCATCTCTATCCCTGAAGGTGGCAAAGCCTAGTAGACAGGGCAAAGTTGTACCTGAGAACCTTCCCCAGGGAGAGGGGGCTATCCAGGCTGGGGGCTACATTATTCCTTACATCAATATTTAGACAGCACTGTGAGCCCCTGCAGTGATCTGGAAGGCTCACTCCACAGACAGGACTTGTTTGAGAAGGTAACTTTCACCCCTTGGAGATGAGGTTGTGCCTAGGTATTCCTGAATTAGGAAGGGGACCAGTTCTGGGCCACCTGGTTCTCCTTCCTGCCTTGTGCAAGGCTCACCACACCTTCTAGGGAAAAGAGACTTTAAAAGTGGGGAGCTGGGCTTCTCCTGGTGGTCCAGTGGGTCAGAACACTGCCTTGCAGTGCAAGGGGCGCTGGTTCGATCCCTGGCCTGGGAAGATCCCACGTGCTGCGGAGCGGCTGGACTGATGTGTCCAATTACAGAGCTGGAGCTCTGGGGCGCATGCGCCCAGAGTTGGCGCTCTGCGACGACAGAGGCCACCGTGATGGGAGGCCCACAGGAGCCAAAGAACAAAGACAGATGAAAATAGATAAATCAGTTTGCAAAGGCTTCCCAAGAATCTATAGTGCTGTTGGACTCGGCATCACTGGGGCAACAGGCAGTGGGCAAGACTTTGTCCACCTGGGGCATGATGCAGACTTAAAAAGCTAGAGCATCGACACGTGGCACTCAGTCTAGAGGAGGCAGAGGACAGTGGGGTGGTTGGTCGGTGGCCAGCAGAGTGAGGTGCATGGTGCAAAGGTGTCCAAGAGGTCTCATGTCTCAGGAGAGACCTTAGGGGCTTTCAATTGCTGTTTTAATACTACTTTCATTCCACTCTGTGTGTGTGTGTGTGTGTACCTCTTCATGTTACTGAAGCAAATGACTTGCTAAAGGAATGACCTCTTGTCTTCTTCTAAGACAGAGACACAGGTTTTGGCCCAAACACTGATACACTTGGGAGGCGCCCCCACCCCATGGCCCTTCCTGAGAAGCTTCTCCCTGGGTGCAGTGGTTCTGGGAGGGGCCATTTCAGAACCCAGCTCAGTGCTTGACATACATAAGTGACTCTGATTGAATCTTAAAGGATAACAGATGAAATCCAAGCATCATCTCTATCCCTGAAGGTGGCAAAGCCTAGTAGACAGGGCAAAGTTGTACCTGAGAACCTTCCCCAGGGAGAGGGGGCTATCCAGGCTGGGGGCTACATTATTCCTTACATCAATATTTAGACAGCACTGTGAGCCCCTGCAGTGATCTGGAAGGCTCACTCCACAGACAGGACTTGTTTGAGAAGGTAACTTTCACCCCTTGGAGATGAGGTTGTGCCTAGGTATTCCTGAATTAGGAAGGGGACCAGTTCTGGGCCACCTGGTTCTCCTTCCTGCCTTGTGCAAGGCTCACCACACCTTCTAGGGAAAAGAGACTTTAAAAGTGGGGAGCTGGGCTTCTCCTGGTGGTCCAGTGGGTCAGAACACTGCCTTGCAGTGCAAGGGGCGCTGGTTCGATCCCTGGCCTGGGAAGATCCCACGTGCTGCGGAGCGGCTGGACTGATGTGTCCAATTACAGAGCTGGAGCTCTGGGGCGCATGCGCCCAGAGTTGGCGCTCTGCGACGACAGAGGCCACCGTGATGGGAGGCCCACAGGAGCCAAAGAACAAAGACAGATGAAAATAGATAAATGAAAGACCAATAGAAGTGGCCTGCCCGTCCTCCTCCCTCCCCACCTCACCCCCCCCCCACCAAAAGATAAAATAAATAAGATAAATGTTTAAAAAAAAGTGGGGAGCACTTTTAAAGGTGGGTAAAGCTTTCCACTGTCATCTTACAACCAATTTAGAAACAACAGTATGTCCCAGCAGTGATGAATTCAGCATCAAAGTCAACACCACTTGGACAGTGCGTGTGACTATGACTGGATTTTCCATTTTCGTGGCTGTAGACCAGTAAGCTGTGAAACAGGAAGTCTCATGTAGCTACAAGGGGCAACTGCTAGACTCCATAAATAGAAGGCTATTAATTCACTTTGGTGCTCTGTCCCCAAGGCTGGAAGCCTCCTTATGGGAGGTCCTTGCCCTCTCTCCTCCCAAGCCCTATTTGTTCCACCTCAGAATCTCCTCCAGTCTATGTTGGTTCAGACCCTGGCTGCCTGGATGGACACAGCGCCTCTGCCTTCGCCTTGCACAACACCTTACAAAATATCAGGAAAGCATGCCTGGTGTTGTACAACTGGGTGTGGTGGGGCTGGCAAAAGCCTCCTTTATAAATTTTCTGATCCTGTTTCCACTTAGTCCTAAGATCTCTAAAGTGGAGGTGGCTCAGATGGTAAAGAATCCAGCTGCAGTGCAGGAGACCTGGGTGCAGTCCTTGGTTTGGGAAGATCTCTTGGAAAAGGGAATGGCTACCCACTCCAATATTCTGGCCTGGAGAATCCCATGGACAGGAAAGCCTGGCGAGCTACTGTCCACAGGGTTGCAGAGTCGGACATGACTGACCAACACCAACACGAAAACTTCTGATCCTCTCCTTTCCGGGATTCTACTGCATGCCCTCTAGGTTCATTCTGAGTTGGAACTTGATAAATCCTTGTAACCCCTGTACCCACCATGCACAATCACACCTCCTCACTCTGCACTTGCTGCCCTTTGTGTAGAAACTCCTCCCCCACGACGTCAGTCTAATAAATTCTGTAAAACTCAAGGCCAATGTCACCTCCCCGGTGACATTTCCCTCTACAGGCTGCTGCTTTGAAATTAACAGTGTGTCCTCTACATCTTTGTAAACGTGCAACCCTTCTGCCATCTCTGGTGAGCTTCTTAAAGAAAGGAGGGGAGGTCTTTTTCATCTTTGCTTCTATGCCTATTTGCACTCACCCCAGCAAAGAGCAGGTGCTCAAATCTCACTTGAGGATCTGAACTAGGTGTTTGGGAAAGTGCTGTGTGAGGGCCTAGGCTGTGATCTGGACTGTCAGTAAAACTCGCGAGGTCAAACAGGTGCCATGAGCTTCCTGGCAGGTCAGTATCCATCCCACTACCCTCTCTACTCCCTGCATCTGATGACCTTGCCCCCAGGGCTGAGCTGTGCAGAGGGCCAATGGGCTGAAGAGGCTAAGCACACTTCTGCATCCTCCCATGGATGCGCGGGCTCCTCCTGAGCCAAAGTCCAAGCCTGGCGTGGCCACACACTGTCCCTCTGCCTCCAACTCCCCATCCGGGCTGGAGGCTACAGCGGAGCCAACAGCAGTGCTGTGCACCCGAGCTAGCATCTGGGTAGAGGGTGGGCCTTGGAGTCCTGACCAGTATCACCCTCCCCTGCAGCTCTCTCTCTTCTTGGGCTAACATCCTCCAGCCTTCCCGCATGCACACCCCTGCTACAGGCCCTATTTCCATGCCTTTGCACATGCCGTGCTCCCTGCCTGCAAGTCCTCCTCCACCTGGCCAGCTCTGCGTGGTTCCCAGTGGCCCTCATATAGAGTCCCTGCCTAGTCCTGACTCCCCGCTCCAATACAGGCTCCCCAGCACCTACCACTCAGGGATAATGCTTTGCTTCTCCGGTGCTTTCTTCCACCCATAGGTGGGGTCCTGAAAACATGGATGACTTCTGTGTCCCAGGGTTGCCTGGGGCAGGGTTTGGCAAGCAGTGAGTGCTCAGGGCATGCTTGTGGGCACAAGATCAGATGTTGAGAATGGCAGGGGAAGCACCAAGAAGTTACCATGGCCTGCCTTTCCCAGGACGAGCAATTGTAAAATGCTTCCCTTTTTCTAAAGAAATACTTGTGAATCTTTTGCCAAAAATCTCTGTGAGCATGTACAATGACAGCAAAGGCTCTGGAGGGGCAGAAAGGTGAACCTGTGTAAGATACTCATTAACCACACAGACTGTAATAGGAATACTGAACAGGCTTCTCAACAGAGACACCCAGCCTTTGGGGGGCTGACCCCACCCCTCTCTTTTTTTTAACGCTACACATTTCCCTCCCTCCTTTCACCCAGTGAGAATTTCCTGTCTTTTCTACTCTCATTTAACCACAATATTTCATTTCAACCAAGCAATAGGAAAGAAGGCCACTGAAACTAATTTCCAGAGTGTCTTGCAGGTTGGACTAGGGGGCTATGTGGAGCTTAAAGGCACAACTGCCTCTGTGACAGCATCCAAGCCAAGCTACACACAATAGGGACTTCTTAGGTGGTCCCCTGGTTAAAACTCCAGCTCCATGCTTCCAAAGTAACAGGTGGCACATGTTAGATTCCTGGTTGAGGAACTAAGAACCCACATGCTGTGCGGCATACCCAGGAGACTATTTTTTAAAAATAAAGTTTAACCAAATATTAAAATAAAAGACACACAATACATCTAAAATCTCAGTTCTGGGTTTCCCTGGTGGTCTAGAGGTTAAGAATCCATCTGTCAATGCAGGGCACAGGGGTTCGATTCCCTGGTGCATGAAGATTCCACATGCCACGGGGCAACTAAGCCCCTGAGCCACGACTACTGAGCCTGCACTCTAGAGCCTGTGCTCTAACAAAACCACTGTAAGACCTTCGCGTGGTTCCCAGGGGCCCTCATATAGAGTCCCTGCCTAGTCCTGACTCCGCCCAATACAGGCTCCCAGCACCTACCACTCAGGGATAATGCTTTGCTTCTCCGGTGCTTTCTTCCACCCATAGGTGGGGTCCTGAAAACATGGATGACTTCTGTGTCCCAGGGTTGCCTGGGGCAGGGTTTGGCAAGCAGTGAGTGCTCAGGGCATGCTTGTGGGCACAAGATCAGATGTTGAGAATGGCAGGAAGCACCAAGAAGTTACCATGGCCTGCCTTTCCCAGGACGAGCAATTGTAAAATGCTTCCCTTTTTCTAAAGAAATACTTGTGAATCTTTTGCCAAAAATCTCTGTGAGCATGTACAATGACAGCAAAGGCTCTGGAGGGGCAGAAAGGTGAACCTGTGTAAGATACTCATTAACCACACAGACTGTAATAGGAATACTGAACAGGCTTCTCAACAGAGACACCCAGCCTTTGGGGGGCTGACCCCACCCCTCTCTTTTTTTTAACGCTACACATTTCCCTCCCTCCTTTCACCCAGTGAGAATTTCCTGTCTTTTCTACTCTCATTTAACCACAATATTTCATTTCAACCAAGCAATAGGAAAGAAGGCCACTGAAACTAATTTCCAGAGTGTCTTGCAGGTTGGACTAGGGGGCTATGTGGAGCTTAAAGGCACAACTGCCTCTGTGACAGCATCCAAGCCAAGCTACACACAATAGGGACTTCTTAGGTGGTCCCCTGGTTAAAACTCCAGCTCCATGCTTCCAAAGTAACAGGTGGCACATGTTAGATTCCTGGTTGAGGAACTAAGAACCCACATGCTGTGCGGCATACCCAGGAGACTATTTTTTAAAAATAAAGTTTAACCAAATATTAAAATAAAAGACACACAATACATCTAAAATCTCAGTTCTGGGTTTCCCTGGTGGTCTAGAGGTTAAGAATCCATCTGTCAATGCAGGGCACAGGGGTTCGATTCCCTGGTGCATGAAGATTCCACATGCCACGGGGCAACTAAGCCCCTGAGCCACGACTACTGAGCCTGCACTCTAGAGCCTGTGCTCTACAACAAGAGAAGCCACTGTATTGAGAAGCCCGTGCATCGCAAGGAGAAGCCCAGCTGAAGGCAACTAAAGAAAGCCCACTCGCAGCAATGAAGACGTAGGACAGTTCCCACAAGAGATTATTAAAATTTAAGCAAATAAATAAAAATTTAAAAATAAAATAAAATCTCAGTTCCAAGACATGGAGGTATGTATTATAAAAAGGCCATCTCGGGCTTCCCCTGGTGGTCCAGTGGATAAGGACACCGCCTTGCAGCGCAGGGGGCACCGGTTCGATCCCTGGCCTGGGAAGATCCCACGTGCCGTGGAGCGGCTGGACCCATGTGTCCAATCACCGAGCCGGAGCTCTGGAGCGCATGCGCCCAGAGCCGCTGCTCTGCGACGACAGACGCCACCGCGATGGGAGGCCCACAGGAGCCGAAGAACAAAGATGGATGAAAATAGACAAATGAAAGACCAATAGAAGTGGCCCGCCAGCTCCCTTCCCTCCCCAACCCGACCCCCGCCCAAAATAAATAAATAAATCTTTAAAAAAAAAAAAAAAAAAAGGCCATCTCCATCAAAATGACCTGTTGAGTCTTGTTTCTTCCTGAGCAGAGGGGAGCTAGGGGATGACGTGGGAGAAGGAGCTGGTCAAACCCCCTCTCAGAGGCCTGGGTTTCAGAGAACCACCAACCACCAGACCAAGGCTCCGACAGCTCTAACGAGGCTGCTGTATTTCTCACTCAACACCCACCCACCTCTCCCAGATGAAGGACACTGATTCATGGAGAGGAGACACAGATTTCAGGCCATTTTCATACACCCAAATGCTCCATGCTTCCAAAGTAACAGGTGGCACATGTTAGATTCCTGGTTGAGGAACTAAGAACCCACATGCTGTGCGGCATACCCAGGAGACTATTTTTAAAATAAAGTTTAACCAAATATTAAAATAAAAGACACACAATACATCTAAAATCTCAGTTCTGGGTTTCCCTGGTGGTCTAGAGGTTAAGAATCCATCTGTCAATGCAGGGCACAGGGGTTCGATTCCCTGGTGCATGAAGATTCCACATGCCACGGGGCAACTAAGCCCCTGAGCCACGACTACTGAGCCTGCACTCTAGAGCCTGTGCTCTGCAACAAGAGAAGCCACTGTATTGAGAAGCCCGTGCATCGCAAGGAGAAGCCCAGCTGAAGGCAACTAAAGAAAGCCCACTCGCAGCAATGAAGACCTAGCGCAGTTCCCCTCAGAGATTTTTAAAATTTAAGCAAATAAATAAAAATTTAAAAATAAAATAAAATCTCAGTTCCAAGACATGGAGGTATGTATTATAAAAAGGCCATCTCGGGCTTCCCCTGGTGGTCCAGTGGATAAGGACACCGCCTTGCAGCGCAGGGGGCACCGGTTCGATCCCTGGCCTGGGAAGATCCCACGTGCCGTGGAGCGGCTGGACCCATGTGTCCAATCACCGAGCCGGAGCTCTGGAGCGCATGCGCCCAGAGCCGCTGCTCTGCGACGACAGACGCCACCACGATGGGAGGCCCACAGGAGCCGAAGAACAAAGATGGATGAAAATAGACAAATGAAAGACCAATAGAAGTGGCCCGCCAGCCCCCTTCCCTCCCCAACCCGACCCCCGCCCAAAATAAATAAATAAATCTTTAAAAAAAAAAAAAAAAAAAGGCCATCTCCATCAAAATGACCTGTTGAGTCTTGTTTCTTCCTGAGCAGAGGGGAGCTAGGGGATGACGTGGGAGAAGGAGCTGGTCAAACCCCCTCTCAGAGGCCTGGGTTTCAGAGAACCACCAACCACCAGACCAAGGCTCCGACAGCTCTAACGAGGCTGCTGTATTTCTCACTCAACACCCACCCACCTCTCCCAGATGAAGGACACTGATTCATGGAGAGGAGACACAGATTTCAGGCCATTTTTCATACACCGACAAGAAGTAAATTAGGAAATCATGTAAGTACAATACACGAGTCATCCCTTCCTATTGATCACATGTAATTTACATCTTACAGAGATGTGAATTCTTGCATTCTCACTCCACAAGGAAAATCTCAATGATTTATTCATTTCAAATGAAAAATAGAAGGTAGATGAGAAGAATGACTTCACAGACGCATCGTTCTCGGGGCACTGGTGCGAGGCTGTCTCGCACACTGCCCGAAGGGCTCCGTGTGCAAGTCCCTCTAATTAACAAGGTGAATCAGGCGGCAGCTCTCTAATTAGTGAGCATGACAAGCCAGCGGAAACAGGCAGGCAGACTGGTACACATAGCCGGCCAACAAAGGCATGGCACGCTTCAAGTGAAAAAAAATGCAGATTTCTTCTAAATAACTATTAAAAGTAAGATGGTTGGGGGAGAAGAGAGCACCTCATTTTAATTCGCACATTTCATGTGTATTCTTCCTTCATTCTCAGGGATAACCAGTTCCTTCGGTAAGACAGGGTTTGTGTCAGTCCTTTGTACAACCTTTCCAGCAGAGCGTCCCTAAAAACACAGGCATTTTTCCTTGAAATAAGAATCAACATCTTAGTTTGGGATTTATGATCAATTTGTGTGTGTTTTAGTCTAGTAAGCAGTACCTGCCATTTATCTTTATTTCTTCTTCTTCCAGAACTCAGGGATGTCTGATGGGAAACCCTCTCTGGGGATTTTGCTCAGTGCTATTCAGTCCCTTGGGATACACTGCAAGGAGCCCCCACAGGACAGAAACTGCAAGCACCTCCACTCTCCAAAGAGGGGCAGGGCCCCTGCAAGATCACACCCGGTTACTAGCTCAGTCTCAAGGTGAGCTTAGGCTGCCGCTGGACACCCTGGTCATTTGCCCTGGTTTTACCAGTCTTTGCTCATCGGCCATCTTTACCTGTCTTTGCTCTCTTGAGGGCAGCAGCCAGGCCAGCTCCCCTCTGCATCAGCCAAGCTCCGTGGGTGCAGCCCGCAGTCACCCACAGGACAGCAGCCTGTCAGTGGGGACACCACCCTGCACGTTCACCTCCTAATCAGTGGCTCCTAAGCACACGCTTTGCTGCCCAGTGAGTCGAACTTCACCAAGGGTGGTGAGCAACCTCTGTTTCTTTTCCATTCTAGCTGCTTGCAGTGTCATCAGAAAGGTATTTTCTTTCAGCATCAGGGACTAGTTATCAGGTAGCTGCTGCTAAAACGGTTTTGGATTCAGCTACAACAGTTGTCCCCAACCTTTTTGGCACCAGGGACCAGTTTCATGGAAGACAATTTTTTTCCATGGCCGGGGTGGGGGTAGTCACTGGTTTGGGGATGATTCAAGCACATTACATTTATTGTACACTTTATTTCTATTATTATTCTATCAGTTCCACCTTAGATCATCAGGCATTAGATCCTGGATGTCGGGGACCCCTGAGATAGAACACAGGTCTACTGCATCTCCATGCTGGACACCGTGCCAGATACCTCCTCAGGATAGGGCACTGAAGCTTCTACTGTTTATAGTTGATGGTCAGGAGGGGCAGAGAGTGCAGCCTGGGTCTCTCAGCTGGAAGATGCTGCTGGACACTGACGATAAACTCTGGGTTTTACCCCAACCTGCTGTATCCCCTCCTTGCTAAGACTCAGTTTCCCAGTTCTGACCCACAGACCAAAAGATGCCACTTCATAAAACTCTCTGCTCTTCCCACATAAGCAAACTCTAAGACCTGTGAGCAGTTCAATAGTTGTTTGCAAAGTATCGTCTCCCTGCCTGTCTGGCATTCTCTCCAGAACAGCTTAGAAATATGGGGATCCTTGTAAGGCACTTCTCCCCTACATTCTACTGTCCCTGAAAGACAGAACCTCACGAAAGATTATTTCCAGGCAAATATAAGTGAAAACGATCCGAAAAGCAACCATGGAGGAAGGAGGCAGTCAAAAAAGGAAGCTGGACCAATGGGGAGGGTGTAGGAGCTCCATCCTACTGCACCTTGGGCTCCCCTCCTGTATGTGCCAGGGAGCTCCCAGTTTAAATTTCTATGAGGTTTTCTTCTGCATCCAAGCAAGCATCTTTCCACATGCCCTCTCTTCTTCCCTCTTCAACTCTTCACTCACAATCGGGTTCATCTACATAGTCTCCATCTTATGCACAAACTCTGCATCTATAAGTTTCTAGGACTTCGCTGGCGGTACACTGGTTAGGACTCCATACCTCCAATGAAGAGGGAGAAGGTTGCCCGGCAAGACCAAAACAAAACAAAAAGTGTTCAGTGCACACTGGCCCACAGGACAAGGGTGGCCGAGGAGCAGGGGTGGGCAAATGCGTCACTCCTACCTTCATACCCACCCCATCCATTCCTCACCAGTAGAGCCCTTCTCCTGCACCCACTGCTCATGAACTTACCCTGATCACCCGCCTCACCAATCCTCGACAACGAGAGCAGGCCCTTCCTCTGAATCCTGTATGAATCTGATGGCACTTTCTGTGAGCCCTCACTTTCTGTTTTACACTGGACTGTGGCCCAGGCAACAGGACAGAACTATGCTTTCATCCAGTCAGACCTGGGCTCCAATTCTGCCTAGATAGCACGGTCTACTGCATCTCCATGCTGGACACCGTGCCAGATACCTCCTCAGGATAGGGCACTGAAGCTTCTACTGTTTATAGTTGATGGTCAGGAGGGGCAGAGAGTGCAGCCTGGGTCTCTCAGCTGGAAGATGCTGCTGGACACTGACGATAAACTCTGGGTTTTACCCCAACCTGCTGTATCCCCTCCTTGCTAAGACTCAGTTTCCCAGTTCTGACCCACAGACCAAAAGATGCCACTTCATAAAACTCTCTGCTCTTCCCACATAAGCAAACTCTAAGACCTGTGAGCAGTTCAATAGTTGTTTGCAAAGTATCGTCTCCCTGCCTGTCTGGCATTCTCTCCAGAACAGCTTAGAAATATGGGGATCCTTGTAAGGCACTTCTCCCCTACATTCTACTGTCCCTGAAAGACAGAACCTCACGAAAGATTATTTCCAGGCAAATATAAGTGAAAACGATCCGAAAAGCAACCATGGAGGAAGGAGGCAGTCAAAAGGAAGCTGGACCAATGGGGAGGGTGTAGGAGCTCCATCCTACTGCACCTTGGGCTCCCTCCTGTATGTGCCAGGGAGCTCCCAGTTTAAATTTCTATGAGGTTTTCTTCTGCATCCAAGCAAGCATCTTTCCACATGCCCTCTCTTCTTCCCTCTTCAACTCTTCACTCACAATCGGGTTCATCTACATAGTCTCCATCTTATGCACAAACTCTGCATCTATAAGTTTCTAGGACTTCGCTGGCGGTACACTGGTTAGGACTCCATACCTCCAATGAAGAGGGAGAAGGTTGCCCGGCAAGACCAAAACAAAACAAAAAGTGTTCAGTGCACACTGGCCCACAGGACAAGGGTGGCCGAGGAGCAGGGGTGGGCAAATGCGTCACTCCTACCTTCATACCCACCCCATCCATTCCTCACCAGTAGAGCCCTTCTCCTGCACCCACTGCTCATGAACTTACCCTGATCACCCGCCTCACCAATCCTCGACAACGAGAGCAGGCCCTTCCTCTGAATCCTGTATGAATCTGATGGCACTTTCTGTGAGCCCTCACTTTCTGTTTTACACTGGACTGTGGCCCAGGCAACAGGACAGAACTATGCTTTCATCCAGTCAGACCTGGGCTCCAATTCTGCCTCTGCCAGTTTCAGGCCATGATACGCTATTTCCATTCTTAAGTTTCTGCTTCCTTAGCTGTGAAAAGTAGAAATAACCATCTGACCTGCAGGGGATTCAATGAGATAAAGTTGAACTAGCTTCGTGTGGTATTGGGCATGTGGCAGGTGCTAAGGACTAATTTAAGAAAAAGTCTTTTCATTTTGGAAACTGCCTGGCATAATTTTAAAATGATGTATTTGAACTTCATTTATGTCTGGTACCAACCCCAGGCAGGGCAGTCATGAACGAACTACGTGACTTTGTACAAGACGCTAAGTCCCTCTGAGCCTTGGTTTCCTCATCCATGATACAAGGTTAACCATACCTGACTGCCAGGTGTGGTTTAATGAAGCAGTGGACGTTAGAGCCCTCAGCATAAGGATCATTCAGTAAAGGCAGAAGCAAGCACCTTGGGAGTGCCCAGATCTCACAAAGAATTTGAACAAGAGGACTACTCTCAATAAATGAACATTTGTGGAAGGACTGAGAAGGAAAGAGGTGTGATAGATGCATGTCCCTGTTGCGGTTTTTATTCTTTATGGCTTTAGACAAGCCATTTGCCCTTCTGGGGTCTCAGTATTTTCAGTCTACAAAACGGGTGAAAATCTGTCAACTGCATTGGCTTGCTTCCAGAACTAAGGCTTACAAAACATAAGACCAGGGGGAAAGGTACATCCCCTTATGAAATAAGGACTATTTCAGAAACTCAGTTAACCCATTCAACTGGTGTGAATATTATAGGTAAAATCATCTATGACATTCATTATAACTCCATGGTTTTACTTAATCAAAGCTTGATGGTCACTTTTTGTTCAATACTAAGTGTTTCTGCCTTTGAACCTATGCTTGTAAGCCATCTGAGTGAATTCATGGCAGTTATCTCTACATTATACACAGAAATTTTTTAATTAAAAAATAGTTATATTTTATGTGCAAATAGTTTGAAATGCCTGAACTCTCCTATTGAAAAGTTAGTCTGTGGTTTAAAATTCCAAGGTGGTTTAAAATTCCAAGGTAGATTTTTAGGGATTTGCAAAGCATTGACATAAATAGACAACATTTACTTATGTTTGGGGCAGGATGGTAAACACCTATACAGGTAAATTATATTTATCTTTAGGAATATCTTTTGGTGTTAATGCCTTCTATATGCATAGCTAAAGCACTTATCTGAAACATACTTTCCTTTTCTTTTTTTTTTTTAAACATTTATTTATTTATTTATTTGGGGAGTGGGTTGGGGAGGGAGGGGGTGGGCGGGCCACTTCTATTGGTCTTTCATTTGTCTATTTTCATCCATCTTTGTTCTTTGGCTCCTGTGGGCCTCCAATCACGGTGGCCTCTGTTGTCCCAGAGCACCGGCTCTGGGCGCATGCACTCCAGAGCTCCGGCTCGGTAATTGGACACATCAGTCCAGCCGCTCCACGGCACGTGGGATCTTCCCAGGCCAGGGATCGAACCGGCACCCCTTGCACTGCAAGGTGGTATCTTTACCCACTGGACCACCAGGGAAGCCCTCCTTTTCTTTTTAATTGGAGAATAATTACAATATTGTGCTGGCCTCTGCCATATATTGATGTGAATCAGCCACAGGTATACATATGTCCACTCCCTCTGGAACTCCTCTCACACCTTTCATCTCATGCCACCCCCCTAGGTTGTGACAGAGCTCCCTGTGCCACAAATTTCAACTTGCTATCTGTTTTACTTTAAAAATTAAAAGCACTAGACAATACTTAGTCCTGTAGAACACCCGTGCCTCCTGGCAGAAATTCCCCATGGCCCAAGATTCTCTGGGGCCACACCAAGTTTGCCCAATGGTAGTTCATATTCTTAGGGCATTGCTTTTCCAGCACCAGGTAATTTAGGGACCAGGGCTCTGACATCAATGGTGCCTCAAAATGAATAGTTTTCATCTATGAAAAACATTCATTATAACTCCATGGTTTTACTTAATCAAAGCTTGATGGTCACTTTTTGTTCAATACTAAGTGTTTCTGCCTTTGAACCTATGCTTGTAAGCCATCTGAGTGAATTCATGGCAGTTATCTCTACATTATACACAGAAATTTTTTAATTAAAAAATAGTTATATTTTATGTGCAAATAGTTTGAAATGCCTGAACTCTCCTATTGAAAAGTTAGTCTGTGGTTTAAAATTCCAAGGTGGTTTAAAATTCCAAGGTAGATTTTTAGGGATTTGCAAAGCATTGACATAAATAGACAACATTTACTTATGTTTGGGGCAGGATGGTAAACACCTATACAGGTAAATTATATTTATCTTTAGGAATATCTTTTGGTGTTAATGCCTTCTATATGCATAGCTAAAGCACTTATCTGAAACATACTTTCCTTTTCTTTTTTTTTTTTAAACATTTATTTATTTATTTATTTTGGGGGGGGTTTGGGAGGGAGGGGGTGGGCGGGCCACTTCTATTGGTCTTTCATTTGTCTATTTTCATCCATCTTTGTTCTTTGGCTCCTGTGGGCCTCCAATCACGGTGGCCTCTGTTGTCCCAGAGCACCGGCTCTGGGCGCATGCACTCCAGAGCTCCGGCTCGGTAATTGGACACATCAGTCCAGCCGCTCCACGGCACGTGGGATCTTCCCAGGCCAGGGATCGAACCGGCACCCCTTGCACTGCAAGGTGGTATCTTTACCCACTGGACCACCAGGGAAGCCCTCCTTTTCTTTTTAATTGGAGAATAATTACAATATTGTGCTGGCCTCTGCCATATATTGATGTGAATCAGCCACAGGTATACATATGTCCACTCCCTCTGGAACTCCTCTCACACCTTTCATCTCATGCCACCCCCCTAGGTTGTGACAGAGCTCCCTGTGCCACAAATTTCAACTTGCTATCTGTTTTACTTTAAAAAAATTAAAAAGCACTAGACAATACTTAGTCCTGTAGAACACCCGTGCCTCCTGGCAGAAATTCCCCATGGCCCAAGATTCTCTGGGGCCACACCAAGTTTGCCCAATGGTAGTTCATATTCTTAGGGCATTGCTTTTCCAGCACCAGGTAATTTAGGGACCAGGGCTCTGACATCAATGGTGCCTCAAAATGAATAGTGTTTCCTGGTGGTTCAGTGGTAAAGAATCCACCTGCCCGCCAAGCAGGAGACTTGGGATTGATCCCTGGATCGAGGAGATCCCTTGCAGAAGGAAATGGCAACTTACTCCAGTATTCCTTCCAAGAAAACCCCATGGACAAAGAAGTCAGGTAGACTTTAGTCCCTGGGGTCCCAAAAGATTTGGACATGACTCAGCAACTAAACAATAACAGTAAACAGCTTTAATTCAGAGTTCCCTGGTAAAACGTCTGGTGCCAGGGGTATTCGTTTCCTAAGGTTACCATTAAAAAGTTTCACAAACTGGGTGGCTTAAACAACAAAAATTTATCATCTCCCAGTCTTGGCAAAAAAATGGGAAAAAATGGAAACAGTGACAGACTTTATTTTCTTGGGCTCAGAAATCACTGCAGATGGTGACTATAGTCATGAAATCAAAAGACGCTTGCTTCTTGGAAGAAAAGCTATGACAAATCTAGACAGCACACTAAAAAGCAGAGGCATCACTTTGCCGACAAAGTTATGGTTTCTTCAGTAGTCATGCACAGATGTGAGAGCTGAGCCATAAAGAAGGCTGAGTATCAAAGAATTAATGCTTTCGAACTGTGATGCTGGAGAAGACTGTTAAGAGTCCCTTGGACAGCAAGGAGATCAAACCAGTCAGTCCTAAATTTAGGAAATCAACCCTAAATATTCATTGGAAGGACTGATGCTGAAGCTGAAGCTCCAATACTTCGGCCACCTGATGTGAAGAGATGACTTACTGGAAAAGACCCTGATGTTGGGAAAAACAGAAGGCAGAAGGAGAAGGGGATGACAGAGGATGAGATGGTTGGATGGCATCGCCAACTCAATGGACATGAGTTTGAGCAGACTCCGGGAGATGGACAGGGAAGTCTGGCGTGCTGCAATCCATGGGGTCACAAAGAGTCGGACACGACTGAGCCACTTAACGACAAGTTCAGAGGCTAGAAATTCAAATTCAAGGTGTCAGCAGGATTTGTTCCCTGTGAGGACTGAGAGCCTGTTCCTCTCTTCTCTGTTCCTATAGCCTCAGGCAGTCCTTGGCTTATGGATGGTATATTCTTATATCTTCACCTCATCTTCTCTTTTTTTCCTTTTTAAAAAAACTATGTAGTTTGGCTATGCTAGGTCTTAGTTATAGCATGGGATTGATCCCTGGATCGAGGAGATCCCTTGCAGAAGGAAATGGCAACTTACTCCAGTATTCCTTCCAAGAAAACCCCATGGACAAAGAAGTCAGGTAGACTTTAGTCCCTGGGGTCCCAAAAGATTTGGACATGACTCAGCAACAAAACAATAACAGTAAACAGCTTTAATTCAGAGTTCCCTGGTAAAACGTCTGGTGCCAGGGGTATTCGTTCCTAAGGTTACCATTAAAAGTTTCACAAACTGGGTGGCTTAAACAACAAAAATTTATCATCTCCCAGTCTTGGCAAAAATGGGAAAAAATGGAAACAGTGACAGACTTTATTTTCTTGGGCTCAGAAATCACTGCAGATGGTGACTATAGTCATGAAATCAAAAGACGCTTGCTTCTTGGAAGAAAAGCTATGACAAATCTAGACAGCACACTAAAAAGCAGAGGCATCACTTTGCCGACAAAGTTATGGTTTCTTCAGTAGTCATGCACAGATGTGAGAGCTGAGCCATAAAGAAGGCTGAGTATCAAAGAATTAATGCTTTCGAACTGTGATGCTGGAGAAGACTGTTAAGAGTCCCTTGGACAGCAAGGAGATCAAACCAGTCAGTCCTAAATTTAGGAAATCAACCCTAAATATTCATTGGAAGGACTGATGCTGAAGCTGAAGCTCCAATACTTCGGCCACCTGATGTGAAGAGATGACTTACTGGAAAAGACCCTGATGTTGGGAAAAACAGAAGGCAGAAGGAGAAGGGGATGACAGAGGATGAGATGGTTGGATGGCATCGCCAACTCAATGGACATGAGTTTGAGCAGACTCCGGGAGATGGACAGGGAAGTCTGGCGTGCTGCAATCCATGGGGTCACAAAGAGTCGGACACGACTGAGCCACTTAACGACAAGTTCAGAGGCTAGAAATTCAAATTCAAGGTGTCAGCAGGATTTGTTCCCTGTGAGGACTGAGAGCCTGTTCCTCTCTTCTCTGTTCCTATAGCCTCAGGCAGTCCTTGGCTTATGGATGGTATATTCTTATATCTTCACCTCATCTTCTCTTTTTTTCCTTTTTAAAAAAACTATGTAGTTTGGCTATGCTAGGTCTTAGTTATAGCATGGGGGATATTGTATGTGTGGTATGTGGAATCTTTAGCTACAGCATACAAACTTCATTGCGGCATGTGGGATCCCATTCCCTGACCACAGAGCAAACCTGGACTCCACGCATTGGGACCACAAAAATCTTAGCCACTGAATCACCACAAAAGTCTCTCGTCTTCTCTTTGTGCCTACAAATTTCCCTTTTTTATAAAGACACCAGACAAACTGAATTCGAGTCTACCCTGATGACCTTATCTTAACATGATTATCTGCAAAGGCCTATTTCCAAACAGGGTCACATTCACAGGCCGCAGGGGTTAGGACTTCAGCATCTTTGGAGGACACAACTGGGCCTATAACACAGGGAAAACTGTCAGAGTCACTGGTTTAGGAGTAAAATCTCCAAGGCTGCAGCTGGCCAGGGAGCTGAAGTGCATGGCTGGCCCATTCTTACCAGGCCTTCCAGAATGCAGTTGGCAGACGTGTCACAGTGCAGTGTCTGACTATGGGCTCTGCAGGCATGGAAGCTGGGTATTACCACCAAGTGGAGAGTGCCTCCATCTCTCAGGAGCTGTGCTCTATGAGGCGAGAGCTCAGGACTTGTACAAAATCAGCATGTCCATTCATTGACAGGCACAGACCATTCCCAGGGAGGGTGATGCTTGGTTCTATACAACCTGCATATTTTCTTCCTCCAGGTGAACATCCAGCTATGCAGAGAATGTGAGTTTGTGTGTTTCTGGGCCTCAAGGTTAGGTCTCCATCTCTACACAGGGGCAGCCTTGCTCGCAAGAGGAAGTGCTGCCACAGTTCCTGGGGAGAATCTGGAGGGGCCTCTCATAGTCTCTTCCTGCTGACCTTGAGTGGACAAGGAATGCTTCTAAGATACACTATATTATTTTTTGTGAGGTATTTCCAGGACCTCCCTGTTGACAACTGACTCTGAAGAATTCAGCTTTGATTCAATTCCTATAGATATCATCACTTAACTGAGGTCACTCTCTCTTCTTTCATTTTCTGGTTCTTGCGGTACCTCACTGTGGTCCCCGAATACACACCCAACAGCCTTCCTGAGAACGTTTGCCTTAATTATTTCTCTCTTTAAATATAAATAGAATCCAACCTTCTGACTGTGGTCTTTTATTCAATGCGCCTCATGGACAAGGTCTGCTCTTCCTTCTTCACAAATAGGGGATGACCAGACAAGCTCATCAAGATCCATGCAGCAATCTCTGAGCAAAGCCAATATGTGTGTGAATGGCCAGGAGGGGCTGGTCTTTGGTAAGATGTGCAGTGAAGTTGGAAGGAACTCATATGTGACTAAAGAAGCAAGGAAGTACAGTAAAAATTCTTCTCTCTTTTTTTTTTTGGATCAGGGCATTTGTAGATACTGAAAAAACACCCTGTAATTTCTCTTGTGCCATTTAAAATATTCAAATAGATCACTGATGTCAATTATACCTCAACAAAGCTAGAAAAAGCAAGTAAAAAGAAGCAAGATATAGTAAGTCTCCTACACGTGAACGAGTTCTATTCCAAGAGCACATCTGTAAGTCCAATTTGTTTGTAAGTCCAACAAAATTAGTGTAGGGACCCAACAAACACAATAGGCTCTAATGTACTGACTGTACAGTAAAAGGTTTATAAAACTTTTCACACAAATAATACACAAACATAAAAAACAAAAAAAAATTTCTAATCTTATACTACAGTACCTTGAAAAACCCAGTAATACAGTACCCCTGCTGGCATACAGAGGATAGTATCAAGTGAACCAGCAAGTAGAGTTACTGCCTGGACGAGGAAGAGGAGGTGAGATACAGCTGAGTGGAAGGATCATTAGCCATAGGCAATGAAGGGCCAGCTGCAATGTCATTCATACCTGATGCTGATGGAACGCTTGTTCACATCTTTGAAAGTTCTCAACTTGAAGGTTCATATACAGGGCTTAAGTTAAAACTAGGCCACTTGCTGACCTTGGAGTGGACAAGGAATGCTTCTAAGATACACTATATTATTTTTGTGAGGTATTTCCAGGACCTCCTGTTGACAACTGACTCTGAAGAATTCAGCTTTGATTCAATTCCTATAGATATCATCACTTAACTGAGGTCACTCTCTCTTCTTTCATTTTCTGGTTCTTGCGGTACCTCACTGTGGTCCCCGAATACACACCCAACAGCCTTCCTGAGAACGTTTGCCTTAATTATTTCTCTCTTTAAATATAAATAGAATCCAACCTTCTGACTGTGGTCTTTTATTCAATGCGCCTCATGGACAAGGTCTGCTCTTCCTTCTTCACAAATAGGGGATGACCAGACAAGCTCATCAAGATCCATGCAGCAATCTCTGAGCAAAGCCAATATGTGTGTGAATGGCCAGGGGGGGCTGGTCTTTGGTAAGATGTGCAGTGAAGTTGGAAGGAACTCATATGTGACTAAAGAAGCAAGGAAGTACAGTAAAAATTCTTCTCTTTTTTTTTGGATCAGGGCATTTGTAGATACTGAAAAAACACCCTGTAATTTCTCTTGTGCCATTTAAAATATTCAAATAGATCACTGATGTCAATTATACCTCAACAAAGCTAGAAAAAGCAAGTAAAAAGAAGCAAGATATAGTAAGTCTCCTACACGTGAACGAGTTCTATTCCAAGAGCACATCTGTAAGTCCAATTTGTTTGTAAGTCCAACAAAATTAGTGTAGGGACCCAACAAACACAATAGGCTCTAATGTACTGACTGTACAGTAAAAGGTTTATAAAACTTTTCACACAAATAATACACAAACATAAAAAACAAAAAAAAATTTCTAATCTTATACTACAGTACCTTGAAAAACCCAGTAATACAGTACCCCTGCTGGCATACAGAGGATAGTATCAAGTGAACCAGCAAGTAGAGTTACTGCCTGGACGAGGAAGAGGAGGTGAGATACAGCTGAGTGGAAGGATCATTAGCCATAGGCAATGAAGGGCCAGCTGCAATGTCATTCATACCTGATGCTGATGGAACGCTTGTTCACATCTTTGAAAGTTCTCAACTTGAAGGTTCATATACAGGGGACTTAATGTATTAAAAAAAATAGATCACTCATTTTTCTAAGTGACAAGGTAACTAGAAATAAGATGTCTTGTTCCAAGATCAGTAATACACATCTGTATTAATTATTCAGATGTAATTAAAATATAATCATTTGGGGGTAAGCAAGTGTTCACGGGAAGCATCACACTCTAACTTAGAAAATCACTTTAAAATCAGCAGTCAAAAAGAGTAGTTGAGATCATGGAATAAATAACCAAATAATTTCTTACTAAATATGAAGTGCATCTTTTTCATCTAGCTTCTGTTTCATCTATATCTTAATAAGAGTGAACAATTCAATCTTTACTATCTTGCTGAATACAATTAGCACCTGATTTCTGCTCTTAAGTCAGACTAATTTCCCATTTATATCTCTGACACCTCCGTACAGCCTACTTGACTTGTCTGACACATTTTCAAGATATTAGAAGGACTCCATGAAAAAAGAGATTTTTTATCCTTACCATTTGGGGACACAAATAGGTTTTTGGGAAGCTTGACATGTGGATAGAATCTCTGGCAAAAAAAGGTGAAAAAGACATTAAAATAGAATTGTCACTAGTTTTACAATAGGAATACCTCAAAGAAACTCCCTCAGATACTGGTATATTTAGAGATTTATTTAAAAATGTGTCTGTGATGTTTCTGTATAACAGCAGAATGTGTGTGATAGATAAACATTCCCTTCATCCTGCCCCCAGAGAAATGGCAAATTCTATGACCAAGACAAAGGATGCAGAACTAAAAAGCCATAGCAACTGGAACTAAGAATCTGTATGATCTCACCTGTGAAGAAACTGACAAAGCACTGTTATTTGTGAAATAACAAATAAAAAGGTATGGATATAAAGAACATGACTTTTGAGTCATGTAGCCCTGGATTGGAGGCCATATCAGCTATGAAGCTTGTTCTGTTGGCCTGCCAGGACAATAAAGCAGATTTGAAGCCCCATCTACTGTAGAATGTGGCCCCTAGTAGTCCAGCTAGGTGGCCTGGCTGGAGCACCCAGGGGGTTGCATGGCCCATCCCACAGTCCTACTTCTAGTGGTACCCAAGCAGAGAACCAAGTTAGGAGCTCTGTTCACATGCAAACCTGAGCCAGTGGCCTCTCTGGTCAGAGAACTCAGTGGACAATTCTGCCTGATTCAAGCCCCTAGCCAAGAAAGACATCCCTTCTTTGGAGTCTATTCTGCCATTCCACCCAGAAAAGGAAGCAGGTTTATGATATATTCTTGCCATGAGTATAGCCTGCATGCCTACCTGACCAGAAAGGCTAACTAGAGCACCTGGGAGATTGTATAGCTCACCACGCAACCTAGCTTGCAGTGAGTACCCAAACTGAGAGCCCAGCCAGTGGCTGGGTTGTAGTGCAGGCCGTAAAGCTACAAAAAAATCATCAAACCACAAAATAAGAAAACAATATAAGTGAGGAACAAACAATCTACAGATTAGTCAGAAAAAAAAGGCAACAATAAATCCTTTCTTACCAACAATTATTTTAAACATAGATGGAATAAATTCTCCCATGAAAGACACAGAATGGCTGATAAACACACAAGATCCAAAGGAGATAAAACCATCAAGAAGATGTAACAATTGTAAATATTTATGCATCCAACATCAGAGCGTCTATATAAATCAAAAGCTAACAGAACTAAAAGGAGACACAAACAGCAACACAATTATAGTTAGGAACTTTAATACCTCACCGTCAACAATGAATAGATCATCCAGATAGATAACCAATAAGAGAACAGTGGATTTTAACAGCACCAAAGACCTAGCAGATGACATTCCAAACAACAACAGCAATATACACATTTTTTATCAAGCACACACAGAACATATTCTAGGATAGATTATATATTAGGTCATAAAACAAGTCTTAGCAAATTTAAGAAAAGTGAAATCTTGGGTGGAAATGGGGTAGGAAGGAGAGGATGGGACAAACGAAGAGAGTAGTAGGGAAACATATACACTACCATATGTAAAATAGATAGCCAGTGGAAATTTGCTGTATGACTCAGGGAATTCAAACCAGAGTTCTGTGACAAACTAGAGGGATGGAATGGAGGTTCAAGTGGGAGGAGACATATATATACCTAGGCCTGATTTATGTTGATGTATGGCAGAAACCAAAAGAATATCACAATACTGTAAAGCAATTATCCTTCAAAGAAAAATAAATACATTAAAAAAATTAAATAGATAACTGAAAAAGAAAATGGAAATCATACCAACTTGTCTTTTCCAACCACCATGGTATGAAACTAGAATAATAGTTGGAGGAAAGTTGGAAAATTTACAAATACATGCAAATTAAACTACAGACTCCTAAACAATCAATGGATCAAAGAAGAAAACAAAAGGCAAATTTGAAAAATATCTTGAGACAAATGAAAATGGAAACACATGTGCCAAAACTACGGCATACAGTAAAAGAAGTTCTAAGAGGGAAGTTTACAGTGATAAAGGCACACATTAAGGGAAAAAAATCCGATTAACAACCTAAATCTATACCTCAAGGATGCAGAAAAAAAATAAACTAAGCCCAAAATTAGCAGAATGAAGTAAATAATAATAATAAAAAAATAGGGCAGAAATAAAAGAAACAGGACAGGAAAACAACAGAAAAGATTGGCAAAAACAAGAGTTGTTTTTTTTTTTTTAAAGATAACCAAAATTACTAAACTTTTTACCTAGACTAATTGAGAAAAGGAGAAGAGTCAAATAAATACAATAATAAATTAAAGAGGAGGCATTACAATTGACACTACAGAAATGCAATGGATCACAAGAGACTACTCTGAACAACTATACCCCAAACAAATTGGACAACCTAAAAGAAATGGATGAAGGGGAAAGTTCTTGACATTGCACTGATTTTTTTGGTTATGACACTGAAAGCAGAAGCAACAAAAGTAAAAATAAGCAAATGGGACTACATCAAACTACAAAGTTTCTGCACAGCAAAAGAAAGAAAATGAAAAAGCAAGTTATGGAATGGGGAGGAAATATTTGTAAACCATGTATCTGCTAAGGAGTTAATATTTAAATATATAAGAAACTCATTCAAATTAATAGCATAAAACAAAATAACCCAATTTAAACATGAGCAAAGAATCTGAAGGACTTCCCTGGTGGTTCAGCAGTAAAGAATCTGCCTGCCAATGCAAGAGACACAAGAGACGCAATAGAGTTGGATTTGATCCCTGGGTTGGGAAGACCCCCTGGAGAAGGAAATGGCAACCCAGCACAGTATTTTTTTTTTTAATTTTTATTTTACTTTTTACTTTTACAGAGTTCTGTTGTTCACCGATATGTATTCTTGCCTGGAAAAATCTCATGAACGGGGGAGTGTGGAAGGCTACATTCCATGGAGTTGCAAAAGAGCCGGATAAGCAGTCAAACAATAAAAACAGATAACCTAAACAAACAAACAAACAAACAGATAATCTGAATAGCCATTTTGCCAGAGACATACAGATGGCCAACAGGTATATGGAAATGTGCTCAACATCACTAATTACCAGGGATATGTGAATGAGATGTCACCTCAAGGTGATACTGCCTCAAACCTGTTAGAATGACGATTATCAAAAAGATAAGACACGACAAGTGTTGGCAAGGATGTGAAGAAAAAGAGAACCCATTTCTACTGTTGATGGGAATGTAAATTGGTACAACCAGTATGGAAAACATTATGGAGATTCCTCAAAAACTAAAAGTAGAGTTACTGTATGATCCAGCAATTTTCACTTCTGGGTATATGTCTAGTGGAAATGAAATCATTATCTCAAAGAGATATCTATACTTCCATGTTCATTGCAGCATTATTTATTAATACAAGAGCCAAGACATAGAAACAACCTGAGGAGCCTGGTGGGCTAACTGTCCATGGGGTCACAAGAGTCAGACACAATTTAGTGACTAAACCACCACTACCACCATGTTGTATACCTTAAACTTATGTGTCAATAAAATGTTCAGAATTCTTAGGCATTATCAACAGTACCATAAAGGATATGTTCCATTGATCTGTAATGGTCAAAGTCAACTGGCTGAAATCCAGGAACACTGGCATGCAACGGTTGTGGGACCCAAGACTCAAGTCAATCAGATCTTGTTTCATGTGAACATTTTTTTTTTTTTTTTGGCCACTTATATTGGTCTTGCATTTATTTATCTTTGTTCTTTGGCCTGTGTGGGCCTCCCACCACAGTGGACTCTCTCGCTGCAGAGCACCGGCTCTGGGCGCATGTGCTCCAGAGCTCTGACTCAGTAGTTGGACACATCGGTCCAGTTGCTCCGTGGCACAGAGAATAGAGTTGGATTTGATCCCTGGGTTGGGAAGACCCTGGAGAAGGAAATGGCAACCCAGCACAGTATTTTTTTAATTTTATTTTACTTTTTACTTTTACAGAGTTCTGTTGTTCACCGATATGTATTCTTGCCTGGAAAAATCTCATGAACGGGGGAGTGTGGAAGGCTACATTCCATGGAGTTGCAAAAGAGCCGGATAAGCAGTCAAACAATAAAAACAGATAACCTAAACAAACAAACAAACAAACAGATAATCTGAATAGCCATTTTGCCAGAGACATACAGATGGCCAACAGGTATATGGAAATGTGCTCAACATCACTAATTACCAGGGATATGTGAATGAGATGTCACCTCAAGGTGATACTGCCTCAAACCTGTTAGAATGACGATTATCAAAAAGATAAGACACGACAAGTGTTGGCAAGGATGTGAAGAAAAAGAGAACCCATTTCTACTGTTGATGGAATGTAAATTGGTACAACCAGTATGGAAAACATTATGGAGATTCCTCAAAAACTAAAAGTAGAGTTACTGTATGATCCAGCAATTTTCACTTCTGGGTATATGTCTAGTGGAAATGAAATCATTATCTCAAAGAGATATCTATACTTCCATGTTCATTGCAGCATTATTTATTAATACAAGAGCCAAGACATAGAAACAACCTGAGGAGCCTGGTGGGCTAACTGTCCATGGGGTCACAAGAGTCAGACACAATTTAGTGACTAAACCACCACTACCACCATGTTGTATACCTTAAACTTATGTGTCAATAAAATGTTCAGAATTCTTAGGCATTATCAACAGTACCATAAAGGATATGTTCCATTGATCTGTAATGGTCAAAGTCAACTGGCTGAAATCCAGGAACACTGGCATGCAACGGTTGTGGGACCCAAGACTCAAGTCAATCAGATCTTGTTTCATGTGAACATTTTTTTTTTTTTTTTTGGCCACTTATATTGGTCTTGCATTTATTTATCTTTGTTCTTTGGCCTGTGTGGGCCTCCCACCACAGTGGACTCTCTCGCTGCAGAGCACCGGCTCTGGGCGCATGTGCTCCAGAGCTCTGACTCAGTAGTTGGACACATCGGTCCAGTTGCTCCGTGGCACATGGGGTCCTCCCAGGCCAGGGATTGAACTGGCGCCCCTTACACTGCAAGGTGGTGTCCTTACCCACTGGACCACCAGGGAAGCCCACATGTGAACATTTTAAACCCTCAATTTGTTTACAGCTTCTCTGACTTTTCACATATTCCTTCTTTCTGTAATAGAAACACCATATGCTTAGCCCCCACCTCCCCCTGCATGTCTAACAGTCAAGTCAAGTTTAACATGTCTGAAGCCAAGTTCTAGAAATTCTCCCCCTTGTCTTCCCTAGCCAGAGTCTTCCTCATCCCAGTCAAAGGCAGCTCTATTCTTTCTGGTGCTCATGTGAAAAGGCCTGGAATCATTCAAATCTTCTTTATCTCAAACTCCATCCCCAGCCTATGAAAACATTTTGTAAGCTCTGCCTCCTAAATATAACCAGACTCCAACCATTTCTTTCTCTATGACCACCACCACTCTGGGGCAGGTCTACATCTGCTCTCTGGAGACTACCTCAATGATTCCAGTCAGCTTCCTGCTTCCACCTGGACTCCTTATGGTCACTCTCAACATAGTCTGTCCATGGTAATTATAGACATTATTCTGTTCAAGGAATTCTCCAGGCAAGAATACTGGTGTGGGTAGCCATCCCCTTCTCCATCCATGGATCTTCCTGACCCAGGGATTGGATCTGGTTCTCTTGCATTGCAGGCAGAATTGTTTTTTTTTTTTTTGATGGCTGAGTAATATATATATATATTATATATATTTCACATATACAATGTGGCCCATTGTATATGTGTACCACAACCTCTTTATCCATTTATCTGTTCATGGACATCTAGGTTGCTTCCATGTCTTACCTATTGTAAACAGCTGCAATAAACATTGGGGACATGTATCTCTTTCAATTATAGTTTTCTCAGGGTATATGTGCAGGCAGATTTTTTTATCATCTGAGCCATCAGGGAAGCCCTACCTGACTGGGCCCGTGTGTGATCAATTAAATCAGACCATAACCTTCTCCCTGATCAAAACTCTCCAGCAGCATCCCATTTTACCCAGAGTAAAATCTGTTTATGTTGGAGTCTTAGATGTATTTATCTGTTATATTGTTGTTGTTTTTAGTTCCCTGCTGTG
Source organism: Tragulus kanchil (assembly GCA_022376925.1). Classification (NCBI taxonomy): domain Eukaryota; kingdom Metazoa; phylum Chordata; class Mammalia; order Artiodactyla; family Tragulidae; genus Tragulus; species Tragulus kanchil. The sequence goes on from JAIOJX010000031.1 coordinate 115,294,910, forward strand.
TTTTTGTGGGAGGTGACAGTGGTTTGCAGTAAATGGTAGGGGTAGAGATGAGGAGGGACCGATAGACAAGAGAGATGAAACAGGGAAAAGGAAAACAAGTGTGCAGGCAAACCTAACAAATAACTTCTAATACTTCATAGCTTAGAAAGTCCTCACTTCTCCTGAGATTTGGCGAATATTCAGTTGAGATTTTTCATGTGCTTCTTTTATTCTTAATTCATTCATTAGGCTGTGTCAGGTCGTAACTGCAGCATGCAGGATCTTTCATCTTCATTGTGGTATGCAGGTTCTTTAGTTGCTGCAAGGTGGGGTCTAGTTCCCTGACCAGGGGTTGTACCCAGGCCCCTAGCATTGGGAGTATGAAGTTTAACCACTCCCTGTGCATTTTTACATTTTTCTCTGTCTGCTGTTACCATCTCTAAAATGGCAAGGGAATCTGCTCTCTGGAGACTACCTCAATGATTCCAGTCAGCTTCCTGCTTCCACCTGGACTCCTTATGGTCACTCTCAACATAGTCTGTCCATGGTAATTATAGACATTATTCTGTTCAAGGAATTCTCCAGGCAAGAATACTGGTGTGGGTAGCCATCCCCTTCTCCATCCATGGATCTTCCTGACCCAGGGATTGGATCTGGTTCTCTTGCATTGCAGGCAGAATTGTTTTTTTTTTTTTTGATGGCTGAGTAATATATATATATATTATATATATTTCACATATACAATGTGGCCCATTGTATATGTGTACCACAACCTCTTTATCCATTTATCTGTTCATGGACATCTAGGTTGCTTCCATGTCTTACCTATTGTAAACAGCTGCAATAAACATTGGGGACATGTATCTCTTTCAATTATAGTTTTCTCAGGGTATATGTGCAGGCAGATTTTTTTATCATCTGAGCCATCAGGGAAGCCCTACCTGACTGGGCCCGTGTGTGATCAATTAAATCAGACCATAACCTTCTCCCTGATCAAAACTCTCCAGCAGCATCCCATTTTACCCAGAGTAAAATCTGTTTATGTTGGAGTCTTAGATGTATTTATCTGTTATATTGTTGTTGTTTTTAGTTCCCTGCTGTGTTTTTGTGGGAGGTGACAGTGGTTTGCAGTAAATGGTAGGGGTAGAGATGAGGAGGGACCGATAGACAAGAGAGATGAAACAGGGAAAAGGAAAACAAGTGTGCAGGCAAACCTAACAAATAACTTCTAATACTTCATAGCTTAGAAAGTCCTCACTTCTCCTGAGATTTGGCGAATATTCAGTTGAGATTTTTCATGTGCTTCTTTTATTCTTAATTCATTCATTAGGCTGTGTCAGGTCGTAACTGCAGCATGCAGGATCTTTCATCTTCATTGTGGTATGCAGGTTCTTTAGTTGCTGCAAGGTGGGGTCTAGTTCCCTGACCAGGGGTTGTACCCAGGCCCCTAGCATTGGGAGTATGAAGTTTAACCACTGGACCAGAAAGGAAGGCCCATGTGCAGCTTTCTTACAGGGTAAATATTTTTCTCTGTCTGCTGTTACCATCTCTAAAATGCAAAGATACCATGAACCCTTTGCTTCCAATGAGCCAAAAAGGCTTTAAAGAGAGTGCAGGCAGGAGGGAGGAGGGTCATTTCTCCTTTTGATATGAGACCACCTTTGTGTGCTAAATAAATCTGTATTTCACTGACTACCAACTTATTTATTCTTTAGTTTCATACAGAATCAGGAAAATATAAGTAATGAGTATTTATTAATCAATAATTACCTTCTTGGACTTCCTTGGTGGTCCAGTGGGTAAGGACACTGCCTTGCAGTGCAAGGGTTTGATCCCTGGCCTGGGAAGATCCTATGTGCTGTGGAGCGGCTGGACTGATGTGTCCAACTATCAAGTTGGAGCTCTGCAGTGCATGTGCTGAGAGCTGGTACTCTGCAACGAGAGAGGCCACTGCGATGGGAGGCCCACACAGGCCGAAAAACAAGGATGGATGAAAATAAATAAATGAAAGATCAATATAAGTGACCCAAAAAATTAAAAAATTAAAAATAATTATCTTCTTTTAGCCAGAGTCAAGATAAACAATCTATAGCTTATCCCTGACTTCTAGAAGAAAAGTCAACAAAGATACTAAAATTTATCAGTTCATTTTGAACACTTCCAGTGTCTGATCAATAGAAAGATTTATCGTATTTTCACTGCTTTCATAAGTCCCACACTGAAACTTTACTTAATTTTAGTAAGTGAGTGCTCAGTCATGTCCGACTCTTTGTGCCCCGCAGACTGTAGCCCACCAGGCTCCTCTGTGCTTGGTATTTCTTGACAAGAAGACTGTAAGTGGGCTGCCATTTTCTTCTCCAGGGGATCTTCCCAACCCAGTGATCAAACCCATGGCTCCTGCATTGCAGACAGGTTCTTTACTGCAGAGCCACTGGAGGAGCCCAGTTAATTTTAGTAGACCTTCCTAAATACATAAAGAATTCCTTCCAACTCTTAAGTTGCAAACTCACCAAAAAATTTAGAGAAAAGTGACCTCTATTGACATTAAGAATGGAAATAACACTTATTTACTTAAATAAATATAACTAGAGGGAGAAAACATTTTTAACAACATGCTAAGCAGCATATCATTATTCAATTAAGATGATATCCTTATCAGAAAGGAAGGCCCATGTGCAGCTTTCTTACAGGGTAAATATTTTTTTTGTCTGCTGTTACCATCTCTAAAATGCAAAGATACCATGAACCCTTTGCTTCCAATGAGCCAAAAAGGCTTTAAAGAGAGTGCAGGCAGGAGGGAGGAGGGTCATTTCTCCTTTTGATATGAGACCACCTTTGTGTGCTAAATAAATCTGTATTTCACTGACTACCAACTTATTTATTCTTTAGTTTCATACAGAATCAGGAAAATATAAGTAATGAGTATTTATTAATCAATAATTACCTTCTTGGACTTCCTTGGTGGTCCAGTGGGTAAGGACACTGCCTTGCAGTGCAAGGGTTTGATCCCTGGCCTGGGAAGATCCTATGTGCTGTGGAGCGGCTGGACTGATGTGTCCAACTATCAAGTTGGAGCTCTGCAGTGCATGTGCTGAGAGCTGGTACTCTGCAACGAGAGAGGCCACTGCGATGGGAGGCCCACACAGGCCGAAAAACAAGGATGGATGAAAATAAATAAATGAAAGATCAATATAAGTGACCCAAAAAATTAAAAAATTAAAAATAATTATCTTCTTTTAGCCAGAGTCAAGATAAACAATCTATAGCTTATCCCTGACTTCTAGAAGAAAAGTCAACAAAGATACTAAAATTTATCAGTTCATTTTGAACACTTCCAGTGTCTGATCAATAGAAAGATTTATCGTATTTTCACTGCTTTCATAAGTCCCACACTGAAACTTTACTTAATTTTAGTAAGTGAGTGCTCAGTCATGTCCGACTCTTTGTCCCCCGCAGACTGTAGCCCACCAGGCTCCTCTGTGCTTGGTATTTCTTGACAAGAAGACTGTAAGTGGGCTGCCATTTTCTTCCCCAGGGATCTTCCCAACCCAGTGATCAAACCCATGGCTCCTGCATTGCAGACAGGTTCTTTACTGCAGAGCCACTGGAGGAGCCCAGTTAATTTTAGTAGACCTTCCTAAATACATAAAGAATTCCTTCCAACTCTTAAGTTGCAAACTCACTCATTATAAGAGAGATTTAGGAGAAAAGTGACCATACTATTGACATTAAGAATGGAAATAACACTTATTTACTTAAAAAAAATATAACTAGAGGGAGAAAACATTTTTAACAACATGCTAAGCAGCATATCATTATTCAATTAAGATGATATCCTTATAAATCAGAAAGCTCTTTAACATGCTGAAAGGTAAGGTATTTCCCATGCAAATGAGAAATTAAAAATAGATATTTAAACAAGGCTTCTTTAGTCATTTCGTCACCAATTAGTGACATACTACTTAATTTACATATAAGCTGAGTTTGGGGGCATGTAACTTTATCTTGATTAGCATTAGTTTTTTATACATATATAAATTTACTTGTTTATTTTGGAGTTTTCTGTGCTGCATGGGCTTTTCTCTAGTTGGCATGAGTGGGGGCTGCTCTTTGTGGCAGGGTTTCTCACTGAGGTGTGCTCATGTTTCTCACTGAGGTGACTTCTCCTATTGTAGAGCATGGGCTCTGGCAGTTTTAATAACTCTGATACCAGAGCACAGGCTCAACAGTTGCGGCACTCAGGCTTAGTTGCTCCGTGGCATGCGGAATCTTCCCAGGTCAGGGATCAAACCCATGTCTCTTGCATTGATAGGTGAATTCTTTAGCAGTGAGTCACCACGAAAGCCCAGGATTCATCCTTTCTTAATACTTTGGGAAAATGGGAAGTTTTACATATCTTTGGGCAACTGGCTACACAGATGGAAAACAGTGTTACAGATGCAATCTTGCTATGTGTCCTGGCTGAAAGGAAGGGAGCAACCAATGTCTGTCTTAACCCCATAGAAGGCTCAAACTGGGGTCCCCACTCATGCTTGGATATATCCAGACACGGCTTGTCCAAACAAGCTCAGCTAGATCCAAAAGTCTTTTCAATTTAGACAAAATTTTTGATCAATCTTTACATTTCATTGGGTTCCACCAACTTAGCAAACAGAAGTTAGAAAGATCTATACAGAGTAGAGTTTCTTTTCCTTTATTTCAGGTTTTCCTCTCTTAAGTACTCATATCCTACACTCTAGGGTTCAGTGAATAAGAACATTAATTCACCATCAGGAAGCTTGACCAGATGCTTTCTTCATCTTGCCTCTCCTGTTCTGGACCTGCCATACTTACTCTTCTTCGTGGGTCTGTGTGTTTGTGTGTGTGTGTGTGTGTGTGTGTGTGCTAAGTCGCTTCCGTTATGTCCGACTCTTTGTGACCCTACAGACTATAGCCTGCCAGGCTCCTCTGTCCAGGGGATTCTCCAAGCAACAATACTGGAGTGGATTGCCATGCCCTCCTCTAGGGATCTTCCTGTCCCAGAGATCAAATCCCTGTTTCTTACATCTCCTGCATTAGCAGGCTGATTTTTCACTGCTCGCACCACCTGGAAAGCCCACTCAACCCGGAGTATCTGCCAAAGTAAGTCACAGCTCAGTTAGGGCTCTCAGTGGTCCTAGATGGACCACCTGATGACAGCTAGATCCACGCCCTTTGCAGGTCAGCATCACTCAGTGCCCACCTGGGAGAGCTCACATAACGCCCTTCTTGGTCTACTCCATGTCTCAGAGAAACAACCTGAAATCGCATACCTGAGAAGGGTTTGGTGCCCCTTCCAAACCTAGAGTTTCCTGTGCTCTCTGACCTCCAAGTTGCAGCACCCCTTAGCTCGGGAGGCCCCAGGCGGATCAAACCCATGTCTCCTGCATTGATAGGTGAATTCTTTAGCAGTGAGTCACCACGAAAGCCCAGGATTCATCCTTTCTTAATACTTTGGGAAAATGGGAAGTTTTACATATCTTTGGGCAACTGGCTACACAGATGGAAAACAGTGTTACAGATGCAATCTTGCTATGTGTCCTGGCTGAAAGGAAGGGAGCAACCAACGTCAGTCTTAACCCCATAGAAGGCTCAAACTGGGGTCCCCACTCATGCTTGGATATATCCAGACACGGCTTGTCCAAACAAGCTCAGCTAGATCCAAAAGTCTTTTCAATTTAGACAAAATTTTTGATCAATCTTTACATTTCATTGGGTTCCACCAACTTAGCAAACAGAAGTTAGAAAGATCTATACAGAGTAGAGTTTCTTTTCCTTTATTTCAGGTTTTCCTCTCTTAAGTACTCATATCCTACACTCTAGGGTTCAGTGAATAAGAACATTAATTCACCATCAGGAAGCTTGACCAGATGCTTTCTTCATCTTGCCTCTCCTGTTCTGGACCTGCCATACTTACTCTTCTTCGTGGGTGTGTGTGTTTGTGTGTGTGTGTGTGTGTGTGTGTGTGTGCTAAGTCGCTTCCGTTATGTCCGACTCTTTGTGACCCTACAGACTATAGCCTGCCAGGCTCCTCTGTCCAGGGGATTCTCCAAGCAACAATACTGGAGTGGATTGCCATGCCCTCCTCTAGGGATCTTCCTGTCCCAGAGATCAAATCCCTGTTTCTTACATCTCCTGCATTAGCAGGCTGATTTTTCACTGCTCGCACCACCTGGAAAGCCCACTCAACCCGGAGTATCTGCCAAAGTAAGTCACAGCTCAGTTAGGGCTCTCAGTGGTCCTAGATGGACCACCTGATGACAGCTAGATCCACGCCCTTTGCAGGTCAGCATCACTCAGTGCCCACCTGGGAGAGCTCACATAACGCCCTTCTTGGTCTACTCCATGTCTCAGAGAAACAACCTGAAATCGCATACCTGAGAAGGGTTTGGTGCCCCTTCCAAACCTAGAGTTTCCTGTGCTCTCTGACCTCCAGATTATGGATAAAGATTCTTTTTTAAAGGTAACTCCTGTCCCAGTAAGGCTCATTCTTATCTTCATGTTTCTTTCAGCCAGTTTTATACGTGCCAAGACATCGTCTCCCACTCTCACTGGAATTAATTTTTAAAAAACATTCTCCATATGAAATGTTGTCATTGTTACCACCTTGAGCCCTGCAAAGGCTTATGATACCCAGGGACATCCAGTGTTTGATTCCTTCCCTCCCTCAATTCCCTTTCCTTTTTTTTCTCCAATGATTTTCTATGTGCTGGGAACTGTCACAGCTCTTATTTAATTAATTTTTAATGAAAAAATCTTCACATGATGCTATATTATTTGTTTCAAGTTCTTTTACTTTTGTTTTTGTTGTATAAGAAATAAAACATTACTACTAGAAATGAAGTTCCTATTTTCTTCCTCCATCCCAACCTCCACTTCTCATCCAGTAGTGACCAGAAGTTGATGTGCATCCTCTCTATTCATGTTGTTACATCTTTACAACTATATTATATGTATATATAGATAGATAGATGGATAGATAGATATGAGTTTATAGTATTATTTCTCTTATTTTTAAGAAAAGATTCTTTTTTTATATAATTTTGTTTATTTTTGGCTGTGTGCAGTCTTCATTGCTGCGTGGGCTTTTCTCTAGTTGTGGCAAGCAGGGGCTACTCTCTAGTTGCAGAGCATGGGCTTCTCATTGCAGTGGCTCCTCTTGCTGTGGAACACAGGCTCTAGGGTGTGCAGCACCTTCAGTAGTTGCGGATCCTAGGCTCTAGAGCACAGGCTCAGTGGTTGTGGTGCATGGGCTTACTTGTTCTGAGACATGTAGGATCCCCAGACCAGGGTCAAACCTGTATCCCCTGCATTGGCCGATGGATTCTCTACCACTGAGCCAAGAGGAAAGCTCTATTTCTCTTACTTTTAAACTTTACATTATGTCATACTGTCCACTCCATTTAACAGGTCAGCATCACTCAGTGCCCACCTGGGAGAGCTCACATAACGCCCTTCTTGGTCTACTCCATGTCTCAGAGAAACAACCTGAAATCGCATACCTGAGAAGGGTTTGGTGCCCCTTCCAAACCTAGAGTTTCCTGTGCTCTCTGACCTCCAGATTATGGATAAAGATTCTTTTAAAGGTAACTCCTGTCCCAGTAAGGCTCATTCTTATCTTCATGTTTCTTTCAGCCAGTTTTATACGTGCCAAGACATCGTCTCCCACTCTCACTGGAATTAATTTTTAAAAAACATTCTCCATATGAAATGTTGTCATTGTTACCACCTTGAGCCCTGCAAAGGCTTATGATACCCAGGGACATCCAGTGTTTGATTCCTTCCCTCCCTCAATTCCCTTTCCTTTTTTTTCTCCAATGATTTTCTATGTGCTGGGAACTGTCACAGCTCTTATTTAAATTTAAATTTTTTAATGAAAAAATCTTCACATGATGCTATATTATTTGTTTCAAGTTCTTTTACTTTTGTTTTTGTTGTATAAGAAATAAAACATTACTACTAGAAATGAAGTTCCTATTTTCTTCCTCCATCCCAACCTCCACTTCTCATCCAGTAGTGACCAGAAGTTGATGTGCATCCTTTCTATTCATGTTGTTACATCTTTACAACTATATTATATGTATATATAGATAGATAGATGGATAGATAGATATGAGTTTATAGTATTATTTCTCTTATTTTTAAGAAAAGATTCTTTTTTTATATAATTTTGTTTATTTTTGGCTGTGTGCAGTCTTCATTGCTGCGTGGGCTTTTCTCTAGTTGTGGCAAGCAGGGGCTACTCTCTAGTTGCAGAGCATGGGCTTCTCATTGCAGTGGCTCCTCTTGCTGTGGAACACAGGCTCTAGGGTGTGCAGCACCTTCAGTAGTTGCGGATCCTAGGCTCTAGAGCACAGGCTCAGTGGTTGTGGTGCATGGGCTTACTTGTTCTGAGACATGTAGGATCCCCAGACCAGGGTCAAACCTGTATCCCCTGCATTGGCCGATGGATTCTCTACCACTGAGCCAAGAGGAAAGCTCTATTTCTCTTACTTTTAAACTTTACATTATGTCATACTGTCCACTCCATTCAACATGTTCTTCCTTTCATGAATACATGTTCAAGCTTTATCCATGTTGATCCACATAGATCCAGTGAAAAAAAAATTTTTTTAAATTTTTTCTTTGGGGGGTGGGGTAGGGAGGGAGGGGGCGGGCGGGCCACTTCTATTGGTCTTTTTTTTTTTTTTTTTTTAAAGATTTATTTATTTATTTACTTTGGGCGAGAGTCGGGTTGGGGAGGGAGGGGAGCGGGCGGGCCACTTCTATTGGTCTTTCATTTATCTATTTTCATCCGTCTTTGTTCTTTGGCTCCTGTGGGCCTCCCATCACAGTGGCCTCTGTTGTCGCAGAGCACTGGCTCTGGGTGCATGCGCTCCAGAGCTCTGGCTCGGTAATTGGACACATCGGTCCAGCTGCTCCGCGGCACGTGGGATCTTCCCAGGCCAGGGATCGAACTGGTGCCCCTTGCACTGCAAAGCGGTGTCCTTACCGACTGAACCACCAGGAAAGCCTGAAAAATTTTAATGGCTCTGTACTAATCTATTATACAAATGTCTCAGTTTTAATCCCACGATAGACATAGTTTGCTTCCTTTTTTTCTTTTTTTAAAAATTTTGGCCTCTTTTATTGGTTATTTATTTATTTATTTTCATCTATCTTTATTCTTTGGCCTGTGTGGGTCTCCCATCTCAGTGGCCTCTCGTTGCAGAGCACCAGCTCGGGGTGCATGCGCCCCAGAGTGCTGGCTACTCATAATTGGACACACCAGTCCAACCACTCCAGGCACGTGGGATCTTCCCTGGCCAGGGATCAAACCGGTGTCCCTTGCACTGCAAGGTGGACTCTTTACCCACTGGACCACCAGGGAAACCCTGCTTCCCTCCCTTTTTTTTTTTTTTTAAATTAGCACTAATAGTGCTGCAGTGCAGACCCTGATATGTCTCCTTATCAGGAGACATTCGCCTCAAGAGTTTATAACTAGGTTTGGTATAGCTAGTTCAGAAACAGTGCATGCACTGGACTTTCAACAGGTATTGCCTATTATAACTGGCTGTTCTCATTTGTAGTCTGACTTACAGAGTGACTTCTTATCTCTCCAATATGTTTCAAAGGATTGTAAGATTTTTTTAAAGTTTGACAATATGATGGACATAAAACATTTCATTGTTTTCATCTGAGTTCCCTGTAGCATTTTTTCACATATGCATTGGTCACTATGACATCTTTTTGCCATTTTTTCCCTATGGGCTTTTTAAAATATATTTTTTAAAAAATTTATTTTGGATACAAATCTTTGGTCAGTTATGGAGGCTTAAGAATCATTTCTGAAATGGACTAGCATTTTAACCTTAGTTCTGGTGACTTTTGTTCTTATGAACTTTACATTTTATTTGATCTAACTTATCAACTATTTCTTTTAAATATGCTTTCTGGATCCTTCTGCTTTAAGAATATCAAGATAGGACTGTTTTCTACTAAAAGTCTTAAGATTTTACTTTTGGGCTTTAAATCACATCAAATATATTATTATATATGAAGCAGAGGTTCACTTTTCTTTTTTCAAGGGAAAAAACTAAGCAGAGCACTCCCACTTCCAAGTAATTGGTGGGCATTAACCCTGCTGCTGCTGCTTAGTTTCATCAGTCCTGTCCTCTGTGGGACCCTATGGATTGTAGCCTGCCAAGCTCCTCTGTCCGTGGAATTCTCCAGGCAAGAATACTGGAGTGGGTTGCCATCCCCTTCTCCAGGCAATCTTCCTGACCCAGGAATGAACCCATGACTCTTATGCTTCCTGCACTGGCAGGCCAGTTCTTTACCTCTAATGCTACCTGGGAAGCCCAGATATGCAGATGATACCACTCTGATGGCAGAAAGTGAAGAGGAACTCAAGAGCCTCTTGATAAAGGTGAAAGAGGAGAGTGAAAGGCTGGTTAAATTCAACATTCAAAAAACTGAGATCGTGAGAGAGGCCACTGCAATGGGAGGCCCACACAGGCCAGAGAATAAAGACGAATGAAAACAAATAAATAAATAAGAGCTCGTGGCATTCCCTCAGAGTTTATAACTAGGTTTGGTATAGCTAGTTCAGAAACAGTGCATGCACTGGGCTTTCAACAGGTATTGCCTATTATAACTGGCTGTTCTCATTTGTAGTCTGACTTACAGAGTGACTTCTTATCTCTCCAATATGTTTCAAAGGATTGTAAGATTTTTTTAAAGTTTGACAATATGATGGACATAAAACATTTCATTGTTTTCATCTGAGTTCCCTGTAGCATTTTTTCACATATGCATTGGTCACTATGACATCTTTTTGCCATTTTTTCCCTATGGGCTTTTTAAAATATATTTTTTAAAAAATTTATTTTGGATACAAATCTTTGGTCAGTTATGGAGGCTTAAAAATCATTTCTGAAATGGACTAGCATTTTAACCTTAGTTCTGGTGACTTTTGTTCTTATGAACTTTACATTTTATTTGATCTAACTTATCAACTATTTCTTTTAAATATGCTTTCTGGATCCTTCTGCTTTAAGAATATCAAGATAGGACTGTTTTCTACTAAAAGTCTTAAGATTTTACTTTTGGGCTTTAAATCACATCAAATATATTATTATATATGAAGCAGAGGTTCACTTTTCTTTTTTCAAGGGAAAAAACTAAGCAGAGCACTCCCACTTCCAAGTAATTGGTGGGCATTAACCCTGCTGCTGCTGCTTAGTTTCATCAGTCCTGTCCTCTGTGGGACCCTATGGATTGTAGCCTGCCAAGCTCCTCTGTCCGTGGAATTCTCCAGGCAAGAATACTGGAGTGGGTTGCCATCCCCTTCTCCAGGCAATCTTCCTGACCCAGGAATGAACCCATGACTCTTATGCTTCCTGCACTGGCAGGCCAGTTCTTTACCTCTAATGCTACCTGGGAAGCCCAGATATGCAGATGATACCACTCTGATGGCAGAAAGTGAAGAGGAACTCAAGAGCCTCTTGATAAAGGTGAAAGAGGAGAGTGAAAGGCTGGTTAAATTCAACATTCAAAAAACTGAGATCGTGAGAGAGGCCACTGCAATGGGAGGCCCACACAGGCCAGAGAATAAAGACGAATGAAAATAAATAAATAAATAAGAGCTCGTGGCATGAAGTTGAAAAAAAAAAGTTTAAAAGCAATTCTTATTTATTCTGTTGTTTCTTTAAATATTTTCTATTCGCGTTTAGTTTTCAACAGTTTTTCAAATATATACACTAAAAGATACACTTTAATTTGTATTTACTCCGCTTGGAGTTTTTGATCTTCATGAATCTATGGCTTAATGTCTTTTAAACAAATACTTAGCTATTATTATCTTTTCAGATATCATTATCATTATCATTTTGTCTCTAAGTCATCATTTGTTTTCATCCATCTTTGTTCTTTGGCATGTGTGGGTCTCCCATTGCAGTGGCCTCTCTCTTTGCAGAGTACTGGTTCTGGGCGCATGCGCTCCAGAGTGCAGGCTCATAATTGGACACACCAGCCCAGCTGCTCCACGGCACGTGGGATCTTCCCAAGCCAGAGATGGAACTGGTGCCTCTTGCACTGCAAGGCAGACTCTTTACCTACTGGACCACCAGGGAACCCCCAGATATTATTTCTTTTGTTACATTCTCTCGCTATTCTTTTTGGAATCTTAATTAAATTTCAAATTTAGAAACTTAACTATATACATGTGTGTGTGTGTTTAAAAACTTTCTCAATTTATCCATATGTCTCTTACCTTTTCTTCCATATTTCCCCTTCTCCCTGTACTTAATTCATTCTGAGCACTTTTTCCTGGTTTACCTTCTAGTATCTTACCATTCAGATGCAATATTGGCATCACCTGGGACCTTATCTGAAATGCAGAATTCCAACCCCAAGAAGGGCCACTGATAAAGAAGAATTGAGATCTTCATCTATAACTGTAGGTTTGTCTTTGTCTTTTTCTAGTTGTATTTGCTTCATGTGTTTTAAAGCTTTGCTATTGGGTGCATAAACATTTAGAATGTTTAATTCTTCTTGTCTAAGTGACTGTTTTATCATCATGAAAATAATAATCCCTGTTATTATTTTTTCTCTGACATCTACTTGGTATGATATTAATATTGCCAACCCAACTTTTTTTTTTGGCCACTTCTATTGGTCTTTCATTTCCGTCTTTGTTCTTTGGCCTGTGTGGGCCTCCCATCGCAGTGGCCTTTGTTGCTGCAGAGCACCAGCTCTGGGCACATGGGCTCCAGAGCGCTGGCTCAGTAATTGGACACATCGGTCCAGCCGCTCCATGGTACATGGGATCTTCCCAGGCTAGGGATCAAACTGGCACCCCTTGCACTGCAAGGTGGACTCTTTACCCACTGGACCACCAGGGAAGCCCCCTGACTCAACTTTTGAAGTGTATTTCTATAAATAAGATATAGTTGCTTTTTTCCTGTCTTTTTTTTCTCTGGTCACACCCTACAGCATATAGAATTGTAATTTCCAGACCAAGGATCAAACCCATGTCCCCTGCACTGAAAGCACAAAGTCTTATCCACTGGACTGTCAGGTAGGTCCAAGAGTGTTACTCTTTTCTCCACTTTGAGACTCTGCCTTTTCACTGAGTTGTTTAGACCATTCATATTTAATGTATTATTGATATGATTAGATTTAAGTCTGTCATTTTGCTATTTGTTTTCTACTTGTTCCTTCTGTTCTTTGTTCCCCTTTCCCTTTTTCTGTCTTCTTTTTGAATTAATTAAAGGCTTTCATGATTCCATTTTATCTCCTTTTCTGGTTTGTTAGACAAAACTCTTTGTTTTGTTACTTTATGTTGCTCTAGGGTTCATAATAATATGTGTTTAGTAATCTGCCTGAAACTGATATTGTATAAGAATGTCACATAGGTAAATCCCATTTCTCCTATCAAGACTTTTACATAAATTTAAATTTATGTAAAACAAATAAATTTATGTAGCTCTATAACCTTGCTTGTCTTACCATTCAGATGCAATATTGGCATCACCTGGGACCTTATCTGAAATGCAGAATTCCAACCCCAAGAAGGGCCACTGATAAAGAAGAATTGAGATCTTCATCTATAACTGTAGGTTTGTCTTTGTCTTTTTCTAGTTGTATTTGCTTCATGTGTTTTAAAGTTTTGCTATTGGGTGCATAAACATTTAGAATGTTTAATTCTTCTTGTCTAAGTGACTGTTTTATCATCATGAAAATAATAATCCCTGTTATTATTTTTTCTCTGACATCTACTTGGTATGATATTAATATTGCCAACCCAACTTTTTTTTTTGGCCACTTCTATTGGTCTTTCATTTCCGTCTTTGTTCTTTGGCCTGTGTGGGCCTCCCATCGCAGTGGCCTTTGTTGCTGCAGAGCACCAGCTCTGGGCACATGGGCTCCAGAGCGCTGGCTCAGTAATTGGACACATCGGTCCAGCCGCTCCATGGTACATGGGATCTTCCCAGGCTAGGGATCAAACTGGCACCCCTTGCACTGCAAGGTGGACTCTTTACCCACTGGACCACCAGGGAAGCCCCCTGACTCAACTTTTGAAGTGTATTTCTATAAATAAGATATAGTTGCTTTTTTCCTGTCTTTTTTTTCTCTGGCCACACCCTACAGCATATAGAATTGTAATTTCCAGACCAAGGATCAAACCCATGTCCCCTGCACTGAAAGCACAAAGTCTTATCCACTGGACTGTCAGGTAGGTCCAAGAGTGTTACTCTTTTCTCCACTTTGAGACTCTGCCTTTTCACTGAGTTGTTTAGACCATTCATATTTAATGTATTATTGATATGATTAGATTTAAGTCTGTCATTTTGCTATTTGTTTTCTACTTGTTCCTTCTGTTCTTTGTTCCCCTTTCCCTTTTTCTGTCTTCTTTTTGAATTAATTAAAGGCTTTCATGATTCCATTTTATCTCCTTTTCTGGTTTGTTAGACAAAACTCTTTGTTTTGTTACTTTATGTTGCTCTAGGGTTCATAATAATATGTGTTTAGTAATCTGCCTGAAACTGATATTGTATAAGAATGTCACATAGGTAAATCCCCATTTCTCCTATCAAGACTTTTTACATAAATTTAAATTTATGTAAAAACAAATAAATTTATGTAGCTCTATAACCTTGCTTGTCTGACTCTGCTATGTATTATTCCTGCTGGCTCTCTCTTATAATGCTCTCCTTTTGTATATTTTGAGTATGTATTTGTTCAATTTTACTGTGTGCTCATATTTTTCTAGAACAACATCTAGGTAAATTCTTTGAGGTCATAAGGAAGGTGGGTTCCTACAGAAGATTTTCACGTGTTTCTGTCTATTGTTCTGGGGTACTACCAGAATGGAAGTACTCTACACTAAAACTTCAGGTTGAGATTTTTTCAGACCATCTAGGTAGTGTGAATTTGGTATGAAAACTTGTATAAAGACCTGACTTATTTGTAGTTACAAGCATTCAGGAGGGATTGTTTCCCATACAATTTTCTATGAAATTCCCTGGGGTGGGAAGGTGGGTTTATTTCTAGTTAGTCCTTGTTTTAAGGGTGGAATCTCTGTGATCTCAGTTTTATGATGGAGGACTCCTACTAGACTTCCTATTTTGAATGGGCCTCAAGCTGTTTCCTGTATTCCACAGCTAAAAAGGAAACAAAAATCAAAATTCAAGTTCATCTTATTTAGCAAATATGCTCAACACAAAGGGGAAGCATCATCTTTTCATGGCTTCCTACTGCT
This sequence comes from Tragulus kanchil, assembly GCA_022376925.1. Taxonomy (NCBI): domain Eukaryota; kingdom Metazoa; phylum Chordata; class Mammalia; order Artiodactyla; family Tragulidae; genus Tragulus; species Tragulus kanchil. The sequence continues at coordinate 115,310,151 of JAIOJX010000031.1, forward strand.
TTCATAATCACATGAGGCTCCTTAGCTTGATCCCCAAAGACCTGGCCTCTGCTCCCCTCTCTAGCCCTACTATCTGCTATCACATTCTCACAGCTCCCTGTTTTTCTGTGCAATCTCTTCCCTCAGCCTAGGCACCAGTTTTCCAGGAAGCCTCCCACAATTCAGTCTGGTTTCATGCTCTCAGTCTGTTCACAAACGTTACAGTGCTTATTCACATTGCACGTCTTTTTTGTTTCCAAAAGCTTTCATGATTCCATTTTATCTCCTTTTCTGGTTTGTTAGACAAAACTCTTTGTTTTGTTACTTTATGTTGCTCTAGGGTTCATAATAATATGTGTTTAGTAATCTGCCTGAAACTGATATTGTATAAGAATGTCACATAGGTAAATGCCCATTTCTCCTATCAAGACTTTTTACATAAATTTAAATTTATGTAAAAACAAATAAATTTATGTAGCTCTATAACCTTGCTTGTCTGACTCTGCTATGTATTATTCCTGCTGGCTCTCTCTTATAATGCTCTCCTTTTGTATATTTTGAGTATGTATTTGTTCAATTTTACTGTGTGCTCATATTTTTCTAGAACAACATCTAGGTAAATTCTTTGAGGTCATAAGGAAGGTGGGTTCCTACAGAAGATTTTCACGTGTTTCTGTCTATTGTTCTGGGGTACTACCAGAATGGAAGTACTCTACACTAAAACTTCAGGTTGAGATTTTTTCAGACCATCTAGGTAGTGTGAATTTGGTATGAAAACTTGTATAAAGACCTGACTTATTTGTAGTTACAAGCATTCAGGAGGGATTGTTTCCCATACAATTTTCTATGAAATTCCCTGGGGTGGGAAGGTGGGTTTATTTCTAGTTAGTCCTTGTTTTAAGGGTGGAATCTCTGTGATCTCAGTTTTATGATGGAGGACTCCTACTAGACTTCCTATTTTGAATGGGCCTCAAGCTGTTTCCTGTATTCCACAGCTAAAAAGGAAACAAAAATCAAAATTCAAGTTCATCTTATTTAGCAAATATGCTCAACACAAAGGGGAAGCATCATCTTTTCATGGCTTCCTACTGCTTTCATAATCACATGAGGCTCCTTAGCTTGATCCCCAAAGACCTGGCCTCTGCTCCCCTCTCTAGCCCTACTATCTGCTATCACATTCTCACAGCTCCCTGTTTTTCTGTGCAATCTCTTCCCTCAGCCTAGGCACCAGTTTTCCAGGAAGCCTCCCACAATTCAGTCTGGTTTCATGCTCTCAGTCTGTTCACAAACGTTACAGTGCTTATTCACATTGCACTGTAAGCCATTTGTTTGTTAGATCAGTCCCAGTAGAAACCACAAAATGTATTTTCCCATAATAGGCATTCAACAGGTGTTTCTTAAATGAATGAATGAACAAACCATTATTGCTATGGTTCAGAGTTCACAGAGTGTTAGAAAGGGCAAAGAAGATTTCATAAAGACAGGAGGTTTTAGCCAGAATACTTTATAAGATTTGAACTTAGGAAAGATTTAGATAACCTAGTCATAAAGAACCCACCTGCCAATGCAGGAGATATAAGAGACATGTGTTTGATCCCTGGGTTGGGAGGATCCCCTGGAGGAAAGCATGGCAACCCACTCCAGTATTCTTGCCTTGCAGAATCCTATGGACAGAGGAGCCTGGTAGGCTACAGTCCATAGGGTCACAAAGAGACGGACACAACTGGAGTGACTTAAAACACACACACTATCTGATACTAATTTTCAAAAAAGTTCAAAGTTTTAAAATTTCTCACAAATCATATATTTTGGAATATTTCTGCAGAAAAACCTAAGGCACTTAAAGGGAAGAAGCATTGCCTTCATAGGTCTGCATCTTTCTAACAAAATTCTGAGTAGCACAGACTTACCCATTTCTGACTTGCTTAGAAAATCACACACAGTCAGGTCTCATGTAACAGAGCAAAATGAAGGAAGAATTGCTGTTGAGGGATGGGATGGGGAAGTAGAAGGAGATGAGATCCTTTTTCTAAACATGATGATTGACTTGTGCTAAGAGTTGGCCTAAATATAATTCAGTCAGTGGTATCAATTTTTACTAATACTTCTTATAGAGAATTGTCCTTACTTTCCTCTTCCCTTACAGAACCATCTACCAGCTGCATTTTCATCCTCCATGATAAAACCGTCCCCAAAGACCTGGCCTCTGCTCCCCTCTCTAGCCCTACTATCTGCTATCACATTCTCACAGCTCCCTGTTTTTCTGTGCAATCTCTTCCCTCAGCCTAGGCACCAGTTTTCCAGGAAGCCTCCCACAATTCAGTCTGGTTTCATGCTCTCAGTCTGTTCACAAACGTTACAGTGCTTATTCACATTGCACTGTAAGCCATTTGTTTGTTAGATCAGTCCCAGTAGAAACCACAAAATGTATTTTCCCATAATAGGCATTCAACAGGTGTTTCTTAAATGAATGAATGAACAAACCATTATTGCTATGGTTCAGAGTTCACAGAGTGTTAGAAAGGGCAAAGAAGATTTCATAAAGACAGGAGGTTTTAGCCAGAATACTTTATAAGATTTGAACTTAGGAAAGATTTAGATAACCTAGTCATAAAGAACCCACCTGCCAATGCAGGAGATATAAGAGACATGTGTTTGATCCCTGGGTTGGGAGGATCCCCTGGAGGAAAGCATGGCAACCCACTCCAGTATTCTTGCCTTGCAGAATCCTATGGACAGAGGAGCCTGGTAGGCTACAGTCCATAGGGTCACAAAGAGACGGACACAACTGGAGTGTCTTAAAACACACACACTATCTGATACTAATTTTCAAAAAAGTTCAAAGTTTTAAAATTTCTCACAAATCATATATTTTGGAATATTTCTGCAGAAAAACCTAAGGCACTTAAAGGGAAGAAGCATTGCCTTCATAGGTCTGCATCTTTCTAACAAAATTCTGAGTAGCACAGACTTACCCATTTCTGACTTGCTTAGAAAATCACACACAGTCAGGTCTCATGTAACAGAGCAAAATGAAGGAAGAATTGCTGTTGAGGGATGGGATGGGGAAGTAGAAGGAGATGAGATCCTTTTTCTAAACATGATGATTGATTTGTGCTAAGAGTTGACCTAAATATAATTCAGTCAGTGGTATCAATTTTTACTAATACTTGTTATAGAGAATTGTCCTTACTTTCCTCTTCCCTTACAGAACCATCTACCAGCTGCATTTTCATCCTCCATGATAACCAAAACAGTCCAATTTGAAATACAAACCCCCCAAAAGATACAAATTCCAACTGAGACAAGAAATCATATGCAAAGACATTCATTTTCATTGTTATTGTTCCAGCTGTTATACTGTTAATTGATACAACCTATTTATTCATAAATAAATATATTCATAGCAAAAATATGGATAATCAAACCTGATATAACCATCTGTCTAAAGATTTAAATTCTTCCAACCTTAGAAAATTCTTAAGCACAATTATTATTCAGTGCCTGGAAAGAATCTTTCTTAACTTATAGTACCTTCCACATTCTGGTGAAGGTAAAAATTCTTAATTAGGTAATTTGGAGGTGAATTCATATGTTTTCATGCTATACAGTTGAAGGGTCAAAGTTAATTAAGCATAAATGATACCATTCAATTATCGTGCTAACACATTCACCTAGTGGCTATTATAATGTTCCCCAAAGCTCTATATATTTGATGGCGTTTAAAACTTTGTACATAGGGGACTTCCCAGGTGGTCTGGTTGTTGAGAATCTGCCTTCCAATGCAAGGGACATGAGTTCAATCTCTAGTCGGGGAACTAAGATGCCACATGCCGTGGATTAACTAAGTCTAGACGCTGCAATTAATGAGCCCACAGACTCTAGAGACCATGCTTCACAACAAGGGAAGCTCACACACCACAACTAGAGAAAGCCTGAGCACCGCAACCAAGACCCAGGAAGCCAAAGAAAATCTTTTGAATTTTAAATGAAAATTTTAATATTGAATTTTATATATTAAAATTTCTATGCTGCTACTCGCTAAAAACCAAGAACAAGTAAATCAACTTCAGCATCCAAGAGATGACCATTATAAAATGGTTTGATCCATCTGAATGATGCTGATTCACAGCTATTCACTCTGTTTGCCAGTTTCCTCAAGATATCTGGCAGTTCGACCCCTGCCAGTTGCCAAGGCTATGTTTAAAATGGATTTCTGCATCACAAGTAGGTGCCCACTTCCCAGCCAACACTTCATGCCACCCTAGGCATTTCAGGGGATGCATGACCCATGAAGGCAAGGATGAGACAACTGTTCTCCAGAGGACATCTGAAGATGCAGAGAGAGGCTCGGTTCCTTGCTCCTGGCAAGGCCCACATGCCAGCTTGTCACTCTGGAGCCTATAGCAATAAACTGTACTACATCTGCATTCCCAATGGAATATCAATGTAAGCCTTATTTTCTCTCTTTCATATCTAGAAATTAAAGTAACCTAAGACACAATACAGGCAACCAAACCGAACTTTTATTTGTTATTTCAGTATAACTGGCTCAAAACTTGGAAAGGAGTACATCAAGGCTGCATATTGTCACCCTGCTTGTCTAACTTATATGTAGAGTACATCATGTGAAATGCAGAGCTGGATGAATCACAAGCTGGAATCAAGACTACTGGGACAAATATCAACAGCCTCAGACATGCAGAAGATACCACTCTAATGGCAGAAAATGAACTAAAGAGCCTCTTGATGAGGGTGACAGAGGAGAGTGAAAAAGCTGGCTTAAAACTCAACATTCAAAAAATGAACATCATGGCATCTGGCCCCATTACTTCATGGCAAATAAATGGGGGAAAAGTGGAATCAGTAATAGATTTTATTTTCTTGGGCTTCAAAATCACTTCAGATGGTGATTGCAGCCACGAAATTAAAAAACACTTACTCCTTGGAAGGAAAGCTATGACAAATCCAGACAGCATATTAAAAAGTGGAGATATCACTTTGCCAACAAAGATCTGTATAGTCAAAGTTATGGTTTTTCCAGTAGCTATGTGGAATGTGAGAGTTGGACCATAAAGAAGGTTGACCACTGAAGAATTGATGCCTTTGAACTGTGGTGCTGGAGAAGACTCCTGAGAGCCCCCTGGACTGCAAAGAGGTCAAATCAATCAATGTTAAAGGAAATCAACCCTGAATATTCATTGGAAGGACTGATACTGAAACGGATGCCCCTGATACTTGGATGCAAAGAGCTGGCTCTTGGAAAAGACTCTGATGCTGGGAAAGGTTGGGGGCAGGAGACGGGGGCAACAGAGGAGGAGATGGTTGATGGCATCACTGACACAATGGACATGAGACTGAGCAAACTCCGGGAGATGGTGAAGTACAGGGAAGCCTGCCATGCTTCAGTCCATCAGGGTCACAAAGAGTCAAACACGACGTAGTGACTAAACAACAGCAACAGCAATAACAACCGATTAACCATGGTGTTTAATCTGAGTCAAAGTTCCCTCATCTATAAAATCTGTAGAATCTATTCATTGATTTCTCACAGTTGTTGTAAGAAATGTTCGCAAAGAGCTGTCCACATCACAGTTCTCCCATCTAAATGGCAGATTCCAGAGACAGGAACTCCAATAGTGTTTGATATGTTGTAAAAAACTGATAAATATATGAAACAAATGTCAGCTAGGTATTCTATTTATAGTTATCTTTTGCAGTTTAAATTATCCCAAGACTTGGGAGGTTATAAACAACAAACATTTATTATGTCATATAAGTTCCAATGATCAGGAAGCTGGAAATGGCTTAGCTGGATGATCCTAGCTCAAGGTCTCATTAAGTTGTAGTCAGCCTGTTACCAGGGCTTCCGTCTTCAGAAGCCTTGACTGGAGCTGCGGAATCCACTCCCAAGATCACTCATACGCTTGTTGTTGGGTCTGTTTCTCACTGGCTATTGACTTGAGGCTCCAGTTCCTTTCTGCAAAGTGCTTTCCTTAGTACTGTCTACAACATGGCAACTAGCTTCTCCCAGAGAAAGCAAGAGAGGGCCTTCTAATCTTAGAAGTAAGACACCTTCACTTCTGTGATATGTTACTGGTCACACAGACCAATGCTGGTACATTATTGGAGTTGACTACATCAGGGTATAAATATAGGGAGGTGGGGAATCACTGGAGGCCATCTTTGGAGGCTGGCTGCCACATCAAAAGAATGAGCAGAGATTTCCTTTAGGAAACTTCTGGGCCCTGTTTATCACGGGGAGATTTCCCCTTAATACTCCTGGCCTCTTGTTCGAACTTTTACTACTTGCCTTAGCTAGCTTATACAATTGGTTATACAATGATGGGTGACAACCAATGGCCCATATGTCCTGACTGGATAGAATTAATCCATTGAGACTTATAAGTTGGGATGTCCTCTTTAATTTGAATTAGTTGATGGCAGAAGTCCTGGTTAAGTGAGTCTACTCTGTAGATCCAACCTTGCCTTAAGATGGACAGTTGCAAGATTTAGACTACAGGAGTTAAGAGGATCCACCTGGCCTGAATTTCAGGCCACTATTCTTAAGATATCATTGCTATAACAGAGGTAAGATTCAGTCTCCATCCATTTGAATTCTCACTTCTCTTCTTGGTGGTTTGAACTCAAGCAGGGAACAAAGGCATCCTTTGTCTGCAACTCAAATCTCAACAGGAAGGAATGCTATGCCAGAATGAGGAATCTCAACAAGTTCTCCCTTTGCATGCAGGAACTCCAATAGTGTTTGATATGTTGTAAAAAACTGATAAATATATGAAACAAATGTCAGCTAGGTATTCTATTTATAGTTATCTTTTGCAGTTTAAATTATCCCAAGACTTGGGAGGTTATAAACAACAAACATTTATTATGTCATATAAGTTCCAATGATCAGGAAGCTGGAAATGGCTTAGCTGGATGATCCTAGCTCAAGGTCTCATTAAGTTGTAGTCAGCCTGTTACCAGGGCTTCCGTCTTCAGAAGCCTTGACTGGAGCTGCGGAATCCACTCCCAAGATCACTCATACGCTTGTTGTTGGGTCTGTTTCTCACTGGCTATTGACTTGAGGCTCCAGTTCCTTTCTGCAAAGTGCTTTCCTTAGTACTGTCTACAACATGGCAACTAGCTTCTCCCAGAGAAAGCAAGAGAGGGCCTTCTAATCTTAGAAGTAAGACACCTTCACTTCTGTGATATGTTACTGGTCACACAGACCAATGCTGGTACATTATTGGAGTTGACTACATCAGGGTATAAATATAGGGAGGTGGGGAATCACTGGAGGCCATCTTTGGAGGCTGGCTGCCACATCAAAAGAATGAGCAGAGATTTCCTTTAGGAAACTTCTGGGCCCTGTTTATCACGGGGAGATTTCCCCTTAATACTCCTGGCCTCTTGTTCGAACTTTTACTACTTGCCTTAGCTAGCTTATACAATTGGTTATACAATGATGGGTGACAACCAATGGCCCATATGTCCTGACTGGATAGAATTAATCCATTGAGACTTATAAGTTGGGATGTCCTCTTTAATTTGAATTAGTTGATGGCAGAAGTCCTGGTTAAGTGAGTCTACTCTGTAGATCCAACCTTGCCTTAAGATGGACAGTTGCAAGATTTAGACTACAGGGAGTTAAGAGGATCCACCTGGCCTGAATTTCAGGCCACTATTTTCAACATATCATTGCTATAACAGAGGTAAGATTCAGTCTCCATCCATTTGAATTCTCACTTCTCTTCTTGGTGGTTTGAACTCAAGCAGGGAACAAAGGCATCCTTTGTCTGCAACTCAAATCTCAACAGGAAGGAATGCTATGCCAGAATGAGGAAATGTCATCTAATGGCATTGGCATGTGTGTGTTGTTTTCAGTCGCTCAGTCATGTCTGACTGTGACCCCATGGACTGCATCATGCCAGGCTTCCCTGGCATATTGGACACCTTCTGACCCGGGGGGTTCATCTTCTGGTGTCATATCTTTTTACTTTTTCTTATTGCTCATGTTCATGGAGTTCTTGAGGCAAGAATACTGGAGTGGATTGCCATTCCTTCCTCCAGTGGACCACATTTTGTCAGAACTCTCCGCTATGACCTGTTCATCTTGGGTGGCCCTGCACAGCATAGCTCATAGCTTCACTGAGTTACACAAGCCCCTTCACCATGACAAGGCTGTGATGCATGAAGGGAGAGTAGCACTGGGATATTTTATATAATTACAATTGAATAGGATTGATCATAAGTTAATAAATTTTACTTGTTGATTTTCCTCACTGAGACAGAGGGAAATTTTAATATAGTAATTAGGTTACTCTTGCCCCCATGGAAGTTTAAATCTTTAATGTTCTTTATTTTTGTAGGGGTGTTTACTCCATATACAACGCTAAATTGGAATTTTAGCCGTGGCCTTGTAATACATTCAAGGTTTTAGTTATTCGTACTCAAAATGCAATGGAATAACCACAAGATGCTAAAGGATTACAATATGGTTCAGATACTTCTGTTTTTACATACAACTGGACTTCAGCCGAGACAACTTTTGTAATCTGATTCTTGAATTCATGTGAGATTTCTTTTCTTCATGTGAGATTTTAATGTGATTTTTCAGTTTTAAGATACATGTCTCCCACATTTTAATGTTTTAAGGATCAAGGTGTCAAACAAAACTTGCCAGTGCTTATTATTATAGGTATGATGCCTTTTAAAATTAGTGGTGTTTTAAAGTTAAAGAAATGTAAATTTATGGTACCTGGGCTTATAGAAATCTTCCAGATTGAACATATAGGTGAAAGTTGTTCAACAATAACTTTTGGTATCCTTTTCCTGGTGGTTTTTGATATGCATCTGTCTGTGTCTCCTGGCCATCTTTTTTCTTCTTAAATGGGTAATGTCTATTCAGTGTCTCATGTTCAGCCATCACAAAAGTATTACTACTATCTGAATATTAACAACATGTCCACTCTTTTTAATTTTACTTTATTTATTTATTTATCTTTTTTTTGGCCACTTCACACAGGATGCAGGATCTTAGTGCCCTGACCAAGAATCAAACCCATGTCTCTGCACTGGGAACACGGAGTCTTAACCGCTGGACCACCAGGGAAGTCCCTCTCCTGGTAATCTTGACTGGCTTTGATTTCTTGGGAGATCTGGGGAATATTAAACCAACGACCTGGGTGGCTAGATAGGTCATTCTCACTGACATGAGAGGTGATCTCACCAGTAGACACATGATATCCTTTGTTTCTAGTTATCTTGTACTCCTGCTGGTGCTATCCAAGGATTCAATCCTCTGTTTGTGCCTCTCAGTCCTGGAAATTGATGTTACTGTAATTCTTCCTACATGAGGTACTACCAGGTCCCCAGGGAGGCAGGAGAGGAAGGAATTGCTTATCTAAAATGGTAGAAGCACAGTCTGGAGAGAGAGTCTAGGACTAAAATAGTGGAACATGTTTAATATTGGTCTGGAAAAAAGGGAAAGCAGCAGTGTGGGAAAAGAGAGAGGAAACTGAAAATATGCTGCTGCCCTCAGGAATGAAATGTATGTTTATATATGAAAATTGGAGGCGATGTGGAAGAAAACAGTTAACATTCTCAAAAACATCAAACATTTCTTTACTACACCGATACAAGGAAAAGATTTGGGGTGAAGGTGAGGTTCACCCTGTAAGAACAGAATTCACGACTTAAATGTTACTGGCTAGGACATTAGTTTGAAAGTATTTGTACTCAAAAAATTTCTGTATTGGATTTATCTATAAGCCCAAGAAGAGGGAGAAGTGAATATAAATTAGAGACACAGAGTCTACTATAAGCCATAACATGACCCATGGTAAGGAATAATCCATGAGTGATGAAACTACACTATCCAAACCAGGAAAGGGCACGACCTCAGGCCAAATACTCTCACAGCAATTTACAAAAGCTCTAGTTTGGAGACCCAAAGTAAGGATAGTCATTCTGTGTAGTTACAACTGTAAATGTATAAAACAATCCCTTGTGTAGTTCCTATAGCTTCATGCTATTACTATATCATCATAAAGCATAAAGAGAATACCCATTCCACTTTTTGGGGTGTTGCCCAGTCATGTCCGATTCTTTGCGACACCATGGACAAGCCGTGGAATTTTCCAGGCAAGAATACTGGAGTGGGTAACCTTTCCCTTCTCCAGGGAATCTTCCCAATCCAGGGACTGAACCCAGGGCTCCCACATTTCAGGAAGATTCTTTACTGTCTGAGCTACAAGAGAAGTCCAAGAATACTGGAGTGGGTAGCTTATCTCTTCTCCAGGGGATCTTCCTGACCCAGGAATCGAACCAGGGCCTCTTGCATTGCAGACGGATTCCTAACCAGCTGAGCTAAAAGGGAATCCCACTCCCTAAAAGAAGTGGAGGTAAAGGACCTGGAGCGGGAATTCTCTGGTGATCAACAGTTAAGACTCAGTGTTTTATTTTTTAAAATAAAAGACCTGGAGGAAGAGAGAGAATATGAGTGAAAAAAAGGGCCTGGTGGATCCCAGTACCAGTGAGAACTAAGAGTCAGCTGCATGTTTGACTTCTGGACTTAGTTAAATGGTCTTCTGTTGTACAATGAATGCATTCCCCTCCATTTACTTCTTCTAGTTTGACATTTATAAATTGACACTTACAGTCCTAATCAAGATGTTGTTCAGTTGCTCAGTCGTGTCTGATTCCTTGTGACCTTGTGACCCCATGGACTGCTCAGTCGTTTTCTTGATTACTAAACATTTCTTTACTACACCGATACAAGGAAAAGATTTGGGGTGAAGGTGAGGGTCACCCTGTAAGAACAGAATTCACGACTTAAATGTTACTGGCTAGGACATTAGTTTGAAAGTATTTGTACTCAAAAAATTTCTGTATTGGATTTATCTATAAGCCCAAGAAGAGGGAGAAGTGAATATAAATTAGAGACACAGAGTCTACTATAAGCCATAACATGACCCATGGTAAGGAATAATCCATGAGTGATGAAACTACACTATCCAAACCAGGAAAGGGCACGACCTCAGGCCAAATACTCTCACAGCAATTTACAAAAGCTCTAGTTTGGAGACCCAAAGTAAGGATAGTCATTCTGTGTAGTTACAACTGTAAATGTATAAAACAATCCCTTGTGTAGTTCCTATAGCTTCATGCTATTACTATATCATCATAAAGCATAAAGAGAATACCCATTCCACTTTTTGGGGTGTTGCCCAGTCATGTCCGATTCTTTGCGACACCATGGACAAGCCGTGGAATTTTCCAGGCAAGAATACTGGAGTGGGTCACCTTTCCCTTCTCCAGGGAATCTTCCCAATCCAGGGACTGAACCCAGGGCTCCCACATTTCAGGAAGATTCTTTACTGTCTGAGCTACAAGAGAAGTCCAAGAATACTGGAGTGGGTAGCTTATCTCTTCTCCAGGGGATCTTCCTGACCCAGGAATCGAACCAGGGCCTCTTGCATTGCAGACGGATTCCAAACCAGCTGAGCTAAAAGGGTATCCCACTCCTAAAAGAAGTGGAGGTAAAGGACCTGGAGCGGGAATTCTCTGGTGATCAACAGTTAAGACTCAGTGTTTTATTTTTTAAAATAAAAGACCTGGAGGAAGAGAGAGAATATGAGTGAAAAAAAGGGCCTGGTGGATCCCAGTACCAGTGAGAACTAAGAGTCAGCTGCATGTTTGACTTCTGGACTTAGTTAAATGGTCTTCTGTTGTACAATGAATGCATTCCCCTCCATTTACTTCTTCTAGTTTGACATTTATAAATTGACACTTACAGTCCTAATCAAGATGTTGTTCAGTTGCTCAGTCGTGTCTGATTCCTTGTGACCTTGTGACCCCATGGACTGCAGTATGCCAGACTTCCCTCTTCTATCTCACAGAGTTTGCTCAAATTCATGTTCATTGAGTCAATGGTGCTATCTAACCATCTCATCCTCTGCCAGCCCTCTTTTCCTGTTGCCTTCAATCTTTCCCAGCATCAGGGTCTTTTCCAAAGAGTCGGCTCTTCAATCAGGTGGCCAAAGTACTGGAGCTTCAGCTTCAGCATCAGTGCTTCCAATGAATATTCAGGGATGATTTCCTTTAGGATTGACTGGTTTGATCTTCTTGCTGCCCAAGGGACTCTCAAGAGTCTTCTCCAGCACCACAATTCAAAGGCATCAATTCTTCGGCACTCAGCCTTCTTTATGGTCCAGCTCTCACATCCACATGTGACTACTGGGAAAACCATACCTTTGACAATACGGGCCTTTGTCAGCATAGTAATGTCTCTGCTTTTTAATCAGCTGTCTAGGCTAGTCTAATAGTTTTCTTTCCAAGGAACAAATGCCTTTTAATTTCATGGCTGCAGTCACAGTCTACAGTCCAAGATAGGCCCATAGATTTAACATAATTTAATATACCTTATATTCCTCTTACCTAACTGTGAACCACATGGTTCCCCACCTTTGCTTCAGTACAAAGCAGGTCAAAATGATGAAGCAATGGGAGACATAGCATTAATATACAGGTGGGCTTTGTTGTAGAGAAAAAGATATGAGAAATAAAACAGATTATTATAAAATATAAGAGAAAAATGGATAACATAAAAACAATTATGACCTCTTTATTCTCTGCTAGCTATATTAGTCACTAGCTATACTAGTCACAGCCTTAGAGCAGTGACTAGTATATGGTGCTGCTGTTCAATTGCCAAGTCATGCCTGACTCTCTGCGACCTCATGGACTACAACACGCCAGGTTTCTTTGTTCCTCATCATCTTCCAGAGATGGGAGATACTATTAAATATTTGCTCAACTGAATTTAGCACCTTAGACTAATGTCCAGTACTGAGCATCATACTTCATGGGGTAACATTAGAGGCACCCCCAGCAAATGAAGAATGAGAAAAGAATAGATATCTTGCCTGTTATCACTTTATGCTATTCCAGAAACACTAGCCAGTACAGTAAGTAAGGAAAAGATATGAAATAAAATGCTATATAAAATTCTGGGAAGATGGCGTAGATTCATTTTTCCCTTTTCCTCCAGTTAAATACAATTAAAAACCCTTGACATTGTATATACAATGAACATAAGACTCTGAAAAACAGAAATAGCCAAATTAGCCAGGGAGCTTGAGGATGACTATCAAGGAACAGCATATTGGTGAGTTTTCTGGATTTCCCTTTCACCCAAAATATTCCAAACTTGTAGCTAAAAAAGCTGTGTAATCCAGAAACATCAAACTGCACAGGCACCCCCCTTCAACCAAGCCCCAACAAAACTCTGCTCTTCAAGCCAAAGGACCAGGAAAGAGACCAGCAGGGCAAAAACATTTAGACAGTGACTGTTCTACTCAAGTCAAACAACACAGAAAAGCTGTAGGCACACCTGCCAGCAAAGGGTGAATAGGAAGCTTCGACTGCCACCCTTGCCAGGTTGTAATGAGGTTGTCCCAAACCCCCTGAGAAGAATGTGTCAGAGAAGGCTGACTACGGAGCTGAGATTTCCAGCCCCAACCAAACTAACAAGGTACTTCCACTCTCCCCTTAGGGGTGGTATTAGAGAGACCTAAAGGAGAGGCAGGACTTCCACCAGTGGTCATGAGGATATTCCAGCCCTCCTTCTGTGGAGTCAGCAAAGGTCCAGTGGGGAACCAAAACTCCCACCCTCAGTCACTGGTAATGAAGAGCTCTTCCCTTCAGAGAAGTCATCAGAGGCCAGGACTTCCTATAGAGCCTGCTAATCCCTGCTCCAGGAAGATTCCCCATGCCTTGGGGCAATTAAGTCCCTGTGCCACAACTACGGAGCCTGTGCTCTAGAGCCCGCATTCTGCAATAGGAGAAACCAAAGCAAGGAGAAGCCCATGCACTGCAACGAGAGAAAGCTCAAACACAGCAATGAAGACCCAACACAGCAGAATAAATAAATAAATTTTTTTGGAAAAATAGAGGCCAAGTAGGAACCTGGATTTCCACCACCACCTGGTAGTCCTGAGGTGGCACCTCCTCTCCCCAAAAGTGTTTTTTTTTTTTAAAGATTTATTTATTTATTTTGGCGGGGGTGGGATGGGAAGGGAGGGAAGCAGGCAGGTTACTTCTATTGGTCTTTCATTTGTCTATTTTCATCCATCTTTGTTCTTTGGCCAGTGTGGGCCTCCCATCGCCGTGGCCTCTGTTGTCTCAGAGCACCGGCACTGGGCGCATGCGCTCCAGAGCTCCGGCTGGGTAATTGGACACATCAGTCCAGCCGCTCTGTGACACGTGGGATCTTCCCAAGCCAGGGATCGAACCGGCGCCCCTTGCACTGCAAGGTGGTGTCCTTACCCACTGGACCACCAGGGAAGCCCTCCCCAAAGTGTTTTGACAAGCCATCATGAACAAGCCAGAAACAAATGAAAAAATTAAACATTTCAGCAAATAATAAGACACAAAGAAGCAAATGCAAAGCTGAAAAAGCACAATAACTGAAAAAAATTAATTCAATGAAAGAATAAACATGAAGAAGACAGAAGAGGAAGGACAGAGGAAAGAATCAGTAAACTTGATGTTTGAATGACAGAAATTATCCAATCTGAACAGCGAGAGAAAGCGGACTTAAAAAAATGAACAGAGCCTCAGGAGCCTGGGGGACTGTAACAGAAGATTTAAGACTCTTGTCATCGGAATCCCAGGAGAGGGGGAGGCCAAAAAGTATTCAAGGATTTAATGGTTAAAATAAAGGCATAAGTCTAGAGATTGAAGAAGTTGGAAAAATATCTCAACTAAGATAAATCTAAAGAAATACACACCAAGACACCTCATAGTTAAACTTCTTAAAGCCAAAGACAAAGAATGTGTCTTCAAAGCATTGAGAGAAAAAAAATGCCTTACTTACAGGGGAAAAACAATTTGAATGACTGCAGATTTCTCATCAGAAATCATGGAGGAGTTTCTGTCACGCAATCAGCTAGCACATTCAGCTGTTAACCGTAAGTTTAGTGTTTAAGTCCACCCATGGATGTCCCCATGACAGAAACCATGAAGGCCAGAGGGAAGTGGCACAATTTTCAAGTATGGAAAGAAGAGGACTCTCAACCTAGAATTCTGTGTGCAGTGAAAATATTCATTAGGAAAAAAGTAAAAATCGGGACACTTTGAGATGAAGGAAAACTAAGAGAATTCCTTGCCTGCAGACTAACTGAAGAGAATGGCTAAAGAAAGTTCTCAAAACAGAAATGAAGCTATAAAAGGAGACATTTTGGAACATTGGGAAAGGAGAAAAAAAACAATAGAAAGACTGAAAATATACTTAAATACAATTTTGCTTCTCCTCTTACGTTTTCTAAAGTCTGTCAGTTACACGTGCCGCTCTGTGACACGTGGGATCTTCCCAAGCCAGGGATCGAACCGGCGCCCCTTGCACTGCAAGGTGGTGTCCTTACCCACTGGACCACCAGGGAAGCCCTCCCCAAAGTGTTTTGACAAGCCATCATGAACAAGCCAGAAACAAATGAAAAAATTAAACATTTCAGCAAATAATAAGACACAAAGAAGCAAATGCAAAGCTGAAAAAGCACAATAACTGAAAAAAATTAATTCAATGAAAGAATAAACATGAAGAAGACAGAAGAGGAAGGACAGAGGAAAGAATCAGTAAACTTGATGTTTGAATGACAGAAATTATCCAATCTGAACAGCGAGAGAAAGCGGACTTAAAAAAATGAACAGAGCCTCAGGAGCCTGGGGGACTGTAACAGAAGATTTAAGACTCTTGTCATCGGAATCCCAGGAGAGGGTGAGGCCAAAAAGTATTCAAGGATTTAATGGTTAAAATAAAGGCATAAGTCTAGAGATTGAAGAAGTTGGAAAAATATCTCAACTAAGATAAATCTAAAGAAATACACACCAAGACACCTCATAGTT
The DNA here is from genome assembly GCA_022376925.1 of Tragulus kanchil. Taxonomy (NCBI): domain Eukaryota; kingdom Metazoa; phylum Chordata; class Mammalia; order Artiodactyla; family Tragulidae; genus Tragulus; species Tragulus kanchil. The sequence goes on from JAIOJX010000031.1 coordinate 115,326,039, forward strand.
AAACTTCTTAAAGCCAAAGACAAAGAATGTGTCTTCAAAGCATTGAGAGAAAAACAATGCCTTACTTACAGGGGAAAAACAATTTGAATGACTGCAGATTTCTCATCAGAAATCATGGAGGAGTTTCTGTCACGCAATCAGCTAGCACATTCAGCTGTTAACCGTAAGTTTAGTGTTTAAGTCCACCCATGGATGTCCCCATGACAGAAACCATGAAGGCCAGAGGGAAGTGGCACAATTTTCAAGTATGGAAAGAAGAGGACTCTCAACCTAGAATTCTGTGTGCAGTGAAAATATTCATTAGGAAAAAAGTAAAAATCGGGACACTTTGAGATGAAGGAAAACTAAGAGAATTCCTTGCCTGCAGACTAACTGAAGAGAATGGCTAAAGAAAGTTCTCAAAACAGAAATGAAGCTATAAAAGGAGACATTTTGGAACATTGGGAAAGGAGAAAAAAAACAATAGAAAGACTGAAAATATACTTAAATACAATTTTGCTTCTCCTCTTACGTTTTCTAAAGTCTGTCAGTTAAAGGAATTAGACAAGAATACTGGTTAATGTGGTTTTATATATATATATATATATATATATATATATATATATATATATATATATACACACATATAATATGAAATTCTTAAGTCGATTATAAATAAGGGAGGGTAAAGGGACATAAGAGGACATAAGATTTCTATATTTCACTTGAACTGGTAAAATATCAACACGAGCAGACCGTGATAAGTTCTACTTATATAATGTAATACCTAGAGCAACCATTCAGAAAGCTATACAAAGAAGTACAGTGGAAAGCATTATAGATAAATTAAAATGGAATTCTTTAAAAATTCATATGAAGGCATAAAAAATAAAATAGAGGGCTTCCCTGGTGGTGCAGTAAGAACACTGCCTTACAGTGCAAGGGACGCTGATTCGATCCCTGGCCTGGGAAGATCCCACATGCCGTGGAGTGGCTGGACCGATGTATCCAACTACTGAGCTGGAGCTCTGCAGCGAGAGAGGCCACTGCGATGGGAGGCCCACAAAGGCTAAAGAACGAAGATGGAAATAAATGAAAGTTCAATAAAAGTGGCCAAAAAAAATATTAAAAAATAAAGTAGAGAAATAAAAAACAGAAAGAATAGCGCTTCCCTGGTGGTCCAGTGGGTAAAGAGTCTGCCTTGTAGTGCAAGGGCCGCCGGTTCAGTCTCTGGCTGGGGAAGATCCCACATGCCACGGAGTGGCTGGACCTGTGTGTCCAATTACTGAGCCAGTGCTCTGGAGCACATGTGCCCAGAGCCAGTGCTCTGCAACGAGAGAGGCCACTGCAATGGGAGGCCCACACAGGCGGCAGAATAAAGATGGGTGAAAATAAATAAATAAAAACCAATAAAAGAGGCCAATTTAAAAAAAAAATGTTAAAAAAAAAACAGAATAAACAGAAGACAAAAAAAAAAGCAGATTTAAGCACTAATACAGTAGACCCTTGAACAATATGCGTTTGCACTGCATAGATGCAATTACACATGGATTTTTTTCAAGAGTAAATACTAGAGCACTACACTGTGTTGGTTGAACCTGTGTATGTGGAACCTCATAAACAGAGAACTGCAAATAAGGAGGGCCAACTGCAAGTACACATGGAGTTTCAACTGTGTGAAGGGCCAGTGATCCAGCCCTCATGTTGTCCAAGGGTCAACTGTATGTCAATAATTACATTTAATATAAATGGCCTAAACATGTCAATTAAAAGACAGACATTAGAGTGGATAAAGGAAAATAACCCAACTAATCACTATATTGTACACCTATAAAACACTTAAATAATAATAATAAAAGATGACCCAACTATATATGCTATTAGAAACTCACTTCAGACATAATTGTCTTAGTTCATTTGGGCTGCTATAACAAAATACCATAGATGGGGTGGCTTATAAACAACAGATATTTATTTCTTATAGTTCTGGAGGCTGGGCAGTCCAAGGTCAAGGCATGATATGGTGTCTGGTGAGAGCCCACTTTGAGGTCCATAGACAGTTATCTTTTCACTGTGCCTTCACATGGCAGAATGGACAAGGGATCTCTTTGGGGTCTATTTTATTTTATTTTCTTACATCTATAAATTTTTTAAAAAATCTTTACTTTATTTTTAACTTTTACAGAGCTTTGTTGTTTACAGATATGCATGTTCCCAGATTAGTCATATGTATATCCCCCCTCTTCCCACCCCTCCCGACCGTCACACAGCACCCCTGAAGGATCCCTTTTTCTCACAGAGCAATGACTAGAGCTATTTTCTTCACTTATGATAGTACAGGCCTTCATGCTACTTCCTTTATGCCTCCCACCCTCTGATCCTTCTCCACAATGCCCATATGTCCACTGTCCATGTCTGTCTTTCCGTCGCTTCACTGCATGTGCCATCATCACCATCCTACTAGATTCCATATATATGTGTTAATATACTGTATTTGTCCTTCTCTTTCTGACTGACTTCACTTTTGATGATACATTCTAGATACAGCCACCTCATTAGGGCTGATTCTTCTGCATTTCTCTTTACAGCTGTGTAGTATTCCATTGTATATATGTACCAGAGCTTTTGGATCCATTCGTTCATTGATGGGCATCTAGGTTCCTTCCATGTTCTAGCTATTGTATAGAGAGCTGCAATGAACATTGGGGTACAGGTGCTTCTTTCAGATTTGATTTCATCAGGGTATAAGCCTGAGAGTGGGATTGCTGGGTCATAGGGTGCTTCTATTTTTAGTTTTTTAAGAAATCTCCAGACTGTCTTCCATAGAGGCTGTATCAATTGACATTCCCACCAGCAATGCAAGAGGGTTCCCTTTTCTCCACACCCTCTCCAGCATTTATTGTCTGTCGATTTGTGGATGATGGCAATTCTGACGGGTGTGAGGTGATATCTCATTGTAGTTTTGATTTGCATTAATAAAAGATGACCCAACTATATATGCTATTAGAAACTCACTTCAGACATAATTGTCTTAGTTCATTTGGGCTGCTATAACAAAATACCATAGATGGGGTGGCTTATAAACAACAGATATTTATTTCTTATAGTTCTGGAGGCTGGGCAGTCCAAGGTCAAGGCATGATATGGTGTCTGGTGAGAGCCCACTTTGAGGTCCATAGACAGTTATCTTTTCACTGTGCCTTCACATGGCAGAATGGACAAGGGATCTCTTTGGGGTCTATTTTATTTTATTTTCTTACATCTATAAATTTTTAAAAAAATCTTTACTTTATTTTTAACTTTTACAGAGCTTTGTTGTTTACAGATATGCATGTTCCCAGATTAGTCATATGTATATCCCCCCTCTTCCCACCCCTCCCGACCGTCACACAGCACCCCTGAAGGATCCCTTTTTCTCACAGAGCAATGACTAGAGCTATTTTCTTCACTTATGATAGTACAGGCCTTCATGCTACTTCCTTTATGCCTCCCACCCTCTGATCCTTCTCCACAATGCCCATATGTCCACTGTCCATGTCTGTCTTTCCGTCGCTTCACTGCATGTGCCATCATCACCATCCTACTAGATTCCATATATATGTGTTAATATACTGTATTTGTCCTTCTCTTTCTGACTGACTTCACTTTTGATGATACATTCTAGATACAGCCACCTCATTAGGGCTGATTCTTCTGCATTTCTCTTTACAGCTGTGTAGTATTCCATTGTATATATGTACCAGAGCTTTTGGATCCATTCGTTCATTGATGGGCATCTAGGTTCCTTCCATGTTCTAGCTATTGTATAGAGAGCTGCAATGAACATTGGGGTACAGGTGCTTCTTTCAGATTTGATTTCATCAGGGTATAAGCCTGAGAGTGGGATTGCTGGGTCATAGGGTGCTTCTATTTTTAGTTTTTTAAGAAATCTCCAGACTGTCTTCCATAGAGGCTGTATCAATTGACATTCCCACCAGCAATGCAAGAGGGTTCCCTTTTCTCCACACCCTCTCCAGCATTTATTGTCTGTCGATTTGTGGATGATGGCAATTCTGACGGGTGTGAGGTGATATCTCATTGTAGTTTTGATTTGCATTTCTCTAATTATAAGTGAAGTTGAGCATCGTTTCATGTGCTTTTGGGCCATCTGTATGTTGTCTTTAGAGAGGTGTCTGTTTAGGTCCTTTTCCCATTTTTTGATTGGGCTGTTCATTTTCCCAGTGCTGAGTTGTCTGAGTTGCTTGTAAATTTTGGAGATTAATTCTTTTTCTGTTGTTTCATTTGCTATAATTTTCTCTCATTCTGTGGGCTGTCTCTTCAGCTTTTTTGTGATTTCTTTTGCTGTACAAAAGTTTTTAAGTTTCATTAGGTCCCACATGTTCATTTGTCTTTTTAGTTCCACTATTCTATTAGGTGGGTCAGAGAAGATCTTGATTTGATTTATGTCCTTGAGGGTTTTGCCTATATTCTCCTCTAAGAGTTTGATGGTTTCTGGTCTTACATTTAGGTCTTTAATCCATTTTGAGTTGATCTTTGTGCATGGCGTCAGGGAATGCTCCAACTTCATTTTTTTGCATGTAGCTGTCCAATTTTCCCAGCTCTTTGGGGTCTATTTTGTAAGGGCACTAATCTCCCCTGTTAATGACACAGTGCTCTAATGACCTAATTACCTCCCAAAGGCTCGATCTCCAAATACCAACACACTGTGGATTATGCTGGGTTTCCCAGATGGCTCAGTGGTAAAGAATCTGCCTCTCAATGCAGGAGACTCAAGTTTGATTCCTGGTCACAAAGGTCCCCTGGCAGAGAAAATGGCAATCCACTCCAGTATTCTTTCTGATAAATCCCATTAACAAGGGAGCCTGGAGGACTATAGTCCATGGAGTCAGAAAGAGTCAGACGTGACTGAGCATGTGGATTAGATTATAAGACATGAATTTGGGGGAGACACAAATATTGTCCATAGCAACGAGGCAGGTAGATTGAAAGTAAAAGGACAGAAAAAGCTATAACCATGCAAACATTACTCAAAAGAAAACAGGAGTAGATATGATAATATCAGGTAAGATAGATATCAATTGACATTCCCACCAGCAATGCAATTCCTGCATTTATTGTCTGTCGATTTGTGGATGATGGCAATTCTGACGGGTGTGAGGTGATATCTCATTGTAGTTTTGATTTGCATTTCTCTAATTATAAGTGAAGTTGAGCATCGTTTCATGTGCTTTTGGGCCATCTGTATGTTGTCTTTAGAGAGGTGTCTGTTTAGGTCCTTTTCCCATTTTTTGATTGGGCTGTTCATTTTCCCAGTGCTGAGTTGTCTGAGTTGCTTGTAAATTTTGGAGATTAATTCTTTTTCTGTTGTTTCATTTGCTATAATTTTCTCTCATTCTGTGGGCTGTCTCTTCAGCTTTTTTGTGATTTCTTTTGCTGTACAAAAGTTTTTAAGTTTCATTAGGTCCCACATGTTCATTTGTCTTTTTAGTTCCACTATTCTATTAGGTGGGTCAGAGAAGATCTTGATTTGATTTATGTCCTTGAGGGTTTTGCCTATATTCTCCTCTAAGAGTTTGATGGTTTCTGGTCTTACATTTAGGTCTTTAATCCATTTTGAGTTGATCTTTGTGCATGGCGTCAGGGAATGCTCCAACTTCATTTTTTTGCATGTAGCTGTCCAATTTTCCCAGCTCTTTGGGGTCTATTTTGTAAGGGCACTAATCTCCCCTGTTAATGACACAGTGCTCTAATGACCTAATTACCTCCCAAAGGCTCGATCTCCAAATACCAACACACTGTGGATTATGCTGGGTTTCCCAGATGGCTCAGTGGTAAAGAATCTGCCTCTCAATGCAGGAGACTCAAGTTTGATTCCTGGTCACAAAGGTCCCCTGGCAGAGAAAATGGCAATCCACTCCAGTATTCTTTCTGATAAATCCCATTAACAAGGGAGCCTGGAGGACTATAGTCCATGGAGTCAGAAAGAGTCAGACGTGACTGAGCATGTGGATTAGATTATAAGACATGAATTTGGGGGAGACACAAATATTGTCCATAGCAACGAGGCAGGTAGATTGAAAGTAAAAGGACAGAAAAAGCTATAACCATGCAAACATTACTCAAAAGAAAACAGGAGTAGATATGATAATATCAGGTAAGATAGATATCAGAATAAAGAAAACAGAGATGGAGAGTCATTGCATAGAAAAGGGTCAATCCATCTAAAAGACACAGGATTGCTGTGTGTCAAATAAGAGAACTAGAAAACATGTAAGGCAAAACCAGATAGAAACAAAAGGGGAAAAAGATTCACAATTATAGTTGGAGACTTTGACATCTCCCTCTCAACAATTAATAGAGAAATCAGACAGAGAATCTATAAGGTATAGCCAACAATACCATCAACCAACAGAGTCTAATCAACATTTACAGAAAATTCCACCCAACAAATCCACATTCTTTTGAGGTGTTTTGGGAACACCTACCAAGACAGACCATATCATAGGCCATAAAGCAAACTTTAACAAATTGAAAATAATTGAAATGATAGAGGGAAAAAACTTTTAGAGCTAATAAAAAATGTGCAAAGTGGTGACTTATAAAAGAAATTCATAAAAAGCAATAGCAATTCAATCAAACTATGATATCAAAATAATCCTATTCACAGAAACAATAAACAAAATTAAGTATCTGTGCATATACTCAACAGCAAATGTGCTGGAGTTCTGTGAGAAAAACCATAAACCTCAACTGAGGACTAAATCTTATAGATATACACAAGCTTACCCTAAAATTTATATTTAAAGGTAAAGAAACTAGAATAGTTAAATAATTCAAAACCAATAATACAGTGAATCAGTCTACTCAATTTCAAGATTTATTACATAGCTACAGTAATCAAGACTCTGTAGCATTAATACTTTCTATATTTTCAAATGAGTATATTTAATGTTGGAAGAAATCCATGAATCCTCAATAAATCTCCAAATACAAAATGATTTCTATAAAATTCCTTTAAAAATTTTACTTGGGAAAAGACACACCTGAGTCAGCTATGAACATTTTGCAGAATATGTTTGCAAAATATGATATAGCTTGTAAACTATACCAAATATTGACATGGATGATATAGTTCCAATAATTATGTTAGGGGTGGAGGATTACACAGACAGACCCATGGAAGAAAATAGAAAGTTCATAATCAGATCCATGCATATATACAAATTTAGTATGATTTCTTTTTTTTTTTTTCTTTTAGGGGGTGGAGTGGGGAGGGAGGGGAATGGGCGGGCCACTTCTATTGGTCTTTCATTTCTCTATTTTTTCACCGTCTTTATTCTTTGGCTCCTGTAGGCCTCCCATCTCGGTGGCCTCTGTCGTGGCAGAGTGCCGGCTCTGGGCCCATGCGCACTAGAGCTCCAGCTCGGTAGTTGGACACATCGGTCCAGCCGCTCCGCGGCACGTGGGATCTTCCCAGGCCAGGGATCGAACCGGCACCCCTTGCACTGCAAGGCAGTGTCCCTACCCACTGGACCACCAGGGGAAGCCCTGAATCTTTTTTTTTTAATATTTATTTATTTATTTATTTTGGGGTGGTGGGATGGGAGGGAGGGGATCAGGCGGGTCACTTCTGTTGGTCTTTCATTTGTCCATTTTCATCCATCTTTCTTCTTTGGCCCATGTGGGCCTCCCATCACAGTGGCCACTGCTGTCACAGAGCACTGGCTCTGAGCTCCAGCTCGGTAATTGGACACATCAGTCCAGCCACTCCGCGGCACGTGGGATCTTCCCAAGCCAGGGATCGAACCGGCACTCCTTGCACTGCAAGGCGGTGTCCTTACCCACTGGATCACCAGGGAAGCCCCTTAGTATGAATTTATATACTTAAAACAGTTGTTTCCTGTATTTTGATAGGTTTTCTAGTTGTGGCAAGATGGTAAATCAAGCCCTGCATCTCCCTTATGCTAGAAACAGACATCCTCTGGCTGCTTTCAGAAAATAGATGGTAGGGGGTTCATAATGAGAGAGATAGCTCTGGGGCCCCATTGTGATCCAGACAAGAGTTGAGGTTTGAAACAGGAAGGTGTTGGGGGATGGCAGTTCTATGAAAAACACCTGGATTTAAATGAATTTTAAAGGAAAACCAACAGAATTTGCTAATGGATTGGACGCAGGAGTGAGAAGAAGTGGATTCCAGAATGATTGAGCACCAGAAGAACAGTCCTGATCTGGACAAGCTTGCAGAAGGAAGGGGACATGGGGAAGTTCACCAGATACTGATGCTCACCAGACAGTCGGGCTAAGATGCTGAGTCGACAGAAAATACAGTGCATGCATCTGTGGTTTTCAAGCTTTCCATAATGAATTATACTATTTTTATATTATTTTATCTGGAAGATTATTTTAAAAGTCACTGGTAGAACTTCCCTGATGGCTCAATGGTAAAGAATCCACCTGCCAATGCAGGAGACACGGGTTCAATCCCTGATCCAGGAAGATCCCACATGCTGCAGAGCAACTAAGCCAGTGCACCTGCACCACGATTGCTGAGCCTGTGTTCTAGAGCCCAAGAGCCACAGCTACGGAAACCTGTGCACCCTAGAGCCTGTGCTCCACAGGAAACCACTGTAAGGAGAAGCCCACGAACCGCAACTAGAGAACAGACCCCACTCTTGGCAATGAGAGAGGCCTGTGCAGCAATAAAGACTTCGCACAGCCAAAAATGAATAAATAAAATTATTTTTTTAAAGTCACTGGCTAAGGTCTTCCCTGGAGTTCCAGTGCTTAGGACTTCACCTTCCAATGCAGGGGGTGCAGGTTAGATCCCTGGCCAGAAAGCTAAGATTCCACATTCCTCTTGGCAAAAAAATAAATAGGTAAATAGAAACAAGACTGAGATCAATTCAATCAAGACTTTAGATATGGTCCACATTGGAAAAAAAAAAAAAAACTTTAAAAAAGTCACTAGCTAGCTATATTTTACTGAATTCAGAATTTCTGAATCATCTTAATTTCTAAGTTAGCATTTCACAAGAGGTTGAGAAATGCACATGAGCTTCCCAAAGGGAGCAGTCAGTTAAGGATATGACTCCCTGGGGCCCTGGAGGAATCTTCTTCAGAAGGAAGCATGGGCCCAGCCTCCATGCCATCCAGCACAGCGATAGCCCAAACCACCACTGAGGCAGGATCCAGCCCCTGTACATTTTCCTTTTTCTGTCTTTAAGCTGAGAACCCAATGTGGAAGAAACTCTTTCCTCAGTTCAGTGTAAGAGGTCAAAACAGCAGCTTCCATTTGGAGAAAGGGTACTAAACGAAGGACAGTAAAAAAAAAAAAAGGTAAGGAAACTAAAAAGTGGCTGAATTATTCCATGATAAGCAATAGCCAATAGTATTTTGAACTAAATTGCATGGGATACCTAACATACAGAGGGGTCTATAAAAAATACAGTGGAAATGGCCTTCCCTGGTGGTTCAGTGGGTAGAGAGTCCGCCTTGCAGTGCAAGGGGCACCGGTTTGATCCCTGGCCCAGGAAGATTCCACGTGCCGCGGAGTGGCTGGACTGGTGTGTCCATTTACGAGCCCGCACTCTGGAGTGCACGTCTGACCGATTGCTGAGCCTTTGATCCAGGAAGATCCCACATGCTGCAGAGCAACTAAGCCAGTGCACCTGCACCACGATTGCTGAGCCTGTGTTCTAGAGCCCAAGAGCCACAGCTACGGAAACCTGTGCACCCTAGAGCCTGTGCTCCACAGGAAACCACTGTAAGGAGAAGCCCACGAACCGCAACTAGAGAACAGACCCCACTCTTGGCAATGAGAGAGAGGCCTGTGCAGCAATAAAGACTTCGCACAGCCAAAAATGAATAAATAAAATTATTTTTTTAAAGTCACTGGCTAAGGTCTTCCCTGGAGTTCCAGTGCTTAGGACTTCACCTTCCAATGCAGGGGGTGCAGGTTAGATCCCTGGCCAGAAAGCTAAGATTCCACATTCCTCTTGGCAAAAAAATAAATAGGTAAATAGAAACAAGACTGAGATCAATTCAATCAAGACTTTAGATATGGTCCACATTGGAAAAAAAAAAAAACTTTAAAAAAGTCACTAGCTAGCTATATTTTACTGAATTCAGAATTTCTGAATCATCTTAATTTCTAAGTTAGCATTTCACAAGAGGTTGAGAAATGCACATGAGCTTCCCAAAGGGAGCAGTCAGTTAAGGATATGACTCCCTGGGGCCCTGGAGGAATCTTCTTCAGAAGGAAGCATGGGCCCAGCCTCCATGCCATCCAGCACAGCGATAGCCCAAACCACCACTGAGGCAGGATCCAGCCCCTGTACATTTTCCTTTTTCTGTCTTTAAGCTGAGAACCCAATGTGGAAGAAACTCTTTCCTCAGTTCAGTGTAAGAGGTCAAAACAGCAGCTTCCATTTGGAGAAAGGGTACTAAACGAAGGACAGTAAAAAAAAAAAAAAGGTAAGGAAACTAAAAAGTGGCTGAATTATTCCATGATAAGCAATAGCCAATAGTATTTTGAACTAAATTGCATGGGATACCTAACATACAGAGGGGTCTATAAAAAATACAGTGGAAATGGCCTTCCCTGGTGGTTCAGTGGGTAGAGAGTCCGCCTTGCAGTGCAAGGGGCACCGGTTTGATCCCTGGCCCAGGAAGATTCCACGTGCCGCGGAGTGGCTGGACTGGTGTGTCCATTTACGAGCCCGCACTCTGGAGTGCATGCGCCTAAAACTGATGCTCTGTGGCGAGAGAGGCCACTGCAATGGGAGGCCCACACAGGCCAAAGAATAAAGATGGATGAAAATCAACAAATAAAGAACCAATAAAAGAGGCACCTCCCTCCAAAGAAATATGGTGGAATAAGCCCAGGAAGGACTGGTAATGTTCCTGCAGGTCCTTCTGTAAAAACAACTAGAGCACTAGCTTTAAACTGTCAGAGTGTGATTAGGAGACTTTATCAAGTAATAGTTAATAAAAAGTTAAGACTCCATCTCAGTGATTAATCCAATGTCACTACTTGCCATCATTTTGAAATTGTTAAATGGGACACAGTTCAGAAAGCAAACCCAGTGCTTTTATGGGAGATGGCGCCACATTTGTGCTCTGGGTGGGATCACCTCTGCAGGAGAATGTTACATTTCTCTCTTCTTTTCTATGTTCTTTAATAGCTGTTGGTTGGTTTATGATTATTATTATTATTATTCTTTATTTTAAAGATTTTACAGAGTTTTGTTGTTCACCAACATGTATGTTCCCAGATCATTCACATGCATTTCCCTGGACCCTCCCACCATCCAGTTCCCCCCCTCCCACCCCTCCAGACCATCACCCCAAGTGATTGTAGGTACTCCTATTCCCTTAGCGCAATGACCATAGCTAGCTTTTCCACACGTGCCAGTATAGGTTTCAATGTTACTTCCTCTATGCCTCCCTCTCACTGTTCGGTCTCCACAATGTCCTTATGTCTATTCTCTGTTACATTTCTCTTAAAGGCAACATGCTTTTAGGTTTTGCCTCTTTATTTTGTCCTTATATTTAAACTTGCACCTGTTCCCCTACCAGTGTTTAGGAAATCCTGTATGTGGGAGGCTTTCTCTACAATAAAATGTTATCATTTGTTAAACAATGGGGAGGGGGGAAGTGGTGGCTTAGTTAGACCAAACATCCAGGTAAGACAGTAGGTTGATAACTTACTACTTGCCAGGGACAGAAGCTACACATAGAATCCTACCAAGGAATTTGCAATGCAGCAGGGAAAAATAGCATCATGATCAAGAAAGGAAAAGGAGAGGAATAAGCATTTACTTGTAACCACTCACTTGACACTTATTTCATCACAATTAGGCTATGAGTCAGGAGTCCAGGCTTGCAGAGTGGCAAGAGTCAAACAGTCCAACACAAATGCACCAAACATTTAACCACAGACTGGGGAGAGCCTCCAGGTCAATCACAAGTCCTGCCAGACAGGTTGGGGGGGATATCCACTGAGAAATGAACTTATCCTTTGTCCTAAAGAATAACCAGAGATTTCTTACAGGCAAGGAGCCTGTCTGGCTTTGGCCTTCCAGAAGCCTGAGTTCCTTGAGGAGATTCTGAGTAGGGCAAAGAAGTAATGGGGCAAAAGCTGAAACTAGGAGGGTGGAGCAGGGCATAAACGGATCACAAGCCCACCAGGGGAGGGACTGACTCAGCAGGTGCCATGAGCATTGGGGAGAGCTAGGCGTCATTGAGAGGTACCAGCTCACTGTACCCCAGAGGCTAGAAATTGAACCCCAGCCTCCCAGCACTGCCCATGCTTCCAGGACCAAGCTCAGCATAGAAGCAGCAGAGGTACCTGCCTTAAAGGGAGCCTGGAAATGAGGCCACTGAGAGACCGAGAGACTGGACATGGATCTCCTTCCCCATTGTCCAGGCACCAAGGAAGCTTCCCAGATCCTGGGGAGGACACTTTATTCACACTCCCAGGATGAATGGGATCAAATTTCCTCAACTCAGCCAAGGGAATTCAGAATTCAATTTATTTTGATTTAAAGGGAATAAAGGGAAGCTTCATTTCTTTTACACGGGGGTCTATGGACTAAGATGAATACCCTTCATAGAGGTTTCACAGCCCCCTAGTCATTTATTTATGGAGCAAAACTAGACAGGGTGAGTAGAAGAGATGTTCAACGGGGGCTGTGGTTTTATAGCTCTCTGAGGACAGCTTCCTCTGCTCTACAAATAACCTTCATAGGGGGCTATTCACAGCCCCTAGTCATTTCATTTAGGTTGATAACTTACTACTTGCCAGGGACAGAAGCTACACATAGAATCCTACCAAGGAATTTGCAATGCAGCAGGGAAAAATAGCATCATGATCAAGAAAGGAAAAGGAGAGGAATAAGCATTTACTTGTAACCACTCACTTGACACTTATTTCATCACAATTAGGCTATGAGTCAGGAGTCCAGGCTTGCAGAGTGGCAAGAGTCAAACAGTCCAACACAAATGCACCAAACATTTAACCACAGACTGGGGAGAGCCTCCAGGTCAATCACAAGTCCTGCCAGACAGGTTGGGGGGGATATCCACTGAGAAATGAACTTATCCTTTGTCCTAAAGAATAACCAGAGATTTCTTACAGGCAAGGAGCCTGTCTGGCTTTGGCCTTCCAGAAGCCTGAGTTCCTTGAGGAGATTCTGAGTAGGGCAATGAAGTAATGGGGCAAAAGCTGAAACTAGGAGGGTGGAGCAGGGCATAAACGGATCACAAGCCCACCAGGGGAGGGACTGACTCAGCAGGTGCCATGAGCATTGGGGAGAGCTAGGCGTCATTGAGAGGTACCAGCTCACTGTACCCCAGAGGCTAGAAATTGAACCCCAGCCTCCCAGCACTGCCCATGCTTCCAGGACCAAGCTCAGCATAGAAGCAGCAGAGGTACCTGCCTTAAAGGGAGCCTGGAAATGAGGCCACTGAGAGACCGAGAGACTGGACATGGATCTCCTTCCCCATTGTCCAGGCACCAAGGAAGCTTCCCAGATCCTGGGGAGGACACTTTATTCACACTCCCCAGGATGAATGGGATCAAATTTCCCTCAACTCAGCCAAGCGGGAATTCAGAATTCAATTTATTTTGATTTAAAGGGAATAAAGGGAAGCTTCATTTCTTTTACACGGGGGTCTATGGACTAAGATGAATACCCTTCATAGAGGTTTCACAGCCCCCTAGTCATTTATTTATGGAGCAAAACTAGACAGGGTGAGTAGAAGAGATGTTCAACGGGGGCTGTGGTTTTATAGCTCTCTGAGGACAGCTTCCTCTGCTCTACAAATAATGTGCTGGCTTCTGCAATGGGCAGCCTCTGGACTGGCTATTGGCAACACAGACTTAACGAGGACACGGGCCCTGCCATTTGGGACGTCAGTCTGGAGGAAGAGACAGATATGTCCACAAAGGATTCCTGAGCTCCTTGTGGCTGAAAGACTCAATTCAAGAGTTTGGTTTGTTGCTAATCATCTGAGAAGACCCTTTCTGCTTGGTCAGTGCTCAGTAATAAGGCACCACCACCTAGAGGAACATGCCAAACTGTAAGCTTAAAACCTTCAAGGACAGAAACAGGCTCAAGGGTATGTCTGGAAAATTCAATCTAATTCAGTGCTGACTAACATCATCTCATACTGAGAACTTTGCTCTTGGAAGGGCTCTATGACCAATACATATTGTAAAATTATTAGGAAAATTCCAGGATCCTTAACAAACACTGAGCCAGAATTGTAATGGAGGATTAGGACCTAAAAGTCATAGTTGTTATTTAACCACTAAGTTGTGTCTGACTGTTTGACAACCCCATAAACTGTAGCCCACCAAGCTCTTTTGTCCATGGGATTTCCCAGGCAAGAATATTGGAGAGGATTGTCCTTTCCTTCTCTAGGGTATCATCCTGACCCAGGGATTGAACTCACATCTCCTGCATTGGCAGATGAATTCTTTACCACTGAGCCACCAGGGAAGCCCCAAAGTTTTGTCTAGATTGTAATAAATAAATAAAAACAGTATATATGGAAAAGTTAAGTGCTTGTCTTTATTGATTGGCCATGCCACATGACACATGGGATCCCCAACCAGTGATCAAACCTGTGCCCCCTGCAGTGGAAGCACAGGGACTTAATCACTGGACCACCAGGGAAGTCCCAAGTTAGATGCTTTTAAAACTATGTGAGATTCCCTGACTCAATATTGTGGACCAGGCAGATAGGATTTTTGTTCTCTTTGTATCATACAGCTCATTTGGAAATAAAACCCTACTTAAAAAGGGTCACTCAAAAAGAGTTTAATAGAGAGATTATTTACAAAGATGTGGGTGGGGTGTAGGGAAACCCTTAAAGGATGGGTGGTGGCCTAGGGCCAGAAAGAAGGGTCCTTTGCCACACCTTAAAGCTAGAGGCATATGTGAAGAGGGTCACCTAGCAAAAGCTGTGGCTTTTAACAGGGGACTCAATCTGACAACTTCACAGAGAGAGAGCTAAAGGAATCAATACCATGGCCTCATTCTTTCCTTCGTCTGATCCTCTGCTAGGCTCCCTGATAGCTGGATCTAATCAGATGCAGAGGGCAAGGAAGGCAGTCAATGTACCTCTACAGACCCACCACCTGGAACAAAGGTTAGGATAGAAGAAGGTGAGGTGTAGATGGTCTGGGGTGGTCAATTGAAGACATGTGACATACCTTCCCTCCTGAGCCCCCAGGGAAAGATAGTAGGAGAATAGAAAAGATTCACTCATCCATACTATGAATCTGCCTGCAATGTGGGAGACCAGGGTTCAATTCCTTGGTCAAGAAGATCCCCTGGAGAAGGAGCATTCTTGCCTGGAGAATCCCATGGACAGAGGAGTCTGGCAGGTTATAGTTCATGGGGTCACAAGAGTTAGACATGACTTAGCGACTAAACCACCACCACATCCATACGATACTACTATAGTGTGTGTAACTATCTATCCTATATTTCTCACTCATGTATGCAGAGAACAGAAGAGGCATCCCTGGTGGGCCAGTGATATGCACAAAGGTTTGGTTGAAAAGGATAGACAATGTGAGTTAACTGGGCAGGTAGGGCAGAGAAAGTTGCAATTTGAACATAGGTAGGAGGCATAGAGCTGTGGGTAAAAAATCAGCTGTAAGAGGTTCTAGATTCAGACAGGTCAAATTTCACAGCCACAGAGTGAGCAATGGGGCTGGAAATAGGTAAACTAATTAAAGGGTCTGTATTCTAAATGATCTGCCATCTGCTGATTCAAATCCAAATGGAAGAAGTCACCAGTCAGGTGTTCATTGTACCCTTGAGCATATGACATAACATGAGCCTTTAAGGAAGGGAGATCTCTCTAAGATTCAGCAAGCTGAATGTAAATGACAACACAAGTATATTGCTGTGAAATTTCAGAATATCAAGAAAAAAGATTGAAAAAGACTCCTGAAAGAAAAAAAAGTTAGCTATTAAAAAAGAATCAAACTTACATTTTATTTCTCATCCACAACATTAGATGCTTGAAGACAACAAAGCATGACCTTCAAATTTTTGCCTTATTTACATCTAGATTTCTATGCCCAGCCAAATTACCAATCCAATTTGACAATAGAACAAAAGCACCTCCCAAACATGCAGACACTCAGAGAGTTTCCTCCCATGTACGTCTTCTGAAGAAGTCACTTAAGGAGTTAATGCTGTGTTGAGGGGTCTGATACAGAAGAAGACAAGGAACTGGGAGGACAGGGAGGTACCAGAGTGTCACTGCATAGCAGCCAGAGATGCCATCAGCCCTACCTGGACCAGAGAGACAGCAGGCTTTGGAAGGGTGGTGACTAGGAAGGGATGTGGCGGGATCCACAGGAGAGTATGATGGGACTTTATAATAAATGAGAATCTTAAAATGCACAGAATGTAAGGTAAATAATCTTGCCTGGAGAATCCCATGGACAGAGGAGTCTGGCAGGTTATAGTTCATGGGGTCACAAGAGTTAGACATGACTTAGCGACTAAACCACCACCACATCCATACGATACTACTATAGTGTGTGTAACTATCTATCCTATATTTCTCACTCATGTATGCAGAGAACAGAAGAGGCATCCCTGGTGGGCCAGTGATATGCACAAAGGTTTGGTTGAAAAGGATAGACAATGTGAGTTAACTGGGCAGGTAGGGCAGAGAAAGTTGCAATTTGAACATAGGTAGGAGGCATAGAGCTGTGGGTAAAAAATCAGCTGTAAGAGGTTCTAGATTCAGACAGGTCAAATTTCACAGCCACAGAGTGAGCAATGGGGCTGGAAATAGGTAAACTAATTAAAGGGTCTGTATTCTAAATGATCTGCCATCTGCTGATTCAAATCCAAATGGAAGAAGTCACCAGTCAGGTGTTCATTGTACCCTTGAGCATATGACATAACATGAGCCTTTAAGGAAGGGAGATCTCTAAGATTCAGCAAGCTGAATGTAAATGACAACACAAGTATATTGCTGTGAAATTTCAGAATATCAAGAAAAAAGATTGAAAAAGACTCCTGAAAGAAAAAAAAGTTAGCTATTAAAAAAGAATCAAACTTACATTTTATTTCTCATCCACAACATTAGATGCTTGAAGACAACAAAGCATGACCTTCAAATTTTTGCCTTATTTACATCTAGATTTCTATGCCCAGCCAAATTACCAATCCAATTTGACAATAGAACAAAAGCACCTCCCAAACATGCAGACACTCAGAGAGTTTCCTCCCATGTACGTCTTCTGAAGAAGTCACTTAAGGAGTTAATGCTGTGTTGAGGGGTCTGATACAGAAGAAGACAAGGAACTGGGAGGACAGGGAGGTACCAGAGTGTCACTGCATAGCAGCCAGAGATGCCATCAGCCCTACCTGGACCAGAGAGACAGCAGGCTTTGGAAGGGTGGTGACTAGGAAGGGATGTGGCGGGATCCACAGGAGAGTATGATGGGACTTTATAATAAATGAGAATCTTAAAAATGCACAGAATGTAAGGTAAATAAAAGGAAAGATACCTGGAAAACTCTAGGAAAAACTAACAGCTGAACCATAGTGTAGCAGAACAAAATAATGTAAAAATCAGAGCAGATTTGAGCAGAAGTCAGCAGATATGAAAAAAGAATGGAACAAATTCTAAGTAATATAGAAAACAACCTGGAAGGTACATATAATGAACAAAATAGGTTTCTTCTTTATCAAGAACAAAACAGGTAACAGCAAAGGGGGTGGGGAAAACACACATGAAAAATATGATATAACTACATACCACAAAGGGGACTCCCCTGGTGATCCAGTGGCTACGACTACTCCATGCTCCCAATGCAAGGGGGCCAGGGTTCAATCCCCGATCAGGGAACTAGATCCCACATACTGTAACTAAATTTGCATGTCGTAACAAAGACATGTGCAGTCAAATAAATAAATAAAACTTAGAGGAAAATATGGTGGGAGTGTGAGCAATTAGCTGAGTACAAGAACAAATTCTTCTGAACGTTCTTCTGTGAGTAGCATAAGAGTGGGGTCCCTGGAATCACGGGGAAGGAATGTTGTCATAGTCCCTTCTTAGTTCTGTGGCCAACAATATTTACTCTTTATAATGTACATGTGCTTACGGCCTGGAACTCTTTCCCCGGACATCCACAAGGATTATCCCCTTACCTCTTTCAGAACTTTATTCAAGTATTACCTTTGAGAGACTTTTTCTGACTATCTTATCTAAATTACAAACCACACAGGTGTAAACAACAAAGCATGACCTTCAAATTTTTGCCTTATTTACATCTAGATTTCTATGCCCAGCCAAATTACCAATCCAATTTGACAATAGAACAAAAGCACCTCCCAAACATGCAGACACTCAGAGAGTTTCCTCCCATGTACGTCTTCTGAAGAAGTCACTTAAGGAGTTAATGCTGTGTTGAGGGGTCTGATACAGAAGAAGACAAGGAACTGGGAGGACAGGGAGGTACC
Organism: Tragulus kanchil; assembly: GCA_022376925.1. Classification (NCBI taxonomy): domain Eukaryota; kingdom Metazoa; phylum Chordata; class Mammalia; order Artiodactyla; family Tragulidae; genus Tragulus; species Tragulus kanchil. The sequence goes on from JAIOJX010000031.1 coordinate 115,344,521, forward strand.
AGAGTGTCACTGCATAGCAGCCAGAGATGCCATCAGCCCTACCTGGACCAGAGAGACAGCAGGCTTTGGAAGGGTGGTGACTAGGAAGGGATGTGGCGGGATCCACAGGAGAGTATGATGGGACTTTATAATAAATGAGAATCTTAAAAATGCACAGAATGTAAGGTAAATAAAAGGAAAGATACCTGGAAAACTCTAGGAAAAACTAACAGCTGAACCATAGTGTAGCAGAACAAAATAATGTAAAAATCAGAGCAGATTTGAGCAGAAGTCAGCAGATATGAAAAAAGAATGGAACAAATTCTAAGTAATATAGAAAACAACCTGGAAGGTACATATAATGAACAAAATAGGTTTCTTCTTTATCAAGAACAAAACAGGTAACAGCAAAGGGGGTGGGGAAAACACACATGAAAAATATGATATAACTACATACCACAAAGGGGACTCCCCTGGTGATCCAGTGGCTACGACTACTCCATGCTCCCAATGCAAGGGGGCCAGGGTTCAATCCCCGATCAGGGAACTAGATCCCACATACTGTAACTAAATTTGCATGTCGTAACAAAGACATGTGCAGTCAAATAAATAAATAAAACTTAGAGGAAAATATGGTGGGAGTGTGAGCAATTAGCTGAGTACAAGAACAAATTCTTCTGAACGTTCTTCTGTGAGTAGCATAAGAGTGGGGTCCCTGGAATCACGGGGAAGGAATGTTGTCATAGTCCCTTCTTAGTTCTGTGGCCAACAATATTTACTCTTTATAATGTACATGTGCTTACGGCCTGGAACTCTTTCCCCGGACATCCACAAGGATTATCCCCTTACCTCTTTCAGAACTTTATTCAAGTATTACCTTTGAGAGACTTTTTCTGACTATCTTATCTAAATTACAAACCACACAGGTGTAAACACACACATATACTCCTTGTACTCTTTCTTAGCTTAATTTTTCTCCTAAGCACAATAAGAATATTATTTTGTTTATTTTGTTTATTTTCTGTCTCCACCCAACCCCCCACTAGAAAGTATGTTACACAAGGAAAGGGATTTTTCTTCACAATTGTACTCACTTCTGTTTCCCCAGCACCAAGGACAGGGGCCAATCCATGGTAGGTCCACAATAAATATTTACTGTGTTTATAAATGTTTAATCAAGTCATAGGCAAGTCACAGAAGCCATAACTGTGTTTATGCGATAGAAATTAAATGTCATTATGCTTGGCAATGCAAAAATGAAGGAACAGCATACGGAAGTGGAAGTAGAAAGGCAAAAAAAGAAAAATAAAAAGAATGAAAGAGAAGGAAAGTTAAAGGTGCTAATATCCTCATTTTACTATGTGGTTAATTAAGATACTGTCCAGGGTTGATGAATGAGAAATAAAGGTTTAAGAAGGTTATCTAAAGTTACATAGGTACCAATTAATAAAACAATAATGTAAGTATATTGGTATGAGTCAACTATACTGGTATGGAGGTGAAAGACATATAAATTAAGTTAGCTTTCACCTAACACAGCAAAAATCTACTAGCTAATTCTAAAGTTGAGGTGTTCAGACATAAGCATGGTATTTTAAGCACGGAAATAACTGCAGAAAACCTTATACTAGAAATGGTTAAACATGATTGCTGTGAAATTGTGGTTTAAACTATGAAAGACTACAATTGCATCAGACTACCACTTCTGTAGATAATAATTATAAACTTTGGACAAAATGTTTGAAAAACTATTTGAAGGCACTAGAAAGTGACCTGAAGCAGGTATAAAGAGGTAGGGATTCAAGCTTTGAAATAAGGGAATTGTACTGGGTGAGATCTATGTTCTAAATTAATTTTCCCCAAAGGTACTTGCTAGTCTCTGTAGGGTGGAACAGCTTGAACTGAAACAGAAACCCTGAGTTGACTTGAAGTGTTAGAATATGAAGCAGCCAGAGCAGCCAGAAATTGAGAGGGAAAAAGTCAGGTGGGGAAGAAAGGAACCACAGAATGAGGAATCACCAAATTTGCATATCAACTTCCCTTAAATCCTTAGCTCACCCTGAACTGTGAATATGCTGGGAAACTCTAACAAGCCTGTTGAAAAGCAGCAGCAAAAAGAGTGGAGCGTTCAGCTTTCACCTACTGCAGAGGAGACAGTTTGGGTTTAGTATCCTCCCAATTTAGAGGAATTTGGTCAACACCTAAGCTTTCTAAAGAACAAAGTCTCAATGAACTCTGAGATAATATCAAGTGGTCTAACATATGCAACTGAAGTTCCAGAAGGAGAGGCCGAGGAGCAGAAAATCATTGAAAAATATTATACTATTCACTGATTCCTCATCAGAAATAATGGTTTCCAGCTGACAATGGAATCACATCTCTAAAGATGAAACAATGACTACAAATTCTGTCAACAATGAACTCTGTATTTATTGAAAATAATCTCCAAAACTGTAAAAATTCAGATGAATGAGAAATAAAGGTTTAAGAAGGTTATCTAAAGTTACATAGGTACCAATTAATAAAACAATAATGTAAGTATATTGGTATGAGTCAACTATACTGGTATGGAGGTGAAAGACATATAAATTAAGTTAGCTTTCACCTAACACAGCAAAAATCTACTAGCTAATTCTAAAGTTGAGGTGTTCAGACATAAGCATGGTATTTTAAGCACGGAAATAACTGCAGAAAACCTTATACTAGAAATGGTTAAACATGATTGCTGTGAAATTGTGGTTTAAACTATGAAAGACTACAATTGCATCAGACTACCACTTCTGTAGATAATAATTATAAACTTTGGACAAAATGTTTGAAAAACTATTTGAAGGCACTAGAAAGTGACCTGAAGCAGGTATAAAGAGGTAGGGATTCAAGCTTTGAAATAAGGGAATTGTACTGGGTGAGATCTATGTTCTAAATTAATTTTCCCCAAAGGTACTTGCTAGTCTCTGTAGGGTGGAACAGCTTGAACTGAAACAGAAACCCTGAGTTGACTTGAAGTGTTAGAATATGAAGCAGCCAGAGCAGCCAGAAATTGAGAGGGAAAAAGTCAGGTGGGGAAGAAAGGAACCACAGAATGAGGAATCACCAAATTTGCATATCAACTTCCCTTAAATCCTTAGCTCACCCTGAACTGTGAATATGCTGGGAAACTCTAACAAGCCTGTTGAAAAGCAGCAGCAAAAAGAGTGGAGCGTTCAGCTTTCACCTACTGCAGAGGAGACAGTTTGGGTTTAGTATCCTCCCAATTTAGAGGAATTTGGTCAACACCTAAGCTTTCTAAAGAACAAAGTCTCAATGAACTCTGAGATAATATCAAGTGGTCTAACATATGCAACTGAAGTTCCAGAAGGAGAGGCCGAGGAGCAGAAAATCATTGAAAAATATTATACTATTCACTGATTCCTCATCAGAAATAATGGTTTCCAGCTGACAATGGAATCACATCTCTAAAGATGAAACAATGACTACAAATTCTGTCAACAATGAACTCTGTATTTATTGAAAATAATCTCCAAAACTGAGATGAAATAAAAATATTTTCAGATAAATGAAAGCTAAAAGAAATCATCATTAGACTTTTTAAATACAAGAAATGCTAAAGGAAGCTCTTCAGGATAAAGAAAGTGGTACCTAATCGGAACCTGAATCTACAGGAAAGAATAAACAACGCTAGAAATGGTAAATAACTTTGTAAACATACGAGACTTTTTTCCTCCCATATTCATTTTAAAAAGTGACTGTTTAAAGCAAAATGATAAGCACTGTAAGGTGGGACTTATAAGGCATGTAGAAATAAAAGACAAAAAACATCAGTAGCATAAAAGATGGAAGGAATACATGGAATGATTCTATTTTAAGGTTACTGATTTATGAAGTGTTAAGAATAAATTGTGACATCAGGAGTAGTACAAGATGCGAAATGAGAAGTGGTAGATATGAACAATGGTACAATGTAATTCTAAAGAGGCTTTGTTTGATACAGAAGGACACACATTGTTAGCCTTAGAACAACCACTAATATATAATAAAAGGAGATGTTATCCTAAAGTTGACAGAAGAAATCAAATAAGATACAAAAACATTCAATTAATCCAAAAAAAGTCAAGATATGATAAAAGTAACAAAGGAATGGAGGCCAAAAGAAAAAAAAGTCATCATGAGAGCTTCCCTGGTGGTCCAGTGGGTAAGGACACTGCCTTGCAGTGCAAGGAGCGCTGGTTCAATCCCTGGCCTGGGAAGATCCCATGTGCCACGGGCAGCTGGACCAATGTGTTCAATTACCGAGCCGGAGCTCTGGAGCACATGTGCCCAGAGCTGGTGCTCTGCGACAACAGACGCCACCGTGATGGGAGGCCCACACGGGCCAAAGAACAAAGATGAATGAAACTAGACAAATGGAAGTGGCCTGCCCACTCCCCTCCCTCCCCATCCCTGCCAAAATAAATAAATAAATAAATGTTTAAAAAAAGAATCATGAGACAGTAGACTAAACTCAAACCACACCAATAATTGCATTAAACGTAAATGAAGTATTTATTTCAGTTAAACAGCAAAGAATGTCAGACTGCATATAAAAGCTACATTAAACTATATGCTACCAATAAAAGATGCACTTTAAATATAAAATAAAGTCTGAGTGAAAGTAAAAATGTGGGAACATATATGCCATGCAAACAGTAAGCATAAGAACGCTTCAATGGCTATTTTTCTTTTTCCCCATCATGCCTCTTATTTTAAATTTATATTTATTTTCATCCATCTTTTTATTCATTGGCACGTGTGGTCTCCCATTGTAATGGCCTCTCTCACTGCAGAGCACCGGCTCTGGGTGCATGTGCTCAAGCTCTGGCTCGTCATTGGACACATGGTCCAGCCGGTCTGCAGCAGGTGGGATCTTCCCAGTCCAGGGATCAAACCAGTGCCCCTTGTACTGCAAGGTGGACTCTTTATCCACTGGATCACCAGGGAAGCCCTTAATGGCTATTTTAATGTCAGAAAAGCAGACTTCAAGACAAAGGGTATTACTAGAGATAAAATGGAATATTTCATAATTATAAAGGAACAACTCATCATGAAGATATAATTATCCTAAATGTATATGTACCTAATAACAGAGCTTCAAGATTCTTAAAGCAAAAATGACAAAAATAAAGGGAGAAATCAACAGCTACACAAAAAATAATTTGAAATGGATTACAGACATAAACTTATAAGACAAACCACTAAGCCTTTATAGAGAACATAGAAAATATTCACAACCTTGAAGCAGACTATGATATTTATTTCTAATAAAAAATATTCATCTGGGGCTTCCCTGGTGGTCCAGTGGGTAAAGAGCCCACCTTGCAGTGGAAGGGGCACCGGTTCAATCCCTGGACTGGGAAGATCCCACATGCCACGGAGCTGCTGGACCAGCATGTCCAATTAGGAGCCAGCACTCTGGAGCGCTGGTGCTCCAGAGCACCAGAGCTGGTGCTCTGCAATGAGCGAGGCCACTGCAATGGGAGGCCCACACAGGCCAAAGAATAAAGATGGATGAAAAAAAATAACTAAGAAAGAGCTCGTGGCATGAAGTTAATACACACACACACACACACACACACACACACATTTGGTCTTCACCCTGTCTATGACACAGAGCTCTTAAAACCTTTGGAATACCCAGAAGTGAGAGGTGAAGGTGTCTATGCTAATAAGGTCACATTTGGAAAGCACCTAAGGATGGAGGCTGGCTGCCAGGAGAACCAACCATGTGATTAGAGGATTGGGACTTTCAGTCCCACATCCCTGACCTCTGGGAGCAGAGAGGGGCTGGAGGTTCAATCGCCAATGGCCAATGATTTAATCAATCATGCCTATGTAATGAGGCCTCCATAAAAACCTAGAATGATGAGGTTTGGAAAGCTGCCAAGCTGGGGAACCAGGACACTTCCATGCACCACCGTGCCAGGCCCAAACTCCAGGAGAGCAGAGCATCTTTGTTAATACCTTGCCTTTGTATCACTTCATCTGGTTCTTGATTCATATCCTTTAATATCCTTTGTAATAAACCAGCAGTCTAGTAAATAAGTAGGTTTCCTGAGTTCTCTGAGCCACTCTTTTTAAGAAATTAATCAAACTCAAGGAGAGCGTTGTGGGAATCTTCATTCTGTAGCCAGTCTGGTCAATCAGATGCACACATAACAACCTGAATTTGCAAGTGGCCCTTGAAGTGGAGGGCAGTCTTGAAGTGGAGAGTTTAGGACTAAGCTCCTAACCTGTGCAGTCTGACCCTATCTCCAGATAGTGTCAGAACTGAGTGAACTATAAGATACCAGTTCCCAACCAGCATTGGAATTGGGGTGCAGGACAAATATAGCCAAAGATCTCTAAGACAGAATGCAAAAAGCACTAACTATAAAAGAAAAAAATTGATAAAATGGATTGCCTCGAAAAAAAATTTTTTTCTACCAAAAAAATGGAATGCTTTCCTCCTAAGACTGAGAACAAGACAGAATTCTACTAACATAATGTTAGCAATGTGTATTCCTAACATTTCTATTCAACATTGTACTGGAGGTTCTGGACAGGGAAATGAGGCAAGAAAATGAAATAAAAGGCATCCATACTGAAAATATAATCTAAGCAAATAGAAAATCCAGTGAAATCCACCTTAAAGAAAAAAAACTACAACTAAATAATGAGTACAGCAAGTTGGAAGATAGAAGATCAACATACAAAAAAAAAAAAAAAAGGAAAAGATCAACAAACAACAAAAATCAATTGTACTTTAATGTGCTAGCGATGAACGTCTGAAGCGAAATTAAGACAGTACTTCCATTCATAATAGTATCAAAAAGAATAAAAGAAAATTTAGCAAAAGAAGTGTAAAACTTTATTCTGAAACTATAAAACATCACTGAAAGAAATAAAAGTACATCTAAACAAAGAGACAATTATATCTTCATGGATTGGGAGACAATATTGTTAACATGGCAATTTTCTGCCAACTGATCTGCCTCAATACAATCCCTATCAAAGTTCCAGCTGGGCTTTTTTTTCTTTTTCTTTTGGCAGAAATTGACAAGCTGATCTAAAATTTCTATGGAAATGCAAAATGACACAAAATCACTAAAATAATCTGGAGAAAGAAGAACAAAGCTGGAGAACTTATACATCTCAATTTCAAAGCTTACTACAAAGCTACCATAAATCAAGATAGTGCGGTACTGGCATAAGGATAGACAATGGAAGAGAACTGAGACTCAGAAATAAGCACAGTCATGGCCAAATGATTTTCCACAAGGCTACCAAGATAATTTGATAGGGGAAAGACAAGTCTTTACAACAAATGATGCTGGGACAAATGGATAGCCCCATGCAAAAGACTGTAATTTGGACACTTACCTCATACCATACACAAAATGTAACTCAGACTATATCAAGATCTAAAGGCAAAAATAAAGCTATAAAAGAAAAAATTGATAAAATGGATTGCCTCGAAAAAATTTTTTCTACCAAAAATGGAATGCTTTCCTCCTAAGACTGAGAACAAGACAGAATTCTACTAACATAATGTTAGCAATGTGTATTCCTAACATTTCTATTCAACATTGTACTGGAGGTTCTGGACAGGGAAATGAGGCAAGAAAATGAAATAAAAGGCATCCATACTGAAAATATAATCTAAGCAAATAGAAAATCCAGTGAAATCCACCTTAAAGAAAAAAAACTACAACTAAATAATGAGTACAGCAAGTTGGAAGATAGAAGATCAACATACAAAAAAAAAAAAAAGGAAAAGATCAACAAACAACAAAAATCAATTGTACTTTAATGTGCTAGCGATGAACGTCTGAAGCGAAATTAAGACAGTACTTCCATTCATAATAGTATCAAAAAGAATAAAAGAAAATTTAGCAAAAGAAGTGTAAAACTTTATTCTGAAACTATAAAACATCACTGAAAGAAATAAAAGTAGATCTAAACAAAGAGACAATTATATCTTCATGGATTGGGAGACAATATTGTTAACATGGCAATTTTCTGCCAACTGATCTGCCTCAATACAATCCCTATCAAAGTTCCAGCTGGGCTTTTTTTTCTTTTTCTTTTGGCAGAAATTGACAAGCTGATCTAAAATTTCTATGGAAATGCAAAATGACACAAAATCACTAAAATAATCTGGAGAAAGAAGAACAAAGCTGGAGAACTTATACATCTCAATTTCAAAGCTTACTACAAAGCTACCATAAATCAAGATAGTGCGGTACTGGCATAAGGATAGACAATGGAAGAGAACTGAGACTCAGAAATAAGCACAGTCATGGCCAAATGATTTTCCACAAGGCTACCAAGATAATTTGATAGGGGAAAGACAAGTCTTTACAACAAATGATGCTGGGACAAATGGATAGCCCCATGCAAAAGACTGTAATTTGGACACTTACCTCATACCATACACAAAATGTAACTCAGACTATATCAAGATCTAAAGGCAAAAATAAAGCTATAAAACTCTTAGAAGAAAGCAGAGGAGTAATTATTAGTGACCATGGTTAGACAATGATTTCTTAGAAACAGTATAAAAAGCACCAAGAGATAAAAACGTTTAAAATCTGCTAAATTGAACTTCATTACTCCCTCTAGTGGGTTTAAAATTTAACCACATTTTTAACTATTTCACCTTTTTTGAAACAATAGTAAAAGAAATTTCTATAGCAATCACTCTAATTAGTGGTCTTTTTTGTTTTTTTTAAATTTTGGCCTCTTTTATTGGTCCTTCATTTATTTATTTTCACCCATCTTAATTCTTAGGCCTGTGTGGGCCTCCCATCGCAGTGGCCTCTCTCACTGCAGAGCACCAGCTCTGGGTGCATGCACTTCAGAGCGCTGGCTCATAATTGGACACACTGGTCCACAGCACGTGGGATCTTCCCAGTTCAGGGACTGAACTGGTGCCCCTTGCACTGCAAGGAGTACTCTTTACCCACTGGACCACCAAGGAAGCCCTCACTGGTCATTTTAACAGTCACTATGGTGAATTAACTTGGGGACTTCCCAGGTGGTCCACTGGTTAAAATGCCTTCCATGGGCTTCCCCTGGTGGTCCAGTGGATAAGGACACCGCCTTGCAGTGCAAGGGGCGCCAGTTTGATCCCTGGCCTGGAAAGATCCCACGTGCCGTGGAGCGGCTGGACTGATGTGTCCAATCAACGAGCCGGAGCTCTGGAGTGCATGCGCCCAGAGCCGGCGCTCGGCGACGACAGACGCCACCGCGATGGGAGGCCCACAGGTGCCAAAGAACAAAGACGGATGAAAATAGAGAAATAAAAGACCAACAGAAGTGGCCCGCCCGCTCCCCTTCCTCCCCAACCCCCGCCCAAAAATAAAATAAATAAATAAATCTTTAAAAAAAAAAAAAAATGCCTTCCAATGCAGGAGACACAAGTTTGATCCTTGGTCGGGGAACCAAGGTCCTGCATGCCACGGAGGCAACTAAGCCCAACGAGTCACAACCAGAGAAGCCTGCACATCACAACGAAGACCCAGCACAGCCATAAAAAATGATAATAATAATTTTTAAAATATATATATCTATAGACACTGAAAATATTTAACCCAATAAAAATACAATAAAGACAAACATAAACAATTTTTTTTAAGTTGTTTTGACAAGAAGGGGCACGAGCATTTCCTGGAGAGACAGAAATGACCTGTGTCTCGAGTGTAGTAGTAGTTACACAACCGTATCAATGAATCAAAGCCAATTTATCTGAAGACTTTCGACTGGGCATTCCACTGTATGTAAATTTTACCTCAATAAAGATTTTGCTTTATAAAGTGATAGCACTGTGGAGTGATAGGAAAGGAAGGGAAGACAAGCCCAGGGTTGTGCTTCTCATTGCAAGCCCTTTGGTACTTCTAAACATGTGTAAAACACTGTATATGAATTACTTTAAATTCTTTAAGTTTTGAAAAATGAGACACATTAAATTTGAAGCTTATTCATATTATCATCCCTGCACGGAAAAGAGAAGATGAGATGACATCTCCTCTTTGGGAGGGTGTCATTTACCCGCTGAGCCAAAGCACTGGTCAGGGAGACCGCCAGGAGGTCCAGAACAGAGACACGCTCTTGAAAGCCTTTGTAGAGATGAAACTGTAATCACTGATTCCCTGTTGTGGGGCTACCATACCAAACACGCAATCTCTCCAAAAATGAAAGTCAGAATTTCAAAAGCTTCCATTTTTTTTTTTTCAATGCTAAAGCTTATTTCCATATCAAAATCGCCTCAGGACAGTAAGCAGAATTAGAAAATTAAGGAATTACATTAGAAGGGAGAGAAAGAAGTAGGACAACTGTGTGAAAGTATAGAGCACGCCCCTCTGTCACCATAACGCTGGTGTCGGGTTTCCATCAACCACCTAGCGATGCTCGCAAATAAAACGAGAGACTTAAAATATCATGGCTGTTGAATTTTGATAATACCATTGCCACAAATGTATTTACCAACCCAATGACAAACCATCATTTTCATTTAAAAGTACCTATCTGTACAACATTACTCCCTCTAGTGGATCTAGAAAATAATTGTGGTCATAAGGATTTCATCTTTTGGGGAACAATAGTAAAAGAAATTTTCGTAACCATATCCCTGATTGGGGGTTATCTTAATAATCACCGCAGTGAATTAATTTTGCCTTCCTGTGTAATATGCTTTTCCCCATTCTCTCTTCTCTAAGAAAAAGGTACTTAACATTTCCCTGAATAATTAACCACTCAGAAATCAGAATATGATAGACATTTCAAACATGACTCACAAGGATAAAAATCTGAAAACTATTGAAGGGTCGATGATATTCAGCATAAATCATACATATTCAAAGAATTTCACAGTCACTTTTGAGTAAAACACAACTTAAAGAGCCATTTCAACAGCCTATTCATCCATGTGTCACTGCAAAGCGTTCAAAATGGGGCGAGCAATCATTTTCCAATGAGTAATCATTTGAGTTTCCTATCTACTTATTTTCATAAAATAAAATTTCAAACATGACCTAAGTATTCATTAGATCCTCAAATCTCAAAAACTCTTTAGAAATTTCTGGTGGACATTTGGTCATGCCATGATGACATTGTGCACTGGGGCACATGCACATAACATGGAAGGAACAAGATGACATGTTTTAGTTGGCGTGACTTACATTTCTGGACAACCGAGTTTACTGCAACTCAATTAGTCAGGCACAGCTGCCACTTCTCGGGAACAGGTACCTTAAAGGGAGAAAGATAATGACATTCAGTTGAGCTGATCTCTGTAGCCTAACCTAACTGAAATTTTAATAACCAGGCAGCAAGCCCTGTGATTAGATGATTTGGGGTGAGTGTTACTATTACAAATAACCAAATGGAGTTTCACATATCCTTCTAAAATGGAGAATTTGAAATGGCAACACTTCTTAGAAGTGTGGGATCTTACTGAAGTGAATTTAGGTGAAATATTGATGACAAGGTTTCACATGTTTAGGAAATCACATTTAATGACAGGCAAAGAAAATACATTTCCCAACCAAAATCGAACACCACCACCATCAACAATCCCACAGAGGCTCAGCTACCTAAAATGGAAATGAAAACATAATGTATGGAAATATTCTCTTAGAAAAATTCCTTAAGGCTTCACATGTATTAATGTATTAGTTTGCAAACATTAAGATCAAAGCCAAAGCAACAAATACATCCTAAAAGTTTTTCGTCAGATTTTTATTAACGATATACAAGTAACGGGGCATAAAAAATTAATAGGCTCAAGCCTTGAAATGTCAAACCCAATGATCTCGAGCCATGCCTACCTCCTTTTTTTTCCCCATTCTCTCTTCTCTAAGAAAAAGGTACTTAACATTTCCCTGAATAATTAACCACTCAGAAATCAGAATATGATAGACATTTCAAACATGACTCACAAGGATAAAAATCTGAAAACTATTGAAGGGTCGATGATATTCAGCATAAATCATACATATTCAAAGAATTTCACAGTCACTTTTGAGTAAAACACAACTTAAAGAGCCATTTCAACAGCCTATTCATCCATGTGTCACTGCAAAGCGTTCAAAATGGGGCGAGCAATCATTTTCCAATGAGTAATCATTTGAGTTTCCTATCTACTTATTTTCATAAAATAAAATTTCAAACATGACCTAAGTATTCATTAGATCCTCAAATCTCAAAAACTCTTTAGAAATTTCTGGTGGACATTTGGTCATGCCATGATGACATTGTGCACTGGGGCACATGCACATAACATGGAAGGAACAAGATGACATGTTTTAGTTGGCGTGACTTACATTTCTGGACAACCGAGTTTACTGCAACTCAATTAGTCAGGCACAGCTGCCACTTCTCGGGAACAGGTACCTTAAAGGGAGAAAGATAATGACATTCAGTTGAGCTGATCTCTGTAGCCTAACCTAACTGAAATTTTAATAACCAGGCAGCAAGCCCTGTGATTAGATGATTTGGGGTGAGTGTTACTATTACAAATAACCAAATGGAGTTTCACATATCCTTCTAAAATGGAGAATTTGAAATGGCAACACTTCTTAGAAGTGTGGGATCTTACTGAAGTGAATTTAGGTGAAATATTGATGACAAGGTTTCACATGTTTAGGAAATCACATTTAATGACAGGCAAAGAAAATACATTTCCCAACCAATATCGAACACCACCACCATCAACAATCCCACAGAGGCTCAGCTACCTAAAATGGAAATGAAAACATAATGTATGGAAATATTCTCTTAGAAAAATTCCTTAAGGCTTCACATGTATTAATGTATTAGTTTGCAAACATTAAGATCAAAGCCAAAGCAACAAATACATCCTAAAAAGTTTTTCGTCAGATTTTTATTAACGATATACAAGTAACGGGGCATAAAAAATTAATAGGCTCAAGCCTTGAAATGTCAAACCCAATGATCTCGAGCCATGCCTACCTCCTTTGCTTTTTGTGTCAGTCTTGCTGTCTCTGGGTCTTCTTGCCTTAAGCGACTCTACATGGTTAAAAAAAGGAGAAAAAAAGGTTAACAGATGGTTTAAGAGCCCCTCATCTGTTGCAGTTAGTTAAAAATAGCAAAGGAGGGAGAAGAGGATCCAAGGTGTCAAAAACGCAAGACCTAAATTCATAGATGTGTAATTTCAAGCCTTTGGGCTTACCCAATTAGTTGTTAAATATTCAGTTTTAAATAAAATCTACTGTAGGTTTTAAAAAATCAACCCACTTTACTTACATTATTGCTAACTCTTAAGTTTCAAAATAAGCTTCTGTTCTTTTTTAAGTATTCAAAATGCTGTACACCAAGTCCTTCCACATTCATTAGACCCTCTATACAATTCCATGCCCCCAAATCTTTTCTTTCCAGGAAGTCCAACTCATGTGATGGAGAAGCAGCTAGGACAGAAGAAAAAGAAACGTGTGTAAGGCACACGTCCCACTTCCTGGATCCCGAAACATTCTTTGGTGCCAAACTTTCAGTCTCCAGATCTTTTGGACAATACGTCTATCATAGAAAAGCGCCAGCAACATAAGGCAAGATTCCTTCCTTCCATACTGGTTAGCATGTGCTGACATACTTAGGGCTTACAGTGAAGAAACACACAAAAATTAAATATTTTATTTGAAATTCCAAAAGAAAAACAAAATGCCTGGTCGTAATCTATATTTCATTGGCAACACATTTGAAGCAGATAGAATGAAGAATGATATGCTAAGGTCTTCCCTGGTGGTCCAGTGGTGGCTAAGACTCCATGATCCCAATGCAGTGGACACAGTTTTGATCCCTGGTTAGGGAACTAGATCCCACATGCCACAGCTAAGACCCTGTACAACCAAATAAATAAATAGATTTTTTTTTTTAAAGAAAAGAATGAAGAAAAAAAACCATGCTAAAGCCAAAATGCACCCACTTAAACACAGAACAGTGGCAGAGACCATCAGAGGGACCCAAATTTGGACACTGACCAATGAGGAGTTGTGATGGGAGGGGAGAGATAGCATTACCGTTTGCAGAAAAAGCCTCCTGACACCGGACTAACCAGAACCCACTCTCTCTCAAGAGAGGAGCCCTGAGCTGCCCCATGACTGCTACTGATACCTGTTCAAGTCCTGGCTGCAGTGGCCAGACCTTCCCCATGAAGCACACAGCTGTCCATGCAGTTTCTGATGTAGGAATTGCCTGCTTTTCCTTCTTTAGATAATCTGCACCAGATTCTCCCAGTTAAAATCTGTGTGTGCTCAGTCCTATCTGACTCTTTGAGACCCCATGGACTGTAGCCCACAAGGCTCCTCTGTCCATGGAATTTTCCAGGCAAGAACACTGGAGTGGGTTGCCATTTCCTCCTCCAGGGGATCTTTCTGACCCAGGGATCAAACCCATGTCTCCTGCACTACAGGCGATTCTTTACCATTAAGCCACTGTAATTCCAGCTCCAAGATCTGCTAAACAAGATCAGGGGTTTGTTCCTTGCTCCCTCCTTCTTGTCACCACCAAAGCCTCTTTGCTTTGTTGTGTGAAACTGGTAGGAAGAGAAATAAAAGGAAAAGAGAGGGGTAGGGGAGAGAAACAAGTGAAGGCAGAAAATAAAAATTACATATTTCCTAGTTTTTTGGAGTGAGGAACCATGTGAATGGTGGTGTTCTATTCTGAAATGGGAAAATCAGGGGATTCTAAGGAGAAACTCAAGAGTATGTCTTGGGACATCCAAAGTCTGCTATATCAGTTAGAGACCCAGGAGATGGTTTCAGGTAGGAAACTGTATACAGGTGACAGGAAGGCAAGGGAGAGATACTGGTTAGAGATAAGCCAACTGGGGGACTTGCCTGGTGATCCAGTGGTTCAGAATCTTCCTTCCAATACAGGAGACACAGATTCAATCCCTGTTCAGGGAACTAAGATCTCACATGGTTAGGGCAACTGAGCCCCTGTGCTGCAATGACGGAGCCTGCCTACCACCGCAAGGGAAAAGCCTGCATGAGACACAGCTAAGATTTCTCATGCCACAACTAAGACCCAACACAGCCAAATAAATAACAAGTATTTTTAGAAAAATTAAAATGATATGATGAGAATCTATCAAATCTGCTGGAAGCTCAAGTAACAGGAGGACCAAGAATTAGCCGTTGAGTTTGACAAGAAGCAGGTATTCTAAGATCTGTTTCAGTGGAATGCTAGGAATAAAACATCTGATTATAGACACTGAAAGAGCAAACCCAAGTGGACGTGTATTCTAAAGTGTGTATCCAGGATTTGTTTGAATCAGGTCTGGTAAGGTATACAAACATGGAAATGATTGTCATGAAGGAAGAAGTTTATACCTACAGTTCCCAGAGGTGGGAGATAAGGCATACCCTGCAGGGCCACACGGGGAAGAACTAAGGTCAGCCAGGAGGTAAAAGGGGAGAGGGAGCATGGCTCCATTAAGCCACTGTAATTCCAGCTCCAAGGGATTTTTCCCCCTAAACCCATGTCTCCTGCACTACAGGCGATTCTTTACCATTAAGCCACTGTAATTCCAGCTCCAAGATCTGCTAAACAAGATCAGGTTTGTTCTTTGCTCCTCCTTCTTGTCACCACCAAAGCCTCTTTGCTTTGTTGTGTGAAACTGGTAGGAAGAGAAATAAAAGGAAAAGAGAGGGGTAGGGGAGAGAAACAAGTGAAGGCAGAAAATAAAAATTACATATTTCCTAGTTTTTTGGAGTGAGGAACCATGTGAATGGTGGTGTTCTATTCTGAAATGGGAAAATCAGGGGATTCTAAGGAGAAACTCAAGAGTATGTCTTGGGACATCCAAAGTCTGCTATATCAGTTAGAGACCCAGGAGATGGTTTCAGGTAGGAAACTGTATACAGGTGACAGGAAGGCAAGGGAGAGATACTGGTTAGAGATAAGCCAACTGGGGGACTTGCCTGGTGATCCAGTGGTTCAGAATCTTCCTTCCAATACAGGAGACACAGATTCAATCCCTGTTCAGGGAACTAAGATCTCACATGGTTAGGGCAACTGAGCCCCTGTGCTGCAATGACGGAGCCTGCCTACCACCGCAAGGGAAAAGCCTGCATGAGACACAGCTAAGATTTCTCATGCCACAACTAAGACCCAACACAGCCAAATAAATAACAAGTATTTTTAGAAAAATTAAAATGATATGATGAGAATCTATCAAATCTGCTGGAAGCTCAAGTAACAGGAGGACCAAGAATTAGCCGTTGAGTTTGACAAGAAGCAGGTATTCTAAGATCTGTTTCAGTGGAATGCTAGGAATAAAACATCTGATTATAGACACTGAAAGAGCAAACCCAAGTGGACGTGTATTCTAAAGTGTGTATCCAGGATTTGTTTGAATCAGGTCTGGTAAGGTATACAAACATGGAAATGATTGTCATGAAGGAAGAAGTTTATACCTACAGTTCCCAGAGGTGGGAGATAAGGCATACCCTGCAGGGCCACACGGGGAAGAACTAAGGTCAGCCAGGAGGTAAAAGGGGAGAGGGGAGCATGGCCCAGAGTAAAACCTTTACTGGGATTTCCAAAAGAAGGAATGGGTGAGGCATGGTAAGGTAGGTTAAGCTCATGACTGGTTTGTCTAGATAATTTCAGCTGGGTGTGGATGATAAGAATGGCCCCTAGTTGTCCAGTACCTGGCCTTGGGACAACCTAAGAAAGGGGAAATACCGATGTGGTGTGTGAGAGTTTGACACTGGAGATGGTTGGAGTATGGGCTCTGAATTGGTTACTTTGCATGTATCAAAGGGGCTTGCAGGGCAGTCCTTCACTAATTCCATGAATTAGCTAGCCCTGGGAGGGACCATTTCCCCAAGATCAAGGACCCAAATGCCAAAGTATCAAGAATAGAGAAAATTGGGGCTTCCCTGGTGGTCCAATGGGTAAAGAGTCCACCTTGCAGTGTACGGGGCACCGGTTCAATCCCTGGCCTGGGAGGATCCCACGTACTGTGGAGCAGCTGGACCAATGTGTCCAACTACCGAGCCAGAACTCTGGAGCGCATGCGCCCAGAGCCAGTGCTCTGCGACAAGAGAGGTTGCTGCAATGGCAGGGCCACATAGGCCAAAGAATAAAGATGGGTGAAAATAAATAAATAAAAAATGAATAAAAGAGGCCAAAAGTTAAAAACAGAATACAGAAAACAAGAAAATACAGTCAATATAACGGGGAAATAGTCTACCAATCCTTGAGAAATTCTACTATAATAAAAAAAAGCCAAATAAATAACAAGTATTTTTAGAAAAATTAAAATGATATGATGAGAATCTATCAAATCTGCTGGAAGCTCAAGTAACAGGAGGACCAAGAATTAGCCGTTGAGTTTGACAAGAAGCAGGTATTCTAAGATCTGTTTCAGTGGAATGCTAGGAATAAAACATCTGATTATAGACACTGAAAGAGCAAACCCAAGTGGACGTGTATTCTAAAGTGTGTATCCAGGATTTGTTTGAATCAGGTCTGGTAAGGTATACAAACATGGAAATGATTGTCATGAAGGAAGAAGTTTATACCTACAGTTCCCAGAGGTGGGAGATAAGGCATACCCTGCAGGGCCACACGGGGAAGAACTAAGGTCAGCCAGGAGGTAAAAGGGGAGAGGGGAGCATGGCCCAGAGTAAAACCTTTACTGGGATTTCCAAAAGAAGGAATGGGTGAGGCATGGTAAGGTAGGTTAAGCTCATGACTGGTTTGTCTAGATAATTTCAGCTGGGTGTGGATGATAAGAATGGCCCCTAGTTGTCCAGTACCTGGCCTTGGGACAACCTAAGAAAGGGGAAATACCGATGTGGTGTGTGAGAGTTTGACACTGGAGATGGTTGGAGTATGGGCTCTGAATTGGTTACTTTGCATGTATCAAAGGGGCTTGCAGGGCAGTCCTTCACTAATTCCATGAATTAGCTAGCCCTGGGAGGGACCATTTCCCCAAGATCAAGGACCCAAATGCCAAAGTATCAAGAATAGAGAAAATTGGGGCTTCCCTGGTGGTCCAATGGGTAAAGAGTCCACCTTGCAGTGCACGGGGCACCGGTTCAATCCCTGGCCTGGGAGGATCCCACGTACTGTGGAGCAGCTGGACCAATGTGTCCAACTACCGAGCCAGAACTCTGGAGCGCATGCGCCCAGAGCCAGTGCTCTGCGACAAGAGAGGTTGCTGCAATGGCAGGGCCACATAGGCCAAAGAATAAAGATGGGTGAAAATAAATAAATAAAAAATGAATAAAAGAGGCCAAAAGTTAAAAACAGAATACAGAAAACAAGAAAATACAGTCAATATAACGGGGAAATAGTCTACCAATCCTTGAGAAATTCTACTATAATAACAAGCAGAGAAATGTGGTTGTAGGTGGGGCAGACATGAGGACAAGATGTGTTTGTTAAGATGGTTGAGTGCACAGCATGCTTCTATGCTACTGGAAATAGAGGAGTTGAGGGAAAAACTGATGAGTGGAAGAATGAAGGGATGGTCAGACCCTGTCAGATGCAAAACCACTAGGAGAAGGGATGGGATGCCGCACATGTACAGGGGTTGCTCACAGGAGGAGAGGCAGAGTGGGAGTAGAGGCCAGAAGGCTGGTACGTTGATCTGATGGTGGGCAATGAGACAACTTCCACCGTATTGCTTCTTTTTCCTCAGTGAAATAAGAAACGAGGTCATCCTCTCAATGTGAGGAAGGGAAAGGGTGTTGAGGATTGGGGGAAATAAAAGAAGGCATAAAACAGTGATCTCAGCGAATGGCAGGGCGAACCGACTAGGGAAATGGATTCACATTGCTGAGCTGTGCTAAAGGCCCCCTTAAGGTCTGTGGTCACAAAATTAAAGCAGGACCAGGTTCGGGTGTCACTGGGCAAACAGGAGGGACAAGGGAGCTGGGAGTGTTCTAAAGAGAGTGTATAGTTATGCATCACACAGATACAGCAACTGTATTTCTAGTTCTCTAAAAAGGACCAGAAGCATTTAAATCAAGTGGGAAGAGAGGCCATCTCCAGGAAATGGAATTGTGGGTAATCTTTGCTAACCTCTTTGTCTTTTTAGATATTTTCTTAAGCTTTTGCAAAGGGTACATATTTTACTTTATAAACACATAAAAACAATAAAGCTATTTCAAAAAATAAATTTAATAATTAAAAATTCAGCAAAATGAGGTTTTGTTAGGAAAGAAAGCAACTAACCCAGTTTCCCATTTTTTTAAATGCCCTAAATTTGGATACTTCCTCGACTATTAATCTGGATATTAATTATAATCCTCTACAACAGGAAACATACTAATGAATCACTTGGGGAGAATGAAGAAAAGCACAGGACTGGAAAACACACCACAAAAACAAATCTGCAAAGTTACTGAAAACACAGCAGGATGTCAACAGACGTTGTGTGTCCTTCTTGGAGATTTCCAGATGAAATGACTGGAGGTAATTTTCTGGCCATCCCTAGAAGAGGTTGTAAAGAGGAAGGATTCCCTCCCAGGTCCATCTATGAAATAATATAACAGGAGATGAGGGAGGCTTTGGGAAGGCTGGTGATGCTTGTGAAGAAACCCATGCAATAGCCGCTGTCTACCTCCTGATACATGTGGTCCCTTCTGCCTCATGAAGCTAGGACAGAGGGGCCCCACGGCCTCTTCCTGGTCACACAGAAGGCTGGGCACACAGGTCTGATACAACAGGAAACACGGTACTCCCAGCTTCCTGGGCCCTGAAGGCCAGTGGAATGAGGTGGCCCTGCTTACCCTGGATAGGCTTCCAACGTGCCTGGTGCTTTTGAGAGGTCCCTTCCGTTAGCCACAGTTGCTTGTGTAAAATCTGAATCCTCTGAAGGCATCAGTGTAGTTGGGACTCAATGTCTTTGACCTGATTAATTATGTGGACTTAAGCGGGAAAAAAAATCCTTATAAATTTACCCGGATAGACCCCCCCTTTAGTTTGTTTCCACTAAATCTCAGCCTTCAGTTTTTGTCAAAAGACATAGGGGAGGTACTTGACTGAAAGACCCTTCGCCTTCTCCCACTTTAAATTTCAGAGATGATAAATTACCATGAAATTAATTTATTTTTACTATTACACTTTTACTTTGAGTCCCGAGCCAGGGACAGTTTTATGTTCAAGTCTTTGTAGATGTAACATGCTGGATGCCTGAAATACCTCTGTGTATATTATTGATACTGGGAAAATCTATTAGTATTTTGTAAAGCAATATTGGGCTTTTTCGGCAGGGGGAGGAACATAATTCTACAAAATACTAGAAATTCTACTAATTGGACTGCACAGGCATGACTATATGTCTAGTTAAATTTGGATACTTCCTCGACTATTAATCTGGATATTAATTATAATCCTCTACAACAGGAAACATACTAATGAATCACTTGGGGAGAATGAAGAAAAGCACAGGACTGGAAAACACACCACAAAAACAAATCTGCAAAGTTACTGAAAACACAGCAGGATGTCAACAGACGTTGTGTGTCCTTCTTGGAGATTTCCAGATGAAATGACTGGAGGTAATTTTCTGGCCATCCCTAGAAGAGGTTGTAAAGAGGAAGGATTCCCTCCCAGGTCCATCTATGAAATAATATAACAGGAGATGAGGGAGGCTTTGGGAAGGCTGGTGATGCTTGTGAAGAAACCCATGCAATAGCCGCTGTCTACCTCCTGATACATGTGGTCCCTTCTGCCTCATGAAGCTAGGACAGAGGGGCCCCACGGCCTCTTCCTGGTCACACAGAAGGCTGGGCACACAGGTCTGATACAACAGGAAACACGGTACTCCCAGCTTCCTGGGCCCTGAAGGCCAGTGGAATGAGGTGGCCCTGCTTACCCTGGATAGGCTTCCAACGTGCCTGGTGCTTTTGAGAGGTCCCTTCCGTTAGCCACAGTTGCTTGTGTAAAATCTGAATCCTCTGAAGGCATCAGTGTAGTTGGGACTCAATGTCTTTGACCTGATTAATTATGTGGACTTAAGCGGGAAAAAAAATCCTTATAAATTTACCCGGATAGACCCCCCCTTTAGTTTGTTTCCACTAAATCTCAGCCTTCAGTTTTTGTCAAAAGACATAGGGGAGGTACTTGACTGAAAGACCCTTCGCCTTCTCCCACTTTAAATTTCAGAGATGATAAATTACCATGAAATTAATTTATTTTTACTATTACACTTTTACTTTGAGTCCCGAGCCAGGGACAGTTTTATGTTCAAGTCTTTGTAGATGTAACATGCTGGATGCCTGAAATACCTCTGTGTATATTATTGATACTGGGAAAATCTATTAGTATTTTGTAAAGCAATATTGGGCTTTTTCGGCAGGGGGAGGAACATAATTCTACAAAATACTAGAAATTCTACTAATTGGACTGCACAGGCATGACAAATATACTGGTCTCAATAGGTTGACATCTTCACAAAATTGGAACCACTGCTTGAAAAGATACTTTCTGATATAAATTGAAATTAGAGAGGGGAATCTAAAGGCCTTCCATAGAAAAAATACTTTTCTGAATGCTTTACTTTGTGGTCAAGAAAATTAACTTCTCAATCCACTCCCATGGCACAAAGAGTACACCACATTTTTGCTTTTGTTTTTTAATTTTGGCCTCTTTTATTGATTTCTTATTTATTTATTTTCATCCATATTTATTCTTTGGCCTATGTGGGCCTCCCATTGCAGTGGGCTCTCTCATTGCAGAGCACCAGCTCTGGGCACATGCACTCCAGAGTGCTGGCTCGTAATTGGACACACTGGTCCAGCTGCTCTGTGGCACATGTGATCTGCCCAGGCCTGGGATTGAACCACTGCCCCGTGCACTGTGAGGAGGACTCTTTACCCACTGGACCACCAGGGAAGTCCTATGCCACGGTTTTTCACTGGGATTTGGTGATAATCAGGTTTAGCACATTCCAAAATGACTGTTTGTCTGAGACACTTGCCAACTTTATGAGGTTGGTAAAAGTGAGGAGGAATTCTGCTTTGCCTGACCTCATTTAAGTATAGGATACACATTCCTTCCGAGTTTCAAACCTCGAGTATTCATGCTTTAATCTTTCAAATGCCCACCTTCCCAGGGCACCCTCGGCTTTCATCAGTGCTTTTCTCATAATCATGCCTCTTTATAGTTTTATAATTTTTAAAAAAGTTAATACTAGAAGAGTTTGAGGCGTTAGTATCCCATTTTCCATTAAATAAAGTGTTAAAACTCCTGATGCTGTACTATAGTCACCAACATGTCAACCGTTTCAATTTTAAACCCATTTTCCCCATTCTGATGACATTAGAACTTCACCCATGGCACTATTACCTTACAGCTTTCATTTTTAATTAAATAAGTTAAATTGGCAACAGAAAACACTTTTCTTTCACATTAGCTTCGTTAATAAAAAGTGAAAGTTAAAAGCAGTATACCTGTGGATAAAATCTAGTCTCATACCCCAGTCTCTTCTTTATCACATGAAGGCATTAAGTTAAGGTCTATGCTCACGACAATCTTAAAAGGAACAAGGAAGGTAGAAAATATTCAAAAGCCAACTAAACTAGAACAGATATTTCTCTCAGCAAAGGTTTCACAATTCTGAGGACACTTTGGTGCTGCTTAATAAGTAAAGATAGGCAGCAAAAATCACAAAGAAAGTGAAATAAAAATAATCCTTCTTAAAAAATATGGTAGATGTTAATGCATAAGAAGGAAACCTATAATTATCTAATCTAACTAAAGAACTAATGTCAAGGTATAAGAGCAATATACCAATGTAAAGAGTTTTTATTATCACAGTATGAACAAATTAGAATATTTTTATTTGGTTAACATAGGGGAGAAAATCTGAATGTCTTATTTATCATATATATATTTAATGTAACATATATATATTTTCATATTCTACAATTCTCCAAAAGATAGTAAGGACAGGGAAGTCTGGCAAGCCAGGGGATCACAAAGAGTTAGACGTGACTTAGAGACTGAACACCAACAAAAACTGGAGGTAAGCTCTATTCTAACCTGCCAAAAAAAACAAAACAGCAGGTTTCCAATTAATTCTAATAGATGCTCCTGTTACCTGTTATAAAAGAAAACAAAACAAACAACAACAACAGTTAAAGAGCCTGAAATGGAACTAAAGCAGCAACACTCATACTAACAGAGATATCAAGAAAAAGTCAAAGTTTGTATAGAACACAATTTTATTAGAATCCTTAGAATAAATACAGATGAAAGACACAATTTTATTAGAATCCTTAAAGACACCTCCTCTTTTTCTTAACGTAAGGCCTTTACCAAAATTATAAAGAGTGTTAAACAAAAATACAAAAAAGTTCATGAAGACAAAGAGAACTAAAAAGAAACACCTATATATGGATGTGTCAAGTGTCAATACATGTTTGCGAGACAGAATGGATGAAGTAAGATGGAAAAAGTACATTCCACCCTGTCTCTCCCACGGAATGCATCTATAATGTAGACAAAATGAATTAATCAGCTCTTTGAGGACTCTGAAATGAAAATGATAGATGAGGACAGGGACATAATTCAAAGTCATCAAATCACAGTTTCCCTCTCCAGGAGCCCCAGCCTGGATACAACACAGTCGAAACCTGGAATGGGCATTGGCACAGATGGAGAGAGCAACAGAACACGCTCCTCACTCTGGTTTGAGGAGCAGAAGGGTCAGCTAATGCTCAGAGTAAACAGGAGAAACAGCACCCCCTTTATGTTCTTCATTTCCTTACACTTCCAGTCCAGTATGGGGTAAAGTAGGATCAATAAAGCCTCGGCTTTCTGACCAGGAGGAATAAAAATAGGACTCTCAGGGAATGTGAAAATATCTGAGAGAGTATGAAGAGGCAGAAGTTGGGAAAAGTGACCCCATAAAGTCACTTATGAACTCCAGGACAAATCCCTGGACTGTGTGTGCCTGGATCTAGCCCTAAACTGCAGAGACTTTGTGAAGGGAACAGGATAAGCTACAACCCAAGTTCCAGACTGACTGCTAGTGGTACACACGTGGGACAGATCCAATAGTACTGCAGAGGTTCTGCAAATGAAATTGACATTGGAACCATGACCCATAGATCTGGTTGGAACTTGGAGCCTGAAGCCAACTGTGTAGGTAAAGTTTAATACAACTATAATAAGTCATATTAAATAACTAATAAGTTGCACTAGATAGTGAATAAGACAGCTATAACATAAAGGGAAAAAGAATAATAAGCCCTGAGCTGTGCTGTGCTTAGTCATGTCTGACTCTTTGCAACCCCATGGGCTGTGGCCCACCGAGTTCCTCTGTCCATGGGGATTCTCCAGGTAAGAACACTGGAGTGGGCTTCCATGCCCTCCTCCAGGGGATCTTCCCAACCCAGGGACCGAATCCAAGTCTCCCGCATTGCAGGCAGGTTCTTTACCATTTGAGCCACCAGGAATACTGGAGTGGATATCCTATCCCTTCTCCAGGGGCTCTTCTCATCCCAGGAATCATCCTGGAGTCTCCTGGTAAATTTCTACATTCTAACTGATTCTACGTATAATGAGAAGTTAACTGTTTTTTGTAACCCCAGAGGAATGAAACCATACTAATAGATATTATACCAAAAAAAAGATAAACTAAAATTGAATAATAAAAATTATGTTACATAAGTATTCATAACAAATTTATTTGTAATAGTAAAAAACTGAGATTGGCCTAGAATGTTCTTCAACAGGTGAATTGTTAAACAATCTGTGGTACCAATATACCATAAATTATAACTCAGCAATAATAAGGAACAAACTTATTAACCATGCAACAACTTGGATGAATCTCCAGAAAATTATGCTGAGTGAAAAAGGTCAACCCTAAAAGTTATATGCTACATGATTCCACTTAAATAACATTTTGAAATAGAAAAATTTTAGAAAGACAGGAAAGATTGTGGTTGCCAAGGGTGAGGGCAGAGGGAGCTGAAGGAAGGTGAATACGGTTATAATAAAAGAGAAGCACAAGAGACCCTTGTCTGGAGTGATGGATACAAAAACATACAGAGGTGATTAGATTATATAGAACTTAATACACACACAAATGGACACAAGTAAAACTGAGGAAATCCGAATAAAATTAGTGGGCTGTCAATATCCCATTCAATATTATATTATAGTTTTGCAAAATTTTATAATTAGAGGAAACTGAGCAAACTGAACAAGGCATTATTTCTTACAAATGTCAATTTAATTCTTTTTAATGTCTCAATAACTCAGAAGAGGACTTCCTTAGTGGTACATTGGAACCATGACCCATAGATCTGGTTGGAACTTGGAGCCTGAAGCCAACTGTGTAGGTAAAGTTTAATACAACTATAATAAGTCATATTAAATAACTAATAAGTTGCACTAGATAGTGAATAAGACAGCTATAACATAAAGGGAAAAAGAATAATAAGCCCTGAGCTGTGCTGTGCTTAGTCATGTCTGACTCTTTGCAACCCCATGGGCTGTGGCCCACCGAGTTCCTCTGTCCATGGGGATTCTCCAGGTAAGAACACTGGAGTGGGCTTCTATGCCCTCCTCCAGGGGATCTTCCCAACCCAGGGACCGAATCCAAGTCTCCCGCATTGCAGGCAGGTTCTTTACCATTTGAGCCACCAGGAATACTGGAGTGGATATCCTATCCCTTCTCCAGGGGCTCTTCTCATCCCAGGAATCATCCTGGAGTCTCCTGGTAAATTTCTACATTCTAACTGATTCTACGTATAATGAGAAGTTAACTGTTTTTTGTAACCCCAGAGGAATGAAACCATACTAATAGATATTATACCAAAAAAAAGATAAACTAAAATTGAATAATAAAAATTATGTTACATAAGTATTCATAACAAATTTATTTGTAATAGTAAAAAACTGAGATTGGCCTAGAATGTTCTTCAACAGGTGAATTGTTAAACAATCTGTGGTACCAATATACCATAAATTATAACTCAGCAATAATAAGG
The DNA here is from genome assembly GCA_022376925.1 of Tragulus kanchil. Classification (NCBI taxonomy): domain Eukaryota; kingdom Metazoa; phylum Chordata; class Mammalia; order Artiodactyla; family Tragulidae; genus Tragulus; species Tragulus kanchil. Next base: position 115,370,497 of record JAIOJX010000031.1, read on the forward strand.
AACAAACTTATTAACCATGCAACAACTTGGATGAATCTCCAGAAAATTATGCTGAGTGAAAAAGGTCAACCCTAAAAGTTATATGCTACATGATTCCACTTAAATAACATTTTGAAATAGAAAAATTTTAGAAAGACAGGAAAGATTGTGGTTGCCAAGGGTGAGGGCAGAGGGAGCTGAAGGAAGGTGAATACGGTTATAATAAAAGAGAAGCACAAGAGACCCTTGTCTGGAGTGATGGATACAAAAACATACAGAGGTGATTAGATTATATAGAACTTAATACACACACAAATGGACACAAGTAAAACTGAGGAAATCCGAATAAAATTAGTGGGCTGTCAATATCCCATTCAATATTATATTATAGTTTTGCAAAATTTTATAATTAGAGGAAACTGAGCAAACTGAACAAGGCATTATTTCTTACAAATGTCAATTTAATTCTTTTTAATGTCTCAATAACTCAGAAGAGGACTTCCTTAGTGGTCCAGTGGTTAAGAATCCACTTGCCAAAGCAGGGGACATGGGTTTGAGCCTTGCTCCAGGAACATTTCACATACCACAAGGTAACTAAGCCCATGCACCACAGTTGCATAGTCTATGCTCTAAAGCTAGTGAGGTTGCAACTACTGGAGCCCAGGAGCCCTAGAGTCAGTGCTCTGCAAAAGAGAAACCATTGCAATGAGAAACTCACACACTGCAACTAGAGAGCAACCCCTGCTCGTTGCAACTAGAGAAGCCCACTGCAGCAACAAAGATCCAGCACAGACAAAAATAAATAAACAAAAACTTACAAAATAACTCAAAAGAAGGCAAAAAAGGGTAAACAGAGGAAATAAAAATAGAAAGAACAAATAGAACAAAATGCTATGCCTATTAAAATATATCCATAATTAAATATAAGCCTTCTAAATATTAAAAGATAAATATTTAGAATGGATAAAAATAATCAACCTAAATGCTGCTTACAAGAAATTCACTTCAAGCATAATAATATTTGAAGAAGTATAAGGATGGAAAAAAGATGTAACATAATGAAAATAATCAAATGAAGGCTGGAATGGTTATATTACTATTAGACAAAGTATATTTTAGAACAAAAAATTACCTGAGACAAAAAGAGACATTGCATAATCATTAAAGGATCAATTTAAAGCATAATAATCCTAAATGTGTATGTACCTAACAACCAGACCTGTAAATTCATGAAGCAAAAACTGAGAAAATTGGAAAGAAAAGTAAACATATCTTCAATTATCATTGGAGATGTCAACACTTCTCTCTTAATAACTGATGGAACTCACAAACAGAAATAGCAAGGTAGATCCTTCAGGGGTGCTGTGTGATGGTCGGGAGGGGTGGGAGGGGGGATATACATATGACTAGTCTGGAAACATACATATCTGTAAACAACAAAACTCTGTAAAAGTTAAAAGTAAAATAAAAGTCAAAAAAAAAAAAAAGAAATAGCAAGGTTATAGGAGAACTAATCAATACCATCAATTGACTGATCTAATTATAAATTTGTAGAATGTTTCATCTAAGAGTAACAGAATACACATTCTTTTCAAGTATACAGGGAACATTCACAAAGTTAGGCCATATGCTGAGTGATAAAATATATCTTAACAAATTTAAATGAATAAAATTATACAAATCAAATTTGCTGACTAAAATTGAACTAAAAATCAGTAATGAATGCTTAACAGAAAAATTTCCATCTCAAACTTTAGGAATTAGACAATATGCTTCTCAAATAATCCATGAATCAAGGGAAAATCAACAAAGGAAATGAGAAAACATTTTGAATGGGAAGAATATGAAAGTAAATATTTCAAAATGTGTAGAGTGCAAATAAAGCAGTTCTTAAAGGAAAACTTACAGCATTAAATGCTTATAATAGAAAAGAAGTTCTTAAATCAATAATCTAATCTTATCTTCAAGAAAAGTCAAGAGGGACTTCCCTGGAGGCACAGTGGATAAGAATCCACCTGCCAGTGCAGGGGGCACAGCTTCAATCCCTCATCCAAGAAGATCTCACATGCCATAGAGTAACTAAGCCCCTGTGACACAACTATAGAAGGCCAAGCACCTAGAGCCTGTGCTCTAAATCAAGAGAAGGCACTGCAATGAGCAGCCTGCACACTGAAATAAAGAGTAGGCCCCTGCTCGCCACTACTAGAGAAAGTCCTTGCAAAACAACAAAGATCCAGTACCGCCAAAAACAAAATAAACTAATTTTTAAAAAAGAAATAAGAAGAGCAAAGAAAAAAACAAATCAAATGGCAGAAAGGCAATTTAAAAATTAGGGCAGAAATCAATGAAATTGAAAAGAGAAGAACAGTAGAGGAAATCAATGAAATCCAAGCTGTTCTTTGAAACAATAAAATTGATAAATCTCTAGCAAGATATACCAAGAAATAAGAAAAAAGATATAAATTATCAATATCAGGAATGAAATGGGGGTATCATTACAGGTCCTACAGACATTAAAAGGATAATATGGAAGTACTATGAACAATTCTACACACATAAATTTAATAATTTAGATAAAATAGGCCAATTTCTGAAAAGCACAAATAATCAAAACTGACTCAAGATGAAACAGAAATTCATAACAGTCTTATAAGTATTTAAGAAATTGAATGCTTAATTTAAATTTTTTCCAGGAAAAGAAATCTCAGATAGTTTCACTGGTGAATTTTGCCAAAGATTCAAAGAAGAAATTATACTGATTCTTCAAAATCTTTTCTAGAACATAGAAGAAGGAATATTTTTCAACTCATGAGAACCAACATTACGTGGATACCAAAATCTAACAAAGACAATTTAAGAAAGAAATGAAAGTAAATATTTCAAAATGTGTAGAGTGCAAATAAAGCAGTTCTTAAAGGAAAACTTACAGCATTAAATGCTTATAATAGAAAAGAAGTTCTTAAATCAATAATCTAATCTTATCTTCAAGAAAAGTCAAGAGGGACTTCCCTGGAGGCACAGTGGATAAGAATCCACCTGCCAGTGCAGGGGGCACAGCTTCAATCCCTCATCCAAGAAGATCTCACATGCCATAGAGTAACTAAGCCCCTGTGACACAACTATAGAAGGCCAAGCACCTAGAGCCTGTGCTCTAAATCAAGAGAAGGCACTGCAATGAGCAGCCTGCACACTGAAATAAAGAGTAGGCCCCTGCTCGCCACTACTAGAGAAAGTCCTTGCAAAACAACAAAGATCCAGTACCGCCAAAAACAAAATAAACTAATTTTTAAAAAAGAAATAAGAAGAGCAAAGAAAAAAACAAATCAAATGGCAGAAAGGCAATTTAAAAATTAGGGCAGAAATCAATGAAATTGAAAAGAGAAGAACAGTAGAGGAAATCAATGAAATCCAAGCTGTTCTTTGAAACAATAAAATTGATAAATCTCTAGCAAGATATACCAAGAAATAAGAAAAAAGATATAAATTATCAATATCAGGAATGAAATGGGGGTATCATTACAGGTCCTACAGACATTAAAAGGATAATATGGAAGTACTATGAACAATTCTACACACATAAATTTAATAATTTAGATAAAATAGGCCAATTTCTGAAAAGCACAAATAATCAAAACTGACTCAAGATGAAACAGAAATTCATAACAGTCTTATAAGTATTTAAGAAATTGAATGCTTAATTTAAATTTTTTCCAGGAAAAGAAATCTCAGATAGTTTCACTGGTGAATTTTGCCAAAGATTCAAAGAAGAAATTATACTGATTCTTCAAAATCTTTTCTAGAACATAGAAGAAGGAATATTTTTCAACTCATGAGAACCAACATTACGTGGATACCAAAATCTAACAAAGACAATTTAAGAAAGAAATGAAAGTTACAAACTAATACCCTTCATGGATACAGACACAAAATCCTTTAATAAAATATTTGCAATGAATTATTATAATAAATACATTATAAATATGATATATAAATATATTAAAAGAATAATAACATCACAATCAAGAGGGTTTATTCTCGGCATGCAAATCTGATTCAACATGTGAAAATCAATCAATGTAATCTACCATTTTAACTACCTAAAAAGGAAAAACTACATAGGTACTATGTAAGTAAAATTTTTGATAAAAATTTATAGTTGATATAAGAAAGCATTTGATAAAATTCAACATCTATTTACTGAAAGGTCTCTCCACAAATCTGGAACACAAAGGAACTACCTATGCTTGATAAAAGGCATCTATAAAAAAAAATATTTTTAAGCAACCATCATGCTTAATTGTGAAAGACTTCTCCCTAACACTAGGAAGGATGTCCACTCCCACCATTTCTATTCAACATTATGCAGGAAGTTCTAGCCAGGGACTTTAGAAAAGAAAGTGAAATACAAGCCACTCACATTGGAAAGGAAGAAGTAAGCAGTCTCTATTTGTGGATGACATTATTTTATATACAGAAAATCCCAAGTATTCACTAGAAAACTATTAGAAGTAATAAATGAGTTCAACAAGGTTATGAGATACAAGATCAATATACAAATTCACTTGTACTTTTATACTCTATCAATAAACAATTTAAAACTGAAATTTAAAAATAAATTCTGTTCACATTATCAAAAAAGAAAATGCTTGGTCAGTTCTTTTTGAGCCGACCAGCAGTTCTGATAGCATCGGTTCTCTTTGAGCCGACCCGCTGTTCTAGCAGCATCTTCCATGCTGATTCTCCCCTAACCTGGCCCGCTATACTGGCAGTGACTCTTCCCCCACTCTAATAAACCTTACTTTCCCCTCCAAAAAAAAAAAAGAAAATGCTTAAGAAGTTTAACAAAAAAGTACAAAACTATACTCTGAAAACTACAAATCATTGTTGAAAGAAGTACAAAGATATCTAAATAAATGGAAAGCCATCCCATGTTTTTGAATTGGAAGACTTAACATTTAAGTTTTATATATTAATATTAATAAGTTTAACACTATGGTAAGATAGCAACACTTCCCAAATTGGTTCAGTGCTATCCATATCAAAATTCCTCTGGGCGCTTCCCTGGTGCTCCAGTGGGTAAGGACACAGCCCTGCAGTGCAAGGGACACAGATTCGATCCCTGGCCTGGGAATATCCCACATGCCGTGGAGGGGCTGAACCAATGTGTCCAACTACTGGAATATCCCCCACCCTGCCGTGGAGACATAGGTACTATGTAAGTAAAATTTTTGATAAAAATTTATAGTTGATATAAGAAAGCATTTGATAAAATTCAACATCTATTTACTGAAAGGTCTCTCCACAAATCTGGAACACAAAGGAACTACCTATGCTTGATAAAAGGCATCTATAAAAAAAAATATTTTTAAGCAACCATCATGCTTAATTGTGAAAGACTTCTCCCTAACACTAGGAAGGATGTCCACTCCCACCATTTCTATTCAACATTATGCAGGAAGTTCTAGCCAGGGACTTTAGAAAAGAAAGTGAAATACAAGCCACTCACATTGGAAAGGAAGAAGTAAGCAGTCTCTATTTGTGGATGACATTATTTTATATACAGAAAATCCCAAGTATTCACTAGAAAACTATTAGAAGTAATAAATGAGTTCAACAAGGTTATGAGATACAAGATCAATATACAAATTCACTTGTACTTTTATACTCTATCAATAAACAATTTAAAACTGAAATTTAAAAATAAATTCTGTTCACATTATCAAAAAAGAAAATGCTTGGTCAGTTCTTTTTGAGCCGACCAGCAGTTCTGATAGCATCGGTTCTCTTTGAGCCGACCCGCTGTTCTAGCAGCATCTTCCATGCTGATTCTCCCCTAACCTGGCCCGCTATACTGGCAGTGACTCTTCCCCCACTCTAATAAACCTTACTTTCCCCTCCAAAAAAAAAAAAGAAAATGCTTAAGAAGTTTAACAAAAAAGTACAAAACTATACTCTGAAAACTACAAATCATTGTTGAAAGAAGTACAAAGATATCTAAATAAATGGAAAGCCATCCCATGTTTTTGAATTGGAAGACTTAACATTTAAGTTTTATATATTAATATTAATAAGTTTAACACTATGGTAAGATAGCAACACTTCCCAAATTGGTTCAGTGCTATCCATATCAAAATTCCTCTGGGCGCTTCCCTGGTGCTCCAGTGGGTAAGGACACAGCCCTGCAGTGCAAGGGACACAGATTCGATCCCTGGCCTGGGAATATCCCACATGCCGTGGAGGGGCTGAACCAATGTGTCCAACTACTGAACCAGAGCTCTGGAGTGCATGCGCCCAGAGCCAGTGCTCTGCAGTGAGAGAGGCCACTGCAATGGAAGGCCCACACAGGCCAAAAGAACAAAGATAAATAAATGAGAGACCAATAGAAGGGGCCAAAAGAAAAAAAAAAGATCAAAAAAAATTCCTCTGGGTTCTTTGTAGAAATTGATAAGCCAATCCTAAAACTGATAACAGAAATACAAGGAACCCATAATAGTCAAAACAATCTTGGGGGAAAAAAAGTTGGAAGATTTACGCTTTTTGATCTCAAAAGATAACAATATAGGGGCTTCTCTGGTGGTACAGTGGGTAAAGAGTCCACCTTGCACTGCAAGGGGCACCAGCTCGATCCCTGGCCTGGAAAAATACCATGTGCCACGTGGAGCTGCTGGACCAGTGTTCTCAATTATAAGCCAGTGCTCTGAAGCGCATGTTCCCAGAGCCAGTGTTCTGCAACGAGAGAGGCCACTGTGACAGGAGGCCCACACAGGCCAAAGAGTAAAGATGAATGAAAATAAATAAATGAAAAACCAATAAAAGAGGCCAAATTTTTTTAAAAAAGCTAACAATATATAAAGGAATAGTAAACAAGACAATGCGTTACTGGCATAAGAATAGACCAATAGAATAGAATTAATTGAGAATACAGAAGTAAATCCTCACATTAAAATCAACTTATTTTCAAAGGTGCCAAGACAGTCCAACAGGGACTCTACAAATTGTTCTGGGAACAACTGAATAGTCACCTGTAAAAGAATGAATTTAGATCCCTACCTCACATCATACCAAAAAAGTTGACTCAAAATGAGCCAAAGACCTACACTGAAGAGTTAAAAATATGAAACTTTTAGAAGAAAATATTTCATGAACCTAAGCAATGGTTTCTTGGACATGCAGCAAAAGTACAAACAAAATAATAATATAAATAAACTGGGCTTTTTCAAAATTAATAACTTGTGGGCTTCCCTGGTGGTCCAGTGGGTAGAGAGTCCACCTTGCAGTGCAAGGGGTACCAGTTCAATCCCTGGCCTGAGAAAATCCCATGTGCCGTGGAGCGGCTGGACCAGTGTATCCAATTACAAACCAGTGTTCACAGGCTGAAGAATAAAGATGGATGAAAATAAATATATTAAAAAACAATAAAAGAGGCCAAAAATTAAGAAAACAATTAATACCTTGTATCTACAAACTAAAAAGATAAACCAAGAATGGGAAAATATTTGCAAATCCTATATCTGATAAGTAATTCATCTTTAGAATATACATAGAACTTTTATAACTCAACCACAACAGCAACATCAACAAACAAATGGCCCTTATACTCATGTATTTGTGCATATAGTGTGAAATGGAATGATCTTTAATAAAATTATTAAAATAACTTCTGGATGGTAGAGTATTCACAGACTTTTACTTGTTTCTTTGTACTTTTCTGTATTCCTTGATTTGTTAAGATAATGAGTATGTATCTTTGTTAAAAAATAAATGAAGTGATTTCTCTTCAAGAGTTTGTTCAGAGGACAACTTGAACTTACACATTCTTTACTCTGAAAACCACACTAAAATTATAGTAAAGTTATTTTCTCAAGAAAAAGAGGCATAATCCCACAAGAAAAGAAATAATAATGCAACAGGAAGAGAGACTTAACAAACGTAAGGATGTCGGATCCTAAACTGAGAACCAATCTCATTTACACGATGGTGCCTTCAAATGTCTTCTATCTGTACAATCTCATCCATTTCCCCACAGGCCTTCTACTTTTGGACATGCAGTATTCCAGCCCATCCTCCACTCACTCTAAAATCCTACCTCTATGCTCCCAACAAGAAAATTTCTCAATAATCAACTTATTTTCAAAGGTGCCAAGACAGTCCAACAGGGACTCTACAAATTGTTCTGGGAACAACTGAATAGTCACCTGTAAAAGAATGAATTTAGATCCCTACCTCACATCATACCAAAAAAGTTGACTCAAAATGAGCCAAAGACCTACACTGAAGAGTTAAAATATGAAACTTCTAGAAGAAAATATTTCATGAACCTAAGCAATGGTTTCTTGGACATGCAGCAAAAGTACAAACAAAATAATAATATAAATAAACTGGGCTTTTTCAAAATTAATAACTTGTGGGCTTCCCTGGTGGTCCAGTGGGTAGAGAGTCCACCTTGCAGTGCAAGGGGTACCAGTTCAATCCCTGGCCTGAGAAAATCCCATGTGCCGTGGAGCGGCTGGACCAGTGTATCCAATTACAAACCAGTGTTCACAGGCTGAAGAATAAAGATGAATGAAAATAAATATATTAAAAAACAATAAAAGAGGCCAAAAATTAAGAAAACAATTAATACCTTGTATCTACGAACTAAAAAGATAAACCAAGAATGGGAAAATATTTGCAAATCCTATATCTGATAAGTAATTCATCTTTAGAATATACATAGAACTTTTATAACTCAACCACAACAGCAACATCAACAAACAAATGGCCCTTATACTCATGTATTTGTGCATATAGTGTGAAATGGAATGATCTTTAATAAAATTATTAAAATAACTTCTGGATGGTAGAGTATTCACAGACTTTTACTTGTTTCTTTGTACTTTTCTGTATTCCTTGATTTGTTAAGATAATGAGTATGTATCTTTGTTAAAAAATAAATGAAGTGATTTCTCTTCAAGAGTTTGTTCAGAGGACAACTTGAACTTACACATTCTTTACTCTGAAAACCACACTAAAATTATAGTAAAGTTATTTTCTCAAGAAAAAGAGGCATAATCCCACAAGAAAAGAAATAATAATGCAACAGGAAGAGAGACTTAACAAACGTAAGGATGTCGGATCCTAAACTGAGAACCAATCTCATTTACACGATGGTGCCTTCAAATGTCTTCTATCTGTACAATCTCATCCATTTCCCCACAGGCCTTCTACTTTTGGACATGCAGTATTCCAGCCCATCCTCCACTCACTCTAAAATCCTACCTCTATGCTCCCAACAAGAAAAATAATGATAATCATAATAATAATGAACCTATGGAGCATTTACCAAGTGCCCTACTTATAATGCCAAGTCTTTAAAGAATAAATAGACTTTGGCATTTGTTTCTTATACTGTTCATTATTATTTTTCCACTTTGAGTATAAGCTTCTTAAGAGGAGAAGTCCTATTTTATCTAGGTCTAAAATCTTTCACAGCACCAGACTCCAAATGGGTAATCAATAAGTATTTGAGTTGGCTCAAGTCATAGAATATACATCTACTGATCTCCTTTAGTGCCAATGAGCCAATATCCAAATGGCAATCAAAAATCAAGGGAGCATGCATCTGTTGCCATTTTAGGTCTTGCCACCAAAACATGTGCCTGTCAAGGGACAGCAGGTGGCATATCTGAGACTCCTCTATCCATTTATTGCAGGGTGACCTGCCTAGTTCAGCATTTAGCAGTCAGACTTCTAAACAGCAATAAACCCCATGCTGAGTAGGCAACAGATGAAAAGAAAAAGATGCCTTTTATGGCACTTCATGATAATGGCTTTATTGCCAAAAGCCATATTAGCAGAAGATGGAAGATTCAATTTATAGAATCTCCTGAATGTCTGTCTGTTCAACAACAGCCTGTTTATACCCAAGAAGAGATTGGTGTCTGTGGAAAGTGTATTGGAAGGACAACCCACACTGTTACTTGCTCAGCCAAGTGAAAGAAGTCACATCCTTTTCTTGTTTTAAGCCAAAAGAGGGCAAAACTAACCAAATGAATTAATGCAGCCTGCTCTAAACTTCAGCGTTAGACTGGAGCACTGAGAATTAGGACCACTGTATTCACTGTGATGATTTCAAAGTCACTTAAGACAATTCAGAGAAATGCCAGAAAAACTTCCTTCTTTTTGAGACAACAAAAGCAGATGGAAAACTGCTAAAATGGCTCAAGTATGTGGCACTTTTATAACATTTATGTGGCTCTTAAAAAAAAAATCAGCTTTAATTGACTTTTTGCTTCCCATGTCCTAGTTCTGTCAAAACCTCTTCTGGCTTTTTGGGGATTTAAATCAGAGAACAAACCATTCTGAATATACCTTTAATTACTACCATTCAGAAATGATGTACTTCTCCGATCCTCGCCAAAAAGGGCAAGGGAGGAGGGCAGTGGCAGGGAAAATTGTAAATAAAACCTAAGTTTAAGATGGTATTAAAAAAAAAAAAACAGAAAAATTACACCGGCAATAAATTTTGTCAGGTGACCTAGCAGAGTGATCAGCTCCCTATGTCACCTGGAAAATTCCATTAAATCTCTTCTATCTTCTCCATATGAAGAATAAAGAAGCTAATATACTCCTAGTTCAAATACCAAATATCAGAGCTGAAGAAGGCCTTGATACTCACTTTATTTATACCTCTCTTCATCTGTACACGAGGTGCCTTGAAAGGCAAGTCGTGAACATAAATGCAACTATGACAGTTCTCTGATTCTCAGAAGGTCTAAGTAATGGGTTTAAAAAACAAAGAATCAAAAAAAATTTTTTCACCTTCTTTATGGACAAATTTGACTTTGGGTTAATATTCTTTCCCTGTCCTTCTGGAAAGCTGGTCAAGGTGTATTGTCAGCTTGTTCCCAGGCTGTCACTGGGAAGGGGGAGGGAGACAAAGAGACTAGCTATCTCAAGTGAGTGAAGAGTACTAAACGGGTAGCAATTTATAGAATCTCCTGAATGTCTGTCTGTTCAACAACAGCCTGTTTATACCCAAGAAGAGATTGGTGTCTGTGGAAAGTGTATTGGAAGGACAACCCACACTGTTACTTGCTCAGCCAAGTGAAAGAAGTCACATCCTTTTCTTGTTTTAAGCCAAAAGAGGGCAAAACTAACCAAATGAATTAATGCAGCCTGCTCTAAACTTCAGCGTTAGACTGGAGCACTGAGAATTAGGACCACTGTATTCACTGTGATGATTTCAAAGTCACTTAAGACAATTCAGAGAAATGCCAGAAAAACTTCCTTCTTTTTGAGACAACAAAAGCAGATGGAAAACTGCTAAAATGGCTCAAGTATGTGGCACTTTTATAACATTTATGTGGCTCTTAAAAAAAAAATCAGCTTTAATTGACTTTTTGCTTCCCATGTCCTAGTTCTGTCAAAACCTCTTCTGGCTTTTTGGGGATTTAAATCAGAGAACAAACCATTCTGAATATACCTTTAATTACTACCATTCAGAAATGATGTACTTCTCCGATCCTCGCCAAAAAGGGCAAGGGAGGAGGGCAGTGGCAGGGAAAATTGTAAATAAAACCTAAGTTTAAGATGGTATTAAAAAAAAAAAAAACAGAAAAATTACACCGGCAATAAATTTTGTCAGGTGACCTAGCAGAGTGATCAGCTCCCTATGTCACCTGGAAAATTCCATTAAATCTCTTCTATCTTCTCCATATGAAGAATAAAGAAGCTAATATACTCCTAGTTCAAATACCAAATATCAGAGCTGAAGAAGGCCTTGATACTCACTTTATTTATACCTCTCTTCATCTGTACACGAGGTGCCTTGAAAGGCAAATCGTGAACATAAATGCAACTATGACAGTTCTCTGATTCTCAGAAGGTCTAAGTAATGGGTTTAAAAAACAAAGAATCAAAAAAAATTTTTTCACCTTCTTTATGGACAAATTTGACTTTGGGTTAATATTCTTTCCCTGTCCTTCTGGAAAGCTGGTCAAGGTGTATTGTCAGCTTGTTCCCAGGCTGTCACTGGGAAGGGGGAGGGAGACAAAGAGACTAGCTATCTCAAGTGAGTGAAGAGTACTAAACGGGTAGATTCAGGTCTTGTGGGTCTAAATGTCTGATCAGATCCAAGAAAATCCCAAAGATGGGGGCTTAAAAGAACAAAGATAACTATATAATTTTCTAAAATTGGGGTATATTTTAGACTCTTTATAATTTTTTCAGTTTTTAACCTTTTCAAATAAAATAAAGATTATCATTAAAAAAAAACCTTGGGGCTTCCCTGGTGGTCCAGTGGGTAAAGAGTCCACCTTGCAGTACACGGGGCACTGGTTTCATCCCTGGTCCAGGAAGATCCCACATGCCATGGAGCAGCTGGACTGGTGGGTCCAATTATGAGCCAGTGCTCTGGAGCACATGCGCCCAGAACTGGTGCTCTGCAGTGAGAGAGGCCACTGGGATGGGAGATGCACAGGCCAAAGAATAAAGATGGATGAAAATAAATGGATAAAAAATCAATAAAAGACGCCAAAATTTTAAAAAATTTTTAAAAAAAACCTTGTAACCCTCACCAAAGCTAAGATATAAATACACCAGCAAACCCAGAAATCCCTCCATATGCCCAGTCACAATGTCAAGCCCCTCTATTCCCCAAAAGGAACTAACATCCTGGCTTTGCGTGTGTGTGTGCAATATGTGTGTCTTATTTTTTCTTTTTAATATACATTTATTTACTTGGCTACATCAGATCTTAGTTGAGGCACACAGGATCTTTGTTGCATTATGCGAGATCTTTCTCATTGTGGTGCATAAACTCTCCAGTTGTGGCTCGCAGGCTCAGAGATCTTAGGAAAATCCCATTAAATCTCTTCTATCTTCTCCATATGAAGAATAAAGAAGCTAATATACTCCTAGTTCAAATACCAAATATCAGAGCTGAAGAAGGCCTTGATACTCACTTTATTTATACCTCTCTTCATCTGTACACGAGGTGCCTTGAAAGGCAAGTCGTGAACATAAATGCAACTATGACAGTTCTCTGATTCTCAGAAGGTCTAAGTAATGGGTTTAAAAAACAAAGAATCAAAAAAAATTTTTTCACCTTCTTTATGGACAAATTTGACTTTGGGTTAATATTCTTTCCCTGTCCTTCTGGAAAGCTGGTCAAGGTGTATTGTCAGCTTGTTCCCAGGCTGTCACTGGGAAGGGGGAGGGAGACAAAGAGACTAGCTATCTCAAGTGAGTGAAGAGTACTAAACGGGTAGATTCAGGTCTTGTGGGTCTAAATGTCTGATCAGATCCAAGAAAATCCCAAAGATGGGGGCTTAAAAGAACAAAGATAACTATATAATTTTCTAAAATTGGGGTATATTTTAGACTCTTTATAATTTTTTTTCAGTTTTTTAACCTTTTCAAATAAAATAAAGATTATCATTAAAAAAAAAAAAACCTTGGGGCTTCCCTGGTGGTCCAGTGGGTAAAGAGTCCACCTTGCAGTACACGGGGCACTGGTTTCATCCCTGGTCCAGGAAGATCCCACATGCCATGGAGCAGCTGGACTGGTGGGTCCAATTATGAGCCAGTGCTCTGGAGCACATGCGCCCAGAACTGGTGCTCTGCAGTGAGAGAGGCCACTGGGATGGGAGATGCACAGGCCAAAGAATAAAGATGGATGAAAATAAATGGATAAAAAATCAATAAAAGACGCCAAAATTTTAAAAAATTTTTTAAAAAAACCTTGTAACCCTCACCAAAGCTAAGATATAAATACACCAGCAAACCCAGAAATCCCTCCATATGCCCAGTCACAATGTCAAGCCCCTCTATTCCCCAAAAGGAACTAACATCCTGGCTTTGCGTGTGTGTGTGCAATATGTGTGTGTGTCTTATTTTTTTCTTTTTTTAATATACATTTATTTACTTGGCTACATCAGATCTTAGTTGAGGCACACAGGATCTTTGTTGCATTATGCGAGATCTTTCTCATTGTGGTGCATAAACTCTCCAGTTGTGGCTCGCAGGCTCAGGAGCAGGTGGGCTTTAGTAGTTGCAGCACGTGGGCTTCGTTGTTCCATGGCATGTTGGATCTTAGTTTCCCGACCAAGGATCAAACCTGCTACGTCCTCTGCATTACAAAGCGAATTATTAACCACTAGACCACCCACAAAGTCCTGGTATGTCTAACTGTATCACCAAGTGTGCACCTGTTGTGTGCACCTTGTCTTGCTCTTTGGAAAAAAGTAATATATCTTGGGTCTCTCTTAGTTTTACAAGTTCCTCTCCAACTTTTCCTTTTTATTTATAATTTATCTGTTGAAAAATTTGGGGCATTTGACCTGTAGAGTTCTTACAGTCAGTTTTGCTGATTGATACGGTTGATGTAATTCAACATGTTCCTCTGTGTTTCTTGCAAACTGGCAGCTGGATCTAGAAGCTGGATGAGACTCAGGTGCAACCTCTCTGGTACTACCATGAGTAGTGTTTAGTTCTTTTAACAGAAGGCACATAAATGAGGTCTGAGAATCTCTCTTCAGGATGTGAGCAGATGTCAATGTACCATGCTCAAGTACATGAAAGTGGTGATATTCTAATTCTGAAATTTCTTATTTATCAGTTGGAATATTTTTATAAATAGATGTATCCCCTCTTACCATTGGCCCAGGTCACTTAGAAAAATCAGAATAAAGACTTGGTCACTTAGAAAAATCAGAATAAAGACTTGAATCTTCCTCTTTATCAATTTCAAGATAATAAATTGGATCCCTCTCATCTGAAGATGACTGACCAAATTTTTATTTTAAAAATCATTATACATTCATGGATTTAAATAGATTTTGATAAGTTTTGATTCGTTACAAATATTTTTCTAATTCTAGATCAAATGGTCTCAAATTTGGCCAATAAAATCCTTTCAAATTATCTCCTGAGGGCTTCCCCTGGTGGTCCAGTGGGTAAGGACACCGCCTTGCAGTGCAGGGGGCGCCAGTTCGATCCCTGGCCTGGGAAGATCCCACGTGCCGCGGAGCGGCTGGACCGATGTGCCCAATTACCGAGCTGGAGCTCTGGAGCGCGTGTGCTCAGAGCCGGTGCTCTGCGACGACAGATTCCTCCGCGATGGGAGGCCCACAGGAGCCAAAGAACAAAGATGGATGAAAATAGAGAAATGAAAGACCAATAGAAGTGGCCTGCCCGCTCCCCTCCCTCCCCAACCCGACTCCCGCCCAAAATAAATAAATAAATCTAAAAAAAAAAAAAAATTATCTCCTGAGTCCTTCTGACATGACCTTATAGTTTCTGCTAGCTTCCTCACTGTTAGAATATTTTAGTTCATCTTGCATATTTTCTGTACTAGACCTGAAATAAGCCATTTCTCCCAGAGCCCTGTTTTATTTATATATAGATGAACTTCCCAGGTAGCAGTAGTGGTAAAGAATCCACCTGCCAACACAGGAGATGTAAGAGATGCAGGTTCAATCCCTGGGTTAGGAAGATCCCTTGGAGGAAGGCATGACAACCCACTCCAATATTCTTGCCTGGAGAATCCCATGGCCAGAGGATCCTGGTGGGCTACAGTCCATGGGGTTACACAGAGTCAGACACAACTAAAGCAAATTAGCATATATATGTATAATTTTATTTATGGCTCTGCTGGGCCTTCATTGTTCCAAGGGCTTTTCTCTAGTTGCCGTGAGCAAGAGCTACTCTTTGTTGCAGTGTGCAAGCTTCTCATTACTGTGGACAGCCAAAGGCATTTTTTTTTTTTTAAAGATTTATTTATTTATTTACTTTGGGCGGGGGTTGGGTTGGGGAGGGAGGGGAGTGGGCGGGCCACTTCTATTGGTCTTTCATTTCTCTTCATTCTTTGGCTCCCGTGGGCCTCCCATCGCGGTGGCGTCTGTCGTTGCAGAGCACCGGCTCTGGGCATGCACTCCAGAGCTCTGGCTCAGTGATTGGACACATCAGTCCAGCTGCTCCGCAGCACGTGGGATCTTCCCAGGCCAGGGCTCGAACCGGCGCCCCTTGCACTGCAAGGCGGTGTCCTTACCCACTGGACCACCAGGGGAAGCCCCAGCCAAAGGCATTTTTAAGTCTAGTTATTTTACCAGAATAAGTCTTGGTATTGGTCATTCTGGATTAATATTATTCTGGATCAATATCCTAGCTATGTGGTGAGTTCTTTCAATACGCAATTTCAATTAAAAAAAATTTTTTTGGGCCTCTAAGTCATCATTTATTTCTATCCATCTTTGTTCTTTGGCCCGTATGAGCCTCCCATCGCGGTGGCGTCTGTCGTTGCAGAGCACCGGCTCTGGGCATGCACTCCAGAGCTCTGGCTCAGTGATTGGACACATCAGTCCAGCTGCTCCGCAGCACGTGGGATCTTCCCAGGCCAGGGCTCGAACCGGCGCCCCTTGCACTGCAAGGCGGTGTCCCACTGACCACCGAAACCCACCAAAGGCATTTTAAGTCTAGTTATTTTACCAGAATAAGTCTTGGTATTGGTCATTCTGGATTAATATTATTCTGGATCAATATCCTAGCTATGTGGTGAGTTCTTTCAATACGCAATTTCAATTAAAAAAAATTTTTTTGGGCCTCTAAGTCATCATTTATTTCTATCCATCTTTATTCTTTGGCCTCTGTGGGCTTCCCATCACAGTGGCCTCTCTTGTTGTAGAGCACTGGCTCTAGATGCACGTGCTCTAGAGCTCTGGCTTGTAATTGTACATACCAGTCCAGCAGCTCCATGGCATGCGGGATCTTCCCATGCTAGGGATCGAACCAGTGCCCCTTGCACTGCAAGGCAGATTCTTTACCCACTGGACCACCAGGGAAGCCCCAATTTCAAATATTTTTTAATTTTAGAAAACTTTTCTAAAATTATAGATTTTAGCTTCTGTTCTTTTCCCATGTTTAGTCCTCTTCTTCAGGGTGTCTTATTACTTATATGTTGGATTATCTTTCCCTATCTTCAATACCTGTCACTTTCTCTAGATAATCTTCATCTCTTTTCTCATTTTTTATTTTTAACATTTTCATCCTTTTAATCACTTTAAGACGTTATCTATTGTTTCATTTGTGCCTGGGTTTCTTCTAACTTGTCTTCATTTCTAAAATAATTTTCTCAGATTTCCCTGGGAACTCAGTGGATAAGGAAACAAGAGAAGCCATTACAATGAGAAGCCCATGCATCTCAATGAATAATAGCCCCTGCTCACCACAACTAGAGTAAAAAGCCCTCAC
This sequence comes from Tragulus kanchil, assembly GCA_022376925.1. Classification (NCBI taxonomy): domain Eukaryota; kingdom Metazoa; phylum Chordata; class Mammalia; order Artiodactyla; family Tragulidae; genus Tragulus; species Tragulus kanchil. The sequence continues at coordinate 115,387,705 of JAIOJX010000031.1, forward strand.
AAAGCAACAGAGACCCAGCACAGCTAACGAAATAAAAAAAAAAAATTTAAATAAGACTCTTTTAAATATAGTTAAAAGAAATATTTTCACACAAAATTTTAAAAATTAATTTAAGTGATTTTCATTTTTATTTAAAAAGACTTCTGACACCATTTTATGTCTTTTTAATTCTAATTTATGTTGTTCTTTCATATCTTCTGCAATTTTCTTAGTATCATTTACTTTATTTTGAAATAGAAGGTTAAAGTTGGGACTGTTTCACAGGCATGCCTTTATGTGTGGTTTCTTTGTCTGAAAGAATGTTATTCTCTCCGTCAATTTCTCTTTAAAATAATAGTAATAGCAGTACAGAATTTGGTCTCAATTTCCTGCTCATTTTTATGTGAAATTAGTTTTCCCAAAATTTTAGAAGAAGGGGTTAGCTTTTTCAATTTTACTGTTACTTTCTCCATGTATTAAAAAAACGATAGAGGTTTGGGACTTCCCTGGTGGTCCAGTGGCTTAGACTCTGCACTCCCATCGCAGGGGTCATGAGTTTACTCTCTGGTCAGGGAACTTGATCCCACATGCTGCAACTAAGAGTTCACATGCTGCAACTAAAAAGATCCTGCATGTTGCAATGAAGATTGAAGGTCCCGTGTGTCACAACTAAGACTTGGTGCAGCCAAATAAATAAATAAATAATTCTAAATGGGGGTTTGCTTTTGAAGATTTCCTGGCTCTGTTCCTCTCCAGCACTTTTATCTGGACCTTCTCTTTCCTTCCTCTCTATCCTCCCAACTCTGCTCAACTTAATTTCCATTTCTTCCTACCAGGAAGCTTCTCAGTATGGGGATTATATCCAGGAAGGGGACAAACTAAGAAAGTCCATACAGGCTAGTCTAACTCAGCCCCTTCAGACCTTCCTGAGGGCAACCAGTACTTACCCAGGACCAAAGAGGCAGAATTCCCCATCTCTGCTACTGCTGTCAAGATGTCCCAACTCACTTCCTGGTGAACACCTGTTGCTTATTATTCTAAAGTCCATCACATGTCCCATTAGTCCTGACTCAGTGGATAAGGAAACAAGAGAAGCCATTACAATGAGAAGCCCATGCATCTCAATGAATAATAGCCCTGCTCACCACAACTAGAGTAAAAAGCCCTCACAAAGCAACAGAGACCCAGCACAGCTAACGAAATAAAAAAAAAAAATTTAAATAAGACTCTTTTAAATATAGTTAAAAGAAATATTTTCACACAAAATTTTAAAAATTAATTTAAGTGATTTTCATTTTTATTTAAAAAGACTTCTGACACCATTTTATGTCTTTTTAATTCTAATTTATGTTGTTCTTTCATATCTTCTGCAATTTTCTTAGTATCATTTACTTTATTTTGAAATAGAAGGTTAAAGTTGGGACTGTTTCACAGGCATGCCTTTATGTGTGGTTTCTTTGTCTGAAAGAATGTTATTCTCTCCGTCAATTTCTCTTTAAAATAATAGTAATAGCAGTACAGAATTTGGTCTCAATTTCCTGCTCATTTTTATGTGAAATTAGTTTTCCCAAAATTTTAGAAGAAGGGGTTAGCTTTTTCAATTTTACTGTTACTTTCTCCATGTATTAAAAAAACGATAGAGGTTTGGGACTTCCCTGGTGGTCCAGTGGCTTAGACTCTGCACTCCCATCGCAGGGGTCATGAGTTTACTCTCTGGTCAGGGAACTTGATCCCACATGCTGCAACTAAGAGTTCACATGCTGCAACTAAAAAGATCCTGCATGTTGCAATGAAGATTGAAGGTCCCGTGTGTCACAACTAAGACTTGGTGCAGCCAAATAAATAAATAAATAATTCTAAATGGGGGTTTGCTTTTGAAGATTTCCTGGCTCTGTTCCTCTCCAGCACTTTTATCTGGACCTTCTCTTTCCTTCCTCTCTATCCTCCCAACTCTGCTCAACTTAATTTCCATTTCTTCCTACCAGGAAGCTTCTCAGTATGGGGATTATATCCAGGAAGGGGACAAACTAAGAAAGTCCATACAGGCTAGTCTAACTCAGCCCCTTCAGACCTTCCTGAGGGCAACCAGTACTTACCCAGGACCAAAGAGGCAGAATTCCCCATCTCTGCTACTGCTGTCAAGATGTCCCAACTCACTTCCTGGTGAACACCTGTTGCTTATTATTCTAAAGTCCATCACATGTCCCATTAGTCCTGTCTACATTCTTCCACATGGACACTGATGCTCTAAAGGTCTGTGGTTGTGGCTGGGTTGTCTTCACCCATTGGGGATTTAGGGTTTGGGGGATACCTTATTAGTAGTTTTGCTGTAAATGTCATCCATGGTTCTTGCTTTTGCCTTCTAATGCTATTTCTGTGTGTAAATTTAGAGAGATCAGGAAACTCTCCTATCACAACCATCACCATCTTCCCAGAATCTCTTATTATTGTTTTAAGTTTAATATGATCATTTGAACCACTAATATGAATACCAGATACCAGAATGGGTCTACCTGATACACTTACAGTATCAGTGCAAAAAGCTGGGATGAACATAAAATCCTCAAGAATTATAATAGGTACCCAAAAATTGTCTTGCCAATTTTTATTTTAAAAAAATCAATGTGGGGGCCTCCCTGGTGGTCCAGTGAGTAAGGAGTCCATCTTTCAGTGCAAGGGGCACTGGTTCAATCCCTGGCCTGGGAAGATCCCACATGCTGCAGAGCAGCTGGACCAGTGTGCCCAATTACAAGTCAGCACTCTGGAGAGCATGAGCCTAGAGCTGCTGCTCTGCAACAAGAGAGGCCGCTACAATGGGAGGCCCACATGGGTCAAAGAATAAAGATGGATGAAAATAAATAAATAAACAATAAAAGAGGCCAAAATTTTAAAAAACTCAGGGTCCAAGCTTTGAAAAAAAACACAAAAAAACAAACCAGGGCTTCCTTGGTGGTCCAGTGGGTAAGGACCCCACCTTCCAGTGCAAGGGGCGCTGGTTGGCCTGCATGGGCTTCCCATCTCAGTGGCCTCTCTCGTTGCAGAGCACCAGCTCTGGGCACATGTGCTCCAGAGCACTGGCTCGTAATTGGACATGCTGGTCCAGCCGCTCTGCGGCATGTGGGATCTTCCCATGCCGGAGATTGAACTGGTGCCCCCCGCACTGCAAGGCAGACTCTTCACCCAGGACCAAAGAGGCAGAATTCCCCATCTCTGCTACTGCTGTCAAGATGTCCCAACTCACTTCCTGGTGAACACCTGTTGCTTATTATTCTAAAGTCCATCACATGTCCCATTAGTCCTGTCTACATTCTTCCACATGGACACTGATGCTCTAAAGGTCTGTGGTTGTGGCTGGGTTGTCTTCACCCATTGGGGATTTAGGGTTTGGGGGATACCTTATTAGTAGTTTTGCTGTAAATGTCATCCATGGTTCTTGCTTTTGCCTTCTAATGCTATTTCTGTGTGTAAATTTAGAGAGATCAGGAAACTCTCCTATCACAACCATCACCATCTTCCCAGAATCTCTTATTATTGTTTTAAGTTTAATATGATCATTTGAACCACTAATATGAATACCAGATACCAGAATGGGTCTACCTGATACACTTACAGTATCAGTGCAAAAAGCTGGGATGAACATAAAATCCTCAAGAATTATAATAGGTACCCAAAAATTGTCTTGCCAATTTTTATTTTAAAAAAATCAATGTGGGGGCCTCCCTGGTGGTCCAGTGAGTAAGGAGTCCATCTTTCAGTGCAAGGGGCACTGGTTCAATCCCTGGCCTGGGAAGATCCCACATGCTGCAGAGCAGCTGGACCAGTGTGCCCAATTACAAGTCAGCACTCTGGAGAGCATGAGCCTAGAGCTGCTGCTCTGCAACAAGAGAGGCCGCTACAATGGGAGGCCCACATGGGTCAAAGAATAAAGATGGATGAAAATAAATAAATAAACAATAAAAGAGGCCAAAATTTTAAAAAACTCAGGGTCCAAGCTTTGAAAAAAAACACAAAAAAACAAACCAGGGCTTCCTTGGTGGTCCAGTGGGTAAGGACCCCACCTTCCAGTGCAAGGGGCGCTGGTTGGCCTGCATGGGCTTCCCATCTCAGTGGCCTCTCTCGTTGCAGAGCACCAGCTCTGGGCACATGTGCTCCAGAGCACTGGCTCGTAATTGGACATGCTGGTCCAGCCGCTCTGCGGCATGTGGGATCTTCCCATGCCGGAGATTGAACTGGTGCCCCCCGCACTGCAAGGCAGACTCTTCACCCACTGGACCACCAGGGAAGCCCTGGTATCAGATTTTTCTTCATTTCATGTGCAATAAAGGATACTGGGAAAGATGGAAGGCAAAAGGAGAAGAGAGCGGCAGAGGAGGAGACAGATAGTATCACCAACTCAATGGAGATGAGTTTGAGCAAACTCTGGGATATAGTGAAGGACAGGGAGGCTTGATGCGTGCTGCAGTCCATGAAGTCCCAAAGAGTCAGACATGAACTTAGTGACTGAACAAAGGACATGTAAGTGCTATATAAAATGTAAAAAAGGAACGTCCCTGGTGGTCCAGTGGCTAAGACTCTGCACTCCCAATGTAGGGGTCCTGGGTTCCATGCCTGCTCTAGAACTAGATACTGTATGCTACAACTATGAGTTTGCATGCTGCAGCTAAAGATCCCAAATGTGGACAACGAAGAGGTCTCCAGTGGCGAAACTAAAACCTGGAGCAGACAAAGAAATATTTTTAAAAAGTAAAGACTTTGTTAGTTAATCCCTTGACAGAGAGCAGACCTGCCCCTGCTCTGATGGGAGACTCACTTCTCCCAGATCATGTGGGATCTGCACATTTGCTGCAGAGTTCTCTCTACCTTCAGAGCACTTAGAAAGTTCTGCTGCAGGCTGACACAGTCCAGGTCCAGTCGCTCACTGATCTTGCCAAGCCGATGAAGAACAAGTCTTCCTGTTAGATAGTGTAAACCTCACCGAAAACCAGGGAGGCCAAGAGTAGCTCCCAAGTATCCCGCATCAGATACAAAACACCAGTAGACTGTCCTCCTTGGACACACAGCCACCCTCTCCAAGAACCTATTCAGGAGCTACTTTTTTCAGTATCCTTGAATCAACAATGTCATCGTTGAATTTCTATAGCTTAATAAAGTTTTTAATATCCTTTCACCCTTAAATATCCTCTTCAAGCAGCATACAGTTCTTCTGACAGTACTATCTATCTTTTCACTTGCCCAAACATAATGAAAGTGTGTACCTCCCAGACTAAGTCCTTCCAGGTCAGCAGCCATGCCTGAGCACCTCTGCACTCTCCAGGATATCACAAACAGAATTGCTCAATCAATGTGAGTGAAACTAAAATGTAGGAACTTCCCCAGTGGTCCAGTGGCTAAGACTCCATGCTCTCAAAGCAGGGTGCTTGGGTTCGATCCATGGTCAGGGAACTATATCAGGGGGCAACTAAAAATTCTGCATGCCGAAGCCTTATAAAAGAGTCTCATCCTGCAACAAAGATCAGAGATCCAGCATGCAATAACTAAGATTGGGAGCCTCCAAATAAATTAAAAATATATATAATAATAAATGGTTTGTAAAAAAACTGAAATGTAGTTAGGCTTAATCTCTTGAGTCTTAGAAATACCTGAAACATGCTATATTTTGGTAACAACGTATTTAGGGTGATCATTTCAGTCTAGACTGCAGGCTTCCTTTTACAGTCTGGGGTCCTCGTCTTGCTTCATCACTGCATTAAATCATGATCCCTGGACTGGGGATCAGGCAGGCTCCCACCAGGCTACCCCTATCAGATGACAAGAGCCAACATCTACCAGGTGCTGGACAGCACCCTATGTCTTTTACGTGTTATAACTCATTTAATGCCCCTATCAACCTCCTAAGGTCGGTGCTGCTGCTATCTCCATTGTACAGGTGAAAAATTGAGCAAGTTAATTCACTAAGGTCCCTCAGCTAGGAAGTAATGGCTTTATTTCCAGCATATAAAGTGTCTTTTGACCATTTCTGCTCTGAGGGCTGAAAGACAGAGCTGCCAAAGTGCTCTGGGCTTCTCTTTGATGTTATCTAGGTTTCTCCCTAAACCTTTTATGGTTTCTAGCATTCCCATTTCCACAGGGAACCCTGTCTCCTTTCTGAGAAATGAGAGCCTTAAAGCAATACTTGTGGTTCATTCTGCCCTGAGCATGTGTCTACCCTACTGACCCCTCAAAGGACAATCCCTCCCAGGTGGGTAGAGCAGCTGAGCTTGTACTGGGTGGCAACAGTCGTTCTTGGGCCCTCCCTGCACACAGAGCATCATGCCAGACACCCTGTGCTCCAGAAGCTGGGGAGGAGCCCTAAATCCAAAGCACAAACACCACAAGACCTGCCAGCAAGACACGCTAACCACATAACAGCCAGAATGAATGCCCCAATCCCAGGTCAGCAGCCATGCCTGAGCACCTCTGCACTCTCCAGGATATCACAAACAGAATTGCTCAATCAATGTGAGTGAAACTAAAATGTAGGAACTTCCCAGTGGTCCAGTGGCTAAGACTCCATGCTCTCAAAGCAGGGTGCTTGGGTTCGATCCATGGTCAGGGAACTATATCAGGGGGCAACTAAAAATTCTGCATGCCGAAGCCTTATAAAAGAGTCTCATCCTGCAACAAAGATCAGAGATCCAGCATGCAATAACTAAGATTGGGAGCCTCCAAATAAATTAAAAATATATATAATAATAAATGGTTTGTAAAAAAACTGAAATGTAGTTAGGCTTAATCTCTTGAGTCTTAGAAATACCTGAAACATGCTATATTTTGGTAACAACGTATTTAGGGTGATCATTTCAGTCTAGACTGCAGGCTTCCTTTTACAGTCTGGGGTCCTCGTCTTGCTTCATCACTGCATTAAATCATGATCCCTGGACTGGGGATCAGGCAGGCTCCCACCAGGCTACCCCTATCAGATGACAAGAGCCAACATCTACCAGGTGCTGGACAGCACCCTATGTCTTTTACGTGTTATAACTCATTTAATGCCCCTATCAACCTCCTAAGGTCGGTGCTGCTGCTATCTCCATTGTACAGGTGAAAAATTGAGCAAGTTAATTCACTAAGGTCCCTCAGCTAGGAAGTAATGGCTTTATTTCCAGCATATAAAGTGTCTTTTGACCATTTCTGCTCTGAGGGCTGAAAGACAGAGCTGCCAAAGTGCTCTGGGCTTCTCTTTGATGTTATCTAGGTTTCTCCCTAAACCTTTTATGGTTTCTAGCATTCCCATTTCCACAGGGAACCCTGTCTCCTTTCTGAGAAATGAGAGCCTTAAAGCAATACTTGTGGTTCATTCTGCCCTGAGCATGTGTCTACCCTACTGACCCCTCAAAGGACAATCCCTCCCAGGTGGGTAGAGCAGCTGAGCTTGTACTGGGTGGCAACAGTCGTTCTTGGGCCCTCCCTGCACACAGAGCATCATGCCAGACACCCTGTGCTCCAGAAGCTGGGGAGGAGCCCTAAATCCATGAATGCACAAACACCACAAGACCTGCCAGCAAGACACGCTAACCACATGCCAGAAGGGTTCAGAGCAGGGAGAGAACACTAGGAGTTGACTGGAAAGGCTTCCTAGGTAACATTTAGACAGATGGAAACGACAGCATCTCAGGCTGGGAGACCAACTTTGGAAAAGGCGCCAATGTGGGAACACAACTGCTGTTGCTGTTCTTTCAATTCCAGGCTTGGTGACTTCTTGAGGGGCACGGGCAGGGGGTGGGGGCAATTCCTGGCAGAGATTGTCACTAGCACTTGGAAAGAAGCTCAACATTATGTTTGAGCAGAGGCTGGCAAACTCGGGCTGTTTCTGTGAACGTAGTTTTCATGAACAGCCACGACCAGTCATTTACAATGGTCCATGGCTGCTCGCCCACTGTAGCAGCAGAGCTGAGTCTGTGAGAGGCCAGAGGGCCCACAGAGCCTTACACATTTACTACTAATCCTTTAAAGAGAAAGTTTGCAGACCCTCATCTGAAAGACCAACGCTCCTAAAGAAAAGCAAACCAACTGGTTGGCACTACAGATACATTATACTAAAAACCATTTATCTAAAGCTTCAGAGAAATTTAAGATACCCAAGTTAATTACATTCACAAAAGAAATATCAAAAAAAGATGACCAGAAAAAAGTAATACTACATGTTCAAAGGCAACTCTTTCCATGTTTTTCAAAACCTCCCAGCGCATATACTGATGTGCCATATTCTATGGTTATGTGACTGAGGCTCCCAGAGAATTTGAGAAAGAATTTCCCAGATTCTCTCATCCTTCCATAGCAACCAAGAAAAAAAATACTCAGAGGTCATCTGTATGCTATATTTTAAACATATGTTAAATAAAACATACATGATCCATAGATGTGAAATAACTTTTTTATATTTATTTATTTTTTGCTGCCCTGGGTCTCGTTGCTGCACTCAGGCTTTCTTTTGTTGCAGTACATGAGCCTCTGATTACAGTGGTTTCTCTTGTTGCAGAGCACGGGCTCTACAGATCTCAGGCTTCAGTAATTGTGACTTAAGGGCTTAGTAGCTATGACTCGCAGGCTTAGCTGCCCTGCAGCATAGGGGATCTTCCCAGACCAGGGGTGGAACCCATGTCCTCCACATTGGCAGGCAGACTCTCAACCACTGGACCACCAGGGAAGTCTCTGAAATAACCTTTAAAATTCAGTTTAAATTGCTTCATAGGGACAAAGATAACAAAATGAAAATGAATTAAAGCCAAGGTCATCTTACCAAAAGTGTCACTAAATAAGACAATTCCTCATCCCTCAAAATGATTATAGGAGAATGTGGGTGTGGGTGTCTGTGTATTTATAACAATGGAGGAAAGGCACTGATGAACGGGGAGGTGAGAAGCACAACAGAAAGGTCTTGCCCTAGAAGACCGGCCTTAGTCAGAACTCTGTCAGAACTGAGGTGTGGGTCGGAGCGTGTCACCACGGGGGCTCAGCTTCTCTGGGAAAAGGAATCCTGCTAGGTGATCTCCAGGGATTTTCCATTTTGCCATTCACGAAGATTAACAAGAGAAAGTTTGCAGACCCTCATCTGAAAGACCAACGCTCCTAAAGAAAAGCAAACCAACTGGTTGGCACTACAGATACATTATACTAAAAACCATTTATCTAAAGCTTCAGAGAAATTTAAGATACCCAAGTTAATTACATTCACAAAAGAAATATCAAAAAAAGATGACCAGAAAAAAGTAATACTACATGTTCAAAGGCAACTCTTTCCATGTTTTTCAAAACCTCCCAGCGCATATACTGATGTGCCATATTCTATGGTTATGTGACTGAGGCTCCCAGAGAATTTGAGAAAGAATTTCCCAGATTCTCTCATCCTTCCATAGCAACCAAGAAAAAAAATACTCAGAGGTCATCTGTATGCTATATTTTAAACATATGTTAAATAAAACATACATGATCCATAGATGTGAAATAACTTTTTTATATTTATTTATTTTTTGCTGCCCTGGGTCTCGTTGCTGCACTCAGGCTTTCTTTTGTTGCAGTACATGAGCCTCTGATTACAGTGGTTTCTCTTGTTGCAGAGCACGGGCTCTACAGATCTCAGGCTTCAGTAATTGTGACTTAAGGGCTTAGTAGCTATGACTCGCAGGCTTAGCTGCCCTGCAGCATAGGGGATCTTCCCAGACCAGGGGTGGAACCCATGTCCTCCACATTGGCAGGCAGACTCTCAACCACTGGACCACCAGGGAAGTCTCTGAAATAACCTTTAAAATTCAGTTTAAATTGCTTCATAGGGACAAAGATAACAAAATGAAAATGAATTAAAGCCAAGGTCATCTTACCAAAAGTGTCACTAAATAAGACAATTCCTCATCCCTCAAAATGATTATAGGAGAATGTGGGTGTGGGTGTCTGTGTATTTATAACAATGGAGGAAAGGCACTGATGAACGGGGAGGTGAGAAGCACAACAGAAAGGTCTTGCCCTAGAAGACCGGCCTTAGTCAGAACTCTGTCAGAACTGAGGTGTGGGTCGGAGCGTGTCACCACGGGGGCTCAGCTTCTCTGGGAAAAGGAATCCTGCTAGGTGATCTCCAGGGATTTTCCATTTTGCCATTCACGAAGATTAACAGAGTATGAGAATATATTTTAGATCAAGGAACGTTGATGCCTTGCATGAACATTAACAAAGGACTTCCTTCTACAGCATTCCAATTTTTTATTTTTGGTTACTGTATTTAAATAGACTCTCTCTACTTGAAATAATAAAATTACTTCATGTGCCACCTCATATTACCTAGACTTCCAAGAACTTTAATGTGTTGGGCCCTCCAAGATCAGAAAGAAAACTATAGAGCAAGAGCAAGGAATAAACACAGAAGTCTCTTGAGAAGACTAATGTGGTTAAGAAACAGCCTGTGGCCTTAAGCAGCTGCATGATCACCCACTAACGGTGCTCACTTTAAGAGGATGGCACAGAAACAGGGAAACTGCATGCTGACATTCCCTCCTCCGTGCTCATCAACAGTAGTAATGAAGGCTGCCCTCCAGGGAAAATTAGAATGAGATTTGGGAAATGGCATCAAAGCACATAATAAAAGAACAGGGAACATGTTAGAGGAAAGTTCAATGCTACCAAAGGAACAAAGATAATAAAAGAGGGCTGGGGGAGACAGCTCTTTCTTCCAGGCCCCTGTCTTCTGACAGAGGAAAACATTCAGGATGCACAGATTCCAAAGGGTCATATAAACTAGAAAACCAGGGACTTCCCAGGTGCTCCAGTGGCTAAGACACCACATTCCCAATGGAGGGTGCCTGGATCCATTTCTCGGACATGGAACTAGATCCCACATGCTGCAGGTAAAGATCCCCCAAGCCACAATTAAAGATTCCACAGGTCGAAACTGAGACTTGGTGCAGCCAAATTAATTAATTAAAAAAAAAAAAAACTAAAAAATCAGGGACCAGTGGTGTAATGTGAAGAAGGTAACAGATCCATGGGTGTTCAGAAACAGAAACCTAAGAACAAGAAGGTTAAGTGGTTTCAAAACAGGGAATCAGATCCAGGGGTTGTCAGATCAATGGTCTAGAGCTGAGAGGTTTGGATGAGGAATGCCACTCGGTGAATGGTCTATACCCAAGCGGGTGTGTGATCACTGAGGAAGAATGTGTATAAGTCACTCAGTCATGTCTGATTCTTGAGACGTGATGGACTGTAACCCGCCAGGCTTCCCTGTCCATGGAATTCTCCAGGCAAGAAGCCTGGAGTGGGTAGCCATTTCCTTCTCCAGAGGATCTTCCAGACCCAGGGATCAAACCCAGGTCTCCTGCACTGCAGGTAGATTCTTTACCATCTGAGCCACCAGGGAAGCCCCAGTGACCACCAAGAGGAAGGTAGAACACCAGAGCTGGAGAAGGAGCACCCACTGAGCTGGATGTTACTAAGAACCAATAAGGATATGCCTGGACAACAACCACCAGAACTAATGACTGGGGAGGTATTTGTGGCCAACAGGGCTGTTCCAGGACAAGGCTGGTGCTGAGAGGAAGTCAGGATTAGGGGAACAGAGAGGAGAGGGATCTAAGAGGGTGTGGAACCCTGTGCGTGGACAGCTCCTTCTAGAATGTGGCTGGGAAGGGTCAGGAGGATTCTTTAAAAATCCAGACAGTTCTGAGCTTGTTTTAAGTGACAAAGAAAGGATTCAGCTCGAAGGAAAACATGGACTAAATAAGGAGAAAGAGATGGTTCACAGAAGTTTTTTTCAAATTGCAAGTCAGGATCTACCAATAGTTGAAATATCAATTTTGTTGGCCAGTATTTTAAACAGTCGGCTGTTTAAAAAACAGAACAAAATTTAAAATATCAGAGAACATCCAAATAAGGATTACTTCACAAAACCTATAAGGGAAGTATGTAAGCATCTCTGTGTGTGTGTGTGTGTGTGCTCTTATGTGCACACCAGAATGCAGTGCAACCATGGAGCTCAGCGGGAAAGAGTGGAAGCCACTGATGTAACGGGCAAGGCTGGAGGAGGCCAGGGCTTATGGTATCCAGGCAAGCGAGTGTCTCAGAGAGCGCCACAGCCCCACAGTTGTACCAAAAACAAAGGAGCAGAGGATGGGGCACTCTTGTAATCAACAAATCAGAGACTTGAGATTCCTCCTGATTCAGTCCCTCATCTATCCCTTCGCTCTCTCATCCCCTTGCTCTTACATCCGCTCCATTACTAAGGCTTGGCCATGAGGCCAGAGGTGAGGAGGAAGGCAATGGAAGGTCAAATACCAGCTCCTTCCATTTCCAAGAACTCTCAGAGTCAGGGGTGGGAAGGAAAGGAAGAGACTGAAAGTCTAAGAAAAAGCAGAGCAGTCGATGGCCTGGAGGACCTGGTCAAGGGACAGCCATGGTTGGAGGCAGCGAATCCAGAGGACACATGGATGCACTCAGAATACAATGGCTGAATAAGTTAGCAGGGCCCAATGATGACAAGGCCAAGGTGAAGTGGCTGAAGTGAGGAACGGAGGTCACTGGAACCACGGGGTCAAGGGGCTAGACGGGAGGTCCACAGGCACCCTGAAGAACTAAAGGACAACTGCAGGGCCCAGAGTGGAGAGAACGGCCACAGAACCAGAGGCTCAAGTCTTCCATGTCTTGACCTCCTCGGATAATAAAACTGCTGCCCCCGCTGGCATAGAAGGGAGCAGTGCCCTAGGAGGACAGAGGCAGGTTGAGGCGTTGCGGCCCCACTCTGTGGGCTCTTAGACAGCTTATCACCCCTGTTCTTAGCCCCGCTTCAGTCTTGGTTTGCCTATTCCTAAGCCTTGGCAGGATTCTGTCCTGTAAATTGAATGCTTCTTGGCCTTTCCCCTAACAAATTAGACAACTTAGCTATCTTCTCTCTGCTAAGTATGTTACATGTTTTTTATCTCACTCATGTGCTTTTTAACTTCCAAAATGCTGTTGCATTCTTCTTTCTTGGTTTTGTCTGTTGTTGCTGAAGGTGGGTAAGGGTTGTTAGTTTACTTGTTTGTCTGCTTGGGGAGAGTGGGTCTTAGAGGATTTTCTTTAAAAAATCATTTTGGAACTTCCCTGGTGGTCCAGAGGCTGGGAATCTGCCTCCTAATGCAGGTTCAATCACTGGTCCAGGAAGATCCCACATACTGCAGGGCAACAAAGCCTGCTACTTACAACTATTAAAGCCCATGGGCCTGTGCAACAAGGGAAGCCACCTCAGTGAGAAGCCCATGCACCACAACTAGAGAGTAGGCCCTCCTCGCAACAACTAGAGAAAGCCCATGTGCAGCAACAAAAACCCAGAGCAGCCATGGAAAGAAAAGAAGAAAGAGAATACTTACTTACATGGGGAGTGGAGGGGTGGAGAAAAATAAACTTAAAATAAAAAATAAATCATTTTACCCTTGTTTTGATAAGTTGCAGGAGGGACGATAAGAAAATACATGTGTTGAATCCACCATCTTTTTACCCTTGAATTAATTTTTATAATTATAAAAACTAATAATACAATATCATTTCCACATGCAAAGATGCGTGCTCTCTTTGGTGTGTAAACAGATGCCCAAGTCTGCAACCCCAGGGCCAGCCGATGGAGTTGACTGAAGGGTGTTCAGTGCAGCTGTCCCCACAGAAAGTCCTAGAAAAATAAACCCATGGGATGTTGACCCAGGTCAAGGGGCTAGACGGGAGGTCCACAGGCACCCTGAAGAACTAAAGGACAACTGCAGGGCCCAGAGTGGAGAGAACGGCCACAGAACCAGAGGCTCAAGTCTTCCATGTCTTGACCTCCTCGGATAATAAAACTGCTGCCCCCGCTGGCATAGAAGGGAGCAGTGCCCTAGGAGGACAGAGGCAGGTTGAGGCGTTGCGGCCCCACTCTGTGGGCTCTTAGACAGCTTATCACCCCTGTTCTTAGCCCCGCTTCAGTCTTGGTTTGCCTATTCCTAAGCCTTGGCAGGATTCTGTCCTGTAAATTGAATGCTTCTTGGCCTTTCCCCTAACAAATTAGACAACTTAGCTATCTTCTCTCTGCTAAGTATGTTACATGTTTTTTATCTCACTCATGTGCTTTTTAACTTCCAAAATGCTGTTGCATTCTTCTTTCTTGGTTTTGTCTGTTGTTGCTGAAGGTGGGTAAGGGGTTGTTAGTTTACTTGTTTGTCTGCTTGGGGGAGAGTGGGTCTTAGAGGATTTTTCTTTAAAAAAAAATCATTTTGGAACTTCCCTGGTGGTCCAGAGGCTGGGAATCTGCCTCCTAATGCAGGTTCAATCACTGGTCCAGGAAGATCCCACATACTGCAGGGCAACAAAGCCTTCTACTTACAACTATTAAAGCCCATGGGCCTGTGCAACAAGGGAAGCCACCTCAGTGAGAAGCCCATGCACCACAACTAGAGAGTAGGCCCTCCTCGCAACAACTAGAGAAAGCCCATGTGCAGCAACAAAAACCCAGAGCAGCCATGGAAAGAAAAGAAGAAAGAGAATACTTACTTACATGGGGAGTGGAGGGGTGGAGAAAAATAAACTTAAAATAAAAAATAAATCATTTTACCCTTGTTTTGATAAGTTGCAGGAGGGACGATAAGAAAATACATGTGTTGAATCCACCATCTTTTTACCCTTGAATTAATTTTTATAATTATAAAAACTAATAATACAATATCATTTCCACATGCAAAGATGCGTGCTCTCTTTGGTGTGTAAACAGATGCCCAAGTCTGCAACCCCAGGGCCAGCCGATGGAGTTGACTGAAGGGTGTTCAGTCATGCAAGCAATGTCCCCACAGCCAAACACGTCCTCCTGGCCAGACTACCCCAGGGCTGTGGCTCTCAAAGAGAGTTACAACCCCACTGGGAAGAAGATCACCAAACTGTTCTCTGAACATCATGGCAAGGTGGAATCCTTATCCATTTAAATAAAACATTTTACAACACCCTTTCACTGTAATGTATAGATATGGAGTTCAAATGATTGATTTAAGGAAATGATTTCATAAGAAAATGTTAATTCCTTCATGGTTAAATAAAATGTCATCTAGTTAAAACTTCCTTAAGTATTTTCTAACACCAAAGACATTTTTATTGGGGTAGAACCAATGAATGATTTTGTGATAGTTTCAGATGAACAGTAGAGAGCCTTGGCCATACGTATACTGGAACTTTTGATCACCATGAGACACATACACAAAGAATACTTTCAGATCTTTTCACCATCACATTCAGAAATCAGAAGTGTAATAAGAGCGATGATCACAGTATTCAGGGATTTCAAAGGAAGAAGGAATCTTAGCTAACTATGATGGACTGAAAATTCCTATGTTAAAATCCTAATTTCCAGTGTGCTACTAGGAGATGGGGGCCTTAGGGAGTGAGTAGGTCACAAGGATGAAGCCCTCACAAATGGGAACCCTCAGAAAGCTTTCTCACTCTTTGGTACATTATGAGGACACAGTGAGAAGAAGATGGCCATCTAACTGGGAAGTAGGCCCTCACAAGGTACTGCTAGTGTCTTTTTTTTTTTTAATTATTCTTTATTTTAAAGGTTTTACAGAGTTTTGCTGTTCACAGACATGTATGTTCCCACATCAGTCATATGCATATCCATGGTCCCCACCTCCCCCAGTTCGTCCCATCCCACCCCTCCAGACCACCGTCCCAAGCCATTGTAAGCACTTCTATTCCCTTAGCACTATGACACTAGCTAGCTTTTCCACACATAACAGTATAGGTTTCCATGTTACTCCCTCCATGCCTCCCCCTCCCTATTTCTTCCCCACAATGTCCCTGTGTCTATGCTCTGTCTGTTTTTCCATGAGTTCCCTGCGTGTGTTATCAAGACCGTCCTACTAGATTCCATATATGTGTGTTAGTATACTGTATTTGTCTTTCTCTTTTTGACTTACTTCACTTTTTATGATAGGTTCTAGAGCCAGCCACTTCATTAGGACTGAGTCTTCTGCATTTCTTTTAACAGCTGAGTAGTATTCCATTGTATATATGTACCAGAGCTTTTGGATCCATTCATTCGTCGATGGACATCTAGGTTCTGGCTATTGTATAGAGAGCTGCAATGAACATTGGGGTACAGGTGCTTCTTTCAGTTTTGATTTCATCAGGATATAAGCCTAATAGTGGGATTGCTGGGTCGTAGGGTGCTTCTATTTTTAGTTTTTTAAGAAATCTCCATACTGTCTTCCATAGAGGCTGTATCAATTGACATTCCCACCAGCCATGCAAGAGGGTTCCCTTTTCTCCACACCCTCTCCAGCATTTATTGTCTGCAGATTTTTTGATGATGGCCATTCTGACGGGTGTGAGGTGGTATCTCATTGTAGTTTTAATTTGCATTTCTCTAACAATAAGCGAGGTTGAGCATCGTTTCGTGTGCTTTTGGGCCATCTGTATGTCCTCTTTGGAGAGGCGTCTCTTTAGATCTTTTTCCCATTTTTTGATTGGGTTGTTCGTTTTCCCTGTGCTGAGTTGTCTGAGTTGCTTGTAGATTTTGGAGATTAATTCTTTGTCTGTTGTTTCATTTGCTATGATTTTCTCCCACTCTGTGGAGTGTCTGTTCATCTTTTTTGTAATTTCTTTTGCTGTACAAAAGCTTTTAAGTTTCATGAGGTCCCACATGTTCATTTTTCTTTTCAGTTCCGCTATTTTAGTTGGTGGGTCAGAGAAGATCTTGTTTTGATTGATGTCCTTGAGGGCTTTGCCTATATTCTCCTCTAAGAGTTTGATGGTTTCTGGTCTTACATTTAGGTCTTTAATCCATTTTGAGTTGATCTTAGTGTATGGTGTCAGGGAATGTTCCAACTTCATTTTTTTGCATGTAGCTGTCCACTTCTCCCAGCACCACTTGTTGAAGAGGCTGTCTTTGTCCCATTTTATAGTTTCTCCTCCTTTGTCAAAAATAAGGTACTCATAGGTGCGTGGGTTTATCTCTGGGTTCTCAATCTTGTT
This sequence comes from Tragulus kanchil, assembly GCA_022376925.1. Lineage (NCBI taxonomy): Eukaryota > Metazoa > Chordata > Mammalia > Artiodactyla > Tragulidae > Tragulus > Tragulus kanchil. The sequence continues at coordinate 115,404,670 of JAIOJX010000031.1, forward strand.
CCATTGATCTATAGTTCTGTTTTTGTGCCAGTACCATACTGTCTTGATGACTGTTGCTTTGTAGTAGAGTCTGAAGTTAGGGAGGCTGATTCCTCCAGCTCAGGATTGCTTTGGCTATTTGAGGTCTTTTGTGTTTCCATATGAACTGTGTTCTTTGGTCTTAGTGTCTTTTCTTAATATTTATTTTACAGTTTATTTATTTTTTTATATTTGGCCGTGTTGGGTCTTACTTGTGGCATGCAGGCTCTTTGTTGCAGCCCCAGGCTTAGTTGCCCCTATGGTAGGTGGGATCCCAGTTCCCTGACCAGGGATCGAACTTGCATCTCCTGCCTTGGAAGGCAGATTCTTAACTGCCTGACCAACAGGGAAACCCCACTATCAGGTTTCCTCATCTCGAACTTCTTAGCCTCTATAACTGTGAGAAATAAATGTTTATTGTTTAAGTTCTCTTAATAATAAATGTTTAAACAATAAATGTTTATTGTCTGTGCTCTGGTATTTTTGTTATATCAGTGCCAATGGACTCAGACAGTTACCATCCAGTTTTGTGTTTCAGGAATATATACTAGCTGGGGAGCTTTATAGAAATTTTGTGTTGAGGCCCATCCCCAGACCTCAGGATGGATGGCAAGGAAAGGGTTGGGCCTGGGTGCATTGATCAGACTGCCCAGGAAACCCCAGAAAACCACCGTTTTGCCTGTTCTCATTCTGCTTCTCGTCCACGAGCTGAAAATTGGCTCAAAGAACTTATATGGTTCACCAGAAGCATATGGTTCAAGCAGGCCTGGAAGAAAGGTACTTTCTTTAGTGCTTAGCCTTCTTTATGGTTCAATTCTCACATTTGTACATGGCTCCTGTAAAAACCATAGACTTGACTATACAGATCTTTGTTGGCAAAGTGATGTCTCTGCTTTGTCCAGATTTGTTATAGCTTTTCTTCCAAGAAGGAAGTGTCTTTATTTCATGCCTACCATCACCATCTGCAGTGATTTTGGAATCCAAGAAAATAAAATCTGTCCCTGTTTCCATTGTGCCCCATCTATTTGCCATGAAGTGATGGGACCGGATGCCATGATTTTCACTTTATGAATGCTGAGTTTTACAACAGCTTTTTCACTCTCCTCTTTCATTTTCATCAAGAGGCTCTTTAGTTCCTCTTTGCTTTTTGCATTAGAGTGGTATCATCTGCATATCTGAGGTTGTTGATATTTCTCCCAGCAATCTTGATTCCAGCTTGTGATTCACGCAGCCCTACATTTCACATGATGTACTCTGCATGTAAGTTAAATAAGCAGGGTGACAATCTACAACTTTGATGTACTTTTTCCCCAGTTTTGAACCAGTCTGTTATGTTTGGTTCTAACTGTTGCTTCTTAAACTGCATACAGGTTTCTCGGGAGGCAGGTAAGGTCGTCTGGTATTCCCATCTCTTTAAGAAGGTTCTGCAATTTGCTGTGAGACACACAGTCAAAGACTTTTGCTTTAGCATAGTCAATGAAGAAGAAGTAGATGTTTCTCGGAATTCTCTTGCTTTTTTTTTTTTTTTAATGATTGAAAGCATGTTGGCAATTTGATCTCTGGTTCCTCTATCTTTTTGAAATTCAGTTTGTACATCTGGAAGTTCTTGGTTCACATACTGCTGAAGCCTAGCTGGAAGGACTTTGAGCATGACCTTGCCATCCTATGAAATGAGTGCAGTTGTATGCTAGTCTGAGCATTCTTTGGCATTGCCTTTCTTAGAAAGTCCTTTTAGTTCATCTTTCTCTACCCTATACTGTCCTATTTCTTTGCTGCTCTACAACAAAACTCCCAGAAAGATTTATCTAGCCTCATCTCCCAGTCTTCTCTCAGTCTTACTCTCTGTTTTGTTTGTACATAAACTCAACAATAAATAGAACTTATTTTTCTTAAACCATTGGCAAAAGCTGCCAATTTTGGTTCATTCAGTACATGGCTCCTGTAAAACCATAGACTTGACTATACAGATCTTTGTTGGCAAAGTGATGTCTCTGCTTTGTCCAGATTTGTTATAGCTTTTCTTCCAAGAAGGAAGTGTCTTTATTTCATGCCTACCATCACCATCTGCAGTGATTTTGGAATCCAAGAAAATAAAATCTGTCCCTGTTTCCATTGTGCCCCATCTATTTGCCATGAAGTGATGGGACCGGATGCCATGATTTTCACTTTATGAATGCTGAGTTTTACAACAGCTTTTTCACTCTCCTCTTTCATTTTCATCAAGAGGCTCTTTAGTTCCTCTTTGCTTTTTGCATTAGAGTGGTATCATCTGCATATCTGAGGTTGTTGATATTTCTCCCAGCAATCTTGATTCCAGCTTGTGATTCACGCAGCCCTACATTTCACATGATGTACTCTGCATGTAAGTTAAATAAGCAGGGTGACAATCTACAACTTTGATGTACTTTTTCCCCAGTTTTGAACCAGTCTGTTATGTTTGGTTCTAACTGTTGCTTCTTAAACTGCATACAGGTTTCTCGGGAGGCAGGTAAGGTCGTCTGGTATTCCCATCTCTTTAAGAAGGTTCTGCAATTTGCTGTGAGACACACAGTCAAAGACTTTTGCTTTAGCATAGTCAATGAAGAAGAAGTAGATGTTTCTCGGAATTCTCTTGCTTTTTTTTTTTTTTTAATGATTGAAAGCATGTTGGCAATTTGATCTCTGGTTCCTCTATCTTTTTGAAATTCAGTTTGTACATCTGGAAGTTCTTGGTTCACATACTGCTGAAGCCTAGCTGGAAGGATTTTGAGCATGACCTTGCCATCCTATGAAATGAGTGCAGTTGTATGCTAGTCTGAGCATTCTTTGGCATTGCCTTTCTTAGAAAGTCCTTTTAGTTCATCTTTCTCTACCCTATACTGTCCTATTTCTTTGCTGCTCTACAACAAAACTCCCAGAAAGATTTATCTAGCCTCATCTCCCAGTCTTCTCTCAGTCTTACTCTCTGTTTTGTTTGTACATAAACTCAACAATAAATAGAACTTATTTTTCTTAAACCATTGGCAAAAAGCTGCCAATAGGGCTTCCTTGGTGGCTCAGTGGTGAAGAATTCGCCTGCCAATGCAGGAGACACGGATTCGATCCCTGATTCGGGAATATCCCACATGCTGTAGAGCAGCTAACATTCTCATATTAAAACAAAGAAAAATATCAAAATAAGAAAATTAACACTGATAAGTTATTCCCATTTAACTCTCAGACCCCATTTAAGTTCTATCTAATAATATCCCATGTAACAAAGTATTTCAGTTCAAATTGCATGTAGTACTCAGTTGTCATGTCTCTTTAGTCTCCTGACTTTGGAGACTTAGTCTTTCCTTGATTTCCATGACCTGAATTTTTTTTCTTTCTTTTTTCTTCTTTTTCTGCCACCTGAAATGTGGGATCTTGGTTTCCTGACCAGTGATGAAACCTGTGCCCCCTGCATTGGAAGCACAGAGTCTTAACCACTGGACCACCAGGGAAGTCCCTAGGGCTTGAACAGTTTTGAAGATTATAGGTCAATTAAACTGTAGAATGCCCATCAATTTGTGTTTGCCTCTTTAGATTTGGGTTATGCATCTCTGGGATAGTGATGCTTAACTGTCTCATTGCCTCTTATCAAGTAGTACATGATTTCCATTTGCCCATTACTTAATGATATTGTTTGGTCACTTGATTAAAGGAGTCTGCCAGAGTCCTGTACTGCAAAGTTATGATTCCTCTTCATAATTAACAAGTATTGTGTAGGAAGGCACTTTGAAACCTTTTAAATGTCCCGTTCCTCATCAAACTGTCAATACCCTCATTCACACCAGTGTGAACTCAAGGATTTCTACTTTCTTCCATCCATTGCTCTCATTATTCTGATGCTTCAGTTGTCTCAGATTTGGCCAACTGACGCCACTAAGGAGAGTTCCCACATCTGTCTGATATGCCTCCATCACTTTTTTAAATACAGGCACATTTTCTGGCATTTGCTGTTTCAGGTTTTCTTACACTTTCCTACCCCAGTCATCCTTGTTCCTCCCAAGTTCTGACACTCCAGCCATGTGGCCTTTCCACTCCCACCACACACATGCCTTCTTTGTTCTGCTTGGACTCTGGCACCCCACACCAAGCTGCCCAGCTTCATATGCCCTCCTTGCCCCATTAGGGCTCCCACACCCCATGGCAGGCTACTCCCCTACGTGTATATGTTCCTAACCTTGCTCAAATTCTGATACCCTGTATGGACATCCCTCTCATCTGTTCAGGTTGGAACACCACACACCACTCTGCTGTTCTCTGCAGATAATTCCTCACCCCATTCTCACTACCATTCTACATTCTATATCATTATCATTCAATCATTCATTCTTTGTGAATGCCCTTCTCACTCCATTGCCCTGCACCTCAAGCAAGTCATCCATCCACTTTACCCTACTCATGTTCCAGTGCCTTGCATCAGACCATCACATCTCTCCCTAGCTGGCTCCAAGACCCTATGCAGGTCAATCTCCCCACTAAGTGGATGTAGGATATCTGATGAAACCTGTGCCCCTGCATTGGAAGCACAGAGTCTTAACCACTGGACCACCAGGAAGTCCCTAGGGCTTGAACAGTTTTGAAGATTATAGGTCAATTAAACTGTAGAATGCCCATCAATTTGTGTTTGCCTCTTTAGATTTGGGTTATGCATCTCTGGGATAGTGATGCTTAACTGTCTCATTGCCTCTTATCAAGTAGTACATGATTTCCATTTGCCCATTACTTAATGATATTGTTTGGTCACTTGATTAAAGGAGTCTGCCAGAGTCCTGTACTGCAAAGTTATGATTCCTCTTCATAATTAACAAGTATTGTGTAGGAAGGCACTTTGAAACCTTTTAAATGTCCCGTTCCTCATCAAACTGTCAATACCCTCATTCACACCAGTGTGAACTCAAGGATTTCTACTTTCTTCCATCCATTGCTCTCATTATTCTGATGCTTCAGTTGTCTCAGATTTGGCCAACTGACGCCACTAAGGAGAGTTCCCACATCTGTCTGATATGCCTCCATCACTTTTTTAAATACAGGCACATTTTCTGGCATTTGCTGTTTCAGGTTTTCTTACACTTTCCTACCCCAGTCATCCTTGTTCCTCCCAAGTTCTGACACTCCAGCCATGTGGCCTTTCCACTCCCACCACACACATGCCTTCTTTGTTCTGCTTGGACTCTGGCACCCCACACCAAGCTGCCCAGCTTCATATGCCCTCCTTGCCCCATTAGGGCTCCCACACCCCATGGCAGGCTACTCCCCTACGTGTATATGTTCCTAACCTTGCTCAAATTCTGATACCCTGTATGGACATCCCTCTCATCTGTTCAGGTTGGAACACCACACACCACTCTGCTGTTCTCTGCAGATAATTCCTCACCCCATTCTCACTACCATTCTACATTCTATATCATTATCATTCAATCATTCATTCTTTGTGAATGCCCTTCTCACTCCATTGCCCTGCACCTCAAGCAAGTCATCCATCCACTTTACCCTACTCATGTTCCAGTGCCTTGCATCAGACCATCACATCTCTCCCTAGCTGGCTCCAAGACCCTATGCAGGTCAATCTCCCCACTAAGTGGATGTAGGATATCAGTGGACACTTACTTTTAAGGTACTGGTACTTCCTACCACCTTGCATGAATACCTATTTTGCTTGGTCACATCGAATAACTTTCATAGGTTTTTCAATTATTTATTTATTGTTTTTGGCTGTGCGGACTCTTAATTGCCACATGTGGACTTTTCTCTAGTTGCAGCGATCAGGGGCTATTCTTTGCTGCAGTGTGATGGCTTATCATGTTGCAGGGCACAGGCTCTACGGTACGTGGGCTTCAGGAGTCATGGTTCCCAGGCTATAGAGCACAGCCTCAATAGCTTATAGCCCAATAGCTTACAGCTCAATAGCCCCTACAGGCTTAGCTGCTCTGTGGCATCTTCCTGGACCAGGGATCAAACCCATGTCTCCTGAATCAGTAGGTGGATTCTTTAGCACTGAGTCACCAGGAATCCCCTCTAATAGCTTTTAAATGGATTTGTTCAGGAAATGAAAGAAAAGAAAGAGGTGGGGCGGGGGGAGATCAAGACAAAGAAAAGTCCATTCTCTGATAAACCCACTATGATCAGACCTTTGCCCACCACTCCATCAGAACTTCCCCTGACAAGGTTACAGTGACTTCCTCAGTGAACTGTTCTCAGTATTCATTCAACAGAGTGATCACTCCCTCTCTCGATACATTTTCTTCCCTTGGGTTTGAGGACACACATTCTCCTGGTTTTCCTCCTACCACATTGGAAATCCTAAGTAGATAAGTTGGATTTGCTGCTACTGCTGTTGTTGTTGTTTAGTTGCTGAGTTGTGTCCAGCCCACTGTGAACCCATGGACTGCAGCCCCCCAGGTTCCTCTGTCCATGGGATTTCCCAAGCAGGAATACGGGGGTGGGTTGCTATTTCCTTCTCCAGGGGATCTTTTCAAATCACGCGTTGAACCCGGGTCTCCTGCGTTGACAGAGGGGGTCGTTTACCACTGAGCCACCTGGGGCTTGCCCACATTACTGGATTAAAGGCTACCAAAAATGTCACTGTTGTAACATACCCATCACAGTACGTATATAAAGAAATTAGACCCATCTACCACAGGAGCAAAATGAATAATTTGAAAGTTGTTCATTATAAAAACAATTACCTCCACCAGAGGCCAAAGTTAAAATGATAATCTAAATACTAATTTGGCCCTTAGTTTTAATTAATTTTCTTAACATGATCATCATCATTTAGAAGTCAGCACAAATGAATGCTAATTTATGTCAATGAAATAAAAAAGAAAGCACCTTTTTGTTTAACGTGCTTTTCTAATTTCTAACAAAATGAACTTTCCTAAAATAGTTCATGTTTACAATCTTCTCTGCCAAGGTTCAAGTTAGGCTTCCCTCCTGAAGAGGAATATAGCTCCCGAGAATCAGGGCAAAATGGCTTGTTAAATGAACTAAGACGAGGCTGAAATACAAAGATTTTTGTGAAGTGTTCATATTTTATCAGCCAAACTGAACTATAGCAAACCCTCACATGTCTAAAAAATGCAGAGAAAACTGTGAGCTGCTCATTTTATATTGACTCGACCTTCTGTTCCTTTAATGACCTGATGTAAAATGACCTGGCAGGCTCGGCATCACCCCCGGCTCCGTGTCAGCAAAGGGACCCACTCTGTCCATCACTGACAGGAGGCAAACTCACAGCTGCCATTCACCAGCAGGGGGCACTGCACTCAGGTTTTTCTGTCGGCAAAACCACACAAAAGCTGAAGGTTAAAAAATGTATTTCAGGAGACTGAAAAATGTGTGTCACCATCCTAGATAAATAGATGGCCACACAATCGATATGGCATCTCTAATGTGTACTTTCGGTGACAGTATCCACGATAGGGTACTCTGAAGCCTGGAGTGTGTCTTTTTAGAAAAACAAACAAACATAAAGGGCACTATGGCTGGATCAGAAATATTAAGTCTTTCCAGAATCTTTTCAGTGAACAGGAACATTATAAAGGACAGGATATGAAACTCTTCATTCACTGAGCAGAAGAGTAGTTTTAACTGATCACTTCTATGAATCTCTGCAAAAAATACTAAATGGGATGAAACAGACTTATAAAATTGGTAAGGCACTTTGTAAAAATTTTTGATTTGCTCCCTTATCAGTAAAAAAATGTGTTAGCATTCTCCCAAATTTATGTATATTTTACTTACAAATTATTCATAATATTGTACTGATATATCATGTATATTATAAAACACATAAAATAAAAATTACTAAAAGATACCATAAAAAATAAAAATATATTGGACTTTTCTCCTATACCCCAAATGATCATCTTTTCTTGAATTTTCCTAGAATATACATTCCTTACTCTAACTTAGAAAAAGTAGAACCCATAAATCATGTATTTTGTGATACATGAAAGACAAAATAAGATTTTTGTCACATTTATATTTTTTGTTGCATTTTGTTCCTATATTAAAGAATATAGGAACACTGTTAGTGGGAATGCAATTCAGTGCAGACACTATGGAGAACAGTATGGAGGTTCCTTAAAAGACTAAAAGTAGAACTACCATATGATCCAGCAATCTTGCCACCGGACATATAAAACCGTAACTCAAAAAGAGGACTTCCCTGGTGGTCTAGTGTGCAGAGTCCACCTTGCAGTGCAAACGGCACCGGTTTGATCCCTGGCCCAGGAAGATCCTGCGAGCCACAGAGCGGCTGGACCAGTGTGTCCAATTACGAGCCAGTACTCTAGAGCTCATGCGCCCAGAGCCAGTGCTCTGCAACGAGAGAGGCCACTGCAATGGGAGGCCCACACAGGCCAAAGAATAAAGATGGATGGAAATAAATAAATAAATAAAACCAATAAAAGAGGCCAAAATTAAAAAAAAAATTTTTAAAAGGATACACACGCCAATAAAGCACTATTTACAAATAACCAGGACATGAAAGAAACCTAAGTATCCACCAACAGAAGAATGAATAAAGACAACATGGTACAATGGCATATTATAGCCATAAAAAAGAACATTTGCAGCAACATGGTTGGATCTAGAGACTGTCACACCGAATGAAGTCAGACAGAAAGACAAGTATGATATGATATTGCTTATATGTGGAATCTAAAAAAAAAGGGGGGGGTACAAATGAACTTATTTACAAAACAGAAGTAGAGTCACAGATGTAGAAAACAACCTTATGGCTACCAGTGGGTAAGTGACAGCAGATAAACTGAGAGATTAGGTTGACATACAGCCACAACTATACATAAAATAGATAATTAATAAGGAACTATTGTATAACACAGAGAACTCACCTCAATACTCTATAAAGCCTACATAGGAAAAGAATCTTTAAAAAGAATGGACCTGTGTTTACATATAACTGATTCACTTCACTGTATACCTGAAACTAACACAATTTCATAAGTCAACTATATTCCAATAACAATTTTAAAAATAAAAAGAATATTAAAAAGTAGCATTTCATCTATTATTTCCTCTCTGTTGGATCATTCTCATCGGTGCACATTTTTCCTGTCTCAATAAAGAAGGTTTTAACCTTACTTTACCCTCTGGTTAATGCTCTGTTTTTCTTTGTCTTTATGGTGAAACTCCTCATAAGAGCTGTACTGGGCGGAATCGAAGGCAAACCTCCAATTCCACTGTGTGATATCGCACTTGTGATCAATCCCTTCCCCATGACTGTGGACAGACCTGTGATTTACTTCTAATCAGCAGTATGTGGCAATGATGATGGAATGTCATTCCCATGATTATATAAGACTCCATCTTGCTAGCAAACTGATTCTAAGACTCTTTCCCTAGCTAGCTACAAAGAAATAAGCAGCCATGAGGGGGAGGCCCATATGGCTTTCTTGCGGAGAAACTGAAGGCAGTCTCTACGGCCTGAAGGCAGTCAATAGCCAGCAAGAATCTAGGGCCCTCAGCCCCAAAACTATGAGCAAATGATTTCTGCCAACAACTTCGGTGAACTTGGAAGCAGATTATTCTCCAGCAGAGCCTGCAGATAAGAACACATTCCTATCAATCCCTCAGTTGCAGTCCTGTAAGACTCAGCTAATCTATGCCTAGATTCACGTCCTTTTCGTTCCTGTATTATTTCATGAATGCCTTCTTTTATGTTAAATAGATATTTTATATTTTTTCCATTTCAAGTCTCTCATCATTTCTTTTACTATTTATATTCATTTTTCATCATTTTCTACATAGTTTCTCCTAGAAATTATAACTAATATTAAATTATTATAATCTAATTTAGATCAACTTAATTTCAATTATATTCAAAACCTTGCTTCTATATACTTCACTCCTCTCTGCTTTTGTGCTATTATTGGCCTAAAAGATACATTTTTATACAATGTACACCCATCAACATAAATTTATAATTATTGCTTTATATAGTTATCTTTTAAGTCAGATAGGGATAGAAGTCATAAATAAATATTACATTATACTATATTTTATATTTACTTGTGTTGCTACCTTTATTGAAGCTCTTCGCTTCAGCATGTGGATTTAAGTCACTCCCTAGTGTCCTTTCACATCAGCCTAAAGGACTACCTGTAGTATTTCTTATAGGGTGCAACTGCTGGGGATAAAGTTTCAGGGTTTTTTTAATCTGGAGTATTAACTTCTATGTCTTTGGGATGGTAATTTTGCTGTATACAGAATTCTTGGATAACTATCTTTTCATTCAGCTCTTTGCCTACATCACCCAATGCCTTCTAGCTTCCATGGTTTCTGATGGGAAATGCTGTTTAAGAATCCCCATACACAGAAATAAATGACAAAGAAGTGAAAGAAACTATAGTATGGATAAATAAAACAAAAAGCTGGTTCTTTGAAAAGATAAACAAAATTGACAAGCCTCTGGCCAGACTCATCAAGAGAAAGAGAGAGAAGAACCAGATCAACAAAATCAAAAACGAAAAAGGAGAGATTACAACAGATAATGCAGAAATCCAAAGGATTCTAAGAGACTATTATGAGCAACTCTATGGCAACAAACTGGACAACCTGGAAGAAATGGACAGTTTCTTGGGGAAGATCAATCTCCCAAGACTGAGCCAGGAAGAAACAGAAACTTTGAACAACCCAATCACAAGTTCAGAAATCGAATCTGTGATTAAAAATCTACCCAAAAATAAAAGCCCAGGGCCAGATGGCTTCATAGGCGAATTCTACCAAACATTTAAAGAAGAGCTAATGACTGTCCTTCTAAAACTCTTCCAAAAAATTGCACAGGAAGGAAAACTTCCAAACACATTCTACGAGGCCACCATCATCCTGATACCCAAACCAGGCAAAGACAACACAAAAAAGGAAAATTACAGACCAATTTCTCTGATGAACTTAGATGCCAAGATCCTCAACAAAATCCTAGCAAACAGAATTCAACGACACATCAAAAAACTCATACATCATGATCAAGTCGGGTTCATTCCAGGCATGCAAGGATTCTTGAACATCCGCAAATCAATCCATGTGATACACCATTGCTTTATATAGTTATCTTTTAAGTCAGATAGGGATAGAAGTCATAAATAAATATTACATTATACTATATTTTATATTTACTTGTGTTGCTACCTTTATTGAAGCTCTTCGCTTCAGCATGTGGATTTAAGTCACTCCCTAGTGTCCTTTCACATCAGCCTAAAGGACTACCTGTAGTATTTCTTATAGGGTGCAACTGCTGGGGATAAAGTTTCAGGGTTTTTTTAATCTGGAGTATTAACTTCTATGTCTTTGGGATGGTAATTTTGCTGTATACAGAATTCTTGGATAACTATCTTTTCATTCAGCTCTTTGCCTACATCACCCAATGCCTTCTAGCTTCCATGGTTTCTGATGGGAAATGCTGTTTAAGAATCCCCATACACAGAAATAAATGACAAAGAAGTGAAAGAAACTATAGTATGGATAAATAAAACAAAAAGCTGGTTCTTTGAAAAGATAAACAAAATTGACAAGCCTCTGGCCAGACTCATCAAGAGAAAGAGAGAGAAGAACCAGATCAACAAAATCAAAAACGAAAAAGGAGAGATTACAACAGATAATGCAGAAATCCAAAGGATTCTAAGAGACTATTATGAGCAACTCTATGGCAACAAACTGGACAACCTGGAAGAAATGGACAGTTTCTTGGGGAAGATCAATCTCCCAAGACTGAGCCAGGAAGAAACAGAAACTTTGAACAACCCAATCACAAGTTCAGAAATCGAATCTGTGATTAAAAATCTACCCAAAAATAAAAGCCCAGGGCCAGATGGCTTCATAGGCGAATTCTACCAAACATTTAAAGAAGAGCTAATGACTGTCCTTCTAAAACTCTTCCAAAAAATTGCACAGGAAGGAAAACTTCCAAACACATTCTACGAGGCCACCATCATCCTGATACCCAAACCAGGCAAAGACAACACAAAAAAGGAAAATTACAGACCAATTTCTCTGATGAACTTAGATGCCAAGATCCTCAACAAAATCCTAGCAAACAGAATTCAACGACACATCAAAAAACTCATACATCATGATCAAGTCGGGTTCATTCCAGGCATGCAAGGATTCTTGAACATCCGCAAATCAATCCATGTGATACACCATATCAACAAACTGAGAGACAAAAATCACATGATCATCTCAATAGATGCAGAAAAGGCCTTCGACAAAGTACAACACCCATTTATGATAAAAACTCTTCAGAAAATGGGCACAGAAGGAACCTATCTCAACATAGTGAAAGCCATATATGAGAAGCCCACAGTGAACATTATCCTCAATGGTGACAAACTGAAAGCATTCCCTCTAAGATCAGGAACAAGACAGGGGTGTCCACTTTCACCACTACCATTCAACATAGTCCTGGAAGTCCTAGCAACAGCAATAAGAGAAGAGAAAGAAATCAAAGGAATCCAGATTGGAAAGGAAGAAGTCAAGCTCTCTCTTTTTGCAGACGACATGATATTATACATAGAAAATCCCAAAGACTCTATTACAAAGCTACTAGAGCTAATCAACAAATTCAGCAAAGTCGTAGGATACAAAGTCAACACACAGAAATCACTGGCATTCCTATACACAAACAATGAAAAATCAGAAAATGAAATCAAAGAGGCAGTCCCCTTCACCATTGCAACCAAAAGAATCAAATATCTAGGAATAAACCTACCCAAAGAAACAAAAGAACTGTACACAGAAAATTATAAGACACTCATGAAAGAAATTAAAGAAGACTTAAACAGATGGAGAGATATTCCATGTTCCTGGGTCGGAAGAAACAATATTGTGAAAATGACCATACTACCAAATATCATTTACAGATTCAATGCAATACCTATTCAACTTCCACTGACATTTTTCACAGAACTAGACCAAAGAATCACACAGTTCATATGGAAACACAAAAGACCTCGAATAGCCAAAGCAATCCTGAGAAAGAAAAACGGAGCTGGAGGAATCAGCCTCCCTAACTTCAGACTCCACTACAAAGCAACAGTCATCAAGACAGTATGGTACTGGCACAAAAACAGAACTATAGACCAATTTCTCTGATGAACTTAGATGCCAAGATCCTCAACAAAATCCTAGCAAACAGAATTCAACGACACATCAAAAAACTCATACATCATGATCAAGTCGGGTTCATTCCAGGCATGCAAGGATTCTTGAACATCCGCAAATCAATCCATGTGATACACCATATCAACAAACTGAGAGACAAAAATCACATGATCATCTCAATAGATGCAGAAAAGGCCTTCGACAAAGTACAACACCCATTTATGATAAAAACTCTTCAAAAAATGTGCATAAAAGGAACCTAGGTCAACATCGTGAAAGCCATCTGTGAGAAGCCCACAGCCAACATTCTCCTCAATGGTGACAAACTGAAAGCGTTCCCTCTACGGTCAGGGACAAGACAGGGGTGTCCACTTTCACCACTACCATTCAACATAGTCCTGGAAGTCCTAGCAACAGCAATAAGAGAAGAGAAAGAAATCAAAGGAATCCAGATTGGAAAGGAAGAAGTCAAGCTCTCTCTTTTTGCAGACGACATGATATTATACATAGAAAATCCCAAAGACTCTATTACAAAGCTACTAGAGCTAATCAACAAATTCAGCAAAGTCGTAGGATACAAAGTCAACACACAGAAATCACTGGCATTCCTATACACAAACAATGAAAAATCAGAAAATGAAATCAAAGAGGCAGTCCCCTTCACCATTGCAACCAAAAGAATCAAATATCTAGGAATAAACCTACCCAAAGAAACAAAAGAACTGTACACAGAAAATTATAAGACACTCATGAAAGAAATTAAAGAAGACTTAAACAGATGGAGAGATATTCCATGTTCCTGGGTCGGAAGAAACAATATTGTGAAAATGACCATACTACCAAATATCATTTACAGATTCAATGCAATACCTATTCAACTTCCACTGACATTTTTCACAGAACTAGACCAAAGAATCACACAGTTCATATGGAAACACAAAAGACCTCGAATAGCCAAAGCAATCCTGAGAAAGAAAAACGGAGCTGGAGGAATCAGCCTCCCTAACTTCAGACTCCACTACAAAGCAACAGTCATCAAGACAGTATGGTACTGGCACAAAAACAGAACTATAGACCAATGGAACAAGATCGAGAACCCAGAGATAAACCCACACACCTATGGGTACCTTATTTTTGACAAAGGAGGAGAAACTATAAAATGGGACAAAGACAGCCTCTTCAACAAGTGGTGCTGGGAGAAGTGGACAGCTACATGCACAAAAATGAAGTTGGAACATTCCCTGACACCATACACTAAGATCAACTCAAAATGGATTAAAGACCTAAATGTAAGACCAGAGACCATCAAACTCTTAGAGGAGAATATAGGCAAAGCCCTCAAGGACATCAATCAAAGCAAGATCTTCTCTGACCCACCAACTAAAATAGCGGAACTGAAAAGAAAAATGAACATGTGGGACCTCATGAAACTTAAAAGCTTTTGTACAGCAAAAGAAATTACAAAAAAGCTGAACAGACACCCCACAGAGTGGGAGAAAATCATAGCAAATGAAACAACAGACAAAGACTTAATCTCCAAAATCTACAAGCAACTCAGACAGCTCAGCACAGGGAAAACGAACAACCCAATCAAAAAATGGGAAAAAGATCTAAAGAGACGCCTCTCCAAAGAGGACATAACAGATGGCCCAAAAGCACACGAAACGATGCTCAACCTCGCTTATTGTTAGAGAAATGCAAATTAAAACTACAATGAAATACCACCTCACACCCATCAGAATGGTCATCTTCAAAATGGCAAAATTAAACCTACCCAAAGAAACAAAAGAACTGTACACAGAAAATTATAAGACACTCATGAAAGAAATTAAAGAAGACTTAAACAGATGGAGAGATATTCCATGTTCCTGGGTCGGAAGAAACAATATTGTGAAAATGACCATACTACCAAATATCATTTACAGATTCAATGCAATACCTATTCAACTTCCACTGACATTTTTCACAGAACTAGACCAAAGAATCACACAGTTCATATGGAAACACAAAAGACCTCGAATAGCCAAAGCAATCCTGAGAAAGAAAAACGGAGCTGGAGGAATCAGCCTCCCTAACTTCAGACTCCACTACAAAGCAACAGTCATCAAGACAGTATGGTACTGGCACAAAAACAGAACTATAGACCAATGGAACAAGATCGAGAACCCAGAGATAAACCCACACACCTATGGGTACCTTATTTTTGACAAAGGAGGAGAAACTATAAAATGGGACAAAGACAGCCTCTTCAACAAGTGGTGCTGGGAGAAGTGGACAGCTACATGCACAAAAATGAAGTTGGAACATTCCCTGACACCATACACTAAGATCAACTCAAAATGGATTAAAGACCTAAATGTAAGACCAGAGACCATCAAACTCTTAGAGGAGAATATAGGCAAAGCCCTCAAGGACATCAATCAAAGCAAGATCTTCTCTGACCCACCAACTAAAATAGCGGAACTGAAAAGAAAAATGAACATGTGGGACCTCATGAAACTTAAAAGCTTTTGTACAGCAAAAGAAATTACAAAAAAGCTGAACAGACACCCCACAGAGTGGGAGAAAATCATAGCAAATGAAACAACAGACAAAGACTTAATCTCCAAAATCTACAAGCAACTCAGACAGCTCAGCACAGGGAAAACGAACAACCCAATCAAAAAATGGGAAAAAGATCTAAAGAGACGCCTCTCCAAAGAGGACATAACAGATGGCCCAAAAGCACACGAAACGATGCTCAACCTCGCTTATTGTTAGAGAAATGCAAATTAAAACTACAATGAAATACCACCTCACACCCATCAGAATGGTCATCTTCAAAAAATCTGCAGACAATAAATGCTGGAGAGGGTGTGGAGAAAAGGGAACCCTCTTGCATTGCTGGTGGGAATGTCAATTGATACAGCCTCTATGGAAGACAGTATGGAGATTTCTTAAAAAACTAAAAATAGAAGCACCCTACGACCCACCAATCCCACTATTAGGCTTATATCCTGATGAAATCAAAACTGAAAGAAGCACCTGTACCCCAATGTTCATTGCAGCTCTCTATACAATAGCCAGAACATGGAAGCAACCTAGATATCCGTCGACGAATGAATGGATCCAAAAGCTCTGGTACATATATACATATATACAATGGAATACTACTCAGCTGTTAAAAGAAATGCAGAAGACTCAGTCCTAATGAAGTGGCTGGCTCTAGAACCTATCATAAAAAGTGAAGTAAGTCAAAAAGAGAAAGACAAATACAGTATACTAACACACATATATGGAATCTAGTAGGACGGTCTTGATAACACACGCAGGGAACTCATGGAAAAACAGACAGAGCATAGACATAGGGACATCGTGGCGAAGAAATAGGGAGGGGGAAGCATGGAGGAAGTAACAAGGAAACCTATAGTATTATGTGTGGAAAAGATAGCTAGTGTCATAGTGCTAAGGGAATAGGAGTGCTTACAATGGCTTGGGACGGTGGTCTGGAGGGGTGGGATGGGACGAACTGGGGGAGGTGGGTACCATGGATATGCATATGACTGATGTGGGAACATACATGTCTGTGAACAACAAAACTCTGTAAAACCTTTAAAATAAAGAATAAAAAAAAATTAAAAAATTAAAATAAAATAAATAAATAAATAAAAAGAATCCCCATACAAGGTGAGACATTTCTCTCACTGCTTTCAAGATTCCCTTTGAAAGACATCTTTTAAGTACAACAGTTTGATTATAATGTTCCTAGGTGTATATTTCTTTGAGTTTATCTCATTTGAAGTTTATTGAGCTCCTTCAATATGTAGAAATTTGAGTGGTTTTCTGCCATTATTTCTTCAGATATTCTTTTTTTCCTCTCTCTTTCTTCTCCTTCTAGAATCCCATTATGCATATGTTTTAGGTACACTACAGGTCTCTAAGGCCTTGTTTGTATTTACTTATTCTTTTTTCTTTCTGTCCCTCAGACTGGATAATCTCAATTACCTATTTTCAAACTTACTGAGTCTTCTACTTCTTCAAATATGCTGTTGAGCCCCTCTAGTGAAATTTTTTTTTCCTTGGCCACTTCTATTGAACCTTCATTTATCTATTTCCATCCATCTTCGTTCCTTGGCCTGTGTAGGCCTCCAGTCGCAGCAGCCTCTCTTGTCACAGAACACCAGCTCTGGGCACATGCACTCCAGAGCTCCGGTTTGGCAGCTGGACACAGCGGTCCAGCCGCTCTGTGGCACACATGATCCTCCCAGGCCAGGGATCGAACCCACGCCCCTTGCACTGCAAGGTGGTGTCCTTACCCACTGGACCACCAGGGAAGCCCTCCGTGAATTTTTAATATCAGATATTGGACTTTTCTACTCCATTTCAAAATTATCACCATAATAAGTCTAGTTATAATATGTTAACAAAGATATTACCTAGTTATTAACCATACTCCCCATACTGTACATAGCTATGTACATATATATATATATATATATATATATATATATGATTAACTCAAGTTCAAATGCATTTGAATGACCCTGTATTTTTACTCCCCTTCTCCAGGTTTACTGCTTTTGACATCTTTTTAAAAATTTTTTTGTTTTGTACCTCTTAACTACTTATTGCAGAAATAGAGGATTTTACTACTTTTGCCTTGTAACCTCCCTACTAGCTTTATTTTTTTAATCTTTAAAGGTTTTTTAGTTTATTTATTTATTATTATTATTTTTGACTGTGCTGGGTCTTTGTCACTGCATGTGGGCTTTCGCAAGCTGCAGCAAGCAGGGGCTACTCTTGATTGCAGTAGGAGGGCTGCTCATTGCGGTGGCTTTTCTTGTTACAGAGCACAGGTTCTGGGTTCACAGGCCTCAGCTGTTGTAGCACACAGGCTCAGTAGCTGCAGCTTGCAAGTTCTAGAGAGCAGGCTCAGCAGCTGTGGCAAATGGGCTTAGTTGCTCCACGGCATGTGGAATCTTCCTAGACCAGAGATCGAACCCATGGCCCCTGCCGTGGCAGGCAGATTCTCATCCATGTACCACCAGGAAAGTTCCCTGCTAGCTTTATATATGGCTGACTTAACTATTTTTCTGTATGATTTCCTTTACCAGTGAGATTTTTTCCTTTCATGAATTCTGTATTTGTAGTTGCACCTACTCAAGCCTGCATACGGTCCATGCGCCACAACTGCTTAGTCCATGCGCCACAGCTGCTGAAGCCAGCATTCCTTACAGCTCTTTCTCTGCAACAAGAGAAGCCACTGCAATGAGACGCCCGTGCATTGTGATGAAGAGTAGCCCCTACTTGCCACAACTAGAGAAAGCCCGTTCATAGCAACAAAGACCCACTACATCCAAAAAATTTAAAATAATAAGGATTTTTTTAAGTATCCAAAAATGAATGAAGTTTAGACTGTGAAGACGGACAAAAAGACGAGAGAGGTAAGACAGATGGATTGGCAGCATAGTTTTATAATTTCCCAAGTCCGCTCGTAAACAAAACTAAGTAGGATAACAGAAGCAGGTACCCGTGGATGACATCATCAACAAAGCTATTTCACAAAGAATCGCCAATAACCTTGTGATACCAGTGGGTGGGGCCAAACCACTAATCACAGTGAATGACAGCAAAGCAGAAACAAGGGGGAAACCTCCTCAGTGCTGCAGAACTGAGAGACTGCCAGCAAGTTAGCTTCAAAAGAAGGGGCTCCCACTTTGATGTGGCTGTAGGCACAACAGGTGGGAGTGACCAGTAAAAGCAAGGCCACTAGAGGAAGACTAGGAGGCAGCTGACCATCAGGTCTCAGGAACACCCAGTGGGGCTCCCTCCACACTGAGAAGAAATAGCAGGAGTGGAGCAAGTTGGTCAGGGCAAGGCGCCTGGGCATGAAAGGGAGAATGTTTAGATACCAGTGGAGGAGGGGACAGGAGGAAGCACACATCAGAAAGCATGGAAGAGATGAATGCACAAGAACCATTAACTACTTTGTGATTAAAAATCAGAAAATAAAGATATTCTGACCCACTCCACCCCCTACACATGAGTTTCCTTCTAAATATACAACTTTAGCAACAATAAATGATTATAACCAACTTCACATTCAAAAATATCAAAAAGTGGAAAAAGTGATGCAAGGAACACATATATAGAAACTAAATATTCACCAGAAAAATATGACCACAAAGCATGTGAAAACAGTGAGCTAATATTTCAAGTAAGTTAAACAAAATTTTAAAAATAAGGGACTTCCCTGGCAGTCCAGTAGTTAAGACTCTAAGACTCCAGTAGTTAAGACTCTGTTAAGACTCTTCCAAAGCAGGAGATGTGGGTTCAATCCCTGGTTGGGAAACTAAGATCCTACATGCTGCACAGTGTGTTCAGAAAAAAAATTTTAACAAAAAAAAATTTAAAATAGGAGAAGCTATGAAAGAAGAGCATGAGCCAGAACTAGCAAAGGTCAGAAATGAGATGGCCAGATAAAAGGCAGATATGAAGAGTTGACAATCTCAGAAACAATTATAAAGAAGAAAAAACATTTCAAGAGTGAAGACAAAACTAGAAGGAATAACTAGAAATTACAGTAAGAGAATAAATGTGTGGAAATGAGAATAAATGGAGGAAGTAAAACAGAAAATAATAAAATACATTCAGGGAAAAATTATAAATACAGAGGACAAGCAAAAAAAGCTAATCTATACATAGGAAGAAAATGAAAGGAAAAAAAAATTTCCCAAAAAAGAAGACTTGAACCAAAAAATGTCTTCCTGAAAAAAAGAACTGAGAGACTGCCAGCAAGTTAGCTTCAAAGAAGGGCTCCCACTTTGATGTGGCTGTAGGCACAACAGGTGGGAGTGACCAGTAAAAGCAAGGCCACTAGAGGAAGACTAGGAGGCAGCTGACCATCAGGTCTCAGGAACACCCAGTGGGGCTCCTCCACACTGAGAAGAAATAGCAGGAGTGGAGCAAGTTGGTCAGGGCAAGGCGCCTGGGCATGAAAGGGAGAATGTTTAGATACCAGTGGAGGAGGGGACAGGAGGAAGCACACATCAGAAAGCATGGAAGAGATGAATGCACAAGAACCATTAACTACTTTGTGATTAAAAATCAGAAAATAAAGATATTCTGACCCACTCCACCCCCTACACATGAGTTTCCTTCTAAATATACAACTTTAGCAACAATAAATGATTATAACCAACTTCACATTCAAAAATATCAAAAAGTGGAAAAAGTGATGCAAGGAACACATATATAGAAACTAAATATTCACCAGAAAAATATGACCACAAAGCATGTGAAAACAGTGAGCTAATATTTCAAGTAAGTTAAACAAAATTTTAAAAATAAGGGACTTCCCTGGCAGTCCAGTAGTTAAGACTCTAAGACTCCAGTAGTTAAGACTCTGTTAAGACTCTTCCAAAGCAGGAGATGTGGGTTCAATCCCTGGTTGGGAAACTAAGATCCTACATGCTGCACAGTGTGTTCAGAAAAAAAATTTTAACAAAAAAAAATTTAAAATAGGAGAAGCTATGAAAGAAGAGCATGAGCCAGAACTAGCAAAGGTCAGAAATGAGATGGCCAGATAAAAGGCAGATATGAAGAGTTGACAATCTCAGAAACAATTATAAAGAAGAAAAAACATTTCAAGAGTGAAGACAAAACTAGAAGGAATAACTAGAAATTACAGTAAGAGAATAAATGTGTGGAAATGAGAATAAATGGAGGAAGTAAAACAGAAAATAATAAAATACATTCAGGGAAAAATTATAAATACAGAGGACAAGCAAAAAAAGCTAATCTATACATAGGAAGAAAATGAAAGGAATTCTTAAAACTATAACCAAAAATTCTTCCCTGAAATAAAAGAAGACTTGAACCTTCATATTTACAACACTGAGTGATCAACATTGAGACATTCTAGTAAAACAATGGAAATATAAAGAACAAAAGCCTTTCAGGATTTAGACAAAGAGACAACGTAACTTTTAATGAAACAAAAACCAGCTTGGCATGAAACTTCTGAACAGTAACCTTCAAAGCCAGAACACCTAGGAAGAGCATATTTAAGATTCTCAAGGAAAGACAATGTCCAACAAAGATTACATCCTGATCACTTTCAAGCATAAAGTCATGGACCAGTTTCTTCTGCACACCTAAGATATCATTTGTTCCTTCTTCCTCTTCCCCCTTCTATGAAGGAAATAGGACTGGAGCTTCAGAAAGAAAGAGATATTTACACTGGATGTTCAAGAATGAGTATGAATTTTCTGGGCACTTGGAGGTGGGGATATATCAGAGGAAAAGACTAGCGAACTTCCCTGGTGGTCTAGTAGTTAAGAATCTACCTGCCAATGCAGGGGACACAAGTTTGGGAAGATCTCACATGCTGCAGAGCAACTAAGCCTGGACACCACAACTACTGAACCCATATGTTGCAGCTCTTGAAGCCCATGCACCCAGAGCCCGTGCTCTGCAACAAGAGAAGTCACAGCAATGAGAAGCCTGCACACCGCAACAAAGAGTAGCTCTTGCTTGCTGCAACTAGAGAAAGCCTGCATGCAGCCATGAAGGCCCAGAAGAGCCAAAACTGATAAACAGATTTTTTTTAAAGGACTAGCATATGAAAAATCAAGAAGTAATGAAAAAGCATGGCATGTTCCAGATCTCCAAGGAGGGCAGGATGACCAAAGCGGATATGGCACATGTTGGGAGGGGATGAGACCAGGACTGGCCAGAAGCCAGATCCCCCGTGGTCTCAGGTTTGGTGCCAAGAAGTTTAGACTTTATTCAAAGACAGCAGCACAGAAGACGATTCCACAGAAGAGTCATGTGGTCAGATTTCAGTTTCAGAAAGATGGCTCCTTGGTTGAATGGAGTGGGGCAAGACCAGAGGAAGAGACACTAATGGAGAGATGACGACAAGGCAGCAGAGCAGTTGGATGAGTCGGTCTGCAGAAACTGCAGACCTTATTTTCATGCAAGTTCATCATTTCATAAGGTAGGAGTCTCACTTACCCATTCCGTGCCTCCGATGGTTCATTCCAGGGCTAGCTTCACTGGCCTGCAACCAGGGTAGCTGCAGAAAGTCTCACAGTGCCGCAGCACGTCAGTCAGCTGCATAGAGAATAGTGGGTGCAGTGAGACATTAAGAAATACACACACACACATGCAGAGAAAGGATAGGACCAGAGCCCAAGATCTCTTGGGCCAAGAGATCACATTCACACAGCCCGGAACACATTCACACAGTCTGCTTTTATTGAGAGCTTAAGCATCCAGGTGTTTTCAGGAAATGCACAAGCTGGAACTCACAGTCCTGGTCAATAATTACCCTCATGACTTTAAGCTGTTTGCGTTATTTCCTTAATGGAAAGGATGTAATTCATCTAGGGGAAGGGACAACTAGACCATTAGGAAGTTAGGGAGTCTGTTCTGTGTGTGTAGTCAGCGTTCCTAAGTCCACAGCAGATCTCCCACCTGTCCTTGCTGATCAGTATGACCCAGCTAATGAACCCATGTGAATCGAATCAACTAGTTTTTGTTGTAGTTCTTTCTGTTATGTTTCTCATGGTTGTTTTTTCTCATTCCGAGATGTTTTCCTCATAGCTTGGCCAAGGCTGCAAAAACCTCCACTGGCTTGTTTCCCCACACCACACACAGACAGGCTCTGCACTTGGTTAATGCTATCCCTCTCTTGAAATATTTAATCATTTTTGAACAAGGAGCCTACATTTTCATTTTGTATCGGGCCCTGTGAATTATGTAGCCAGTTCTGCCTCACCTCTAAGTAGGAATAACAATAGCACCATAGGGTTACTGGGAAGATGAAATGAGCAAATACATGTAGAAAGCACAGGCTGGCACAAAATCTTCCATAAAAGGAAGTCATGTTGATGTGATGGTAGCCCCGGAGTAGCCAATGGTGGCTCAGTCAGTAAAGAATCTACCTGCACTGTGGGAGACTGGGTCCGATCCTTGTGTGGGGAACATCCTCTGGAGAAGGGAATGGAAATCCACTCTAGTATTCATGCCTGGAGAATTCCAAGGACAGAGGAGCCTGGTGGGCTATAGTGCACAGAGTCACAAGGAGTCAGACACAACTGAGTGACTAACACACATCACTACTACACCCCGAAGAAGAATGAAGGGGCCTGAAACAAAGGACCAGAACCGGAACTCTTAACAGTGTAAGAATTCTACTGTATGCAAACTATATTTCAGTAAGGTTGATTTAAAAGAAAAAAGAAATATAACGTACGTGTACTAAAGTACAAATAAATAAATAATAGAAGATGATTCTGATGCTTAAAAAAAAGGACCAGGACCAGTGGGAGACCAAGGAGAAGGGAAGCAGGGGGCAGAATGTACAGGATGTCTCTCCAGAGGGCAGAGAAAGCGCAAGAGAAGGAAGCAGGAAGGCTAGTGGGCTAAGTGCCCTCGCCCAGCCCAAGACTGGCAGCAGCTTCAATAAGTTGGAAAACAAGCTGTGAATATCCATAAGGCGATAAACTAGAACATCTTCAACATTCATATCCAAATACAACTTTTTTCCAAAAGTGAAGTTTCATGCTGCTTCTGTGTGGGTTTTAGCAATTTCAGAGCATACTCTAAGAGAGGCTGAAGTATATGTGGCGAGTGGTTCCAAGCAGTTAAAGGAGAGGGTGGGTAATTCCTTCACCATAGAAGCAATGCTTTGAGAAAAGACTGCATGTGGGATCAGATTTCAGCAAGCTGTCCAAGCTCCAGTCAAATTAATCTGCAACATCTAACAGCCAGATATTTCACTCAAAGGCTGAGTGACTATTAAGAAATATTACTAAAGCAAACAAAAGTATTTGGTTGAGCGATTTGAAGTTGCCATTTCTGTAGCCAGATATGGTCAAATACCAGCAATTTCATAGCTCAACCCAATGTTTGCTGAAAATACAGGAAAGGCAACACTAACAAAAATAAGGGTTACTGGGAAGATGAAATGAGCAAATACATGTAGAAAGCACAGGCTGGCACAAAATCTTCCATAAAAGGAAGTCATGTTGATGTGATGGTAGCCCCGGAGTAGCCAATGGTGGCTCAGTCAGTAAAGAATCTACCTGCACTGTGGGAGACTGGGTCCGATCCTTGTGTGGGGAACATCCTCTGGAGAAGGGAATGGAAATCCACTCTAGTATTCATGCCTGGAGAATTCCAAGGACAGAGGAGCCTGGTGGGCTATAGTGCACAGAGTCACAAGGAGTCAGACACAACTGAGTGACTAACACACATCACTACTACACCCCGAAGAAGAATGAAGGGGCCTGAAACAAAGGACCAGAACCGGAACTCTTAACAGTGTAAGAATTCTACTGTATGCAAACTATATTTCAGTAAGGTTGATTTAAAAGAAAAAAGAAATATAACGTACGTGTACTAAAGTACAAATAAATAAATAATAGAAGATGATTCTGATGCTTAAAAAAAAGGACCAGGACCAGTGGGAGACCAAGGAGAAGGGAAGCAGGGGGCAGAATGTACAGGATGTCTCTCCAGAGGGCAGAGAAAGCGCAAGAGAAGGAAGCAGGAAGGCTAGTGGGCTAAGTGCCCTCGCCCAGCCCAAGACTGGCAGCAGCTTCAATAAGTTGGAAAACAAGCTGTGAATATCCATAAGGCGATAAACTAGAACATCTTCAACATTCATATCCAAATACAACTTTTTTCCAAAAGTGAAGTTTCATGCTGCTTCTGTGTGGGTTTTAGCAATTTCAGAGCATACTCTAAGAGAGGCTGAAGTATATGTGGCGAGTGGTTCCAAGCAGTTAAAGGAGAGGGTGGGTAATTCCTTCACCATAGAAGCAATGCTTTGAGAAAAGACTGCATGTGGGATCAGATTTCAGCAAGCTGTCCAAGCTCCAGTCAAATTAATCTGCAACATCTAACAGCCAGATATTTCACTCAAAGGCTGAGTGACTATTAAGAAATATTACTAAAGCAAACAAAAGTATTTGGTTGAGCGATTTGAAGTTGCCATTTCTGTAGCCAGATATGGTCAAATACCAGCAATTTCATAGCTCAACCCAATGTTTGCTGAAAATACAGGAAAGGCAACACTAACCTAAAACATAACTGTAGCAAAAAAGAATATTATACCTTAAAAAAAGAAATTTAGGAATTTTTCAAAGGGTGTCATTCACCACTCTTAGGATCAGAGGAAAATAAACATTAATGTTTAATGCAATAATCCAGGAAGGAAAGCAAACATTTTACTAAGAGACATCACAGAGAAGCAATAAATGATCAAACATCCTGGTAAAAACTACAGCTGAAGAAACTATGTATGGGAAGGGAAACAAATACTACAATAAAAAGTTTAATGTTTTAATTACAGGCATATTATAGCACATGTTCAATAATACAAAAACGGCAATTTATTAAAACACGAACTCTACTTGATAAAAGAGCAAATTAGTGACTGGGTAATTCCTCTATTTATTATTTATTGAGCTAATAACAAATGCAGAAAGAAATGAGACAGAAGGCTTTAAAACCTATTGGAACCCTCTTTGCAGAACTGGGCCAATCAGATCTTCCAGGCAGTTCTAACTCATGATATAAAAAGCCCTCGAGAGCATTAGGATGGGCTTTTAAAACATATACACAGCTGCTTGACACCAGGATGCCACTGTGGGGTAGGTTAAATGGCTACTAACAGACACAAGGCCTCCAGTGCTTTTTAATTCTTTAATCTTTTTCATTCTATGTCTAATGATATACTCAGAAGAGGGTGGGGATGTAAGGGTGGGCTTTGATAGCCTCATAAGAATATTTACAAATACAGAGGCCTACAATTAAGGTGTCAAAATATAGGAAAATCAAAGTTAAAAAGTAACAAAAGGGGGCTTCCCTGGTGATCCAGTGGGTAAGGACACCGCCTTGCAGTGCAAGGGGCGCCGGTTCGATCCCTGGCCTGGGAAGATCCCACGTGCCGCGGAGCGGCTGGACTGATGTGTCCAATTACCGAGCCGGAGCTCTGCGGCGCATGCACCCAGAGCTGGTGCTCTGCAACGACAGAGGCCACCACGATGGGAGGCCCACACGATGGGAGGCCCACACGGGCCATAGAACAAAGACGGATGAAAATAGAGAAATGAAAGACCAATAGAAGTGGCCCGCCCGTCCCCCTCTCTCCCCACCCTACCCCCCAAAAGATAAATAAATAAAATAAATGTTAAAAAAAAAAGTAACAGGACTCAAATTATTTTGGTCTACTCACAGAGCTCATCTTTCATAGCAGCTTTATTTATTTTTTAAGGTAGTCACTAAAACAGGTTTTATTCTTTTAGGCCAGTTTTAGGTTCACAAAAAAATTGAGAAGAAGGGACAGAGATTTCCTGTATGCTGTTTGCCCTGACTCATGCACAGCCTCCCCTATTAGTAACATCTCCCACCAGAATTGTATATTTATTACAACTGATGAATCTATATTGACATATTATAACATCCCTAGTCCATAGTTTCATATTAAGATTTACTTGTGGTCTTGTACATGTTACGGTGGTGGTTTAGTCGCTAAGTCGTGTCTGACTCTTGTGACCCAATGGACTGTAGTCCACCAGGCTCCTCTGTCCGTGGAATTCTCCAGGCAAGAACACTGGAGTGGATTGCCATTTCCTTCTCCAGGGGATCTGCCTGACCCAGGAATTGAACCAGGGTCTCCTGCATTCCAGGCAGACTCTTCACCAACTGAGCTGCAAGGGGTTTGGACGAACGTGTAATGACATGAATCCACTATTAGAGTATCATATAGAGTATTTTCACCACGCCTCACGTCTGGGGTAGGTTAAATGGCTACTAACAGACACAAGGCCTCCAGCGCTTTTAATTCTTTAATCTTTTTCATTCTATGTCTAATGATATACTCAGAAGAGGGTGGGGATGTAAGGGTGGGCTTTGATAGCCTCATAAGAATATTTACAAATACAGAGGCCTACAATTAAGGTGTCAAAATATAGGAAAATCAAAGTTAAAAAGTAACAAAAGGGGGCTTCCCTGGTGATCCAGTGGGTAAGGACACCGCCTTGCAGTGCAAGGGGCGCCGGTTCGATCCCTGGCCTGGGAAGATCCCACGTGCCGCGGAGCGGCTGGACTGATGTGTCCAATTACCGAGCCGGAGCTCTGCGGCGCATGCACCCAGAGCTGGTGCTCTGCAACGACAGAGGCCACCACGATGGGAGGCCCACACGATGGGAGGCCCACACGGGCCATAGAACAAAGACGGATGAAAATAGAGAAATGAAAGACCAATAGAAGTGGCCGGCCCGTCCCCCTCTCTCCCCACCCTACCCCCCAAAAGATAAATAAATAAAATAAATGTTAAAAAAAAAAGTAACAGGACTCAAATTATTTTGGTCTACTCACAGAGCTCATCTTTCATAGCAGCTTTATTTATTTTTTAAGGTAGTCACTAAAACAGGTTTTATTCTTTTAGGCCAGTTTTAGGTTCACAAAAAAATTGAGAAGAAGGGACAGAGATTTCCTGTATGCTGTTTGCCCTGACTCATGCACAGCCTCCCCTATTAGTAACATCTCCCACCAGAATTGTATATTTATTACAACTGATGAATCTATATTGACATATTATAACATCCCTAGTCCATAGTTTCATATTAAGATTTACTTGTGGTCTTGTACATGTTACGGTGGTGGTTTAGTCGCTAAGTCGTGTCTGACTCTTGTGACCCAATGGACTGTAGTCCACCAGGCTCCTCTGTCCGTGGAATTCTCCAGGCAAGAACACTGGAGTGGATTGCCATTTCCTTCTACAGGGTATCTTCCCGACCCAGGAACTGAACCCAGGCCTCCTGCATTGCAGGCAGATTCTTTACCAACTGAGCTGCAAGGGGTTTGGACGAACGTGTAATGACATGAATCCACTATTAGAGTATCATATAGAGTATTTTCACCACGCCTCACGTTCCCTGCGCTCTACCTACTCACCTCTTCCCCCATTGCAACCACTGGTTCTTTTATTGTATCCTTTTCCAGAATATCATATATATTTGGAATGATACAGTATGTAGCCTTCTTGACTTGGCTTCTTTCACTTAGTTATATACATTTACACTTCTTCCATATCTGTTCGTAGCTCATTTCATTTTTTTAGAGCTGAGTAATAGTCTGTTGTCTAGATATGTCATGGTTTATTTACCCTCTCACCTACTGAAGGTCATCTTGGTTGCCTCCAAATCTGGGCCTTTATGAATAAAGCTACTATAAACATCCCTGTTCAGATTTTTGTCACGACATAAAATTCCAAGTCTTTTGGGTAAATACCAAGAAGTGCAATGGTTGGATCATATGGTTAGAGTACATTTAGTCTTTTAAGAAACCACCAAATGCTGAGCTCATTCATCTTAATCTATCACCTTTTGACATACCGATTTTGCTTATTTTTAAAAGTATTTATTTATTCTTTCTGCCTGTGCTAGGTCTCCGTTGCTGCTTTCAGGCTTTCTCAAGTTGCAGCGAGATGGAAGCTCATCTTCACAGTTGGCTTGCTTCTCTTTGCCATGGCTTCTCTTGTTGAGGAGCACAGGCTCTAGAGTGCATGAGGGCTTCCAGTAGTTGTGGCGTGTGGGCTTAGTTGCCCCGCTGCATGTGGGGATCTTCCGGTGCAGAGGATTGAACCCATGTCCTCTGCATTTGCAGGCGGGTTCTTAACCACTGGACCACTAGGGAAGTCTCTCCTACTTCTTTAAGTACTGTCTCCATGGGGTTCCTGGCTAACCATACTCTCCTGGGGTCACTTCAGGTTTCTCTGGCCTCCTCCTCAGTTCCCCTTGCTAGGTCCTCTTCTCTTCCCAGTTTCTAACTTTTGGAGCTCTGAAAACCCCTTCTCATCTCTCTCCATATACTCAGGCAATCTCACCCAATCTATGGTTTTAAATGGGACCCTAAAGGTAGTTCTCCAGCCCCAATCTCTTTTCTGAGCTCCCTGCATGCATAACAAGCTGCACATTCCACATTTCTACTTGCAAGTCTAATAGATCTTTCAATTATGTATTTATTTTATTCTTTTTCTTTTTTTAACTGCACTGGGTCTTCATTGCTGTGCATGGCTTTCTCTAGTTGCAGGTCCTCTACTCTAGCTGCAGTGCTCTGGCTTCTCATGGCAGAGGCTTCTCTTGTTGAGGAGCACAGGCTCTAGAGTGCATGAGGGCTTCCAGTAGTTGTGGCGTGTGGGCTTAGTTGCCCCGCTGCATGTGGGGATCTTCCGGTGCAGAGGATTGAACCCATGTCCTCTGCATTTGCAGGCGGGTTCTTAACCACTGGACCACTAGGGAAGTCTCTCCTACTTCTTTAAGTACTGTCTCCATGGGGTTCCTGGCTAACCATACTCTCCTGGGGTCACTTCAGGTTTCTCTGGCCTCCTCCTCAGTTCCCCTTGCTAGGTCCTCTTCTCTTCCCAGTTTCTAACTTTTGGAGCTCTGAAAACCCCTTCTCATCTCTCTCCATATACTCAGGCAATCTCACCCAATCTATGGTTTTAAATGGGACCCTAAAGGTAGTTCTCCAGCCCCAATCTCTTTTCTGAGCTCCCTGCATGCATAACAAGCTGCACATTCCACATTTCTACTTGCAAGTCTAATAGATCTTTCAATTATGTATTTATTTTATTCTTTTTCTTTTTTTAACTGCACTGGGTCTTCATTGCTGTGCATGGCTTTCTCTAGTTGCAGGTCCTCTACTCTAGCTGCAGTGCTCTGGCTTCTCATGGCAGAGGCTTCTCTTCCTGCGGAGTATGGGTCTAGGGTGCGCGGGATTCGGTAGCTGTGGTGCAGGGGCTTAGCTATCCCGAGGCATGTGTAATCTTCTTGGACCACACCTGTGTCACCTGCATTGGTAGGCAGATTTTTAACCACTGAACCACCAGGGAAGTCCTGATATTTCAAATACAGGCAAAACAACTCTTGCTTCCCCTGCCCCATCCCTTTATTGTCCAGTCTTCTTCATTTCACTAGTAGACTAAAACCTAGGAATCGTCCTGTTGCAGCCTATATCCAATTCAGCAAAAACTCTGTGAACTCTTATCTCCAGAGTATATCCTGACCTCTAACCATTCATCAGTGTCTTCACCAGTACCACCCCATCCAAAGTTCTCTCTCTTCTCATTCTGATGAGATAATAACTGCCCCTCTTGTTCCCACTCTTACTTACCACCCCCAGGTACCCACAAAAACCGAGGGTACTTTTCTACTAATCAGATTATATCATTCTCACACTTGGGCCTTCCAATGGCCTCCCTTCAACCTTGGAACAAAACACAAACTTCACCGCTTCGAGACATGGAAGTATAAATTGACACAGCAACATTGGAAAGCAATCTGGCAATGTCTGGGACACCTGAAGATCAAGACACCTTCTAACCCAGTGATTCCTCAACCCCCAGCTCCCCAAGAAAGACTTTTAAGAAGATTCTATACAGAGATGTTCACTGAAGAACAGTTTCTAGTAGTAACGTATATAATATATATATATAACACAATAAATTGTCCTTCAGTACAAAAGTTGAAAAAGAACTTGGTTTTTTTTTGTTGTTGTTGTTTTCACATGATAGAATGTTATACACTAATTAAAAATAAATTAGATCAATGGACATAATAAAACATCTCATCTTTCTTTGACTATGCCAATCGGCTTATGGGATTTTAGTTCCCTGGTCAGGGATGGAACCCGAGTTCCTAGCAGTGATAACACTGAGTCCTAACCACTGGACCACCAGCAAACTCCCAGAGTGACTATTTTTGATGTTTGACCACTGACAGCACTCAAGTTCCACTACTATCCCTTTCCTGTTTGCCTCACATCTAGGCCAACCTATAAGAAAGATCAAACACCCTCCCTTGGTGCTAGCAGAGAAGTTTAAACCCGCTCCTTGGCAGAACCCTCCTTCCATATCACTTCATGATCACAATACAAACCAGAGACACCACTCTCATCTGTTTTGCTCCAGACCAAATCCAAGCTCTTCTCCTTTTAGTAATTTTTTAAAATCATTTCAATGTCTTATTTTTTTCCAGCTTTACTGAGATATAGTTGACATATAACATTGTATGAGTTCAACGTGTATAATGTGTTGATTTGATGCATTTATATATTGCAATATGATCACCACCATGGCTTTACCTAACACCTCTATGGTGGCCAGACAGTAAAGAATCCACCTGCAAAATAAGAGAGCTGGGCTCGATCCGTGGGTTGGGAAGATGCCCTGGAGAAGGGAATAGCTACCCACTCCAGTATTCTTTGCCTGGAAAATTCCATGTCTTGTCATGGGGTCACAAAGAATCAGACACAACTGAGTGACTTGATTTTTCACTTTTTTATCCTATCTCATAATTACCATTTCTTTTTTAGTGGTGAAAACATATAAGATCTCCTCTTTTAGCAAGTTTCAAGTACATAAAATGGGATTATTAGCTGTAATCACCATGATACACATCAGCTCCTTAGAACTTACTAATCTTATATGACTGAATGTGTGTACTCTTGATCCAATATCTCCCCATTGTCCCTCAACCCCCAGCCTTTGGGAACCATTACTTTACTCTCTGTTTTTCTAAGTTTCAGCTTTTTTAGATTTCACATTTCAGTGATATCATACAGTATTTGTCTTTCTTTGTCTATCTCATTTCACTTAGCTTTATCCAAGATGTCACAAATAACAGGGCTTCCTTTTTTTTCAGGCTAAATAACAGTCCATTGCATGTGTGTATATACACATACATCTATATCTCTCCTTTTTTGGCCACTTCTATTGATCCTTCATATATTTATCTTTGTTCTTTGGCTGCTGCTTTGCTCTCCTGCTGAACCATCAGGGAAGCCCACATAATTTTTATATAAATAAATTTACTTCCAAAACCTTAGTTTATGCTGTCACATGCTTTTTCCCTTCCTTCATGTCCTTTTTTAGGAACTTTCTAATTTCCAGTCCATCATTTTCCTCTACTCCTTAGGCAATTATATGTTCTATATTCTAGCTATTTTAACATGCATAAGTAGCTTGTCCTGGAGAAGGAAATGGCAACCTACTCCAGTATTCCTGAAGGTAGAATCCTATGGCAAGATTCAAGAGGAGCCTGTTGGGCTATAATCCATGGGGTCACAAAGAGTTGGACACAACTAAGCAACTAAACCAAGTAACTCACCTAAGGCTAATCTGGCTTTTCACCTGAAGAATACAGGACTTCAGATCACTCTGATCTTCATTACAAGCTATTGCTGCCATATATTTTATTTATTTATTTATTTACTTATAGCTATTCTGGGTTTACACTGCTGCTGCAGGCTCTTCTCTAATTGAAGGAAGTGGGGGCCACTCTCTAGTTGAGGTGAGAAGGCTTCTTGTTGCAGTGACTTCTCTTGTGGAACTCGGGCTTTGGGGCACACGGGATTCAGTAGTTGCAAGACATGGGCTCAACAGTTACGGCTCTGAGGCTCTAGAGCACAGGCTCAATAGCTGTGGTTCATGGGCTTAGTTGCTCCGCAGCATGTGGGATCCATGTGGGTACATGGATCCCTGTACCAGGCTCAGGGATCGAACTCGTGACTCCTGCATTGACAGGCAAACTCTTTACCACTGAGCTACTGGGGAAGCCCTACTGCTGCCATATATTTTTATTCTGTCTTGTTTTTTGATCCCCAAATCCTTGTTACTGTTGTTTATACAATTGTATTTGTCCAGGTTTCACCACGTTTGTTTTTTATTTGTTTTTCATTTCTTGTTGTATCTCGGACTTTTGCCTAGAGTCACTTTTGTCTAAAATACATCCTTTAGAGCAGTGCTGTCCAATAGAATTATAATGTAAGCCCATGTGTAACTTTAAAAGTTTTGATAGCCCACTTTTTTAATATTTTAAAGAAACAAGTAAAATTAATTTTAATGAAACAAAAATATCTCATGATAAATGTTTGACTTGATGCAGTTTTTCTTAGCAAAAACAAATTATCTAAGAATTATTTTCTTCAAAGACAATTTTATATAAATAAATTTACTTCCAAAACCTTAGTTTATGCTGTCACATGCTTTTTCCCTTCCTTCATGTCCTTTTTTAGGAACTTTCTAATTTCCAGTCCATCATTTTCCTCTACTCCTTAGGCAATTATATGTTCTATATTCTAGCTATTTTAACATGCATAAGTAGCTTGTCCTGGAGAAGGAAATGGCAACCTACTCCAGTATTCCTGAAGGTAGAATCCTATGGCAAGATTCAAGAGGAGCCTGTTGGGCTATAATCCATGGGGTCACAAAGAGTTGGACACAACTAAGCAACTAAACCAAGTAACTCACCTAAGGCTAATCTGGCTTTTCACCTGAAGAATACAGGACTTCAGATCACTCTGATCTTCATTACAAGCTATTGCTGCCATATATTTTATTTATTTATTTATTTACTTATAGCTATTCTGGGTTTACACTGCTGCTGCAGGCTCTTCTCTAATTGAAGGAAGTGGGGGCCACTCTCTAGTTGAGGTGAGAAGGCTTCTTGTTGCAGTGACTTCTCTTGTGGAACTCGGGCTTTGGGGCACACGGGATTCAGTAGTTGCAAGACATGGGCTCAACAGTTACGGCTCTGAGGCTCTAGAGCACAGGCTCAATAGCTGTGGTTCATGGGCTTAGTTGCTCCGCAGCATGTGGGATCCATGTGGGTACATGGATCCCTGTACCAGGCTCAGGGATCGAACTCGTGACTCCTGCATTGACAGGCAAACTCTTTACCACTGAGCTACTGGGGAAGCCCTACTGCTGCCATATATTTTTATTCTGTCTTGTTTTTTGATCCCCAAATCCTTGTTACTGTTGTTTATACAATTGTATTTGTCCAGGTTTCACCACGTTTGTTTTTTATTTGTTTTTCATTTCTTGTTGTATCTCGGACTTTTGCCTAGAGTCACTTTTGTCTAAAATACATCCTTTAGAGCAGTGCTGTCCAATAGAATTATAATGTAAGCCCATGTGTAACTTTAAAAGTTTTGATAGCCCACTTTTTTAATATTTTAAAGAAACAAGTAAAATTAATTTTAATGAAACAAAAATATCTCATGATAAATGTTTGACTTGATGCAGTTTTTCTTAGCAAAAACAAATTATCTAAGAATTATTTTCTTCAAAGACAATTTTGTCATTGTTAACAAATTAGTATGTTCTGATTTCTAAGACAAGACAAAAAAGGATTATCTTAGGGGCTTCCCTGGTGGTACAGTGGGTAAAGAGTCAGCCTTGCAGTGCAAGGGGCACTGGTTTGATCCCTGGCCTGGGAAGATCCCACATGCAGCAGAGCAGTTGGACCAGTGTGTCCAATTACGAGCCAGCACTCTGGAGCACATGCACCCAGAGCCGGGTCTCTGCAACTAGAGAGGCTACTGCAATGAGAGGCAATGACCCACACAGGCCAAAAGAATAAAGATGGATGAAAATTAAAAAAAATGAAAAACCAATAAAAAAAGAAGCCAAGAAAAAAAAAATTCTCTTAGAAAGTTGCCATATTAAC
This sequence comes from Tragulus kanchil, assembly GCA_022376925.1. Classification (NCBI taxonomy): domain Eukaryota; kingdom Metazoa; phylum Chordata; class Mammalia; order Artiodactyla; family Tragulidae; genus Tragulus; species Tragulus kanchil. Next base: position 115,439,331 of record JAIOJX010000031.1, read on the forward strand.
AGGCAGCTCTGTATGGACATAGTGAATACTGAATTGTAAAGGATTCAGGATAACCTGACAAGTGAGTTACTATCTTTTAAGGTTTATAAATTGTCTTTCTTACTGTACAGATAGTATTATATCCTTTGGACATTCCTCAGATTTTCCAAGAAAACTCTCTTGACATCAGAACTAAAGCTTTAGGACCATTAGTGCTAGAGCTAGCTTGTACCAACTTACAATAGCAGATTACTAAATATCAGGAATTTTATATGTTAAGCCACTAGGAGATTAGAATTGACCACTGTGGGATTATTTACCCCATGGAAATCATCAAACACTACCACTGGGGGGAGCTACTGGGAAGCCCTACTGCTGCCATATATTTTTATTCTGTCTTGTTTTTTGATCCCCAAATCCTTGTTACTGTTGTTTATACAATTGTATTTGTCCAGGTTTCACCACGTTTGTTTTTTATTTGTTTTTCATTTCTTGTTGTATCTCGGACTTTTGCCTAGAGTCACTTTTGTCTAAAATACATCCTTTAGAGCAGTGCTGTCCAATAGAATTATAATGTAAGCCCATGTGTAACTTTAAAAGTTTTGATAGCCCACTTTTTTAATATTTTAAAGAAACAAGTAAAATTAATTTTAATGAAACAAAAATATCTCATGATAAATGTTTGACTTGATGCAGTTTTTCTTAGCAAAAACAAATTATCTAAGAATTATTTTCTTCAAAGACAATTTTGTCATTGTTAACAAATTAGTATGTTCTGATTTCTAAGACAAGACAAAAAAGGATTATCTTAGGGGCTTCCCTGGTGGTACAGTGGGTAAAGAGTCAGCCTTGCAGTGCAAGGGGCACTGGTTTGATCCCTGGCCTGGGAAGATCCCACATGCAGCAGAGCAGTTGGACCAGTGTGTCCAATTACGAGCCAGCACTCTGGAGCACATGCACCCAGAGCCGGGTCTCTGCAACTAGAGAGGCTACTGCAATGAGAGGCAATGACCCACACAGGCCAAAAGAATAAAGATGGATGAAAATTAAAAAAATGAAAAACCAATAAAAAAAGAAGCCAAGAAAAAAAAAATTCTCTTAGAAAGTTGCCATATTAACAGGCAGCTCTGTATGGACATAGTGAATACTGAATTGTAAAGGATTCAGGATAACCTGACAAGTGAGTTACTATCTTTTAAGGTTTATAAATTGTCTTTCTTACTGTACAGATAGTATTATATCCTTTGGACATTCCTCAGATTTTCCAAGAAAACTCTCTTGACATCAGAACTAAAGCTTTAGGACCATTAGTGCTAGAGCTAGCTTGTACCAACTTACAATAGCAGATTACTAAATATCAGGAATTTTATATGTTAAGCCACTAGGAGATTAGAATTGACCACTGTGGGATTATTTACCCCATGGAAATCATCAAACACTACAACTCAGAGCTCCCTCTTTTTTTTTTTTTTTTTTGGCCACTTCCATTGGTCTTTCATTTATTTATTCTCATTTATCCTTGTTCTTTGGCCCGTGTGGGCCTCCCATTGCAACAGCCACTCTCATTACAGAGCACTGGACCTGGGCACATGCGCTCCAGAGCTCCGGCTGGGTAGTTGGACACAGCAGTCCAGCTGCTCTGTGGCATATGGGATCTTCCCAGGCCAGGGATCAAACCAGCGCCCCTTGTACTGCAAGGTGGTGTCCTCACCCACTGGACCACCAGGGAAGCCCATAGCTTCCTCTTTTAAGACCCTGATGCTAGGAAAGACTGAAGTTAAAAAGAGAAGAAGGCGGCAGAGGATGAGACGGTTGGGTGGCGTCACTAATTCAATGGACTTGAATTTGGGCAAATTCTGAGAGATAGAGAGGGAACAGGGAGGCCTGGCATGCTACAGTCAGACACAAAGTGTCAGACACAACTTAGCAACTGAACAACAACTAATGTCACCATTTATGATTCACCTTTTTTTTTTTTCCTTTTTATTTATTTATTTATTTATTTATTTATTTATTTATTTATTTTTGTACATGTATGTTCCCAGATCAATCAGATGCATATCCCTTGATATGATTCACCTTTAATCACACCCCTATTTTCCCTTTCAGTTGTATCATGTAATACACTGTTTCTTAATTTGCAAGAAATGACCTTATGAATAGAATAGCTACATTCATTTAATACTAGTTGTTGTTTAGTCACTAAGTCATGTTCACTTAGACCAGTGGATGGTCTGGCATTCCAGTAGAAGGATGAAGTGGTGCATCTGGGAGCTTCCATGGTCCAGTTTTTAAGACATTAGCTGAAGCCCCAGTCATGATGGCTAATGACTACTGAATTGTAAAGGATTCAGGATTCCTCAGATTTTCTTTCTTACTGTACAGATAGTATTATATCCTTTGGACATTCCTCAGATTTTCAAAGAAAACTCTCTTGACATCAGAACTAAAGCTTTAGGACCATTAGTGCTAGAGCTAGCTTGTACCAACTTACAATAGCAGATTACTAAATATCAGGAATTTTATATGTTAAGCCACTAGGAGATTAGAATTGACCACTGTGGGATTATTTACCCCATGGAAATCATCAAACACTACAACTCAGAGCTCCCTCTTTTTTTTTTTTTTTTTTGGCCACTTCCATTGGTCTTTCATTTATTTATTCTCATTTATCCTTGTTCTTTGGCCCGTGTGGGCCTCCCATTGCAACAGCCACTCTCATTACAGAGCACTGGACCTGGGCACATGCGCTCCAGAGCTCCGGCTGGGTAGTTGGACACAGCAGTCCAGCTGCTCTGTGGCATATGGGATCTTCCCAGGCCAGGGATCAAACCAGCGCCCCTTGTACTGCAAGGTGGTGTCCTCACCCACTGGACCACCAGGGAAGCCCATAGCTTCCTCTTTTAAGACCCTGATGCTAGGAAAGACTGAAGTTAAAAAGAGAAGAAGGCGGCAGAGGATGAGACGGTTGGGTGGCGTCACTAATTCAATGGACTTGAATTTGGGCAAATTCTGAGAGATAGAGAGGGAACAGGGAGGCCTGGCATGCTACAGTCAGACACAAAGTGTCAGACACAACTTAGCAACTGAACAACAACTAATGTCACCATTTATGATTCACCTTTTTTTTTTTTTTCCTTTTTATTTATTTATTTATTTATTTATTTATTTATTTATTTATTTATTTTTGTACATGTATGTTCCCAGATCAATCAGATGCATATCCCTTGATATGATTCACCTTTAATCACACCCCTATTTTCCCTTTCAGTTGTATCATGTAATACACTGTTTCTTAATTTGCAAGAAATGACCTTATGAATAGAATAGCTACATTCATTTAATACTAGTTGTTGTTTAGTCACTAAGTCATGTTCACTTAGACCAGTGGATGGTCTGGCATTCCAGTAGAAGGATGAAGTGGTGCATCTGGGAGCTTCCATGTGGTTCCCAGTTTGTAAGACATTAGCTGAAGCCCCAGTCATGATGGCTAATGGGGAGACTATCTCCGGAATGAGGGACTAGTTAACCTCTTCCTCTAATTCACAAAAGTCAGATTTTTGTGACATCATTTGCCCCTTGCAGGAGCTCCGCTAATGTTTTTCTTTCAGGATTTTTCTAATGTTTCATTAGAGTGTCAGGAAAAAAAAAAAAAAACACACAATCAAAAGTTCTGACCCATGCTAAAACATGGGTGAACCTTGAAGACATTATGGCAAGTATAATTAACTAAATATAAAAGGAGAAATACTGGGTGATAAATATTGGGCTTCCCTGGTGGTTCAGTTGGTAAAGAATCCACAGGCAATGCAGGAGACATAGGAGTCACAGATTTAATCCCTGGGTCAGGAAGATTCCCTGGAGAAGGAAATGGCTGCCCACTCCAGTATTCTTGCCTGGAGAATTCCATGGACAGAGGAGCCTGGAGGGCTACAGTCCATAAGGCTGCAAGAGTCAGACACAACTGAGGGACTAATACTTACTTTTTTTTCTTTTTTTTTTTTTTGTCTTTTCTTTCTTTTTGACTAATAGTTTCTTTCCACTTACATGAGGAACCTTGAGTATTCAACTGACAGAGGCAAAAAGTAGAGCCCTGTTTGTCAGGCACTGGGAGGAGGAAAGAATGGAGAGCTATTATTTCATGAATAGAGAGTTTCAATCTGGAAAGATAAAAATTTTTGAAGATGGATGGTTGTGATGGTTGAACAACAGTGTGAATGTAATGTGGCTGAAATGTGTGCTTAAAATGGTTAAAAACTTATGCTATCTATATTTTACCACAATAATAAAGACTAAAATCCAACTATATGCTGTCTCCCAGAGACATATTTAACAGGAGAACATAGAAAACTAAAGAGCAGGGAAACAGAAAAGTTAAAAGAAATCTAGAACAATAGTATTATAAATAGACAAAACAGACGTTAAAGGAAAAAGTGATAAGGGGCATCAAATAATAATAAAAGGAAAAATTCACCAGGAAGGCATAGCAATCTATATCTTGGTTTTTCTATTATTATTATTTATTTATTTTGGGCGGGGGTCAGGTTGGGGAGGGAGGGGGACAGGCGGGCCACTTCTATTGGTCTTTTCATTTCTCTATTTTCATCCGTCTTTGTTCTTTGGCTCCTGTGGGCCTCCCATCGCGGTGGCATCTGTCGTCGCAGAGCGCCGGCTCTGAGCGCACGCACTCCAGAGCTCCGGCTCGGTAATTGGACACATCAGTCCAGCCGCTCCGCGGCACGTGGGATCTTCCCAGGCCAGGGATCGAACTGGCGCCCCCTGCACTGCAAGGCGGTGTCCTTACCCACTGGACCACTAGGGGAAGCCCTATATCTTGTTTTTATCTAACAAGATACATATATAAATGTATAAAATATATAAAGCAAACATTACAATGAAAGATTTAAATCACCACTTGCAGAAACTGACAGATCAAAAAGATATCTTAAACACAAGAAGAGATAAACCAGACCCTTCCCTCCTCTGGGCTATAGTGCACGGCCCAATCCTTAAGACCCCTTTGCCACTCCTTAGACCCTAGCTATAAAATGGATCAAAGACCCCTGCTTGGGGTAGGCTCTCCCTTGAGCTGGACGGCTGTGAGGCCCGCTGTTCTCAGAGTTTCCCACTTTCTCCCTTAAGCCAGCCCTGTACTGACAGCGACTCTTTCTTCCCCCATTCTAATTAACTTTACTTTCCTCTCAAAAAATGAAAAGATATCTTACAATTTTGTGATGACAGGAGATTTAACTATATAACAAGCTTGATATAATGGAAATATATAGAACCCCACAGTGACAATTATAGAATACACATTATTTTCTGCCAACATGAAACAGATAACAAAAACGAAGAACAAGAGGGGGTGAGATGGGGGCAATATACATATGACTAATCTGGGATCATACATATCTGTAAACAACAAAACTCCATTAAAGTAAAAAGTCAAATAAAAATTAAATGAAAAAAGAAGAACATACATCTTTTCACAAAGAAAGTCTGGGAGGGAAAAAAGAATTGATATCAAATAAAGAACATTCCATATCACAATGCAATAAAATTAGATGTTCACAACAAAAGACAGTCCCCAAAAGTGACCCATAAAGTACTCACAGGTTTTGTAATTCAAAACAATCCTCTAAGGATAACTAATAAGGCTGAATTAAATATGATTGTTTAAAAGCTCCTTAAAAGCAGAGGCTAGCTAAAAAGAGAATAAAGAATTACTGAACCCAAATTGAGGTTAGAACCCAGAGAAATAACCTAGCATTCAATATACCTTTTATCTGGATGGTGTTTAACAATTCATAAGGTAAAAATAAAAAACTGAGTTATAGTTATGAAATAGGGGAGAGAAAAGTGAAATTGCAAGGTCCACACAAAGCAGAAAGTCTGACAAACACTCCTCCATTTAAACTGGGACAAGATCTCAAGACTTTGCTCTTTTCTGGATAATTCTGAGAACATTAGACTGGAAATTGCTGTAAGATAGTCCTACACTAGTAAGGCCTGCAAACGACTAGTAAAGTAAGCAAAAATTCTCTCTGGAAGAAGGTTCAATTGTCCTATGTCTCAAGGTTTCCCCACAAATGGGTTTTCATACACGATGGCCAGAATATAGTCAAAGAGAAGTAAGCATTCAAAGTGGGGGCAGGAAGAGGGTACTTTACCATTAAGAGCCAACAGAGGATAAAAAGAGACAACAGAAAGACTTCAACAGCTTAGATATTAGGCTTTTCAAATACAGATTATAAAAATCACTATTTTTACTATGACCAAAGAAATAAAAGAAAAAGTTGTAAATGTCATCAGGGAACTCTATAGTTTAAAATGTGGCATCACAGAAGTAAAAAGGAGTCAAACAGCAGCTATATAGCTAAAAAATAAATAAATAGAATTAAAAGTTCAACGGAGGGACTTCCTTCCGTGGTCCAGTGGCTAAGACTTCATGCTCCCAATGCAGGAGGCCTGGGTTTGATCTCTGGTCAGGGAACTAGATCCACATGCAACTAAAAGACCGATGCTACAACTAAGACCAAGTGCAACCAAATAGATAAATATTAAAAAAAAAAAAAAAAAAGTTCAACGGATAGATGTAGCAGCAAATTAGACACAGATGAAGAGGTCACAGACAAACCAAAAGAAAAATAAGAAGCAACTATCCAGAATGGAGCACGAGGAGAACGTATATAAAATATAGATGAAAAAGAACAAGCCCAGAAAACACAGTGAAAAAGTCCAATATACATCTAATCAGAATTCCAGATAAGAGAATAAACAAGCAGAGGCTAGCTAAAAAGAGAATAAAGAATTACTGAACCCAAATTGAGGTTAGAACCCAGAGAAATAACCTAGCATTCAATATACCTTTTATCTGGATGGTGTTTAACAATTCATAAGGTAAAAATAAAAAACTGAGTTATAGTTATGAAATAGGGGAGAGAAAAGTGAAATTGCAAGGTCCACACAAAGCAGAAAGTCTGACAAACACTCCTCCATTTAAACTGGGACAAGATCTCAAGACTTTGCTCTTTTCTGGATAATTCTGAGAACATTAGACTGGAAATTGCTGTAAGATAGTCCTACACTAGTAAGGCCTGCAAACGACTAGTAAAGTAAGCAAAAATTCTCTCTGGAAGAAGGTTCAATTGTCCTATGTCTCAAGGTTTCCCCACAAATGGGTTTTCATACACGATGGCCAGAATATAGTCAAAGAGAAGTAAGCATTCAAAGTGGGGGCAGGAAGAGGGTACTTTACCATTAAGAGCCAACAGAGGATAAAAAGAGACAACAGAAAGACTTCAACAGCTTAGATATTAGGCTTTTCAAATACAGATTATAAAAATCACTATTTTTACTATGACCAAAGAAATAAAAGAAAAAGTTGTAAATGTCATCAGGGAACTCTATAGTTTAAAATGTGGCATCACAGAAGTAAAAAGGAGTCAAACAGCAGCTATATAGCTAAAAAATAAATAAATAGAATTAAAAGTTCAACGGAGGGACTTCCTTCCGTGGTCCAGTGGCTAAGACTTCATGCTCCCAATGCAGGAGGCCTGGGTTTGATCTCTGGTCAGGGAACTAGATCCACATGCAACTAAAAGACCGATGCTACAACTAAGACCAAGTGCAACCAAATAGATAAATATTAAAAAAAAAAAAAAAAAAGTTCAACGGATAGATGTAGCAGCAAATTAGACACAGATGAAGAGGTCACAGACAAACCAAAAGAAAAATAAGAAGCAACTATCCAGAATGGAGCACGAGGAGAACGTATATAAAATATAGATGAAAAAGAACAAGCCCAGAAAACACAGTGAAAAAGTCCAATATACATCTAATCAGAATTCCAGATAAGAGAATAAACAAACAGAGGCAATATATAAAGATATAATGAATGAGAATTTTCCAGAATTTACAAAATTCACCAACCCATAACTTCACAGAGCTTAACAAATCCCATAGTGGATAAACATTTTTTTTAATCTACACCTAGACACATCACAGTGAAACTACAGAAAATCAAAGAGAAAAAATCCAAAAAGGAGTCACAGAAAAAGAGACATGATCTTCAAAGGAGCCACAGCTAGCCTGACTACTAACATCTCAAGAGAAAATATGGATGCTAGAAAATGCTAGAATAATACTAAATAGCATCAATGTGCTGAAAGAAAATAACAACTTAGCACAATCGTATAATGCCATGATATCTTCATATATTGCCTCTACTTATATTCAGCAGAAAAAAAATAAACTTCAAAAATAAAGATGAGTGAAAATAAACAAATTTTCTAAAAAATAAAGATGAGCAGTAGAGAAAACTCCAATTACAGCAATAACAAAGATAAAATACATAGGAATAGATTTAACAGGAAATAGGTAAACCCTATATAAAGAAATTTATAGAAACACCCTGAAAAATGTAAAAGGATGTTAGAACAGATGGAAAAATATCCTTTCTAGCAAACCTCTTGTTCTTAGAAAAGATGGATAAATATCATAAAGATGTCAGTTATCCCCTAAGTTAATTTAAAATTTAAATCAGTCTCAATTTAAAAAAAAAACAACAAGATATTTTTATGGAACTAGGCAAGATGACAGTAAACTTACATGAAAAAATAACAATGTAAAAGGATTACAGAAATACTAAAAAATAACTGCTATAGGTAAAACAGGATTTTTAAGACAATGAAAATATTCTGTATGATGCAACGATCAAGAATACAGTGTGTACAAGAAGTAGCATGAAGGCCTGTACTATCATAAGTGAAGAAAATAGCTATAGTCATTGCTCTGTGAGAGAAGGGGATCCTTCAGGGGTGCTTTGTGATGGTCGGGAGGGGTGGGAAGCGGGGGATATACATATGACTAATCTGGGAACATACATATCTGTAAACAACAAAACTCTGTGATATTTAAAAGTAAAAGTTAAAAAATAAAAAATAAATTTAAAAAAAGAATACAGTATGTACAGTGTGTCCAAACTTACATAGACTATGCAACACCAAGAGTGAACCCTAATGTAAACTGTGGACTTTGGTTGATTGTAATGTATCAGTGTAGATTATAACAAATGCACAGTTTCTCAGGTGAAGGATGTTGGTAATAAGGGAGGCTGTACACATGTAAGACCAGGGATTAGAAGGGAAATCTCTGCACTTCCTCTCAATTTTGCTGTGAACCTAAAACTGCTCTTTAAAAAAGTCTTTAAAAATACGTAAAGAGAGAGAGAAAAAAAAAATAAAGGAAAGGAAGGAGGGAGAAAAAAAATTCTACAAGGATTAATCTTGTTGTTGTTGGGTTTCCTGGTGGTTCCATGGTAAGAAATTCACCTGCCAAAGAAGGAGACACAGGATTAGTCCAATTCGTGAAGATCCTACCTACTGTGGAGGACACACACCCATGCACCACAACTACTGGGCTTGTACTTGAGAACCCAAGAGCTGCAATGACAGAAGCCCACACCTTAGAGCCCATGATCCACAACAAGAAAAGCCACCACAATGAGAAGCCCACACACTGCAAGAGGAGGGTAGTCCCGGCATGCTGTAACTAGAGAAAAGTCTGCTCAGTCACAAAGGCCCAGCCCAGCCAAACATAAATAAATAAATAATTGTAAAAAAAAAAAAAATACATATATATATATATATATATATATATATATATACACTGCAAAGATTCTGTATGTAAAACAGTATGGTACATATGAAGAGACAGACCAGCAAAACAGAATGGAAAGTCGGAAAATAGGCCCAAGAACAATAAAAATTTATTATATAATAAGGGTGACATTTCAAGTCACATTAAATGGAGTTTTTAATTAATGGTATTGAGAAAACTGATGAACCACATGCCATTCAGTCACTTACTGGGTTGGGCTCTTTGCACTCCCTTGGAGTGTAGCACACCAGGTATGCCTGTCCTTCACTATCTCCTGGAGTTTACTCAAATTCATATCCACTGACTCAGCAATGTCATCTAACTATCTCATCCTCTGCCACCCCCTTCTCCTCTTGCCCTCAGTCTTTCCCAGAATCAGGGCCTTTTCCAAACAGTCAGCCCTTCCCATCAGGTGGCTGAAGTACTGGAGTTTCAGCTTCAGCATCAGTCCTTCCCATGAATATTCAGGCTTGATTTCCTTTAGAATTGACTGGTTTGGTCTCCTTGCTGTCCAAGGGACTCTCTTCTCCAGCACCACACTCAAAAGCATCAATTCTTTGCACAGTTTCTCAGGTGAAGGATGTTGGTAATAAGGGAGGCTGTACACATGTAAGACCAGGGATTAGAAGGGAAATCTCTGCACTTCCTCTCAATTTTGCTGTGAACCTAAAACTGCTCTTTAAAAAAGTCTTTAAAAATACGTAAAGAGAGAGAGAAAAAAAAAATAAAGGAAAGGAAGGAGGGAGAAAAAAAATTCTACAAGGATTAATCTTGTTGTTGTTGGGTTTCCCTGGTGGTTCCGTGGTAAGAAATTCACCTGCCAAAGAAGGAGACACAGGATTAGTCCAATTCGTGAAGATCCTACCTACTGTGGAGGACACACACCCATGCACCACAACTACTGGGCTTGTACTTGAGAACCCAAGAGCTGCAATGACAGAAGCCCACACCTTAGAGCCCATGATCCACAACAAGAAAAGCCACCACAATGAGAAGCCCACACACTGCAAGAGGAGGGTAGTCCCGGCATGCTGTAACTAGAGAAAAGTCTGCTCAGTCACAAAGGCCCAGCCCAGCCAAACATAAATAAATAAATAAATAAATAAATAATTGTAAAAAAAAAATACATATATATATATATATATATATATATATATACACTGCAAAGATTCTGTATGTAAAACAGTATGGTACATATGAAGAGACAGACCAGCAAAACAGAATGGAAAGTCGGAAAATAGGCCCAAGAACAATAAAAATTTATTATATAATAAGGGTGACATTTCAAGTCACATTAAATGGAGTTTTTAATTAATGGTATTGAGAAAACTGATGAACCACATGCCATTCAGTCACTTACTGGGTTGGGCTCTTTGCACTCCCTTGGAGTGTAGCACACCAGGTATGCCTGTCCTTCACTATCTCCTGGAGTTTACTCAAATTCATATCCACTGACTCAGCAATGTCATCTAACTATCTCATCCTCTGCCACCCCCTTCTCCTCTTGCCCTCAGTCTTTCCCAGAATCAGGGCCTTTTCCAAACAGTCAGCCCTTCCCATCAGGTGGCTGAAGTACTGGAGTTTCAGCTTCAGCATCAGTCCTTCCCATGAATATTCAGGCTTGATTTCCTTTAGAATTGACTGGTTTGGTCTCCTTGCTGTCCAAGGGACTCTCTTCTCCAGCACCACACTCAAAAGCATCAATTCTTTGGCACTCAGCCTTCTTTATGGTCCAATTTTCATATCTGTACATGACTAATGGAAAAACCATTGCTTAGACTATATAGGCCTTGTCAGCAAAGTGATGTCTCTGCTTTTTAATACTCTGTCTAGGTTTGTTATGGTTTTTCTTACAAGGAGCAAGCGTCCTAAGTTCATGGCTGCAGTCACTGTCTGCAGTGATTTTGTAGCCCCCCAAAATAAAATCTGTCCCAGTTTCCACTTTTTCCCCATCTATTAGCCATAAAATGATGGGACCAGATGCTGTGATCTTACGTTTTTTTAAGGAAAATTAAATTAGACCTGTGCCCCATACAATGTGTGTGCTCAGTGTTCAGTCGTGTTTGACTCTACACAATAAACAAGAATAAACTCTGAGGCTTCCTTAGTGGTTCAATGGATAAAGAGTCCATCTTGCAGTGAGGGGACAGTGGTTCAATCCCTGGCTTGGGAAGATCCCACATGCCACATAGCGGCTGGATAGGTGTATCCAATTATGAGCCAGCACCCTGGAGTGCATGCGCCCAGAACCAGTGCTCTGCAAGGAGACAGGCCACTGCAATGGGAGACCCACACAGATCAAAGGATAAAGATGGATGAAAATAAATAAATTAAAAAAAAATAATAATAAAAGAGGTCAAAATTTAAAAAAAAAAAAAGAATAAACTCTGAATGAATCAGGCGTCTAAATATAAAAGTGAAACCAGAGCTTCTCTGGTGGGCCAGTGGGTAAGGACACCGTCTTGCAGCACAAGAGGTGCCAGTTGGATCCGTGGCCTGGGAAGATCTCACGTGCCATGGAGCGGCTGGACGGATGTGTCCAACTACCGAGCGGGAGCTCTGGAGCACATGCGCCCAGAGCCGGTGCCGTGCAGCAGGGGAGGCCACTGCGATGGGAGGTCCACGTGGGCCAAAGAACAAAGATGGACGAGAAAAGATAAATGAAAGACCAATAGAAGTGCTCCCCCACCACCAAAAAAAAAAACCATAAAAAAAAAAAAAGAAACCATACAAGTACTAGAATAAAATAAGGGTGTATTTTACTTGAACTTGAGTTTAGGAAAAGGCTTTCTAACTATGGGCCCAAATTCAGAATCCATGGAAGAAATAAAATGATAAATTTGACTACATAAGGGAAAATTTTTAAAAGTACTGTATAGTTTTATCATAAAGAAAGTCAAGAAAACAAACTGGGTTAGGGGACTTTATGCAATATATCACAGATAAAGCAATATATAAAGGATTTAATATATAAAGGACTCTTACAGTACAGGGAAATAACATCAATCCTTCTAAATTCTTCAAAAAAATTAAAGAGAGAACACTTTGTAACTCTAAACAAAAACACTACAAGAAAGCTGCAGATGAATATCTCTTATGTGTATTGATGCAAACATCCTCAACAAAATGTAGTACACTGAATTCAGCAGCATATAAAAAGGACTATGCAAGCAGGTTATGTGACTTATGTGAATTTTAAGAAAGGGTTTATTTCCCTACTTGGTCATAATCCTTTTGGTCACTTGGTCATATTGGGCTTCCCAGGTGGTGCTAGTGATAAAGAACATGCTTGCCAGGAGATGCAAGAGATGTGGGTTCAATCCCTGGGTGGGGAAGACCCCCTGAAGGAGGAAGTGCCAACCCACTCCAATATTCTTGCCTGGAGAATCTCATGGACATAGACTAAATATGGGCTGTAGTCTGTGGGGTTGCAAAGAGTTGGACACGATTGAGCAAGTGCACTCTGTCTCTGTCTAGAGTTTATTTCCAGAATGCACAGATGATTTAACATATGCAAATCAGTCAATGTAATACATAGTATTACAGAATGAAGGAGAAAATACATGACCATCTTAACTGATACAGAAAAGCATCTGACAAATTCAATATCCTCTTGTGATAAAAAGTCAATAAACTAGTGATAAAAGGAAATTTTCTCAAAATTATAAAGGACATATGTGAAAAATGCACTGTTATCATACTCAACAGTGAAAACTGGAAACTTTTTACTGTATCTAACTGAGATAATGAATGCTAAGTTTATATGGTAATCATTTTATAACATATAAGTCACATCATTACATGCAAGGTACTTTAAACTTATACAGTGATGTACACCAATTATATCTCAATAAAACTGAAAGAAAGGGACTTCTCTCATGGTCCAGTGGTTAAGATTTTGCCTGCAAGGGGTGCCAGTTTGATCCCTGGTTGGGGAGGTTAAGAGTCCATATGCCTCATCACCAAAAAGCAAAACAAAACACAGAAGCAATATTGTAACAAATTCAATAAAAACTTTTTAAATGGTTCACATCAAAAAAATTGAAAGAAAAAGCGAATAGATCATTGGTGTCCACCATTACTAGTTCTGATCAGTACTGTACTCTAGCCAGTAGAGAAAAGTAGATTGGAGGGGGAGAAAAAAATTAGAAGAGAACAAACAAAATTGTTATTAATCATAGATAATCTATACTTAACTCAAAAGCATGAACATCAAGAATTTTAGCTTTCAGCACTGTGGCAGGTTACACCATCACTTGACACAGCGCATCAACATTGTTAATTTCAAACTCTGTACATGTTTGTTGAGCAGGTTCTCAATACTATACATGGGTTTTTGTTAAAGCCTACATGTTTGTTGAGCAGGTTCTCAATAGCTTGCCAGGAGATGCAAGAGATGTGGGTTCAATCCCTGGGTGGGAAGACCCCTGAAGGAGGAAGTGCCAACCCACTCCAATATTCTTGCCTGGAGAATCTCATGGACATAGACTAAATATGGGCTGTAGTCTGTGGGGTTGCAAAGAGTTGGACACGATTGAGCAAGTGCACTCTGTCTCTGTCTAGAGTTTATTTCCAGAATGCACAGATGATTTAACATATGCAAATCAGTCAATGTAATACATAGTATTACAGAATGAAGGAGAAAATACATGACCATCTTAACTGATACAGAAAAGCATCTGACAAATTCAATATCCTCTTGTGATAAAAAGTCAATAAACTAGTGATAAAAGGAAATTTTCTCAAAATTATAAAGGACATATGTGAAAAATGCACTGTTATCATACTCAACAGTGAAAACTGGAAACTTTTTACTGTATCTAACTGAGATAATGAATGCTAAGTTTATATGGTAATCATTTTATAACATATAAGTCACATCATTACATGCAAGGTACTTTAAACTTATACAGTGATGTACACCAATTATATCTCAATAAAACTGAAAGAAAGGGACTTCTCTCATGGTCCAGTGGTTAAGATTTTGCCTGCAAGGGGTGCCAGTTTGATCCCTGGTTGGGGAGGTTAAGAGTCCATATGCCTCATCACCAAAAAGCAAAACAAAACACAGAAGCAATATTGTAACAAATTCAATAAAAACTTTTTAAATGGTTCACATCAAAAAAATTGAAAGAAAAGGCAAATAGATCATTGGTGTCCACCATTACTAGTTCTGATCAGTACTGTACTCTAGCCAGTAGAGAAAAGTAGATTGGAGGGGGAGAAAAAAATTAGAAGAGAACAAACAAAATTGCTATTAATCATAGATAATCTATACTTAACTCAAAAGCATGAACATCAAGAATTTTAGCTTTCAGCACTGTGGCAGGTTACACCATCACTTGACACAGCGCATCAACATTGTTAATTTCAAACTCTGTACATGTTTGTTGAGCAGGTTCTCAATACTATACATGGGTTTTTGTTAAAGCACTTATCTATATTCCAGTGGAGGATTTCTCAATCACCTGGGACAATGGTTAAAAAAGCAGATTTACAAAATGAAAACATCTACAGTTTGGACCTGGGAATCTTCACGCTTTAAATTTTCCAAGTGATTAATTTCTATCCTAAACCATTATGATGAGTTCCAAAGGTATACTACAATCCTGTTACTACTACTAATTTCTTAGGAATACTATAAATAATTGATCAGTTATAAGCCAATAAGGTCCTCCCTTCAAATCCTAATCTATTTCATTTATAATCTGCATAATTTTAATCCATCAGTTTTTGAAATTTCCTTCTTGTTCATTTAACTGCCCTGGCCCCTCTGATGTTATCACAGCAGAATATGTATAAAACGTATGTTAAAAAAAATAGTTTCTTACCTCAAAACAGAAGAACTAAATAGAAAAGGTCTTAATGACTCAGATAACAGTGATGGTGTGATCACTCACCTAGAGCCAGATATCCTAGAGTGTGACAGTCAAGTGGGCCTTACGCAAGTGGAGGTGATGGAATTCGAGTTGCACTATTTCAAATCCTAAAAGATACTGCTGTTTAAGTGCTACACTCAGTATGTCAGCAAATTTGGAAAACTCAGCAGTGGCCACAGATGGAAAAGGTCAGTTTTCACTTTAATCCCAAAGAAAGACAATGCCAAAGAATATTCAAACTACCATCCAATTGCACTCATTTCACATCCTACCAAGGTACTGCTCAAAATCCTGCAAACTAGGTATCAGCACATGAACCGAGAACTTCTAGATGTACAAGCTGGATTCAGAAAAGGCAGAAGAACCAGAGAACAAATTGCCAACCCCACTGGATCACAGAGAAAGCAAGAGAATTCCAGAACAACATCTGTTTCTGCTTCATTGACTATGCTAAAGCCTTTGACTATGTGGATCACAACAAACTGCAGAAACTTCTTAAAGAGATGGGAATACCAGATTACCTTACCTGCCTCCTGTGAAACCTGTACACAGGACAAGAAGCAACAGTTAGAACCAGACATTGAACAACAGACTGGTTCCAATTTGGGAAAGGGGGACATCAAGGCTGTATACTGTCACCCTGCTTGTTTAACTTATATGCTGGGTACATCATGTGAAATGCTGGGCTGGATGAATCACAAGGTAGAATCAAGATTCCCGGGAGAAAAATCAATAACCTCAGATATGCAGATGATACCACTCTAACCACAGAAAACAAAGAGGAACTAAAGAGCCTTTTGATGAGGTTGAAAAAGGAGAATGAAAAAGTTGGCCTAAAACTCAACATTCAGAAACCTAAGATCATGGCATCTGGTCCCATTACTTCACAGCAAACATAGAGATGGAAAAGTGGAAGCAGTGACAGATTTTTATTTTCCTGGGTGCCAAAATCACTGTGAATGGTAACTTTAGGCACAAAATAAAAGGAGAATTGCTCCTTGGCAGAAAAGTTTTGACAAACCTAGACAGCGTATTAAAAAGCAGAGATATCATTTTGCCAACAAAGGTCCATTTAGTCAAAGCTATGGTTTTCCCAATAGTCATGTATGGATGTGAGAGTTGAACCATAAGGAAAGCTGAGAGTCAAAGAATTAATACTTGCAAATTTGTGTTGCTAGAGAAGACTCTGGAGAGTGCCTTGGACTACAAGGAGATCAAACCACTCAATCCTAAAGGAAATCAACTCTGAATATTCATTGAAAGTACTGATGGTAAAGCTGAAGTTCCAATATTTCAGCCACCAGATGCAAAAAGCTGACTCTCTGAAAAAGACCCTGATGTTGGGAAAGACTGAGGACAGGAGGAGAAGGGAGTGACAGAGGATGAGATGGTTGGATAGCATCACTGACTCAGTGGACATGAATTTGAACAAACTCTGGGAGATAGTGAAAGACAGGGAAGCCTGGTGTGCTGCAGTCCATGGGGTTGCAAAGAGTTGGACATGACTTAGCAAGTGAACAACAACCTCGAAACATATAAAAAAATAGAGTATGTAATGTGGTTTATTGTGTTTTCTAATAATATAAAAGAACAAAAAAAAGAGCAGTATAGTTTTAGTAAAAAGGCAATTTAGTTTTCTTTCTCATTCAATACGTGAAATATTTTAGCTGAAACAGTACAGTAAAGTTACCCCTCAAAAACCACAATATGATTAAAACTACTTGCTGCTAATCCTAACATCTGGCCTAGGTTAGGGATCAATTCCCAGTTTAAACATACAGGCAGATAATGAATAAAGAGATACAGAAAGCACAGGCTGTGTGATGGAATTTACACCATGACCCCGACCTAGAAGGCAGCATTATCATAACTATTTTTAAGAATTACAACACAGAACTCATTAAGTGTCAGCCACACTATGATTTACAAAATGGCTAACCATGGATTTGGCATTTGCCTATGGAATCATCATCCCTACAGACAAGGATGTAATTTTACTGCGTATAAAAGGAAAATAGATACTGCTGTTTTCCTAAAGACCAAATGAATGATGAGACTTTAAATTATTTTTAGAAATCATATCCCCTTGCTACCCTACACTTGTGCCAGCTGATGTGAACAGCTAATTACTCTCCAGAGACAAGACAGACACACACACACACTCATACACTCACACAGTCACACGCACAGACACACACACACACACACACACGTACACACTCTAGTCTCTCCACACCCCACCCCCTCTCCTCTGAGCTTTTACAGCCAGAATAAACGTAGCTACATTGTTGAAATGCCACCAATCCTTCAAAGTTCCCCTCCAATACTCCACTGTCCACAACCTCTCAAATAGCATTCTTTCCCTGATGGGTAAACTCTCTGGCATTCTCTTTATTCCATCCTGTATATTGAGCTCCTGAAGGCAAGGGCTAGATTTTACTTGATCCTGGATCAGCCTTCACCTGCCCCACCCATGATGCCTTGCAAAAAGTTTCTCTATAAATCACTATTGGTGACTATTTAAATTTTAATGTGCCAATTCATCAATTTACTTTGGTTGTTTACCCAAATATAATTCACACTTCTATGTATGCTAAAGAATAAACAGCCAGATGAGAGAATTCATTCGGGTTTTTTTACCTGAAAGCAGGCACAATAGTAACTTAAACTTAGAGAAATAAATCCACAGCCCAAAGCCATTCTGTTCCTATTATATGTGCTACAAACCTAAGCTGTTGCCTTCCAGTACAGTTTTCTAATACTTTCTAATACTGCCAACACTTTCAAACGGGCCCTTATTTGTCTAGAGGGAAAGCCACACAAACATCCTATCGGAAATCACCAGGCCTTCTCTATAGACCAGGGGTAAAATTTCTGATACACTCATCAATGGCTTGGTATTTAAATGATAAAGAAACAAAGAACATTTAAAAAAATCAAGACTGCTGCATTCCACAAGTGACCAAAACTTAGGTCATGAAAATATCAAACAAAACCCAGCTGTCTTAAAAGAAAGTAGAAATAAGGAATAACGAAACCGGCAAGAATAAAACACTAAGAGCAAAATAAATTTATACATAAGACAACTATTTTTCAAAATTCTTGCTCGGCTTTGGATGTTCTGTTTGCCTCCCAGCTACAAACACATTCTTCACACATGCTGGGAATGCTGCGGAAAACTAGTCAGCATTCAGAGGCTTAACCCACAGTCCCAGCGCTGCGCCTGTGGGCTTGATCGTCAGACAGCCATTTGTCCTCAGGAGAGGTTAGGGGTTAAAATGCAAATATGCAAACAATGGAGTTCTTTCCCTAAGATAGCTGGAAAAACCACAGCTCCCTATTGCTATTTTTTTTAAGGGAAATAAAAACTTTCAGTCTTATGGATTTGTTTAAATACCTTAGAATAATACAATTTTGAAGGAGAAAACAATAGAACGGAACAAACACCCTTGTTCTGGATAAAATCCATACTCTGGAGAAAAGGGTAACATTTGTGTGACAGTTGATTTACCAGACTCACTAAAGATTTTGATTTATCAATCAAGGCCTTGGGCACTGGATTCTCCTTGAGGGGAAATTAACAATTCCAACTAAACTAATATATTCTATTATGAACTAAAATGAATGCAAGAATCAATCCTGTCACTTTGTACAACATCCAATTACGAAAAAAGTATGTCTATCCTTTGGGGTATACCTAAAATTAAAAGTTATTTAATGAAAGAAATAATGTATTAAATAATCATAATTGAAGCCAATTGACATCTTTAAAGGATGGCTTTGACATGCTTATAGGAGATAAGGGGAAACTCAGAAATGTAATTGCATAATTGGGTTAAGAACATGATTTTTAAAGTCAGACTACCTGAACTGACTGCTGCCTCTGCCATTTAGTAGAGGCAATCTCCTGGGCTTCTCTAAGCCTCAGTTTTGTCATCTGTAAAATGTGGAGACACAGTTGTCCTCCGGAGAATGAATAATGATAATGAATATAGAAGCACTCAGCATTGTAGATGGCATACAATCAGCTTTCTGTGAAATAGTTCCATTTTTATTACGGTCATTCGTAAAGCATATGGAGTGAAATGCTATGATGATCATATGAACCAAAAAAGAACAAAGAAGATCAATCATCATTCAGGTATACAAGGGTTAAATCGCAGCTCAGTCTTTCAGCAACAGTGCACCCTAAAAGAATTCAGGATGATAAAACACTAAGAGCAAAATAAATTTATACATAAGACAACTATTTTTCAAAATTCTTGCTCGGCTTTGGATGTTCTGTTTGCCTCCCAGCTACAAACACATTCTTCACACATGCTGGGAATGCTGCGGAAAACTAGTCAGCATTCAGAGGCTTAACCCACAGTCCCAGCGCTGCGCCTGTGGGCTTGATCGTCAGACAGCCATTTGTCCTCAGGAGAGGTTAGGGGTTAAAATGCAAATATGCAAACAATGGAGTTCTTTCCCTAAGATAGCTGGAAAAACCACAGCTCCCTATTGCTATTTTTTTTAAGGGAAATAAAAACTTTCAGTCTTATGGATTTGTTTAAATACCTTAGAATAATACAATTTTGAAGGAGAAAACAATAGAACGGAACAAACACCCTTGTTCTGGATAAAATCCATACTCTGGAGAAAAGGGTAACATTTGTGTGACAGTTGATTTACCAGACTCACTAAAGATTTTGATTTATCAATCAAGGCCTTGGGCACTGGATTCTCCTTGAGGGGAAATTAACAATTCCAACTAAACTAATATATTCTATTATGAACTAAAATGAATGCAAGAATCAATCCTGTCACTTTGTACAACATCCAATTACGAAAAAAGTATGTCTATCCTTTGGGGTATACCTAAAATTAAAAGTTATTTAATGAAAGAAATAATGTATTAAATAATCATAATTGAAGCCAATTGACATCTTTAAAGGATGGCTTTGACATGCTTATAGGAGATAAGGGAATCTCAGAAATGTAATTGCATAATTGGGTTAAGAACATGATTTTTAAAGTCAGACTACCTGAACTGACTGCTGCCTCTGCCATTTAGTAGAGGCAATCTCCTGGGCTTCTCTAAGCCTCAGTTTTGTCATCTGTAAAATGTGGAGACACAGTTGTCCTCCGGAGAATGAATAATGATAATGAATATAGAAGCACTCAGCATTGTAGATGGCATACAATCAGCTTTCTGTGAAATAGTTCCATTTTTATTACGGTCATTCGTAAAGCATATGGAGTGAAATGCTATGATGATCATATGAACCAAAAAAGAACAAAGAAGATCAATCATCATTCAGGTATACAAGGGTTAAATCGTAGCTCATGCAGTCTTTCAGCAACAGTGCACCCTAAAAAGAATTCAGGATGATAAAACAGGATGAGGCACTTCTATGCTTTGGATAAAAGGGGCCCTAGATAGTTAGATGTACATCTCAGAAAATTTTTCAGTGACCCCAGATTCTTGCATCTTCACATATGTGAAAAAGTACTAAAATCATTACCTTGAGATATCTGTTCTTTGTGATTATCAGTAATCTTTTACCAAAAGGTATGCTTGACTACATGTTATTTCCTAGCTAAAATATAAATAAATAAATCATAGATAGACATAAAGCCACTTAGGAGAAGCACCAGGGTGAATCGCAAGGCAGAGAGATAAAGGGGTGTCAACTAAAGAAGTAGTCACAACCTGAAAGCGGAGTTACTTTATTCAGCGGGAATTGAAGACTTCAAGTCCAAGTGAAGGCACCCTCCCATAGCTCTCCAAAGCAGTTTCTCAGAGCTGTCTCGCAGGCTATAGTCCTCAATAAGACCCTGAACAAAACTTAAATTCACAACTCTTATACTGTGTGTTTTTCTTTAAGTCAACAATAGACTTGGGACTTCCCTGATGGTCCAGTGGTTAAGACTCTGCCTTCCAATGCAGGGAACATGAGTTTGATCCTTACTCAGGAACCGAGATCCCAAAGGCACGGTGATAGAGGAGACAGATAGGTGCCAGGTTAGAAAAGGGTTTGATCCCTAAAGTCAGGTTTCTGTAAAAGGATGGCTTTGACATGCTTATAGGAGATAAGGGAATCTCAGAAATGTAATTGCATAATTGGGTTAAGAACATGATTTTTAAAGTCAGACTACCTGAACTGACTGCTGCCTCTGCCATTTAGTAGAGGCAATCTCCTGGGCTTCTCTAAGCCTCAGTTTTGTCATCTGTAAAATGTGGAGACACAGTTGTCCTCCGGAGAATGAATAATGATAATGAATATAGAAGCACTCAGCATTGTAGATGGCATACAATCAGCTTTCTGTGAAATAGTTCCATTTTTATTACGGTCATTCGTAAAGCATATGGAGTGAAATGCTATGATGATCATATGAACCAAAAAAGAACAAAGAAGATCAATCATCATTCAGGTATACAAGGGTTAAATCGTAGCTCATGCAGTCTTTCAGCAACAGTGCACACTAAAAAGAATTCAGGATGATAAAACAGGATGAGGCACTTCTATGCTTTGGATAAAAGGGGCCCTAGATAGTTAGATGTACATCTCAGAAAATTTTTCAGTGACCCCAGATTCTTGCATCTTCACATATGTGAAAAAGTACTAAAATCATTACCTTGAGATATCTGTTCTTTGTGATTATCAGTAATCTTTTACCAAAAGGTATGCTTGACTACATGTTATTTCCTAGCTAAAATATAAATAAATAAATCATAGATAGACATAAAGCCACTTAGGAGAAGCACCAGGGTGAATCGCAAGGCAGAGAGATAAAGGGGTGTCAACTAAAGAAGTAGTCACAACCTGAAAGCGGAGTTACTTTATTCAGCGGAAATTGAAGACTTCAAGTCCAAGTGAAGGCACCCTCCCATAGCTCTCCAAAGCAGTTTCTCAGAGCTGTCTCGCAGGCTATAGTCCTCAATAAGACCCTGAACAAAACTTAAATTCACAACTCTTATACTGTGTGTTTTTCTTTAAGTCAACAATAGACTTGGGACTTCCCTGATGGTCCAGTGGTTAAGACTCTGCCTTCCAATGCAGGGAACATGAGTTTGATCCTTACTCAGGGAACCGAGATCCCAAAGGCATGGTGATAGAGGAGACAGATAGGTGCCAGGTTAGACATTTACAATCGGTCTCCTGTTTGCCCTTCAAAATGGAAGTAACAACAGAAACAGCATAAACAGTCAGTGTTTGTCTCTTGTAAACACCTTAAGGAAATAGTCATGTCAAGGACAAAGAGGGCCGAAACCCTGTCTGAGTAAAGGATTAAGGGACTGCCCTTCCCCCTCTTTTTTGGACAAGGGAGACACTTCACATAGGCAAAAAGGCTCCTTGGGCCAAAAATCAGGTGATAACCCCCAGCCGTAAAGAGCCTTGCTTCTCCCAGGAGCCTTCACTTCAAGATCCATCTTGACTGAGAGGTTCATGAGCAACCCAGGGGAGGGTCCTAGGATAGGTCAAAAGTGGATTAAGAAACCAGGTAATTGGCCTGAAGGAAGACAAAGACCTGGAAGAACTGACCTATAGAAATGACTTAACTGCCTCTTTATTGCACTCCTCCTCACTGGTGGGGTTGGGGGGTACACTCTTCCTCTCTGGGTGTGCATCTCTGCCTTGCTTCTGTCTTAACTAAACAGACTATTTCTCTATGTGCTTTCCCATGTGTTGTCATGCTATGTCTCTAATAATTAAACCTTGTACCTGCATTTATGACCTTTTTTTTTTTTTAGTTTTTTTTTTTTTTTTGGCCACTTCTATTGATCTTTCAATTATTTATTTCCATTCACCTTTGTTCTTTGGCCTGTGTGGGCCTCCCATCACAGTGGCCTCTCTCACTGCAGAGCACCGGTTCTGGGCGCATGCGCTCCAGATCTCTGGCTCAGTAGTTGGACACATCAGTCCAACATCGTGGCGCGTGGGATCTTCCCAGGCCAGGGATCGAACCAGCGCCCCTTGCACTGCAAGGCAGTGTCCCTACCCACTGGACTACCAGGGAAGCCCTACAACCCATTTTTATAAATAAAGTTTTATTGGAACACAATCACTTACACATTGTCTTGGCTGTTTTGCATCACACTGTCAGAGTTGAGTACCTATGACCAAAACCACGCCTTTTTTTTTTTTAATTTTGGCCTCTTTTATTGGTTTATTTATTTATTTATTTATTTTCAAACATCTTTATTCTTCAGTCTGTGTGGGCCTCCCGTTGCAGTGGCCTCCCTCCTTGCAGAGCACTGACTCTGGGCACATGTGCTCCAGAGCACTGGCTCAGTAATTGGACACACTGGTCCAGCCACTCCGCAACAAGTGTGATCTTCCTAGGCCAAAGATCGAACCGATGCCCCTTGCACTGCAAGGCTGACCCTTTACCCACTGGACCACCAGGGAAGCCTTAAAACCATACATTTCAACCAAATTTCCTTTGGTGAGGTGATGACACCAGACGCAGATCAAGAGAGAAACTGAATGGCTTCCTGGAGCGGCTGAACCGGTGTGTCCAATTACGAGCCAGTGCTCTGGAGCACATGCACCCAGAGCTGGTGCTCTGCAACAAGAGAAGGCCACTGCAATGGGAGGCCCACACAGGCTGAAAAATAAAGATAAATGAAAATTAAAAATAAAAATAAACAAAATTTTTTAAAAAATGGAAAGAGAAATTGAAAAGAGTTTTATAACATAGTACATCACATGAAGACACTTAGGAGAAGTACCAGGATCAATCACAAGGCAGAGAGAGAAAAGGGTGTCAACTAAAGAAGTAATCATAACCTGAAAGTAGAGTTATTTTATTCAGTGGGAATTATGAGGACTTCAAGTCCGGGTGAAGGCATCTCGAGTGACCCTGACAGCCTGCTCCGAGGAGCCATGGAAAGGAGTCAGGATATATAGAAGTTTGTAACAAGAAGGGGGCAGCCAGTCTGTTAATTAAGGAAAATCAAGTATCATAAGGAATGAAGAGCTCTTCCATGGATGGGAAGATGCAAACATCGGGGCTCACTGAATTCATTTCTTTTGCATGCATCTCAGGTACCTGGGGACAAACCCTTCTTCTTGATTCTTCACATATTTAATTCCCGGTTTACCATAAGGGACGGTGGATGTGGCAGATGGCTGCCTCTTGCACTTTCATGCTCACCTCCTCCCACTTGAAAGGCCAGAATCCATGATGGCTGTGGCATTGCTGTTTATAGATACAACAAGAAATGTTTCATTTCACAGGGAACTGTGGTCAAGTATCTTTAACGTGGTTTCCACAGAAAGGATGACACAGAGTTAGCACGTTGAAGGTTGGCTAATCTGAATAATTTCAGGGCAAGCTGGGGGCACTGGAAATATCCTTGGTTGTCAAGTATCCGGCCCTGGGTGGATGTATAGTCATCCAAGGTATGAGGGCCCCTTCAAAGAGGTAGATGGGGGCATGGATGTAAATGGCTGCTGAATAAGAGGAACTGACCAGCTCTTAGCCAGGGCATTGAAACGCATCAAGATTGCATATTTTAAAATTCCACTGTTTCCACAAAGCCTAAGATGTTTACTAATGAGGCCACTTATAGAAAAGTTTGCTGACCCCTGGTCTGAACAGGAAGTCTGTGTACCCAGTTTAAGTACAGATGATCTTACATGAGTGCTGATAGAAATTATTCAGGGAATTTTAAATAGGTAAAAGGCTTAACCCATACTAGGAATGAGAAAAAGATGCTTTCAGAAGTCACAGAGTCAGTTCTCAGTCTCACAGGTCACAGCAAACCCAAAGACTCAGCTGTAGTTCACAGCAGGCCCAGGGTAAGAAGGGGCATCTCGAAGTAAAACCAGGATCAATCACAAGGCAGAGAGAGAAAAGGGTGTCAACTAAAGAAGTAATCATAACCTGAAAGTAGAGTTATTTTATTCAGTGGGAATTATGAGGACTTCAAGTCCGGGTGAAGGCATCTCGAGTGACCCTGACAGCCTGCTCCGAGGAGCCATGGAAAGGAGTCAGGATATATAGAAGTTTGTAACAAGAAGGGGGCAGCCAGTCTGTTAATTAAGGAAAATCAAGTATCATAAGGAATGAAGAGCTCTTCCATGGATGGGAAGATGCAAACATCGGGGCTCACTGAATTCATTTCTTTTGCATGCATCTCAGGTACCTGGGGACAAACCCTTCTTCTTGATTCTTCACATATTTAATTCCCGGTTTACCATAAGGGACGGTGGATGTGGCAGATGGCTGCCTCTTGCACTTTCATGCTCACCTCCTCCCACTTGAAAGGCCAGAATCCATGATGGCTGTGGCATTGCTGTTTATAGATACAACAAGAAATGTTTCATTTCACAGGGAACTGTGGTCAAGTATCTTTAACGTGGTTTCCACAGAAAGGATGACACAGAGTTAGCACGTTGAAGGTTGGCTAATCTGAATAATTTCAGGGCAAGCTGGGGGCACTGGAAATATCCTTGGTTGTCAAGTATCCGGCCCTGGGTGGATGTATAGTCATCCAAGGTATGAGGGCCCCTTCAAAGAGGTAGATGGGGGCATGGATGTAAATGGCTGCTGAATAAGAGGAACTGACCAGCTCTTAGCCAGGGCATTGAAACGCATCAAGATTGCATATTTTAAAATTCCACTGTTTCCACAAAGCCTAAGATGTTTACTAATGAGGCCACTTATAGAAAAGTTTGCTGACCCCTGGTCTGAACAGGAAGTCTGTGTACCCAGTTTAAGTACAGATGATCTTACATGAGTGCTGATAGAAATTATTCAGGGAATTTTAAATAGGTAAAAGGCTTAACCCATACTAGGAATGAGAAAAAGATGCTTTCAGAAGTCACAGAGTCAGTTCTCAGTCTCACAGGTCACAGCAAACCCAAAGACTCAGCTGTAGTTCACAGCAGGCCCAGGGTAAGAGGGCTAGATATTATAGCTATCCCCATGGCCATGGAGCCCAGTGGTCTAGAACTCAGTCAGGCTCTGAAGCTTGACAGACCCAAGTTCAAGTTTTAGTTGTACTACTTATCAATAGTGTGTTCTTGATCTAGTTTACTATATTAGTTATCTACTGCCACATAACATATGATGCAAGACTTAGCAGCTTAAAATAATTCTCATTCTTTATCTCAGTTTGTGAAGATTGAGAATCCAGGAACCGCTCCCCTCCCCTTAGCAGAGTGATTTGGGTTCTGAAGCCCTCACCAGTTGCAAGCTGCCAGCCAGGGACACAGCCATCTGAAAGTTTGAATGGACTGGCTCATTTCATTTTCAAGCTCATTCCAGTGGCTGTTGCCAGGTTTCCATCACTTGCTGGCTGTTGGGCAGCGTTTTTTTTTTTTTTTAAAGATTTATTTATTTATTTTGGGCGGGGGTCGGGTTAGAGAGGGAGGGGAGCAGGCGGGCCACTTCTATTGGTCTTTCATTTCTCTATTTTCATCCGTCTTTGTTCTTTGGCTCCTGTGGGCCTCCCATCGCGGTGGCGTTTGTTGTCGCAGAGCGCTGGCTCTGGGCTCATGCGCTCCAGAGCTCTGGCTCAGTCATTGGACACATCGGTCCAGCCACTCCGCGGCACGTGGGATCTTCCCAGGCCAGGGATCGAACCAGCGCCCCTTGCACTGCAAGGCAGTGTCCTTACCCACTGGACCACCAGGGGAAGCCCATGGGCAGCGTTCTTAAACCCACAGGCCTCTCCACAGGCAGCCTGACATCCTTATAACACTTTCTTTATAACAAGTGATCAGAATGAGAAAGACAAAGAGAGCGAGACAATGTTCAAGGTCTTTTGTAACTGAATCTCATAAGAAACATATCCTCTCTCCTGTTTCTTCGGTTTCTCAGAAGAAACATATCTTCAGCCCCACAGACCAGCTGGTCCTGGTATCATGTAGGAGGCGATTCACAAGAATGTAAAAGCCAGGAGGTCAGGATCATTCAGAACCACCTGGAGGCTGGCTGCTGCATTACTTAATTTATCCAAGTTTCAGATCTATCATTTATAAAGTTAGAGTAATAACAGTACTTGGTTCATAAGATAATTATGAGGTTTAAGTGAGAGACTGCATGTAAAGCTTTATCACAGTGTTCAGTGCTCAGTGAATGCATGCATGCTCAGTTGTGTCTGACTCTGTGCGACTCTTTGGACTGCAGCCTACCTGTCTTCTCTGTCCATGGGATTTTTCAGGCAAGATTACTGAAGTGGGTGGCCATTTCCTCCTCCAGGGGATTTTCCCCACAGAGGAGTCAGTCTCCTGCACCTCCAGCATTGCATCGAGGCATCCCATAAATGCCAGTAATCGCAATCAACCTCACTGTTTCACTGTTGTTATTCCTACTTCTGCTACCGCCATAACAGTAATGAAAGGGGAAAACAAAACAAAACAAAAAAACTCTTCAGCACCACAGGGAAGCTTCCAGCCCTTGGCTACTTTCAGGTAAGCTCTCCTTTTACAGGCAATTGCAACTGTCTGAAAAAAATAACCCCCCAGCAAATCCAAACTACTCTCTGCTCCTCTTACCTTGACCTGAAATAACTGAAACCAAAACCCATAATGTATGACTGATCAAGTCTATTATTACTTAAACATTAGCCAAACATAGTTCCCTCTATAGGGATGAAGCCAAAAAATCATCAGAGCTATTATTTCAATAGTTTGCAATAAGAGAGATGACTCCCTTTGAAATAAACTAATTGTAAGAAGTCATAGAAACATCAAAAATATGTTTGAATACTTAAGATATTATTCATTCATTCAACGAATATTTATGATGCAATTGCTATGCATTAGGACTCTTCCAGGAGCTGTATAAACCACCTTGACTACAATTTTAAAAATATATCCGCTTTTATGAAACTTACAGACTAATGGGGGAAAGGCAAATACATAAATAAGTAAAAATAATAATAATAATAGCCTATATTAGATGGCATCATCAACTCAATGGATATGAGTCTGAGTAAACTCCAGGAGATAGTGAAGGACAAGGAAGCCTGATGTGCTACAGCCCATGGGGACACAAAGAGTCAGACACGACTGAACGACCGAACAACAACAACGTTAGATGGAAATGAATTTGATGTAAGGAAGCAGGTGGATACACAAGTCTGGAGCTCAGCGGAGAAATCTAAACAGGGGTATAAATGTAGAGTTTCCATTAGAGAGATAATATTTAAATCTTAAGACCAAATGATGATCACAAAAGGATTAAAAGCAGATAAAGAATAGGCCAAGGCTTAAGCCCTGGGAGACTCCAGCATTCAAAGATGGGAAAAAAAGGGGAAAGTAGCAAAGGGCTCTGAAAAGTAGCCAATAAGGCAGGAGGAAAACCAAGCGAGTGGTGTTCCAAAAGCCAATGAAGAAAGAGTATCAGGAAAGTAGTGAGTTGTGTCAGATGTTGTTAGCTGGTCAAGTAATATCATGATGTGAACTGGCCAATGGAGCTAGCAATACGGATGTTGCTGGACACTAGTGACCTTGCCATGAGAGGTAGTGGAGGATTGGTGAAGATGAACAGCTGACCGGAATTACTTCACGAAGGAATAAGAGGAGAATTGGAGGATAAAAATTCAATATAATTTGTATGCTTTTCTCCTCTGTCTTTGTCAGTTTCATTTCCAGATGCAACCACAAACTCTAGGAGGATCAAGGGAAACTTTTTCTTTGCTACAGCAACTGCAGTAAAGACTGGGAAGGCAAGGGTCATCACTAGTCACAAAATCTAGGAGAAATTTTGGGGGTAACAGCAAACTATTAGTTGTAAGAAGTCATAGAAACATCAAAAATATGTTTGAATACTTAAGATATTATTCATTCATTCAACGAATATTTATGATGCAATTGCTATGCATTAGGACTCTTCCAGGAGCTGTATAAACCACCTTGACTACAATTTTAAAAATATATCCGCTTTTATGAAACTTACAGACTAATGGGGGAAAGGCAAATACATAAATAAGTAAAAATAATAATAATAATAGCCTATATTAGATGGCATCATCAACTCAATGGATATGAGTCTGAGTAAACTCCAGGAGATAGTGAAGGACAAGGAAGCCTGATGTGCTACAGCCCATGGGGACACAAAGAGTCAGACACGACTGAACGACCGAACAACAACAACAATGTTAGATGGAAATGAATTTGATGTAAGGAAGCAGGTGGATACACAAGTCTGGAGCTCAGCGGAGAAATCTAAACAGGGGTATAAATGTAGAGTTTCCATTAGAGAGATAATATTTAAATCTTAAGACCAAATGATGATCACAAAAGGATTAAAAGCAGATAAAGAATAGGCCAAGGCTTAAGCCCTGGGAGACTCCAGCATTCAAAGATGGGAAAAAAAGGGGAAAGTAGCAAAGGGCTCTGAAAAGTAGCCAATAAGGCAGGAGGAAAACCAAGCGAGTGGTGTTCCAAAAGCCAATGAAGAAAGAGTATCAGGAAAGTAGTGAGTTGTGTCAGATGTTGTTAGCTGGTCAAGTAATATCATGATGTGAACTGGCCAATGGAGCTAGCAATACGGATGTTGCTGGACACTAGTGACCTTGCCATGAGAGGTAGTGGAGGATTGGTGAAGATGAACAGCTGACCGGAATTACTTCACGAAGGAATAAGAGGAGAATTGGAGGATAAAAATTCAATATAATTTGTATGCTTTTCTCCTCTGTCTTTGTCAGTTTCATTTCCAGATGCAACCACAAACTCTAGGAGGATCAAGGGAAACTTTTTCTTTGCTACAGCAACTGCAGTAAAGACTGGGAAGGCAAGGGTCATCACTAGTCACAAAATCTAGGAGAAATTTTGATGAGGGACAGGATATTTGCAGAGACCTAATGTGCCTCCTCATAGATGGACTATTAGTTGTAAGAGGGAAAACAGTTATTATCCAGTGGAGAAATAAAACAACTTGATTACCTGATCAAACTGAATGAGTTGAAAGAACAGCACCATTGTGGGACAGATGGATACGGATGGCCTCAAGACAGATGTGCTCAAGATGGATTGGCAACCTCCTGTATGTGCTATACACTATACAAATGGTATTCCAGCCCAGAATCCATTTCCTAAATACAGTCATGAAAAAAAAAAAACATCAGAAACACCCCAAAATGAGGGACATTCTGATTTTAAAATCAAGAGATCATATTTGCTATGATCTGAATGTCTGTCTTCCCCTCCCCCAAATTCCTATTAGAAGTGAGGAGGTGGGGCCTTTGGGAGGTGATTAGGTCATGAGGGTAGAACTCTCATGAATGGGGTCAAGTGTCCTTATAAAAGAGAACTGATAGTTTCCTATCCCCTTCCACCAGCTGAGGACTCAGCAAAGAAATCTTCAGTCTGCAATCCAGAAAAGGGCCTTCACCAGAATTCAACCATGCTGGCAACCTAGATTGGATTTGCAACCTTCAGAACTATGAAAAATTAATTTCTGTTGCTTATAAGCCATCCAGTTTGTGGTATTTCATTATAGCAGCCCAAATGGACTAAGACAATAATATTCTCTTTTTTTGTCTAAATACATGGAATGTGTGTCTTAAACTGAGATCACCCCCAAATCAGTGATCTCATGTGTTTGACTCAGCCTATCAATGATCCTGGATGGCAATGTTGGAAACATTTTGTAGTAGAGCAAATAATATTCTTTTAAAAGACATTTTTATGTATTTATTTGGCTGTGCCAGGTCTTAGTTGTAGCATGTGAGATCTTCCATCTTCAGTGTGGAATGTGAACTCTTAATTGTGGCATATGGGATTCTGGTTCCCCCAGAAGGGGGTCAAACCCAGGACCTCTGCTTTGGGAGCATGGAGTCTTAGCCACTGGACCACCAAGGCAGTATCAATAATATTCTTTTTAAAATGTCAGTATCATAAAAGACAAGGCTGTGAACTTTCCAGTCAGAGGAGCTTCTCTCTCTCTCCCTCTCCCTCTCCCTCTCTCTCTGTCTGTGTGTGTGTGTGTGTGTTCAGTAGCTTGGTCATATCCAACTCTTATATCCCCATGGACTATAGCCAACCTGCCAGGCTCCTCCTTCCATGGGATTCTCCCAGGCAAGTATACTGGAGTGAGTTGCCATGCCCTCCTCCAGGGGATCTTCCAGGCCTGGGATCAAGCCCATGTCTCTTGCATCTGCTGCAGTGCATGGAATTTTTTTCCACTGAGTCACCAGGGAAGCCCCAGCAGGGCTGAAATCTTCACCCCCTGCAGTAGAGGAGAGGAGTCTTAACCACCAGGCTGCCACAGAAGTCCCCTGGGGATTTTTAAACAAGAATATCCGTAGGTGAGAGTGTCAATAACCCAGACTCTTTCATGTACTGCTGATAGGAGGGTAAACTGATTTAATGAATCACATCTATTCATACATTGCTATGTCAAAAAAAAATTATAAAATAACATGCATAGATGTTTCTATTATACTTTTAAGAAAAAAACTGAAAACAGTAGAGAGTATATACAATGAAACCTCATTTATGAGATGAGATTATTTTTTATGTTCTTCTTTTGCCATACTTTATTTTCTATAATAATGTATAGCAAGCCAGGAAAGCCTTTTTTAGAGAGAGAAAATAGGAATGATCTGGTCAATATCAGTATGTTTCCCTGTTTTAACAAGGATACCAGAAGACTAGTAAAGCACTTTAAGATATTCAATATATGGTTATATTGAATAGAAACTAGCAAACAAAAAGAGATGGGGAGTCAAATGTAATATATTGAAATGACCTCACTACTGTGTATTATTTTTAAACTCCAAAAAGTAAAAGTGTGTTTTTCTTTGAAACTGAGTTTTGTGTTATGGAGGGTGGATAGTGAGATCTACTCCAGGGCCTCTGTCTGGAAGACCAGAGCTCCTTTTGGAGGCATTTGAGGAGCTGGCCCCTCTTGAGATGAAGGTCCAAAGAGTTGGTCAGACTTGCCTCCACCTTCTTGCCCCTGCTGTAGCTGCCTGACTCAGGGCTCTTGAAAGAGTTCCCCTTGTAAGACTCATTGGGGGTTGCTTTGCTGCCCTCAAGAATAAAAGCTTCACGATGGAGAAACAGGCTTGGACAGGGGACATATGGACATTGTGGGGAAGGAACAGTGGGTGGGAGGCATAAAGGAAGTTGTATGAAGGCCTGTACTATCATATGTGAAGAAAATAGCTATAGTCATTGCTCTGTGAGAAAAGGAGATCGTGCAGGGGTGCTGTGTGACGATCTGGAGGGGTGGGATGGGGGAGATATGCATATGACTAATCTGGGAACATACATATCTGTAAACAACAAAACTGTAAAACTTAAAAGTAAAATAAAAGTTAAAAAAAAAAAAGAGGGCTTCCCTGGTGGTCCAGTGGGTAAGGACACCGCCTTGCAGTGCAAGGGGCGCCAGTTCGATCCCTGGCCTGGGAAGATCCCACGTACCACGGAGCAGCTCGACCCACGTACCCAGTTGCCAAGCCGGAGCTCTGGAGCGCAGGCGCCCAGAGTCGGTGCTCTGCGACAACAGAAGCCACCATGATGGGAGGCCCACAGGAACCAAAGAACAAAGACGGATGAAAATAGAGAAATGAAAGACCAATGGAAGTGAAAGACCACCACCCCCTCCCTCCCCAACCCGCCCCCCCCAAAAAAGAATAAAAGCTTCAATGATCCAGTGTTGCTATGCAACAAATTCTGATGCCTTTTAACTATTAATATCTTGAGGCCTGTAGTGCTAGAAATGCTTTCCCATTTAAAATAAAAGTTAGGGACTTCCCTGGTGGTCCAGTGGTTAAGAATCTGCTTGCCAATCCCTGGTTCAGGAGTTAAGATCCCATGTAGCACTAAGCCTGAACAACACAACTACTAAAGTCCAGTGAACCCTACAGCCCACACTCCACAAGAGAAACCACTGCAACGAGAAGCCCATGCACCACAACTAGAGAAAACTCATGTGTAGCAATGAAGGACCTGTGCACCTCAGCAAAGACCCAGAGCAGACAAAATATAAAACAAAACAATTAGTCTATAAAGAAACAAAACTGAGAATTAGTGTTAATCATTCTAATCACCTAAAACCTAATAATAAAAGTTAAATGTAAAAAAGTGTAGGTATGAATTAAATACATTTATTAAAGCCCACTTTCTTGTCGCTAAAATCAGGATACTCTTCTGGAACAAAATTTACAAATTCTGACCAACCCTGAAGCCAAATCAAATCTGCTAGTGTCAAATGAATCCGACTTTTACTCCCTAACAGGGCAGGAGCTTCTGTGGGCTTGCGCTGCGGGCACGTAGTGCTGTAAGAGTCACTCAGCCCTGCCAACCAGACTAACCACTGGAAAGCACACAGCTTAGTGTGAAAATTAATTCCAGGAGGTTTAACTCCACAAAACAGAATGGGTTTTTTTTAAGCCTACAGTTCATGAAATTCTAGATTCAGCATGACTCTCAGAACCGGGTGCATTTTATAGCAACCCAGAGAAAAACACCAAATACACAAAAGACATCTTTCTTAATCCATCAGATAATTATGCAGACTATAAGGACATTTTGGCAACTACTATAAAACACTGCCCTCTGGTGTTGAGGTCATTCCATATTTATTAACATGACCCATACAAAAAGTAAAGCCTTTTTTGAGCATAAAAACCAGTACCTTCAGGGACTTGTGCTTCTGGTTTGTAAAAGTCTGAATACAAAATCCCACAGGATTTTACAGGAATATGTTGTGGGCACCTTCCCTACTGTGCCAGAAAACACCAAGTAATATTATTACAAGCTGTCTTAGTCAATTCCCATCACAGGATCTCTCCAGGAACTACAGTCAAGTGTCTCTTTGAAATAAATAAAAAAATAAGATTTTGAAGATTTCTGCTAGAAATGGGCTTCTGGAAAAATAAACCAAAGATTTTTTTCACAAGAAAATTTCTGTTAGTTTTGGTAAGAAGAATAAAAATAGGAGTGATACTATATACACTATATATTATAGAAGTCTTTAAAAATGTGAGAGTTTTTATCACTAACAAATGGCAGCATTAAAGAAGTTGGCAATAACTTCCTTATGTATTGATCATCTTATCCACACAAAAGGTAAAAATTTTTTTCCACAACTAGAAAACTCATGTGTAGCAATGAAGGACCTGTGCACCTCAGCAAAGACCCAGAGCAGACAAAATATAAAACAAAACAATTAGTCTATAAAGAAACAAAACTGAGAATTAGTGTTAATCATTCTAATCACCTAAAACCTAATAATAAAAGTTAAATGTAAAAAAGTGTAGGTATGAATTAAATACATTTATTAAAGCCCACTTTCTTGTCGCTAAAATCAGGATACTCTTCTGGAACAAAATTTACAAATTCTGACCAACCCTGAAGCCAAATCAAATCTGCTAGTGTCAAATGAATCCGACTTTTACTCCCTAACAGGGCAGGAGCTTCTGTGGGCTTGCGCTGCGGGCACGTAGTGCTGTAAGAGTCACTCAGCCCTGCCAACCAGACTAACCACTGGAAAGCACACAGCTTAGTGTGAAAATTAATTCCAGGAGGTTTAACTCCACAAAACAGAATGGGTTTTTTTTAAGCCTACAGTTCATGAAATTCTAGATTCAGCATGACTCTCAGAACCGGGTGCATTTTATAGCAACCCAGAGAAAAACACCAAATACACAAAAGACATCTTTCTTAATCCATCAGATAATTATGCAGACTATAAGGACATTTTGGCAACTACTATAAAACACTGCCCTCTGGTGTTGAGGTCATTCCATATTTATTAACATGACCCATACAAAAAGTAAAGCCTTTTTTGAGCATAAAAACCAGTACCTTCAGGGACTTGTGCTTCTGGTTTGTAAAAGTCTGAATACAAAATCCCACAGGATTTTACAGGAATATGTTGTGGGCACCTTCCCTACTGTGCCAGAAAACACCAAGTAATATTATTACAAGCTGTCTTAGTCAATTCCCATCACAGGATCTCTCCAGGAACTACAGTCAAGTGTCTCTTTGAAATAAATAAAAAAATAAGATTTTGAAGATTTCTGCTAGAAATGGGCTTCTGGAAAAATAAACCAAAGATTTTTTTCACAAGAAAATTTCTGTTAGTTTTGGTAAGAAGAATAAAAATAGGAGTGATACTATATACACTATATATTATAGAAGTCTTTAAAAATGTGAGAGTTTTTATCACTAACAAATGGCAGCATTAACTAAGAAGTTGGCAATAACTTCCTTATGTATTGATCATCTTATCCACACAAAAGGTAATTCAAGGAAATAATTTGGGAAGGAAGCTTTGTTGGTTACTTATATAGAAATTGTATGTGCAAAATTAGCAGAATGTGTTCCATTGAGCTGAAAACAAAATCTGAAGAGGTTTTTTATTAGTTTTTTTAATTCTTTTTTTTGGTTTTTTGGGGGGTTTTTTGGGGGCCACTTCTATTGGTCTTTCATTTAATCTATTTTCATTCATCTTTGTTCTTTGGCCCGTGTGGGGCCTCCCATCACAGTGGTCTCTCTCGCTGCAGAACACCAGCTCTAGGCACATGCGCTCCAGAGCTCCGGCTCGGTAGTTGGATACATCGGTCCAGCCACTCCACGGCACGTGGGATCTTCCCAGGCCAGGGATCGAACCAGCGACCCTTGCACTGCAAGGCAGTGTTCTTACCCACTAGACCACCAGGGAAGCCCTGAAGAGGTTTTTTAAGGCAGAGAAATAATGTCTTCTCACATAAATGGAGTTTACACTGCATGCTTCTCAGTCTGGAAAAAAAAAATATATATATATGGTCAAATAGCTATTATTTTTAATTTATCAGATTTGAGACTTAGAATTTTCAGGTACTGTAATACTTATTAGGGAAAAAATTACCTAAATTTCACCATTTCTGAAGGAGCTATTTCACAAAAAAATTGTTCCTTTATTCTACTTTCTCTCTCTCTCTCTATTTTGGCTGCACTATGCAGGTTATGGGATCTTAGCTCCCCAGCTAGGGACTGAACCTGTGGCCCCCGCATTAGAAGAACAGAATCCTAACCACTGGACCATCAAGTAATTCCCTATTCATTATTTTATGTATAACTTCTTAATGTTTAACTAACAAAATGCTTATTGAAATTAATAAAAGTAGTATTTGCTGTTGTTGTTCAGTTGCCAAGTTGTATCTGACTCTTCACAACCGCATAGATTACAGCACACCAGGCTTCCCTATTCTTCACTATTTCCCAGAGTTTGCCCAAGTTCATGTCCATTGTATCAGTGATGCTGTCCAACCATATCATTCTCTGTCACTCGCTTCTCCTCCTGCCCTCAGTCTTTCCCAGCATCAGGATCTTTTCCAAACAGTCATCTCTTCGCATCAGGTGGCCAAAGTATTGGAGCTTCAACTTCAGGATCAGTCCTTCCAATGAATATTCAGGGTTGATTTCCCTTAGGATTGACTGGATTGACCTCCTTTCTTTCCAAGGGACTCTCAAGTATCTTCTCCAACACAACCATTTGAAATAAATTCTTCAGCACTTTGTTTTCTTCCAGTCCAGTTCTCACACCCATACATGACTACTGGAAAGACCACAGCCTTGACTACGCAGACCTTTGTCAGCAAAATGATGTCTTTGATTTTTAACACACTGTGTAGGTTTGTCATAGCTTCTTGCCAAGAAGCAATGGTGTTCTAATTTCATGTCTGCAGTCACCATACGCAGTGAGTTTAGAGCCCAAGAGGAAACCTGTCACTGCTTCCACCTCTTCCCCTTCTATTTTCCTAATCTTCCATGATCTTAGTTTTTGACATGGAGTTTTAAGGCAGAGAAATAATGTCTTCTCACATAAATGGAGTTTACACTGCATGCTTCTCAGTCTGGAAAAAAAATATATATATATATATGGTCAAATAGCTATTATTTTTAATTTATCAGATTTGAGACTTAGAATTTTCAGGTACTGTAATACTTATTAGGGAAAAAATTACCTAAATTTCACCATTTCTGAAGGAGCTATTTCACAAAAAAATTGTTCCTTTATTCTACTTTCTCTCTCTCTCTCTCTCTCTCTCTCTCTCTCTCTATTTTGGCTGCACTATGCAGGTTATGGGATCTTAGCTCCCCAGCTAGGGACTGAACCTGTGGCCCCCGCATTAGAAGAACAGAATCCTAACCACTGGACCATCAAGTAATTCCCTATTCATTTTTTTATGTATAACTTCTTAATGTTTAACTAACAAAATGCTTATTGAAATTAATAAAAGTAGTATTTGCTGTTGTTGTTCAGTTGCCAAGTTGTATCTGACTCTTCACAACCGCATAGATTACAGCACACCAGGCTTCCCTATTCTTCACTATTTCCCAGAGTTTGCCCAAGTTCATGTCCATTGTATCAGTGATGCTGTCCAACCATATCATTCTCTGTCACTCGCTTCTCCTCCTGCCCTCAGTCTTTCCCACCATCAGGGTCTTTTCCAGTCATCTCTTCGCATCAGGTGGCCAAAGTATTGGAGCTTCAACTTCAGGATCAGTCCTTCCAATGAATATTCAGGGTTGATTTCCCTTAGGATTGACTGGATTGACCTCCTTTCTTTCCAAGGGACTCTCAAGTATCTTCTCCAACACAACCATTTGAAATAAATTCTTCAGCACTTTGTTTTCTTCCAGTCCAGTTCTCACACCCATACATGACTACTGGAAAGACCACAGCCTTGACTACGCAGACCTTTGTCAGCAAAATGATGTCTTTGATTTTTAACACACTGTGTAGGTTTGTCATAGCTTTCTTGCCAAGAAGCAATGGTGTTCTAATTTCATGTCTGCAGTTACCATACGCAGTGAGTTTAGAGCCCAAGAGGAAACCTGTCACTGCTTCCACCTCTTCCCCTTCTATTTTCCATGAAGTGATGAGACTAGATGCCATGATCTTAGTTTTTTTGACATGGAGTTTTAAGCTGGTTCTTTCACTCTCCTCCTTAACCCTCATTAAGAGTCTCTTTAGTTCCTCTTTGCTTTCTGCCATTAGAGTGGTATAATCCACATAACTTAGGTTGTTGATTTTCTCCCGGCAATCTTGATCCCAGCTTATAATTCATCCAGCCTGGCATTTCTTATGGTGTGCTTAGCATATAAGTTAAATAAGCAGAGTGATAACAAACAGCCTTGTCATACTCCTTTCTCAATCCTGAACTGATCAGTTGTTCCATACAGGGTTCTAACTATTGCTTCTTGATCCATAGACAGGTTTCTCAGGAGATAGATAAGATAGTCTGTCTTAATGTTTGTAATATTTACCAATAATATTATTACCAAAATAATATTTACCATAAATTTATGAGAGAAATTATAGTAATATTAATTAGAGCTAATATTTATCTAATGTATAATTTGTATCAGACACTAACAAGTACTTTGCAAGGACCATACTGTTTAATCATCCCAAAGTCCACAAGGTAGGTATATCCTTATTTTATACAGGAGGAAGTGATGCTTACAGAGGTCACCCTAATAATTTTCCCAAGATCATACAGTTAAAACACAGGGATTCTGACTCCAGAAGCCCTGTTCTTAATCCACTACTATACTGATCACTAGGGAATGTATTTGTACAAACTGGTTATCCAAAAACAAAAGGGTAGATTCTTCGGGGCCAACTGGATTGACCTCCTTGCTTTCCAAGGGACTCTCAAGTATCTTCTCCAACACAACCATTTGAAATAAATTCTTCAGCACTTTGTTTTCTTCCAGTCCAGTTCTCACACCCATACATGACTACTGGAAAGACCACAGCCTTGACTACGCAGACCTTTGTCAGCAAAATGATGTCTTTGATTTTTAACACACTGTGTAGGTTTGTCATAGCTTCTTGCCAAGAAGCAATGGTGTTCTAATTTCATGTCTGCAGTCACCATACGCAGTGAGTTTAGAGCCCAAGAGGAAACCTGTCACTGCTTCCACCTCTTCCCCTTCTATTTTCCATGAAGTGATGAGACTAGATGCCATGATCTTAGTTTTTTTGACATGGAGTTTTAAGCTGGTTCTTTCACTCTCCTCCTTAACCCTCATTAAGAGTCTCTTTAGTTCCTCTTTGCTTTCTGCCATTAGAGTGGTATAATCCACATAATTTAGGTTGTTGATATTTCTCCCGGCAATCTTGATCCCAGCTTATAATTCATCCAGCCTGGCATTTCTTATGGTGTGCTTAGCATATAAGTTAAATAAGCAGAGTGATAACAAACAGCCTTGTCATACTCCTTTCTCAATCCTGAACTGATCAGTTGTTCCATACAGGGTTCTAACTATTGCTTCTTGATCCATAGACAGGTTTCTCAGGAGATAGATAAGATAGTCTGTCTTAATGTTTGTAATATTTACCAATAATATTATTACCAAAATAATATTTACCATAAATTTATGAGAGAAATTATAGTAATATTAATTAGAGCTAATATTTATCTAATGTATAATTTGTATCAGACACTAACAAGTACTTTGCAAGGACCATACTGTTTAATCATCCCAAAGTCCACAAGGTAGGTATATCCTTATTTTATACAGGAGGAAGTGATGCTTACAGAGGTCACCCTAATAATTTTCCCAAGATCATACAGTTAAAACACAGGGATTCTGACTCCAGAAGCCCTGTTCTTAATCCACTACTATACTGATCACTAGGGAATGTATTTGTACAAACTGGTTATCCAAGTGTAGATAGAAAACAAAATGGGGTAATTGTATACACTTATATATAACAAAAAAATAATATCCAGACTTTATGGAGTTTCTACAAACAGGGAACACAATCTATGAGAAAAATTTAAAAAGTTATACAGTTACTAAATACATATCACTTGTCTTCCCTGGTCCCCTAAATTCCAAGGGTCAATATTAATACTCTACCTACCAACTTCCTCTACTTGAACATCTTTGGCACAGGGACCAATAACTTATATACGATGTCTATGCTAACTTCTGAGGGCTGTTATAACAAAGTACCACCCACTAGGTAGCTTAAACCCACAGAAGGTTTATTCTCTCATAATGCTGTGGTCGAGAAGTTCAAATTCAAGCTATTAGCAGGGCCACCCTCTGCCAAA
Organism: Tragulus kanchil; assembly: GCA_022376925.1. Classification (NCBI taxonomy): domain Eukaryota; kingdom Metazoa; phylum Chordata; class Mammalia; order Artiodactyla; family Tragulidae; genus Tragulus; species Tragulus kanchil. The sequence goes on from JAIOJX010000031.1 coordinate 115,479,858, forward strand.
GTCTCAAGAAGAGTCCTTCTTTGTCTCTTGTAGCTCTGGTGTTGCTGGCAACCTTGGTGGGGACAACATAACTCCACTTTTTCCTTCCATCCATACAGGGCTTTCTTTACTATCCCTGTCTGTTTGAGTCCAGACTCCCCTCTTATTAGGGATACTAGCCATTCCTTATGGCCCACTTTAATCCAGCATAACTTCATCTGAATTTAATTACATCTGCAAAGACTATGCTCAAACAAGGTCACATTCACGGGTATCAGGGGTTAGGACTTAAGCATATCTTTTGGGAGGACACAATTCAATCCAGTACAGTGGCCCTTCAAGTTCTTGAGAGTTTCTCACTCCCACCAATGGGCTCTGTGTGTGTGTTATATATATACATATATATATATATATCAAATATATAAATAAAATATATTTGCATATTGTAACACATAGGTATACACCTACCAATATACACACACATAAACCAACAGATATATTTAAAATGGGAGGTAACTTCTAGAAAGGACAGGCTCTAGAATACTTAAATATTATATACATTTTAATGTTACTTTTATCCACGCACAAAAGAAAGCTTGTCTTAATAATATACATTTCCTATAAGATTATTCAAATCACCAAATTTTTTGGCCAAATGACTTTTTCACAATAGAAAAAGGCCATAAAGGAGTTCCATATACAGACCCAATAGAGTGAACTAGATTTAGACTTATCCTCCCATGCAAATAACTAAAAAATTTGACAAAATGTATAAATTAAATGTTTTCAGACATTGAACAAGAGGCAACATAAGACTATGGCCCTAGGAAGAAAAGCAGTAAACAAAATGAATCTGACAATTACCTCATTTTTCTGCCCAAATACATTTACCAAGATGCTGGCACAAGCAGGTAGACCCTTAAAAGCTTATAGTAACCTCGATGAACTAAAAAGAAAGATACCAGTTTTAAAAGTATGTGGTAGCTGAAATTTATAAAGCAGAGTACCAAACAGGAGGGAGTTACACAGAGAAAGAGCTCCAGGTATCTGCAAGATGGCCCCCTTGAAATTTTGGCTGAACTGCAAGCCATACAGGAATAGAGCAAGATATCACAGGCAGGGCAAAGAAAAGGATCTTGGAGAGAAAAAAAACAGCTACCAGAGAGATATAACCTGAATTACTGGAATTCATAGTGCTGAGCAAGATGAACTCACAGAAAAAAATTATATACTATACAAGAGAACAAGTTACCACAAAGGACAGTAAGTAGGCTCTATACAATAAATGTGTTTTAAAACATTTAAGGAGGGCTTCCCTGGCGGCCCAGTGGGTAAAGAGTCCACCGCAGTGCAAGGGTCACCAGTTCAATCCCTGGCCTGGGAAGATCCCACGTGCCGCAGAGTGGCTGGATCAGTGTATCCAATTGTGAGCCAGTGCTCTGGAGCTCATGCACCCAGAGCTAGTGCTCTGCAATGAGAGAGGCCACTACAATGTGAGGCCTACACAGGCCAAAGAATAAAGGTGGATGAAAATAAATAAATAAAAAAGCCAATAAAACTGGGCAAAATTTTTAAAAAGAGAGAGAGAGAAATCAAAAAATGCCTTGAAATAAGTAAAAACAAAAATATAACATACCAAAACTTATGGGATGCAGCAAAAGCAGTTTTGAGAGAGAAGTTCATAGTAATAAATGCCTACATTAATAAAAAATAAAGTCCAGGACCAGATGACTTGACTGGTGAATTCTATAAGACATTCAAAAAACTAACACCAATCCTTCTCAAACTCTGCCAAAAATTAGAGGTGGGGGGAACACTTCCAAACTCACTTTATGAGGCCAGCATTACTGATTCCAAAAGCAGACAAGAACACCACAAGAAAAGAAAATTACAGAACAATATCCCTAATGAATGTAGATGTAAATATCCTTAACAAAATATTAGCAAATCAAATTCAACAATACATTTAAAGGATCATACACCATGATCAAGATGCTGGCACAAGCAGGTAGACCCTTAAAAGCTTATAGTAACCTCGATGAACTAAAAAGAAAGATACCAGTTTTAAAAGTATGTGGTAGCTGAAATTTATAAAGCAGAGTACCAAACAGGAGGGAGTTACACAGAGAAAGAGCTCCAGGTATCTGCAAGATGGCCCCCTTGAAATTTTGGCTGAACTGCAAGCCATGCAGGAATAGAGCAAGATATCACAGGCAGGGCAAAGAAAAGGATCTTGGAGAGAAAAAAAAACAGCTACCAGAGAGATATAACCTGAATTACTGGAATTCATAGTGCTGAGCAAGATGAACTCACAGAAAAAAATTATATACTATACAAGAGAACAAGTTACCACAAAGGACAGTAAGTAGGCTCTATACAATAAATGTGTTTTAAAACATTTAAGGAGGGCTTCCCTGGCGGCCCAGTGGGTAAAGAGTCCACCGCAGTGCAAGGGTCACCAGTTCAATCCCTGGCCTGGGAAGATCCCACGTGCCGCAGAGTGCCTGGATCAGTGTATCCAATTGTGAGCCAGTGCTCTGGAGCTCATGCACCCAGAGCTAGTGCTCTGCAATGAGAGAGGCCACTACAATGTGAGGCCTACACAGGCCAAAGAATAAAGGTGGATGAAAATAAATAAATAAAAAAGCCAATAAAACTGGGCAAAATTTTTAAAAAGAGAGAGAGAAATCAAAAAATGCCTTGAAATAAGTAAAAACAAAAATATAACATACCAAAACTTATGGGATGCAGCAAAAGCAGTTTTGAGAGAGAAGTTCATAGTAATAAATGCCTACATTAATAAAAAATAAAGTCCAGGACCAGATGACTTGACTGGTGAATTCTATAAGACATTCAAAAAACTAACACCAATCCTTCTCAAACTCTGCCAAAAATTAGAGGTGGGGGGAACACTTCCAAACTCACTTTATGAGGCCAGCATTACTGATTCCAAAAGCAGACAAGAACACCACAAGAAAAGAAAATTACAGAACAATATCCCTAATGAATGTAGATGTAAATATCCTTAACAAAATATTAGCAAATCAAATTCAACAATACATTTAAAGGATCATACACCATGATCAAGTGGAATTTATTTCATGGATGAAAGGATTTTCAACATCCACAAATCAATCACTGTGATACACCAAATTAACAAAATGAAGGATAAAAATCACATGACCTTCTCAATAGATGCAGAAAAAGCATTTGACAAAATTCAACATCCACTTACAGTAAAAGCTCTCAAAAAGCAAGTATAAGTGGAAATGTTATAAGAGAACATATCTCAACATAATAAAAGCCACATGTGACAAACCCAGAGCTAATATTGCATTCAATAATTAAAAGCTGAAAGCTTTTCCTCTAAGATCAGGAACAAGACAAAGATAACCACACTCACCACTCTTACTTAACACAGTATTGGAAATCCTAGCCAGAACAATTATGTAGGAAAAAGAAATAAAACAGCATCTAAATTGGAAAGGAATAAGTAAAACTGTTTCTATTGGCAGATGACATGACATTATATATAAGAAGACCATAAGTCAAGACTTCACAGAGATAGGAGAAGGTAATATATTATGATACAATAGCTGAAATTATGAACCTGCCTTGGCAGGCAGGTTCTTTATCCACTGAGCCACCTGGGAACCCCCACAGACATACATATATATGTGTGTATATTACGATACATATATACACACATTTTGACCAACAGTACATTTCTTATCAAAACTCAGGACATAAAAATCAAAGGAGGGCTTCCCTGGTGGTCCAGTGGGTAAGGACACCGCCTTGCAGTGCAAGGGGCGTGAGTTCGATCCCTGGCCTGGGAAGATCCCAAGTGTCACGGAGCGGCTGGACCAATGTGTCCAATTGCAGAGCCAGAGCTCTGGAGCGAATGTGCCCAGAGCCGGTGCTCTGCAACAACAGAGGTCACTGCAGAGGGAGGCCCACATGGGCCAAAGAACAAAGATGGATGAAACTGAGTAAATGAAAGACCAATAGAAGTGGTCTGCCTGCCCCCCTCCCTCCCCAACCTACCCCCACACCCAAAAATTTTTTTCCCAAACTAGACTTTTATACTCTACTAAATAATTAGTGAGATAACGGTGAAAATATCCCTAATAAAAAATTTCAAAAATATTAGCAAATCAAATTCAACAATACATTTAAAGGATCATACACCATGATCAAGTGGAATTTATTTCATGGATGAAAGGATTTTCAACATCCACAAATCAATCACTGTGATACACCAAATTAACAAAATGAAGGATAAAAATCACATGACCTTCTCAATAGATGCAGAAAAAGCATTTGACAAAATTCAACATCCACTTACAGTAAAAGCTCTCAAAAAGCAAGTATAAGTGGAAATGTTATAAGAGAACATATCTCAACATAATAAAAGCCACATGTGACAAACCCAGAGCTAATATTGCATTCAATAATTAAAAGCTGAAAGCTTTTCCTCTAAGATCAGGAACAAGACAAAGATAACCACACTCACCACTCTTACTTAACACAGTATTGGAAATCCTAGCCAGAACAATTATGTAGGAAAAAGAAATAAAACAGCATCTAAATTGGAAAGGAATAAGTAAAACTGTTTCTATTGGCAGATGACATGACATTATATATAAGAAGACCATAAGTCAAGACTTCACAGAGATAGGAGAAGGTAATATATTATGATACAATAGCTGAAATTATGAACCTGCCTTGGCAGGCAGGTTCTTTATCCACTGAGCCACCTGGGAACCCCCACAGACATACATATATATGTGTGTATATTACGATACATATATACACACATTTTGACCAACAGTACATTTCTTATCAAAACTCAGGACATAAAAATCAAAGGAGGGCTTCCCTGGTGGTCCAGTGGGTAAGGACACCGCCTTGCAGTGCAAGGGGCGTGAGTTCGATCCCTGGCCTGGGAAGATCCCAAGTGTCACGGAGCGGCTGGACCAATGTGTCCAATTGCAGAGCCAGAGCTCTGGAGCGAATGTGCCCAGAGCCGGTGCTCTGCAACAACAGAGGTCACTGCAGAGGGAGGCCCACATGGGCCAAAGAACAAAGATGGATGAAACTGAGTAAATGAAAGACCAATAGAAGTGGTCCGCCTGCCCCCCTCCCTCCCCAACCTACCCCCCCCCACACCCAAAAATCAAAGAATAGTAGTATAAAGGATTTAGGGAAAATAATTGTCAATCTAGACTTTTATACTCTACTAAATAATTAGTGAGATAACGGTGAAATTATGCAGAATAAGAGTAAAGCCATTTTCAAAAAAATATTGAGAGGACCTTCCTGGTGGTCCAGTGGTTAAGAGTCCACCTGCCAATGAAGGGGACATGGGTTCAATCCCTTGTCCAAGAAGATCCCATGGAGCAGCTCGGTCCTGATGTCACACCTACTGAGCCCGCACTCTACAGCCTGTGCCCTGCAACTACTGAAGCCCTCACACCCTAGAGCCCATGCTCTGTAACAAAAGAAGCCACTGGGATGAGAAGCCAATACATTGCAACTAGAGAATAGCCCTCACTCATTGCAACTAGAGAAAGCCCTCAAGCAGCAATGAAGACCCAGCACAACCAAAAATAAATGAAACATTTTTAAAATATTGAGAGAATATAATTACTGACACACAGACAGTTGCTGAAGAATTATAAATGACTGTACTTGGGAAGAAAAGTACACTCTAGCTTGCAAGCGCAAGCAAGAAAAATAGTGAGCAGAGAAATTAATAAATATATTTAAATCAGTATTGATTATTTTAAAAAATATTTTTTTAAAGTAATGTCCAACTTACAGTAAGAAATAAGAAGAAGAGGTAAGTAAGAAGAAGTAATTTAAAGAGGGTGGAATTTGGGAATTCCCTGGTGGTCGAGTGGTTGGGACTCTACTCTTTCAATATCAAGGTCCTGGGTTTAATCCCTGATTGAGGAAATAAGATCCCTCAAGCCATGCAGCCTGCCCCAAAAGAAGAAAAAGGTGGAATTTTTAAACTACTCAGTGATGGTCTGAATGATTGGAGAGATCAGCTTAAAAGTTTCCTAAATTTCTTCTATTATTCTCTAGGAAAGTGGAGATATTGCTCACTAAGCATGTAACCTCAAAAAGAAAACAAGAGTATAAAACTCCTAAACTAGGGCTTCCCTGGTGGTCCAGTGGGTAAGGACACTGCCTTGCAGTGCAAGGGGCGCCAGTTTGATCCCTCACCTGGGAAGATTCCACGTGCTGCGGAGCGGCTGGACTGATGCGTCCAATTCCCGAGCCAGAGCTCTGGAGCGCATGCGCCCAGAGCCGATGCTCTGCGACAACAGAGGCCACTGCGATGGGAGGCCCACGCGGGTCAAAGAACAAAGATGGATGAAAATAGATAAATGAAAGACCAATAGAAGTGGCCCGCCTCCTGCCCCCCACCCAGAACAAACAAACAAACAAAAAACTCCTAAACTATTGTCAGGTTAAGGAGAAAATAAAGTATACCTGATGAACAGAAGACAGGAAAGGAGAAGGAGAGGCAGAAGCATAGTTACATAGAAAAAGTATTACCTGGTAGAAATTTATTCATCTATGTCAGTGTATTAATTTAGGTTTCCCCAGAAGCATAACCTGAAATAAAGATCCAAGTGCAAGTCATTTCTTTGGGAAGTGATCCCAGGAAGCACTGGTTTAGGAATGGAAAAGTGAAACAGGGAAGGGAAAGCAGTCACAAAAAGGTATGCTATGAAACAAGTTCCCACTGGGTATAACTGTAGCTTAGTCCTGTTGGAGATTTTTGAGAGCTACCTGTTGGAGATTTTTGACAGCCCAGACTGAAAAGGGAGAGAAGAGGTTGGGTGTATATTTATCAATTAATGGTGGAGAGATGCTGTTGGGTATTAACTCTCAGACACTTTCATCCTAGACTTCTTGTGGCTGAGTAGATTCCAGCTTCTTTAGTCACTGAGTCATATCTGACTCTTGGCTACTCAATGGTTTGTAGCCTGCTAGGCTCCTCTGTCCATGGAATTTTCCAGACAAGAATACTGGAATGAGTTGCCATTTTCCACTCCAGGGCATCTTCTCAACCCAGAGATCAAACCTGGGTCTCTTACATCCCCTACATTGGTAGGTGGATTCTTAACCACTGCATCATTGGGGAAGCCCCCTAATATAAATAAAGCATTATACAAATATATGGGAGTGAAGAGACAAATCTCCATGCAGAAGAAGTTTAAATAACTCATGTAGATAGTCCGCTCTCAAGGAGATGGAGCATAACTCTCCACTACTTAGGTATGGACTGCACATAGGGACTTACCTCCAAGAAGTACAGTATGAAAAGGATGGAGGGCAGGGGCAGTGAAGAATCCTGACAAACACTACCTCTGCAGGAGATTAAGGTCAAGATCAACAGTGATGCGTCATATTGGTAGTACATACCCCACATTCTGGTTTAATAATGAGAAAAGAATCAGAGAAATCCTAATTGATGGATATTCTACAAAAACGCCTGGCCAGAACTCCTCAAAACTGCCAAAATCATTTCAAAAACAGGAAAGTCTGAGACACCGTCACAAGCAAGAAAAGCAAGAAGACATGACCGCTAAGTCTAATGTGGTATCCTGGACTAGGTTCTGAGACAGAAACTGAGTGTCAGATAAAAACTGGGGAAAGCTGAGGACTTGCCTGGCAATCCAGTGACTAAGACTCTGTGCTCCCAATGCAGAGGCCCCAGGATAGTAAAAATTAAGGATTTCCAAGTTTTGTTCCCCAGAAGCATAACCTGAAATAAAGATCCAAGTGCAAGTCATTTCTTTGGGAAGTGATCCCAGGAAGCACTGGTTTAGGAATGGAAAAGTGAAACAGGGAAGGGAAAGCAGTCACAAAAAGGTATGCTATGAAACAAGTTCCCACTGGGTATAACTGTAGCTTAGTCCTGTTGGAGATTTTTGAGAGCTACCTGTTGGAGATTTTTGACAGCCCAGACTGAAAAGGGAGAGAAGAGGTTGGGTGTATATTTATCAATTAATGGTGGAGAGATGCTGTTGGGTATTAACTCTCAGACACTTTCATCCTAGACTTCTTGTGGCTGAGTAGATTCCAGCTTCTTTAGTCACTGAGTCATATCTGACTCTTGGCTACTCAATGGTTTGTAGCCTGCTAGGCTCCTCTGTCCATGGAATTTTCCAGACAAGAATACTGGAATGAGTTGCCATTTTCCACTCCAGGGCATCTTCTCAACCCAGAGATCAAACCTGGGTCTCTTACATACCCTACATTGGTAGGTGGATTCTTAACCACTGCATCATTGGGGAAGCCCCCTAATATAAATAAAGCATTATACAAATATATGGGAGTGAAGAGACAAATCTCCATGCAGAAGAAGTTTAAATAACTCATGTAGATAGTCCGCTCTCAAGGAGATGGAGCATAACTCTCCACTACTTAGGTATGGACTGCACATAGGGACTTACCTCCAAGAAGTACAGTATGAAAAGGATGGAGGGCAGGGGCAGTGAAGAATCCTGACAAACACTACCTCTGCAGGAGATTAAGGTCAAGATCAACAGTGATGCGTCATATTGGTAGTACATACCCCACATTCTGGTTTAATAATGAGAAAAGAATCAGAAAAATCCTAATTGATGGATATTCTACAAAAACGCCTGGCCAGAACTCCTCAAAACTGCCAAAATCATTTCAAAAACAGGGAAGTCTGAGACACCGTCACAAGCAAGAAAAGCAAGAAGACATGACCGCTAAGTCTACTGTGGTATCCTGGACTAGGTTCTGAGACAGAAACTGAGTGTCAGATAAAAACTGGGGAAAGCTGAGGACTTGCCTGGCAATCCAGTGACTAAGACTCTGTGCTCCCAATGCAGAGGCCCCAGGTTCAATCCCTGGTCAGGGAACTAGAACTCACATGCCCCAATAAAAAATCTCTCATGACACAATGAAGACTGAAGACCCCACATGCTACAGCTAAGACCCAGAACAGCCAAATAAATAAAGCAAATTAAAAAAAAAAAAAAAAAAACAACTACGGATAGGGCTTCCCTGGTGGTTCAGTGGGTAGAGTCCGCCTTGTAGTGCAAGGGGCACTGGTTCGATCCCTGTTTGGGGAAGATTCCACGTGCCGCGATTGGCTGGACTGGTGTGCCCAATTACCAGCCAGTGCTCTGTGCATGCACCCAGACTTGGTGCTCTGCAAAGAGAGAGGCCACTGCAAAGGGCTAAAGAATAAAGATGGATGCAAATAAATAAATAAACAATAAAAGAGGTCAAAATAATAAAAAAAAGAAACTGGGGATAGCTAAATAGAGAATGGACTTTGGTTAATAATAATGTATTAATATCAGTTCACTAACTAATAACAAACACAGCATACTAATGTAAGATGTTAATATAGGAAACCAGGTACAAAGCGTTAGAAACTCTCTTTGAAATATTTCTATAAATCTAAGTTGCACTAAAAAAAAAAAAAAATCGGGCTTCCCCTGGTGGTCCAGTGGATAAGGACACCGCCTTGCAGTGCAAGTGGCGCCGGTTCGATACCTGGCCTGGGAAGATCCCACGTGCCGCGGAGCGGCTGGACCAATGTGTCCAATTCCCAAGCCGGAGCTCTGGCGCGCATGCGCCCAGAGCCGGCGCTCTGCAGCGACAGATGCCACCGCGATGGGAGGCCCACAGGGGCCAAAAGAACAAAGACGGACGAAAATAGAGAAATGAAGGACCAATAGAAGTGGCCCACCCGCTCCCCTCCCTCCCCAACCTGACCCTCGCCCAAAATAAATAAATAAATCTTTAAAAAAAAAAAATCTATTTTAAAAAAGACGGAAGAGATAAAGAGAGAATGAAAAAAAAGAGGCAGAAAAACAAATGCCAAGCAAATATTCGCCCACTTATAGCTAGTACAACACAAGATAAAATGGGGAGCAAAAAATGCTTAAGGCAAAAAGCATTTCTAACTATAAAGATAATCATTACTTTACAATTCACAGGAAAATATCACGATCTTATAAGCACCTGTCAACATAGTTTCAAAATAAATGATTTGTATACTTTCTCCCCAAAAGCTTTAATTTTGAAGTCGGCTTCCAAACAAAGCCCACAATGTTCTTATTTTTCCTTTATTTACCTGCTTCCTGTCCTGAACTGTGACATACCGAAAAATAGTCCAAGTTTTATTTTATGTAACTTTAAGTGAAATTACGAAATTGTAGTCCTTCCTTTGGGCAAAAAAAATCTGTCTCAAAGGCAACTCACATAGAGAATTATCAAGGATATGCCATGTTTAGACCTAACTGTTGAGCTTCTAATTTAGCATTAGCCTGAAGTAAAAACTCCTAACTCAGTGTCTCACTTGCTTATAATTTCCTCCCTCTCCAGACTCAAAGACATTGCCTGAATTAGACTTCCATTTTATCAGAAATTGCACAGCACACAGTGCTTCGAGCTCTCAAACAGCTTCCTGGAGACTTTCAGAAGAACAGGCATCACCCCCTGAAGAGTGTCCAGACTTTAGCATCTGGAGAGGTCATCCGCAGAATGAAGGTAAGAGAAAAACAAAAGAGAGAAGGTTATTTCTTTTTTTAAGACTACCAAAAGAAAAGAAGGACTCAGGTGGGTCAATTAACAAGTAAGCAAGTATATTTATAGAGTTTATCAGCAACATGTCACATGACATGTACATGGATTTACAAAGAAAAGGACAAGTTCGGTATATTAGAAAATATGAAGGTAGGAAAAACGCTGCCTTCCCAGGCAACACAGAATTGTAAAAACCGTGCGGTATGCCATCATTATGTCAAGGTCTCCCCTGTGTTACCAATTGCAAATGACAACAAAATTCCTAGCGAGGCCTGTAGTAAGTTTACTGGAATGTTAAACCTGGCACCTTGTAGTTATATTCTAAGTTATTTCAAAGGTCAAAGGACAGTTTTTTGTTTCACATACTAAGTAAATATTGGCGAGATTAATCTGCATTTTAGATTATACTTACACAAGTCACAAGCATAACATATATTTAGAAAAATGAGTATCTGTAATCATATTTTTCATACCAAAGGAGTTTTCCAGCTCAGACTGAATTAGAAGAACTCAGTTATGAATTGCACCACATGTCTATGTGTGTACATGTGCATGGATATTTCTAAAAGCATAAAAATGATTGAGAGCATACCCATTTTTTTTGGCTGAGCCACACAGCTTGCAGGATCTTTGTTACCCGACCAGGGATTGGACTGGGCCCTCCCAAGTGAAAGCCCAGAATCTTAACCACTGGACATCTAGGGAATTACTCAGAGCAAATTCAACTTACATTAACTAATATTTTTAAATGCTAGTAAGTGGTCTGATTTTTAAATTTCTAAAGAGTCATTTTTAAAGTTTGAAATCCTCCAATGGAAGGATTTCACTGCATATAAAATAGTGATGGATTTTAGGCACTAAATAACATTCATTAAGTTATTATTAACACTTATTAAATTGTTATTATTACTTAATAAGTTCACATTTATTAAGTGGCTAAAATCCATCACTGCTTTATGTGTAGTGTCTTATTTAACCCTTACAACATCACACAAGCTACATATTATGAAGCCTCTTTTATATACCATGAGTCAGACAGTTAAGTGATTTGCCCAAAGGCACACTAACTGGCAAATGAAGAGTCAGAACTTGAATTCACATCTCCCTGACCCCAAAGCCTGTACACACTGCCCAGCAAGTATCATGTCCCCAGTTCATATTTGAAGAACAAGTATTTTAAAAGCCTTAATTATGACATTTTGTGAACCAAGACTACCAAATATTAATAACTCTTAAGAAACCAGTTATATCTAAAGAGAAAAATATTTGCCAATAATATAATCATGTACATATTCAGCTGCTGATATTCTAAAAATTGACTTCTGCTATCATGTGATGCTGATTCATATGTTGAGAATAAACTTGAAAAGTATATATCAGTGACTGAGAGTCAATATCCATTGAAATACCTCAAGGAAAGGGAAAATGTCCATTGAATGAACAGCAGTGTTTTGAACCAAAGAGTTCAATGACAGGTTCAGGTCAGTCACTTAAATCCACAGCATGGTATTAAAGTCAGGAGGCTTCCATGGCAGCATGTGATACAGCCATTTTAGCCTGCTTTTGACTGGTGTCACACAGAACGTCTTTCTCCATCATTTTACTTATAATCTATTTATGTGTGTTTAAAATGTATTTCTTGTACAGAGCATATAGTTCAGTCTTACTTTTTATATAGTCTGACTATCTCTGCCCTTTTAATAAGGATGCATATAACATATACACGCTTTCCTGGTGACTCAGACAGTAAAGAATTTGCCTGCAATGCAGGGGATCTGGGTTCAATCCCTGGGTTGGGAAGATTCCCTTGAGAAGGGAACGGCTACCCACTCCAATATTCTTGCCCAGAGATTTTCATGGACAGAGGAACCTGGAAGGTGAGTTGCAAAGAGTTGGACACAGCTGAGTGACTTTCACTTCTCCATGGCTGGCCAACAAAGGTCCACAAAGTCAAAACTATGGTTTTCAAGTAGTTATGTGTGGATACAAGAGTTGAACCATAAAGAAGGCTAAGAGCTGAAGAATTTATGTTTTTCAACTGTGGTATTGGAAAAGACACTTGAGAGTCTCTTGGACTGCATTAATTTGCTACATATTATGAAGCCTCTTTTATATACCATGAGTCAGACAGTTAAGTGATTTGCCCAAAGGCACACTAACTGGCAAATGAAGAGTCAGAACTTGAATTCACATCTCCCTGACCCCAAAGCCTGTACACACTGCCCAGCAAGTATCATGTCCCCAGTTCATATTTGAAGAACAAGTATTTTAAAAGCCTTAATTATGACATTTTGTGAACCAAGACTACCAAATATTAATAACTCTTAAGAAACCAGTTATATCTAAAGAGAAAAATATTTGCCAATAATATAATCATGTACATATTCAGCTGCTGATATTCTAAAAATTGACTTCTGCTATCATGTGATGCTGATTCATATGTTGAGAATAAACTTGAAAAGTATATATCAGTGACTGAGAGTCAATATCCATTGAAATACCTCAAGGAAAGGGAAAATGTCCATTGAATGAACAGCAGTGTTTTGAACCAAAGAGTTCAATGACAGGTTCAGGTCAGTCACTTAAATCCACAGCATGGTATTAAAGTTAGGAGGCCTCCATGGCAGCATGTGATACAGCCATTTTAGCCTGCTTTTGACTGGTGTCACACAGAACGTCTTTCTCCATCATTTTACTTATAATCTATTTATGTGTGTTTAAAATGTATTTCTTGTACAGAGCATATAGTTCAGTCTTACTTTTTATATAATCTGACTATCTCTGCCCTTTTAATAAGGATGCATATAACATATACACGCTTTCCTGGTGACTCAGACAGTAAAGAATTTGCCTGCAATGCAGGGGATCTGGGTTCAATCCCTGGGTTGGGAAGATTCCCTTGAGAAGGGAACGGCTACCCACTCCAATATTCTTGCCCAGAGATTTTCATGGACAGAGGAACCTGGAAGGTGAGTTGCAAAGAGTTGGACACAGCTGAGTGACTTTCACTTCTCCATGGCTGGCCAACAAAGGTCCACAAAGTCAAAACTATGGTTTTTCAAGTAGTTATGTGTGGATACAAGAGTTGAACCATAAAGAAGGCTAAGAGCTGAAGAATTTATGTTTTTCAACTGTGGTATTGGAAAAGACACTTGAGAGTCTCTTGGACTGCAAGGAGATCAAATCAGTCTATCCTAAAGGAAATCAATCCTGAATATTCATTAGAAGGACTGATGCTGAAACTGAAGTTCCAATACTTTGACCACCTGATACAAAGAACCGGCTCACTGGAAAAGACTCTGATACTGAGAAAGACAGAAGGTAGCAGGAGAGTGGGGTGACAGAGGATGAGATAGTTGGATACTATGACTGACTTAATGGACATGGGATATGGTGAAAGATAGCAAAACCTGGCATGCTGCAGTCCATGGAGTTGCAAAGAGTTGGACACCACTGAGAGACTGGAAAACAACAAATGGCTGAGGGTATGGCTAAAGGGATAGAGGTGATAGGTTAAGCATACAGGATTTCATTTCTGAGAAAATGGAAATGTTTTAAATTGGACAGTGGTGGGACTTCCCTGGCAGTTCAGTGGTTAAGATTTCACCTTCCAATATAGGAGGTACAGGTTCCATCCCTGGTCAGGGAGCTAAGATCTCACATGTCTCACAGCCATAAAACTAGAATATAAACAATAGAAACAACATTGTAATACATTAAATAAAGACTTTTAAAATGGTCCACATCAAAAAATTCTTTTAAGTAACTTCTTTTAAATTTTGGCCTCTTTTATTGATTTTTTATTTATTTATTTTCATCTATCTTTAGTCTTCAGCCTGTGTGGGCCTCTCACCACAGTGGCCCCTCTCGTTGAAGAGCACCGAATCTGGGTGCATGAGCTCCAGAGTGCTGGCCCGTAATTGGACACACTGGTCCAGTCACTCTGCGGCATGTGGGGTCTTCCCAGGCCATGGATTGAACCTGTCCCCCTTGCACTGCAAGGTGGACTCTTTACCCACTGGACCACCAGGGAAGCCCTTAAATGATGTTTTTAATTTAAAAAATATGCAGGGCTTCCCTGGTGATCCAGTGGGTAAGGACACCGCCTTGCAGTGCAAAGGTTGCCGGTTCAATCCCTGGCCTGGGAAGATTCCACGTGCTGCAGAGCGACTGGACCGATGTGTCCAATTACCGAGCCGGCCCAGAGCCGGTGGTCTGCAACAACAGAGGCCACCCCAATGGGAGGCCCACAGGGGCCCAAGAACAAAGACGGATGAAAATAGATAAATGAAAAGACCAATAGAAGTGGCCCGCCCACTCCCGCCCTCCCCAACCCCAAAAGATAACAAATGCTGTAAATACAAAAATTAAAATTTTTTTTAAAAAATGTAGCCATAAAAAGAAATGCATTTGAATCAGTCCTAATGAAGTGGATGAATCTAGAACCTAGTATACAAAGTGAAATAAGTCATAAAAAGAAGGACAAATATAGTATACTGACACATATATATGAAACCTAGAAAGATGGTACTGACAAACGCACATGCAGAGCAGCTATGGCGAAACAGACACAGAAAAGAGACTTATGGACATTGCTGGGGAGGGAAGAGTGGGTGAGAGGTATGGAAAGAGTAACATGGAAACCTACACTAGCATATGTAAAGAGACAACCATTGTGAATATGCTGCAAGATTAAGGAAACATCTAGCCCCGAAAGCGACTTGGAGGTACAGGTTCAATCCCTGGTCAGGGAGCTAAGATCTCACATGTCTCACAGCCATAAAACTAGAATATAAACAATAGAAACAACATTGTAATACATTAAATAAAGACTTTTAAAATGGTCCACATCAAAAAATTCTTTTAAGTAACTTCTTTTAAATTTTGGCCTCTTTTATTGATTTTTTATTTATTTATTTTCATCTATCTTTAGTCTTCAGCCTGTGTGGGCCTCTCACCACAGTGGCCCCTCTCGTTGAAGAGCACCGAATCTGGGTGCATGAGCTCCAGAGTGCTGGCCCGTGTTTGGACACACTGGTCCAGTCACTCTGCGGCATGGGGGGTCTTCCCAGGCCATGGATTGAACCTGTCCCCTTGCACTGCAAGGTGGACTCTTTACCCACTGGACCACCAGGGAAGCCCTTAAATGATGTTTTTAATTTAAAAAATATGCAGGGCTTCCCTGGTGATCCAGTGGGTAAGGACACCGCCTTGCAGTGCAAAGGTTGCCGGTTCAATCCCTGGCCTGGGAAGATTCCACGTGCTGCAGAGCGACTGGACTGATGTGTCCAATTACCGAGCCGGCCCAGAGCCGGTGGTCTGCAACAACAGAGGCCACCCCAATGGGAGGCCCACAGGGGCCCAAGAACAAAGACGGATGAAAATAGATAAATGAAAAGACCAATAGAAGTGGCCCGCCCACTCCCCGCCCTCCCCAACCCCCCCCCAAAAGATAACAAATGCTGTAAATACAAAAATTAAAATTTTTTTTAAAAAATGTAGCCATAAAAAGAAATGCATTTGAATCAGTCCTAATGAAGTGGATGAATCTAGAACCTAGTATACAAAGTGAAATAAGTCATAAAAAGAAGGACAAATATAGTATACTGACACATATATATGAAACCTAGAAAGATGGTACTGACAAACGCACATGCAGAGCAGCTATGGCGAAACAGACACAGAAAAGAGACTTATGGACATTGCTGGGGAGGGAAGAGTGGGTGAGAGGTATGGAAAGAGTAACATGGAAACCTACACTAGCATATGTAAAAGAGACAACCATTGTGAATATGCTGCAAGATTAAGGGAACTTACATACATGGGGGCTACGCAACAACCTGGAGGGGTGGGATGGGAAGGGATGGGAAGAGGGGCTCAGGAGGGAGGGGTCAAGGGTATACCCGTGACTGATAAGGGTTTATGTATAGCTGTAAACAACAAAACTCTGTAAAAGCAAAATAAAAATAATTATAAAAATATAAAATAAATTGTACTGTGGTGATGGGTGCATATATTTGTGAATATACTAAAAAACAATGGATTATGTACTTAAAATGAACGAATTTTATGGTATGTAAACTGTATGTCAATAAAGCTTTAAAAAAACTAACAAACCTGATATTAGATTAAATAAGATTAAGTACAGAGGTAAGTACTAGAATAAAAATTTCAACCTCTCTTAATATCCAAATAATTATAAACAAAGAAAATACCAAACAGAGAAGGAAATACAGCAAATAAAATACACAGTAATTACAAAATAATATGACAGAGAGGAGACCATTAATTAATGTGGATGGGATTAAGCCCATTCAGAGGATTAACCGGTTTATCAAAACAAGATTTCCAATTTGGTTCGCAAAGCAAGACTCACCTATATGCTGATACATGAACAGAAATGGTTGAGAAAGGCTGAAAATAAAGGCATCAGCAAAGGTTAACAGGCAAATGGAAACAATAAGAAAACAGTGGAGTGTCATGGCTTGATTTGCGTGTTTAAAAGAATGCTCAAGACTTCTGCATGGAGGATGAATCAAGGGAGTGTTATACAAACAACCCCAAAATGGCCTCGTATCTATTTCTTCACTGCAGGTTGTCTACTTCCATTTCTTCACTGTTAGCTCAAGAGCTCACAGATACCAAACTCAAATTTTTACATATCAAATGTTTGGAAATAGCCCAAACAAACAGATCTTTAGCCATTTAGGGCCCCCCTGCCTTGCATGGTGCACGAGACCACACCCAGCACCTGAAGTCCACTGCTAAGGCAGAGACTTGTGGTTACGTGTTCTTCAGAGCACCCTGACCCAGAGACTCCCACAGTGCTGCCAAGGGACGCCACAACACCCTCCCCGTGCCAAGAGTCCTTTTGCCCCTGCCCCTTCTGAGCAGCAACTCCCAGGCTCTGGCCACTGGACAGATGCCCACTGAGGGGGACTTCCTCACCTGGAAACTGTCAGAGCTTTGCCCAGTAATGCTTATGTATGCTACTGTCACCTCACAGTCATATCATTTTCCTTGATTCGTCCCCAAGGCCATGAACCCCTACAGGAGGCAGTCTCCCAGATGACAGATGACAAAGGCTGGACTAGAGAGGGTGAATACGGATATGGAGAAAGGTGGGTGGGCTTGGAGTCCAGAGGGAAGATCTAGGAAAAAATGGTAACAGCAGCACACTGGTAAGGAAATTAGGAAAAGATGACAGTAACCCTCGAAAAGCAGTGTCAGTAGGACCACCGATCACAGGAGAAAGTGGGGCTTGCATGGTAAACATGGACTCCTGCCCAGAGGGAGGGTTTGGCACATAGGAGAAGTTCTGCATCCCTAAATAAGCCAGTCAGCTTCTCCAGCTTCTTTCATGTCAGTTCCTGGTAAGAAATATATTTTGTGGAGGCTTCCCTGGCTGTCCAGTGGTTAAGAATCTGCCTTCCAATGTCGGTGGGATTTGATCCCTACTTGGAGAACTAAAATCCCACATGACACAGAGCAACTAAGTCTGAGTGCCACAAACATACTGAAGCCCATGCACTCTGGAGCCTGCGAGACACAGCTAGACAAAGTATTAGCATGACAACAACGACCCAGTGCAGGGGTTTCCCTAGTGGTCCAGTGGGGACACAGTTCGCCTTGCAGTGCAAGGGCACCGGTTCGATCCCTGGCCCGGGAAGATCCCACGTGTCGTGGAGCAGCTGGACCAGTGTGTCCAATTACGAGCCAGTGCTTTGGAGCATGCGCCCAGAGCTGGTGCTCTGCAACTGAGAGATGCCACTGCAATGGGAGGACCACGCAGGCCAAAGAATAAAGATGGATGAAAATAAATTAATTTTAAAAAAAAACAATAAAAGAAGCCAAAATTAAATAATAATACAAAGAAGATCCAGTGTAGACAAAAAAAAAATCATGTTTTTTAAAAGATACATTTTTGTATCATGTTCCTGCCTGGCTGTCTGTGTGTCTGTGGCCACACAGAAACACATATAAAGATTCACTGAAGCAATACTTGCCGCCACTGTGCCATTTATACTTTTATTTTCTACGCACTCATTTTTATTCCAATGCAAGTCATGAGTCTTTAAATTGATTTCACGATCCACCAACAGGAAAGCGGCCTGTGTTAAAAACCACTGCATTTTGCGTTGAAAACCACTGCATTTAGGGATGACTGTTTTTCTCCTCCCTGACCTTTCTCCGACTTAGGATGAAGATGGAGGGAAAAGTGCTTTTTCAGAAGTTTCCCCTCTTTTCTCCATGTTGCTGATCACCTCCAGTTTTTCTAGGAAGCAGCACTCTGATTTGGTGGGGCTTCTGAATATGAACTAAAAGCATCAGCAGCTGGTCAGTAGGACCACCGATCACAGGAGAAAGTGGGGCTTGCATGGTAAACATGGACTCCTGCCCAGAGGAGGGTTTGGCACATAGGAGAAGTTCTGCATCCCTAAATAAGCCAGTCAGCTTCTCCAGCTTCTTTCATGTCAGTTCCTGGTAAGAAATATATTTTGTGGAGGCTTCCCTGGCTGTCCAGTGGTTAAGAATCTGCCTTCCAATGTCGGTGGGATTTGATCCCTACTTGGAGAACTAAAATCCCACATGACACAGAGCAACTAAGTCTGAGTGCCACAAACATACTGAAGCCCATGCACTCTGGAGCCTGCGAGACACAGCTAGACAAAGTATTAGCATGACAACAACGACCCAGTGCAGGGGTTTCCCTAGTGGTCCAGTGGGGACACAGTTCGCCTTGCAGTGCAAGGGGCACCGGTTCGATCCCTGGCCCGGGAAGATCCCACGTGTCGTGGAGCAGCTGGACCAGTGTGTCCAATTACGAGCCAGTGCTTTGGAGCATGCGCCCAGAGCTGGTGCTCTGCAACTGAGAGATGCCACTGCAATGGGAGGACCACGCAGGCCAAAGAATAAAGATGGATGAAAATAAATTAATTTTAAAAAAAAACAATAAAAGAAGCCAAAATTAAATAATAATACAAAGAAGATCCAGTGTAGACAAAAAAAAAATCATGTTTTTTAAAAGATACATTTTTGTATCATGTTCCTGCCTGGCTGTCTGTGTGTCTGTGGCCACACAGAAACACATATAAAGATTCACTGAAGCAATACTTGCCGCCACTGTGCCATTTATACTTTTATTTTCTACGCACTCATTTTTATTCCAATGCAAGTCATGAGTCTTTAAATTGATTTCACGATCCACCAACAGGAAACGGCCTGTGTTAAAAACCACTGCATTTTGCGTTGAAAACCACTGCATTTAGGGATGACTGTTTTTCTCCTCCCTGACCTTTCTCCGACTTAGGATGAAGATGGAGGGAAAAGTGCTTTTTCAGAAGTTTCCCCTCTTTTCTCCATGTTGCTGATCACCTCCAGTTTTTCTAGGAAGCAGCACTCTGATTTGGTGGGGCTTCTGAATATGAACTAAAAGCATGGCTACAGGGGCTACCCTGGTGGTCCAGTGGGTAAGGACACCGCCTTGCAGTGCAAGGGGCGCCGGTTTGATCCCTGGCCTGGGAAGATCCCACATGCTGTGGAGCGGCTGGACCGATGTGTCCAATTACCGAGCCGGAGCTCTGGAGCGCATGCGCCCAGAGCCGGTGCTCTGCAACAACAGACGCCACCGCGATGGGAGGCCCACACAGGTCAAAGAACAAAGATGGATGAAAATAGATAAATGAAAGACCAATAGAAGTGGCCCGCCCGCCCCTATTCCTCCCCAACCCGCATCCCCCCACCGCCCACCAAAAAAAAAAAGTATGGCTAGAACTTTCTGGCTAGAATAGCCCTGAGCCAGAGAGAAAGAGAGGTCTGGGCGGGTGTTTCCTCCTGGCAACCAGGAGTGTGCACAGCACGCTGGACACCTGCCCACGAGGGAAGCTGCCTGTGTAAAACTGAATAACTGACTCCTCACTCCTGTGACTTCTTTCACAATACACCCACACTTTTTGGGAGCCTATTATAAGTAGAACTTAGGAATAAGAGGAATTGCTAAAGAAATGTGAGATACATTCATACTTCATATGTATGCAACAGCACATAAAAGGAAATTTATATAAGAACTTTGCAAGAGTTCTTTAGTTAATAAAGATGATTAATATTAAATTGATTTGTGTTATGTTATTGAGTACAGAACAAACAAGGATCCAGATGCTCAAAAGTTTCCCTTTATTTAGAAGGAAAACATTACACAGAAACATAAATATCCTGTAAATAAATACAACAGAACAAGTGACCCTCTGCCTGACTCCTCTACAGCCTACAGTATCCACAAGAGTCATTTTATGAACACAATGTATTATATGAATAAAATTCTACACTTTTCAAATTTAGTTTTCTCTTTTTGAAGTACAGCTTCAAGCAACTACAAGTTTCCATCCTGCTAACCTCAGGCAGCAGTTGCTTTTAACTTCTATCTTTTATTTAAAAAACTTAATTGGAAGTTTTTGTAGCCAGAAGGAGCACTTCAAAGAAAGGGGAAAAATGCCAAAAATTAATACTTATGTCAGAGGTTAGTAATGAAAGAAACAAAGATTGCAGAAACGAGGGGTTAATGGTATATATGGAAGCTGTGGAAGAAGAGAGGAAGGCAGGAATGGACTGAAAAAAGGAAGAAAGAGGAAAAACAGACAGCAGTGAAAACCAGATGGGGGATCACACTATCCTTCCTCTGAGCAGGGTGACACAGCGCAAGGCTCACAGCAGCATTTATAATTTCCTGCACAACTCAAAGGCCCTGTGTGCAGACCGCGATGGGAGGCCCACACAGGTCAAAGAACAAAGATGGATGAAAATAGATAAATGAAAGACCAATAGAAGTGGCCCGCCCCTATTCCTCCCCAACCCGCATCCCCACCGCCCACCAAAAAAAAAGTATGGCTAGAACTTTCTGGCTAGAATAGCCCTGAGCCAGAGAGAAAGAGAGGTCTGGGCGGGTGTTTCCTCCTGGCAACCAGGAGTGTGCACAGCACGCTGGACACCTGCCCACGAGGGAAGCTGCCTGTGTAAAACTGAATAACTGACTCCTCACTCCTGTGACTTCTTTCACAATACACCCACACTTTTTGGGAGCCTATTATAAGTAGAACTTAGGAATAAGAGGAATTGCTAAAGAAATGTGAGATACATTCATACTTCATATGTATGCAACAGCACATAAAAGGAAATTTATATAAGAACTTTGCAAGAGTTCTTTAGTTAATAAAGATGATTAATATTAAATTGATTTGTGTTATGTTATTGAGTACAGAACAAACAAGGATCCAGATGCTCAAAAGTTTCCCTTTATTTAGAAGGAAAACATTACACAGAAACATAAATATCCTGTAAATAAATACAACAGAACAAGTGACCCTCTGCCTGACTCCTCTACAGCCTACAGTATCCACAAGAGTCATTTTATGAACACAATGTATTATATGAATAAAATTCTACACTTTTCAAATTTAGTTTTCTCTTTTTGAAGTACAGCTTCAAGCAACTACAAGTTTCCATCCTGCTAACCTCAGGCAGCAGTTGCTTTTAACTTCTATCTTTTATTTAAAAAACTTAATTGGAAGTTTTTGTAGCCAGAAGGAGCACTTCAAAGAAAGGGGAAAAATGCCAAAAATTAATACTTATGTCAGAGGTTAGTAATGAAAGAAACAAAGATTGCAGAAACGAGGGGTTAATGGTATATATGGAAGCTGTGGAAGAAGAGAGGAAGGCAGGAATGGACTGAAAAAAGGAAGAAAGAGGAAAAACAGACAGCAGTGAAAACCAGATGGGGGATCACACTATCCTTCCTCTGAGCAGGGTGACACAGCGCAAGGCTCACAGCAGCATTTATAATTTCCTGCACAACTCAAAGGCCCTGTGTGCAGACCCCCGAGCCTTGCCGCTGCCACTGGCTTCGAGTCATTCACCCTCGCCTGCAATTACACATCAAGGAACCACAGTTCTTCCTACGCCTTAATTTCTAAACTTTCCTGTCACTGCAGATTCTAAGTCAATTCTGTCAAAACTTCAAGCATTGTTAACATATATATATGGAATCTAGAAACATGGTATTGATGAACCTACTTGCAGGGCAGCAATGGAGACTCAGACATAGAGAACAGATGTCTAGACACAGCAGGGGCAGGAGAGGTAGGACAAATGGACAGAATAGAACTCCATAGCCAGAGGACAAATGGACAGAATAGAACTCCATAGCCAGAGGAGCCTGGTGGGCTACAGTCCATAGGGTCACAAAGAGTCAGACGGGACTGAAGAGACTTAGCATAGCATGGCATGGCCTGTACATTACCATGTGTGAAATAGCCAACTAGTGGGAAGCTGCAGTCTACCACAGGGAGCTCAGCCTGGTGTTCTGTGATGACCTAGACGGGTGGGATAGGAAGTTCAAGAGGGAGGGAATATACATACCTGTCACACTGAGTCATGTTGATGGATGGCAGAAACCAATCCAATATTGTAAAGCAATTATCCTTCAATTAAAAATAAATTTATAAGAAACTTCAAGCATGATTTAGTGCTCTGCCTCTGAGGAGTGAGATAAGAGGCCGAAGGCCCTACTACATTTAGGGGAGGTCAAGGTACACCTGATGTGAGATTTTGGGCTGGCCCCCTCTTCTCTCTAGAGCTCAGCTATGTCATGGTGAAGCGAGAGGGTTAGGGGATTCCTGAGGTTCCTTCCAGCTCTCATAACCTATGACTCAGTCATTTGAGGTCAGTGAATCCCCATATCACTCAAAACCAAGGATCCGGGGGAAGAGATGAAAGCAAAATGGGGGGGCAGGAAAATGGACTGAAAAAAGGAAGAAAGAGGAAAAACAGACAGCAGTGAAAACCAGATGGGGGATCACACTATCCTTCCTCTGAGCAGGGTGACACAGCGCAAGGCTCACAGCAGCATTTATAATTTCCTGCACAACTCAAAGGCCCTGTGTGCAGACCCCCGAGCCTTGCCGCTGCCACTGGCTTCGAGTCATTCACCCTCGCCTGCAATTACACATCAAGGAACCACAGTTCTTCCTACGCCTTAATTTCTAAACTTTCCTGTCACTGCAGATTCTAAGTCAATTCTGTCAAAACTTCAAGCATTGTTAACATATATATATGGAATCTAGAAACATGGTATTGATGAACCTACTTGCAGGGCAGCAATGGAGACTCAGACATAGAGAACAGATGTCTAGACACAGCAGGGGCAGGAGAGGGTAGGACAAATGGACAGAATAGAACTCCATAGCCAGAGGACAAATGGACAGAATAGAACTCCATAGCCAGAGGAGCCTGGTGGGCTACAGTCCATAGGGTCACAAAGAGTCAGACGGGACTGAAGAGACTTAGCATAGCATGGCATGGCCTGTACATTACCATGTGTGAAATAGCCAACTAGTGGGAAGCTGCAGTCTACCACAGGGAGCTCAGCCTGGTGTTCTGTGATGACCTAGACGGGTGGGATAGGAAGTTCAAGAGGGAGGGAATATACATACCTGTCACACTGAGTCATGTTGATGGATGGCAGAAACCAATCCAATATTGTAAAGCAATTATCCTTCAATTAAAAATAAATTTATAAGAAACTTCAAGCATGATTTAGTGCTCTGCCTCTGAGGAGTGAGATAAGAGGCCGAAGGCCCTACTACATTTAGGGGAGGTCAAGGTACACCTGATGTGAGATTTTGGGCTGGCCCCCTCTTCTCTCTAGAGCTCAGCTATGTCATGGTGAAGCGAGAGGGTTAGGGGGGATTCCTGAGGTTCCTTCCAGCTCTCATAACCTATGACTCAGTCATTTGAGGTCAGTGAATCCCCCATATCACTCACCAAGGATGCTGATAAACAGGTCAAGGAGATGAATATCCAAGCCAGAGGGTCTTAGAGTTGAAGTAAATACTTGTTCCTATTACTTCAATAGAGAAAATTTCCCATTCTTTGGACAGGTCCTCAAGATCAAAACAGCTATGACTAAAGATTGATCCCAGACAGACTAGACTATTCTTCTATTAAAAAAAAAAATCTTAAGAGCCTGTTTTCCATGTTCTATTTTATAAGACTTTGCCCATGACTCTCGGATAAATGGGACTTTGGGGCAGAGAACTGGAGTGATGGAGGAGAAGGTCTGATGAGCATTGAACTGGCTTGAGAAGCAAAGACACTGATCACATCACAAATCTACAATCCTTCCTCAGAGTCTCTCAGAAGGCCTTGGCTTCCAGGCAGAGCTGTACAATTCAGTCTGCAGGGTGGCTGCAGGTCCTCAACAGGGCACTCATGCTACAGAAGTTGAGGCTGGGGGAACTCCCCCTAGTCCAGTGGTTAGGACTGTGAACTTCCAGTCTAAGGGCACAGGTTCGATCCCTGGTCAGGAGTTAAAATTCTGCATGTCTCATGGTAAGGCCAAAAATAACTAAAGTTAAAAAAAAGCTAAGGTTAACAACCAAATGAGGTCCAGTTCACTAACAGCCTAAAGACATAAGGGCCAAACTGGCCAGTGTGCCATTCCAGCCCCAAAACATAAACTAAAGTGTCAAAAAAAAGGCTCAGGCTCATGAAGGCCGGGGCAGTAAAATAGCCGGGTTTCACACGGGGAGGTTCAAGAGGAGGAATATACATACCTGTCACACTGAGTCATGTTGATGGATGGCAGAAACCAATCCAATATTGTAAAGCAATTATCCTTCAATTAAAAATAAATTTATAAGAAACTTCAAGCATGATTTAGTGCTCTGCCTCTGAGGAGTGAGATAAGAGGCCGAAGGCCCTACTACATTTAGGGGAGGTCAAGGTACACCTGATGTGAGATTTTGGGCTGGCCCCCTCTTCTCTCTAGAGCTCAGCTATGTCATGGTGAAGCGAGAGGGTTAGGGGGGATTCCTGAGGTTCCTTCCAGCTCTCATAACCTATGACTCAGTCATTTGAGGTCAGTGAATCCCCCATATCACTCACCAAGGATGCTGATAAACAGGTCAAGGAGATGAATATCCAAGCCAGAGGGTCTTAGAGTTGAAGTAAATACTTGTTCCTATTACTTCAATAGAGAAAATTTCCCATTCTTTGGACAGGTCCTCAAGATCAAAACAGCTATGACTAAAGATTGATCCCAGACAGACTAGACTATTCTTCTATTAAAAAAAAAAATCTTAAGAGCCTGTTTTCCATGTTCTATTTTATAAGACTTTGCCCATGACTCTCGGATAAATGGGACTTTGGGGCAGAGAACTGGAGTGATGGAGGAGAAGGTCTGATGAGCATTGAACTGGCTTGAGAAGCAAAGACACTGATCACATCACAAATCTACAATCCTTCCTCAGAGTCTCTCAGAAGGCCTTGGCTTCCAGGCAGAGCTGTACAATTCAGTCTGCAGGGTGGCTGCAGGTCCTCAACAGGGCACTCATGCTACAGAAGTTGAGGCTGGGGGAACTCCCCATAGTCCAGTGGTTAGGACTGTGAACTTCCAGTCTAAGGGGCACAGGTTCGATCCCTGGTCAGGGAGTTAAAATTCTGCATGTCTCATGGTAAGGCCAAAAATAACTAAAGTTAAAAAAAAAAAAGCTAAGGTTAACAACCAAATGAGGTCCAGTTCACTAACAGCCTAAAGACATAAGGGCCAAACTGGCCAGTGTGCCATTCCAGCCCTCTGTACATGAAAATGCCCAGCTCATAGACCCACCTGGACTGGAGATGGGCATGTGTCCCAAGGGCAGCTAACTCATAAGTGCTCCAGGCCTCCTATGGTAGATCTGGAGGAAAAGGTTAAGAAAAAAGTAAGCCAGTCAGAGTCTGCTGCTGGGGAATGTGAATGGGGACATGAAAACAATATGGGAGAAGGTTAAAGATCCTGATCAAGAGAAAGGCTGGAGAGGTCCTGATGGACAGTGGGGCTAGAGAGCAAACACACTTAATGCAACAACTACAAACACACACACACACACACACACACACACACACACACACACACAGACTTACCAGACAAAATGGAAGGGAGGGAAATGTAGCATACAATCATGTTCAATAGGGGGAAGAAAAAGGGAAATTCCTACATTTCAAAAAACAGAGGAAACCAGAATGAGGAGCATAAAGTTAAATAACCTTGAAGGCAAAAAACACTTCATGAGATTAAAATAGGTCACTGCGCAATAATAAAAGGTGCCATTTTAAACCTGTACGCACCTAATTATGTGACTTACAACATCTAAGGAAAAAATTTAAAAGGTACAAGGAACAACTTGTAAATCCACGTTCATATAGATTTTAACATACCTCTCTCAAAATTTATAATCAAAACAACAAAACTCTGTAAAAATAAAAAATTTAAATTAAAAAAATTTATAATTGAGAGGACAAAAATTAATACAGCTTAGAAGGACCATTTGAACAACAGCTTGATCCAATGAACCAATATGTGAGGAGAAGGTCTACAATGCCAAAGACACTGATCACATCACAAATCTACAATCCTTCCTCAGAGTCTCTCAGAAGGCCTTGGCTTCCAGGCAGAGCTGTACAATTCAGTCTGCAGGGTGGCTGCAGGTCCTCAACAGGGCACTCATGCTACAGAAGTTGAGGCTGGGGGAACTCCCCATAGTCCAGTGGTTAGGACTGTGAACTTCCAGTCTAAGGGGCACAGGTTCGATCCCTGGTCAGGGAGTTAAAATTCTGCATGTCTCATGGTAAGGCCAAAAATAACTAAAGTTAAAAAAAAGCTAAGGTTAACAACCAAATGAGGTCCAGTTCACTAACAGCCTAAAGACATAAGGGCCAAACTGGCCAGTGTGCCATTCCAGCCCTCTGTACATGAAAATGCCCAGCTCATAGACCCACCTGGACTGGAGATGGGCATGTGTCCCAAGGGCAGCTAACTCATAAGTGCTCCAGGCCTCCTATGGTAGATCTGGAGGAAAAGGTTAAGAAAAAAGTAAGCCAGTCAGAGTCTGCTGCTGGGGAATGTGAATGGGGACATGAAAACAATATGGGAGAAGGTTAAAGATCCTGATCAAGAGAAAGGCTGGAGAGGTCCTGATGGACAGTGGGGCTAGAGAGCAAACACACTTAATGCAACAACTACAAACACACACACACACACACACACACACACACACACACACACACAGACTTACCAGACAAAATGGAAGGGAGGGAAATGTAGCATACAATCATGTTCAATAGGGGGAAGAAAAAGGGAAATTCCTACATTTCAAAAAACAGAGGAAACCAGAATGAGGAGCATAAAGTTAAATAACCTTGAAGGCAAAAAACACTTCATGAGATTAAAATAGGTCACTGCGCAATAATAAAAGGTTCCATTTTAAACCTGTACGCACCTAATTATGTGACTTACAACATCTAAGGAAAAAATTTAAAAGGTACAAGGAACAACTTGTAAATCCACGTTCATATAGATTTTAACATACCTCTCTCAAAATTTATAATCAAAACAACAAAACTCTGTAAAAATAAAAAATTTAAATTAAAAAAATTTATAATTGAGAGGACAAAAATTAATACAGCTTAGAAGGACCATTTGAACAACAGCTTGATCCAATGAACCAATACTAAACTAAAGGGACTTCCCTGGTGGTCCAGCGGCTACAACTCCACCCTCCCAATGCAGGCAGCCTGGGTTCAATCCCTGCTCAGGGAACTGGATCCCACATGCCATGACTAAGACTCTCATGCCAAAACTAAGACCCAGTGTAGCTAAATAAATAAATTTTTTTTTTAAATACTAAACTGAAGAACACATAGTCTTTTAATTCCATGCAATATTTATAAAAACTGACCTTTTAAAGATAGAAAGCAAATCACAATAAATATTAAGCACTCCAAAACATACCTGACTTTATCTAATCAAGTATAATTAAGAATCAATAATAAAAATAATAATTTTTTAAACTTTTACTTTACTTTTAAGTTTTACAGAGTTTTGTTGTTTACAGATATGTATGTTCCCAGATTAGTCATATGTATATCCCCCCTATCCCACCCCTCCAGACTGTCACACAGCACGCCTAAAACTATATATGTGCAAATGTTTATAAAGATACCAGAATAGCCAGAGGGGAAAAAATATCAAGGAGGTTATAATGTGTTTAGAATGAAACAATAATTTTTTTTTCATTTTAAAGATGGTTAAAAAAAAAAAAGATAGCCTATAAAATCAGTAGGATACTTCTACTTCCACTTAGGATGTAGAAAATTGCAAGAGAATGCTGCTCCCACCCTAACAACAAGAAAAAGGTGGTTAACCACAAAATCACAGTCTTTTAAAAAAAAATTTTATTGAACTATAATTGCTTTACAAGGTTATGTTAGTTTCTGCTGTACAGCAAAGTGAATCAGTTATATGTATATGTATATTTCCTCATTTTTAGATTTCCTTCCCATTTAGGTCACTAGAGAGCACAGAGTAGAGTTCATAGTTTTTTCAGGTACATCACAGGGCTGAGGATACAATGAAGCCTAACTAAGTAAAATCCAAAACAGACAAGCATGGCTGCCTTCATCTTTGGTGGATCATAAGGAGGTAGAGGAGATCACCAACAGATGGATAAGAAAAGCAATGACCTTTTAGTGAATTTTCGGAGATTAAACAAAAGTTAGCCTGATGGTTTAGAATCCCTAGCAGCAATCATGCACAGAGGCTGTACCTATGGCCAACTTTGCTTCTTGGGCATTTACTGAGTATATGTGAGACAGGACAGGAAAATTGCCAGCCATACTCTCTGATGTACATGTGTGGGGCCTCAAGGCTAGCAGAACAATTTAAAAATGTCTAGTATAGAGACTTCCCTGGTGGTCCAGTGGCTAAGACGCCATGCTCCCAATGCAAAGGGGCCTGGGTTTGATCCCCGGTCAGGGAACTAGATCCCACCTACCATGATTGAAGATCCTGCATACCACAACTAAGACCTGGCACAGTCATATAAAATAAACATTTTTTTAAAATGTCTAGTATATGTGTAACTAGAGTACCAGAGGCAAATATTTGAAGAAATAATGGTTGAACCTTTTCTAAGTTTTGTAAAAGAGATAAATTCACATGTTCAAAAAATTCACAAGCAGGAAAAATTCAAAACAAAACAAAGAAACACCCCTACACATATTATAGTCCAACTGGTGAGACTTGTAATAAAGAAAGACTCTTGAAAGTAGCTGGAGAAAAAATGGAAAAATAATTTGAATTACCACTCACCTCTCATCAGAAGCTACAGAGCTCAGAAGACAGAGAGATAACACCTTTAAAGTGCTAAAAGAAATGGGGGAAAATCACTCCCAACCCAGAATTTAATATATAGGGAAATTATCCTTAAAGAGTGAAGTTGAAATAAAGACTCTATCAGATAAAATGGGTTGACTATAGAACAAAATTAAAGTATAACTAAATAGCTTCTAGGAAAAATAGGAGAATATCTTGGCAAACTTGGGATAAGCAAAGATTTCTTAAAAGAATGCAGAAAGTGCTCACTTCGGCAGCACATATACTAAAATTGGAACGATACAGAGAAGATTAGCATGGCCCCTGCGCAAGGATGACACGCAAATTCGTGAAGCGTTCCATATTTTAAAAAAAAAGAATGCAGAAAACACTAAACATAAAATAATTGATAAACTGGATATCATTAAAACTAGTAATTTCTGCTCTTTAAAAATCATCACTTAATAAAGACAAGGCAAGCCATAGATTGGAAGAAAAAATTCCTACCACATAATACCTGACAAAAACTCATTTCAAGCAGATATATGAAACAACTACAAATCAAAAATAAAAAGACATGGACTTCCCTGGTGGTCCAGCAGTTAAGTATCTGCCTTGCAGTGCAGGAGACACAGTTTTGATCCCTGGTCAGGGAAGATCTCACATGCAGCAGAGCAATGAGGCCAGTGCACCACAACTACTGAAGCCCAAGCCCTCTAGAGTCTGTGTGCTACAATGAAAGATCCCACATGATGCAACTAAGAGCCGATGCAACCAAATACATAAATAAATATTTTTAAAAATATATATATTAATAATAAAATGTCAAAACCCAATTTAATAAAAAGACAGGCAAAAGACTTAAACACTGCTGGTTCACAAATGGGTCCCTGTATATGGAGGGCAAGGAGAAACAAGAAAAAGAGGCAGGCCACTTCAAATTGATAGGTGGCAGGTTTAATAAGCAAGGGAACTTACATACAAGATTTGTCTTGAGCAAGATGAATAGATCTCCACACCCATTCATCAGGATCTCAAAAGTTGGTAATGAAGGCCATGAATGGGTTCTATCATCTATTGATAAAATGGGTAAAACTGACAGCTAACAACAGCAACAAAAAAGGGTACAAACAATATTAAGAAAAAAGTAGAGATTCAATAAATTCAAATAGACTATTTTCTATACTTTAATACCAATATATCTAGAAACTGAACTTACCCAGAAAAAAATTTATATAGTCCTATAACTATTGCAGAAATGTAATCAGTTGTTAAAATCAAACCCACAAAGGAAAAAAAAAAACATTGTCCAAAACAGTTTTAAAGGTAAATTCTACCAGTCAAGGACTTAACTATTCCAACTTTATAAACCTCTTCTGTTAAAAAATAAATAAAGAAGAACCTCTACTTAAACTTATTTTATAAAACTATAATAATTTTGGTACAAACATGAGAAGAAAATAAGGGAAAATTATATTAATGGGTCAACCTCATAGTAGCAAACCAAATCCAAGAATACGATTTTAAAAATAATAACTAACTATTGGGGGCTTCCCTGGTAGTCCAGTGGGTAAGGACACTACCTTGCAGTGCAAGGGGCGCCGGTTCGATCCCTGGCCTGAGAAGATCCCACGTGCCGCGGAGCGGCTAGACCGATGTGTCCGATTACCGAGCCAGAGTTCTGGAGCGCATGTGCCCAGAGTCCGTGCTCTGCGACAACAGAGGCCACCGCAATGGGAGGCCTACACGGGCCAAAGAACAAAGATGGATGAAACTAGAGAAGTGAAAGACCAGTGGAAGTGGCCCACCCACCCCTCTCCCTCCCCACCCCTGCCAAAAATAAATAAATAAATAAATGTTAAAAAAACAAAACAAAACTAACTTTTGGAATCAATAAAACTAGTACAGATGCACTTATCTGCAAAGCAGAAATACAGTTATGGATGTAGAAAATAAACACGGTAACCAAGGAGGAAAGAGGGTCAGGGGTAGAATGAACTGAGAGATTGGAATTGACATTCCTTTGGGTTTTTTTTTCTTCTTCTTCTTAACATTTTATTTTGTATTGAAGTATAGCCAATTCCTTCAGTTTTTTAAGTACAAATATCAGATACATTTTTCCTTTTCACCAAGAACTTTATTGAACAACATATTCACCCTTTTCTTCTACTACCTTCTGCCACTTTTCAGGCAATTTCATAATCCCATCTTCCCCAAATGCTTTTATCTTTTTAAGCAAAGAATTGCTCCAGGTGCCTTTTGCAGTCTTCAGGTAATGGAAATTTTTTATATTAAGAGAATTTTGTAAAGACCAAAATGAATGGAAATCCAAAGGTACAATGTCTGGTGAATATGGCAGATGAATCAGAACTTCCTAGCAAAGTTCTAATAGTTTCTGCCTGTTCACCAAAGAAATAGGCAGTCTTGCGGTATCCTGATGGAAGATTCTGTGTTTTCTGTTGACTAATTCTAGACAGTTTTTGTCAGGTGGTGCTTTTGGTTGGTCTTATTGGAAGCAGTACTTTTCGGAATTAATTATCTGGTTTTTCAAAAGGCATTCACGATAGAAGGCTCCCTTCCAATCCCATCACATACACAACATCACCTTCTCAGGATGAAGATCAGCCTTTGGTGTGGTTGGAGAACTTGCCCCACGTTCTCTTTATAAAAACTAAATGAGGGGCTTCCCTGGTGGTCCAATGAGTAAGGACACTGCCTTGTAGCACAAGGGGCACCAGTTTGATCCTTGACCTGGGAAGATCCCACGTGCCCTGGAGTAGTTGGACCGACGTGTCCAACTACCGAGCCAGAGCTCTGGAGTGCATGCGCCCAATGCTGGTGCTCTAAGGCGACAGAGGTCACTGTGATGGGAGGTCCACACAGGCCAAAAGAACAAGATGGATGAAAATAGATAAATGGAAGACCAATAGACATGGCAAAAAAAAAAGACTAAATGAAAACTAAGAATTGAAAGCATTTGCTTGGGATAGGGGATGAAGAGAAATTAGACAAAGGGAAAAGTGTCAACAGATACTGTTTTCTACAATTAATTTGCAGGAATTATTACTTTGAGGTTCTTTTTTTCTTTTTTAAATTAACTTTTATTGCAGTATAGTTGATTTATAATGTTGCGGTAGTTTCAGGTATACAGCAAAGTAAATCAACTATACATAAGCATATATCTACTTCTTTAGATTCTTTTCCAATATAGGTCATTACAGAGTAATGAGTAGAATTCCCTGTCCTATACAGTAGGTCCTTATTAGTTATCTATTTCATATATAGTAGTGGGGATATGTTAGTCACAATCTCCCAGTTTATCCCCTCTCACCCTCTCCCTTAGTAATCATAAGTTTGTTTTCTACATCCATGACTCTATTTCTGTTTTGAAAATAAATTCATTTGTATCATTTTTTTAGATTTCACATACAAGCAATATCATATGACATTTGTCTATATCTGACTTACTTCACTCAGTATGACAATCTCTAGATCCACCCATATCACTGCAAATGGCATTATTTGATTTTTTGATGGCTAAGTAATATGCCATTGTATCACATCTTCTTTGTCATTCTTCTGTTGATGGACATTAAGATTGCTTCTATGTCCTGGCCATCATAAAAACTAAATGAGGGCTCCTTCCAATCCCATCACATACACAACATCACCTTCTCAGGATGAAGATCAGCCTTTGGTGTGGTTGGAGAACTTGCCCACGTTCTCTTTATAAAAACTAAATGAGGGGCTTCCCTGGTGGTCCAATGAGTAAGGACACTGCCTTGTAGCACAAGGGGCACCAGTTTGATCCTTGACCTGGGAAGATCCCACGTGCCCTGGAGTAGTTGGACCGACGTGTCCAACTACCGAGCCAGAGCTCTGGAGTGCATGCGCCCAATGCTGGTGCTCTAAGGCGACAGAGGTCACTGTGATGGGAGGTCCACACAGGCCAAAAGAACAAGATGGATGAAAATAGATAAATGGAAGACCAATAGACATGGCAAAAAAAAAAGACTAAATGAAAACTAAGAATTGAAAGCATTTGCTTGGGATAGGGGATGAAGAGAAATTAGACAAAGGGAAAAGTGTCAACAGATACTGTTTTCTACAATTAATTTGCAGGAATTATTACTTTGAGGTTCTTTTTCTTTTTTAAATTAACTTTTATTGCAGTATAGTTGATTTATAATGTTGCGGTAGTTTCAGGTATACAGCAAAGTAAATCAACTATACATAAGCATATATCTACTTCTTTAGATTCTTTTCCAATATAGGTCATTACAGAGTAATGAGTAGAATTCCCTGTCCTATACAGTAGGTCCTTATTAGTTATCTATTTCATATATAGTAGTGGGGATATGTTAGTCACAATCTCCCAGTTTATCCCCTCTCACCCTCTCCCTTAGTAATCATAAGTTTGTTTTCTACATCCATGACTCTATTTCTGTTTTGAAAATAAATTCATTTGTATCATTTTTTTAGATTTCACATACAAGCAATATCATATGACATTTGTCTATATCTGACTTACTTCACTCAGTATGACAATCTCTAGATCCACCCATATCACTGCAAATGGCATTATTTGATTTTTTGATGGCTAAGTAATATGCCATTGTATCACATCTTCTTTGTCATTCTTCTGTTGATGGACATTAAGATTGCTTCTATGTCCTGGCTATTGTAAATAATCCTACAATGAACACCGGGGTGCATGTATTTTTCAAATCACGCTTTTCTGTGGGTACATGACCAGGAGTAGGATTGCTAGATCATATAGTAACTGTATTTTTATTTTTTTAAGGAACCTCCATACACTTCTCCTTGGTGGCTATACCAATTTACATCCTCACCAATGGTGTAGGAAGGCTCCCTTTTCTCCACATCCTTTCCAGCATTTATTGTTTGTAGATTTTTATGATGGCCACTCATTGTAGTTTTCATTTGTATTTCTCTAATAATTAGAAATGTTGGACATTGTTTCATGTGCCTCTTGGCTATCTGTATGTCTTCTTTGAAGAAATGTCTGTTTAGATCTTTCACCCGTTTTTTTTTATTAGCAGGGTTTTTTTTTTTTTAATTTTGGCCCCTTTTATTGTTTATTTATTTATTTATTTCCATCCATCTTTATTCTTTGGCCTGTGTGGGCCTCCCATTGCAGTGGCTACTCTCACTGCAGAGCATCAGCTCTGGATGCATGTGCCCCAGAGTGCTGGCTTATAACTGGACACACCAGTCCAGCTGCTCCATGGCACATGGGATCTTCCCCAGCCAGGGATCAAACTGGTGCCCCTTGCACTACAAGGCAGACTCTTTACCCACTGGACCACCAGGGAAGCCCAAGACCCATTTTTTTATTAAGCTGTTTCTTGTTTAGATATTAAGATCCATGAGCTATTGCATATTTTGGAGATTAATCACTTGTCATTTGCTTCATTTGCAAATATTTTCTCCCATTCTGTGGGTTGTCTTTTTGTTTTGTTTCTGGTTTCCTTTGCTGTGTAAAAGATTTTATGTTTAATTAGGTCCCATTTATTTTGTTTTCATTTTCATTACTCTAGGAAGTGGATCAAAAAAGATATTGCTGCTGTTTATGTCAGAAGTGTTCTGCCTATGTTTCCCTTTAAGAGTTTTGTGGTATCTGGTCTTACATTTAGGCAGGAATTGTAAACCTTTAATAAAAAACTGTAAAAAATGAAATTCAGGGAAGAAAGGAACTCAGGAAAAAAGAGAAAACCCATATACATCTTCTTTTTGTCATTCTTCTGTTGATGGACATTAAGATTGCTTCTATGTCCTGGCTATTGTAAATAATCCTACAATGAACACCGGGGTGCATGTATTTTTCAAATCACGCTTTTCTGTGGGTACATGACCAGGAGTAGGATTGCTAGATCATATAGTAACTGTATTTTTATTTTTTTAAGGAACCTCCATACACTTCTCCTTGGTGGCTATACCAATTTACATCCTCACCAATGGTGTAGGAAGGCTCCCTTTTCTCCACATCCTTTCCAGCATTTATTGTTTGTAGATTTTTATGATGGCCACTCATTGTAGTTTTCATTTGTATTTCTCTAATAATTAGAAATGTTGGACATTGTTTCATGTGCCTCTTGGCTATCTGTATGTCTTCTTTGAAGAAATGTCTGTTTAGATCTTTCACCCGTTTTTTTTTATTAGCAGGGTTTTTTTTTTTTTAATTTTGGCCCCTTTTATTGTTTATTTATTTATTTATTTCCATCCATCTTTATTCTTTGGCCTGTGTGGGCCTCCCATTGCAGTGGCTACTCTCACTGCAGAGCATCAGCTCTGGATGCATGTGCCCCAGAGTGCTGGCTTATAACTGGACACACCAGTCCAGCTGCTCCATGGCACATGGGATCTTCCCCAGCCAGGGATCAAACTGGTGCCCCTTGCACTACAAGGCAGACTCTTTACCCACTGGACCACCAGGGAAGCCCAAGACCCATTTTTTTATTAAGCTGTTTCTTGTTTAGATATTAAGATCCATGAGCTATTGCATATTTTGGAGATTAATCACTTGTCATTTGCTTCATTTGCAAATATTTTCTCCCATTCTGTGGGTTGTCTTTTTGTTTTGTTTCTGGTTTCCTTTGCTGTGTAAAAGATTTTATGTTTAATTAGGTCCCATTTATTTTGTTTTCATTTTCATTACTCTAGGAAGTGGATCAAAAAAGATATTGCTGCTGTTTATGTCAGAAGTGTTCTGCCTATGTTTCCCTTTAAGAGTTTTGTGGTATCTGGTCTTACATTTAGGCAGGAATTGTAAACCTTTAATAAAAAACTGTAAAAAATGAAATTCAGGGAAGAAAGGAACTCAGGAAAAAAGAGAAAACCCATGGAACAGAAAAAAATTACTATTATTAATGTTCTCAGGGAGAAAAGATATTTAACCCATGAAACAAAATTAGTAACTACAGAGAAAAGACACTGAAAAAAAAAATAAGAAAAACTTCTGGAAATCAACAAGCCAAAGATTCAACAGAAGAAATATTTTTAAAAAGCATAAGTTAAGAAAACTTTCCAGAAGAGAGGAAAGACAAACAGACAGGAAGAGAGATTGACAGACACTGAGAATAAGCAAAAGGCTGAAAATCAATGCATGATGTTTAACATTCAAATAAGAAGAGTTCCAGACAGTGAAATCAGAGAAAGCTGAAGAAGGAATTCATTAATTCAGGAAACAGAAATCTCTAACTTGAAAGGATGCATCTGACTACTCATCTCGATAAATAATTTGAAAACTCACACTATTATGAAATTTTAGACCTCCATGGATAAACAGAAAATCATAATGGGTTGCAGAGAGGCATAAATGACACACAAAAGGATTAAGGATCAAAATGATTTCCTACCACAATACTGTAAAGTACAAAAAACAATGCCTTTACAATTTTTTAATACAAAATTACTGCCATGAAAGCAAAAAACTACTATTATTTGCAGATACTATTATTGCCTTACCTAAAAAACCCATGAAAGTAACTGAAAAACTAACCAAAAGAACTAGTAAGATGTCGGAATACAACGTCAACATAAAAAAATCAGTAGCTCTTTTGTATTTGCCAGATTCACAAATTCAATAGGTTTCAACCAAACTCATCTTTTTGTTATCCAAAAAGGCAATATTCTAGATCTTTCGATTTCTGTGAATTTTATCATTACTCTCTTACTCAGGCTTCCCTGGTGGCTCAGTGATAAAGAATCCGCCTGCAATGCAGGAGACACAGGTTCGATCCCTGGGTCAGGAAGATTCCCTGGAGGAAGAAATGGCAACCCACTCCAGTATTCTTGCCTGGGAAATCCCATGACAGAGAAGCCTGGTGGGCTACAAAGTCATGGGGTCACAAAGAGCTGGACACAACTGAAGTGACTAAGCATGCAAACACAATTAGTTACTCAGTCCACACAAACTTAAAATTACCTTGTAATTTTCCTTCCATACCCAATCTCCATAGTTTATGAATTATTCCCAACAATGCCTCTTTTTTTCCCCTTTTGGCTGTATTGGGTCTTGTGGCATGCAGACTTTTTCTAGTTGCAATGTGTAAGCTCTCTAGTTTTGGCACTCAGGGTTAGTTGCCATGGGGCATGTGAGATCTTAGTTCCCTGACTAGGGATCGACCCTGCATCCTCTGCACTGGCAAGTGAATTCTTAACCACTTATCTACCTGGGATCAATATCAAGTCCAACTTCCTTCTCCATTATCTTGATCAACAGTAGAGGCTGAATATACAGACATACTAGAATTCCCAGCCTTGAAGCCAAGGGTGACCATTTGACACAGATCAGGCCAATATCCCATACACAGAAGTCCCTGGGATGACTGCTCGTTCTTCAACAAAAACTAAGGAAGCCAAGACAATGGATAATGTCTTTATAGTTCTGGGAAAAAAAAAAAACTGAAACACATTACTCATCTACTAAAGAGATCCTTCAAAAACAGAACTGAAAGGGAATTCCTCAGGCTAAAGGAAAATGGCCTCAGATAGAAGCAACACTGTAGGAAAAAATGAAAAGCACCAGACAGAATAAATATAAGTATAAAAGAACATTTCTTATCTTAAAAACAATAATGATAATGTTTATATAATGTGTAATATATGCAGAAGTAAATCATATGACAGCAATAGCAAAAAAAATAAATAAAACGGCCAGAAGGTATAAAAAATTGACGTAAGGTTCTTGTATTGTTTAGAAAGCAGTAAAAGCACTAAAGCACTAACTTAAAGAAATTTACAATACCTATAGTAAGTAAGCAGGCATATAGCAATTTCTAGAGTAACTATGAAAAGATTTCTAGAAGAATGTTTATCTCTAAAAATAATAGGAGAGAAAATAAATTGGAAATTGATTAATCTAAAGAGGACAAGAAAAGAAGAGTAAATCAGGTTTCTCAAATAGGGATTTGTGGGACACTATGTTTCTACAAGATATGACCTAGAAATTACAACTGACAGGGAAAAATAAAAAATGTTTTTCTT
The DNA here is from genome assembly GCA_022376925.1 of Tragulus kanchil. Lineage (NCBI taxonomy): Eukaryota > Metazoa > Chordata > Mammalia > Artiodactyla > Tragulidae > Tragulus > Tragulus kanchil. Next base: position 115,518,625 of record JAIOJX010000031.1, read on the forward strand.
TTTTAATACTTCACTCCATGCAATGCTGGGGTTTAGAGGGACAAGCAGAGATGAAACAAACCCATTAGCAATCTGGCTAGAGATCTTCATTGTCCAGCTTTGCCTTCCCCCTCCATGACAGTGCACAATAAGACTGTGTTCATTTTATTCAGCCCAAAATCAGTTCTGATGTAAGAAAAAGGGAGAAGAGATAAGGTTCAGAGAAATAGGAAAGAGCCAGATTACACAGGTTCTTGTAGACCATTGTAAAGACACTGGCTTTAGTCAAAGATAGGACAAACCTAGACAGCTATTAAAAAGCAGAAACATCACTTTTCCCAACAAAGATCTCTATAGTCAAAGTTATGCCTTTTCCAATAGTCATGTATGGATGTAAGAGTTGGACCATAAAGAAGGCTGAGTAATGAAGCATTGATGATTTCAAATTGTGGTGCTAGAGAAGACTCTTGAGAGTTCCTTGGATAGCAAGGACATTAAACCAGTCAATCCTAAAGGAAATCAACCCTGAATATTCATTTAAAGGAGTGATGCTGAAGCTGAAGTTTCAATACTTTGGCCACCTGATGCAAAAAGTTGACTCACTGGAAAATATCTTAAAGCTGGGAAAGACTGACAGCAAGAAGAGAAGGGGGCGACAGAGGATGAGGTGGTTGGGTGGTATCAACATCACAATGGACAAGAGTTTGTGCAAACTCCGGAGAGAAAGTGAAGGACAGGGAAGCCAAGAGTGCTACACTCCACAGGGTCACAAAGAGTTAGACAAGACTTAGCCACTGAACAACAAAAGATAGGAAATCACTGGTGGGTTTTGAATACAGGAGTGTTCTGATTTGGTGTCTAGTCAAGAAAGAAGTTTCCCCGAAGGCTCAGCAAGTGAAGAATCCACTTGCAATACAGAGACATAGAGAATGGGTGTTCGATCCCTGGGTTGGGAAGATCCCCTGGAGGAGGGCATAGCAACCCACTCCAGTATTCTTACCTGAAAAATCCCCTGGACAGAGAAGCCTGATGGGTTATAGTCCAAAGGATTGCAAAGAGTGTCACACAACTAAGCACACATGCATCTTCATCTTCTTCAAGAAAGAGTATAACATGCTTCCCTGGTGGTTCAGTGGTAAAGAATCCAGACATGAGTTTGATCTCTGATATGGGAAGAACTGACATGCCACAGAGCAACTAAGCCCATGCACCACAAATACCGAGCCTGCTCTCTAGAGCTTCCATGCCTTAACTACTGAGCCCACATGCAGCAACTATTGAAGTCCTCTCACCCCAGAGCCCGTGCTCCGCAGCAAGAGAAACTACCACAATGAGAAGCTGGACCACTGCAACTAGAGAATAGCCCGCAATCGCCACAACTAGAGAAAAGCCTGAACAGCAACAAAGACCCAGCAGAGCCAAAATAAATATATAATTTTTAAAAAAAGAAAGAATACGACAGGAGTTTTTGCCAAGACTTTTTAGCAAAACTCTCTCAAGGAGAGAAATAAGTCATGACTAGGAAAAGACAAAGACTAAAAAAGCTTTTTCTTAAACCTTAAAATGGGTGATTTTATAGCAAAGGTACACGCTGATGAGAACGATTCAGTAAACAGAGGGAAACTTGATGGTACAGCAAAGGGGGAAACTGCTGGAGCCAAGTGCTTGAGAAGGCAGAGGAGGATAGTACCCAAAGTAACCAGAGGGAAGGCAAAGTAAACACAGAGAGACAGTGTCATTCTACAGATAGGATGATGGAAAGTACACAGGTTCTCTTTGATTGTTGAAAGTGAGAATAAAGAACTTCTCTGGTGGTCCAGTGTTTAAGAATCCACCTTCCAATGCAGAGGACCACAGGTTTGGTCCTAGGTCCAGGAATAAGATCCCACGTGCTGAGGGGCAAGTAATTAGAGAACCATGAGCCGCGATAAGAGAAGCCTGGTTGCAACAAGAGAAGCCACGGCACATGGCAAGAAAGAGCCCATGCACCACAATGAAGACCCAGCACAGCCCAGCATTTTTAAATAAATATTTTTAAAAGTGAGAACAAAAAAGAAGGTATATGAAGTTTCAACAAAAAGCAGAAGTTGTTAGAGTTACCTAAAAGAAATCAATTGCTTTCTTCCCCAACTCTGTATCCAGAGAAATTGAGCTATTTTATGGACTTGCTGCTCTCAGTGCACTATCTAGTGAAAAGAGTTCTTCTGTGTTGATACGTTAAAGTTAACATACATGCATAATATTTTCCTTGAGATACAAGAAAGGTTGAACATGTTTTATATAAAGTAATTACAACATACTCCTCACTTTCTCCGCTCTCAACTGCATAATTTAGGAGTACTTACAAATTACCCTTGTACACATCAAACCCATAACTTTAAGACACTTAATATCTTTTAAGAAATTCAGCCTAATAATTGAGCCTAATAATCTGTGAATGAAAGCATGCTCCATGTTCTCTACAAAGTACATTAAGAGCAGAACTATGATTTAATGCCAAGTACGTTTTAGATATTATACCTTTAAAATGCTTCACGTTCATATTTAAAAAACAAACAAAAAAAACCTATATCACAGCCTGGAGATTCAGGAGCAGATAATATAGCTTTCACCATCAGTTGTGAAGGTTCATTTCCTCCACCTCAGCCTGGTCTCTGCAGCCCACTCAGGTATGAGGTATGAACAGCTTCCATAAATATGACATGACTGAGTAGATTTTCTCAACCCTGGTTGGTGTTGGGGTTAGGGAACCAAGGCATTCTAAAAACCAAGGAAGAGACTTCCCTGGTGGCAGAGAAGATAAGAATCAGCCTGCCAGTGAAGGATACTGGGGTTCAATCCCTGGTCCAAGATTACACATGCTGCAGAGCCCATGCAGCACAACTACTAAGCCTACATGCTGCAACTGCCAAAGCCTGCGCTCCATAGTGGTTATAAATACATAAGATAAAAGGCTTTGTTCATAGTAATGCTTCCTAAGACCCACCTGACTTCACACTCCAGGATATCTGGCTCTAGATGAGTGACCATACTATCATGGCCATCCAGGTCATTAAGACCTTTTTCATATAATTATTCTGTGTATACTTGCTACCTCTTCTTAATCTCTTCTGCTTTTGTTAGGTCCTTACTATTTCTGTCCTTTATCATTCCCATCCTTGGATGAAATGTCCCTTTATCTCTTCAATTTTATTGAAGAGATCTCTTCAGTTGTCTTTCTCATTCTATTGTTTTCTATTGTATTCCTCTATTTTTTTGCACTGTTCATTTAAGAAGGCCGTCTTATCTCTTCCTGCTATTCTTTAGAACTCTGCATTCAATTGGGTATATCTTTCCCTTTCTTGCTTTTTGCTTTTCTTATTTCCTCAGCTATTTGCAGATTCCTCAGATAACCATTTTGCCTGCTTGCATTTCTTTTTCTTTGGGGTAGTTTTGATCACTGCTTCCTGTACAATCTGAGGATGCTGACCCACATCCTCACAACACACACTCACACCCTAGGATCGTGTTAAATATACCTGAAAATGCTCTGGTTCAGGATCAACTATACGGAACCAGAAGCAGCACCCCTAAGCTCTCATCCCAGTTCTACCATCAGGAGGAAGTGGGTTTAATAAGCTACAATGAGAATCTGGTCTGAACCAGGCCACAACATGAACTTCAGGTCTGTTTCTAATCAGCACACTTCGGTCAGTCTCAAGACATGCTGAAGCCTAAAGACATTAATTTCCACTCTGCGGGGGTGCTGGGACACAACAGAGATGCAGAGAATGTAATTATTATTATTGCTTCAGCTATCTAAGCCTGTTTCCTAATCTTTGCAAATACAATGGCTACCTGGACCAGCTCTCTTTACCTGAAGGGCTGCTGTCAGCACCCCATGGAATCACATAGAAGAAATACGAGTTATCAAAGCATGAGAGGCTGAAGGAGAAATGAAAGGATATGAGGGATAGGATTATTTATTTGAAACAAAGAAAACGTTTCTATTTGGGAAAAGTACACTTTCTCAAAAAAACAAAAGCTTGGACCAAAGAAAAGAGAACTAACTGAAAAGTGGCTATTTATGAGAAGAAGGCATGCCTCGCATGTTGTTGAAAATGAAGGCATCAATTCACAAGTCAGGTTTATTTTTCTTAGAATCTCCAAAGAATAATCTCTTAAGGTTGTTAACAGCCAGAAGTAGTGTTTCTCAAAGTATGGCCCCAAGGACCACCTTCTTTTGCATCCCTGGTACAATACAGATACAGATGCCTGGGACCCTCCCCAGGGGACTCTGATCTTAAAGATTTATTTATTTATTTATTTATTTCGGTGTGGGTGGGGTGGGGAGAGAGGGGAGTAGGTGGGCCACTTCTATTGGTCTTTCATTTGTTCATTTTCATCCATCTTTGTTCTTTGGTCCATGTGGGCCTCCCATCGCGGTGGCCTCTGTTGTCACAGAGCGCCGGCTCTGGGTGCATGCGCTCCAGAGCTCCCGCTTGGTAATTGGACACATCAGTCCAGCCGCTCTGCAGCACGTGGAATCTTCACAGGTCAGGGATCGAACCAGCGCCCCTTGCACTGCAAGGCGGTGTCCTTACCCACTTAGTCCAGCCCCGGGACTCTGATCTTAAAATCTGGATTTGAACTCAGAAATCCACATTTTAATAAGTCTCCCAGCTGATTCTGATATAATTAGATACCGGGACCTCCAGGGCAGCTTTTAAAATCCACTCAAAAAACAATGACGGGAAGCCCTAACTTCAGGTCTGTTTCTAATCAGCACACTTGGTCAGTCTCAAGACATGCTGAAGCCTAAAGACATTAATTTCCACTCTGGGGGTGCTGGGACACAACAGAGATGCAGAGAATGTAATTATTATTATTGCTTCAGCTATCTAAGCCTGTTTCCTAATCTTTGCAAATACAATGGCTACCTGGACCAGCTCTCTTTACCTGAAGGGCTGCTGTCAGCACCCCATGGAATCACATAGAAGAAATACGAGTTATCAAAGCATGAGAGGCTGAAGGAGAAATGAAAGGATATGAGGGATAGGATTATTTATTTGAAACAAAGAAAACGTTTCTATTTGGGAAAAGTACACTTTCTCAAAAAAACAAAAGCTTGGACCAAAGAAAAGAGAACTAACTGAAAAGTGGCTATTTATGAGAAGAAGGCATGCCTCGCATGTTGGTGAAAATGAAGGCATCAATTCACAAGTCAGGTTTATTTTTCTTAGAATCTCCAAAGAATAATCTCTTAAGGTTGTTAACAGCCAGAAGTAGTGTTTCTCAAAGTATGGCCCCAAGGACCACCTTCTTTTGCATCCCTGGTACAATACAGATACAGATGCCTGGGACCCTCCCCAGGGGACTCTGATCTTAAAGATTTATTTATTTATTTATTTCGGTGTGGGTGGGGTGGGGAGAGAGGGGAGTAGGTGGGCCACTTCTATTGGTCTTTCATTTGTTCATTTTCATCCATCTTTGTTCTTTGGTCCATGTGGGCCTCCCATCGCGGTGGCCTCTGTTGTCACAGAGCGCCGGCTCTGGGTGCATGCGCTCCAGAGCTCCCGCTTGGTAATTGGACACATCAGTCCAGCCGCTCTGCAGCACGTGGAATCTTCACAGGTCAGGGATCGAACCAGCGCCCCTTGCACGCAAGGCAGTGTCCTTACCCACTGGAGTACCAGGGAAGCCCAGGGACTCTGATCTTAAAATCTGGATTTGAACTCAGAAATCCACATTTTAATAAGTCTCCCAGCTGATTCTGATATAATTAGATACCGGGGACCTCCAGGGCAGCTTTTCCAAATAAGTAGTCCACTCAGGTTTTCTCAGTGAAAGTATGAACGTCTCAGTCGCTCAGTTGTTATCTGCAGCCCCCATGGACTATGGTTCCTCGGTCCGTGGGATTTTTCAACAAGAATACTGCAGTGGGTAGCCATTCCCTTCTCCAGAGGCTCCCCAACCAAGGTATCAAATTCAGGTCTCCCACGTTGTGGGCAGAAGCTTCTTCCCAGATTCTTCAGGGAAGGTTCCTAAGACTAACTTCAGACTGAGCTTAGACTCCCCAGCTCACCCCCAGAATTCCATGCAGCTCACAGGCTGGTGTCTGCCCTGACCTTTGCCTCCACCCACAGTCACCGGTCCTGAAAATGAAAAGCTGGCCTTGTGGGAATCTAATTATTAAATGATTACACCATGAGCAAGAATGTTGAAAATCCTGACATAAAACACTGCTGAAAGTCGGGTGAATGGGAAAATATGTCACGCATCTGCATTTTTGGTCAGAGAGGCAAGTTTACAGTGTGTATCAAATGTTTCTAAAATGTGCAAACCTTTTGCGCTAGCAGTTTGACTTCAGGAACACTATCCTTAGGAAAAACAGAAACGAGTGCAAAGATGTGTGTACAGAGATCTTCACTGAGCCCTACGTATAACAAATAATTCAAACCAATCATGCAAAGATCATAAACTGGCTAGAAAAACAATGAAAACATAAAATAAGACACTATTAACTACTACTATTATCTACTTTTAGGACTTGTTGTGTTCTACAAAATGTTCAGTGATACTTTTTTGATTTCATATTCAGTGCTCCCACTTTATTTAGTTTACGTTTTTCAATTTCTCCATTTCTTTTTGTTGTTGTTGCTTTCTCAAGTCTTCATCAAGCATAAGAGAAAAGCTTTTGTATGCATATATATAATACGTATAATATACATTATAAAACTTATGAATTTTGGCCTAACTAAAAAAATGCATGACATTTTGAATCCACTTGTTTGACTTAGTATGAATAGAATACTAGATTTCTAATTTATATTCACTCAAAGCTTTGATATACTTCCATGTATTCTGGCATCTAGTATTATTGTTACAAGTCTAGAAAATGTATTATCTTAGTGACTTCAAAAAATTCAAACAAGCCTTGAAACTTCTAATCTAATTCTGAAGATATAAAAAAATATTATGCTGTAAAAAATAAACTATCAAGACTTCCCTGGTGGCCAGGGAACTAGATCCCACATGTCACAACTAAGACCCAGCACAGTCAAATAAATAAATAATCTAAAAAATAAAAGTTAAAAAAAACTATCAATTAACAAGTGATACAGTATTATTAACTAAAGTACAGATTTGTTCAGACATTACAAAAATTTGTGCTGCCTTCCATTATTGGTTTTCGTACCTTATTCAAGACTCCATATTGTATTTAATTGTATTGAACAGCTTCAGCTGCATGCAATAAGTTCTGGTAAATTCTCTTTTCATTTTTATTCTATTACAAATATTTTCTAATTTTCCTTGTTATGGCTTCTTAGATATACCCATCATTCAAAAGTGGGCATTGAATTTCCAAATACATTGAATTTTGTTTAAAATTATCTTTAATATTAATTTCTCATTTTGATACTAATTTCTCATTTAAATGCTTTCTTCCTGAAATCACCCTCTGTAGTTTTTCAGTCTAAGTTTACTAAGGCTATTGATGGCTAAGCCAATGATCTCCCTAGGTAAATGTCACACTGTACTTGAAAATATGTGGCCTATATACAAAAATACTCAGTGATAAATAAAATGTTCATAATACATTGTAAGTAAATACCTAATCTCAAAAAAGAATCATTATATGTAACAATATATCCTATTCATTTAAGAATAGTTTATTTATAATATTGTTAGTTTCAAATGTACAGCAAAGCGATTCAGTTGTACACACACACATATTCTTTTTCAGATTCTTTTCTTTATAGGTTATTATAAATTGTTGAAGATAGTTTTCTGTGCTATACAGTAGGTTCTTGTTGTTCACCTGTTTTATATAGAGTATATGTTAATCCCAAACTCTTTCATTTATCTCTCCCTACTCACCATCTCCTCTACCTCCTTTGGTAACCATGTTTGTTTCTCTTTTCATCTATGAATCTATTTCTGTTTTTTAAATAAGTTCATTTGTATAAGTGATATCATATGACATTTGTCTTTTTCTTTCTGACTTACTTTACTTAATACGATAATTTCTAGGTGCACTCATGTTGCTGCAAATAGCATTATTTCATTCTTTTTTATGGCTGAGTAACATTTCATTATACATACCACATCTTTATCAATTCATCTCTCAGTGGGCATTTAGGTTGCTTCCATGTCTTGGCTATTGTGGATAGTGTTACAATAAACAAACACTGGGATGCATGTATCTTTCTGAGTTAGAGTTTTCTCCAGATATATGCTCAAGAGTAGGACTGTAAGCTCATACTATAACTCTATTTTTAAGGAATCTCACACAAACTGCTCTCCATTGTGGCTGCAACAGTTTACATTCCCAATTTACATACAACAATGTAGGATGGTTCCTTTTTTCCACAACCTTCCCAGCATATTCTATTTATTTATACATACAGAAGAACTATAGAAGAAAGGCCGTAATGAGCTGGATAACCATGATGGTGTGCTCACTCACTTAGAGCCTGACATCCTGGAGTGTGAAGTCAAGTGCGCCTTAGGAAGTATCACTACGAACAGAGCTATTGGAGATGAGGGAACTTAGGCTAAGTTATTTAAAATCATAAAAGATAATGCTGGGCTCCCCTTGTGGCTCAGTGGATAAGAACCCGTCTGCCAATGCAGGAGACACAGGTTCGATCCCTGACCCGGGAAGATCCTACATACCACAGAGCAGCTAAACCCACACATCAACAAATACCCAGCAGAGCCAAAAATAAATAAATAAAAGGTTTAAAAAAAAAGATAATGTTAAAGTGATACACAGTATGTCAGCAAATTTGGAAAACTCAGCAGTGGCCACAGGATGGAAAAGGTCAGTTTTCACTCCAATCCCAAATCTGTTGATTTCTATGTTATCAGTAGTTGCTCGAACTGAATATACACATACTCTATAAATGTGAAAATTAATAAAGGAAAACCCCATTTAAAATATCTCACTTGTTGTTCACCTGTTTTATATAGAGTATATGTTAATCCCAAACTCTTTCATTTATCTCTCCCTACTCACCATCTCCTCTACCTCCTTTGGTAACCATGTTTGTTTCTCTTTTCATCTATGAATCTATTTCTGTTTTTTAAATAAGTTCATTTGTATAAGTGATATCATATGACATTTGTCTTTTTCTTTCTGACTTACTTTACTTAATACGATAATTTCTAGGTGCACTCATGTTGCTGCAAATAGCATTATTTCATTCTTTTTTATGGCTGAGTAACATTTCATTATACATACCACATCTTTATCAATTCATCTCTCAGTGGGCATTTAGGTTGCTTCCATGTCTTGGCTATTGTGGATAGTGTTACAATAAACAAACACTGGGATGCATGTATCTTTCTGAGTTAGAGTTTTCTCCAGATATATGCTCAAGAGTAGGACTGTAAGCTCATACTATAACTCTATTTTTAAGGAATCTCACACAAACTGCTCTCCATTGTGGCTGCAACAGTTTACATTCCCAATTTACATACAACAATGTAGGATGGTTCCTTTTTTCCACAACCTTCCCAGCATATTCTATTTATTTATACATACAGAAGAACTATAGAAGAAAGGCCGTAATGAGCTGGATAACCATGATGGTGTGCTCACTCACTTAGAGCCTGACATCCTGGAGTGTGAAGTCAAGTGCGCCTTAGGAAGTATCACTACGAACAGAGCTATTGGAGATGAGGGAACTTAGGCTAAGTTATTTAAAATCATAAAAGATAATGCTGGGCTCCCCTTGTGGCTCAGTGGATAAGAACCCGTCTGCCAATGCAGGAGACACAGGTTCGATCCCTGACCCGGGAAGATCCTACATACCACAGAGCAGCTAAACCCACACATCAACAAATACCCAGCAGAGCCAAAAATAAATAAATAAAAGGTTTAAAAAAAAAAGATAATGTTAAAGTGATACACAGTATGTCAGCAAATTTGGAAAACTCAGCAGTGGCCACAGGATGGAAAAGGTCAGTTTTCACTCCAATCCCAAATCTGTTGATTTCTATGTTATCAGTAGTTGCTCGAACTGAATATACACATACTCTATAAATGTGAAAATTAATAAAGGAAAACCCCATTTAAAATGAAGCTGGGGACGTCCCTGGTGGTCCAGTGTTTAAGACTCTTCACTGGCTTGGATTTGATCCCTGGTCAGGGAACTAGGATCACACACACCACGCAGCATGACCCAAAGATTAAAAATAATAATAACAAAATAAAATCAATAAATAAAATGAAACCAGAAGCTTTGAAGGGTAGCTCTCTCACACCATCCCTCATTGCTGTCTGCAGACCCAAACAGGAAGAGATGTAACTTGGATCTCCAACAGAAAAATTACTACTTTCCTTACCCTCAAAGAGGAAAGTTTTCTCCTGGCCCAGCAACAGCCCCAGAGTGAGAAGCTATTCGGCCCAATGAAACCATCACCACCCTAAACTCTCTTTCTTCCAACAGACTTTTTTTCAAAGAGGGCCCTCCTGGGATTTCCCTGGTGGTCCAGTGGCTAAGACTCCTGTTCCCAATGTGGTGGATCTGGGTTCGATCCCTGGTCAGGGAACTAGATCCCACATGTGGCAACAAAAGATTCCAAATGCAGCCAAATAAACAAATAAGTATTTAAAAAAAAAAAAAGCAGACCCTCCCAATTTCTTCCTTTCTTCCCTAGAAAGTAACTTTCCTCTCCTTCTGCCAGACTTGCTTATGGCTTTGCCATAGTTTGTGCATCCTGAATTGCAATTCCTCTACTATTCCCGTTCCTAACAAGTCAGCCTTTATGTGCTTCCCTCATGGCTCAGCTGGTAAAGAATCTGCCTGCAATGCAGAAGACACAAGTTTGATTCCTTGGTCAGAAAGATCCCCTGGAGAAGGAAATGGCAACCCATTCCAGTATTCTTCCCTGGAGAATCCCATGGACAGGGGAGCCTGGAAAACTATAATCCATGGGGTTGCAAGAGTCAGACACGACTTAGCGACTAAACCACTACTATTGCCAAATATTAATAAAATCATTTGCTGGTAAAATAGTGGCTGTTTTATTCTAAAGATCAACACAACCTAACAATTCTACTTCTAGGTAAATGCCAACAGAAACATGTACAAAAGTTCATTAAAAGACAAGTACAATACTCATAGCAACACACTTAAACTAGCCAAAAACCAAAAAAAAAAAAAAAAAGGTCATAAACCAAATGTCTGTCTATAGCAGAAGAGATCAATACAAAATTACAATGAGAATAAACAAACTGCAACAATATACACATGTGAATCTCACAAAAATAATGCTGAGTGAAGAAGCTGGGCACAAAAAAGTACAGACTATGATTCTGTTTATATGAAGCTCAAAAACTATATATTAGAAGTAAAGGGGAGAGATTTCCCTGGTGGTCCAGTGGTTAAGAATCCATGTTGTAATGTAGGGGACACCAGCTAGATCCCTAGGATGGGAGAGTCCCACATGCCACAGAGCAACTAAGCCCATGCACTACAGCTACTAAGACTTCACTCCAGAGCCCTCAAGCCATATCTACTGAAGTCCATGCATGTAAGAGCCCATGATCTGCAACAAGAGAAGCCAATGCAACAAGAAGCCCACAGTGCAACTAGAGAAAAACTCTCACACAGCAACAAAGACACAGCAACCAAAAACTAGATCCAATTACAAAAGATTCCAAATGCAGCCAAATAAACAAATAAGTATTTAAAAAAAGCAGACCCTCCCAATTTCTTCCTTTCTTCCCTAGAAAGTAACTTTCCTCTCCTTCTGCCAGACTTGCTTATGGCTTTGCCATAGTTTGTGCATCCTGAATTGCAATTCCTCTACTATTCCCGTTCCTAACAAGTCAGCCTTTATGTGCTTCCCTCATGGCTCAGCTGGTAAAGAATCTGCCTGCAATGCAGAAGACACAAGTTTGATTCCTTGGTCAGAAAGATCCCCTGGAGAAGGAAATGGCAACCCATTCCAGTATTCTTCCCTGGAGAATCCCATGGACAGGGGAGCCTGGAAAACTATAATCCATGGGGTTGCAAGAGTCAGACACGACTTAGCGACTAAACCACTACTATTGCCAAATATTAATAAAATCATTTGCTGGTAAAATAGTGGCTGTTTTATTCTAAAGATCAACACAACCTAACAATTCTACTTCTAGGTAAATGCCAACAGAAACATGTACAAAAGTTCATTAAAAGACAAGTACAATACTCATAGCAACACACTTAAACTAGCCAAAAACCAAAAAAAAAAAAAAAAAAGGTCATAAACCAAATGTCTGTCTATAGCAGAAGAGATCAATACAAAATTACAATGAGAATAAACAAACTGCAACAATATACACATGTGAATCTCACAAAAATAATGCTGAGTGAAGAAGCTGGGCACAAAAAAGTACAGACTATGATTCTGTTTATATGAAGCTCAAAAACTATATATTAGAAGTAAAGGGGAGAGATTTCCCTGGTGGTCCAGTGGTTAAGAATCCATGTTGTAATGTAGGGGACACCAGCTAGATCCCTAGGATGGGAGAGTCCCACATGCCACAGAGCAACTAAGCCCATGCACTACAGCTACTAAGACTTCACTCCAGAGCCCTCAAGCCATATCTACTGAAGTCCATGCATGTAAGAGCCCATGATCTGCAACAAGAGAAGCCAATGCAACAAGAAGCCCACAGTGCAACTAGAGAAAAACTCTCACACAGCAACAAAGACACAGCAACCAAAAATATAAATAAATAAACTTTTAAAAAGAAGCATTTTTTAAAAAATGAAGCTAGAGGAACTTCCCTGGTGGTCCAGTGGCTAAGACTCTGCACTCCCAGTGCATGGAGCCCAGGTTTGATCCCTGGTCAGGGAACTAGGTTCCACATGCTGCAGCTAAGTGTCTGCATTCCACAACTAAAGAGCTCACATGCTACAACAAAGAGGGGAGATCCTGCATGCCTCAACTAAGATCCAGCGCAGTCAAATAAAATTTTTTTTTTTTTTTTAAAGAAGTTAAGGGGCTTCCCCTGGTGGTCCAGTGGGTAAGGACACCACCTTGCGGTGCAAGGGGCGCCAGTTCGATCCCTGGCCTGGGAAGATCCCACGTGCTGCAGAGCAACTGGACCGATGTGTCCAATGACCGAGCCGGAGCTCTGGAGTGCATGCTGGCGCTCTGCAGCGACAAACGCCACTGCGATGGGAAGCCCACAGGAGCCAAAGAACGAAGACGGATGAAAATAGAGAAATGAAAGACCAACAGAAGTGGCCCGCCCACTCCCCTCCCTCCCTAACCCGACCCCCGCCCAAAAATAAATAAATAAATAAATCTTTAAAAAAAAAAAGAAGAAGAAGAAGACGTTAGGATAGGGGTTCTAAGCCCCAGGGTGAGGCAAGCCGATATGACTGGAAGGAAATTGATGCCTTAGCACAAATCAAGGCAATGACACCAAACTACTGTTAGAGTCATTGTATTCTCCACAGCCGTGTGCTCAGGGTGGGGAAGGAAAAAAAAAATCTAGCTTTAATGAAGAATGTTCTTGATGAACAGTAAATATTATTAACTTTATTAAATCTTGTTCTTGAATAAACATCGTGTTAATATTTGAATATAATGATAATATATGATGAAATGGGAAGTGTGCACAAGGCACTCCTGTCACATACTGAAATAAACTGAAGGAATTGGTTCTTACTAAGAATCCATGTTGTAATGTAGGGGACACCAGCTAGATCCCTAGGATGGGAGAGTCCCACATGCCACAGAGCAACTAAGCCCATGCACTACAGCTACTAAGACTTCACTCCAGAGCCCTCAAGCCATATCTACTGAAGTCCATGCATGTAAGAGCCCATGATCTGCAACAAGAGAAGCCAATGCAACAAGAAGCCCACAGTGCAACTAGAGAAAAACTCTCACACAGCAACAAAGACACAGCAACCAAAAATATAAATAAATAAACTTTTAAAAAGAAGCATTTTTTAAAAAATGAAGCTAGAGGAACTTCCCTGGTGGTCCAGTGGCTAAGACTCTGCACTCCCAGTGCATGGAGCCCAGGTTTGATCCCTGGTCAGGGAACTAGGTTCCACATGCTGCAGCTAAGTGTCTGCATTCCACAACTAAAGAGCTCACATGCTACAACAAAGAGGGGAGATCCTGCATGCCTCAACTAAGATCCAGCGCAGTCAAATAAAATTTTTTTTTTTTTTTTAAAGAAGTTAAGGGGCTTCCCCTGGTGGTCCAGTGGGTAGGACACCACCTTGCGGTGCAAGGGGCGCCAGTTCGATCCCTGGCCTGGGAAGATCCCACGTGCTGCAGAGCAACTGGACCGATGTGTCCAATGACCGAGCCGGAGCTCTGGAGTGCATGCTGGCGCTCTGCAGCGACAAACGCCACTGCGATGGGAAGCCCACAGGAGCCAAAGAACGAAGACGGATGAAAATAGAGAAATGAAAGACCAACAGAAGTGGCCAGCCCGCTCCCCTCCCTCCCTAACCCGACCCCCGCCCAAAAATAAATAAATAAATAAATCTTTAAAAAAAAAAAGAAGAAGAAGAAGACGTTAGGATAGGGGTTCTAAGCCCCAGGGTGAGGCAAGCCGATATGACTGGAAGGAAATTGATGCCTTAGCACAAATCAAGGCAATGACACCAAACTACTGTTAGAGTCATTGTATTCTCCACATCCGGGTGCTCAGGGTGGGGAAGGAAAAAAAAAATCTAGCTTTAATGAAGAATGTTCTTGATGAACAGTAAATATTATTAACTTTATTAAATCTTGTTCTTGAATAAACATCGTGTTAATATTTGAATATAATGATAATATATGATGAAATGGGAAGTGTGCACAAGGCACTCCTGTCACATACTGAAATAAACAGTTGTCTTGAGGAAAAGCACTTGTGTGAAAATTTGAGTTATAAACTAATGTAGCCATTCTTTTGATAGTATGTCATTTTTACTTAAAAAAATGATTGACAAGCTGAAGGTATTCAGTCTTGGGTATCTGACACACATTTTCTCTAAAATGAACTAAGTAAGCCTATTTCTTCAGGAAAATGACTGACAGTATTTCTTGGCAATTCAAGCTTTCAACAAAAATTATTTTGGGAAATTTATACCTGATACAAAGAGCTTGACAGTTTCATACTACTTAAGACTCTTTCTAGGGAGTTCTCTGGTGGTCCTGTGGTTAAGAATATTCCCTTCCTGGATCCTGCAGGGGCACTGTGTGATGGCCTGGAGGGATGGGATGGGGGGGATATACATATGACTAATCTGGGATCATACATATCTGTAAACAACAAAACTCTGTAAAAGTAAAAAAAGTAAAATAAAAATTAAAAATATATAATATATCTTCCCCATTAAAAAGAATGAAATAGGGCCTTCCTTGCAGTGCAAGGGTCACCGGTTCTATCCCTGGCCCAGGAAGAGCCCATATGCCATGGAGTGGCTGGACTGGTGTGTTCAATTATGAGCCAGCACTCTGGAGTACATGCGCCCAGAGCCAGTGCTCTGCAACAAGAGATGCCACTGCAATGGGAGGCCCACACAGGCCAAAGAGTGAAGATGGATGAAAATAAATAAACGGAAAACCAATAAAAGAGGCCAAGACTTAAAAAAAAAAGAATGAAGTAAGGCCATTTGCAGCAATATGGACAGACCTAGAGAGTATCATACTGAGTGAAGTAAGTCAGACAGAGAGGGAGAAATATCATATGACATCCCTTTTATGTGGATCCTAAAAAGAAATTATACAAATGAACTTATTTACAAAATAGAAAGAAACTCACAAACTTAGAAAACAAACTTATGGTTGCAGTGGGAAGGGGATGCTTGGGGACTTTGGGAAAGTCATGTACACACTACCATGCTTGAAACGGATAACCAACAAAAATCTATTGTATAGCACATGGAACTCTGCTTAATGTTACCTACCAGCCTGGATGGGAGGGCAGTTTGGGGGAGGATGGATACATGTTAATGTATGGCCAAGCCCCTTCACTGTTCACCTGAAACTATCACAAAATCGGCTACACTCCAATAAAAATGTTTTTGGTGTTAAAAATAAAAAAGATATAAAAAGTACGGCTGCTCTTTTTAAAAAAGAATCCACCTTCCAATATAGGGGACATGGGTTCCATTTCTGTTAAGGGAACTAAGATCCCTCACAATGAATGGCAACTAAGCCCATGCATTGCAAGTCCACATGTGGCAACTAAGACCTGACACAGCCAAATAAATAAATGATTTTAAAAAACCTCTTCACTGATATGTTAGTGGTAGGAGTAATCATTATAGGGTTTTTCTGATCTGTTTTTTTTTTTAATATTTATTTATTTGGCTGCACAGGGTCTTAGCTGAGGCATGTGAGCTTAGTCAGCTTCTGGTATATGGGATCTTAGTTCCCTGACCAGAGATCAAACCTGCATCCCCTGGATTGGAAGGCAGATTCTTAACCACTGGACTACCATAGAAGTCCCTAATCTGTTTTTGTATAATGAAATATGTTAACATTTGGAAGATTACCAGAACCCAATGAGCAGAGATCTGGAATAGGTAAACCCTTAGAAACAGGGCGAGCTGGTAGAGCAGGAATGGAGAGTTACTGCTAATGTGTATGTGGTTTCATTTTGGGGTACTGGAAATATTCTAAAATTATATGTGACATACATATGTGATATATGGTTTTACAACTCTGCAAATATACTAAAAAAATCACTGCACTTTATACTTTTTAACATTTTCCCCCATCATGCCTCTTATATTTTTATATTTATTTTCATCCATCTTTTATTCTTTGGCCTGTGTGGGCCTCCCATTGTAGTGGCCTCTCTCATTGCAGAGCAATGGCTCTGGGCACATGCTCTCCAAAGCGCTGGCATGTAATCGGTCACACCCATCCAGTTGCTCTGCAGCACGCGGGATCTTCCCAGGCCAGGGATCGAACCTGCGTCCCTTGCACTGCAAGGTGGACTTGTCACCCACTGGACCACCAGGGAAGCCCCTGCACTTTAATTGTATGGTACATGAAATATATCTCCAAAAGTTGTAAATTAAAAACTACACCACTGTAATAATATCACAATATCTGAAGCTTATTTAAAGAAAGAAAACAGACTGTCACCCCACTGGCCATGTTCTGCTGACCACTGTTTTACCATTATCTTTGAATCTCTCATTCTAGAATATACTTGGTGCCCAATATTTCAAAGTCTACTTTTAATTTACTATTTTTCTTTATTCTTCAAATATGCCCTTCTTTTATCTGTACATCAAAACAATTTTCTTTAAAGTCAGAGTTGCCTATATTAATAAAATGAGCTTCCTTCCAAACAATACCTCATAACCAAAAAACACACACAAAGACACATGTGCGCACACACATACACCAAGAACAACAAAAGTCATCAGATGGGGCTAGAGTTCTCTAAGACCTGACTGAGGGTGAAAGACCTGTTTCCCAGTTCACTCCTGTGGCTGCTGATACAAAACCTCAATTCCTCAACTCAAAGATGTGTTCATCAGTCACCTGCATTTCCTCATAACTCGTTAGCTGATTTCCTCCCAATCAAGCAAGTCAAGAAAAAGGACAAGGAAGATGCTCTGTGCCTCTTATGACCTAACTTCTGAAAGGTCCAACATAACCTCGACTTTATTCTATTTGTTAGAAGTAAGTAGCCAAGTCTTCCCACTCAAAAAGAGAGGAATTAGGTTCCATCTCTAGAAGAGAGGAGTATCAAATGATTTATGGACTTACCTTAAAACCACCTCGGCCTCCCTGTGTGTGTTAGTCACTCGGTCCCATTGGGATCTTTGGGACTCCCATGGACACAACTCTTTGCGACCCCCTGTAGCCCACCAGGTTCCTCTGCCCATGGGATTTTCCAGGCAAGAGTGCTGGAGTGGGTTGTCATTTCCTCCTCCAGAAGATCTTCCCCACCCAGGGATTGAACCCACATCCCTTCTACATTGGCAGGTGATTGTTTACCACTGGGCCACCTGAACTTTTTTTGCTAACTTCATGGTAAGTAAAATAACAATTTCCTAAGCCACGTGCTTTTAATTCAAGTATAAACAGAACACATCAAGTTACACTTTGTAACTTCTGCCTCATCTACAAGTGAGGCAAATTAGTACCCAGGATCCAGCCATTTTATTCTTTTTGTTTTGTTTTGTTTTAAGCAACTGAAGTAAATGTCTAACACAGTTTGACAGGGAATTAACCTGGAGGCAAGACTGAAAAATCAAGAAGAGCAGAAGCTTTGAGGCCAGTCTGTGGAGATTCTGATCTAGACGGGCTCTGTCACTAATTGGTGAAATCTTTGGGGGGCAACTGTGCTTCTCTGACCCTCAGTTTCTTCATGCACTCACACACTATATCAGCGAAGGAAGGAACGGCTGTATTTAAGCCTAAAACTCCCCTCCTGGGAAGAAATAACGCTTCGTTTCTTTCTCCACAGCGCTTTTGAAGCTCGCGCGAGGATGCGGAGGGCATCCCCTAAGTAGTTGTCCCACTCGCCGCAGGACTCAGCGACTCCGTCCTAAGTGAGCTGAGGGAATGCAGGAATATTACTCCACTGCTGCTTTCTCTACAGCAACACAACTGGTGCGAATAAGCCCGCGCGCTCGCAACCTCCCTGCCGCTCTCACCTGCGGGCGGGCTGTAGCTCGGGGCTCCGCTGCAGCGCCTCCCGCTGCTGCCCAGGACGGGGGGGCGGGGCGAGGGCCAAGGCCACGCCCACCCAGCATCGGGGCCGGACCTCACTGGGCCCCCACCTCCCGCCTATCTGACTGCGCGTGCGCCCAAAGACGCGGGGCAGGCTGGGAGGTGTCAGTGGCGGTCGGTCGGTGTCGACCTTGCTTGCCTGTTGGCCGACCTTTGGGTCGGTTCGGGTCCATGGACACAACTCTTTGCGACCCCCTGTAGCCCACCAGGTTCCTCTGCCCATGGGATTTTCCAGGCAAGAGTGCTGGAGTGGGTTGTCATTTCCTCCTCCAGAAGATCTTCCCCACCCAGGGATTGAACCCACATCCCTTCTACATTGGCAGGTGATTGTTTACCACTGGGCCACCTGAACTTTTTTTGCTAACTTCATGGTAAGTAAAATAACAATTTCCTAAGCCACGTGCTTTTAATTCAAGTATAAACAGAACACATCAAGTTACACTTTGTAACTTCTGCCTCATCTACAAGTGAGGCAAATTAGTACCCAGGATCCAGCCATTTTATTCTTTTTGTTTTGTTTTGTTTTAAGCAACTGAAGTAAATGTCTAACACAGTTTGACAGGGAATTAACCTGGAGGCAAGACTGAAAAATCAAGAAGAGCAGAAGCTTTGAGGCCAGTCTGTGGAGATTCTGATCTAGACGGGCTCTGTCACTAATTGGTGAAATCTTTGGGGGGCAACTGTGCTTCTCTGACCCTCAGTTTCTTCATGCACTCACACACTATATCAGCGAAGGAAGGAACGGCTGTATTTAAGCCTAAAACTCCCCTCCTGGGAAGAAATAACGCTTCGTTTCTTTCTCCACAGCGCTTTTGAAGCTCGCGCGAGGATGCGGAGGGCATCCCCTAAGTAGTTGTCCCACTCGCCGCAGGACTCAGCGACTCCGTCCTAAGTGAGCTGAGGGAATGCAGGAATATTACTCCACTGCTGCTTTCTCTACAGCAACACAACTGGTGCGAATAAGCCCGCGCGCTCGCAACCTCCCTGCCGCTCTCACCTGCGGGCGGGCTGTAGCTCGGGGCTCCGCTGCAGCGCCTCCCGCTGCTGCCCAGGACGGGGGGGCGGGGCGAGGGCCAAGGCCACGCCCACCCAGCATCGGGGCCGGACCTCACTGGGCCCCCACCTCCCGCCTATCTGACTGCGCGTGCGCCCAAAGACGCGGGGCAGGCTGGGAGGTGTCAGTGGCGGGTCGGTCGGTGTCGACCTTGCTTGCCTGTTGCGGCGCTGGTTACCTGTTGCGCTGCTCAGGTGTTCGCCGCGACTTCTGGGTATCGCTTTTGCCACAGCGCCTGTTCCAGCTGTCTTTGTCTCCCAGGCTTGTGGGCCCCCAACCCAGAACGTTCCTACCGCGATCCTCCCCCAGACCCTACTGACGTCTCCTCTACACCTGTGTACCTGGCACTACTCTAGTTTCATGTACAGTGTCATTTTAATACTCTCTGCAACAGTGAAACAAAGTTAAAGAACTTGCTTAAAGTCACAGATCCAAGATGTACTGGAAGTTGATTGCGGGCAGCCTACCACCCATCCACCTCTAATCGCTGAACAACAGAATACCTAGCCAAGTGTCATATCCTTTGCAGACGTTTTCACTGTTTCTTAAAGCCCCGTGAAGGCGGTATCATCTCTATAGATGAGGATTCTTAAGTGACTTGTCCAGGGACACTAGCCCAACTTTAGTAGCAAAACCTGGGTCACACATAGCCTCTGTGCTTACCCACACTTGTTAAAAACGACTTTACTGAGGTGATATAATTCAAATCTGCACATATTTGAAGGACACAGTTTTAGTTTTATGTGTGCACCTCTAAGACCATCACACAGTCTCGGCAGTGAACATATCCATCACCCCCTAAAATTTCCTTCTACTCATTTGTAATCCCTCCTGCCAGCCACCACCTACTTACTCCTAAGAGAACCATAGATCTGCTTTTGGTCACTATAGGTTAGTTTGCGTTTTATGAAACTGAATACAAATAGAGTCGTATACTATCTGCTTTGGGGGAGGTTAGGGGTGAGCCAGGCTTAATTATTTTGAGGTTAATCAATGTTGCTGAGTATATCAACAATTTGTTCCTTCTTATTACTGAGTAGTAGTGCATTCTATGTATATACCACAATTTGTTTATCCTTTCACACATTGTTGGGCTTATACGTTGTTTCCAGTTTCTGCCTATTACTATATAAGCAAAGCTAACAGCATTGATGTGCAAGTCTTTGTATGGGAGTATGCTTTTATTTGGATTAAAACCTAAGAGTGAAAGGTAGGTATGGGCTTCCCGCAAGGTAGAGAATCCGCCTGCCAATGCAGGAGACATAGGAGATGTGGGTTCACTCCCTGGGTTGGGAAGATCCCCTGGAGGAAGAAATGGCAACCCACTTCAATATTCTTACCTGGAAAATTCCATGGACAGAGGAGCCTGGAGGGCTACAGTCCATGTAGTCAGAGTCAGACATGACTGAGTGACTGAGCATACTCTCATGGTAAGTCTACAGTGTACCTGGCACTACTCTAGATGCCCCCAAAACAGTGAAACAAAGTTAAAGAACTTGCTTAAAGTCACAGATCCAAGATGTACTGGAAGTTGATTGCGGGCAGCCTACCACCCATCCACCTCTAATCGCTGAACAACAGAATACCTAGCCAAGTGTCATATCCTTTGCAGACGTTTTCACTGTTTCTTAAAGCCCCGTGAAGGCGGTATCATCTCTATAGATGAGGATTCTTAAGTGACTTGTCCAGGGACACTAGCCCAACTTTAGTAGCAAAACCTGGGTCACACATAGCCTCTGTGCTTACCCACACTTGTTAAAAACGACTTTACTGAGGTGATATAATTCAAATCTGCACATATTTGAAGGACACAGTTTTAGTTTTATGTGTGCACCTCTAAGACCATCACACAGTCTCGGCAGTGAACATATCCATCACCCCCTAAAATTTCCTTCTACTCATTTGTAATCCCTCCTGCCAGCCACCACCTACTTACTCCTAAGAGAACCATAGATCTGCTTTTGGTCACTATAGGTTAGTTTGCGTTTATGAAACTGAATACAAATAGAGTCGTATACTATCTGCTTTGGGGGAGGTTAGGGGTGAGCCAGGCTTAATTATTTTGAGGTTAATCAATGTTGCTGAGTATATCAACAATTTGTTCCTTCTTATTACTGAGTAGTAGTGCATTCTATGTATATACCACAATTTGTTTATCCTTTCACACATTGTTGGGCTTATACGTTGTTTCCAGTTTCTGCCTATTACTATATAAGCAAAGCTAACAGCATTGATGTGCAAGTCTTTGTATGGGAGTATGCTTTTATTTGGATTAAAACCTAAGAGTGAAAGGTAGGTATGGGCTTCCCGCAAGGTAGAGAATCCGCCTGCCAATGCAGGAGACATAGGAGATGTGGGTTCACTCCCTGGGTTGGGAAGATCCCCTGGAGGAAGAAATGGCAACCCACTTCAATATTCTTACCTGGAAAATTCCATGGACAGAGGAGCCTGGAGGGCTACAGTCCATGTAGTCAGAGTCAGACATGACTGAGTGACTGAGCATACTCTCATGGTAAGTATACATTTGGCTCTCTCTTTTTTTGGCCTCTTTTATTGGTTCCTTATTTATTTATTTTCATCCATCTTTATTCTTTGGCATGTGTGGACCTCCCATCGCAGTGGCCTCTCTGGTTGCAGAGCACCGGCTTCGGGTGCATGAGCTCCAGAGCATTGGCTCATAATTGGACACACTGGTCCAGCCGCTCCATGGCACATGGGATCTTCCCTGGCCAGGTATCAAACAGGTGCCCCTTGCACTGCAAGGCAGACTCTTTACCCACTGGACCACCAAGGAAGCCCTACATTTGGCTTTTTAAGAAACAGCCGAGGGGCTTCCCTGGTGGTCCAGTGGGTAAGGACATCACCTTGCAGTGCAAGGGGCGCCGGTTCAACCCTTGGCCTGGGAGGATCCCATGTGCCGCAGAGCGGCTGGACCGTTGTGTCCAACTACCCAGCCGGAGCTCTGGAGTGCATGTGCCCAGAGTCGGTGCTCTGCAGCGACAGAGGCCACTGCAGTGGGAGGCCCACACAAGCCAACGAATAAAGATGGAAATAGATGAAAGACCAATAGAAGTGGCAAAAAAAAAAAGCAGCAGCCAAACTATTTTTCAAAATAGTTTTTCCACTTTACATTCCCACCTACAATGGATGAGAATTCTATATCTTCCATGTTCTCACCAGCACTTGTAGATATTCTAAAACATGTGTAGTGATACCTCATTGTAGGTTTAATTTGCATTTGTCAAATGACTAGTGATGTTGAGCATCCTTTCATGAGCTTATTTGCCATCCATATATCTTTTAATGAAGTGGCAGTTAGGATCTTTTGCAAATTTATTCAAACTAGATTTTTCATTCTCTTACTCTTCAGTTTTGAAAGTTATTTATATAATCTGGATATGTCTTTTCAGATAATGTGATTTGTAAATATTTTCTCCCAGTCTGTGGCTTGTCTTTTTATTCTCTTAAATGCATGCATACATTGGGTTCACTCCCTGGGTTGGGAAGATCCCCTGGAGGAAGAAATGGCAACCCACTTCAATATTCTTACCTGGAAAATTCCATGGACAGAGGAGCCTGGAGGGCTACAGTCCATGTAGTCAGAGTCAGACATGACTGAGTGACTGAGCATACTCTCATGGTAAGTATACATTTGGCTCTCTCTTTTTTTGGCCTCTTTTATTGGTTCCTTATTTATTTATTTTCATCCATCTTTATT
The DNA here is from genome assembly GCA_022376925.1 of Tragulus kanchil. NCBI lineage: Eukaryota > Metazoa > Chordata > Mammalia > Artiodactyla > Tragulidae > Tragulus > Tragulus kanchil. Next base: position 115,542,066 of record JAIOJX010000031.1, read on the forward strand.
CTTTGGCATGTGTGGACCTCCCATCGCAGTGGCCTCTCTGGTTGCAGAGCACCGGCTTCGGGTGCATGAGCTCCAGAGCATTGGCTCATAATTGGACACACTGGTCCAGCCGCTCCATGGCACATGGGATCTTCCCTGGCCAGGTATCAAACAGGTGCCCCTTGCACTGCAAGGCAGACTCTTTACCCACTGGACCACCAAGGAAGCCCTACATTTGGCTTTTTAAGAAACAGCCGAGGGGCTTCCCTGGTGGTCCAGTGGGTAAGGACATCACCTTGCAGTGCAAGGGGCGTGGGTTCAATCCCTGGCCTGGGAAGATCCCATGTGTCGTAGAGTGGCTGGATCGATGTGTCCAACTACCCAGCCGGAGCTCTGGAGTGCATGTGCCCAGAGTCGGTGCTCTGCAGCGACAGAGGCCACTGCAGTGGGAGGCCCACACAAGCCAACGAATAAAGATGGAAATAGATGAAAGACCAATAGAAGTGGCAAAAAAAAAAGCAGCAGCCAAACTATTTTTCAAAATAGTTTTTCCACTTTACATTCCCACCTACAATGGATGAGAATTCTATATCTTCCATGTTCTCACCAGCACTTGTAGATATTCTAAAACATGTGTAGTGATACCTCATTGTAGGTTTAATTTGCATTTGTCAAATGACTAGTGATGTTGAGCATCCTTTCATGAGCTTATTTGCCATCCATATATCTTTTAATGAAGTGGCAGTTAGGATCTTTTGCAAATTTATTCAAACTAGATTTTTCATTCTCTTACTCTTCAGTTTTGAAAGTTATTTATATAATCTGGATATGTCTTTTCAGATAATGTGATTTGTAAATATTTTCTCCCAGTCTGTGGCTTGTCTTTTTATTCTCTTAAATGCATGCATCACAAGCAGACATTTTAAATTTTGATAAAGCTTAATTTACTAATTTTTATTAGTAGATTTGTTTTTTGGTGTCGTGTCTAAGAAGACTTTGCCTAACCCAAAGAATTTGTTTATTTTTTCTGTAGAAGTGTTATAGTCCTAAATTTTAAATTTATGACCATGACCTATTCTATGTTAATTTTTATGTACAGTGCAAGATATGGATTAAAGTTAATTTTTTCACATCTGAAAATTCAGTTGTTTCAACTATTTGTTGAAAACATTATCCTTTCTCCACTGATTTGTCTTTGCCACTGATTAAGAAGCAATTGATCAAAAAAAAAAGAAAAAGAAGCAATTGATCAAATAAATGTGGATTTAGTTATGGAATATATTCCATTCCTTGATCTGTTTTTCTGTCTTAACTTTGATATCATATGGTCTTGATAACCATAACTTTATAATAAATCTTGAAATTAGGTCATTTACATCTTCCAACTTCGATTTTTGGTCTCCAAGTTGTCTTGACTATTCTATATCTTTTGCATTTCTAGATTAATGTTAGAGTCAATTTATCAATTTCAACAGCAACAAAAGAGACTGCTGAAATTTTGATTAGTCTTTTAGTAAATTGGTAGACCATTGATGGCACACTGATGCCTTAAAAATAAATGAGTCTTCTAATCTGTGAATATTTATTATGGAGATATAATAAATACATATCTCCATTTATTATACTTAGATATTCTGTCATTTCTCTCAGAATTGTTTTGTAGTTTTCAGTGTACATACCTTGCAAGTCTTTTGTCAAAATTATGCCTAACTACTTCATATTTTGTATGCCATTGTAAACAGTATTGTTTCCAGATTTCTTAAAGATTTTTTCATTGATGTATGCTGCACTAGGTCTTCATTGGTGTGCGAGGGCTTTCCCTAGTTGTGCACAGCATGGATGTCTGTACATTGCAGTGCAGAGGCTTCTCATTGCAGTGGCTTCTCCTATTGTGGAGTACAGCCTCTAGAGCACACGCGCTTCTGTAGTTGCTGCACATGGGCTCAGTAATTTTGGCTTCTGGGCTCTAGAGCGTGGACTCAGTTGCCCCGCGGTGTGTGGAACTTTCCCAGAACAGGGATTGAAGCCATGTCCCATGCATTAGCAGGTATATACTTAACCACTGAACCACTAGCAAAGCTGTGTTTCTACATTTTTAATAATTTATTGCTAATAAATAGAAATACAGCTAATTTTTATGTAGAGATCTTATGTCCTGAAAACTTTCTAAACTCAGTAGTTTGAGTAGTTTTTTATGAATTCTATAGGGTTGTCTATAGATACAATCATGGTGTCACTAATCAGTAAATAAAGATAAATTTCTTCCTCTTTTTTAATATAGATGAGTTTTAATTCTTTGTCTTACCTATTGCACTAGCTATAACCTCCCAGTACAATTTGGTGAGGAATGGATGGTCTTTTCAATAAGTGAAGCTGGGTGAACTGGATATAAGAAAACTTTGATCCTTACCTTACGCCATACACAAAAATTAATTTGAGAAGTATTATAGAGCTAAAGGTAAAAGATTAGATAACAGTACTATTAAAGAAAACATAAGAGACTGTGTTAAGGGCTAAGAGCAGGCAAAAACTTCTTAGATGGGACACAAATAGCAGTAACTATAAAGATTAATAAATTAATTCCATTTAATGTGTGTGTTAAATAAGTTTGATTCACATATTAATTTAATCACTAAAACTTCTATTCATCAAAAGGTACCATGAAAAGGACTTCCTTGGTGATCCAGTAGCTAAGACTCTGTGCTCCCAATGCAGAAGGCCCAGATTCGATCTTTGGTCAGGGAACTGGATCCCATATGCTGCAAGTAACTGTTCACATGCTACAATTAAAGATTCCACATAGAGCAACTGAAGATCCCACATGCCACAACCAAGACCTCAGTTCACTTCAGTTCAGTCGCTCAGTCATGTCCAACTCTTTGTGATCCCATGGACTGCAGCACACCAGGCTTCCTTGTCCTTCACCATCTCCCAGAGCTTGCTCAGACTTAGGTTCATTGACTCAGTGATGCCATCCAACCATCTCATCCTATGTCGTTCCCTTCCCTTTCTGCCTTCTATTTTTCCCCAACATCAGGCTCTTTTCCCATGAGTCATCTCTTCATATCAGGTGGCCAAAGTATTGGAGCTTCAGCTTCAGCATCATTCCTTCCAATGAATATTCAGGGTTGATTTCCTTTAGGATTCACTGGTTTAATCTCCCTGCATTCCAGCGGACTCTCAAGAGCCTTCTCTAACACCACCATTCAAAGGCATCAATTCTTTGGTACTTAGCCTTCTTTATGGTCCAACTCTCACATCCATACATGACTACTGGGAAAACCATAGCTTGTACATCTGAAAGTTCCTGGTCCAGGTACTGTTTGAGCCTAGCTTGGAGGATTTGGAGCACAGCGTCAGTCAGTCCTAGCGCAGCCAATTAAATAAACTTTCTTTTAAAAGGTACAAATTGTTTATTTTTTAAAACTAAAGATGCCATGAAGAAAATGCAAAAGTGACAGAAAAAGAGATTTGCAAAACATGTATCTGGGGGCTTCCTTGGTGGTCCAGTGGTAAAGAGTCTGCCTTGCAGTACAAGGGCCGCTGGTTCAGTCTGTCACCTGGGAAAATCCCACATGCCATGGAGCGACTAGACCAGTGTGTCCAATGACAAGCCAGCACTCCGGAGCCACATGTGCCCAGAGCCAGTGCTCTGCGACGAGAGAGACCACTGTAATGGGAGGCCCACACAGGCCAAAGAACAAAGATGGATGAAAATAAATAAAATGAAAGACCAATGAAAGAGGCTAAAATTTTTTTTAAAAATGTATCTGACAGAAAGATGAAAGTGTCAGTCTTTCAGTCGTGTCTTTGCAGCCCTATGGATTGTAGCCCTCCAAGCTCCTCCGTCCAGAGGACTCCTATAAATTGACAAGAAAACATCTGAATCAACTTTAAAGGAGCAGAGGAACAGAAGACTTGTGCTGATGTTCACAAAAGACAATATCCAAATGGCCAATAAGCAGATGAAAAAGCATTCAACATCATTAGTCATCCTAGAAAATGCAAATTAAAACTGTAATTGAGATATCACTACAAACCAACATCCCAGCCTCCACCACAGTGCGCCCATGTTGGAGAACTGGCAATATCTACAAAAGCTAAATATACATATTCACCCTGGGACTCAGCAGTTCCATTTCTGGGTATGCCCAACATGAATAAATGCTTCTGTTCACCAAAAGACATGGACAAGAATGTTCATAGCCGTTTTATTCATAAAGACCCAAATCTGGAAATAACCCAAATGTCCATCACCAGTAGAATGGATAACTGACTCTACTGCACTATATTCATATACCAGAATACAACTGTGTGGAATGGAATACTATAATAGTGAAAAAGAGCAAATCGTTGCTACAGTGCAAGCATGCAAATGAACATCACAACTCTAAGGTTGACCAAAGAAAGCTGAGTACAAAAGATTACATCTGTCTGATTCTATCTATATGAAGTTCTTAAACCGGCAAAACTAACCCAACCAAATGTTACTTTGTGGGGAGGAAGTGAAAATGACCGGGAGAGAGTACAGACAAATTTATTGTGTGTGTGTATTAGTCCCACAGTCATGTCCAACTCTTTGTGACCCCATGGTGGTAGCCCACCAGGATCCTCTGTCCGTGGAATTCTCTAGGCAAAAATACTGGAGTGGCTTGAGATTGGGGTACCAGAAATGCCCTCTATCTTGGCCTGAGTATTGTCTAAGCTGCTGCATAGACATATGTAAAAGTTTGCTATCCTCTACATGTAAAATGTATGTTTTACATATACGAGTTATATCAATATAAAGGAAAACTAAAATGTCTGTTTCTTAATGTGATTATTAATTTATTCTGATATGCATGCCTATTTCTGGGCCAAAACCACTCTCTTTTGATCACTGTAACTTTCTAGTAGCTTTGATATCTACAAAATAAGTCCACCTCTTTCTCAAAAATTTCTTGCACATGTATGCTTTCAAGTGAATTTCAGGATCAATGTTTTCAATTCCTTAGAAGTTTTCTATTGTGATTTTAATTGGTTATGCCATATGTTTAGTTTATTTGTAAAGCAATTACATTTCTACAATACTACATGTGCTTGCAGGCTAAGGCGCTTCAGTCATGTCCAATTCTTTGTGACACTATGGACTATAGCTCGTCAGGCTCCTCTGTCCACGGGATTCTCTGGGTAAGAATTCTGGAGTGCATTCCCTTGCCCTCCTTCCAGGGATCTTTCTGACCCAGAGATCAAACCCGCGTCTCTTTTATGTTTCCTGCATTGACAGATGGGTTCTTTACCACTATGCCACCTGGGAAGCCCACAGGAAACTGACTTATGGTTAATTTTCTAACAATATTTTCCTGGAAATAGATGAAGATAGTTACGTATCTACTAGGCAACATTGTTTATAATACAAGCATCCCTGGTTTGTAACTTTAATCTGGACTAGGAGACACCAAAGCCTTGGGTTCATTTTAACATCACTAGTATCTGACTCTACTGCACTATATTCATATACCAGAATACAACTGTGTGGAATGGAATACTATAATAGTGAAAAAGAGCAAATCGTTGCTACAGTGCAAGCATGCAAATGAACATCACAACTCTAAGGTTGACCAAAGAAAGCTGAGTACAAAAGATTACATCTGTCTGATTCTATCTATATGAAGTTCTTAAACCGGCAAAACTAACCCAACCAAATGTTACTTTGTGGGGAGGAAGTGAAAATGACCGGGAGAGAGTACAGACAAATTTATTGTGTGTGTGTATTAGTCCCACAGTCATGTCCAACTCTTTGTGACCCCATGGTGGTAGCCCACCAGGATCCTCTGTCCGTGGAATTCTCTAGGCAAAAATACTGGAGTGGCTTGAGATTGGGGTACCAGAAATGCCCTCTATCTTGGCCTGAGTATTGTCTAAGCTGCTGCATAGACATATGTAAAAGTTTGCTATCCTCTACATGTAAAATGTATGTTTTACATATACGAGTTATATCAATATAAAGAAAAACTAAAATGTCTGTTTCTTAATGTGATTATTAATTTATTCTGATATGCATGCCTATTTCTGGGCCAAAACCACTCTCTTTTGATCACTGTAACTTTCTAGTAGCTTTGATATCTACAAAATAAGTCCACCTCTTTCTCAAAAATTTCTTGCACATGTATGCTTTCAAGTGAATTTCAGGATCAATGTTTTCAATTCCTTAGAAGTTTTCTATTGTGATTTTAATTGGTTATGCCATATGTTTAGTTTATTTGTAAAGCAATTACATTTCTACAATACTACATGTGCTTGCAGGCTAAGGCGCTTCAGTCATGTCCAATTCTTTGTGACACTATGGACTATAGCTCGTCAGGCTCCTCTGTCCACGGGATTCTCTGGGTAAGAATTCTGGAGTGCATTCCCTTGCCCTCCTTCCAGGGATCTTTCTGACCCAGAGATCAAACCCGCGTCTCTTTTATGTTTCCTGCATTGACAGATGGGTTCTTTACCACTATGCCACCTGGGAAGCCCACAGGAAACTGACTTATGGTTAATTTTCTAACAATATTTTCCTGGAAATAGATGAAGATAGTTACGTATCTACTAGGCAACATTGTTTATAATACAAGCATCCCTGGTTTGTAACTTTAATCTGGACTAGGAGACACCAAAGCCTTGGGTTCATTTTTAACCTCTAATTCCCTTATAGGGACCCTCGGCCATCTGCTGAGTGAACTGCTGCCAAGATTCCCAGTCCTAGGAATATCTGACTGTGCTTTGTTGCACATGTGGTTCCTGTCCTATCTCCTGAATGCTGTTGCTGTTGTTTAGTCATTTAGTCATGTTTAACTCTTTTGGAGTTGAACCACAAACCTACCAGTCTCCCCTGTCCATGAAATTTCCCAGGCAAGAATACTGGAGTAGAGCTTCCCTGGTGGTTCAGTGAGTAAAGAGTCCGCCTTGCAGTGCAAGGGGCACCAGTTCAATCCCTGGCCTGGGAAGATCCCACGTGCCACAGAGCAGCTGGACCAGTGTGTCCCATTACGAGCCAGTGCTCTGGAGCACATGCGCCCAGAGCCTGTGCTCAGCACCAAGAGAGGCCACTGTGATGGGAAAACCACACAGGCCAAAGAATAAAGATGAACAAAAATATATACATAAGAAACCAATAAAAGGGGCCAATTTTTTTTTAAAAATACTGGAGTAGGTTGTCATTTCCTTCTCCAAGGGATCTTCCCAACCCAGGGATCAAACCTGCATCTCCTGCATTGCACAGGCCTGTCCTATATCATGTGTGCCCTGCAATAGACATGTAAGTCTGAATGTTTAGTCATGTCTAAAAAGGAGCCCCATGGGCATAGAGGAGTGGCAGCGGCAGCAGGTTAGACTTTCAGACCCTCCCTTCAGTTTGACCACTGGACTGTGAGGTAAAGGGAGGAGGAAGACAATGCTGACAAGGTACTAAATTCCTGTGCAAGAGAAGCCATCTACCCATTCTCTGATGGTGAAAACTCTGCTGTGTATGATAGGGGGGAAATCATCCCCCTTTTGGGGATCAGATGCAGGTTGAAGTAAAATCAAATGCACACTGAGAGAAGAAATTGTTCACTGTTCTGAAAGTGCAGCTGAACCACAGGAACTGATTAACAGACGTTGGCTGGGTGAGTGTTGGACGGAAGTGGCAAAGACAGAAGAATGAATCAGGAGACACCATGCTTGGGAAGGGACTGTCACCTGAAGAGCAGGTGTAACTGCCAGGTAGACTGGCTCCATGCAAACGTGAATTCGCAGAGATGCTTAGAACACGAGCAGGGCACTGTCTTGGACTAGGAGACACCAAAGCCTTGGGTTCATTTTTAACCTCTAATTCCCTTATAGGGACCCTCGGCCATCTGCTGAGTGAACTGCTGCCAAGATTCCCAGTCCTAGGAATATCTGACTGTGCTTTGTTGCACATGTGGTTCCTGTCCTATCTCCTGAATGCTGTTGCTGTTGTTTAGTCATTTAGTCATGTTTAACTCTTTTGGAGTTGAACCACAAACCTACCAGTCTCCCCTGTCCATGAAATTTCCCAGGCAAGAATACTGGAGTAGAGCTTCCCTGGTGGTTCAGTGAGTAAAGAGTCCGCCTTGCAGTGCAAGGGGCACCAGTTCGATCCCTGGCCTGGGAAGATCCCACGTGCCACAGAGCAGCTGGACCAGTGTGTCCCATTACGAGCCAGTGCTCTGGAGCACATGCGCCCAGAGCCTGTGCTCAGCACCAAGAGAGGCCACTGTGATGGGAAAACCACACAGGCCAAAGAATAAAGATGAACAAAAATATATACATAAGAAACCAATAAAAGGGGCCAATTTTTTTTTAAAAATACTGGAGTAGGTTGTCATTTCCTTCTCCAAGGGATCTTCCCAACCCAGGGATCAAACCTGCATCTCCTGCATTGCACAGGCCTGTCCTATATCATGTGTGCCCTGCAATAGACATGTAAGTCTGAATGTTTAGTCATGTCTAAGAAGGAGCCCCATGGGCATAGAGGAGTGGCAGCGGCAGCAGGTTAGACTTTCAGACCCTCCCTTCAGTTTGACCACTGGACTGTGAGGTAAAGGGAGGAGGAAGACAATGCTGACAAGGTACTAAATTCCTGTGCAAGAGAAGCCATCTACCCATTCTCTGATGGTGAAAACTCTGCTGTGTATGATAGGGGGTAAATCATCCCCTTGTGGGGATCAGATGCAGGTTGAAGTAAAATCAAATGCACACTGAGAGAAGAAATTGTTCACTGTTCTGAAAGTGCAGCTGAACCACAGGAACTGATTAACAGACGTTGGCTGGGTGAGTGTTGGACGGAAGTGGCAAAGACAGAAGAATGAATCAGGAGACACCATGCTTGGGAAGGGACTGTCACCTGAAGAGCAGGTGTAACTGCCAGGTAGACTGGCTCCATGCAAACGTGAATTCGCAGAGATGCTTGAGAATATCCACGACAGTACAGGGCAAAAGCAGACAGCAGGTGGTGTGGTGGCCATCAGGTCTAAACAGAGCTACATGACAACAGTGTAATAGCATTTGCGGCCACCAGTAAAAAGTTAAAGAAAGTGAGAAGGGTAGCCCTAGGTCAACCTAAACCTCATCCGTATGTCTGATAAAAGCTGTGGATTGAGAGAAAGCTTGAAGTCATTTAAGGCGACACAGGAGCCTGACCAGTGTCCTCTGCTGCCATCTAGTGAAAACTTGGTGAGAATGCAAACACTTTCTATGAGAACAGAGTGTTAAGAACAATAATTGATTATTTGAAAGGCCTGTGCTGTACTTTCAGACTGGATGAAACCTTTGATTTACAACAGTATTTAGGAAGAACAGATTCTTTCTCTTAAAAAGTTAAATTTCAGTGTAGTGTATTCCATTTGCTAAAAACTATCATGTAATAGTGTTAGCTGTAAAATACCTAGACGTATAGGCGCTATAAATACAGATGACCAGGGCTTCCCTGGTGGCCCAGTGGGTAGAGTCCACCTTGCAGTGCAAGGGGCACAGGTTTGATCCCTAGCCCAGGAAGATCCCACGTGCCGCAGAGCAGCTGGAGCAGTGTGTTCAATTACGAACTGGTGCTCTGGAGTACATGTGCCCAGAGCCAGTGCTCTGCCACGAGAGGGGCCACTGCAATGGCAGGCCCCCACAGGCCGAAAAATAAATATGGATGAAAATAATTAAATAAATGATAAAACAGACCAAAATTAAAAGAAAAAATACAGATGACCAGACCACTCTAGATTCATAGGATATGGAGGGAACATCCTTACTGATGAGTAATACAAATCCTGGTGATAGAAAAATATGCTAACTTGTCCTTTATATTAAAAGTGCTAACCAAAGCCATGGCAATGGTTTAACAATCTGACCTTAAGTTATGTCCCTAAGAGTATGTCAGGTACGTTGCTAGGCTGTATTATTGTTGCTGTTCAGTTGCTAAGCTGTGTACGGCTATTTGTGAACCCAAAGACTGTAGTCTAGCCCATCAGGTTCCTCTGCCCATGGGGTTTTCCAGATAAGAATACTGGAGCTGGTTGCCATTTCCTCCTCCAAGGATATTCCCGACCCAGGGATCAAACCTGTGTCTCCTACACCACAGGATTCTTTACTGCTGAGCCACCAGGAAAGCAAGGCTACCTTGCTTACAGTAAAAATGATCATTGGTAGGGACTTCCCTGGTGGTCTAGTAGTTAAGAATTCACCTGCCATTGGAGGGGACATGGGTTCAGTCCCTGATCTGGGAGGATTCCACATGCTGCAGAGCAACTGAGCCCAAGAAGCACAGCTACTGAGCTCACGTGCTGAAGCCAGCTTACCTAGAACCCATGCAAGAGAAATCCATGTACGACAATCAAGAGTAGCCCCCACTCACCACAGCTAGAGAAAGCCTGCACACAGCAGCAAAGCCCCAGTGCAGCCAGAAATAAAAATTAAATATATTATTTTTAGGCTAATTTTTAAAAATGATGATTGGCAGGACTTTCCTGATGGTCCAGTAGTAAGAAATGTTTTAATTTAAAATAAATTTTCAATCATTGGTAAACTGGACTGACAAACCTACATCAGGTTTGTAACTATGTAATGGGAAAACCACTGAGTTGGGCTTCATGAGTATAGTTGCAAAAAAGTATATAAAGACTTCACGGAAAATTGACTGATTGCTAACATTTTGCCACATTTGCTTTGGTATTTTTTTCTCTCTCTACATATATGTATTTTTATTATCATTATTATTAATGAAGAGTAAGTTGAAGCCATCATATGTCTTAATTTTCAAGTATTTTATTATGTACTTCATAAAAATAAAACATCTGTGAGATTTCCCTGGCAGTCCAGTGGTTAAGACTTTACCTCCCAATGTAGTTCCCATCCCTGATCAGGGAACTAAGATCTCACATGCCTTGTGGCCAAAAAAACAAAACATAAAATAGAAACAATATTGTAACAAATTCAATAATGACTTTAAAAATGGTCCATGTTAAAAAAATCTATGTACATAATTACAGTATAATTCTCAAATTGGGAATTAGTATCAATACAATGCTACTACCTGATTTACAGACCTACGAAAATTTCCATAAATCCCAGTGGCCCAGGACTCTAGAACCCTATGTTCAAACAGACTCTAGCCTATTTCTTCTTCTTTTTTTAATATTTATCTATTTGGCTATGCCATCTTTGGTTGCACTGTGCAAACTCTTAGTTGCAGCATGTGGAATCCCTGATCAGGGATCAAACCTGGGTCCTCTGCATTGGGAGCACAGAATCTTAGTCACAGGACCACCGAGGAGTTCCATCTCAAGTCTATTTGAGGCCTCCACAGGCCTCTCTTCCTGCGTCCACCATCCTGAAGCATGGCACTCTGCCACTTAGACTGTTTCCTGCTCTTTTGAGGAACGTGGACCGATTTGACCACACAGATGGTACCTTCACACTGTTGGAAGGAGATGAGAGTGGGAAGAGAAGGGGGCACTGGGCCACGGCCAGAGCTGGTACTCCCCCTTCATCATATTCTTCTGATACAGAACTCCAAGGAGTCAGAGTAAGTCTACATTTGACCTGGTCTTCCCAGTCCACCTGAAGGTAAAGTTTATCTGTTGTTATTGCTCAGTCACTAAGTCGTGTCCAACTCTGTTACCCCCATGGACTGCAGCCTGTCAGGCTTCCCTGTCCTTCACTATCTCCAGAGTTTGCTCAAACTCACGTCCATTGAAGTCAGTGATGTCATCCAAATTATCCAGAAAAAGGAAGTAGCATATTTTATTACTTGAATTAAAACTTTTAAACATTTAGACATATGATACATGATCCATTTGTAATCTGGCCCTGCTCCACCATGGAGCAGCCTGTGTCAAAGAACAAACACTTCTCGGAACAGTCTTAGGGTGAACTGGTCCCCATGGGTGTTCACCTGGGAAGGTAATCTGCAAGCTGGCTCCTGGCTCCATGTTGCCTCTGGGAGCATCGGGAGTGTCAAGGGGCAATGCCTCCCAGCCTCCCTTGCCTGCCGCCACTCAGCTTGGCCAGAAGCCCCAGGCTTAGTGCTCAGCCTTTTCAACAACAGGGCAAACCCCAACCTGGCCAGTTCCTCATTCTTCCCAACCTCTACCTCTGGAATATCTTTTATTTCTAGTATATCTAATTTCTTCCAACTTCTTGATATTTGACCAGCAAAATCCCCTATGATGTGTGTGTGTGTGTGTGTGTGTGTGTGTATAACACACATATATACACATGCATGCAAGCTCAGTTGCACAGTCATGTCCAAGTCTTTGCAGCCCCATGGACTGTAGGCTGCCAGGCTCCCCTGTCCATGGAATTTTCATGGTAAGAATATTGTAGTGTATTATTATTACCTCCTCCAAGCCATCTTCCCAATCCAGGGATCAAACCTATCTCCTGTGGCTCCTGCATTGGCAAGTGGATTCTTTACCACTGAGCCATCTGGGAAGCCAGGTTATAGATACATGTATATAAACTTAAAAGCTGTTCCATTGTGGGCTTCCCTGGTGGAGCAGTGATAAAGAATCCACCTGCCAATGCAGGAGACACGGGTTGGATCCCTGGTCTGGGAAAATCCCACATGCCGAAGAGCAACTAAGCCAGTGTGGCACAACTGCTGAGTCTATGCTCTAGAGCTCAGAAATGGAAACTATTGAGCCCATGAGCTGCAACTACTGAAGCCTGAGTGCCCTGGAGCCTGTGCTCTGCAACAAGAGAAGCCACATCCATGAGAAGCCTGCTCACCACAACTAGAGAAATGCCTGCATAGTAATGAAGACCCAGTACAACCAAAAATGAATAAAATTATTTTTTAAAAGTTGTTCCATTGTAATTTGTTTCTTTTTATGATGCTGTGAATCTCTAGAAAAAAGCAGTTTTTATGAAAGTGTTTCACAACACATCGATTAGTTACTCCATCATTTTTATTTGCCAATAGTTATTCCTGCTACTTATCATCATTTATTTATATATATCTTCAATAACTCTTATCAACTATCAGAACACAAAATCAGTCAAGATATGTCATAGAGAAAAAGCAGGAATTTTGCCCACACAGCAGTAGGGCTAGGGGCTTCTCTGGTGGTCCAGGGGCTAAGACTCCAGGCTCCCAATGCAGGGGGTCTGGGTTCAGTCCCTGGTCAGGGTGCTAGATCCCACATACTGCAACTAAGACCCAGCACAACCAAAAAAATAAATAAATATTTTAAAAAGAAGAAGAAGTAGAGCTGAATCAGTTCTTAAGTAGGCCACTTTCTCTTGTAGTTGGGTGCTGATCTAGAAGGAAGTGAGGTTTGAACTGAAAATAAATATTTGAGTACAAGTCTTGACTCAACCATCATCCCCCTGAGTTCAAAACCATCACCTTCTCTGGCCTTTAGTTTTCCCAGTGTGAAAAGAGGAGCATAATGATACTGATTCTCTGTTCTACTACACATGAGGTCACAGGACTAACCATTGATAAAAGGCTTTGTTAAAAAAAAAAAAAAAGGCTTTGTTAACAGCACATTAGTGTGCAATTCATGATCATCTCGCAGCATGCTAATTCTGTTCTTAGATCATGATCCATCATGCTGCGGTGGTGTGGCAGCAGGCAGGAATAGTCCTCTCTCTCTACTGAAATTGTATATTGAGAATGACTAACTCCTTAAATTTTGCATCCTACCTGCGTACCTTGCCTCACCCCAAACTTGGCCCTGATATCTTGGAGGGAGACATAGAGCTTGCAGATGTAGGAATAAGCCAGTGCCCTGATGCTGATGTTCCACTGTAGAGGGTCTGACCCTCTCCACTGGGCTCCTAGGGGGCCTAGGAGTCACTGGATTTTAACTTCATGTCCCATGTTGTTTAAGTCTCTGCTTTATGCAAACTACATCTGTACAAACACTTCAGGAAAAAAAGTGCAAGAGCAGCTATGAAGCTCTGCTACAGTTTCTCTTTTGAATCTTGAACCTGGGGGTTCATGTATCCCACCAAATCTGGGGGGTTCTGGATCGCCTATCTTTGATTTTTTTCCCTCTATTTTCGGAATTCTAACTACACATATATTAGACGTGATTTTTTATGTCCAAAAAAAATTTTTCCCCTATGCCATCATTTTTATTTGCCAATAGTTATTCCTGCTACTTATCATCATTTATTTATATATATCTTCAATAACTCTTATCAACTATCAGAACACAAAATCAGTCAAGATATGTCATAGAGAAAAAGCAGGAATTTTGCCCACACAGCAGTAGGGCTAGGGGCTTCTCTGGTGGTCCAGGGGCTAAGACTCCAGGCTCCCAATGCAGGGGGTCTGGGTTCAGTCCCTGGTCAGGGTGCTAGATCCCACATACTGCAACTAAGACCCAGCACAACCAAAAAAATAAATAAATATTTTAAAAAGAAGAAGAAGTAGAGCTGAATCAGTTCTTAAGTAGGCCACTTTCTCTTGTAGTTGGGTGCTGATCTAGAAGGAAGTGAGGTTTGAACTGAAAATAAATATTTGAGTACAAGTCTTGACTCAACCATCATCCCCCTGAGTTCAAAACCATCACCTTCTCTGGCCTTTAGTTTTCCCAGTGTGAAAAGAGGAGCATAATGATACTGATTCTCTGTTCTACTACACATGAGGTCACAGGACTAACCATTGATAAAAGGCTTTGTTAAAAAAAAAAAAAAAGGCTTTGTTAACAGCACATTAGTGTGCAATTCATGATCATCTCGCAGCATGCTAATTCTGTTCTTAGATCATGATCCATCATGCTGCGGTGGTGTGGCAGCAGGCAGGAATAGTCCTCTCTCTCTACTGAAATTGTATATTGAGAATGACTAACTCCTTAAATTTTGCATCCTACCTGCGTACCTTGCCTCACCCCAAACTTGGCCCTGATATCTTGGAGGGAGACATAGAGCTTGCAGATGTAGGAATAAGCCAGTGCCCTGATGCTGATGTTCCACTGTAGAGGGTCTGACCCTCTCCACTGGGCTCCTAGGGGGCCTAGGAGTCACTGGATTTTAACTTCATGTCCCATGTTGTTTAAGTCTCTGCTTTATGCAAACTACATCTGTACAAACACTTCAGGAAAAAAAGTGCAAGAGCAGCTATGAAGCTCTGCTACAGTTTCTCTTTTGAATCTTGAACCTGGGGGTTCATGTATCCCACCAAATCTGGGGGGTTCTGGATCGCCTATCTTTGATTTTTTTCCCTCTATTTTCGGAATTCTAACTACACATATATTAGACGTGATATTGCTCCACAAGTTTCTGAGATTCTGTTCATCTTTTTCAATCATTTTCTCCCTATACTTCATTTGAATAATTTCCACCAACCGGTCTTCAAGTTGACTCTCCTGTGGTGTGCAGTTCCATTCTACCTTAAGTCTATCCCATGGATGTTATTGACAATCCTTACACCTGGGCTTACTTGTAAGACATGCCCTTTTGGATTTCAAAAGAAAGCCTTATTTATAGTTTTCCCAGTAGTCATATATGGATGTGAGAGTTGGACCAAAAAGAAGGCTGAGCTCCAAACAACTGATGCCTTTGAACTGTGGTGTTGGAGAAGACTCTTGAGAGTCCCTTAGACTTCAAGGAGATCAAACCAGTCAATCCTAAAAGAAATCAACCCTAAACATTCATTGGAAGGACTGATGCTGAAGCTGAAGCTCACAGTACTTTCGCCACCTGATGCAAAGAGCCAGCTCATTAGGAAAGACCCTGATGCTTGAAAAGATTGAGGGCAGGAGAAGAGGGCGACAGAGGATGAGATAGTTGGATGGCATCATTGACTCAATGAACATGAATTTAAGCAAACCCTGGGAGATAGTGAAAGACAGGAAGCCTGGCATGCTGCAGTCCACTGGGTCACAAATAGTCAGCTATGACTGAGCAACTGGACAAGAAGAAGAAAGCTTTAGGAGTTTGAGAAGACTATCTTACTTGTCAAGACCTGAACTTCAAACTAGTACAGAAATTTCTGCATAAAATTACGCCCTGATATCTTGGAGGGAGACATAGAGCTTGCAGATGTAGGAATAAGCCAGTGCCCTGATGCTGATGTTCCACTGTAGAGGGTCTGACCCTCTCCACTGGGCTCCTAGGGGGCCTAGGAGTCACTGGATTTTAACTTCATGTCCCATGTTGTTTAAGTCTCTGCTTTATGCAAACTACATCTGTACAAACACTTCAGGAAAAAAAGTGCAAGAGCAGCTATGAAGCTCTGCTACAGTTTCTCTTTTGAATCTTGAACCTGGGGGTTCATGTATCCCACCAAATCTGGGGGGTTCTGGATCGCCTATCTTTGATTTTTTTCCCTCTATTTTCGGAATTCTAACTACACATATATTAGACGTGATATTGCTCCACAAGTTTCTGAGATTCTGTTCATCTTTTTCAATCATTTTCTCCCTATACTTCATTTGAATAATTTCCACCAACCGGTCTTCAAGTTGACTCTCCTGTGGTGTGCAGTTCCATTCTACCTTAAGTCTATCCCATGGATGTTATTGACAATCCTTACACCTGGGCTTACTTGTAAGACATGCCCTTTTGGATTTCAAAAGAAAGCCTTATTTATAGTTTTCCCAGTAGTCATATATGGATGTGAGAGTTGGACCAAAAAGAAGGCTGAGCTCCAAACAACTGATGCCTTTGAACTGTGGTGTTGGAGAAGACTCTTGAGAGTCCCTTAGACTTCAAGGAGATCAAACCAGTCAATCCTAAAAGAAATCAACCCTAAACATTCATTGGAAGGACTGATGCTGA
Organism: Tragulus kanchil; assembly: GCA_022376925.1. NCBI lineage: Eukaryota > Metazoa > Chordata > Mammalia > Artiodactyla > Tragulidae > Tragulus > Tragulus kanchil. The sequence continues at coordinate 115,558,791 of JAIOJX010000031.1, forward strand.
AGCTGAAGCTCACAGTACTTTCGCCACCTGATGCAAAGAGCCAGCTCATTAGGAAAGACCCTGATGCTTGAAAAGATTGAGGGCAGGAGAAGAGGGCGACAGAGGATGAGATAGTTGGATGGCATCATTGACTCAATGAACATGAATTTAAGCAAACCCTGGGAGATAGTGAAAGACAGGGAAGCCTGGCATGCTGCAGTCCACTGGGTCACAAATAGTCAGCTATGACTGAGCAACTGGACAAGAAGAAGAAAGCTTTAGGAGTTTGAGAAGACTATCTTACTTGTCAAGACCTGAACTTCAAACTAGTACAGAAATTTCTGCATAAAATTCTATTAACAACTAAAGCTTTCAGTTGGGTTCCCTGAGGTCTTAGCCTGCACTTGTTCCTGTCAGAAGTCAGCCAGGGGAATTTATATGCAGATTTTGTAGTTTCTTTCTATGACTCCCTCCCTTCTGGGATGTACTCCATCAATTTCCTGCTGTTTTGTCAGCCCTAAAGTCTCACCTCAGTCTCTTCATCTAGTAAAATCACCACTTTTAAAAACAATTTCTTATTGAAATACAGTTGATTTATACTGTTGTGTTAGTTTCAGGTGTGAAAGCGATTCAGTTATTGTTTTTGATTCTTTTTTGTTTTGTTTTGTTTTTGATTCTTTTCAGACTCTTTTCCATTATAGGTTATTATAAGATATTGATTATAGTTACTTTAATTCCTGCCTGTTTTAGATTGCTCACCAGTGCCTTCAAGCAATAGTATTTAAAATAATGTTTTGGTCTATGGTTAATAACTGTTATCAAGAGATAAGTCAGTTCCATCAAGATACTGTCTTTTCCAAAATTAAAACCTCACTTTCCACAACATTTTAAAGGAGTTACTCTTCCTTAGACACTTAATTATAGTAAAGTCATATACAGTGAAGATAAACCTTTCTAGTTTTTACTGTGGTAAAATATACATAACTGAAAATTTTTACCATTTTCACCATTTTTGAGGGGCATTAAGTATACTTTTATTGTTGTACAACCATCACCATCATTCACCTCTAGCACTTTTTCATCAACCCAAATTGAAATTCTATATCCACGAAACAAAATTCCCACCCATTCTTAAGGCTTCCCCAGTGACTCAGCATTAAAGAATATACCCGAAATGCAGGCAACACGGGTTTGTTTCCTGGGTCAGGAAGATTCCCTTGGAGAAGGAAATGGCAGCCCACTCCAGTATCCTTACCTGGAGAATTCCATGAACAAAGGAGCCTGGTGGGCTACAGTCCATTTGGTCACAAAAGAATATAACACAACTTAGCAACTAAACAACAACAATCAAGGAAACCCCTACCTGCCCCTCTGCTCCTGGTAACCACTATTCCACATTCTGCCTCTATGAATTTCTCTTTCTAGTACCTCATATAAATGGTATGATACAGTATTTGCCCTTTTGTTAGAAAACTCCCTTTTCAGAATGATTGGACTCCTGGGTGAAGTTGGCTAGGGTTGTCTTTGTTTTTAATATTGACTGACTGATTGATTTGGCTACACCAAGTCTTAGTTGCAGCACAGGAAATCTTTGATTTTCATTGCAGCACGCAGGATTTTGGGGGTGGGGGGCATAGGGAGGGAGGGGGGCAGACGGGCCACTTCTATTGGTCTTTCATTGATCTATTTGCATCCATCTTTGTTCTTTGGCCAGTGTGGGCCTCCCGTCGTGGTGGCCTCTGTTGTCACAGAGCACCAGCTCTGGGCGCATGCACTCAGAGCTCCGACTCAGCAATTGGACACATCAGTCCAGCCGCTCCGCAGCACGTGGGATCTTCCCAGGCCAGGGATCGAATCGGGTGGCCTGCAAGGCCACCGGTGTCCTTACCCACTGGACCACCAGGGAAGCCCAGCACGCAGGATTTTTAATTGCAACATGTAAGCTCTTAGATGTGGCATGTGGGCTTTAGTTGCCTGACCAAGGATTGAACCCAGGCCCCCCACATTAGGAGCTTGGAGTCTCAGCCAACGGACCAGCAGGGAAGTCCCTAAAGTATGACTGTTTTACCCATACTTTTATCCCCAGGCCCTCTCCACTGAAATAATAATGAAGGAGGTAAAAGGTACAAGAAGAGATGGGAAATTACCGTCCATATAAGTTGGGAAACCACCAAGAGATGAGAACATTCAACAACAGTGTTGAGTACGTAAAGTCAAGGGTGAACACAAAAGACAGATATTGTGTGATTCCACTCATGAAGTATCCAGAATAGAAATCTACAGAAATACAAAGTAGAATGGTGGTTCCAGGGGCTGTGCGAAGTGGGGAATGAGGAGGTATTGTTTCAGTTTGAAAAGATGAAAAAGTTCTGTAGGTAGATAGTAGCTGATCGTTACAATGGGAATGTAATTAATGCCATTGAATTGTACACTTTAAAATGGTGAAAATGTAAGTAACTTAAAGAAGGACAAATATGATATTACTTGTATGTGGAACCCCCAAAAAATTATTAAAAAAATGATACAGTATTTGCCCTTTTGTTAGAAAACTCCCTTTTCAGAATGATTGGACTCCTGGGTGAAGTTGGCTAGGGTTGTCTTTGTTTTTAATATTGACTGACTGATTGATTTGGCTACACCAAGTCTTAGTTGCAGCACAGGAAATCTTTGATTTTCATTGCAGCACGCAGGATTTTGGGGGTGGGGGGCATAGGGAGGGAGGGGGGCAGACAGGCCACTTCTATTGGTCTTTCATTGATCTATTTGCATCCATCTTTGTTCTTTGGCCAGTGTGGGCCTCCCGTCGTGGTGGCCTCTGTTGTCACAGAGCACCAGCTCTGGGCGCATGCACTCCAGAGCTCCGACTCAGCAATTGGACACATCAGTCCAGCCGCTCCGCAGCACGTGGGATCTTCCCAGGCCAGGGATCGAATCGGGTGGCCTGCAAGGCCACCGGTGTCCTTACCCACTGGACCACCAGGGAAGCCCAGCACGCAGGATTTTTAATTGCAACATGTAAGCTCTTAGATGTGGCATGTGGGCTTTAGTTGCCTGACCAAGGATTGAACCCAGGCCCCCCACATTAGGAGCTTGGAGTCTCAGCCAACGGACCAGCAGGGAAGTCCCTAAAGTATGACTGTTTTACCCATACTTTTATCCCCAGGCCCTCTCCACTGAAATAATAATGAAGGAGGTAAAAGGTACAAGAAGAGATGGGAAATTACCGTCCATATAAGTTGGGAAACCACCAAGAGATGAGAACATTCAACAACAGTGTTGAGTACGTAAAGTCAAGGGTGAACACAAAAGACAGATATTGTGTGATTCCACTCATGAAGTATCCAGAATAGAAATCTACAGAAATACAAAGTAGAATGGTGGTTCCAGGGGCTGTGCGAAGTGGGGAATGAGGAGGTATTGTTTCAGTTTGAAAAGATGAAAAAGTTCTGTAGGTAGATAGTAGCTGATCGTTACAATGGGAATGTAATTAATGCCATTGAATTGTACACTTTAAAATGGTGAAAATGTAAGTAACTTAAAGAAGGACAAATATGATATTACTTGTATGTGGAACCCCCAAAAAATTATACAAATGAACTTATTTACAAAACAGAAAGACTCACAGACAGAAAACAAACTTACAGTTACCAAAGGAGAAAGGGGGGTGGAATAAATTAGGAATTTAGGATTAGCATATACATACTACTATACATAAAATAGACAACGGACAAGGACCTACTGTATAACGCGGAATTATATTTAATATCTTGTAATAACTTGTAATGGAAAAGAATCTGAAAAAGGACATAGGGACTTTCCTGATGGTCCAGTGGCTAGGATTCCTCGCTCCCAATGCAGGTGGCCCTGGTTCGATCCCTGGTTGGGGAACTAGACCCCACAGGCCACCACTAGAGATCCTGCATCCTGTGTGCAGCAGTGAAGATCAAAGACACAGCACAGTCAAATAAATAAATAAACAAATATATTTTAAAAATAATAATAATAATAAGGATATACTGGACTACCCTGGTGATCCAGTGGTTAAGAATCTGTCTTGCAATTCAGGGGAAGTGGGTTCAATCCCTGGTTGGAGCACTACAATCCCACTTGTCCCAGAGCAACTACGCCCACATACCACATCTACGGAGCCTGGTCATGCCCCAAGAAAAGATCCTCAATGACGTAACAAGATACTACATGCCACACAAAGACGGATGCAGCCAAAAAAAATTAAAGACGTATAGAGTTAACTGAACCACTTTGCTATATACCTAAAACATTGTAAACCAAGTATATTAAAAAAAAAAAAAAAAAAGCAAATCAGAAACCAAACACATTAAAAATAAAAGGGAAAAAGCAGTGAAAATGGTAGATTTTATGTCATGTCTATTTCATTGCAGATACACAAAAACAGAGTCGAGGTAACTGATGAAGCTAGCTACAGGAAGCCAAGGACTGAATGCATGTGGTGGAGCACAGGAAGGAGAAAGGCAGTCAAGCAGGCAGTAAACCGTCCTTCAGATGCCTGATGACTCATGGCTTAGTCGGAAAAGAACCTGCCTGCAGTGCAGGAGATGTAAGAGATCAGGGTTCAATCTCTGGGTTGGGAAGATCCCCTGGAGAAGGAAATGGCAACCCACTTCAGTATTCTTGCCTAGAAAACTCCATGCGCCGAGGAGCCTGGTGGGCCCCAGTCCCAAGAGTCACAAGAATCAGACGTGACTGAGCGACTAAACCACCACAGATCCCCAAGCAGCTTGTGTGTTGTGCCCAGTAGAGCAAAGGGCAGGACTCAGACATGGGCTGCATCTTACTTCCCTCCTTACCACGCTCACCTGGCTGGCCATCAGCCACCCTGCTGAAAAACTGCAGTTCTTCTCTAAAAAGGAATCAAACACCTCAAAACTTCCACAACGTGTCATTTAGAGATGTTCCAGTTAAACTTACATTACCATATGTAAAAGAGACAACCCATGTGAATATGCTGTAAGACTAAGGGGACTTACACGGGGGCTATGCAACAACCTGAAGGGGTAGAACAGGAAGGGATGTGGGAGGGAGGTTCAGGTGGGAGGGGCCATGGGCCTAAGACTGATTCTGGTTTCTGTATAGAAGTAAACAACAAAACTCTGTAAAAGTAAAATAAAAATAATAATAATTTAAAAAGTAAGCACCACCAGGACATACTAGGCCTACCTTACAATGCATATAACCTTGGACCTCTGTCCTGCATGGAAGAAATGAAAGCAACTCAGGAAAAGAATTTTAAATATCTCTATTTGTTCTGTGAGGTAAATCTTCACTTATCATGGCTGGAAATTAATAGTGAATGTCTACAATGGATGAATCAAGAACTGAAGCTAAACACATATTATTTAGAGACAAAAATAACCACCAGGAGAAACAGCTAAAAAAGAATTAGAAATGGTGGCCTCCATAGGTCCAAGGCCGGGAGAGGTAGGCTGGGAATAATTGCTATGCTTCATAAACCCTTCTGCGTCATGTGATGGTTTAATCTTGTATTGGTGGTACTTTGATTTTTTAAAAAATGTTTTTCAAAGAAAATGACTGGAAGGTTTTTTCCTCATGTACCATTGTTTCATTCTGGAATTTTCCAATTAAGCTTTTGGCTAAACACATACATATGATAATGATAATTATTCAGGAAATTGGGAGATTTGTAAAAACACTGTGTGCCATTAGAATAATCAAGCTCAGCTCTAACACATCTTGGCTTTTCAGGATAATTAGACCACACTGGAGGCCCAGATGGGGTGAATGAGAAAGCCATGGGTGTCTGCCGTATAGAACTACTCAACTGACAATTGAAATTTGCTGTAATACTCCATGCGCCGAGGAGCCTGGTGGGCCCCAGTCCCAAGAGTCACAAGAATTAGACGTGACTGAGCGACTAAACCACCACAGATCCCCAAGCAGCTTGTGTGTTGTGCCCAGTAGAGCAAAGGGCAGGACTCAGACATGGGCTGCATCTTACTTCCCTCCTTACCACGCTCACCTGGCTGGCCATCAGCCACCCTGCTGAAAAACTGCAGTTCTTCTCTAAAAAGGAATCAAACACCTCAAAACTTCCACAACGTGTCATTTAGAGATGTTCCAGTTAAACTTACATTACCATATGTAAAAGAGACAACCCATGTGAATATGCTGTAAGACTAAGGGGACTTACACGGGGGCTATGCAACAACCTGAAGGGGTAGAACAGGAAGGGATGTGGGAGGGAGGTTCAGGTGGGAGGGGCCATGGGCCTAAGACTGATTCTGGTTTCTGTATAGAAGTAAACAACAAAACTCTGTAAAAGTAAAATAAAAATAATAATAATTTAAAATAAGCACCACCAGGACATACTAGGCCTACCTTACAATGCATATAACCTTGGACCTCTGTCCTGCATGGAAGAAATGAAAGCAACTCAGGAAAAGAATTTTAAATATCTCTATTTGTTCTGTGAGGTAAATCTTCACTTATCATGGCTGGAAATTAATAGTGAATGTCTACAATGGATGAATCAAGAACTGAAGCTAAACACATATTATTTAGAGACAAAAATAACCACCAGGAGAAACAGCTAAAAAAGAATTAGAAATGGTGGCCTCCATAGGTCCAAGGCCGGGAGAGGTAGGCTGGGAATAATTGCTATGCTTCATAAACCCTTCTGCGTCATGTGATGGTTTAATCTTGTATTGGTGGTACTTTGATTTTTTAAAAAATGTTTTTCAAAGAAAATGACTGGAAGGTTTTTTTTCCTCATGTACCATTGTTTCATTCTGGAATTTTCCAATTAAGCTTTTGGCTAAACACATACATATGATAATGATAATTATTCAGGAAATTGGGAGATTTGTAAAAACACTGTGTGCCATTAGAATAATCAAGCTCAGCTCTAACACATCTTGGCTTTTCAGGATAATTAGACCACACTGGAGGCCCAGATGGGGTGAATGAGAAAGCCATGGGTGTCTGCCGTATAGAACTACTCAACTGACAATTGAAATTTGCATGTTAACTTAGTACCCAACAAGAAATGAATAAAAACGCTTGGATTTGGGGCAAAATATTTTATTTTAAAAACCGAACATAGAACATAGGTGCAGTCATGGATGTCCTACACAACTCATTTAAGCCTTCATGTATGAAAACAGAATCTTCCAGACTACACATAGTTCCTTCTTTATTGTCTGTTGTTGTTTTTTTTAAATCATCTCCTCCTGTGAGTATCTTTGTGCAAATTCACAAAATATGAAAAAACACAAAGTGACCCCATGGACTGTAGCCTGTCAGGCTCCTTTGTCTTTGGAATTCTCCAGGCAAGAAAACTTGAGTGGATAGTTAGTCCCTTCTCCAAAGGATCTTCCCAACCCAGGATCAAACCCAGGTCTCCTGCATTGCAGGTAGATTCTTTACTGGCTGATCCACCAGGGAAGCCCCATGGGGGAAAAAAGAAACTATTAATTCATCTGACAGAGGTGTTTTGCACGTCTGCTCTGTGCAAAGCACTGAGCTGGTACTAAGAAAAACCACATATAGTCCCTGCTATCAGCACAACTTACTGACTACGGTGAACATGCATGTGGAAACAGGCAATTTCACCACCCTGTGATCAGCACAAAGGCCTTGGCACGGGTTGGAAAGGATTGTGTGAGAGGAGCACCTGTCCCAGATGAAATACCAGGAAAATGTAGAAAGGGTGGCCTCCATAGGTCCAAGGCCGGGAGAGGTAGGCTGGGAATAATTGCTATGCTTCATAAACCCTTCTGCGTCATGTGATGGTTTAATCTTGTATTGGTGGTACTTTGATTTTTAAAAATGTTTTCAAAGAAAATGACTGGAAGGTTTTTTCCTCATGTACCATTGTTTCATTCTGGAATTTTCCAATTAAGCTTTTGGCTAAACACATACATATGATAATGATAATTATTCAGGAAATTGGGAGATTTGTAAAAACACTGTGTGCCATTAGAATAATCAAGCTCAGCTCTAACACATCTTGGCTTTTCAGGATAATTAGACCACACTGGAGGCCCAGATGGGGTGAATGAGAAAGCCATGGGTGTCTGCCGTATAGAACTACTCAACTGACAATTGAAATTTGCATGTTAACTTAGTACCCAACAAGAAATGAATAAAAACGCTTGGATTTGGGGCAAAATATTTTATTTTAAAAACCGAACATAGAACATAGGTGCAGTCATGGATGTCCTACACAACTCATTTAAGCCTTCATGTATGAAAACAGAATCTTCCAGACTACACATAGTTCCTTCTTTATTGTCTGTTGTTGTTTTTTTTAAATCATCTCCTCCTGTGAGTATCTTTGTGCAAATTCACAAAATATGAAAAAACACAAAGTGACCCCATGGACTGTAGCCTGTCAGGCTCCTTTGTCTTTGGAATTCTCCAGGCAAGAAAACTTGAGTGGATAGTTAGTCCCTTCTCCAAAGGATCTTCCCAACCCAGGATCAAACCCAGGTCTCCTGCATTGCAGGTAGATTCTTTACTGGCTGATCCACCAGGGAAGCCCCATGGGGGAAAAAAGAAACTATTAATTCATCTGACAGAGGTGTTTTGCACGTCTGCTCTGTGCAAAGCACTGAGCTGGTACTAAGAAAAACCACATATAGTCCCTGCTATCAGCACAACTTACTGACTACGGTGAACATGCATGTGGAAACAGGCAATTTCACCACCCTGTGATCAGCACAAAGGCCTTGGCACGGGTTGGAAAGGATTGTGTGAGAGGAGCAACTGTCCCAGATGCTGCTCTCAGGACAACAACAAGAGAGCTCCTGGGCTTCCCCTGGTGGTCCAGTGGGTAAGGACACCGCCTTGCAGTGCAAGGGGCGCCAGTTCGAGCCCTGGTCTGGGAAGATCCCACGTGCCGCGGAGTGGCTGGACTGATGTGTCCAATTACCGAGCCAGAGCTCTGGAGCGCACGCGCCCAGAGCCGGCGCTCTGCGACGACAGACGCCACCGCGATGGGAGGCCCACAGGAGCCAAAGAACAAAGACAGATGAACATAGAGAAATGAAAGACCAATAGAAGTGGCCCGCCTGCTCCCCTCCCTCCCCAACCTGACCCCCGCCCAAAATAAATAAATAGATTTTTTTTTTAATTTATTAAAAAAAAACAAAAAAACAAGAGAGCTCCTGGGCTGATGTGAAACCTAGGCTGAGCACTGCAGTGGGAAGGCTCAGGGGGCGAATCTGATAGAAATTTAACATGGCTTGGGGACGGAGGACAAAGGCTGGGAAATGGAGAGAACAAGAATAAGGGATAGTGACATGGGAGAGTTAAGCAGGAGCCAACTTACACAGGGTTTTGTAAACAAAATACCGTGGTTTACTCTTAAGAACAGGAACCACGGAATGTTTGAGGGGAGGCGCTTGCAGGCCAAGTCTGGCATCATCAGATTTGCATTTTAGAGACATTTTCCTCAGATACACTCATTATTTGGGAAAGACAGGTTTTCCAATCAAACCCACTTTCCCATTACTATTGTTCGTTGTTAAGATCACTGGATAAATATGTGAATAATACTAAACATATGGGCTTCCCTGGTGGCTCAGACAGTCAAGAACCTGCCTGCAATGCAAGAGGCTTGGGTTTACCCCTGGGTTGAGGAGGTCCCCTGGAGAAGGACATGGCAGCCCACTCTAATATTTTTGCCTGGAGAATTCCAAGGACAGAGGAGCCTGGCGGGCTGCAGTCTATGGGGTCACAGACAGTCAGATATGACTGAGTGACTACCACTTTCACTTTCAAGTGTAACTAACTACACAGTGTAACTAACTACACGGTGTTAATGTTGTTTTTTTCAATTGGAATACAGTTGCTTTATAATGTTGTGTTAGTTTCTGCTGTACAGCATACTGAATCAGCTATATGTATACATATATCCCCTCTGTTTTTTGGATTTCTTTCCCATTTAGGCCACCAGAACAATGAGTAGAGTTCCCTGTGCTGTACAGTCTAGACTGTTATTAAGTTTATAAAGTGCTTTACCATACGTACTCTCATTGCATACACTTCGGAGGCAGATGGTTATAGACAGAAATTTGGTCCTGACCTCTTTGACCTTGTGTTATGGGAGATACACAACTCAGAGGGCTACTTTCAGTTAAAACAATGAAATTATGTCTTCTGTGCATTTAAGTATGTAAATTCAACAACCATGTTCTGAAAAGAGATAGTAAGAGACAGTAACAATCCCAATCGATGTGCAAATATGGGATAGAAGGCATCTTCCACTGCCTCATTAATTAGCCTCAGTTTCAGTGGAACTCTGAAAGTGGCTCAGGTTGTGAAGGGACATATTGAAAGCCCAAACATCAAAATCAATTTAAAAGCCCCTCAGTTTACCAAAAAAGGAACAGGGTATTAGTGTAGAGTTAAGCAGGAGCCAACTTACACAGGGTTTTGTAAACAAAATACCGTGGTTTACTCTTAAGAACAGGAACCACGGAATGTTTGAGGGGAGGCGCTTGCAGGCCAAGTCTGGCATCATCAGATTTGCATTTTAGAGACATTTTCCTCAGATACACTCATTATTTGGGAAAGACAGGTTTTCCAATCAAACCCACTTTCCCATTACTATTGTTCGTTGTTAAGATCACTGGATAAATATGTGAATAATACTAAACATATGGGCTTCCCTGGTGGCTCAGACAGTCAAGAACCTGCCTGCAATGCAAGAGGCTTGGGTTTACCCCTGGGTTGAGGAGGTCCCCTGGAGAAGGACATGGCAGCCCACTCTAATATTTTTGCCTGGAGAATTCCAAGGACAGAGGAGCCTGGCGGGCTGCAGTCTATGGGGTCACAGACAGTCAGATATGACTGAGTGACTACCACTTTCACTTTCAAGTGTAACTAACTACACAGTGTAACTAACTACACGGTGTTGTTGTTGTTTTTTTAAATTGGAATACAGTTGCTTTATAATGTTGTGTTAGTTTCTGCTGTACAGCATACTGAATCAGCTATATGTATACATATATCCCCTCTGTTTTTTGGATTTCTTTCCCATTTAGGCCACCAGAACAATGAGTAGAGTTCCCTGTGCTGTACAGTCTAGACTGTTATTAAGTTTATAAAGTGCTTTACCATACGTACTCTCATTGCATACACTTCGGAGGCAGATGGTTATAGACAGAAATTTGGTCCTGACCTCTTTGACCTTGTGTTATGGGAGATACACAACTCAGAGGGCTACTTTCAGTTAAAACAATGAAATTATGTCTTCTGTGCATTTAAGTATGTAAATTCAACAACCATGTTCTGAAAAGAGATAGTAAGAGACAGTAACAATCCCAATCGATGTGCAAATATGGGATAGAAGGCATCTTCCACTGCCTCATTAATTAGCCTCAGTTTCAGTGGAACTCTGAAAGTGGCTCAGGTTGTGAAGGGACATATTGAAAAAGAAAAACATAACCCTTAAAGGTCTATCAAAAATGTCATATGTTAAGTGAAGGAAGAGCAGTCCATCCCAATTCTGGAGGAAAACTAGCTGTGAAGATACAATGGACATATTCCTAATGGATATAAATATGGCCCCCAAATCTTCCACATTCTACTTCCAAGTAAGCTGTGAAAGTCACAACAGACCACTACTTCTACTGTAAATATGGGGGGAAATGGACAAAGTATGATATCGTGTTTATTTTTACATATATCACAAGTTAGTCTGATGGAACTGAATTCCACAGAAGGGGGACAAGACTTCACAGATGAGAAGGATTAGTGGCTACTGGGGGCACTGGCCAGGTTGGGGCATGGGCAGGCAGATGATGGGACCTGCCAGAGTCAGAGATCTCTGCTTGGCTAAGGAGATACCATTGATAGACTAAACGTCTCTATGGGCTGGAGCAACAGATAAAAATAGGTATGAGAACTTAAAACACAGAGCTAGGGACTTTCCTTGGTCCAGTGTTTAAGAATCTGCCTTCCACTGCAGGGCACATGGGTCTGATCCTTGGTCGGGGAACTAAGATCTCACGAGCCGTGGAGCAACTAAATCTGTGCTGTAACTACTGAAGCCCACATGTCTAGAGCATGCTCCACAATAGGAGAAGCCACCACAATAAGAAGTCCTGGGACAGCAACTAGAGAGTAGCTCCAGCGCTCCATAACTAGAGAAAGCGAGCACAGCAACGAAGACTCAGCACAGCCAAAAATAAATACATTTAATTAGACTATTTAAATTAGAAATTAAAAAATATACTGGCTCTTAAAAGCAAAAGCAATAATGTCTTATGGGGGCTTATACATAGAAGTAAAATATATGACAATAATAACACAAACAGAGGCTGTAAACAGAATTATACTAAGGCCCACACATTGTTTTTAAAGTAGTAAAAACCTACTTCAGTCTAGAATAAAATAAGCTATGGATGCATTTTATAATTTCTAGGACAACTACTAATGTAAATGCAAAAAGGTAGAGCTAAATTTCCAGAAGGGGAGGAAAAAATTAAATAATAAAAATTATTTGATTAATACAAGAGGAAGCAGAGAAGAAAAAATAAAAAGTAGAACAAAGAAAAACAAATGACAAAATGGTCAATTTAAATGTAATCATATCAATAATTATGTTAAATATAAATAGATTAAATGTTCTAAGTAAAAGTTAGGACTTGTCAAACTGAATATAAATGGAATGTTTAGTGACATGCTATTGCAAAGCATACATTATAATTAAAAGGATAAAGATACATGAAAGTCAAAGAATTATAAGCATAAGCCAAGCATATTGTCATAAGAAAGCAGTTACAGCTCTACTGTAAAGTGAGTGAAGGTCCCTCAGTCGTGTCCAACTTTCTGTGACCCCATGTACTGTGGCCTGCCCAGCTCCTTTCTCCATGGAATTCTCCAGGCAAGAATGCTGGAATGCGTAGCCTTTCCCTTCTCCAGGAGATCTTCCCAACCCAGGGATCGAAGCCAGGTCTCCCACATTGCTAGTGGATTCTTAACCAGATGAGCCACCAGGGAAGCCCTATTAGTATCAGGTAAATCACCTGGAAGACATTTCATGGTGTTCAAAGGGCTGCTTCATCGGAAGAGAGTAACAATCTAAACTGTGTGCACTAAATAACATAAATGAGCCAAAACAGATAGATATAAAAGAAAAATATTTAAATCTACACTCACAGAGGTTTTTAACATACCCCTCTTAGTAACTGATAGAACAAGCAGACAAAAAAAAAATCAAAAGATTTGAAGAACATTCTCAACCAACTTGACATTTATAGAAAATTACACCCAGTAACTGCAAAATAAACATTGTTTTTAAGTGCATATGGAACATTCATCCAGATGTTGGGCTATAAAACAAGTCTCGATAAATTCAAAGGACTGGGGGCTTCCCTGGTGGTCCAGTGGGTAAAGAGTCTGCCTTGCAGTGCAAGGGGCGCCAGTTTGATTCCTGGCCCTGGAAGATTCCACGTGCTGTGAAGCAGCTGGACTGGTGTGTCCAATTACCAGCCAGCGCTCTAGAGTACATGCGCCCAGAGCCAGTGCTCTGCAAGGAGAGAGGCCACTGCAATGGGAGGCCCACACAGGCCAAAGAACAAAGATGAATGAAAATAAATAAATAAATAATAAAAATAAATGTTAAAAAAAAAATTCAAAGGACAGCATTCAGAGCATAATCTCTGACCATGATGGAAACAAATGAGAAATTATCAATAACAGATAACTAGAATATTCCCCAATGTCTGGAAATTATGCCACACATTTGGAAATAATTTATACATCAAATAAGTCACAATAAGAAATTTTAAAATATTTCTAATTGAATACTAATGAAAGCAATTCATATCAAATTGTGGGGATGCAGCTAAGGTGGTTGTTAGAAGGAAAGCTACAGGTTTAAATGCTCATCCTAGAAAAGAACAATTCTTTAACAGCCATAATTTAAGCTTCTACCTTAAAGAGCTGAGAAAAGAAGAGCAAATAGAACCCAAAATAACTAGAAAGAAGAAATAATGAAGATAACAGCAGAAGTCAATGAAACGTAAAACAAACACAGACACAAGCGACAAGCCAAATCTAGTTCTTTGAAAGGATTAATAAAACTGATACACCCCTAGCAAGACTGACCAAGGGAAAAAAGAAAGAGGACAAATTATAGGGGAAACACCACTACAGAGCCTACAATCGTTAAAAGTACATCAACAGGATATTATGAATAAGTTTATACTAATATATTTCACAACCTAGATAAAATTTCTTTAAAGAGAAACAGCGAAACTGATACAAGAAATGGAAAATCTCAAAAGTTCTACTCTATGAATGTAAAGTTTTATAGAAGAGAAACATTAAATTCATAAAAAGAATTGCTACTTTTGAACTGTGGTGCTGGAAAAGACTCCTGAGAGTCCCTTGGACAGCAAGATCAACCTAGTCAACCCTAAAGGAAATCAACCCTGAATATTCATTGGAGGGACTCATGCTGAGGCTGAAGCAGGAGTCCTGGAAAATCTTTTATATAATACCTTGATACAATAGCATTTGGAAGTTATTCCTGTTTTATTTACATGCTGCCTGTTTTTTTTTTTCTTTTAAAAAAGTCTCCATAATCATGTAATTTTGTATTTAGCTTTTTTCTTTTTTTTTTTTAATAAGTTTTATTTATTTATCTTTTGGGGGGGGTGGGGTGGGGAGGGAGGTGGATGGGCGGGCCACTTCTATCAGTCTTTCATTTCTCTATTTTCATCTGTCTTTGTTCTTTGGCTCCTGTGGGCCTCCCATCGCAGTGGCATCTGTCATCGCAGAGCACTGACTCTGGGCGCACGCGCGCCAGAGCGCCGGCTCGGTAATTGGACACATCAGTCCAGCCTCTCCGCGGCACATGGGATCTTCCCAGGCCAAGGATCGAACTGGCGCCCCTTGCACTGCAAGGCGGTGTCCTTACCCACTGGACCACCAGCAGAAGCCCCAGCTTTTTTCTTTTTAATGACAATTTTTATTTTACTTTTTACTTTTACAGTTTTGTTGTTTACAGATACGTATAATCCCAGATTAGTCATATGTGTATTTAGCTTTTTATCTTAAATATTCTTATATACAACTGATTCATTTTACTATACACTTGAAACTAACATGATATTGCAAATCAACTATACTCCATTTGTATACACACACACACACACACACATGTATATTCTCTTAAAAGCATGTGCCGATTTGCTATGTAACCTTAGTTTGAGTCATAAAATGCGGAGACATACTTTTTATTATGATACAATTCACATACCATAAAATTTACCTTTCCAGGTGTATGATTTAGTGGTCTTCATTATCTTCATAAGCAGTGCAACCACCACCACTATCTAATAATCCTAGACATTTTCATCACCCCAGAGAGAAGCGATCAGCGGTCACTTCCCATTCCTAGTCCCCAATCATACCCCCCAGCGCCTGGCAACCACAAACCCACTAATCTGTTTTATGCTTCTATGGGTTTTCCTATTCTGAACACTTCATATCAATGGTATTGCATGATCTGTGGCCTATGTGTCTGATTTCTTTCACTTAGCATGTTTTTAAAGTGTGCCCATGTTGTAGCATGTACCAGTACTTTTTTTCATGGCTAAATAATATCCTATTGGGTGGATAGACCATATTCTGTTAACCCATTCATCAATTAATGGATAGTCAGGTTGTTCCCACTCTATTATAGATAATGGTGCTATCAACATCTACGTATAAGGTTTTTGTGGGACATATATTTTCAGTTATCATGGGTATATACCTAGGAATGGAACAGTTGTGTCACCTGGTAACTCTATGTTCAACTTTTTCAGGAATTTTCAGACTCCCCAAGCAGGCTGCACTGCTTTAGATTGCCACCAGCACTGTATGAGGGTTCCAGTTTTTCACATCCTTAGTAACACTGTTGTCCTTCTTTTTAATTACTGGCCATCCCAGTAGGTATGAGTTGGTATCTCATTGTGGTTCTGATCCATATTGCCCTAATGACTAATGATGTTAAGCATCTTTTTCTGTGCTTCTTTGGTCATTTGTATATCCTCTTTGGAGAAACGTCTATATAAATCCTTTACACACATAATTACACATATGATTTGCAAACAGTGTCTCCCATTCTGTGAGTTGTCCCTTCACTTTCTTGATAATGTCCTTTGAAGCACAAAACTTTATTTTTATGAAATCCAATCTATCTATTTTTTTTGACTGTGAGTTTTTTGTGGCATGGCCAAGAAATCACCGCCTAATCCAGGTCAAGATTTACCTCAATGTTTTCTTCTACAACAGAGGCCCTCAGCCTTTTCAGCACCAGGGATGTTTCATGGAAGACAATTTTTCCAGACCAGGGTGGGAGAAAGAGATGATTTCGGATAATTCGAGTGCATTACATTTATTGTGCTCTTTACTTCTAATCTAATGCTGCCGCTGATCTGACAGGAGGTACCAGTCCATGGCCTGGAGGCTGGTGACCCTTGTTCTAAGAACTTTACAGTTTCAGCTCTTACATTTAGGTCTTTGATTTACTGAGTTAATTTTTATCTATACTGTGAAGGTGATTTTGAATCTTGCTTGGAAATGGAAATGAAATAAAGAGGCCTTCGTATCAAACAGGAGATGAAGGAATGGTTAGAGGTGGGAGAGGGACCCATATGCTCTGAGAAGCAATGAATTCATGCAGTCAGAGCCTAAGGCACCAGAGTAGGTTGGGACGGATAAGTGGCTAAACGTGAGGAGGAATACTTCTGTTAACCTATTGGGTGGATAGACCATATTCTGTTAACCCATTCATCAATTAATGGATAGTCAGGTTGTTCCCACTCTATTATAGATAATGGTGCTATCAACATCTACGTATAAGGTTTTTGTGGGACATATATTTTCAGTTATCATGGGTATATACCTAGGAATGGAACAGTTGTGTCACCTGGTAACTCTATGTTCAACTTTTTCAGGAATTTTCAGACTCCCCAAGCAGGCTGCACTGCTTTAGATTGCCACCAGCACTGTATGAGGGTTCCAGTTTTTCACATCCTTAGTAACACTGTTGTCCTTCTTTTTAATTACTGGCCATCCCAGTAGGTATGAGTTGGTATCTCATTGTGGTTCTGATCCATATTGCCCTAATGACTAATGATGTTAAGCATCTTTTTCTGTGCTTCTTTGGTCATTTGTATATCCTCTTTGGAGAAACGTCTATATAAATCCTTTACACACATAATTACACATATGATTTGCAAACAGTGTCTCCCATTCTGTGAGTTGTCCCTTCACTTTCTTGATAATGTCCTTTGAAGCACAAAACTTTATTTTTATGAAATCCAATCTATCTATTTTTTTTGACTGTGAGTTTTTTGTGGCATGGCCAAGAAATCACCGCCTAATCCAGGTCAAGATTTACCTCAATGTTTTCTTCTACAACAGAGGCCCTCAGCCTTTTCAGCACCAGGGATGTTTCATGGAAGACAATTTTTCCAGACCAGGGTGGGAGAAAGAGATGATTTCGGGATAATTCGAGTGCATTACATTTATTGTGCTCTTTACTTCTAATCTAATGCTGCCGCTGATCTGACAGGAGGTACCAGTCCATGGCCTGGAGGCTGGTGACCCTTGTTCTAAGAACTTTACAGTTTCAGCTCTTACATTTAGGTCTTTGATTTACTGAGTTAATTTTTATCTATACTGTGAAGGTGATTTTGAATCTTGCTTGGAAATGGAAATGAAATAAAGAGGCCTTCGTATCAAACAGGAGATGAAGGAATGGTTAGAGGTGGGAGAGGGACCCATATGCTCTGAGAAGCAATGAATTCATGCAGTCAGAGCCTAAGGCACGCAGAGAGTAGGTTGGGAGTTACAGTGGATAAATGTGGGCACATAAAAAGACAGTGAGGTGCAGGAACCTTGTTTCTCTGTCAACCACTCCTGGCTGCACCAAGCAAACACAAATGTAAGTTAAGAAAACAATGTGCCAGGGACTTTCTAGGTGATCCAGTGGGTAAGGACACTGCCTTGCAGTGCAAGGGGCGCCGGTTCAATCCCTGGCCTGGGAGGATCCCACGTGCTGCGGAGAGGCTGGACCAATGTGTCCAACTACCGAGCCAGTGCTCCGGAGCGCATGAGCCCAGAGCCTGTGCTCTGCAAGGAAAGAGGCCACTGCAATGGGAGGCCCACACAGGCCAAAGAACAAAGATGGATGAAAGTAAATAGATGAAAGACCAATAGAAGTGACCACAAAAACAAACAAACAAACAGTGTGCCAGCTAGAAACACAGCTTTGGATAAGCCTTCCATCCTTTTCATCTCCTCTTCCAACTTGACTGTCTTCCCATTGTACAAAGTCTAGACTTCCTATTGCTGAAAACATTCAATAGAGGTAGTTTTTTTTTTTTTTTTCTTTCCTATAGGTCACCAGACAACTGATAGCTCCTAAGAAGGAGAGCAACATGGGACTTGGGTTTCCAGAAACAATGGTAGTGAAAGGTGTCACCTTCTCAATCTTTTTCTAGCACCTAAGTTAAAGATTCACATTCATTATACACCATGGGCTACTACACTGATCAGCTGCCTTTTACACAGTTCCTGGTGCCCCTAAGGCACAGGAAGCCATGACTTGCCAAACATAAAGAACCAGCAAGATGGATGACAGACTGGGTGTAGGCAGATAAGGATTCTGATTTCAAGATTGGACTTCTGAGTGAGTCTTGGGGCCAGTGGTAGGGACAGAGAGCATGGATAAAGGGCAGAATTTTTTGGGCAAAGGGAGTAGATGCATGTATTTTTGAACATGGTGAGCTGAAAGTGCCTGAGAGACACTCAAGCAACTATATCTACTAAGTACATACTTGTTAGTGTGACCCTAGAAATCAAGAGCTCTGGAATGAAGATGTAAACTTGGGAATTAGCTTGTATATGGAAAAGGATGAGCTCACTCAAGAAGCATGGAGGATAAACTGGGTTCCAGGCCTGGTAGGCGGAGGAAAGAACAGTAGAGCTCAGCTCCTTGGCAGAAACCTTGTACTGAAGCAGGTATTGCGTAGCCTTCCTTTGAAGCTACTGTGAACATGACCCAACACAGCCTCTAGTCTTCTCTCCTGCTTCTCTTTCTAGCCAGGCTTCTCACTATTTGTTCACTCAGCTCACCAGAAAGCCGACCTGTGTTCTGCCTTCATCCAACTTCATCCAATTTACTGAAAAGCTTCTGTTTCAGGCTCTGTTCAATCATGTAGTATTCACCAAAGAAACACCCCTGTCTCAAAATGTTTAGATTCTAGTGAAGGGGAAAGACACACTCACTTAAGCAGACATACTGGAGGGAGACTGGGCATCCCCATTGGCCCAGCAGTAAAGTATCTGTCTGCAATGCATCTTCTTATACATAGAAAAGTGCAGAATTCATTAAATTGAGATGTCTGATTTTTCTTTATAATCTTTTGCTGTTCGACTACCTGGGTTTGTTATTGTCTGTTTTCCAAAAACTCCTGTGTAATCCTGGCTCTTCCCTTACCCCTTCCAAGCAGTTCCTCCAAGCTGAGACGGTATGTCCAGGCTTAAGTCCTCAGCAACCCTCACCGTCAATAAAATAAAGCACAACTCTCACCCTTAGGTTGAGCCTTTTTTTTTTTTTTTTAAGTTGACAAGGCTATGGCTTAAATGAAACCAGAGTTAACAGAAGTGACCAAAACTGCAGACAGCTGGGTTTGGTCTGTGTGCAATGGCGATGAAAGAAATGAGCCTGGACGAGAACCCTTTGAAAGTTCTGGACTGAATTCCGCTTCTAGGAGCAGCGAAGGGGAGAAGAGCGGAGACTCATACTGTAATGATGGCTCCATAAGCGGCGCAATTGCCTCGAAAGGGTCTTAGAGGTGATCCCCAGGAGCTTGGAGGCAGATTGGAACTTTCCAGCTGGAAGGGTCCGCTTTCGCAATCACACCGGACTCAAGGCAAGATACAATGTGTCGGGAAACCGCGTAGGCCGCAGCTAAGATAAAAAGCGGCCGCGCGCGCCTCCCCTCCAGCCCACCAAATCCTTATGTCCCCAGGCACCTGGACTCTGCCCGGATCGCCTCTCAGGACAAAGGGGGAAAACAGTAGAGCTCAGCTCCTTGGCAGAAACCTTGTACTGAAGCAGGTATTGCGTAGCCTTCCTTTGAAGCTACTGTGAACATGACCCAACACAGCCTCTAGTCTTCTCTCCTGCTTCTCTTTCTAGCCAGGCTTCTCACTATTTGTTCACTCAGCTCACCAGAAAGCCGACCTGTGTTCTGCCTTCATCCAACTTCATCCAATTTACTGAAAAGCTTCTGTTTCAGGCTCTGTTCAATCATGTAGTATTCACCAAAGAAACACCCCTGTCTCAAAATGTTTAGATTCTAGTGAAGGGGAAAGACACACTCACTTAAGCAGACATACTGGAGGGAGACTGGGCATCCCCATTGGCCCAGCAGTAAAGTATCTGTCTGCAATGCATCTTCTTATACATAGAAAAGTGCAGAATTCATTAAATTGAGATGTCTGATTTTTCTTTATAATCTTTTGCTGTTCGACTACCTGGGTTTGTTATTGTCTGTTTTCCAAAAACTCCTGTGTAATCCTGGCTCTTCCCTTACCCCTTCCAAGCAGTTCCTCCAAGCTGAGACGGTATGTCCAGGCTTAAGTCCTCAGCAACCCTCACCGTCAATAAAATAAAGCACAACTCTCACCCTTAGGTTGAGCTTTTTTTTTTTTTTTTAAGTTGACAAGGCTATGGCTTAAATGAAACCAGAGTTAACAGAAGTGACCAAAACTGCAGACAGCTGGGTTTGGTCTGTGTGCAATGGCGATGAAAGAAATGAGCCTGGACGAGAACCCTTTGAAAGTTCTGGACTGAATTCCGCTTCTAGGAGCAGCGAAGGGGAGAAGAGCGGAGACTCATGCTGTAATGATGGCTCCATAAGCGGCGCAATTGCCTCGAAAGGGTCTTAGAGGTGATCCCCAGGAGCTTGGAGGCAGATTGGAACTTTCCAGCTGGAAGGGTCCGCTTTCGCAATCACACCGGACTCAAGGCAAGATACAATGTGTCGGGAAACCGCGTAGGCCGCAGCTAAGATAAAAAGCGGCCGCGCGCGCCTCCCCTCCAGCCCACCAAATCCTTATGTCCCCAGGCACCTGGCCTCTGCCCGGATCGCCTCTCAGGACGCGCGGATTCGAATAGCAGCGACAGACTAAGCCAAGCGGCGCTGCTAGAACTTCCGAGGCCGCGGTGGGGTCCCGTGACGCTCGCAGCCAAGCCAGTCTCGCGAGAGCTCGGCCTCTCCGGTCCAGCATGCTCCGCGCCGCCGCCGCTGCCGCCGCCGCCGCCGCCGCGCCGCGGCTAGAGGGCGGGAGGCTGGGGGAGGGTAGCGGAGCCAGCGCCGCCGCCATGTTGGGTCTGGGGCGGCTGCTGTAGGCGCGGACCGAGCAAGTGGGCGAGCAGAGCGGCCACAGCGGCGTGGGATCTGCCTCTCTGCGAGCGGCCGGGAGCGGCGGCGGCGGCGGCGCCATGAGCGGCGGAACCCCTTACATCGGCAGCAAGATCAGCCTTATCTCCAAGGCGGAGATCCGCTACGAGGGCATCCTCTACACTATCGACACCGAGAACTCTACCGTAGCTCTCGCCAAAGGTACGCCGGGGCGGGTCTCGGGGTGGGAAGCCGAGCCGAGCGCTCGCGGCTGTGCCGGGCTCTCGGCCCGCGACCTCCTCGCTCCCTCTCTCCGCCGTCCTCCGTGGGGGGCTGCTCCCTTCCCTCCGTCCGGGCCCCGGCGTCGCGGGCCCGGCCGCGGCCTCCCCGGGGCTCCCAGGCTTCCGCCTTCAATCCGGGTACTAAGGACCGGGCGCGGGCGGGGCGGCCCTGAAGTCCGAGAACGGGCCGAAGAACACGGAGATAGGCATCTTCCACCTCGAAATTTCGGTGGTTCTGTCCTCTTAACCACCAAACAAAGCCTGAGTATTCAAAGAATTTTTCCGCCCAGCCTGAGTTTAAAGTGCTGATTTGTTTATTCTGCAGCATCCATTTTTCTCGCGTTCTTAATTTCAATTCGTTGCCTATTTTTCGGGTGAACTTTAAGTAATGTGCCCAAACTTTGGGGCTTCTCTCTCTGCGACGCAGACGGCCTCTAAATGCCATTGGTACCCTGGAGCAGATCACATCCCACTGGTCTCCTGGGTGGTATTTACCTGTTAAACCGGAATTCTTCTGCAAACCTGTTGTGCAACCATCCCTTTTTCACATGTTCGCTGCTCTCCTTTCGGCCGTGTTTTCGGAAACTCGGTGGGAAAGAAGGGTTGGGCTTTTTCCGGGTGCCTGGTTCCCAAGGCAGATGGAGTGGTGCTGACCGACCCCCGTGGAGGCTCTCTGGGCCCGAGAGTTCTGGGCTCGGGGAAGAAGATGCCCTCCCCAGAGTAGGAACTGTCGCCACAGTCTTGTGGGTTTTGTTTCCGTTCTGAAGTCTGGCTTTTTGCTCCGCCAGGAAACCAGGAAGAAAGTAAACTTTAGCTCCTGATCTTAAAAGAACCCTCACAAGTTTGGGGAACACTTAGGAGACGGAAGCAAGATAACTCAGGTCATTTTTGCAGCACATCTGGGAGAGTGATAGAAGAAAAAGCAGAGGAAGGAGAGAAGTCCGACGATAAGAAGAAAAATTCTGAATCTGTTTTTAAGAAAAAGATTAGTCTTTGACGGATAAGAAAGTCATTTCGTGGGATCGTGCAAAGTGTTATGACACCCCGGTCCTCCGTCTACCGTAGCTCTCGCCAAAGGTACGCCGGGGCGGGTCTCGGGTGGGAAGCCGAGCCGAGCGCTCGCGGCTGTGCCGGGCTCTCGGCCCGCGACCTCCTCGCTCCTCTCCGCCGTCCTCCGTGGGGGGCTGCTCCCTTCCCTCCGTCCGGGCCCCGGCGTCGCGGGCCCGGCCGCGGCCTCCCCGGGGCTCCCAGGCTTCCGCCTTCAATCCGGGTACTAAGGACCGGGCGCGGGCGGGGCGGCCCTGAAGTCCGAGAACGGGCCGAAGAACACGGAGATAGGCATCTTCCACCTCGAAATTTCGGTGGTTCTGTCCTCTTAACCACCAAACAAAGCCTGAGTATTCAAAGAATTTTTCCGCCCAGCCTGAGTTTAAAGTGCTGATTTGTTTATTCTGCAGCATCCATTTTTCTCGCGTTCTTAATTTCAATTCGTTGCCTATTTTTCGGGTGAACTTTAAGTAATGTGCCCAAACTTTGGGGCTTCTCTCTCTGCGACGCAGACGGCCTCTAAATGCCATTGGTACCCTGGAGCAGATCACATCCCACTGGTCTCCTGGGTGGTATTTACCTGTTAAACCGGAATTCTTCTGCAAACCTGTTGTGCAACCATCCCTTTTTCACATGTTCGCTGCTCTCCTTTCGGCCGTGTTTTCGGAAACTCGGTGGGAAAGAAGGGTTGGGCTTTTTCCGGGTGCCTGGTTCCCAAGGCAGATGGAGTGGTGCTGACCGACCCCCGTGGAGGCTCTCTGGGCCCGAGAGTTC
This sequence comes from Tragulus kanchil, assembly GCA_022376925.1. Lineage (NCBI taxonomy): Eukaryota > Metazoa > Chordata > Mammalia > Artiodactyla > Tragulidae > Tragulus > Tragulus kanchil. The sequence continues at coordinate 115,582,288 of JAIOJX010000031.1, forward strand.
TGGGCTCGGGGAAGAAGATGCCCTCCCCAGAGTAGGAACTGTCGCCACAGTCTTGTGGGTTTTGTTTCCGTTCTGAAGTCTGGCTTTTTGCTCCGCCAGGAAACCAGGAAGAAAGTAAACTTTAGCTCCTGATCTTAAAAGAACCCTCACAAGTTTGGGGAACACTTAGGAGACGGAAGCAAGATAACTCAGGTCATTTTTGCAGCACATCTGGGAGAGTGATAGAAGAAAAAGCAGAGGAAGGAGAGAAGTCCGACGATAAGAAGAAAAATTCTGAATCTGTTTTTAAGAAAAAGATTAGTCTTTGACGGATAAGAAAGTCATTTCGTGGGATCGTGCAAAGTGTTTAATGATACTTTTTGGAGTCTCTGGTACATCCTTTTTAAAGCACTCGTGTTGGGATAAATCTTAGATTTGGGTAGTAAGTCTTATTTTACCTTAAATTTCCTTTCCTCTCTCTGCTCCTGCGCGTCCTCCCCACCGCGCCTGCGTTTTAGCTGTATAGTTTTAATCTTTATGGCTTTGTGAAATTTGAAAAGGGCACTCTGAAGTTTTTGATGAGAGCCATAAACAAGCTGAAAACAGTTTTTCCTCATTAACGTGATTTAATAGTTTTTTTAAAAAAGCATTGTTTAAAACTGATCTGAATTTTAAGGTGTTTTGTCAGGTTAGTGACTTATTAATGAGTTGGCTGTGATACCTTTACTCACAAAGAAAAAAATGTATATATTTTTAAGATTTCTAATGTATTCGTTTCAGTCTTTTTTTAAAAAATCTATAAATACACTCTTATTCAAGAACCTAAAATACATATAAGCAATGAAAAGGCTTTTTTAATCATTGAATTTATGTCCGTACTATGGCTTTGATGTTTAGTCCCACATACGTAATATATTCTTTTTTTCTTATGAAATTTGAGTTCTTTAATGAATAACAGAGGTTTGAGAGTTGTGTTTGCAAAACTTAAGAGTTGTCAAATCTGGACATTATTCTACTTAAAAGTTTCTAATCTAAAACTGCTTTGAAACTGTCCAGTCAACAATCAGGCACTTATTTCAGATTTCCAATTTAGAAGTGAGATGTTTGGTCTTAACATTTTAGAATTTATGTGATTTGTTGAGTAATTTGATATCTGGAATCCCACATTTTTCAAAATTTGGATAAAGAGTTGCAGTCTCATGGATGAAGCCAGAAGTTTATTCATGGCCTTTAGAGTACAGTATGTATTTGAATTTAGAGATCCTTGCTAACTCTTTTTCAGCTATGAATTGAATTAATCTCTTTTAACATTCTTAGAATTCTCTTTAAGATGCTAAATTTTTTTCCCTTCTAGAGAGAGGTTTGTTTTTTTTTTTTTAATCCTATTGTGAAATATAACCACACATGTTGAAAGGATTCGTGGATAAATGAAATAGTTTTAAACAAAGGGCCTTGAAACATGGGAAAAGCATTTCACAAGCCTCCCATGCGTAAATTTGTAAAGGGCACTTTTGGAGTCTCTGGTACATCCTTTTTAAAGCACTCGTGTTGGGATAAATCTTAGATTTGGGTAGTAAGTCTTATTTTACCTTAAATTTCCTTTCCTCTCTCTGCTCCTGCGCGTCCTCCCCACCGCGCCTGCGTTTTAGCTGTATAGTTTTAATCTTTATGGCTTTGTGAAATTTGAAAAGGGCACTCTGAAGTTTTTGATGAGAGCCATAAACAAGCTGAAAACAGTTTTTCCTCATTAACGTGATTTAATAGTTTTTTTAAAAAAGCATTGTTTAAAACTGATCTGAATTTTAAGGTGTTTTGTCAGGTTAGTGACTTATTAATGAGTTGGCTGTGATACCTTTACTCACAAAGAAAAAAATGTATATATTTTTAAGATTTCTAATGTATTCGTTTCAGTCTTTTTTTAAAAAATCTATAAATACACTCTTATTCAAGAACCTAAAAATACATATAAGCAATGAAAAGGCTTTTTTAATCATTGAATTTATGTCCGTACTATGGCTTTGATGTTTAGTCCCACATACGTAATATATTCTTTTTTTCTTATGAAATTTGAGTTCTTTAATGAATAACAGAGGTTTGAGAGTTGTGTTTGCAAAACTTAAGAGTTGTCAAATCTGGACATTATTCTACTTAAAAGTTTCTAATCTAAAACTGCTTTGAAACTGTCCAGTCAACAATCAGGCACTTATTTCAGATTTCCAATTTAGAAGTGAGATGTTTGGTCTTAACATTTTAGAATTTATGTGATTTGTTGAGTAATTTGATATCTGGAATCCCACATTTTTCAAAATTTGGATAAAGAGTTGCAGTCTCATGGATGAAGCCAGAAGTTTATTCATGGCCTTTAGAGTACAGTATGTATTTGAATTTAGAGATCCTTGCTAACTCTTTTCAGCTATGAATTGAATTAATCTCTTTTAACATTCTTAGAATTCTCTTTAAGATGCTAATTTTTTTTCCCTTCTAGAGAGAGGTTTGTTTTTTTTTTTTTAATCCTATTGTGAAATATAACCACACATGTTGAAAAGATTCGTGGATAAAAATGAAATAGTTTTAAACAAAGGGCCTTGAAACTATCACCCAGGGAAGGACAGGCATTGCCAGCATCTCACAAGCCTCCCACCCGTGCATCTTCCCATCAGCAACTGCTACCCTCTTAAGCTAGATGTAAATGTTATTCTCATAATCATTGTTTTATCACTTAAGTTTACACCTCTGAATGACAGTTTTGTCCCTGTTGGAACTTTATATAAATGGACTTGTTGCATGTATTTATTTTGGCTTTTGTTGTGACATAGTGTTCCATCATACATATAACTTTGTTTATCTATTTCTCCTATTGTTTTGAATATTCTACAGTGGTTGTTTAAATTGTTTACAGTTTTTGGCAGTTATGAACAATACCTTTGTGAACATTTGTGTTTGAATTTCCTGATGCATGTTTATGTAATTTTCTTTGTGGTGTGTACTTTGAAATGCAGAATTGTGGGGAATGTGTGTCTTTATTAGATCATGAAAAACACTCTCCCAAGGTGGTAGTTCCCTAATTTTTACTTCAATTATTAGTATAGTATATGAGTTACAGTTGTTGCACATCTCTCACCAATAGTGATACTTAGTATCAGATATTTCTATAGAACTAAGATGCCTGAATCTAAATATTACTGTATTTGTACCTAAGTATGTATTTGTACCTAGTTTTAATCTCCCTGATTACTAGTGAGGTAAACACCTTTTCGTATCTTAGTCGTTGGAATTTCATCCTCCATTAAGTGCCTTTGAAATCTTTTGTCCATTTTCCAATTGAAATGCATGTTGGTTTTTTTTTTCCCTTGAGTTCAGTATTCAGAATATGAATCCTTTGCTGGATGTATCTGTTGCAAGTATCTTTTCACATTTAATGATTTCTTTTGGTGGACAGAAGTTCTTCCTTTTACTGCTCTTTTGCATTGTAACTAGTGTTTCTTGTCTTTTTTTTTTTTTTTTTTAAGGAGTTTTTCTCCACCCAGGATCTGGTTATCTTTTCAAACCTTTTCTATTTTGCCTTTTCACATTTAGGTCTGTAATGCTCCTGTAATTGATTTTGTATATGTTGCAAGGTATCTAAATCTTTAAATTTAGTAAGGGAGTCACTTGACTTATATGGTCCAGATTATAATTTAGATTCTTTCGTTGGATATTACTTACAATTTAAATCCATCTGGAACTATAAAATACTCTTGGAATTTTGAACAAGATCTGTTTGGAATAGTTTATAACTAGACTGACCATATGGCCTGGTTTGCCCTGGCAGAAAGTCCTTGTTTGTGCCGATTATTCTGGTGAAATTGTTGAAGCATCCCCTTTCTCTATTGCAAACTTGACAGTTTGGATAATAAATTGTATGGTCCACAAACATGGTGTATTTATTTTGGCTTTTGTTGTGACATAGTGTTCCATCATACATATAACTTTGTTTATCTATTTCTCCTATTGTTTTGAATATTCTACAGTGGTTGTTTAAATTGTTTACAGTTTTTGGCAGTTATGAACAATACCTTTGTGAACATTTGTGTTTGAATTTCCTGATGCATGTTTATGTAATTTTCTTTGTGGTGTGTACTTTGAAATGCAGAATTGTGGGGAATGTGTGTCTTTATTAGATCATGAAAAACACTCTCCCAAGGTGGTAGTTCCCTAATTTTTACTTCAATTATTAGTATAGTATATGAGTTACAGTTGTTGCACATCTCTCACCAATAGTGATACTTAGTATCAGATATTTCTATAGAACTAAGATGCCTGAATCTAAATATTACTGTATTTGTACCTAAGTATGTATTTGTACCTAGTTTTAATCTCCCTGATTACTAGTGAGGTAAACACCTTTTCGTATCTTAGTCGTTGGAATTTCATCCTCCATTAAGTGCCTTTGAAATCTTTTGTCCATTTTCCAATTGAAATGCATGTTGGTTTTTTTTTTCCCTTGAGTTCAGTATTCAGAATATGAATCCTTTGCTGGATGTATCTGTTGCAAGTATCTTTTCACATTTAATGATTTCTTTTGGTGGACAGAAGTTCTTCCTTTTACTGCTCTTTTGCATTGTAACTAGTGTTTCTTGTCTTTTTTTTTTTTTTTTTAAGGAGTTTTTCTCCACCCAGGATCTGGTTATCTTTTCAAACCTTTTCTATTTTGCCTTTTCACATTTAGGTCTGTAATGCTCCTGTAATTGATTTTGTATATGTTGCAAGGTATCTAAATCTTTAAATTTAGTAAGGGAGTCACTTGACTTATATGGTCCAGATTATAATTTAGATTCTTTCGTTGGATATTACTTACAATTTAAATCCATCTGGAACTATAAAATACTCTTGGAATTTTGAACAAGATCTGTTTGGAATAGTTTATAACTAGACTGACCATATGGCCTGGTTTGCCCTGGCAGAAAGTCCTTGTTTGTGCCGATTATTCTGGTGAAATTGTTGAAGCATCCCCTTTCTCTATTGCAAACTTGACAGTTTGGATAATAAATTGTATGGTCACACTGTGTATGATCAAATGCCCAGTCAGAGGTACTGCCAGATAGGTGTTGTATTTTGTTTTTCTGCCCAAGATTTCACAGGCTAGCTTTAGTTATGTAAAAAAGTGAAATTGACGTAAATTAGATTAACTTTGATATTTGGAATCTTCTAAATCAATGTCAGGAAAGTTTTTTTTCTTTTTTCCCCACGGTGTCAAGAGTGGGATATGAACGTGCAGCTTTAAAGGCAACTAAGGAAGACTTTAATGTCTGTGTAAGTGTGTTAGTAGATAATCTGGACTGTAGTTTGTTTCCTGAGGTTTTATCACAGATTTCTTCTAGTGCTGATCATGACCTACACAGAATCATCTTTATTTATTTGCCTGTGTTTATCATGCCCACATAGAGTCTGAGCTCCTGGGATGAACAAATGTGCATTAAACAAATGAGTAAATGAAAGTTATTTAACATTTTAGTTTATTAATCTTAAAGAAGTCTCTTAGAGATATCTCCAGATTCCGTGTTCACAATTGCAGATGTGTTCTCTCCCCTAACAATAAGAAACTTTGGCGAATAGGGATGTAAGAGGATAAAATCTAGTTTTTTCCCATTGTAAATGCACCTGTGTTTGTGCCCAAACACGTTAGATCCTAGATACCAAGAGATTCCTCACAAGATGGAATCTTCATAAAGGCAAGTTTTGTCTCATTCGTTGCTCTATCCTGAGTAGCTGGAACAGTGCCAGGCATATAGCAGACTCTTGGTAAATATTTGAATAAATGAAAGGATACTTACAGTTATTGAAGGATTCTCATTGTGGGAATCTCAAAGTTGGAGGGAACTCACATTTCCTATAAACATTATATATGTAGATTTTAAAAAGTATTTCAATAAAATAGACTCGAGTGAAATTCTCATTTAACATGTATTTAGTTGACTGTACCTGGATAATATACCCTTAAAATGAAAATCATGTTGCCATTGAATTAGGAAAAGAGACTTTGTGAAGAAGAATGATTATACAAGCCGGCTGCTTATTTTTTTTTTTTTTAAGATTTATTTATTTATTTATTTTGGTGGGGGTGGGGAGGGAGGGGAGCAAGCGGGCCACTTCTAATGGTCTTTCATTTGTCCATTTTCTTTTTTTTTTTTTTAATTTTATTTATTTATCTTTTGGGGGTGGGGTGGGGAGGGAGGGGGATGGGCGGGCCACTCCTATTGGTCTTTCATTTCTGTTTTCATCTGTCTTTGTTCCCTGGCTCCCGTTGGCCTCCCATCGCGGTGGCCTCTGCTGTCGCAGAGCACCGGCTCCGGGCACACGCGCGCCAGAGCTCTGGCTCGGTAATCGGACACATCGGTCCAGCCGCTCCGCGGCACGTGGGATCCTCCCAGGCCAGGGCTCGAACCGGCGCCCCTTGCACTGCTAGGCGGTGTCCTTACCCACTGGACCACCAGGGGAAGCCCTCATTTGTCCATTTTCATCCATCTTTTTTCTTTGGCCCGTGTGGGCCTCCCATCACGGCGGCCTCTGTTGTCGCAGAGCACTGGCTCTGGGCGCATGTGCTCCAGAGCTCCCTCTCGGTAATTGGACACATCTGTCCAGCCGCTCCGCGGCACGTGGGATCTTCCCAGGCCAGGGCGCGAACTGGCACCCCTTGCACTGCAAAGCGGTGTCCTTACCCACTGGACCACCAGGGAAACCCAGCCAGCTGCTTTTGAAGCAATTTGTTCTTAAAGAATTAAGTGATTGGTAGAGGAATATGAAAGTGGGTAAGTTGGTAGTAGATTATTTCCTTAATCATCTAAGTGTTACCCATTGGCATAGCTTACCCACTTCTTGATTGTTCATAATCCATAGTCATAAACTCCAGAGAGAGTGGTAGATGAGCTTGAATGGGATGAAATGCCTTTGAAGTACTTTATTGATTTCTTGTGCTATCTCTTGAATTGGGGATCTAAATCTAGCAATTCACAAAATCACTACTTAGAACAGCAAAGATCTAGTGCTGCAGTTTCTTTGGTTGCCTTATTTAGTGAGATTGCCAGAACTTGGAGCCTTGGAAACAGTTTGTTGTTGCTGCAGCGTGGAGGGTCTTGATTTGCACCATGTGGGATCTAGCTTCTGACCTGGGGTCAAACCCGTACCTCCTGCATTGAGACTTCAAAGTCTTAGCCACTGGACCATGAGGGCAGTCCCAAGCCATGTCTTTCTAAATCAGAGGTTAAAAAAAAAAACAACATAGAGCCTGAAGAAAATCATAGTAAGCGTAAAAAGATCTTACCTGTGCGTGATGACACACACCAAGAGTTTTGTATTTAACTCAATGCCAAAGTAGTAATAACCATAACTATAGATGGTTTAATTTGAATTTATTAGTCCGTGATAGAAGATGCTCTCTGTAGGAACAATTTACCTTTTATTGTCTCTGTGATGCTTGAAAGTAATATACTTCAGTTGGTCATTTTAAAAACTGGGTATCAATGTCACAGATTTTTTAATGAATCAAGTGTGAGTTAGTCTGTAAAATATTTTACTCACAAGGATTCTAGTTTTGTGGCCTATTTGTTTTTCAAAGAAAATGTGACCTAAAAGGCTAGTTGGAGTACTTAATAGTGACCTTGAACAAGTAATTTAATCTCAGCTGTAACTTTATATTTTATTTTATTTTTTATTTATTTATTTATTTATTTTGGGGGGTGGGGAGGGAGAGGAGAAGGTGGGCTACTTCTATTGGTCTTTAATTTGTCTATTTTCATCCATCTTTGTTCTTTGGCTCCTGTGGGCCTCCCATCGCGGTGGCCTCTTGTCACAGAGCGCCGGCTCTGGGCGCATGCGCTCCAAAGCTCTGGCTCGGTAATTGGACACATCAGTCCAGCCGCTCTGCGGCATGTGGGATCTTCCCAGGCCAGGGATCGAACCGGCGCCATTTGCACTGCAAGGCAGTGTCCTTACCCACTGGACCACCAGGGGAAGCCCTTTATATTTTAAAGAAGGATAATGATGCCCAGCTTACAGAGTCATTCTCAGAATTAAATGAGATAATATCAAAAGTTACCTAGTAGGTGCTTAATAGAGTAGCTATTTTATTGTTATTTCCAGCCACTTATCTCCATCTTTGTCTAGGTAACCCAGCTCCATCAGTCATTCAGATCTGCTGTAGCCTAGAGTCTGTCTTAATACCTTTCACTGCCCCACACTCTCCTTATAACTTCCTGTTTTAACATTAGCCAGAACTTGGAGCCTTGAAACAGTTTGTTGTTGCTGCAGCGTGGAGGGTCTTGATTTGCACCATGTGGGATCTAGCTTCTGACCTGGGGTCAAACCCGTACCTCCTGCATTGAGACTTCAAAGTCTTAGCCACTGGACCATGAGGGCAGTCCCAAGCCATGTCTTTCTAAATCAGAGGTTAAAAAAAAAAACAACATAGAGCCTGAAGAAAATCATAGTAAGCGTAAAAAGATCTTACCTGTGCGTGATGACACACACCAAGAGTTTTGTATTTAACTCAATGCCAAAGTAGTAATAACCATAACTATAGATGGTTTAATTTGAATTTATTAGTCCGTGATAGAAGATGCTCTCTGTAGGAACAATTTACCTTTTATTGTCTCTGTGATGCTTGAAAGTAATATACTTCAGTTGGTCATTTTAAAAACTGGGTATCAATGTCACAGATTTTTTAATGAATCAAGTGTGAGTTAGTCTGTAAAATATTTTACTCACAAGGATTCTAGTTTTGTGGCCTATTTGTTTTTCAAAGAAAATGTGACCTAAAAGGCTAGTTGGAGTACTTAATAGTGACCTTGAACAAGTAATTTAATCTCAGCTGTAACTTTATATTTTATTTTATTTTTTATTTATTTATTTATTTATTTTGGGCGGGGGTTGGGTTGGGGAGGGAGGGGAGTGGGCGGGCCACTTCTATTGGTCTTTCATTTCTCTATTTTCATCCATCTTTGTTCTTTGGCTCCTGTGGGCCTCCCATCGCGGTGGCCTCTTGTCACAGAGCGCCGGCTCTGGGCGCATGCGCTCCAAAGCTCTGGCTCGGTAATTGGACACATCAGTCCAGCCGCTCTGCGGCATGTGGGATCTTCCCAGGCCAGGGATCGAACCGGCGCCATTTGCACTGCAAGGCAGTGTCCTTACCCACTGGACCACCAGGGGAAGCCCTTTATATTTTAAAGAAGGATAATGATGCCCAGCTTACAGAGTCATTCTCAGAATTAAATGAGATAATATCAAAAGTTACCTAGTAGGTGCTTAATAGAGTAGCTATTTTATTGTTATTTCCAGCCACTTATCTCCATCTTTGTCTAGGTAACCCAGCTCCATCAGTCATTCAGATCTGCTGTAGCCTAGAGTCTGTCTTAATACCTTTCACTGCCCCACACTCTCCTTATAACTTCCTGTTTTAATTCCATGAGGAGTTGTTACAATCAGTATAGAGCTTGTACTGTCCACGCTCCTTTCCTTCTCCCATTTTCTTGAACAGTCTTGGAGAAGCCACAACCCTGGTTATATCAGCACAGACATGCTGGCCAGTTTCACTATTCATTTGTGTTCACTAAGCCCAGCAGTCATAGATACTTCCCATATATTATATATATTGTTTGTCCATAGTCCCTTCATTGCATATTGCTACATGACCATTCCATTCCTTGTTTTCTTTGAACTTCTATCATCTGTTTCCCCATCTTCACTTTAGCCTCTGAACCCTTCTTCCTATTTAATTGAGAAGAGAATATCTGACAAAATTTTGCTCAACTCATCCCACATGTACCCAGTTACTATCTACCCTAAACCTCTCCTTTTCTCTGGTCGATTTAAATAAGCCATTCTCTCCTAAGGTCACCTGTGCCCTTGTGCAGTAGGTTTCATCCCCTCTTGATGACTCAAGGACATTGTTCCAACAGTCTCTCGTGTGTGCAGTTTGTCCTTCTCTACCTTGATCCTTCCTGTCTACTCACAGATATGCTGTTATTTCACCCATCTTAAAAATAGCCCCAACAACAGCAAGACCACTGCTATTCTTAATCCAGTTACTCTTTTATGTCTACTGCCTGCTCTCTGTCCTTGCCTTTTCACCAAAACTCCTTGAAGGAGTTGTTTACATCAAGGTTACCAAAGGCTTCCATGTTGCTAAATTCAGTGCCCAGTTCTTATCCTCCGTCTACTTGACTCATCAGCGATGTATGGCACAGTTGATCTCTTCTCCTTCTAACAGTTTTTTTCACTTGATATCTTCCTAGTTTTCTCTTCGGCCTCACTAGGTCTCCTTTGTTGATTTTTCAACTGCTAAACCTCCCATTGTTGGAGAGTGCCAGGGCTTGGTACACATCTTCACTCTCTTGTTCTCTTTATTTTTTTCCTGTTGTTTACAGATTATTTCCTTGTTTTATCATCTCCACCCTTGTTCATCTGGTTCATGGCTTCAGATACTATCTGTAGATTACTGTTATCTCCAGTCTGTACCCCTCCTCTGAATTCCTGATTTATGTGTCTATCTGCTTCCTTAACATTTCTACCCAGAGGGATGTCTACTAGGCATCTCCCATTCAACATGTCTCAAACCTGTTTCTCCATCTAGTCCTTTCTGTCTGATCGAATGACAACTTACTCTTTGATTGGTAAGATTAAAAATATCTTTGAGTCATCCTTAATTTCTCTCACACCTCATACAGGTTTTTGATCTTGTCAACTCTAATTTCAAAATATATGCAGAATTTTACCTCTTGCCATCTCTACTGCTGTACTGTGTTCCATTATCTCACCAGTCTATTCAGAGACATGCAGGGGTTCCTGTTTCTTGTTTACAACGTTGACTTCTTAGTTGGTTCTTTTTCCCCTAGTATTGCTTAAGTGTATCTTTGTCATTAAAAAAAGTGGGGGTGGTGGATGTATGGGTGGCAAATTTTCATAGTGAACCTATGGTGGATTTTTTTTGATTACTTGATTGGCTATATTACAAATTCAGATTTTTTTTTCCTATGGACACTTGAAATTATTGGATTATTGTGTTCTGACATTCTGGTGTTGCTGATACCAGTTTGACTCTCACTTTTTTCTCTGGAAGTTCTTGGAGTTTAGAGGTGTTGCCACACTGGTGTGTGGTTTCTGTGGGTCTTGTAAATCCGAAGACTCAGGTTTCTTTAAACTAATAAATTCACTCTTTCTGTCTGAGACTCCGATTAGTTTCTCTTCCACCCCTGTGTTTTTTGTTTTATTTTTTAGCTCCTATTGGATGGAAATTATTTTTGTTGATTAATTTGCTTTTAAAAATATTTTTGTGTGTCTGTTGATTATGTGTTTGGGAGATTAAAATACGAAACCAGCCATAAGGAAGAATGCCCAGCAAAGCAGCTTAGAGAGTCAAGACTAAATTTAGACTGCAGATTGGACATGCTTTTTCTTTTTCTTCCTGTTTATGTAAGTCCTCCTAAAACTACATGAGAAGACCTTTTTTAAGACACAGAAACCCATAAAGGACAAAGTAGATTTGGAAAGGAGACAAAAGCAACAAAATTTGGAGGCTGACAAACAAATGGATGAGTTTAATTGTCTTAGCAGAATTTAGAAAGCTGCAGACTAACGAGGCAGTAGGTAGAGCCAAGAAGTAAACCCGATTTGCACCCAAACTCCTAAAAGTCTCAGGAATTGGCATCATCACGTGCAGTGAAAACAAGTATAGTAACTGGGTGAAGATAGAGGTCAGAACTGGAAGATTAATTTAAAATTTGTTTCAACAGTGGTCAGATTCCCAAAACCTCTTTTGCACTTCACACAACTAAATAGCTACTTCTCTCCAATCTTGGGTACTCTCTGGTGAGGGTAAACTAGAGGTTCTGAAAAACTGTAGCACATTTGGGAGCAGAGGTACCTGCCATCGCTAAAGACAGCGTGAAGCGCAGGGGGCATAGGAGAAGCTTGCATCTGCCTGGAGCTTATTGTATCTATTCAAGAGAATTGCTGAGCGCAGCTAGGAAACAAAAGAGCAACAGAGACAAGGTTTCTGAGGATCCATCAGCTAAGGGAGGGCTTGACAATCACAGTTAGCCACATGAAGAAGATGTCTAGGAAGAAGTGTCCAGTCCTAGGTGATGGGGAGTTTGCAGTCTGTCAGGAAGTGAATGCACGGACAACTGCTGAATAATTGGATTATTGTGTTCTGATTTTTACCAGTTTGACTCTCACTTTTTTCTCTGGAAGTTCTTGGAGTTTAGAGGTGTTGCCACACTGGTGTGTGGTTTCTGTGGGTCTTGTAAATCCGAAGACTCAGGTTTCTTTAAACTAATAAATTCACTCTTTCTGTCTGAGACTCCGATTAGTTTCTCTTCCACCCCTGTGTTTTTTGTTTTATTTTTTAGCTCCTATTGGATGGAAATTATTTTTGTTGATTAATTTGCTTTTAAAAATATTTTTGTGTGTCTGTTGATTATGTGTTTGGGAGATTAAAATACGAAACCAGCCATAAGGAAGAATGCCCAGCAAAGCAGCTTAGAGAGTCAAGACTAAATTTAGACTGCAGATTGGACATGCTTTTTCTTTTTCTTCCTGTTTATGTAAGTCCTCCTAAAACTACATGAGAAGACCTTTTTTAAGACACAGAAACCCATAAAGGACAAAGTAGATTTGGAAAGGAGACAAAAGCAACAAAATTTGGAGGCTGACAAACAAATGGATGAGTTTAATTGTCTTAGCAGAATTTAGAAAGCTGCAGACTAACGAGGCAGTAGGTAGAGCCAAGAAGTAAACCCGATTTGCACCCAAACTCCTAAAAGTCTCAGGAATTGGCATCATCACGTGCAGTGAAAACAAGTATAGTAACTGGGTGAAGATAGAGGTCAGAACTGGAAGATTAATTTAAAATTTGTTTCAACAGTGGTCAGATTCCCAAAACCTCTTTTGCACTTCACACAACTAAATAGCTACTTCTCCAATCTTGGGTACTCTCTGGTGAGGGTAAACTAGAGGTTCTGAAAAACTGTAGCACATTTGGGAGCAGAGGTACCTGCCATCGCTAAAGACAGCGTGAAGCGCAGGGGGCATAGGAGAAGCTTGCATCTGCCTGGAGCTTATTGTATCTATTCAAGAGAATTGCTGAGCGCAGCTAGGAAACAAAAGAGCAACAGAGACAAGGTTTCTGAGGATCCATCAGCTAAGGGAGGGCTTGACAATCACAGTTAGCCACATGAAGAAGATGTCTAGGAAGAAGTGTCCAGTCCTAGGTGATGGGGAGTTTGCAGTCTGTCAGGGAAGTGAATGCACGGACAACTGCAAAGCCCCAGGCTCTTGTCCTGACCAGCTGCAGCACTTCACAATTCGCTTAAGGTCAGACCACACTAGTTGACATTTAGATCTTCTGGTCAGTCAAGTCCCTTCAGATTTGGGGCCTGTGCACAAGTTTCCCTTGACTGGAATGGTCTTCCCTTACTCCTTACATAGCTGTTGAAGAAAACAGGCAAAGCAACAGATTGAGAACAAAGTCAAAAAGGAAAGAGAGGAGCAGCTTTGGAAGGTTCACGTCCCAGTGAAAATGTGTCAAATAACAAGACTCAAACACTCCCTTCCCTTTTTTTCCTTCTACTGCTACATGTATCTTTTTCAGTTTGTCATTTAAATGGCAACTAACAAGTGTGAGGGCTTTTTGGTGGATTGTAAGAAGCCATGGAAAGTTTTTAGCCAGAAACATGGTGTATCAGAGTCCATATACAGGAAGTTTAAACATTGTACAAAAATTGGGAGTGAGGGACAATATGGACTGATAATACTGAGTTTAGTTGGAATATTTTAGGTTTGGTAAGAAGGAAATATAGACCCAAACTAGTTAAAGTAGAGAAGGAGCAGATACATGAGAAATTAGGAGAATGGGGTAGCCTTTAAGAAATTGGACAAAAACAGGGAAGAATTGAATGCCTGTAATGATTTTTGCCGGAGGGAATCAGCTTTACCTCCTAGATTCTGCTTTAGTATCCTCACCCCTGCAAAAGCCTTCTCTGATTACCCTAGTCAGGAAATGTGTGTTGCATCTTCTATGTTTGCGGTTTATCTTTTGTTTTCTTTTTGTACTTATCACACTTACCTTATTTTTCACTACTTTTCACAAATTTAGACTATTTTTCAGCTTCTTTCCCCCCTTATGTTCTTGTGCTTAACAAATTAACTGTTAGTTCCATGAAGGATTATTATTTCAGAAGATTCTGCTTGGTCAGAAAATGTGTGGTTGAACTTGGCATTTTATTGATTTTTCTTTTTTTCACCCATCTTTGTTCTTGGGCCTGTGTGGGCCTCCCATCACGGTGGCCTCTCTTGTTGCAGAGCACCGGCTCTGGGCGCATGTGCTCCAGAGCACTGACTCGCAATTGCACACACCGGTCCAGCTGCTCCGTGGCACGTGGAATCTTCCCTGGCCAGGGATCGAACCAGCATCCCTTGCACTGCAAGGTGGACTCTCCACCCACTGGACCACCAGGAAAGCCTGAACTTGACATTTTATAGGAGAGGACAGTTTTGATAAATGAAGGCGGTGGGATATTTTATTCTCCCAGATAAGTAATAATAAGTCTAAATAAATTTTTTGCCATCTTGTGCTTTATAGAACTGTTTCAGGATCTCTCTTGTCTGCAGTTTCAAAGAAGTCCTTATTTTTGTGTTTTGCATTATTACTGCTGCTATTTTTCATCACCATCTACATTTTCAAGGTGCTTTTTGGTTTTGTAATTCTCTCTTCATGACATTCTTTCTAAATTTTTAGTCTTACTAGTCATTATTTCCTTACACTGAGTCCAAAATGCCCATGGTTGAGCAAAGATGTGTCAAAGTAAATCTGCATATATCAGTAACCTAGTGGGAAGAAGCAATTACAGGGTCTCAAACCTGTAATTGTGGAAGGTGACATTGGGCTAAAGGAAAGGTAGACGTCTTTATTCCTCCAGAACTGCAAGGAAGAGGGAAGGAGATGAGTGAAGATAATGAAGTGTTTTAATAAAAAAGACAATATCATTTGGAGTCTTTTTAGTCAAACAGAAGTTACTTTCACTCTTAGAATTAAGCGAAAAGCAGTTGGTTTTAGAATATGCTTTAGAAGGTGAGAGGAAAGTCATCTGGGCCATGAACTCTGTCATCCTAGAGTGACTGACATGTGACGGCACTGAGGACATCCATTAGGAGTACTGCAGAGAGAGGTCAGTAGTCACGTCTCTATTGGACAAGTGTGAGGTAGGTACAGGAAAAGATTACAGAGGCTGGAGACAGATGGTTTATTCAGCACACTAGTAGTCCTGAACAGAAAGTATTGCGAAGAAGGGTGAAGAATGGACCAAAGGAGAGAGTGCAAGGTGTGCAGAACGCGGAGGTTTGTGGTGACAAGCTGTGATTCAAAGAGCAGGCCTGTGGAATAAGCTGATTTTTTAAAGCTCCTTGCCCAAGTTTAAAAAAAAAATCCAGGGCTTCCCTGGTGGTCCAGTGGGTAGAGCGTATGTATGCCCTGCAGTGCGAGGGGCACGATTCCATCCCTAACCCTGGGAAGATCCCACATGCTGCGGAACGGCTGGACCGCTGTGTCTAATTACGAGCCAGCACTGGAGCACACGCGCCCAGAGCCGGTCTCTGCAACGAGAGGCCACTGCGATGGGAGGCCCACATGTGCCAAAGAATAAAGATGAATGAAAATAAATAAATAACCAATACAAGAGGCCAAAAAATTAAAAAAAAAAAAATCCAGATACTCCTGTCCTGCTATCAGGGTCTGTGCAGGGTACTACGTTGTGGAAGAGACAGTTTGATAAGTGAAGATCTTTTGCTAATTAATCAGACTTTGTATTAATGTAACAACTTATTCTAAATATGTAGTATCTCAAATAGTTTCAGCAGGATTTTGTTTATCATATTGAATATATAATAAGAACTGTGCTTACAGATAAATACAAAAAGAAGAAATATACCAAGTGTAGTGCTTTTTTTTTTTTTTGGTTTATATGTTTTACCTTTTGGCTGTGGTGGATCTTTGTTGTGCACACAGACTTTCTCTAGTTGGAATGATAAGGGGCTACTCTTGTTGTGGAGTATGGGCTCTCGATGTGCAGGCCTAGTTGCTCCATGGTATGTGGGATTGTCCCAGACCAGGGGTTGAACTGGTATCCCTTACATTGTAAGGTGGATTCTTAACACTGGAGCACCAGGAAAGCCCCTAAGTGTAGCTGTGCATCACTTCCTCCCCTCTCCCATTTGATGCCTGTGCATATAATCTCTTGTTTTCCTTTTTAAAATTCATGTGCTGTGCTGTTTTCCCATCCAGTTGATGTCCAGCTGTTATTTCTTTTTGCTGTAAACAGTCATTTTCCCACTGAATAAAATGAGTAGGTTTATTGTGTAATTTAATTCAATTCCTTTGGTGTTAAGCAGTGCTCAGTAATTTTGGAAATAGCTTACTTAATAGCTTTTTCCACAGTGAAATTTATTCAGGAAATACTCAGATGTCAGCACCGTGTAGATACTGTGTTAGATACTTGTGCTGATTGTAAATATACAAGCCTTTGTCCTGAGGTCTTTAGATTTTAGAAGAGTTAGCTACAGACAGCGGTGGGGTGCTATGTGGTTTTAGAGGAAGACTCTGTCTCTGGCACCTGGGAATCTCACTCATGGAGTTGTATGCTGGAGTTGGCTGTGCCACAGTGCCCAGATACTTAGTCAGATATTCTGGATGTTTCTGAAGGATTTTTTAAACCAGATTAATATTAAAATTACTCAGTTTTCTGTAAAGCGTATTTGTGCTCCATGATATGGCATGTGGCTGGGCCTCATCCAGGCAAATTGAAGGTCCTAACAGAACAAAGACTGACCTCCCCTGAGCAAGAAGGAAAAAGTTCTGCCAGCAAACCACTTTTGGCAACTGCAGCTTCATTTCCCGGCACATTGGCCTGAAGATCTTTTGCTAATTAATCAGACTTTGTATTAATGTAACAACTTATTCTAAATATGTAGTATCTCAAATAGTTTCAGCAGGATTTTGTTTATCATATTGAATATATAATAAGAACTGTGCTTACAGATAAATACAAAAAGAAGAAATATACCAAGTGTAGTGCTTTTTTTTTTTTTTGGTTTATATGTTTTACCTTTTGGCTGTGGTGGATCTTTGTTGTGCACACAGACTTTCTCTAGTTGGAATGATAAGGGGCTACTCTTGTTGTGGAGTATGGGCTCTCGATGTGCAGGCCTAGTTGCTCCATGGTATGTGGGATTGTCCCAGACCAGGGGTTGAACTGGTATCCCTTACATTGTAAGGTGGATTCTTAACACTGGAGCACCAGGAAAGCCCCTAAGTGTAGCTGTGCATCACTTCCTCCCCTCTCCCATTTGATGCCTGTGCATATAATCTCTTGTTTTCCTTTTTAAAATTCATGTGCTGTGCTGTTTTCCCATCCAGTTGATGTCCAGCTGTTATTTCTTTTTGCTGTAAACAGTCATTTTCCCACTGAATAAAATGAGTAGGTTTATTGTGTAATTTAATTCAATTCCTTTGGTGTTAAGCAGTGCTCAGTAATTTTGGAAATAGCTTACTTAATAGCTTTTTCCACAGTGAAATTTATTCAGGAAATACTCAGATGTCAGCACCGTGTAGATACTGTGTTAGATACTTGTGCTGATTGTAAATATACAAGCCTTTGTCCTGAGGTCTTTAGATTTTAGAAGAGTTAGCTACAGACAGCGGTGGGGTGCTATGTGGTTTTAGAGGAAGACTCTGTCTCTGGCACCTGGGAATCTCACTCATGGAGTTGTATGCTGGAGTTGGCTGTGCCACAGTGCCCAGATACTTAGTCAGATATTCTGGATGTTTCTGAAGGATTTTTTAAACCAGATTAATATTAAAATTACTCAGTTTTCTGTAAAGCGTATTTGTGCTCCATGATATGGCATGTGGCTGGGCCTCATCCAGGCAAATTGAAGGTCCTAACAGAACAAAGACTGACCTCCCCTGAGCAAGAAGGAAAAAGTTCTGCCAGCAAACCACTTTTGGCAACTGCAGCTTGTCACCTGGCTTCCAGCCTCCTGGCCTACTCTGCACAGTGTGGATTTTCACATGAGCCACTTTCTTAAATCTGTGTGTCTCTATATGTGCGTTCTGTTGGTTCTGTTTCTCTGGAGAACTATAATGAATACAAATAGTAGCTAAACTGAAATTTAGGATAGGTAAGGTGTGGGGAGGAGCTTTGGTAGAGAACAGAAAACTTGTTCTTTGTATGGAGAATGATGAACTTGGTTGGAACTTAACATTTGGGTAAGTGATTGGGACCAGGTCTTGACAGGAGTTGTTTTTCTTTTTTCTTTTTTTTCCCCACTTCTATTGGTCTTTCATTTATTTATCTTTGTTCTTTGTCCTGTGTGGGCCTCCCATCGCAGTGGTCTCCCTTGCTGCAGAGCACCGGCTCTGGGCGCATGCGCTACAGAGCTCAGGCTCGGTAGGTGGACACATTGGTCCAGCCGCCTGCGGACGTGGGATCTTCCCAGGCCAGGGATCAAACTGGTGCCCCTTACACTGCAAGGTGGTATCCTTACCCACTGGACCACCAGGGAAGCCCATGAAGGGTTTTTTCTTGTTGTTTTGTTTTGTTTTTAAATTTTGGCCTCTTTTATTGGTTCATTTAGTTTGTTTGTTTTTTTTTTAAGATTTATTTATTTATTTTGGGCGGGGGTCGGGTTGGGGAGAGAGGGGAGCGGGCGGGCCATTTCTATTGGTCTTTCATTTCTCTTGTTTTCATTTGTCTTTGTTCTTTGGCCCCTGTGGGCCTCCCATCGCGGTGACCTCTGTTGTCACAGAGCACCGGCTCTGGGCGCATGCACTCCAGAGCTCCGGCTCGGTAATTGGACACATGGGTCCAGCCGCTCCACGGCACATGGGATCTTCCCAGGCCAGGGATCGAACCGGCGCCATTTGCAGTGCAAGATGGTGTCCTTACCCACTGGACCACCAGGGGAAGCCCTCATTTAGTTATTTTCATCCATCTTTGTTCTTTGGCCTGTGTGGGCCTCCCATCACAGTGGCCTTCCCTGTCACAGAGCACTGGCTCTTGGCGCATGCGCTCCAGAGCGGTGGCTCACAACTGGACACACTGGTCCAGTCGCTCCGTGGCACGTGGGATCTTCCCAAGCCAGGGATAGAATGGGCACCCCTTGCACTGCAAGGCAGTCTTTACCCACTGGACCACCAGGGAAGCCCAACAGGAGTTTTAAATACTGCGTCATACATGTTGTTGTAGATTTCCATTTGATCTTAGTTTCCCAACTTACTTTTGGCCATTTCTAGAATAATTTAATCTTTTGTTTATTGTTCTCACATTTTAGTATTCAGCAGACTTGTTTTTCTTATCAGTCAGTATTATTAGAACCTAATTTACAGCTTTTAGTTTGTGTCCGAAAGTTAAGACTTTTGAAAAACATTAATATCATTTCAACAGTACCAGCCATAGTCAGTTGTGGATATATTTGTCATATTTAAACTTAGAAAGCTTTGTTATTTTACAGTGGAGATACTGCATTGGGAATTTGGTCACTACAGCTCTTCCCTCTAGTTATGTACTTTGACTATGTGTATGGATATTAATGGGTTTTCCAGGTGGCTCAGTAGTAAAGAATTCACCTGCCAATGCAGGAGATGCAGGGTCAATCCCGGGGTCAGGAAGATCCCCTGGAGTAGAAAATGGCGTCCTATTCCAGTATTCTTTAAAAAAAAAAAAAAAAAGATTTATGTATTTATTTATTTTGGGCGGGGTTCAGGTTGGGAAGGGAGGGGAGCAGGCGGGCCACTTCTATTGGTCTTTCATTTCTCTGTTTTCATCCGTCTTTGTTCTTTGACTCCTGTGGGCCTCCCATCGCGGTGGCCTCTGTTATTGCAGAGCGCTGGCTCTGAGCGCATGCACTCCAGAACTCTGGCTCTGTAACTGGACACACTGGTCCATCCGCTCCGCGGCCAGGGATCAAACTGGCGCCCCTTGCACTGCAAGGCGGTGTCCTTACCCACTGGACTGCCAGGGGAGGCCCCCATTCCAGTATTCTTGCCTAGGAAATCCCATGGAGCTTGGCGGGATATGACTTAGTGACTGAGGACGCACATATGTGGGTGTTAATGTACTGTGAGCCAGGTCCGACATTAGTGTGATATTTGAATTTGCCTTGATGTAAAGATAGAGATATTTTAGATGAATGATTTTGTCAGAACTTTGACCCTATTTCTTTTCTATTTTTAAGACTATCATGGGTTGTGTTTCTATTAATAAATCTTTGCTGTTTGTATCCAGATGTAGGGAATTGATTATATAGTATTTTAAGATTAATGAGGTGGGGGAATATTTTCCCTTCTTCCCACTCTTTCGAATGTTGGCCTAATATTTGGAACACTAGAATACTTGCTAGTATTCTAGTAACAACATGAAGTTAAGAATATAGAGGACAACTACCCCTACCTAGTTTCAGCGTTCTAATCCAACTATTATCATTTTGTGCATTCTCTTACGGCTGTATTTATAGAGGGGTGTGTGTATATGTGTTGTTTTTTCAGTTTTGTTTTTTGCCTCATCTCAAGGCATGTGGGACTTTTAATTCCTCAACCTGGGAAACAGAATGGAACCCACGCCTCCTGCAGTGGAAGCACAGAGTCTTAACCACTGAACTGCCAGGAAAGTCCCAGTTTGTGCGATTGACATAAAATTCACATAACATAAAATTAACCATTAGAAAGTGTATGATTCAGTGACATTCAGTCTGGTCACTGTGTTGTGTAACCACCATCTCTCCTTAATTTTGAAACTTTTTCATCACCTTGGAAAAGTACTCATTAAGTAATTTCCTCTTCATCTCCCACCTCACCCCCACCCCCACCGGTAATCAGTAGTCTGCATTCTGTTCTCTATACTTTTTTTTTTTTTTTTTTTTCAATTTTGGCCTCTTTTACTGTTTCTTTCTGTGTATTTATTTTGATCCATCCTTATTCTTTGGCCCATGTGGGCCTTCCATTGCAGTAGCCACTCTCAGTGCAGAGCACCGGCTCTGGGCGGACGTACTCCAGAGTGCTGGCCCATAGTTGGACTCACAGGTCCAGCCACTCCACGACATGTGGGATCTTCCCGGACCAGGGATCTAACCGGTGCCCCTTGCACTGCAAGGTGGACTCTCTACCCACTGGACCACCAGGGAAGTCCTTCTCTATGCTTTTTATGTTCTGGGTATATTATGTAAAGCAGATCATATAATAGGTGACTGTTTTGTTTGGCTTCTTTTACTTAGTATAACACTGAAACTTAGTTCTAGATGAATGATTTTCAGATTTAAATTTTTTAAGACTATCATGGGTTGTGTTTCTATTAATAAATCTTTGCTGTTTGTATCCAGATGTAGGGAATTGATTATATAGTATTTTAAGATTAATGAGGTGGGGGAATATTTTCCCTTCTTCCCACTCATTCGAATGTTGGCCTAATATTTGGAACACTAGAATACTTGCTAGTATTCTAGTAACAACATGAAGTTAAGAATATAGAGGACAACTACCCCTACCTAGTTTCAGCGTTCTAATCCAACTATTATCATTTTGTGCATTCTCTTACGGCTGTATTTATAGAGGGGTGTGTGTATATGTGTTGTTTTTTCAGTTTTGTTTTTTGCCTCATCTCAAGGCATGTGGGACTTTTAATTCCTCAACCTGGGAAACAGAATGGAACCCACGCCTCCTGCAGTGGAAGCACAGAGTCTTAACCACTGAACTGCCAGGAAAGTCCCAGTTTGTGCGATTGACATAAAATTCACATAACATAAAATTAACCATTAGAAAGTGTATGATTCAGTGACATTCAGTCTGGTCACTGTGTTGTGTAACCACCATCTCTCCTTAATTTTGAAACTTTTTCATCACCTTGGAAAAGTACTCATTAAGTAATTTCCTCTTCATCTCCCCCCTCCCCCCCCCCCCCACCGGTAATCAGTAGTCTGCATTCTGTTCTCTATACTTTTTTTTTTTTTTTTTTTTCAATTTTGGCCTCTTTTACTGTTTCTTTCTGTGTATTTATTTTGATCCATCCTTATTCTTTGGCCCATGTGGGCCTTCCATTGCAGTAGCCACTCTCAGTGCAGAGCACCGGCTCTGGGCGGACGTACTCCAGAGTGCTGGCCCATAGTTGGACTCACAGGTCCAGCCACTCCACGACATGTGGGATCTTCCCGGACCAGGGATCTAACCGGTGCCCCTTGCACTGCAAGGTGGACTCTCTACCCACTGGACCACCAGGGAAGTCCTTCTCTATGCTTTTTATGTTCTGGGTATATTATGTAAAGCAGATCATATAATAGGTGACTGTTTTGTTTGGCTTCTTTTACTTAGTATAACACTGAAACTTAGTTCTAGCTGTGACATGTATCAGCATTTTATTATTTTTATAGCTGGATAATATTCCTCTGTGTATGTGTACAAGCCTCAATTTGGGGCTTCCCAAAAAAACCCAGAGGCCAAAACAAGAAAAACCCTCAATTTGTTTATTCTCTGTTAATGGACAATTGGGTTCTTTCCAACTTTCAGCTGTTATGAATAGTACTGCTTGAAACATTCATTTTTGTGTGACATAGGTTTTCATATATATGAGTGAAATTGCTGAGTTGTGTGGTTATTATATGTTTAGTTTTTTGAGGAACCACCAAGCTATTTTCCACAGCAGGTACATCATTTCGCATTTCTACCAGCAGTATGCAAGGATTCCTGTTTCTCCACATCTTCATAATACTCGTTATTTTCTG
Source organism: Tragulus kanchil (assembly GCA_022376925.1). NCBI lineage: Eukaryota > Metazoa > Chordata > Mammalia > Artiodactyla > Tragulidae > Tragulus > Tragulus kanchil. The sequence continues at coordinate 115,605,064 of JAIOJX010000031.1, forward strand.
ATTTTCTTGTTAAAGCCATCTTGTTACCAAAACCAGGTCTGGCTGCTCACTGCTTAAAAGTCATTAAAGAGGCCAGGTTGGTAGAAAGGAGAGTTTGTTTTATTTTGGATGCTGGCAGTGGAGGAGGGTTGGGTGTGCCTCTCTGAAGGCAGACTTCTCCCTTCTCCACCACCCCCGCCCCAGTCAGGGGACAGGAGCTTTTATAGGCTGAGGGAGGGAGCTTCATGCAGAAATAGTACAGTCAGTTCTGATGATTGTCTTGAAATTGGTCTTTGGTGGTCTGACCAGCGTCCTCTTGATTGTTTTAACTAAGTACAGCTAATCTTCAGTTCCCGTGTCCATTTGTTTCCATTTCCTTGAGGCCAGTGCTTGGAGTTGAGGGAGCGTATGTCACAGCTACAGTCTTGTCGTAATGTAGTTGACTTCTCCACCAGTGGGGGGTTCAGTTATCTGTAGGACAGCTTACAGGATATGGCTCAGAATGTTACCTATAGACCTTGAGGAGGAACTCAAGGTCCTTGACTTTGCTTGGTGACTACATTATGATTATTATTTTGACTGTTTTCCTTTGTTTCTGCATTTTCTCACTTCTCTGATTAAACTCATTCTTTGGCTAAAGTTTTTCAGGCTAAGGACATGGAAGGACAGGGATCATAGGGTCCTGCTCCATTGCATTTGTAGTAGTTGTGAAGTGGTATTTCATGATGGTTTTGATTTGCATTTCCATAATATCTAATGATATGAAACATCTTTTCATGAGCTTGTTGGCTGTTTGTGTATCTCTTTTTAAGAACTGTCTCCAAATTTTTGTTCATTTGTAATTGGATTGCGTTTTTGTTAAAGAGTTCTTTATAATATTCTATATTTTAAATGCTTACATATGACTTTGAGACATTTCTTTCATAGCTTGTCTTTTAATATTTTCAGTATTTTTCTTTGATGTATGGAAGGGCTTAATTTTGTGAAGTCTAGTTTCTCTGTTTTTTGCTGTTGCTTTTAGTGCCAAATCTAGGAATCCATTCTCAAATCCAGGGTCATAAAGATTTATTCCTATATTTTCTTAATAGTTTTATAGCCTAAATATAGGATTTTGTATTTAGGTCATTGACTCACTAAAAGAAAAATTCTGTGTTTCTCCTCTTTAGGCTGCCAAGTTGTTGGGTATGGTTCCTGCATTGATGAACTATCTTAACTCTTTGGACACCAGCTGGGTGTCCTACAATTTAGCTCAATTCTGACACTATCCCAAGTTAGTGTTGGATACCACAGGTTGAGGTCTCAGTTCTGCAAGACTTCCCCTTACCCACTCCCATCTCAGTCTCAAGTCCCAGGTTGTAAACTATTTTTAACCAACAGGCTATAAATTGGGGGTTACCACAACCCCTTCTTGGTTTGATCATTTGCTAGAACAACTCACAGAACTCTAGAACAGTTTACTTATTAAATTACTGGTTTATTATAAAAAGATACAGCTCAAGAATAGCCAGATGAAAGAGAGATATAAGGCAGAATACATGGGAGGGAGTGCCGAGCTTCCATGCTTTCAATAGGTATATCACCCTCTCAGTGCCTCCATATCTTCACCAACCAGGAAGCTCTCCAAACTCCGTAGTATACAGATGTTTATGGAGACTTCATTGCATTGGAGTGATCAATTATTAACTCAGTCTCAAGTTCCTCTGCTCCCTCCTCAGAGGGTAGGAGATGGGGCTGAAAGTTTCCAGCTTCTTATCATAGTAATGCTCTGATATCACGCAGGAAATTCCAAGAGATTAAGGAGCACTATGTCCGAAACCAGAGTTAAAGACCAAATACTAGAACAAAAGATGCTCTTACTACCTTTATCTCTTGGGAAATTATATAGGCTTTGGAGCTCTGGTCAGGACAAAGACCAAGACCTGTATATATGTTGAAGCTGGGTCTCCAGGCAGTACAGAAGACCCAACTTCAATCCCTAGGTCAGGAGGATCCCTGGAGAAGGGAATGCTACCCACTCCAATATTCTTTTTTTTTTTTTTTTATCGCCACTTCTGTCGGTCTTTCATTTATTCATTTTTCATCCATCTTTGTTCTTTGGCCTGTGTGGGCTTCCCATCGCAATGGCCTCTCTAGCTGCAGAGCACTGGCTCTGGGTGCACGTGCTCCAGAGCTCCGGCCCAGTAGTTGGTCCAGCCGCTCTGCTGCATGTGGAATCTTCCCAGGCCAGGGATCAAACCAGCACCCTTTGGACTTCAAGGCAGTGTCTTTACCCACTGGACCACCGGGGAAGCCCCTAACTCCAATATTCTTGCCTGGAGAATCCCATGGACAGAGGAGCCTTCCAGGCTACAGTTCGTGGGATTGCAAAGAGTCAGAGATGACTGAGCAATTAGCACTTTGTTAATACCATACTCACTTTGAGATAATTTTATTTATGGAATAAGGTACAGTTTCAGCCTTATTCTTTCATATTTGGTTTTCCAGTTGTCCCAGATCCACTTAGATCCTTGTATACCTTTGTGTAAAATGAGTTGGCCATAGATTTTTGGATTTCTTTCTGCACCCTGTATTCCACTCCATAAATCTCTTTGTCATTATGCCAGTAGCACACTATTTTGACTACTGTAGATTTGTAGTTGACTTTGAAATCAGGAAGTACGAGTCCTCCAGTGTTTTCAAAATTCTTTTGTCTATTCAGTCTACCTTGAAGTTCCATATAAATCTGAGAATTAGCTTTTCCATTTCTTGGGATTGCAGAGAGGGGGGATCTCATTGTAATTTTGAGAGAGATTGCACTGAATCAGTAGGTCACCTTGGAGAGCATTGTAGTATTAAATCTTTCAATCCATGGAGATGGGATGACTTTCCACTTATTTAGGTCTTTAACTTCTTTCAGCAGCATTTTGCAACAAGTCTTTTATCTCTTTGGTTAATTAATTCTCAATAATTTTGTTCCTTTGGATGTTGTTGTAAGTGGGATTGCTTTCTTAGTTTCCTTTTGGATTGGTCATTGTTGGTAGGTAGAAACATAGCTGTTTTTTGTATTGATATGTTCCTGTAATTTTGCTGAATTAATTAATTAGCTCTAGTAGGTTTTTAAAAAATAGGTTTTATGGACTTCTATACATATGGAATCCTGTCATCGGCAAAAGAGTTTTACTTCTTTCTTATTTGGATACCTTTTCATTTCTTTTTCTTGCCTAATTGTACTGGCTAGGACTTCTAGTCCATGTTGTATAGCAGTGGTGGAAGTGGACATCCTTGTCTTGTTTCTGTTCTCAGGGGAATGTTTTCTGATTTTCACAACTGAATATGGTATTGGCTGTGGGTTTTTCATATATGCCCTTTTTTCATGTTAAGCCAGTTTTCTTTTATTCCTAGTTTGCTGAGTGTCCTTACAAAAGCTTTTCTTCCATCTGTTGCAATACGCCTTTGGAGTTTTGTGGCCTATAACAGTGTGGTTTTTTGTGATTGAACCACACTTACACTCTTAGAATAAAATTCCAATTGATCAGGGGGCTTCCCTGGTGGTCCAGTGGGTAAGGACACTGCCTTGCAGTGAAAGAGGCGCCGGTTCGATCCCTGGCCTGGGAAGATCCCACGTGCCGCAGAGCATCTGGACCCACGCGTCCAGCTGCTGAACTGGAGCTCTGGAATGCATGCGCCCAGAGCTGGTGCTCTGCAGCAAGAGAGGCCACTGCTATGGGAGGCCCACACAGGCCAAAAGAACAAAAATGGAAATAAATGAAAGACCAATACAAGTGGCCCCCCCCAAAAAAAAAATAAAAAAAAAAAATTCCAATTGATCATGATGTATAGTCCCTTTGTACTGTTGGATTCAGTCTGCCAGTATTTTGTTGAGGATTTTTGTCTGTATTCATAAGAGATACTGGTGTGTAGGTTTTTTATGGTATCTTTGTCTGGTCTCAGAATGTGTTAGGAAGTATTCCTTTTTTTTTTTTTTTCCCCTGGTTTTTGGAGGAGTTTGAGTATGCTAGATGTTAATTCTTAAAATGTTTAGTAAAATTCACCAGTGAAACTTGGTTTCACTAATGAAGTTTGGTCCTGATTCTTTGGCAGGTTTTGACCACTTCTCCAATCTCTTATTAACAGGGCTTCTTAAAGATCTGTTGAGATTTTCTGTTTGTTCTTGAGTCAGTTTCGGTAATTTGTATGTTTCTGAAAATTTTTCTTTTTCATCTAGGTTATCTATTTTATTGGCGTACATTTGTTTGTAGTATTCTCCTGTGAGTCTTTTCATGTTTCATCGGCAAAAGAGTTTTACTTCTTTCTTATTTGGATACCTTTTCATTTCTTTTTCTTGCCTAATTGTACTGGCTAGGACTTCTAGTCCATGTTGTATAGCAGTGGTGGAAGTGGACATCCTTGTCTTGTTTCTGTTCTCAGGGGAATGTTTTCTGATTTTCACAACTGAATATGGTATTGGCTGTGGGTTTTTCATATATGCCCTTTTTTCATGTTAAGCCAGTTTTCTTTTATTCCTAGTTTGCTGAGTGTCCTTACAAAAGCTTTTCTTCCATCTTTTGCAATAAGTCTATGGAGTTTTGTGGCCTATAACAGTGTGGTGTTTTGTGATTGAACCTCACTTACACTCTTAGAATAAAATTCCAATTGATCAGGGGGCTTCCCTGGTGGTCCAGTGGGTAAGGACACTGCCTTGCAGTGAAAGAGGCGCCGGTTCGATCCCTGGCCTGGGAAGATCCCACGTGCCGCAGAGCATCTGGACCCACGCGTCCAGCTGCTGAACTGGAGCTCGGGAATGCATGCGCCCAGAGCTGGTGCTCTGCAGCAAGAGAGGCCACTGCTATGGGAGGCCCACACAGGCCAAAAGAACAAAAATGGAAATAAATGAAAGACCAATACAAGTGGCCCCCCCCAAAAAAAAAATAAAAAAAAAAAATTCCAATTGATCATGATGTATAGTCCCTTTGTACTGTTGGATTCAGTCTGCCAGTATTTTGTTGAGGATTTTTGTCTGTATTCATAAGAGATACTGGTGTGTAGGTTTTTTATGGTATCTTTGTCTGGTCTCAGAATGTGTTAGGAAGTATTCCTTTTTTTTTTTTTTTCCCCTGGTTTTTGGAGGAGTTTGAGTATGCTAGATGTTAATTCTTAAAATGTTTAGTAAAATTCACCAGTGAAACTTGGTTTCACTAATGAAGTTTGGTCCTGATTCTTTGGCAGGTTTTGACCACTTCTCCAATCTCTTATTAACAGGGCTTCTTAAAGATCTGTTGAGATTTTCTGTTTGTTCTTGAGTCAGTTTCGGTAATTTGTATGTTTCTGAAAATTTTTCTTTTTCATCTAGGTTATCTATTTTATTGGCGTACATTTGTTTGTAGTATTCTCCTGTGAGTCTTTTAGTCTCTGTAAGATTGGTAGTGATGCTTTCATCTGACAAGTTAGGTATATCTTACCATCTTTTTCCTTAGTCTGGTCTAGCTAAAGGTTTGTCTATTTTGTTGATCTTTTCAAAGAACCAGCCTTTGGTTTTAATGATTCTGTTTCTTTGTTCGCTGTGTTGTTTATCTTGGCTTGAATCCAGTATTATTATTTCCTTTCTTTCTGCTGGATTTGGGTTTAGTTTGCTCTTTTTTCTAGTTTCTTTCTTTCTTTGGCTACACCGGGTTTTAGTTGCAGCACTTGGGTTCTTCAGTTTTTAGTTGCTGCATGTGAAGTCTTAGTTGTGGCATGTGAGTTCTAGTTCCCTAACTAGGGATCAAAACCTGGGCCCCCTGCATTAAAAGCACAGAGTCTTAGCCACTGGACCACCAGGCAAGTCCCTTTAGTTTCTTAATATTTGATTTGAGGTTTTTCAGATATAGCATTTATAATTATGAATTTCCTTCTTGAGTATGACATTCTTTACATTCCCTAATTTTGGCAGGTGGTATTTTCTTTTTCATTAATCTTTAAATATTTTTCCTTAATTTCCCTACTGGTTTCTTTTTTTGACTTATTGGGTCTTTAAGACCCAGTAAGAGTCTTTAAGAGTCTTTAAGAGTCAGATGTTTTAGTCCCACATACTTGTGATTTTCCAGTTTCCCTTCTATTATTAATTTCTAGCCTCATTCCATTTTGGTCAGAGAAGATACTTAATAAAATACAATTCTTTTCAGTTTATTGAGAGTTGGTTTTGACCTAAAATTTGGTCTTTCATAAAGAATGTTCTGTGTGTTTAGAGTAATGTGCATTCAGCTATTGTTGAGGAGGAGAAAGGATATTCTAAATCTCTTAAATGTTTTCACCAGCACTACTGAGGAGGTCACTTTTGCCCTGCCGTAGAGGATTAAAACAATGGCCAACCTCTTCTCAGTGAATTTTTAGGCAGATCGTGGCATGCAACCCTAATTTTTTGGAGGACAGAGCCCCTGTTGCCCACTTGGCACCAGCAAGCTACACCAGAAACATGGGCTCCTGTCCCCAGAGCTGCCTTTTACAGATATGAAAGATGATGGTGTAAGTAGCCAGGCATTCTGCAAAATGCAGGATTCTTCCAGAGTTACTGGCTTCTGTCTTCGTTAGGTGCTGCCTTAGATGTTACAGGGATTTGACTAGACACCATAATTCCAAAAGGGTTTATTCAGATTGTTTGCCAGCCCAGTAGTTGCCTGGCAGGATCAATTCCTGGATCCTCCTCCTCCACCATCTTACATGTTGTCACTCATGTCTGTGTTTTTATTTTAGATAGTTGTAATCTTTTGAAAATAATATTTTTATAATCTACTTCATGTATAACATATTTAATGTTATTGTATGTTTACCTAACGTTTTGATGTTGCAAATAATATATAGCAGTCTCTTTTGGAAAAAAAAGAGTGGACAGAGTTATAAAATTCTGAGTAAGAAATTACATTGATAAATTATGTTATATTTTGACCTCTTTAAGTACCTTTTCACCATCACTTGCTCGGTAACTTCCACCTGGCTCTCTGCTTCCTCTTTCATTTTATATTCCATTTTATATCTTCTGTATATTTATATACAGAAGAAAGAATACTGGAGAACGGCTATTGCTACAGGTCGGGGGAAAGGATGCATGTGGTTCAGTAGGCATAAAGTTTCAGTTAAGCAAAGTGATAAAACTACTGTAATTTTGTTTGTAGTTAACAATACTGTGATGTACACTTAAAATTTTGTTAAAAAGGTAGATCTCATGTTATACTGTATTCTCACCACAATGAATATGACAGTCCATAGGGTTGCAAAAGAGTCAGACACAACTTCCCGACTAAACAACAACAACACAATTTAGAAAAATAGGTCATTTCCTAGCAGTCCAGCTGTTGGGACTTGGTACTTTGACCACTGAGGTCTGGGTTCAATCACTGATCAGGGAACTAAGATGCAGCAAGCCAGGTGACATGGCCAGAAAGAACAACTGACTTGATAGCATTAACAAAAATACTGGTAAAGTATACCTAATAATAAAGTGTTTGCCACCTTGAAAGAAAAAAAAGAAAATGGTGAGGTAGCCTGATGGAAGAAAGTATAACAAAGAGCTGAGTCTGCTACTTGGAGACAAGCAAAGTGCATCAGGATCAAGAAGAACCATGCGGTAAGCACTTGCAGGACTGATTACCTAGTCAGATTGACCAAGAGGAAACTTGGGTTGAATGGCCATCTACTGTTCCTGTATGGCTTTCTGTGTTTATCCCTGAGGGTTTATTCAGATTGTTTGCCAGCCCAGTAGTTGCCTGGCAGGATCAATTCCTGGATCCTCCTCCTCCACCATCTTACATGTTGTCACTCATGTCTGTGTTTTTATTTTAGATAGTTGTAATCTTTTGAAAATAATATTTTTATAATCTACTTCATGTATAACATATTTAATGTTATTGTATGTTTACCTAACGTTTTGATGTTGCAAATAATATATAGCAGTCTCTTTTGGAAAAAAAAGAGTGGACAGAGTTATAAAATTCTGAGTAAGAAATTACATTGATAAATTATGTTATATTTTGACCTCTTTAAGTACCTTTTCACCATCACTTGCTCGGTAACTTCCACCTGGCTCTCTGCTTCCTCTTTCATTTTATATTCCATTTTATATCTTCTGTATATTTATATACAGAAGAAAGAATACTGGAGAACGGCTATTGCTACAGGTCGGGGGAAAGGATGCATGTGGTTCAGTAGGCATAAAGTTTCAGTTAAGCAAAGTGATAAAACTACTGTAATTTTGTTTGTAGTTAACAATACTGTGATGTACACTTAAAATTTTGTTAAAAAGGTAGATCTCATGTTATACTGTATTCTCACCACAATGAATATGACAGTCCATAGGGTTGCAAAAGAGTCAGACACAACTTCCCGACTAAACAACAACAACACAATTTAGAAAAATAGGTCATTTCCTAGCAGTCCAGCTGTTGGGACTTGGTACTTTGACCACTGAGGTCTGGGTTCAATCACTGATCAGGGAACTAAGATGCAGCAAGCCAGGTGACATGGCCAGAAAGAACAACTGACTTGATAGCATTAACAAAAATACTGGTAAAGTATACCTAATAATAAAGTGTTTGCCACCTTGAAAGAAAAAAAAGAAAATGGTGAGGTAGCCTGATGGAAGAAAGTATAACAAAGAGCTGAGTCTGCTACTTGGAGACAAGCAAAGTGCATCAGGATCAAGAAGAACCATGCGGTAAGCACTTGCAGGACTGATTACCTAGTCAGATTGACCAAGAGGAAACTTGGGTTGAATGGCCATCGTCTACTGTTCCTGTATGGCTTTCTGTGTTTATCCCTGCTCCCTAAAAGACAAGTAATAAGTAAAAATAAGATAACAGGTTAAAAAAATTAGGGATGAAACTGATTTCTGAAGTAGTGACATAATTTCCTTATTAACCAGTTGCACATGAGCTTATTCCTATGTTGAAATTATTTGTAGCGGAGTACAAGTAATTTTCTACCTTTTCTGTTCTTGTCCTGCTTTCTCTTTCTGTGCCCAAGTTTCAGCCTTCACCACCTCTCATTTGTTCAGTTATCTTCCAGACAGGTATGCCCTTCTGATTGCTGTCCTAATTGACTTATTCTTTACAATGCTACAAGAACTGTCTGTTGAAAACATTAAATCTGATCAAGTGGTCTCTATCATTAGACCCTCTTTCTCAAACTCTTAGTGTGTGCAAATCATTCTTCGTAGTCTCTAGTTTCATGCCTTTTAATTTAATTATTTTTGATTGAAGGAGCTTATTATTTTTATCTCCCAATTTCTGTGAGAATACTGTGTGAAATAGATACTGTATTAACTTTTCTAACACTTTATCATTTTGTAGTCTTTTTCAAGACTATTAAATTTAAACTCTATCCTAGCACCTTCAGTGGTAGAGAATCCACCTGCCAGTGAAGGAGACGTGGATATTGTCCACCTCTTTATTTCTGATGTTACTGTCTCTGTCGAGGTCTTTATTTCAATGTAGCAAAGGTTAAGTCTGTATGGCTTATAATGCACTAAATTTTTTTTCCTGGAAATAACAGTGAAACCTTCTGATCAAATTTATTGTCTTTATGTCAGGAAACTTGTTATATCTCTAGTTATGGTTTGTCTTATTCTGTTATCTTTCTCAGAGACTGTTCTTGTTGATATATTTATTCTGCTCGCATATTTGTGTTAATCTTTTTTTCTTTCCCTAACTATGCCTTTTTTTTTTTTTTTTTAGTATGTGAGTTTTATTTTTCTTGAGAATATAAAGCAGTTCGTTGTGAAATTTTCTTGTTTCATCTTTCTTTTAGATACATGGATATAGTTTAAGTGGTTTTGTTATGCCTTGGAAAGCCTAATAGAGCATCTCTTTGGTTTCATAGATGGAACCCCACCCCACCTTCCCTCAGCTTCAGCATGAGTGAGCTGGTTTGTTACCTTGGAGGTCTGCGACTTTATAAAACATTGTAAGCTGGTAATAGCGCTGCTGCTAAGTTTAGGAGTGAGATTAATCTACTTGCAATTTTCTTAGTCTTGCTTTTTCTAGTTCTTTTTAGCTTTCCTTCTGGCTAAAGGACAAAATGTAGGACTATGTCTCTTACTTCCGCCCAGATACAGTATTGTTTGGCCACCAGAGAGAAAGGGGAGCTTCAGCTAGGACATTCTACATTTTTTCCTTTAGCCCATCTGTGTCCACATCCACCAAGTTGGAGGATGCCTGAGAAAATTTCTCAGCATGCTATATATAGATTATGGAGTCAGCCTTCTAGATTGAACTAACTCATTCAGTATCTGGGTGATAGTTTTTTTGTGTGTGTGTGTGTTTTTTTTAATTTTATTTATTTATTTTTGGCTGTGCTGGGTCTTTGTTGATGTGTGGGTTTAGCTGCTCTGCGGTATGTGGGATCTTCCCGGATCAGGGATCGAACCTGGGTCTCCCGCATTGGCAGACAGGTTCTTATCCACTGAGCCACAAGGGAAGCCCTGGGTGATAGTTTTTAATAAAGTTTTATGATATAGGTTTGAGATATTTTCTTGATTTAGGCATGTTTTAACTTTTTAATTTTCTTTAGTTTTAGGCAGGAGTAGTCATCTTGCAAATCTATAGTTACACCATTCATCTTTCCTGCAGGTCACCTTTTTCTCAGAGACTGTTCTTGGTTTTTAAAAAATATATGTTATTCTGCTCCGAAATTTTTTTTTATGTCAGGAAACTTGTTATATCTCTAGTTATGGTTTGTCTTATTCTGTTATCTTTCTCAGAGACTGTTCTTGTTGATATATTTATTCTGCTCATATTTGTGTTAATCTTTTTCTTTCCCTAACTATGCCTTTTTTTTTTTTTTAGTATGTGAGTTTTATTTTTCTTGAGAATATAAAGCAGTTCGTTGTGAAATTTTCTTGTTTCATCTTTCTTTTAGATACATGGATATAGTTTAAGTGGTTTTGTTATGCCTTGGAAAGCCTAATAGAGCATCTCTTTGGTTTCATAGATGGAACCCCACCCCACCTTCCCTCAGCTTCAGCATGAGTGAGCTGGTTTGTTACCTTGGAGGTCTGCGACTTTATAAAACATTGTAAGCTGGTAATAGCGCTGCTGCTAAGTTTAGGAGTGAGATTAATCTACTTGCAATTTTCTTAGTCTTGCTTTTTCTAGTTCTTTTTAGCTTTCCTTCTGGCTAAAGGACAAAATGTAGGACTATGTCTCTTACTTCCGCCCAGATACAGTATTGTTTGGCCACCAGAGAGAAAGGGGAGCTTCAGCTAGGACATTCTACATTTTTTCCTTTAGCCCATCTGTGTCCACATCCACCAAGTTGGAGGATGCCTGAGAAAATTTCTCAGCATGCTATATATAGATTATGGAGTCAGCCTTCTAGATTGAACTAACTCATTCAGTATCTGGGTGATAGTTTTTTTGTGTGTGTGTGTGTTTTTTTTAATTTTATTTATTTATTTTTGGCTGTGCTGGGTCTTTGTTGATGTGTGGGTTTAGCTGCTCTGCGGTATGTGGGATCTTCCCGGATCAGGGATCGAACCTGGGTCTCCCGCATTGGCAGACAGGTTCTTATCCACTGAGCCACAAGGGAAGCCCTGGGTGATAGTTTTTAATAAAGTTTTATGATATAGGTTTGAGATATTTTCTTGATTTAGGCATGTTTTAACTTTTTAATTTTCTTTAGTTTTAGGCAGGAGTAGTCATCTTGCAAATCTATAGTTACACCATTCATCTTTCCTGCAGGTCACCTTAAATACAACAAAGAATTTTTAGGATTTTTTTTAAAAAAGGCATTTAAACTGAAATATTTATCTTCAATCTAGCCATGGATCAGTTTCTGCAGAAAAATGTGAAACTTTGCACCGTGCTTCCTCTAGGATACTCTTTTCTTTACCCCATCATGCCTCTTATTTATATTTATTTTTATCCATCTTTTTTATTCTTTGGCCTGTGTGGGTCTCCCATCTCAGAGGCCTCTCTCATTGCAGAGCACTGGCTCAGGGCACATGCACTCCAGAGCGCTGGCTCGTAATTGGACGCACCAGTCCAACTGCTCTGTGGCTTGTGGGATCTTCCTGGGCCAGAGATGGAACCGGTGCCCCTTGCACTGCAAGGCGGACTTTTTGCCCACTGGACCACCAGGGAAGCCCTAGCATACTCTTTAAATGAATAATATCTGATATTGCAAACTTTCTTATTTGGAGCATCTGTAGGTGTGTCACCATTTTCAGAAGTCTCCTAAGATAGTGAACCTGAAACTATAGTATTGATGAGAAACTCTTGAAGAATTGGTTTAAAATAGAGCTTTCTGTGTTCTTTTCACAGAACATCTGATTCAGTGGATTCCAGAATCTTTTTAGCCAGCTTACCCTGGTGTAGCTGGTCACAGTTCAACTTTGAATAATGCCATCTTAAGTGTTAAAATAGTCAGATTTAATTGTGGGGTAGATATTTTAGGTAACTAGGGCATTTCACCCTGTCCCTTGGAGCCGAGTAGCTGACAATGACTTTCCTTGGTTTCTAGAGGGTGTACTACTCTCCAAGAAGCATATTCTTTTCATTGTCTTGTCTTAAACCTGAAGCTGAATTTCCCAAACTTTGAGAGTTTATTTTATTTTATTTTATTTTGGTAGATTGGGAAAATACTCAAAATACACGCACACACACACATGGGAAGCATCACACAGGTTGCCAGTTTTTTTATTTTACTGAATGGGGGCATTAAAAATAAATCAGCAATGAAAGGGCTTTTTTTTTTTTTGAAATACCTCCTCTTACCACAGCCACCAAAGATGTAAGTAACAAAGTAGAAAGAACACTTTCATAGTACTGGTGGTCTTTTTAATTGAACACAGATAGCTCTGTGCAAAACCCACTCTCTCTTCCACTTTAAAAAAGAATTTACTTTAGCTACAGATTAATTGATACATTCTGATGAATGACACTTAAGAACTGCTGCTTAGTACTGGAAACTGTACTAAAAGAGGCTCTCCCTGAATACAGTGAATGAACATGTATCTTATATCCTCTGTTTTCTCACCAGTTCGGTCCTTTGGTACAGAAGATAGACCAACAGATCGTCCAATACCACCTCGAGATGAAGTCTTTGAATACATAATATTCCGTGGGAGTGATATTAAAGACCTTACTGTTTGTGAGCCACCAAAACCACAATGTTCATTGCCTCAGGACCCAGCTATTGTTCAGGTAACATTGTAGATTTGTCTTGGCATATTTCATGCACCTAAACTAGCCTTGGATTTTGCCTCTCCTTGTTTTTGGTTTTTAAGTTGTCTCTCTTGATTATTCGTGTAGCTTCTTACCATTTTCTAGTTACCTAGATACCCAGAATAACTGGGTGATGTTCTCACGCAGGTTTTTCTCTTTGGATGGTAAGTTGAGACTAAATAGAGTTAAGAGATAGCTGAGGAATTTTATTTCTTTAAAAAAAATTTTTTTTTAATTGAAGAATAATTGCTTTACAGAGTTCTCTTGTTTTCTACCAAACAGCAGCATGAATCAGCCCTAGGTATACGTGTGTCCCCTCCCTCTTTTTGGCTGTGCCGCACAGCATGTCAGATCTTAGCTCCCAAGTGGAAGCATGGAGTCTTAACCACTGGGCTGGATTAGGTTTTATCGTATATTCAGAATTTAACAACAGTTAAAATAACTAATATTTACTGAGGTCTGAGTTTATAAGAGGCACTGTTAAAAGCCATGCACATACAATAAGACAATCCTCACAACACACTCTGAGCTTGGTTCCGTGGCTATTCTCATTTTCGTAAGTGAAGAAATTGAAGTAGAGCCATAATTTGAACAGACCCAGCGTTCTGGCTCCAGAATCCATGATTGATGCCACTATGTTGTTTATGTGTGGTTCATATAACAAAGCAGGGTGATGGTGGCTGCTCTTAGGTAAGATAACCAGGTTTAATGAGAAAAATTCTGAATCATGTTATATATTACGTGTTTGTTACATAGTATACATGCAGTGTTATATAGTAAGATAGCATAAACATAAAAGGATTTTAATGTAAATAGATAATGTTATTCGGTTCCATAAATAAAGTATTAAAAATGAAGATTCTAAGTGTTCTCATTAAGAGAAATTTTAAAATTTGTGTATTTTATTAAAAACAGAAACATATGGGCTTCCCTTGTGGCTCAATGGATAAGAACCCGTCTGCCAATGCAGGAGACACAGGTTTGAGCCTTGATCCGGGAAGATCCCGCATACCACAGAGCTAAACCCACACATCAACAAAGACCCAGCACAGCCAAAAATAAATAAATAAAAGTTTAAAAAAAAAAATAAAAAACAGAAACGTGATGTCTAAAGATTGCAAACTATGAGTTAGAGAGTGTACATTATAGCACCTGTTTATATGGTAACAGGAAGCACATCGAAACTAAATTTCTACTACAGCAAAGGAGGCAGGTTAACATAAGAGAACTCTTTGTGTGGGCATAACTGACTAAAATCTTTGTGGCCCCCATGTGACTTTCCTCCCAAATCCATTTCATTTATGCTAAAATATACATGTTGGTTTTTTTTAACTTTCTCTTTTTTTATTCTGTGAGTGAATGAAAATCTTAGTTTTTCACAAAACTGATTGTTAAAATATACGTTATTGCATAGAACGTACCTCCCAGCCATTAAAAGGAAATACCTAATGAGCTCTCCTTAAGTGCTATGTAAAACTAAAATGGAAAAAAAGAAGGGAGGGTACCTTTTAACATTTATTTACTGTTTCATTTGAATATAAATTAAAAAGTGACTGCGACTTCCGTGGTGGTCCATTGGCTAGACTTCCCGCTGCCATTACGGCTCCCATTGCAGAGAGCTTGAGTTCAATCCCTGGTCGGGGAACTGGATCCTGCATGTCATAACCAAAGATCCTAGCGCAGCCAAATAGATACATAAATATTGTTTAAGAAATGGAAAATTTGATTCTTACAACATAAACTGAAGAAATTCTCTACTCTCATCTATCCCTGGCTTTTCTTTTTTTTCAGTGTTACTTTTGAAGAATTAAGTCTGAAAGAATCCTGAGAAAATGTGACCCTCATGAACAGAGGGAGAAAAGACATATTCTCTATACCAAAGAACAATATTACCTAACTCTCATATCCTTTGGTAACTCTTTTTTTCTTTTTTTTTTGGCCACTTCTATTAATCTTTCATTTCCATCTTTTTGTTCTTTGGCCTGTGTGGGCCTCCCATCGCAGTAGCCTCTCTTTGCTGCAGAGCACTGGCTCTGGGCTCACGCACTCCAGAGTGCTGGCTCGGTAGTTGGACACATCGGTCCAGCCGCTCCATGGCACATCAGATCTTCCCAGGCCAGGGATCAAACCAGCGCCCTTGCACTATAAAGCAGTGTCCTTACCCACTGGACCACCAGGGAAGCCCCTATTCAGTAGTATTTATTGAGGACCTGCTGTGTGCCTGACACTAGCAACAAATGTATAGACAAGGTTATGCCATCAGTGAACTTGAAACTTCCCAGGTGGAAAAGAATCCACCTGCCAGTGCAGGATATGCATAAGACAGAGTTTCAATCCCTGGGTCGGAAAGATCTGCAGAAGAAATGGCAGCCCATTCCAGTATTCTTGCCTGAAAAATCCCATGCACAGAGGAGACCAGTGGGCTACAGTCTGCGGGGACCTTCCGCAGAAAGGAAGGCAGCAGAATTGCCCCCAGCTGAACCGGGAGGTCTCGGAGAGAGGCAAGGCTTGCTGCCGGCCCCCAGCCCCCCGGCGAATGCAGGGGACAATCAGACATGGCAGGGGTTCTGTCAAAGCAGTTCCGTTTTATTAGTGCAGACTTACAGCTTTTATAGGCAAACGAAGGGGGGTTTGCAAGGGACTTTTAATAGATACACCAGTCAAGCTAAAGGTCAAGCAATTATGTATTTACATCGCAATAGGAATTTATGGTGAGCATTCATTGCTCACAGCACGGAAACCAGGGGGATCAGTCAGAAGTTTTGACAATGGACTTTAGATTATGCCCTCATCTCTTTCTGTAAGCATCTTTTAGCCCCAAACCGCAAATATGTGCTTAAGCTTCCTTATGCTTGCAAAGGCCCTCTTTCATTTAGGGCCCCACAACAGTCCACTGGGGTCACAAAGAATCAGACACAACTGCATCAGTGAACTTGTATCCTGGTGGCTGTCACTACACTTCATATTTATATTATGAAACATTTTATGTTAAGATAAATTAATGTATAAAGTATACATGTTAGTATATTAATGTATATAAATATATTTAGGTTTAGTAAGTTAAGCTTTTCATAAAGTACTCCTTAACATAATAATGAAAGTGGAAGTGTTAATTGCTTAGTCCTATCTGACTCTTTGTGATCCCGTGAACTGTAGCCTACCAGTCTCCTCTGTCCATGGAATTATCCAGCCAAGAATACTGGAGTAACCATTCCCTTTTGTAGGGGATCTCCCCAACCTAGGGACACAGCCTGGGTCTCTTGTATTGCAGGCAAGTTCTTTACCATCTGGGCCACCATGGAAGCCCCAGCATAACAATAATTATATTTAAAAGTATATATAGTAAGTTGCTTTGTGTGGGATAGTTTGTTTCTGCATCACTTTCCTGTAAATTTAAGAGTATACCTCAAATGATTCAAAATAAGAATAAAATCAAAAGTGAAATGTCTTATGTCACACCAGACTGAAACTTAGTGCTATCAATACAACCAGTTTTGATTAGTTTACTTATTCAGGTAACTTTCAGTTCTTTCCTAAATCTGCTCTAAAACTGAACCTAGAAGAGGAGTTCATTGTAGAAAAGTACTTATAATCACTATTCCCAGAGTTCTGGAATAGGCCGAAATAAACAAGCAGTCAAAGAGGTCTTCAGATCCAACCACTGCCAGAGGCTAGAAAGTGACTGATAATTCCTGAATAGTCAGCAAGAGACAGAAGAACATAAACACTGTTTTCACGTTTTGTCTGCAGCTGGAGTTACTGCTGGATTTTTAAAATTTCATTTTGTTCCTTATTCTTTTTTATTGCCTTTTTTTTTTGTATTGTATTCCTTTGTTTCAATTGAGTGACCCACTCAGTGCACCCCCTGTTTTTTTGTTTTGTTTTTTGTTTTTTGGGGTGTGTGAGAGTGGGTGTGTTTATTTCCTCCATTGAATTTTATTGAAGCTACTAATCTTATCAGTAAGACTGAATATATTCAAGTTTAAATAATTTTTTTTATTATTCTTTTTCCTTTTAAACCACACATTTTTTTTTGGACAAAGAATCAGACACAACTGCATCAGTGAACTTGTATCCTGGTGGCTGTCACTACACTTCATATTTATATTATGAAACATTTTATGTTAAGATAAATTAATGTATAAAGTATACATGTTAGTATATTAATGTATATAAATATATTTAGGTTTAGTAAGTTAAGCTTTTCATAAAGTACTCCTTAACATAATAATGAAAGTGGAAGTGTTAATTGCTTAGTCCTATCTGACTCTTTGTGATCCCGTGAACTGTAGCCTACCAGTCTCCTCTGTCCATGGAATTATCCAGCCAAGAATACTGGAGTAACCATTCCCTTTTGTAGGGGATCTCCCCAACCTAGGGACACAGCCTGGGTCTCTTGTATTGCAGGCAAGTTCTTTACCATCTGGGCCACCATGGAAGCCCCAGCATAACAATAATTATATTTAAAAGTATATATAGTAAGTTGCTTTGTGTGGGATAGTTTGTTTCTGCATCACTTTCCTGTAAATTTAAGAGTATACCTCAAATGATTCAAAATAAGAATAAAATCAAAAGTGAAATGTCTTATGTCACACCAGACTGAAACTTAGTGCTATCAATACAACCAGTTTTGATTAGTTTACTTATTCAGGTAACTTTCAGTTCTTTCCTAAATCTGCTCTAAAACTGAACCTAGAAGAGGAGTTCATTGTAGAAAAGTACTTATAATCACTATTCCCAGAGTTCTGGAATAGGCCGAAATAAACAAGCAGTCAAAGAGGTCTTCAGATCCAACCACTGCCAGAGGCTAGAAAGTGACTGATAATTCCTGAATAGTCAGCAAGAGACAGAAGAACATAAACACTGTTTTCACGTTTTGTCTGCAGCTGGAGTTACTGCTGGATTTTTAAAATTTCATTTTGTTCCTTATTCTTTTTTATTGCCTTTTTTTTTTGTATTGTATTCCTTTGTTTCAATTGAGTGACCCACTCAGTGCACCCCCTGTTTTTTTGTTTTGTTTTTTGTTTTTTGGGGTGTGTGAGAGTGGGTGTGTTTATTTCCTCCATTGAATTTTATTGAAGCTACTAATCTTATCAGTAAGACTGAATATATTCAAGTTTAAATAATTTTTTTTATTATTCTTTTTCCTTTTAAACCACACATTTTATTTTGGTATAAACTTCTGGTTCCCCATTGGCCTTTTAAGGTTCTCTGGGGGTTTTGGGATTTTTATTGTTTTGCTTTGTTTTTCTTTATTTTTCTATATACTTACCTCTGTTTTAATTTTAAAAATTGTTCATTTGTACTACTACTTCCTCTATAATTCTTTGCTTTCTCTGATGCTCCTTTCCTATAGCACTAAACTCTAATACATACAAATCTTTATCTCCCTATATTTAACTTTGCAGTATTATACTGTATTTCTCTTCTATCCTCCCTTTCTCTTTTTCCCTTTTCCCACCATATTTCTTAGTCTGTTCTGTCCTCATTGTCTTATCCAAACGAGGACCCTGCTCTAGCATTATTCTCCAATTGGTGCTCTACTTAGTTTGGTTATTAACTGGTGGATATCATTCTTGGCTTTCTCTTATTTGCCATGCTAACATATTGTACTGTATTTTTGGTTGGAATGTTTGGGTTATGTTAACAGCTGTATATGTTTGTGTGTATAATTCAATACGCTAGATACTATTTGCATAATATTTTACTTGCCATTTTTCAAAGGTATACCTTTTGTTTCTCATTCACGTATATATGTTTTAATATCATTTAATGCCATAACAACCCAACTGTGAAATCTTCATTCCCTGACCAGGCAACAAGCCCCAGGGCTTTAGGGAGGGACCACTGACTCCAAAACTCTACAATACTAGAGAACACCTAACACTAGAGAGCAGTATACAAGTGAGAACGCCAACAAAGGTAATCACTTGTATCCAAGTACATCACTAGAGTCTTCAGATCCACTGCCAGGCTAGAAAGTGACTTATTCTGAATAGTCCAAGAAAAATTGCATTTTGGAGTTACTGCTGGATTTTTAAAATTTCATTTTGTTCCTTATTCTTTTTTATTGCCTTTTTTTTTTGTATTGTATTCCTTTGTTTCAATTGAGTGACCCACTCAGTGCACCCCCTGTTTTTTTGTTTTGTTTTTTGTTTTTTGGGGTGTGTGAGAGTGGGTGTGTTTATTTCCTCCATTGAATTTTATTGAAGCTACTAATCTTATCAGTAAGACTGAATATATTCAAGTTTAAATAATTTTTTTTATTATTCTTTTTCCTTTTAAACCACACATTTTATTTTGGTATAAACTTCTGGTTCCCCATTGGCCTTTTAAGGTTCTCTGGGGGTTTTGGGATTTTTATTGTTTTGCTTTGTTTTTCTTTATTTTTCTATATACTTACCTCTGTTTTAATTTTAAAAATTGTTCATTTGTACTACTACTTCCTCTATAATTCTTTGCTTTCTCTGATGCTCCTTTCCTATAGCACTAAACTCTAATACATACAAATCTTTATCTCCCTATATTTAACTTTGCAGTATTATACTGTATTTCTCTTCTATCCTCCCTTTCTCTTTTTCCCTTTTCCCACCATATTTCTTAGTCTGTTCTGTCCTCATTGTCTTATCCAAACGAGGACCCTGCTCTAGCATTATTCTCCAATTGGTGCTCTACTTAGTTTGGTTATTAACTGGTGGATATCATTCTTGGCTTTCTCTTATTTGCCATGCTAACATATTGTACTGTATTTTTGGTTGGAATGTTTGGGTTATGTTAACAGCTGTATATGTTTGTGTGTATAATTCAATACGCTAGATACTATTTGCATAATATTTTACTTGCCATTTTTCAAAGGTATACCTTTTGTTTCTCATTCACGTATATATGTTTTAATATCATTTAATGCCATAACAACCCAACTGTGAAATCTTCATTCCCTGACCAGGCAACAAGCCCCAGGGCTTTAGGGAGGGACCACTGACTCCAAAACTCTACAATACTAGAGAACACCTAACACTAGAGAGCAGTATACAAGTGAGAACGCCAACAAAGGTAATCACTTGTATCCAAGTCCTGACATCACCCAACCACCAGCATAACCCAGAATAAGAAGCCTCATCCAAACAACAAACACCAACAGACGTAACTCAAAGTCTGGGAAAAGGAAATCACAAACAAGAGTCAGTTAAAAAATTAATAATAACAATGAAACGGCAGAGGAATACCGCACAAGTGAAGGAACAATCTACAAACACACAAGATCAACTCAATGAAGAGAATTTGGACAAACTTTCTGAAAGTGATTTCAGAAGAATGATAGTAAAGATGATCAAAGACACTGAAAACAGAATGGTAGAGAAATTGCAAGACACAACTAACACACTGAATGAAGAAATACAAGAACTTACAGAAAAAGTAACAGAGACAGACAACTCAATTGCTGAACTGAAAAACACTGTAGAAGGAATCAAGAGAAGAGTATCTGAGACAGAAGACCAGATAAGTGAGCTGGAAGATAGAATGGTGGAAGTAACTGCTGAAAAACAGAACCAAACTCAAAGAATGAAAAGAGCAGAGGATAGCCTCAGAGACCTCTGGGATAATATCAAACACACCAATATTCGAATTATAGGGGTTCCAGAAGAAGAAGAAAAAAAGAAAGGCTATGAGAAAATTTTTGAAGAGATTCTAGTTGAAAATTTCCCCAGCATGGGAAAAGAAATAGTCAATCAACTCCTAGAAGCGCAAAGACTACCATACAGAATCAATCCAAGAAGAAACACACCAAGACACATATTAATGAAGCTAACACAAATTAAACACAAAGACAGAATTCTCAAAGCAGCAAGGGAAAAGCAACTAGTGACATACAAGGGAAAGCCCATATGTTTAATAGCTGATCTTTCAACAGAAACTCTGCAGGCCAGAAGGGAATGGCAGGACACATTTAAACGGCTAAAAGAGAATAATCTGCAACGAAGAATCCTCTACCCTGCAAAGAGCTCATTCAGAATTGATGAAGAAATCAAAAGCTTTACAGACAAGCAAAAATTAAAAGAATTTAGGCACACCAAACCAGCCTTACAACAAGTGTTAAAGGGACTTATATAGACAACAAGTGTAAAAGGAGAAGATCCACGAAACAAACCCATCATAACATCTAAGAAGATGACAGTAGGATCATATGTATCAATAATTACTTTGAATGTCAATGGACTAAATGCCCAACCAAAAGACACAGAGTGGCTGAATGGATCCAAAAACACGACCCATACATATGCTGCCTTCAGGAAACTCACTTCAGACCTAGAGACACTCATAGACTGAAAGTGAGAGGCTGGAAAAAGATATTCCATGCAAATGGAAATCAAAAGAAAGCTGGAGTAGCAATCCTCATATCAGACAAAATAGACCTCAAAATAAAGAAGATTAGAAGTGACAAGGCAGGACACTACCTAATGATCAAGGGATCGATTCAAGAAGAAGACATAACAATCCTAAATATCTATGCACCCAACACAGGAGCACCCCAATACATAAGACAAACACTTTCAGACATAAAAGAAGACATCGACACTAAGACAATCATAGTAGGAGACTTTAACACTTCTCTCACACCAATGGACAGATCATCCAAACAGAAAATTAATAGAGAAACACAAGCCTTAAATGCCACACTAGAAGAAATGGACCTCATGGATATCTTTAGGACGTTCCATCCAAAAGCAGAAGAATACACTTTCTTCTCAAGTGCTCATGGAACATTCTCCAGGATAGACCACATCTTGGGCCACAAATCAAACCTCAGTCAATTCAAGAAGACTGAAATTGTATCAGCCATCTTCTCGGACCACAATGCAATAGGACTAGAGATCAACTACAGGAAAAAAAACACTAAAAACACAAACACATAGAGATTAAACAACACATACCTAAAAAAACCAACTGGTTACCAAGCAAATCAAAGGAGAAATAAAACAATTCCTAGAAGAAAACGACAATGAATACAATACACGACAGTGCAAAACCTGTGGGACACTGCAAAAGCAGTTCTAAGAGGGAAGTTTATAGCAATTCAATCCTCCCTCAAGAAACTAGGAAAATCTCAGACAACCTAACCTTACGCTTAAAACAACTGGAGAAAGAACGAAAACACCCGAAAACCAGCAGAAGAAGGGAAATCATAAAGATCAGAGCAGAAATAAATGATAAACAAACGAAAGAAACAATAGTAAAGATTAATAAAACAAAAAGCTGGTTCTTTGAAAAGGTAAATAAAGTCGACACACCACTGGCCAGACTCATCAAGAAAAAGAGAGAAGAACCAGATCACCAAAATCAAAAATGAAAAAGGAGAGATTGCAACAGATAATGCAGAAATCCAAAGGATTATTAGAGACTGTTATGAACAACTCTGTGGCAACAAACTGGACAACCTGGAAGAAATGGACAGTTTCTTAGAGAAGATTAATCTCCCAAGACTCAACCAGGAAGAAATAGAAACTATGAACAAGCCAATCACAAGCTCAGAAATTGATCTTGTGATCAAAAATCTACCCAAAAATAAAAGCCCAGGGCCAGATGGTTTCACAAGTGAATTCTACCAAACATTTAAAGAAGAGCTAATGACTGTCCTTCTAAAACTCTTCCAAATAATTGCACAGGAACACTTCCAAACACATTCTATGAGGCCGCCATCACCCTGATACCAAAGCCAGTCAAAGACAACTCGAAAAAAGAAAATTATAGACCAATTTCACTGATGAATCTAGACGTCAAAATCCTAGCAAACAGAATTCAGCAACACATCAGAAAGCTCATACATCATGATCGAGTCGGGTTTATCCCAGGCATGCAGGGATTCTTCAGTATCTGCAAATCAATCAGTGTGATACACCGTATCAACAAGTTGAGAGACAAAAATCACATGATCATCTCAATAGATGCAGAAAAAGCCTTCGACAATGGGCAACATCCATTTATGATGAAAAATCTTCAAAAAATGGGCATAAAAGAAACCTATCTCAACATAGTGAAAACCATATATGAGAAGCCCACAGCGAACATTATCCTCAATGGTGAAAAATTCAAAACATTTCCTCTAAGATCAGGAACAAGACAAGGGTGTCCACTTTCACCACTCTTATTCAACGTAGTCCTGGAAGTTCTAGCAACAGCAATAAGAGAAGAGAAAGAATCAAAAGGAATCTAGATTAGAAAGGAAGAAATCAAACTCTATTTGCAGATGACATGATATTATACATAGAAAATCCCAGAGACACTACTACAAAACTACTAGAGTTCATCAGCGAATTCAGCAAAGTCGCAGGATACAAAATCAATATACAGAAATCACTGGCATTCCTATACACAAACAATGAAAAATCAGAAAACGAAATCAAAGAGGCAATCCCCTTCACCATCGCAACCAAAAGAATCAAATATTTAGGAATAAACCTACCCAAAGAAACAAAAGAACTGTACACAGAAAATTACAGGACACTCATGAGAGACATTAAAGAAGACTTAAACAGATGGAGAAATATTCCATGTTCCTGGGTCGGAAGAATCAATATTGTGAAAATGACCATACTACTAAATGTCATCTATAGATTCAATGTGATCCCTATCACACTTCTAGTAACATTCTTCACAGAACTAGACCAAAGAATCACACAGTTCATATGGAAACACAAAAGACCTCGAATAGCCAAAGCAATCCTGAGGAAGAAGAATGGAGCTGGAGGGATCAGCCTCCCCAACTTCAGACTCTACTACAAAGCAACAGTCCTCAAGACAGTATGGTACTGGCACAAAAACAGAAATAACGACCAATAGAACAAGATCGAGAACCCAGAAGTAAACCCATGCACCTATGGGTACCTTATTTTTGACAAAGGAGGGGAACATATAAAATGTGACAAAGAGGACTTCCATGGTAGTCCAGTGGGTAAGGACACAGCCTTGCAGTGCAAAGGGCGCTGGTTCAATCCCTGGCCTGGGAGGATCCCACGTGCCGCGGAGCAGCTGGACTGATGTGTCCAGTTACCGAGCTGGAGCTCTGGAACGCATGTGCCCAGAGCCGGTGCTCTGCGACAACAGAGGCCACCGCGATGGGAGGCCCACATGGGCCAAAGAACAAAGATGGATGAAAATGGACGAATGAAAGACCAATGGAAGTGGCCCACCTGCTCCCCTCCCTCCCCACCCCACCCCACCTAAATAAATAAATAAATAAATATTTTTAAAAAAAAATGGGACAAAGACAGCCTCTTCAACAAATGGTGCTGAGAAAATTGGACAGCTACATGCACAAAAATGAAGTTAGAACACTCCCTGACACCACACACAAAGATAAACTCAGAATGAATTGAAGACCTAAATGTAAGACCAGAAACCATCAAACTCTTAGAGGAGAATATAGGCAAAACACTCAAGGACGTAAATCAAAGCAAGATCTTCTCTGACCCACCTACTAGAATTGTGGAACTCAAAAGACAAATGAACATGTGGGACCTCGTGAAACTTGAAGCTTTTGTACAGCAAAAGAAATTACAATAAAGCTGAACAGACAGCCCACAGAGTGGGAGAAAATCATAGCAAATGAAACTACAGACAAAGAATTAATCTCCAAAATTTACAAGCAACTCAGACAACTCAGCACCGGGAAAATGAACAACCCAATCAAAAAATGGGAAAAGAACCTAAACAGACACCCCTCTAAAGACGACATACAGATGGCCCCAAAACACATGAAACAATGCTCTGCTTCGCTTATAATTAGAGAAATGCAAATCAAAACTACAATGAGATATCACCTCACTCCCATCAGAATGGCCATCAATCCACAAATCAACAGACAATAAATGCTGGGTGTGGAGAAAAGGGAACCCTCCTGCATTGCTGGTGGGAATGTAAATTGATACAGCCTCTATGGAAGACAGTATGGAGATTTCTTAAAAAACTAAAAATAGAAGCACCATACGACCCAGCAATCCCACTCTTAGGCTTATACCCTGATAAAATTAAATCCGAAAGAAGCACCTGTACCCCAGTGTTCATTGCAGCTTTCTATACAATAGCTAGAACATGGAAGGAACCTAGATGCCCATCAATGAACGAATGGATCCAAAAGCTCTGGTACATATATACAATGGAATACTACATAGCTGTAAAGAGAAATGCAGAAGAATCAGCCCTAATGAGGTGGCTGGCTCTAGAACGTATCATCAAAAGTGAAGTCAGTCAGAAAGAGAAGGACAAATACAGTATATTAACACATATATATGGAATCTAGTAGGATGGTGATGATGGCACATGCAGTGAAGCGACGGAAAGAAAGACATGGACAGTGGACATATGGACATTGTGGAGAAGGATCAGAGGGTGGGAGGTGTAAAGGAAGTAGCATGAAGGCCTGTCCTATCATAAGCGAAGAAAGTAGCTCTAGTCATTGCTCTGTAAGAAAAGGGGATCCTTCAGGGGTGCTGTGTGATGGTTGGGAGGGGTGGGAGGGGGAGTATACATACAGCTAATCTGGGAACATGCATATCTGTAAACAACAAAACTCTGTAAAAGTTAAAAGTAAAATAAAGGTTTAAAAAAATAATAATAAATAAATATAAAACTGAACCTAGGAGAGGAGTTCATTGTAGAAATGTACTTATAATATAATCACATTAAGTGTAGTTGACACATACATACAACTACTGCAGGCAGGTTATTCAGCTCTTTTAACATTAATGCATGTTGCAAGTTGTTATAATTGATTTTGTGTCTAGTAATTGTAATTTAATAATGTTCTTTAAAATGTAAATATCCAAATTTCTTTCCATTATGTACATATCGTTTAGAGCCTGAAAAATTAACCCATAAATCTTTTCTTCAGTCTTCACTAGGTTCATCTACTTCTTCATTCCAGTCAGTGGGCTCCTACGGACCTTTTGGCAGGATGCCAACATACAGTCAGTTCAGTCCAAGTTCATTAGTTGGGCAGCAGTTTGGGGCTGTTGGTGTTGGTATGTTGTGCTTTTTTCTTTTTTGTAATTTTCCTGTCTTTACCATAAAGATACGTAAAACCTACCACAAGGTTACAGACATATTGTTTGATGTTCTGTTTGTAGCGTGTTACTTTAAATTAGAGTTTTGTCCTTAGTGATTAGTGCTTCTATAAATGCCATCGCTTAGAATACTAATGTTTATTTAAAATCTAAGTATATCCAGTTCTCAAATTTTATTGAATGTTGTTTTAAATTTATACAAAATACTGCCATTTAAAGTAAGCATTTTTTCCAATAAGATGGGTTTTCAAAAAGGGAAATTGAAATAATGCTGTTATTAGGGAATAGTAAACAACACTATGGGCTTCCCTGGTTACTCAGATGTAAAGGATTCTGCCTACAATGCAGGAGACCCTGGTTTGACCCCTGGATTCCCTGGAGAAGGCTACCCACTCCAGTATTCTTGCCTGGAAAATTCCGTGGACAGAGGAGCCTGGTGGGCTGTAGTCCATGGGGTCACATAGAACTGGACATGATTGAGCGAGTAACATATACCGCACTGTCAGGAGAAACTGTAGGCCGGCTAGGCTAATAACAGTTCTGCTTATGACTGGAGGACAAAGCTGTCATGTACAACTGTACAATCAGCTTGGTTTTTTGTGTTTGCTTTTATGGCTGTGCGTTTTAGCTTTTAAGTACACCTTTATTGAATACCCACAATAAAGAGTAACTTGTTAAATCTCAAAGTCTAGCCCTTAATCTTTCTTAATTTCTTTGAAATAGTGACAGTTTATTTCACTGAATCACAAATTTGGTTTCAAGTTTATCTTAAAACTTATTATTAGTATGGTAATAGGTTTCATTAAAATTCAGTAAATTTTTACACTCTTACAGGAACAAATAGAACTCTTACAGAGGAACGCGTGACTTACAGTTTATAACTGGTAGTAGTAGTGTTGGTGGTAGTTTTGAAACTTTTTTTTTGTATGTATTGTAGGATAGGGTAAATGAGTAAGTAACACATTGATGTTGTCCGTAAACGGTATTCTTATCTTGGAGAAGGGAGAAACATATTGAATGGGGAAAGGTGAAAAGGAATCCTGTGGTGGTGAATGTGAGTTGGAGGTATAGGTGGGAACTCATTTTTTAAAAAGTGGTTATTTCTGACTCTGTTCATAGAAAAGACCTGGAAGCAATGATTCCCAGTAGCAAAGGAACTGTGTGGACCCTGCTCTTGCTTTCTAAATACTTCTTCCCACTATACAGAATCTAGGCCCCTTTAAAAAAAGAAGAAGAAAAAGAGGAAACATTTTTCTTTTTTAGTAGAATAACACTAGCTAATAAATAGAAGAAATGCTGAGCATAGAACATCACCACTTTGTAATTTCTAGTGAAATAATTAATGGGAATTGTCCACAGATGCTAAAATCATTGGGTGAATGGTGCTGAACCCGGATATTAAAATGATCTTAAAGTATCATCCCACACTTATTAATTACAAAAGGAGAAAATGTCCCTTTATAATGTAGACATCTGATGGTCACCATCTCAATTAAGTCATCAAGTTTGATGTTGGCATAATTATTGATTATATGCCTTCTGATGTGTTGTTGATCCGGAGAAGGGAGATAAACAGCTTCACTTTGGCATTCATGAAGAAGAAAGGAGGCAGGACTGTTTTAGACTTGGAGAGACTGAAGAAAGATAGTATCCATATATAATATATGATCAAGTCCCAAGCTGTAGATGAAGTTGACAATAGAGAATGTTTTAGGGATTTGTGAGGAACTTTGAGTAACGACTAAATGTAGGATGGTGTCATTGCTTATTTTCTTTTCTCTAAATTTTGGCCTCTTTTACTGTTTTTTTTATCCATTTATTTTCATCCATCTTTATTCTTTGGCCTGTGTGGGCTTCCCATCACAGTGGCCTCTCTCGTTGCAGAGTGCGGGTCTGGGTTATGATAAGGTTTAATTTTTCGTAGTAAGTAAAAAACATCTTACAGGAACAAATAGAACTCTTACAGAGGAACGTGACTTACAGTTTATAACTGGTAGTAGTAGTGTTGGTGGTAGTTTTGAAACTTTTTTTTTGTATGTATTGTAGGATAGGGTAAATGAGTAAGTAACACATTGATGTTGTCCGTAAACGGTATTCTTATCTTGGAGAAGGGAGAAACATATTGAATGGGGAAAGGTGAAAAGGAATCCTGTGGTGGTGAATGTGAGTTGGAGGTATAGGTGGGAACTCATTTTTTAAAAAGTGGTTATTTCTGACTCTGTTCATAGAAAAGACCTGGAAGCAATGATTCCCAGTAGCAAAGGAACTGTGTGGACCCTGCTCTTGCTTTCTAAATACTTCTTCCCACTATACAGAATCTAGGCCCCTTTAAAAAAAGAAGAAAAAGAGGAAACATTTTTCTTTTTTAGTAGAATAACACTAGCTAATAAATAGAAGAAATGCTGAGCATAGAACATCACCACTTTGTAATTTCTAGTGAAATAATTAATGGGAATTGTCCACAGATGCTAAAATCATTGGGTGAATGGTGCTGAACCCGGATATTAAAATGATCTTAAAGTATCATCCCACACTTATTAATTACAAAAGGAGAAAATGTCCCTTTATAATGTAGACATCTGATGGTCACCATCTCAATTAAGTCATCAAGTTTGATGTTGGCATAATTATTGATTATATGCCTTCTGATGTGTTGTTGATCCGGAGAAGGGAGATAAACAGCTTCACTTTGGCATTCATGAAGAAGAAAGGAGGCAGGACTGTTTTAGACTTGGAGAGACTGAAGAAAGATAGTATCCATATATAATATATGATCAAGTCCCAAGCTGTAGATGAAGTTGACAATAGAGAATGTTTTAGGGATTTGTGAGGAACTTTGAGTAACGACTAAATGTAGGATGGTGTCATTGCTTATTTTCTTTTCTCTAAATTTTGGCCTCTTTTACTGTTTTTTTTATCCATTTATTTTCATCCATCTTTATTCTTTGGCCTGTGTGGGCTTCCCATCACAGTGGCCTCTCTCGTTGCAGAGTGCCGGGTCTGGGTGCATGTGCTGCACAGAGCTGGTTCTTCATTGGACGCACCAGTCCAGCGGCTCTGCAGCACATGGAGTCCTCCGGGGCCAGGGATCAAACCGGCGCCCCTTGCACTGCAAGACGGTGTCCTTAACCACTGGACCACCGGGGAAGCCCTTCTCATTTTCTTAGTGTAGTAATAGTATTGTGGTTAGCCATATAGGAGAATGCCTTAAGGGAAATGATTTTGACATACTGAAGGGTGAAGAGTCAGATTGATTGTAGAGTATGTATGCAAAATGAGAAGTGTGTGGATCACAGTATGAGGAAACAGGATAGGTGTGGCAAGAAGTTAGGAACTGAGGAATGTGCTGATATTCAGTGTACTCATTTTTCAATTTTGGTGCAAGTTTAGCACTTTTCAAGTTTTTTATTTTTGTTGGAGAAGGGGTAGTAACCCAGACATTCATCCCTAGTCAAACTTTAAATATGTAATTACTTTTTGGATAGGTGAAACAGCTTTGGTCTATGTACTTCTTAATCCTACTCAAGTGAATATCAATGTAACTTGTCCAAGTTAAATCAAGGTATACCCGACATTAGTTATAACTTATTCTGAGGTTTCAAATAAGGGACAATTACAAGCCATTTTATCCTTTTGAGATTCCTTTCACTAAATTGAATGGTTTGCTAACATTTGGGTTATCATACCTTACCTTCTATATTGCTATGCAGTCTGCATGACTATATGTATAAGGCATTTGAAAAAGGTTCTAGCAAAAAGTGTCTCCATAGTAAATGCTCTTCTGCTTTTCTTCACATCCTGCTCCTATAATGAGAGTATTTTGTGGTGGTGAAATACATTAATATATTCCTTATCTAAGGGTTGCTGGTTTAGTGTTCTTAGGGTATCAAAAAGGTAGACAGTTTTACTTGTGTTTTCCATATGGGCAGACTGATTTTTGCAAGGCCAGATTATTTTTGACTGTTTGATTTCCATACTGGTAGAATACTCTGTGCAGTGGCTAATTAAAGAACAATATACAGTATTTAGAAGTAGTTAAACGAGGGGACCAACTGTAGCATCAGTGAAGGTAGCAGATGTTCTTTAGAAACAGCTAACTCAGATACAGTTTGTGTTGGTACAAATTAAGCCAGATTTTAATCTAAGCCTCTTGTTTTCATTTTCTGTGCTTAGTATTCTGAGGAAAGAGGAAGTTTAAATAAATCAAGATTATACTATTGCTGTTTGAAGGGATTTTTTTCCATTTAATTTCATATGTTATCATCTTTCATAATTTTATTTGCAGTTTGTACCATGAAAGATTAGTATCTTTAATATCTAAAGAGTTTCTGAAAAATAAAGATGTACAACCCAACAACAAAATAGATAAAGATCAAGAACTAACTTTGCCTTTTTCAGAAAAAAATACAAATGGGCCTTAAACATGGAAAGATGCTTAAATATTTCTTATGATAAGAGATCACCCAATTAATTAAATCAGCACCACAACATCATTTCTCACTATCAGTTTGACAAAAACCCAAAAGCTTGAATATGTTATGTTTTGTCAAAATTGTGAGGAAATAGGGCTTCCCCTGGTGGTCCAGTGGATAAGGATACCACCTTGCAGTGCAAGGGGTGCCGGTTCTATCCCTGGCCTGGGAAGATCCCACGTGCTGTGGAGCGGCTGGACTGATGTGTCCAATTACCGAGCCCAAGCTCTGGAGCGCATGCGCTCAGGGCCGGTGCTCTGCGACAGACGCCACCGCGATGGGGGAGGCCCACAAGAGCCAAAGAACAAAGACGGATGAAAATAGAGAAATGAAAGATCAATAGAAGTGCCCCCCCTCCCTCCCCAACACGACCCCCACCCAAAATAAATAAATAAATAAATCTTAAAAAAAAAAATGTGAGGAAATAGATACTCTCATACTTTGAAAGGAATGCTGCATGATGTAGAATTAAAGCACTGCAGTTTTTTAAGATGATACTCAAATAGTTCTTAAATGCAAAGATTAGGTCATTATTGCCTTTAATTTATGGACCTTTAGAAGAAGGTAATTATCTTAGTAAACTGAAGCAGCAAGACAGCCATGGCGTGCTAAGTCTCATAGTACTCTGTTAGCAAGAAGAGGTGTGTTGCCTAAATAGACAGATGGGTACATTGTAACTGCTTAAGTATCAAATCATATTGGACAGTGGTTCTCTTAGGTCTCTAATGTTTTGAATGGATTCATTTTTTTAAAAACATTTGTTTATTTATTTATTTGGGCGGGGGCAGGTTGGGGAGGGAGGGGATGGGCGGGCCACTTCTATTGGTCTTTCATTTATCTGTTTTCATCCATCTTTGTTCTTTGGCCAGTGTGGGCCTCCCATCGCGGTGGCCTCTGTTGTCACAGAGCGCCGGCTCTGGGCGCATGCGCTCCAGAGCTCCGGCTCGGTAATTGGACACATCGGTCCAGCCGCTCCACGGCACGTGGGCTCTTCTCAGACCAGGGCTTGAACCGGCGCCCCTTGCACTGCAGGGCAGTGTCCTTACCCACTGGACCACCAGGGAAGCCCAACAGATTAATTTAAAATATATATATTTAATTATTTATTTATGTATTTATTTTATGGGGGATGGGGTGGGGGAAAGAGCGGGGCGGGCGGGCCACTTCTATTGGTCTTTCATTTATCTATTTTCATCCATCTTTGTTCTTTGGCCAGTGTGGGCCTCCCATCGCGGTGGCCTCTGTTGTCACAGAGCGCCGGCTCTGGGCGCATGCGCTCCAGAGCTCCGGCTCGGTAATTGGACACATCGGTCCAGCCGCTCCACGGCACGTGGGCTCTTCTCAGACCAGGGCTTGAACCGGCGCCCCTTGCACTGCAGGGCAGTGTCCTTACCCACTGGACCACCAGGGAAGCCCAACAGATTAATTTAAAATATATATATTTAATTATTTATTTATGTATTTATTTTGCGGGGGGGATGGGGTGGGGAATGAGCGGGGCAGGTGGGCCACTTCCATTGGGCTTTCATTTATCTATTTTCATCCATCTTTCTTCTTTGGCCCGTGTGAGCCTCCCATCGCGGTGGCCTCTGTCGTCACAGAGCACAGGCCCTGGGCGCATGCGCTCCAGAGCTCCGGCTCGGTAATTGGATACATCCATCCAGCCGCTCCACAGCACGTGGGATCTTCCCAGGCCAGGGATCTAACTGGCGCCCCTTGCACAGCAAGGCAGTGTCCTTACCCACTGGACCACCAGGGAAGCCCCCAATAGATTAATTTTTAATCACTGAGTTTAATGCACACTTTAGCTTGCTTATGAACTTTAACATAAACCAGAACAGTGTTTCATGCGTTAAGAATGACAGACTAAGAATTATTAAAGGTCTGCTAAGACCCTGTTATGTGATATTTATGCAAGATGAATTAAAAGACAGAAAGTAAAAAAATAGAAAAAGGCATGTCATACCGTATGACACTAAAAACAAGCAAACTGTTAAAAAAAAATTAGCATCAGATAAAAGGTCACAGTACTTTCAAAGATACAGAAGGATTCTTCCTAACGATACAGTAGGCAGTTGATCAGAAAGCTATAACAGTCCCAAATGTGTATGTAACTTTTATAAAATGGTATACTCACCCCAATAATTGTAGAATATAGATTCTTTTTAAGTAAATATGAATCAATTAATGGAATAGATCAGATCCTGATCTATAAAAGAAGTTACATTAAATTCAGGATTGAAATTTTATGTGGTATCTTCTCAACCCACAAAGAAATTAAGGTTGGAATTAATAAAGGTAAGTTGAAAATATACAATAATTATAAGTTGAACAAAATTATAAAAATCATTAATGAATTAAGAAAGATGAGGGGAAATTAGAAGACATTTTTTAAATATAATAATCATAAACTTTAGTATATCAAAATTTGTGAGCATTGCTAATCTCATACCTTTAAACATATATATAAGAAAATAATATTTTAAAATTACTACTCTAGGGGCTTCCCTGGTGGTCCAGTGGGTAGAGTCCGCCTTGCAATGCAAGGGGCACCGGTTCGATCCCTGATCCTGGAAGGTCTCACGTGCCACGGAGCAGCTGGACCAGTGTGTCCAGTTACGAGCCAGTGCTCTGGAGCGCATGTGCCCAGAGCCGGCACTCAGCAACAAGAGAGGTCACTGCAATGGGAGGCCCACAGAGGCCAAAGAATAAATATGGATGAAAATAAATAAATAACCAGTAAAAGAGGCCAAAATTTAAAAGAAAAAAAAAAAAGCCATTATGGCTTCCCTGGTGGTCCAGTGAGTAAGGTAAAAATTCCACCTCGCAGGGCGAGGCGCACCTGTTCGATCGCTGGTGGGGAAAGATCACACATGCCTTGGAGTGCTGGATTGGTGTGTCCAGTATACGAGCCAGCCCTCTGGAGCGCATGAGCCCAGAGCTGGTGCTCTGCAAGGAGAGAGGCCACTGTAATGGGAGGCCCACACAGGCCAAACAGTAAAGATGGATGAAAATAAATAAATACAAAACCAATAAATGAGACCAAATTAAAAATATGTATCATTGCTCTAAAATGCCAGCTTGTTAAGAAGGTTACAAAGGAAAGAGGGCATCCCTGATGGCTCAGTGGTAAAGAATCTGTCTGCTAATGCAAGGGACATGGATTCGATCCCTGACCCGAAAAGATCCCACAGAGCACCTAAGCCCGAGTAACACAACTACTGAGCTTGTGCTCTAGGGCCCGGAAGCCACAACTACTGAAGCTTGTATGCCCCGGAACCCGTGCTCCACAACAAGAGAAGCCTGTGCATCACAGCTAGAGTAGTCCCCACTCACCACAACTAGAAACAGCCTGTGCAGCAGTGAAGACCCAGAGTTTCCAAAAATAAATAAATAAAAATTTTTTTAAAAAGAAAGCAAATCAGTCCAAAAGTACTAAAAAGAAGAAAAAATTTAAAACAGAAAGGAAATAGCAAGAAGTCAAATACATTAACAAAACCAGAAATTGCTTCTTTGAAAAATTTCATGTTACTAATCCCCTAGCAAGACTAAGCAAGGGGAAAAAACTCAAATACCACTATCAAGAATGAAACAGTAGACATCACTAAAAGGATAGTATGAAGATATTGTGAACGACTTTATGTCAACAAATTTGACATCTTAGACGAAATAGACAAATTTCTTGAATCCTAAACGAACCTAAGAAGTATCCTTTCACTAGCACTTGACTAGAGAAGTTGAAAATGTAATTTTAAATCTTCCATAAAGAACATTTTAGACTGTTTGCTTTTCTGATAAATTCTACCATTAGGGAAGAAATAATTTTACCAATCTTACACAAACTCTTTGAGAGAATAAAGGAAGAATATTTCCTAACCAGATAACAAGCCAAGCTGAGGTACCAAAATCTAAATGAAATCATTATAAGGAAAATAACAGTTAGAGTGAATTCACATGGATATACATATAAAAATACTTAACATAATCTTAGCAGTGGAAATCAGCAGTACTATATGTATAGTATATAATGATAGAACCTATCTCAGGAATTGCAAAGATGTTATAATACACAAAAATCATTTGTAATTTACTACATTAACAGAATAGAGGAGGAAAATTGCAATCCCAAGAGGTACAGAACAAACATTCCATAAAATTCAATACTCATTTGTCAACTACAGAACAGGAGGAAGTGTTCTGATTTGATCAGTGGAGTGAAAAGCTTGCACAGATAATGGTGGGTAGTGAAGGCTCTTCCTGTGAGGTAAGGATAAGGTGAAAGCTGAACTGTCTCACTTCATAGAGTGCTGGCCCAGCGGTCCTAGGCAGTCCAGTAAGGCGAGAGAAAATAGAAGATGTAGAGATTGGCAAGGCAGAACTGAAAATGCCATTATCTGAAGGTGACATGATTATGTGTGTAGAAATGCAAAGCAATATTAAAACCACAAGAATGAATAAGTGAATTTTACATGCTAAGGAAACATGGTAAACACACAAAAATCAACTGGATTTTTGTATTCAGAATAGGCAGACTGACAGACTATGGCCTGTGGACCAAATCCTGCCAGCCTCCTGGGGTTTTTTTTGCCTCTTAAGTCATCATTTATTTTTCATCCATCTTTATTCTTTCTGGCCTGTGTGGGCCTCCCATTGCAGCGACCTCTGTAGAGCACTGGCTCCAGGCATGCGCTCCAGAGCACTGGCTTGTAAATGGACACACTGGCCCAGCAGCTCCTCAGCATGTGGGATCTTTCCAGGCCAGGGATCGAATCGGTGCCCCTTGCACTGCAAGGCAGACCCTCTACCTGCTGGACCACCAGGAAGCCCCAGGCTCCTGTTTTATTGGAAGAAAGCCATACCCATTTATTTACATGTTGTCTGTGGCTACTTGTACACTACCAGAGGTAAGCCCCAGAGCTCCTGTTATAGTGCTGAAAAGACAATCTTACACAAACTCTTTGAGAGAATAAAGGAAGAATATTTCCTAACCAGATAACAAGCCAAGCTGAGGTACCAAAATCTAAATGAAATCATTATAAGGAAAATAACAGTTAGAGTGAATTCACATGGATATACATATAAAAATACTTAACATAATCTTAGCAGTGGAAATCAGCAGTACTATATGTATAGTATATAATGATAGAACCTATCTCAGGAATTGCAAAGATGTTATAATACACAAAAATCATTTGTAATTTACTACATTAACAGAATAGAGGAGGAAAATTGCAATCCCAAGAGGTACAGAACAAACATTCCATAAAATTCAATACTCATTTGTCAACTACAGAACAGGAGGAAGTGTTCTGATTTGATCAGTGGAGTGAAAAGCTTGCACAGATAATGGTGGGTAGTGAAGGCTCTTCCTGTGAGGTAAGGATAAGGTGAAAGCTGAACTGTCTCACTTCATAGAGTGCTGGCCCAGCGGTCCTAGGCAGTCCAGTAAGGCGAGAGAAAATAGAAGATGTAGAGATTGGCAAGGCAGAACTGAAAATGCCATTATCTGAAGGTGACATGATTATGTGTGTAGAAATGCAAAGCAATATTAAAACCACAAGAATGAATAAGTGAATTTTACATGCTAAGGAAACATGGTAAACACACAAAAATCAACTGGATTTTTGTATTCAGAATAGGCAGACTGACAGACTATGGCCTGTGGACCAAATCCTGCCAGCCTCCTGGGGTTTTTTTTGCCTCTTAAGTCATCATTTATTTTTCATCCATCTTTATTCTTTCTGGCCTGTGTGGGCCTCCCATTGCAGCGACCTCTGTAGAGCACTGGCTCCAGGCATGCGCTCCAGAGCACTGGCTTGTAAATGGACACACTGGCCCAGCAGCTCCTCAGCATGTGGGATCTTTCCAGGCCAGGGATCGAATCGGTGCCCCTTGCACTGCAAGGCAGACCCTCTACCTGCTGGACCACCAGGGAAGCCCCCAGGCTCCTGTTTTATTGGAAGAAAGCCATACCCATTTATTTACATGTTGTCTGTGGCTACTTGTACACTACAAGTGCAGAGTTGTATAGTTATAACAGAGATCATATGACCTGAAGAGCCTAGAATATTTTATTTACCATCTGGCTACTTATAAAGTTTGCTGATCTAGAACAGATGATTGGTAAATGAATATAAAATTCAACACAGCTAATAATCACATCAGTAATACCAGATACCCAGAAGTGAATATAACAAAAGATATTTTGAAACCTCTCTAATAGTGGTTCTCAGTGGAGGGAAGATCATTTTTATATCCCTCCCTCAGGGGACATGTGGTGATACCTGATGACATTTTTGGTTGTCACAGCTAGGGTACTGCTAGTATCTCATGGATAGAGGCTGGAGTTTCTCCTTAACATCCTCCAGTGCATTGGGCAACCCCTTAAAACAAACAGTTGTCTGGCCCAGCATGTCAGTACTGCTTAAGTTGGGAAAACTGCCCTGCAATAAAAATGACAAAACGTTGCTGAGAGAAATTAGGGATCTAAATAACTGGAGAGTTAATCCATGCTTAAGGGTTATAAGATTCAGTATTACTTTTATGATGACACTTCCCCCCAATTAGTTTACAGCTTTAACATAATCCTCATCAAAATCCCATCACACTTTTAAAAAAATAGAAATTGACATACTAACTCTAATATTTGTATGGAAATACAAAATCTATAATACCCAAAACAGTCTTGAAGAAAGAGGAAGTTTGAGGTATATACCCAGTTTCAAGATTCAGAACAGGGAATTATCAGTATAAGAATGGACAAATATACCAAATACAGAGTAGAGAATAGAGAGTGCAGAAGTAGACCTACTTCAGTGCTGGTTTAAGACAAAGATGCCAGTGCAGGTTAGTGGAAAGGGGCAAATCTTTTTAACAAATAACGTTGGCAGCATCTGGGTATCTACTGGAAAAAATAACATTGACCCTCCCCCTCCATACATAAAAATAATTTGAGATAAATTGGCATGAAGGAAGCAGGTGTTGTATGACTGACAACTCAGAAAAGAGATGGAGAATATGGAAGAGTCTTCTAACCAGGGGGCAAGCAGTGGGAGGTTGAGCGAGGTGAGAAAACACAGAGCAGGAAGGAGGATAATTTATGCCTTGGTCATTACCCAGAAATACTAGGGATAATGAGATAGATTCAGCATTCCACAGAATTATTGAGAGCCCAAGTCACTTTCAACATTTCTGGGCATGTTGTGGGAGATTGTTAGGCCTTAACTGACTAAGGCTGCAGTTCTGAATGCATTACAACTATTAAGGAGTCCTGTTTGTTTTTTTGTTTTTTTTTTACTTTTTATTTTCACAGAGGTTTGTTGTTTATAGATATGTATAATCCCAGACCCATTCATTCTTATTGCCTGGAGTACTGTGCTAATTCTCATGCCCCATTTTAAGAGGGATATGAAAAACTAGAAATCGTTAAATTAGAAATCAAAAGAGGCGGGGCTTCCCTGGTGGTCCAGTGGGTAAGGACACCGCCTTGCAGCGCAAGGAATGCCAGTTCGATCCCTGGCCTGTGAAGATCCCACGTGCTATGGAGCGGCTGGACCGATGTGTCCAATTACCGAGCCGGAGCTCTGGAGCGCATGCGCCCAGAGCCGGTGCTCTGCAACAACAGAGGCCACTGCAATGGGAGGCCCACACTGGCCAAAGAACAAAGATGGATGAAAAAATAGATAAATGAAAGACCAGTAGAAATGGCCCTCCGGCCCCCTCCATCCCCAACCTGCCCCGCCCCCGCAAAAAAAAAATGTTAAAAAAAAAAGTCAAAAGAGGCAAGGTTTTAAGACCATGTGAAGTTGAGTAATGGTTGAAGGAACTAGAGTTGCTTAGCTTGGAAATGAGATGTGAGGGACATGTTCATAGTCTTCAAGTAGTTTCAAAGCAGATGGTTAAACTTACGTTGTGGAGTAGACATGACAATAATGAGGGAAGAGGTAGGCAGATGAAGGGAGGCACTTAAAAACTAAGGTAAATTGTTTGAACTTTTCTTGAGGATGGTGGAAAGCCATCAGGATCCTAAGATAAGCACTGTGGTAATGTGATTATGTCTCTATTTCACAGAAAGATTATTCTGAGTACCACTTTTAGATTGGATTTAGAGATAGGGGAAGGAGGACTGTCTAACCTATACAGATTAAATATTAAGAGAGTACTGCATGTGAAAAGTGATTGATCCATAAATTCTGAAGAAATGAAGATTGACATTGCCTACTTTAGCAAAGAATTGAGTTGTTTTGAGGGATTGGAAATGCTGGTAAAACTCTTCGTAGACCTATCTGCTGATTTGGCTATTTATATAAATTTTAAAAACAAGTTTTAAAATAATTGAACCTTCATGTTGGTGTTGGATATACCATTTTCCTACTGCTGTCTGATGTGCATACTGCTGGCCTACCTGCATACCTGCCCAGGACAGTTTTGCATCTGTTGCAGATATCATTTGCATCCATAGAAGCTGAAGTGCAAAGGGTTGCTTTTTAAATATATTGTCAAAATTTCTCGGATTATTTTTGATACAATTTTATTAATTTATTTGGTCCAGTGGGTAAGGACACCGCCTTGCAGCGCAAGGAATGCCAGTTCGATCCCTGGCCTGTGAAGATCCCACGTGCTATGGAGCGGCTGGACCGATGTGTCCAATTACCGAGCCGGAGCTCTGGAGCGCATGCGCCCAGAGCCGGTGCTCTGCAACAACAGAGGCCACTGCAATGGGAGGCCCACACTGGCCAAAGAACAAAGATGGATGAAAAAATAGATAAATGAAAGACCAGTAGAAATGGCCCTCCGGCCCCCTCCATCCCCAACCTGCCCCGCCCCCGCAAAAAAAAAATGTTAAAAAAAAAAAGTCAAAAGAGGCAAGGTTTTAAGACCATGTGAAGTTGAGTAATGGTTGAAGGAACTAGAGTTGCTTAGCTTGGAAATGAGATGTGAGGGACATGTTCATAGTCTTCAAGTAGTTTCAAAGCAGATGGTTAAACTTACGTTGTGGAGTAGACATGACAATAATGAGGGAAGAGGTAGGCAGATGAAGGGAGGCACTTAAAAACTAAGGTAAATTGTTTGAACTTTTCTTGAGGATGGTGGAAAGCCATCAGGATCCTAAGATAAGCACTGTGGTAATGTGATTATGTCTCTATTTCACAGAAAGATTATTCTGAGTACCACTTTTAGATTGGATTTAGAGATAGGGGAAGGAGGACTGTCTAACCTATACAGATTAAATATTAAGAGAGTACTGCATGTGAAAAGTGATTGATCCATAAATTCTGAAGAAATGAAGATTGACATTGCCTACTTTAGCAAAGAATTGAGTTGTTTTGAGGGATTGGAAATGCTGGTAAAACTCTTCGTAGACCTATCTGCTGATTTGGCTATTTATATAAATTTTAAAAACAAGTTTTAAAATAATTGAACCTTCATGTTGGTGTTGGATATACCATTTTCCTACTGCTGTCTGATGTGCATACTGCTGGCCTACCTG
The DNA here is from genome assembly GCA_022376925.1 of Tragulus kanchil. Lineage (NCBI taxonomy): Eukaryota > Metazoa > Chordata > Mammalia > Artiodactyla > Tragulidae > Tragulus > Tragulus kanchil. The sequence goes on from JAIOJX010000031.1 coordinate 115,645,238, forward strand.
CATACCTGCCCAGGACAGTTTTGCATCTGTTGCAGATATCATTTGCATCCATAGAAGCTGAAGTGCAAAGGGGTTGCTTTTTTAAATATATTGTCAAAAATTTCTCGGATTATTTTTTGATACAATTTTTATTAATTTATTTGTCATTAATTTTTTTTTTCTTAAAGCTGGAAGCTCCTTGACATCCTTTGGAACAGAACCATCAAACAGCAGTACCCTCTCCCAAAGTAGTGCAGTTGGTTCTGCCTTTACACAAGATACAAGATCTCTAAAAACACAGCTATCTCAAGGTAAGCTCTTTTATCCTTCAAAATTTTCCAGTCTAAATTTCTGTGGAGGTTTTTGTCTTTCTCTGAATGGAAGAGCTTTTGCAGCATATAAATCACATGTGTAATTTCTGTTTAGTTCTTTTAAAATTTAAAAAAATGTCAAATAAGTAATTATTGAGCAACTTCCACTATAGACTTTTTTATCATTCTTAGATTATAAAACTATAAGAATGAACATTGTTTGAAAAAAAAAAATTTTTTTGTTCTGTAAAGGGATTATATATTTCTTGCCTATGGTGGTCTAGTCATTAAGTCATGTTGTTCTTGTGATCCCATGGAAACAGCCCTCCAGGCTCCTCTCTCCATGGGATTCTCCAGGCAGGAATCCTGGAGTGGGTTACCATTGCCTTCTCTAGGGAATCTTCCCGACCCAGAGACCTAACCCAGGTCTCCTGCATTGCAGGCAGATTCTATACCTATAGTGCTACCAGGGAAACCAATAATATATACTTGTATATAATACTTAAATATCACAGGTTAGTCTCACACTCATCACTGAGGATGAACTGTCTATGAATTTGAAATAGAAGCTGAGGAAACAAAGTACTCCTTATGCTGTTGTATCTTTCTGAGCATCCTCATAATCTAGAGCGTGGCTCTCAGCGCAGTTGTTTTGAGGGATTGGAAATGCTGGTAAAACTCTTCGAGACCTATCTGCTGATTTGGCTATTTATATAAATTTTAAAAACAAGTTTTAAAATAATTGAACCTTCATGTTGGTGTTGGATATACCATTTTCCTACTGCTGTCTGATGTGCATACTGCTGGCCTACCTGCATACCTGCCCAGGACAGTTTTGCATCTGTTGCAGATATCATTTGCATCCATAGAAGCTGAAGTGCAAAGGGGTTGCTTTTTTAAATATATTGTCAAAAATTTCTCGGATTATTTTTTGATACAATTTTTATTAATTTATTTGTCATTAATTTTTTTTTCTTAAAGCTGGAAGCTCCTTGACATCCTTTGGAACAGAACCATCAAACAGCAGTACCCTCTCCCAAAGTAGTGCAGTTGGTTCTGCCTTTACACAAGATACAAGATCTCTAAAAACACAGCTATCTCAAGGTAAGCTCTTTTATCCTTCAAAATTTTCCAGTCTAAATTTCTGTGGAGGTTTTTGTCTTTCTCTGAATGGAAGAGCTTTTGCAGCATATAAATCACATGTGTAATTTCTGTTTAGTTCTTTTAAAATTTAAAAAAATGTCAAATAAGTAATTATTGAGCAACTTCCACTATAGACTTTTTTATCATTCTTAGATTATAAAACTATAAGAATGAACATTGTTTGAAAAAAAAAAATTTTTTTGTTCTGTAAAGGGATTATATATTTCTTGCCTATGGTGGTCTAGTCATTAAGTCATGTTGTTCTTGTGATCCCATGGAAACAGCCCTCCAGGCTCCTCTCTCCATGGGATTCTCCAGGCAGGAATCCTGGAGTGGGTTACCATTGCCTTCTCTAGGGAATCTTCCCGACCCAGAGACCTAACCCAGGTCTCCTGCATTGCAGGCAGATTCTATACCTATAGTGCTACCAGGGAAACCAATAATATATACTTGTATATAATACTTAAATATCACAGGTTAGTCTCACACTCATCACTGAGGATGAACTGTCTATGAATTTGAAATAGAAGCTGAGGAAACAAAGTACTCCTTATGCTGTTGTATCTTTCTGAGCATCCTCATAATCTAGAGCGTGGCTCTCAGCGCAGCCCTGTAGCCAACTCATATCTGGAATGGTTCTTTAAAATATAGATTCTGGGAACAGCTACATCAGAATCCCTGGAGCTTGGAGATCTGCATTTGATAAGCTTCTTAAAGGATCCTGTTTTGTTTGTTTTTAAGTTTGTTTTTCTACTAACCAGTCTCATAACCTTCAGTGATCCCAGGATTCCTTATCTTTGCTGCTAAAGTAGATGATACTGGCCCATTGCTTTATATGGATATTTACTTTTAAATAAAACAATATAAAATCATTTCAGAAAGATACTGTAATCAGGACAATATTTTTAAACTTAGCGTAAAATCAAGCCAGTGTTAAATATAATCATATGTATCATACTTTAAATATTTTGAAATAATCGTAGTTACTTTTATTCATATTAATATAAACTAACAGTGTTTAATCTTTTAACATTCTAAAGATTTTGTTGTAGGTATTGATAAATTAGAAATAGACTGAATGTGCTTCATAGCACAGGGAACTATATTTAATATCCTGTGATGAACTGTAATGGAAAAGAACATGAAAAAAAGAATGTGTGTGTGTGTGTGTGTATACACATACATACATATAGACACACATATACATATATATATAAACTCAGTCACTGCTGTACAGTAGAAATTGTGCAGCTTTGCAAATCAACTATCAACTATACTTCAATAAAATAAATTTTTGAAGAAAGAAATATTCTCAGCATAGAAAGAAAATAAAAACACTCAAATCTTATTACCCAGAAACATGTTTACCGGCAGATTTTAACATAAGATTTCCTTCTTAGAGAAAATACTGAAATCTTTTTAAGCATTAGTTTTCTATGCTATAAAACAGGACCTTACAAACAGACTTTCGTAAGGCTTAATTTTTTTTAATGTACATAGTGCCCTTAGCATGGTACCTGACATGGAATGTGCTCAGTAGATATAAGCTGTCTTAATTAATAACCAACATTAACGTTCATATTGAGGCACCAGAAGAATTCTTATTAAAATTATAATAAAGAACTCCAGATCTCATTGCTACTCAGCATTGTTCTGGAATGTTTAGTTGTGTCAGGAAAAGGAAAGAAGAATGAATATTAGAATTAACATTATTTGCCAACATACTAACTTTCTACTTGGAACTGAGAATTCACTGAAACGCATAGAACTATTAAGAGACTTAAATTAGAGGTAAAATATAGAGAATGAGTACAAAAATCAGTGTCCTAGAACCCAACCCACTGATTATTAGTGAGGATAAAAGAAGATGTCCACAGTGATGATAAATAGAAATTATGTATAATAAAATACATAATAAGAGATACGACCAACCTCTGATGAAAGATAGAAAGTGTGATAGAGGGACTTAAAAGGAGTTACCTGTCATCAGAGAAGGTATCTTATTTTTAGATACAAAGGTTTAGTATAAGGAAGACTTCTCATAGTAACTTTTACTGTACTTTGAATAAATTTAAATGGAATACTAAGAGAACCTAATAAAACACATACAGAGACTATCTTAAAAATAAGCACGCAGGGGCTTCCCTGGTGGTCCAGTGGGGAAAGAGTCTGCCTTGCAGCGCAAGGGGCGCCGGTTCGATCCCTGGCCCAGGAGGATCCCGCGTGCAGTGGAGCGGCTGGACTGGTGTGTCCATTTACGAGCCAGTGCTCTGGGGCGCATGTGCCCAGAGCCGGTGCTCTGCAATGAGAGAGGCCACTGCGATGGGAGGCCCACACAAGCCAAAGAATAAACACAGATGAAAATAAATAAATAAAAAACCAATAAAAGAGGCCCAAATTTAAAAAAAAAAAAAATAAGCACGCGGGACTTCCCTCTGGTCCACTGGCTAAGACTGCACTCTATACAGGAGATCCTGGTTTGATCCCTGGCCAGGGAACCAGGATCCCACGTGCTGCGGAGTCGCCATGCTCCTGCATCTCAGCTAGAGTTCATGTCCTGCAACGAAAGATCCCACATTTAGCAGTGAAGGTCCTATGTGCTGCAACTAAGACCCAGTGCAACTAAGTAAATAAATAAAAATTAAAGGTGAAATTACCTATAATAAGCTTTTCAAGAAACTTAACACTTGTTTGACAAATAAATCAACTTTATTTTGGTAAATAAATACCTTTATAAGGTGAAAAATGATTAGAGAAATGTTTCTTTTAGGCCAAAACTTATATAAACCTCTGTGGTCCGCCATTATCATTAATGGGAAAATTAGAGTGTTCTGTTAATGGCAGAGTAGACTTCTGCACTCATTGCATGCTTTCGATAGCCGTGCCCGTGCGGGTGTTACTGATGAACAGTCCCTGAGGCACCTGGTACACACAGCCAGCGTGCTGTCGTGCGCAGCAGGTCACCCGTGTGAAACCTGTGCATATAGCACAGTGGGTAGTAACAGGTGCAGCATATTTGGGGGTTTTAGGGCTTTTTTTGTTTTTTGTTTTTTTAACATAAAAGTGAGCACCGTTGTTTTAAAGCAAAACCTATTCTGGTGCAATATCCTGGGTTGTGAGAGCTCCTGGAGCAGAGATTTACAGCAAACCGAAGGGACAGAAATCAGGATGGGAGCCCCAGTGTTACATTCTTCTGTTTATACTGTGGTCAGGCTCTGCCCTCACAGAAGAAAAAGCAGAATTTGTAAGTCCAAAATCCATACTAAGCAGAAATTTGCCTAGAGATCATTCACATGGCAAAGAATGATTATGGCTACTGTGTAATTATCTGAACAGTCTCTTTGTTGCTAGTCATTCAGTATTGATGTTTTAATTACGAAGCCCCTAAGGCATTAAAGAGCTTCACCTGACTTTCTAGTTTTTTACTTTCTTTGTAACAGAAATTTAACAGAAGCAGTACTTACAGGTATAAAGGTGTCAATTTACACATTTGCAGAGAGTAGTGAAAAAGTTAAAGCCTCTGAAAATAATGGCTGAAGTGTTGGTGTAATCTTGTGGTTATGGTTATTGGAGAAAGCCTACATCTGATTTGCCTAAATGATCTTTGATAATATTCCCGGGGAATTTTGTATAAGCAGCAGTTTAAAAAAAAAAGAAAAAAAACCTTAAACTTTATTCTGCTAAGTAGAAATACAGATAAAGAACTTTTTTTCTTTGTTTGAGTGGGGTTTATTTTAATTTTTTTTCTTTTTTTACACTAATCATAAGTGACCAGTAAAGATAAGCAGTTCTAAACTCTGGTCTAAGGAGATGAATTCAAATTATGCAAAGGATTTGACTTGGTAGAAATAAAACTCTAGGCCCTTTTTTTAGGGTCTAGATGATTTTGAAACCCCCAAGGATAGGGTAGTTTCTTACCTTTTGGTTACATTTTAGGTCGTTCAAGCCCTCAGTTAGACCCTTTGAGAAAAAGCCCAACCATGGAACAAGCAGTACAGACCGCCTCGGCCCACTTACCTGCTCCAGCACCTGTTGGGAGAAGGAGCCCTGTATCAACCAGGCCTTTACCACCTACCAGCCAAAAACCAATAGAGAATCAAGAGCACAGGCGAGGTAGAACTTTAGCTGTTTGCTATTTCTTCATTGACCGGTCAGCATCTTCCATTCAACTTATTTTCATTACAAAGATTTACTTTATGTGAAATGATCCTTGAAGGTTTAAAGTGAACTTGATGGGGGGTCCAGCAGTTTCAGAACCGAAGGGACAGAAATCAGGATGGGAGCCCCAGTGTTACATTCTTCTGTTTATACTGTGGTCAGGCTCTGCCCTCACAGAAGAAAAAGCAGAATTTGTAAGTCCAAAATCCATACTAAGCAGAAATTTGCCTAGAGATCATTCACATGGCAAAGAATGATTATGGCTACTGTGTAATTATCTGAACAGTCTCTTTGTTGCTAGTCATTCAGTATTGATGTTTTAATTACGAAGCCCCTAAGGCATTAAAGAGCTTCACCTGACTTTCTAGTTTTTTACTTTCTTTGTAACAGAAATTTAACAGAAGCAGTACTTACAGGTATAAAGGTGTCAATTTACACATTTGCAGAGAGTAGTGAAAAAGTTAAAGCCTCTGAAAATAATGGCTGAAGTGTTGGTGTAATCTTGTGGTTATGGTTATTGGAGAAAGCCTACATCTGATTTGCCTAAATGATCTTTGATAATATTCCCGGGGAATTTTGTATAAGCAGCAGTTTAAAAAAAAAAGAAAAAAAACCTTAAACTTTATTCTGCTAAGTAGAAATACAGATAAAGAACTTTTTTTCTTTGTTTGAGTGGGGTTTATTTTAATTTTTTTTCTTTTTTTACACTAATCATAAGTGACCAGTAAAGATAAGCAGTTCTAAACTCTGGTCTAAGGAGATGAATTCAAATTATGCAAAGGATTTGACTTGGTAGAAATAAAACTCTAGGCCCTTTTTTTAGGGTCTAGATGATTTTGAAACCCCCAAGGATAGGGTAGTTTCTTACCTTTTGGTTACATTTTAGGTCGTTCAAGCCCTCAGTTAGACCCTTTGAGAAAAAGCCCAACCATGGAACAAGCAGTACAGACCGCCTCGGCCCACTTACCTGCTCCAGCACCTGTTGGGAGAAGGAGCCCTGTATCAACCAGGCCTTTACCACCTACCAGCCAAAAACCAATAGAGAATCAAGAGCACAGGCGAGGTAGAACTTTAGCTGTTTGCTATTTCTTCATTGACCGGTCAGCATCTTCCATTCAACTTATTTTCATTACAAAGATTTACTTTATGTGAAATGATCCTTGAAGGTTTAAAGTGAACTTGAGAGAATGTTCAGTCTCTCAAATTTGACTCAAAATAGTGATGGTGGTGGGGGTATGTAGATTTTTGATTTTGTCCTGGGTTTGTTTGTTTTTCCATTTCTGACTGTTCAGAAGTTTTTGATTACGTATCTGAAGTTGACTGTCACTTTCTGTATATTTTATAGCTGAAGTACACAAAGTCTCAAGACCAGAAAATGAGCAACTCAGAAATGATAGCAAGAGACAAATAGGTAAGTTGTTACTTGGGTATCAAAGTGTGATACTCTGCTTTTCAATAGAACATTTGAAATATATGATGGATAATTAACTGTTTAAAAAATAAAGAACAAAAAAAGACCAAAAAAAAGAACAGCAAGGATTGGTAACTATAAAGGAGTATAGCACAGGAGAGCTTCATTGTGTTATCTTGATTATGGTGGTGGTGCTGTGCATTTCTGTATGTAGCAAAAGATCATAAAACTATACACAAAGACACACCAAGAAATGAGTACATCCAAAACTGTTGAGATCCGAATGTGAGGTCTTAGTGTAGTTAATTATACTGTGCCAGTGTCCTCCTTTCCCCAGCTTTTGGTAATGTTCAATAGATAATCAAGATATTACTGTTGGAGGGGAAGCTGAGTTGTGGGCAGCATGGCAGGACCTTTCTGTACTATTTTTTTCCATTTTTTTTTTTTAAATTTTTTTGGCCTTTTTATTGGTTCTCTATTTATTTATTTTCATCCATCTTCACCCTTTTTTAGGGTCTAGATGATTTTGAAACCCCCAAGGATAGGGTAGTTTCTTACCTTTTGGTTACATTTTAGGTCGTTCAAGCCCTCAGTTAGACCCTTTGAGAAAAAGCCCAACCATGGAACAAGCAGTACAGACCGCCTCGGCCCACTTACCTGCTCCAGCACCTGTTGGGAGAAGGAGCCCTGTATCAACCAGGCCTTTACCACCTACCAGCCAAAAACCAATAGAGAATCAAGAGCACAGGCGAGGTAGAACTTTAGCTGTTTGCTATTTCTTCATTGACCGGTCAGCATCTTCCATTCAACTTATTTTCATTACAAAGATTTACTTTATGTGAAATGATCCTTGAAGGTTTAAAGTGAACTTGAGAGAATGTTCAGTCTCTCAAATTTGACTCAAAATAGTGATGGTGGTGGGGGTATGTAGATTTTTGATTTTGTCCTGGGTTTGTTTGTTTTTCCATTTCTGACTGTTCAGAAGTTTTTGATTACGATCTGAAGTTGACTGTCACTTTCTGTATATTTTATAGCTGAAGTACACAAAGTCTCAAGACCAGAAAATGAGCAACTCAGAAATGATAGCAAGAGACAAATAGGTAAGTTGTTACTTGGGTATCAAAGTGTGATACTCTGCTTTTCAATAGAACATTTGAAATATATGATGGATAATTAACTGTTTAAAAAATAAAGAACAAAAAAAGACCAAAAAAAAGAACAGCAAGGATTGGTAACTATAAAGGAGTATAGCACAGGAGAGCTTCATTGTGTTATCTTGATTATGGTGGTGGTGCTGTGCATTTCTGTATGTAGCAAAAGATCATAAAACTATACACAAAGACACACCAAGAAATGAGTACATCCAAAACTGTTGAGATCCGAATGTGAGGTCTTAGTGTAGTTAATTATACTGTGCCAGTGTCCTCCTTTCCCCAGCTTTTGGTAATGTTCAATAGATAATCAAGATATTACTGTTGGAGGGGAAGCTGAGTTGTGGGCAGCATGGCAGGACCTTTCTGTACTATTTTTTTCCATTTTTTTTTTTTAAATTTTTTTGGCCTTTTTATTGGTTCTCTATTTATTTATTTTCATCCATCTTCACCCTTAGACCCGCGCAGGCCCCCCATGGCAGCAGCCCCTCTCATTGCAGAGCAGTGGCTCTGGGCACATGCCCTCCAGAGCGCTGACTCGCAGTTGGAGACACTGCTCCAGCCACTCTGTGGCACACGGGATCCTCCCAGGCAAGGGATCGAACCGGTGCCCCCCGCACTGCAAGGCGGACTCTCTACCCACTGGACCATCCGGGAAGCCCTATTTTTTTCCATTTTTATCTAACTTCAAAATACATTTTTTTAATCATTACTATCATCATACATATCTGTAAACTACAAAACTCTGTAAAAGTGAAAAGTAAAATAAAAATTTTTTAAAAAATCATTGCTATCTAGAGCAAAGCCTACTTGATGGTAGGCGATTGTCTTTTAATATATTCTTTTAATATATTCTTAAGTATCTGGATTTGTATACTTTTGCTTATATATTTTACATTATTTTATGGCTTTTCTCTTTTGTACTGTCTTTTGTATTTTTTTTATGTTTTTGTGTCACTTTCATATTAGCATTATAAAATTTTCATTATTTTCTGTGTTTTCAAAATTGGAATTGGGAATTTACTGGTATCCTAGTGGTTAGGACTGGCTATTTTCACTTGCCATGGCCCAGGTTCATTCCCTTGTCTGGGAACTGAAATCCTGCAAGCCACATGGCGCAGCCAAAAAGAAAAGAAAAAGGAATAGGAACAATATTCAATATCCGTTGATAAACCAAAAGACTATATATATATATATATATATATAACTGGATCACTTTGCTATACAGTAGAACATAGCTTTTTTTTTTAATTTATTTTATTTATTTATTTATTTATTTATTTTGGGCGGGGGTCGGGTTGGGGGAGGAGGGGAGCAGGCGGACCACTTCTGTTGGTCTTTCATTTCTCCATTTTCATCCTTCTTTGTTCTTTGGCTCCTGTGGGCCTCCCATCGCGGTGGCGTCTGTCGTTGCAGAGCACCGGCTCTGGGCGCATGCGCTCCAGAGCTCCGGCTCGGTAATTGGACGCATCAGTCCAGCCGCTCCGCGGCACGTGGGATCTTCCCAGGCCAGGGATGGAATCGGCGCCCCTTGCACTGCAAGGCGGTGTCCTTACCCACTGGACTACCAGGGAAAGCCCTGAACATAGCATTTTATTTTATTTTATTTTATTTTATTTTAAGATTTATTTATTTACTTTGGGGGGGGAGTGGGCGGGCCACTTCTATTGGTCTTTCATTTCTCTATTTTCATTCGTCTTCGTTCTTTGGCTCCTGTGGGCCTCCCATCGCGGTGGCGTCTGTCGTTGCAGAGCACCGGCTCTGGGCGCATGCGCTCCAGAGCTCCGGCTCGGTAATTGGACGCATCAGTCCAGCCGCTCCGCGGCACGTGGGATCTTCCCAGGCCAGGGATGGAATCGGCGCCCCTTGCACTGCAAGGCGGTGTCCTTACCCACTGGACTACCAGGGAAAGCCCTGAACATAGCATTTTATTTTATTTTATTTTATTTTTTTTTAAGATTTATTTATTTACTTTGGGGGGGGAGTGGGCGGGCCACTTCTATTGGTCTTTCATTTCTCTATTTTCATTCGTCTTCGTTCTTTGGCTCCTGTGGGCCTCCCATCGCGGTGGCGTCTGTCGTTGCAGAGCACCGGCTCTGGGCGCATGCGCTCCAGAGCTCTGGCCCGGCGATTGGACACATGAGTCCAGCCGCTCCGCGGCACGTGGGATCTTCCCAGGCCAGGGCTCGAACCGGCGCCCCTTGCACTGCAAAGGCGGTGTCCTTACCCACTGGACCACCAGGGGAAGCCCTGAACATAGCATTTTAAATCAACTATACTTCAGTAATTTTTTTTAATAATGGAATTATCTATACCTTAAAATTTTGAGTTTTCTCATTAAAATTAAGTCCTTGGCTCCTTTTATTGAAGCAATTATTTAAGAACTTTAACTTTCATGATTATTGACTTAATACAATGGTATACTTTGTTTCATAACCTATAACGTACCCCCAATCCATCCATTTTATTATTTTCATATTGATTAGCAGAGAATATGATTTAAAACTTCCAAATTAAAAAATAAAAGCAGTGTGTGATGAACTTAATTACATAATAATTGGAAGGTGATCTTTCATTTTAGAAAGCTAGGTATAATTTTATATATATAAACTGTACTTCTCTGTACTTTTTTTTTTTTTTTTTTAATTTTAGCCTCTTTCATTGGTCTTTCATTTATTCATTTTCATCCATCCTTGTTCTTTGGCCTGGGTGGGTCTTCCATTGCAGTGGCCTCTCTCCTTGCAGAGTACAGGCTCTAGGCGCATGCACTCCAGAGCGCTGGCTCAAAACTGGACACACCAGTCCAGCTGCTCCGCGGCATGTGGGATCTTCCCAGGCCAGGGATCGAACCAGTGCCCCTTGCACTGCACAGTGGACTCTTTACCCACTGGACCACCAGGATAGCCCTCTGTACATTTTTTATATGTGTTTTTGTTTGCAGTGCCATAGAATACAGAGGCTTTGGTTTGGTTTACTATGTTTCACTTTTTTTTTTTTAATTTGGGAAAAGACAAAACTCCTCTTTTCTCAAGGTAAAATAATTGGCATCCATCCCTCATTCAAAAATCGTGTAAAGTAGTGCTTACTTTGACAGCAAATATGCTAAAATTGGAATAAGATGGAGAAAATTGCATGGCTCCTACACAAAGATAACATGCAAGTTCATGAAGCATTTCATTTTTTAATACAAATGGAACGTGTATTTTTGTATGTCTATCTGAATCACTTTGCTGTACACCAGAAACTAATACAACATTGTAAGTCAACTGTAATTGCAGAAATAAATAGGGAATTTCCTGACAGTCCAGTGGTTGGGACCCTGCACACTCACTGCCAAGGACCCAGGTTCAATCCCTGCTCAGGGAACTTATCCCGCAAGCCGCGCAGCATGGCCTTATAAATAAGCAGGCAAATCAATAAATAATCATGTAAAGCAATAAATGAAAGTATCTTTCAATTCCTTTCAAAATGTAAAACAAATATCATGCTGTACTGCTGGCTTGTGGCCATGACATTTTTGCTAGTAAAGTTGAGTATTTATAAACATCCTGCTTGTCTAGATTCACATGTCTGAGTATACTGCTGTGGGGCTTTGTGGTTTGTCCAAACGTGTACAGTTTGCATTATAATTACTTTGTTTCATAACCTATAACGACAATCCATCCATTTTATTATTTTCATATTGATTAGCAGAGAATATGATTTAAAACTTCCAAATTAAAAAATAAAAGCAGTGTGTGATGAACTTAATTACATAATAATTGGAAGGTGATCTTTCATTTTAGAAAGCTAGGTATAATTTTATATATATAAACTGTACTTCTCTGTACTTTTTTTTTTTTTTTTTTTTAATTTTAGCCTCTTTCATTGGTCTTTCATTTATTTATTTTCATCCATCCTTGTTCTTTGGCCTGGGTGGGTCTTCCATTGCAGTGGCCTCTCTCCTTGCAGAGTACAGGCTCTAGGCGCATGCACTCCAGAGCGCTGGCTCAAAACTGGACACACCAGTCCAGCTGCTCCGCGGCATGTGGGATCTTCCCAGGCCAGGGATCGAACCAGTGCCCCTTGCACTGCACAGTGGACTCTTTACCCACTGGACCACCAGGATAGCCCTCTGTACATTTTTTATATGTGTTTTTGTTTGCAGTGCCATAGAATACAGAGGCTTTGGTTTGGTTTACTATGTTTCACTTTTTTTTTTTTAATTTGGGAAAAGACAAAACTCCTCTTTTCTCAAGGTAAAATAATTGGCATCCATCCCTCATTCAAAAATCGTGTAAAGTAGTGCTTACTTTGACAGCAAATATGCTAAAATTGGAATAAGATGGAGAAAATTGCATGGCTCCTACACAAAGATAACATGCAAGTTCATGAAGCATTTCATTTTTTAATACAAATGGAACGTGTATTTTTGTATGTCTATCTGAATCACTTTGCTGTACACCAGAAACTAATACAACATTGTAAGTCAACTGTAATTGCAGAAATAAATAGGGAATTTCCTGACAGTCCAGTGGTTGGGACCCTGCACACTCACTGCCAAGGACCCAGGTTCAATCCCTGCTCAGGGAACTTATCCCGCAAGCCGCGCAGCATGGCCTTATAAATAAGCAGGCAAATCAATAAATAATCATGTAAAGCAATAAATGAAAGTATCTTTCAATTCCTTTCAAAATGTAAAACAAATATCATGCTGTACTGCTGGCTTGTGGCCATGACATTTTTGCTAGTAAAGTTGAGTATTTATAAACATCCTGCTTGTCTAGATTCACATGTCTGAGTATACTGCTGTGGGGCTTTGTGGTTTGTCCAAACGTGTACAGTTTGCAAAATTTTAGAGACCAGTGTGCACAAAACTGTTACTTTGTAGTCAGTACGTGTTACACATTTCACATAATTATAATCATTGGGTTCCTTCTCCTTTGTGCTCTGTGTTTTTTGGTTAGCTCACATCAAATACTATTCCATGTTTCTCTTTTATTTCTTTTCTTCTTAACTGTTGCTTTTGTGTTGACTCTTTGGGATCTCAAGTTTTCACTATAATTTATGCTACTTTGGTATTACTTTACCATACCTCATGCATGAATCTTGTTATTGTATTAAATTGTAGAGAAAGAACTGAGTAACATGGAACCATTTGGAGAGAGGTAGTCATGGTGAAGCAGGAAGTGGATGGAGTGGTTGAGGCCTGGTGCTTCTTGTCGTGTTATTTTGCAATTTGTGATAATATGTTCATTTATTTTTCTTACTATAAATCTTGGTTTCTATGATCCTTTCCATAAAAGGCTTCCTAAATTTTGAGAACCCAGTATATCTTTGACACTGTATTTACTAGGAATATAAGTAGAACAAAGTAATTTACTGTAGAGGTTTTCCAAATTGTTTGATTATATACTTTTATCAACAGCATGTATGAGTGTAGAGCCCATGGGTATAAATTCATGTTTATAAGGTTTTGTTTTTTTTTTTAATTTTTTTTCCCCGTCATGCCTCTTTTATTTTTATATTTTTATTTCCGTCATGCCTCTTTTATTTTTATATTTTTATTTTCATCCATCTTCTATTCCTTGGCATGTGTGGGCCTCCCAATTGCAATGGCCCCTCTCGTTACAGAGCACTGGCTCTGGGCGCATGTGCTCCAGAGCACTGGCTCATAATTCCGCTCTGCAGCACATGGAATCTTCCTGGGCCAGGGATCCAACTGGTACCCCTTGCACTGCAAAGCAGACTCCCTACCCACTGGACCACAGGGAAGCTCCATGTTTATAAATTTTCTGTGCACACTTCTCAGTCTACGATGTGTTAAAATGTTTGTGAACCTTCATTTCTTTTTTATATTAAAAAATACAAATATAGTCATGTATATAGAGACTTGTAAGGATTTCTCTTGTTGATCAGAAAGACCATAATAATAGCTTCTGCTCTAAACCAGTTTATTCTTTATTAATATAGTTCCAGGTGCTCCTTCAGCTCCAAGGAGAGGGCGTGGGGGTCATCGAGGTGGCAGGGGAAGGTTTGGTATTCGACGGGATGGTCCCATGAAATTTGAGAAAGACTTTGACTTTGAAAGTGCAAATGCACAATTTAACAAGGAGGAAATCGACAGAGAGTTTCATAATAAACTAAAATTGAAAGGTGAGTTCTTATATTTCTACTCAGAAAATATTCTTTTGACGTGTGAATTATGGATATTTAGGCCAAATCTTGACTTTCATGGTTTGTGCTTGTTTTTCCTTAGAAGATAAACTTGAGAAGCAGGAGAAGCCTGTCAACGGTGAAGATAAAGGAGACTCGGGAGTTGATACCCAGAACAGCGAAGGAAATGCGGATGAAGAAGACCCACTTGGCCCTAATTGCTATTATGACAAAACTAAATCCTTCTTTGATAATATTTCTTGTGATGATAATAGGTATAGTCTTTTTTATTATTTTTTTTTTAATTTTTTTTATTTTTTGGCCACTTCTATTGATCTTTCATTTATTTCCATCTTTGTTCTTTGGCTTGTGTGGGCCTCCCATCGCAGTGGCCCCTCTCGTGGCAGAGCAACTGGTTCTGGGAGCGCATCCAGAGCTCCAGCTCAGCAGTTGGACACATCAGTCCAGCAGCTCCACGGCACATGGGATCTTCCCAGGCCAGGGATCAAACCGGCACCCCTTGCACTGCAAGGTGGTGTCCTTACCCACTGAACCACCAGGGAAGCCCAGCGTACAGTCTTTTAAGCTGCTCTTACGCTCTTAGGAAGCTGAAGTGTGAAATGATTGCTCATAAATTCACAAAGTCCAGTGAATACTTACTAGAGACTTCCACCAGGGACTTCCCTGGTGGTCCAGTGGTTAAGAACCCTTGCTTTCAAGTGGGTACGGATTTGATCCCTGGTTGGGAAACTAAGATCCCACGTGCTATGTAGTGCAACTGCTCCCCGCCCCCTCCCCCATCTAATGACTATAATTTTTTAATGTTTTGTTTTAGCAGAGAAAATAATTTATACTAAAATTTTAAATGATATTACTCTTTGAAAAGAAATAATCATGTACTTTTGTTTAGGGATGCATTAACATTCAAAAGTAAGTAATTAAAATAGATGCTTTCAGGGCTTTCCTGGTGATCCAGTGGGCAAAGAGTTCGCCTTGCAGTGCAAGGGGCACCGGATCAATCCCTTGCTCTGGGAGATCCCACATGCCCCGGGGTGACTGGACATGTGTGTGCAATTGCCAGCCGGTGCTCTGGAGCATGTGCGCCCAGAGCCAGTGCTCTGCAGCGGGAGAGGCCACTGCAATGGGAGGCCCACACATGCCAAAGCATAAAGATGGATGAAAATAATAAATAACTAAGAAAAAGCTCGTGGCCTGAAGTTTAAAAAAAAAAAGATGCATTCATCTAAGTGTCTTTTAAAACTTTACCCCTCTACAATGTGATGAAGTTTTAAAACTCTGGTATACTGCAGAAAACTGGTTAAAGGATTCAGCATAACAAGGTTCCAGAGTTTCTGGTGCCTGATTCAGATGGTCTTTCTGCTGACTAAAGTTTGCTGCCATCTAGTGGTGGTTTTGCTTTCATTTATTTCCATCTTTGTTCTTTGGCTTGTGTGGGCCTCCCATCGCAGTGGCCCCTCTCGTGGCAGAGCAACTGGTTCTGGGAGCGCATCCAGAGCTCCAGCTCAGCAGTTGGACACATCAGTCCAGCAGCTCCACGGCACATGGGATCTTCCCAGGCCAGGGATCAAACCGGCACCCCTTGCACTGCAAGGTGGTGTCCTTACCCACTGAACCACCAGGGAAACCCAGCGACAGTCTTTTAAGCTGCTCTTACGCTCTTAGGAAGCTGAAGTGTGAAATGATTGCTCATAAATTCACAAAGTCCAGTGAATACTTACTAGAGACTTCCACCAGGGACTTCCCTGGTGGTCCAGTGGTTAAGAACCCTTGCTTTCAAGTGGGTACGGATTTGATCCCTGGTTGGGAAACTAAGATCCCACGTGCTATGTAGTGCAACTGCTCCCCCCCCCCTCCCCCATCTAATGACTATAATTTTTTAATGTTTTGTTTTAGCAGAGAAAATAATTTATACTAAAATTTTAAATGATATTACTCTTTGAAAAGAAATAATCATGTACTTTTGTTTAGGGATGCATTAACATTCAAAAGTAAGTAATTAAAATAGATGCTTTCAGGGCTTTCCTGGTGATCCAGTGGGCAAAGAGTTCGCCTTGCAGTGCAAGGGGCACCGGATCAATCCCTTGCTCTGGGAGATCCCACATGCCCCGGGGTGACTGGACATGTGTGTGCAATTGCCAGCCGGTGCTCTGGAGCATGTGCGCCCAGAGCCAGTGCTCTGCAGCGGGAGAGGCCACTGCAATGGGAGGCCCACACATGCCAAAGCATAAAGATGGATGAAAATAATAAATAACTAAGAAAAAGCTCGTGGCCTGAAGTTTAAAAAAAAAAAGATGCATTCATCTAAGTGTCTTTTAAAACTTTACCCCTCTACAATGTGATGAAGTTTTAAAACTCTGGTATACTGCAGAAAACTGGTTAAAGGATTCAGCATAACAAGGTTCCAGAGTTTCTGGTGCCTGATTCAGATGGTCTTTCTGCTGACTAAAGTTTGCTGCCATCTAGTGGTGGTTTTTTGCTTTATTTTAAGCATGGATGGAGATGATTCTGAATCTGTTCAGACTGTAAGCCAGCAGCAACAATTCAGAAGCTTTAAGCATCAGGTCCAGAGGCTGGGCAGGAACATACTAGATGCTCAGGGATCTATCCTTGATCTCCTCCCATTCTGAGACAGTTTCCTTTCCTGGCTTTTCCCTTTCTTGCTTTGGGGCTGATTGGTGGGTAGAATCAATAGCTAGTCCCATTTATCGAGTCCGTTGTCAGTTTCTTTGTATTAACAACTGCATTTGCAAAAAACTTAATACCAGTCATATTTTCACATGAAATTTTTACAGAATATGGGAACATGTTACTGCAGACAGCTTATGGTGACTTGGATAAGGTGCTTATTTTTATTTGATACTTAGGAATTACTTAGCCTCCATTTGGAAATTATTGCCGCATAGTTTTGCTGTAAAATGCTCTTTAAAACTTGATACACTATCCCCCCCCCCTCATAAAAAAAAAACTCAATACACTAACAATTATTTGTCTTCATAATAGAGAACGGAGACCAACCTGGGCTGAAGAAAGAAGATTAAATGCAGAAACATTTGGAATTCCACTTCGTCCAAACCGTGGCCGTGGAGGGTACAGAGGCAGAGGGGGTCTTGGTTTCCGTGGTGGCCGAGGACGTGGTAGTGGCCGAGGCGGTACCTTCACCGCTCCTCGAGGATTTCGTGGTGGATTCAGAGGAGGTCGCGGGGGCAGGGAGTTTGCAGATTTTGAATATAGGGTAAGTATGATGACATGCTTTGGGGTTGCCTCGCAGTTGTACGAAACTCAGAATGTTTCAAACTTTCTTCTTGGGGTTGAACATTTCTAGGGCTTTTGTATACTTCCATTTGACTCTTCAGTGGAGGGTGTACTTGATTATGATGTTTATATAATTTTAAGAAGCAGTAACTTCTTGGCTAATGAATCTAATTTTTAATACTATTTTCTTTTCAGTTGGAGGAAGTAAGAGATAGAAATATGATATTCTTTTTTACCTTCTGTTATAGAGCCACAGTTAAAGATTTCATGGAATGGTAAAATTTTCTTCCAAAAAACTATTAGGACTGACTGAGGGTTAATTTCTTTTTCTTAGAAAGTTGTGTTGTTAGAGGCACAGGGGATCGCTAAAAGATATTATACAATACCAAAAATGACCATATTAAATCACCATTATTTCCTATTACAAAGTGTGCTTTAATACCAAAAGAGTCTAGGAAGAGCATATCCCAGAATGGAAGGCAAACCTATACATTTAACACCAGCTAATGTTTATGTAGTATTTCATGTACAAATGAGAACTTTTCCAAGCTTAGCTAATAAGTGATGATGCTGGATCTTAAACCTGATAAGTTTGTTCCTCAGTCCATGGTTTTAATTAGTTTAATGTAGTTGAGTGGAAAACTCAAGTATATCTATAATTCTGTGTAGTAAGTATAGTCTGTTTTTAAAATGAAAGTATAGTTTATTTACAGTGTTAGTTTCTGGTATATAGCAAAACCAGTTTTATATATATACGCACATACATAATCTTTTTCATATTCTTTTCCATTGTGGCATATTATAGGATATTGAATATAGTTTTCTGTGCTATACAGTAGGGCCTTGTTGTTTACCTATTTTATATCTATAATTGTTTCTTAAAGTCAACATTACTGTCCTAGTTATTGAGTTTAGGGATAGTGGAGAATAAGGTATATAATCAAAGGATTAAAATCCCATCATAAAGAAGTCTCCTAGGAATTACAAAAAAGCAGCTAGAAACAAAAAGACCTGCTAGCAGGAATTTAACTATTCAGTATTTAAAACTGGTCATTGTGGAGATCCCTCTTGAAGGGTCATTATTTGTAGCTTTTGGATCTGTTCTGTTAATTTCGATGCCTTTGATACTGTGTCATCATAGCCAAGACTGCTGAAATTCAGCCTCAAATCATTAGGTCAAGATACCCAGTCATGGTACATGCAGCCTGATGGAGCAAGCAGCAGGACTTCTGACTTCCAAACTGGCCGTTGCCTCTAAGAGACTGTGTGTTAGGAACCACGGAACCCTTCTTCCTTGCCACTGTTACTCCTCTTAAGGTTCTCGTGACCTTTTGCTTCAGAATTCAGTAGCCTTCTCACAAATATTTGCTCTTAACTACTCTGCTACTCTTCAGTATTTGACACTGGTAACTATCCACTCAACTTGGAGTCTTTCTTCCTGGTATTTTTCTTAATATATATAAATGCTTTTGATATTTTTCTCTATAAAAATAATGTATGTTTCTCACCATAGCCTGTAAGGTAGTTTATAATCGGCCTGCTTTTCCAGGTCAGAAGTTTGAGACTTCCTCTAGATCTTGTTGCTAGTGGGACTGCCGTTTCTGTTCATTCCTCACTTCAGACATGCAGACCTTCTTGCTCTTGTCTCATGCCAAGCTTATTCCTCTCTCACAGCCTTTTCACCTGTCCCTTCTGCCTGCAGTGTTCAGTTTGCTCTGCTCCGTTCATGTTGTACTCTTGCAAAGGCCTGACTGTCTGTCTCCTTCCCTCTCTCCTCTCCCACAGCGGTTTCCCCCTCCCCTCTCTGAGCTGATCTGTTCATCGCTTCTAGTCAGTTTTCAATGTGGACTTTGGGCCTTGACCTGCATATTTCTGTATTTACTTACATTGTGTCCATGATCAGCCTAAACTTAACCTTCCTCAGAATGACTTCCTCATCTTCTCACTTTCCCATCATCTCAGTTTGGTGTTCTTCAGGTCGCCCAGGCAGTGGAGTACCCATGATCATGGCCCCTGTCCACATCATCACATTCATTCCTTTGAGATATTTCTGCCAATTACTGTAATAACCCACTGATTGGTCTTCAGACCTTCAGTCTCTCTTCACCTCACTTCAGGCATATCAGCTATCTGTTGAAGAACTTATGGCGGCTCCTTGTTGAAGACCACATTGAGTCAGCTTGGTTTGAGAAAAAGAACATGTAAATCAGACCTTGACACTGACGAGAAGTTTAGTCATTTTTGCCGGTATGGCCTCAATTGAGTTTATAAACCTTTCAGGCCCTCAGTTTTGACATTTGTGGATAGAGAGTTGTACAGTCCTTTTTCAGGTCCACCTTTCAAAGACCATTAAAATCTCAGAGTTGGAAAACATCTGAGAGATGTGACCTTCTGGCCAGACTGAAAGCCTTTTCTGTTGGTATCCCTTATAGGAGTTGTGAACTTATTACTCTTCAGTATTTGACACTGGTAACTATCCACTCAACTTGGAGTCTTTCTTCCTGGTATTTTTCTTAATATATATAAATGCTTTTGATATTTTTCTCTATAAAAATAATGTATGTTTCTCACCATAGCCTGTAAGGTAGTTTATAATCGGCCTGCTTTTCCAGGTCAGAAGTTTGAGACTTCCTCTAGATCTTGTTGCTAGTGGGACTGCCGTTTCTGTTCATTCCTCACTTCAGACATGCAGACCTTCTTGCTCTTGTCTCATGCCAAGCTTATTCCTCTCTCACAGCCTTTTCACCTGTCCCTTCTGCCTGCAGTGTTCAGTTTGCTCTGCTCCGTTCATGTTGTACTCTTGCAAAGGCCTGACTGTCTGTCTCCTTCCCTCTCTCCTCTCCCACAGCGGTTTCCCCCTCCCCTCTCTGAGCTGATCTGTTCATCGCTTCTAGTCAGTTTTCAATGTGGACTTTGGGCCTTGACCTGCATATTTCTGTATTTACTTACATTGTGTCCATGATCAGCCTAAACTTAACCTTCCTCAGAATGACTTCCTCATCTTCTCACTTTCCCATCATCTCAGTTTGGTGTTCTTCAGGTCGCCCAGGCAGTGGAGTACCCATGATCATGGCCCCTGTCCACATCATCACATTCATTCCTTTGAGATATTTCTGCCAATTACTGTAATAACCCACTGATTGGTCTTCAGACCTTCAGTCTCTCTTCACCTCACTTCAGGCATATCAGCTATCTGTTGAAGAACTTATGGCGGCTCCTTGTTGAAGACCACATTGAGTCAGCTTGGTTTGAGAAAAAGAACATGTAAATCAGACCTTGACACTGACGAGAAGTTTAGTCATTTTTGCCGGTATGGCCTCAATTGAGTTTTTAAACCTTTCAGGCCCTCAGTTTTGACATTTGTGGATAGAGAGTTGTACAGTCCTTTTTCAGGTCCACCTTTCAAAGACCATTAAAATCTCAGAGTTGGAAAACATCTGAGAGATGTGACCTTCTGGCCAGACTGAAAGCCTTTTCTGTTGGTATCCCTTATAGGAGTTGTGAACTTATTACTCTTTCTTTCTAAGAGTGTGCATCCCACCCTGAAGGTCCTCTTAGCTAGGATTTCACAGACACACACATTATTTGAATGAAAATCTTTTTCCCTCTAACCATACACACAGAGTATATACTCTTATCCATGATGATTTTTCATATATTTGAAAAAAAAAAATCGCTGTCATGTTATTCTGAGACTGGACCATTATCTCCCTTCATCTGAACAGTCATCAGTAATCCTGAGTAACCACTGTGTGCATGGTGTATGCACTTACTAAAGCCAGCCTTCTTTTAAGGCCATCTCTCATTGTTCAGCCTTCTTGAGCCTTTAGTTAAAACTCCCATCATATGCATTGCAGAGTCAGAATGCATTATAGGGGTTGTCTGCATCCATCTCTCTTTTTTTTTGGCTGTGCTGGGTCTTTGCTGCTGCACGTGGGCTTTCTCTAGTTGTGGTAGGCAAGGGCCACTCACTGGTTGTGCTGTGGTGTGCAGACTTTTCATTAGCATGACTTTTCTTGTTCTGGAGCCCAGGCTCTGGAGCCCGCCAACTTTATTTTTTATTTATTTATTTATTTATTTTATTTTGCGGGGGTGGGGTGGGGAGGGAGGGGAGCCGGCGGGCTACTTCTATTGGTCTTTCATTTCTCTATTTTCATCCATCTTTGTTCTTTGGCCCAGGTGGGCCTCCCATCATGGTGGCCTTTGTCGTCACAGAGCACCGGCTCTGGGTGCGTGCGCTCCAGAGCTCCGGCTCGGTAATTGGACACATCGGTCCAGCCACTCCATGGCACGTGGGATCTTCCCAGGCCAGGGATCGAACCGGCGCCCCTTGCACTGCACGGCAGTGTCCTTACCCACTGGACCACCAGGGAAGCCCAGAGCCCACCAACTTTAGTGGTTGCAGCACACGGGCTTAGTTGTCCTGAGGCACGTGGGATCTTCCCAGACAGGGTTCAAACCCACATACCCTGTGTTGGCAGACAGATTCTTAACCACTGGACCACCAGGGAAGTCCTGCATTAATCTTTATCCATACTAGGATAAAGATAGGTAGTTCAACCCTGTTTGACAGGTAGTTCAACCTCTGGGTGCTTCAAGGAGTGAAGCCTGAGTGGACCTCAAGCTGATGGTTAAAAAATTCTAGCATCATATTGCAGTGCTTGCTCTTTTTACCCTGTGAGAGTCCCGTTTGATGTATCAGGCCCATTTCTTGTTACCCTTTAACCTGTCTGATTCAAACAGGTTGACTCATGGTCATCTCTTACACGTTCCTTGATTCCAGCTGAACTGCATTTGTTGACCAGATATATTGAGTTCTTCGTATGTGCCAGGTGCTCTGCCAGACATTGGTGGTAACAGAACACTTGCAGTCCCTGCCTTCTTGATGTTGATAGTTCAGTGGGAAGACAGACCCAGTTGAACGTCAAGGGCTTCCTTTCAGTCTTGCCCAGTTTGCTATCTCCTTAGAAACTTCTCTTCCCTCTTTGCCTCTGATTTCTCTTTTCTGACCTCACATGGTATCTGCTTCTGTCACCACACATGTTACATGTACCCACGATCCCTGTTTCATGTGTTTTGCTTTGTTCTGCATCACCAACTAGATGGGACCTCTTGGCATTAGTGAATATGTATTTTACTTTTGTTTCCACCAGAACACCTTTGCCAGCATGGAGCCATAGTGAGCTTGAAGTAAGTACTTAACATGTTGTTTAGGAATAAGTTACTTTAGCCTTCACTGAGGCTGAAGGTCCATCAGTGTGGCTAGCCACTGATTGTTCATTCCAGAGTTAAATGATCCTCCTCCTGTCTACCACTAGATCCTTGACCTTCTCAGCAGCCTGTTCCTTCTAAATCGTACAGTGAAGGCACCTTAAAAGATGGAAATAGTGAGCAACCACTATTACATAAAGGGGATTTACCTTCAAGAACTAAACCTGTTTCTGAAGCGTCTTAAGTACTTCTCCGAGGTGAAGTGCAGCAACATTTGCAGCAGTCGTCATGTAAGGGATTAGCTTTGTTCTTTATGATCCACTGACATGGACTTTATAAGTAGGTCTGGTTGTTAAATGAAAACACGGGGTAAAGATGGGGTCTTTTTTTTTAACTCCTTAGGAATAGCAATCAAACTTGAACCTCTCTCCCACCCTCCTCCCAATAAATAGGAAACCAAGGACCCAGAGGAGTTAACTCCCTTGATCTAGGTACAAGCTAATCAAGCCACAGTTCAGTCTTTGATTTCTAAGTTTCCCTTGAGGATAATGTTAGAAACATAAACTTGTGGTGAGTTTGGTCCTGTGGTGCTTTTATTTATTTTGGGGGAGTGTGGGTGAGATCAGCCTGGGAAAAGAGAGTATCTCACTACTATTTTATATGCTGCTGCTGGGGAGGCTGAGCCGCCCGTGGTGAGTGAGACACGTTGCCTTCCACCTGAGTCTTAGGTTCTTCACAGAGGATCCAGAGACACGTGTCTGAAATGACTCAGCTTAATGCTCGCTCTCCCTTGCCCCTTTTACTTTCTCCTTGCTTTCCTGCCACTCCTCTGTCTCCCCCTTCTTCTATCACCTTCCTCCCTCTTCTCCTCTCTTTCTTGCTTTCTTTTTTCTTACCTTTCAGAAAATCACAACTTTTGGACCCTAAAAGGTCTGGATTGATTATACAGCTTTCTGAAAGGTAAAAAAAAAAATCTGGGCATGTGAAGTTTGGCATGGGTGTGGACAAGAGGATCATCTTCAGCCTATTTCCGCATCAGCTTACACCATGCTGTTTGTATTCTAATTTAATAACATTGTACATAAGTTTTGGTGTTGTATATGCAGATAACGTTTTTAACATAGAAAGTGTGTACTTTTAACAGAGTTAAGAATCAGTAAAAATCCAGCACATTGTAGCAGCTAGCCTTGAGGAAGAGAAGCCATTGGTTCCGTATACAGGCCTTTGGTTTAGAATTAATCTCACTGGAAAGCTAGAGGCTCCTTGAGATTTTTATTGCTTTCTCTCTGGTTACATTTTTTAAGAAATTCTCAGAAAAAACAAGCGGGGGTTTTTAAAGTAAACCACTATTACATAAAGGGGATTTACCTTCAAGAACTAAACCTGTTTCTGAAGCGTCTTAAGTACTTCTCCGAGGTGAAGTGCAGCAACATTTGCAGCAGTCGTCATGTAAGGGATTAGCTTTGTTCTTTATGATCCACTGACATGGACTTTATAAGTAGGTCTGGTTGTTAAATGAAAACACGGGGTAAAGATGGGGTCTTTTTTTTTAACTCCTTAGGAATAGCAATCAAACTTGAACCTCTCTCCCACCCTCCTCCCAATAAATAGGAAACCAAGGACCCAGAGGAGTTAACTCCCTTGATCTAGGTACAAGCTAATCAAGCCACAGTTCAGTCTTTGATTTCTAAGTTTCCCTTGAGGATAATGTTAGAAACATAAACTTGTGGTGAGTTTGGTCCTGTGGTGCTTTTATTTATTTTTGGGAGTGTGGGTGAGATCAGCCTGGGAAAAGAGAGTATCTCACTACTATTTTATATGCTGCTGCTGGGGAGGCTGAGCCGCCCGTGGTGAGTGAGACACGTTGCCTTCCACCTGAGTCTTAGGTTCTTCACAGAGGATCCAGAGACACGTGTCTGAAATGACTCAGCTTAATGCTCGCTCTCCCTTGCCCCTTTACTTTCTCCTTGCTTTCCTGCCACTCCTCTGTCTCCCCCTTCTTCTATCACCTTCCTCCCTCTTCTCCTCTCTTTCTTGCTTTCTTTTTTCTTACCTTTCAGAAAATCACAACTTTTGGACCCTAAAAGGTCTGGATTGATTATACAGCTTTCTGAAAGGTAAAAAAAAAAATCTGGGCATGTGAAGTTTGGCATGGGTGTGGACAAGAGGATCATCTTCAGCCTATTTCCGCATCAGCTTACACCATGCTGTTTGTATTCTAATTTAATAACATTGTACATAAGTTTTGGTGTTGTATATGCAGATAACGTTTTTAACATAGAAAGTGTGTACTTTTAACAGAGTTAAGAATCAGTAAAAATCCAGCACATTGTAGCAGCTAGCCTTGAGGAAGAGAAGCCATTGGTTCCGTATACAGGCCTTTGGTTTAGAATTAATCTCACTGGAAAGCTAGAGGCTCCTTGAGATTTTTATTGCTTTCTCTCTGGTTACATTTTTTAAGAAATTCTCAGAGACAGCGCTCTCATTTTTAGAACTTATTTCAGATTTAAAAGTTGCCCTTTTAAAATGAATTTTCAGGGCTTCCCCGGTGGTCCAGTGGGTGGGGAAGTCCGCCTTGCAGTGCAAGGGACATCGATTCCATCCCTAGCCCAGGAGGATCCCTTGCTGCAGAGCGGCTGGACCCGTGTGTCCAGTTGCGAGCCAGTGTTCTGGAGCGCATGCGCCCAGAGCCAGTGCTCTGCTACAAGACAGGCCAAAGAGCAAAGATGGATGAAAATAAATAAATAAATAGAAACCAGTAAAAGAGGCCAAAATTTAAAAAAGAAATGAACTTTCAAATCATTGTTTTCTCCTGGCATGCAACTTTGCAAAGAAATGTGATTTACCACCTGACATTTTATTGCTTAGTAGAGATACCAAAGACTTTGGGACTTTATTAATCTTCTTCCAATATATGTTATCAATATATGTTACAATGTGTTATCAGTTGTATTTGATGAATTTACTGCGTTGAAGGCTTAATTATTTTTAAAAAGTATTAAGACAGCACCAAAGGTATTTGGATGTACCTGTGTTTTAACAGGGCAAGCCCACAACACCACTGCTTTAACCTGTGCTAACTGGAAAATATAGTTAATAGATAAACAGATAATGAGCTACTTCTAGGTATGTGAGTTATAAAAAGTAGAAATCAGTGAAACAAATTTATACATGGAAGTTAAGAGTAGGGTGTATTTAAAGGTAATGAAACATTTCCTTAAGCAGATTAGAAATACTTTTTTCATAAACCCCAGTAGTTTGAAACATGAGCTAATTTTTTTTTTCCCTTTTTAGAAAGACAACAAAGTTGCTGCATAGTCTACAAACAAGTCTTTGAAAATAGATGGATTTCTAGTTCTTTGTGGTTGGTCCTGAGAATTGGTTCAGTCTTTGAGAAGAATGAAGAAGTGAATTTGCTGTATATTTGTCACCAGCACTGGGTTTTTGTTTGTTTTTCTGCTTAATTTCAGAGATACAATGCAGTTACTTTTCGGGGTTGGGGGGAAGGCTCATCTTAAAAAAAATGAGCACTAAATATATTTGGAATAGCAGAAGGTTAAGTAATTTCTTATGTATAGTTAAACTAAAGCAGTACTCCAGTGAAACTTATAAGTATTTTTTCATCACTGAAAGGATTTTTCTTATCACTAAATTGTATTTGGCAATTATTACAAGTTGCCTGCAGATAGGGCCGTGATACTGTGTTTTGAGCCGCAGAAGGGTGTGTGTGGGTGCGCGTGTGTGTGTGTCTGTATCTGTCCGTCTGTATCTTTTCTTTTCTTCTTTCTTTTTTGGAAATCCTGTAATATCCCTTTTGAGGTAGCTTATTTCGTCAATTAATTAGGGTGCTGGACGGTAGAGAATTTTGTCAGTCAACTATGTACACACAGTAAATACTGTTTCTTAGGCAAAGGTAACTTTTTTATATAGTTGTAAAATTCCATTATATTCCATTGCCAAAGAAACACTAAGAACTTTGTATAGCTGTATAAAAAGCAACTAATTTTTTAAAGAATAAACATTTTAAAAGTCAGCAAACATACTGTGTCCTTGCAGAAGTTGATGTGCTGAGGAGCAGAACCGTGGGTGGGTCTTTTTCTCATAGCTTTTCAGGCTTAAGATTGTTGATTTGATTTTTTTTTTAATGTTTGGAGCATAAATGAAGATTTGATACATTCACTATCTAAAAAGGATAAATGACTCATGCTTGTTGTAAGAACTTTATTTTGTAGCAAATGGCATATCACAGGATATATCCAAATAATAGATATTTTCAGTATACAAATGTAAATAATCATAGATAAGAATGTGTTAGCTGTATTTTCAAATAAGTACCCCCCCCCCTTTTTTTAAGACAATAAAACTAGGTGTCAATTAACCTGTTCTTGATATGCCTGGAATTTTGTTGTGATACCTTGGCTCATTCCATTATATTTCAAGAGGATTCAGAGTGTAGAGTGTTATTTTGGCAACCTAAGATCTACCAGAACACTGGTCCTTAGGCCTGTGACGCACAAATGACTTGGTATAGAGTTCATTGCTAATTATAAATTACTAGTAAATCTTTTTGCTACTTTAAGCTATAGCGGTGGGGGGGCGGGGGGTGGAATCTGGCCACTTTTGTGTTTTTATGAAGGCCGTGAACTAAAAGGGTCCAAAGATTTAAATATTTTTATCTATTTTGGTTTTGGTAACTTTCTCCTGAAAATAATCAGTAGTGATAAAGATAAAAAAAACTGCACTGTAGGAGAATTGGAATATTTAAAGGTGGTAATGATATTTTTTATTTTACTTTTATATCTGTTGTATAGCTCTACAAGGAAATGGTTTGAAATTCAATTTCATTATTGAGGTCCAGTACTTGGCAGCCATAATTTAGATAATATTGTTTAATACTGTTTGCTTGCATGTTACCAACAAAATCTTCTGGAGGACCCACAAATCATGATATTGAACACATTTTGAGGCATTCTGAACACCTAAGCAAGTTCCATGGCAATACCTGTGTAATACAACTGTTGGAGATATCCTGGGCTACTTTGAAGGAAAAAAAAAAAAAACTGTAAATACCAGTTCTCCATGCTCTGAAAGTATGAACTCATGCCTTTTCCAAGCCCTCTGGGTCACTGATGAGGGCACCAGGTGCCCCAGTGATAACTGGCAGCATGACAACCCTGCAGTGCACCTTACCACATTAAAGCAAGGTCTTTATTCTGAGACAGAATAAAACTATTCAATAAAAAACGTTCGTCAGAGTTCTTTCTCTTTAAGCAACTAATATTCTCGTACAATAGAAACAGCGCAAGGCATCTTTGACATGGAAGAGTTTATATTCCTTAAAATAGCTCAGTTAACTTCTCTTCTGCTGGAATATATAGATATAGTCGTCTATGTTTAGGTAAAGCTGGAAGCTCTTTCTCCCCCTCCTAGAGTGCAGCCAGCTCCTGAGTTACAGTCCATGATGTGAGGAGACTAAGCCAGCCAGACAAAGGCCAAGCTGGCAACCTCAGGCTAGAGTGCACGCTTTGCAGGCAGGCAGGTGCAAAGGAGGGGAAAGGGCAGGGCTGCTTCCTCCAAGACTTATCTTTGGAGAGACTATTTCTCCCTCCAAAACCACAGCTTGACATGAGGAGCCAGCAAGAGGGGTATGCTCTTTCAGCTCCGTGGCTCTTAATCGGGTGAACTGACTTCGGGGAGTGTTCAGGAGCGTGAAAGCAGGTGTTTGGGTTGTCACAGTGACTTGGGACATCACTGGCATTTAAAGACGAACCAGGGGGCTTCCCCTGGTGGTCCAGTGGGTAAGGACACCGCCTTGCAGTGCAAGGGGCGCCAGTTCGATCTCTGGCCTGGGAAGATCCCACGTGCCGCGGAGCGGCTGGACTCATGTGTCCAATTGCAGAGCTGGCGCTCTGGGGCGCATGCGCCCAGAGCTGGTGCTCTGCGACGACAGAGGCCATTGCGACCGGAGGCCTACAGGAGCCAAAGAACGAAGACAGATGAAAATAGAGAAATGGAAGACCAATAGAAGTGGCCCGCCCGCTCCCCTTCCTCCCCACCCCACTCCCCCCCCAAAAAAGATAAATAAATAAATGTTTAAAAAAAAAAAAGTTCCGCTATAAAGACGAACCAGGAGGGTAAGTAAGTATTCTATGCTCTGCTGGGGGGTGCCACTTGTTATTCAGCCCTGCTGGGGGGTGCCACTTGTTATTCAGCCCAGAGCACAGTGGCGGGCCTTCCACTTCGAGAAATGGTGTCTGAAGTTCCTCTGCGTGGAAAGACAGTGAGTGGGGAATTAATTTCCCACCCCCAAATTTTGTAGAAAAACTTGACTAAAGAATTTTTTTCTTTTATGGTTCTACCTGATTATTGTTAGCAACCCATCTCCCTCCACCCACCATGCACATGCATGCTCAGTCGTGTAACCTCATGGACTGCAGCCCACCCGGCTGCTCTGTCCATGAGATTTCCCAGGCAAGATTACTGGAGTGCGCTACCATTTCTTTCTCCATAAAGAATCTTTATACATGGTCTGTGAAAGGAAAAGAACGTACTTCTGTGAGCACTGTCAGCGTGTTGGAAACTCATTATCACATAGGAATTACCACTTCATCGTGTTCTTTGTCAGTAGTTCCCAAGTCTTAACCAGAATCAGCTGAGGAGCATTTTTTAAAGTACAGATTCTCATGCCTCACGCTTGGAATGTCTGGTTGTAAACTTGAGTGAAAACTGGCAGTCTTAAGTCCCACAGGTGGTTCTGATCAGCCAAACTTAAAAAGCCAATTTTAAAATATCACAGCCAGCTCATCTCATCCAGCCCCCTCCTCATAAGGGCCTGGGCAAGGTTTCCACATAGCACTATTTTGTGTCATTTCTCCAGCGTTCTAGATTGTAACTCCAGCATGAAGAATGTGAAAGAATTAAGTGGAAAAGGGGGTGCATTTCTTCAGGACAGAATCTAGGAGGAAACACGACGATGGAGACTCATTTACCCAGGTGTTCTGCTGCTTTGGGTACTGAGGCTCAGTTCCCAGCGTGCAGGAAATGAGCGTGTGTTGTTTGTGTCTCAGTTTTGCGTGGCTCTCATGCCTGTCTCCATGGGTTGTCTGCCTGAAAGAAAAGCTGCTCTTTTCCGCAAAGCCCTGTGGTCACAGCTCCCGTCTAACCATGTCTGGATTCAGTGTGGCGGGGTCTGCCTAACCTGCTAAACCATGCCAGTGGGTATGGCACAGTATAAAGTGGTGAAGGTAAATGAACTCAGAGGATGTCAGATGGCACCCGTCTGCTTAGTTTACCTGTTCCAATTTTGATTTTAGAAGATGACAAGGGGCTTCCCCTGGTGGTCCAGTGGGTAAGGACACCGCCTTGCAGTGCAAGGGGCACCAGTTCGATCCCTGGCCTGGGAAGATCCCACGTGCCGCGCAGCGGCTGGACCGATGTGTCCAGTTACCGAGCCGGAGCTCTGGAGCGCATGCGCCCAGAGCCGGCGCTCTGCAGCGACAGACGCCACCGCGATGGGAGGCCCACAGGAGCCAAAGAACAAAGACGGATGAAAATGGAGAAATGAAAGACCAATGGAAGTGGCCCGCCCCCCCCTCCCTCCCCAACCCGACCCCCGCCCAAAATAAATAAATAAATCTTAAAAAAAAAAAGAAGATGACAAGTATTAATACAATGGGAATCCGACTTGGGAAGTGAAGTCGCACCGTTAATCTCTGAATCTGCTTAATGGGGGCTTTGCTCAGAGCAGGGTAGAGGGTAGTCTGTGACAGCTGAGTCTCAGACCAGCAACAGCTCGTGTGCACACTGGGGAGCCGTAGACGGAGGTCCCAGGCCCTGCTGCCGTGGGGCTGGTCCCAGCCTCCTGAGGAGGCATGATGCAGGGGGTTTTGTCCTGTTTTTCAGAGCCAGAGTTGGTAAAAGCGAGCTTGTGGTTTTGAGACCGTCTTAGTCTGGCCCCAAGAGCACATGATGAGACTGAATCTAGGCCCAGAGCCATCTGCTAAATTGCTCGGTTCAGATTGTAACTCCAGCATGAAGAATGTGAAAGAATTAAGTGGAAAAGGGGTGCATTTCTTCAGGACAGAATCTAGGAGGAAACACGGCGATGGAGACTCATTTACCCAGGTGTTCTGCTGCTTTGGGTACTGAGGCTCAGTTCCCAGCGTGCAGGAAATGAGCGTGTGTTGTTTGTGTCTCAGTTTTGCGTGGCTCTCATGCCTGTCTCCATGGGTTGTCTGCCTGAAAGAAAAGCTGCTCTTTTCCGCAAAGCCCTGTGGTCACAGCTCCCGTCTAACCATGTCTGGATTCAGTGTGGCGGGTCTGCCTAACCTGCTAAACCATGCCAGTGGGTATGGCACAGTATAAAGTGGTGAAGGTAAATGAACTCAGAGGATGTCAGATGGCACCCGTCTGCTTAGTTTACCTGTTCCAATTTTGATTTTAGAAGATGACAAGGGGCTTCCCCTGGTGGTCCAGTGGGTAAGGACACCGCCTTGCAGTGCAAGGGGCACCAGTTCGATCCCTGGCCTGGGAAGATCCCACGTGCCGCGCAGCGGCTGGACCGATGTGTCCAGTTACCGAGCCGGAGCTCTGGAGCGCATGCGCCCAGAGCCGGCGCTCTGCAGCGACAGACGCCACCGCGATGGGAGGCCCACAGGAGCCAAAGAACAAAGACGGATGAAAATGGAGAAATGAAAGACCAATGGAAGTGGCCCGCCCCCCTCCCCAACCCGACCCCCGCCCAAAATAAATAAATAAATCTTAAAAAAAAAAAGAAGATGACAAGTATTAATACAATGGGAATCCGACTTGGGAAGTGAAGTCGCACCGTTAATCTCTGAATCTGCTTAATGGGGGCTTTGCTCAGAGCAGGGTAGAGGGTAGTCTGTGACAGCTGAGTCTCAGACCAGCAACAGCTCGTGTGCACACTGGGGAGCCGTAGACGGAGGTCCCAGGCCCTGCTGCCGTGGGGCTGGTCCCAGCCTCCTGAGGAGGCATGATGCAGGGGGTTTTGTCCTGTTTTTCAGAGCCAGAGTTGGTAAAAAGCGAGCTTGTGGTTTTTGAGACCGTCTTAGTCTGGCCCCAAGAGCACATGATGAGACTGAATCTAATGTGGTTTCTTTTCTCCATGATGGTGCTGAACTATGAGCCAGTGATACGAGTGTTTCTTAAATTCCAGCTCGGTTCATATTTAACAGACTTGGCTGACTGAATGTTTTGAGATTTAACTCCTAAACCTATCAAAATCAACCTGAAACTCGTTCTCATAACGTGTGTTGACTTTAGGGAAATGCTTTAAAAGGCACTGGTGTCCGTATTGTGGTTTGTAAAGAAACAGCAGCCCTGTGAGGCCAAAGCATATTTCATTTCAATAATCCGTCTTTCTTAGAGTGACTCATGTCTAGGTGCCCAAAAACAACTGAGAGCGGCCAGCAAGAAGCTCGTGACCCAGAAAGTCTTGTGTTTGCCTCCAGACCTGAAGAGCAAGCTGGGAGTGGAAGGGCAGAGAGCGAAGACTCCCGCTTGGAGGAGGTGGGAGAAGCGTGGGCCCAGGCAAGATTGGGATGAATCCAGTGAACGATCGACAGTCGTCCCAGGACAGAGAACCAGGAACGTGTGTTTACTAGATGTCCTGGTTCTCCCTTAATCCTGATAATCCTCGGGTGCTGGCCCCACACAGGATTGTTGATGAGAATGCAAATCCCAGCATTGCTGTTCAGGATTTTGCTGGGGCTGAAATTGTTTTGTAAGTCTTTTAATGGGTTAGTTGAGTGGTGGTTATCCTTCCTCCTTTCCCCCATGTTTAATAGCATTTCTTTGTCCCCCAAATGTGCATTAGAGCTTTTGTACAAAGGAATAAGTATTAATACAATGGGAATCCGACTTGGGAAGTGAAGTCGCACCGTTAATCTCTGAATCTGCTTAATGGGGGCTTTGCTCAGAGCAGGGTAGAGGGTAGTCTGTGACAGCTGAGTCTCAGACCAGCAACAGCTCGTGTGCACACTGGGAGCCGTAGACGGAGGTCCCAGGCCCTGCTGCCGTGGGGCTGGTCCCAGCCTCCTGAGGAGGCATGATGCAGGGGGTTTTGTCCTGTTTTTCAGAGCCAGAGTTGGTAAAAAGCGAGCTTGTGGTTTTTGAGACCGTCTTAGTCTGGCCCCAAGAGCACATGATGAGACTGAATCTAATGTGGTTTCTTTTCTCCATGATGGTGCTGAACTATGAGCCAGTGATACGAGTGTTTCTTAAATTCCAGCTCGGTTCATATTTAACAGACTTGGCTGACTGAATGTTTTGAGATTTAACTCCTAAACCTATCAAAATCAACCTGAAACTCGTTCTCATAACGTGTGTTGACTTTAGGGAAATGCTTTAAAAGGCACTGGTGTCCGTATTGTGGTTTGTAAAGAAACAGCAGCCCTGTGAGGCCAAAGCATATTTCATTTCAATAATCCGTCTTTCTTAGAGTGACTCATGTCTAGGTGCCCAAAAACAACTGAGAGCGGCCAGCAAGAAGCTCGTGACCCAGAAAGTCTTGTGTTTGCCTCCAGACCTGAAGAGCAAGCTGGGAGTGGAAGGGCAGAGAGCGAAGACTCCCGCTTGGAGGAGGTGGGAGAAGCGTGGGCCCAGGCAAGATTGGGATGAATCCAGTGAACGATCGACAGTCGTCCCAGGACAGAGAACCAGGAACGTGTGTTTACTAGATGTCCTGGTTCTCCCTTAATCCTGATAATCCTCGGGTGCTGGCCCCACACAGGATTGTTGATGAGAATGCAAATCCCAGCATTGCTGTTCAGGATTTTGCTGGGGCTGAAATTGTTTTGTAAGTCTTTTTAATGGGTTAGTTGAGTGGTGGTTATCCCTTCCTCCTTTCCCCCATGTTTAATAGCATTTCTTTGTCCCCCAAATGTGCATTAGAGCTTTTGTACAAAGGAATAAGGTATAGTTTCATTTTTGGAAAAATAAGACATGGTAAAATGTATATGAGCCATATAGAAAATGGTCTTTAAAAAAATAAGAAAGCCTACAGCCCCACCATTCTGGGCTAACCACTGGTAACATGATTTGGCTATATATTCCAGGTGGCGTTGTTCTGTACAGGCATGTACTTGTACATCAACAGCAAAAATAGGTTCATAGTATAGATACTATTGTGAAACTTGGTGTGTTTTGTTTTGTTTTGTTTTTGGCTTAGCGTATTGAGTGGCATTGTTCTGTTTTAAAGTGCGATATGTACACAGGCAGGCGCACATGTCATGCTGACCTATGTGAACGGTACACAGAAGCCCCCTTACAGCTCCCTGCCAGAAGCCCCACCCCCTCAAGGGTCACCACTGTCCTAACTTCACAGCCGATACTGCTTTTGCTTCTGCCTGTTACTTATATAAGTGGAATTATACACCACATGGGCTTCCCTAGTGGCGCAAGTGGTCAAGGATCCGCCTGCCAATGCTGGAGACACAAGAGGCTCAGGTTCGATCCCTGGGTTGGGAAGATCTCCTGGAGGAGGAAATGGTAACCCACTTCAGTATTCTTGCCTGGAGAATCCCATGGACACAGGACCTTGGCAGGCTACAGCCCATAGAGTCACAAAGTGTTGAACATGACCAAAGGAACTTAGCACACACATATAGCATGTAGCTTAGCTTCTTTGGTCAACATTGCATTTGTGAGATTCATCCACATTGTTGCATTTGGCTGCAGATGCTTCCTTTTCTTTGCTGTATACTATTCCGTTGTGTTACTAAGAGACCATGGTTTACCCATTCTGCTGCTGATAGCCACACTTGGGTCATTTTGAGGTTTCTAGGTTTGGGCTGTTAGAATAATAGTGGCGCTATTTTCTTCCTCCACCAGAGAGGCTGAAGTTAGCCTGGGTGAGAGGAATACTGACTTCCACTTAAGGACTCAAAGTGTTGTGAAGGATAGTGGTGCCAGCTATGGGGCCACGCCACACCAGTGCGCCTCCTGCAGGAATTTCTAACAGAATCCTCCTTTCCCCCATGTTTAATAGCATTTCTTTGTCCCCAAATGTGCATTAGAGCTTTTGTACAAAGGAATAAGGTATAGTTTCATTTTTGGAAAAATAAGACATGGTAAAATGTATATGAGCCATATAGAAAATGGTCTTTAAAAAAATAAGAAAGCCTACAGCCCCACCATTCTGGGCTAACCACTGGTAACATGATTTGGCTATATATTCCAGGTGGCGTTGTTCTGTACAGGCATGTACTTGTACATCAACAGCAAAAATAGGTTCATAGTATAGATACTATTGTGAAACTTGGTGTGTTTTGTTTTGTTTTGTTTTTGGCTTAGCGTATTGAGTGGCATTGTTCTGTTTTAAAGTGCGATATGTACACAGGCAGGCGCACATGTCATGCTGACCTATGTGAACGGTACACAGAAGCCCCCTTACCGCTCCTGCCGGAAGCCCCACCCCCTCAAGGGTCACCACTGTCCTAACTTCACAGCCGATACTGCTTTTGCTTCTGCCTGTTACTTATATAAGTGGAATTATACACCACATGGGCTTCCCTAGTGGCGCAAGTGGTCAAGGATCCGCCTGCCAATGCTGGAGACACAAGAGACAAGGGTTTGATCCCTGGGTTGGGGAGATCCCCTGGAGGAGGAAATGGTAACCCACTTCAGTATTCTTGCCTGGAGAATCCCATGGACACAGGACCTTGGCAGGCTACAGCCCATAGAGTCACAAAGTGTTGAACATGACCAAAGGAACTTAGCACACACATATAGCATGTAGCTTAGCTTCTTTGGTCAACATTGCATTTGTGAGATTCATCCACATTGTTGCATTTGGCTGCAGATGCTTCCTTTTCTTTGCTGTATACTATTCCGTTGTGTTACTAAGAGACCATGGTTTACCCATTCTGCTGCTGATAGCCACACTTGGGTCATTTTGAGGTTTCTAGGTTTGGGCTGTTAGAATAATAGTGGCGCTATTTTCTTCCTCCACCAGAGAGGCTGAAGTTAGCCTGGGTGAGAGGAATACTGACTTCCACTTAAGGACTCAAAGTGTTGTGAAGGATAGTGGTGCCAGCTATGGGGCCACGCCACACCAGTGCGCCTCCTGCAGGGAATTTCTAACAGAATCAAGTATCAGAAAACCCTAGTGTGGGCTTCCCTGGTGGTCCAGTTGGTAAGGACACTGCCTTGCAGTGCAAGGGGCGCCGGTTCAATCCCTGGCCTGGGAAGATCCCACGTGCTGCGGAGTGGCTGGACCAATGTGTCCAATTACCGAGCCGGAGCTCTGGAGCGCATGTGCCCAGAGCCTGTGCTCTGCGACGAGAGAGGCCACTGTGGTGGGAGGCCCACACAGGCCAAAGAACCAAATATAAATAAATGAAAGATAAATAGAAGTGGTCGAAAGAAACAAAGAAAAAAAAAACCGACCCTGGTGTGCTGTAGATGCAGACCTAGGTGTGTGTGTATTAGAGCAGATGTGGGATTACTCCTCTGCTGGCCTAGCCTTCATTCCCCAAGGACCACCCTTCCCAGTGGCAACACCAAAGGATTCCTAGCCCTACAAGCCTATGTTCAGGACGTGGGCTTGGGCTTCTTCCTCCCTGCCTTTCTGGTAAAACCCCTCCTTACTCCGTTGAGGCTTATGTGATTCTCTTGCTCTCCTGGTTACCTGATAACCGCCATCTTAAAAGAAATTAGTCCCATCTTTCTCTTCCTCTGTACTTCTATCCTTCCAACTGTTTGATTTACTGTTGGAAGATGATCCTGGGGACTGTGTTGGGATTCCCCAGGAACATCGTATTCACAGCGTGATTCTTAAAGCAAAAAAGCTTGCAAAGCAAAATTAAGAAAAGGAAGAGGGATGTGGACTAAGTCTGGAGTAAACCAGGCTCAGATTTCAAGAGGGCGTCACAAGGGATGTATCAACATGTCATTCCCCAAGTAGCCAAATGCTCCAACCTGTGTGAAATGTTGTCTATCAAGGAAACTCAGCGACTGAGGGCCCAGGGTTTTGATCGGGGTCTGGTTAAGCAGGCGCCTTCTGCAGGGCACAGACTCCCAAAGGGAAAGCACAAGTAAACACATTGATTGTGCAAACAATTGAGCCACTCTTATGCTGGAAGTGATGGAAGCCCTCCTCAAATCCTAGTTTCCACGTGTCACCCAAGGGCCAAATTTACAAGCCATCTTATAAAGGACAGCAGTAAGACTGGCTGTGTTCACTCAACAGGACCCATCCCACACCCTGGTTCCTGGTCCTTAGCCTGTGACATTTTCTTGTATCCCCATCCAGACCTGTAGGCACACCTGGCCCTTGTCCATCAGCCTCAACTATGTCATCTCTGAGTCATGAATTTAGACACCTCACACTTAGATCTTCCAAGTGGCTTGCTCAAGAAATAATAGCTACAACACACACACAGAGTGACCTAACCACTCCTTTGTTCAGTATTTGCTTTCCGCTTGGGGCAGACCTCCAGGTCAGGAATCTTTCTACTTTGGATTCATTAGCTTCCATCTTTCCTTTGCTTTCTCTTCCATTATTTCTAACCAGCCTAGACCGCTTATCATCATTATCTTAAAAAAATACCTTAAGCCCCCTTGCTGTTCTGAGCTTTTGTGATCTCGACTAGAGAAGCTTGGGCTTCCCTGGTGGCTCAGATGGTAAAGAATCTGACTGCATTTGGGGGGACCCAGGTTCGAATCCTGGGTCAGGAAGATCTGGAGAAGCCACTCCAGGATTCTTGCCTGGAGAATCCCATGGACTGAGGAGCCTGGAGGGAGACAGTCTATGGGGCCTTAAAGGGTCAGGCATGACTGAGCAACTAACACTGGAGAAACCAACCCTGAAAACAGCCACTCACTCACAAGGTCAGTATTCAACCAGGGGTTCTGTCCTGTGGAGAATCACAAGAATATATTAGAAAGGCCTTAAAGGGTCAGGCATAGCCCACATTAAGAAAAGGAAGAGGATGTGGACTAAGTCTGGAGTAAACCAGGCAGATTTCAAGAGGGCGTCACAGGGATGTATCAACATGTCATTCCCCAAGTAGCCAAATGCTCCAACCTGTGTGAAATGTTGTCTATCAAGGAAACTCAGCGACTGAGGGCCCAGGGTTTTGATCGGGGTCTGGTTAAGCAGGCGCCTTCTGCAGGGCACAGACTCCCAAAGGAAAGCACAAGTAAACACATTGATTGTGCAAACAATTGAGCCACTCTTATGCTGGAAGTGATGGAAGCCCTCCTCAAATCCTAGTTTCCACGTGTCACCCAAGGGCCAAATTTACAAGCCATCTTATAAAGGACAGCAGTAAGACTGGCTGTGTTCACTCAACAGGACCCATCCCACACCCTGGTTCCTGGTCCTTAGCCTGTGACATTTTCTTGTATCCCCATCCAGACCTGTAGGCACACCTGGCCCTTGTCCATCAGCCTCAACTATGTCATCTCTGAGTCATGAATTTAGACACCTCACACTTAGATCTTCCAAGTGGCTTGCTCAAGAAATAATAGCTACAACACACACACAGAGTGACCTAACCACTCCTTTGTTCAGTATTTGCTTTCCGCTTGGGGCAGACCTCCAGGTCAGGAATCTTTCTACTTTGGATTCATTAGCTTCCATCTTTCCTTTGCTTTCTCTTCCATTATTTCTAACCAGCCTAGACCGCTTATCATCATTATCTTAAAAAAATACCTTAAGCCCCCTTGCTGTTCTGAGCTTTTGTGATCTCGACTAGAGAAGCTTGGGCTTCCCTGGTGGCTCAGATGGTAAAGAATCTGACTGCATTGCGGGCGACCCAGGTTCGAATCCTGGGTCAGGAAGATCTGGAGAAGCCACTCCAGGATTCTTGCCTGGAGAATCCCATGGACTGAGGAGCCTGGAGGGAGACAGTCTATGGGGCCTTAAAGGGTCAGGCATGACTGAGCAACTAACACTGGAGAAACCAACCCTGAAAACAGCCACTCACTCACAAGGTCAGTATTCAACCAGGGGGTTCTGTCCTGTGGAGAGAATCACAAAAGAATATATTAGTACCACTATAAATCTGATCACTGCTCTCTCCTGGGCCCTCAACCTTGCCAGCAAACTTACTACTTCTCTGCAGTCACCTCTCTAGGCAGCATATAGCCCTGCTATGCATTTCAAAGAGAACTAGAAGACGCTGGGTGGCACCTACCACTCTAAACTAGCCTCATATGCATCCAGCCATTTCCTGGCTATCCTAGAAAAACAGAAAAGACCGTGGATCAGAAACTGCTTGAGTTCTGGCTTCCTAACTCCCACCATTCTCACACTTTACATGATTGAGTTACCTCTCTGCCTGTATCTTCAGCTTCTTCCTTAATAAAGGATCCTTCCCATTCACATTGAATATTTATGCTAGCATATTCTATGGGATATTAATGTGTTAACATTCTTATGCTTATATATATAGGCATAACTTGGAGATACTGTGGGTTCAGACCTAGACCCCAGTAAAGCAAATATCACAATAGAGTCACATGAATTTCTTCTTTCCTAATATATACGTGAAGTTACATTTACACTGTACTTCTGTCTATTAAATGTCCAATAATAGCATTGTGCCTAAAAAACAATGTACATTACCTTTATTTTAAAATGATGCTATTGAAAAAATGGCACTGGTTGCCACAGAACTTCCAGTTTGTCAAAAACATGGTCTCGGGCTTCCTTGGTGGTCCAGTGGGTAAAGAATCTGACTGCATTGGGCGACCCAGGTTCGAATCCTGGGTCAGGAAGATCTGGAGAAGCCACTCCAGGATTCTTGCCTGGAGAATCCCATGGACTGAGGAGCCTGGAGGGAGACAGTCTATGGGGCCTTAAAGGGTCAGGCATGACTGAGCAACTAACACTGGAGAAACCAACCCTGAAAACAGCCACTCACTCACAAGGTCAGTATTCAACCAGGGGGTTCTGTCCTGTGGAGAGAATCACAAAAGAATATATTAGTACCACTATAAATCTGATCACTGCTCTCTCCTGGGCCCTCAACCTTGCCAGCAAACTTACTACTTCTCTGCAGTCACCTCTCTAGGCAGCATATAGCCCTGCTATGCATTTCAAAGAGAACTAGAAGACGCTGGGTGGCACCTACCACTCTAAACTAGCCTCATATGCATCCAGCCATTTCCTGGCTATCCTAGAAAAACAGAAAAGACCGTGGATCAGAAACTGCTTGAGTTCTGGCTTCCTAACTCCCACCATTCTCACACTTTACATGATTGAGTTACCTCTCTGCCTGTATCTTCAGCTTCTTCCTTAATAAAGGATCCTTCCCATTCACATTGAATATTTATGCTAGCATATTCTATGGGATATTAATGTGTTAACATTCTTATGCTTATATATATAGGCATAACTTGGAGATACTGTGGGTTCAGACCTAGACCCCAGTAAAGCAAATATCACAATAGAGTCACATGAATTTCTTCTTTCCTAATATATACGTGAAGTTACATTTACACTGTACTTCTGTCTATTAAATGTCCAATAATAGCATTGTGCCTAAAAAACAATGTACATTACCTTTATTTTAAAATGATGCTATTGAAAAAATGGCACTGGTTGCCACAGAACTTCCAGTTTGTCAAAAACATGGTCTCGGGCTTCCCTGGTGGTCCAGTGGGTAAAGAGTCCGCCTTGCAGTGAAAGGGGCACCAGTTCAATCCCTGGCCCGGGAAGATCCCACGTGCCGCAGAGCAACTGGACCGGTGTGTCCAATTACCAGCTAGCACTCTGGAGCGCGTGCACCCAGAGCCAATGCTCTACATCAAGAGAGGTCACTGCGATCAGAGGCCCACAGAGGCCAGAGAATAAAGATGGATGGAAACAAATATATTAAAAAACAACAAAAGAGGCCAAAAATTTTTTTTTAATGATATCTGCAAAACATAATGAAACAAAGTATGCGTGTACCTGTAGCTATGTAGGATTTATTATGTTACAGACTTTTTTGTTAGGAAAATTAGCCTTGAGTCCTATATCCTACCAGTTTCCTACTTGGCTTTTTATCTGATGTGTGATCTCCCTTTTACTTCTTTTTTTATTATTATTATTTAATAGATCCTTTATTTTAAAGATTTTACAGAGTTTTGTTGTTCACCAACATGTATGTTCCCAGATCATTCATACGCATATCCCTGGACCCTCCCCTCACCCAGTTCCCCCCCTCCCACCCCTCCAGACCATCGCCCCAAGTGGTTGTAGGTACTCCTATTCCCCTAGCTCCCTTTTACTTCTTAATCAACTTGTTCCACTCTGTACATCGCTACAATAGTTCTTGTTAAGGTCGCTAATGATCTCCAGTGAGCCTTTCAAAGTTTTCCTCTCCTCTCTTACTTGCTTCACAGAAGCATTCCACATAGTCCGCCTCTTCCTTCTGAAAATACTCTTGGCTTCCTGGCCGCCAGGCTCGTCTGGCTTTCCTCCCATTGTCTCTAGCTACTGCTCCTCAGTCTGCCTGATTCTAATGCTTCAGTCACCCCATTTTGAAATAATAGTGGTCCTCAAGGTTCGACTTTAATTTTCTCTCTTCTCCCTGCCCCGCCCCCTGCACACACGCGCGCGCGCACACACACACA
The DNA here is from genome assembly GCA_022376925.1 of Tragulus kanchil. NCBI lineage: Eukaryota > Metazoa > Chordata > Mammalia > Artiodactyla > Tragulidae > Tragulus > Tragulus kanchil. The sequence goes on from JAIOJX010000031.1 coordinate 115,686,598, forward strand.
CACACACATACATACATACATACTACCACAAATTATTCAGTGGAGTTTCCCACATTTGGGGAAATCACAGGGGTCAGCACATCGGAAAAGCCTCACTCTGGGAAAAACCACTCCTGCCAAGTAAGGTCACTGTTTTTTGTTTTTTTTTTTCCTCTTCTGAAGCTGCATACTCCAGCATCATCTCCTAACTACATGGAGCTATTCTCACATTCACTTATCTAGCAGAGGCCTTTTCTAGAGCTGACCCTTTTATCTTTATTTTTGGCTGGTCGCAGGGCTTGTGGAATCTTAGTTTCCCAACCAGGGATGGAACCCAGGGCCACCACAGTAAAAGCACCGAGTCCTAACCGCTTGGCGTCCAGGGAAATCCCTGAGTCACTTCCTGATACCTGACATTAAAGGTCTTATAGTAGCCTCTCAAATGTAATGTGATGGATTTTTTTTCCAAACTAAAGTGATGGATTTTTTTTCCTTTTTCTCCTTTTTCCTTTTCTGGCTGGCTGCACGGCTTTCAGGGTAGTAGTCCCTGACCAGTAGTTCCCAGGGCCTTAGCACTGGCAGCGCCTAGTCCTCACCACCAGACCACCACGGAATTCCCATTCCCTCGGCTTTTCTTGCAGAGTGCTAGATCCAGCATGCAGCCACATCGTCTGCTACCCTGCCTGTGCTAGAACGTGAAAGGTACACTCTGTTTCCTTCAATTCTGCACCAGCTTCGTGCCTGTTACCAAGTTCTATCAATTCTACTTTATAAATCTTATCCCTTTTATTTTGATAAGAGATATGTCTGTGTCTTTATTTTTATTTTATTTTATTTTTTTAAAGATTTATTTATTTATTTATTTTGGGCGGGGGTCGGGTTGGGGAGGGAGCGGAGCCAGCGGGCCACTTCTATTGGTCTTTCATTTCTCTATTTTCATCCGTCTTTGTTCTTTGGCTCCTGCGGGCCTCCCATCGCGGTGGCATCTGTTGTCGCAGAGCACCGGCTCTGGGCGCATGCTCTCCAGAGCTCCGGCTCGGTGATTGGACACATCAGTCCAGCCGCTCCGCGGTACGTGGGATCTTCCCAGGCCAGGGATCGAACCGGCGCCCCTTGCACTGCAAGGCGGTGTCCTTATCCACTGGACCACCAGGGGAAGCCCTGTCTTTATTTTTAAATGAAACAAAGATGAATATTTTTAATGATAAAAGGTACAATTCACAAAGAAGATACATATCATAAACCATTGGACACTCAACAACAAAGAAACAAAGATACAACAGTTGTTTTTTTGTATTCATTCAAGTAACACTTTAAAGTACTTGCCATAGGCCAGGACTCTGTTGAGCTTTGGTAATACAGTGGTAAAAAGAAGACGCATGAATCTTGCCCACAGGGATTTTATAATATATCATCAGATTTGCTGAATATTTTCTTATTCATATATATAATGTATATGAATATATATATGTAGTTTAATAAATAACTATATTTTAATTATAAAATTCACATGATGTTACTATTATGATTCCGTTTGTACCTTATCCCAATGGCAAACACTAGTCAGCATAAATGTACATGAAATGTGTTTTAATAGGCACTTGCTCTACATAGTAGATATCACAGACAGGGTCTTCAATCTTTTCCCAACCAGCAGGCAGTTCTGAAAAATAAAAGAACATTTAGAGCAAGAAAAGCATATTCTTAAGGAGCCTAGACATTTTCAACAACCAAATCAGGCAAAAAAAGAAAGTCATAAAAATAATGCCTTTAGTCCAATCAAAACTGTGTATCCTATTTTTTAAAAATCTGAAGAAATATAAAAGAAAATAACATATATATATATATATATTCATAGTGAGACATATTAACATTTCTTTGAGAATATTGTATCAAGTGCAGAAAAATGAAAATAGGATATACATGTGTTTTAATTTAAATGCCTCAGAGGGTTTATAATGAAAGTCCTCAGTTATCCCTTCCCATACCTAGTCTTTTGTTTTCAGTTATACTGGTTTTCTATGGAAAGGGGGAAAATATTTATTCAACAAATCTCTACTGAGCCTTTATATGCAAGAGACATTAGCAAGATAAGCAACAGTGAACAAAATAAAACCGGTCCTTCTTGGAACTTATATTCTGGGAAGGGACAAATGAGTAAGACTTGTGGTATGTCAAGAAGATGCTTAAGGGAATTCCCTGGCAGTCTAGCGGTTAGGACTCAGTGCCTTCATTACAGGGGCCCAAGTTCAGTCCTTGGTCAGTGAACTAGGATCCTGCAAGCCACGTGGCATAGACAGAAAGATGCTGAAGTTCTGTGGAGAAAAAGCCAAAAAGGGGGACAAGAAAGAGTGTATGGGCTTGCAGGCGGGATTGCTGCTTCAATTTAAAACAGGTTAGGGGCGCTTCCCTGGTAGCTCAGTGGTGAAGAGTTCGCCCGCCAATGCAGGAGACACAGGTTCGATCCCTGATGTGGGAGGATCCCACATGCTGCAGATCATCTAAGTCAATGAGTCACAACTATTGAGCTCTAGAGCCTCAGAGCCGCAACTATTGAAGCCCATGTGCCCTACAGCCCGAGTTTCACAACAAGAGAAGTCCCCGCGACAAGAAGCCTGCTCACCTCAACTAGAGAGTATCCCCAACTCCCTGCAACTAGAGAAGAACCTGCGACAGCAGTGAAAATTCAGAATAGCCAAAAATAAATAAATAGATAAAATTAAAAATATAAAAAATAGAACAGGTTAGGGGATCTGACATTTGAGAAATGACTCAAGGAGCTGATTGGATGTTTAAGTAGAGGAAATTTTAGCTGCAAAGATCCTGAAGGAGGAGTGAACTTATTATGGCTGGAGTCAAGGGAGGGAGGAAAGCCTTGTAGAATATGAGGTTAGAATCAGTGGAGGCTGGACAGGGAAGGAATAGTGGAGTCCACTCTAATGATTGACATCTGTTTCTGGATGGGAAGCACTTGTAAGGTTTTGAATACAAGAGTGACGATCTGACTTACATTTTGAAAGAATCTCTGGGAAATTCCCTGGCAGTCCAGTGGTTAGGACTCAGCACTTTTGGTGCTAGGGCCTGGGTTTCTTAGGGAACTAAGATCCCCCAAGCCACATGGTGTGGCCAAAAAAAAAAAAACCATGTCTGCTTTGATGGTAAGTGAGTCTTGTCCACACTCATGTCCTTGGATTTTAAATAAATATATATTTTTTAACATTTATTTATTTATTTTGGGGGGGGGCGGGTTGGGGAGGGAGGGGGTGGGCTGGCCACTTCTATTGGTCTTTCATTTGTCTATTTTAATCCATCTTTGTTCTTTGGCTCTTGTGGGCCTCCCATCGCGGTGGCCTCTGTTGTTGCAGAGCTCCGGCTCGGTAATTGGACACATCGGTCCAGCCGCTCCGTGGCACGTGGGATCTTCCCAGGCCAAGGATCGAACTGGCACCCCTTGCACTACAAGGCGGTGCCCTTACCCACTGGACCACCAGGGAAACCCTTAAATAAATATTTTTTTAAAAATAAAAGCATCGCTGACTGCTGTATTGAGAATAAATTAGTAGGGAGGCTAGTTGGAAAGCCAGCACAATAACTCAGAGTAGTTCTCCCTGCCCCCTGACAATTGGAACATGTGACCTAGACTTTCAGAATCTGTAGCAGAAAGCTGTAGTGTGGGAGCCTGTTTGGTCTCCTCAGTGGATTGTTCCTCTGGCTGAGGTTTTACAATACTGCTTCTGTTTTCTATGTTACGATTTTTTGGCCAAGAGGCATGTGGCGTCCTAGCTCCCCAACCAGGGATCAAACCACACCCCCTGCACTGGAAGGCGGAGTCTTGACCACTGGACCACCAGGAAAGTCCCTGGCTGAGGCTTTAATGTATGCATCCAAACAGTTCAAAAATAGCTTAATAGAATTTCCGATCACAATCTGCTTCCCTTTTATTTTATTTTTTTTATTCTTTATTTTAAAGGTTTTACAGAGTTTTGTTGTTTCTGCTTCCCTTTTTTCACATCCCTCAGACTTACTAAGTTACCTTCTTCACGTGGAGCTAGGTTGTTTCTAATTTTTGCTAGCCCAAAACAGTGTTGGCATGACCCTTCATGAATCAGTCCACAAATAAGTGAATGTATCTGTAAGATTAATAACTGGAGGTTCTAGATAACAGGAGACATAACTACATAATTCTAATAAACATTCCCATGTCCCTTTCAATAGAGATTATAGCAATTTACACTCAGCTGTTTTTTTAGGATGTTTATTACCTTATATGGTCCCTAGTATGGAATTAGCAGACTTTTGAAAAATATTTGCCAGTCTGATAACAGAAGAAGTTAAAATAGTACCCCATTTTCAGTACTCCCTGAATTTCATTTTGAGGGCAGTTGAGCATTATTAAATAAATTTGTTATTAATATTTCCTTTTCTGTGAACTTTTTATAAGTATTCTTTGATTATTGTCTACTCTGATGTTAGTCTTTTTCTCAGTTATTTACAGGAGCTCTTTTTTTTAATTAGGGGGAAAATGGTTGTTTTTAATTTAATGCAATAATACCTGTGCCTAGTTACTGCAAATGAAACAAGTAGTCTACAAATGGTCTACTTCTCTTCCTTAAAGGCAAGTACTATGAATACAGTTTATCTGTTTTCTTCCAGAAAATGTCAGTCTCCAGATCTTGTGTATCTGTGTGTGTCCGCCCTTTTGTTAACATGTGAGTAGGAAGAGCCTGTGTAAACTGTTCTTTACTTTGTTTCCTTCTTGTGTTTATCACTACAGACGTCCTGATATGTAGATTTACTCTCTTAACGGTCTCCCCTCACAATTACAGTTCTTGCTCTATATCCTCTTAATTTTATGGCCAAGAGGCATGTGGCGTCCTAGCTCCCCAACCAGGGATCAAACCACACCCCCTGCACTGGAAGGCGGAGTCTTGACCACTGGACCACCAGGAAAGTCCCTGGCTGAGGCTTTAATGTATGCATCCAAACAGTTCAAAAATAGCTTAATAGAATTTCCGATCACAATCTGCTTCCCTTTTATTTTATTTTTTTTATTCTTTATTTTAAAGGTTTTACAGAGTTTTGTTGTTTCTGCTTCCCTTTTTTCACATCCCTCAGACTTACTAAGTTACCTTCTTCACGTGGAGCTAGGTTGTTTCTAATTTTTGCTAGCCCAAAACAGTGTTGGCATGACCCTTCATGAATCAGTCCACAAATAAGTGAATGTATCTGTAAGATTAATAACTGGAGGTTCTAGATAACAGGAGACATAACTACATAATTCTAATAAACATTCCCATGTCCCTTTCAATAGAGATTATAGCAATTTACACTCAGCTGTTTTTTTAGGATGTTTATTACCTTATATGGTCCCTAGTATGGAATTAGCAGACTTTTGAAAAATATTTGCCAGTCTGATAACAGAAGAAGTTAAAATAGTACCCCATTTTCAGTACTCCCTGAATTTCATTTTGAGGGCAGTTGAGCATTATTAAATAAATTTGTTATTAATATTTCCTTTTCTGTGAACTTTTTATAAGTATTCTTTGATTATTGTCTACTCTGATGTTAGTCTTTTTCTCAGTTATTTACAAGAGCTCTTTTTTTTAATTAGGGGGAAAATGGTTGTTTTTAATTTAATGCAATAATACCTGTGCCTAGTTACTGCAAATGAAACAAGTAGTCTACAAATGGTCTACTTCTCTTCCTTAAAGGCAAGTACTATGAATACAGTTTATCTGTTTTCTTCCAGAAAATGTCAGTCTCCAGATCTTGTGTATCTGTGTGTGTCCGCCCTTTTGTTAACATGTGAGTAGGAAGAGCCTGTGTAAACTGTTCTTTACTTTGTTTCCTTCTTGTGTTTATCACTACAGACGTCCTGATATGTAGATTTACTCTCTTAACGGTCTCCCCCCTACAAACACACACAAGATTCACACGTTCTTGCTCTATATCCTCTTAATATTATAACAATTACAGCTAGTAATACTACACCTAAGTAAATTTTTTTCATGGATGAGCCAAGTAGTGTAAACCCTGTCTGTATTTCCTTTTTACAAAATATTTTATTCTTCCTGCCACTAAAAACTGCTTTATTTTTTCCACATTGGTTGACTTTAAAAGCTGAAAACTGGTAGTCTGGTATGATTTTCTATGAATTCTTCTGCATATACCCAAGGGATATGCCTTCTCTACAGTTCTAGTACCATAAATACGGTCCTTTTCAAAAGTATGTTACTCCAATTACTATTAAATGGAGGGAGGTCTTCCCTGTTGACTCAGTGGTAAAGAATCTGCCTGCCGGGGGCTTCCCTGGTGGTCCAGTGGGTAAGGACACCGCCTTGCAGTGCAAGGGGCGTCTGTTGGATACCTAGGCTGGGAAGATCCCACATGCCGAGGAACAGCTGGACATGTGTGTCCAATTGAGAGCCAGTGCTCTGGAGGGCATGTGCCCAGAACCAGTGCTCTGCAACGAGAGAGGCCACTGCAATGGGAGGCCCACAAAGGCCAACGAACAAAGATGGATGGAAATAAATAAATGGAAGACCAATAAAAGTAGTCAAAAGAAAAAAAAAAAAGAATCTGCCTGCCGATGCAGGAGACAGAGGTTTGATCCCTGGTCCAGGAAGATCCCATGGTGCCACAGAGCAGTGAAGCCTGTACACCCCAACTATTAAGCTTCTGCTCTAGAGCTCAGAAATCCAAGCTACCCAGCCCACCCGCGGCAACTACTGAAGCCCATGTGCTCTAGAGCCTGTGCACCCATGTTTGCCACAACTAGAGAAAAGCCTGCACAAGGAAGGAAGACCCAGTCTCGGCCAAAAATAAATCAAATACATAACGTTAATTAAAGAAAACAAGAGTCAATGGAGGGAGACCTACTCTATCTAGTCCCTCTTTGCTGAAGTTGAAGTGGAATCACCTTCTCCCCAACCCTTTACCCCTCACCCCGCCCGCACTCCTTTTTTCCCAACCCCCTTCATCTCCAGCCTTCCACCAAGTCTGCGCTGGAACCCAGGTGGTGCCTCTTCTTGGAAGAATGGCCCCCTGCTACGGTGAAGGTAGCTCCCCAGAAGCCAGTCAGGACTTAGGTAGGATGGGGGACGGAGGGGTCAGGCGGGAGGATGAGTGTCCCAGCACAGAGAGCCCGGGGAAGAGCCTGCAGTACCACGTGGACTATGTGCTGAGCGCCGTGGAGAGCGAGTTGCAGGCAGGCAGCGGAAAGTGCCATTCCACGGAGCACGAACTGCGTGTGGATCTGGAAGAAAGAGTTGTGGCTACACTTCAAGGACCTCACCAGTGAGATGAGCGTAACCAAGAACAGCAGAAGGATGTTCACGGTATTGAAAGTGAACATGTCCAGCCTGGCCCCCAACGCCGTGTACACCTTCCTGCTGGACTTCCGGCAGACAACAACAGCTGGAAGTACGTGAACCGGGAGTGGGTGCCGGGAGGCAAGCCCGAGCTGCATGTGCCCAGCTGCGTCTACAGCCAGCCCGACTTGCCCACCTTCAGGGCGTGCTTGATGAAGGTGCCCGTCTCCTTCAGCAAAGTCAAGTTCACGCACAAGCTCAATGGAGGGTGTCTGGTCATGCTGAACTTCTTAGGTAAGTATGAACCTCAAATCCAGGTCGTGAGAGTTGGGGGTCTACAGCGTGTGGTCACCAGCCACTGCTTCCTGGAGACTAGGTTCATCGCGGTGACCGCTTACCAAAATGAGGAGATCACAGCTCTTAAAATTAAATACAATCCATTTGCCAAAGCTTTGTTTAATGCAGAGGAAAGAAGCAATCAGAAAGATATGAGGGAAGAACCTGGAGACAGCCAGCCATCTGAGTGCTCCCAATCACCGGGCTGGCTGATTCCTGGAACCAGCTCCCTGTTTCCACCGCCACCCCTGACCCTCAGTTCTGAGGTCTGCTCTCACTTCCCTCCACACACAGCTGTGAAAGGTACCTGGCCCTGAGGAACCACCCCCCAGACCCTTTCCCCAGCCCTTATCCATCAGAACAATTCTCCAACCTATTGTGTCAAGCCACCTGTGTGTCTGTGCAGGCTCCAACCTCAGGACAGTTGATCCAGCCTTGGAATGCCTGCCCGCACCAGCATGCTCCCCATGAGTCCCAAACCCGGTCCTCCTATGGGGTTCAGCCAGTAGCCCAGCCGTGGTCTGTGAACAACAAAATCACCCCAGGTGCTCAGGTGGCAAGGGTGCCCAGCGGCTAGGAACCCATTTCTTTTGAGACTCCTCAGCCCACTCTGCCTCCCTAACCCACCTGGTCTTGCCATCCTCCTCCTAAGCGTCCCTACTGTACGATGGGGACAGACATTCCCAAGCCGTTTCCGATCTGGAAGAAAGAGTTGTGGCTACACTTCAAGGACCTCACCAGTGAGATGAGCGTAACCAAGAACAGCAGAAGGATGTTCACGGTATTGAAAGTGAACATGTCCAGCCTGGCCCCCAACGCCGTGTACACCTTAATGCTGGACTTCCGGCAGACAACAACAGCTGGAAGTACGTGAACCGGGAGTGGGTGCCGGGAGGCAAGCCCGAGCTGCATGTGCCCAGCTGCGTCTACAGCCAGCCCGACTTGCCCACCTTCAGGGCGTGCTTGATGAAGGTGCCCGTCTCCTTCAGCAAAGTCAAGTTCACGCACAAGCTCAATGGAGGGTGTCTGGTCATGCTGAACTTCTTAGGTAAGTATGAACCTCAAATCCAGGTCGTGAGAGTGGGGGGTCTACAGCGTGTGGTCACCAGCCACTGCTTCCTGGAGACTAGGTTCATCGCGGTGACCGCTTACCAAAATGAGGAGATCACAGCTCTTAAAATTAAATACAATCCATTTGCCAAAGCTTTGTTTAATGCAGAGGAAAGAAGCAATCAGAAAGATATGAGGGAAGAACCTGGAGACAGCCAGCCATCTGAGTGCTCCCAATCACCGGGCTGGCTGATTCCTGGAACCAGCTCCCTGTTTCCACCGCCACCCCTGACCCTCAGTTCTGAGGTCTGCTCTCACTTCCCTCCACACACAGCTGTGAAAGGTACCTGGCCCTGAGGAACCACCCCCCAGACCCTTTCCCCAGCCCTTATCCATCAGAACAATTCTCCAACCTATTGTGTCAAGCCACCTGTGTGTCTGTGCAGGCTCCAACCTCAGGACAGTTGATCCAGCCTTGGAATGCCTGCCCGCACCAGCATGCTCCCCATGAGTCCCAAACCCGGTCCTCCTATGGGGTTCAGCCAGTAGCCCAGCCGTGGTCTGTGAACAACAAAATCACCCCAGGTGCTCAGGTGGCAAGGGTGCCCAGCGGGCTAGGAACCCATTTCTTTTGAGACTCCTCAGCCCACTCTGCCTCCCTAACCCACCTGGTCTTGCCATCCTCCTCCTAAGCGTCCCTACTGTACGATGGGGGACAGACATTGCCGACAGCCAGTACGATGCCCAAGTCCTCCTCCTGGCCTCGTGGACACCTGTGTCACCTCTGTCCACATGAACCAGAGCCTGTCTTAAAGGATGCAATGACTCTGCTGTGGCAGCAAGCGTTGATTTGATTGGCAGTCTCATGGGGCGGGAATAAGGTCTGTTAACCACTCTTTAAATAATAAGAAGACACCTGTTCTGTTATTTATTGGGTCCCATTGCCACCACCTTGGCTCATCCTCCATGGCAGCAGTGCCATCCTGGGTCCTTTATGGGTCTCAGGTGAATTCAGGTGTGGAAGCAACGCAGGTGGCCTCACTCACCAGGGTTCAGGAACAGTGATTTGCGAGCATCCAGAAACCTTGTTTTTCTTACAGCAGGTAGATGACACATGGTGGAATTTGTAAACTCCACCAGTCACACCCTAGTGAGATAAAAAAGCACACTTTCCATTCTTCTCCCTGTTGCTTTCAGGTCCATCTTATGGCAGGGGTCATAATCGGAGTCCAGTTGTGATCAAATTAAATCATAGTTGGGGACAACAGGTTGTAGTTGAAATGACAGTGCTCGATGACTTTGTCCACTAGGATACACTTAATTTCAGCATCGATAGCTAATCTTTTGTATTGTTAAACCTACAACTGATGTTATTTTTCTTTTGACAAACTAACCAATCAGCAGAAAGCATGGTATGCAAAATAAAAGCAAAGTGCAAAATAACAAAAATTCAATGCATTATCTTTTTCTGGATTGCATCAGTTTAAGACCATCTATATTGTGTTATTTTGTCTTTTTTTAGTTTTGGCCTCTTTTATTGGTTTTTTACTTATTTATTTTCATCCATCTTTATTCTTTGGCCTGTGTGGGTCTCCTATTGCAGTGATGTCTCTCATTGCAGAGCACCGACTCTGGGCGCATGCGCTCCAGAGCACTGGCTCCTAATTGGACACACTGGTCCAGCCACTCTCCCGCATGTGGGATCTTCCCGGGCCAGGGATTGAACCAGTGCCCTTTGCACTGCAAGGCAGACTCTTTACCCACTAGCAGGGAAACCCTATATTGTGTTATTTTTTAAATTTTACTTATTTATTTTTAACAAAACACACATTTATTTTTGGCTTCCAAGAACAAACCGTTCTTTCCCCAACATAATCATGATTATCTTACAAAAATGGGCATTTACAATTCATTTTCAAAGTATTTCACTTTAACAGGAAACTTGGGTTCACAGACTACAAACATTAAAAGATTAAAAAAAAAATTCTAGTTTGGTGTGCTGGGTCTTGGTTGGTCTTGCAAGGGCTTTTCTCTAGTCACAAGTGCTAGTCTAGTCTTCCCAAGTGCTTAACCTTTAATTAGCATTTGATTTAGCTTATGAAGAGTCCTTTTCTCCTAGAGACTACTGTCCTACCATCTTTCACCATCCTGCTCAAATTCCAACATGTTACTTTCAAGATCCTCAGGAAAGTTGGGATCTTAGAATTTCTCTTCATTGCTCTCCTGGGTGAGAGTCACAGATCTCAGAATGTCGTGTTTTCCGTTTTCTTGTTTGCTAGAATTCTTACTTAGGGAGCTTTCTTTAAAAGTATTAAGGGCTAGATAGTAAAATCTCCATCACAACTTCCTCTTTTTTTTAACAACCTTTAAAAAATACTAAAAAAAAAAAAAAAACCAAACCCAGCATTCTTAGCTCAATTGCTAACTGTTCATCTAACATGCAGTGGTGCTAAGTCTGATGCCAATTTGACTTTTTTTTCATGATAGATGATGGGTTTTTTCCTCTTTCGGGGTGGGGAGGTGGCATGGGACACAGCGTATGGGAGTACCCCAGCCTGAGAGTGAACCCAGGTCAGAGTGCTGAAAAAGACCTCAGTCCTGACCACTAGACCACCAGGAAACTCCATGTAGACCCATTTGACTTAAAGATTTGTATCTTCCCTTGAGCTCTTTCTCTTACTACTTCTTAGGTAATATCTTTGATGCCACTCACTCTGTTCTCTCACTAGATCTCCCTCTTACTCAAGTGTTAAAAGCTGTCAAATTGAACCTTTATGTTTCTTAGGGTTTTTTTTTTTACCAAGATTCTTAATCTTGGTAGTACATTCCTGTAGTAGATTTCTCTCATTGGAAGAGGTTTCCCTCATGCTCAAACAGTAAAACATCTGCCTGGAATGCAGGAGATTCGGGTTCAGTTCCTAACTCAGGAAGATCCCCTGGAGAAGGGAATGGCTACTCTCTCTAGTAATCTTGCCTGGAAAATTCCATAGACAGAGGAGCCTGGTGGGTTACAGTCCGTGGTATCACAAAGAGTCTGAAATGACTGAGCAACTAAATTTCTCATTGGAAGGAAACAGAAGAGTTGCCCTGGAGCCTTGAGCTCTGGGTGTGGCCAGAATTTGTCGCCTGACAAATACTCTAAGGTATTATCATTGAGAGCTCTGAATTCTGAATGACTTCAGAGGAGCCAATGTTTTCAGATCCACAGATACACTGTACCTGCAGAAAAGAATCTTCCTTTTTTTTTTTTTTAATTTTTTTTCTCTTTAAAATTTGGCCTCTTTTATTGATTTTTTTGTTTATCCATTTATTTTCTCTGGCCTGTGTGGGCCTCCCATTGCAGTGGCCTCTCTTGTTGCAGAGCACTGGCTCTGGGTGCATGCGCTCCAGCGCGCTGGCTCATAATTGGACACACCGATCCAGCTGCTCCGCGGCACGTGGGATCTTCCCGGGCCGGGGATCGAACCGGTGCCCCTTGCACTGCAAGGTGGACTCTTTACCCACTGGACCATCAGGGAAGGGCAGAACTTCGTTTCATCTAATGATGGTGCTAAGTCTGATGCCAATTTGACTTTTTCATGATAGATGATGGGTTTTTCCTCTTCGGGTGGGGAGGTGGCATGGGACACAGCGTATGGGAGTACCCCAGCCTGAGAGTGAACCCAGGTCAGAGTGCTGAAAAAGACCTCAGTCCTGACCACTAGACCACCAGGAAACTCCATGTAGACCCATTTGACTTAAAGATTTGTATCTTCCCTTGAGCTCTTTCTCTTACTACTTCTTAGGTAATATCTTTGATGCCACTCACTCTGTTCTCTCACTAGATCTCCCTCTTACTCAAGTGTTAAAAGCTGTCAAATTGAACCTTTATGTTTCTTAGGGTTTTTTTTTTTACCAAGATTCTTAATCTTGGTAGTACATTCCTGTAGTAGATTTCTCTCATTGGAAGAGGTTTCCCTCATGCTCAAACAGTAAAACATCTGCCTGGAATGCAGGAGATTCGGGTTCAGTTCCTAACTCAGGAAGATCCCCTGGAGAAGGAAATGGCTACTCTCTCTAGTAATCTTGCCTGGAAAATTCCATAGACAGAGGAGCCTGGTGGGTTACAGTCCGTGGTATCACAAAGAGTCTGAAATGACTGAGCAACTAAATTTCTCATTGGAAGGAAACAGAAGAGTTGCCCTGGAGCCTTGAGCTCTGGGTGTGGCCAGAATTTGTCGCCTGACAAATACTCTAAGGTATTATCATTGAGAGCTCTGAATTCTGAATGACTTCAGAGGAGCCAATGTTTTCAGATCCACAGATACACTGTACCTGCAGAAAAGAATCTTCCTTTTTTTTTTTTTTAATTTTTTTTCTCTTTAAAATTTGGCCTCTTTTATTGATTTTTTTGTTTATCCATTTATTTTCTCTGGCCTGTGTGGGCCTCCCATTGCAGTGGCCTCTCTTGTTGCAGAGCACTGGCTCTGGGTGCATGCGCTCCAGCGCGCTGGCTCATAATTGGACACACCGATCCAGCTGCTCCGCGGCACGTGGGATCTTCCCGGGCCGGGGATCGAACCGGTGCCCCTTGCACTGCAAGGCGGGCTCTTTACCCACTGGACCACCAGGGAAGGGCAGAACCTTCCTTTTATTGTTTGTTTTTTCAAGGAGTGTGTTATCTAATTGGGGGGCATTCTAATTTCAGTGAAAAACAACAGTGTTCACTCCTTGTTCGGACAGATTTGTTTTCCTGTTTTGGGGCCCCCTTCTTATGCTTGCCCTCAGTTGTACCTGTTGTTTCAGAGTCTGAAGCATTTCAGAGTTTCACGCAAGCAGCATCTCTTACACAATAACACCCCCAGGGTATGGTCCAGGTGGCAGCATCCTCTGTTCTGTCCTGGGTCACCATACTTTCGTATTCTAATCAGTCTAGAAATTTGTTGAAACATACCTCACAGATTTCTCCCTGCCCAATTCTCTTTATATTCTAAATATCATTTTGGTCATTTAGTGGACCTTTAATGTAGTCTTAAAGGTTGTTGTTCCTGTCCCTGAGTCCTGCCCAAATCTTTGCAACCCCATGGACTGCACAACGCCAGGCTTCCCTGTCCTTCACCGTCTCCCATAACTTGCTCAAACTCATGTCCACTGAGTTGGTGATGCCATCCAACCATCTCATCCTCTGTCGACCCCTTATCCTCTTGTCCTCAATCTTTCCCAGCATCAGGCTCTTTTCCAGTAAGTCTTCTCTTCACATCAGGTGGGCAAAGTATCAGAGCTTCAGCTTCAGCATCAGTCCTTCCAATGTATATCCAGGGTTGATTTTCTTTAGAATGGACTGGTTTGATCTCCTTGCTGTCCAAGGGACTCTCCGGAATCTTCTCCAGCATCACAACTCGAAAGCACCAATTCCAGTCTTAAAGGAAAAGAAAGTGAACATTTGTAGTTGGTTTACCGTCTTGAATTGGCAACCTGTTTGCCTCTGCTCTAGTGTGAAACACCCTCAGCTCTTGCCTGAATGACTGTAATACCTCTTCGCTGGTCACTTTCCATCCACACTGCATTCCTGCAATTCATTTACAATGCATTAGCCAAAAAGGAGGCTTGGGGAATACAAGTCTGAATGCCAAATTATATCACATGTCTTAGAGAAGACATCTAATACAGAGGTCTCAAGAGACTGTCCTACTGGAAATCCTATCACCGCAGCCATGGTCTGAAATGGATGTGAGTATGGTGTCAAACAGCCAGACCCAGGCTGCTCACTAGAGCCAGCTCCTAAACAGGGCCTCTGTCTCCCCAGGGCCTCAGTCCTGGTCTAGACCTCTGAGTCACAAATCTAAAAATAAGTCCCAGGGCGAAGAGCGAGCAGGGCAGCAGCACACCTCTGGTTCTGTGGCTGGCTGGCCTTCGGCAGCCGTGAGTCCATGTCCAGCACTGCTGCTGCTCCAGATGGCCTGGAGATCCAGCTCGGCACCCGGAGGGTCTAGGCCTTGGAGCTGCTCACAACCTGGCTCTGGGTTTTTTGTGACTGTGAATCATCAGAACCATAGGGCTGTCTGCCCTAAGTAGCTAAACGATTTCTTGACAAAGCTAGAAAAGCCAGCCCTGTCCATACTTCCTATAACGTCTTCTGGACGTATTCCTGGGTCAGAGGCCTCTCCTATGTCTTGTTTCCAGACTGCCTTTGTTTGTTTTGTTCTGTGGTGATTTTTGACCAAACCATGCAGCATGCAGGATCTTAGTTCCCCAGCCCAGGATCACATCTGTGGCCCCTGCAGTGGAAGTACAGGCTCTTAACCACTGGACCACCAGGGAAGTCCCCTTCCAGATGGTTAACGGTTTGCTCTGCAGCTTTTGTCATCCCAGGTCATGACTTACGCTCAAAATATATGTAACGTCTAGGCCAAGTGACTTTTCCTTCCAGCTGCTCCTTGGTTTAAATCTGGAAATCCTGGAGTCTTCAGACTTCCATTGAACTGAGATAGACCACTGCTTGTAAGAAGATGGCTGCTTTTTCTTTTCCCAGGAATAGAAAGGGGCTGTCAGACATGCTCATTTTTGCATTATTCCAACTTGAACTTTTCTTGTTCTCTCTTAACTGAAGGAGGCAGGGAAGTAGAATCAAGTATTAGTGAGAGCAAATAATGTCTGTAACCATCAGCTACAGATGACTTGGCAATGCTGAGCACACAGACACTGTTGGTGGAAAGACTGGTGGTACCCCAATATTGCTATCATGAGCCCCCATTTCCCTAATGGGACAGACTGACATCTTTTCACAATTGATCCTCTACATCCCTATGAACAAACTGGGTGTGCACACAGTCTTCAGCCTTTCAAAACGAAAGAGGAGATTTTGAAAACTCGGAAAAATTGGCAATAGATGGGAACTTCCTAGTTAAATAAAAGATACTTACAAAAAATGTACACTAGCAGGTACTTCCCTGGTAGTCCAGTGGCTAAGACTTCAAACTCGCCATGCAGGGGACCTGAGTTCAATCCTGGCCAGGGAACTAGATCCCACGTGCTACAGCTAAGACCAGGCACAGCCAAGAAAATAATTTTTAAAATACGGAAAGGGACTTAAATCTCCATTGCTCGGCACCCGGAGGGTCTAGGCCTTGGAGCTGCTCACAACCTGGCTCTGGGTTTTTTGTGACTGTGAATCATCAGAACCATAGGGCTGTCTGCCCTAAGTAGCTAAACGATTTCTTGACAAAGCTAGAAAAGCCAGCCCTGTCCATACTTCCTATAACGTCTTCTGGACGTATTCCTGGGTCAGAGGCCTCTCCTATGTCTTGTTTCCAGACTGCCTTTGTTTGTTTTGTTCTGTGGTGATTTTTGACCAAACCATGCAGCATGCAGGATCTTAGTTCCCCAGCCCAGGATCACATCTGTGGCCCCTGCAGTGGAAGTACAGGCTCTTAACCACTGGACCACCAGGGAAGTCCCCTTCCAGATGGTTAACGGTTTGCTCTGCAGCTTTTGTCATCCCAGGTCATGACTTACGCTCAAAATATATGTAACGTCTAGGCCAAGTGACTTTTCCTTCCAGCTGCTCCTTGGTTTAAATCTGGAAATCCTGGAGTCTTCAGACTTCCATTGAACTGAGATAGACCACTGCTTGTAAGAAGATGGCTGCTTTTTCTTTTCCCAGGAATAGAAAGGGGCTGTCAGACATGCTCATTTTTGCATTATTCCAACTTGAACTTTTCTTGTTCTCTCTTAACTGAAGGAGGCAGGGAAGTAGAATCAAGTATTAGTGAGAGCAAATAATGTCTGTAACCATCAGCTACAGATGACTTGGCAATGCTGAGCACACAGACACTGTTGGTGGAAAGACTGGTGGTACCCCAATATTGCTATCATGAGCCCCCATTTCCCTAATGGGACAGACTGACATCTTTTCACAATTGATCCTCTACATCCCTATGAACAAACTGGGTGTGCACACAGTCTTCAGCCTTTCAAAACGAAAGAGGAGATTTTGAAAACTCGGAAAAATTGGCAATAGATGGGAACTTCCTAGTTAAATAAAAGATACTTACAAAAAATGTACACTAGCAGGTACTTCCCTGGTAGTCCAGTGGCTAAGACTTCAAACTCGCCATGCAGGGGACCTGAGTTCAATCCCTGGCCAGGGAACTAGATCCCACGTGCTACAGCTAAGACCAGGCACAGCCAAGAAAATAATTTTTAAAATACGGAAAGGGACTTAAATTCTCTCCATTGCTCTGCCCTTTTAGATCACACCAGACTCCTGCTAACTTCCTCTGCCGAAACACAACTTTTTGCATCAAACTCTCCAGTGACTTCTTGTTTCTCTTAAGAAAGCGTTCCATCCTTCCCAAGTTGCTTTCCATGATCTAGTCCCTGGAGAACTACCCTTAGCTTTCCCTATGTGCCAAATTCCAAAACAAGTCAAATTCCGAAGGCTTCTGCAGTTCCTTTCACCTGGAGGTCTCTTCCCTGACTAATTGCTTCTCATTCTTCAAATGTCAGTTTAAACATTATATTTCTTCTTCTTCTTTTTTTTTTTATCACATCTGTAAGTCTTTTATTGATCATTTATATGCCAGGTAGCATTGTCAGCAAAAACAAGCAAAATGGGTATTTCCACCAAAAAGCGCTCCTTGTATCCCCCTTTGCCTTTTTGTGTAGTGCTTCTCACCAAATTCTGAAGATCCATCTTGATGAAGACAGTTTTACTGGTAACAGATCTTAGGGGGGATAAACATTATATTTCTAGGAATGCCTTCCAGGCCCTTCCACAATGTGTGAAGGTCTCCTTGACTACTTTTCTTCACTGCAACGCGTCTTCATTGTGCTTGCATGTGTATGTTTATCTTCATTATTTTTGTTTGGGGAAGGATCACTTTTGTCTTATTCACCACTCCATCTCCAGTCCCTGGCACCATGTCTGGCCCGTGATAGGTGCTTAGAAATGTACTGAATAAATATGCAAGTTACTTCATGAATACCAGCTGTTTGCTGGGATCACAGTTACACAAGAGATGACTATCATCCAAGCTCACAGTCCAAGAGGGGCAAAACGTACCTGCTTTGTGAGGTAAATATGATGAGTGGGAAAATGTAGAGTTGTGGATTTCAGAGAAGGCTGCCTGGAGGCTTCCTAGTTAAATAAAAGATACTTACAAAAATGTACACTAGCAGGTACTTCCCTGGTAGTCCAGTGGCTAAGACTTCAAACTCGCCATGCAGGGGACCTGAGTTCAATCCTGGCCAGGGAACTAGATCCCACGTGCTACAGCTAAGACCAGGCACAGCCAAGAAAATAATTTTTAAAATACGGAAAGGGACTTAAATTCTCTCCATTGCTCTGCCCTTTTAGATCACACCAGACTCCTGCTAACTTCCTCTCCCGAAACACAACTTTTTGCATCAAACTCTCCAGTGACTTCTTGTTTCTCTTAAGAAAGCGTTCCATCCTTCCCAAGTTGCTTTCCATGATCTAGTCCCTGGAGAACTACCCTTAGCTTTCCCTATGTGCCAAATTCCAAAACAAGTCAAATTCCGAAGGCTTCTGCAGTTCCTTTCACCTGGAGGTCTCTTCCCTGACTAATTGCTTCTCATTCTTCAAATGTCAGTTTAAACATTATATTTCTTCTTCTTCTTTTTTTTTTTATCACATCTGTAAGTCTTTTATTGATCATTTATATGCCAGGTAGCATTGTCAGCAAAAACAAGCAAAATGGGTATTTCCACCAAAAAGCGCTCCTTGTATCCCCCTTTGCCTTTTTGTGTAGTGCTTCTCACCAAATTCTGAAGATCCATCTTGATGAAGACAGTTTTACTGGTAACAGATCTTAGGGGGGATAAACATTATATTTCTAGGAATGCCTTCCAGGCCCTTCCACAATGTGTGAAGGTCTCCTTGACTACTTTTCTTCACTGCAACGCGTCTTCATTGTGCTTGCATGTGTATGTTTATCTTCATTATTTTTGTTTGGGGAAGGATCACTTTTGTCTTATTCACCACTCCATCTCCAGTCCCTGGCACCATGCCTGGCCCGTGATAGGTGCTTAGAAATGTACTGAATAAATATGCAAGTTACTTCATGAATACCAGCTGTTTGCTGGGATCACAGTTACACAAGAGATGACTATCATCCAAGCTCACAGTCCAAGAGGGGCAAAACGTACCTGCTTTGTGAGGTAAATATGATGAGTGGGAAAATGTAGAGTTGTGGATTTCAGAGAAGGCTGCCTGGAGGCTTCCTTGAGGTCATGCTTTCAAACAAAAAGCCCTGCAACCAGCAGCCCATCCTGGGAGGGGACCAAACTTGTGACAGCTTCTAGACTCATGGTTCTCTTAGGTTTGCCTATGACTAGGCTTTCCAGTGGTAAACACCCCGCCTGCCAATGCAAGTTAGGTGTAAGAGACGTGGGTGGTATCCCTGGGTCAGGAAGATCCCCTGGAGGAGGGCATGGTAACCTATCCACTGTTCTTGCCTGGAGAATCCCATGAACAGAGGAGGAGCCTGGCAGGCTACAGACCATGGGTTCACACAGCGTTGGACACGAATGAAGCAACTTAGCATGCACGCATATGCTTGTGCAGATGTGGAAACCGCTCATATGGCTAATTTGATGAGATCGCGGAATTGTTGAGAAGTAATCTCATTTCTTCTTACTGACATAGGTGACTTTATGTGAGATAATATTTTACTTTTAGGGTCTCTCCATATATGTTTAAGGTGAGCTGGCCCCTTTCAATAAGCCCAATCTCTTTTTGGGGGGTGGTTAGGGGGACTGCATGGTTCAGTGTATAGGATGTGTAAGTTCCCCAACCAGGGATCGAACCCTGGCCCCAGCAGGGAAAGAGCCAAGTCCTCACCACTGGCCCACCAGGGAATTTCCTCCTTGGTGATTCTAATAAGCAAGTCAAAGGTGCCTTTTAGTTTCATCAGCTCCTTCTGAGAGCCTCATTGTCATCCCAGAACTAGATCGTGCTGCCCAGACTAATTTGTTGCCATGCAGACTGAGCATGGTTCATTATTTTGCATTATAACAGCAATGTTTCATGGTAATGAAATCATTGTAGGTTAAGGGCCAAATTTTAGTTTATAAACTCAGCCTTTTCTTAAATAGTTCTAGTAACTTGGCTTTAAAATGCTATTTGGTTCTGCCCAGTTTTGCCCCTAAATGAAAAGCATGTGCATTTGGCAACTGTGTGGGGTAAAGTTAAGGTAAGGTACAACATTGCCGAGCAGTGAGAAAACTAGAGGTCTGGACCCCCAGCCCATCTCCCTGAGGAGTGAGTCGGGGAGAAAGCCCTTTGGCTGTTCACCACTCATACACACACTGCTCTCCGACCTGGCTGAATACCTGGTGCCCCAAATTCCACGTGGGTGGCTCCGACTATCTTAAGGAGAGGAGTCTGGTATGTGTGGTCCTACCACCCAGTGCCTACATCAAACATATGTTGACTATCCCAGATCTCTTGGGAGGGAGTCCAGGCTCTGTGACCATTGCCCAAGGATGTGCTGACACCAGAAACTCAGCCAGTGGCAGCTTTGCTGTCCCTGCTTGCTAGAAATTGAAGACCCAATTGAGATGCCCTAAATAAACTGTAACTAGGGTGTGTGCTAAGTTGCTTCAGTCCTGTCTGACTCTTTGTGACCCTATGTAGCCAAGCTCCTCTGTCCAAGGAATTCTCCAGGCAAGAATACTGGAGTGCATTGCCAGGCCCTCCTCCAGGGGATCTTTCCCAACTAGGGGGTAACTACATGTGAAAATTTTTTGATTGGAGGCCTGAACAACTTCAGAGTCATTGGGTTGGAAGACTTAGGCATTAGGTGTTGAAAAAACGAGGAGACTTTCCTGGTAATCGAATGGCTACGACTCCACACTCCCAATGCAAGGGGCCCGGGTTTGATCCCTGCTCGGGGAACTAGATCTGACATGCAGCAACTAAGAAGCCACACGTTGCAACTAGAAGATCCTGCGTGTCACAACTAAGACCTGGCACAGCCAAATAGATAAATAAATGCAAATAAATATATGTGTTTTTAAAAAAGGAAGAAGAAAGAAAGAAATGGAGGAAACAACCTAGTCCCTGAGTTCCCAGAACTAGATCGTGCTGCCCAGACTAATTTGTTGCCATGCAGACTGAGTTCATTATTTTGCATTATAACAGCAATGTTTCATGGTAATGACATAATTGTAGGTTAAGAGCCAAATTTTAGTTTATACACTCAGCCTTTTCTTCAATAGTTCTAGTAACTTGGCTTTAAAATGCTATTTGGTTCTGCCCAGTTTTGCCCCTAAATGAAAAGCATGTGCATTTGGCAACTGTGTGGGGTAAAGTTAAGGTAAGGTACAACATTGCCGAGCAGTGAGAAAACTAGAGGTCTGGACCCCCAGCCCATCTCCCTGAGGAGTGAGTCGGGGAGAAAGCCC
Organism: Tragulus kanchil; assembly: GCA_022376925.1. Classification (NCBI taxonomy): domain Eukaryota; kingdom Metazoa; phylum Chordata; class Mammalia; order Artiodactyla; family Tragulidae; genus Tragulus; species Tragulus kanchil. The sequence goes on from JAIOJX010000031.1 coordinate 115,707,681, forward strand.
TTTGGCTGTTCACCACTCATACACACACTGCTCTCCGACCTGGCTGAATACCTGGTGCCCCAAATTCCACGTGGGTGGCTCCGACTATCTTAAGGAGAGGAGTCTGGTATGTGTGGTCCTACCACCCAGTGCCTACATCAAACATATGTTGACTATCCCAGATCTCTTGGGAGGGAGTCCAGGCTCTGTGACCATTGCCCAAGGATGTGCTGACACCAGAAACTCAGCCAGTGGCAGCTTTGCTGTCCCTGCTTGCTAGAAATTGAAGACCCAATTGAGATGCCCTAAATAAACTGTAACTAGGGGTGTGTGCTAAGTTGCTTCAGTCCTGTCTGACTCTTTGTGACCCTATGTAGCCAAGCTCCTCTGTCCAAGGAATTCTCCAGGCAAGAATACTGGAGTGCATTGCCAGGCCCTCCTCCAGGGGATCTTTCCCAACTAGGGGGTAACTACATGTGAAAATTTTTTGATTGGAGGCCTGAACAACTTCAGAGTCATTGGGTTGGAAGACTTAGGCATTAGGTGTTGAAAAAACGAGGAGACTTTCCTGGTAATCGAATGGCTACGACTCCACACTCCCAATGCAAGGGGCCCGGGTTTGATCCCTGCTCGGGGAACTAGATCTGACATGCAGCAACTAAGAAGCCACACGTTGCAACTAGAAGATCCTGCGTGTCACAACTAAGACCTGGCACAGCCAAATAGATAAATAAATGCAAATAAATATATGTGTTTTTAAAAAAGGAAGAAGAAAGAAAGAAATGGAGGAAACAACCTAGTCCCTGAGTTGGTCCTTCCCACTGAGCCCAGAGGGAGCAGACAAGCTGCAGGGTGGGAGCCTGTACGTTATTTCCAGGCGTCAGGACTGCTGCCAAGGACAGCCATTCTGGTGGCTACAGAGCTCTTTTTGTTTTGACTAATAAATCCCCTCTTGTTTTGGTGACAATGAGTTGGGGTTATTACATTTTGATAACCAAAAGGAGAGTCCACCCACACTCGGGACAGGGGACAGAGTTCTGGTTTCTTCAGCCAGATAGATCCGTCTGGGGGACTCAGGACCCTCAGTTTCTGCTCCCTTGTTAGATTTTCAAATCTGAGGGAATGCGCACACATTTAACTGTTCAGAACTCCAAGTGTTCAAGTTCAAACTCCTCACAAGGCTATAGAATCAGCACTGCAAACTAACCACCCTCCCACACAGTTCTTAAGGGAACATCTTTCTTTATTATTATTATAATTATCTATTTTAAATTGATTGATGGGGCTTCTCTGGTAGCTCAGTGGTAAAGAGTTCACCTGCCAATGCAGGAGACACAGGTTCGAACCCTGACCCGGGAAGATCGCACATGCTGCGGAGCAACTAAGCTCGTGAGCCACAACTATGGAGCCTGTGCTCTAGAGCCTCAGAGCCGCAACTCTGAGCCCATGTGCCGCAACTACTGAAGCCTGAGTGCCCAAGAGCCCAAGTTCCACAAGAGAGAAGTCCCATGACAAGAAGCCTGCTCACTCCAGCAAGAGAGTAGCCCCAACTCTCCGCAACTAGAGAAGAGCCTGCACAGCAGTGAAAACCCAGAATAGCCAAAAATAAATAAATAAGTAATTTTAAAAATTGATTGATGATTGCTTTACAATACTGGTTTGCTTTCTGCCATACATCAGCATGAATCAGCCACAGGTGTACATATGTCCTCTCCCTCTGAGTCTCCCTCCCACCTCCCACCTCTTCCCACCCCTCTAGGTTGTTAAAGAGCCCCAGTTTGAGTCCCTGAGTCATACAGTAAATTTTCCTTGGCTATCTAGTTTATTAAAGATGCTGCCAAAGGACAGCAAATTAAATAAATGCAAATAAATAGATGTTTTTTTAAAAAAGGAAGAAGAAAGAAAGAAATGGAGGAAACAACCTAGTCCCTGAGTTGGTCCTTCCCACTGAGCCCAGAGGGAGCAGACAAGCTGCAGGGTGGGAGCCTGTACGTTATTTCCAGGCGTCAGGACTGCTGCCAAGGACAGCCATTCTGGTGGCTACAGAGCTCTTTTTGTTTTGACTAATAAATCCCCTCTTGTTTTGGTGACAATGAGTTGGGGTTATTACATTTTGATAACCAAAAGGAGAGTCCACCCACACTCGGGACAGGGGACAGAGTTCTGGTTTCTTCAGCCAGATAGATCCGTCTGGGGGACTCAGGACCCTCAGTTTCTGCTCCCTTGTTAGATTTTCAAATCTGAGGGAATGCGCACACATTTAACTGTTCAGAACTCCAAGTGTTCAAGTTCAAACTCCTCACAAGGCTATAGAATCAGCACTGCAAACTAACCACCCTCCCACACAGTTCTTAAGGGAACATCTTTCTTTATTATTATTATAATTATCTATTTTAAATTGATTGATGGGGCTTCTCTGGTAGCTCAGTGGTAAAGAGTTCACCTGCCAATGCAGGAGACACAGGTTCGAACCCTGACCCGGGAAGATCGCACATGCTGCGGAGCAACTAAGCTCGTGAGCCACAACTATGGAGCCTGTGCTCTAGAGCCTCAGAGCCGCAACTCTGAGCCCATGTGCCGCAACTACTGAAGCCTGAGTGCCCAAGAGCCCAAGTTCCACAAGAGAGAAGTCCCATGACAAGAAGCCTGCTCACTCCAGCAAGAGAGTAGCCCCAACTCTCCGAACTAGAGAAGAGCCTGCACAGCAGTGAAAACCCAGAATAGCCAAAAATAAATAAATAAGTAATTTTAAAAATTGATTGATGATTGCTTTACAATACTGGTTTGCTTTCTGCCATACATCAGCATGAATCAGCCACAGGTGTACATATGTCCTCTCCCTCTGAGTCTCCCTCCCACCTCCCACCTCTTCCCACCCCTCTAGGTTGTTAAAGAGCCCCAGTTTGAGTCCCCTGAGTCATACAGTAAATTTTCCTTGGCTATCTAGTTTACATATGACAAGAGCTCGTCTTTCTGGTTTAAGACCACAGTGTGGACCTTCCGGGTTAGGGTGGTGCCCATCACCAGGTCCACATATCAGAACCTGAGGAGAGCCAGGCCTTGGCTCTCAGCATAGAATGGTCTGGAGCTGCCCCTGGTTTTCAACATAACTTGACCTCAAGGCTGTGCAGCCCCTCTGGCTCCACCCGCACAAGAAACCTGCTTACTTCCCTCCCCTGCACATCTTTGCTTCCTTTTCTGCTCACAAGTCTTTGGACCCCGGATAGTCTGTGAGTTACGGAAAATATCCATGTCCACTGTGCAGACCTTCACAGCTGATGACTGGGGTGGGCACAGCCTTTGGGTGGTCCTTAGCCAGCAGCTACCCCTCACCCTCACTCACATCCAGTCCCCTCTGCTTCACCTCAGGGAGGCACCCCAAAGTTCTTCCTGCCAAGGTGGTACCAGGCATCCCGTCCTGGCCACCAGGGAAGGGCCCTGGACACCTGCGGTCCAGCCCACTCATGGAAGATCTCCTAGGCTCCTGGCCAGTCCCAGACTCTCAGAGCAATCAAAAGCAACCTGGGATCTGAGAGGTGGGGCTGAGACAGAAGCAGATGGCTCAACCTGGCAAGGGCCTCTGGGCCACAGCCCAGTCACATCCAGCCAGTGGAGGCAGGAACAGGACAACGAACAGCAGGAGGCTCGAGTGATTTCAGGGGAAAGGGAGGCGTGTGGAGCGACTTCCTCAGGGAGACGATCTGGAGACTGGGAGAGAAGCTTCCCTTTGGGCACATGCCCCATGCCGCCTTCACCACCCCTTCCTGCCTGGTCCATGCCACCCAACCGACTGGGCTGGCCTCGCCCCAGCCTCTCTCTCCACACCCAGCAGTCAGCCAGTTACTCTGTGCCCAGAATGTCTGGCCAGTCCTCTCCAGACTGGCTCCCAAATCCTGTGGATTCTGGAATGCAGATACCCTTCCTGGGGCTCCCCGCCCACCCTGCAGCCTTCACATTCTGCCCAAGGGAGACCAACAAGGTGAAGGAGAAAAGTCACTCTCCAAACCCCGCACCTCGGCCCCTGCCCACGGCACCTCCCTCCCCCACCCAACCACCACCACCAAGAACACTTGGCTGTGAAAACACCTTTTCCCGCAGGCTCTTCTTTCAGACATGCCCACTAAAACCAACATGCAAGAGCCCAGCCTGGAAGCCCTGGCTTGGACAGCAGAAAGACCGCCCAAGCCAACAGTAATAACTTTGGCTGCTTAAGAAAATCAGTTCTCCAATCCCCTGTGAGCCCCTCTCTGCAGGATGTTCCTCTTCTGCAGCTCTTCTGACGTCAAGAATGTGGAGCCCTCATAAAAGCTAGACATAGCAAATCAGCTTTGTTTTCCTCAACAACAGGAGGCATCTTAGGTCAAGGCCAAGGTGTATCTTTAGCCCATCTCACTAATGCAGGGCTCTTCTGTCACTGAGGGGAAAGCTCCTGAAATCCTGTTCTGCGCATTCTTCCCAGAGAAAACCCTCCAAAGCTCTCATTCCTTCCAAGGGGTCTGGCTCCAACCAGCTGCTGAATCAATATAAAGGAGGGTGGGGTGAATTCAGGGAGAGGGTTTGTTTCTTGGCCTGGGCCTTCTTGGCTTCCTGAGTGCCAAATTGAGGTGTCTGTCTGGCAGTCTCTGAGCACCATCCCATCCCCCTGAGTATATTTAGGCTTCAACCACAGACTTCTCTGGAGAGTTAGAGGATCGCAGCTTGGGTCTTTGAAGATGTGGGGACTCCAGGAGGGTCCAGGTTCCACCTCTAGACCTGTGGCTCCATCTTCTTTTCTTGGCACTCTGTTGCAAGAGAGCTTGGAATAAAGAGGTGGCATGAATTGACTCTTGAGAGTCCCTTGGACTGCAAGGAGATCAAACCAGTCAGTCCTCAAGGAAATCAACTCTGAATAGTCATTGGAAGGACTGATGCTGAAGCTAAAGCTCCAATACTTTGGCCTCTTGATGTGAAGAGATGACTCACTGTAAAAATCCCTGATACTGGGAAAGACAGAGGGCAGGAGGAGACCAGAGAGACAGAGGATGAGATGGTTAGATAGCATCACCAACTCAATGGACAAGAATTTGAGTAAACTCCAGGAGATAGTGAAGGACAGAGGAGCCTGGTATGCTGCAGTCCACGGGGCCGCAAAGAGTCAGACACAACTTAGTGGCTGAACAGCAACAGCAATGGAGTGACAAATGTCTCACACCAGTGTGGTGGGATCATGGGTGTTTCTTCCCTCCCTTTCCATATGTATGTGTGTTTGATAAATGAAAATAAGTATCATCCCCTCTAGGAGGTGGGTATGATAGATAGGTGTGCTCACAAACCATGTTTGATATATCCATAATACAAAATGTCCTCAGGTAAGCCTGAGAGGGCCAAGACAGCCTGGTGCTCAGAGCACCACAGAGGTCACCAAAGGCGCCCTGAGGTTGGCAGTGTCCATACTAAGTCCCAATAAGAAGGGCAGGCATGGCTGAATGGGTCTCTGGAAGCTCCTGGCCCTGGAATGAAGTCTAGAGAAAGGGCCAGGTGAGGCCAGGCACACGTGGCTCCAGGACCTTATTCTGGGACCATGAGTGAAGTGAGAAACAGTGACTGGGGGTGTGGGTCAAGGTCTACTGCGGGTGGGGCTTTAAAGCCCCATCCAGGGTTTACTGTGTACCTTCAGGCAGGGTCACTGGAGGCTTTGGGGCCTGTAACAGAAGCTAGGTGAATAATAGGAGCTAGGAGAACCTTCAAACGAGAGATGGGCTTATCCTGAGACTGTAGGAGCCACTTGGGCCGCTCAGAAGCCAGGCAGCATTGTGACTTCCCCTGTGGTCTGGCGGTTAAGACCCAGTGCTTCCACTGCAGTAGGCATGGGTTTGATCCCTGGCCAGGGAACTAAGATCCCACATGCCACTAAATGGCCAGAAAATAGACAAACAGAAGCTGGGCATCATCATCTCTGATCCCTTCTCCAGACTACAGAGATACGGTGGCCAGAAGCCTGAGACACTTCCTCCAATACTTTGGCCTCTTGATGTGAAGAGATGACTCACTGTAAAAATCCCTGATACTGGGAAAGACAGAGGGCAGGAGGAGACCAGAGAGACAGAGGATGAGATGGTTAGATAGCATCACCAACTCAATGGACAAGAATTTGAGTAAACTCCAGGAGATAGTGAAGGACAGAGGAGCCTGGTATGCTGCAGTCCACGGGGCCGCAAAGAGTCAGACACAACTTAGTGGCTGAACAGCAACAGCAATGGAGTGACAAATGTCTCACACCAGTGTGGTGGGATCATGGGTGTTTCTTCCCTCCCTTTCCATATGTATGTGTGTTTGATAAATGAAAATAAGTATCATCCCCTCTAGGAGGTGGGTATGATAGATAGGTGTGCTCACAAACCATGTTTGATATATCCATAATACAAAATGTCCTCAGGTAAGCCTGAGAGGGCCAAGACAGCCTGGTGCTCAGAGCACCACAGAGGTCACCAAAGGCGCCCTGAGGTTGGCAGTGTCCATACTAAGTCCCAATAAGAAGGGCAGGCATGGCTGAATGGGTCTCTGGAAGCTCCTGGCCCTGGAATGAAGTCTAGAGAAAGGGCCAGGTGAGGCCAGGCACACGTGGCTCCAGGACCTTATTCTGGGACCATGAGTGAAGTGAGAAACAGTGACTGGGGGTGTGGGTCAAGGTCTACTGCGGGTGGGGCTTTAAAGCCCCATCCAGGGTTTACTGTGTACCTTCAGGCAGGGTCACTGGAGGCTTTGGGGCCTGTAACAGAAGCTAGGTGAATAATAGGAGCTAGGAGAACCTTCAAACGAGAGATGGGCTTATCCTGAGACTGTAGGAGCCACTTGGGCCGCTCAGAAGCCAGGCAGCATTGTGACTTCCCCTGTGGTCTGGCGGTTAAGACCCAGTGCTTCCACTGCAGTAGGCATGGGTTTGATCCCTGGCCAGGGAACTAAGATCCCACATGCCACTAAATGGCCAGAAAATAGACAAACAGAAGCTGGGCATCATCATCTCTGATCCCTTCTCCAGACTACAGAGATACGGTGACGCCAGAAGCCTGAGACACTTCCTCCAACCTAGCTGTCCTCTTGCACATCACATCCCTCATCCTGTAGCTTGAGCTCCACAGCCCAGTATGTCATTAACACCAGTCCTTCTCTCTGTTATTCAACCCCCAGCTGAATCCTTACTCCATCTTCACTTTTACCTGGAAGCTGTTGGGATGAGTCACTTGGTAGGAAAGAAGGCTCTGTTGATTCGAAATAGACACTGAGTACAATTTAGAAATTCTACCATGTATTTCCTTTCTGTTTTCAGACCTTTTTTACACACCTTTGGCCCTAAGCTTCCCTCACTCTTGACTGCAGCCTAAGGTAAACCCATGGCCAAGCATTTTAGAACCCCTCCAGCCTTTCCCACCATCTTTCTCCTGCAGACTCAGCCTCTTTCTGTCAACCAGACTTCCCTCTCTGATACTGAAACATACTTAAATCTCTCCACCTTGAAAATTCAACCATGGACTTCCTTGGTAACAAATCTGCTCTAGAGCCCGTGCTCTGCAACAAGAGAAGCCACTGAAATGAGAAGCCATGCACCACCCCTAGAGTAGCTCAAGCTCACAACTACAGAAAGCCATGCACATCTATGATGATCCATTGTAGCCAATCGATATTTTTTCTCTATCTATGCCTACCTTCAACTCCCGCCCATAGCTCCAGTGGCCCCCTAAGCCCCAGCAACATCTCCAGTTCTCTCCTCAACTGTCTATGTGGTGCATCCTCTTGGATGTTATGTTCACAATGGCACTCATGGCTTTCCTACTGTCCTCTCTTCCAAATTTGGTCTTCAGGAGCTTTCGTGCACTGAGTGTCAGCACTCCAGTGGCTCATCTCAGAGGTCCAGGAGAGATTTAGAATTCCCTCCTCTTGGGCTTCCCTGGTGCTGCAGTGGGTAGGGACACTGCCTTGCAGTGCAAGGGGCGCCAGTTCAATCCCTGGCCTGGGAAGATCCCACGTGCCACGGAGCGGCTGGACCCATGTGTCCAATTACCAAGCCAGAGCTCTGGAGCGCGTGTGCCCAGAGCCGGTGCTCTGTGACAAGTGAGGCCACTGCGATGAGAGGCCCACATGGGCCAAAGAACAGAGGTGGATGAAAATAGATAAATGAGGCAGAGTGTTTTTGCAAAAAAAAGAAAAGAAAATAGATAAATGAAAGACCAATAGAAGTGCCCCCCCCAAAAAAAAGTTAAAAAGAATTCTCTCCTCTTTCTGACTCTCCAACTCTAATTCATCACTGATTTTATTCCCCATTGCCACTCTCACAGCATATGAATAGCTTTCAAAGTGAAAACAGCATACCCTCTAATGTTAAAAAGGCAAGCTATTGGGGTAGAGGAAGAAAATATTAGCACTTAAGACTTAGCTTTAATTCTTTTTTCATAACATAATAGTATATTAGTCATATAGTGCATATATATAATTTGTAAGTAACAAATCTTGGTAATGGTCAAACGTTTCTCCTGATAGATGTTCAAGAACAACAACAACAAAAATGTGGAAGTCCTGGTCTAAATCAGGCTCACATTTTGCCTGGACAACTGAAATAGATTCCTAACTGATCTCCATATTCATCCATCTATCGTGGTAAAATATACACAAAATTTACCATTTTAACCATGTTTAAATGTACTATTTTGTGGCATTAAGTTCATTAACACTCTTGGGCAATCAACACCACATCCATCTCCAGACATTTTTCCTCTTACCAACCCTCAATTCTATACCATTTATTTTTTGGCCACACCACACAATATGTGCGCTTAGTTCCCCAACCACAGAATGAATTGTGCCCCGTGCATTGGAAGCCTGGAGTCTTAACCTTAACTGAACCATCAGGGAAGTCCCCCTCTGTACACATTAATTATAAACTTCAAATACTCCCCTCCTCCCAGTCTCTGAGAACTACCATTCTACTCTCTGTCTCTATGAGCTGGACTATTCTAGGTATCTCATTTAAGTGGAATTATAGAATATTTGTCCTTTTGTGACTGTTGTCTTTCACTTAGCATAATGCCTTCACAGTTTATCCATTTGTAGCACGTGTCATAATTCCCTTTTTTTTTTAAATAAGGCTAAATAATACTCCATTGAGTAGATATACCACATTTTGTTTATCCAGTTCATGTATTGATGGACACTGGGTCGCTTCCACCTTTTTGACTTTTATGAATAATGATATTAACACGGGTAGACATTTTTATGTCCACTCTCGCCTCTTGTCTCTAGTCTTTCTCCAAAATGTGGCCCAAATAATCCCTTTAAACCCACAAGTGTGGTAAAATCACCCCTTGCTCTCAAGTAAAACTTTCTCATCTTGGTTTCTTGAACACAAAGCCATTGAGAACACCTGCCATTACTTCTGCAGTAAGTGTCCCTTCCTCCCTGCTTCTTCAACCCTCCCCTCCTTAGGACCTCAACTCCCACTCTTTTCCAGTGTGAGGAATCCCTTGGCCACCCTCTTTCACTAGGTCAGGGGACTCTCCCTCCCTCATCAACTTTCCCCTCCTAGCACTTGTCTCAATTGGCCCTACAGCATCCAGTGCATTTATAGCAATTATTATGTTTCCATCACTGGAGAATAAGCGTATGAGGGAGAGGGCATTATCCGGTTCCTACAGCGCTGCCAAGACCTGGCAGCTAATACGCGCTCAATTTTTCAGTAATTAATTTTAATAATAAATCTGTAAGGACGCGGCTGGTCCCTCCCGGCCGGAGGCCAAGTCACAGTGGAGAAACAGGGTGGCTCTGCGGGCTCTGGCGGTCCCACTTGGAGGTCGGGGAAGGGGCAGGGCCGCCCGCGCCCCTTCTCGCGCAGCCGGCGGAGGGTGTCGGCTCCCAGGCGCCGGGTCCACGGCCACCCGGCGTCCGCCCGGGGCGGGGGCGGGGCCGGCCCGGCGACGTCACTTCCGGTGTACACAGCCGGGCCGGGCGGTGCACAGGGGGTCTTGGCGCGTCGCAGGTGAGGAGCGGGCGCGAGCGGGCGCTGCCTCGCACCGGCGGGCGGGCTCACCGGGTGGCGGGTGGGCGGTGGGTCGCTGCCGGGGCTGCGACGGGAGGGGCTCGCGGGGCGACGCTGCGGCACGGGGCCTCGGGGCTCAGGGCCGTCGGCTCCCGCCCGTTGCCTGTCCGCTGTGGAGGACGCCGGGCTCAGGGGCGCTGGCCGGGCGGACGGAAGCCCGGTGGGGATAATTCCCTTTTTTAAATAAGGCTAAATAATACTCCATTGAGTAGATATACCACATTTTGTTTATCCAGTTCATGTATTGATGGACACTGGGTCGCTTCCACCTTTTTGACTTTTATGAATAATGATATTAACACGGGTAGACATTTTTATGTCCACTCTCGCCTCTTGTCTCTAGTCTTTCTCCAAAATGTGGCCCAAATAATCCCTTTAAACCCACAAGTGTGGTAAAATCACCCCTTGCTCTCAAGTAAAACTTTCTCATCTTGGTTTCTTGAACACAAAGCCATTGAGAACACCTGCCATTACTTCTGCAGTAAGTGTCCCTTCCTCCCTGCTTCTTCAACCCTCCCCTCCTTAGGACCTCAACTCCCACTCTTTTCCAGTGTGAGGAATCCCTTGGCCACCCTCTTTCACTAGGTCAGGGGACTCTCCCTCCCTCATCAACTTTCCCCTCCTAGCACTTGTCTCAATTGGCCCTACAGCATCCAGTGCATTTATAGCAATTATTATGTTTCCATCACTGGAGAATAAGCGTATGAGGGAGAGGGCATTATCCGGTTCCTACAGCGCTGCCAAGACCTGGCAGCTAATACGCGCTCAATTTTTCAGTAATTAATTTTAATAATAAATCTGTAAGGACGCGGCTGGTCCCTCCCGGCCGGAGGCCAAGTCACAGTGGAGAAACAGGGTGGCTCTGCGGGCTCTGGCGGTCCCACTTGGAGGTCGGGGAAGGGGCAGGGCCGCCCGCGCCCCTTCTCGCGCAGCCGGCGGAGGGTGTCGGCTCCCAGGCGCCGGGTCCACGGCCACCCGGCGTCCGCCCGGGGCGGGGGCGGGGCCGGCCCGGCGACGTCACTTCCGGTGTACACAGCCGGGCCGGGCGGTGCACAGGGGGTCTTGGCGCGTCGCAGGTGAGGAGCGGGCGCGAGCGGGCGCTGCCTCGCACCGGCGGGCGGGCTCACCGGGTGGCGGGTGGGCGGTGGGTCGCTGCCGGGGCTGCGACGGGAGGGGCTCGCGGGGCGCCGCTCCGGCCCGGGGCCTCGGGGCTCAGGGCCGTCGGCTCCCGCCCGTTGCCTGTCCGCTGTGGAGGACGCCGGGCTCAGGGGGCGCTGGCCGGGCGGACGGAAGCCCGGTGGGGCCTCCCGGCTCGTGCCCGGGGCCGGGGGCGCGGCGGGGACCCCGCGGATGCGGGACAGGACGGGTCGGGGGCGCGCCCTTGGGCCGCCCGCGCCGGGGAGGTCGGACTGGCCCCGGGACCCGCTCCCGGAAGCTCGCCGCGCAGTCCGCGGAGAGACCTCGGCCTGTGGGTCCTGGGGTCCGCCGGGACCGCCCAGGGACGCGGCCCTCACGCCGCCCCGCGGCTGCCGGTCTGCTGCGCTCACCTTCCCCGCCGGCCGGGCCGGGCCCCGAGGAACGCGGCTTACCGGCTCCGGCGAGCCCGCCGGCGCGGTCGGGCCGGGGGAGGTTCCGCGGGGACCGCGAGAGGGCCGGGGCTGAGGATGGAGGACCCGAGCCCGAGGGGCGCGCGGCGGTCAGGGGTGTGTCTTCCTGCTCTGCGCGGTGCGAGGAAAGAAGCATGCCTGGCTGGCATGATAAAAATTTTGTTTATTCTCCTCACAAATGTTGCCAGAGGAATACTTAGCTAGGCGGGGAGAGGCCGTCATTTGAAAATAGCTTGTTTCCGCCCCTCACTCTCATTATAAAAGCAATTCATTCTCCTTTTTTCACGTTGAAGATCACACAAAAAGTGTTGTGACAGGACTTTTTAAAGTGACAATCCTCCTCCAGCCTACCACTCATTGACAGCTATTGCTAATATTTTGGTGATAGCAATAAATACATGTATTATCACTCTTAAGGGCTTCATAATATGCCATTGTGTATCATAATTTAACCAAGCCCTACTGATGAACATGTAGCTTGTTTCCAGTTTGTCACGGGATAGGCGATTCTGCCAAAAGGATTTGTCTGTTGTTTTAGGATAAATTAACAAATGAGGTCAGAGGTAACATTCATTAAAAAAAAATACGTATATTATTTTTCCTTCGTTGACTCTTCAAAAATTATTCTCCATCCCAATATTTATATTACCCATCCATCCATATTTGCTTCTCATTTCATGGTTTTATTCTGTTTTACTTTTAGTTATTTACTTAAAATTGAGTTTTGGTTTAAGATATGAAATATTTTCCAAACAGCTTAATTTTCCCAATTTTATTGAATAAGATATAATTGCCATTTTATCCATATTTTCTGCCTAAAGTTGTAAATATGTGTTTGTAAAGCAGTACTTACAAGTTTGATATTTAGATTTTTGTGTTTGCTTTTTCAAAATTCCATTCATGATGTCTTTTTTCAAAATTATTTTTCTTTACAAGTCCAGGAAGTATTTTATGTTTGAGAATTATATTTCTTTTTCTTTGCTGAGGTAAAAATGTTTAGTTACTGCCTTTTCATTGGCTTTCTTGCTGACAAGATAACATACTCCATATGAAGAGTTCAGGTTTGTTGTGGCAACTTTTCAGTCTGGCATTTGAGATTCTAATCTTCCTCTATTTTTGCACACGAATACGTAGGTTAGCATCGGAGACCAAGATAGAAAAGTTCTCAGATTCCCTTGGCAAGCCTAGATTTTTCTATCTAAAATTATCCCTGGATTTTTGGAAGACAACATGTTTTAAGCATCCTCTTTAAAAATTTTTAAACAAGTTGCACATGATTCAGCTGAAAATTTTACTAAATGTTTATTCTGTTGCATATCAGTAGCCTCATACACCAGAAGCTTTTTGTCACGCAAATCTAACAAGTCTATAGGAAAATGATTGTTTCTGAGAGCCAGTGGACTGTGGCATCACATGGATTGAGTGTCCACTCTCATTTTCCCTCCTGTGACTTTGTGCTTAGTGGAAAATGATGACCTTCCAAGGTGGACAGAAAATATTGGTTTGAATAAGATTGCTTTTTTGGAGCTACAGAAAAAGTGGGATGCCATTTTCTCTGAATTCATTGAGAGTTTGAATATGTCAGGGATTGTGCTTCAGATGTCTTTATCTGTAATGAATCTGTCCTCCTGAGCATCCCTTAACAGATAGATACAGTGGCTACGTCAGGTAACATTCATTAAAAAAAATACGTATATTATTTTTCCTTCGTTGACTCTTCAAAATTATTCTCCATCCCAATATTTATATTACCCATCCATCCATATTTGCTTCTCATTTCATGGTTTTATTCTGTTTTACTTTTAGTTATTTACTTAAAATTGAGTTTTGGTTTAAGATATGAAATATTTTCCAAACAGCTTAATTTTCCCAATTTTATTGAATAAGATATAATTGCCATTTTATCCATATTTTCTGCCTAAAGTTGTAAATATGTGTTTGTAAAGCAGTACTTACAAGTTTGATATTTAGATTTTTGTGTTTGCTTTTTCAAAATTCCATTCATGATGTCTTTTTTCAAAATTATTTTTCTTTACAAGTCCAGGAAGTATTTTATGTTTGAGAATTATATTTCTTTTTCTTTGCTGAGGTAAAAATGTTTAGTTACTGCCTTTTCATTGGCTTTCTTGCTGACAAGATAACATACTCCATATGAAGAGTTCAGGTTTGTTGTGGCAACTTTTCAGTCTGGCATTTGAGATTCTAATCTTCCTCTATTTTTGCACACGAATACGTAGGTTAGCATCGGAGACCAAGATAGAAAAGTTCTCAGATTCCCTTGGCAAGCCTAGATTTTTCTATCTAAAATTATCCCTGGATTTTTGGAAGACAACATGTTTTAAGCATCCTCTTTAAAAATTTTTAAACAAGTTGCACATGATTCAGCTGAAAATTTTACTAAATGTTTATTCTGTTGCATATCAGTAGCCTCATACACCAGAAGCTTTTTGTCACGCAAATCTAACAAGTCTATAGGAAAATGATTGTTTCTGAGAGCCAGTGGACTGTGGCATCACATGGATTGAGTGTCCACTCTCATTTTCCCTCCTGTGACTTTGTGCTTAGTGGAAAATGATGACCTTCCAAGGTGGACAGAAAATATTGGTTTGAATAAGATTGCTTTTTTGGAGCTACAGAAAAAGTGGGATGCCATTTTCTCTGAATTCATTGAGAGTTTGAATATGTCAGGGATTGTGCTTCAGATGTCTTTATCTGTAATGAATCTGTCCTCCTGAGCATCCCTTAACAGATAGATACAGTGGCTACTGCTTTCCCGTTTCCCTTGACCATAATATTTGGCATGGTGGGCCACATTTTTCTTGCTGTTGTGAATCTCCTCTTGGTTGGCCTTCTTAATTTGATGCTATTGTTATTTTCTTAACTTCTGTAACTGTGCTTTCTCACTTGTCTTTGCTTCTCTTTTTCATCCCACATCTGTCTGGGAGCATTTTCTATTTTTGTTGTTGTTCAGTCACTAAGTCCTGTCTGACTTTTTGTAACCCCATAGACTATAGCCTGCCAAGGTCCTCTCTCCTACACTATCTCCTGGAGTTTGCTCAGATTCATGTCCATTGAGTCAGTGACGCTGTCTAACCATCTCATCTTCTGTCACCCCCTTCTCTTTTTGCGTTCAGTCTTTTCCAGCATTAGGATCTAGACATTTTCTAAGGCGTATTTTAATATCTCTGCCTCTGTCCCTCAGTGCATGCTGCTCCTTCCCACTCATCCAGTATGTGAATTCTAGGTGGAGACCCATTTCATCCCTTCACCCAGTTTGCACTTGTTGACCCTGACTCAGACTTGGCTGCAAGTAATTTCTTTCTCTCACTGTGTGTTCCTGAGGTCATACTTTCTCCAGGGAAGGGAACCCTTCACTGCTTCCCAAGGTGGCGTGTCTGTCATGACTCTTAAAATTCTTACTAGTTGACTTATCATAGCTCTTCTTCCTTCTTGATTTAGGTTGTATTTACCATTGCTCTGTATCTTTACAGTTTGATTTATCAACTTGTGTCTTTGCTCTAAGAGACTTCAGACATAATATGATCCTACCCTGGGTTAGTAAAATGAGACCCAGTGAATTTAGTCAGAATTCATTTAACTCACGCTTATGAAATATTTACAGTATAGGCCAGTTACTATACTAGAAGATTAGAATACAGAGCTGGAAAGCACAGCATAGGAAAGAAAACCAGCAGCTCAGCAGTAAAGAATCTGTCTTCAGTGCAGGAGCCCCGGGTTCAATTCCCGGGTGGGGAAGATCCCCTAGAAGAGGGCGTGGCAACCCACTCCAGTATTCTTCCCTGGGGGATCCCATGAACAGAGGAGCCTGGAGGACTGTGGTCCATCAGGTCACAAAGAGTTGGATACGACTGTAGTGACTGAGCACGCATGCAGCGCAGGTGCCTGTAAGGAGATAAGTTTTCAAGATCTTCTCTGTCATGTTCACTGCCGCTATCTCCAGGACCTGGAACACAGTGTTTTGGGAACAATTAAGTTTTTGGTGATTGAATCAGTGATCTTCTGAGAATGAAATCAGAATAAATGTTAAATCCGCTATCTATAGAAAAGATAAGGCAAATGAACAATTTGTAAATGTAGATTTGAGAATTTCAGGAAAAACTTTCAAGTTCAACCAGAATGACCCAGCTATAACCCTAGGAAGGCATGATTGGAATGTGTTTGTGGCCAGATGCTTAAACTTAATGTTGTATCCTCAGAAGAAAGACTGGGATTATAGAAGGAGAGATTTGGGGAGAAACTGCGGTGGTGAGTCCAAGAGAGGAATTGATCTTTATGTATCTGTAGTACCGTCTGGGACCCTGGCCAGAGGAGCCATGTGCAGTCCTCTGCTGGGCCTTTGCACTTCCAGACAGATGGGTCTGTCTCTGTTGATAGCTCTCATGGGAAACGTCTTTCCTTTGTTGCCATGATCTGAATACCCTTCGATAAGAACATGACTTCACATGGAGATTTCCTGTCGAGCACGCTCTGCATCCAGACGATTTGGTCAGATTCTGGTCTGTTTCCCCATCTGAGGAATGGGGTTAATAGTAGCACCTTCCTCTTTGCTGCCTCGCCCCCAGTAGGTGCTCAGTAGGTATTAGTTCTCATCAGTATTTACAGGCTTTGTAACTGGCCTTCTGGTTAATACATCAGTCATTTTTGAACATAGATAGCCTGAGTCAGTCCCCCTGAACCTACTTGCTTCTGGGTGCACTGACAATGCTGAGAACCGGAAGGTGGGATGTTGTGACAGATAGGCTCTTCCCATACTGCTTATTCAGAGAATCCCAGCCACAGTTGTCAAGAAAGACTTCCAGGTGAAGGGTACTCTGGGAAATAGTCCAGCACCTCTGGAAGGGGAGAGGGCTTTTAGGCAGGGCCAAGGGCTTCCCAGGTGGCACTAGTGGTAAAGAACTCGCCTGCCAATGTAGGGGGCATAAGAGATGGGGGTTCAATCCCTGGGTTGGAAAGATCCCCTGGAGGAGGACCTGGCAACCCACTCCAGTATTCTTGCCTGGAGAATCCACTACAGTCCATTGGGTAGCAAAGAGTCAGACACAACTGAAGTGACTTAGCATGCACACACACTTATGACAGTTACAAAGGTATAGAGCTGAGCAAGCTTGAGGTATGTGAGTTACAGGAGATTTGGGATGAATGGATAGACATGACTAGGGGAGTAGAGGGAAATGAGACTGGAAAGTAGAGCTTTTGAAGATATAATTCATAACAGCCTCTCACTTATTGAGCACTAATGGTGTGTTGAGTGCTGTGTTCATCCCTTAGCCTCACTGTGCCAGCCAGATGTGATGTCAAGTGCTTTGCGTGTATTACCTTGTTTGCTCCTCATAATGAGCCTGTGATGTAAGTATTTACTGTTAAAGAGAAGTGACATGTCAGATACCCCCTACAAGGTCTCTGCCCCTGGATCAGCTTGCCTGTTGCTGTAATGCTAACTCTTGACACCTGCTGTGCACTTAAAAGCCTTTTGTGACTCCTGTTTCCTGATGAAGTCCACGGTCACAAGATCCTTTAATTTCATGAAAACATCTTGGGTTAAAGTGTGAAAATATGTGTATCTTAAGTATTGAATCAGAACTGCATAGGTGAAGAATGTATCAGGCTTTCCCTGGTGGTCCAGTGGGTAAGGACACTGCCTTGCAGTGCAAAGTGCGCTGGTTCGATCCCTGGCCTGGGAAGATCCCACGTGCCGCAGAGTGGCTGGACTGATGTGTCCAATTACCGAGCTGGAGCTCTGGGGCGTATGCGCCCAGAGCCGGCACTCTGCGACAATAGAGGCCACCGTGATGGGAGGCCCACTGGAGCCAAAGAGCAAAGACGGATGAAAATAGATAAATGAAAGACCCAATAGAAGTGGCCCGCCCGTCCCCCTCCCTCTCCACCTCACCCCCAAAAGATAAATAAATAAAATTAAATTAAAAAAAAAATGTATCAATGCAGAGAAACAGCATTTCAGTGAAAAAGGCAAGATGCAAGACAATGTGTATATGGGCCCATTTGTGTAAAAAAAAACCCGAAAAAACACAGAGAAGGGTACACATGAATTATGTTTCTAAGAGTGGGAAAACAATTATCAAATGATAGAAGAGCAACAGTGATTGCCGTTAGAATGACCAGCTTTTCCCTGCATACTCTTCTGTACAGTAAGATATTTTTCAACAGTGTACATGTATTCAGTTATCAGTTAAAAATTAATTGGGAGACTTCCCTGACAGTCCAGTGGTTAACTTGGTGCTTCCACTGTAGGGCTTCCCAGGTGACTCAGTGGTAAAGAATCCACCTGCCAGTGCAGGAGATGTGAGTTTGATCTCTTCGTTGGGAATAGTTGATAGAGTAGGAAACAGAAACCCAGCCCAGTATTCTTGCTTGAAAAATTTCATGGACAGAAGAGCCTGGCAGACTACAGTCTGTAGGGCTGAAAAGAATTGGACACAACTGAGTGAGCATGCATCCATGCTTCCACTATAGGGGGCGTGGGTTCTTTCCCTGTTGGGAACTAAGATCCTACATTCCACATGGCACAGCCAAAAAAAATTAATAGGAATTAAAATCTAAGTGTCCATTGTACCCAGCAGCCCTTTAGAAAGGGCATGGAGTTCAGAGCTTAAGGGCAAGGACTGTATCCAGACTGCTTGAGTTCACATCCTGCCTCTCCCGTTAAACTAGTCACTAACCCCTAAGTCCACTAACCCCTAACCTCCTTTTACCTCAGTTTACCCTGTCTGAAAATGGAGGAAGTACTAGTGCCTGCCTCTTGGTGTTCTAGTGAGGCTTAAAGGAGTTGTTTGTGAAGTCCTGAGAACAGTTCCTAACAGGTGTGGGTTTCTGACATGCGGTGGCCCTCTGTTGTATACCAAAGTGACTGTGAAGGTGTATCCAGTCGTCTGTGTACTTACTATTCATCTGGAAAAGCTCTGTGGAATCTGAAGGGACTGAAAATGGTTTCATCGAAACAGTAGATCTTAAATATGGATAACTTACAGAAAAAGTGAAGGAGAGAAAAGACACAGTGTGGCTTGTTCCAGGGTGATACGTGTCCCCAACGGACTAAATAAAATTAAATTAAAAAAAAAATGTATCAATGCAGAGAAACAGCATTTCAGTGAAAAAGGCAAGATGCAAGACAATGTGTATATGGGCCCATTTGTGTAAAAAAAAAACCGAAAAAACACAGAGAAGGGTACACATGAATTATGTTTCTAAGAGTGGGAAAACAATTATCAAATGATAGAAGAGCAACAGTGATTGCCGTTAGAATGACCAGCTTTTCCCTGCATACTCTTCTGTACAGTAAGATATTTTTCAACAGTGTACATGTATTCAGTTATCAGTTAAAAATTAATTGGGAGACTTCCCTGACAGTCCAGTGGTTAACTTGGTGCTTCCACTGTAGGGCTTCCCAGGTGACTCAGTGGTAAAGAATCCACCTGCCAGTGCAGGAGATGTGAGTTTGATCTCTTCGTTGGGAATAGTTGATAGAGTAGGAAACAGAAACCCAGCCCAGTATTCTTGCTTGAAAAATTTCATGGACAGAAGAGCCTGGCAGACTACAGTCTGTAGGGCTGAAAAGAATTGGACACAACTGAGTGAGCATGCATCCATGCTTCCACTATAGGGGGCGTGGGTTCTTTCCCTGTTGGGAACTAAGATCCTACATTCCACATGGCACAGCCAAAAAATTAATAGGAATTAAAATCTAAGTGTCCATTGTACCCAGCAGCCCTTTAGAAAGGGCATGGAGTTCAGAGCTTAAGGGCAAGGACTGTATCCAGACTGCTTGAGTTCACATCCTGCCTCTCCCGTTAAACTAGTCACTAACCCCTAAGTCCACTAACCCCTAACCTCCTTTTACCTCAGTTTACCCTGTCTGAAAATGGAGGAAGTACTAGTGCCTGCCTCTTGGTGTTCTAGTGAGGCTTAAAGGAGTTGTTTGTGAAGTCCTGAGAACAGTTCCTAACAGGTGTGGGTTTCTGACATGCGGTGGCCCTCTGTTGTATACCAAAGTGACTGTGAAGGTGTATCCAGTCGTCTGTGTACTTACTATTCATCTGGAAAAGCTCTGTGGAATCTGAAGGGACTGAAAATGGTTTCATCGAAACAGTAGATCTTAAATATGGATAACTTACAGAAAAAGTGAAGGGAGAGAAAAAGACACAGTGTGGCTTGTTCCAGGGGTGATACGTGTCCCCAACGGACTGAGATACATGTCCCAGAGGAACTGAGGCAGAGAAATGAGGCAGGAGAGAACATCGAGGGAGCTGAGACTGGGGTATAATATGCCATAGCCTGTCACTGTTCTTAATATATATATAATAATTATAGTATTTGTAATAATGACAGTTTAGGCTTGATGAAATGTGGTAACTCTACCTTGATCTATGATTGTGGGGGTGTTCCTGTGTAATTTTTTTAAATGAACCCCTTTAATGTAGTACATGTGGGATACTTCCAGGTTGGTGCTTGTAGTCAGTACTGCCAGTGGGCATCCTGGATGCAGGCCTCTATATTTATTGAGTCTGTTTCTAGGATTCATTCCTAGATGGTGTTGATTAGAAGAGAAAAAAAAACAACCACTTTTACTCTGTTTCTTGTGTCTAGGCTGCGTCAGATATGTGCTTTTTCAAAGTGGTGGTTGGAAAGAATCATAAATGTGAAAGATTTTGAGTGTGCAATTAGAGGCAGATATTACCTGAAAAAAATTCCAGTTTTCTTAATAGAAAATGATTTGGGGATTAGGTGCCAGTTAGATGGTCATTATGACCAGAGAACCTGGAAATCCCTGAGTCTTCCCCTTCCCCACTCCCAGATCCCAGAGGGGAAGTGTGTGCCTGAAACAGGTAGAGGGAAGTTGGCTTGGCTCCCTGACTTGAGAACAGGCTGGTAACCTAGGCAGGGATAGGTGAAAGTTTTTCATTTCACCAGGGACGAGGACTTGTCCTTTTTTTTTTTCCGTTTTCATTTATTTATTTGTATTTATTTTTGGCTGCACTGGGTCTTTGTTGCTGTGCACATCCTTTCTCTAGTTGAGATGAGGAGGAGCTACTCTGTTGAAATGTGAGAGCTGCTCACTGCACTGGTTTATCTTGTTGCAGAGCACTGACTCTCGGCTCGTGGGCTCTAGAGCACAGGCTCCATAGTTATGCGTGGACTTGGTTGCTCCGCAGCCTGTGGAATCTTCCAGGACTAGGGATCAAACCTGTGTCCCTGCATTGACATGTGGATTCCTATCCACTGCACCACCAGGGAAGTCTGCGAGGGCCTACCTTGGCCTTGGCCTCAAGATAGGAGAGAGTGCACTGCGTCCTTGTGCTTAAGTCACTTTGTGTAATGCATTTTGTCATGCAAAGTGATTCATGCCTTAGCACTACCCCTATTCTTTTTCTAGTTGGAGGCTGAAAGCGGAAGGAGTGATAAGCAGGGAAGTGGGAGGAGCCTGTCCTTCCCCTCTGGAGAACACGGGGCAGGACAACTTTCTTTCAGTTTGTTGCTGGGACTTTGGGAGCTGGGGCCAGAGCTACAATCAGGTAAAAAGTATTTTTGGAAGTTGTAACTATGTGGGGGTTGGAGGAGGAGGGAGTTTGTATTTTTACTGAGGGTAGGCCAGAATGAAGAATTTCAGAAAAAGATAAAGTGCTACCCTCTGATTGTTCCATGGCCTGTTTCAGAATGGTAGCTTCCATTTATTGAGTGCTGTCCTTTATGCACTTAATCCTTACTGAAGTCCTGAAGAAACTGAGGCACAGGAGTTCAGGTAACTTACCTAAGATCATAGAATTAGTAAGTACTACTCATTCAGCTGATAGTTACTAAGAGCAGGATTTCATACCTAGGTCAGTCTGTCTCCCATACCCATAACTACTGCTCTCTGTCCGTGTTGGAGACATGAAATCTCTCAGCGTTGGAGCATCTTACCCGCAAGTTAAGAACATGAGCCACTGCAGGCCTGCTCTCTAGGGCTGTTTTGCCTGCTTTGGGAAGAGGTGGGGTTGAGATGGGGAGGAGGTTCCTTGGATGTTCTCATTGCTAAATATTTGACTTGCTGGAATGTTTGTGGAGAAGAATGAGCTTCTGAGCTATACCTCTGAGCTTTTCTTTTTATTGACTGACTCTGTTGAAATGTAGGAGAGCTACTCTGTTGAAATGTGAGAGCTGCTCACTGCACTGGTTTATCTTGTTGCAGAGCACTGACTCTCGGCTCGTGGGCTCTAGAGCACAGGCTCCATAGTTATGCGTGGACTTGGTTGCTCCGCAGCCTGTGGAATCTTCCAGGACTAGGGATCGAACCTGTGTCCCTGCATTGACATGTGGATTCCTATCCACTGCACCACCAGGGAAGTCTGCGAGGGCCTACCTTGGCCTTGGCCTCAAGATAGGAGAGAGTGCACTGCGTCCTTGTGCTTAAGTCACTTTGTGTAATGCATTTTGTCATGCAAAGTGATTCATGCCTTAGCACTACCCCTATTCTTTTTCTAGTTGGAGGCTGAAAGCGGAAGGAGTGATAAGCAGGGAAGTGGGAGGAGCCTGTCCTTCCCCTCTGGAGAACACGGGGCAGGACAACTTTCTTTCAGTTTGTTGCTGGGACTTTGGGAGCTGGGGCCAGAGCTACAAGCAGGTAAAAAGTATTTTTGGAAGTTGTAACTATGTGGGGGTTGGAGGAGGAGGGAGTTTGTATTTTTACTGAGGGTAGGCCAGAATGAAGAATTTCAGAAAAAGATAAAGTGCTACCCTCTGATTGTTCCATGGCCTGTTTCAGAATGGTAGCTTCCATTTATTGAGTGCTGTCCTTTATGCACTTAATCCTTACTGAAGTCCTGAAGAAACTGAGGCACAGGAGTTCAGGTAACTTACCTAAGATCATAGAATTAGTAAGTACTACTCATTCAGCTGATAGTTACTAAGAGCAGGATTTCATACCTAGGTCAGTCTGTCTCCCATACCCATAACTACTGCTCTCTGTCCGTGTTGGAGACATGAAATCTCTCAGCGTTGGAGCATCTTACCCGCAAGTTAAGAACATGAGCCACTGCAGGCCTGCTCTCTAGGGCTGTTTTGCCTGCTTTGGGAAGAGGTGGGGTTGAGATGGGGAGGAGGTTCCTTGGATGTTCTCATTGCTAAATATTTGACTTGCTGGAATGTTTGTGGAGAAGAATGAGCTTCTGAGCTATACCTCTGATTTGCTGTTCTTTTCGAGAGGTGAAAAGACTTGTTGGTTGTGAAAGCTGGAATCAGTGTTCCCAGCCCAGAGGAGGGAGCTTCTTTTACGTTCATCAGTAACATTTTTTGTGGGTACCGTAAATTTTCAGAAATGGTCTTGAATCTGAAATGTATTTATCTAAAATTTATATAGTTCCTCCCTATAGTGAGAGAAATAATTTCCATATTACAGTTTGATTTATGCATTTGTATATATGCTTCTTTTTTTTTTTTTTTTGTTTATATGCTTCTTGATAAAGATTTTTTTCCCCATTGGAGGTTAACTTTGGGTAGGTTCCAAAGTACAAGTTGTTTAGAATGAGTAGCGCTATAGAACTTTTAAGTTTTCTTAAATAACTTTCTTTGTTAAAAAAATATTTATTTAGTGGCACCGGGTGCTAGTTGTGGCATGTAGGATCTAGTTCCCTTTACCAAGGATCATCAAACCCCAGCCCCCTTGCATTGGGAACTTGGAGTCTTAGCCACTGGACCATCAGGGAAGTCCCGTTGAATAGCTTTCTAATGGATGCATAAGTTTGGAAACTTTGGCCTAGACTTAACCAGAGCTGAGTGAATCGAAGCATTTTCATACTGTAACATACTGGAATGAAAGTAAACTGCAGGTTTTTAATAGGTGTAGTTTAAAAAAACTATTTTTTAGCAAACTGGATTTGAAAAATTACATCAGTGCTTTTGACTTCTAGTTTAATTATTTACTTTAAAGTTATTGTCTTTCCTTTAAACTGATTTAGTACCTGAAAAATCTCTCATAGCGAATTAGTAAGTACTACTCATTCAGCTGATAGTTACTAAGAGCAGGATTTCATACCTAGGTCAGTCTGTCTCCCATACCCATAACTACTGCTCTCTGTCCGTGTTGGAGACATGAAATCTCTCAGCGTTGGAGCATCTTACCCGCAAGTTAAGAACATGAGCCACTGCAGGCCTGCTCTCTAGGGCTGTTTTGCCTGCTTTGGGAAGAGGTGGGGTTGAGATGGGGAGGAGGTTCCTTGGATGTTCTCATTGCTAAATATTTGACTTGCTGGAATGTTTGTGGAGAAGAATGAGCTTCTGAGCTATACCTCTGATTTGCTGTTCTTTTCGAGAGGTGAAAAGACTTGTTGGTTGTGAAAGCTGGAATCAGTGTTCCCAGCCCAGAGGAGGGAGCTTCTTTTACGTTCATCAGTAACATTTTTTGTGGGTACCGTAAATTTTCAGAAATGGTCTTGAATCTGAAATGTATTTATCTAAAATTTATATAGTTCCTCCCTATAGTGAGAGAAATAATTTCCATATTACAGTTTGATTTATGCATTTGTATATATGCTTCTTTTTTTTTTTTTTTTGTTTATATGCTTCTTGATAAAGATTTTTTTCCCCATTGGAGGTTAACTTTGGGTAGGTTCCAAAGTACAAGTTGTTTAGAATGAGTAGCGCTATAGAACTTTTAAGTTTTCTTAAATAACTTTCTTTGTTAAAAAAATATTTATTTAGTGGCACCGGGTGCTAGTTGTGGCATGTAGGATCTAGTTCCCTTTACCAAGGATCATCAAACCCCAGCCCCCTTGCATTGGGAACTTGGAGTCTTAGCCACTGGACCATCAGGGAAGTCCCGTTGAATAACTTTCTAATGGATGCATAAGTTTGGAAACTTTGGCCTAGACTTAACCAGAGCTGAGTGAATCGAAGCATTTTCATACTGTAACATACTGGAATGAAAGTAAACTGCAGGTTTTTAATAGGTGTAGTTTAAAAAAACTATTTTTTAGCAAACTGGATTTGAAAAATTACATCAGTGCTTTTGACTTCTAGTTTAATTATTTACTTTAAAGTTATTGTCTTTCCTTCATTTATAGTTGCATTTCCATAGTTTGTTGTCATGAATATGTCTTCATGGTGCTTGGGTGCATTTTGATGTGCAAATTGACCATTTCAGTTTACAGATAAAAACTTTATTTCACCCAAGCAGACTTTTTCAGATGTTTAGGAGCCATCTTTGTTCACCCGTTGGAGATGTGGGGTAGTTGTTTATAGAGAAAATTCTTGGCAAGACTCTGACTGCACCCCCCTCAATTTCCTTTTCTTTTGGAGATTTATGTTCAACAGAGATTTTTTTTTTTGACTCAAAGCCTTTCTCTAATACAATTCAAAAGCTCTAATATGTATTTATTTATTTGGCCACACCTTACATCTTGCGGGAACCCATACTCTTGGCAGTAGAAGCACAGAGTCCTCACTGCTGGACCACCAGGGAACCCCCTGGCCTGTTTTGTTTTTAACCTGTGTTATTTTGAAACTAAATTTCAGCTCTCTTGCCTTTGTGGTAAGAAAATTTCTGTCTTCTGCTTAACTGAAATTATCAGTTATTTGTAGATTAGCCAATATAAAAGCTTTTTAAATCTGCAAATGATAACTTGTTTCGTTTTTATAGAGGAATGTCATATTTTGTGGTAAGTTGTTTTAGAGCCAGTGTCAGATGTCCCCACATGGCATCAGGTTGTTCCCCCATTAGACTCGAATCTCCTTGAGACCTTAACCTTTGCATCCTGGGTGCCTAGAGCATTCAGGCACAATTTACCGGTTGAGCTGCACTGGTGGACACAGGTGTAGAAGTATCTTTCTTTGAACTGTGATAGATTCTAGCCATGATTAGAAAGTCTTTCAGCTCTAGATATATAGAACAGACCTGTGGACATTGAGGGGAGGGAAGAGTGGATGAGAGGTATGGAAAGAATAACATGGAAACCTACACTATCATACGTAAAAAAGGTAAGCATTTTGAATGTGCTGTGGAACTAAGGGATCTTACGTGAGGGCTATGCAGTGACCTGGAGGGGTGGGATGGCAGGGAGTAGGTGAGGGGCTCAGGTAGGAGGGGTCAAAGATAAATGACAGATTTGGGATTATATAGAGCTGTAAACAACAAAACTATAAAAGCAAAATAAAATTAAAAGAAAGTCTTTCAGTTCTATATAGAGAATTTTTTATTTAGTAGAGGTTTTTTTTCCCTGTCTGCTTAAGTTTTCATACCTCAATATAGGAAACATGGTCTTCAGGTTTTGTCAACAAGTCAGTTATTTGGTAACTTTTTGTTTTGGCTGTGCCAGGCTGCCTATTTAGTAGGTTTGTTGTTGCTGTTGTTGTTGTTTTTTGTCTATTTGAGTTTTCATACAGGAAAGTGTGGGCTTCAGATTTTGTCATCCAGTCAGTTCTTTAGTAATTTTTTGTTTTATTTTGTTTTGGCATTCAGGGTCTTGGCTCCCCCCTAGGCTTCTAGAACCAGTGCCCCATGCAGTGGAAGCACAGAGTCTTAACTGCTGGCCCATCAGGGAAGTCCCTGTTTTGTTCTTTCTTTTTTTAAAAAAATATTATGTATTTATTTATTTTTGGCTATTCTGGGTTTTCACTGCTGCTGCAGGCTCATCTCTAGTCGCAAGGAGTGGGGGCTGCTCTCTAGTTGAAGTGAGCAGGCTTCTTGTTGTGGTGACTTCTCTTGTTGTGGAACTCGGGCTCGAGGGCCCATGGGCTTCATAGTTCTGACTCGGAGGCTCTAGAGCACAGGCTCCATAGTTGTGGCTCACAGGCTTAATTGCTCCATAGTACGTTGGTTTTTCCCGGATCAGGGATGGAACTCGCGTCTCCTGCATTGGCAGGCGAACTCTTCACCATTGAGCTCCCAGGGAGCCCAAGTCCCTGACACAGGTGTAAACTTTCTTTGAACTGTGATAGATTCTAGCCATGATTAGAAAGTCTTTCAGCTCTAGATATATAGAACAGACCTGTGGACATTGAGGGGAGGGAAGAGTGGATGAGAGGTATGGAAAGAATAACATGGAAACCTACACTATCATACGTAAAAAAGGTAAGCATTTTGAATGTGCTGTGGAACTAAGGGATCTTACGTGAGGGCTATGCAGTGACCTGGAGGGGTGGGATGGCAGGGAGTAGGTGAGGGGCTCAGGTAGGAGGGGTCAAAGATAAACCTATGACAGATTTGGGATTATATAGAGCTGTAAACAACAAAACTATAAAAGCAAAATAAAATTAAAAGAAAGTCTTTCAGTTCTATATAGAGAATTTTTTATTTAGTAGAGGTTTTTTTTCCCTGTCTGCTTAAGTTTTCATACCTCAATATAGGAAACATGGTCTTCAGGTTTTGTCAACAAGTCAGTTATTTGGTAACTTTTTGTTTTGGCTGTGCCAGGCTGCCTATTTAGTAGGTTTGTTGTTGCTGTTGTTGTTGTTTTTTGTCTATTTGAGTTTTCATACAGGAAAGTGTGGGCTTCAGATTTTGTCATCCAGTCAGTTCTTTAGTAATTTTTTGTTTTATTTTGTTTTGGCATTCAGGGTCTTGGCTCCCCCCTAGGCTTCTAGAACCAGTGCCCCATGCAGTGGAAGCACAGAGTCTTAACTGCTGGCCCATCAGGGAAGTCCCTGTTTTGTTCTTTCTTTTTTTAAAAAAATATTATGTATTTATTTATTTTTGGCTATTCTGGGTTTTCACTGCTGCTGCAGGCTCATCTCTAGTCGCAAGGAGTGGGGGCTGCTCTCTAGTTGAAGTGAGCAGGCTTCTTGTTGTGGTGACTTCTCTTGTTGTGGAACTCGGGCTCGAGGGCCCATGGGCTTCATAGTTCTGACTCGGAGGCTCTAGAGCACAGGCTCCATAGTTGTGGCTCACAGGCTTAGTTGTTCCACAGCATGTGGGATCTTCCCGGATCAGGGATGGAACTCATGTCTCCTGCATTGGCAGGCGAACTCTTCACCACTGAGCTACCAGGGGAGCCCGAAGTCCCTGTTTTAATAGCAGTTTTAAAGTAGCTGCTTCTTGACTAGAAAAAATATATTAATCTTGACGTCCTTAAAACTTTCTCATTGACTTTATTTTTTTTAACTCTGATAGACCTTTAATGTTTGAGAAGTTGCCTGATTCTTTAAATTAACGTCAGTTGGTATTGTTTGGAAACTTTCTATGTAAACTAGAGCCCAGTTTTGCACGTAGTTTTCTTTGGGAGCAGTCTCCTGGACACAGAATTAGTCTGGGCTTGGTGGACCCCTAGGGTTACTTCCTTTCCTCTGGCCTTGGCTCTCATGCCTCCCTTTCCGTTTTGATGTTTTAATGATAACCCTCCCTGCTCAGTGATTTGTGTTCAGGAAGCTAGGCAGTGATTACTTTTGTTTCTGCTTTGTGAATTTCTCCCCCACTTCCTATTTTTACTGAGCAACTACAGGAAATGAGGCAGCTCCAGGCTGGCAGCTGCTAAGCCCTGATTTTAGGTGGCAGAGCACAAGGTTTTAAGGCTTAAAGAAAAAAAGAAAGAAAAAATGCTTTCTTTTTTAAATTTATGTTTTGGCTGCATCTTGAGACATGAGGGATCTTAGTTCCCAGACTGGGGATCAAACCCATATGCCCCGCAGTGGAAGTGCAGAGTCTTCACCACTCATCCACCAGAGAAGTTCTTAAAGCATTTTCTACTTTGTCTGCAGGAATCTTAGAAACACTCTTAGGATCAGGTGATTTGATTGAGATGATGGCATGTCCTCCTCAGCCCAGGGTTGGAGGAGACTGGGTACTCCTCAGAGCCTCTGTGAAGTAGTTGAGGGTTTTACCAGCAGTAACATTGGGACCTAGTGGTCCTGGACTGAAGCAGCTGCTGCGGGTGGACAGTGTGGCAGGAGCCAAGGGTGGGTTGAAGGGACCTGTTGCAAGTAAGGCCGGACGGGTGATTCTTGATTTGGGGCAAGGGGCTTGATTGGCAGGCTTGGTTTGAAGTGAGGAGTCCCCTCTGCTCTGAGATCTTTGACAGCTTCTATGGTGCTCTCCTTCCTCCCAGCTCATAGCATGTGTTTTCCCAACCAGGTATTTAGCATTTACCTGTGGGATCTTCCCGGATGGGATGGAACTCTGTCTGAGGGGTTAAAGCTACCAGGGAGCCAAGTCCCTGTTTTAATAGCAGTTTTAAAGTAGCTGCTTCTTGACTAGAAAAATATATTAATCTTGACGTCCTTAAAACTTTCTCATTGACTTTATTTTTTAACTCTGATAGACCTTTAATGTTTGAGAAGTTGCCTGATTCTTTAAATTAACGTCAGTTGGTATTGTTTGGAAACTTTCTATGTAAACTAGAGCCCAGTTTTGCACGTAGTTTTCTTTGGGAGCAGTCTCCTGGACACAGAATTAGTCTGGGCTTGGTGGACCCCTAGGGTTACTTCCTTTCCTCTGGCCTTGGCTCTCATGCCTCCCTTTCCGTTTTGATGTTTTAATGATAACCCTCCCTGCTCAGTGATTTGTGTTCAGGAAGCTAGGCAGTGATTACTTTTGTTTCTGCTTTGTGAATTTCTCCCCCACTTCCTATTTTTACTGAGCAACTACAGGAAATGAGGCAGCTCCAGGCTGGCAGCTGCTAAGCCCTGATTTTAGGTGGCAGAGCACAAGGTTTTAAGGCTTAAAGAAAAAAAGAAAGAAAAAATGCTTTCTTTTTTAAATTTATGTTTTGGCTGCATCTTGAGACATGAGGGATCTTAGTTCCCAGACTGGGGATCAAACCCATATGCCCCGCAGTGGAAGTGCAGAGTCTTCACCACTCATCCACCAGAGAAGTTCTTAAAGCATTTTCTACTTTGTCTGCAGGAATCTTAGAAACACTCTTAGGATCAGGTGATTTGATTGAGATGATGGCATGTCCTCCTCAGCCCAGGGTTGGAGGAGACTGGGTACTCCTCAGAGCCTCTGTGAAGTAGTTGAGGGTTTTACCAGCAGTAACATTGGGACCTAGTGGTCCTGGACTGAAGCAGCTGCTGCGGGTGGACAGTGTGGCAGGAGCCAAGGGTGGGTTGAAGGGACCTGTTGCAAGTAAGGCCGGACGGGTGATTCTTGATTTGGGGCAAGGGGCTTGATTGGCAGGCTTGGTTTGAAGTGAGGAGTCCCCTCTGCTCTGAGATCTTTGACAGCTTCTATGGTGCTCTCCTTCCTCCCAGCTCATAGCATGTGTTTTCCCAACCAGGTATTTAGCATTTACCTGCCTCTTCTCCATACAAACCCAGGTGGCACACTGATAAAGAATCTGCCTGCAGTGCAGGGGACCTGGGTTCGATTCCTGGATCAGGAAGATCCCCTGGAGAAGGGAATGGCAACCCATGCCAGTATTCTTGCCTGCAAAATTCCACAGACAGAGGAGCCTGATGGGCTGCAGCCCATGGGGTCGCAAAGAGTCGAGCACAACTGAGTGAGTGACTCAGCGCAGCACACAGCTGCCTCCTCTCCAGTGATAACTTCAAGAGAATCTGTTGCAGCTTAATTTATGGGGGAAGTTTGTATCATCTTCACAGAAAGCAGTAACTTCTCATACATTAGGTACTTGAATATGAATGGAATTTGTTTAGCAGAGTTACCCAAAGTGGTACTGTTGACCTTGGGGGTGGATAATTCTTTGTATTTAGGTGGACAGACGGCTGTCCTGTGCTTTGCAGGGTGTTTAGCACCATTCCTGACCTTGACCCACTAGCATTCTCCCAGTTGTGACAACCAAAAAATGTTTCCAGACATTGCTGAATGTCCCCTGGGTGGATATCTGTGTTTGCCACTGAGTGAGTGAGTGAGTGTGTGTGTGTGTGTGTGTGATGGAGAGAGAGAGAGAGAGAGAGAGAGAATGTATGTATAACCTCGTCTTCACTTGTTGAGAACCACCATGTTAAAGGTTGAATGCTGGTTTACTAAGTTTGTGAAATGGGATAAAATAGAATATTTGGTCCCTTAGGATTGGAGCTGTTAGTTTCTTTTTTTCAAGGGTTTATCTTTTTTACATTTTTAGCTTGCTTGTACCTAGCTGGGTCCTGGGAAGTAGTTGAGGGTTTTACCAGCAGTAACATTGGGACCTAGTGGTCCTGGACTGAAGCAGCTGCTGGGTGGACAGTGTGGCAGGAGCCAAGGGTGGGTTGAAGGGACCTGTTGCAAGTAAGGCCGGACGGGTGATTCTTGATTTGGGGCAAGGGGCTTGATTGGCAGGCTTGGTTTGAAGTGAGGAGTCCCCTCTGCTCTGAGATCTTTGACAGCTTCTATGGTGCTCTCCTTCCTCCCAGCTCATAGCATGTGTTTTCCCAACCAGGTATTTAGCATTTACCTGCCTCTTCTCCATACAAACCCAGGTGGCACACTGATAAAGAATCTGCCTGCAGTGCAGGGGACCTGGGTTCGATTCCTGGATCAGGAAGATCCCCTGGAGAAGGGAATGGCAACCCATGCCAGTATTCTTGCCTGCAAAATTCCACAGACAGAGGAGCCTGATGGGCTGCAGCCCATGGGGTCGCAAAGAGTCGAGCACAACTGAGTGAGTGACTCAGCGCAGCACAGCTGCCTCCTCTCCAGTGATAACTTCAAGAGAATCTGTTGCAGCTTAATTTATGGGGGAAGTTTGTATCATCTTCACAGAAAGCAGTAACTTCTCATACATTAGGTACTTGAATATGAATGGAATTTGTTTAGCAGAGTTACCCAAAGTGGTACTGTTGACCTTGGGGGTGGATAATTCTTTGTATTTAGGTGGACAGACGGCTGTCCTGTGCTTTGCAGGGTGTTTAGCACCATTCCTGACCTTGACCCACTAGCATTCTCCCAGTTGTGACAACCAAAAAATGTTTCCAGACATTGCTGAATGTCCCCTGGGTGGATATCTGTGTTTGCCACTGAGTGAGTGAGTGAGTGTGTGTGTGTGTGTGTGTGTGTGAGAGAGAGAGAGAGAGAGAGAGAGAGAGAGAGAATGTATGTATAACCTCGTCTTCACTTGTTGAGAACCACCATGTTAAAGGTTGAATGCTGGTTTACTAAGTTTGTGAAATGGGATAAAATAGAATATTTGGTCCCTTAGGATTGGAGCTGTTAGTTTCTATTTCAGTATCTGACATTTTTAGCTTGCTGTTTAGATTTTTCTGTTGTCTATCTGTTATGCTTTCATTGACGACCTGGGGCCTGAGCGTCTGGAGGCTTGGCTTCGGGTCCTCATAGAAGATACTCTCTTGGCCTTAAATGCTTGTTCCTGAAGACTAGTTCTTTGGAAGCTGAACAATGCTGGCGTGAAGGAGAGAACAGAAGGCACTTAGGATGTAAAAGTAACAACAGCCAACATTTTATGCAGCGCTTGTGAAGACCTGGTGACCAACATTGAACTGTGAACACCATTGGCAGGACTGAATGTAAGGGATTATAAGGAAAGGGAACAGGACAGGGACCGTCTGGGCTAGTATGTTTAGGTGCAGGGTTGGTACTAAGGCAGTAAATACAAGAGGAAGACCAGAATGGAAGAATGACTAGGTAACATGTCTTATGTGTCTGGTCCCAGGAGAGTTGAATTTGGGTCATCACATTGGATATGGGTGTAATCGCCTACAGAGAGACAACTTTTCTCTCTTTTCATCACTCCAGCTCGACTTCTTGCCAAGGCTCCTACAGCTTGAAACCATCTCCTAAGGGTAATGAACAGGATGTCCCAGTCTAGATAATTGGCAGAGGTGGGATAATGCAGGGATGGAGAGCTCTGTCACTCGTGGGAAGCTCCCAGGCCCCAGACCAGCTCTTCTGGGGACTACTTTCCTCACGTGTGTGGCTGAAGAACTCAACTCAGCTTCTTAAATGCCCTCACACAGTCCTTGGGAGCATTAAATTAGGTAACAAATACAAGTGTGTAGCACAGTGCCTGGCACTTAGTACCCATTCAGTTCATGGTCAGTTCTGTTTTTCTTTTATAGTTCTAGTGAACATTGAATGAAATTACGTATCCAGAGCTCCAAACTTAATGCTTGACACGTTACTTAAGTTTTGCTGAGGAGCACTTGGGTGAACAGGGCATTTGGCAGCTTTTCTTCTTTCTTGTTTAAGCAGAAGCTTTATCTAGCCCTTAACTACTGCCTCTGTGGATAGCAAGGCTGAACATATGAATGCTGGATAGAAATGAACACTGAGGACGAACTCATTACTCAACAAATACCTGTTGAATGTTTACCAGGTGCTTAGCACTCTGAATATCTTGAATGAGCTCAGTGATCTTGGTTGGAGGTGGCAGAGAAACACAGGGGCAGCTGGCAATTGTGATGCAGCCCATCACAGTCCAGCAGAGATCACGCTAAGACAAGACTGAAACCAGGATGTCATGGTTGTGCACAGAGGCACTTAGGATGTAAAAGTAACAACAGCCAACATTTTATGCAGCGCTTGTGAAGACCTGGTGACCAACATTGAACTGTGAACACCATTGGCAGGACTGAATGTAAGGGATTATAAGGAAAGGGAACAGGACAGGGACCGTCTGGGCTAGTATGTTTAGGTGCAGGGTTGGTACTAAGGCAGTAAATACAAGAGGAAGACCAGAATGGAAGAATGACTAGGTAACATGTCTTATGTGTCTGGTCCCAGGAGAGTTGAATTTGGGTCATCACATTGGATATGGGTGTAATCGCCTACAGAGAGACAACTTTTCTCTCTTTTCATCACTCCAGCTCGACTTCTTGCCAAGGCTCCTACAGCTTGAAACCATCTCCTAAGGGTAATGAACAGGATGTCCCAGTCTAGATAATTGGCAGAGGTGGGATAATGCAGGGATGGAGAGCTCTGTCACTCGTGGGAAGCTCCCAGGCCCCAGACCAGCTCTTCTGGGGACTACTTTCCTCACGCGTGTGGCTGAAGAACTCAACTCAGCTTCTTAAATGCCCTCACACAGTCCTTGGGAGCATTAAATTAGGTAACAAATACAAGTGTGTAGCACAGTGCCTGGCACTTAGTACCCATTCAGTTCATGGTCAGTTCTGTTTTTCTTTTATAGTTCTAGTGAACATTGAATGAAATTACGTATCCAGAGCTCCAAACTTAATGCTTGACACGTTACTTAAGTTTTGCTGAGGAGCACTTGGGTGAACAGGGCATTTGGCAGCTTTTCTTCTTTCTTGTTTAAGCAGAAGCTTTATCTAGCCCTTAACTACTGCCTCTGTGGATAGCAAGGCTGAACATATGAATGCTGGATAGAAATGAACACTGAGGACGAACTCATTACTCAACAAATACCTGTTGAATGTTTACCAGGTGCTTAGCACTCTGAATATCTTGAATGAGCTCAGTGATCTTGGTTGGAGGTGGCAGAGAAACACAGGGGCAGCTGGCAATTGTGATGCATCCCATCACAGTCCAGCAGAGATCACGCTAAGACAAGACTGAAACCAGGATGTCATGGTTGTGCACAGAGGTACTCCTATTTCAGTCTTTGTCACCTCCCAAAGGAGGTGATGTGTCAGTTGGACATCCAGGAGAAGTGAGTAAGCCAGGAGACCTTTTCATGCAGAGGGAGCTGAGTAGGTAGTGAAGAAAAGTAACACAAGCAAGAACTAGGCCAGAATGAGATGGAGGAGGTGGGAGAAAGTTGGTAAGGTAATGGAGAGCCATGATCGATTTTAAGCAGAAGAATGGCGTGATTAATCACACAACAGCCAGAGAGATCACTCAGGAGGCACCTCTATAATTTAGGCAGAAGGTAAAGATAGTTTGAATTTTGGATTGGCAGTGAAAATAGAAAAGACTTGTAAAATGTTAAGTAGGCAGAGCAAATATGACTACATGATTAATTGGCTAGAACGCCCGGTATGGAAAAACTGGGTAGAGTTGGTTCTGGACATTTGATTCAGAGACCTGGGCCTAGCTTTTTCTTGTCTGGATAAGATGCTTTAAATTCATGAATGTTGAGAGTAAAATTCTTCAAAGCATTTTTCTGGAGTACATTTCTAAATATGGCTTCTGTTATTCCGATCAAAAAAAAAAAAAAACAACCCAAGTATCATGGAAATGGTTGGGCTTTGAACCTCATGGACAATAACTTTACTAACCTCCCTAATTTACTGTGAGTGTCCCCACATTATCAAGGGTAGGTATTTAGATTTACGTTGTGGTAGACTGGCGAAGACAGAGAATTTTCTGTTTTTTTTTTTTTTTCTCTTAAGAGGGAATGTTTACAAACTTATCATCTTTATTTTTTAAATAACAGCTTTATTAAAGTGTAAGTCACATACCATCAATTCACCAACTTACCGTGAATGATTCAATGATTTTCAGTATATTCATAGAGTTACACAACTATTGCCACAATTTCAAAATGTTTTCATCACTCCAAAAATAAACCCTGAAAAAAAAAAAGAAACCCTGGACTCATTAGCAGTCATTTTTCAGTTTTTCCCATTTTCTCCAGGCCTAGGTAGCGATTAATCTGCTTTCTGTTTCGACGGATTTGCCTGTTCTGGACATTGCATATTAATAGGATCGTATACTTTGTGAACTTTGTGTCTGGCTATTTTCAGTTAGTGTAAAGTTTTCAAGGCTCATCAGTGTTGGTTATGTATCAGTACTTCTTTCTTTTTTTTTTTTTTAAATATCTTTTATTTATATGTTTCGCTGAATTGGGTCATAGTTGCAGCATGTGAACTGTTAGTTGTGGCATGTGGGATCTAGTTCCCTGACCAAGAATTGAACCCAGGCCCCTTACATTGAGGGACAGAGTCTTAGCCACTGGACCACCAGGGAAGCCCCCAGTACTTCATTCTTTTGTTTGAGGAGGGGGCATTTGGCATGGCTGGTGTGATCTTAGTTCCCCAACCAGATTGAAAAACAGGCCCCAGCCATGAAAGCACCAAATCTTAACCACTGGACCATCAGGGAATCCTCATGCTTCATACCTTTCATGCTGAAGAATATTATTCCATTGTATGGGTATACCACTAAGTTGTTAGACGTTTGGTTTCTTTCTGCTCTTTTATGATTATGAATAGTATTGTTCTGGACCTTGGTGTACAAGTTTTTGTGTAGACACGTGTCTTTCATTTTTCTTGGGGATCTACTTAGGTGTGGAATTATTTGGCCTTATAATATAATTCTATGTTTAACCTTTTGAGGTACTGCCAGACTATTTTCCAAAGTATTGCCACCATTTTACATTCCCCCAGATTCCAGTTTCTTCCCATCTTTGCAAACACTTATCTTGACTGTATTTTTTTTTTTTTGGCCTCTTTT
This sequence comes from Tragulus kanchil, assembly GCA_022376925.1. NCBI lineage: Eukaryota > Metazoa > Chordata > Mammalia > Artiodactyla > Tragulidae > Tragulus > Tragulus kanchil. The sequence goes on from JAIOJX010000031.1 coordinate 115,743,586, forward strand.
ATTGTTTTTTAAATTTTTAAATTTTCATTCATCTTTATTCTCTGGCCTGTGTGGGCCTCCCATTGCAGTGGCCTCTCCTGCCGCAGAGCACCAGCTCTGGGAGCATGAGCCTCCAGAGTGCTGGTTTGCAAATGCACACCGGTCCAGCTGCTCCATGGCACGTGGGATCTTCCTGAGCCAGGGATCGAACCAGCGCCCCTTGCACTGTAAGGTGGACTCTTTACCCACTGGACCACCAGGGAAGCCCCGTCACTGTATTTTTAATCGTAGTCATCCTAGTTGTAAAATAGTATCTCAGGGGTTTGATCTGCATTTCCCTGATAGCTAAGGATGTTAAGCATCTTTCTATGTGCTTATTGGCAATGTGTATATCTTCAAAGGGTTCGTCTGTTTTTGATCATAAGTTTGGGCAAGATAGATGAAGTTGTAAAACCTGACACTGTAAAAACACAGATGAAAATATTTGACTAGAGAAACGAGGGGAAAAAACGTGCGTGTGTGCGTGCATGCACACGTGTGTGTGTGTGGTGAAGGATGCTATAAACAGAAAAAGAGAAAGACAGGCTCTCCAGAGAAACAGTCTTTCCATCCCAGGCATGAGCTTGAGAAACAGGGTGCTTGATGATCCTGTTATTTAGCTGTGACTTTGGAAGTCACGTGGTCTCCACCTTCTTCCCCACAGCACCTGTCTTAAGACCACAGATACCGCAACCACTGCCAAGTTTCTGTAGGTCTGTGGTCTGACAAGTAGAGAGGTCGCTTGCCACGTGGATGAACATATTAACAGTTTCACCTGTATTGAAGCGTGTATCAGAATTTTCTTGCTTAAGCTGAATTCCATTATACGTTTATACCACATTTTGTGTAGACACGTGTCTTTCATTTTCTTGGGGATCTACTTAGGTGTGGAATTATTTGGCCTTATAATATAATTCTATGTTTAACCTTTTGAGGTACTGCCAGACTATTTTCCAAAGTATTGCCACCATTTTACATTCCCCCAGATTCCAGTTTCTTCCCATCTTTGCAAACACTTATCTTGACTGTATTTTTTTTTTTTTTGGCCTCTTTTATTGTTTTTTAAATTTTTAAATTTTCATTCATCTTTATTCTCTGGCCTGTGTGGGCCTCCCATTGCAGTGGCCTCTCCTGCCGCAGAGCACCAGCTCTGGGAGCATGAGCCTCCAGAGTGCTGGTTTGCAAATGCACACCGGTCCAGCTGCTCCATGGCACGTGGGATCTTCCTGAGCCAGGGATCGAACCAGCGCCCCTTGCACTGTAAGGTGGACTCTTTACCCACTGGACCACCAGGGAAGCCCCGTCACTGTATTTTTAATCGTAGTCATCCTAGTTGTAAAATAGTATCTCAGGGGTTTGATCTGCATTTCCCTGATAGCTAAGGATGTTAAGCATCTTTCTATGTGCTTATTGGCAATGTGTATATCTTCAAAGGGTTCGTCTGTTTTTGATCATAAGTTTGGGCAAGATAGATGAAGTTGTAAAACCTGACACTGTAAAAACACAGATGAAAATATTTGACTAGAGAAACGAGGGAAAAAGCGTGCGTGTGTGCGTGCATGCACACGTGTGTGTGTGTGGTGAAGGATGCTATAAACAGAAAAAGAGAAAGACAGGCTCTCCAGAGAAACAGTCTTTCCATCCCAGGCATGAGCTTGAGAAACAGGGTGCTTGATGATCCTGTTATTTAGCTGTGACTTTGGAAGTCACGTGGTCTCCACCTTCTTCCCCACAGCACCTGTCTTAAGACCACAGATACCGCAACCACTGCCAAGTTTCTGTAGGTCTGTGGTCTGACAAGTAGAGAGGTCGCTTGCCACGTGGATGAACATATTAACAGTTTCACCTGTATTGAAGCGTGTATCAGAATTTTCTTGCTTAAGCTGAATTCCATTATACGTTTATACCACATTTTGTTTATCCATTCATCCATTGATGGATATTTGGCTTGCTTTGGCCTTTTTTTTTTAATAATTATTTTTATTCTACTTTTTACTTTTACAGAGTTTTGTTGTTTACAGATATGTATAATCCCAGATTAGTAATATGTATATCCCTGGCCCCCTCCCCAACCCTGTCCCACCCCTTCAGGCTGTTTTGGCCTTTTTGCCGAATGATATGATTGATTCTGCTGTGACCATTGGCATACAAATATCTGTTTGTGTCCCTGCTTTTGGTTCTTTTGTGTATGTACCCAGGAGTGGAACATATGGTAATCAATTATTAATATATGTTTAGTTTTTTTGAGGAACTGCTATACTGTTTCCCAAAGTGACTATACCATTTTACGTCTCTACTAGCAATGAACAGGGTTTCAGTTTCTCTACATCCTTGCCAACGTGTTGTTTTCTGTGTTAATTTTTATTTTTATAGTAATCTTTCTAATGCATATGAAGTGGTATCTCATTGTGGTTTTGCTTTATATTTCCCTAATGATTGGTGATGTTGTGTATTTTTTCATATGTTAATTGACCATTTGGTTTTTTTCTTGAGACAAATGTCTGTTCACTTCCTTTGCCCATTTGGCAATTGGATTGTTTGGTTATGTTTTCGAGTTGTATGGTTTGTTTGTTTTTTTTAATATTCTGGATATTAATTCCTTTTCAGATATTTTCTTCCATTCTTTGGGTTATTTTTCTCAATCTGTCAGTGGTGTCCTTTGATGTATAAAATTTTTAATTTTGATAAGGTAAAATTTGTCTAGTTTTTCTTATGTTGCCTGTGCTTTTGATATCATATGCCATAAATCATTGCCAAGTCCAAATCCATTGATCTTTAAAAATATAAGGAATTTTGCTTCAAAAGACTTATTCGTTCGATTCTTAAGTTCTGCCATTTTTGGCCATTAATATAGCTTATTCTTCAGGTGGAGTCTTGAGTCCCAGGACATGGACTGGGTAGTATTAAATTGGCTCCTTAATTTCTGGCCGGATAAGAATTTCTGGGGCTTATCTTTTAGTTTTTGACCCCAGATCTAGAATTTGCCGTTTCTTTCTTTAAAAGAAAAAAAAAATTGTTTACTTATTTTTTTTTGGCTATTCTGAGTTTTCACTGCTGCTGCAGGCTCTTCTCTAGTTGCAGCGAGTCAGGGCTACTCTCTAGTTGAGGCGAGCAGGCTTCTTATTGTGGCGACTTCTCTTGTTGTGGAACTCAGGCTCTAGGGCACACGGGCTTCAATAGTTGCGGCACATGGGCTCCATCATTGCGGCTCCGAACCTCTAGAGCCCAGACTCCATAGTTGTGACTCACAGGCTTAGTTGTTCTGCAGCATGTGGGATCTTCCTGGCTCAGGGATTGAACCCGTGTCTCCTGCATTGGCAGGCGAACTCTTTACCACTGAGCTACCAGGGAAGCCCCTAATTTACTTATTTATACTTGGTTGCACTGGATCTTTATTGCTGCACATGGGCTTTTCTCTGGTTGTGGCCAGTGGTGGCTACTTCTCATTGCAGTGCATGGGCTTCTCATGTGGGAGTTTCTCTTGTGGAGCACAGGCTCTAGGCACATGGGCTTCGGTAGTTGTGGCCCATGGGCCTAGTTACTCCATGGCACGTATTACTTTCCTGGAGTAGGGATCCAACCTGTGTCCTCTGCACTGGCATCCACTGTACCACCAGGGAAGTCCCAAGAGTTCATCATTTCTATAAGGAGTTCTCATTCTATTTGGTGGGAGGAAGTGGTATTAAGGGAGATAATTCCAACTGGGATACAAATTTAGGTCTTTTCAGTAAATTAAATGCGTGATTTTTTTTTTTTTTTGGCCACTTCTATTGGTCTTTCATTATCCATCTTATAAATGAATATTTTTTAGAAAGAAAAAGATCAGTCATGATTCAAATTCAATAGAAGGATTAAAAGTTATTTCTTTGATTTTATTTTTGTGTCTGTTTTCCTCTGTTGACAATAATACCAAAGAGGTACAGTCAAGACCCTGCTTTAACTTGACATAATCCTTCTCTGTGTCATTATGCCACCTAATGGGAGTTGGCTGATTCAGTGACCAAGAGTGAGAAATACAGAGGAGACCAGGTAGATGAACCTGTTTCCCACTTCTGACTGCACCTGCTGATCAAAAACTGGCCATTTACCCAGCTCCTCCAAGAGGAGGGCTTGGCCCCTCCACCTCCCTTTGGCTTTATGTTTTCTGAGAAGTGCCTTGCTCTGTTCTGCTTTATCTTTTCATACCATTTCCTGTGCTTCCTGACTTCTAGAAAGTGGCCAGCATTTAAATAGACTGTATCCCTCAGCTGTTCTCATTACCGAAATGTGGGTTCCCTTGTGAATATCTTTACAGTTATGTCTTTGAGGGCCTGAGCAAGGTGGGGAAGTGAGTACATGTGCCTGCTTATTTAGCCTGTCATCTTGATGAAGCTACTTTGTGCCATACCATTTTTGACAGTAGGACTGCTTTTCACTCCTTTTTCTCTGTGGGCTGAATGACTGCAATGGATTAAAGTTGTTATCTGTGTTCACAAAGAACAATTATCTGTCACTGAAACATGGATGCCACCCTCCCTGGAATACATAGATTTCTATTCAATTCAGAGGTTGGGTGACTTTACAAGACCGTTCTTGTTAGTCATTTTTTCCCCAGACAAGCAAGATAATAAGGCCTGCTTCCTTTCAGTTCAGTTCAGTTCAGTCACTCAGTTGTGTCCTATTCTTTGTGACTCTGTGGGCTGCAGCATGCCAGGTTTCCCTTCCCTTCACCATCTCTTGGAGTTTGCTTAAACTCATGTCCATTGATTCAGTGATGCTATCCAACCATCTCGTCCTCTGTCATCTCCTTCTCCTTCTGTCTTCTATTTTTCTCAACTTCAGGGAAAATATTTTCACTTATTGGAATGATAATAGTAAGATCATCAAACATTTAGTGCTTAATATGAATGGCTCAGCGAGTGAAGAACCCGCCTACAATCATACGTATCTGTAAACAACAAAACTCCGTAAAAGTAAAAAGTAAAATAAAAATAAAAAAATAAAATAAAAGAACCCGCCTGCAATTCAGGAGACAGGAGATGCGAGTTTGATCCCTGAGTCAGGAAGATCTCATGGTGATGGAAATGGAAACCCAGTCCAGTATTCTTGCCTGGGAAATCCCATGGATAGGAGCCTGGCGGGCTGTAGTCCAAAGGCTTGCCAAGAGTTGGACTGAGCAACTAAGCTTGCCTCATGCCATGTGCCAGACATTATTCTACATGCTTTCTACCTATAAGCTGATTTAACTCAATAACAGTAGTTACTGTTGTTATCACTGTTTTACAGATGAGGAAACTGAGGCACAGAGGTTAAGGAACTTGCCCAAGGTCGCATAGCTGGTAAGCTCTTATCTTTTCCCTTTGACTTCTAGAAAGTGGCCAGCATTTAAATAGACTGTATCCTCAGCTGTTCTCATTACCGAAATGTGGGTTCCCTTGTGAATATCTTTACAGTTATGTCTTTGAGGGCCTGAGCAAGGTGGGGAAGTGAGTACATGTGCCTGCTTATTTAGCCTGTCATCTTGATGAAGCTACTTTGTGCCATACCATTTTTGACAGTAGGACTGCTTTTCACTCCTTTTTCTCTGTGGGCTGAATGACTGCAATGGATTAAAGTTGTTATCTGTGTTCACAAAGAACAATTATCTGTCACTGAAACATGGATGCCACCCTCCCTGGAATACATAGATTTCTATTCAATTCAGAGGTTGGGTGACTTTACAAGACCGTTCTTGTTAGTCATTTTTTCCCCAGACAAGCAAGATAATAAGGCCTGCTTCCTTTCAGTTCAGTTCAGTTCAGTCACTCAGTTGTGTCCTATTCTTTGTGACTCTGTGGGCTGCAGCATGCCAGGTTTCCCTTCCCTTCACCATCTCTTGGAGTTTGCTTAAACTCATGTCCATTGATTCAGTGATGCTATCCAACCATCTCGTCCTCTGTCATCTCCTTCTCCTTCTGTCTTCTATTTTTCTCAACTTCAGGGAAAATATTTTCACTTATTGGAATGATAATAGTAAGATCATCAAACATTTAGTGCTTAATATGAATGGCTCAGCGAGTGAAGAACCCGCCTACAATCATACGTATCTGTAAACAACAAAACTCCGTAAAAGTAAAAAGTAAAATAAAAATAAAAAAATAAAATAAAAGAACCCGCCTGCAATTCAGGAGACAGGAGATGCGAGTTTGATCCCTGAGTCAGGAAGATCTCATGGTGATGGAAATGGAAACCCAGTCCAGTATTCTTGCCTGGGAAATCCCATGGATAGGAGCCTGGCGGGCTGTAGTCCAAAGGCTTGCCAAGAGTTGGACTGAGCAACTAAGCTTGCCTCATGCCATGTGCCAGACATTATTCTACATGCTTTCTACCTATAAGCTGATTTAACTCAATAACAGTAGTTACTGTTGTTATCACTGTTTTACAGATGATGAAACTGAGGCACAGAGAGGTTAAGGAACTTGCCCAAGGTCGCATAGCTGGTAAGTGACAGACCAGGATCCCACCAGTTAGTCCACCCCAAGGCCACTCTCTTTTCTACTGTACTCTGAAGGGAAACTCTTCAAGTTTTCTCAGGAGGATCACTTTTTAAAATTTTATCAGTTGTAGGTATAGAAAAACCTTTTGTTTTAAAAAAAGTTTACTTTTAATTGGAGGATAATTGCTTTACAATATTGTGTTGGTTTCTGCCATAAGAAAAACCCTTTTATACTTAACTTTTGTCTAGTTTCAAGCCTATTCTTTGTTATTGTTTGAATTACAAATTACTGTTGACTTTGATTACAGAAAGGAATGTTTTAAATGATGTAATTAGGTCTGAGTTCAATTTTAATCTGAGAGTTTTTGCAAATTATCATAGTGTTGAAAAGATGTGACATCTACTAAAAAGTCCTTTTCTGCTGTGTGAGAGTCTTAAGCAGCATTAAAGCTTATGAATATAGTACTTAAATCTTACAAGTCTTGGCCACAACTAACTTCTGAGGTCTTTCACAATGCATATTTATTTCCATGTAGCATGAATAGTGAATTCATAAGTGGTGAATATTTTCCCAGTGAAAATTCTTTGTAAGAAAATACACAGAGCAGAAATGTCCTTAAATGGATTGAACATATTTTAGCCCTTTTGGGAAATAAATATGGGGGGAAGCTTTCAAAAAACAACAAGACAAACACTGAGAATACTTTTATTAAAAAAAGAAGGGGAGGGGATGTATCCACGCGTTTATGTACATGTTTGTGTGCATTTTAAACTTTTTTTTGGCTACACTGGCTCTTTGTTGCTACATGTAGGCTTTCTGTAGTTGGGGCAAGGAGGGGCTACTCTTTGATACAGTGCATGGACTTTTCATTGAAGTGGCTTCTCTTGTTTTGGAGCACAACAGGGTCTAGGTGCTTGGACTTCAGTAGTTGCAGCACACAGGCTTAGCAGTTTTGGCACATGGCCTTAGTTGCACTGCAGCATGTGAAATCTTCCTGGACCAGGGATCAAACCCATGTCCTCTGCATCGGCAGGTGGATTCCTATCCACTGTGTCACCAGGGAAGTCCCAGTTTAAACTTTGTATTTACAGAAGTATATAGCATGAGAGCAGATAATATGATGAACCTCGTGCATACCTATCACCGAGCTTCCAGCAATATTTTTTGAAAGAATATTCTGACGGTTGCCGTGAAGGTGACTCCTTAGATGGATGTCACCACCTTCTTTGCATATTGTTTCTGGCAAGATCTCATTTGAAAATGATAGGACTTGAATGGTATTTCAGTTCTGTGATAATTCCTAGAATTCAACACTATCTATTTGTTTTTTGGGGGGTGGGGGGGCACTTCTGTTGATCTTTCATTTTATTTATCTTTGTTCTTTGGCTTGTGTGGGCCTCCCATCACAGTGGCCTCTCTTGCTGCAGAGCACTGGCTCTGGGCACATGCGCTCCAGAGCTCCAGCTTGGCAGTTGGACACATCTGTCCAGCCGCTCTGTGGCACGTGGGATCTTCCCAGGCCAGGGATCGAACTGGTATCCCTTGCACTGCAAGACGGTGTCCTTACCCACTGGACCACCACAGAAGCCTACTATCTAGTTTTGATGGCAGCAAAGATCATTGCAGGAACACCACATCTATTAAGTGTAAGTAGAAACCACTTTTGTTTTCTTAAGAGTCTTGGTTGTTTATTCTGTCTGGAGAAGAACCCCAGACATAACTGTGGGACTTAAATGGTCTTGTTAGAAGCAATTATGATACAAACAAATTTTCACTGAATTCTCCATCCAGCCCCTTGGTTCTAAGAAATAGAATCATTTGTCACATAGAAGTGGAAATCCCTTTCTGGATTTTGGAATGAATGGGAATATTGATGAAATACCTGAGCTGCTGGAATTAGCATTTATACAGTCAGCATCTTCACATGCCGTCATCCTTGTGACTTTCAGTAGGTTTTCGGCTGACCAGTTTGGTTCTCAAATTACAGCATGCATCTAGAATCACTTCAGAATCTTGTAAAAAAAGTGCATATTTTCTGCTCCTACCTCCAAAGATTGATTCTTTAGATTTGAATTGTACCCCAGGAATCAGCATTTTAACAGTCATTCCATGAAGAGGGACAGTCTGATTCTAATGTCAGAGAAAGAAGTCCTTAAACTGGTTGGCGCTTTGTTTTCATCCTAATCTTAGCAGGGTTAATGTTAATATGGGGTCTCATCAAAACTTGCTTAAAATTCTCCATTTTTTCCCATTCTTCATAACATGTCCAGTGGGCGTTATAACCGCTGCCTATGTACTGGTGTGACTTTTAGGCAGACTTATCCTATTACAGGCGCGCCTATAGTCTTTTTTCTTTTTTTTCTTGACTCAGCTGGGATGTTGGGCTTTCTCTAGTTGTGGCTACCAGGGGCTGCTTACTAGTTGTAGTGCACACACTTCTCATTGCGGGGGCTTCTCTTGTTGAGGAGCATGGGCCCTAGGGTGCATGGGCTTCAGTTATTTTGGTGCACAGGCTTAGGCTTAGTTGCTCTGTGACATGTGGGATCTTCCTGAACTAGGGATCAAACCCTTGTCCCCTGCATTGGTGGGCAGTCTTAACCTCTGGCCCACCAGGGAAGTCCTGCATCTTTGGTCTTTAGCAGTTCAGTTATGATGCTCACAGTCCGAGGACCACAACTTGAGAATATAGGTGCAGTGTTATGGATTCACAGGGTCCAGTATGGGAATTCCTGGAACTTCAGTGGTTAGGGACTCTGTGCTTCCCATTAGGGGTCACGGGTTCAGTACTTGGTTGAGAAACTAAGATCCCACAGCACAGCCAAAACGTAACCAACCAACCAACCAACCAAATTTAAAAAGTAAGCAAAAAAAACCCCGCAAAGGGTCAGGTATATATTTCTCTTTGGTTCCCCCAGAATGTGTTAACTTGAGCCTTTGGCCTCCCCTGTTTGGTTATCTGCTGGACCACCCCTAAATGCAGTTTTGGTGAGGTCACCTGCTGCCTCCAGCTCTGTGCATCCTTCTGTAGGGAAGGGAAGCACAGTGAATGTGAATGGCAGGTGGTTCTTCACCTGGGACTCCAGATCCAAAGTGAATGAGACTCTGGCATTTTGGATACATGTTTTACCATGGAGTGCTTTATCATCAGTTTCTAAAAGGAATCTGTGACCTTTCCCTCCCCACCCCCTTCTCCTCCCCTACTCTGCCTATGAATAGACAGCAGAGAACCATGTCCTGGAGCAGCGTATGTGAGAATCACTTGGCCTTTGGATAGCAGTGGTAGGGACTCCAGATTATAAAACAGTCTCTCCTCTGTGGAATCAGAATTGCTTTCACCATCTGATAAAAACTATGCAAGCCACAGCGGGGCTGAGTGGACAACTGTGGCTGACCGTATTGCTTACCCCGTATTCCATGTGCCCCCCTACATCTCCCAGATTTTGTAGTTACATTAGCTCTTGTGACTAATTCTGGCCAAAGGGAAGTGGTGTGTGTCACTTACGTTGGGAGGCAGTGAAGAGTGGATGTGAGTTTCTTTTCTTTGCTAAGGTGACTGTGGAAAACACAGGTTCCCATGATGTCCCTACAAGCTGAAGAGCTGCCACACCCTCAGTGAATGTTATGTGAGCAAGAAATAAATCTTCTTACGTTAGGCCACTCTTTTCAGAATTTGTTCCTGTAGCATAGCCTAATGAGGACACTGCCGAACAGAACATTTATGAATGTATTTAGTGTTCCTGAGAGTCAGGATACTGGTACTGTGTGGTCTGGTGTGAACCATTCAGTATCCTGAGATGTTTTTCCCTCATCTGAATTGAAGGACTTAAATTCTTTAAGGGCCTTTTTGGTATTGACAGTTCCCAGATTCAGGATAGCCACACTTAAAATCGAGATTTCTAATTGAAATGTAAAAAGGAAACTAAGTCTGGCATTAACAGTATCCTTGGAAAAAATTTTTTTGGCTGAATGTTAGTTTTCTGACCAGGGATCGAACCCACGTCCCTTGCATTAGAAGCTTGGAGTCTTTTTTTTTTTTTAATGTATATTTTGTCACTTAATTTTTTATTATTATTATTTATTTTTGGCTGTGCTGAGTCTTCATTGGCGTACCGAATTTTCTCTAGTTGCAGAGAGCAGATGCTACTCTCCAGTCGTGTTTCTCAGGTTTCTCACTATGGTGGCTTCTCTTGTTGAGTAGCACAGATTCTAGAGCTCACGGACTTCAGTAGTTGCCTCACATAGACTCGTGAGTAACTGCAGCTTCTTTGCTCTAGAGCACAGGCTCAGTAGTTCTGGCACACGGGCTTAGTTGCTCCAAGGCATGTGGGATCTTCCCAGATCAGGGATTGAACCTGTGCCTCCTGCATTGGCATGTGGGCTCTTTACATCTGAGCCACTAGGGAAACCCAGAGCGTGGAGTCTTAATCATTGGACTGCAAGGGGAAATCCCCCAAACTTATTTTTTCTTATGTACCTTTTGCTGTTAAATGAGAAGTTTCATAAGGAAAATGGCATCGGAGTTACACAGAGAAAATAACAGTTTTGGTGAGATGTATTTCATACACTGTATTTGTTATAGTAGATTCAGAATATTCAAGGTGTTCAACAGTCACTACTGTCTAACTTCATAAGCTTGTCATTACCCTAAAAAGAAACCCTGTACTCATCAGCAGTGATTCTCCATTCCACAAATCTGCTTTCTGTTTCTATGGAGCTGCCTGTTCTGGGCATTACGTATCATGAATATACATACAATATATATATATAATATATATATTTATATGTATATTATGTGTTACATTACAATGTATAATAATATATATTGGAGAATATAACGTGTTTTTTGTGTCTGGCTTTCTTCACACAATATAGTATTTTCAAAATTTGTCCTTTTTTTAAAAAAAGTCTTTGGCCTGCTTTTATTGATTTTTATTTATTTATTTTTCATCCATCTTTATTCTTTAAGGGCCTTTTGGTATTGACAGTTCCCAGATTCAGGATAGCCACACTTAAAATCGAGATTTCTAATTGAAATGTAAAAAGGAAACTAAGTCTGGCATTAGCAGTATCCTTGGAAAAATTTTTGGCTGAATGTTAGTTTTCTGACCAGGATCGAACCCACGTCCCTTGCATTAGAAGCTTGGAGTCTTTTTTTTTTTTTAATGTATATTTTGTCACTTAATTTTTTATTATTATTATTTATTTTTGGCTGTGCTGAGTCTTCATTGGCGTACCGAATTTTCTCTAGTTGCAGAGAGCAGATGCTACTCTCCAGTCGTGTTTCTCAGGTTTCTCACTATGGTGGCTTCTCTTGTTGAGTAGCACAGATTCTAGAGCTCACGGACTTCAGTAGTTGCCTCACATAGACTCGTGAGTAACTGCAGCTTCTTTGCTCTAGAGCACAGGCTCAGTAGTTCTGGCACACGGGCTTAGTTGCTCCAAGGCATGTGGGATCTTCCCAGATCAGGGATTGAACCTGTGCCTCCTGCATTGGCATGTGGGCTCTTTACATCTGAGCCACTAGGGAAACCCAGAGCGTGGAGTCTTAATCATTGGACTGCAAGGGAAGTCCCCCCAAACTTATTTTTTCTTATGTACCTTTTGCTGTTAAATGAGAAGTTTCATAAGGAAAATGGCATCGGAGTTACACAGAGAAAATAACAGTTTTGGTGAGATGTATTTCATACACTGTATTTGTTATAGTAGATTCAGAATATTCAAGGTGTTCAACAGTCACTACTGTCTAACTTCATAAGCTTGTCATTACCCTAAAAAGAAACCCTGTACTCATCAGCAGTGATTCTCCATTCCACAAATCTGCTTTCTGTTTCTATGGAGCTGCCTGTTCTGGGCATTACGTATCATGAATATACATACAATATATATATATAATATATGTATTTATATGTATATTATGTGTTACATTACAATGTATAATAATATATATTGGAGAATATAACGTGTTTTTTGTGTCTGGCTTTCTTCACACAATATAGTATTTTCAAAATTTGTCCTTTTTTTAAAAAAAGTCTTTGGCCTGCTTTTATTGATTTTTATTTATTTATTTTTCATCCATCTTTATTCTTTGGCCTATGTGGGCCTACCATTGCAGTGGCCTTTCTCATTGCAAAGCATTGTCTCTGGGTGCGTGCGCTTCAGAGCACTAGCTCATCATTGGACACACGGGTCCAGCTGCTCTGCTGCATGTGGGATCTTCCCAGGCCAGGGATTGAACAGGCGCTCCTTGCACTGCAAAGCAGACTCTTTACCCACTGGACCACCAGGAAACTCCCGGAAGCCCTGTTTTTTTTTTCTTTTTTTTTAAAGATTTTATTTATTTATTTATTTATTGGAGGGGGCGGGTTGGGGAGGGAGGGGGCGGGCGGGCCACTTCTCTTGGTCTTTCATTTATCTGTTTTTCATTCATCTTTGTTCTTTGGCCCGTGTGGGCCTCCCATCGCGGCGGCCTCTGTCGTCGCAGAGCACCGGCTCTGGGCGCATGCGCTCCAGAGCCCTGGCTCGGTAATTGGACACATCGGTCCAGCCACTCCGAGGCACGTGGGATCTTCCCAGGCCAGGGATCGAACCAGCACCCCTTGCACTGCAAGGCGGTGTCCTTACCCACTGGACCACCAGAGAAGCCCAAGCCCTGTTTTTTTAATAATATGTCAATACTTCATTCCTTTATATGTACATAATATATATTTAATATTCTATTGTATATCCCACATTTTGTTTATTCATGAATCAATTGATAGAGATTTGCATAATTCCTATTTTTTTGATTATTGAATAAGGGCTACTGTGAACATTGATGTATAGTTTTTTGTGTGGATTTGTATTTTTTATTTTATTTTACTTTTTTGGATTTGTATTTTTGTCTGTTGAATATATACATTGGAATGGAATTGCTGGGTCATGTGGTAACACTGTCCTAATTTTGAGGAGCTGCCAAAGTATTTTCTAGAGTGCTATACTGTTTACAGTCCTACCAGCAATGTATGAGGGTTCCCATTTCTCTACATTCTCACCGATACTTGTTATTATTTGTCTTTTCAGTTGAAGTAGTCATCTTTGATGAAACCAGTCAGTGAACAGATATTAATGTATATTTTATAATATACATCGGCACCACAAACTTAGCACTAAAATAAAAAGTTTAGTGAATAATAACAATTCCTCAACTTGTTTAGCTCACAAATTTTATTTTTTATTTTTTTTATCTTTATTGTTATTTATTTATTTATTTGACTCTGCAGGGTCCTAGTTGTGGCACGTGGAATCTAGTTCCCTGACCAGGGATTGAACCGAGGCCCCCTGCATTGGGAACACAGTGTTAACCACTGGACAACCAGGGAAATCCCTGTTTTTTATTTTTAAAATAAGGCATTCTAGAAAGGAAAAAAAAGGAGTAGGTGATTCATCAGATGTAATTGTTGCCTTTCTCTCTCTTTTTTAATTAATTAATTTTTGACTGTACTGTTGTTTTTTGGGGGGACATTCTCTAGTTGCTTCAAGTGGGGGCTGCTCTCTAGTTGTGGTGCTTGGGCTTGTCATTGAGGTGACTTCTTTTGTTGGGGAGCACAGGCACGAGGCACACGGGTTTCAGTAGGCGCAGCTCACCAGCCCTAGAGCGTGGACTCAGTAGTTGTGGTGCACGGGTAGTCACTCTGCTTCCAGATCAGGGATAAAACCCACATTCCCTGCATTGGCAGGTGGATTCTTATCCACTGCACCACTGGAGAAGTCCTAATTGTTCTCTTAAAGCAAAAATTTGTCTCTGTAACTTATGTACTTATAAATTGTCAGATCAGTTCGGTTGCCCAGTTGTGTCCAGCTCTTGGTGACCTCATAGACTGCAGCACGCCAAGCTTCCCTGTCCTTCACCATCTCCCAGAGCTTTCTCAAACTCAACCATTGACTCAGTGCTGCTGTCCAGCTGTCTCATCCTCTCTCGTCCCCTTCTCCTTTGGCCTTCTGTTTTCCCAGCATCAGGGCTTTTCCTATGAGTCTGTTCTTCACATCAAGTCGCCAAAGTATTGGAGCTTCAGCTTTAGCATCAGTCCTTCCAATGAATATTCAGGGTGGATTTCCTTTAGGGTTGATTGATTTGATCTTGCAGTCCAAGGGACTCTTAAGAGTCTTCTCCAACATCATACTTTGAAAAGCATCAAGTCTTTGCAGTTTCACCGATTGTTATTATTTGTCTTTTCAGTTGAAGTAGTCATCTTTGATGAAACCAGTCAGTGAACAGATATTAATGTATATTTTATAATATACATCGGCACCACAAACTTAGCACTAAAATAAAAAGTTTAGTGAATAATAACAATTCCTCAACTTGTTTAGCTCACAAATTTTATTTTTTATTTTTTTTATCTTTATTGTTATTTATTTATTTATTTGACTCTGCAGGGTCCTAGTTGTGGCACGTGGAATCTAGTTCCCTGACCAGGGATTGAACCGAGGCCCCCTGCATTGGGAACACAGTGTTAACCACTGGACAACCAGGGAAATCCCTGTTTTTTATTTTTAAAATAAGGCATTCTAGAAAGGAAAAAAAAGGAGTAGGTGATTCATCAGATGTAATTGTTGCCTTTCTCTCTCTTTTTTAATTAATTAATTTTTGACTGTACTGTTGTTTTTTGGGGGGACATTCTCTAGTTGCTTCAAGTGGGGGCTGCTCTCTAGTTGTGGTGCTTGGGCTTGTCATTGAGGTGACTTCTTTTGTTGGGGAGCACAGGCACGAGGCACACGGGTTTCAGTAGGCGCAGCTCACCAGCCCTAGAGCGTGGACTCAGTAGTTGTGGTGCACGGGTAGTCACTCTGCTTCCAGATCAGGGATAAAACCCACATTCCCTGCATTGGCAGGTGGATTCTTATCCACTGCACCACTGGAGAAGTCCTAATTGTTCTCTTAAAGCAAAAATTTGTCTCTGTAACTTATGTACTTATAAATTGTCAGATCAGTTTGGTTGCCCAGTTGTGTCCAGCTCTTGGTGACCTCATAGACTGCAGCACGCCAAGCTTCCCTGTCCTTCACCATCTCCCAGAGCTTTCTCAAACTCAACCATTGACTCAGTGCTGCTGTCCAGCTGTCTCATCCTCTCTCGTCCCCTTCTCCTTTGGCCTTCTGTTTTTCCCAGCATCAGGGGCTTTTCCTATGAGTCTGTTCTTCACATCAAGTCGCCAAAGTATTGGAGCTTCAGCTTTAGCATCAGTCCTTCCAATGAATGTTCAGGGTGGATTTCCTTTAGGGTTGATTGATTTGATCTTGCAGTCCAAGGGACTCTTAAGAGTCTTCTCCAACATCATACTTTGAAAAGCATCAAGTCTTTGGTGCTCAGCCTTCTTTATTGTCCAACTCTCACATCCATACGTGATTACTGGAAAAACCATAGCTTTGGCTCTACAGATCTTTGTCGACAAAGTGATGTCTCTGCTTTTGAGTATGCTGTCTAGGTTTGTCATAGGTTTTCTTCCAAGGAACAGCATCTTTCTTTTTTTATTCCATAAAAATTTTATTATTATAATTTTTTACAGGGTTTTGTTGTTTACTGCCATACATCAATCCAAATCTGCCATAGGTATAGATAGGTACCCCCCCATCTCCCTCCCCATTCCACCCCTGCAGGTTGCCACAGGGCCACTGTTTGAGATCCCCTCGTCACACAGCATATTCCTCTTCCTCACACCAATGTCCATAAGACTGTTCTCCATGGCCGCCTCTCTATGGAACAAGCGTCTTTTAATTTTATGGCTGCAGTCACCACCTGCAGTGATTTTGGAGTCCAAGAAAATGAAGTCTGTCACTGTTTCCATTGTTTGCCCACCTGTTTGCCATGAAGTGATGGGACTGGATGCCGTGAT
Source organism: Tragulus kanchil (assembly GCA_022376925.1). NCBI lineage: Eukaryota > Metazoa > Chordata > Mammalia > Artiodactyla > Tragulidae > Tragulus > Tragulus kanchil. Next base: position 115,759,929 of record JAIOJX010000031.1, read on the forward strand.
CTTCGTTTTTTGAATGTTGAGTTTTAGGCCAGCTTTTTCATTCTCCTTTTCACCTTCATCAAGAGGCTCTTTAATTCTTCTTCGCTTTCTGCCATTAAGGGTAATGTCATCTGTATACCTGAGGCTTCTCCCAGCAGTCTTGATTCCAGCTTGTGCTTTAACCAGAGCTGCATTTCGCATGATGTACTCTGCATATAAGTTAAGTATGCAGGGTAACTATATACAGCCTTGATGTATTCCTTTCCCAATTTTAACCAATCCATTGTTCCATGTCCATTTCTAACTGTTGCTTCTTGTCCTACATACAGGTTTTGCAGGAGGCAGATAAGGTGGTCTGGTATTCCCATTTCTTTAAGAATTTTTCACAATTTGTTGTGATCCACACAGGTTGTTGCAGAAGTAGGCATTTTTTTTGCTTGACTGTTTGCTTCAGGCATCAGTCCTTCCAATGAATGTTCAGGGTGGATTTCCTTTAGGGTTGATTGATTTGATCTTGCAGTCCAAGGGACTCTTAAGAGTCTTCTCCAACATCATACTTTGAAAAGCATCAAGTCTTTGGTGCTCAGCCTTCTTTATTGTCCAACTCTCACATCCATACGTGATTACTGGAAAAACCATAGCTTTGGCTCTACAGATCTTTGTCGACAAAGTGATGTCTCTGCTTTTGAGTATGCTGTCTAGGTTTGTCATAGGTTTTCTTCCAAGGAACAGCATCTTTCTTTTTTTATTCCATAAAAATTTTATTATTATAATTTTTTACAGGGTTTTGTTGTTTACTGCCATACATCAATCCAAATCTGCCATAGGTATAGATAGGTACCCCCCCATCTCCCTCCCCATTCCACCCCTGCAGGTTGCCACAGGGCCACTGTTTGAGATCCCCTCGTCACACAGCATATTCCTCTTCCTCACACCAATGTCCATAAGACTGTTCTCCATGGCCGCCTCTCTATGGAACAAGCGTCTTTTAATTTTATGGCTGCAGTCACCACCTGCAGTGATTTTGGAGTCCAAGAAAATGAAGTCTGTCACTGTTTCCATTGTTTGCCCACCTGTTTGCCATGAAGTGATGGGACTGGATGCCGTGATCTTCGTTTTTTGAATGTTGAGTTTTAGGCCAGCTTTTTCATTCTCCTTTTCACCTTCATCAAGAGGCTCTTTAATTCTTCTTCGCTTTCTGCCATTAAGGGTAATGTCATCTGTATACCTGAGGCTTCTCCCAGCAGTCTTGATTCCAGCTTGTGCTTTAACCAGAGCTGCATTTCGCATGATGTACTCTGCATATAAGTTAAGTATGCAGGGTAACTATATACAGCCTTGATGTATTCCTTTCCCAATTTTAACCAATCCATTGTTCCATGTCCATTTCTAACTGTTGCTTCTTGTCCTACATACAGGTTTTGCAGGAGGCAGATAAGGTGGTCTGGTATTCCCATTTCTTTAAGAATTTTTCACAATTTGTTGTGATCCACACTGTCGAAGACTTGCTTAGTCAGTGAAGCAGAAGTAGATGTTTTCTCTGAAATTCTCTTGCTTTTTCTATAATCTCGTGGATGTTAGCAGTTTGATCTCTGGTTCCTCTGCCTTTTCTAAATTCAACTTGTACATCTGGAAGTTCTTGGTTCAAGTACTATTGAAGCCTAGCTTGGCGGATTTTGAGCATTACTTTGCTAGTGTGTGAAATGAGTGCAGTTGTGCAGGTAGTTGGAACATTCTTTGGCATGGCCCTTCTTTGGGATTGAAATGAAAATTCACCTTTTCCAGACCTGTGGCCACTGCTTAGTTTTCCAAATTTGCTGGCATATTGAGTGTAGCACTTTCATAGCATTGTGTTGTGTTTTTTTTTTTAAAGATTTATTTATTTGTTTATTTTGAGCGGGGGTCGGGGAGGGAGGGGGCAGGCGGCCCCTTCTGTTGGTCTTTCATTTTCTCTATTTTCATCCGTCTTTGTTCTTTGGCTCCTGTGGGCCTCCCATCGCGGTGGCGTCTGTCGTCGCAGAGCGCCGGCTCTGGGCGCATGCACTCCAGATCTCCGGCTCAGTAATTGGACACATCGGTCCAGCCGCTCTGCAGCATGTGGGATCTTCCCAGGCCAGGGATCGAACTGGCGCCCCTTGCACTGCAAGGCGGTGTCCTTACCCACTGGACCACCAGGGGAAGCCCGCATTGTGTTTTAATATTTGAAATAACTCAGCTGGAATTCCATCACCTCCACTACCTTTGTTTGTCGTGATGCTTCCTAAGGCCCACTTGACTTCACACTCTAGAATGTCTGGCTCTAGATAACCACACCATCATGGTTATTTGAGTCATTAAGATCTTTTTTGTATAGTTTTTCTGTGTATTCTTGCACCTCTTCTTAAATTCTTCTGCTTCTGTTAGGTTCAGACCATTTCTGTCCTTTGTTGTGCCCATCTTTGTATGAAATGTTCCCCTGGTATCTCTAATTTCTTGACGAGATCTATAGTCTTGTCTGTATAGGCTTGAGCCTTTTAAAAATCACAGTGAAATCCTTTTTTTTTTTTAGGCCTTTTAATTTTAAAAGTGTGATCCACACTGTCGAAGACTTTTGCTTAGTCAGTGAAGCAGAAGTAGATGTTTTCTCTGAAATTCTCTTGCTTTTTCTATAATCTCGTGGATGTTAGCAGTTTGATCTCTGGTTCCTCTGCCTTTTCTAAATTCAACTTGTACATCTGGAAGTTCTTGGTTCAAGTACTATTGAAGCCTAGCTTGGCGGATTTTGAGCATTACTTTGCTAGTGTGTGAAATGAGTGCAGTTGTGCAGGTAGTTGGAACATTCTTTGGCATGGCCCTTCTTTGGGATTGAAATGAAAATTCACCTTTTCCAGACCTGTGGCCACTGCTTAGTTTTCCAAATTTGCTGGCATATTGAGTGTAGCACTTTCATAGCATTGTGTTGTGTTTTTTTTTTTAAAGATTTATTTATTTGTTTATTTTGAGCGGGGGTCGGGGAGGGAGGGGGCAGGCGGCCCCTTCTGTTGGTCTTTCATTTTCTCTATTTTCATCCGTCTTTGTTCTTTGGCTCCTGTGGGCCTCCCATCGCGGTGGCGTCTGTCGTCGCAGAGCGCCGGCTCTGGGCGCATGCACTCCAGATCTCCGGCTCAGTAATTGGACACATCGGTCCAGTCGCTCTGCGGCATGTGGGATCTTCCCAGGCCAGGGATCGAACTGGCACCCCTTGCACTGCAAGGCGGTGTCCTTACCCACTGGACCACCAGGGGAAGCCCGCATTGTGTTTTAATATTTGAAATAACTCAGCTGGAATTCCATCACCTCCACTACCTTTGTTTGTCGTGATGCTTCCTAAGGCCCACTTGACTTCACACTCTAGAATGTCTGGCTCTAGATAACCACACCATCATGGTTATTTGAGTCATTAAGATCTTTTTTGTATAGTTTTTCTGTGTATTCTTGCACCTCTTCTTAAATTCTTCTGCTTCTGTTAGGTTCATACCGTTTCTGTCCTTTGTTGTGCCCATCTTTGTATGAAATGTTCCCCTGGTATCTCTAATTTCTTGACGAGATCTATAGTCTTGTCTGTATAGGCTTGAGCCTTTTAAAAATCACAGTGAAATCCTGAAAGGTTGTGTATAATGGAATTGTTGTATTGTTACATTAAATATACCCTGGGTTTACTACTTAAAGATACATTACTCTGTGTATCTTTTAAGATGGTCCGTAACCCTGTGATAATTTGTTTCATAGGTTGATGTTTTTGTATATTTTATTTTTAAGGAGAGGAGTACCTGATTATGTTGGGAATACAAGTGTTTGGAATAGTATCATACACAGAGCTGATCCTTACATAGAGTTGATTCTCACAAGTCACAGGTCCTGTATTTGCAGTTTAGCTTACTGACTAAGATTTATTTGCAACACAAAATCAGCACTTGCAGAGCGTTTGTGGTCAGTGGTAGACATGTGCAAAGTGGCAAAAAATTTGAACTGCCCAACAGGCACACCCCCAGCTGGGGTCGAACAAGGTGACGTTCTGCCTTCTCATTTCAACTCTCAGACTATATAAACAAGGATTCTTTTCATAGTCTATTTAGTGCCACGTTTTTTGCATTTTAATACTTTTTGTTGGCGGTTTCACTATTTAAAATGGCCCCTAAGTATATAGCCCAAGTGCTCTCCAGTTTTCCTAAGCCCAAGAAGGCTGTCATGTGCCAAACAGAGAAAATACGTGTTAGATGAGCTTTATTCAGGCATGAATTATAGTGCTATTGCCAGTGGGTTCAATGTTAGTGACTCAACAATATATGTTAACTAAGGTATCTTTAAACAGAAACAGACCAGCTTTCCCAGAGCTCCAAGTGTCTCACTCCACCCTGAACTCCCTCAGTGGGTGCTGAAGGTCAACAGCTGCTGCAGCGCAGGGTTCAGTCCCCAGAGGCAGATGGCAAATACCCTTGTTGTTCAGTTGCTGCCATTGTAATTGGGGGTGGAACTAAGATGGCGGCATAGAAGGACGTGCACTCATCTCTCCTGCAAAATCGTCTGAATTGCAACGAGTTCCTGGGAAACCATTGACGAAAGGAGGTTGGATCTGATCACAGAGAGGATACCCCACATCGAAGAACAAAGGAGAAGCCGCATCAAGACGCCGTGAAATCTTCATTCCCTGGTCAGGCAAGAAGCCCCAGGGCTTTAGGGAGGGAGCACTGACTCCAAAACTCTACAATTCTAGAGAACGCCTAACACGAAAGAGCAGTATACAAGTGAGAACGCCAACAAAGGTAATCACTTGTATGCAAGTCCTGACATCACCCAGAATAAGAAGCCCCATCCAAACAACAAACACCAACAGACGTAACTCAAAGTCTGGAAAAAGGAAATCACAAACAAGAGTCAGTTAAAAAATTAATAATGACAATGAAATGGCAGAGAAATACCACACAAGCAAAGGAACAGTCTACAAACACACAAGATCAAAGCAATGAAGACAATTTGGACAAACTTTCTGAAAGTGAGTTCAGAAGAATGATAGTAAAGATGATCAAAGACACTGAAAACAGAATGGTAGAGAAATGGCAAGACACAACTAACACACTGAATAAAGAAATACAAGAATTTACAGAAAAAGTAACAGAGACAAACAACTCAATTGCTGAACTGAAAAACACTGTAGAAGGAATCAAGAGTAGAGTATCTGAGACAGAAGACCGGATAAGTGAGCTGGAAGATAGAATGGTGGAAATAACTGCTGAAAAACAGAACCAAGCTCAAAGAATGAAAAGAGCAGAGGATAGCCTCAGAGACCTCTGGGATAATATCAAACGCACCAATATTCGAATTATAGGGGTTCCAGAAGAAGAAGAAAAAAAGAAAGGCTATGAGAAAATTTTTGAAGAGATTCTAGTTGAAAATTTCCCCAACCAGGGAAAAGAAATAGTCAATCAAGTCCAAGAAGTACAAAGAGTACCATACAGAATCAATCCGAGAAGAAACACACCAAGACACATAGTAATGAAGCTAACACAAATTAAACACAAGGACAGAATTCTCAAAGCAGCAAGGGAAAAGCAACTAGTGACATACAAGGGAAAGCCCATATGTTTAACAGCTGATCTTTCAACAGAAACTCTGCAGGCCAGAAGGGAATGGCAGGACACATTTAAGTGGCTAAAAGAGAATAATCTGCAACCAAGGATCCTCTACCCTGCAAGCATCTCCTTCAAAGTTGATGGAGAAATCAAAAGCTTTACAGATAAGCAAAAATTAAAAGAATTTAGTCACACCAAACCAGCCTTACAACAAGTGTAAAAGGGACTTATATAGACAACAAGTATAAAAGGAGAAGATCCATGAAACAAACCCATCATAACATCTAAGAAGATGACAATAGGATCATTTGTATCAATAATTACTTTGAATATCAATGGACTAAATGCCGCAACCAAAAGACACAGAGTGGCTGAATGGATTAAAAAACAGGACCCATACATATGCTGCCTCCAGGAAACTCACTTCCGACCTAGAGACACTCATAGACTGAAAGTGAGAGGCTGGAAAAAGATATTCCATGCAAATGGAAATCAAAAGAAAGCTAGAGTAGCAATCCTCAAATCAGACAAAATAGACCTCAAAATAAAGAAGATTAGAAGAGACAAGGCAGGGCACTACATCATGATTAAGGGATCGATCCAAGAAGAAGACATAACAATCCTAAATATCTATGCACCCAACGCAGGAGCACCCCAATACATAAGACAAACACTTTCAGACATAAAAGAAGACATCGACACTAACACAATCATAGTAGGAGACTTTAACACTCCTCTCACACCAATGGACAGATCATCAAAACAGAAAATTAATAAAGAAACACAAGCCTTAAATGCCACACTAGAAGAAATGGACCTCATTGATATCTTTAGGACGTTCCATCCAAAAGCAGAAGAATACACTTTCTTCTCAAGTGCTCACGGAACATTCTCCAGGATAGACCACATCTTGGGCCACAGATCAAACCCCAGTCAATTCAAGAAAACTGAAATTCTATCAACCATTTTCTCGGACCACAATGCAGTGAAACTAGAGATCAACTACAGGAGAAAAAACCGCTAAAAACACAAACACATGGAGATTAAACAACACGTACCTAAAAAACCAACTGATCATTGAGGAAATCAAAGGAGAAATAAAAAAATTCCTAGAAGAAGACGACAATGAACACACGACAGTGCAAAACCTATGGGACACTGCAAAAGCAGTTCTAAGAGGGAAGTTTATAGCAATTCAATCCCACCTCAAGAAACTAGAAAAATCTCAAACAGATGACCTTACCTTATGCTTAAAACAACTGGAGAAAGAAGAACAAAAACACCCCAAAGCCAGCAGAAGAAGGGAAATCATAACGATCAGAGCAGAAATAAATGAAAAACAAAAGAAAGAATAGTAAAGATAAATAAAACCAAAAGCTGGTTCTTCGAAAAGGTCAATAAAATCGACACACCACTGGCCAGACTTATCAAGAAAAAGAGAGAGAAGAACCAGATCACCAAAATCAAAAATGAAAAAGGAGAGATTACAACAGATAATGCAGAAATCCAAAGGATTCTAAGAGACTATTATGAACAGCTATATGGCAACAAACTGGACTACCTGGAAGAAATGGACAGTTTCTTAGAGAAGATTAATCTCCCAAGACTCAACCAGGAAGAAATAGAAACTATGAACAAGTCAATCACAAGCTCAGAAATCGACCTTGTGATCAAAAATCTACCCAAAAATAAAAGCCCAGGGCCAGATGGTTTCACAAGTGAATTCTACCAAACATTTAAAGAAGAGCTAATGCCTGTCCTTCTAAAACTCTTCCAAACAATTGCTCAGGAAGGAACACTTCCAAACACATTCTACGAGGTTGCCATCACCCTGATACCAAAGCCAGGCAAAGACAACACAAAAAAAGAAAATTATAGGCCAATTTCACTGATGAATCTAGACGCCAAAATCCTCAACAAAATTCTAGCAAACAGAATTCAACAACACATCAAAAAGCTCATTCATCACGATCAAGTTGGGTTCATCCCAGGCATGCAGGGATTCTTCAGTATCTGCAAATCAATCAATGTGATACACCGTATCAACAAATTGAGAGACAAAAATCACATGATCATCTCAATAGATGCAGAAAAAGCCTTTGACAAAGTACAGCATCCATTTATGATAAAAACTCTTCAAAAAATGGGCGTAGAAGGAACTTATCTTAACATAGTGAAAGCCATATATGAGAAGCCCACAGCAAACATTATCCTCAATGGTGAAAAACTCAAAGCATTTCCTCTAAGATCAGGAACAAGACAAGGGTGTCCACTTTCACCACTCTTATTCAACATAGTCCTGGAAGTTCTAGCAACAGCAATAAGAGAAGAGAAAGAAATCAAAGGAGTCCAGATTGGAAAGGAAGAAGGCAAACTCTCTCTATTTGCAGATGACATGATATTATACATAGAAAATCCCAGAGACACTATTACAAAACTACTAGAGTTCATCAGCGAATTCAGCAAGGTCACAGGATACAAAATCAATATACAGAAATCACTGGCATTCCTATACACAAACAATGAAAAATCAGAAAACGAAATCAAAGAGGCAATCCCCTTCACCATTGCAACCAAAAGAATCAAATATCTAGGAATAAACCTACCCAAAGAAACAAAAGAACTGTACACAGAAAATTACAAGACACTCATGAGAGACATTAAAGAAGACTTAAACAGATGGAGAAATATTCCATGTTCCTGGGTTGGAAGAATCAATATTGTGAAAATGACCATACTACCAAATGTCATCTATAGATTCAATACGATCCCTATCAAACTTCCAGTAACATTCTTCACAGAACTAGACCAAAGAATCACACAGGTCATATGGAAACACAAAAGACCTCGAGTAGCCAAAGCAATCCTGAGGAAGAAGAATGGAGCTGGAGGGATCAGCCTCCCCAACTTCAGACTCTACTACAAAGCAACAGTCCTCAAGACAGTATGGTACTGGCACAGAAACAGAACTATAGACCAATGGAACAAGATCGAGAACCCAGAGATAAAGCCACGCACCTATGGGTACCTTATTTTTGACAAAGGAGGAGAAACTATAAAATGGGACAAAGACAGCCTCTTCAACAAATGGTGCTGGGAAAATTGGACAGTATCTGCAAATCAATCAATGTGATACACCGTATCAACAAATTGAGAGACAAAAATCACATGATCATCTCAATAGATGCAGAAAAAGCCTTTGACAAAGTACAGCATCCATTTATGATAAAAACTCTTCAAAAAATGGGCGTAGAAGGAACTTATCTTAACATAGTGAAAGCCATATATGAGAAGCCCACAGCAAACATTATCCTCAATGGTGAAAAACTCAAAGCATTTCCTCTAAGATCAGGAACAAGACAAGGGTGTCCACTTTCACCACTCTTATTCAACATAGTCCTGGAAGTTCTAGCAACAGCAATAAGAGAAGAGAAAGAAATCAAAGGAGTCCAGATTGGAAAGGAAGAAGGCAAACTCTCTCTATTTGCAGATGACATGATATTATACATAGAAAATCCCAGAGACACTATTACAAAACTACTAGAGTTCATCAGCGAATTCAGCAAGGTCACAGGATACAAAATCAATATACAGAAATCACTGGCATTCCTATACACAAACAATGAAAAATCAGAAAACGAAATCAAAGAGGCAATCCCCTTCACCATTGCAACCAAAAGAATCAAATATCTAGGAATAAACCTACCCAAAGAAACAAAAGAACTGTACACAGAAAATTACAAGACACTCATGAGAGACATTAAAGAAGACTTAAACAGATGGAGAAATATTCCATGTTCCTGGGTTGGAAGAATCAATATTGTGAAAATGACCATACTACCAAATGTCATCTATAGATTCAATACGATCCCTATCAAACTTCCAGTAACATTCTTCACAGAACTAGACCAAAGAATCACACAGGTCATATGGAAACACAAAAGACCTCGAGTAGCCAAAGCAATCCTGAGGAAGAAGAATGGAGCTGGAGGGATCAGCCTCCCCAACTTCAGACTCTACTACAAAGCAACAGTCCTCAAGACAGTATGGTACTGGCACAGAAACAGAACTATAGACCAATGGAACAAGATCGAGAACCCAGAGATAAAGCCACGCACCTATGGGTACCTTATTTTTGACAAAGGAGGGAAACATATAAAATGGGACAAAGACAGCCTCTTCAACAAATGGTGCTGGGAAAATTGGACAGCTACATGCAAAAAAATGAAGTTGGAACATACCCTGACACCATGCACAAAGATCAACTCAAAATGGATTAAAGACTTAAATGTAAGACCAGAAACCCTAAAACTCTTAGAGGAGAATATAGGCAAAACCCTCAAGGACATCAATCAAAGCAAGATCTTCTCTGACCCACCTACTAGAATAGCAGAACTAAAAAGACAAATGAACATGTGGGACCTCATGAAACTTAAAAGCTTTTGTACAGCTAAAGAAATTACAAAAAAGCTGAACAGACAGCCCACAGAGTGGGAGAAAATCGTAGCAAATGAAACAACAGACAAAGAATTAATCTCCAAAATCTACAAGCAACTCAGACAACTCAGCACTGGAAAAATGAACAACCCAATCAAAAAATGGGAAAAGGACCTAAACAGACACCTCTCTAAAGATGACATACAGATGGCCCCAAACACATGAAACAATGCTCAACTTCGCTTATAATTAGAGAAATGCAAATCAAAACTACAATGAGATATCACCTCATACCTGTCAGAATGGCCATCATCAACAAATCAACAGACAATAAATGCTGGAGAGGGTGTGGAGAAAAGGGAACCCTCCTGCATTGCTGGTGGGAATGTAAATTGATACAGCCTCTATGGAAGACAGTCTGGAGATTTCTTAAAAAACTAAAAATAGAAGCACCATATGACCCAGCAATCCCACTCTTAGGCTTATACCCTGATGAAATGAAATCTGAAAGAAGCACCTGAACCCCAATGTTCATTGCAGCTCTCTATACAATAGCTAGAACATGGAAGGAACCTAGATGTCCATCGACGAACGAATGGACCCAAAAGCTCTGGTACATATATACAATGGAATACTACACAGCTGTAAAGAGAAATGCAGAAGAATCAGCCCTAATGAGGTGGCTGAATCTAGAACGTATCATCAAAGGTGAAGTCAGGGGCTTCCCCTGGTGGTCCAGTGGATAAGGACACCGCCTTGCAGTGCAAGGGGCGCCGGTTCGATCTCTGGCCTGGGAAGATCCCACATGCCGTGGAGCGGCTGGACTGATGTGTCCAGTCACGGAGCCGGAGCTCTGGAGCGCATGCGCCCAGAGCCAGCGCTCTGCGACGACAGACGCCACCGCGATGGGAGGCCCACAGGAGCCAAAGAACAAAGACGGATGAAAATAGAGAAATGAAAGACCAATAGAAGTGGCCCGCCTGCTCCCCCCCCTCCCCAACCTGACCCCCGCCCAAAATAAATAAATAAATAAATAAATCTTTAAAAAAAAAAAAAAAGTTAAGTCAGTCAGAAAGAGAAGGACAAATACAGTATATTAACACATATATATGGTATCTAGTAGGATGGTGATGATGGCACACGCAGTGAAGCGACAGAAAGACAGACATGGACAGTGGACATATGGACATTGGGGAAGGAACAGGGGGAGGTGAAAGCGTTTATAAGCGAAGAAAATAGCTCTAGTCATTGCTGCTGTGCTAAACACATGATTAATCTCCAAAATCTACAAGCAACTCAGACAACTCAGCACTGGAAAAATGAACAACCCAATCAAAAAATGGGAAAAGGACCTAAACAGACACCTCTCTAAAGATGACATACAGATGGCCCCAAACACATGAAACAATGCTCAACTTCGCTTATAATTAGAGAAATGCAAATCAAAACTACAATGAGATATCACCTCATACCTGTCAGAATGGCCATCATCAACAAATCAACAGACAATAAATGCTGGAGAGGGTGTGGAGAAAAGGGAACCCTCCTGCATTGCTGGTGGGAATGTAAATTGATACAGCCTCTATGGAAGACAGTCTGGAGATTTCTTAAAAAACTAAAAATAGAAGCACCATATGACCCAGCAATCCCACTCTTAGGCTTATACCCTGATGAAATGAAATCTGAAAGAAGCACCTGAACCCCAATGTTCATTGCAGCTCTCTATACAATAGCTAGAACATGGAAGGAACCTAGATGTCCATCGACGAACGAATGGACCCAAAAGCTCTGGTACATATATACAATGGAATACTACACAGCTGTAAAGAGAAATGCAGAAGAATCAGCCCTAATGAGGTGGCTGAATCTAGAACGTATCATCAAAGGTGAAGTCAGGGGCTTCCCCTGGTGGTCCAGTGGATAAGGACACCGCCTTGCAGTGCAAGGGGCGCCGGTTCGATCTCTGGCCTGGGAAGATCCCACATGCCGTGGAGCGGCTGGACTGATGTGTCCAGTCACGGAGCCGGAGCTCTGGAGCGCATGCGCCCAGAGCCAGCGCTCTGCGACGACAGACGCCACCGCGATGGGAGGCCCACAGGAGCCAAAGAACAAAGACGGATGAAAAATAGAGAAATGAAAGACCAATGGAAGTGGCCCGCCTGCTCCCCTCCCTCCCCAACCTGACCCCCGCCCAAAATAAATAAATAAATAAATAAATCTTTAAAAAAAAAAAAAAAGTTAAGTCAGTCAGAAAGAGAAGGACAAATACAGTATATTAACACATATATATGGTATCTAGTAGGATGGTGATGATGGCACACGCAGTGAAGCGACAGAAAGACAGACATGGACAGTGGACATATGGACATTGGGGAAGGAACAGAAGGTGGGAGGCGTAAAGGAAGTAGCACGAAGGCCTGTACTATCATAAGCGAAGAAAATAGCTCTAGTCATTGCTCTGTGAGAAAAGGGGATCCTTCAGGGGTGCTGTGTGATGGTCGGGAGGGGTGGGAAGGGGGGGGATATACATATGACTAATCTGGGAACATACATATCTGTAAACAACAAAACTCTGTGAAAGTTAAAAGGCAAAATAAAGGTTTAAAAAAAAAAGAAAGAAAAAAAAAATAAATCTTTTGGAAAAATATGTAAAAAAAACAAACAAACAAACAAACAGAAACACACATACAACAAGGCTATATGTTGATTGGTTGGTGAAAATGTTTTGACCAGAGGTTTACGGGATCTTAACTCTGCATGTCTTTCAGGAGTACTGATTTAGTATTTGCTAACTACAGAGTCAGCTGCATGTGATGAGTTGCTTTTTTCTTGTAGCTTTCAAAATTCTCTATTTGGATTAGGCAATGCTATTATAATGTGTCTAGGGTAATTGGTTTTTTTTTTTTTTTTAGTTTACCCTCCTTGGAGTTTGTTGAGCTTCATAGGTACATAGATTCATGTGCTTTTCATCACATTTGAGAAATTGGGGGCCTTTATTTCATCAAATATTTCTTCTGTGCCTTTCCCCCTCTCCTCTCCTTCTGAGAATCCCATTACTTGGTGCTTGGTATGCTTCATGGTGTCCCATAGGTCTCTGAGACTCTTTTTCTCTTCCTGTTCCTCAGTCTAGATATTTTCAGTTGATTCATCTTTAATTGCACTGATTCTTGTTCACATCTGATGTTGAATCCTTAGTTAATTTTCTTACATCAGTTATATTTTTCAATTCCAGAATTTCTGTTTGCTTCCTTTTTTTTCTTGATATCTCTTTAGTATTTTGAATTTGCTGAGACATCAGTCTTATTTTTTCCTTGTTAATGATAAAAAAAAAACCTCCTAGTTGTGCATCCGTCACCACCATCTAATTCTAGACTGTTTTCATCATCTCAAAAAGAGACTCTATTGGGCTTCCCTGGTGGTCCAGTGGGTAAAGAGTCTGCCTTGCAGTGCAGGGGGCACCGGTTCAATCCCTGGCCCCAGAAGATCCCACATGCCACAGAGTGGCTGGGCCGGTGTGTCCAGTTACGAGCCAGTGCTCTGGAGCACATGTGCCCAGAGCTGGTGCTCTGCAACGAGAGAGGCCACTGTGATGTGAGGCCCACACAGACCAAAGAATAAAGATGGATCAAAAATAATGAACAGCTAAGAAAAAACTCGTGGTGTGAAGTTAAAAAAAAATTTTTTTTTAAAAAAAAGCTCTATTAATCAATAACCACTCCCCATTTCCTTCCTCTCCTCAACTCTTGGCAACCACTGATGTACTTTTTTCTGTCTCTATCCATTTGCTTTATTTCAGTGTTTCATATCAGTGGAGTCTCACACTGTATCGTTTTCTGTTTCTGGATTCCTTTTTTACCATAATGTCTTCAGGGTTCAGTCACACTATAGCATTTATCAATACTTCATTCTTGTTTTATGGTTGAATAATATGCCATTGTATGGCTCTACTACAGTTTGTTTATTCGCTTATCAGTTGACAGACTCGGGTTATTCCACTTTGAGGATGTTATGAATAATGATGCTATGGACATTCATGTATAAGTTTTTTTTTTGTTAAACATTTATTTATTTTTTTGGGGAGTGGGGTGGGCCACTTCTATTGGTCTTTCATTTATCTGTTTTCATCCATCTTTGTTCTTCGGCCTGTATGGGCCTCCCATCACAGTAGCCTCTGTTGTCACAGAGCACCGGCTCTGGGTGCGTGCGCTCCAGAGCTCCGGCTTGGCAATTGGGCACATCGGTCCAGCCACTCCATGGCATGTGGGATCTTCCCAGGCCAGGGGTCAAACCGGAGCCCCTTGCATTGCAAGGCAGTGTCCTTACCCACTGGACCACCAGGGAAGCCCCCATGTATAAGTTTTTATATGAACTGATGTTTTTCCATTTTTTCAAGTATATGCATAAGAGTGGAATTGCTTGGTCTTAATGACAACTCTGTTTAACATTTTGAGGCACTGCCAAACTGCTTTTCACAGTAACAGCATCATCTCACATTCTCACCAGCAGCTTAGTAGGGTTCCAGTTTCTCCACATTCTCACCCATACTTATTTTCTGTTTTGTTTTTTGTTTGTTTTTACTGTAACCATGCTAGCATGTGTGAAGTGATATCTTCACAGTGGTTTATTTGTATTTCCTATTCATGTTGACCATCATTTCATTTGCTTATTGGCTTTTTTCATGTTGTATCATTTGCCCACACAGACCAAAGAATAAAGATGGATCAAAAATAATGAACAGCTAAGAAAAAACTCGTGGTGTGAAGTTAAAAAAAAATTTTTTTTTAAAAAAAAGCTCTATTAATCAATAACCACTCCCCATTTCCTTCCTCTCCTCAACTCTTGGCAACCACTGATGTACTTTTTTCTGTCTCTATCCATTTGCTTTATTTCAGTGTTTCATATCAGTGGAGTCTCACACTGTATCGTTTTCTGTTTCTGGATTCCTTTTTTACCATAATGTCTTCAGGGTTCAGTCACACTATAGCATTTATCAATACTTCATTCTTGTTTTATGGTTGAATAATATGCCATTGTATGGCTCTACTACAGTTTGTTTATTCGCTTATCAGTTGACAGACTCGGGTTATTCCACTTTGAGGATGTTATGAATAATGATGCTATGGACATTCATGTATAAGTTTTTTTTTTGTTAAACATTTATTTATTTTTTTGGGGAGTGGGGTGGGCCACTTCTATTGGTCTTTCATTTATCTGTTTTCATCCATCTTTGTTCTTTGGCCTGTGTGGGCCTCCCATCACAGTAGCCTCTGTTGTCACAGAGCACCGGCTCTGGGTGCGTGCGTTCCAGAGCTCCGGCTTGGCAATTGGGCACATCGGTCCAGCCACTCCATGGCATGTGGGATCTTCCCAGGCCAGGGGTCAAACCGGAGCCCCTTGCATTGCAAGGCAGTGTCCTTACCCACTGGACCACCAGGGAAGCCCCCATGTATAAGTTTTTATATGAACTGATGTTTTTCCATTTTTTCAAGTATATGCATAAGAGTGGAATTGCTTGGTCTTAATGACAACTCTGTTTAACATTTTGAGGCACTGCCAAACTGCTTTTCACAGTAACAGCATCATCTCACATTCTCACCAGCAGCTTAGTAGGGTTCCAGTTTCTCCACATTCTCACCCATACTTATTTTCTGTTTTGTTTTTTGTTTGTTTTTACTGTAACCATGCTAGCATGTGTGAAGTGATATCTTCACAGTGGTTTATTTGTATTTCCCTAGTGACTATTCATGTTGACCATCATTTCATTTGCTTATTGGCTGATTGTATATTTTTCAAGAAACATCTGTTTGTATCATTTGCCCACATTTTAATAGATTATTTGCCATTTATTTTGTTGAACTTTAAGAGTTCTTTTTATATTCTAGATGCTAGACCCTTAACAGATATATGATTTCCATTAGTTTTGCCCATACTGTGGGTTGTCTTTTTACATCGGTAGTGATCTTTGATGCACAAATGTTTCTAGTTTTGATGGAGTCCAGCTTATCTTATTTTTTCCTTTTGTGTTTCTGGGTTTTTTTTTTTTTTGGCCACTTCTATTGATCTTTCATTTGGTTAACTTTGTTCTTTGGCCTGTGTGAGCCTCCCATTGCAGTGGTCTCTCGCGCTCCAGAGCGCCGGCTCTGGGCGCATGCACTCCAGAGCTCTGGCTTGGTAGTTGGACACACCTGTCCAGCCGCTCCGCGGCACGTGGGATCTTCCCAGGCCAGGGGTCGAACCGGCGCCCCTTGCACTGCAAGGCAGTGTCCTTACCCACTGGACCACCAGGGAAGCCCTGAAGTAGTATATTTTTAAGCATAACCAGTTTCATTTACATAAACTTTGAAAGTGTGTAAAATGAAAAAAAAAGTTTAATGTTTATAATTTTTTTTTGAAAAAATGAGGTAAGTGTATAGGTCTTTCTTGATCTTCTAGGATCAACTGGCAGATGAATGGGCGTGAACTCTCAGAGCCAGGGCACTAGGGTGCTGCACATGGCAAAGAAAGGGCTCCTCTGGCCTTCTGAGGACACTCACTGTGGCCAATTCAAGGTGATAGTTTTCATTCACAGACCACACAACTTCTATGTGAGAAGCCATCCATCATTCAGCACACCTGCTGAGTGCTTCTCTTGCACATCCAAATTTGTACAGCCACACTGATAACACTGGAACACTTGAGTAGAGATAGATATGATTGCCTTATTGTAATGAATTTGAAAAGTGAGCATTGGAATAGATTTCTTGCATATAGCTGTTTGGTAATGTGTTTCTTGAAAAGTTAATGAGAGTGTTTTTTTTAAGAATGACAATTCTCTTCAACATAGGGCTACAAATGGTGGCCAGTTTAATTGGATTTACATGCTAGCCAGGTTAACGTTGCTTTACTTTCAGAGTATGCGTTTGTATCCATAGCTCTTTTCTTATCTCTGGCTCTTATAGCCCGCCTACCTTCCTGAGTTCCTGGTAGAATTGTAGAATCAGAAAGGAGGCCTGGTAGTTGGCTATGAGTAATGATAAGGTGGTGGTTCAGTTGCTCAGTCATGCCTGACTCTCTGCGGCCTCATGGACTGCAGCACATCAGGCTTCTCTGTCCTCCACTATCTCCTGGAATTTGCTCAGACTCGTGTCCACTGAGTTGGTGATGCCATGGTATGACATTTTTATCTACCAAAAAAGGAAAATGGAAAGAAAGAAAATCTAGTTATCAAAAAGTAGACCAAACTATATGTAACATCATATAGATTGAAGTTTAATGTAGACTACATGTATTATTCAATAAAATATATTTGAGCTGTCATTATGTTTGAGAGAATAGACAGTTCAGGCAAGTGTAAACCTAATGTAGGCACTGGTGGCTCAGACAGTAAAGAATCCGCCTGCAATGTAGGAGACCTGGGTTCAATCCCAGGGTCAGGAAGATATCCTGGAGAAGGAATTGGCAACCCACTCCAATACTGTTGCCTGGAGAATTCATGGACAGAGGAATCTGGCAGACTATAGTCCATGGGGTCACAAAGAATTGGACACAACTAAGCAACTAACACTTTCACTTTCAAAGCTAATGTTAGCTGTGTAGAGAGAGTCACACTGCTCTACTATTGTAGGCTCAGACAACAACCAGAGATGTTTAGACCTTGCTCTTTGCAACTGTCCAGAGCCCGGGGTTGTGTAGAAGCCTCCCCAGGGTGCAGGAAGTAACTAGCACAGCCTCTCAAGCTTTCCTTCGAGCATCTGGAAGGGAAATTGGTACCTGGATGAGGATGAGAAGTATCCCATCTGCAAACCTGCCAACCACTCACCTCTCCAGGCTCTGTCTTTCTGTTGCTGCAGCTGAGTATCCTGAACAGACCTTAAGTCATTCTGCTTCAGGGTCTTTGCTGTGGTGGTCCTTCACCTGGTGAGCCCTGGGCACCCCTCTTGCACTTAACAAAACCCAGCGTACAATCAAGGCCTGCCTCCTTGAGGCAGAGTAACATTTTCTTGATAACAACCTTCCTGATTTCTCTCAGCCATTGCTCATCACTCCATTTCCCAGTCCTTCTTAAGGTTTTGAGAGTGCTGAACTCATCAACAGCCCTGACCTAATCGGGTACTCTTCTAAATCCTCTGGTGGATTTGTGAGCTCTTCAAGGAAAAAACAAGGGAATGCCAAACAGGAATGTGAGTCTAGGCCCCGCTCGTCAGCCTGAGCTTTGAAGTGGTTAGTGTGGAATCAAACTTCTTTGGTTGTGTTGTTTTGTACTATAACTTGAGGCATTTTCTAACCATCATCATATCATAGTTCTACCCTTTTATAAGGTTCTTATTCATTTGGAGTCCACCTTTGTGGATGATAGCATTTCAGGAGTTAATCTTCCAGAATTACTCACTGTCCTATAATTCTTCTAACTCTGTCTTATTTTCCTCCTTACAGGAAATGACTTAGAAGCCTTACAAATACATCTGTGCATTCTTGCTTCAGACTTTACAGTTGAGGGCCAACCCAGTCTGGAAGCACCTCTTATTAATGTTACAAGGAAACCACTACCTCAGCAAAAAGAAGGAAAGCAGGAGAAGACTTATAATAGCAAATGCCTTTTTTTTTTTTTTTTTTTTGAAAAAACAAAAGCAAGCTTGTTTTCAGAAAATAGTAAAGGAAATTTGGAAATTTTTCGCATTGAGAAGAAGCTTTACAGGTAAACGGATTTGGCAGGCAGGCTCTGTCAAATTCTGCAGAGATTTGATCTTCCTTCCTAAGGACTTAGTGTGAAGTAATTCTCTACTGCTTTTTAAATTGCTGTTGATCAGCTTGTGGGTTTGGGGGTTCTAACTTTCTGGTATATTGAAGATACATTATATTACATTTTAAAAAGTTAAGTTATTTTTCTGCCATTGTAAATACAAGTATCAAAGTATTCTTGCAAAACAGTTCTCGGTAAACATTTTTCTCAGCAAGCATATCTTTCTATTAAGAGGGTGGAATGCTGAAAGTTCTTACATAGCATTTTGGACACACTTATTTTTTTGTCAGAGGTCCTGCCTCCACTGAAAATATTACCTGTATAAGCCTCTTGTCCCTTTCACGTCTGCATTGGATCACATGGTCACCTGCCTCATGGAAATGCCTTTTTTAAAACTTAGATTTGCAGAACTCCATTATTTTTATACCTAGCTACAGTTTTAGGAAGAAAAAAAAAGGAATTGTACCCCTGACTGACCCTCTGGCGGTCACTGGGATAGCTCCTGTTCCCGCATGTATTGCTGCAGTGCCCAGGACAGTAAAATGGACTACAAGCGGCGCTTCCTGCTTGGCGGGTCCAAGCAGAAGGTGCAGCAGCACCAGCAGTACCCCATGCCCGAGCTGGGCCGAACCCTGAGTGCTCCCCTGGCCTCTACGGCCGCCACCAACCCCTTGGGCAGTCTGACCGCTGCAGGCAGCTGCCACCACGCCATGCCCCACTCCACTCCCATCGCTGACATCCAGCAGGGCATCTCCAAGTACCTGGACGCCCTCAACGTCTTCTGCCGTGCCAGTACTTTCCTCACAGATCTCTTCAGCACTGTGTTCAGGAACTCTCACTACTCCAAGGCCGCCCTGCAGCTCAGAGATGTGCAGGAGCACGTCATGGAAGCAGCCAGTCGGCTGACTTCAGCCATAAAGCCCGAAATTGCCAAGATGCTGATGGAACTTAGTGCTGGGGCCGCGAACTTCACAGATCAGAAGGAATTCAGTCTCCAGGACATTGAGGTAGAGTATCTTCTCTGTCATAGTTGGGTTAGAAAATGTATTCCAAAGGTGAGAATGTTGTTTCAGTTTTTTCTCAAATCGTTGAAATGGTGGTCTTCGTCCTTTTTCCCTTGATACCCTGTCCTTGTAAAAGAAAATGTCCGTGTCTGGTTCTGAATTGCTTTTGTTTCAGATTAAGTAAGATAAAAGGCTGTTAAATAAATTAGCCTGTCTCATCTTTAAATTTTCAAGTTGGAACTTAATTTCCAGAACTTAATTTCCAAATAACATGCTGTAAAGTACACAGTAGGGACTGAGAATTCTAAATAATGATGATGCAGATGTATTTGTAAATTTTCATTATATAGACCCATTTGGTTTAATGAAGCAACTTCTGCACATGTTGACAGGATAAAAGTATTTTTCCAGTTCTGAATTTATAGCTGTTCACATTAGGATCCATTTGATTCTTAGTCAGTACATTTCTTAAGGTCTGTGATAGTCAAAATGAAATGCTCGCCTTTTCAGGGCTCGAGGTTAGAGTATAAGATTGGAATATGAATTTCATCCAGAATAAAGGTGATGTTTTTCCTTCCTTCATTTAGGAAACAATTATTAAACTGTCATCTGTTAAATTAGCTTCACTGCTACGTTTTTAAAATTATTTCTAGCTGCTCAGACAGTTCTGAGTCTGATTTTTCCATGTGTCCTTGTACCTTTTAGCAGCACATCAGATGCTATGTTAGCCGGTCCCAAGCAGAAGGTGCAGCAGCACCAGCAGTACCCCATGCCCGAGCTGGGCCGAACCCTGAGTGCTCCCTGGCCTCCGGCCGCCACCAACCCCTTGGGCAGTCTGACCGCTGCAGGCAGCTGCCACCACGCCATGCCCCACTCCACTCCCATCGCTGACATCCAGCAGGGCATCTCCAAGTACCTGGGCGCCCTCAACGTCTTCTGCCGTGCCAGTACTTTCCTCACAGATCTCTTCAGCACTGTGTTCAGGAACTCTCACTACTCCAAGGCCGCCCTGCAGCTCAGAGATGTGCAGGAGCACGTCATGGAAGCAGCCAGTCGGCTGACTTCAGCCATAAAGCCCGAAATTGCCAAGATGCTGATGGAACTTAGTGCTGGGGCGCGAACTTCACAGATCAGAAGGAATTCAGTCTCCAGGACATTGAGGTAGAGTATCTTCTCTGTCATAGTTGGGTTAGAAAATGTATTCCAAAGGTGAGAATGTTGTTTCAGTTTTTTCTCAAATCGTTGAAATGGTGGTCTTCGTCCTTTTTCCCTTGATACCCTGTCCTTGTAAAAGAAAATGTCCGTGTCTGGTTCTGAATTGCTTTTGTTTCAGATTAAGTAAGATAAAAGGCTGTTAAATAAATTAGCCTGTCTCATCTTTAAATTTTCAAGTTGGAACTTAATTTCCAGAACTTAATTTCCAAATAACATGCTGTAAAGTACACAGTAGGGACTGAGAATTCTAAATAATGATGATGCAGATGTATTTGTAAATTTTCATTATATAGACCCATTTGGTTTAATGAAGCAACTTCTGCACATGTTGACAGGATAAAAGTATTTTTCCAGTTCTGAATTTATAGCTGTTCACATTAGGATCCATTTGATTCTTAGTCAGTACATTTCTTAAGGTCTGTGATAGTCAAAATGAAATGCTCGCCCTTTTTCAGGGCTCTAGGTTAGAGTATAAGATTGGAATATGAATTTCATCCAGAATAAAGGTGATGTTTTTCCTTCCTTCATTTAGGAAACAATTATTAAACTGTCATCTGTTAAATTAGCTTCACTGCTACGTTTTTAAAATTATTTCTAGCTGCTCAGACAGTTCTGAGTCTGATTTTTCCATGTGTCCTTGTACCTTTTAGCAGCACATCAGATGCTAGTTTTGTGGTTGCTAGGAGGAAGAGTGTTCTTTCACATCCCGGGGTTGTGTTTGATTTTAGGAAATCACTGGTCTTCTGAACCACATCTGATGATGGCAGTGGCTGAAGTTAACTTATACTTTTGTGGGTTTGGGAGGGGGAAGCTAGATGTATTATGACTCAGTGTATTATGTTTAAAAGGCATATTGTGATTTGGAAAGCATTTCCAAGAGGATTTTTTTTTTGAATTTATTTTTGGCTGTGCTGGGTCTTCATTGCTGCATATGCTTTCTCTAGTTGTGGCAAGTGGGGGTACTCTCTAGTTGTGGTGCGCAGCTTCTCATTGCCATGGCTTCTTGTGCTGCAGGGCACAGGTGCTAGGCATGCAGGCTCAGTAGTTGTGGCGTGTGGACTTGGTTGCCCCTCAACATCTGGGCATCAAACCCACGTCCCCTGGATTGGCGTCAAACCCGTGTCCCCTGGGTTGGCAAGCAGATTCTTTTTTGTTGTTGTTGTTAAATTTTGGCCTCTTTTATTAGTCTTTCATTTATTTATTTTCATCCATCTTTGTTCTTTGGCCTGTGTGGGCCTCCCGTTGCAGTGGCCTCTCTCACTGCAGAGAGAGTGCTGGCTCGTAATTGGACACACCGGTCCAGCTGCTCCGCGGCATGTGGGATTTTCCCAGGCCAGGAATCGAACCGGTGCCCCCTGCACTGCAAGGTGGACTCTTTATTCACTGGACCACCAGGGAAGCTCGGCAGGCAGATTCTTTTTTTTTTCTTTTTAAGATTTATTTATTTATTTATTATTGGTTGGGGGTGGGGTAGAGAGGGAGGGGAGCAGGCGGGCCACTTCTATTGGTTCTTCATTTATCCATTTTCATCCATCTTTTTTGTTCTTTGGCCTGTGTGGGCCTCCCATCGCAGTGGCCTCTGCCGTCGCAGAGCACCGGCTCTGGGCGCATGCGCTCCAGAGCTCCGGCTCAGTAATTGGACACATCGGTCCAGCCGCTCCGCGGCACGTGGGATCCTCTCAGGCCAGGGATCGAACCGGCGCCCCTTGCACTGCAAGGCAGTGTCCTTACCCACTGGACCACCAGGGAAGCCCTGGCAGGCAGATTCTTAACCACTGAACCACCAAGGAAGTCCTCCAAGAGGAATTTACAATTGTCTTTGGAAACACACATTAGTCTTGGTTTAAATCAAGCATTAGCCATCATCAGACTTTCTGTAGAGGGCGAATAGTATGTTTTAGGCTTCAGGGGCCACATGTGTCTCTGTCACAAATTCTTTGTCTTTTAAAAAATAACCCTCTAAGAATGTGAAAACCAGTTTCCCTTGTAGACTTGTCTGTTGGACTGGATTTGGCCCAAGGGCTACAGTTTGCTAAATCTCCCTTATGAATGTGTGTGTGTGTGTGTGTAATATCCTCCTTGGGTCATTCTATTTTGAACCATCCAGTATATATCTGAGTTTTTTCTATGGTAGTGGCATACATTCAAAGAAATTATGACTTTGAAATCTGTTAAAAATGACTTGTATTTAAAGTATTTTTTAAATTATACATGCAAAACATATATAAAGCATGTATTTAAAAATATATATGTACACTTCTCAAAAGAAATTCTAGCAGTAAAACTTAATACTACTGCTCTCCTCTCCCATCACATCCCTTTTCCCGGAGGAGACCCATGTTAACTTGTTGGCATGTGCCGGTCCAGGCTGCTGTGTGTACATGCACAGATACACAGCTGTGACTTGTTTGTTTTAGGTGAAGAACCACATTCAGCCCCTGTGTACCTGATCGCGGCTGTGCAGAGATGTGGCAAGAGAGCACTTAGGGACTCTGCCCTCCCTGAAATGGTTGAACAGTATTAGACCTAAACTGTTAACAGCTATCGTCCAATAATGACCCAGACTCTTCAGCTTTGTTTAGCATTTCAGGCAAGCGTGGTTTGAAAAATGAAGGCAAAGCCTCTTATTTTAACATAAACATTATTGAGCTCTTCATCAGATCCTGCCTCCAGAGGTGCTGTAGGAGACAGAGGTGGGCTTCCAGGGCCCTTTGCCCTCCAGCCTGGTAGGGCAGCTGCCCTTGTTCCCCAGGTCAGGACAACTAGAGAATGATGACCCAGCCCTGACGGGTTGGGGTTTGGTAATCCACTGGATCCAGTAGCACCTACCTTGTCCCTTCTGCTTTCCTGGGACCAGTGTGGGCCATTTGAGTTGAGAAGCGAAATAGTTCTTACTGTTGTGTTTTGGAATTTTGGCTTAACTTTCCCTATTGAAATGTGATTAGCATGGCTGGAACACTACCATGTTTTTGTGTATAATGGGCTAAACAGGCTTTCCGAGGCTAAACTGGAAACTAAGTGCTGTTGATGGCTTTTAGAATCTGTGCATGTATTCTGGTTTTCAAACTGCTGACATCTAAGTAAATCCTCAGATGTGATTGCCAAATGTAGAGACCTGCAGTCTTAACATTTTGCTCTTTCCACAGAACAGTGTTGTTTCTGGAATTTATGTTTGTCTCTCAGGATATTCACCAACTCAGATGGAATAGCTACGCATTTCACACCCCTCCCCCAGCCCCATTGATCTTTTAAAGATTTTATGAGCAAGGCTCAGAGACGCTGTTGAGCATTCACCTGTAGGGAAAGAAGCCTATTGCCTGACATTGATGAACTTGACTGACCAGGCAAGGACTTGTTCTTGGGAGCGGGGCCCAGTACTGAGGTTGAGGGAAGCCCTGAATTCAGTGTTCAAATGCTTGACCATTTTAAGTGTCAGTTGCTCAGTCGTGTCCGACTCTTTGCAGCCACGTGGACTCTAGCCCACCAGGCTCCTCCATCCATAGGCTTTTCCAGGCAAAAATACTAGAGTGGGTTGAACCTGAGACAGAGTACCAGTTCCACTGTCCCATCCCTGAACATGGCCAAAACAGGTTTCTCATGCTTCCCGAGTTACAGCCAGGTTTGGGATGTGCTCGTTGGTTGACACATTCTGGAGCCTGTGTCTAGGAACTGCAGTTTCTGACTGTGTGCTGTTGGGCAGGCACGTTGTGTGTGAGTCCTGGCCTGGCTGTCTGCTCAGCTGTGCCCCTTACACCGGGTGGTTCACCCTCATAATCTCACTGTTAGAGAAATAAGCTGTGAGTATTAACTAATGCTTATGACACTGTTTATTAGGAGGCCTGGAATCAGGTGTGGGTTTAGAAAATGGACTCTGCTTCTTACTGGCTGTATGGCATTGAACAAATCTTCTAACATCATAAAGCCTCAGTTTGGCCTTCTATAAAATGGAATTACCACCCACCTTCCAGAGTTCTTGTGAAGATTAGAAGCAATTAGTGTGCGTGAAATACTGTACCCAGTTAGTTGTCATCATCACTTTATTGCTTCCAACGTGGCTTGAAAGGTGCTATTAGCCCTTCTCTAAAGTACAGAGCACAAGTATGTACAGAGCCAGCATCAGAGAGGAATGTACAGCCGGTTATTCTTCTCACGAGAGCCCTTTTAGGTGGAAAATGTTGCCACTCCTAGGACGTTCGCTACACTCGTTTATTTCCTGGCTTCTGAGGCAGGCACCTCCCTTGCCCTTCTGCGTTACCTTGTCTTTGGGTGTTGTAAGACAGCAAGAGTATTTATTACCTTGCCTGATGTAGAAACTGCCAGGACCTTTTCAGCTTAAAAGCCCTTAGGGACCTCTTCTACCAATAGTCACTTCTTTGTTTACCTTGCACTTAGAATTCCCAGATGGCACAGCAGTAAAGAACCTGCTTGCCAATGCAGGAGACTCAAGAGACACAGGTTCAATTCCTGGGTTGAGAAGATCCCCTGGAGTAGGAAATGGCTGTCCACTCCAGTATTCTTGGCTGGAAAATTCCATGGACAAAGGAGCCTGTTGGGCTTCAGTCCATGGGCTTGCAGAGTCAGACACGCCTGTGTGACTGAGCATGCATAGAATGGGGGTACTCAGGGGAGGAAGTAGAGGAGGATGTAGCACATTTCCAGTAACTAGGAGTCTTTGAGCAAGCCAGTTGAAGTTTAGGTAGGATTTCCCCCCACTCTGGATTTATAGAAACTTATAGGTTGCTTTGTATATGAACTGGAATGTTGTCTAAAATGAGAAATACAGTCTTAATCAGCTGGTTCCTGGAAAGATATAAAATACTTCCTTTGTGGAAGTCTCAAACTATCATCAGTTCAGCAAAAAATGTGAATTCAGGATAAATACGGTTTCCCATATTTAATTTGTTCATTATATAAAGCCTTAGCATTTTTTAGAGGTAGACCATGTGGGACCTGTTGTCGCTGTCTTTTCAAGTCTAGGGACATCTCCAATGGTGTGTTAATTCCAACGTTCCTGGAAAAGACCAGGCTGCATGAGTTGAGTGGCTGCAAGTTCTCTTTGATTTTACCTACTTCAGTTTTATTTGTCGTAGAAATAATGACTTTTTAAGTGCAAGTATGTAAATAAAGAGTCAAATTGACTTGTAGCTCATGTGTTCATTCCACATTTCACTTTGTGCCAGGTACCGTGGCTTGAAAGGTGCTACTTTTGTCCTTTGGGTCGGGTTGCTAACGAGAGCCCTTTAGGTGGAAAATGTTGCCACTCCTAGGACGTTCGCTACACTCGTTTATTTCCTGGCTTCTGAGGCAGGCACCTCCCTTGCCCTTCTGCGTTACCTTGTCTTTGGGTGTTGTAAGACAGCAAGAGTATTTATTACCTTGCCTGATGTAGAAACTGCCAGGACCTTTTCAGCTTAAAAGCCCTTAGGGACCTCTTCTACCAATAGTCACTTCTTTGTTTACCTTGCACTTAGAATTCCCAGATGGCACAGCAGTAAAGAACCTGCTTGCCAATGCAGGAGACTCAAGAGACACAGGTTCAATTCCTGGGTTGAGAAGATCCCCTGGAGTAGGAAATGGCTGTCCACTCCAGTATTCTTGGCTGGAAAATTCCATGGACAAAGGAGCCTGTTGGGCTTCAGTCCATGGGCTTGCAGAGTCAGACACGCCTGTGTGACTGAGCATGCATAGAATGGGGGTACTCAGGGGAGGAAGTAGAGGAGGATGTAGCACATTTCCAGTAACTAGGAGTCTTTGAGCAAGCCAGTTGAAGTTTAGGTAGGATTTCCCCCCACTCTGGATTTATAGAAACTTATAGGTTGCTTTGTATATGAACTGGAATGTTGTCTAAAATGAGAAATACAGTCTTAATCAGCTGGTTCCTGGAAAGATATAAAATACTTCCTTTGTGGAAGTCTCAAACTATCATCAGTTCAGCAAAAAATGTGAATTCAGGATAAATACGGTTTCCCATATTTAATTTGTTCATTATATAAAGCCTTAGCATTTTTTAGAGGTAGACCATGTGGGACCTGTTGTCGCTGTCTTTTCAAGTCTAGGGACATCTCCAATGGTGTGTTAATTCCAACGTTCCTGGAAAAGACCAGGCTGCATGAGTTGAGTGGCTGCAAGTTCTCTTTGATTTTACCTACTTCAGTTTTATTTGTCGTAGAAATAATGACTTTTTAAGTGCAAGTATGTAAATAAAAGAGTCAAATTGACTTGTAGCTCATGTGTTCATTCCACATATTGTGCACTTTGTGCCAGGTACCGTTCCTGGCACAAAGGACACAGTAGCAAACAAGACAGAAGTGCCTCCTTCCATGCAGACAGATGAGGACTGTGATCTTAGATATTTAGTTAGAAAACGCGTCAGTGAGAACGTGATACTTGAGAGAAGAACTGAAGGAGATGTGAAGAAGCAGACCTTGATGAGAACCAGGAAAAGAGGGTTCTGGGCTGAGGGGATTAAGCTACTGAGGCAGAAACAAACTTGAGTGTGTGAAGAGTGTTGAGGGCCTATCGTGCCTGAAACAGTGAGTGAAAGGAACACTAGGGGTGAGGTCAGGTAGGCCAAGAGGCAAGACAAGTAGTGATACGTCTCCCTTAGCTTTCTTCACCTCTTGGGAGCTCTTGGGCTCTGGTTTCACACTGGGGCCTCAGTGTTGGTACAGAGTTCCCAAGAGTTATATTTTATATCTTCCAGCATTTTTTGTGACTTTTAAGTATAGTTGTCTGTCAGCATCTGTGGGAGATTGATTCTGCGATCCCCTGTGGGTACCAGAATCTGATTCTCAAGTCCCTTATATGAAGTGGCATAACCTCCACACATCCCCAGGGGTACTTTAAATCATCTCTAGATTATTTATAAAACCTAATGCAGTGTAAGTGTGGTGTTATAAATGCTGTAATAGTTGCTGGCATGGCAGAATCAAGTTTTGCTTTTGGGAACTTTCTGTAAGTTTTTTCCCCTGAATATTTTTGACCTGTAGTTGGTTGAATCTGCAGATGTGGACTTGCAGATTGGAAGTCCCACTGTATCGCCACCGTTAAAGTCAGATCGACTTGAAATCAAGTCTCTATGTAATTGAACCATGGTTTTGGCTGTCTTTTCAAGTCTAGGACATCTCCAATGGTGTGTTAATTCCAACGTTCCTGGAAAAGACCAGGCTGCATGAGTTGAGTGGCTGCAAGTTCTCTTTGATTTTACCTACTTCAGTTTTATTTGTCGAGAAATAATGACTTTTTAAGTGCAAGTATGTAAAAAAAAGAGTCAAATTGACTTGTAGCTCATGTGTTCATTCCACATATTGTGCACTTTGTGCCAGGTACCGTTCCTGGCACAAAGGACACAGTAGCAAACAAGACAGAAGTGCCTCCTTCCATGCAGACAGATGAGGACTGTGATCTTAGATATTTAGTTAGAAAACGCGTCAGTGAGAACGTGATACTTGAGAGAAGAACTGAAGGAGATGTGAAGAAGCAGACCTTGATGAGAACCAGGAAAAGAGGGTTCTGGGCTGAGGGGATTAAGCTACTGAGGCAGAAACAAACTTGAGTGTGTGAAGAGTGTTGAGGGCCTATCGTGCCTGAAACAGTGAGTGAAAGGAACACTAGGGGTGAGGTCAGGTAGGCCAAGAGGCAAGACGAAGTAGTGATACGTCTCCCTTAGCTTTCTTCACCTCTTGGGAGCTCTTGGGCTCTGGTTTCACACTGGGGCCTCAGTGTTGGTACAGAGTTCCCAAGAGTTATATTTTATATCTTCCAGCATTTTTAGTGACTTTTTAAGTATAGTTGTCTGTCAGCATCTGTGGGAGATTGATTCTGCGATCCCCTGTGGGTACCAGAATCTGATTCTCAAGTCCCTTATATGAAGTGGCATAACCTCCACACATCCCCAGGGGTACTTTAAATCATCTCTAGATTATTTATAAAACCTAATGCAGTGTAAGTGTGGTGTTATAAATGCTGTAATAGTTGCTGGCATGGCAGAATCAAGTTTTGCTTTTGGGAACTTTCTGTAAGTTTTTTCCCCTGAATATTTTTGACCTGTAGTTGGTTGAATCTGCAGATGTGGACTTGCAGATTGGAAGTCCCACTGTATCGCCACCGTTAAAGTCAGATCGACTTGAAATCAAGTCTCTATGTAATTGAACCTTGGCTTCCATTTTGGTTTATCGACAGATGTCTTTTCTATGCTATGTATCTATGAATCTGTTTGAAATATTTTGTGACCATTGACTGACTTTTAAGGACCTTGATTCCAGCATTTTAACAGTTATTTTGGATAGATGTATGCCAGAAATACTGCAGAGCAACAGTAATGGAAAATATTAGAAGCTAGTTTCAAAATGTGATATTCATTAGTTCTAATGGAATTAAATTTGCATACTGATTTTTTTTCTTTTTTTTGCCTAAAGGTAAAATTCAGTGTTACTTCTTTCTTGTTTCACCTAGTTGATCTTCCATAAAAGATTATGGTGTAAATATTTCCTGCCTATTATGTGCCAAATGAAAGTTAAACTTGCTAGTATTAATCAGAAACTCAAGTTCACATAAAAAACATACATATATATATATATATATATATTTACATAAACCCAGTTTTCAGGCTGTTGTTATTTTTCTCTTTTTTGTGTCTAAGTCATCATTTATTTTTTTCATCCATCTTTATTCTTTGGCCTATGTGGGCCTCCCATCGCAGTGGCCTCTCTTGTTGCAGAGCACTGGCTCTGGGTGCATGCACTCCAGAGCCTCTGACTTGTAATTGGACACACCGCTCCGCGGCAAGTGGGATCTTTCCGGGCCAGGAATCAAACTGGTGTGCCTTGCACTGCAAGGCGGACTCTCTATCCACTGGACCACCAGAGAAGAAGCCCAGGCTGTTGTTAATTTTTATCACTCTTCTTGGCTGTTCCTTTATCCAGGTGAATCTGTTATCTAAGTTGTCTTCAGATTTTAACCTTTAGAAGAAGGTATAATTAATCAGTTGAGATTTGGGTGATCATGCACAATTTTGTTGTGAACAACAAATAAGATTTACTGTCTGCCCAGCCCATTGTATGTGGGTAGAAGGCACTGGGGCCAGAGGGCATCAGCTACTCCAGAGGGACTAGATACTTTGACTTCAGTTTGTTAAGAAATGCTGTGCAGGGGCTTCCCTGGTGGTCCAGTGGGTAAAGATACTGCCTTGCAGTGCAAGGGGCACCGGTTCAATCCCTGGTCTGGGAAGATCCCACATGCTGTGGACAGGCTGGACCGATGTGTCCAATTATGGAGCTGGAGCTCTGGAGCACATGTGCCCAGAGCCCGTGCTCTGCAGCCAGAGAGGCCAGTGCAATGGGAGACCCACAGAGGCCAAATAACAAAGATGGAAATAAATGAAAGACCAGTGGAAGTGGCCAAAAAAAAAAAAAAAGGCTGTGCAACCAACTCATTATTCTGAAAATTGCTAATTAAAAGGAGAAAAATGAGGAATTAAGCAGATTTCCTACTTCCCCATTACAGACTTTTTTCAGGGTAACCAAATAGCCCTAGTGGGTGAAGGAGGGTTCTTGTGTTCTGACTACTCTCCTGCATAGAAAAGATGATACAATTAGAAAACTGACCATTTTGAAGCATAATGAATTAATTGACTCAGGTGTTAGTCAACAATGGAGGATAAAACCATTTGTTGAGAAGCTGCTGGGGAACCTCATAAGAGAGGAATCGGGCTTTTCTCGGCGAAATCATTGGTCAGCCTCAGCATCACTGAATCCAGCCATGGAATCGCGTCTCCTGATAAGAACTATAAGCACACCCATAATACATTCTTGTAGTTTAACTCTTTCTCCCATACCCTGGTGTTGGTGGTGGTGGAGCGGACCCTGAAATAATCTAATCAGCCCTCTAGGATGAATTACCAGTCTATAGGAAATGTGAGGTATGGTGGAACAAGTTATATAGCACCATAAAGGAGCAGTCACAAGCAGGCAGATCCAGAACATGGCATATTCTACTTTTGTTTCTTTCTTTCTTTTTTAAATTTTGGCCTCTTTTATTGATTTTTTATGCATTTATTTTCATCCATCTTTATTCTTTGGCCTGTGTGGACCTCCTGTTGCAGTGGCCTCTCTCATTGCAGAGCTCCAGCTCTGGGCGCATGAGCTCCAAAGTGCTGACTTGTAATTGAACACACTGATCCAGCTGCTACGCAGCATGTGGGATCTTTCTGGGTCACGGATCGAAATGGTACCCCTTGTACTGCAAGGCAGACTCTTTACCCACTGGACCACCAGGGAAGCCCTGAAAAATGGCGTATTCTATAGGCAGTTTGACCTGATTTGTTCAGCAAGTCTAGTAGCATAAAGAAAAATTCAGTAGAGAGTTGCGTGCTGTTAAGTCGCTTCAGTCGTAGCCAAGTCTGTGTAACTCTGTGGACTGCGGCCCACCAGACTCCTTTGTCCACGATATTCTCCAGGCGAGAATACAAGAGTGGGTTGCCATGCCCTCCAGGCAATCTTCCTGACCCAGGATGGAACCTGTGTCTCTTACATCTGCCTTCATTGGCAGGCAAGTTCTTTACCAGTGGCACTACCTGGGAAGCCCCATAACCTAGTAGAGAGTTAAGGGGTATAAATTTTAAAAGTTAAGAGAGAAAAAAAGCAAAAAAAAGAAACTTTTGGGAGTGGAGCCACAAACAAAAAAAAAAAGAAAAAAACACTTCTTTTTTTGGCTGCACCACACAACTTATGGGATTTTGGTTCCTCGACCAGGGATTGAACCCTGAACCCTCAGTAATGAAAGCATGGAGTCCTAAGCACTGGATCACAAGAGAATTTCCCTTCTCCCCAGATTTTAAAGGTAAACTGGGAACTTTGAACTTGTATTGATTGGGTCCTGGTTGATGGGGATTTGCTCCAAAACATTCTAGCAGAATAAGGTGGAGTTGGGCAGAAGATGAAAAAAACATGGCAAAATGTTGATAGTTATTGAAGCTTTTTGGTGTGTACGGGGTAGGGGTGTTTACACTCTGTTTTTGTATATGCTTGGACATTTCCCAAGTGCAAAAAGGAGCAGTCACAAGCAGGCAGATCCAGAACATGGTACCCCTTGGCCTCTTTTATTGATTTTTTATGCATTTATTTTCATCCATCTTTATTCTTTGGCCTGTGTGGACCTCCTGTTGCAGTGGCCTCTCTCATTGCAGAGCTCCAGCTCTGGGCGCATGAGCTCCAAAGTGCTGACTTGTAATTGAACACACTGATCCAGCTGCTACGCAGCATGTGGGATCTTTCTGGGTCACGGATCGAAATGGTACCCCTTGTACTGCAAGGCAGACTCTTTACCCACTGGACCACCAGGGAAGCCCTGAAAAATGGCGTATTCTATAGGCAGTTTGACCTGATTTGTTCAGCAAGTCTAGTAGCATAAAGAAAAATTCAGTAGAGAGTTGCGTGCTGTTAAGTCGCTTCAGTCGTAGCCAAGTCTGTGTAACTCTGTGGACTGCGGCCCACCAGACTCCTTTGTCCACGATATTCTCCAGGCGAGAATACAAGAGTGGGTTGCCATGCCCTCCAGGCAATCTTCCTGACCCAGGATGGAACCTGTGTCTCTTACATCTGCCTTCATTGGCAGGCAAGTTCTTTACCAGTGGCACCACCTGGGAAGCCCCATAACCTAGTAGAGAGTTAAGGGGTATAAATTTTAAAAGTTAAGAGAGAAAATAAGCAAATAAAATGAACTTTTTGGAGTTGAGACTCAAACCAAAAAAAAAAGAAAAAAACACTTCTTTTTTTGGCTGCACCACACAACTTATGGGATTTTGGTTCCTCGACCAGGGATTGAACCCTGAACCCTCAGTAATGAAAGCATGGAGTCCTAAGCACTGGATCACAAGAGAATTTCCCCTTCTCCCCAGATTTTAAAGGTAAACTGGGAACTTTGAACTTGTATTGATTGGGTCCTGGTTGATGGGGATTTGCTCCAAAACATTCTAGCAGAATAAGGTGGAGTTGGGCAGAAGATGAAAAAAACATGGCAAAATGTTGATAGTTATTGAAGCTTTTTGGTGTGTACGGGGTAGGGGTGTTTACACTCTGTTTTTGTATATGCTTGGACATTTCCCAAGTTTAAAAAAAGGGAGAGAAACTTAGGACCACATGATAGGAGTAATGTATCTGGAACACCCAATAAATAATTCCATTTCATGGAGTGATTTGTGTGTGTGAAGTGGTCTTCTAACAGAAAGGGATTTAGAAAACGCCTATGTTCTTTTTCTTCGGAGTACTTCCTCTAACATTCTGGTCCTAAGATTGATCTTAAGGAGTTTTCCCATACCAAGCAATTGTGAATCAGTTCTAACACACTTAAAAAAAGAAAAAAGAATTACTTCTTTCTTCATTTGGCTGCACTGGATTTTAGTTGTAGCATATGGAATCTTTGATCTTCGCTGCAACATACAAACTCTTAGTTGTGGCATGTTGGGATCTAGTTCCCTGACTAGGGATTGAGTCCAGGTCCCTTGCATTGGGAGTGCAGAGTTTTAGCCACGGGACCACTAGGAAGGTCCCCGTTCTAACACTTTTAAAATATTTTTTAAATTATTATTACTTATTTATTTGGCTGTGCTGGGTCTTAGTTGTGGCATGTGGGATCTAGTTCCCTGACCAGGGATCGAACCTGGGCCCCCTGCATTGGGAACACAGAGTCTTAACCACTGGACCACTAGGGAAGTCCCCCATTCTAACACTTTTTACCTGGAGTTAAAAAGTTAAGATCAGGGCTTCCCTGGTGGTCCAGTGGGTAAGGACACCGCCTTGCAGTGCAAGGGGCACCAGTTTGATCCCTGGCCTGGGAAGATCCCACGTACCACGGGGTGGCTGGACTGATGTGTCCAATTGCCGAGCCGGAGCTCTGGGGCGCATGCGCCCAGAGCCAGCATTCTGCGACGACAGAGGCCACTGTGATGGGAGGCCCACAGGAGCCAAAGAACAAAGATGGATGAAAAATAGAGAAATGAAAGACCAATAGAAGTGGCCCGCCTGTCCCCCTCCCTCCCCACCCCACCCCCCAAAAGATAAATAAATACAATAAATGTTTAAAAAAAAAAAAAGTTAAGTTCAGACCCCACAGTTACGAACTCAGTCTCACAAGACTCTCCCCTCCCCACTTAGATACCTGTTTTAAGTACAAGGTGTTACCTGTGTTTCTTAACAACTGCCTGTGAATCAAGAGATTCCCATGATCCCCTCCACAGGTTTGATTGATTTGTTAGAGGACCTTACAAAACTCAGCAAAACATTTGACTTGCCTGATTATAAAAGGATGTAACTCAGAAACAGCCAGATGAAAGATATGCATAAAGCAAGGTGTGTGGGAAGTGATGTGCGCTTCCCTGCCCTCTCCAGGCCTGCGGCCCTCCCAGCACCTGCACCTAGGCTTTAACCTGAAGCTCTCTGACCCCATCCTTTGGGCTTTTCGAGCCTTCATTTCATAGGTGTGATTGATTGGTCTTTGGCTGTTGGTGATCGATTATCTGTCCAGCCTCTTTCTCTCTGCAGAGAGGTTAGGCTGAAGGTTTCAAACTTGGCTCCCCTGGCAACCAGTCCCTATCCTTAGAGACTTTCCAAAAGTCACCTCATTAACATAAACTCAAGTATGGTTAAAAGAGGCTTGTTACAAAGAACAAAAGATCTCTCTTATCACAGAGAAAATTCCAATGGTTTTAGGAGTTGTGTGCCAGGAATCTTGAAATAAGATCAAAACATGTATTTATTATAAATCACAATACCACAGAGTATATTACCGAGTAAGGTATAGTGATGAGACAAAAGGCAAGTGTTTTTCAGAAAAAAATGAAGAAAATAAAAGTGAATCAAGGAAGAAAATGAGAATAGTGAAAAGATACCTGTGAAAGCAGGACCCCGGCAGCAAGTAGGAGTCAAGGAAAGAATGCTGTGCTTGTAAATTTGGTGACTAAAATGGCAGTTTTCCTTTGTTTTAGGAGAATAATTTAATATTTCATAGTTACTAAAAATTCTGAAGTGAAGTCTGGAGGTAAGGCACACATGAAGTTTGATAGGCAAATTAGAAGAAAATAAAACAATTCATGGGATGTAATTTTATTACATAGAATTAGTTTTCCTGAATTATTTTCTATTCCAAATTTTAAAAGATTCTTTGTTATTACAATTGTGGGTTCTTAATTCCCGGATCAGGAAGCCTGTACCCCCTACAAGTGGAAGCCTGGAGTCTTAACCACTGGACAGCCAGGAAAGTCCCTCTGTTCTAAATTTTAATTGTTACTGGTCAGCTTCTGAGATTTCACTGAATTGAGTAATAGCCTGTTTTGGTATCCACCCTCATCTTTAAATATCAGAAATCTGAGTGTCTGTAATCACATTTGTATAAAATCCTTCTGGGCTCAGAACACACAGTGGTTGTGTCCTTTACCTGTCCACTGTTCCAAGCCAGTGCAGTCTTCATGCCCAGGGATTTGCTCACAGTGTCCATCCCTCCAAGAACTTGGCCTTTCTGACCCAGCCGAGGCTAAAGTGTCCAGACATGAGAAAGTAAAGGAACCCTGTGAGTCCTTGCTCACTCCATCCTGAAGCCCCGCTAGCTCCTGGGACGGCCCCAGTCACCTGGCCTGCTTTCTTCACCTATGTGATTGATTGGTCTTTGTTTTGGGATCGATTATCTGTCCAGCCTCTTTCTCTCTGCAGAGAGGTTAGGCTGAAGGTTTCAAACTTGGCTCCTGGCAACCAGTCCCTATCCTTAGAGACTTTCCAAAAGTCACCTCATTAACATAAACTCAAGTATGGTTAAAAGAGGCTTGTTACAAAGAACAAAAGATCTCTCTTATCACAGAGAAAATTCCAATGGTTTTAGGAGTTGTGTGCCAGGAATCTTGAAATAAGATCAAAACATGTATTTATTATAAATCACAATACCACAGAGTATATTACCGAGTAAGGTATAGTGATGAGACAAAAGGCAAGTGTTTTTCAGAAAAAAATGAAGAAAATAAAAGTGAATCAAGGAAGAAAATGAGAATAGTGAAAAGATACCTGTGAAAGCAGGACCCCGGCAGCAAGTAGGAGTCAAGGAAAGAATGCTGTGCTTGTAAATTTGGTGACTAAAATGGCAGTTTTCCTTTGTTTTAGGAGAATAATTTAATATTTCATAGTTACTAAAAATTCTGAAGTGAAGTCTGGAGGTAAGGCACACATGAAGTTTGATAGGCAAATTAGAAGAAAATAAAACAATTCATGGGATGTAATTTTATTACATAGAATTAGTTTTCCTGAATTATTTTCTATTCCAAATTTTAAAAGATTCTTTGTTATTACAATTGTGGGTTCTTAATTCCCGGATCAGGAAGCCTGTACCCCCTACAAGTGGAAGCCTGGAGTCTTAACCACTGGACAGCCAGGAAAGTCCCTCTGTTCTAAATTTTAATTGTTACTGGTCAGCTTCTGAGATTTCACTGAATTGAGTAATAGCCTGTTTTGGTATCCACCCTCATCTTTAAATATCAGAAATCTGAGTGTCTGTAATCACATTTGTATAAAATCCTTCTGGGCTCAGAACACACAGTGGTTGTGTCCTTTACCTGTCCACTGTTCCAAGCCAGTGCAGTCTTCATGCCCAGGGATTTGCTCACAGTGTCCATCCCTCCAAGAACTTGGCCTTTCTGACCCAGCCGAGGCTAAAGTGTCCAGACATGAGAAAGTAAAGGAACCCTGTGAGTCCTTGCTCACTCCATCCTGAAGCCCCGCTAGCTCCTGGGGACGGCCCCAGTCACCTGGCCTGCTTTCTTCACCTAGCTGCTGCCACCCACCCTCCCAAGATAAAGGACGCCTGAGCTGGCTGCAAGCGGACAGACATGAGTGAGAACAATCAAAAGTGCTCCAGGCCTGGCGGGCAAGATGGACAAACAAGACTGTGCCCGTAGGTGTGCGGAGTGCTGTGACGCAGATGGAAAACAGCCTCAAGCCTGACTGTGGATTGCTTCAGGGTTCCTTGACCCAGCTCACTGTGAGGGGGCCCAGCCCCCTACCAGAGCTGCCTACCTGACCTGGGAGAGAACCTGGTATACCCTGGTAAGAGGTTAGATTTTATACAGAATGAAAGGGGATCTTTTTAAAGGGAGACTTTGACTGATATTATTTGTTTTTTTTTTTTTTAAATGCCACAGCTACAAGTGACAGAAACCAAATTCAAAATAGCTTAAACAACAATAAATGCAACAAGAAGCTAATAGTTATATAGTACTTTTGCCATGTTCTATTCTGAGTCTCTACACATTAACTCACTGAATTATATTAATAACTTTGTAAGTCAGGTACTGTTCATATACCATTTTATTAGTGAGATGGGTGTAGAGAGGTTCAACAACTTATTAAGTCTCATTGTAGGGCTTCCCTGGTGGTCCAGTGGGTAAAAAGTCCACCTTGTAGTGCGAATGGCACCAGTTCGATCCCTGGCCCGGGAAGATCCCACATGCTGTGGAACGGCTGGACCGATGTGTCCAATTATGAACCAGTGCTCTGGAGCTCATGCACCCAGAGCCGGAGCTCTGCAATGAGAGAGGCCACTGCAGTGGGAGGCCCACACATGCCAAAGAATAAACAAGATGGATGAAAATAAATACAAATAAGGTGTGTTGGGGGAAAAAAAAGTCTCATGGCAGATCTAGACTTTAGACCCAGGCAGTCTGACTCTGTAAGAGTACAAATTCTTGACTATAGCACTGTACTACTTCTCAACAAAACAATGTATTGACCCCATGAACTAGCTCTCTCTCTCTCTGAGCATGACTGGATCCAGGGGCTCACACAGTGCTGAACAGACCTGGACCGTCTTCATGCCAGAGTTGCCAACAACTCTGCTCTCCACCAGGTTCTGACAAAAGTTCTGATTGGCTTGACTTAGGTCACTTGCCCATCCTTGCACCTTGTGGCCAGAATGGCTCAACTAATACACGTACTGCTCAGGCCTGACTTGTGTGCTCGCTCTTGGGACTAGGGAACCACCAGTCAGAGAGCACAAGGAAAGTGGTTCCCTGAGGGCTGCTTCCAAAGCCATGGAGCTAGGTGCTGGGAAGGCCCCACTCCAGGTGCCAGCTGGAGTTTGTCAGAGGATGCGATGGGGACATATTTATGACCCTGGATACATCTGCTGAATTGTTTTCAGGATTTTAGAAGTTTATTATGTCTTCTGTGAGGCCTTTTGTTACGTCTCTTAGTAACGTTTCATAATTTCCTTTCCAGTGGCTGTGTATATTCTTAACA
Source organism: Tragulus kanchil (assembly GCA_022376925.1). Classification (NCBI taxonomy): domain Eukaryota; kingdom Metazoa; phylum Chordata; class Mammalia; order Artiodactyla; family Tragulidae; genus Tragulus; species Tragulus kanchil. The sequence goes on from JAIOJX010000031.1 coordinate 115,798,144, forward strand.
TTCTTATCTTTAGTTGCTATCATGAATGAAATTTATAATTTACTTATTTTATTATTATTTTTTGGCTGTGCTGAGTCTTCGTTGCTATACAGACTTTTCTATAGTTGTAGTGCTCAGGCTTCTCATTGCAGTGGTTCTCCTGCTTTGGAGCACGGGCTCCAGAATCCTCAGGCTCAGTGGTTGTGCTGTGTGGGCTTGATAATAGTAGTGCATGGGCTTCGTTGCTCTGTGGCATGTGGGATCTTCCCCAGCCAGGGATTCAACCCATGCCTTCTGCATCGACAGGCAGATTCTATACTACTGAACCACCAGGGAAGCCCTGGATAAATTTTTTTTTTTTCATAAATTTTTTTTTTTTAATTTTTATTTATTTATTTTTGACTCTTCTGGGTTTTCACTGTTGCCACAGGCTCTTCTCTAGTTGCAGGGAGTGGCAGCTACTCTTTAGTGGAGGTAAGCAGGCTTCTTGTTGTGGTGACTTCCCTTGTGGTGGAACTTGGGCTCTAGGGCACACGGGCTTCAGTAGTTGCGGCACATGGGCTCCATAGTTTCAGTTCTGAGGCTCTAGAGCACAGGCTCCATCATTGTGACTCCCAGGCTCAGTTGCGCTGTAGCATGTGGGATCTTCCCGGATCAGGGATGGAACTCATGTCTCCTGCATTGGCAGGCGAACTCTTTACCACTGAGCCACGAGGGAAGCCCTGGATAAAATTTTATTTGAAAGTTTTTTCTATGACATAGGAGCACCATTGAATTTTCTATTTTTGCTTTATCTTCTCCTGCGGAACTCAATTCTGATGTTTCAGTTGGTTTATTTGGGAGTTTTTGGTATATGTGGTCATGTCATTTACATGTATCTTCTCTCTTCCAGTAGTTATACATCTTGTTGCATTGACTGGGGACTGAACCTGCTCTGTGGCAGTGAAAGCCCAGAATCCTAGCCATTAGGCCATCAGGGAACTCTCTGACTATAGGTTTTAATATATAAAACAGTGATTTTAGAAGTTTATTATGTCTTCTGTGAGGCCTTTTGTTACGTCTCTTAGTAACGTTTCATAATTTCCTTTCCAGTGGCTGTGTATATTCTTAACATTCTTATCTTTAGTTGCTATCATGAATGAAATTTATAATTTACTTATTTTATTATTATTTTTTGGCTGTGCTGAGTCTTCGTTGCTATACAGACTTTTCTATAGTTGTAGTGCTCAGGCTTCTCATTGCAGTGGTTCTCCTGCTTTGGAGCACGGGCTCCAGAATCCTCAGGCTCAGTGGTTGTGCTGTGTGGGCTTGATAATAGTAGTGCATGGGCTTCGTTGCTCTGTGGCATGTGGGATCTTCCCCAGCCAGGGATTCAACCCATGCCTTCTGCATCGACAGGCAGATTCTATACTACTGAACCACCAGGGAAGCCCTGGATAAATTTTTTTTTTTTTCATAAATTTTTTTTTTTTTAATTTTTATTTATTTATTTTTGACTCTTCTGGGTTTTCACTGTTGCCACAGGCTCTTCTCTAGTTGCAGGGAGTGGCAGCTACTCTTTAGTGGAGGTAAGCAGGCTTCTTGTTGTGGTGACTTCCCTTGTGGTGGAACTTGGGCTCTAGGGCACACGGGCTTCAGTAGTTGCGGCACATGGGCTCCATAGTTTCAGTTCTGAGGCTCTAGAGCACAGGCTCCATCATTGTGACTCCCAGGCTCAGTTGCGCTGTAGCATGTGGGATCTTCCCGGATCAGGGATGGAACTCATGTCTCCTGCATTGGCAGGCGAACTCTTTACCACTGAGCCACGAGGGAAGCCCTGGATAAAATTTTATTTGAAAGTTTTTTCTATGACATAGGAGCACCATTGAATTTTCTATTTTTGCTTTATCTTCTCCTGCGGAACTCAATTCTGATGTTTCAGTTGGTTTATTTGGGAGTTTTTGGTATATGTGGTCATGTCATTTACATGTATCTTCTCTCTTCCAGTAGTTATACATCTTGTTGCATTGACTGGGGACTGAACCTGCTCTGTGGCAGTGAAAGCCCAGAATCCTAGCCATTAGGCCATCAGGGAACTCTCTGACTATAGGTTTTAATATATAAAACAGTGAGCTTGGGCTTCCCTGGTGGTCCAGTCGGTAAAGAGTCCACTTTGCACTGCAAGGGGCACCGGTTTGATCCCTGGCCCGGGAAGATGCCACATACTGTGGAGCGGCTGGACCGGTGTGTTCAATTACGAACAGGAGCTCTGGAGCACATGCGCCCAGAGCCAGTGCTCTGCAACGAGGGAGGCCACTACAATGGGAGGCCCACATGGGCCAAAGAATGAAGATGGATGAAAATAAATATAAATAAAAAACAGACATGATGGGGAAAAGAAAAAAAAAAAAGAATGAGCATCTTTTTTGTGGTCCTCGTTTTAATGGGAATGCTTTGGATGTATTACTGTTGATTATTTTAGTAAGTTAGTTTTCTTTTGTATGTGATGCATGCTTATGGTAAAAAATTCAAAACACCTCTGAAGGCAAAAGGCCCCTTCTCCGCAGGTAATTCCTCTCTTCTGCCTCTGTCCTAGTCCCAGAGAGAACCACTGTTAATTGTTTCATGTATCTGGGCGGACAGCCACGAGTAGATACACGTACACAGACATATATGGAAAACACACCTTTCTATTCCGTTATGTATACCCATAATTCCCTCAACCCTTTTTTGGTTTATGGCCTTTATTTCTCCAGAAGAGTTGTGATCTCTACATGCCTGAGGATGGTGATGAGACCCTCAGAGTAAGCTCAAGGTTGCAGCTGGTGCCCATGACCGGCTGCAGAAGAGCTGTTCCGGGCAAGAAAGCAGGATGAGTTTGGGAGTAATAATGAATTGTCCTTTGCACATAGATGCTGGTGTCATGCTGCCTTGCCCTCACTTCTGCACTCCCCATGCTGTTCTTGGTCTAGTTTGATGCTATCTTTTTTTTTTTTTCTTATTTATTTATCTTTTGGGGGGTGGGGTGACAAGGGAGGGGGACGGGCGGGCCACTTCTATTGGTCTTTCATTTATCTATTTTCATCCGTCTTTGTTCTTTTGGCTCTTGAGGGCCTCCCATCGCGGTGGCCTCTGTTGTCGCAGAGCGCCGGCTCTGGGCGCATGCACTCCAGAGCTCCGGCTCGGTAATTGGACACATGGGTCCAGCCGCTCCGCGGCACGTGGGATCTTCCCAGGCCAGGGATCAAACTGGCGCCCCTTGCACTGCAAGGCGGTGTCCTTACCCACTTGACCACCAGGGAAGCCCTAGTTTGATGCTTTCATGTGAAGAGCAGAGACTGCTTTGTTTTTCTTCTTTGAACAAATATATGTAGAGAGATTGTTTGCTCTGTGCCAGGCAATGAGAATGCAGCAGAGAGCAAAACAAAACCCATCCACATCCAGCTCAGCTCCTTGGTAGGGAAACAGACAAAAAATAAATGGGAATACAACCAAAATGTCAGGTCATGACAGGCGTCATGAAGAGAAAGACTGCTGATACCCAGGGCTCCATCCCAGCTTTGGACTGCCTAACCCTAGGTCTGTTTTCACCTGTGTTATTATTACCAGTTGCTGTTTGTGCCAGCTCTCTGCAGCCCATGGACTATAGCATGCAAGGCTCTTCTGTCCTCCACTCTCTGCTGGATTTTACTCAAATTCATATCCATTGAGTTGGTGATGCAGTCTAACCATCTCATCCTTTGCTGCCCCCTTTTCCTTTTTTTTTTTTTTTTTAAAGATTTATTTATTTATTTACTTTGGGCGGGGGTCGGGTTGGGGAGGGAGGGGAGTGGGCGGGCCACTTCCACTGGTCCTTCATTTCTCTATTTTCATCCGTCTTCGTTGTTTGGCTCCTGTGGGCCTCCCATCGCGGTGGCATCTGTCGTTGCAGAGCACAGGCTCTGGGTGCATGCGCCCCAGAGCTTCAGCTCGGTAATTGGATACATCAGTCCAGCCGCTCCGCGGCACGTGGGATCTTCCCAGGCCAGGGCTCGAACCGGCGCCCCTTGCACTGCAAGGCGGTGTCCTTACCCACTGGACCACCAGGGGAAGCCCCCCTTTTCCTTTTACCTTCCAATCTTTCCCAGCTTCAGTGTCTTTTTCCAGTGAGTCCTCTCTTCACATCAGGTGGCCAGAGTGTTGGAACTTCAGCTTCAGCATCTGTCCTTCCAGTGAATATTCAGGGTTGAGTTCCTTTAGGATTTTCTGGTTTGATCTCCTTACTGATTTTCACCTTAAAAAGAAGTAAACATTGCTCTTATTTAAGCCACTGCATTTGTTGTTGTTGTTTAATTAAGATTGTAGATTAAGCTAATCCTAATTGAAAGGAAGCAGAAAGATCAGTTAAGAGGCTCTTACAGTAATCCAAGCAAGAGATGACTGTAGCTTGGAATAGAATGGTAGCAGAGGGGGGTGACTAGAAGCAGTTGTGTATATATATATATATTTTTTTTTTTTAGTGTGGTAAACTGTGCATACGTAAATGGTGCCATCTTAACAATTTTGAAGCATACAGTGGCATGAACTGCATTCGTATTTTTTGCAGCCATCAACCACTATCCACCTGCAAAATGTTTTCATCTGTCCAAACTGAAACCATGTCCGCAGCGCATAACTGCCTCTCTTCATTTGTCATAGTTAATGTGGACTCAGTTCCCATCACAGACCTTTCACTGTTGCATGTCTTGAATGATAGTTTATAATTATGCTTGTTAGTTACGTAAAGATGTGTAGCAGTGTAGCTGAAATATGAACCTTCATATGTGTGCTGCGTGGTAATACATTTTTGATATACTTTATTTTAGAAAGCAGGCTGTTAAACAACATACAACATGATCTAAGTTTTGCAAAAAAAGCAAACAAACAAAAAATAAATCTCCAGATTAAAATGTAGGCTGTGTCGGAAACATGTAATCAGTGGTTATATCCATTTAGTGATATTCGACACTATTTCTTTATTAAGCTGACATTTTCCCCCTAATTTATTTGCAGTGAATAAGTATTACTGGCATAAAAGGTTTTGTGCACCACAGTGCTTGGTCCATTAAAGAAGGAGTTCAGAAACTCTGTTATTTTTACCAGCAGTAAATCAGCCTGTCCAGAGGCAGAATGTAATCTCCTCTGAATGATTAACATTTTGTGTTGGCTCATCCACCCTCAGGCAAGTGTTTGTTTTCTCTCCTCACTAGGTCTTTCTCCTGTAAGTAGCATGCATGGCAGCTTCTTTGTACTCTCGGTTAATGCCAACAGAAAAAAGGTTATTGTTTCGTTAGTTGCTTTAAAAAAAAAAAAAAGTTTAAACACTCATTGGTCATTAGTTTTTAGGTCAGACTATACGTCTTTGTTTCAGTAAGCTTGTTTTTTACATTTTTATACTGTAATTCAGTCTGCATAAAGTACTTTCCACAGTACAGGCATAGTCTGCTACATTCTCTATTTCTCTGGAGACACATTTAAGGTCTTTCTGTCACATTCCGGTCTGTTGGTTAAGTCATTGTGTAATAACTCTGGAATTATCATAAGGACAAAAGATGGCGAATGCTTAGAACCAACTGTAATGTTTAAGGTACAAGTAAGGTTTCTTTTTTTTTTTTCTGGCCACTTCTGTTGGTCTTTCATTTACATCTGTCTTTGCTCTTTGGCCTGTGTGGGCCTCCCATCGCAGTGGCCTCTCATCTCAGAGCACCGGCTCTAGGTGCATGCACTCCAGAGCTCCAACTTGGTAGTTGGACACATCTGTCCAGCCGCTCCGCGGCATGTGGGATCTTCCTGGGCCAGGCATTGAACTGGTGCCCCTTGCACTGCAAGGCAGTGTGCTTACCCACTGGCCCACCAGGGAAGCCCAGTACGAGTAAGTTTTGAAGAGATAGAAATGACTGAATAACTCTGGAATTTCTGGTAAAAGCAGCCCATCTGGATCACCTTCATTCATTCTCAACTTTTAAACCAATCAGAAATGAATACTCGGACCCAAATGTTTGACACTATGGTCTGTGTGACATTTTTACGTGTTCTTCGCTCTGCAGCGATGTGAGAAAGACAAATTAGTTCAGCGAGTTTGAGCAGAAGATAAACATTGTGTATGTCAGTGTGGAAATCACAAGGTGTGTGGCAGATGGGGTTGACTTGGGTAGTCTCTAGTTTCAACACGTGAGGATATAGTAAGGGCTGAGTCAGGCCCTGGCCCTGGAAGAGGAGTAACTCAAAATTTGAAAATACTCTAGAAAGGTAGACTCGACTACGGTACTGTAGAAAGAGTGGTCTGTAGGGGCTCAGAACAGGATGACAAACTAAAATCTGTTTTAATTAATAGAATAGAAAGATTCCTGCAAAGAAAAGGTCTCCCGGTTATATCCCTGAACACAGTCCTCTTGTAGCAGCACCTGTGGTACATTTATGGGGTGTGGGAAAGCAGACATGTACCATTTTCCTCCCACATCAGGGATTCCCATAAAATAACACTTTATTTCAGTGGATGCTCAGTGGCTATTTATCATCTAGCATGCCCCATGGATATTTGGAAGCAGAAGAGGCAGGGTCACTTATTGTCTCTATTTAGGAATTAGGCTTTTAGGAGGAATTTAAGTCACACCAAGATGTTTCTCTCTCTCTCTTTTCCCCTTCTTTTTGCATTGCCACTGGTTCCCCAACCAGGGATTAAACTTGTGCTCCCAGCAGTGGAAGCACAGAGTCCCTGCCATGGACTGCCATGTGTCTCCTAAGGCACATCTGATAATAGCCTCATTGCCCCAAATTTCATCCATCTGTAATGCCTTGGGATGAATGGAGTTTTTTGGGTTTTTTTTTTAATTCAGATGCCAAGGGGAAGATTAAGTTTGCTTTCTTCGTAATTCTCAGATAAGACTGATGTGCTAAAGACCCGAATACTTGTTTTGGGACTTAGAGTTCTTCAGGAGGTTAAGAGAAGTTGTTCCTGTTCCCAAGCTTCACGTTCCCTCTCCTAGTTTACCACTGCTGTTTGCAACTAGTCTTAGCTGCTGTCTGCCATGCAGATCATGATGCTGAGGTCTTGTTTGCTCCATTTCTTAGAAATTAAGGTTAAATGTCTCATCCAAGGTCAGGCACATGAGAAGTGGGAGAGACAACATTCCGAATGTCCCCCTTCTAAAACTGACCACCGTCTCCCCCCATTTATTCCTCAGCGATGGCACCCTCCTTCCACCATTCTGCCCTCAACAACCAGAGGACCCTTCCCAGCCCCCAGCCCCTGGGACCCTGCCTCAGGCTTTCAGAGGCTGTTCCCAGAAGGGAGAGGGGTGCTCCCGCCATTTTTGGACTCTTTTCCTCAGAGAACCTTTTCCTTCCCACCTCGCCCCTCCGTGTTCCTTCTCCAGGAGCCCCTGACTTTGCACACCTGTTTACTGTCCCCCACCACTAGAAGGTAACCCTCACAAGGACAGTGACTTGTTCACTGTCTTATAGTATCCTCTGGCTTTTTGGTGCTTTGTGCATATCAGGCACTCACATATTACGCATGTGTGGAAAGAATGGAATGACTCAGTTGTGTCTGTCAGAAGCTGAAAGAATGTGAGCCCAGAGCAAATGGTTCATGGCACCTCCACTTCTTCCGCCTCCTCCCTCAGCCACAGCCTGCCAAGAGGCCAAGGAAGGAGGAGGAGGAAGAGCCTGCATGCCTGAGGACCCAGCTTCACTCCTCCTCCTGGGGTTGCCCTGTGGGGAGCTTCAGGACACCGTGTCCTTCTGGCCTCGGCCAGCTCAGGTTGAGCTTCTGTCTTGTGCCTAGTCTCCTTGCTGCCGGCCCGAGCTGTCTCCAGGTGTGTAGAGTTTGCTGAAGGCAGGGGCACGCTGGCTAAGGCCATAAACACTTGAATCAAATGACCCTTTGACCAAGTATCATAATCTTTCTGTGCTGTAGTCTTTAGTGAAGGAAGCGTGAACTCCCATGGTTGTTCCTAGGATTAAAAGAGATAATCCATGTGAAATCTTTAGCACTGGTGGGGTGCATGCTGAGTGCTCGATTCAAGCTGGCTGATACTGTGTACAATGCTAATTAAATACTGTTTTTTTCTGTTTGAGTCTCAAGTCCCTAGGTTGCTAGGTCTGTTTGCTCTGTGTGGCTCTCTCTGCCATGCTAGCTCTGCCATGCAGATCATGATGCTGAGGTCTTGTTTGCTCCATTTCTTAGAAATTAAGGTTAAATGTCTCATCCAAGGTCAGGCACATGAGAAGTGGGAGAGACAACATTCCGAATGTCCCCCTTCTAAAACTGACCACCGTCTCCCCCCATTTATTCCTCAGCGATGGCACCCTCCTTCCACCATTCTGCCCTCAACAACCAGAGGACCCTTCCCAGCCCCCAGCCCCTGGGACCCTGCCTCAGGCTTTCAGAGGCTGTTCCCAGAAGGGAGAGGGGTGCTCCCGCCATTTTTGGACTCTTTTCCTCAGAGAACCTTTTCCTTCCCACCTCGCCCCTCCGTGTTCCTTCTCCAGGAGCCCCTGACTTTGCACACCTGTTTACTGTCCCCCACCACTAGAAGGTAACCCTCACAAGGACAGTGACTTGTTCACTGTCTTATAGTATCCTCTGGCTTTTTGGTGCTTTGTGCATATCAGGCACTCACATATTACGCATGTGTGGAAAGAATGGAATGACTCAGTTGTGTCTGTCAGAAGCTGAAAGAATGTGAGCCCAGAGCAAATGGTTCATGGCACCTCCACTTCTTCCGCCTCCTCCCTCAGCCACAGCCTGCCAAGAGGCCAAGGAAGGAGGAGGAGGAAGAGCCTGCATGCCTGAGGACCCAGCTTCACTCCTCCTCCTGGGGTTGCCCTGTGGGGAGCTTCAGGACACCGTGTCCTTCTGGCCTCGGCCAGCTCAGGTTGAGCTTCTGTCTTGTGCCTAGTCTCCTTGCTGCCGGCCCGAGCTGTCTCCAGGTGTGTAGAGTTTGCTGAAGGCAGGGGCACGCTGGCTAAGGCCATAAACACTTGAATCAAATGACCCTTTGACCAAGTATCATAATCTTTCTGTGCTGTAGTCTTTAGTGAAGGAAGCGTGAACTCCCATGGTTGTTCCTAGGATTAAACGAGATAATCCATGTGAAATCTTTAGCACTGGTGGGGTGCATGCTGAGTGCTCGATTCAAGCTGGCTGATACTGTGTACAATGCTAATTAAATACTGTTTTTTTCTGTTTGAGTCTCAAGTCCCTAGGTTGCTAGGTCTGTTTGCTCTGTGTGGCTCTCTCTGCCTGTCTTTGCTGGCAAGGAGCTTTGAGGGCAATGTGAGTGGAAACCCGGGAGGTTTGGGTGGGAATTTAGCCTGTATTTCTGAATGTTCCCTATAGGGAAGGATGCTATGATGTGAGATTTGTGTGTTTGTTTTAGTTTTGTCCTGGTGATTTCCACAGGGGAAAATAATTCAGAGGGAGTAAGTGTCCCCACTGGGAACTTGCCTGACTCTCCTTCTCCAGGAAGAAGAGCTCTGCCCAGTGGGCGTGGGAAAGGGCAGCATCTGAAATGTGTGCTGGGAGGTGAGAGGTCCAAGGTGGAGTCTTATTTCTGGCTGCTCCGCAGGACAGGGCCGGGCCAAACTGTGGGCACTGGAGTTGGATTTTAGTTCCTTGTAAAAGGCAGTGGAAACCTTCACCGCCTCCCCAAGGCGGGGCACTGATTGCTGGCAACTGGTGGGCTTTCTTAGCTGGGCTCCAGTTGGCTAAATTACAAACTCAATAAGTAATTCTTTGGTAGTAATCTTCTCTATAGGCCAATGAAATATGAAATACCTTCCGTTAAAAATGCTTTGAGGGGGCTTCCCCGGGGGCTTCCCCTGGTGGTCCAGTGGGTAAGGACACCACCTTGCAGTGCAAGGGGCGCCGGTTCGAGCCCTGGCCTGGGAAGATCCCACGTGCCGCGGAGCGGCTGGACTGATGTGTCCAATTACTGAGCCAGAGATCTGGAGCGCATGCGCCCCGAGCCGGTGCTCTGCAACTACAGACGCCACTGCGATGGGAGGCCCACAGGAGCCAAAGAATAAAGACGGATGAACATAGAGAAACGAAAGACCAATAGAAGTGGCCCGCCTGCTCCCCTCCCTTCCCAACCCGACCCCCGCCCAAAAATAAATAAATAAATAAATCTTTAAAAAAAAAAATGCTTTGAGGGGGCTTCCCTGGTGATCCAGTGGGTAGGGAATCTGCCTTGCAGTGCGAGGGGCACCAGTTCGAACCCTGGCCTGGGAGGATCCCACGTGCCGTAGCGCAGCTGGACCAGTGTGTCCAATTGCGAGTCAGCGCTCTGGAGCACGTGCACCTGGAGCCGGTGCTCTGCAGTGAGAGGGGTCACTGCGATGGGAGGCCCACACAGGCCAAAGAATTAAGATGGATGCAAATAAATAAATGAAGGACCAATAAAAGAGGCTAAAATTTAAAACACACACGACACTTTAAAAAAAAAATGTTTTGAGACCTTCCCTAGTGGCCCAGTGGTTTAAGACTCTATACTTCCAATGTAGCAGTGCATAATAGAGTCAGCCCCTGGTTGGGGAACGAAGATCCTCGAATGCCACATGGCATGGCCAAAAAATATATATATTTTGAATGTTATGGGCATGTAAAAAAGGTACAAAAGTCTCCCCCTACCAACCCAGGCCACCCCTAGTTTCGTTGTTATTGTCGAATTTGATATGAATAAAACAACTATAAAAGGTTAGGGGGTAATGTCAGTAATCTGGAAAGTGTCTACTCAAATTGCTTTGCAAGTACCAAATTCTTGCTTACCTTTAAAGAAAAAAGAAATGGGAGGTCTTAGAGAAGACCTTGTAGTTGGAGTTAATGCAAGAAAGCAAACAGGGAATAACAATGTCTGAGAACAGCTCTTGCCAATGCCAGAGGTTGGCAGATAAAGACATATTTGTACCTTTTGTGTGGCATGTAGTATATTTTTAGAACATATGTTATTATAATTACATATTAATAGTATATATTACCATAGCATTACATGTCTAGTAGTTCTTCAAGTGAAGTTTCTACTTTAATGGACTACTGTGTCAACCAGTCAGCTTTACTAACATATATCAGGTGAGTGGCTTTCTACCAATCTGACACATGGACTTACCGGTATGTTGTGTCAACTCTGAGGAGACAGGTCTGTCGGCTTTGTTTCATAAGACTGGAAAGATGACATACAGCTATGCTGATAGCTATGTAATTACTGTGTTAATGACACTGTTACCAAAATAGCCTGCATCTTTGGATTCCATTTCCAATGGAATGTCTTTTTCAAGTCAAACTGACCTCTCAGATCTTTGATAGTCTGGCTCTTCCTCTGCCTTCTGAACACTGGGTGGACAGAATTGGAATCGTGGGTGGCTCTGGTTCTGCAGTAGCTCATAGGCAACCGGGGTTGATTCACACTTTATCAGAGTCCAGATGAGGCAAGTGGAGGACAGGATTGGGAGAGGCCAGGTGGGGAGTGGGAAGGTCCATTCGAACCTTGAGGCTGACGATTTGGCAATAACGTTTCGACTTTTAGGCATCTGGCCACCCAGGTCCAAATGTGAGAGCATGATGACTTTTTAACTTCATATGATTTCAGATTTCCAGTTAATTGTTACCTCTGCTCGAATTGGTGGTTGAAAATTTATTGCCACATGGCATGGCCAAAAATATATATATTTTGAATGTTATGGGCATGTAAAAAAGGTACAAAAGTCTCCCCCTACCAACCCAGGCCACCCCTAGTTTCGTTGTTATTGTCGAATTTGATATGAATAAAACAACTATAAAAGGTTAGGGGGTAATGTCAGTAATCTGGAAAGTGTCTACTCAAATTGCTTTGCAAGTACCAAATTCTTGCTTACCTTTAAAGAAAAAAGAAATGGGAGGTCTTAGAGAAGACCTTGTAGTTGGAGTTAATGCAAGAAAGCAAACAGGGAATAACAATGTCTGAGAACAGCTCTTGCCAATGCCAGAGGTTGGCAGATAAAGACATATTTGTACCTTTTGTGTGGCATGTAGTATATTTTTAGAACATATGTTATTATAATTACATATTAATAGTATATATTACCATAGCATTACATGTCTAGTAGTTCTTCAAGTGAAGTTTCTACTTTAATGGACTACTGTGTCAACCAGTCAGCTTTACTAACATATATCAGGTGAGTGGCTTTCTACCAATCTGACACATGGACTTACCGGTATGTTGTGTCAACTCTGAGGAGACAGGTCTGTCGGCTTTGTTTCATAAGACTGGAAAGATGACATACAGCTATGCTGATAGCTATGTAATTACTGTGTTAATGACACTGTTACCAAAATAGCCTGCATCTTTGGATTCCATTTCCAATGGAATGTCTTTTTCAAGTCAAACTGACCTCTCAGATCTTTGATAGTCTGGCTCTTCCTCTGCCTTCTGAACACTGGGTGGACAGAATTGGAATCGTGGGTGGCTCTGGTTCTGCAGTAGCTCATAGGCAACCGGGGTTGATTCACACTTTATCAGAGTCCAGATGAGGCAAGTGGAGGACAGGATTGGGAGAGGCCAGGTGGGGAGTGGGAAGGTCCATTCGAACCTTGAGGCTGACGATTTGGCAATAACGTTTCGACTTTTAGGCATCTGGCCACCCAGGTCCAAATGTGAGAGCATGATGACTTTTTAACTTCATATGATTTCAGATTTCCAGTTAATTGTTACCTCTGCTCGAATTGGTGGTTGAAAATTTATTGCAGTAATGTGATAGCAACCTGCAGTCTAAAAATCCCTGACTCTCTTGTCTTCACAGGTGCTGGGACGATGCTTCCTGACCGTGGTGCAGGTCCATTTTCAGTTCCTGACTCAGGCGTTACAGAAGGTCCAGCCAGTGGCTCACTCTTGTTTTGCTGAAGCTGTTGCGCCAGAAAAAAAGAGCAGTGGGAGTGGTGGTGGCTTGTCTGGCATGGGCCACACGCTGGAGCTGGAGGAAGCTGTGCGGTCCTGGCGTGGGGCTGCTGAGGTAACCCCGGTTCCGTGACATCAGTGCCCCTTTCCTCACACAGGAGGGGCTCCAGAGGGCCTTTGCCTGTTGGTTCATTTAGAAGTGTGTTTTCACCTGCTGTCATTGGATTGTTGATTCATTTAATAGTGGATGCCTACTTTGTGCTAGGTTACATAGGTATTGGGGTGAAAACCTACTCACAGCCTCCCAGGAGAAAGGGCTGACAGAGACAGGGTTGAGGGGCCGAGATGCAGGTGGGAAGGAGCCCAGGGAGACCCGGCCTCCAATAAGAAGAGCTTCTAGGAAGAGAGACCAGGGCGAAGAGGCTGGAGCAGTAGGTAGAGAGTTAAGCTGTCAACCAGGTAGCTAGATGTGGAGGTAGTCAGCGATGACACAGTTCTTGTTGGTATTTTAATATTCCTTTGTTTGCGAGGATGGAGGAAGAGCCTTTCCAATGAACTGTCTGACCTCTCAGATCTTTGATAGTCTGGCTCTTCCTCTGCCTTCTGAACACTGGGTGGACAGAATTGGAATCGTGGGTGGCTCTGGTTCTGCAGTAGCTCATAGGCAACCGGGGTTGATTCACACTTTATCAGAGTCCAGATGAGGCAAGTGGAGGACAGGATTGGGAGAGGCCAGGTGGGGAGTGGGAAGGTCCATTCGAACCTTGAGGCTGACGATTTGGCAATAACGTTTCGACTTTTAGGCATCTGGCCACCCAGGTCCAAATGTGAGAGCATGATGACTTTTTAACTTCATATGATTTCAGATTTCCAGTTAATTGTTACCTCTGCTCGAATTGGTGGTTGAAAATTTATTGCAGTAATGTGATAGCAACCTGCAGTCTAAAAATCCCTGACTCTCTTGTCTTCACAGGTGCTGGGACGATGCTTCCTGACCGTGGTGCAGGTCCATTTTCAGTTCCTGACTCAGGCGTTACAGAAGGTCCAGCCAGTGGCTCACTCTTGTTTTGCTGAAGCTGTTGCGCCAGAAAAAAAGAGCAGTGGGAGTGGTGGTGGCTTGTCTGGCATGGGCCACACGCTGGAGCTGGAGGAAGCTGTGCGGTCCTGGCGTGGGGCTGCTGAGGTAACCCCGGTTCCGTGACATCAGTGCCCCTTTCCTCACACAGGAGGGGCTCCAGAGGGCCTTTGCCTGTTGGTTCATTTAGAAGTGTGTTTTCACCTGCTGTCATTGGATTGTTGATTCATTTAATAGTGGATGCCTACTTTGTGCTAGGTTACATAGGTATTGGGGTGAAAACCTACTCACAGCCTCCCAGGAGAAAGGGCTGACAGAGACAGGGTTGAGGGGCCGAGATGCAGGTGGGAAGGAGCCCAGGGGAGACCCCGGCCTCCAATAAGAAGAGCTTCTAGGAAGAGAGACCAGGGCGAAGAGGCTGGAGCAGTAGGTAGAGAGTTAAGCTGTCAACCAGGTAGCTAGATGTGGAGGTAGTCAGCGATGACACAGTTCTTGTTGGTATTTTAATATTCCTTTGTTTGCGAGGATGGAGGAAGAGCCTTCCCAAGTTGACACTTGAACTAGGAGTTACTGTTCCATTTCACAGAGTAAAAGAGGATTGACATAATATTTAGTTTGACTCAAACCTCAGTTAAATTGGCAAACTCTTTCTTTTTGTTTTGGAAACCTCCTCTAATCAAAATTTTAAACATCTTTCAACAGTTTAACATGACACGTTCTCTTGTTCTCCTAGTTCAGTTGTATGCTGTCCGGGGCATTGTTGTCAGTTCTTCCAGTTTCTTTCTCCTGTGCTGGTCTCTCATTTTCAAGATGCTCCTCTGCTTTCTTGCTGTTCACCAGGGCAGACCTGAGGTGCTCACTGGGGAGTGTGTGCGGGCGTGGACCTGCTGACTGCACTGCAGGTGGCCAGGCTGTAGGGTCCACACATTCATCTTACCATCTTGGAACCCTCTGTGCCCTCCTGGTGGCGGCCTCCTGAACAGGTGGCTCACACACCCTTCCTACCTGGCTCCAGGTCTTGTCCACTCCATCTGCTGGCATCATTCATGCTGAGAACCCAGCTCAAGTGAGGCCTTCTGGTGCTCCTGTGACCTCCTGGCCCTGACCTTTTCCTTCACCCATCTCTGTGTGCCCCGGCTTTCTGCCTTCCTTACTTTGCTTCCAACCAGTGACCCTGGCCCCCACACAATGAGAAAATAGAATCTGCCTGGCAGCAGCTTCTCTTCTCCATGTCTGCCAGATGACACCCCTCCCCCATTCAGATCCTCTCTGTTCCTTCCTCTTCACTACAGCAGAGCAGGCTCCTTCTCCTCCTGTCCAGGGTCTGCCTGTCCCCACCCCACCCCCATCCCAGGGCTTCTCTGGTGGGACCCTCCATTTTCTCTCCTGCCTCCTCAGCATGTACCCATCAGTCCACAAATACGCTTACAAAGAAAAAGCCTCCATGCCCTGCCCTGTTTCTCTGCTCTTTGCATAGCCGGCTTCTTGGAAAAATTCTTTGCCTGGCCTTTGATTCACTGTAAAAAAATTACTATTATCAAATATTTCGAGCCTATAGGAGATGGCATAGACACAGTCATCTATCTTCCTTTTAACTTTGTCACATGAATCTCTACTTTTTGTCATATTTGCTGCATACCTTTTATTTATTTAAAAAAAAATTGGGAGGGCCCTCTTTTATTGGTCTTTCATTTATTTATTTTCATCCCTCTTATTTCTTTGGCCTGTGTGGGCCTTCCTTCACAGTGGCCTCTCTCGTTGCAGAGCACCTGCTCTGGCCACATGCGCTCCAGAGTGCCGGCTCGTAATTGAACACACCAGTCCAGCCACTCTGCAGCACGTGGGATCTTCCCAGGCCAGGGATCGAACTGCTGCCCCTTGCACTGCAAGGCAGACTCTACCTACTAGGCCACCAGGAAAGCCCATACCTTTTACTTTTAACAGAAAAATATTTGAAATACAGTTGAGTTCCCTTCATACTTCCCTGTTGTACTCATATTCCTTTCTTTCTGGAGATAGCCTTTTTGATTTTGGAGTTTGTGACTCCTGTGCGTATTTTATATTTTTAATTTATATGTATGTATCCATAAACATATGTTTTGCACAATATGAAACTTTATATAAATGGCATCATTCAGCTCACTAAAACCTGGCTTTCACTCCTACGCCAGAACATGCCTTGTCTTGTCAAGGTCACCGGTGCCTTCCGTGTTGCCAAAAAAAATGGCAGGAATCCAAGGATCCCACTGACACCATTCAGCAGCTCACAGCGACATGAGCCCTGGACAGCCTCTCCCTGGGGAGAACTGGCTGCTCTTAGTTACACTCTTACCTCGTGGGCTGGCCTCTGCATCCACTCTGCTAGCTTCTCCTCAATATAACTGGTGAATGTGAGCTCCTCAAGGCTCAGTTCTGCACGTCATTTTCCTTGGGAAGTCTCCATCTAGTCTTGGAACTTCAAAAGCCTCTTTATGTGCTGGGGCCATCGAATGTGTATACCCGGTTCGCCTCCCCTGTGGTCTCAGGCCCCTGTGTTCAACTGCTGCCCTACTTAGGCTTCAGATGGCTCAGCCCTTGTCCTTTGCACATAGACCTGTTCCTCCTCAAATTGTCCCTGCACTAGCAAGTAGTGCTCTCTCACACTGAGTCCAATGTGCAAGAAATCTGACGTTTATCCTCCAGTTTTTCTGTCCCAGTTACATCCAGTCCCTAAGAAAGCCCTGCAGTTGCTGTCTCCAGAATATTACAGCACATCTGTGCCTTCATTCTGTGTGCCCTGTCACTAGCCCAGTTTAGGGAATCTTCACTCTCCCTGGACAGCTGGATCTGCTTCTCCCCTTCCTGCTTGCTGTCCCTCATCTCTCTCCTTTCCTTAGGGTAGGTGTGGACCCCTTCCTGCTTGCTGTCCTCACTCTGCAGCACGTGGGATCTTCCCAGGCCAGGGATCGAACTGCTGCCCCTTGCACTGCAAGGCAGACTCTACCTACTAGGCCACCAGGAAAGCCCATACCTTTTACTTTTAACAGAAAAATATTTGAAATACAGTTGAGTTCCCTTCATACTTCCCTGTTGTACTCATATTCCTTTCTTTCTGGAGATAGCCTTTTTGATTTTGGAGTTTGTGACTCCTGTGCGTATTTTATATTTTTAATTTATATGTATGTATCCATAAACATATGTTTTGCACAATATGAAACTTTATATAAATGGCATCATTCAGCTCACTAAAACCTGGCTTTCACTCCTACGCCAGAACATGCCTTGTCTTGTCAAGGTCACCGGTGCCTTCCGTGTTGCCAAAAAAAATGGCAGGAATCCAAGGATCCCACTGACACCATTCAGCAGCTCACAGCGACATGAGCCCTGGACAGCCTCTCCCTGGGGAGAACTGGCTGCTCTTAGTTACACTCTTACCTCGTGGGCTGGCCTCTGCATCCACTCTGCTAGCTTCTCCTCAATATAACTGGTGAATGTGAGCTCCTCAAGGCTCAGTTCTGCACGTCATTTTCCTTGGGAAGTCTCCATCTAGTCTTGGAACTTCAAAAGCCTCTTTATGTGCTGGGGCCATCGAATGTGTATACCCGGTTCGCCTCCCCTGTGGTCTCAGGCCCCTGTGTTCAACTGCTGCCCTACTTAGGCTTCAGATGGCTCAGCCCTTGTCCTTTGCACATAGACCTGTTCCTCCTCAAATTGTCCCTGCACTAGCAAGTAGTGCTCTCTCACACTGAGTCCAATGTGCAAGAAATCTGACGTTTATCCTCCAGTTTTTCTGTCCCAGTTACATCCAGTCCCTAAGAAAGCCCTGCAGTTGCTGTCTCCAGAATATTACAGCACATCTGTGCCTTCATTCTGTGTGCCCTGTCACTAGCCCAGTTTAGGGAATCTTCACTCTCCCTGGACAGCTGGATCTGCTTCTCCCCTTCCTGCTTGCTGTCCCTCATCTCTCTCCCCTTTTCCCTTTGGGTAGGTGTGGACCCCTCCCTATGGCCTGCCTGCTCCCGCATAGTTGGGCTCCTGCCTCCCCACCAGCCTCCTCTGGCCACTCTCCCCTGCTTACTGGGTTCTAGTTCTGTGTCTGCATCTCTGCCTGTCCTCTCTTCTCCCACACCCCACACTTCTGTTGACTGCCTCCTCCTCTTTAAAGGCAGCCTGAATGATGATTTCTCAGTTTCTCAAGCATTCCCTGTTGCCGTTCTCTATTTCCCTTGAGGTGTGTTTTTCCATTTTATTTTTTTTAAATGTTCTCTTGCTGTCAGCTCCAAGATTGTAGGGACCAGGGTTGGTAACTCCACTTTCAATCGACTGACTCTTCTAACAGTAGACCTTGTGGGCTACATATTTGACCAAATGGAAGCGTTCTAGAAAGAGATTCACATGACTTTAACCTGTGCGACAGTTAGGGTTCAAGGAGTGGTTGGTGTTCACACAGAACCTGTGAAGCTTTGAAACTGTGTGGCATTATACCTGCTCATCTCCTTTAGTCCTGCAGTGTCGGTCAACATGACAACTCCTACACTGACCTAGAAGAACAAAAATAACTTAAAAGTGTGATTTGTTACACAAATATTATTGCAATAAAAATGACATTGAAAAATTGAAAGACATTTCATCCTGAATCCTCCTTCCATCTAATAAGCAAATTATTTTTTTCTGTATTCTCTAACCCTGATACATATGCGTGGATAACTAACATTTCATCACAAGACACAGACTCATGTACTATTCCTTCTTGTTTAGGCTTCAGATGGCTCAGCCCTTGTCCTTTGCACATAGACCTGTTCCTCCTCAAATTGTCCCTGCACTAGCAAGTAGTGCTCTCTCACACTGAGTCCAATGTGCAAGAAATCTGACGTTTATCCTCCAGTTTTTCTGTCCCAGTTACATCCAGTCCCTAAGAAAGCCCTGCAGTTGCTGTCTCCAGAATATTACAGCACATCTGTGCCTTCATTCTGTGTGCCCTGTCACTAGCCCAGTTTAGGGAATCTTCACTCTCCCTGGACAGCTGGATCTGCTTCTCCCCTTCCTGCTTGCTGTCCCTCATCTCTCTCCCTTTCCTTAGGGTAGGTGTGGACCCCTCCCTATGGCCTGCCTGCTCCCGCATAGTTGGGCTCCTGCCTCCCCACCAGCCTCCTCTGGCCACTCTCCCCTGCTTACTGGGTTCTAGTTCTGTGTCTGCATCTCTGCCTGTCCTCTCTTCTCCCACACCCCACACTTCTGTTGACTGCCTCCTCCTCTTTAAAGGCAGCCTGAATGATGATTTCTCAGTTTCTCAAGCATTCCCTGTTGCCGTTCTCTATTTCCCTTGAGGTGTGTTTTTCCATTTTATTTTTTTTAAATGTTCTCTTGCTGTCAGCTCCAAGATTGTAGGGACCAGGGTTGGTAACTCCACTTTCAATCGACTGACTCTTCTAACAGTAGACCTTGTGGGCTACATATTTGACCAAATGGAAGCGTTCTAGAAAGAGATTCACATGACTTTAACCTGTGCGACAGTTAGGGTTCAAGGAGTGGTTGGTGTTCACACAGAACCTGTGAAGCTTTGAAACTGTGTGGCATTATACCTGCTCATCTCCTTTAGTCCTGCAGTGTCGGTCAACATGACAACTCCTACACTGACCTAGAAGAACAAAAATAACTTAAAAGTGTGATTTGTTACACAAATATTATTGCAATAAAAATGACATTGAAAAATTGAAAGACATTTCATCCTGAATCCTCCTTCCATCTAATAAGCAAATTATTTTTTTCTGTATTCTCTAACCCTGATACATATGCGTGGATAACTAACATTTCATCACAAGACACAGACTCATGTACTATTCCTTCTTGTTTAGTTGCTCAGTCATGTCCGACTCTTTGTGACCTGGTGGACTGTAGCCCACCAGTCTCCATGGGATTCTCCAGGCAGAAATATTGGAGTGGGTTGCTATTTTCTTCTCCAGGGAATCTTACCCGCCCAGGGGTTGAACCTGCATCTGTTGCTTGATAGGTGATTCTTTACCTCTGAGCCACCTGGGAATCTCAGTGTACTCTTTATAAATGTATAGTTAATGACTAAACAATAAGCATTTTCTTTTTCTGTGAGCATTTCGAAAGTTCTGTTTTTCCTTAAGTATTACAGTCTGTTCTTACTTTGGTGTATAGAACCACCCAACCATATAGATGTATATTTTTAATTCTAGAAACTTAAAGGCCTAGATGTATATATTTTTCTTGTTTTTTTTAAAAGATTTATTTATTTATTTATTTTGGGTGGGGGGGGGGAGGGAGGGGAGCAGGCGGATCACTTCTATTGGTCTTTCATTTGTCCATTTTCATCCGTCTTTGTTCTTTGGCCCGTGTGGGCCTCCCATCGTGGTGGCCTCTGTTGTCACAGAGCACCGGCTCTGGGTGCATGCACTCCAGAGCTCTGGCTCGCAATTGGACACATCAGTCCAGCCGCTACGGCACGTGGGATCTTCCCAGGCCAGGGATCGAACTAGCGCCTTGCACTGCAAGGCGGTGTCCTTACCCAATGGACCACCAGGACTCTTCTAACAGACCTTGTGGGCTACATATTTGACCAAATGGAAGCGTTCTAGAAAGAGATTCACATGACTTTAACCTGTGCGACAGTTAGGGTTCAAGGAGTGGTTGGTGTTCACACAGAACCTGTGAAGCTTTGAAACTGTGTGGCATTATACCTGCTCATCTCCTTTAGTCCTGCAGTGTCGGTCAACATGACAACTCCTACACTGACCTAGAAGAACAAAAATAACTTAAAAGTGTGATTTGTTACACAAATATTATTGCAATAAAAATGACATTGAAAAATTGAAAGACATTTCATCCTGAATCCTCCTTCCATCTAATAAGCAAATTATTTTTTTCTGTATTCTCTAACCCTGATACATATGCGTGGATAACTAACATTTCATCACAAGACACAGACTCATGTACTATTCCTTCTTGTTTAGTTGCTCAGTCATGTCCGACTCTTTGTGACCTGGTGGACTGTAGCCCACCAGTCTCCATGGGATTCTCCAGGCAGAAATATTGGAGTGGGTTGCTATTTTCTTCTCCAGGGAATCTTACCCGCCCAGGGGTTGAACCTGCATCTGTTGCTTGATAGGTGATTCTTTACCTCTGAGCCACCTGGGAATCTCAGTGTACTCTTTATAAATGTATAGTTAATGACTAAACAATAAGCATTTTCTTTTTCTGTGAGCATTTCGAAAGTTCTGTTTTTCCTTAAGTATTACAGTCTGTTCTTACTTTGGTGTATAGAACCACCCAACCATATAGATGTATATTTTTAATTCTAGAAACTTAAAGGCCTAGATGTATATATTTTTCTTGTTTTTTTTAAAAGATTTATTTATTTATTTATTTTGGGTGGGGTGGGGTGGGGAGGGAGGGGAGCAGGCGGATCACTTCTATTGGTCTTTCATTTGTCCATTTTCATCCGTCTTTGTTCTTTGGCCCGTGTGGGCCTCCCATCGTGGTGGCCTCTGTTGTCACAGAGCACCGGCTCTGGGTGCATGCACTCCAGAGCTCTGGCTCGGTAATTGGACACATCAGTCCAGCCGCTCTACGGCACGTGGGATCTTCCCAGGCCAGGGATCGAACTAGCGCCCCTTGCACTGCAAGGCGGTGTCCTTACCCAATGGACCACCAGGGAAGCCCCTAGATGTATATTTTTAATTCTAGAAACTTAAAGGCCCATATACTAGGGTTATCTGTTTTTTGAAGCAGAGAAACTTAAAATGTGAAATTTTTAATATATTTGTAATATAAATAACAGGTAGGTAAGTTTTTTGGAGGGGCGGGGGGCTGCGCTGGGAGACTTGTGAGATCTTAGTTCCAAAACCAGGGATTGAACCCAGGCCCTAAAGAGGGGGTCCTAAGAACTGTACCACCAGGGAATTCCCATGGGGGTTCTTAATAAGGTAGTGCTATGTCAGGTTTGTTTTGTCTTCAGTGCTTGGTTTAATCTTTCTGTAGTTCTGGCTGCTCACTTTATAACACAGACAATCCGGAATGTCTAATGCTTAGATAGTGTCTTGCTTTCTTTTAGTTGTTTCTTTTTTTTTAAAGATTTATTTATTTATTTATTTTGGGTGGGGGTTGGGTTGGGGAGGAAGGGGAGCGGGCAGGCCACTTCTATTGGGCTTTCATTTCTCTATTTTCATCTGTCCTTGTTCTTTGGCTCCTGTGGGCCTCCCATCGCGGTGGCGTCTGTCGTCGCAGAGCACCGGCTCTGGGCGCATGTGCTCCAGAGCTCCGGCTCGGTAGTTGGACACATCAGTCCAGCCGCTCCGCGGCACGTGGGATCTTCCCAGGCCAGGGATCGAACCGGCGCCCTTGCACTGCAAGGCGGTGTCCTTACCCACTGGACCACCAGGGGAAGCCCTTAGTTGTTTCTTGTTCTCTTCGTTTTGCTAGGTCTCTGTAGCACCCGCTTTTACCTACCAGTTACTGTGTCTGTTGCAGGCAACGTCTAGACTAAGAGAAAAAGGCTGCGATGGCCGCCTGGCAGGAATTGAAGTTCAGCAGCTCTTCTGTTCCCAGAGTGCAGCTATCCCTGAGAACCAGCTAAAAGAATTGAACATAAAAATCGACAGTGCTTTGCAGGTACGTTTTCAGAACTGGCACACTCACCTCTGAGGGATAAACACAAGAGAGGGGGAGTTGTGGTGCTGAACCAGTCGGAAACAGTAATAAGATAGTGGTTGGCCTTGTATCCTTTAGTAACTATAGAAATTGAAAATGTCTATTTTCTTTGAATGTTGTCAGTTTATACTCTGCTATGTGGTCTTGATTCTTGAAAACAATTTCTTTGCAGGCAATAATAGTCGGAAAGTAGGTCACTAATTATTTTTTATTCTAGAAACTTAAAGGCCCATATACTAGGGTTATCTGTTTTTGAAGCAGAGAAACTTAAAATGTGAAATTTTAATATATTTGTAATATAAATAACAGGTAGGTAAGTTTTTTGGAGGGGCGGGGGGCTG
The DNA here is from genome assembly GCA_022376925.1 of Tragulus kanchil. Taxonomy (NCBI): domain Eukaryota; kingdom Metazoa; phylum Chordata; class Mammalia; order Artiodactyla; family Tragulidae; genus Tragulus; species Tragulus kanchil. The sequence continues at coordinate 115,821,063 of JAIOJX010000031.1, forward strand.
CGCTGGGAGACTTGTGAGATCTTAGTTCCAAAACCAGGGATTGAACCCAGGCCCTAAAGAGGGGGTCCTAAGAACTGTACCACCAGGGAATTCCCATGGGGGTTCTTAATAAGGTAGTGCTATGTCAGGTTTGTTTTGTCTTCAGTGCTTGGTTTAATCTTTCTGTAGTTCTGGCTGCTCACTTTATAACACAGACAATCCGGAATGTCTAATGCTTAGATAGTGTCTTGCTTTCTTTTAGTTGTTTCTTTTTTTTTAAAGATTTATTTATTTATTTATTTTGGGTGGGGGTTGGGTTGGGGAGGAAGGGGAGCGGGCAGGCCACTTCTATTGGGCTTTCATTTCTCTATTTTCATCTGTCCTTGTTCTTTGGCTCCTGTGGGCCTCCCATCGCGGTGGCGTCTGTCGTCGCAGAGCACCGGCTCTGGGCGCATGTGCTCCAGAGCTCCGGCTCGGTAGTTGGACACATCAGTCCAGCCGCTCCGCGGCACGTGGGATCTTCCCAGGCCAGGGATCGAACCGGCGCCCTTGCACTGCAAGGCGGTGTCCTTACCCACTGGACCACCAGGGGAAGCCCTTAGTTGTTTCTTGTTCTCTTCGTTTTGCTAGGTCTCTGTAGCACCCGCTTTTACCTACCAGTTACTGTGTCTGTTGCAGGCAACGTCTAGACTAAGAGAAAAAGGCTGCGATGGCCGCCTGGCAGGAATTGAAGTTCAGCAGCTCTTCTGTTCCCAGAGTGCAGCTATCCCTGAGAACCAGCTAAAAGAATTGAACATAAAAATCGACAGTGCTTTGCAGGTACGTTTTTCAGAACTGGCACACTCACCTCTGAGGGATAAACACAAGAGAGGGGGAGTTGTGGTGCTGAACCAGTCGGAAACAGTAATAAGATAGTGGTTGGCCTTGTATCCTTTAGTAACTATAGAAATTGAAAATGTCTATTTTCTTTGAATGTTGTCAGTTTATACTCTGCTATGTGGTCTTGATTCTTGAAAACAATTTCTTTGCAGGCATATAAAATAGCTCTGGAAAGCCTAGGTCACTGTGAATATGCAATGAAAGCCGGTTTCCACCTGAACCCCAAAGCGATAGAAGCCAGTCTGCAGGTATGCTTTTCTGTCTGGTAGCTCCTGAGAGCAGTGGCATGGCAGTCACGCCATCCACATGAGGCCACTGTCTTGAGAGAAGAGCCATATGTCACCTCTCCTGTCCTGTCCACCCTTTTCCTTTTCCAGGGCTGCTGCAGCGAGGCGGAGGCGCAGCAGACAGGACGGAGGCAGACCCCGCCACAGCCCATGCAGTGTGAGCTTCCCACTGTCCCCGTGCAGATAGGATCCAGCTTCCTGAAGGGCGTCTCCTTCAACGAGTCGGCCGCTGACAATCTGAAACTTAAGACGGTAGCTGTCCACGGGGTTCCTACAACCCGGGTGTGAACTTGAAAATAAAGTTCTTAAGGAAGTCTGAGGGCTTGTCAAGAATCTCTAGATTAAAAAGCGAAACTGGGGCTTCCCTGGTGGTCCAGTGGGTAAAGAATCCACCTTGCAGTGCAAGGGGCACCAGTTCAATCCCTGGCCCAGGAAGATCCCATGTGCCACAGAGCGGCTGGACTGTTGTGTCCATTTACAAGCCAGTGCTCTGGAGCGCATGTGCTTAGAGCCAGTGCTCTGTGATAAGAGAGGCCACTGCGATGGGAGGCCAACACAGGCCAAAGAATAAAGATGGATGAAAAATAAATAAATCAAAAATAAAATTTTAAAAAAAAGGCAAAACTCAAGTGAAGACAGGAGGGATGGACCTTCCTCAGTAAACTGGTGTCTAAAAGAAGACTAGAATGACTTTTTTTTTCCCGGTTGGTTGGTCTTTATTAAGCAATCATTAGTGCCAGGCTTGGAGATTTGACAGCCCCATAGGTTGTGATAGGAGCACAGAACGAGGGGGCCTCGCCTGGAGGATTAAGGGATGTGACTCTTGAGAAGAGGACTTTAAGCAGAGACCAACCTGAAGAGTAAGTGTAGGGGTGGGACTGGGGGTCTGAGACGGCCAGGAAGTCAGTCTGGCCTGAGAGCTGAAGGCCTTCCTTAGGGCTGACACGGGGGGCCCTCTGGCTTTCCAGTACAGTCACTAAAAGGATTTGGAGAGGGAGGGGAAGGGAGATGAGGCCCAGATTTCTGGCTTGGATAATGGCTTTTGTGCAGCTGTGTATTTATTTATTAAGGCCCTGTGATAGTTGTCATAAAATGCATTTTTGTACATGATTTTATGGTTGCTTTTGAAATATCCAAGTGCAGCTATCCATTAGGCAATTGGATATATGGGCTTGGAGTCCTGAAGTGGGATCAAGGCTGGGGTCCTCACAGACAGGTGGTCTCTGGAGCCAGAAGAGAAGTTGGGGGGATCCAGGAAGTGTGGGGGTTCAAGGAAACTTTGGCACTTAAGAGAATGGCTGCGACTGTTTTATAGTCCATGAGCCTTAAGTGAGCTTCTTTAGGCTTGTGCTGTGTCTGCCACAGGCTTGTGCTTTCCAAGTCCCTGGGGTTCCTACAACCCGGTGTGAACTTGAAAATAAAGTTCTTAAGGAAGTCTGAGGGCTTGTCAAGAATCTCTAGATTAAAAGCGAAACTGGGGCTTCCTGGTGGTCCAGTGGGTAAAGAATCCACCTTGCAGTGCAAGGCACCAGTTCAATCCCTGGCCCAGGAAGATCCCATGTGCCACAGAGCGGCTGGACTGTTGTGTCCATTTACAAGCCAGTGCTCTGGAGCGCATGTGCTTAGAGCCAGTGCTCTGTGATAAGAGAGGCCACTGCGATGGGAGGCCAACACAGGCCAAAGAATAAAGATGGATGAAAAATAAATAAATCAAAAATAAAATTTAAAAAAAAAGGCAAAACTCAAGTGAAGACAGGAGGGATGGACCTTCCTCAGTAAACTGGTGTCTAAAAGAAGACTAGAATGACTTTTTTTTTCCCGGTTGGTTGGTCTTTATTAAGCAATCATTAGTGCCAGGCTTGGAGATTTGACAGCCCCATAGGTTGTGATAGGAGCACAGAACGAGGGGGCCTCGCCTGGAGGATTAAGGGATGTGACTCTTGAGAAGAGGACTTTAAGCAGAGACCAACCTGAAGAGTAAGTGTAGGGGTGGGACTGGGGGTCTGAGACGGCCAGGAAGTCAGTCTGGCCTGAGAGCTGAAGGCCTTCCTTAGGGCTGACACGGGGGGCCCTCTGGCTTTCCAGTACAGTCACTAAAAGGATTTGGAGAGGGAGGGGAAGGGAGATGAGGCCCAGATTTCTGGCTTGGATAATGGCTTTTGTGCAGCTGTGTATTTATTTATTAAGGCCCTGTGATAGTTGTCATAAAATGCATTTTTGTACATGATTTTATGGTTGCTTTTGAAATATCCAAGTGGAGCTATCCATTAGGCAATTGGATATATGGGCTTGGAGTCCTGAAGTGGGATCAAGGCTGGGGTCCTCACAGACAGGTGGTCTCTGGAGCCAGAAGAGAAGTTGGGGGGATCCAGGAAGTGTGGGGGGGGGTTCAAGGAAACTTTGGCACTTAAGAGAATGGCTGCGACTGTTTTATAGTCCATGAGCCTTAAGTGAGCTTCTTTAGGCTTGTGCTGTGTCTGCCACAGTGTGCTCTCCGTGCAGTACCTTGGTTCGAGTACACTGATGCTGTGAAACCCAGCCTGTGAGGAGCGTCCTGGATCACCGGTGTATTATGAGAGGCACAGCCAGACGGAAGAGATGCCTGGGGCCAGGCCAGGGGAAGGGGCTCGGCGGCTCCATGTGCTCCCGAGGCCCTGCCGTCCCAGCACCTCCATGTGCTCACCAGCCCAGAAGCTCCTAGGGCAACTTTGTTAATGAGACATTCACCAAGTTAGTTTTATTCAAAGTGTGTAAAATAAGAGGGTTTTGAAAGTATACTGTAAAATGCTGTTTATGAGTAATGTTTCAGTGCGTTAAATGAGGAGAAATCATGCCATAATACTGAAGTAACTAGGTCTATTTGCCGAGCATCATGTATGCCAGGCATGTGTCACAGGTTTCCCATGCATTGTTTCAATCACGCTCCCCCATTAGATGGGTATGGCCCTCTTTCCCAGTTGGCAGGTAGAGGAACCGGGGCCTGAGGCCACACAGAAAGTCGTCGACTGGAATTGGAGCTAATGCTGACAACTCACGATGTCGTGAAGCGTATGAAGCTTATGCTTCATCCAAAATAAAGATGCAGTTTTCTGGTATTTACTTGTACCAAATGATTTTGTTTCCTTATTCAGAGGGATTCGGAACTTCAGAATCCCTCAACCATTTTGCATCAGTGAATTGCTAAATAATGCTTTATTCTCTGCTAGAATGGAAATCACATATGCGTATTAATGCACATGTATTTATATCTAGTGAGTCACTCTGTAGGTCTGAGAAAGTCTTTGAAGGTAATTGATTAGAATTACTAAAGAAATCAAAATGGTGACATGGGAGGAAATATCCAAGTGCAGCTCCATCAATTGGATATATGGGCGTGGAGTCCTGAAGGGGGATCAAGGCTGGGGTCCTCACCGACAGGTGGTCTCTGGAGCCAGAAGAGAAGTTGGGGGGATCCAGGAAGTGTGGGGGGGGGTTCAAGGAAACTTTGGCACTTAAGAGAATGGCTGCGACTGTTTTATAGTCCATGAGCCTTAAGTGAGCTTCTTTAGGCTTGTGCTGTGTCTGCCACAGTGTGCTCTCCGTGCAGTACCTTGGTTCGAGTACACTGATGCTGTGAAACCCAGCCTGTGAGGAGCGTCCTGGATCACCGGTGTATTATGAGAGGCACAGCCAGACGGAAGAGATGCCTGGGGCCAGGCCAGGGGAAGGGGCTCGGCGGCTCCATGTGCTCTCGAGGCACTGCCGTCCCAGCACCTCCATGTGCTCACCAGCCCAGAAGCTCCTAGGGCAACTTTGTTAATGAGACATTCACCAAGTTAGTTTTATTCAAAGTGTGTAAAATAAGAGGGTTTTGAAAGTATACTGTAAAATGCTGTTTATGAGTAATGTTTCAGTGCGTTAAATGAGGAGAAATCATGCCATAATACTGAAGTAACTAGGTCTATTTGCCGAGCATCATGTATGCCAGGCATGTGTCACAGGTTTCCCATGCATTGTTTCAATCACGCTCCCCCATTAGATGGGTATGGCCCTCTTTCCCAGTTGGCAGGTAGAGGAACCGGGGCCTGAGGCCACACAGAAAGTCGTCGACTGGAATTGGAGCTAATGCTGACAACTCACGATGTCGTGAAGCGTATGAAGCTTATGCTTCATCCAAAATAAAGATGCAGTTTTCTGGTATTTACTTGTACCAAATGATTTTGTTTCCTTATTCAGAGGGATTCGGAACTTCAGAATCCCTCAACCATTTTGCATCAGTGAATTGCTAAATAATGCTTTATTCTCTGCTAGAATGGAAATCACATATGCGTATTAATGCACATGTATTTATATCTAGTGAGTCACTCTGTAGGTCTGAGAAAGTCTTTGAAGGTAATTGATTAGAATTACTAAAGAAATCAAAATGGTGACATGGGAGGACATAAACTTTTCTTCCCTTGAGGGCAATTGTGTACCTGTAAATGTACTTCTACAATGTTAGAACCTTGTATGGCTGTATTTTGAGGGGTGAATTCTCTTTCTGTCAATCTGCAGCATACGATGTTACAGCTGATCAAGGAGGCAGGCTGCTATAATGGAATCACGCCCAGGGATGACTTTCCCGTGACAGAAGTCCTGAACCAGGTGTGCCCATCCACGTGGCGGGGTGCCTGCAAGACTGCCGTGCAGCTGCTGTTTGGCCAAGCTGGACTGGTGAGTGAACACGTGTGATGGACAGGGGAGAGAGCAGGGGAANTTGTAAGCGTGTTAGTTTGGGATGTGGACACTTGTGTGAGAACATGATATAAATTCTGCTCTGGTTGCTGCAGAGTTTAGACCAGATGGGAAAGGTAAAGGAAGGACATCATTAAAGGGTCTTTTTTTTTTTTTTTTCACTTCCTTTACTAAATTGATAATTTGTATTTGCAGGGAACCTAGTTGCTAAATGGTGTCTCAGGCTTTCCTGATTTTAAGGAAGCCATTACATTAGGGATGGTTTGGTAAGCCTCTTTACCTGGCCTGACTACTTGGGGGAAGTAGAGGATGTCTTTCTGTAGCTCAAGTACACCAGCCTTCTTCCTGTCTCAGGTCTTTGCCCTTGATGTTCCTTTTCCCTGAGAATGTTCATCTCAGATCTTCACGTGGCTCACTCCTTCTCATATCCCTGATGTCAGCTCAAACAGAAAGTCGTCGACTGGAATTGGAGCTAATGCTGACAACTCACGATGTCGTGAAGCGTGAAGCTTATGCTTCATCCAAAATAAAGATGCAGTTTTCTGGTATTTACTTGTACCAAATGATTTTGTTTCCTTATTCAGAGGGATTCGGAACTTCAGAATCCCTCAACCATTTTGCATCAGTGAATTGCTAAATAATGCTTTATTCTCTGCTAGAATGGAAATCACATATGCGTATTAATGCACATGTATTTATATCTAGTGAGTCACTCTGTAGGTCTGAGAAAGTCTTTGAAGGTAATTGATTAGAATTACTAAAGAAATCAAAATGGTGACATGGGAGGACATAAACTTTTCTTCCCTTGAGGGCAATTGTGTACCTGTAAATGTACTTCTACAATGTTAGAACCTTGTATGGCTGTATTTTGAGGGTGAATTCTCTTTCTGTCAATCTGCAGCATACGATGTTACAGCTGATCAAGGAGGCAGGCTGCTATAATGGAATCACGCCCAGGGATGACTTTCCCGTGACAGAAGTCCTGAACCAGGTGTGCCCATCCACGTGGCGGGGTGCCTGCAAGACTGCCGTGCAGCTGCTGTTTGGCCAAGCTGGACTGGTGAGTGAACACGTGTGATGGACAGGGGAGAGAGCAGGGGAAGTTGTAAGCGTGTTAGTTTGGGATGTGGACACTTGTGTGAGAACATGATATAAATTCTGCTCTGGTTGCTGCAGAGTTTAGACCAGATGGGAAAGGTAAAGGAAGGACATCATTAAAGGGTCTTTTTTTTTTTTTTTTCACTTCCTTTACTAAATTGATAATTTGTATTTGCAGGGAACCTAGTTGCTAAATGGTGTCTCAGGCTTTCCTGATTTTAAGGAAGCCATTACATTAGGGATGGTTTGGTAAGCCTCTTTACCTGGCCTGACTACTTGGGGGAAGTAGAGGATGTCTTTCTGTAGCTCAAGTACACCAGCCTTCTTCCTGTCTCAGGTCTTTGCCCTTGATGTTCCTTTTCCCTGAGAATGTTCATCTCAGATCTTCACGTGGCTCACTCCTTCTCATATCCCTGATGTCAGCTCAAACATCACTTCCTTTGACAGTATAAGTAGTGCCCCATCAAGTCACTTTGGGTCCCAGCTCTCTGTTTACCTCCGTTCATACCATAAAAAATAAAATAGCAACTCCAGGAAGTTTGATCTTTTCACCTTTGGTAAGAAGAGTAACTTTTGCTAAAGCTGGTGCTCAGGATATCAGCATCTAGGTGTTCTTTCTTTTTTTTTTCCCACTATTTATTTATTTATTTGGTTGGGCTAGGTCATTACAGCACTTAGGATCTTTAGTTGTAGCATGTAGGATCTAGTTCCCCAACCAGAGATTGAACCTGGGCCTCCTGTATTGGTAGCGTGAAGGCTTAGCCACTGGACCACTATGGACATCCCAGCATCTAGGTTTTTGTTAGGCTTCTTTGACCTGTGTACCTTATGTCCTTATCCCACTCTCTAGAATTAAATGACTGCTTTTGGAAGAGTTGTAGGCCTTCCTCCAAGTAATCTTTCCTGAGTCAGAGGGCACGGTAATCCACTCCAGTATTCTTGTCCTGAAGAATCCCATGGACGGAGAGGCCTGTCGGGCCGTAGTCCATAGGGTCACACAGTCAGATACTCCTGAAACAACTTCACATGCACGCATAGCATTTCAGAAATAAAGGGAAGCTAATTAGAAATTAAGATAGTTAAAAAACTGTTTCTACTCTGATCCCTACTTTACTCATGAAAGGAGTTGTTGGGAAGATGTGGTTCTTCTGTTTGGTGTATTTCCAGATGGGAAAGGTAAAGGAAGGACATCATTAAAGGGTCTTTTTTTTTTTTTTTCACTTCCTTTACTAAATTGATAATTTGTATTTGCAGGGAACCTAGTTGCTAAATGGTGTCTCAGGCTTTCCTGATTTTAAGGAAGCCATTACATTAGGGATGGTTTGGTAAGCCTCTTTACCTGGCCTGACTACTTGGGGGAAGTAGAGGATGTCTTTCTGTAGCTCAAGTACACCAGCCTTCTTCCTGTCTCAGGTCTTTGCCCCTGATGTTCCTTTTCCCTGAGAATGTTCATCTCAGATCTTCACGTGGCTCACTCCTTCTCATATCCCTGATGTCAGCTCAAACATCACTTCCTTTGACAGTATAAGTAGTGCCCCATCAAGTCACTTTGGGTCCCAGCTCTCTGTTTACCTCCGTTCATACCATAAAAAATAAAATAGCAACTCCAGGAAGTTTGATCTTTTCACCTTTGGTAAGAAGAGTAACTTTTGCTAAAGCTGGTGCTCAGGATATCAGCATCTAGGTGTTCTTTCTTTTTTTTTTCCCACTATTTATTTATTTATTTGGTTGGGCTAGGTCATTACAGCACTTAGGATCTTTAGTTGTAGCATGTAGGATCTAGTTCCCTAACCAGAGATTGAACCTGGGCCTCCTGTATTGGTAGCGTGAAGGCTTAGCCACTGGACCACTATGGACATCCCAGCATCTAGGTTTTTGTTAGGCTTCTTTGACCTGTGTACCTTATGTCCTTATCCCACTCTCTAGAATTAAATGACTGCTTTTGGAAGAGTTGTAGGCCTTCCTCCAAGTAATCTTTCCTGAGTCAGAGGGCACGGTAATCCACTCCAGTATTCTTGTCCTGAAGAATCCCATGGACGGAGAGGCCTGTCGGGCCGTAGTCCATAGGGTCACACAGTCAGATACTCCTGAAACAACTTCACATGCACGCATAGCATTTCAGAAATAAAGGGAAGCTAATTAGAAATTAAGATAGTTAAAAAACTGTTTCTACTCTGATCCCTACTTTACTCATGAAAGGAGTTGTTGGGAAGATGTGGTTCTTCTGTTTGGTGTGGATGAGCACTCTGGTGGCCCAGGTCAGGGTAGTCCTGACTTGTAGAGGGCCAGGTAGGGACCTGTCTACAGTGTTGAATTACATTTCTCTTGAGACATGTCCCTTAGTATAGGAACCCCTAAGAAAAAGAGGAAACTGGAAACTCTTGCTGAAGTATGGAGGAGCCCACTGCCTTTAGTAGATCCATATTCCTAAAGACCATTTTAGCTGAAACTTAGGGGAACCAGAAACTCCAGAAATGAGTGTATAAAATAAGGCAGGAGGACTCAAAGGCTGTTATGAGAAAACAAGAGTTTTTTTAAAAAAAACCCATGTTATTCAGAGAGCAAAAACTTCTTCCTGGTTCCCTGCTCCTTGATCCTAGGGCACATTTGTGTATGACTTATGAAGAACTTAGATCATTGTTCTGGGTATGGGAGGAGAGAGGAAACACCTGCCTGTTCTGACAATGGCTATTACTTGGACAGGAAGTCTTTTCCAAAGGATACTGCAGACCAGCTGTGGGAACTCCTTTTACAGCTATGGAAATCGGCTCCTAAATTAGAGGCTGAATTTCTGCACAGCTTTTCCTTTCCCGGAATATTACAGATTTGGTTGTAAAGTGTTTTATGATTATTTTCTTAAGATTCTTTTAGTTTTTTGAAAATATATTCATGACTTTGTCAAACCGTTTAATTTACAAAGGATTCTATATCACTGTGTAATAGTAAAGATGCTCCTTGGGACTTTCCTGGTGGTCCAGTGGTTGAGAGTCTGTGCTTCCAATCTTGCGGCCGCAGGTACGATCCCTGGTCGGGGAACTAAGATCACACATGCTGCATGGCACAGCCAAAAAGACCAAAAATGACTGCTTTTGGAAGAGTTGTAGGCCTTCCTCCAAGTAATCTTTCCTGAGTCAGAGGGCACGGTAATCCACTCCAGTATTCTTGTCCTGAAGAATCCCATGGACGGAGAGGCCTGTCGGGCCGTAGTCCATAGGGTCACACAGTCAGATACTCCTGAAACAACTTCACATGCACGCATAGCATTTCAGAAATAAAGGGAAGCTAATTAGAAATTAAGATAGTTAAAAAACTGTTTCTACTCTGATCCCTACTTTACTCATGAAAGGAGTTGTTGGGAAGATGTGGTTCTTCTGTTTGGTGTGGATGAGCACTCTGGTGGCCCAGGTCAGGGTAGTCCTGACTTGTAGAGGGCCAGGTAGGGACCTGTCTACAGTGTTGAATTACATTTCTCTTGAGACATGTCCCTTAGTATAGGAACCCCTAAGAAAAAGAGGAAACTGGAAACTCTTGCTGAAGTATGGAGGAGCCCACTGCCTTTAGTAGATCCATATTCCTAAAGACCATTTTAGCTGAAACTTAGGGGAACCAGAAACTCCAGAAATGAGTGTATAAAATAAGGCAGGAGGACTCAAAGGCTGTTATGAGAAAACAAGAGTTTTTAAAAAAAACCCATGTTATTCAGAGAGCAAAAACTTCTTCCTGGTTCCCTGCTCCTTGATCCTAGGGCACATTTGTGTATGACTTATGAAGAACTTAGATCATTGTTCTGGGTATGGGAGGAGAGAGGAAACACCTGCCTGTTCTGACAATGGCTATTACTTGGACAGGAAGTCTTTTCCAAAGGATACTGCAGACCAGCTGTGGGAACTCCTTTTACAGCTATGGAAATCGGCTCCTAAATTAGAGGCTGAATTTCTGCACAGCTTTTCCTTTCCCGGAATATTACAGATTTGGTTGTAAAGTGTTTTATGATTATTTTCTTAAGATTCTTTTAGTTTTTTGAAAATATATTCATGACTTTGTCAAACCGTTTAATTTACAAAGGATTCTATATCACTGTGTAATAGTAAAGATGCTCCTTGGGACTTTCCTGGTGGTCCAGTGGTTGAGAGTCTGTGCTTCCAATCTTGCGGCCGCAGGTACGATCCCTGGTCGGGGAACTAAGATCACACATGCTGCATGGCACAGCCAAAAAGACCAAAAATCTGAAGAAAAAAACAACTCTCCTCCAGGGAGTTCCCTGGTGGTCTAGTAGCTGATGCTCCATGCTTTCATAGCTGTGGCCTGGATTCAGTCCCTGGTTGGGAAACTGAGGTCCCACAAGCTGCACAGCCTGGCCAAAAATAAAACAAAATATCAGGAAATCACTGAGAAAGGGTTGGTTCTTCATTTTTCCTGAAGTAATTCTATTCTTATTGATGACTGAGGGTAAAATGACCTTTATAGAAAACCTCATCATCTTTTGGCTTGTATTCAGTCATTGCATCTTCTGACTTGTATTCAAACCAGTTGAAGCATTGTTTTTTTGGTTTTTTGGTTTTTTTTTTTTTAGTTTGAGAAGTCCTACTTTTTTTTCTTCCTTTTTTGGGGGGAAAGGGGAAAGTGGGAGCCACTTCTATTGGTCTTTCATTTATCTGTTTTCATCCATCTTTGTTCTTTGACCCATGTGGGCCTCCCATCACAGTGGCCTCTGTCGCTGCAGAGCACTGGCTCTGGACGCATGTGCTCCAGAGCTCCGGTTCAGTAGTTGGACACATCGGTCCAGCTGCTCCACGGCACATGGGATCCTCCCAGGCCAGGGATCGGACCAGCGCCCCTTGCACTGCAAGGCAGTGTCCTTACCCACTGGACTACCAGGGAAGCCCCTGCTTTAGTTTTTATATATATATATTTATTTGCTTTTTACTTTTGCGAAGTTTTGTTGTTTACAGATATGTATAATCCCAGGTTAGTCATATGTATGTCCCTGACCCCCTCCCTTGGATACTGCAGACCAGCTGTGGGAACTCCTTTTACAGCTATGGAAATCGGCTCCTAAATTAGAGGCTGAATTTCTGCACAGCTTTTCCTTTCCCGGAATATTACAGATTTGGTTGTAAAGTGTTTTATGATTATTTTCTTAAGATTCTTTTAGTTTTTTGAAAATATATTCATGACTTTGTCAAACCGTTTAATTTACAAAGGATTCTATATCACTGTGTAATAGTAAAGATGCTCCTTGGGACTTTCCTGGTGGTCCAGTGGTTGAGAGTCTGTGCTTCCAATCTTGCGGCCGCAGGTACGATCCCTGGTCGGGGAACTAAGATCACACATGCTGCATGGCACAGCCAAAAAGACCAAAAATCTGAAGAAAAAAACAACTCTCCTCCAGGGAGTTCCCTGGTGGTCTAGTAGCTGATGCTCCATGCTTTCATAGCTGTGGCCTGGATTCAGTCCCTGGTTGGGAAACTGAGGTCCCACAAGCTGCACAGCCTGGCCAAAAATAAAACAAAATATCAGGAAATCACTGAGAAAGGGTTGGTTCTTCATTTTTCCTGAAGTAATTCTATTCTTATTGATGACTGAGGGTAAAATGACCTTTATAGAAAACCTCATCATCTTTTGGCTTGTATTCAGTCATTGCATCTTCTGACTTGTATTCAAACCAGTTGAAGCATTGTTTTTTTGGTTTTTTGGTTTTTTTTTTTTTAGTTTGAGAAGTCCTACTTTTTTTTCTTCCTTTTTTGGGGGGAAAGGGGAAAGTGGGAGCCACTTCTATTGGTCTTTCATTTATCTGTTTTCATCCATCTTTGTTCTTTGACCCATGTGGGCCTCCCATCACAGTGGCCTCTGTCGCTGCAGAGCACTGGCTCTGGACGCATGTGCTCCAGAGCTCCGGTTCAGTAGTTGGACACATCGGTCCAGCTGCTCCACGGCACATGGGATCCTCCCAGGCCAGGGATCGGACCAGCGCCCCTTGCACTGCAAGGCAGTGTCCTTACCCACTGGACTACCAGGGAAGCCCCTGCTTTAGTTTTTATATATATATATTTATTTGCTTTTTACTTTTGCGAAGTTTTGTTGTTTACAGATATGTATAATCCCAGGTTAGTCATATGTATGTCCCTGACCCCCTCCCTTCTCCACCTGGTTTGATTTTTAATGACATTTTTACTTCTTTCAAGTGCATCAAGTGAAAAAATAAAGAAACAAAGTAGTTCCTAATTAACATATTTACAGCTTGGAAAAAGTACTAAAAATGATGCAGAGTTTAGTACATCCTACCTCTAGAATGTGGTTTCTGTTTATTGAAGTGTTACTGTCTTCAGTCATCTTTATTACTTGCTGTTGTCTCCATAGGGTTCCTGACTAGCCTCTGCGAGTCTGCCTCACCAGGTAGTTTACTGTCTTACCAGAGTAGTTCTTACCAGCATCACTTAGCATTGATGGGCTTATGCATCTGATTTATGATCCATTTTTCTCTCTGAAAGCTGATTGTTGTCTTTTTCTCTCATAGGTGGTTGTTGACACAGCACAGATTGAAAATAAAGAAGCCTATGCCCCCCAAATCAGTTTAGAAGGCTCCAGAATCGTGGTTCAAGTCCCATCCACATGGTAATGTGGCTCTTACATTAAGACAGGCCTAAACTTTGATTGATGTTTGCACATCTTTTAAAAGATTGCATTGCGTTAGACAAACCCTTCACTAGTTCTCAAAACAAGTCTTACTTCTTGTGTGGGTATATGGTCAGTGGAGATATTTTAATGCCATGCGTTGTGATTATCAGTACATGATAAGGAAGCCAAGATATCTGAAAAATAGTCTCACTGACCAGTAATATTTCTAAAATATTATCTACTCGTGGATCATAATGAGCAACATTATCTTTTTTGTGACTGAGTCCACAGCTTTTTTTTTTTTTTAAAGATTTATTTATTTATTTATTTTGGGTGGGGGTCGGGTTGCGGAGGGAGGGGAGCGGACGGGCCACTTCTATTGGTCTTTTATTTCTCCATTTTCATCCGTCTTTGTTCTTTGGCTACTGTGGGCCTCCCATCGAGGTGGCGTCTGTCGTTGCAGAGCACTGGCTCTGGGCGCATGCGCTCCAGAGCTCTGGCTCGGTGATTGGACACATCAGTCCAGCTTCTCCGCGGCACGTGGGATCTTCCCAGGCCAGGGATCGAACCGGCGCCCCTTGCACTGCAAGGCAGTGTCCTTACCCACTGGACCATCAGGGAAAGCCCAGTCCACAGCTTTTGAATAGAGTGTATCATTATCTCTAAGTCACCCAACGTTTTCTCTGAAACTGAGTACAGAACAGAGAATTTCTTCTCCTTTGTTCCAGCAACAGCCCTGATGATCTAGAGGCCATGTTATCACACACCCAGTATCATTGCAAAACCTGGAGGCAGACTGAGCTGTTTAATTATTTGCTTATATTTGTAAACTTATAGTGCCGTATTCTTCTCAATTTATTCAAACCAAAGCTCCTACAAGTCAGTAAAAAATGGGCAAGGCACATGGACAGGAACATCAGAGGAGATGTGGTCAACAAAGAGATGAAGAACAGGTATAATCTCACCTAACAAAGAAAGGAAGGTAGAGCAGAGCAGAAAAGCAATACAATGTCATTTTGCCCATCATGTTGTTAAATTGTTTTAGAAGATCAGTACTAGGTTTGGGCCAGACTGTACAAAAACAGGTACAGATGTTGCTGAATAAATCACACAGCCTTTCTGGAGGGCAGTTTCATTGGTCAGAAGCCTAAAATAAGGGCTGTGACTTCAGCAGTCCACCTCGAAGGATTTATCCTTGTGGTGTGCATGCAGACCCAACTGAAGTAGCAGCATCATGGTTGTATTAGAAAATAGGCAAGACTAAGCATGCATTGGAAGACTTTTGCTATTAAAATTATAGGCAGAATGAATATTTAACTATATGGAAAATGTTTGAAGTAATTAGGTAGGAAGAGATAGAAAGGAACAATGGCCCATTGCTGCTTCGTGGACTAAAGTGGTAGCTGGGTAATGCATTTGAATTGTATTGAAACCGTTTCTTCTTTAAATGGCAGTAGAGATTCTGCCACAAGTTTTGTAATTTGTTATTTTATCACGTTAGGGTTGGCAGTTTATGTCATGTCCTAGAATGTCCGTTCTATGAGTTTCTCCCCAAAATTTCTAAATTTGATTATTAATTTATATGCATGTCTTCGTTCCTATCAAACAGTAGTTTTCTGTATTTTCCTGGCCTTGGCTTGCAGGATCATAGTTCTCTAACCAGAGGTGGAACCCGGGCCCTTAGTAGTGAGAGCCCTGCTCTCTAGTAGTCCTAGCCCCAGGACTGCCAAGGACTTCCCCAAGCGGTAGGTTAAAAGCTCACTCTTTGTAGGATTTTTGTGTTCCTGAATTTGTTTTCTAATTCAGGTTCTTATTGACAGATGAAACTTAACTAGGAGTCTCACTTTAAGGAAAGCATTTCCAGCTCTTGGACAATTGGGTGAATATAAACAGCTAGTACTGAAATGGTTAACACTGCAGTTTACTTCCAGAACTCTCCCTATTTAATTGATTTCCTTTGTAATTCTTTGCACGTCCTTGAAAGACCTCATAGGCTGCACTTACTTGTAGAGGCTCCCTCTGCTGGCTACTTTTGGTAAAAATGGCAGTGTTTTTCATGGTTTTGTTTCAAGTTGTTTCAAGTTTTCAAGTCTATAATGTGCTTGTTGAAAAGAACTCAAGCAGAAGTCATTGCTTTACTCCAACTCGGCAAAATGAAATCATTAGCAAAACTAGTCAAGAATTTATTATATGCTTTGCTTTTTTTTTTTTTAAATTTTTGGCCTCTTTTATTGGTCCTTCATTTATGTATTTTCATCTATCTCAATTCTTTGGCCTGTGCAGGCCTCCCATCACAGTGGCCTCTCTCGTTGCAGAGCACCGGCTCTGGGCACATGCACTCCAGAGCGCCGGCTGGTAATTGGACACACTGGTCCAGCCGCTCCGGAGCTGCATGCAACTGAGAGATCATTTATTAAAATAGGCAAGACTAAGCATGCATTGGAAGACTTTTGCTATTAAAATTATAGGCAGAATGAATATTTAACTATATGGAAAATGTTTGAAGTAATTAGGTAGGAAGAGATAGAAAGGAACAATGGCCCATTGCTGCTTCGTGGACTAAAGTGGTAGCTGGGTAATGCATTTGAATTGTATTGAAACCGTTTCTTCTTTAAATGGCAGTAGAGATTCTGCCACAAGTTTTGTAATTTGTTATTTTATCACGTTAGGGTTGGCAGTTTATGTCATGTCCTAGAATGTCCGTTCTATGAGTTTCTCCCCAAAATTTCTAAATTTGATTATTAATTTATATGCATGTCTTCGTTCCTATCAAACAGTAGTTTTCTGTATTTTCCTGGCCTTGGCTTGCAGGATCATAGTTCTCTAACCAGAGGTGGAACCCGGGCCCTTAGTAGTGAGAGCCCTGCTCTCTAGTAGTCCTAGCCCCAGGACTGCCAAGGACTTCCCCAAGCGGTAGGTTAAAAGCTCACTCTTTGTAGGATTTTTGTGTTCCTGAATTTGTTTTCTAATTCAGGTTCTTATTGACAGATGAAACTTAACTAGGAGTCTCACTTTAAGGAAAGCATTTCCAGCTCTTGGACAATTGGGTGAATATAAACAGCTAGTACTGAAATGGTTAACACTGCAGTTTACTTCCAGAACTCTCCCTATTTAATTGATTTCCTTTGTAATTCTTTGCACGTCCTTGAAAGACCTCATAGGCTGCACTTACTTGTAGAGGCTCCCTCTGCTGGCTACTTTTGGTAAAAATGGCAGTGTTTTTCATGGTTTTGTTTCAAGTTGTTTCAAGTTTTCAAGTCTATAATGTGCTTGTTGAAAAGAACTCAAGCAGAAGTCATTGCTTTACTCCAACTCGGCAAAATGAAATCATTAGCAAAACTAGTCAAGAATTTATTATATGCTTTGCTTTTTTTTTTTTTTTTTTAAATTTTTGGCCTCTTTTATTGGTCCTTCATTTATGTATTTTCATCTATCTCAATTCTTTGGCCTGTGCAGGCCTCCCATCACAGTGGCCTCTCTCGTTGCAGAGCACCGGCTCTGGGCACATGCACTCCAGAGCGCCGGCTGGTAATTGGACACACTGGTCCAGCCGCTCCGCGACGTGTGGGATCTTCCCGTGCCAGGGATCAAACCAGCGCCCCTTGCACTGCAAGGTGGTATCCCTACCCACTGGACCACCAGGAAAGCCCCCAAATGTCCTTTGGGGGGGGATGGGGGGGCGGGTTG
This sequence comes from Tragulus kanchil, assembly GCA_022376925.1. Taxonomy (NCBI): domain Eukaryota; kingdom Metazoa; phylum Chordata; class Mammalia; order Artiodactyla; family Tragulidae; genus Tragulus; species Tragulus kanchil. The sequence goes on from JAIOJX010000031.1 coordinate 115,838,324, forward strand.
GGGAGGGAGGGGAGTGGGCGGGCCACTTCTAGTGGTCTTTCATTTATCTATTTTCATCCATCTTTGTTCTTTGGCCCGCTGTGGGCCTCCCTGTGGCCTCTGTTGTTGCAGAGCACTAGCTCTGGGCGCATGCGCTCCAGAGCTCCAGCTCGGTAATTGGACACATCGGCCCAGCTGCTCCGCGGCACGTGGGATCTTCCCAGGCCAGGGATCGAACCGGCGCCCCTTGCACTGCAAGGCAGTGTCCTTACCCACTGGGCCACCAGGGAAGCCCCTAAATGTCCTTTTGATTAATTAGCATTTTGCAAATAATTTTTCCTGTTGGCTCTTTTTTGTTGTTTTTGTTAATTTTTGGCCTCTTTTATTGGTCCTTCATTTATTCATTTTCATCCATCTTTGTTCTTTGGCCTGTGCAGGCCTCCCATCACAGTGGCCTCTCTCGTTGCAGAGCACCGGCTCTGGGCACATGCACTCCAGAGCGCCGGCTGGTAATTGGACACACTGGTCCAGCCGCTCCGCGACGTGTGGGATCTTCCCGTGCCAGGGATCAAACCAGCGCCCCTTGCACTGCAAGGTGGTATCCCTACCCACTGGACCACCAGGAAAGCCCCCAAATGTCCTTTGGGGGATGGGGGCGGGTTGGGGAGGGAGGGGAGTGGGCGGGCCACTTCTAGTGGTCTTTCATTTATCTATTTTCATCCATCTTTGTTCTTTGGCCCGCTGTGGGCCTCCCTGTGGCCTCTGTTGTTGCAGAGCACTAGCTCTGGGCGCATGCGCTCCAGAGCTCCAGCTCGGTAATTGGACACATCGGCCCAGCTGCTCCGCGGCACGTGGGATCTTCCCAGGCCAGGGATCGAACCGGCGCCCCTTGCACTGCAAGGCAGTGTCCTTACCCACTGGGCCACCAGGGAAGCCCCTAAATGTCCTTTTGATTAATTAGCATTTTGCAAATAATTTTTCCTGTTGGCTCTTTTTTGTTGTTTTTGTTAATTTTTGGCCTCTTTTATTGGTCCTTCATTTATTCATTTTCATCCATCTTTGTTCTTTGGCCTGTGTGGGCCTCCCATCGCAGTGGCCTCTCTCGCTGCAGAGCACGAGCCCTGGGCGCATGTGCTCTAGAGTGCTGGCTCATAATTGGACACACAGGTTCAGCCGCTCGAAGACATTTGGGATCTTCCTGGGCCAGGGATTGAACCCATGCCCCTTGCACTGCAAGGTGGTGTCCTTACCCACTGGACCACGAGGGAAGCCCCATGCTTTGCTTTTAATCTAATGAACTATCTAGCTGCCGACACTTTTTATTTTTTCCAAAGAAAGTGATACCTTACTTAGATTTCTAAACTGTCATATTTAAGCTATTCACCCATTCTTTCTTTCAACAAATATTTATTTGGTACCTAATATGTGACAGGCACTGTTCTAGGCTCTGGGAATTAAATCACGAGCAAGAGAGACAGGGTCCCTGCCCCTAATAGAGCTGGCTTGTAATGGTGTGGGAGTTGGATAGGGGACTGCTGATAAGCACAGGAATTAAATTCAGGCACTGGCAAGCATGCGAGGGGGATGAGAGTACACAGTGACATCATCTAATAGAGAATAACGGGTAGAGATGGCAGCAGGGAGCTATTTTGGACGAGGAGGTCAGCCCTGAAGGGTCTCTTTAAGGATGTGACATTTGAGAGGAGCCTGCCTTGCAGAGAGCTGATGGGGAAAGCAGGCAGAAAGGGCAGCACATGCAGAGGTCTGAGGAGTGTGCTGGCATGGCTGGAGGTACACTGGCTAGGGGTGAAGCTGAGGAGTTGTGGAAGCCAGGGCTTTCAGGGTCCCTGAGGGACTGGGGGTTTTATATAAGAACAGGTAGAAGGGTTTTTGTTGTTGTTGTTGTGTTTTTTTTAATATATTTGTTTATTTTTGGTTGTGCTGGGCCTTTGTTGCTTCAGGCATGCTTTCTCTAGTTGCAGCAAGTGGGGGCGACTCCCTAGCTGCCCCTTCAGGCTGAATTGTCCCAACGCATTTGGGATCTTCCTGGGCCAGGGATTGAACCCATGCCCCTTGCACTGCAAGGTGGTGTCCTTACCCACTGGACCACGAGGGAAGCCCCATGCTTTGCTTTTAATCTAATGAACTATCTAGCTGCCGACACTTTTTATTTTTTCCAAAGAAAGTGATACCTTACTTAGATTTCTAAACTGTCATATTTAAGCTATTCACCCATTCTTTCTTTCAACAAATATTTATTTGGTACCTAATATGTGACAGGCACTGTTCTAGGCTCTGGGAATTAAATCACGAGCAAGAGAGACAGGGTCCCTGCCCCTAATAGAGCTGGCTTGTAATGGTGTGGGAGTTGGATAGGGGACTGCTGATAAGCACAGGAATTAAATTCAGGCACTGGCAAGCATGCGAGGGGAATGAGAGTACACAGTGACATCATCTAATAGAGAATAACGGGTAGAGATGGCAGCAGGGAGCTATTTTGGACGAGGAGGTCAGCCCTGAAGGGTCTCTTTAAGGATGTGACATTTGAGAGGAGCCTGCCTTGCAGAGAGCTGATGGGGAAAGCAGGCAGAAAGGGCAGCACATGCAGAGGTCTGAGGAGTGTGCTGGCATGGCTGGAGGTACACTGGCTAGGGGTGAAGCTGAGGAGTTGTGGAAGCCAGGGCTTTCAGGGTCCCTGAGGGACTGGGGGTTTTATATAAGAACAGGTAGAAGGGTTTTTTTGCTGTTGTTGTTGTGTTTTTTTTAATATATTTGTTTATTTTTGGTTGTGCTGGGCCTTTGTTGCTTCAGGCATGCTTTCTCTAGTTGCAGCAAGTGGGGGCGACTCCCTAGCTGCCCCTTCAGGCTGAATTGTCCCAACGCATGTGGGATCTTCCCAGACCAGGAATTGAACCGGTGTCCCATGCATTGAAGGATGGATTTTTAACCATTGGGCCACCAGGGAAGCCCCAGGTAGAAGGTTTTAAGCCAGTCTGGGTGATCTGTCAAGTAGAATAGGTTATGTTTCTCAGAGGATTTTACTGATCAATTTTCAAGACTGATGAATAACATAAAAAATGCCAGTATGTTGGTTTTCAGAAAGAGAAATTATTGTTATTATTATTATTATTGCCAGAAACTATAGTACTCCTTTTCTGCATGACCAGAAAATGCTCACCTAATGGGTGGACATGTGACCAGCCAAGTCATAAGCAAAAGTTGGCTTGGGAACATGGAGCAAGCATGTCCTGATGGTAGCGATTCCAGACGGAGAGATGAGGTGCATGAACCTCGGCCAGGTCCACCGGCCAGGATTCTCTCGCGGGAGCCCAGGGTCTGCCTGGGGACTGGCAGAGCTTGCCTTATTGCTCACTTTCTCCTGTGTTTCTGAGGCTGGCCAGCTCACATCCTCACAGGTGTATTTCTTCTCAAGCCAAAGTCGTGTTGCAGAGTGCTGTTTCCTCCTTAGAATGGCTTAGCATCTGTCCGTTTTACCTAGTAGCCCCTGGAGATAATGGGTGCCCCAGCTGGCATCTTCCTGCTTCTCCCTCACGGGAAAACCCTCTTTGTGGAGGTGTCCTGGGTGGGCAGTGGGGACCTGAATGCTGGCAGGCAGCTCTCAGTGGGGAGCAGTTCAAGCAGAGACGACAGCAGCAGAGATCCTTAAGATGCGGGCAGACCCAGCATGTTCAGGGCGTCTGAGGAGTGTGCTGGCATGGCTAGGTAGGGGGTGAAGCTGAGGAGTTGTGGAAGCCAGGGCTTTCAGGGTCCCTGAGGGACTGGGGTTTTATATAAGAACAGGTAGAAGGGTTTTTGCTGTTGTTGTTGTGTTTTTTTTAATATATTTGTTTATTTTTGGTTGTGCTGGGCCTTTGTTGCTTCAGGCATGCTTTCTCTAGTTGCAGCAAGTGGGGGCGACTCCCTAGCTGCCCCTTCAGGCTGAATTGTCCCAACGCATGTGGGATCTTCCCAGACCAGGAATTGAACCGGTGTCCCATGCATTGAAGGATGGATTTTTAACCATTGGGCCACCAGGGAAGCCCCAGGTAGAAGGTTTTAAGCCAGTCTGGGTGATCTGTCAAGTAGAATAGGTTATGTTTCTCAGAGGATTTTACTGATCAATTTTCAAGACTGATGAATAACATAAAAAATGCCAGTATGTTGGTTTTCAGAAAGAGAAATTATTGTTATTATTATTATTATTGCCAGAAACTGTAGTACTCCTTTTCTGCATGACCAGAAAATGCTCACCTAATGGGTGGACATGTGACCAGCCAAGTCATAAGCAAAAGTTGGCTTGGGAACATGGAGCAAGCATGTCCTGATGGTAGCGATTCCAGACGGAGAGATGAGGTGCATGAACCTCGGCCAGGTCCACCGGCCAGGATTCTCTCGCGGGAGCCCAGGGTCTGCCTGGGGACTGGCAGAGCTTGCCTTATTGCTCACTTTCTCCTGTGTTTCTGAGGCTGGCCAGCTCACATCCTCACAGGTGTATTTCTTCTCAAGCCAAAGTCGTGTTGCAGAGTGCTGTTTCCTCCTTAGAATGGCTTAGCATCTGTCCGTTTTACCTAGTAGCCCCTGGAGATAATGGGTGCCCCAGCTGGCATCTTCCTGCTTCTCCCTCACGGGAAAACCCTCTTTGTGGAGGTGTCCTGGGTGGGCAGTGGGGACCTGAATGCTGGCAGGCAGCTCTCAGTGGGGAGCAGTTCAAGCAGAGACGACAGCAGCAGAGATCCTTAAGATGCGGGCAGACCCAGCATGTTCAGGGCGTGTGAGAAGCCTTGTAGCTGGGACAAGCAGAAGAGGGTGACAGCGAAGAGAGGTATGGCCGGAGAGGCAGGAGGCCCAGGTCACAGAGTCTGGATGGCTGTGGTGAGGGGTTGGATTTTATTTCAGTCGCGATAGAATTTATTTCAGTCACAATAGAATGCCACTGGAGGCTCTTGCACAGGGCAGTGGCGTGCTCTGGTTTGTGCTACAGGAGGCTCACTCTGCTGCTGTGTGGAGGAAGGTCAGGGCCAGAGCCAGTGTAGAACAGTGAGAAGGCGTTCAGACACCTTGAAAGCGACTCCTGTATCAAACTCTTCTCTTCCTACTAAGCAGACGCTGGACAGTTAGAAATCCATGGAGACCCCAGGCCCTGTTGTATTGCTTTCACCTCCTCTTGTGGAGCAGCAAGTTCCATTGTTAACCTTGTCATCCTCTATAAATATGCTCACGATTACTAAATTTTTTATTTGGTGCCCAAAGTTGTGGCCTTTTGTATAAGGCCTGCCTGAAACACCTTTGTGGAGAAGGGCAGCCAAGACTCACACAGCCTGGTTCATGCCTAGGTGCCTGAAAGAAGACCCGGCTACCATGTCCCTGCTGCAGAGAAGCCTCGATCCCGAGAAGACGCTGGGCCTGGTGGATGTGCTCTACACGGCTGTGCTGGACCTCACCCGCTGGAGGGCCGGGAGGTGAGTGTCCCACCGAGGAACTGTGTGACCTCTTACAGGGCCATGTGGGCTCGTGACACTGGGAGTGTGTGAGTAAGAAAGGCAAGCAGGGGAACTTGTTACTGTTTGGGCAACTTGTTATGGAATAATTTCAGGCTTACAGAAGAGTTGCAGGAATAGAACAGAGAATGACCCTTTCCCCAGATTCTCAGTTTATGAACACTTTTGCCTTCATTTGTTTCATCATTTCGAAGTTAAGTCCATCAAGAGAATTTTAACCCAGCTCACATTCTCCCTATGAACTCAGCAGAAAAGTGTTTTAAAAATTTACTTTTATATCTTGCATGAAATTTAATTACATCTGAAAGTAACTTGCAGTTGCAAGATTATCTCTTTGTGAATTACCTTTAGAACCAGTAGAGACCTTGAACATTTAGCCACAGGCCCTCCCCATGTCTTCATCCGTGAGCACGCAGAGGCTCAGAACAGTGACAACCAGAGTCAGGCCAGCCATCACCTGCCCAGTTCCCACCCCGTGCACTTTCCATCCCCAGGGCTTTCAGTACTGGAAAAAAGTACCCGGAAAACTCTGGAACTAACAACCGTTTTTTCTTGGTACTGTTTGTGAATTACCTCCAAGGTCGAGCCATGCTGCCTGGTGTCCCTGAGTCCTGCCCACTCACCCTTCTCTGCCATTTGTTCACTGACCCTCTGTGGCTCTGCCAGGCTCCCCGCCATCCAGGCACAGAGCCAGCCTCTGCCAAACGCATCACCCACGCTAGCTGTGCTTTGCTCTCCTGTGTTGCAACTGGAGGGTTTCACTCAGCATCCTCAGGCCAGAATCCTAATGTGGTTTTCACGGCCCTGTGTTAGACACAGCAAAAGTGAAAGTGTTAGTCTCTTGGTCATTTTTTTATAATAAATATAGATACTAAGTGCTTAAATTATGTACTCTTAAAACTCTTGGGTGTTTTTCTGTGAACTCAGTGAACCTGACTCCAAACAAAGAGGTCTTTTTCTTCTTTTTTTAAATTCTTTTTATTACAAACAAATGTCTAAATTAATTTCACCACCCACTTTCTTTAGAAATGAAAAGAAATCAGCAGGCTAAGGAGATACCCATTCAGGAACTGATATGATTAAAATTTAAGATATAAATGGGTGACTCACAAAAGGTCTTTTTCTTCTTAAAGTCCTTTTTGAACACCAAGGCAATCCCATTTCATTCTCCAATTTGTATATTTGTCTTTTTTTTTTTTTTAATGCTTTTCTCATTCAATAGGGAACAAGCTTTGCCCTGCATACAAATCCAGCTTCAAAGGGAGATCTGTGATTTTGGAAACCAGGTGGATTTGCCTTCTGGGAATGGAAACAAGCCTTCAGGTGGCCTGCAGAAGACATTCTCTAAGCTGACATCCCGGTTCACCAAGAAAGCTTCCTGTCCCAGCTCGAGCAGCAGCACAAGTTACTCCATTCCAAATACCCCTTCCAAAAACATCTTCATAGCTGGATGTTCAGAAGAGAAGGCCAAAATGCCCAGTAATATGGATTCAAGGCTACAGAGCATTTTGAACATTGGTAATTTCCCTAGGACTGCAGACCCTTCACAGTCAGCTCAGAATTCCAGTAATCAAATGGCCAATGGTTTTCTCCTGGAGAGGCGTGACAACTTCCTGCACACAGATGATGGCAAGGACGAAAAGGGTATGAACTTGCCAACCGATCAGGAAATGCAGGAGGTGATCGATTTTCTCTCGGGCTTTAACATGGGCCAGTCACACCAGGGTTCCCCACTGGTGACAAGGCGTAACTCTGCTGCCACAGCCATGGTGACTGAGCAGAAGGCAGGAGTCATGCAGCCACCGCCGCCGTCACTGCCAGTGCCCCCTCCAGCACGGCCATCCCAGGCTGGGGCGCACACACCTCTGACACCCCAGGCGGGCCTGGCACCTCAACAGCAGTCTCCAAAGCAACAGCAGCCCCAGGTCCAGTACTACCAACACCTGCTGCAGCCAGTCGGACCACAGCAGCCCCCACCCCAGCCCCGGGCCCCTGGGAAATGGGTACCGGGCTCATCCCAGCAGCCAGCACAGCCCGTCGGAGCCAGCCTGTCTCCCCTTGCACAGTGGCCTGGCATATCTGATCTCAGTTCTGACTTGTACAGTTTGGGTCTGGTGAGCAGCTGTTTGGATGATGTGATGATACCCATTCAGGAACTGATATGATTAAAATTTAAGATATAAATGGGTGACTCACAAAAGGTCTTTTTCTTCTTAAAGTCCTTTTTGAACACCAAGGCAATCCCATTTCATTCTCCAATTTGTATATTTGTCTTTTTTTTTTTTTTAATGCTTTTCTCATTCAATAGGGAACAAGCTTTGCCCTGCATACAAATCCAGCTTCAAAGGGAGATCTGTGATTTTGGAAACCAGGTGGATTTGCCTTCTGGGAATGGAAACAAGCCTTCAGGTGGCCTGCAGAAGACATTCTCTAAGCTGACATCCCGGTTCACCAAGAAAGCTTCCTGTCCCAGCTCGAGCAGCAGCACAAGTTACTCCATTCCAAATACCCCTTCCAAAAACATCTTCATAGCTGGATGTTCAGAAGAGAAGGCCAAAATGCCCAGTAATATGGATTCAAGGCTACAGAGCATTTTGAACATTGGTAATTTCCCTAGGACTGCAGACCCTTCACAGTCAGCTCAGAATTCCAGTAATCAAATGGCCAATGGTTTTCTCCTGGAGAGGCGTGACAACTTCCTGCACACAGATGATGGCAAGGACGAAAAGGGTATGAACTTGCCAACCGATCAGGAAATGCAGGAGGTGATCGATTTTCTCTCGGGCTTTAACATGGGCCAGTCACACCAGGGTTCCCCACTGGTGACAAGGCGTAACTCTGCTGCCACAGCCATGGTGACTGAGCAGAAGGCAGGAGTCATGCAGCCACCGCCGCCGTCACTGCCAGTGCCCCCTCCAGCACGGCCATCCCAGGCTGGGGCGCACACACCTCTGACACCCCAGGCGGGCCTGGCACCTCAACAGCAGTCTCCAAAGCAACAGCAGCCCCAGGTCCAGTACTACCAACACCTGCTGCAGCCAGTCGGACCACAGCAGCCCCCACCCCAGCCCCGGGCCCCTGGGAAATGGGTACCGGGCTCATCCCAGCAGCCAGCACAGCCCGTCGGAGCCAGCCTGTCTCCCCTTGCACAGTGGCCTGGCATATCTGATCTCAGTTCTGACTTGTACAGTTTGGGTCTGGTGAGCAGCTGTTTGGATGATGTGATGTCGGAGGTTTTGGGACAGAAGCCACAGGGACCTAGAAATAACACCTGGCCAAACCGTGACCAAAGCGATGGAGTCTTCGGGGTGTTGGGAGAGATTCTGCCTTTCGATCCTGCAGGTATGTGAGCCCCCTCCCACCTTGGGGTTTTAACCTAAATAGTATCACCAAAGACTTGAGAAGGGCCATCTGCCACAGCCTCACTTGTGAGAGGCAGTGAGTCATCCCCCTTCAAAGACCCTTTCTCACTGTCCGATGGCAGGTGTCAGCAGCTGCAGCAAAGGGAGGAAGCACTGGTTGGAATGAATCTGAGAAGGTCAGTGAAACTATTTTCTCAGTTTATCTAAGATAGATTTGAGGCTAAGAGAAGTTGAATGGCTCAGAGTCCCATCAATCAAGAGGGCTGCAGCCTGGGCCCTCCCATTCATGGCAGCGAAAATGGCTGGTGCTTCATGTGCTGCTTTTTTCCTGATTACATAACCTATTCTGTGATTTATCTTTTGCCTACAGGCTGGAACCTGTGAAGGGTGGTAAAGCACCCTCCTTCTCTCATAGAATAATGACTTTTCCTGGCCTACACAGTGTGAAGATTCCCCAGAGTTATCTTAGGAAATTAGAAAAAGAATTTAGAAACAAAAACAAACTAGGAGGAGGAATTAGTTAAGGATAAAAGTTGTTGTACACCTGAAACTAAAATGATTGTGTAAATTAACTATACTTAAATTTTAAAAAAGCATAAAAGCCAAAGCTTATTAAATTTGAAAGAAATATAATAAACAGGGCTTCCCCTGGTGGTCCAGTGGGTAAGGACACCGCCTTGCAGTGCAAGGGACACCGGTTTGATCCCTGGCCTGGGAAGATCCCACGTGCCGCGGAGCAGCTGGACTGATGTGTCCAATTACCGAGCCGGAGCTCTGGAGCACATGCGCCCAGAGCCGGCGCTCTACGATGACAGACGCCACTGCGATGGGAGGCCCACAGGAGCCAAAGACCAAAGACGGATGAAAATAGAGAAATGAAAGACCAATAGAAGTGGCACAGCCCGGGAGCCAGCCTGTTCCCTTGCACAGTGGCCTGGCATATCTGATCTCAGTTCTGACTTGTACTTTGGGTGAGCAGCTGTTTGGATGATGTGATGTCGGAGGTTTTGGGACAGAAGCCACAGGGACCTAGAAATAACACCTGGCCAAACCGTGACCAAAGCGATGGAGTCTTCGGGGTGTTGGGAGAGATTCTGCCTTTCGATCCTGCAGGTATGTGAGCCCCCTCCCACCTTGGGGTTTTAACCTAAATAGTATCACCAAAGACTTGAGAAGGGCCATCTGCCACAGCCTCACTTGTGAGAGGCAGTGAGTCATCCCCCTTCAAAGACCCTTTCTCACTGTCCGATGGCAGGTGTCAGCAGCTGCAGCAAAGGGAGGAAGCACTGGTTGGAATGAATCTGAGAAGGTCAGTGAAACTATTTTCTCAGTTTATCTAAGATAGATTTGAGGCTAAGAGAAGTTGAATGGCTCAGAGTCCCATCAATCAAGAGGGCTGCAGCCGGGGCCCCTCCCATTCATGGCAGCGAAAATGGCTGGTGCTTCATGTGCTGCTTTTTTCCTGATTACATAACCTATTCTGTGATTTATCTTTTGCCTACAGGCTGGAACCTGTGAAGGGTGGTAAAGCACCCTCCTTCTCTCATAGAATAATGACTTTTCCTGGCCTACACAGTGTGAAGATTCCCCAGAGTTATCTTAGGAAATTAGAAAAAGAATTTAGAAACAAAAACAAACTAGGAGGAGGAATTAGTTAAGGATAAAAGTTGTTGTACACCTGAAACTAAAATGATTGTGTAAATTAACTATACTTAAATTTTAAAAAAGCATAAAAGCCAAAGCTTATTAAATTTGAAAGAAATATAATAAACAGGGCTTCCCCTGGTGGTCCAGTGGGTAAGGACACCGCCTTGCAGTGCAAGGGACACCGGTTTGATCCCTGGCCTGGGAAGATCCCACGTGCCGCGGAGCAGCTGGACTGATGTGTCCAATTACCGAGCCGGAGCTCTGGAGCACATGCGCCCAGAGCCGGCGCTCTACGATGACAGACGCCACTGCGATGGGAGGCCCACAGGAGCCAAAGAACAAAGACGGGTGAAAATAGAGAAATGAAAGACCAATAGAAGTGGCCCACCTGCTCCCCTCCCTCCCCAACCGACCCCCGCCCAAAAATAAATAAATTAATTAATAAATCTTTAAAAAAAAAAAAGAAAGCAGGGTCAAGACTGCTTTAAAAAAAAAAAAGAAATATAATAAACATTGTAAGTAAATCTAAAAGAAGGGGCTTTAGAAGACCAATGAAATAGAGAAACCAATTTATTGTAATCCTGATTAAGAGAGAGCAAAGAGAACAAGATTAGGAAGGAGAAAGACATATGTACAGATGTAGGAGAGATTAAAAGAACTTTAAGGGCTTCCCTGGTGGTTCAGTGGTAAAGAATTTGCCTACGAATGCAGAAGACACAGGTTCAGTCCCTGAACTGGGACGATCCCGCATGTCAAGGAGCAACTAAACCTGTGTACCACAACTACTAAACCAGTGCTCCGGGGCCCGGGAGTCACAGCTGCTGCCCTAGAGCCCTTGCTCTGCATCAAGAGAAGCCACCACAATGAGAATCCCACACACCACAACTCAAGAGTAGCCCTCACTTGCCGCAACTACAGAAAAGCCGGCACAGCACCAGAGACCAAATAAATTAGACTGTTTTTAAAAATAAAAGAACTTTTAAGACATTACCACATATGGTGTGATGACAACATATTACAAAACTGAATGGAAAATGGTTTCTTTTCTAATAAAACATACATGATCTGAATTGCACCAGGTAGTAGAAAACCTGCCCGGTCTGTTCCAGGAGAAGAGATTGGAAAGGGAGTTACCTAGAAGCCAACATGATTTTACATAAAAACAGGAAAACTTTTTATGAGTGTAGATAGATGCAAGAATATGTAGCAGTGTATCAAAGGAGTCATGTGTGATTCTGTAGTAAACTCAAAACAGAATAGAAGGAAATATCTTGAATATGAAAAAGGTTGTCTACCAGTAACTAGTAGTACTTTGTATGGTGAAACAGATTCATTCCAGTTATATCAAGACACAGACACTGTGGCATCTGATACTACTAATAGCAGATAATGACAGACGCCACTGCGATGGAGGCCCACAGGAGCCAAAGAACAAAGACGGGTGAAAATAGAGAAATGAAAGACCAATAGAAGTGGCCCACCTGCTCCCCTCCCTCCCCAACCGACCCCCGCCCAAAAATAAATAAATTAATTAATAAATCTTTAAAAAAAAAAAAGAAAGCAGGGTCAAGACTGCTTTAAAAAAAAAAAAGAAATATAGTAAACATTGTAAGTAAATCTAAAAGAAGGGGCTTTAGAAGACCAATGAAATAGAGAAACCAATTTATTGTAATCCTGATTAAGAGAGAGCAAAGAGAACAAGATTAGGAAGGAGAAAGACATATGTACAGATGTAGGAGAGATTAAAAGAACTTTAAGGGCTTCCCTGGTGGTTCAGTGGTAAAGAATTTGCCTACGAATGCAGAAGACACAGGTTCAGTCCCTGAACTGGGACGATCCCGCATGTCAAGGAGCAACTAAACCTGTGTACCACAACTACTAAACCAGTGCTCCGGGGCCCGGGAGTCACAGCTGCTGCCCTAGAGCCCTTGCTCTGCATCAAGAGAAGCCACCACAATGAGAATCCCACACACCACAACTCAAGAGTAGCCCTCACTTGCCGCAACTACAGAAAAGCCGGCACAGCACCAGAGACCAAATAAATTAGACTGTTTTTAAAAATAAAAGAACTTTTAAGACATTACCACATATGGTGTGATGACAACATATTACAAAACTGAATGGAAAATGGTTTCTTTTCTAATAAAACATACATGATCTGAATTGCACCAGGTAGTAGAAAACCTGCCCGGTCTGTTCCAGGAGAAGAGATTGGAAAGGGAGTTACCTAGAAGCCAACATGATTTTACATAAAAACAGGAAAACTTTTTATGAGTGTAGATAGATGCAAGAATATGTAGCAGTGTATCAAAGGAGTCATGTGTGATTCTGTAGTAAACTCAAAACAGAATAGAAGGAAATATCTTGAATATGAAAAAGGTTGTCTACCAGTAACTAGTAGTACTTTGTATGGTGAAACAGATTCATTCCAGTTATATCAAGACACAGACACTGTGGCATCTGATACTACTAATAGCAGATAACTTTGTCTTGAACCTTCTGGCAAATGTAGCAAGATAGAAACAAAGGAAATAAGTGGCATAAGATGCATTAGAAAAGAGTAGATTAAAAAGCTCTCTCTTGGGACTTCTCTGGTGGTCCAGTGACTTAAGACTCCACACTCCCAGTGCAAGCAGTGTGGGTTCAGTCCCTGGTCAGGGAACTAAATCCCACATGCTACAGCTAAGACCTAGTGCAGCCAAATGAATAAATAAATATTTAAAAAAAAAAAAGTGCATCTCTTTGCTGGCATTAGAATTGAAAAAAAAGACAAGACTCCTCACTAAAAAATTTCCAGAATTCATAAATGAATCTGGTAAAGTGTGTTGACACAAGATAAATATATAGAAATTGGTTCTTTTTTCCTCTAGTTTAGCAAATGGTATATGGAAGTGAGGAATATACTTCTCTCTGGAGGGCTGTTATATATTGTAAATAAATATGGTGCATATTTATATAAATAACCACCAGAAGCTCCCTACTAAGTGAACCCAGCATTAACTGTTAAAGGAAAGAACTGGTTTTCATCGTCTTCTCAGAACTCCTCATTCTGCTGCCCACGCTTTTGTGTTCTTGCTTCCCTTGGGTGGGTGGATGTGGGGAGCCCCACCACCCGGGAAGGGCATAGGGTTCCACCTTGCTGTGGAAGAGCCAGCCCTCCAGGATGCCACCCACAGGGGCAGATGTGGCACATTCTCAGTCGCTGATAAACAGTCTGTACAACTTTTAACAGTCCTATGATTAAATCCAGAGTATAAAGGGTATTTGGCAGAATTTTATTACCTCTACTGAGGCCTGAACAGCCTGTATGTCTTTAACCTACGAATCCTACTAGCTTTTCCTTCAGGATATTCCTTTATGCCCTTCAAGTCCTTCGTGCAAAGTCTACATGGCCCTTTTTTCAAATTAAGAAAGGGCTTTCTGAAAGGATGAATTCCAGAAGACCCGGTTTAAGGCAGGGGCAGCTAGAACGGAGCACCGGTGCACAGACGCTCACGGCCCCTGCGCTCCCCCGTGTGGCCATCTTCGTGCAGCGCACATGGCGGTGCTCAGAGAGCAAGCCAAGAGTGGGATTGAGCCCCAGTGTCTTCCCCAACTTGAAGCTAGAAAGTCTTCACTCGTGAGTCGCAGTTAGTTTGTGACCTATAGCTGTCATATTTAGTCTGTGACCTATAACTGCCTTCCTACTGTATCTTTTTCAAAAAAATTTTGGCCTCTTTTATTGGTCCTTCATTTGTTTATTTTCATCCATCTTAATTCTTGGTCCATGCGAGCCTCCCACAACAGTAGCCTTTCTGGTCGCAGAGCTCCGGTTCTGGGCGCATGCCCTCCAGAGCGCTGGCTCGTAATTGGACACACCGGTCCAGCGGCTCTGCAGCACATGGAATCTTGCCAGGCCAGGGATTGAACTGGCGCCCCTTGCACTGCAAGGTGAACTCTACCCACTGGACCACCAGGGAAGCACTCTACTGTATCTTTTTGTTTGACTTTCTCTAAACGCCTGCAGTGCTGTTTTTCCTGCCACTGGTACTGGCCTACACACCCTTACTCAGTTCTGTCCGGTATGTTTCCATCCACCTCTTCATATAGTCTTAAATTTCATCTTATGCATTATCACTCTTCTGATCTTCAGGCTCGGATCGTGGGGTTTTCATCGTCTTCTCAGAACTCCTCATTCTGCTGCCCACGCTTTTGTGTTCTTGCTTCCCTTGGGTGGGTGGATGTGGGAGCCCCACCACCCGGGAAGGGCATAGGGTTCCACCTTGCTGTGGAAGAGCCAGCCCTCCAGGATGCCACCCACAGGGGCAGATGTGGCACATTCTCAGTCGCTGATAAACAGTCTGTACAACTTTTAACAGTCCTATGATTAAATCCAGAGTATAAAGGGTATTTGGCAGAATTTTATTACCTCTACTGAGGCCTGAACAGCCTGTATGTCTTTAACCTACGAATCCTACTAGCTTTTCCTTCAGGATATTCCTTTATGCCCTTCAAGTCCTTCGTGCAAAGTCTACATGGCCCTTTTTTCAAATTAAGAAAGGGCTTTCTGAAAGGATGAATTCCAGAAGACCCGGTTTAAGGCAGGGGCAGCTAGAACGGAGCACCGGTGCACAGACGCTCACGGCCCCTGCGCTCCCCCGTGTGGCCATCTTCGTGCAGCGCACATGGCGGTGCTCAGAGAGCAAGCCAAGAGTGGGATTGAGCCCCAGTGTCTTCCCCAACTTGAAGCTAGAAAGTCTTCACTCGTGAGTCGCAGTTAGTTTGTGACCTATAGCTGTCATATTTAGTCTGTGACCTATAACTGCCTTCCTACTGTATCTTTTTCAAAAAAATTTTGGCCTCTTTTATTGGTCCTTCATTTGTTTATTTTCATCCATCTTAATTCTTGGTCCATGCGAGCCTCCCACAACAGTAGCCTTTCTGGTCGCAGAGCTCCGGTTCTGGGCGCATGCCCTCCAGAGCGCTGGCTCGTAATTGGACACACCGGTCCAGCGGCTCTGCAGCACATGGAATCTTGCCAGGCCAGGGATTGAACTGGCGCCCCTTGCACTGCAAGGTGAACTCTTTACCCACTGGACCACCAGGGAAGCACTCTACTGTATCTTTTTGTTTGACTTTCTCTAAACGCCTGCAGTGCTGTTTTTCCTGCCACTGGTACTGGCCTACACACCCTTACTCAGTTCTGTCCGGTATGTTTCCATCCACCTCTTCATATAGTCTTAAATTTCATCTTATGCATTATCACTCTTCTGATCTTCAGGCTGAATTAACAGGTCTGCCTTCCATACCCAGGAAAACATTGGATCAACTTGAGCCCAAGGGGAAAGGGCAGGTATTCTCTATCTGGCTGACGCTAATGCTTTGATAGCTTTCAGGTTATTTCTTAGCTGAAGTCATCATCTGATGTTCTTGGTTGTTAAGTATGTAGCACCAGATATTGGAAAGTTTTAAAGTAACCAGTAATTGTCTTTCAAATTTAGCGTTGGCTAAAGCAAACCTTTTTGTTCTCTGTCCTCATGCACATTCCACCTGCCGTACCCTGCCCTGGGCATACCCCTTCCCACGGTCCCTGTGCACACACCGTGTTCAGACTTGTGTGCTGAAAGCCCCAGGTCGCCACAGCAGGCTGCCAGACAAATCCTGCAGCCTCTCACCACTCATCACTGTGTGTGTCCCCAGGACATCCTCGGAAGGTAGGGAAGGAAAGAAGAGGCCAGGTTACTCCCAACCCTGTTTATCCCTTTGTCTTAACACAGTGGGGTCAGACCCTGAGTTTGCACGCTACGTAGCAGGAGTGAGCCAGGCACTGCAGCAGAAGCGTCATGTCCAGCCCGGTCGCCGCCCAGGCCATCCCCGGGGCCACTGGCCACCCATGG
Source organism: Tragulus kanchil (assembly GCA_022376925.1). NCBI lineage: Eukaryota > Metazoa > Chordata > Mammalia > Artiodactyla > Tragulidae > Tragulus > Tragulus kanchil. The sequence continues at coordinate 115,854,686 of JAIOJX010000031.1, forward strand.
ACGATGCCCATCGGACCTGGCCTTTCCCAGAGTTCTTTGCAGAAGGGTAAGTGCTGGGTGTGGGAGGGAAGCTGAGTTTGGGACCTGGGTCTTCTGCATGGAGCCTTTCTGTGCGCTTTTCAGGCAGTTCATTTCTAGGCCCCCAGATGAGAGAGTGGCATGTGGTCAGATCCCCAGGGGTTCAGAGTGACAGACAGTAGGATGCCAAGCGGCACCTGGTGTCCCTGTGCACACAGCTGTGGTATGAACTGGTGATTTCTGAGATCGGCTCTTCTTCCCTGGGCAAGGGTCTTGTTTGGTGGTGTTCAGAGCATAACTGCATGTTTTAACATGGTCTTCAGCTGAAATGAGCATGGCTGTGTACAGTTCAGATTGTGATGTATTGCGAGAACTGTGGATTTTCATCATAAATAGCTCTGTGAAAGTTGCTTAGTCGTGTCTGACTCTTTGCAACCCATGCACGAGCCATGGAATTCCCCAGGCAAGAAAACTGGAGTGGGTAGCCCTTCTTTCCTCCAGGGGATCTCCCCATACCAGGAATTGAACCCAGGTCTCACACATTACATGCAGATTCTTTATCATTTGAGCAACCAGGGAAGCCCAAAGACCTCTGGGGGACTCATCTTTTTTTTACATATCTCATTCTTCCCTGATTAATAACTCTGCACAGCTAAAGACCATCTTAGCTTTTTTTTTTTAGGTGGGGGTGGGATGGGGAGGGAGGGGAGCAGGCGGGCCACTTCTATATTGGTCTTTCATTTGTCTTATTTTCATCCATCTTTGTTCTTTGGCCCGTGTGGGCCTCCCATCGCAGTGGCCTCTGTTGTCGCAGAGTACTGGCCAGCTCTGGGCGCATGCGCTCCAGAGCTCCGGCTCAGTAATTGGACACATGGGTCCAGCCGCTCCGCGGCACGTGGGATCTTCCCAGGCCAGGGATGGAACCGGTGCCCCTTGCACTGCAAGGCGGTGTCCTTACCCACTGGACCACCAGGGGAAGCCCTATGCAATTCATTTTAGAGCAAATAAAAAGCTAAGATGGGGGCTTCCCTGGTGGTCCAGTGGGTAAGGACACCGCCTTGCAGTGCAAGGGGCATCGGTTCCATCCCTGGCCTGGGAAGATCCCACGTGCCGCGGAGCGGCTGGACCCATGTGTCCAATTACCGAGCCGGAGCTCTGGAGCGCATGCGCCCAGAGCCGGCGCTCTGTGACAACAGAGGCCACCACGATGGGAGGCCCACAGGAGCCAAAGAACAAAGACAGGTGAAAATAGAAAAAGAAAGACCAATAGAAGTGGCCTTCCCGCTCCCTTCCCTCCCCAACCCGACCCCTGCCCAAAATAAATAAATAAATCTTTAAAAAATAAATAAATAAATAAAATGAATTGCATAGATACACCACCGCTTCTGAGGTGTTTTTAGACGAAGGAGAGAGACGGGACCACCGTTGGGTTGTGAGACGAGTGCAGGGAGGAGATGGTTCCCCTTGGGAGGGGGTGGGGGGGCGGGTGGAGGTTGGCCTTGGGCTGTCCAGCCAGGGTCCAGGCTGGCTGCCAGAGGCCCGCAACCAGCTTTTCTCTCTGGCTTTCAGGGATGGCCTGCACAGTGGCTGGGCAGGTGCTCAGGCAGACTCGGCCAGCTCGAGTGACGAGACATCCTCCGCCAATGGGGACAGCTTGTTCTCCATGTTTTCAGGGCCTGACCTCGTTGCTGCTGTTAAGCAGAGAAGGTATGAAGAAGTTTTTAAACCAAAGAACAGAGGAGGGCATGAACGTGATCATAGCTTACTCCTCTGCAAAGCGCAGTAGCCCCGTTGCTCCCAGGTACCCACCTGGGAGAGAGGCAGAGGGTCTTATCCAGTACTGTCTTGCTGAAGGTTGTCTGTTGCTGTAAAGTTGCATTTTTTACTGGTAGAACGATCTCGCGCATATGGTGGCCCAGAATACCCCCACGACAGGCAAGGCAGTGTTCTGGAAAACAGGGTCTGCTGAGGCTGGTCAGCACCATAGAGATGGCAGCCCTTTCCGTGGGAGGAGTGGGGCCAGGACAAGCAGGTTCTAATCAGGGCTCACCTGCAGGCTTGGCAACTCCAAAGGGTGGGCCTGGCCGTCTCTGACCTTCTGTTTCTTCATCAAAGGTAGAACTGAATAAAATGACCTCTGAATGGTATTTTCAAAGTTGAAAGAAACAGAGAGTGTATTCAGAGCAAAAGTTTTCGAAAGTAGTCACAAAAACTAAAGCAGACCCTTAAATAAGAGACAAGTTTGTTGAGAAAGAAATGGAGAGACTGTCGCAGGTGTGAAGAAGCAGAGACCTGCCTGGTCGGAAGGACGTGGGTGGGAGTCGAGAGCGTGCAGGGTCCCCTGGGCATCAGAAGTCATGCCATGGAGAGGAAGGGGATGCCACATAGCATGGCCCTCGTGTGACGGGGCAGGCTCCATCGGGTAAGCTGTGGGGAGCAGTTAGATAAAGACAGAGGGGACCTGAGTCATGCAGAGCAGGGTGCACAGAGGCGTCACAGTAGTGATGGCAGTAATTCCTGATCCAGGCTGGGTGCATTCTTGTGCCAGGCCCTAGGCTAGGCATTCATGCCCATTTCCTCACTTCATGCCCAATTCTCACAAACACTGCATTTGTTCACTAGGGCTACCACATCAAAGAAGCACAGACGAGGGGACTTAACAGCGAGAATTTTTCTCATAGTTCTGGAGGTCAGAAGGATTGCTTTCTTCTGAGTCCTCTCTCCTCAGCTTGCAGCTGGTCCCCTCTCCCCTGAGTCTTACATGGGTTTCCCTCTTTGTGCTGATCTCTTTTTATTTTTATTTTTTTTAAACCTTTATTTTGCTTTTAACTTTTACAGAGTTTTGTTGTTTACAGATATGTATGTTCCCAGGTTAGTCATATGTATATCCCCCACTTCCCACCCCGCCCAACCATCACACAGCACCCCTGAAGGATCCTCTTTTCTCACAGAGCAATGACTATAGCTATATTCTTCACATATGATAGTACAGGCCTTCATGCTACTTCCTTTACGCCTCCCACCCTCTGTTCCTTCCCCACATGATCTCTTTTTATAAGGACACCAGTCTTGGTGGATTGGAACCCACCCTAATACCCTCGTGACTTCATTTTAGCTTACTGTATTGTTTAAGCAACTGATCTCTAAATTCAGTCATGCTCTGAGGTACCAGGAGTTAGAGTTTTGACATGTTAATCTGGGCAAGGGATGGAAACCATCATTTACTCCATAGCCCCCATCATTCACCAGGCGCTGGTGATTCAGCAGCAACAAATCAAAGTCCTCTTCCTCATGAAATTGATATTTTACTGAAGCAAGGCTGATTAAGGAAAAACCCAATATGTTGGTTTGGATTAGGTGCTATGAAGAAAAATAAAGCAGGCATGAGGGCAAAGAATGCAGGGGACAGGTCGATTTCCTGTGTTCCTTTGCTCCAAATGGGAGTCAGGGAGGCCTCTGCTGAGCAGAAACCTTAACAGATTGATGGGGGAATTGGCAGTGGGGTATGTGAGAGGGCAGAGAATCCAGGATCAGATGGAGGTTTGGGGCCTGAGCATCTGTGTGCAAGGGGCAGGCACGGAGGACTGCAGGAGGCATGGGACTGAGCCCTAGGGGGAGATGAAGGCCATAAGTTAGAGAGGCCAGCGGTACATGCAGGCATCTGTCCACCTCTCCAAGGGTGGCTCCTGGATGCAGGAACACTGACTGGCTGATTTACCTGGCTCCACCTGCTACGTCTGCCTTTTTCATTCTACATAGTAACAGAAATTTTGTTCATGTCAGTAGTAAAACTAACAGCCTTTTAAGTCATCTGTCTCCATTGCATGGTAAACAGTCAGTCTGTATCTGTTGAATAAATGAACAAAAGGCCGGAGCTGATGGACTTGGCCACTGAAACAAGCCAGTGCCGGTCCTTGTGCCTGCCCTCAGCCCCCTAGCCTAGCCCTTTCATGACCTGTGGAAGAGCACCACGCCACGGTGACCCACCGTGCACACAGTGGATCCAGGGTCCCCCACCTAAAACCAGTGCCTGGAGACACCAAGCCAAGCAGCCAGGCTGTGCCCTATAGGGAAGTTGGGTGGTGAAGGGAAGACGGGTGGAAGGCCGGCAGCCCCAGCCCCGAGTTCTTGGTTCTTTCAGGAAGCACAGCAGTGGCGAGCAGGAGCCCAGCACGCTGCCCTCACCGCCTCTTCTCACCACTGCGGAGGACGTGAACCAGGTATTACAGGCCCTGCCCTGCCCGCAGAGGGCTGGCTTCATGGATACAGACCATGGACAGGGTTCCAACCCAGAAGGGTTTGGTTTTTTTTTTAATTTTGGCCTCTTTTGTTGGTTTTTTATTTATTTATTTTCATCTGTCTTTGTTCTTTGGCCTGTGTGCACCTCCCACTGCAGTGGCCTCTTCTGTAGCAGAGCACTGGCTCTGGGCCCATGCGCTCCAGAGCTCTGGCTCGTAATTGGACACACCGGTCCAGCTGCTCCACGGCATGTGGGATCCTCCCATGCCAGGGATCGAACCGGTGCCCCTTGCACTGCAAGGCAGACTCTTTACCCACTGGACCACCAGGGAAGCCCCCAAACCCAGAAGTTTTAAGGGTTGCATGGGGTTCTTTGCGGTGAACAACTCTCTTCCTGTGGTTTTTGTCTAAATCCTCAGCCATCTCAGCAGGCTCGAGCCATGGACAGAGGAAGCTCTGAACCTGTGCCATCCAGTTTGGTGGCCATTAGCCCGGTTGGCCACTTAAACTGAAATTGCTTAAGTACAGATAAAGACTGAGTTGCTCATGGCCCATGCACGGCGAGTGGCTGCTGTGCTGGACGACACAGACACAGAGCACGTCTGTCGTTGCATGCTCTGCTGGATGCTGCTTCTTGACTGGGAGGACTGGGGCTCACACTGTTTCCTCGGTGGGAATAAGGTCCAGAGGTCTGGGGAGGGGGAAAAGGAGGAGCAGTGGCCAGAACTGCCACTAAGAACCTTTTTCTGTCTCTCAGGATAACAAAACCAAAACGTGGCCGCCCAAAGCCCCCTGGCAGCACCCTTCCCCGCTGCCCAGCACCCTGCCTGGCCCAAGCGCACCACTTTATGCAGTCGCCAGCCCCGGCAGCCAGTGGAACGACACCATGCAGATGCTGCAGTCCCCAGTGTGGGCTGCCACCAGTGACTGCAGCACCGCCTCCTTCACCTACGTGCAGACCCCGCCGCAGCCCCCGCCCCCACCAGCACACAAGGCAGCGCCCAAGGGCTTCAAGGCCTTCCCCGGGAAGGCTGAGCGCAGGCCAGCATACTTACCCCAGTACTGACCCAGGGCCTGCCCACCCGCCTGCCCAGAGCTGTTGGGACCAGGGTCCCCAGCCCAGGGTGGACTGGCTGGCACCAGCCCCTCAGAGGACCAGTGCACCCCTGTCCCAGGCAGGGGTCCTTGGGGTTGGAGGTGGTTGGCAGCTCCAGACCTGTAAGGCCTGGCTTCTCACAACTTCAGAGGCACCAGACACATGGTGGGCCAGCTGAAGACAGTTTTCTGACCCTCCTCAGAGAGATGCGGGGGAACTTGGAGTTTCTTTCATAAGCACCTCTGGTGATGCTGATGCGGGTGGGCTCTGGCCATATTGAGAGAAACATGGCTGTCAAGTCTGTAGTCCCACTACCTGTGGGAAGGCATCAGGCCTGAAGGCTGAGAGAAAAACTGACCATTTTTCTGCAACCCTCCCTTTCCCCTCCTTAACACATTGAGTGATGACCACACCAATCACTGTATTTTATAGCTATTTTTCATATAGGTTTTTAGTTAAAAGATCTCCTGCCTAAAATGCATTGAGTATTTTAAGATAACAAATAGAGCGGCTGGAGGTTTGTTGAACACTATCTTTATTTAAGCTTATGCAAACTGGGCAAAGGATAGCATATTTGTGATGAGAAGCAATCACCTGGGTTTTCCGTAAGTGGACAGCCCTTCGCCACCCCAGCAGCACCCAAGGGGTGTGGCATTTACTGGGTTTACAGAAGCAGGATGATAAAACCGATGTTGGGGGCATAGCCCTGAGGGCACGTGGAGATGAGCCAGCTGTCTGCTGTCCATGTATGGGATAAAGCTGCACCTTCCGCCCTCAGACCCTTCCACAGATGGCCAGAGGCCTCGACGCGGCCTCCAAGCACGGGGGTGTGGTCCAGGGGCTGCAGAGAGACACTTGAAATTGCAGCAACATTGTGAGCTGGCTCAAGACAAACCAATTAAGATGTAGGTAGGAGTTCATTTAAAAGCTTTTTCTTTTTTTAAAAAAAGCAAAAACAAAAGACCACCTCATTTTCAGTTAACATGTGCTGTTAAATAGATAACATCCTGTGGATTTAGGGATATTTTTCCAGCCAGAATGGATCCAGAAGAATTGAATGGTGCTTAAATTGAGAAATAATAAATATATCTATATAGACTAGACATATCCCACTGTATATTAATTGAGGTTACAGAAGTTCTTTATATAAAAAAAGTTATTTAAAATTTTCATATTTCATCTTTGAAAAAATCTGAGAAAAATCCATAATATTTTCTGGTATGAAAGTTCGACAGTATTAATATTTTTTTTTATATTTTCTTAAATCATTAAACCATTTTAATATATGTTAACTACTAATAAATGGTTTATTCTTTCTAACTCCATATAAGCTTTTCCAGCAGAGATTGTAATAACACAGTTACGTTCTCATTTTTCTATGGATACAAGTAAATTTATATTTAAAAAAATACCAAAAAGGAGTATATATATATATATATATATATATGTATGTATGTAGACACACTAATTCTAGAGGACCCTTAGGGTGTCTGAGCCCAGCCCTCTGGATCTTCAGTTCTGTGGTGCCAGGCTGCTCCCAGGCCTCGGGGTCGTCTTCTGTGTTGAGTGGGGGTGTCTGTGCTGCCTGTCCCCATGGCCCTTCCACGTGGGTTCTGAACATTCACCTCACCATGTTTACAGAGAACTGTTTGTACATAGACTCTCCGGGCACGTGCTCTGCGCCTTCGCTGCGTGGCTCTCGTCCGTGCTGCCTGTCACAGTGTGTGCACTCGTCTCTGTTGAAGTTGTCCGTGGCCGTTTTCCTGTAAGAGGGTTTCTCCCCTCCTTCCGTAACGTGTCTCCCGTGCCCTGTGTTTCGAGTTCTCTTAGACTGAAGTCCCCTTGTTTGAATAGTGCCTCCCCAAAGACCTCACCCTGGACAGAGGTCAGCCCTTGATGCTCCAGCGCAGGCGACATCAGCATTGCTAAACCGTCACCTTTCCTGTCTGTTTTTCTCAATGAAGGACGACATTTGGTCATTGCATCTCCACAGGGTGTGAGCTGTGTGAAGCTGTCGGTGGAGTCTCCTTGTGGGTGCTGTGTTCTCAGCACCGCCTCGCTCTAAACACTGGTAATTCCAGGTGCTGCGCTTGGCCGAGGGGTCTCGTCAAAGCGCATGTGTGTGTGAGTGTGAGTGTGTGTGTCCCTTGTGTGGCCAGGCGTGGCTGCCTTGCTCGCGTGACTAGTTACAACGCTTCCAAACTGGAACTCTACATTTTGTATCTTACTTTTAAAGCTCCTATAAGTAAAATAACTGTTGGCTTTATTAAAACGTACTTTTAATAAGTTTTGGATCTGTGTCTAAAATGAACTGCAGCACATAACCATGTCAGAAGCCCTGTCTGATTCATTTCTTTGAAAAGGTGCCCACGAGTAGGTTTTAAGGTCAGCCTGTCCTCTGATTCTGAGCCCTTGCAAGGGTAATACCTCTGGGGGTATTAGGATCAGCCAGTGGCGGGGGTGGCAGGAAGTGGGACAACCTACCACACCTCTCCTGTTGGCTTCCCTGAGGCCAAAGCTGGCAGAGCCTCTCTGGCCAGAGCCACTGTCGTGGTGAGGAGGCCACCTGCAGGGCGCAGGCTTTCCTAGGGTTGTGGTCTGCCGACACACACAGTCCACTGAGCATGGGCGCTTGTGAGCTGCCCAGCCAGCCTTTCCAAGGAGCAGGCCAGGGATGAGGTCTCCCCTAACTCTGCCAGGGACCTGCTCCGTTGCAGACAGAGCCTCACAGGAACAAGAGGTACTAGTCTCACGGGATGATGCCATCCTGCTGTGGAGAAGGAAGGATTGTAAAATGGGAATCACAGAAGGAGGGTGGGTTCCAGGGGAGTTTGAGCTCATTTCCACTTAACAGCAAGACAGCACTTGAGTGAAACTTTTCATGAACGTCATGGAGTGAGTGAGTATTAATCTTTGACCTACCTCTGGCTTCTTTCTGCTGAAATTCCCAGAAGCTGAGAACGGGGACTTAAGTGCACCTCAGGACAAGCTTACTTTGTAACAGCCATGTTGCAAGAGTATGCTAAGGAAGATACTGGAAGTTCATATTAAAATGAACTTCATAGAAAGACATATTTATTCATATGTGTTCCTATTTAACATTAGTACCTGGTGCTATTCTCCAGACAAGAACACTGGAGTGGGTTGCCGTGCCCTCCTCCAAAGGATCCTCCCGATTCAGGGACCAAATCTTCTGAATCCATATCTCTTTCATCTGCTTCATTGGCAGGCAGGTTCTTTACACTAGAGCCACCTGGGAAGCCCATATTCTCGCCTGGAGAATCCTATGGACAGAGGAGCCTGGCAGGCCAGGGTCCATAGGTTCACAGAGTTGAACATGACTAAAGCAGCTGAGCATGCACATACTCAAGCACGCATCCAGTGCTGTTCACTAACTTCTCATTCACAGAAGAGGAGTCCAGTAGACCCAGTTCCATGCCAAATGGAAGGGGATGGAAGCAGACAGATGTTTGCCAGAGCCTCAAGAAGATTCCTGGGGGTCTTGGCTCAGCTGAGAAATAGGACACACGGGCAGGTGAGGTCCTTACAAGACTGGTAACCCTCTTTTTCCATCCAGGGGATCCTGGGAGAGTGGGCATCCGGCTCTGGGAGTGGAGCTGCAACACTGCAGTCCCAGCCGTGGTACCAGGCAAGGACAGCCCTCTGTGCCCTGTGCAGCTCCTCTTGTGATCTGCTTCCTGATGCAGAGACAAGAGATGAACCCTTCCGAAGGCCAGCTCCCCATCCCAAAGCCATGTACATGGGCAACACGACTGTCAGGCTCCTAACCACATGTGCCTTGGAGTTCGGAATCTCCAGTGCCAGGCTCCTGGAAGTAACACAGACGGCTGGCTGTATGATTCCAGAAGGAATGACTGGCTGGCCCAGGCCTCTGAGGGGGACTCGTGTGGGCCTAGGGGAGTGTTGTTTTCATGTTGACATTTACTGTTGTCACACTGCTTGCTAGGATAGGAGCCAGGGCTGCACAGGACATGAAGTCTCTGCCTGTAAAACAAGGAAGACAACCCTCTCCTTCCCCCTCTTGGTAAGAGGTCCCACTATTCATCCAAACAGTGCTGACGCAGAAATCCTCGAAGACGGTCTTGGTTTTTACTCTCCTCATTCACTTAATTATCAAGTCCTACAAGTGCTTCTGAAGCACATTTCAATGCCACCACGTTCTGATGTCTCCACTGCCATCAACATGGTTCTCTGCATTGGCCATTCCTTCTCAGCCATCAGGGTTTCCTGTTCACCCCTGCTACCTCAAGGAACCCTACCCCAGCGCCCACCTGCTTGGGCCTCTCCATCAGTTCTGTTGGGCCAGAGCTCAGCCTCTACCCGGCCTTGTTTAGTACTCCGCTGGAATGTGTGTGTGCATGTCCCCCTGGCCGGAATCAAAGCCTCAGCAAGCAAGGAGCAAGTCTGGTTCATGGCCACAGTGCAGGGTGTGAAACAACTCCACCTAACACAAGATGCTGTTAAGGCCAGAGGCAAATTCTAATTAAAAAATAATAAAACTAGACTTAAATCAGTTCTCATATCGGACTAAAAGAATAAACAATAACCAGTAGACCCAGTTCCATGCCAAATGGAAGGGGATGGAAGCAGACAGATGTTTGCCAGAGCCTCAAGAAGATTCCTGGGGGTCTTGGCTCAGCTGAGAAATAGGACACACGGGCAGGTGAGGTCCTTACAAGACTGGTAACCCTCTTTTTCCATCCAGGGGATCCTGGGAGAGTGGGCATCCGGCTCTGGGAGTGGAGCTGCAACACTGCAGTCCCAGCCGTGGTACCAGGCAAGGACAGCCCTCTGTGCCCTGTGCAGCTCCTCTTGTGATCTGCTTCCTGATGCAGAGACAAGAGATGAACCCTTCCGAAGGCCAGCTCCCCATCCCAAAGCCATGTACATGGGCAACACGACTGTCAGGCTCCTAACCACATGTGCCTTGGAGTTCGGAATCTCCAGTGCCAGGCTCCTGGAAGTAACACAGACGGCTGGCTGTATGATTCCAGAAGGAATGACTGGCTGGCCCAGGCCTCTGAGGGGGACTCGTGTGGGCCTAGGGGAGTGTTGTTTTCATGTTGACATTTACTGTTGTCACACTGCTTGCTAGGATAGGAGCCAGGGCTGCACAGGACATGAAGTCTCTGCCTGTAAAACAAGGAAGACAACCCTCTCCTTCCCCCTCTTGGTAAGAGGTCCCACTATTCATCCAAACAGTGCTGACGCAGAAATCCTCGAAGACGGTCTTGGTTTTTACTCTCCTCATTCACTTAATTATCAAGTCCTACAAGTGCTTCTGAAGCACATTTCAATGCCACCACGTTCTGATGTCTCCACTGCCATCAACATGGTTCTCTGCATTGGCCATTCCTTCTCAGCCATCAGGGTTTCCTGTTCACCCCTGCTACCTCAAGGAACCCTACCCCAGCGCCCACCTGCTTGGGCCTCTCCATCAGTTCTGTTGGGCCAGAGCTCAGCCTCTACCCGGCCTTGTTTAGTACTCCGCTGGAATGTGTGTGTGCATGTCCCCCTGGCCGGAATCAAAGCCTCAGCAAGCAAGGAGCAAGTCTGGTTCATGGCCACAGTGCAGGGTGTGAAACAACTCCACCTAACACAAGATGCTGTTAAGGCCAGAGGCAAATTCTAATTAAAAAATAATAAAACTAGACTTAAATCAGTTCTCATATCGGACTAAAAGAATAAACAATAACCAGGGTTTGTACTAGAACCTCAAGGAAGAGCTGTGTAGCTCTTCACGACGTAAGAGTTTTCTCTTAACGCTGGAAGCCCATGCCATTTGCATGGAGGGGTATTTTTTTTTAAAGACCTGACAGTGGGTTCACAGGGAAAATCCTTGGCTACATTCCGAAGCGATAGAACTCGGCTGAGCAATCACCACGACGAGCTCCGAGCCTCTTGGGGGCGCTGGCTCCCCTAGCCACAGGTTTCAAAACTGCGCACGCGCAGTCGGCCCCTACCCGGAGTCTGCGCACTTGAGTGCACACGTCCATCCCAGACGTGCCGGCAGAGGCGTCTGCAAGTTCCCAGGGGTCCGCGGCCCGAGCCTGTCTCGGCGCGGGGACATGCGCACACGTGCACCCCCGACGTGCGAGCCCACACGCAGACGCGTGCGCACCCCCGCCCCTCACTACCTGAGCTGATCCCGCCTTCCCTGCGCGTAAACGCGTGCGCACCGGCCCTAAGGAGAGTGGCGGGTGCCAGGAGGCTCGCCGAGTTCCAGAGAACCTCGACTCCTTACCCTTCCCAGTCACCGTGACTCAGCGTCCTCGGCGGGTGCGCCTCTTCAGAGCAGATCGCGGAAATCTGTCAGCGTGCATCGCCCCACACCCGACCTCCTTCGGACTCGAGCCCCAGAATTGCCGCTACCTATTCCGGAAACCTCCCTTTGCCCTGGGCTGCAGGTCCTGCCTGGCCCCTGTCCAGCGGCTGTGAATTGAGGCCTGACCCCTCTCGCGGGTCATAGCATTTTGCAGAGGTCACGAAGGTGCCGGGCACTGGAGCAGTCTTGAATTTTCAGAACCTGGTTTTCTTTCAGTGCTGGTTGTCAGCCCCCGGTCTGGGCGCTTAGAAGCCTTCCAGAGCTCCGTTTCCCCGGGATTCTGAACCTTGTACTGTGCAGTTTGCAGACTAGGCTTGGTTCAGCATGTGGCGCCGATTGTGGTGATGGTGGTGAACAAACAGGTTTAACTTTTATCTCTATAACGTTACCTTAATATTTTCCCAAACTTACAGAGGCCACCCCACTCCCCAAGATTTGATTAGCGAGGCCACCTCCATTCTCCAACCTCCGATCACCCTCCCAGTACCTTTCCTGGTGAGATTCTCCTTACTGCCCTACCTAGATGCTCAGGTAACGCTGGAAGCCCATGCCATTTGCATGGAGGGGTATTTTTTTTTAAAGACCTGACAGTGGGTTCACAGGGAAAATCCTTGGCTACATTCCGAAGCGATAGAACTCGGCTGAGCAATCACCACGACGAGCTCCGAGCCTCTTGGGGGCGCTGGCTCCCCTAGCCACAGGTTTCAAAACTGCGCACGCGCAGTCGGCCCCTACCCGGAGTCTGCGCACTTGAGTGCACACGTCCATCCCAGACGTGCCGGCAGAGGCGTCTGCAAGTTCCCAGGGGTCCGCGGCCCGAGCCTGTCTCGGCGCGGGGACATGCGCACACGTGCACCCCCGACGTGCGAGCCCACACGCAGACGCGTGCGCACCCCCGCCCCTCACTACCTGAGCTGATCCCGCCTTCCCTGCGCGTAAACGCGTGCGCACCGGCCCTAAGGAGAGTGGCGGGTGCCAGGAGGCTCGCCGAGTTCCAGAGAACCTCGACTCCTTACCCTTCCCAGTCACCGTGACTCAGCGTCCTCGGCGGGTGCGCCTCTTCAGAGCAGATCGCGGAAATCTGTCAGCGTGCATCGCCCCACACCCGACCTCCTTCGGACTCGAGCCCCAGAATTGCCGCTACCTATTCCGGAAACCTCCCTTTGCCCTGGGCTGCAGGTCCTGCCTGGCCCCTGTCCAGCGGCTGTGAATTGAGGCCTGACCCCTCTCGCGGGTCATAGCATTTTGCAGAGGTCACGAAGGTGCCGGGCACTGGAGCAGTCTTGAATTTTCAGAACCTGGTTTTCTTTCAGTGCTGGTTGTCAGCCCCCGGTCTGGGCGCTTAGAAGCCTTCCAGAGCTCCGTTTCCCCGGGATTCTGAACCTTGTACTGTGCAGTTTGCAGACTAGGCTTGGTTCAGCATGTGGCGCCGATTGTGGTGATGGTGGTGAACAAACAGGTTTAACTTTTATCTCTATAACGTTACCTTAATATTTTCCCAAACTTACAGAGGCCACCCCACTCCCCAAGATTTGATTAGCGAGGCCACCTCCATTCTCCAACCTCCGATCACCCTCCCAGTACCTTTCCTGGTGAGATTCTCCTTACTGCCCTACCTAGATGCTCAGGTCCCAGTCCACGGGGACCAGTGTTAATCCAGTGGTCTTATGCTGCCTCTCTGCCTTTGCCCGTGATGCTGTCCTTTCTGATGGAGATGTCATTCTTGGCCACTTCCACTTGTAAAATTCTACCTTGTCAATCAGACTTAATACCATAGAAGCCTAACTGATGTTAAAATAGAACAGGGGTGATGCAAAGGGCAGGAAGGGATTGCCTGCTCCTCCTCTTTCCCCGTACCTTTTTCCCTAAGGCTGAAGAGTCAGAAAGTGGCAGGCAGGACAGCGTCGTGATTAAGAACAGGGCTCAGGACTGGGGCAACCTTAAGTTGATTCTCTTCCTACTAGCAGAAGGAACAGCAGAGTAGAAATCAAGCAGATTTCCTAGCGTGCCTGTTCAGCAGGGAGGACGTGGGAGTCTCCCTCATGGGGCTGCTGGGAAGGTTACATGGGAGAGCCTTTAGCACAGAGCTCTGCACAGAGTAAATTGGCGGGAGTGGTAAAGTAACCATGTTAGTAGTTGAATGATAAATGGGTCTCAATTAACAATGGTCTTCCTTTGTGTTACTCCTTTTTTGCATGTTCTCTCCTTAGTTCCTGTACGTTATGGCCCTCCAGATAGGAACCTGTTTTTCTGCTAATACAGAAAATCCACGTAACTGGAATTTCAAAGTACAGCATTAAACTTAAAATATTCTGGGGAGATCTGAACATAGCTGGGAAATCTGGAATAGTTGAAACTGCTGGGAATCACAGCTTCAGAAGGTGTACATTATAAAATGTTTAAAAGAGGGTGAAGCCTTTAAAAGGCAATCATTTGGGGCCTTCAGGACCTCAGCTGCTCCTGTGGGTTTCAGGTGGATGGAGGTGATCGTTGAGGAGGACAGTGTGGCAGGTGAACACCCATAAAATGTTTGGAAAGATTTGGAGTTGTAAGTGACAGTTTAGCTCTGAACAACATCAACACAAAGCGAAGTAAGTGATGCATGTTGCAGCTGCAGACCAAGGTAGCCTGGCCCTGGGAACTTGGCCCCGATGAGGTTCACTCTGACATCTCTCTGGAGGTCACTCTCCACTGTTTTCCTTGAGACCAGGGACTGAACCTCAGATCTGTCCTTTATGACAGGTAGCTTAACACTACAGGAAAAAAAAAAAATAAATTGAGCTTTTCCTGCTAGCTTTGGGTCCCTGTTTGGCTTGGGCTTTCCTGGCTCGCCACTTCCACTTGTAAAATTCTACCTTGTCAATCAGACTTAATACCATAGAAGCCTAACTGATGTTAAAATAGAACAGGGGTGATGCAAAGGGCAGGAAGGGATTGCCTGCTCCTCCTCTTTCCCCGTACCTTTTTCCCTAAGGCTGAAGAGTCAGAAAGTGGCAGGCAGGACAGCGTCGTGATTAAGAACAGGGCTCAGGACTGGGGCAACCTTAAGTTGATTCTCTTCCTACTAGCAGAAGGAACAGCAGAGTAGAAATCAAGCAGATTTCCTAGCGTGCCTGTTCAGCAGGGAGGACGTGGGAGTCTCCCTCATGGGGCTGCTGGGAAGGTTACATGGGAGAGCCTTTAGCACAGAGCTCTGCACAGAGTAAATTGGCGGGAGTGGTAAAGTAACCATGTTAGTAGTTGAATGATAAATGGGTCTCAATTAACAATGGTCTTCCTTTGTGTTACTCCTTTTTTGCATGTTCTCTCCTTAGTTCCTGTACGTTATGGCCCTCCAGATAGGAACCTGTTTTTCTGCTAATACAGAAAATCCACGTAACTGGAATTTCAAAGTACAGCATTAAACTGAAAATATTCTGGGGAGATCTGAACATAGCTGGGAAATCTGGAATAGTTGAAACTGCTGGGAATCACAGCTTCAGAAGGTGTACATTATAAAATGTTTAAAAGAGGGTGAAGCCTTTAAAAGGCAATCATTTGGGGCCTTCAGGACCTCAGCTGCTCCTGTGGGTTTCAGGTGGATGGAGGTGATCGTTGAGGAGGACAGTGTGGCAGGTGAACACCCATAAAATGTTTGGAAAGATTTGGAGTTGTAAGTGACAGTTTAGCTCTGAACAACATCAACACAAAGCGAAGTAAGTGATGCATGTTGCAGCTGCAGACCAAGGTAGCCTGGCCCTGGGAACTTGGCCCCGATGAGGTTCACTCTGACATCTCTCTGGAGGTCACTCTCTCCACTGTTTTCCTTGAGACCAGGGACTGAACCTCAGATCTGTCCTTTATGACAGGTAGCTTAACACTACAGGAAAAAAAAAATAATAAATTGAGCTTTTCCTGCTAGCTTTGGGTCCCTGTTTGGCTGGCTTGGGCTTTCCTGGCTCGGATAGTACAGAATCTGCCTGCAATGTGGGAGACCCAGGTTTGATCCTCGGTTGGGAAGATCCCCTGGAGAAGGGAATAGCTACCCACTCCAGTATTCTTGCCTGGAGAATCCCATGGACAGAAGAGCCTGGTGGGCTATACTCTGTGGTGTCGTAAAGAGTCGGACATGACTGAGTGACCTACACTTCTGACTACTTTTAGCTGGCTTAGGTCATGTGTTCATCTCTGATTCCATCAAGAAGGCAGAGAGGGAGAAACCCAAGGGTGAGAGGTAGCTGGTTTGGACCAAGACAACAGATGAACAGACACCCATTGTGATCACTGAAAAGAGCCTAGTTAAGAAAGAGGGAGGAGAAGGAAACGGCAACTCACTCCAGTATTCTTGCCTGGGAAATCCCATAGACAGAGGAGCCTGACGGCCTATAGTCCATGGGGTTGAAAAGAGTCAAACATGCCTTAGCAACTAAACCACCAAGGTCTGGAAGAGAAGTCTCCAGGTGTAACAATAGATATGACTCTTGAGTAGTAGGTAATATAAACTTTGCTTCATGAGCTATTTGAATTTGTTATAAAGACATCATTATTAAAAGAAAAGAGAAAAGAAAAAGGGAGACGGTGGCTACTGTTGGCTGGAAGGATCGGGGCAAGTGGATGATGGGGTAAAGGTTACTGAGACTGCCTCAATCACCAGGACCTCAGCTGCTCCTGTGGGTTTCAGGTGGATGGAGGTGATCGTTGAGGAGGACAGTGTGGCAGGTGAACACCCATAAAATGTTTGGAAAGATTTGGAGTTGTAAGTGACAGTTTAGCTCTGAACAACATCAACACAAAGGTAAGTGATGCATGTTGCAGCTGCAGACCAAGGTAGCCTGGCCCTGGGAACTTGGCCCCGATGAGGTTCACTCTGACATCTCTCTGGAGGTCACTCTCTCCACTGTTTTCCTTGAGACCAGGGACTGAACCTCAGATCTGTCCTTTATGACAGGTAGCTTAACACTACAGGAAAAAAAAAATAATAAATTGAGCTTTTCCTGCTAGCTTTGGGTCCCTGTTTGGCTGGCTTGGGCTTTCCTGGCTCGGATAGTACAGAATCTGCCTGCAATGTGGGAGACCCAGGTTTGATCCTCGGTTGGGAAGATCCCCTGGAGAAGGGAATAGCTACCCACTCCAGTATTCTTGCCTGGAGAATCCCATGGACAGAAGAGCCTGGTGGGCTATACTCTGTGGTGTCGTAAAGAGTCGGACATGACTGAGTGACCTACACTTCTGACTACTTTTAGCTGGCTTAGGTCATGTGTTCATCTCTGATTCCATCAAGAAGGCAGAGAGGGAGAAACCCAAGGGTGAGAGGTAGCTGGTTTGGACCAAGACAACAGATGAACAGACACCCATTGTGATCACTGAAAAGAGCCTAGTTAAGAAAGAGGGAGGAGAAGGAAACGGCAACTCACTCCAGTATTCTTGCCTGGGAAATCCCATAGACAGAGGAGCCTGACGGCCTATAGTCCATGGGGTTGAAAAGAGTCAAACGTGCCTTAGCAACTAAACCACCAAGGTCTGGAAGAGAAGTCTCCAGGTGTAACAATAGATATGACTCTTGAGTAGTAGGTAATATAAACTTTGCTTCATGAGCTATTTGAATTTGTTATAAAGACATCATTATTAAAAGAAAAGAGAAAAGAAAAAGGGAGACGGTGGCTACTGTTGGCTGGAGTCATTGGAGGGATCGTAGGGCAAGTGGATGATGGGGTAAAAGGTTACTGAGACTGGCCTTCCTGTTGGATGAAGTTCTGTTCTGAAACACAGGTGTGAAGGATGGGAGGGCTGGTATGTACAGACAGCTGCTTGAATGGGAAACTGGTTGGAACGTTGCTCAGAAACTGTAGGAGAACAGATGCTATTCAGCACTGTCAGGGTTGTGCTAGGTATGGGAAGCCCAGTTAAGTCTCAGAGTTCATAGATGCCCCCAAACTGTGGGCAAATAACAGCCATGTGGACAGGGCTGTTCTCTGCAAAGTCTTGTGATCATGTATCTCTTTCAGTCTTTGGCCCCTCTCTCTTTTCTGTCTTTATATTTAAGAACTCAGATAATTCTAGGCAGAGAGAGAGAAGAGCCATTTGCAAAGGCCAGAAATGGCAGCAACCTCATGGTACTGGGTGGTGACCAGAGGAAGATCTAGGGCCTGGGACTGCAGCAGGAGAGGGCACACTCCTGAATGGATGGCATTCCTGGGGGAACCAGGCAGTAGAGAAGCTCAGTTTGAGTCCCCAGTGCTTGGACCTTTTCTCTCTGACTTTAATGACTCTGTCTCAGCCAGACTCTCATCAAGGCTCATGACTTCAAATGCTCTCTCTTCACTTACGACTCCCAAGTGTTTCCCGTTGCTTGAACAATTTCTCCTTGAATTCCAGGCATGAACACCCAACTCAACACCTCCAGTTAGACATCAAATAGGTATTGAAAACATGTCAGAAGATCATGATCTTCTCCCTAAAACTTGCATTTCTCCAAGATGCAACGGCAATTCCATTTTTTTTCCAGGAAATCAGGAAAACAACTGGATGTCATCATTGACTGTTGTTTTTCTTTCTCTTTAATTTTTGACTCTGGATATCTAAATCGCCACACCCAACTCCTCCTACCCTGACCCTTTCATTCCCAGCCTGGATTCTTGCTGCAGTGTCCTGTCCGTTGTCTTTACTTTCATGCCTACTGAATTGCTGGTCCAATACTTTGTAAAACATGTCAGATGATGTTCCTCCTTTGCTTAAACCTTTCAGTGGTTCCCCAGTCTCTGTCGGACTACCACCCAAAGTTCTCACCATGATTTGTTGCTTTCCGTCCCTCTCTGACCTCATCCTCTGTCACTCTACCTTCATTCACAGCACTCTAGCCACACTAGCCTCTAGATGTTGCTAAAACACCTCAGCATGTTCTGCTTGGAATTTTACAGTTGTTCTTCCCTTTGCCTAAACACTTCTCCCCCAGATATCAAAGTGGCTTGCTTTCTCACTTTCTTCAGGCTTTCGCTCAAATGCCACCTCCTTAGTGAGTTTTGCCTTGACCATTCTATTCAGATGGAGAAGGAAATGGCTACCCACTCCAGTATTCTTGCCTGGAGAATCCCATGGACAGAGGAGCCTGGTGGGCTACTTCTTTGGGGTCTCACAGAGTCAGACACAAAGTGGCAACTAAACAACGATTCTATTCAGAATTGCAACCACTAGGGCTTCCCTAGTAGCTCAGTGGTGAAGAGTTCACCTGCCAATGCAGGATACATGGGTTCCATCCCTGATCTGGGAAGATCCCACATGCTGCGGAGCAACTAAACTCGTGAGCCACAACTATGGAGCCTGTGCTCTAGAACCTCAGAGCCACAACTATTGAGTCCATGTGCCCTAGAGCTGCACAACAAGAGAAGTCACCAGAGCAAGAAGCCTGCTCCCCTCAACTAGAGAGTACCCCCCACTCCCCACAACTACAGAAGAGCCTGTGGCAACAGTGAAAACACAGAATAACCAAAAAAAAAAGAAAAGAAGAAGAATTGCAACCCCAATACCCAGAGTCCTTTTTTCAGTTTTCCTTTACTTTTTTTTAAAAAACTTTTATTTGACTTTTAACTTTTACAGAGTTTTGTTGTTTACAGATATGTATGTTCCCAGATTAGTCATATGTATATCCCCCCTCATCCCACCCCTCCAGATGGTCACACCCAACTCCTCCTACCCTGACCCTTTCATTCCCAGCCTGGATTCTTGCTGCAGTGTCCTGTCCGTTGTCTTTACTTTCATGCCTACTGAATTGCTGGTCCAATACTTTGTAAAACATGTCAGATGATGTTCCTCCTTTGCTTAAACCTTTCAGTGGTTCCCCAGTCTCTGTCGGACTACCACCCAAAGTTCTCACCATGATTTGTTGCTTTCCGTCCCTCTCTGACCTCATCCTCTGTCACTCTGCCTTCATTCACAGCACTCTAGCCACACTAGCCTCTAGATGTTGCTAAAACACCTCAGCATGTTCTGCTTGGAATTTTACAGTTGTTCTTCCCTTTGCCTAAACACTTCTCCCCCAGATATCAAAGTGGCTTGCTTTCTCACTTTCTTCAGGCTTTCGCTCAAATGCCACCTCCTTAGTGAGTTTTGCCTTGACCATTCTATTCAGATGGAGAAGGAAATGGCTACCCACTCCAGTATTCTTGCCTGGAGAATCCCATGGACAGAGGAGCCTGGTGGGCTACTTCTTTGGGGTCTCACAGAGTCAGACACAAAGTGGCAACTAAACAACGATTCTATTCAGAATTGCAACCACTAGGGCTTCCCTAGTAGCTCAGTGGTGAAGAGTTCACCTGCCAATGCAGGATACATGGGTTCCATCCCTGATCTGGGAAGATCCCACATGCTGCGGAGCAACTAAACTCGTGAGCCACAACTATGGAGCCTGTGCTCTAGAACCTCAGAGCCACAACTATTGAGTCCATGTGCCCTAGAGCTGCACAACAAGAGAAGTCACCAGAGCAAGAAGCCTGCTCCCCTCAACTAGAGAGTACCCCCCACTCCCCACAACTACAGAAGAGCCTGTGGCAACAGTGAAAACACAGAATAACCAAAAAAAAAAAGAAAAGAAGAAGAATTGCAACCCCAATACCCAGAGCCCTTTTTTCAGTTTTCCTTTACTTTTTTTTAAAAAACTTTTATTTGACTTTTAACTTTTACAGAGTTTTGTTGTTTACAGATATGTATGTTCCCAGATTAGTCATATGTATATCCCCCCTCATCCCACCCCTCCAGATGGTCACACAGCACCACGAAGGATCTCCTTTTCTCACAGAGCAATGACTATAGCTATTTTCTTCACAGTACAGGCCTTCATGCTACTTCCTTTACGCCTCCCACCCACTGTTCCTTCCCCACAATGTCCATATCAGTTTTCCTTTTCTGAGTAGCAATTATCAGCATCGGATGAGCTATATATTTTACTTGTCACTTTAGAATCTGAAACACCTGGAATACCTGGAACACAGAAGGTGTTAGAAGGAGTTGTGTTAAGTGAATGAATGAACGAACGAATGAATGAAGTAGGCAGGGGCTCGGCCTCTGTTCCCCTACTCAATTCCAGGCAGAGGTCGGCAGGACAGCACTCCAAGTGACTGCCAGGGAGCAAAGAGAGCTGAGGTCCCCACCCTCGGCTGCGGGGTGGGTTGCCCCCTCGGCCGGGGCGGGGCCGGGGCGGGGCCGAGCGCCTGCGCCATAAAGCCCGCTGCGCGCTCCGGCCCTCCGCCTGCCGCGCGCCCCGCTTGGCTTCCTTCTCGGCGCTTCCAGGGTCCGTGTTCTCAGCCGCACTCGCCATGGCCGCGCTAACCCAGAACCCGCAGTTCAAGAAGCTGAAGACGTGGTACCAGGAACACAAGTCTGAACTCAACTTGCGCCGCCTTTTTGAAGGGGACAAAGACCGCTTCAGCCACTTCAGGTGCGTGCGCGGGACAGGGACCGGGGCGCTGACGTGCCGGGCTGGGATGCAGGGGCGCGGGGGCCGGCGATGCAGGGCTAGGGCCGAGAGGGCGGGGCGGCAGTCCCCGGGAGCCCCCGGCCACGCATCCGGGCCCGGGCCCAGGCCGCACTTCGTCCTTGACGCCTCCTTGAAGCAGGTTTCCGGGTGCTCGCCGGAGGTCCCGGGCCCCGGGCCCCTTCGTCATGAGGACTGGGCCCCTCCGCCGCTTGCCCTCCAGGGGGACATCGCTCTTCCCTCCCCTTGCCCCCCCACAGCAGCCCGGTCCGTTCTGAAGCCGCTCATCCGTGGTTGTGAGCAGGGGCCTCGCTGACGCAGCAGGCGCGGAAGGGCTGCCCCTTTTCCAGCGGGTCCTGGCTGAGAGTGGACCATCTGCAGGGTGTGGTCAGGGTAGGACAGGCCCGGAGGATCTGCAGGGACCCGCGGTGGAAGGGTGGAGAGGTGGGGCCGTGATTCCTGTCCTAGAGGCTCCGTGCGGAGACCCAGCGGGAAAGGAGGAAATCTTGGGGCTTGGGATGGGGCAGGTGTTGGGGAGGGGCGGTCTGTGACTGGAGGTTCCAGCGCTGTCCTTTGGGTCCTTCCCTGAGTAGGTTGTGTCGCAGAGTGGAAGCTCTGGGAGGGAATGGTCACTCCCTGGCCTAGGCGAGGGCAGCGCGCCCAGCTCTGTCTTCCCATCCCCGGGTCATTCCCACCCACCCCCTTCCTCTGCGTGTTGGAAGAGCCTGTCACCTTGGGTCCGCATCGTGCACATGGCTGCTGCGGCTCGCCGGGGTGGGCGGGCAGGTGACAGATGACACCACGGGGCTGGTCCTCTGAGGCTTATTGGGATTTGGCACGGGGAGGATGTTTTTGGGGAAGCATCTCTGGTCACAGAGCCACCTGGGGTGTGGTCAGTAGCTTTTGGCGTCTTTCTGCAGCTTGAATCTCAACACCAACCATGGGCGTATTCTGCTGGACTACTCCAAAAACCTCGTGACAGAGCCTGTGATGCAGATGCTGGTGGACCTGGTAATGTTCTGCTGCGACGGGCTTGGCCCGTGGCCCACTCAGGCTTGACCCCTAACCCAGACATGGCGGGCGAGCAGGGCTCCCCGAGCACCTAGGTTCCTGAGCATCTTCACTTCCTTCTCTTAGTGGATCTCAGTAGCAGTTTCTGGGCTCCTGCTCCTAGCTAAGGTTCTGACTGACACCCCCAGGGGGATCCCAGTGGCCAATATCGAAGGAGACCCTCCCCAGGCAGTGCGGGAGGGCGCCAGGCTGCAGCCATGCGTCTGCCCCATGGGGGGTGGCCCCACGCTTTGTGCTTGAGGGCTTGGACTCTTGGTGACCAGTGTGGGTGGGACCAGGTCTCAGCGTCTCCTCTTCTCAGGCCAAGTCCAGGGGTGTGGAGGCTGCGCGGGAGCGCATGTTCACCGGAGAGAAGATCAACTTCACTGAGGTGAGCGGGCTGGTGGACGGTGGATTCTGCAAAGCTTCCACAGCCTCTGGCTTCCCTTTGGGGTGCATCTGACGATTAGCAGCAGCGCCTTGTGTCCCACCCCTTCTCTTGGGCAATGCTTTTGCTGAAAGAGGAACCTGAATGTGCATTTCCTAAGCAGGTTGCAGGGCCTTAGAGTGTGTCTTCCCAAGGCCATGGTCTAGGTCGGGTGAGCGGGAAGGGCTCCTAGTGTCTCTGTCTGCTGGGGACAGCACCTCTCAAGCCTGCAGGGAGAGGGCTTCTCAAGACGTGCTCAGAGAAAGTAACTCGGATCTGTCCTGCACGTTTTGTTAGTGAAAACAAGGCTCCCGTCAGACATCAGTCTCCTCAGCAGGAGGAGTCGGCAGGAGGCTGTGGCTAGGTGGGGTCTGGGCGGCCCTGTTCCTGCATCACAGTGGAAGCTTGAGGCACAAGAATCACTGAGCCCTGTTCACCTTGGGGATGTGTGTGCGGCCCCAGGTGACGATGCCACGGGGCTGGTCCTCTGAGGCTTATTGGGATTTGGCACGGGGAGGATGTTTTTGGGGAAGCATCTCTGGTCACAGAGCCACCTGGGGTGTGGTCAGTAGCTTTTGGCGTCTTTCTGCAGCTTGAATCTCAACACCAACCATGGGCGTATTCTGCTGGACTACTCCAAAAACCTCGTGACAGAGCCTGTGATGCAGATGCTGGTGGACCTGGTAATGTTCTGCTGCGACGGGCTTGGCCCGTGGCCCACTCAGGCTTGACCCCTAACCCAGACATGGCGGGCGAGCAGGGCTCCCCGAGCACCTAGGTTCCTGAGCATCTTCACTTCCTTCTCTTAGTGGATCTCAGTAGCAGTTTCTGGGCTCCTGCTCCTAGCTAAGGTTCTGACTGACACCCCCAGGGGGATCCCAGTGGCCAATATCGAAGGAGACCCTCCCCAGGCAGTGCGGGAGGGCGCCAGGCTGCAGCCATGCGTCTGCCCCATGGGGGGTGGCCCCACGCTTTGTGCTTGAGGGCTTGGACTCTTGGTGACCAGTGTGGGTGGGACCAGGTCTCAGCGTCTCCTCTTCTCAGGCCAAGTCCAGGGGTGTGGAGGCTGCGCGGGAGCGCATGTTCACCGGAGAGAAGATCAACTTCACTGAGGTGAGCGGGCTGGTGGACGGTGGATTCTGCAAAGCTTCCACAGCCTCTGGCTTCCCTTTGGGGTGCATCTGACAATTAGCAGCAGCGCCTTGTGTCACACCCCTTCTCTTGGGCAATGCTTTTGCTGAAAGAGGAACCTGAATGTGCATTTCCTAAGCAGGTTGCAGGGCCTTAGAGTGTGTCTTCCCAAGGCCATGGTCTAGGTCGGGTGAGCGGGAAGGGCTCCTAGTGTCTCTGTCTGCTGGGGACAGCACCTCTCAAGCCTGCAGGGAGAGGGCTTCTCAAGACGTGCTCAGAGAAAGTAACTCGGATCTGTCCTGCACGTTTTGTTAGTGAAAACAAGGCTCCCGTCAGACATCAGTCTCCTCAGCAGGAGGAGTCGGCAGGAGGCTGTGGCTAGGTGGGGTCTGGGCGGCCCTGTTCCTGCATCACAGTGGAAGCCTTGGAGGCACAAGAATCACTGAGCCCTCAGCACATCCCCATGATGTTATTAGGCTCCTTTTACCCACGAGGAAGCTGAAACTCACAGATCAAGTCACTTATCTAATGTCACTCTGTAAGTGACAGAGTCAGAATTCAGACACACCCTGTCTTTCACGGCTGGGCAGTCTGAGGGAGGGTGCACTCAAGGAGGGCTTCCTGGAGGGGTCATTCCATTGCCTACAGAACGTGGCTCAGGAGTGAGGTTGGGTAGGGCGAGGGCCGTGTGGCACGAAGCCCTCGTGAGTCTCTCTCTGGGCGGGAGTCCCTGGATCTTCCTTTCTTGCCTGCCCCCATGTCTCTCACGGACTCCTCCACTGCCCGTAGCTCGGTGGGACGGTTGCTCTCACCTGATAAGGCAGCTGCCTGGTGCCCAGCACAGACTTAAGACTTCGTTTGGTTTCTGCTGGTGGGTGTGATGGGATGCTTGGTGAGGGAATCTTGAGGTGCCAGCTTTGCTCCACTTCCAAGGGGCCAGGACACTTTTCAAAAGGTGCTAACAAGCACCTTGGACTTCTACCAGGAAGATGAGACCGGGCTTCGTGAGCCTTGGTCCTCCGTAGCCACTTACTACTTGTCTCTGACCCTCGTGGCCACCCGTCTGCCTCTGCTCACTCCGTTCAGCTTTTCTCAACTTCACGCCCTGAACATTTGGAGGGTCACTGGAGCCTGTCCTAGCCTTGTTCTGGTCTCCTTCCCCGGGTGACTGTCTGCAGGACATAAGAGGTGGGCACATGCCTTGGCTCCTCGCTGGGTGCTGGGGTTGCCCCTGCTTCCATGAGCACACAGTGGGTTCTCAGTACGAGACCATGACACTCACAGACCTTAGGGCCTGCGTGTCCAGTGGATAGAGGGCTGAGCTGACACTCGAGGCCCCTCTGCCGCAGGCCCCGCTGGGAGTGCGGCCTCCCTGGGGTGACGACCTTCATACACTGACTCTCACCCCCAGGATCGGGCGGTGCTGCATGTGGCCCTTCGGAACCGGTCCCCGGGGGGATGGCTAGGTGGGGTCTGGGCGGCCCTGTTCCTGCATCACAGTGGAAGCCTTGGAGGCACAAGAATCACTGAGCCCTCAGCACATCCCCATGATGTTATTAGGCTCCTTTTACCCACGAGGAAGCTGAAACTCACAGATCAAGTCACTTATCTAATGTCACTCTGTAAGTGACAGAGTCAGAATTCAGACACACCCTGTCTTTCACGGCTGGGCAGTCTGAGGGAGGGTGCACTCAAGGAGGGCTTCCTGGAGGGGTCATTCCATTGCCTACAGAACGTGGCTCAGGAGTGAGGTTGGGTAGGGCGAGGGCCGTGTGGCACGAAGCCCTCGTGAGTCTCTCTCTGGGCGGGAGTCCCTGGATCTTCCTTTCTTGCCTCCCCCCATGTCTCTCACGGACTCCTCCACTGCCCGTAGCTCGGTGGGACGGTTGCTCTCACCTGATAAGGCAGCTGCCTGGTGCCCAGCACAGACTTAAGACTTCGTTTGGTTTCTGCTGGTGGGTGTGATGGGATGCTTGGTGAGGGAATCTTGAGGTGCCAGCTTTGCTCCACTTCCAAGGGGCCAGGACACTTTTCAAAAGGTGCTAACAAGCACCTTGGACTTCTACCAGGAAGATGAGCCAGGGCTTCGGGAGCCTTGGTCCTCCGTAGCCACTTACTACTTGTCTCTGACCCTCGTGGCCACCCGTCTGCCTCTGCTCACTCCGTTCAGCTTTTCTCAACTTCACGCCCTGAACATTTGGAGGGTCACTGGAGCCTGTCCTAGCCTTGTTCTGGTCTCCTTCCCCGGGTGACTGTCTGCAGGACATAAGAGGTGGGCACATGCCTTGGCTCCTCGCTGGGTGCTGGGGTTGCCCCTGCTTCCATGAGCACACAGTGGGTTCTCAGTACGAGACCATGACACTCACAGACCTTAGGGCCTGCGTGTCCAGTGGATAGAGGGCTGAGCTGACACTCGAGGCCCCTCTGCCGCAGGCCCCGCTGGGAGTGCGGCCTCCCTGGGGTGACGACCTTCATACACTGACTCTCACCCCCAGGATCGGGCGGTGCTGCATGTGGCCCTTCGGAACCGGTCGAACACACCCATTTTGGTGGATGGTAAGGATGTGATGCCGGAGGTCAACAGGGTCCTGGAGAAGATGAAGTCATTCTGCCAGGTATGTGGCTGTTGGGCCGACTTCCCGTGGGCCATGTGTGTGCTTGTATTTGGGAATCTAGGGGTCCTCATGGGCTGTCCTTCCACTCGCCTTGGACCCCAGCCCTTCAGTGCAGCCTGAGGTGGGAGTGGTCTGTGTGATTGCTGGCCACGGGGGCTCTGCTAAGGCATGGTTTCCCCTGACCCTGTTCTCAGGGCACCCGCCACTGGGAGCAGAGGATCAGCCTCCTCCCTGAGCTGGAACACCTGTGAGCTCCTGGTGACCATCTGGCCAGGACAGAGATCTGAAAAGAAGAGTGAGGCCCCTAGAGGGTGGGGTAGCTGGGGAGAGACTTGCTTTTTCTAACCTCTTTTAGTCGTGGGTCCTTAACTGCCTGGTCTAGAACTAGACAAATTTTAAAACTTAGAGTTTTCTTGACCACACCCTAGCCAGGTCTCCAGAGGCAGCCTTCATTTACTGTTAAATCTTGCAAAAATTTCCTCTGCGTGCACGAACCTGTCTCTCGTCTCTTCCTTGAAACATACACACCCACACGTGTACACACACATGCAGCTCACCCCTGTTCCGTGTTAATGCACATAGCTGTGCCCTCTTTCCCTGTGTGGGGGTGTCGGGGTTGCCTCAGAGACCAGTGAGAGATTTCCCCACGTCAACTGCCATTGTCTCAGCGTCTACTCCAGGGGTGATTCTCCAAGAGTTTGTGGCTGTCCTCAAGCCTGAAGTGCAAGGGTGATGATGTCTGTGGGCTGGACTGTGGGGGAGGGGGGCAACGTGTGCACGTCTGTTGTGTGGGTGTTGTGTGCTCTGGGAGTGGGAGTCTAGGCTCTGGCCAGTTTTCCCTGGGAGCAGCGTTTGCCACGTGTGGCTGGTCAAAGTCTGTTTGCTTTGGCTGAGAGCCATCTTCCGACCCGAAACGCTGGGAGGTGATCTGGGCGTCAGTCCTAGAGGTGAAGGCAGCCAAGTGGGACTTCACACAGTGAGGAATGAGGAAGGCTTGGGATCCTGATAGGGGTCTGGATTCCAGGCTTCGGGTGTAGGAAAGCCTTCCCCTCCTTCGTGGGTCACAGCCTTGTCGTGACCATGAGGCTTGTGTAACTCAGTGGAGCTATGAGCCACGCCGAGCAGGGCCACCCAAGATAGATGGGTCATGGTGAGGGCAAAAGAAGAGGGGCAGCAGAGGATGAGATGGTTGGGTGGCATCTCCAACTCAATGGCCATGAATCTGAGCGAACTCTGGGAGATGACAGAGGAAAGCAGAGCCCGGTCCATGGTGTCACTGAGTCAGACACGATTAGCCACTGAAGAACGACGACAAAGGGCATTTCCAGCCATCAGCTGTGAGTGGAAGAACGGGGGTGCTCTGAAGCGTGGTGCTCTGGTCAACCCTGGTGTGCTAAGGCAGGCCTCGTGGTAAATGGTTGTCCAGGTGGCTGTTTCCAAGAGAACTCTCCTGAACAGCTGGGTGCTGGACTCCCTGACTCAGATGGATCGGGTATTTATAGTATAGAAAAGCTGCTGAATCGCAGCAGTTCCCTAGGAAGGAACACTGCCCAGGGCTGTGCGCTCAAGAGTTCACCAGGATTGGGTGAGGATGCTCACTGTGACCTTGATGGTCACAGCAAAAATCAAAAACAGCGTAACTTTATTTAGTCCGAGGACTGACCAGGAAAATCCGTGGGTATCGTATACTGCTGTCCTGGGCATCACTAGGAATTCGGAAGCTACGGCTGCGTTGACCCACTGCTCTGTTCCGGATGTACTGTGCAGTTGAGAAAGGAAATTACGGAACGGGCGGGTTTTGTAAGACCCCATCTGGTCAAATAGAGGGTGCGTGTAGTTCTTAGTAAGGATATACAGAATTTCTCCTCTCGGATGCTTTATTATAACAAAGCTGGTGATGAGACAGAGGGCTGGAAAGCTGAGCGATTGATTATTCTTTCTGTAGTGATGGAATGTTGCTCATGGCAGTTGTTTATTATCTAAAAGAAAGAAACTGACCAGGTCTCACTGGTTTTAGGGGAGCCGTGTATGCACTAGGTCCCTATCGGTATGTAACAAATGACTCCAAAATTTAGCAGCTTGAAATCAACAGCTAATGTTTCATTTGATTGGTTCTGGCTCAGGTCTTACAAGGTTGTAGTCAAGGTGTTGGCCCAGGGTGACGTTATCTGAAGGCTGCTGGAAGATCTTCTCCCGAGATGATTCACTAGCAGTCGTTGCTGACTTTTGGGAGGCTTTAGGTCCTCACTTCTCCACAGGCTGTTTGAGTGTCCTCATTATATTGAATATTTGATTAGTTAAACCCTGGCTGCTTTCCTGTTTTTTAGAACCCTCTGAAAGGTGGATATAGTAGTATCTTTTATAGATAGTTTATAAGAACAGTATATAATATGTTAAATATTAACAGGTGCACAAGTATTTCTGTTCCCTTTTGAAATCTAGCTTGGGTTTCACTATAATAAAATGTTTAAAAGGAAAAAGGGCCAAGAAAGTTCTATGAGTGGAAAAAAACACCTCCACAGTGGTATTTTGTAAGCTTGTTAGTACAGTTTTATACTTCTAGGGGCTTTCGATCAGTGTTCTTGTCTCCAAAAGCATTCCTGAAAAGGATCTGTACTTTTACTACACATACCTGTAGTTTTCTGATGATTATATAATCAACATGGAGCTTTAAGCTCCATTTCATCCAAGCATGGATGTGTGGAAAGTAGCTGCTTTGGGAAGAAAGTAGGAAAGTAAGACTGAAATGCACGAAATAAGGTCTGGTTGCTCAGTGGTAAAGAACCGCCTGCCAAAGCAGGCGACGTGGGTTCGATTCCAGGCCAGGAAGATCCCCTGGAGGAGAAAATGGGAACTACTGCAGTGTTCTTGCCGTGAAAGCCCGTGGACAGAGGAGCCTGGTGGGCCACAGTCTGTGCGGTCGAGAGAGAGTCAGGCCAAACAGCAGCAACGTGACAAGATAGCTATAGCTGATCTTCCCAGAGGGATGGATCCAAGGGAGGCAGAGTGCCTCAGAGTCTTTTATTACCTTGAGCTAGCATTCGATACTATTCATCCACTTCTGTAATGCCCTGTTGGTTGTACAAGTCAGCTCTGGTCAAAGTGGGAAGGGACTGCCCACGACCATGAGACCATGACCGCAGTGCCAGGAGGTGAGGATCGCAGGGAACCCTCTTGAATATTGGTCATCCTGGTCTGCCTTCTGGCTCCCAGTAATTCATCCTGTTCCTTTCACATGCAAAATACCCCATTCTCTTTCTCTTAATGTTGTATCAGGTTACAGTATCCGTTAGAAGTCAAGAACCTCCTAATCTACATTAGGTACAGATATATCTGTATTTTCTTTACCACAATTTACATACATTTCTTTTTGATCTGAAAATGAGTGAATTAAATAGACAAGTTATTTTCCCTCACATACTCAACGTACAATAATGAGACAGACGTAGGGTAACTATATAAGTTAATTCTTTTGCAAAAAGAGAGGAAATCAGAAGGCACATGGGAATCATTGATCTGAAGCCGTTCTTCAATATTGTGGTGGCTTCTGCTATACATCAGCATGAATCAGCCATAGGCGTACATGTATCTCTTGCCTCCTGAATCCCCTCCCACCTCCCTCCCCAACCCCTCCCTCCAGGTTGTCGCAGAGCACTAGGTCCAAAGCAGTTCTGAAATTCAGCAGATGCTTGCTTAGGACGCAAGGCCCCGGAATCATTTCCTAAGGCTTTTGGCTTTGCCCTTTGATATCCTTTTTACATGAAGGGTAGTTTGTGTTTGTAATTGCCTAGTTTTTTCAACCTACTTACTCCCTACAGAAATGTGTATTTTGGGGGGACTTCCTTGGTGGTCTAGTGGTTAAGTCTCTGAGATTCCACTGCAGGGGGCACAGGTTCAATCCTTGGTTGGGAACTGAGATCCCAAATGCCATGCAATGTGGCAAAAAAATAAAAATGAAAAAAGTTTAAAAGAAATGTGGGCTTTAAAAAATATTATTCTGTGAAGCTTACTGGGGTGGTGGGGTATGTGGTACTTCATTAGACAAAAGGTATAAAATTTTCATAGCTATAGCTGATCTTCCCAGAGGGATGGATCCAAGGGAGGCAGAGTGCCTCAGAGTCTTTTATTACCTTGAGCTAGCATTCGATACTATTCATCCACTTCTGTAATGCCCTGTTGGTTGTACAAGTCAGCTCTGGTCAAAGTGGGAAGGGACTGCCCACGACCATGAGACCATGACCGCAGTGCCAGGAGGTGAGGATCGCAGGGAACCCTCTTGAATATTGGTCATCCTGGTCTGCCTTCTGGCTCCCAGTAATTCATCCTGTTCCTTTCACATGCAAAATACCCCATTCTCTTTCTCTTAATGTTGTATCAGGTTACAGTATCCGTTAGAAGTCAAGAACCTCCTAATCTACATTAGGTACAGATATATCTGTATTTTCTTTACCACAATTTACATACATTTCTTTTTGATCTGAAAATGAGTGAATTAAATAGACAAGTTATTTTCCCTCACATACTCAACGTACAATAATGAGACAGACGTAGGGTAACTATATAAGTTAATTCTTTTGCAAAAAGAGAGGAAATCAGAAGGCACATGGGAATCATTGATCTGAAGCCGTTCTTCAATATTGTGGTGGCTTCTGCTATACATCAGCATGAATCAGCCATAGGCGTACATGTATCTCTTGCCTCCTGAATCCCCTCCCACCTCCCTCCCCAACCCTCCCTCCAGGTTGTCGCAGAGCACTAGGTCCAAAGCAGTTCTGAAATTCAGCAGATGCTTGCTTAGGACGCAAGGCCCAGGAATCATTTCCTAAGGCTTTTGGCTTTGCCCTTTGATATCCTTTTTACATGAAGGGTAGTTTGTGTTTGTAATTGCCTAGTTTTTTCAACCTACTTACTCCCTACAGAAATGTGTATTTTGGGGGGACTTCCTTGGTGGTCTAGTGGTTAAGTCTCTGAGATTCCACTGCAGGGGGCACAGGTTCAATCCTTGGTTGGGAACTGAGATCCCAAATGCCATGCAATGTGGCAAAAAAATAAAAATGAAAAAAGTTTAAAAGAAATGTGGGCTTTAAAAAATATTATTCTGTGAAGCTTACTGGGGTGGTGGGGTATGTGGTCACTTCATTAGACAAAAGGTACACTAACAAAACTTCTTCAAGATAATTTCTACCATTACTTCTGAGACCTGAGACCACAAAAATAGTATTCTTAAGCTTTTTGGAAGTCTTATCTTCAGCCAGAATATTCTCTGTGTTACCACCTTAGTTTTTTCTGAGGTCTTAACAAAACATTTTACAACTCCACTGTCTGTTTTACCTTTTGAAGTTTCTGTTACAGTGCCTTGGATACGAGCCTTGCCAAAGATCCATCTCTTAACTGTAGAATCAGTTATTGCCTGGAGAGGGCTGAAGATTTTCAAATCCAGCAGTTCCCGGCTCCTTTTTGTTTAAAAGTTCTTCATTAAGCTTATTGCTCTCCCCTTGCCTTTCATTGCAAGCATGAAGAAGCCAGGCAGTTTGTAACACCCTGAGAATCTCTGTAGCTAGGTCATCCAGATCATGATAGGTACATCTTTTTATTTTCTTTATTGAAAAAAGGACTTACCTATTTAGTGTTGGCTGCACTGGGTCTTCATTACTACATGCGTTTTCTCTAGTTGCATGAGGGAAAGCTGCTCTTGTTGTGGAGCCCAGGCTCTAGAGTCTTGGGCTCAGTGGTTGTGGTGCACAGGCTTAGTTACCTCACGACATGTGGAATCCTCCCTGACCAGGGACTGAACCCATGTCCCCTGCAGTGGCAGGCAGACTCTCAGCTACTAGACCACCAGGGAAGCCCTATTCCCCACCACCCCCATGCATGTAGGCGACGGTGTTATGAAAGTTTATTTCACTACATAACAAGGATTTTCTTTCCTGCAATTCTCAATGTTTCCACCTATTTCTTTACATCTGTGTCAGCAGCCCTCTTGAAGACTTTGAAACCTCTGCTGACAGTCTCTTCCAGTGATCTTTAGGCTGTCATTAACTCTCCTGAGGGCTATTGTAGCTTTTACCTGTGTTTCTAAGTTTTTGTGATGGTAATACCCTCCTTCTGGTATTAAAATCTGCCTTTGTTATTTATTATATAACAGATCACACCAAAGCTTGACTTAAAATGGCAGTAAACACTTACCATCTTGCTTGGGTGCTTCCCAGCTTGCTCTAGTGGTAATGAACCCGCCAGCCGTTGTAGGAGACATGAAACGCAGGTTCGACCCCTGGGTTGGGAAGATCCCCTGGGAGAAGGCATGGCAGCCCCTTTCAGAATTCTTGCCTGGAGCATCCTATGGGCAGAGGAGCTTGGTGGGCTGCAGTGCATGAGGTTACAGCCAGACACGACTGCAGTGACTTGGCATGCCTGCAGTTCCTGTAGGCCAGAAACTCAAGCTTAACTGGTTCATCTTGGTTTGGGGGGTCTCTCTTGAGGTTATACATAGGATATTGGACAGGGCTGTAGTTATTTATCTGAAGGGTTCTGGAGAGTTCTCTTGCAAGGTGGGTCCCATTCATGGATGGTGAATTGGCCTTGGCTGGTGGAAGAAAGTCCTGGCTCCTCACACAACGGCTTCTTCACACAACTGAGTCTTCTCAGGACGTAGTATATGGTTTCCCCAAAAGTGAGTGATCCGGGAGAGCAAGGCAGAAGCTGCGTGATTTCCCATGACCCAGCTTCTCAAGTCCTGCTCCGTAACTTTCATAGTATCCTGATGGGTACGTAGGTCATCCCTTGAGGGGATCCATCTAGAGCCACATGTCTGTAGTGGTGGAGTCCTTGGAGGCTAGACTCCCCAGGGCCCGTGGGAAGGTCGTGGCTGCATGTCTGTCATTCCTGTCCCTGGCACAGACCAGCCACGGTAGTTGGCATCTCACATCTAATGGTCTCGTTAGCTTCTTCTGAAAGTTCGCTTTTGTTTTGCAAACTCTGACGGTGTTTCTGTGAGAGGGGCATGTCGCCACTTACTAGTGAAGTGACCCGGTGGTCTCAGTAGGCCTCTGTGAGGGCCTGGCAGTTGTGACTAAGGTGTAAGGATACAGAAGTAACGATGCTTTGGAGCAGCGGTTTAGCCTCAGGGGTTTGGGCTGATGGCATCTCCCTGTTCTGTGCCAGCGTGTCCGGAGCGGTGAGTGGAAGGGCTACACGGGCAAGGCCATCACGGACGTCATCAACATTGGCATTGGCGGCTCTGACCTGGTAAGGAGAGGGCTGCCTTGGACTAGGGAAGCGAGTCCCCTCCAGGGCCTTGGTTTTCCCAGAGATGGGACCTGGCTCTTCTCACCACTGCTGGCATCCTGTTTTCTGCTGCTGCATCTGCACACAGGGACCCCTCATGGTGACGGAAGCCCTCAAGCCATACTCTGCGGGAGGTCCCCGGGTCTGGTTTGTCTCCAACATCGACGGGACCCACATTGCCAAAACGCTGGCCGTCCTGAACCCCGAGTCCTCCCTCTTCATCATTGCCTCCAAGGTACGGACCTGGGACCTGGCCTGACTCCCAGCCTGGTGTGGGTTGGGGTGGGGAAAGGCTCAGGGGAGGGGGTGCTTTGCCACGACCCTGCACCCTGGACCCTCCTGTCTGCTCTGAATGAGCTGTGCTCTGTGGCTCGGGTCTGGTGGCAGATACAGTTCACCTGATGAAAGCCCCTAGGCCATGTACGCCTCCTTTGAGGCCACACCCACTCACTTGCCTGAGTCCGTGCTCAGCCCAGTCCGTTCCCATCCATCTCAGAGATCTGCCCCTAATGTCTGCTCCTTTCTGACCCCAGAGCCAGGCCTTGATAATGTGAGCATTTGGCTTTTTTGTCCTTTATGCCCTGTTTACTCATATCCGTGCACGTTTAGTATTAAGAATAATTCCATCTGGGTTTTGAAAGACAGCCTGGCCTGGTCTGCGGGAGCCGCAGGTGTGGCCGCAGCAGCTCTCCTGGCGGACGCTCCGGCCTTTGACCTGTCCGGGTAAGGTCGTGGCTGCATGTCTGTCATTCCTGTCCCTGGCACAGACCAGCCACGGTAGTTGGCATCTCACATCTAATGGTCTCGTTAGCTTCTTCTGAAAGTTCGCTTTTGTTTTGCAAACTCTGACAGTGTTTCTGTGAGAGGGGCATGTCGCCACTTACTAGTGAAGTGACCCGGTGGTCTCAGTAGGCCTCTGTGAGGGCCTGGCATTTGTGACTAAGGTGTAAGGATACAGAAGTAACGATGCTTTGGAGCAGCGGTTTAGCCTCAGGGGTTTGGGCTGATGGCATCTCCCTGTTCTGTGCCAGCGTGTCCGGAGCGGTGAGTGGAAGGGCTACACGGGCAAGGCCATCACGGACGTCATCAACATTGGCATTGGCGGCTCTGACCTGGTAAGGAGAGGGCTGCCTTGGACTAGGGAAGCGAGTCCCCTCCAGGGCCTTGGTTTTCCCAGAGATGGGACCTGGCTCTTCTCACCACTGCTGGCATCCTGTTTTCTGCTGCTGCATCTGCACACAGGGACCCCTCATGGTGACGGAAGCCCTCAAGCCATACTCTGCGGGAGGTCCCCGGGTCTGGTTTGTCTCCAACATCGACGGGACCCACATTGCCAAAACGCTGGCCGTCCTGAACCCCGAGTCCTCCCTCTTCATCATTGCCTCCAAGGTACGGACCTGGGACCTGGCCTGACTCCCAGCCTGGTGTGGGTTGGGGTGGGGAAAGGCTCAGGGGAGGGGGTGCTTTGCCACGACCCTGCACCCTGGACCCTCCTGTCTGCTCTGAATGAGCTGTGCTCTGTGGCTCGGGTCTGGTGGCAGATACAGTTCACCTGATGAAAGCCCCTAGGCCATGTACGCCTCCTTTGAGGCCACACCCACTCACTTGCCTGAGTCCGTGCTCAGCCCAGTCCGTTCCCATCCATCTCAGAGATCTGCCCCTAATGTCTGCTCCTTTCTGACCCCAGAGCCAGGCCTTGATAATGTGAGCATTTGGCTTTTTTGTCCTTTATGCCCTGTTTACTCATATCCGTGCACGTTTAGTATTAAGAATAATTCCATCTGGGTTTTGAAAGACAGCCTGGCCTGGTCTGCGGGAGCCGCAGGTGTGGCCGCAGCAGCTCTCCTGGCGGACGCTCCGGCCTTTGACCTGTGCTGGGGTGGTGACGGGGGTGATGCGCAGATGGGATGTGGCTCTTACGAGCATTTCCCCTTCCTCTGTGAAGTCCTGGAGTCACAGGATAACATGGGGCTGCTTCCGGGCCCCAGCCCCAGACACACACTGAGTGTGGCTTTGTGGCCACGTGGGTGGAGGTGATGGGGAGGAGCTCACTGACCTGCAGGCGTTGCTCTGGGTGGTACCTGGGTACCCACGTGGCCTTGGCTGCTGAGCTCCAGCTCAGGACTCTGCCAGCTGTGGCTGGGGGCCAACTGCTGTCCTGTCTGCCCGCAGACCTTCACCACCCAGGAGACCATCACCAATGCAGAGACAGCGAAAGAGTGGTTTCTCCTGACGGCCAAGGATGTGAGTGCCTGTGGGCCGTGGGCAGTGCACGGGCCGGGAGGGGCAGGGTGGTCTGCCAGCTCTGTAGCAGCCCTGGTTCCCCTGAAGTTGGCAGCAGGAGGCAGCCTTTCTGGTTAAGACACTTGGCTTTGCCAGCGCAGACAAGCCCAGTGTCGCCATCCCTGCTCTAGCTGTCAAGGGCCTTCTGCTTCAGGCGACCGGCCCTGCAGCGCCCCATCAGGTTTACAGGGGCGTCACCTTGGGCCTTGTGTGCCTGGGAGGCAGGATGGCCCGGCCAGTCTCCGCCCCTCTGCCCTCTCTGTCTCAATGTGGGGCTCCTCCAGCAGCCTCAGAACTGAGGAGTGGGGGCCACAGGCCCCGTCCAGGGCCTGGGTTTCTCCAGGGACAGGAGGGTCATGACCCCTGAGAAGCCCCTGGACGGGTGTGGTCTAACTTGGCTCATCTCTTGCAGCCTGCCGCTGTGGCGAAGCACTTTGTTGCCTTGTCTACCAACACTGTAAGTGCCCACAGGGTTCCTGTACCACCTCCCTGGGGTGGGGGATAGGCCTGGGCCAGGTCAGGGTCATGGCCTTTCCAGGTACGTGAGCCTTCGGGTGCTGCACAGCCTCAGGCTTAGCTGACGGGTGGAAGGGTTGGTTGCCTGTGGGCAATGGGAGTTGCGAGCCATCCTTGCCTTTTCTGCAAGGCAGACGAACTTCTGCTGCTCCCACGATGGGCTCGATGGGCTCGATGGGCTCGCTGTCGGTGGGATCACGTTGACCCCATCCGTCTCCTGGGCCTGGCTGAGCTCACAACGTTCCACAACGTGTCCTCCCTTGGCCTCTGCCACTGACATCTCCCCAGACGACATATGATGGGTACAGGTGGGGCTGTTGTTCCGTCACTAAGCCATGTATGACTCTCTGCCACCTCGTGGACTGCAGCATGCCAGGATTATTTCTCACATAAGGATGTTAGTTAAGCCCAGTGAAAGGATGTGAATTTGCCTGATAACATGAGTCAGTGATGTCACGATTAGAACCCAGGATGAGAACATGCGTACCCCCCTGCCAGCTCCTCTTGGCCCCAGGTTGTGCAAGGTAGGGGCAGGGGCAGGTCAGCAGAGGGTGGGGCCTTGTTCCAGGAATCCCAGGTCAGCCTTTAGTGACCTGGCCACGCACAGGCTGTGTGGTGGGCCTTGTGCTGCCCAGTCTGAGCTGGAACCACACCCAGGTCCTCCAGACTCCTACCCCTGCCTCCCGTGCTGACCTGCCTGCAGAGGGAGGCAGGCAGGCGTGTCAAGACTGGCCAACCACAGCACTGCTCTTCCCTCCTGGAGGTAGAGCTGGTCAGTAGGGCGTCTCCTCTGGGGGCTTAGGGAAGGGGCTGCTGACCCTGTCTGCGCAGGCGATAGAGTAAGATCGGTCATTCCCTGAAGGCTTCCTGGGGCGCAGTTACCATCCCAGTGT
This sequence comes from Tragulus kanchil, assembly GCA_022376925.1. Lineage (NCBI taxonomy): Eukaryota > Metazoa > Chordata > Mammalia > Artiodactyla > Tragulidae > Tragulus > Tragulus kanchil. The sequence goes on from JAIOJX010000031.1 coordinate 115,892,029, forward strand.
CAGAAGGTCTGGGCACGTGTCCGGGCTGTCTGTTTCCTGGCCTGGAGGTGGCCCCCGCCTGTGCTCGGGTTCCCGTGCTAGGCTTGGTTTCCCAGATGTCCCTTGCTGGGGGTTGTCGGGCCCAGGAGGTGGCCCTGCAGAGCAGTGGGTGGGTCAGGCCCTCACGGTGGGGGTGCAGCTCCCCCTCAGCAGGAGGGGCTTTCTGTCACCTGGCCACCGGTGTGCTGGGTGGGAGCCGGCTGATGTCTGGCTCTGGAGTGGGCAGCTTCTGGGCCCGCCCTGGACTCGTAGGCGGCTCCAGCCCAGCCCCCGTGGGGGCTCTGTGAAAGGTGGGGTGCTCCTGCAGCTCGGACAGCACGACTCCTCCAGCTCTGGAGCTCGGTTTCATGCAGCTAACCCTGGCTTCCTTCCTTCTCTCTCCCTCTGCCCCCTTTAGGTTAAAGTGAAGGAGTTTGGAATTGACCCTCAAAACATGTTCGAGTTCTGGGATGTGAGTAACGGCACTTGCCTGGGTGGGTGACTTAGGTCCTTGGGCAAGTCAGGCCACAGATGAGGGGCCTCTGGAGTCAGGTCAGCCTTTAGTGAGTGCGTGCTGCATGCCTTGCTTTGGGAAAAGCCAGGGGGCCCTCAGAGAGGCACAGGGGGATGGACCAGCTTTGCTCAATCAGGACAGGGCCCCTCTCCCACCAAGGGCGGGCTGGCAAGGCCAGGGTGACACTCCCCTGGGTACCTGCCGGCGGCACCCATGGTGGGGTAACCAGAGCTACCCCTACCCCCTCGCTGAGCTGAGGTCGTGAGTTATTCTCAGTGATGACCTTTCTCTGAATCACAGCCGCAGTCGGTAAAGGCCAAGGGGCAGGGCGAGACAGGAGTGTGACTGGAAAGGCCTGGAAAGGAGCTGCAGGGGCAGCCGAAGGGAGGCAGAGAGGAGGTGCCAGGCCTGGTGCCGGGTGGGGACCAGCCAGGCGGCTTGCGGGGCCAGCACAGCTGAGGGACAGAGCTGTAGGCCAGTCTAGTGACAGGCAGTCGCATGGGCTCCTCCTGCTGGAGCTGCCGCGAGGGCCAAGCAGCGAGCAGGAGCTGTCCCTGCGGCTGGCCTGAGTGCAGCCGTGGGCAGGAAGGGGTCTGGCCACAGAATGCAGGGAAGGCTTGAGGGTGCAGGGGTGCAGTGCGAGATGTGGCATGGGTGCTGTGAAGCTGTCCCTGCAAATGCCCCAAGAGAGCAGTGGGTGGGTCAGGCCCTCACGGTGGGGGTGCAGCTCCCCCTCAGCAGGAGGGGCTTTCTGTCACCTGGCCACCGGTGTGCTGGGTGGGAGCCGGCTGATGTCTGGCTCTGGAGTGGGCAGCTTCTGGGCCCGCCATGGACTCGTAGGCGGCTCCAGCCCAGCCCCGTGGGGCTCTGTGAAAGGTGGGGTGCTCCTGCAGCTCGGACAGCACGACTCCTCCAGCTCTGGAGCTCGGTTTCATGCAGCTAACCCTGGCTTCCTTCCTTCTCTCTCCCTCTGCCCCCTTTAGGTTAAAGTGAAGGAGTTTGGAATTGACCCTCAAAACATGTTCGAGTTCTGGGATGTGAGTAACGGCACTTGCCTGGGTGGGTGACTTAGGTCCTTGGGCAAGTCAGGCCACAGATGAGGGGCCTCTGGAGTCAGGTCAGCCTTTAGTGAGTGCGTGCTGCATGCCTTGCTTTGGGAAAAGCCAGGGGGCCCTCAGAGAGGCACAGGGGGATGGACCAGCTTTGCTCAATCAGGACAGGGCCCCTCTCCCACCAAGGGCGGGCTGGCAAGGCCAGGGTGACACTCCCCTGGGTACCTGCCGGCGGCACCCATGGTGGGGTAACCAGAGCTACCCCTACCCCCTCGCTGAGCTGAGGTCGTGAGTTATTCTCAGTGATGACCTTTCTCTGAATCACAGCCGCAGTCGGTAAAGGCCAAGGGGCAGGGCGAGACAGGAGTGTGACTGGAAAGGCCTGGAAAGGAGCTGCAGGGGCAGCCGGAGGGAGGCAGAGAGGAGGTGCCAGGCCTGGTGCCGGGTGGGGACCAGCCAGGCGGCTTGCGGGGCCAGCACAGCTGAGGGACAGAGCTGTAGGCCAGTCTAGTGACAGGCAGTCGCATGGGCTCCTCCTGCTGGAGCTGCCGCGAGGGCCAAGCAGCGAGCAGGAGCTGTCCCTGCGGCTGGCCTGAGTGCAGCCGTGGGCAGGAAGGGGTCTGGCCACAGAATGCAGGGAAGGCTTGAGGGTGCAGGGGTGCAGTGCGAGATGTGGCATGGGTGCTGTGAACGCAGCGGGTGTGGCTCTAACACATGATCTCAATAGATGCCCCTAAGAGAGCATCATCTACTGGGGATGGGGGGGCGGCTTTCCCCATGGGACCGATTCCAGGTCTTTACACCAGAAGCTCTCTGCTGAGGGGCGGCATCCAGAGTTACCACCTCCTTTGAAAGCTCTGAAGGCCTTGGAGTCTGGGAGAGAATGCCCTCATGCCCTAAGGCGTCTCTCATGTGTAATGAGTTAACTTCTTTCCAGAATGGGACTAGTTATGTACCATCCTTGGAAGAACTGAGAAGAGTCTCTCAGATCCTTGTCTGCGTCCCATGGCTCAGATGAGGAACCCCGGTCGAGAGAGACTGTGCAGCTTCTAACAGATGTTGCATGCCTGCTACAGGATGGGAGTGGGGAGGCACCATCCTCTTCCTCCCTGGGGCCTGGAGCCTGAGCAGGTGGTGGTCAGTGCCGTGCGGGGGCTCCTGCCAGCCAAGGAGCCTGGCAGAGCCTGGGTTTTCACTGCCTGTAACCACCTAGTCTGAAGAGATGAGTTGAAGTATGGCTTAGAGGCCTGGGTCTCCCAGGTAAGGCCTAGGAGCACGTGAACGTGGGACTGGGGTGAGGCCTAAGTAGCTGGAATGGGCTCGGTGGAGACCTCTGGGGCCAGGCCAGACGTACCTGGAAGGGAACGGTCCCACAGGTTGGTTGTTACTGAATTGAGAAAGTGACATCTGAGGAGCCAGGGACAGGGAAAAGTTAAGTTTCTGGACCTAGGGTGTCTCAGGTGAGAGAGGATTGTCAGAATAGATACAGGGATATCGTGTCGGCTCTGGGGTGAGGTCGGAAGAGTCCCGTCTGGCGTAGGTATGTGTCCATGGTGAGGCGTGCTCAGCTGTGTCCGGGGGGCGCAGCCACGGCCCAGGGTCCACGCGGCAGCCTCACATGTTGGGCTCAGGCAGAGGTGAGGTGGTAAGTTGTGGGCTCTGTCAGGGCTTGGCCAGAGTCAGCCCACCTTGGGGAGTTGCTTTTGGCTGGTGAGGCCATAAAAGGAGCCGGATGGGTACAGGTGATAGTGGAAGAGGCGGCCCCAGGACTGGCAGAGGTACCGGGGAGGTCCGTGAACTCTGGAAGAATTCAAGTGTTTATTCAGTCAAGTGGAGTCGGAGGAGCTAAAATTATGGACAGGGACTTGAACCTGGATCTCTGAGTTCAGGACAGGCCCAGTGGATCTCTGAAGATGGGACCGATTCCAGGTCTTTACACCAGAAGCTCTCTGCTGAGGGGCGGCATCCAGAGTTACCACCTCCTTTGAAAGCTCTGAAGGCCTTGGAGTCTGGGAGAGAATGCCCTCATGCCCTAAGGCGTCTCTCATGTGTAATGAGTTAACTTCTTTCCAGAATGGGACTAGTTATGTACCATCCTTGGAAGAACTGAGAAGAGTCTCTCAGATCCTTGTCTGCGTCCCATGGCTCAGATGAGGAACCCCGGTCGAGAGAGACTGTGCAGCTTCTAACAGATGTTGCATGCCTGCTACAGGATGGGAGTGGGGAGGCACCATCCTCTTCCTCCCTGGGGCCTGGAGCCTGAGCAGGTGGTGGTCAGTGCCGTGCGGGGGCTCCTGCCAGCCAAGGAGCCTGGCAGAGCCTGGGTTTTCACTGCCTGTAACCACCTAGTCTGAAGAGATGAGTTGAAGTATGGCTTAGAGGCCTGGGTCTCCCAGGTAAGGCCTAGGAGCACGTGAACGTGGGACTGGGGTGAGGCCTAAGTAGCTGGAATGGGCTCGGTGGAGACCTCTGGGGCCAGGCCAGACGTACCTGGAAGGGAACGGTCCCACAGGTTGGTTGTTACTGAATTGAGAAAGTGACATCTGAGGAGCCAGGGACAGGGAAAAGTTAAGTTTCTGGACCTAGGGTGTCTCAGGTGAGAGAGGATTGTCAGAATAGATACAGGGATATCGTGTCGGCTCTGGGGTGAGGTCGGAAGAGTCCCGTCTGGCGTAGGTATGTGTCCATGGTGAGGCGTGCTCAGCTGTGTCCGGGGGGCGCAGCCACGGCCCAGGGTCCACGCGGCAGCCTCACATGTTGGGCTCAGGCAGAGGTGAGGTGGTAAGTTGTGGGCTCTGTCAGGGCTTGGCCAGAGTCAGCCCACCTTGGGGAGTTGCTTTTGGCTGGTGAGGCCATAAAAGGAGCCGGATGGGTACAGGTGATAGTGGAAGAGGCGGCCCCAGGACTGGCAGAGGTACCGGGGAGGTCCGTGAACTCTGGAAGAATTCAAGTGTTTATTCAGTCAAGTGGAGTCGGAGGAGCTAAAATTATGGACAGGGACTTGAACCTGGATCTCTGAGTTCAGGACAGGCGCGTACAGTGGGATCTCTGAATGACTCTGAAAAATGAATCTGGGTGGTGGGCAGCTGATCACTCAAGCAAAGCGATCAAAACTCAGGATGAGACAAATATAGCCAAGTCCCCGGAGCAAGGTCCACCACCGGGTTCTCAGCATCTTGACCCAGTGAGGTAGGCAGAGCTCAGGGCGTTGTGGAGGCCTCTGGACATGGTCACCGGCTGGGGTAGGGCTTGAGGTACCCAGATGAAAGAGAGGAAGGAATGTTCCTGGTTATAAAAGGTAAGGACTGAAGAGTCGGGGCAGGTGAGGACACACAGGTGAGCTGATCAAGGAACCGCGTCACTGAAGTGCATGTGAGAGGCTCATGATCGACAGAGGTCTCTAGATGTGTCAGAGGCCAAAGCACTCAGACACTGTTGGCACCAGTGGGCTCCTTCCCGGCTTCCCCGAGGCCATGGCAAGCAACCGGGAGTCTGTCGTGTCTCGGGGAAGAGCCTGTGCAAGTTAGGTTTGTATAGTGGGTTCTCCCAGGAGTGGTCTGCAAAGTCTCGTCTGTGTGAAGTCTCAGCAGCTGGAATCAGACAAGGTGTGTGTAATTCAGTGTCTTGGGGAGACCTGGGGAGCCAAGAATAGGCGCAACAGGGCAGAAGTGGGTTGGTCAGGTAAGGACCCTGGAACCAAAGGTAGGTAGAGATGGAGCCAACTCTGACAGATGAGGCCTAGAAATCCACACCTGGATCCAGGTTGGAACTGTGTCCTCAGGTATGATCACAGGTGCCACCTGAGCAGTTCTGGGCCCTGGGAAGAGACCCAGAAGCTGGCATCGGGCCAGGAGCTGAACACTGCATCCGTCCATCTGGGAGGCACAGGGATTCTGGGTCTCTCTCAGGGATGCACAAGCTCCTCGTGACTCAGTGGCTCGGGACCTGCCTGCCAATGTAGAAGATGCAAGAGGTGCAGGTTTGGTCCCTGGGTTGGGAAGATCCCCTGGAGGAGGAAGTTGCTAGGCACAGCTGAGGCAGAGCTAGTCTGCCATGGCGGCCTCAGGAGCCAGGGTCAGGCACAGGTAGGCGGGGCTGGCTGCCCAGCTGCAGTCTCAGGAGCCAAGGTCAGTCTCAGGTAGGTAGAACGGCTTGACCCACATGGTCTAAAGAACCAGAGTCAAGCACAGGTAAGTGGAGCTGGTCCACGAGATACCATCTGTCAGGTGCCACGGTCATTGACGGGTAGGTGGAATTGGTCTGCCGGGTGCGGTCTGAGGATTCAGGGCCCTGTACAGGTAGGCAGAGCTGGTCTGGCATGTATGGTCTGAAAGTCCAGGGCTGTAGGCGGAACTCTCTGGTTAGGTATGGTCTGAGGACCTAGGCTCATGTACAGGTAGGCAGAACTATCCGCTAGGTGTGGTTTGAGGATTCAGGGTCAAGCACAGGTAGGCAAAGCTCATGACTCCGAGGTACAGCATAAGAAGCCATGGGCACGTACAGGTAGACAGAATTGTTCCATTGGGTATGGTCTGAGGACCCAGAATCAAGCACAAGTAGGCGGAGCTTGTCCACTAGGTAAGGTCTGATGAGATGAAAGTCATACACAGGTGGGTAGAGTTGGTCGGCCAGGTGTGGCTGAAGGCCCAGGGTCGTCAAAAAGTAGACAGGTGAGTTATGGTTAGGGATGGTCCAGTGATCCAGGGTCAAGCACAGGTAAGTAGAACTGGTCCACTAGGTATGGTCCAAGGATTTAGTCGTGCACAGGTAACACTCAGAGCTGGTCTGCTAGGTACCATGAGGAGCCAGGGTCGAGTACAGGTAGGTGGAGGTGGCCCACTCAGTGCCACCTCAGGAACCAGCGACGTGTACAGGTGGGTGGAGCCTGGTCGGTCAGGTGTGGTCTGAGAATCCAGTCTCAAGCACAGGTAGGCAGAGCTGGTCTGTCAGCTGTGGTCTGAGGGTCCAGAGTTGTGTACAGGTAAGCAGAGCTGGTCCACCAAGTGCAGTTTGAGGACCCAGGCTCATGTACAGGTAGGCAGAGCTGTCCGCTAGATACGGTCTGACCACTCACACACAGGTAGGCAGAATCAGCCCACTCTGTGTCGTAAGGAGCCAGGGCCAAGCACACAGGTAAGCAGAGCTGGTCCATTAGGTACAGTATTAGGACTCAGAGTCAAGCACAGGTAAGCAGAGCTGGCTGAGTAGGTTCAGTCTGAGGTCCAGGGTCACATACAGGTAGGCAGAGCTGGCTGGTTAAGTGTATTTCTAGGATCCATGTCAATCACAGGTAAGCAGAGCTGACTAGGAGGCACAGTCTGAGAGTCCACGGTCATGTACAGGTAGGCAGAGCTGTCTGGTTAGGTGTGGTCCACGGATCCTGGGTCAAGCACGGGTAAGCAGAGCTTGCTGTACAGTCTGAAGGTCCAGCGTCATGTACGAGTAGGCAGGGCTGGCCCAGCAGGTGTGGTTGGAAGACCCTGGGTCAGAGGCAGGTAGGAAAAGCTGGTCTGCTAGGTACAGTGTTAGAAGCCAGGGCCACATACAGGTAGGCAGAGCTGTCAGGTTAGGTGTGGTCTGAAGATCCTGGGTCAAGCACAGGTAGGGGAAGCTCATCCACTAGGTAAGGTCTGAGGAGACAGTCCCGTACAGGTAGGCAGAGCTGGTTTTCACAAGGAGCCAGGGTCACATACAGGTGGGTAGAAGTGGTCCGCTCGGTGCAGCCTCAGAACCCAGGGTCATGTGTAGGTAAGATGTGGTCTAAGGATCAGAGTCAAGTTCAGGTGGGTAGAACTGGTCTGCTAGGAATGGTCTGAGGATGCCAGTTAAGCACAGGTAAGCAGAGCCGGTCCACTAGGTTCAGCACAGGGAGCCTGGACTATGTACAGGTGGGTAGAGCTGTCCATAGTGTGCAGCCTGAGGAGCCAGGGTCAAGCATAGGTTGGCAGAGCTGGTCTTTCAGGCATGGTGTGAAGGCCCAGGATTGTGTCCAGGTAGGCAGAGCTGTCTGGGTAGGTATGGTCCATGGAGCCAGGATCAAGCCCAGGTAGGCAAAGCTATTCTGCCAGTTAGGGTCTGAGGACTCGATCATGTACAGGCTGGTCCCCCTCTGATCCTGGCCAGAGGAACCAGGATCACTTATAGGTAGGCAGAGCTGTTTGCTAGGTATGAACTGAGGTCCAGGATCATGTGCAGGTAGGCAGAGCTGGTCCAGCAAGTGTGTTCTGAGGAGTGTGGGTCAGAGGCAGGTGGGCAAGTCTGGTTTTCTAGGTACAGCACAAGGAGCCAGGGTCAATACAGGTAGGTAGAGGCGGCCCATTAGGTGCAGCGTCAGGACTCAAGGTTAGGCACAGGTGAGTAGAGCTGGTCTGCCAGGTACGGACTGTGGATCCAGTGTACAGGTAGGCTGAAGTGGTCTATTTAAGTATGTTTTGAGAAGACAGGGTCATGTACAGGTAGGCAAAACTGTGGTCAGGTATGGTCTGAGGACCCGGAGTTAAGCACAGGTAAGCAGAGCTGGTCCATTAGGTACAGCACAAGGCGCCAGGGTCATGTGCAGGTGGCTAGGGGTGGTCTGACAGGTACGGTCTGAAGGTGCAAGGTTATGTACAGGTAGGCAGACTCTGGTCAGGTATGGTCTGAGGATCCAGAGTCAAGCACAGGTAGGCAGAGCGGGTCCAAATGGTACAGCACTTGAAGCCAGGGTTACGTACAGGTAGCCAGAGCTGGTCCACGTGGAATGGTCGGAGGAACCAGGGTCATGTATAGGTAAGCAGAGCTGTTTGCCAGGTATGAACTGAGGTTCAGGGACATGGACAGGTAGGCAGAGCTGGTCCAGCAAGTGTGTTCTGAGGAGTGTGGGTCAGAGGCAGGTGGGCAAGTCTGGTTTTCTAGGTACAGCACAAGGAGCCAGGGTCAATACAGGTAGGTAGAGGCGGCCCATTAGGTGCAGCGTCAGGACTCAAGGTTAGGCACAGGTGAGTAGAGCTGGTCTGCCAGGTACGGACTGTGGATCCAGTGTACAGGTAGGCTGAAGTGGTCTATTTAAGTATGTTTTGAGAAGACAGGGTCATGTACAGGTAGGCAAAACTGTGGTCAGGTATGGTCTGAGGACCCGGAGTTAAGCACAGGTAAGCAGAGCTGGTCCATTAGGTACAGCACAAGGCGCCAGGGTCATGTGCAGGTGGCTAGGGGTGGTCTGACAGGTACGGTCTGAAGGTGCAAGGTTATGTACAGGTAGGCAGACTCTGGTCAGGTATGGTCTGAGGATCCAGAGTCAAGCACAGGTAGGCAGAGCGGGTCCAAATGGTACAGCACTTGAAGCCAGGGTTACGTACAGGTAGCCAGAGCTGGTCCACGTGGAATGGTCGGAGGAACCAGGGTCATGTATAGGTAAGCAGAGCTGTTTGCCAGGTATGAACTGAGGTTCAGGGACATGGACAGGTAGGCAGAGCTGGCCCGGCAGGTGTGTTCTGAGGAGCCTGGGTCAGAGGCAGGTAGGCAGAGCTTGTGTGCCAAGTATAGTCTTGAGAAGGCCAAAGGCATTAGGGTTCAACACTGGTAGGTAGACTTGGCTCTTCCAGGTGTTGGATTCAGGCAGAGGTATGTATTCCGGGTCTTTTGGTGATGGTTGAAGGACCAGGGTGAAACCTGGGCTGGTGGAGGAGGGCATGGCAACCCACTCCAGTGTTCTAGCCTGGAGAATTCCATGGATGGAGGAACGTGGCAGGCTGCAATCTGTGGGATCACACAGAGTCCGATACGACTGACGTGACTAAGCAGCAGCAGGTGGAACCACAGCTCTTAGATAGGGTCTGCTGAGCACAGGTGTGCAGAGCTGTTTGTGTCTGATGAGGTCTGAGAATCCTTACCTGAAGTATGGATGCCTAGTGTTGGATAATAGTGTTGGATCTTTTGGTGAAATATGAAAAGCCGATTGAGACACAGGAGACATCTGGGAGCTGGGATCAGGCCAAGGGAGATAGAACTGGATCTCTTGGGAAGGTGTGAGGAGTCCGAGTTGGGCTCAGGGAGGTGGCCTGGGTCTGGGTTGAGATGTGAGGGCTCAAGGTTAGGCACAGACCAGTATGGGAGGCCTGGTTCATGAGCTGAGCTGTCTGGACCCTGCCTCTAACAGGTGTATAACTGGTAGGAGGTCCTGGAGTCAGGTACAGGTAGGCAGGGTTAGCCTCGCGGGTGAAGCCATTGCATCATTGCCAGGGTTGCCGTGTGGACCTGCTTGTGTCATTGACTCCATGGATCAAGGTCACATGGGCATGGGCAAAGGTATATAAACATGATGTTAGGTGTGTTTTTGCCCCTGGGTTCAGGTATAAGTTGGCATACCTGGATTTGCTAGATATAATGAGTGGAGTGATATCTAGCCCAGAAATACATAGTTGGTGTGGCTCATAGGCCTTCTGAGAAGTTGACTCTGACACAAGTGGACCCTCAGTGGTAGGATCAGCACACTTAGGTCAGTAGCACGGACTCTCATGGAAAGGAAGGCAGAGTCATCATAGGTATGAACTGAGGAACAGCGACATGGACAGGTAGGCAGAGCTGGCCCGGCAGGTGTGTTCTGAGGAGCCTGCGTCAGAGGCAGGTAGGCAGAGCTTGTGTGCCAAGTATAGTCTTGAGAAGGCCAAAGGCATTAGGGTTCAACACTGGTAGGTAGACTTGGCTCTTCCAGGTGTTGGATTCAGGCAGAGGTATGTATTCCGGGTCTTTTGGTGATGGTTGAAGGACCAGGGTGAAACCTGGGCTGGTGGAGGAGGGCATGGCAACCCACTCCAGTGTTCTAGCCTGGAGAATTCCATGGATGGAGGAACGTGGCAGGCTGCAATCTGTGGGATCACACAGAGTCCGATACGACTGACGTGACTAAGCAGCAGCAGGTGGAACCACAGCTCTTAGATAGGGTCTGCTGAGCACAGGTGTGCAGAGCTGTTTGTGTCTGATGAGGTCTGAGAATCCTTACCTGAAGTATGGATGCCTAGTGTTGGATAATAGTGTTGGATCTTTTGGTGAAATATGAAAAGCCGATTGAGACACAGGAGACATCTGGGAGCTGGGATCAGGCCAAGGGAGATAGAACTGGATCTCTTGGGAAGGTGTGAGGAGTCCGAGTTGGGCTCAGGGAGGTGGCCTGGGTCTGGGTTGAGATGTGAGGGCTCAAGGTTAGGCACAGACCAGTATGGGAGGCCTGGTTCATGAGCTGAGCTGTCTGGACCCTGCCTCTAACAGGTGTATAACTGGTAGGAGGTCCTGGAGTCAGGTACAGGTAGGCAGGGTTAGCCTCGCGGGTGAAGCCATTGCATCATTGCCAGGGTTGCCGTGTGGACCTGCTTGTGTCATTGACTCCATGGATCAAGGTCACATGGGCATGGGCAAAGGTATATAAACATGATGTTAGGTGTGTTTTTGCCCCTGGGTTCAGGTATAAGTTGGCATACCTGGATTTGCTAGATATAATGAGTGGAGTGATATCTAGCCCAGAAATACATAGTTGGTGTGGCTCATAGGCCTTCTGAGAAGTTGACTCTGACACAAGTGGACCCTCAGTGGTAGGATCAGCACACTTAGGTCAGTAGCACGGACTCTCATGGAAAGGAAGGCAGAGTCATCATAGGTATGCGTTTCGGGGTCTGCCTGGTGAGGTCTGCGGAGCCCTTGGGTTCAGGTAGGAGAAGTGGACTCTGCTGGGCCGCGTCAGCCACCTGTTCTCAGCACCCTGGTCTGGGGTGATGGGTGTTGCTGAGGCCGGATGATCTGTACCCAGTCCAAGGTGTGGTCTGTCGCAGTGGGATCTGGTTGGCAGGGTCTGAATTAACTTCAGTGGGGAAAGAAATTGGATTATATCTAGTTGGAGAAGATGAGGTCTGAGGCTCTGGGGCAGGTGAGGCACAGAATAGGGAACTGACTGCAGAGGTAGATCTCAAAGGTGAGGTCTGAGCCCTCTGCAGATGAAGGTGAGGTCTAGAGATCTGCTATCTGCATCTTGAGGTCTCAGGGGCTCCCGTCAGACACTGGCTTTGCTGCGCTATCCCAAAACAGAAGTCCAGTCTGAGACCCTGACCTCAGTCAAGGTCAGCAGCCTGGAGTTGGTCTGTCCGAGCCCTGGCTGATGGCTCAGTCCAGGTTCTGGATTTGAGTCTGTCGGGCAAGATCTGAGAACCTGTGTCAGGCATGGTGTGGTCTTTGGGACCATGACTGGCAGGTCAGGCTCCCCCAAACCCAGACCCTTTCTAGGTGAAAAGCCCCATCGTTCATCTTATTAACAGAAACCTCTGGGCCACACTCGATTCTCTCATTCTGCCAACTCATCTTACTCCATTGAACATCCTGCATCAGTGCTGTGCATTCCTGCCACTCCTATCCAGGGTAGCATCATTCTTTGGATGACCCTTAGGGCTCCTGGGTAGTTTCCTGCTTCCATTCTCTCCTTGCCCACGGACTTCTTGGTTCTCCAGCCTTGCCTCTCAGCTTCTGCCCAGCAGTTCGCACTCCCTCCTTCATCTTCTAAACTGTGCTACCCTTTTTCCTGCCAGACCTTTCCCAGAGGACTTTCAGGAGAGAAGTAAGCCCTAATGTCCCCAGGCAGCCATTGGATATAATGCATTAGCATCTCTCTTTTTTATCTAGAAGGGTGCTAACCTTGGGCCAACCTTGGGAGTTTGGAGAAATAAAGTCACTCCAAGCATTTTCTGTGGGGCTTACTTCTCTCATCATTGAGAAAGGCTGTTCTTGCTTCAGGAACTTGGCATATGCTCTTCCGGCTGCTAGAATCCTCCTCCCGCTGTGCTTCCCTGAGTACTACCTGCCCATTCTTCACAGCCAGGTCCAGCACTATCAGAGTCCTTTTATTACTGGTCCAGCACTATCAGAGTCCTTTTATTACTGGTTTCAGTACTGTATTTTCCTTTCCCCTAAGCGTTTTATCTCATTTTCATTTATTGGCATGATTGCTTCATTTATATCTTTCTCCCCCATGGATTTTTTGCACTGTGCGCGCTAGGAACATGGTGAGTGCTCCATACATGGTTGGGAGGAAGATGTGATTGAAGCTCTGTGGATTCTAATGGTACAAAGTGGAGTCTGCAGTGTGGCCCGAGAAGGCACAGCATGCATGCGAGGGCTCCGTGTATCTTGGGCTGAGGCTGAAGGTCGGTCAAGTCCAGGTATGAGCTCCTGGGCCTGTCAGTGTCCCAAGAGGCCAGGCTGGCACAGGGAGAGGAGCTGGGCCTGTCAGTACCGCCCGAGGAGTCAGGCCAGGCTCGGGCATGAGGCCCTGGCTCTCTCATTGTCAGAAGCGGCAAGGCCAGGCCCAGGTTTGAGGCACTGGGTCTGAGGAGTGGGGGCCATGGCCAGGTAGGAGGTGCTGGGTCTTTTGTTGTTCAAGGAAGCATGGGCACAGTGGGGAAGAGCTGGGTCTATTAGTGTTTACAGGGGCTGGACACAGGTACAGGTCATTGGCTCTGCTGGTGTCCTAGGAAGCACGACCAGACACAGGTATGGGATTCTGATTTGTCTGTGTCCAAGGAGGTGGGCTAGCCCTTGGATCTGTCGGTGTCTGGGAGACCAGACTTGGCGCAGGTATGAGGCCCGGGTCTGTTGGTGTCTGGGGAGGTCAGACCTCGCTCAGATAGGAGGCCCTGGTCTGCTGGTGTTTGCTGAGGCTGGACCTGGTGCAGGTAGGAGGCCCGGGTCCATTGGTATCTGAGGAGGCCTGACCTGGTGCAGGTAGGAGGCCCGGGTCTGTTTGTATCTGAGGAGGCCAGACCTGGTGCAGGTAGGAGGCCTGGGTCTGTTGATGTCTAGTGAGGCTAGACCTTGTTCAGGTATGAGGCCCAGGTCTGTCGGTGTCTGGGGAGGTCGGACCTCACTCATATAGGAGGCCCTGGTCTGTTGGTGTTTGCTGAGGCTGGACCTGGTGCAGGTAGGAGGCCCGGGTCCATTGGTATCTGAGAAGGCCTGACCTGGTGCAGGTATGAGGCCCGGGTACCTGGTGAGACCGGAGCTGGTGCAGGTAGGAGGCCCGGGTACCTGGTGAGACCGGAGCTGGTGCAGGTAGGAGGCCTGGTTTGTCGGTGTCTAGTGAGACTGGACCTTGCTCAGGTAGGAGACCTGGGTCTGTCGGTAGCCGGTGAGGCCAGACCTGGTGCAGGTACGAGGCCTGGGTCTGTTGATGTCTGGGGAGGCCGAACCTTGCTCAGGTAGGAGGCCCGGGTCTGCTGGTGTTTGGGGAGGCTGGACCTGGTGCAGGTAGGAGGCGCTGGGTCTTTCAGTGTCTGGGCAGGCTGACCAATCACGGTAAGATTTTCGTTTGAGTCTGTGCTTCTGATCAGTCCATGTGCAGTCCGCCCTGCTGGTCAGCCCAACAACTGCCAGCGCCTGGCCTGCTGTCTTGCTTTCTGGAGGTGCGTTGGGCCAGGCCCTTGGAGCTGCACCTGCAGACGAGCATGGCTCCCGGGGACAAGTGTCGTGGCAGGAGGGAGGGGGGCGGGTGTGCCAGCGTTTCCTCAGCGCCTCTTCCTGTCTCTCCTAGTGGGTGGGAGGCCGCTACTCGCTGTGGTCGGCCATTGGACTCTCCATCGCCCTGCACGTGGGTGAGTGTGGGAGGGGGCTGTCTTGGGAGATGGTGCTGCAGTCTGAGGGTGGGGGAGGGCTCGTGTCCCTGGATGCCTTCCTGTTCCCACAGGCCACTGCCTCTCTGTCCTCTCCCTTTCTCCCAGGCCAGGTGGAAAGGGCCGAGTTTTCTTGGGGATTTGCAGGTTGACCTTTCTCCCTGCCCATCACCACTGTGGTCCGGCTCATCCCCCATGCCAGGCAGGGTTACAGCTGCCTCTGAGCTCAGGACCGACTCTGATTAGAGAGGCTTTCCACAGGCCCCAGTCCTCCCGGATCCTGTTTCTTCTGGCTCCCCCTCCAGCCTGCCCCTGGTTCCAGAAGAAGCTGTGTCCACAGCCAGGAGGCACAGGGCACAACCATTTCTGTTGACGCTGCTTTTGTGTCGCAGGATTTGACAACTTCGAGCAGCTGCTCTCAGGGGCTCACTGGATGGTAAGTGCTGAGGCCCGAGTTCTCTGGCGGGCACCAGCCGGAGACGTGGTTGGCGCGGCTCCCTCCCGCTCAGCCTCGCTCCTTCCCTCCCGGGCAGCTGCTCAGCCTCCACTCACCTTGCTTTCCTTTCAGGACCAGCACTTCCACACGACGCCCCTGGAGAAGAACGCCCCCGTCCTGCTGGCTCTGCTGGGCATCTGGTACATCAACTGCTTTGGATGCGAGACACATGCCATGCTGCCCTATGACCAGTACCTGCACCGCTTTGCTGCCTACTTCCAGCAGGTACCAGCTGCCAGGCCAGGCTTTGGGTTGGGGCCCCATGAGCCCAGGTTCCTGCTCCTCCGGGAGACCTTTCCCCACCCCATTACCCTCAGGGATATCCAAGGCCCGCCTGTGCTCCCATCTCATGAGGAATCTCTGTAACTGGGATCTGTGTCAAATCCAGTTTGGCCAGCATGGGAGGGGCATGACTGGCTGTCACAGGCCCGGGCTGGTCAGGCTCTGGCTTGGCTCAGGACGTGTGCCTCAGCTGGGTCCCTTCTTTCTTGGATATCACCTGTTAGCCTGGGGCCACAGCCTGAGACCCGTGGCTTGCACTGCCTTTGTCTCCAGTAAAGCAAGTTTACACCCAGTCTGTGGTGCCTCTTGGGCCACTCATGGCCCTCTGCCCCTAGGATCTCCACTGTGTGCAGGAGGGAGGCGGTGTGCCAGCGTTTCCTCAGCGCCTCTTCCTGTTCTCCTAGTGGGTGGGAGGCCGCTACTCGCTGTGGTCGGCCATTGGACTCTCCATCGCCCTGCACGTGGGTGAGTGTGGGAGGGGGCTGTCTTGGGAGATGGTGCTGCAGTCTGAGGGTGGGGGAGGGCTCGTGTCCCTGGATGCCTTCCTGTTCCCACAGGCCACTGCCTCTCTGTCCTCTCCCTTTCTCCCAGGCCAGGTGGAAAGGGCCGAGTTTTCTTGGGGATTTGCAGGTTGACCTTTCTCCCTGCCCATCACCACTGTGGTCCGGCTCATCCCCCATGCCAGGCAGGGTTACAGCTGCCTCTGAGCTCAGGACCGACTCTGATTAGAGAGGCTTTCCACAGGCCCCAGTCCTCCCGGATCCTGTTTCTTCTGGCTCCCCCTCCAGCCTGCCCCTGGTTCCAGAAGAAGCTGTGTCCACAGCCAGGAGGCACAGGGCACAACCATTTCTGTTGACGCTGCTTTTGTGTCGCAGGATTTGACAACTTCGAGCAGCTGCTCTCAGGGGCTCACTGGATGGTAAGTGCTGAGGCCCGAGTTCTCTGGCGGGCACCAGCCGGAGACGTGGTTGGCGCGGCTCCCTCCCGCTCAGCCTCGCTCCTTCCCTCCCGGGCAGCTGCTCAGCCTCCACTCACCTTGCTTTCCTTTCAGGACCAGCACTTCCACACGACGCCCCTGGAGAAGAACGCCCCCGTCCTGCTGGCTCTGCTGGGCATCTGGTACATCAACTGCTTTGGATGCGAGACACATGCCATGCTGCCCTATGACCAGTACCTGCACCGCTTTGCTGCCTACTTCCAGCAGGTACCAGCTGCCAGGCCAGGCTTTGGGTTGGGGCCCCATGAGCCCAGGTTCCTGCTCCTCCGGGAGACCTTTCCCCACCCCATTACCCTCAGGGATATCCAAGGCCCGCCTGTGCTCCCATCTCATGAGGAATCTCTGTAACTGGGATCTGTGTCAAATCCAGTTTGGCCAGCATGGGAGGGGCATGACTGGCTGTCACAGGCCCGGGCTGGTCAGGCTCTGGCTTGGCTCAGGACGTGTGCCTCAGCTGGGTCCCTTCTTTCTTGGATATCACCTGTTAGCCTGGGGCCACAGCCTGAGACCCCGTGGCTTGCACTGCCTTTGTCTCCAGTAAAGCAAGTTTACACCCAGTCTGTGGTGCCTCTTTGGGCCACTCATGGCCCTCTGCCCCTAGGATCTCCACAAGTATGCTTTCTCCCTGAAGCAGCCCCCCTCCTAGTAGATCCTGTGACTGGAGGAGGGACTGAGGCCTCTCCAAGACCAGAGTCTAGTGGGGGTGACGGCCCCACAAGGCAGTATGGTCTTGACCCCCGCCTGCCTTGGAAATTACTTCAAGATTGTGTGACCAGTTTCTGCTCTTAGGGAGGTCCTCCCTGGACCTCTATACCTACCTTCTCCTGGGCATGAGTCTAAACCCAAAAGCTTGTGAGCTCTGCCTTCCCAGGTGAGAACATAAAAGGTGTCCTGCCCCACAAGGTGTCCATGCCTGTGGACACCTTGTGGGGCAGGGCGGGCATGATGCCTGGTGCATCCCAGGCAGGTTCTAGGAATGGTCTGTGAAGGAGTAAGACTTGGAGATCGAGGGCTGGGTTTGTGGCCCTGTTCCAGGGTGACATGGAGTCCAATGGGAAGTACATCACCAAGTCCGGCACCCGTGTGGACCACCAGACGGGCCCCATTGTGTGGGGGGAGCCAGGGACCAATGGCCAGCACGCCTTCTACCAGCTCATCCACCAAGGTAGGGCCCCCCTGGCCTGGGTAGGAGTGCTGCTTGGGACGGGGAGGGCCTGCCATCAGAGAGCAGGGGTCTCCTGTAGACCACACGGGTGGCTCCCACGGCAGGAGCCGGAGCCTGGGTGACCGCCGTGCCCTCCACAGGTACCAAGATGATACCCTGTGACTTCCTCATCCCGGTCCAGACCCAGCACCCAATAAGGAAGGGTTTGCACCACAAGGTAAAAGCTCTCTTCCTGACCCTCTTCAGCTGTCTTAGGCCCACAGCACAGCCAGGCCTCTTAAGACTGAGGCATGAGTCAGCAGTGACTAGGCACCACAAACTTACTGGCTTAAACACAACTTCCAGGTCAGTTCTCCCTGACTCTCAGCGGGCCCGCTGTTCTAACAGTGTCTTCCACTGTAATAACCTTTATTAGCCTCTCAAAAAAAAGAAAGAAAAAAACCAAACTCCCGTTTATTGTCTTGGTTTCTGTGGTCCCCAGTCCATGATGCTCTGCTGGGTCTCAGGCTGAAGTCAGAGTGTCAGCAAGACTATTCTTTCCTGGAGACTGGTGGGGCGGGCAGCCTTTTCCTCATTCATTCAGTTTGTTGGCAAGAGTCCATGTCCATCCGGTTGTAGGACCAAGGTCCCGTTTCTTTGCTGACAGCTGGGGGTCATGCTCAGCTTCTAGAAACCCCTTCGGCTCTTAGTCTCAGAACCAGCAAGGGTAGGCTGAGTCCATCTGAAGTTTGGAATCCGTCCTGACTCCTGTGGTTATGTCTCTCTGGCTGACTCACTTGCCTTCCCCTCCTGTTGTTCTCAAGTGCCGTGTAATTTCATCGGCCACCTTGATAATCTCCCTGTTATAAGGTCTGTGACCTTAGCGCTGTCTACCCAATCCCTTTGGCCATGCAATGTACACAGGCATTAACAGCAGGGGGCACAGATGTGGGAGCCAGGATCTCGTCCTGGGTAAGCCACCCCACTCCGGACCTGACAGAGTCCCTGAAGAGGCTTGTGCCTTATCTCAGGTGCGCAGAGTAGCGTGGGTTACTGTGGGCACAAGGTTTGGACTTGGGTTCCTGGGTTTGGATTCTGATTCTTTCCCTCTGTCCTTGGAGGATTCGGTGCTGTGGACTTGAGGAAACTGAGGCTCAACTGAAAAAGAGAGATGGCACCTCTCCCCTTCAGGGTCTTAACAGATAGATGTTGGTACTTAGCAGGGCCATCAGCAAGAAGTACATAGTCCTTGAAGGGTGGTTATTGTTATTACCTATTCTCTGGTGTCCTTGGATGGGCTCTGTCACCCCCCGCCTTGATCCAAATAAGCTCTAGAGTTGGGAGCAAACGGGCGGACCCCAACTGCTGAAACTCATCCTGACTGGGCAGTGCCAGGCGGTCTCGTCCGTCTGCCTGAAGCTCAGCGCTTCAGAATGGTATTCAATGTCTCTCTTGTCAGATCCTCCTGGCCAATTTCTTGGCCCAGACTGAGGCCCTGATGAAGGGGAAGTCGACAGACGAGGCCCGGAAGGAGCTGCAGGCTGCAGGAAGGAGCCCAGAGGACTTGGAGAAGCTGTTGCCTCACAAGGTTGGCGCTTCTCCTGGAGTGGGCTTTGGGTGGCATCCGGGACTTAGAAGGAAGAAATGTGGCCGGGACAGGGGCTTGGGAAGTGCCTGGCCTGGCCTGCACAGTAGGAGAGGCTGTCCTCACAGACCTGCCAATTTGGGGCACGGGGTGCTTCCTTTTGGAGGGGCTGGGCACCACGACTAACAGCAGGGACATTCCTGGGTGTTCTCTGAAGGTCTTTGAAGGAAATCGCCCGACCAACTCTATCGTGTTCACCAAACTCACGCCATTCATGCTTGGAGCCTTGATTGGTGAGTGAGCAGGAAAGGTCCTGACTTGGGGTAGCTCAGCGTGGGCAGGGGGAGCCCTAACCTGCTCCCTCCGCATCTGCCCCCTCCATAGCCATGTACGAGCACAAGATCTTCGTCCAGGGCGTGATCTGGGACATCAACAGCTTTGACCAGTGGGGGTGAGTGGCTGGCTTGCTGGGCGGTGGGGAATGCTTGTGAGTTGGCTTGCAGATTTCACTAGCAGTTCTGGAAGCCTCCTCATCCCCTCTCTTCTCCTCTCCCTGGTAACAGAGTGGAGCTGGGAAAGCAGCTGGCTAAGAAAATTGAACCTGAGCTTGATGGCAGCAGCCCAGTGACTTCTCACGATTCTTCCACCAATGGGCTGATCAACTTCATCAAGCAGGAGCGTGAGGCCAAAAGCCAATAAACTCGTGACCGGCAGCAGTCCCTGTTGTGACTGGTCCTTGTTCCTCCTGCCCAGCGTCTGCACTGCACGGTCCTGCCCAGAGCACCCTCTGGTTTCAGGGCTTGGACCACGAGCCCTTTGGGGGAAGCTTGTCTGGAATTGCCACCCCCGCCGTCTCTGTGTCCGTGCTCTCTTCTGTTTTACAGTGGCTGTAGTATTTTGATTTTTCTGACCTGTGTTCATTGTTCCTATACCAGGTAAAAAAATAAAGATGCCACACAAAGGCATTCATTGACTTAGCCTCTTCTTTGCCCTGAGAGGGCTTCCCTTGTAGCTCAACTGGCAAAGAATACGCCTGCAATGCATGAGACCCCAGTTCAATTCCTGGGTCTGGAAGTTTCCCTGGAGAAGGGATAGGCTACCCACTCCAGTATTCTTGGGCTGGTAAAGAATCTGCCTGCAGTGTGGGAGACCTGGGTTCAATCCCTGGGTTGGGAAGATCCCCTGGAGAAGGACAGGCTACCCACTCCAGTATTCTTCCCTGGAGAATTCCATAGCTTGTCCATGGGTCACAAAAGGTCAGACATGACCGAGTGACCTGCTTTTGACTTTTTGTCCTGAGAGGGGTGCTCTCTGCAGGAGTCAGGGTGCCCAGTAGGAGGAGTGGTTGCCTGAACTGAGGCTTGACTAATTGGTGAGCAGATCCACACTGGAGGACAGTCCTTTGAGAAGACGGTGGAGTAGGGCAGAGTCCCATCACAAGGGCAACTTGGGCTCTGCCACTGGCTGTCTTCCCTGTCTTCCTACACCCCGACACCCCTACACCCCTGACGCTGTGGCCTTGGAGGGATTGCAGCCTTCTGTTCACTGGACAATTTCTAAAACCACATCGAATTTTTTCTCTTCTATGTAAGGTACTTCTGTTCAAGATAGTAAATGATATTTCTGGCCAATTTAGCAGAATAGGAAGTTTATTTAAAGATTTGAGTTGATAGGATTTCGCTGGTGGTCCAGTGGTTAAGAATCCACCTGCCAAGGCAGGGGACACGGGTTCAGTCCCTGGTCCAGGAAGATTCCACATGCCACAGGGCAGCTAATCCCGTGTGCCAAAACTACTGAGCCCAAGTGCCCTAGAGCCTGTGTTCCACAACAAGAGTAGTCTTCGCATTGCAACCAGAGAGTAGGCCCTACTCGCCACAACTAGAGAAAGCACTCAAGAGGAAGCGAAGATCTAGCAGAGTCAAGAAATAAATAAGTAGGTAAGATTAAAAAAAAAAAAGTTGATGAGCAGAACCAATAGGTAGGCTAGAGGCTGGACTTTTCGGACCTACATCTAGACCATGACTCAGAATGATCTGGACCAGGAAACTACTGCCCATTACAAGGTGCTGCTGACCTCAGCCCTGTCCTCAGGGGGCCTTTCACCCCATCTCCTGGGCTGCCTACATTTGAGTTGTCCTCTGGCTTGATCATATGCCTTTCTCAAAATAGGAAGAAGTCAGGACTTGTATTTTTTGTTCCTGCAAAGAAGACAAACTACACCCATGAATGCTCAAAGAAATGAATACCTTGATTGTAGAAAGTGACCACATGGATGCACATGTCCACCTAAAATAAATAAGAGAAGTGGTCAGCACTTCTCATCTTCCTATTGATGGAGTGAGACTTTTTTTATTCCCAAAGTGAATGTCCACTTCCCTCCCCACTTTTTCTACAAAGAGGCTCTTCAACAGTCAAGCTCTGTTGAAGCCCCTGCAGACCCACCTCCTTTCTTAATAGAGCTGATGAAAAGTGAGCTATAGTCCCAGCAGAAGCACTTCTTTTCTTCCAAAAGAGCAAGCACACACAAGAAAATGTGTAGAGAGGGTATTTTTGGTGGCAGACGGCCTCAGGCTAACTTGAGTCCACACAAAGGCTCTGGTAGCAGTGGGACCCCTGCGTGCCTCTGGGCCAGCTGCCGAGTGTCGTGTCAGGAGGCAGAGGACCTGCAAACGTGAATTGGCCGCGTGTCCCTCACCCCTGCCTTGTTCCGCTCATCACGGCCATTGTCGCACTCACAGCTTCCACTTACTCTGTGGCCGCCAGTTGTACATTTTGAACAGTGTATGAGTTCTCCAGAGGAACAGAACCAGCAGGTTATATCTTTATATCTTTTATAGAGATTTATATGGAAGCAGGCTCATGTTTAGGTCCAGGAAGATTCCACATGCCACAGGGCAGCTAATCCCGTGTGCCAAAACTACTGAGCCCAAGTGCCCTAGAGCCTGTGTTCCACAACAAGAGTAGTCTTCGCATTGCAACCAGAGAGTAGGCCCTACTCGCCACAACTAGAGAAAGCACTCGAGAGGAAGCGAAGATCTAGCAGAGTCAAGAAATAAATAAGTAGGTAAGATTAAAAAAAAAAAAGTTGATGAGCAGAACCAATAGGTAGGCTAGAGGCTGGACTTTTCGGACCTACATCTAGACCATGACTCAGAATGATCTGGACCAGGAAACTACTGCCCATTACAAGGTGCTGCTGACCTCAGCCCTGTCCTCAGGGGGCCTTTCACCCCATCTCCTGGGCTGCCTACATTTGAGTTGTCCTCTGGCTTGATCATATGCCTTTCTCAAAATAGGAAGAAGTCAGGACTTGTATTTTTTGTTCCTGCAAAGAAGACAAACTACACCCATGAATGCTCAAAGAAATGAATACCTTGATTGTAGAAAGTGACCACATGGATGCACATGTCCACCTAAAATAAATAAGAGAAGTGGTCAGCACTTCTCATCTTCCTATTGATGGAGTGAGACTTTTTTTATTCCCAAAGTGAATGTCCACTTCCCTCCCCACTTTTTCTACAAAGAGGCTCTTCAACAGTCAAGCTCTGTTGAAGCCCCTGCAGACCCACCTCCTTTCTTAATAGAGCTGATGAAAAGTGAGCTATAGTCCCAGCAGAAGCACTTCTTTTCTTCCAAAAGAGCAAGCACACACAAGAAAATGTGTAGAGAGGGTATTTTTGGTGGCAGACGGCCTCAGGCTAACTTGAGTCCACACAAAGGCTCTGGTAGCAGTGGGACCCCTGCGTGCCTCTGGGCCAGCTGCCGAGTGTCGTGTCAGGAGGCAGAGGACCTGCAAACGTGAATTGGCCGCGTGTCCCTCACCCCTGCCTTGTTCCGCTCATCACGGCCATTGTCGTCACTCACAGCTTCCACTTACTCTGTGGCCGCCAGTTGTACATTTTGAACAGTGTATGAGTTCTCCAGAGGAACAGAACCAGCAGGTTATATCTTTATATCTCTATAAATCTATGAGGAGATTTCATATGGAAGCAGGCTCATGTGATTATGGAGGCTGAGAAATCCCATGATATGCCATTTGCAAGCTGGAGACTCAGAAAAGTCAGGGGTATCATTCAGTTTGAGTTGGAAGGCATGAAAACCTAAGAGGCCACTGGTGTATGGTCCAGAATCTGAAGGCTTGAGAGTTGGGAGTTTGATGTCCAAGGGGAGAAGAAGATGGCTGTCTCAGCTCAAGAAGAGAGAAACATTTGTTTTTTCTCCTCCTTTTTGTTCTTTTCAGTTCTCAGTAGATTGGATGATGCCCACCCACACTGTGGGAGGCAGGTCTTACTCATTCTACCGACTCAAATGCTATTCTCTTCTGAAGCACCCTCACAGACAATATGAGAACATATGTTTTTTTACCAGCTATCCAGGCATCCTTTAGCCCTGTTGACACGTAAAATTAACCATCACAGGGGCTTCCCAGGTGGTCCAGTGGGTAAGGACACCGCCTTGCAGTGCAAGGGACGCCAGTTTGATCCCTGGCCTGGGAAGATCCCATGTGCCGCGGAGCGGCTGGACTGATGTGTTCCAACTACCAAGCCGGAGCTCTGGAGTGCATACGTCCAGAGCTGGTGCTCTGCAATGAGAGAGGCCACTGCAGTGGGAAGCCCACACAGGTCAAACAACAAAGATAAATAAATAAAAGATCAATGGAAGTGGCCAAAAAAAAAAAAAAAAATTAACCATCACAAACAGCCCTTCAGGTAAGACTGAAGCAGCGTTCAACATCTTCATTTTGTATTTCCTCAAATACAAACTATCACCATTTGATGGTTTGTATGAGTTTGTCAGGAAGTACAGGCCTTACAAAATCATGGATTAAGTCAGACACTTCAAGTCTCACACATGCAAGCACTTGTCCCAAGGCCTCCACAACAATGCCAGTGTCAAATCTGCTGTTAAGCTTCTGGAATTCCAGAATGTGGTAGTAATTCACATCTTGAAAAATCATCCTAAGTAATAAGTCTTCATACTGTGATCACACACTGACCAAGAGAGTCTAGTAGGTAGTGTTGTGCTGTAATCAGCTTTCCTGGTGGCTCAGATGGTAAAGAATCTGCCTCCAATGCGTCAGATCCGTGCTCAATCCCTGGGTCACGAAGATGCCCTGGAGAAGGGAATGGCAACCCTTCCAGTATTCTTGTCTGGAGAATTACATGGGCAGAGAAGCTTGATGGGCTACTGTCCCTGGGGTCACAAAGAGTTGGACATAACTGAGTGACTAACACACACATGATGTAATCAGATGACACTGGAGAGAGCTCAGTAACTGTTGGAGGAGATCTTGCTGTGTTAACAAGAATAAGACTTTTTCAAAAACTTTAAAATTTATTGGCATGTGGGATCTTAGTCCCCTGGCCAGGGATCAAACCCACACCTCCTCAGTGGAAGCATGGAATCTTTTAACAACTGGGCCACCAGAGAAATCCCTAAGAATTTTGAAGGTTGTTTCTTCTTGCAATAATTTAGAAGTGTATCCTGGGAAACATTAGCTAAAATAACAAGTATCTACCGAGCCATCCTGCCTTTTTGGCTAGACGTGAAGAGAACAGCAAGACTGCACTTAACAGCAACTGTAAAGCCATCAGATTGGCCGTGATAACCCATGAGTAAACTGGCTTCACCTCCGGGTTCTCTCTGGGGCTGGAACTAAACACCGGGAGGCACCTGTGTCCTTTTTACACACTATGGTAGGAAGTCTGAAAAAGTGCTTCTGCAACATCCTTTTAAAGTCCAATGTATTGAGGTATAATTTACATATAGTAAAATTCACCTTCCTTTGGTATACAGGTTTGAGTTTTGACAAATATAACCAGTCATTTAACCAGCACAAGTGAGATATATAGCATTTTCATCATCTCGACAAGTTCCTGGTATCCTTTTGTGATCAGTCTCTGCCTCCTTAGCCCCTAAACACAAAGCCTGGCAACGATCAATTTGATTACAAAAGGTTTACCTATTCTAGAATGTGGTCTTTGGTAATAACGGTTTTACGGCTATTCTCCACAACAATGCCATAACTGCTGATCACACACTTGATCCTAAGTAATAAGTCTTCATACTGTGATCACACACTGACCAAGAGAGTCTAGTAGGTAGTGTTGTGCTGTAATCAGCTTTCCTGGTGGCTCAGATGGTAAAGAATCTGCCTCCAATGCGTCAGATCCGTGCTCAATCCCTGGGTCACGAAGATGCCCTGGAGAAGGGAATGGCAACCCTTCCAGTATTCTTGTCTGGAGAATTACATGGGCAGAGAAGCTTGATGGGCTACTGTCCCTGGGGTCACAAAGAGTTGGACATAACTGAGTGACTAACACACACATGATGTAATCAGATGACACTGGAGAGAGCTCAGTAACTGTTGGAGGAGATCTTGCTGTGTTAACAAGAATAAGACTTTTTCAAAAACTTTAAAATTTATTGGTATGTGGGATCTTAGTCCCCTGGCCAGGGATCAAACCCACACCTCCTCAGTGGAAGCATGGAATCTTTTAACAACTGGGCCACCAGAGAAATCCCTAAGAATTTTGAAGGTTGTTTCTTCTTGCAATAATTTAGAAGTGTATCCTGGGAAACATTAGCTAAAATAACAAGTATCTACCGAGCCATCCTGCCTTTTTGGCTAGACGTGAAGAGAACAGCAAGACTGCACTTAACAGCAACTGTAAAGCCATCAGATTGGCCGTGATAACCCATGAGTAAACTGGCTTCACCTCCGGGTTCTCTCTGGGGCTGGAACTAAACACCGGGAGGCACCTGTGTCCTTTTTACACACTATGGTAGGAAGTCTGAAAAAGTGCTTCTGCAACATCCTTTTAAAGTCCAATGTATTGAGGTATAATTTACATATAGTAAAATTCACCTTCCTTTGGTATACAGGTTTGAGTTTTGACAAATATAACCAGTCATTTAACCAGCACAAGTGAGATATATAGCATTTTCATCATCTCGACAAGTTCCTGGTATCCTTTTGTGATCAGTCTCTGCCTCCTTAGCCCCTAAACACAAAGCCTGGCAACGATCAATTTGATTACAAAAGGTTTACCTATTCTAGAATGTGGCCTTTGGTATCTGGCTTCTTTCACTTAGCACGACGTTTTTTAAATTCACCTGCGTGTTCCATAGGCATTAAAAAAAAATTATTAGGGAACATCTAGAACATACAAAAGTCAAATAGCATAACAGACCACCCTGTGCTTGACACCAAACTTGAATAATTATCACCCCAGGGCCCATTTTATTTCATCTGCAACCTCTTGAATCACGTAGGTAATCCCAGACACACCATTTCATCTACAGGCATTTAGATGTGTCTTCTCTGAAAATATAGGGCTCTCGTGGTTTTTTGTTTTGCTTTCTTTTTGGGGGTGTGTGAAAAATTTGGAACTCGCGCGCGCGCGCGCGCGCGCGTGTGTTTTCTTTGCAGATGGAAGGGTGGAGGAGTTGTTGTTGATTAGGAGTGCCATTTTTCCTTTATCTTTTTGGCTTCGCCTTGAGGCACGTGTAGTGTTACTTCCCCCACTAGAGATTGAAGCCCGGTTTCTACTTTGGAAGCTCGTAGTCTTAACCACTAGACCGCCAGGAAAGTCCCTCACTTATTTCAGATCAAACATTTTCGCAAGACTGCTTCACAGTAAAGCGAACGTACTAACTTTTGCGACGCACTACCAGGCCAAAAAATCTCTGGGATATAGTATTTCGTCCTTACGGTTCCGAATTCTCTCTCCCAAGAGGGTCTGAGAGGGGCGGGGCTGTCTGGCCGGCGCAGGCGGGGCGCATGCGCAGAGGGTAGCCCTCGCGGCTGCCGTAGTCCGCCTCTCCACATGGGTTCCCCGTCGTCATGGCGGCCGTCCGGAAGCCAGTGCTGCTCGGGCTTCGAGATGCTGCGGTGCCGGGTCGTCCCACGGGGCAGGGCGCCTGGACTGCAAACAAGCTGGGCGGCGTTCCGGTGAGGTGGGGCGCCGGAGCCGGGGTCGGCCGGAGCTGGTGGAGAGCTGCGGGGTGAGGGAGTGGGCGAGGTCCTGGGAGAAAGTCAGGCTCTGAGCGCCTCCCTCGCCCTCAGGACGCTCTGCCCGCCGTGGCAGCTCCGAGGCCGGTGTGTGCACTGTGCGGGCAGCCCCTTGCCCTGGTGGTGCAGGTGTACTGCCCGCTGGAAGGCTCCCCGTTTCACCGGCTGCTGCACGTGTTCGCCTGCCCTCGCCTTGGCTGCGGTAGCGGCGGGGCGCGCAGGTAGGCGGGGAGCTCGCGGAGGCGCCCGGGGGGTTTACACCGAGCGGGCGGGAGCAGGGGCCGTGCCGGGAGGGGCCGCCGGCCGTCGGCGAGGGAGCCCTGACCGCAATTTTTCTTTACTGTGAAGTTGGAAGGTGTTCCGCTCCCAGTGCCTGCAGACGCGCGCGCGAGAGACGCAGGACGCTCAGGTAAAGCGGTTGTGACTGTCCTGTTATAATCCGCTGTAGTTTGAGAATTCCGGAATTTCGTTTAAGACAACTTTCCTACATTGGAGTGGTTTTTGTTCTTTTTTGAGCCATAGAATAGTACTTGAGGTCTTGTTGTTTAGTCGCTAGGTCGTGTCCAACTCATGCGACCCCATCATGGGCTGTACCCGCCAGTCACTTCTGTCCAGGGGACTTGCCAGGTAAGAATAGGGGAGTGGGTTGCCATTTCCTACTCCAAGGATCTTCCTGACCCAGGGATCGAACCCCGTCTCCTGCATTGGCTGGCGGATTCTTTACCACCGAGCCATCAGGGAAGCCCCGAATGAGGTCTTGCTAGTTGTTTTAATTATGCCCCGAAGGTGGGGAAGCACATAGCTACTGATTTTTCTGTTTGGGAAAAAGTGGGGGCGTTTCCGTATTCATCACTATATATGTGTGTGTTTACAGTAAATATACGTACTGTGATAAATATACGTGTATGTAGCAAACACATTTCATAAAACAAGACTTGAATTTATCAAATTAACAAATCAGACAAGTTGGTATCTGCATAACAGAATTCGGCTGTTCTCTGCCTATAAATGGTTCTTTGTGTTTTCACTGTGTGCAGAGCATAGTTCTAGCAACACTGGAAATACAAAGGCAGTGTTTGCCTGCATGTGTTGGGGTTCAATTGCCGATCATAGAAAAGCGTTTTGACTGTTTGAAGCTGAGGCAGATTTATTTAGGTTTTTCCTTGCCTCATGGGGTAGGAGGGAGGAGATGCCTCCAGGAGTGGCCTGCAGAACCACACCTCAGAGCTGGCCTGTTAGGGAGCTGCTGCGGCCCCTCTCTTGCAGTCTGGAAGCCGAGATGTATTCTAGTGACCGAAGCTGCCCTTGTCAGAATTTGACTCCAGAGGCTTGCTCTGTCTCCATCTACACATGGACTGCCTTCTGCTTCGTGGCCACTCCCTCCATTTCACCCTGTCTCCAGTTTGTGTCTCTCTCTCCTGTTCCTGATGAGCGGAACCCCTGATCTTAGCTAGAACCTGCTGCTTAGGAGTCTGGAAAATGTAGTTCTTTCTTACCAGCTTCTGTAGTACATGAAGCACAACGGAAGGAGGTTTTTTTGTGTGTTTTTTGAGGGTAAAGTAAAGTTTATTAGAGTGGGAGAAGGGATAGTCGCTGCCAGTACAGCAGGCCAGCTTAAGGGAGAATCGGTGTTGTTAAAGTGGAAGACACGGCTAGAACAGTAGGTTGGCTCACAGGAGAATCAACCCCGAAAGAGGTTTTGAAGAAATACCACCGCATATCTGCCATAGTGCCCCTGCAAAGGAAACACAAAATAGGTCACTTCCAACATGCTTTTGAGTAAACAGCTGTGCCAGATGCGGGAAGAGCGAGTGTTAAGACGCCTTTAGGAAGGTGAATGGTCAGCCAAGGCTCAGGACGCCAAGGGAATAGTGTGCTTGAACCTCATTCACCGGATGTTTTTTCTAGAAACAGGACAGTGGCTTCACGGCTGAGGACTGGTGTGACGGTGCAGATGACTGGGGAAGTGACTCTGAGGAGGCATCTCCACCACAGCTTATCTCAGATTTTGGAAATGACTCGAGCCGTGCCAAAGACAGAGACTGGACCGCCCAGCTCCAGGACCTCCGCCTGCAGGACACCGTCCCGTGTGCGGCTCCTCCCGCTCCTCCCAGGGCGGGGCTGGCCTTGCCTTCTCCGGTGCCGCACTTCCTGCCCTACTACATCTGTGTCGTCGATGAGGATGACTACAGGGACTCGGTCAGTCTGGATCACGCCCAGAGCCTTCTGAGGGAGTATCAGCAGAGAGAAGGGGTTGACATGGAACAGCTGCTTTCCCAAAGGTGCGAGGGGGCGCTGCTGAGCTTGGGAGGAGATGAGGTCAGGGAGCTGCCAGAGCGGGTACCGTTTGGTTTTGCCCTCATATCTGGAGATACTTTTTCAGGCAGAACTTGAGTGTGTAGGGCTTGTCTGCTTCACTCCTTTTGGATAAGAATCACATGGACTGCCTTCTGCTTCGTGGCCACTCCCTCCATTTCACCCTGTCTCCAGTTTGTGTCTCTCTCCTGTTCCTGATGAGCGGAACCCTGATCTTAGCTAGAACCTGCTGCTTAGGAGTCTGGAAAATGTAGTTCTTTCTTACCAGCTTCTGTAGTACATGAAGCACAACGGAAGGAGGTTTTTTTGTGTGTTTTTTGAGGGTAAAGTAAAGTTTATTAGAGTGGGAGAAGGGATAGTCGCTGCCAGTACAGCAGGCCAGCTTAAGGGAGAATCGGTGTTGTTAAAGTGGAAGACACGGCTAGAACAGTAGGTTGGCTCACAGGAGAATCAACCCCGAAAGAGGTTTTGAAGAAATACCACCGCATATCTGCCATAGTGCCCCTGCAAAGGAAACACAAAATAGGTCACTTCCAACATGCTTTTGAGTAAACAGCTGTGCCAGATGCGGGAAGAGCGAGTGTTAAGACGCCTTTAGGAAGGTGAATGGTCAGCCAAGGCTCAGGACGCCAAGGGAATAGTGTGCTTGAACCTCATTCACCGGATGTTTTTTCTAGAAACAGGACAGTGGCTTCACGGCTGAGGACTGGTGTGACGGTGCAGATGACTGGGGAAGTGACTCTGAGGAGGCATCTCCACCACAGCTTATCTCAGATTTTGGAAATGACTCGAGCCGTGCCAAAGACAGAGACTGGACCGCCCAGCTCCAGGACCTCCGCCTGCAGGACACCGTCCCGTGTGCGGCTCCTCCCGCTCCTCCCAGGGCGGGGCTGGCCTTGCCTTCTCCGGTGCCGCACTTCCTGCCCTACTACATCTGTGTCGTCGATGAGGATGACTACAGGGACTCGGTCAGTCTGGATCACGCCCAGAGCCTTCTGAGGGAGTATCAGCAGAGAGAAGGGGTTGACATGGAACAGCTGCTTTCCCAAAGGTGCGAGGGGGCGCTGCTGAGCTTGGGAGGAGATGAGGTCAGGGAGCTGCCAGAGCGGGTACCGTTTGGTTTTGCCCTCATATCTGGAGATACTTTTTCAGGCAGAACTTGAGTGTGTAGGGCTTGTCTGCTTCACTCCTTTTGGATAAGAAAGGGAGACAGAGACAAGGAGATCTTATCAGCCAGCCTTGAGATAGCTTGACACCACTTGGTTTTACTGATAAGGACTCTCAGAGTATGAACAAACAGAAGCTAGGGATACTAAGTATTGATAGAAGATGTGTTTATTATCTCTTTCACTTTTCCGTTTTTGAAAGTTGGACTTTTTTAAAAAGTGTAGGCCTTTACACTTTGGGTAGGACTCTCTGGGTGGTGCAGTGGATAAGAATCCTCCTGCCTATGCAGGGAGCATAGGTTCGACCTGGCTTGGGAAGATTCCACATGCTGCAGAGCAGCTGAGCAAGTGTGCTGCAACTCCTGAGCTCATGTTTTAGAGTCCTCGAGCGACTGCTACTGAGCCTGTGTGCTGCAATACTGGAGCCTAGAGCTTCTACTCTGCAATGAGAAAAAGGCACAGCAGTGAGAAGCCTGTGCACTGCAACTAGAGAAAGCCCCCACAAAGCAATGAAGATCCAGCACAGCCAATAATAAATAAATAAAATTTTAAAAAGAAAAACCAAAAAAGAAAGCAAGTTACAAAAATAAAAAGTATAGCAGACAGGTATGTTAGAAAAATGCTATATGTTTATTGATTCTTTTGTGTGTGTGTGTGTGTATGTGTGTTTATTGCTTCTTGACTGTGGCTCAAGAACTGTCCTGGGACCTCAGAGACCCTTCCAGAGCCACAGTTCTCTCCTGTAAGATGGGAGCGATACTGGTATCTGGGTGATGTATCCTGTTTTTGTTTTTTTTTTAATTTTGGCCTCTTTTATTGGTTTTTTAGTTTATTTTTATCCACCTTTATTCTTTGGCCTGTGTGGGCCTCCCGTTGTAGCAGCCTCTCTCATTGCAGAGCACAGGCTCTGGGCATGTGCACTCCAGAGCACTGGCCTGTAATTGGATACATGGGTCCAGCCACTCTGTGGCGTGTGGGATCTTCTGAGGGAGTATCAGCAGAGAGAAGGGGTTGACATGGAACAGCTGCTTTCCCAAAGGTGCGAGGGGGCGCTGCTGAGCTTGGGAGGAGATGAGGTCAGGGAGCTGCCAGAGCGGGTACCGTTTGGTTTTGCCCTCATATCTGGAGATACTTTTTCAGGCAGAACTTGAGTGTGTAGGGCTTGTCTGCTTCACTCCTTTTGGATAAGAAAGGGAGACAGAGACAAGGAGATCTTATCAGCCAGCCTTGAGATAGCTTGACACCACTTGGTTTTACTGATAAGGACTCTCAGAGTATGAACAAACAGAAGCTAGGGATACTAAGTATTGATAGAAGATGTGTTTATTATCTCTTTCACTTTTCCGTTTTTGAAAGTTGGACTTTTTTAAAAAGTGTAGGCCTTTACACTTTGGGTAGGACTCTCTGGGTGGTGCAGTGGATAAGAATCCTCCTGCCTATGCAGGGAGCATAGGTTCGACCTGGCTTGGGAAGATTCCACATGCTGCAGAGCAGCTGAGCAAGTGTGCTGCAACTCCTGAGCCCATGTTTTAGAGTCCTCGAGCGACTGCTACTGAGCCTGTGTGCTGCAATACTGGAGCCTAGAGCTTCTACTCTGCAATGAGAAAAAGGCACAGCAGTGAGAAGCCTGTGCACTGCAACTAGAGAAAGCCCCCACAAAGCAATGAAGATCCAGCACAGCCAATAATAAATAAATAAAATTTTAAAAAGAAAAACCAAAAAAAAGAGAAAGCAAGTTACAAAAATAAAAAGTATAGCAGACAGGTATGTTAGAAAAATGCTATATGTTTATTGATTCTTTTGTGTGTGTGTGTGTGTATGTGTGTTTATTGCTTCTTGACTGTGGCTCAAGAACTGTCCTGGGACCTCAGAGACCCTTCCAGAGCCACAGTTCTCTCCTGTAAGATGGGAGCGATACTGGTATCTGGGTGATGTATCCTGTTTTTGTTTTTTTTTTAATTTTGGCCTCTTTTATTGGTTTTTTAGTTTATTTTTATCCACCTTTATTCTTTGGCCTGTGTGGGCCTCCCGTTGTAGCAGCCTCTCTCATTGCAGAGCACAGGCTCTGGGCATGTGCACTCCAGAGCACTGGCCTGTAATTGGATACACGGGTCCAGCCACTCTGTGGCGTGTGGGATCTTCCTGGACCAGGAATCTAACCAGTGCCCCTTGCACTGCAAGGTGGCCTCTTTACTCACTGGACCACCAGGGAAGCCCTGGTGAGGGATCTCCTCATATGGTTTTTGGAGTCAAGTGAAAGAATTGGTCTTGAAAGGCTTTGTAAACCAAAGCCCTCTAGAGAAGGAAGAATCATCACTTTGCTTATTATAGTAGACTTACGACAGGATATTTGGAGAGATGACCTGGTTCTTTACTAGAGCTGTTTTATTCATAAGCATTTTCAAAATGGTGTTGGAGTCCATGAAGATGTGTTGGTGTTTGAAAATAATCCATAATGGAGAAATACAGGGAGAGAGCCAGGGCATAGTGACTTTTTATTTGATTTATTTATTTTTGGCTGCACCAAGTCTTTGTTGCTGTACATAGGCTTTCTCTATTTGTACTGAGTTAGGGCTGCTCTCTAGTTGCGATGTGCAGGCTTCCCAAAGCAGTAGTTTCCCTGGTTGCAGAGCATGGGCCCTCAAGCATGGGCTCAGTAGTTGGTGCGCACAGGCTTAGTTGCCCCGAGGCATGGGGGATCTTCCTGGACCGTGGATTGAACCAGCATCCCCTGCATTGCAAGGCAGATTCTTAACCACTGGACCACTAGGGAACCTCATAATGACTTTTATTTATTTTTTTTTGAAAGAAGGACAGGACATATTGACTTCTAAAATTGCAAATAATTATTCAGAGTCGAAAATGGCTAAGAAGCAGAACTCGGGAGAAAGTTGGGCAGGAGGTTATTGTTTTCATTATAATATTACATTTATGATTTTTCAGTTATGTCCCTATGTTTTACTGTGCTAAAGGTTTTTAAAATTGTATACTCTCTTTTCTTTTTAAAAAGCTTATTTATTTAGTCCGCTCAGAGCGGCTATGGGACTTTAGTTCTCCAACCAGGGATTGAACCCTGGCCCTCAGCAGTGAGAGTGTGGAGTCCTAACCGCTGGGCTGCCAGGGAATTCCCCATGTACTCTTCTAAATATGGTAATTCTCTGGATGTAGACACACAAAAGTGTTTTCTGCTTCTCTTTTTAGTCTGTCTAGTGATGGTGATGAAAAATATGAGAAGACTATAATTAAAAGTGGAGATAAGATGTTTTACAAATTCATGAAGAGAATTGCTGCTTGTCAGGAGCAGATTTTGAGGTAAAAGGCACATTTTCTTTTATTGTTTTTATTGACTATAAAAGTAATGTATATTAATTAGGAAAACACAAGAAAGTAAAACAAGAAAACCCAAATCCACAATATTCCCCAAACCAAGAAGCTAAGATTTTAGAATACTGAGTTAATATTTTTTTTTAAAGGAATGCATTTTATGTATTTATTTTTGGCTATCCTGAGTTTTCACTGCTGCTGCAGGCTCTTCTCATAGTTGCAGGGAGTGGAGCTATTCTCTAGTTGAGATGAGCAGGCTTCTTTTTTTTTTTTTTTGGCCACTTCTATTGATCTTTCATCCGCTTATCTTTTTTGTTCTTTGGCCAGTACGGGCTTCCTATTGCAGTGGCTTCTCTCGTCGCAGAGCACCAGCTCTGGGCGCACGCGCTCCAGAGCTCTGACTTGGTAGTTGGATACATCAGTCCAGCTGCTCCACGGCATGTGGGATCTTCCCAGGCCAGGGATCGAACCGGCGCCCCTTGCACTGCAAGGCGGTGTCCTTACCCACTGGACCACCAGG
Organism: Tragulus kanchil; assembly: GCA_022376925.1. NCBI lineage: Eukaryota > Metazoa > Chordata > Mammalia > Artiodactyla > Tragulidae > Tragulus > Tragulus kanchil. Next base: position 115,926,083 of record JAIOJX010000031.1, read on the forward strand.
GAAGCCCTGAGCAGGCTTCTTGTTGTGGTGACTTCTCTTGTTGTGGAACTCGGGCTCTAGGGCACATGGGCTCCATAGTTGCAGCTCTGAGGCTCTAGAGCACAGGCTCAATAGTTGTGGCTCGTGGGCTTAGTTGCTCTGCAGCATGTGGGATCTTCCCGGCTCAGGAATTAAACCCGTGTCTCCTGCACTGGCAGGCGAACTCTACCGCTGAGCTATCAGGGAAACCCCAAGTTGAGTTTTATACACAGCTGGATGCATGCATGCAAGTAGGTATTGTGTGTGTATGTGTTTTTATAACTGTTCTCTTTTCATGAACATTCACTGATATTGAGGCTTTTCCTGTATATTTACAATTCTTCCAAATGATTTTTCTCCTCTTTTAAATTTCAGTTTCAATAGGCAAAACATACATAAGACTCAAAAGCATGAAAATATGTGTGTGTATAAATATAATGAAATAATTCCTTTTATACTGTTCAGATCCACTCAGGTAATCACTGTTGTTAGTTTCCTATGTATGCTTACGTAGTTTCTTTATGTCTGTCAAAGCAAATATGATTACGTTACTTTCCTTTTTTTTTTTTTTTAATGTTTATTTATTTGGCTGTGCTGAGTCTTAGTTCTGGGACTTGGAATCTTTTAGTTGCAGTCTATGGGATCTAGTTTCCTGACCAGGGATCGAACTCAGGCCCCGAGCATGGAGTCGTAGCCACTGGACCAAGGAATGCATTTTATGTATTTATTTTTGGCTATCCTGAGTTTTCACTGCTGCTGCAGGCTCTTCTCATAGTTGCAGGGAGTGGAGCTATTCTCTAGTTGAGATGAGCAGGCTTCTTTTTTTTTTTTTTTGGCCACTTCTATTGATCTTTCATCCGCTTATCTTTTTTGTTCTTTGGCCAGTACGGGCTTCCTATTGCAGTGGCTTCTCTCGTCGCAGAGCACCAGCTCTGGGCGCACGCGCTCCAGAGCTCTGACTTGGTAGTTGGATACATCAGTCCAGCTGCTCCACGGCATGTGGGATCTTCCCAGGCCAGGGATCGAACCGGCGCCCCTTGCACTGCAAGGCGGTGTCCTTACCCACTGGACCACCAGGGAAGCCCTGAGCAGGCTTCTTGTTGTGGTGACTTCTCTTGTTGTGGAACTCGGGCTCTAGGGCACATGGGCTCAATAGTTGCAGCTCCGAGGCTCTAGAGCACAGGCTCAAGAGTTGTGGCTCGTGGGCTTAGTTGCTCTGCAGCATGTGGAATATTCCCAGATCAGGAATTAAACCTATGTGTCCTGCACTGGCAGGCGAACTCTACCGCTGAGCTATCAGGGAAACCCCAAGTTGAGTTTTATACACAGCTGGATGCATGCATGCAAGTAGGTATTGTGTGTGTATGTGTTTTTATAACTGTTCTCTTTTCATGAACATTCACTGATATTGAGGCTTTTCCTGTATATTTACAATTCTTCCAAATGATTTTTCTCCTCTTTTAAATTTCAGTTTCAATAGGCAAAACATACATAAGACTCAAAAGCATGAAAATATGTGTGTGTATAAATATAATGAAATAATTCCTTTTATACTGTTCAGATCCACTCAGGTAATCACTGTTGTTAGTTTCCTATGTATGCTTACGTAGTTTCTTTATGTCTGTCAAAGCAAATATGATTACGTTACTTTCCTTTTTTTTTTTTTTTAATGTTTATTTATTTGGCTGTGCTGAGTCTTAGTTCTGGGACTTGGAATCTTTTAGTTGCAGTCTATGGGATCTAGTTTCCTGACCAGGGATCGAACTCAGGCCCCGAGCATGGAGTCGTAGCCACTGGACCACCAAGGAAGTCCCCTTTCCTTTTTTTTTTTTTTATTTACAAAAAAGCAGTCTAGAAACATGCCGTGTCCTGCTTTCTTAACTGCACTGTATCTGGGTTTATTGTATCTTTTCAGAACATTGAGAACTTTGTTTCCTTTTTTTTTTTTTAACACTGTCTCATTGGTTTAAGTATTTTTTTTTTCATTTTTTTTTTTCTGGTATATTTTATTTTATTTATTTATTTTGAGGAGATGGCGGGGAGGTAGGGGGGTGGGCGGGCCACTTCTATTGGTCTTTCATTTGTCTATTTTCATCCATCTTTGTTCTTTGGCGCTTGTGGGCCTCCCATCGCAGTCGCCTGTCTTGTCTCAGAGCACCGGCTCTGGGCACATGCGCTCCAGAGCTCCGGCTCGGTAATTGGACACTTCGGTCCATCCTCTCCGCGGCATGTGGGGTCTTCCCAGGCCAGGGATCGAACTGGCGTCCCTTGCACTGCAAGGCGGTGTCCTTACCCACTGGACCACAAGGGAAGCCCGGTTTTTTTTCTTAAAAATGGTACTGTATTCCCTTGTCCGCTTTACATGTTGATGAACTTTTAATGTTGTTTCCAAACAACGTTATGCTGACGGTCTTGTACCTGTGTCATTTTGCATGTGTGCAAGTACTTCTCCAGGAGGCGTCTCTTGCAGTGGCGTAGTTAAGCAGAAGGGTGTATGCAGTTGTGATTTTATTTTTTTTAAAGATTTATTTATTTATTTATTTTGTGGGGATGGGGTGGGGAGGGAGGGGAGCAGGCGGGCTACTTCTATTGGACTTTCATTTGTCTATTTTCATCCATCTTTGTTCTTTGGCCCGTGTGGGCCTCCCATTGCGGTGGCCTCTGTTGTCACAGAGCACCAGCTCTGGGTGCATGCGCTCCAGAGCTCCGGCTTAGTAATTGGACACATGGGTCCAGCCGCTCCGCAGCACGTGGGATCTTCCCAGGCCAGGGATCGAACCGGCGTCCCTTGCACTTCCAGGTGGTGTCCTTACCCACTGGACCACCAGGGAAGCCCTGCAGTTGTGATTTTAATTGATAGCACCCTATTTTCTCCCATTCACACTACTGGCAGTGTATGATCTTTAATTCCTTCTGTCAGCCTCTAAAAGTGCCTGTTTTCCCATAGCCTTGCCAGCAGTGTGAGCTGCATGCTTTTGTATTTCTTCCAATTGAAAGGGGAAAAGAGTATCTTGGTATACTTTCACCTGGTTTCTTTTTTCTTATGGGTATCTTTCTCTGAGTTTTGGAATTACTTCTACGGGGTGGGCCAGAAGTTCGTTCAGGTTTTTCTGTAAGATCTTATAGAAACCTTTCTGGCTTTCCTATTATCTATTCATAGCCTCTGCCTGTTTTCCCACAAGTTCTTGTTCCTTTTGATTTTCAGGACCTTTTTATATATTAGAGACATTAGCCCTTTACGATTAATGTTCCGCGCCTGTTTGGCTTTGACTTAGCTGGTGGCAGCATTGTTTTGTATTTCATTGTTTCCATCTGGCTTGTTTCAGTTCTGCAGTTTCAGTGCTGCAGTCCACATCCCCTTCACAGCTCTTCGGATGTGGTAGTAATTTCCCTTTAATCGAGTTCTAGAAGCAAAATTGAAGTTTTGATATTTAGTGTATTCCCTTGTCCGCTTTACATGTTGATGAACTTTTAATGTTGTTTCCAAACAACGTTATGCTGACGGTCTTGTACCTGTGTCATTTTGCATGTGTGCAAGTACTTCTCCAGGAGGCGTCTCTTGCAGTGGCGTAGTTAAGCAGAAGGGTGTATGCAGTTGTGATTTTATTTTTTTTAAAGATTTATTTATTTATTTATTTTGTGGGGATGGGGTGGGGAGGGAGGGGAGCAGGCGGGCTACTTCTATTGGTCTTTCATTTGTCTATTTTCATCCATCTTTGTTCTTTGGCCCGTGTGGGCCTCCCATTGCGGTGGCCTCTGTTGTCACAGAGCACCAGCTCTGGGTGCATGCGCTCCAGAGCTCCGGCTTAGTAATTGGACACATGGGTCCAGCCGCTCCGCAGCACGTGGGATCTTCCCAGGCCAGGGATCGAACCGGCCCCTTGCCCTTCCAGGTGGTGTCCTTACCCACTGGACCACCAGGGAAGCCCTGCAGTTGTGATTTTAATTGATAGCACCCTATTTTCTCCCATTCACACTACTGGCAGTGTATGATCTTTAATTCCTTCTGTCAGCCTCTAAAAGTGCCTGTTTTCCCATAGCCTTGCCAGCAGTGTGAGCTGCATGCTTTTGTATTTCTTCCAATTGAAAGGGGAAAAGAGTATCTTGGTATACTTTCACCTGGTTTCTTTTTTCTTATGGGTATCTTTCTCTGAGTTTTGGAATTACTTCTACGGGGTGGGCCAGAAGTTCGTTCAGGTTTTTCTGTAAGATCTTATAGAAACCTTTCTGGCTTTCCTATTATCTATTCATAGCCTCTGCCTGTTTTCCCACAAGTTCTTGTTCCTTTTGATTTTCAGGACCTTTTTATATATTAGAGACATTAGCCCTTTACGATTAATGTTCCGCGCCTGTTTGGCTTTGACTTAGCTGGTGGCAGCATTGTTTTGTATTTCATTGTTTCCATCTGGCTTGTTTCAGTTCTGTAGTTTCAGTGCTGCAGTCCACATCCCCTTCACAGCTCTTCGGATGTGGTAGTAATTTCCCTTTAATCGAGTTCTAGAAGCAAAATTGAGGATTGACGTTTTGAAGTTTAAAGGTTCTTGATATGTAGTGTTTGATTGTAGTTTTTACTACTTTGTACAGAGTCAGACTTCACTCCTGATTCTGGTGTCCTCATTTTATGGTGCTGATTCAATTCATGTTAATTTTCCATATATTTTTTTTCTCCCGCTCCTACCTAATTTTCCGTATTTTAATTAGGCATGACAACTAAAGATGCTGTCATGAAGTCATGCCCAGATTATGATACCTTCAATAGAATTTACAGTATACTTAAACATGTGGCCCCTCAGTAGTGCAGTAATTCTCAGCTGGAGACTGCCCCTTGGGAGCGACCTCTTTACCAATGAGACGCACTGGTCACACTGACCGTCTGCTACTCCAAGGCTAAGTTGTGTGCTGGGGTAGAGAGTTCGTCCAGTAACCACCGCTTTCAGTGCTGGCCACAGGAGTCACCGGTCTGGTCAGGGAGACAAGTAACACTATCTGCTATGACAAGGGCCCCTCAGAGATGTGAACAGGTGTGCAGGAACCACAAAGGAGGGATCGGGGGCCTTTGCCTTGGTTCATCAGGGAAGGCATCTGCAGGAGACAGACCTGGAGCCCCTAGCCCTGATGGTGGGACTAAAGGCCAAGGATGCTTTGAGTCACAGAGAGGTAACTGATTAAGGGCATACTGGAGGAGGGATGGGCCATGTCAGTGGGCTGGACCCCGTGGTGTCTGAAGTGAGAGCAGCCTGGTTCTTCCTCCCACGTCACCACACCTTGACCTCCTTTCGGACACACACCCTTGTTTGGCCTCCTTGTCAGACTGAGTACTCCCCAGTCTTGGTGTCTAGTACTGGCATGGATTAAGCACTCAGCTGGTATGTTTTCAATCCATTTATTTTATTATCAAGTTCTTTGTTCTTTTGATTTTCAGGACCTTTTTATATATTAGAGACATTAGCCCTTTACGATTAATGTTCCGCCTGTTTGGCTTTGACTTAGCTGGTGGCAGCATTGTTTTGTATTTCATTGTTTCCATCTGGCTTGTTTCAGTTCTGTAGTTTCAGTGCTGCAGTCCACATCCCCTTCACAGCTCTTCGGATGTGGTAGTAATTTCCCTTTAATCGAGTTCTAGAAGCAAAATTGAGGATTGACGTTTTGAAGTTTAAAGGTTCTTGATATGTAGTGTTTGATTGTAGTTTTTACTACTTTGTACAGAGTCAGACTTCACTCCTGATTCTGGTGTCCTCATTTTATGGTGCTGATTCAATTCATGTTAATTTTCCATATATTTTTTTTCTCCCGCTCCTACCTAATTTTCCGTATTTTAATTAGGCATGACAACTAAAGATGCTGTCATGAAGTCATGCCCAGATTATGATACCTTCAATAGAATTTACAGTATACTTAAACATGTGGCCCCTCAGTAGTGCAGTAATTCTCAGCTGGAGACTGCCCCTTGGGAGCGACCTCTTTACCAATGAGACGCACTGGTCACACTGACCGTCTGCTACTCCAAGGCTAAGTTGTGTGCTGGGGTAGAGAGTTCGTCCAGTAACCACCGCTTTCAGTGCTGGCCACAGGAGTCACCGGTCTGGTCAGGGAGACAAGTAACACTATCTGCTATGACAAGGGCCCCTCAGAGATGTGAACAGGTGTGCAGGAACCACAAAGGAGGGATCGGGGGCCTTTGCCTTGGTTCATCAGGGAAGGCATCTGCAGGAGACAGACCTGGAGCCCCTAGCCCTGATGGTGGGACTAAAGGCCAAGGATGCTTTGAGTCACAGAGAGGTAACTGATTAAGGGCATACTGGAGGAGGGATGGGCCATGTCAGTGGGCTGGACCCCGTGGTGTCTGAAGTAAGAGCAGCCTGGTTCTTCCTCCCACGTCACCACACCTTGACCTCCTTTCGGACACACACCCTTGTTTGGCCTCCTTGTCAGACTGAGTACTCCCCAGTCTTGGTGTCTAGTACTGGCATGGATTAAGCACTCAGCTGGTATGTTTTCAATCCATTTATTTTATTATATTTTTATTTTTTTGGCCACTTTCCATCTTTTGTTCTTTGGCCCGTGTGGGCCTCCCATTGCAGTGGTCTCTCTCGCTGCAGAGCACCGGCTCTGGGTGCATGCGCTCCAGAGCTCCGGCTCGGTAGTTGGACACATTGGTCCAGCCGCTCCGTGGCACGTGGGATCTTCCCAGGCGAGGGATCAAACCGGTACCCCTTGCACTGCAAGGCGGTGTCCTTACCCACTGGACCACCAGGGAAGCCCTTCAATTCATTTCTTACTAAAGAATTTGTATTTTATTCTATGGGCAGTGGGTGGCAGGGTAGTGATGTGATCCCTCTGAAATTCAGGGAATCCAGGTGAGAGCTGGTGAAAGATTTTGCATCAAGATAGAGGATGTGAGAAACAGGGAATGAATTTGGAAGATATTTGTATAATGGTAGTTCTTTAAATTTTATTTATTTATTTGGGGCAAGGGTCGGGTTGGGGAGGGAGGGGGGCAGGCGGGCCACTTCTATTGGTCTTTCATTATCTATTTTCATTCATCTTTGTTCTTTGGCCCGTGTGGGCCTCCCATCGTGGTGGCCTCTGTTGTCGCAGAGCACCGGCTCTGGGCGCATGCGCTCCAGAGCTCCGGCTCCGTAGTTGGACACATCGGTCCAGCCGCTCCGCGGCACGTGGGATCTTCCCAGGCCAGGGATCGAACTGGCACCCCTTGCATTGCAAGGCGGTGTCCTTACCCACTGGACCACCAGGGAAGCCCTAATGGTAGTTCTTGATGACTCTTGGATCCGAGAGGAGAATATGGGAAGGCAACAAAGTGGTTTTCTGCTTCTGGCTTGTGAAATTGGATGAGTATCGATGCTCTCCTAGAGATAGGGGTTTAAGCGGCTCTTATCTGGGGCATGGGGGTCTTAATTTTTCTTGGACTATAGAGTATGTTCTTGTTAGTTTGATTTATATCTTTGAAATTAATCTTTGTTCCTTATATTAGTTTTGATTTATTTTCCCTGTGCATTCTACTTTACATCTTTCCTATATCAAAGACAAAGTACTTTGTAATAAGTAACAGATGCCCAGAGGATACTGAATAAGAGGTCTTAGAGGTTCAAGGGCTGGGTCTTCCATATCCAGTTGTGGGTCCATGGGTAAATCACTTAACCTTTCTTTTTTGTTGCTGTTAATTTTATTTATGGCTCTTCTGGGTTTTCACTGCTGCTGCAGGCTTTTCTCTAGTTTCAGGGAATGGGAGCTACTCTCTAGTTGAGGTGAGCAAGCTTCTTGTTGCGGTGACTTCTCTTGTTGTGGAACTCGGGCTCTAGAGCACATGGGCTTCAGTAGTTGCAGCACATGGGCTCCATAGTTGCAGCTCCAGGGCCCTAGAGCACAGGCTCCATAGTTGTGGCTCACAGGCTTAGTTGTTCTGCAGCATGTGGGATCTTCCTGGATCAGGGATTGAACCCGTGTCTCGTGTGTTGGCAGGCGAACTCTTCACCACTGAGCTACCAGGGAAGCCCTCACTTAACCTTTCTTATCCTCGGTGCCTCATCTCTAAATGAGGATGATGATGCAACCATCATAGGATTCCTCTGGGAACTAAATGAGGTGACAATGAAAGTAATCTGTAAAACACGTAAATACTGACTGTTATTTGAAACCCACTATGCTGTGTTTGGGGAAAGCAGAGAGTGTAAGGATCTCTTGATAGTCTTGGCATACTTATGTATTCTTCATGATCTTAGTTGGCTGAATCACCTAATTCCTATAAATTCTTTGGCGGTAAGGACACTATATTACTCTTTTTCAAAGCACATAATGCCCACATATAGTAGGTATTTGGTGAAGCCAATACTTTTTCAAACATTGTAGGGATAAAAGGAACCTAGATTTTGGTCTTAAGAAGACTTGGCCTTGGGCAGATGGCTTTATTTTCTCTTTTGTGAGAGTGAAAGTTGTATAGTCATGTTCAGCTCTTTGTGACTCATGGACAAGCCATGGAATTCTCCAGGCAAGAATACTGGAGTGGGTAGCCTTTCCCTTCTTCAGAGGATCTTCCCAACCCAGGAATCAAACCCAGGTCTCCCACATTGAGGATGGGTTCTTTACCATCCAAGCCACCAGGGAAGCCCAAGAATCCTGGAGTCGGTAGCCTATCCCTTCTTCAGGGATTTTTCTTACCCAAGAATCAAACCAGGATTTCCTACATTGCAGGCAGATTCTTTGCCAGCTGAGCTACAAAGACAAAGTACTTTGTAATAAGTAACAGATGCCCAGAGGATACTGAATAAGAGGTCTTAGAGGTTCAAGGGCTGGGTCTTCCATATCCAGTTGTGGGTCCATGGGTAAATCACTTAACCTTTCTTTTTTGTTGCTGTTAATTTTATTTATGGCTCTTCTGGGTTTTCACTGCTGCTGCAGGCTTTTCTCTAGTTTCAGGGAATGGGAGCTACTCTCTAGTTGAGGTGAGCAAGCTTCTTGTTGCGGTGACTTCTCTTGTTGTGGAACTCGGGCTCTAGAGCACATGGGCTCCATAGTTGCAGCTCCAGGGCCCTAGAGCACAGGCTCCATAGTTGTGGCTCACAGGCTTAGTTGTTCTGCAGCATGTGGGATCTTCCTGGATCAGGGATTGAACCCGTGTCTCGTGTGTTGGCAGGCGAACTCTTCACCACTGAGCTACCAGGGAAGCCCTCACTTAACCTTTCTTATCCTCGGTGCCTCATCTCTAAATGAGGATGATGATGCAACCATCATAGGATTCCTCTGGGAACTAAATGAGGTGACAATGAAAGTAATCTGTAAAACACGTAAATACTGACTGTTATTTGAAACCCACTATGCTGTGTTTGGGGAAAGCAGAGAGTGTAAGGATCTCTTGATAGTCTTGGCATACTTATGTATTCTTCATGATCTTAGTTGGCTGAATCACCTAATTCCTATAAATTCTTTGGCGGTAAGGACACTATATTACTCTTTTTCAAAGCACATAATGCCCACATATAGTAGGTATTTGGTGAAGCCAATATTTTTTCAAACATTGTAGGGATAAAAGGAACCTAGATTTTGGTCTTAAGAAGACTTGGCCTTGGGCAGATGGCTTTATTTTCTCTTTTGTGAGAGTGAAAGTTGTATAGTCATGTTCAGCTCTTTGTGACTCATGGACAAGCCATGGAATTCTCCAGGCAAGAATACTGGAGTGGGTAGCCTTTCCCTTCTTCAGAGGATCTTCCCAACCCAGGAATCAAACCCAGGTCTCCCACATTGAGGATGGGTTCTTTACCATCCAAGCCACCAGGGAAGCCCAAGAATCCTGGAGTCGGTAGCCTATCCCTTCTTCAGGGATTTTTCTTACCCAAGAATCAAACCAGGATTTCCTACATTGCAGGCAGATTCTTTGCCAGCTGAGCTACAAGAGAAGCCCTTTCTCTTCTGTAAAAATAAGTGAACCTAATAGCTACTTTATAGGATGGTGGGGGGCATTCAGTGAGCACGTTCATTCCTCCAGCAAATATTTATTGAGTCTACTCTAGATGCCAGGCACTGTTACAGGTGCCGCAGGTGCAGCAGAGAATGACACAAAGTCCATCATGTTTTTATAGATTTTGCCTTCTAGTGAGAAAGGTTAAAAATAAATAGACGTATTGTATGATTTCCACAAGTGGTAAATGAGGAAAGTAAAACATAGCTATTTTAAATAGCATCTCAGAGAGGCCTCAGGAAATGACATACCCAGCAGGTCATAGCATATAGTAATAATGACACAGGGAAAACTTGGAAAAATGGATCCAGATAAAGTGGGAAGAGTAAAGGCAAATATCTCTCTCCCCTAATACCTGGTACAGTGAATAGAAAAAGTGCAAGTCAGCCAAAAATAAAATAGAAAACAACATATATTAGAAAGAAAATACCTTTCAGCATTGAAATAAGGAAAGGAACCTAATACCATAAAACTCAAGGTGGCAAACCAGGGTATACCATCACCAAATGTCTAATAAGGTTCTGGGTGCCTTATAGGTATGTATTTATTTACGTAGTTACCTTACTTTTCACAGGGGAAGGTACAGACCTTTCTGAAATGGTGTAGTGTGAGTTGCAACCGTGCAGCCTTCTTCTCTCACTTGTTCAAAATACACTGATTAGTCCACAAAATCCTGAGAACTGAGGAGCGCATGCCCCTTCTTCTATAAGGCGAGAACTGTGGGGAGGGGGAATCTCGATCCACAGTTTTGCTGAGTCTGGAATTGGTTGCAATTTTAGTTAGATTTGGTTCAGCATTAACTTCATTGCCCTCATCTAGACTTTAAGTCAAGCACTGGTAAGGATTCACGTCTCTTGCTATGATTTCTAAGCCTTACAGCGAGTTTTCTGGGCTTTGAATTTTGTTTACTCTCTGGTTTTGCTCCAGATACTCTTCAAGAAAACAAAACTGGTTAGCCTATCCCTTCTTCAGGGATTTTTCTTACCCAAGAATCAAACCAGGATTTCCTACATTGCAGGCAGATTCTTTGCCAGCTGAGCTACAAGAGAAGCCCTTTCTCTTCTGTAAAAATAAGTGAACCTAATAGCTACTTTATAGGATGGTGGGGGGCATTCAGTGAGCACGTTCATTCCTCCAGCAAATATTTATTGAGTCTACTCTAGATGCCAGGCACTGTTACAGGTGCCGCAGGTGCAGCAGAGAATGACACAAAGTCCATCATGTTTTTATAGATTTTGCCTTCTAGTGAGAAAGGTTAAAAATAAATAGACGTATTGTATGATTTCCACAAGTGGTAAATGAGGAAAGTAAAACATAGCTATTTTAAATAGCATCTCAGAGAGGCCTCAGGAAATGACATACCCAGCAGGTCATAGCATATAGTAATAATGACACAGGGAAAACTTGGAAAAATGGATCCAGATAAAGTGGGAAGAGTAAAGGCAAATATCTCTCTCCCCTAATACCTGGTACAGTGAATAGAAAAAGTGCAAGTCAGCCAAAAATAAAATAGAAAACAACATATATTAGAAAGAAAATACCTTTCAGCATTGAAATAAGGAAAGGAACCTAATACCATAAAACTCAAGGTGGCAAACCAGGGTATACCATCACCAAATGTCTAATAAGGTTCTGGGTGCCTTATAGGTATGTATTTATTTACGTAGTTACCTTACTTTTCACAGGGGAAGGTACAGACCTTTCTGAAATGGTGTAGTGTGAGTTGCAACCGTGCAGCCTTCTTCTCTCACTTGTTCAAAATACACTGATTAGTCCACAAAATCCTGAGAACTGAGGAGCGCATGCCCCTTCTTCTATAAGGCGAGAACTGTGGGGAGGGGGAATCTCGATCCACAGTTTTGCTGAGTCTGGAATTGGTTGCAATTTTAGTTAGATTTGGTTCAGCATTAACTTCATTGCCCTCATCTAGACTTTAAGTCAAGCACTGGTAAGGATTCACGTCTCTTGCTATGATTTCTAAGCCTTACAGCGAGTTTTCTGGGCTTTGAATTTTGTTTACTCTCTGGTTTTGCTCCAGATACTCTTCAAGAAAAAAACAAAACTGGTGAAGTGTGGATATTTAGCATGTGACTTGTATGCTGCCCTGATTCGGGTTCTGTGTCTCTTTGCTCTAGGTATTCCTGGAATGGAGAACCCCTTTTTCTGACTTGCCCTACCTCAGAAGTCACTGAGCTCCCAGCTTGCAGCCACTGTGGAGCCCGAAGGATATTTGAATTTCAGCTTATGCCAGCCCTGGTCAGCATGCTCAGAAGTGCTAATTTAGGTAAAAAGCCCTTTATTTGTTTGAGTTCATGAGTTTCTGGCACCAATTTGAGATTATTTTAACATGAAAGGCTAGAATTTCATTTTTGTTTCCTTATAAAATATAAGCATTACAGTGGCTTCCCTGGTGGCTCAGTCATAAAGAATCTGCCTGCCAATGCAGGAGACACGGGTTCAATCCCCAGTCCAGGAAGATCCCACATGCTGCGGAGCAACTAAACCCATGTACCACAACAACTGAGGCCATGGGCTACGGCTACCAAAGCCCCAGTGCCCTGAGCCCGTGCTCCACAACAAGAGAAGCCACCACAATGAGAAGCCCCCCATACTACTAGCGAGTAGCCCCTGCTCGCCACAACTAGAGAAAAGCCCATGCAGCACCAACGAGAGCCATAAAAAAAAGAAAGAGAAAATACGTATGTATTACAGAAAATGTGGGAAATTAGAATTATTTTAAGGAAACTGATCTGTTGCTTCCATTTGAGGCTATTATGAATAAAGTTGCTTTGAACGCTTGCATACAAGCGTTTGTACGGCCATAGGCTTTTGGGTAAGTATCTAGGAGAAAAATGAATCGTGTAAGACACGGCCACCCTGTTTTCTGAAGAGCCTGTGCTACTTATGTCCCAACCGGCAAAGCGGGAGAGCTGCACATCCTTGGCAGTACTTGGTACAGTCTCGTTCATTTTAGCCTGTCTCACAGGTGTGTAGTGATGTCACGTGGCGTTCATTTGCCTTTCTCTAGTAACTAACTATTTTGAGCATCTTTTCCTGTGCTTGTTTACCGTTTTATGTTTTCTTTGGTGAAGTGTCTATTCTAATCATTTTCCCTTTTTTTTTTTAAGACAATTTTTTTTAAAAACTTTTTTTTTGGCTCTCAGTCATCATTTATTTTTTATTTATTTATTTTTTTAGGCCACTTCTATTGGTCTTTCATTTATTTATTTTCATCCATGTTTGTTCTTTGGCCTGTGTGGGTCTCCCATCACAGTGGCCCCTCTCACTGCAGAGCACCGGCTCTGGGCACATGTGCTCCAGAGCTCCGGCTCGGTAGTTGGACACACCAGCCAGCTGCTCCTCGGCACATGGGATCCTCCTGGGCCAGGGATCGAACTGGTGCCCCTTGCACTGCAAAGTGGACTCTCCACTGACTGGACCACTGGGGAAGCCCACGTTTTCTCTTTTTAAAAATTGGGTAGTTTGTCTTCTTACTGAATTCTGAGAGCTTGGTATCTCTTCTAGATACAAGTCCTTCATCTGGTAGATAACAGACAAATATTTTCTCCAAGTAGGGCTTACCAATTTTTATTTTTTGGTATAAATGTTTTTCTTTAGAAGCTTTCAGTTTAGATGTGAGTACCTAGAATTTCCATATGCCTCCCACCCAGTTTCCCCTTTATTAAAATACATTTATACTAAATAGTACTTCATTACAATTAAGCAACATGAATACATTGTTAACTATAGTCCATAGTTTATTTAGATTTCCTTAGATTTTGCAATTTCCAGGAACCCCTCCAGGATACCACTTAGTTGTGTCTCTTACACTTGTATTTCTTGCCTATGATGAATCTTCAGACTTCCTCATTTTTCTCTTAGGCAGTATATTTTTAAAGAAATATATGTTTATTCATTTGGCTGTACCGGGTCTTTGTTGCAGCATGCAAGATTTTTAATTGTAACCTGTGGGATATAGTTCCTTGACCAGGGGTCAAACCTGGGCCCCCTGCATTGCAAGTGCAGAGTCTTAGCCACGGGACCACCAAGAAGGTACCAAGACTGCCTCATTTTTGGTGACCTTGACAATTTGGGGGAGTACTGGTCACTTTGTAAGATGCCCCACTGTTGGAACTCATCTGGTTTTCTTCTCATCGTTAGAATGAGGTCCCGGGTTCTTGGGAAGAACATCACAGGGCGAGGTGCCATTGTCTTCCTGACATCACAGTCTTGTCCGGCGCATCTTTATGCACAGACTGTTGATGTTGACTTTGACCACCTGGTGTTCTAGGTTTCTCCACTTGAAAATAGTTCCCTTTCCTCCCCCTTCCATAATGGACTGACTTGCCTGTTTAGTCTCTAAACCGTCCTTTCGAAAACAGGTTTTAATTTTGAAGGGCAATTTATTCATCTTTTCTTATATGGATTATGTTTTTGATGTCTTATGTAAGAAGTAATTGCCTGGGCTTCCCTGGTGGTCCAGTGGGTGGGGACACCGCCTTGCAGTGCAAGGGGCGCCAGTTCGATCCCTGGCCTGGGAAGATCGGACTTGCCGCGGAGCGGCTGGACCCATGTGTCCAATTACCGAGCCAGAGCTCTGGAGCGCATGCGCCCAGAGCCGGTGCTCTGCGACAACAGAGGCCACTGTGATGGGAGGCCCACACAGGCCAAAGAACAAAGATGGATGAAAATAGATAATGAAAGACCAATAGAAGTGGCCCGCCCGCCCCCGTCCCTCCCCAACCCGACCCCCGCCCCAAAAAAATAAAAAAAAAAAAGAAGTAATTGCCTAGCCCAAGGACACAGGTTTTTTTTTTCTAATTGTACATTTAGATTTATATCTGAGTCAACTTTCTAAAAAAAATGTTTGGCCTCTTTTTTATTGGTATTTTATTTATTTATTTTCATCCATCTTTATTATTTGGCCTGTGTGGGCCTCCCATTGCAATGGTCTTTCCTGCTGCAGAGCACCAGCTCTGGGCGCGTGCGCTCGAGAGTGCCAGCTCGCAATTGGGTACACCGGTCCAGTCGCTCTGCCGCACATGGGATCTTCCTGGGCCTGGGATCGAACTGCTGCCCTTGCACTGCAAGGCGGACTCTTACCCACTGGGCCGCCAGGAAGCCCAACTTTTTTTAATTATTTATTCATTTGGCTGCACCAAAAGAAGGTACCAAGACTGCCTCATTTTGGTGACCTTGACAATTTGGGGAGTACTGGTCACTTTGTAAGATGCCCCACTGTTGGAACTCATCTGGTTTTCTTCTCATCGTTAGAATGAGGTCCCGGGTTCTTGGGAAGAACATCACAGGGCGAGGTGCCATTGTCTTCCTGACATCACAGTCTTGTCCGCGATCTTTATACACAGACTGTTGATGTTGACTTTGACCACCTGGTGTTCTAGGTTTCTCCACTTGAAAATAGTTCCCTTCCTCCCCTTCCATAATGGACTGACTTGCCTGTTTAGTCTCTAAACCGTCCTTTCGAAAACAGGTTTTAATTTTGAAGGGCAATTTATTCATCTTTTCTTATATGGATTATGTTTTTGATGTCTTATGTAAGAAGTAATTGCCTGGGCTTCCCTGGTGGTCCAGTGGGTGGGGACACCGCCTTGCAGTGCAAGGGGCGCCAGTTCGATCCCTGGCCTGGGAAGATCGGACTTGCCGCGGAGCGGCTGGACCCATGTGTCCAATTACCGAGCCAGAGCTCTGGAGCGCATGCGCCCAGAGCCGGTGCTCTGCGACAACAGAGGCCACTGTGATGGGAGGCCCACACAGGCCAAAGAACAAAGATGGATGAAAATAGATAATGAAAGACCAATAGAAGTGGCCCGCCCGCCCCCTCCCTCCCCAACCTGCCCCCACCCGCCCCCCAAAAAAATAAAAAAAAAAAAGTAATTGCCTAGCCCAAGGACACAGGTTTTTTTTTTTCTAATTGTACATTTAGATTTATATCTGAGTCAACTTTCTAAAAAAAATGTTTGGCCTCTTTTTTATTGGTATTTTATTTATTTATTTTCATCCATCTTTATTATTTGGCCTGTGTGGGCCTCCCATTGCAATGGTCTTTCCTGCTGCAGAGCACCAGCTCTGGGCGCGTGCGCTCGAGAGTGCCAGCTCGCAATTGGGTACACCGGTCCAGTCGCTCTGCCGCACATGGGATCTTCCTGGGCCTGGGATCGAACTGCTGCCCCTTGCACTGCAAGGCGGACTCTTTACCCACTGGGCCGCCAGGGAAGCCCAACTTTTTTTTTTAATTATTTATTCATTTGGCTGCTCTGGGTCTTAGTTGCGGCGTGTGGGATCTAGTTCCCTGTCCGGGGATCAAACCTGGGCTCTCTGCATTGGGAACACAGAGTCCCAACCACTGGACCACCAAGGAAGTCCCTGAGTTAACTTTTACATATGGTATGAGGTATGGGTTCAAGTTCCATTCTTTTCCAGTAGTTTCAGCACCATTTATTGAAAGGATATTCTTTCTCTGCTCAGTTACTTTTACCTCTGTTGAATATTGCTTGTCCCCATGGGTGTTCACTTATCTCTGTACTCTTTATTCTGCGTTCTGTTCCATTAATCTGTTTTTCTCTTTTGACACCACCACCACACTGTCATGACCATTGTAACTTTGTAAGATGTGTTGTTGTTGTTGTTCAGTTGTTGTGTCCAACTCTTTGCAGCGCCATGGACTGCAGCATAGCAGGCTCCCCTGTCCATCAGTGTCTCCCAGAGTTTGCTCAGATTCTTGTCCATTGAGTCTGTGATGCTATCTGACCATCTCCTCCTCTGCCACCTCCTTTTACTTTTGCCTTCAGCCTTTCCCAGCATCAAGGTCTTTTCTAATGAGTTGGCTCTTTGCATCACGTGGCCAATAAATTGGATTTGTAATTTAGTAGTATCAGCCTTGCAGATTTATTCTTACTTTTCAAAGATATTTTGACTCTTCCAGATCCTTTGCATTTCTTTTTTTAAATTTTTTAAATTTATTTATTTTCATCCATCTTTATTCTTTGGCCTGTGTGGGCCTCCCATCGCAGTAGCCTCTCTCGTTGCAGAGCACCAGCTCTGGGCGCATGCGTTCCAGAGCGCTGGCTCCTAATTGGACACATGGGTCCAGCCTCTTAGCGGCATGTGGGATCTTCCCAGGCCAGGGATCGAACCGGTGCCCCCCGTACTGCAGGGCAGACTCTTTACCCACTGGACCGCCAGGGAAGCCCTTCTTTTTTTTTAAAATTGCATTTTATTTTTAATTCTTTAGCTGATTTGTGCAGTAGAGTAGTCATTCTATGTGTGCATGCTTAGTTGCTCATTTGTATCCAGCTCTTTGCAACCCCATGGATTGCAGCCCGCCAGGCTCCTCTCACCATTGAATTTTTCAGACAAGAATACTGCATTGGGGCTTCCCTGGTGGTCCAGTGGGTAAGGACACCGCCTTGCAGTGCAAGGGGCGCCGGTTCGATCCCTGGCCTGGGAGGATCCCACATTCCGCGGAGCGGCTACACCGATGTGTCCAATTACCAAGCCAGAGCTCTGGAGCGCATGCGCCCAGAGCCGGCACTCTGTGACAAGAGAGGCCACCACGATGGGAGGCCCACACGGGCCAAAGAACAAAGATGGATGAAAACTGACAAATGAAAGACCAATAGAAGTGGCCCGCCTCCTCCCCTCCCTTCCCACCCCATCCACACCAAAATAAATAAATTAAAAAAAAAAAAGAACACTGCATTGGATTGCCATTTCTTCCTCCAGGGGATTTTCCTGGACCAGGGGTGGAACCTGCATCTGCTGCGTCTCCTGTGTTGGAAGGCAAATTCTTTACCACTGAACCACCTGAGAAGCCCTCTGTGTTTTAAGAATCAGCTTGTCAGTTTTTTCAAAAAGAGAAGACTTGCTGGGATTTTGTTTGGGATTGCATTGATTCTCTGGGTCAGTTGAAGGAGAATTGATGTCTTAACATTGTTGAGTCTTCTGGCCCATTGTACCTCATATTTCTCTCCATTTATTTAGGTTCTCTTTAACTTCTTGCAGCAGGGTCTTATATTTTTCAATGTACAGTTTTGTACATCTTTTTTTCAGTTGTGCTTCTATGTATTAAGTTCTTTTTTGTGCTATTATAAATGGCATTTTAGAAATTTCAGTTTCTGATGTTTGCTGCTGATACTAATATGTTTAAATATAATTGATATCTTTTTAAATATGTGTTGTATAATATACATACTTAAAATTTACCATTTTAGCCATTTTTTTAAAGTGTATAATTTGGTGACATTAAGTCTATTCACAGTGTTATGTAACTATCACCCCTATTTATTCCCAGAACTATTCTCTTATCCCAAAAAGAAAAACCTGTACCCATTGAAAAGAAAAAAAAAGAATTTACTCCTCTGCCCCTTCCCCAAAAGAATTAGCTCTCCCCACTGCTAATTTTCTCTTCCCCTAGTTGCTAGCAACCTCTATCAGTTTCTCTCTCTTCGAATTTGCCTGATTTAGACACTCCATATAAGTGAAATCATACAATATTTGTCTTTTTTTTTTTATTGGAGGGGATGGGTTGGGGAGGGAGGGGTCGGACGGGCCACTTTCTCTTGGTCTTTCGTTTATCTATTTTTCATCCATCTTTGTTCTTTGGCCCGTGTGGGCCTCCCATCACGGTGGCCTCTGTTGTTGCAGAGCACTGGCTCTGGGCGCATGCGCTCCAGAGCTCCGGCTCGGTCATTGGACACGTCAGTCCAGCCGCTCCGTGGCACGTGGGATCTTCCCAGGCCAAGGATCGAACCAGCGCCCCTTGCACTGCAAGGCAGTGTCCTTACCCACTGGACCACCAGGGAAGCCCTATTTGTCTTTTTTGTTTCTGACTTATTTCACTTACAGTAATGTTTTCAAGATTCATGTTGTACCTTGTATCAAAATTTCCTTCCTTTTATAGTCCACTCGTTATATATAAATTTCACTGTATGTATATAGAGATTCTTTTTTTTTTTTTTAAATACATGTTGTTCATATTTATTTGGCTGCATTGGGTCGCAGTTGTACCATATGGGCTCTAGTTCCCTGACCAGGGAACGAACCTGGGCCACCTGCCTTGAGCGCACAGCGTTTTAGCCACTGGACCATCAGGGACGTCCCCTATAGAGATTCTTTTAATTCTTTAACATGGTGGAGGAGTTTTTCATTGTGAGGGGTTATTGTGAGTGATTGCTATGAACATTGGTATGTTTGAGTCCCTATTTTTAGTTCTTTTGGGTATACTAATATGTTTAAATATAATTGATATCTTTTTAAATATGTGTTGTATAATATACATACTTAAAATTTACCATTTTAGCCATTTTTTTAAAGTGTATAATTTGGTGACATTAAGTCTATTCACAGTGTTATGTAACTATCACCCCTATTTATTCCCAGAACTATTCTCTTATCCCAAAAAGAAAAACCTGTACCCATTGAAAAGAAAAAAAAAGAATTTACTCCTCTGCCCCTTCCCCAAAAGAATTAGCTCTCCCCACTGCTAATTTTCTCTTCCCCTAGTTGCTAGCAACCTCTATCAGTTTCTCTCTCTTCGAATTTGCCTGATTTAGACACTCCATATAAGTGAAATCATACAATATTTGTCTTTTTTTTTTTATTGGAGGGGATGGGTTGGGGAGGGAGGGGTCGGACGGGCCACTTTCTCTTGGTCTTTCGTTTATCTATTTTTCATCCATCTTTGTTCTTTGGCCCGTGTGGGCCTCCCATCGCGGTGGCCTCTGTTGTTGCAGAGCACTGGCTCTGGGCGCATGCGCTCCAGAGCTCCGGCTCGGTCATTGGACACGTCAGTCCAGCCGCTCCGCGGAATGTGGGATCCTCCCAGGCCAGGGATCGAACCAGCGCCCCTTGCACTGCAAGGCAGTGTCCTTACCCACTGGACCACCAGGGAAGCCCTATTTGTCTTTTTTGTTTCTGACTTATTTCACTTACGGTAATGTTTTCAAGATTCATGTTGTACCTTGTATCAAAATTTCCTTCCTTTTATAGTCCACTCGTTATATATAAATTTCACTGTATGTATATAGAGATTCTTTTTTTTTTTTTTTAAATACATGTTGTTTATATTTATTTGGCTGCATTGGGTCGCAGTTGTACCATATGGGCTCTAGTTCCCTGACCAGGGAACGAACCTGGGCCACCTGCCTTGAGCGCACAGCGTTTTAGCCACTGGACCATCAGGGACGTCCCCTATAGAGATTCTTTTAATTCTTTAACATGGTGGAGGAGTTTTTCATTGTGAGGGGTTATTGTGAGTGATGCTGCTATGAACATTGGTATGTTTGAGTCCCTATTTTTTAGTTCTTTTGGGTATATCCTCTGAATGTTTTTTTTTTTTTTTTTTTTTCCTTTCTTCTGCACTGTGCAGCAAGTGGAATCTTTGTTCCCCAACCAGGGATGGAACTTGTGCGCCCTGCAGGGGAAACATGGGAGTCCTGACTACTGGACGACCAGGGAATTCCCCCACTGGGTCATTCTTAGAGCTGAAGACAGATACATTCAAAACAAAAAAATAGTCTCAAATTAACAACCTAATTGTTTACCATCAGGAACTAGAAAAAGAAGACAAACCAACTAAGACTCGCAGATGAAATGACAGAATAAAGACTAGGGGAGAGATTTTAAAGAATTATAAACCACAGAAAAAAGTATTCAAGACCAAATTTTTTGGTGTGGATGTTTCAGGATTTTCTAATATAATAATATATATTAGTAAACACAGATGATCGGATATTGTATGTAGAAAAGCTTTCCCCATGACTGGGTCTCACTGGGAAGTATGTTTTACTGGAAATCCCTGAACGTCTTTTGGCACTGAATGTTGCTTTGTGAAAGTCCAAGGGTGGACTGATCCTCCTCCACCCTTTGTAACTGACACTTATCCTGTAGAATTTTTTTTATTCATGAAGTCCAGTCACTGAACTAACAGGTCTTGCTGTCCCACTGTTTTATAATTCTTTCTTACTTATTTAGCTGCGCCAGGTCTCAGTTGTATCATGAGGGATTTTCGGTTTTTGTGTGGTTGCAGGACCATTTCATCGTATGAATTTTTGTTGTGGCATGTGGGATCTAGTTCCCTGACCAGGAATTGAACCAGGGCATCTGTGTTGAGAGGGCAGAGTTTTGGCCACTGGACCACCAGGGAAGTCCCATGCGATTTTTTTTTTTTTCTTTTTCTATGCAGTTTTTTTATTGTGAGATAGGCGGGGTCTTTGGACCTGCATATTTAGTTTTTCTTCCTTTTCCTTTCTTTCCTTTAATTTGGCCATGCCGTGTGGCTTTCAGGATCTCAGTTGGCCAACCAGAGATTGAACCCACACCCTTGGCAGTGAAAGTGCAGAGTCCTCATCAATGGACTGCCAGAGAATTTCCTTGAATATCTTTTCTGTTGACTTTGTAGCTTTTCTATAGAAGCAACACCACTTCGTTTGGTCACCTTTCTCCTCTAAAATCCATGGTACATCTTTGGTCTTTCCCTCTGTGTTCATTGAGATTCTCTCAAGCCTTTCCCTTTCTGCCTGTAATTAGGTTTCAGCTGTCTTCTCTGTTTCTTGTGGTTCCTGATGTTCCTCACCTTGATGTGCAGTGAGACTGTTTAATCTCCATATGCAAATATAGCTGTTATATCCTAGAGCTGGTATCCCTTGCTCAAGGTGGTGGTAGAGCTGGGGTTTGAATGCAAGCAGTCTTATTCCAGTGTCAGCTGTCTCCACTAAGCCAACGTTGTATATTTAGTATATCTCATAACGCTTTCTCTTTGCTGGAATTCTAAATATGTTGTATTTTCCAGGCCTTTCTGTGGAAATTTGAGAAGAGTTGTGGCCTATATTAGTAAACACAGATGATCGGATATTGTATGTAGAAAAGCTTTCCCCATGACTGGGTCTCACTGGGAAGTATGTTTTACTGGAAATCCCTGAACGTCTTTTGGCACTGAATGTTGCTTTGTGAAAGTCCAAGGGTGGACTGATCCTCCTCCACCCTTTGTAACTGACACTTATCCTGTAGAATTTTTTTTATTCATGAAGTCCAGTCACTGAACTAACAGGTCTTGCTGTCCCACTGTTTTATAATTCTTTCTTACTTATTTAGCTGCGCCAGGTCTCAGTTGTATCATGAGGGATTTTCGGTTTTTGTGTGGTTGCAGGACCATTTCATCGTATGAATTTTTGTTGTGGCATGTGGGATCTAGTTCCCTGACCAGGAATTGAACCAGGGCATCTGTGTTGAGAGGGCAGAGTTTTGGCCACTGGACCACCAGGGAAGTCCCATGCGATTTTTTTTTTTTTTCTTTTTCTATGCAGTTTTTTTATTGTGAGATAGGCGGGGTCTTTGGACCTGCATATTTAGTTTTTCTTCCTTTTCCTTTCTTTCCTTTAATTTGGCCATGCCGTGTGGCTTTCAGGATCTCAGTTGGCCAACCAGAGATTGAACCCACACCCTTGGCAGTGAAAGTGCAGAGTCCTCATCAATGGACTGCCAGAGAATTTCCTTGAATATCTTTTCTGTTGACTTTGTAGCTTTTCTATAGAAGCAACACCACTTCGTTTGGTCACCTTTCTCCTCTAAAATCCATGGTACATCTTTGGTCTTTCCCTCTGTGTTCATTGAGATTCTCTCAAGCCTTTCCCTTTCTGCCTGTAATTAGGTTTCAGCTGTCTTCTCTGTTTCTTGTGGTTCCTGATGTTCCTCACCTTGATGTGCAGTGAGACTGTTTAATCTCCATATGCGAAATATAGCTGTTATATCCTAGAGCTGGTATCCCTTGCTCAAGGTGGTGGTAGAGCTGGGGTTTGAATGCAAGCAGTCTTATTCCAGTGTCAGCTGTCTCCACTAAGCCAACGTTGTATATTTAGTATATCTCATAACGCTTTCTCTTTGCTGGAATTCTAAATATGTTGTATTTTCCAGGCCTTTCTGTGGAATTTGGAACCATTCTAATTTATACCTGTGAGAAGAGTTGCTGGCCTCAAAGTCATCAGGCTCCCATGGAAGAATTTTGTATTATCCAAGAGGACCCAGATGAATTATTATTTAAGTAGTGCATTTCCTTTTATTTACATAAATTAAAGCAAACTTTAATGTTTAAGTTGTGTTTTTTTCCTATTTGGGCTCACAGTTTATTAGCTCTTGTTTCTTGTTTCCTTTCTGCTTTTCGGCACCTGTGATGGGTCTGGAGCCAGGATTTAGAGCCTGTGGACTGGTTAGCCCTTCCAGGTCTGTGGCCTGCATCCACAGTGGCAGCTCCAAACGTGGCCCCTCTGTAGCCCAGAGGGCAGGTGATCTGGGATGGAGGCAGCCTACTGGGTTCTAGGAGGGCGAGCAGCTGGGGAGCGAGAGCAGCCACAGCCACGTGTTAGCCCGGCAACCTCTGCGGCTTTGCTGTCCCTGGATGCTGACAGGGCGTACTGCCGGAACTGCACCTGCCTGTGACGTGAGCTGCTCAGGCCTACCCCGTGTTCCCCCACTCCACCTCCTGCTCCTTTCTCTCTTCTGGGCATTGTCCCTCCATCCAGCGGTGTACCACTCCAGTCTCCCCTTTCTCCAGTTAGTTTTTGTCAACTGCTGCCTTTCCACTACCCCTCGACAGCAGCGTGCAAACACTCCCACCAGCTGTGTACACACCCACTGTTTGCCCATATAGATGAAACTGGGTGGTAACATAAACAATTTGCTTATGTTGATAAACATCAACTCTGGTAAACAACACACTAGGCCGGTAACGTCACGTGATTTGGTTCTCCTGGGCAGTGTGTGACAGGCGAGAGCCCCAGTTAGGCTGCCCTGTCTTCATCCGTCTTCCCGAGATGGGGAGAGGCGCCTGGGGCCAGCGTCTGGCTGTGTAGAAGAAAGCAAAGGTCTCGGTTATTGATGTTTCAGGAACACTGGGTTTGTAGAGCTGATGCTGAATGTGGACCTGAAGAGAGAGGTTTTTGATCATTTTATTTTTATTTATTTTATTTTTGGCCGCGCCGAGTCTTCATTGCTGTGAAGACCTCTGGTTGCAGCCAACGGGCTGACTCTCTCGTTGCAGCATGCTTGCAGCCAACGGGCCTACTCTCTTGTGGTGGCTTCTCCTGCTGCGGAGCATGAACCCTAGGGCGCATGGGCTTCAGCAGTTGTGGCACATGGATCTGGTAGTTGCGTCTCCCAGGCTCTAGAGTGCAGACTCAGTAGTTGTGGTGGATGGGCTTAGTTGCTCCACAGCTTGTAGGATCTTCCCAGATCCGGGATTGAACCTGTGTCTCCTGCGTTGGCAGGCAGGTTCTTTACCACTGAGCCACCAGGGAAGCCCTGCAGAGAGAGGTTTTGAGTCTTCCTCTCAGTCATGCTGGAGAAGCAGCCTCTCTTCCCTGTGAGACTTCTGTTGTGGGCAGATAATCCGTGAGACTGTCAGACCACTCACTCCAGCTAGAGCGGAAAACAGCTGCATCATTTTGCAGGTATACCACTTTGGATTTATTTAAATGGCCAGATGGGCATCCTCTTTTGACGAGAGGATGGGGTGGCATGGTTCCTGTAGACTGCTGATATAGCCGTTTTCAGATACCTGGCTAGGTGTCCTGTTTCTGACTTTTAAGTGGAAATTAGTTGTTTCCATCCAAACACGTTCTTTTTTTTTTTCTTTTCCCAATCATACCTCTTTTATTTATATTTATTTTCATCCATCTTTTTTTGTTTTTTGGCATGTATGGGTCTCCCATTGCAGTGGTCTCTTTCACTCCAGAGCACTGGCTCTGGGTCCAGCCGCTCCATGGCATGTGGGATCTTCCCAAGCCAGGACTCGAACTGGCCCCCCGTGCACTGCAAGGCAGACTCTCTACCCACTGGACCACCAGGGAAACCCCAAACACAGATTACCTGGGGCATCCCCACCATCCAGTAGAAATAATGTTTGCGACATATTATTAAGGTAGCAAGACATGAGAAAACAAGCTCAGTATGAACCCACTTAAATGTAAAACTCTGCCTCATGCTGTCTAAAAGATCTGGAAATAGAAATATCAGCAATGCCCTGAAGAGTAGAAGTAGATGTGCAGTTTTGTGGGTGGTGTTTTTCAGGTTTCAAGTGGTGCACATGTATCCAGTTAAGGTAGGCAAGTATGTTACACTTTATACATGCTGTTAAAAGATAGACTGAGCCATAAAAGTTTATTTGAGCAAAAATCAGTTGGAACCAGGCAGCACCCAATCCAGCAAATAGAAAGGAGCTTCAGAGAGCTTACCAAAATGACATTTTGGGGGGGAGGGAGCACTTCTATTGATCTTTCATTTATTTATTTTCATCCATCTTTATTCTTTGGTCTGTGTGGACCTCCCATTGTAGTGGCCTCTCTCATTGCAGAGCACCGGCTCTGGGCGCACGCGCTCCAGAGCTCTAGCTTGGTAGTTGGATACATCGGTCCAGCCGCTCCACGGCATGTGGGATCTTCCCAGGCCAGGGATTGAACCGGTGCCCCTTGCACTGCAAGGCAGTGTTGTTACCTACTGGACCACCAGAGAAGCCCCCGAAATGACTTTTACAGGCAGAAAACGGCAGGAACAAGAAAGTTATACTAGCAAAAAAGAGCATTGTTGTAAAGTTACTTTCTTAGGATATGGCAGGACTCTGTCAGGTAGATTACCTAACAAGTGCTGATCAAGTGGTTCCCAACTGAAGATTCCATTTCCGGAAGAGCCGAAACTGTTGAGTCTCAATTTGCTGACATGGGCTTAGCCTAAAAGACTCCGTTTTGAGCTTGTATCTTATTTTTAACAACACATACAAACCCATGAAGAAAAGCTAAGGTTCAGGGTTGGGCGCTCAGCCTACCCCAGGCAAAGGGACAAGGAGGGAAGCAGTAGAGAAGCAAGGAAGGTGGCTTTATCCGTTGGGTGTCTTGACAGGGAAGGAAGGTCAGCATCCTGTGCAAGACCTCTGTTAGCTTCAGCTTCCAGAGGGGGCCTTTACAAGAGGCAGACCTCCAGTAGGGAAGGAACGTCAACAGTTTGCTATGCAAGGATGCCCCCCCACCCCCCGACCGTGGTTGGGTGTCTTGGTTCTTCCTTTACCTCGTGAATCAGGGCCACGGCCTGAGTACTCCTCACAGACCAAGCTTGGTGTGTGCTTGGTGAATCAAGCAACTGATGAAAAAGACCACAGAAGTCAAGAGCAATTTCCTCTGTTTTCTACTGTCAACCAACAAAACAAAGCAAATAAGAGTATATTTGGCCTCATAAGAATTGCAATTCAGGGCTTCCCTGGTGGTCGAATGGGTAAAAATCTGCCTTGCAATGCAAGGGACACCTGTTTGATCCCTGGTCCAGGAAGATCCCACATGCCTCAGAGCAACTAAACCAATGTGCCACAACTCCTGAGTCCAAATGCTGCAGCTACTGAAGTTCACACACATGCTCGAGGCTGTGCTTGACAACAAGAAAAGGCACAGCGACGAGAAGCCCGTGCACTGCAGCAAAGAGTAGCCCCCGCTCACCACAGCTAGAGAAAATCCATGTGTAGCAGTGAAGACCCAGCACAGCCTCCAATTAAATAAATAAATAAAACTTTTAAAAATGTTTACAGATTTGAGTATACCAGAAAAAGAGAGTTCCAGAGAAGAGAAAAAATGAGGGGCTTATGGAGACAAGTGCCATGAGGCTATACTCTTCACACAAGGAAGGAAATACTTGTCCTTTAGGGAGACACTCAGGACTTGTTGCAGGGTAAGGGTCTGACAGATAGATACTCTGTCATGGTTCTGTTTGGGTAAGGGTAGGAAGAATCCAGCTCTGGCAGCTGTCTGGATATCTTCATTAGGACAGGGAGTGACCAGAAGGTCAGATTCCATCCAGCCTGAGCCTTACCTACGTTATGCTTTACCAGTGACCTTCCAGCTGCTGAAGGACTAGAGGGAAGCAGTTCAGGGTTGGGCTCAGCCTACCCCAGGCAAAGGGACAAGGAGAAGCAGTAGAGAAGCAAGGAAGGTGGCTTTATCCGTTGGGTGTCTTGACAGGGAAGGAAGGTCAGCATCCTGTGCAAGACCTCTGTTAGCTTCAGCTTCCAGAGGGGGCCTTTACAAGAGGCAGACCTCCAGTAGGGAAGGAACGTCAACAGTTTGCTATGCAAGGATGCCCCCCCACCCCCCGACCGTGGTTGGGTGTCTTGGTCCTTCCTTTACCTCGTGAATCAGGGCCACGGCCTGAGTACTCCTCACAGACCAAGCTTGGTGTGTGCTTGGTGAATCAAGCAACTGATGAAAAAGACCACAGAAGTCAAGAGCAATTTCCTCTGTTTTCTACTGTCAACCAACAAAACAAAGCAAATAAGAGTATATTTGGCCTCATAAGAATTGCAATTCAGGGCTTCCCTGGTGGTCGAATGGGTAAAAATCTGCCTTGCAATGCAAGGGACACCTGTTTGATCCCTGGTCCAGGAAGATCCCACATGCCTCAGAGCAACTAAACCAATGTGCCACAACTCCTGAGTCCAAATGCTGCAGCTACTGAAGTTCACACACATGCTCGAGGCTGTGCTTGACAACAAGAAAAGGCACAGCGACTAGAAGCCCGTGCACTGCAGCAAAGAGTAGCCCCCGCTCACCACAGCTAGAGAAAATCCATGTGTAGCAGTGAAGACCCAGCACAGCCTCCAATTAAATAAATAAATAAAACTTTTAAAAATGTTTACAGATTTGAGTATACCAGAAAAAGAGAGTTCCAGAGAAGAGAAAAAATGAGGGGCTTATGGAGACAAGTGCCATGAGGCTATACTCTTCACACAAGGAAGGAAATACTTGTCCTTTAGGGAGACACTCAGGACTTGTTGCAGGGTAAGGGTCTGACAGATAGATACTCTGTCATGGTTCTGTTTGGGTAAGGGTAGGAAGAATCCAGCTCTGGCAGCTGTCTGGATATCTTCATTAGGACAGGGAGTGACCAGAAGGTCAGATTCCATCCAGCCTGAGCCTTACCTACGTTATGCTTTACCAGTGACCTTCCAGCTGCATTTTATTTTATTTTATTTATTTTGGGCAGGGGTCGGGTTGGGGAGGGAGGGGGCGGGCGGGCCACTTCTATCGGTTTTTCATTTATCTGTTTTCATCCATCTTCGTTCTTTGGCCCGTGTGGGCCTCCCATCGCAGTGGCGTCAGTCATCGCAGAGCGCCGGCCCTGGGCGCATGCACTCCAGAGCTCCGGCTCGGTAATTGGGCACATCAGTCCAGCCGCTCCGCGGCACGTGGGATCTTCCCAGGCCAGGGCTCGAACCAGCGCCCCTTGCACTGCAAGGCGGTGTCCTTACCCACTGGACCACCAGGGAAGCCCCCAGCTGCATTTTAGAGTGGTCTCTTAGCAACAGCCACTCTGGATTTTACTTTCATACCATCTTTTCTTTTTTTCTTCTAGTGACTTTTTTTCTGATTTAAAAATTCACATTTTCTTTGAGGAACATGAGCATCTGGGAAACAGTAAAGTTTAAAGAAATACAAATGGCCCGCAATTCCAGCACACAGACACACAGAAATACCACGGTAGTTTCTTCCCATTTAAGAAAGCTTTTTAACACAATTTAATCACATATATGGTTTTATATCTTTTTCATGTAAGGTTATGTTATGTTTTCCCCTCAATATTCTCCCGGGACATATTTTGTAATTGAAACTGAGCCCCCCCTTACTGAGTTTATGATCAATCTCTCCACAACTTTATTCCCTTTCTTACCCACTCTGATCTCAGTCCTGTGCTAACTGAACACTGATCAACCAGAATCAGATGACTAAAACTGCTGTTGTTGATGACCTCGTTAATGTACTCACTATTATAGATGTCATCATTAAGCTACAAATTCATGTTTCTCCAGAGGGAGATGAGCTAACAGACCCCTGAGCCATGGACCACTGGCCAGAGAATAGTAAACCAGAGACGCCAAACCACTATTTAAAAATGTCACAGAGGGCTTCCCTGGTGGGCCAGTGGGTAGAAGTTTGCCTTGCAGTGCAGGCGGTACTGGTTTGATCCCTGACCTGGGAGGATCCCAGGTGTGTCTGGCTGAACCAGTGTGTCAATTACCAGCCTGCATTCTGGAGCGGGAGAGGCCACTGCAATGGGAAGTCCACACATGCCAAAGAATAAAAGATGAATGAAAATAAATATAAAAATAAAAGAGACATGATGGGAAGAAAAATCTTAAAAAAAAAAAAAAGTCACAGAAATGTCACAAGATGATGATTAACACCTCTTTGTTCTTCCCCTTAAAAAGAAAACCCTAACTCAAAGTCTTAAGTTGAAGGGATCTGAGGCTTGCTTGGAGTCCTACTTTGTTACAAACTCCCATTGTCAGAGTTTGGCTTTCTTTGCTTGGAGCACAAGAGACCTCTGCTCTATTATACATATGCTGCAAAGTATTTTTTTTTTAATATGCATAATGTCATTTTTGGTCATTTGTTTTTTTCCATTTTTTATACTCATGATGAAAATCTCTATGGCTAATTTTCTTTTTTTCCAAGAATTTTTTAAATGGAAAGGTACTATTTAGATTTCTAAGGACACGATATAAATCTCAGTGACTATTCCTTTACTATCAGCAAAATTTGGCATTTATGTAGTTATTCCATTTTTAACAGATACAAACTTCTGTGTGTACATTTACTTCTACTAAAATTAATTTGTTATTCAGTCAAATTATAGCGGAAGGGCACTCAGCTACTAGAAGGTATTCTAGAAAATAAAAATCCTTTTATTTTAAAATGGAGGATAATTGCTTTACAATGTTATGTTGATTTCTGGTATACAGAACAGTGAATCTGCGATTTATTCCCTCCCAACTCTCAGCCCACCCCTCTAGGTCATCACAGAGCAGTGGGCTGAGCTCCCTGTGGTATACAGCAGCTTCCTCCTGGCTATCTGTTTCACACCTGGTGGTCTTTATATGTCTGTTGTTATTCTCTAAGTTTGTCCCACCCTCCCCTTCACCCTCTGAGTCCACGTTTGTTCTGTAGGTTCGTTTCTCTAAATTTTTTAGCCAGTGGTAACTGCCATTGGATAAATTCCTAGAATTGAATGAATGAGTCAAAACTATGCAGTTTTAGGACATCTGAAGTAAATATTGCGACATTACTCTTTGCCTTGCAGTGCAGGCGGTACTGGTTTGATCCCTGACCTGGGAGGATCCCAGGTGTGTCTGGCTGAATCAGTGTGTCAATTACCAGCCTGCATTCTGGAGCGGGAGAGGCCACTGCAATGGGAAGTCCACACATGCCAAAGAATAAAAGATGAATGAAAATAAATATAAAAATAAAAGAGACATGATGGGAAGAAAAATCTTAAAAAAAAAAAAAAGTCACAGAAATGTCACAAGATGATGATTAACACCTCTTTGTTCTTCCCCTTAAAAAGAAAACCCTAACTCAAAGTCTTAAGTTGAAGGGATCTGAGGCTTGCTTGGAGTCCTACTTTGTTACAAACTCCCATTGTCAGAGTTTGGCTTTCTTTGCTTGGAGCACAAGAGACCTCTGCTCTATTATACATATGCTGCAAAGTATTTTTTTTTTAATATGCATAATGTCATTTTTGGTCATTTGTTTTTTTCCATTTTTTATACTCATGATGAAAATCTCTATGGCTAATTTTCTTTTTTTCCAAGAATTTTTTAAATGGAAAGGTACTATTTAGATTTCTAAGGACACGATATAAATCTCAGTGACTATTCCTTTACTATCAGCAAAATTTGGCATTTATGTAGTTATTCCATTTTTAACAGATACAAACTTCTGTGTGTACATTTACTTCTACTAAAAATTAATTTGTTATTCAGTCAAATTATAGCGGAAGGGCACTCAGCTACTAGAAGGTATTCTAGAAAATAAAAATCCTTTTATTTTAAAATGGAGGATAATTGCTTTACAATGTTATGTTGATTTCTGGTATACAGAACAGTGAATCTGCGATTTATTCCCTCCCAACTCTCAGCCCACCCCTCTAGGTCATCACAGAGCAGTGGGCTGAGCTCCCTGTGGTATACAGCAGCTTCCTCCTGGCTATCTGTTTCACACCTGGTGGTCTTTATATGTCTGTTGTTATTCTCTAAGTTTGTCCCACCCTCCCCTTCACCCTCTGAGTCCACGTTTGTTCTGTAGGTTCGTTTCTCTAAATTTTTTTTAGCCAGTGGTAACTGCCATTGGATAAATTCCTAGAATTGGAATGAATGAGTCAAAAACTATGCAGTTTTAGGACATCTGAAGTAAATATTGCCACATTACTCTAGAAAGCTTTGCTTTAGTGTTCTTGAAAGAAAGTGAAAGTGTTAGTCAGTCAGTCCTGTCCAACTCTTTGTGACCGCATGGTCTGTCCATGGAATTCTCCAGGCAAGTATACTACAGTGGGTTGCCATCCCACTCTGCAGGAGATCTTCCCGACCCAGGGATGGAAACTGCAGATTCTTTACTGTCTGCGAGTGTTTAACCTCACAGTGTTATACTGTTTCTTTTTTTTCAACTTTTATTTTACTTTTAACTTTTACAGAGTTTTGTTGTTTACAGATACGTATGTTCTCAGATTAGTCGTATGTAATATCTCCCCCTCCATCCCACTATACCGTTTCTTTTTGCCGGTTCAGTGGGTGAAAAGCATTTGAAAACTATTCTGCATGTCTTTGATGAAATTTGAATATTGGTCCTGTTGTCCATTGTCTTTATGAGTACCCGTTCACATTCTTGGCCTGTATTTTTTATTGAGGTGATATTTGTTTTCTTGTTAATTTGTAAGAGCTCTTTACATAGACTGACATTTGTTTAATAACCTGATAGAAGGCTTAGCTGGGAGTCCAAATCCCAGGCCAAAGACGATCCTTGGGCTGCTTAAGCCGGATAGCGAGACCACGCGGGTCAGTGAGAAACAGTACCAGGCTGAAATAAGCCTGGAGGTGCGAAAGCCTTCGCTCGAAGTCCACTCCCGGCGGAGGCTGCGGCCGACAGGCCAGGTCCGCCGGCACCGCCCACTCGGCGGCCAGGCGGCCGAAGTGCGCAGGAACGGAAGTCGGGCCGCCCCTCCCCCACTTACTTCCGGCCGTGGCTCAGTTCTCCCGCCTCTGCCTCCGCCGCGGCTCGTGGTCGTCCCGCCATGGCACTGTCGCGGGGGCTGCCCCCGGAGCTGGCCGAGGCCGTGGCCGGGGGCCGGGTCCTGGTGGTGGGCGCCGGCGGCATCGGCTGCGAGCTCCTCAAAAACCTCGTGCTCACCGGCTTCTCCCACATCGACCTGGTGAGGGCCGGGCGTGCGCGCGGGCTGAATGGCGGGCCGTGGAGCCGGGGCCGGGGGGCCTTGGGGCCCGGAGGTCCGGACCGGAGCTGGGGGCCGAGGGAAGACCAGGAGGCCCTGGGGTCATGGCTGACCACGGAGGGGGAGCTCTTCGGCAGGACGGGGCGGGCCTTGCCGCACGCCGGGCCCTCTCGGGAGGCCAAGGGCCCGGGTCTTCCGGGCGTCCAGCGGCGGGCCGGCCCTCCCAGCCCCCGCCTGTGTGCGGCGGCTCTGCGGAGTGGAGGAGTTCTCGTGCTGTCGCTTCAGAGCAGCTCCCCAGCTTTAACGGGAGGCGGGAGATGGTTGTCTTGAGCCCCTTGGGGATATCGCGCGTCCTGAGTTCGAAGTCCCCCCTTAACTCAGATAATAACCAGAACAGAGTATGGCGTTAATAACAACCAGGACCTACCGAACACTTGTTCCGAGCCCGGCGCTGGCCCGAGCCGTTTACTCGCCTTAACGTATCTAATCTTCCCTGCCTCCGTAGGCTAGTAAACGGTTGTTTTCGTCCCATATTACTGTTGACAAGTGAGAGGGAAAGTGAGATTCAGGGCGGGTTAGGAACTTACCTTGGGTCGCCAAGCACCTGGTCGGATTCCTTTGGGGCTTGCGCTCCTCTCTTTTGGGTACCTCCAGCCTTCGTGACAGTCATTTGTTATCACCTGAGATTATTTCGTTAAAGGTGTTAGGATTGTAACATTGATGTGCAGTGGCGGGAGGCTACTGTCATTTTGAGTCAGGTTATTTCTGTTCACGTAAACTTTTTGGACATTGGAGTTGTAACCTAAAATTTGTGAGTTTTTAGTGGCTTAAGGTGTAGTGGAAATATCGAATTAAAAAAAAGAGAGATGGCCGACTGAACTAATAAATGAGTGGCTGGAGGGAAGTGTATTTATGCGCTTTCCTTTGGTTTTTATAGGATTCGTCTTTCCATTCAGTTCTGTATCACAAACCCAAATATGAATGTGGTATAGCTGATAATTAGTGATGCTCCTTTAAAGGTTCACTTTGTAATAGACAAGACAAGTAAGTTGGCACATCAGAAAAATGCTGGTTTTTTTAATTCGGTTTGATTTTTGAGGTAGCAACTTTTAAGGTAGATTTTTTTGTGGAAATTTAGAGACGAAGTGTAAGTTGCTCAGTACGACTCTTTGGGACCCGCAAGGACTGTAGCCTGCCATGGGAGTCTCCAGGCAAGAATACTGGAGTGGGTTGTCATAAAGTACGAATAAAAACTGTTAGGTGATTATATGTTTTGATGGTTTTCACAAATTATAGCTAGAACCATTAGGATATCGCAGAACATTGATTACCCTTCATACAAATTTATCAAAGTGGAATGAAAGTGGTTTTAGTTATAATTACTTCTTCCTTTATATTTATTTATATTTACTTATGTCTCTGGTGGGTTTTCATTGCTGCATGTGGGTTTTTTCCAGTTGCATTTGCTTCTGTTGTTGCAGAGCTCAGAGTCTAGAGCTAGGGCTCGGTAGTCGTGGGCCACGGGTTTTGGTTTGCTGGCCCGAGCCGTTTACTCGCCTTAACGTATCTAATCTTCCCTGCCTCCGTAGGCTAGTAAACGGTTGTTTTCGTCCCATATTACTGTTGACAAGTGAGAGGGAAAGTGAGATTCAGGGCGGGTTAGGAACTTACCTTGGGTCGCCAAGCACCTGGTCGGATTCCTTTGGGGCTTGCGCTCCTCTCTTTTGGGTACCTCCAGCCTTCGTGACAGTCATTTGTTATCACCTGAGATTATTTCGTTAAAGGTGTTAGGATTGTAACATTGATGTGCAGTGGCGGGAGGCTACTGTCATTTTGAGTCAGGTTATTTCTGTTCACGTAAACTTTTTGGACATTGGAGTTGTAACCTAAAATTTGTGAGTTTTTAGTGGCTTAAGGTGTAGTGGAAATATCGAATTAAAAAAAAGAGAGATGGCCGACTGAACTAATAAATGAGTGGCTGGAGGGAAGTGTATTTATGCGCTTTCCTTTGGTTTTTATAGGATTCGTCTTTCCATTCAGTTCTGTATCACAAACCCAAATATGAATGTGGTATAGCTGATAATTAGTGATGCTCCTTTAAAGGTTCACTTTGTAATAGACAAGACAAGTAAGTTGGCACATCAGAAAAATGCTGGTTTTTAATTCGGTTTGATTTTTGAGGTAGCAACTTTTAAGGTAGATTTTTTTGTGGAAATTTAGAGACGAAGTGTAAGTTGCTCAGTACGACTCTTTGGGACCCGCAAGGACTGTAGCCTGCCATGGGAGTCTCCAGGCAAGAATACTGGAGTGGGTTGTCATAAAGTACGAATAAAAACTGTTAGGTGATTATATGTTTTGATGGTTTTCACAAATTATAGCTAGAACCATTAGGATATCGCAGAACATTGATTACCCTTCATACAAATTTATCAAAGTGGAATGAAAGTGGTTTTAGTTATAATTACTTCTTCCTTTATATTTATTTATATTTACTTATGTCTCTGGTGGGTTTTCATTGCTGCATGTGGGTTTTTTCCAGTTGCATTTGCTTCTGTTGTTGCAGAGCTCAGAGTCTAGAGCTAGGGCTCGGTAGTCGTGGGCCACGGGTTTTGGTTTAGTGTGATCCAGCGGCATATGGGATCTTCCCGGATCAGGGATCAAACTTGTGTCTCCTGCCTTAGCAGGCAGATCCTTAACCACTGAGCCACCAGGGAGTTCCCCCCCCCCCTTATATTTATGTTTACGCAACAGTTAGGTAAGACTTAAAATGTAAAACTTTTAGTCTTGTGTAGAAGTTTCCCTCCCCGGCTCTCAGGTAATAAATTGTGGATGGGTAAAGACTTTTGAATTAAAGAAAGTGGCAAAAATTCAACAAATCTGTTTGTCATGTATTATTTAAGAAAAAGAACAGGACACAGTTGATTGAATTTGAAAGCATAATTGGTGAGATTAATAGAAAAATGATGGAAAGTGGAAAAAAAAAAAACTTTAATGCATTTTAACATAATTTTGTGCCATCTGAGGAATTTCCTAACGTTTTTGCCCAGGATGATTAAACAAACAAATGAACAAAAGGATCATTTCTAAAATATTTTTGGGCATGTAATCTCTAAAATTAAACCTTGGTTTGTTTTTTTTTTTTAATATGCACTAGATTATTTTATCAATTTAACAACTTTGCTATGTTGGTTAAAGAACCTTTTCTCCACTAACATAACAAGTATCGGAAGTTTTGGGTTATGGGGGCTTCCCTCATTGTCCAGTGGTTAAGAACCTGCCTTGCAGTGCAAGAGACACCAGTTTGATCCCTGGCCGGGGAAGATCGCACATGTTGAGGGCAACTGAGCTGGTGAGCTGCAGCTACCAAGCCTGCTCACCTGGGTCCTGTGCTCTGCAACAAGAGAAGCACTGCAGTGAGTAGCCTGCGTACCACAGCTAGAGAGTAGCCCCCGCTCTCAGCAAGTAGAAAAGCCAGTGTGCAGCAACAAAGGCCCAACACAGCCTGAATAAGTAAGTAAAAGTTTTGGGTTATGGGTGCAGAGGACGGTGGTGCTTATTTCTCAAACATACCAGGAAATTGGTGATTTATCTAGGATTTCTGCATTTGTAGATTGATCTGGATAACCCCAACAGGCAGTTTTGTTTCAGAAGAAACATGTTGGAAGATCCAAGGCCCAGAGTCTAGAGCTAGGGCTCGGTAGTCGTGGGCCACGGGTTTTGGTTTAGTGTGATCCAGCGGCATATGGGATCTTCCCGGATCAGGGATCAAACTTGTGTCTCCTGCCTTAGCAGGCAGATCCTTAACCACTGAGCCACCAGGGAGTTCCCCCCCCCCCTTATATTTATGTTTACGCAACAGTTAGGTAAGACTTAAAATGTAAAACTTTTAGTCTTGTGTAGAAGTTTCCCTCCCCGGCTCTCAGGTAATAAATTGTGGATGGGTAAAGACTTTTGAATTAAAGAAAGTGGCAAAAATTCAACAAATCTGTTTGTCATGTATTATTTAAGAAAAAGAACAGGACACAGTTGATTGAATTTGAAAGCATAATTGGTGAGATTAATAGAAAAATGATGGAAAGTGGAAAAAAAAAAAACTTCAATGCATTTTAACATAATTTTGTGCCATCTGAGGAATTTCCTAACGTTTTTGCCCAGGATGATTAAACAAACAAATGAACAAAAGGATCATTTCTAAAATATTTTTGGGCATGTAATCTCTAAAATTAAACCTTGGTTTGTTTTTTTTTTTTTAATATGCACTAGATTATTTTATCAATTTAACAACTTTGCTATGTTGGTTAAAGAACCTTTTCTCCACTAACATAACAAGTATCGGAAGTTTTGGGTTATGGGGGCTTCCCTCATTGTCCAGTGGTTAAGAACCTGCCTTGCAGTGCAAGAGACACCAGTTTGATCCCTGGCCGGGGAAGATCGCACATGTTGAGGGCAACTGAGCTGGTGAGCTGCAGCTACCAAGCCTGCTCACCTGGGTCCTGTGCTCTGCAACAAGAGAAGCACTGCAGTGAGTAGCCTGCGTACCACAGCTAGAGAGTAGCCCCCGCTCTCAGCAAGTAGAAAAGCCAGTGTGCAGCAACAAAGGCCCAACACAGCCTGAATAAGTAAGTAAAAGTTTTGGGTTATGGGTGCAGAGGACGGTGGTGCTTATTTCTCAAACATACCAGGAAATTGGTGATTTATCTAGGATTTCTGCATTTGTAGATTGATCTGGATACTATTGATGTCAGCAACCTCAACAGGCAGTTTTTGTTTCAGAAGAAACATGTTGGAAGATCCAAGGCCCAGGTAACTTTGTATTTCTCATTTTATCTGTTCTTATATATATTTCTCCCCTCCGGGGGATCTTCTATTTATGGCTTCAGATTAACTTGGATTTTCTAGTAGGAGGGTGAATATGGGGGAAGCCATCTTTTATCCCTCATCGCTAAGGGGTTAGAGTAAGAAGATCTTTTTAGTAAACCGAAGGCTGTGCCCTCTTTTTTTGTCTGCAGAGAACATAAAAGTGCTTTACCTAACCCTGTAAATGACCCCTTACTTGAATTTCTAATTGTTTACTTAGAATGAGCCTTGTGTTTCTGCATACCTTAGAGGTTGGCAACTCCTGTATTTTGAGGCAAGAAAAGCTACAACTTAAGCTGTTGTTCCCTTTAGAAGAAGACAGCCTCCCCTGAAGTTCTAACCATCATAACCTTTCTTTAGTTCCTTGACTGTTCCATTTTCTTTTTTAAATTTTGGCCTCTTTTACTGGATTTTTATTTATTTATTTTCATCCATCCTTATTCTTTGGCCTGTGTGGGCCTCCCATTGCAGTGGCAACTCTAGTTGCAGAGCACTAGCTCTGAGCGCTTGCGCTCCAGAGTACTGGCTCGTAATTGGACACTCGGGTACAGCCGCTCTGCGTCACGTGGGAACTTCCCTGGCCAGGGATCGAACCGGTGCCCCTTGCAGTGCAAGGCAGGACTCTTTACCCATTGGACCACCAGGGAAGCCCTGAATGTTCCATCTTGATTCAAGGTGGTTTTTTTTTTTTTTGGCCACTTCTATTAGTCTTCCATTTATTTATTTCCATCATCTTTTTTGTTTCTTTGACCTGTGGGGGCCTTCCATCACAGTGGCCTCTCTCGTCGCTGGGCGCATGCGCTCCAGAGCTCTGGCTCGGTAGTTGGACACGCCGGTCCAGGTGCTCCGCGGCACGTGGGATCTTCCCAGGCCAGTGATTGAACTGGCGCCCCTTGCACTGCAAGGCGGTGTCGTTACCCACTGGGCCACCAGGGAAGCCCTGAGTAAAGGTTTTGAAATGTCTTTCCCCTTTGCTTTTCTCCCAGCCTTTTGGGCAGACATTCACTTTTTTCTTTTTGTTTTTCAAAGTTTCTCTAGGAGTTCTTTCCAAAATGTCTAAATCAGATCTTACTCTCACTCCAGCCTTTTGCTTTTTCTTTGTATCACTTATCATAGTTTATAGTTACATTTATCTAGATGGTTATTTGATATCTGTCATTTTACTCACCAAGTGCCTTATACAAATCCCGATATATGGAAGATACTTAGTAAATATTTGTTGAATGGATGAATGACGCTTGGTTAAAGCATTTGTTATTTTTGCTGAAGCTGGCCATTCATGTACAAGAGTGTAGGAGAGGAGACAGCTTTCCTGTTGGTTTATAAATAGGTATTTATATAGCTTAATCTTGATGAAATTTTCTGTTACATTTTTTTAAATATAAATATGATGTAAGGTGAAATAACGATCATCTGCCATAAATAGATTTTGTATACAGTTAGAATTGTTGTAATAATTTAGTATGTTAGTAACTTGGTGGTGTTTGTTTTTCCAGGTTGCCAAAGAAAGTGTGCTGCAGTTTTACCCGAAAGCTAATATCATAGCCTACCATGACAGCATCATGAAGTATGCTCTGATTATTAGTTGCAAAATTGTATTTGCTGTGAATTTTTAGTTAAACCTTCAAAGTATATTTTTATTAGCTAAATATGTGAACTCAAAGTCATTCTGCTTTTTTAAAAATTATTTTTCTAGAATAATGAAAATGTCAATTGTGCCCACATAAGTTCAGTGGCATTCTTTTAACAGTATATATGTACACACACACACACACAGAGTTTGATTTAGATAGGAGGTGAGATACTTTAAGACTTTAAATAAGTTATGGAAACTTAAAAGGACCTTATATTCTTGTTTTAAATAAAGAGCTATTCTAAATTATGAAAAGTCATTATATGGGGTGATTCAGGCTTTTCTAAATATATTGCTCTCATTCTGATCAATTTCAGCCATGGCCTTTTTCACTTTAAAAGATTCCTTCCCAAAATAATTTGTTTATTAGGACTGGGAGTTCTGTAATACAACATTAGGAATTGTGATGGGGCAGTAGTTCTGATGGTACATAAAAATGCTCTGATCTCAGTAAAGCTAAAGTCAGTTACACTTTTGGGGGTGTTAGGGCAAAGGAACCCTATGTCTAAAATATCCTTTATCTGTAGTAGTTGTCCAGCTCACAAGTAAATGGTATTAAAAATAATGAGTTCTTGTTTTGGGCCTGGAATTAGAGAAAGTCTTAGCCTTTCTCAGGGAGTTTGTGTCTCCAAGTTCCTTTAATTCTCTGGGTGTTTGCTATACAAGCTTGGCTGTGGCCCTGCCACCTTCTTTGCTTTCCCAGTGCTGCTAAAAGCAGGGACCCTGGGGGCCTGAACCCTGTTGATCCTGACCATGTGAGGTGAAACCACAGGCCGGGCAGATCCTGGGAATGTAGTCTTTGTGTGTTCCCAGGCACTTGCTGCCCCAAGAAGGCCTGGTGGGACTCGTGAAGCATGCCAGTTTGAGATTTCTGCTTAGTGCCTGAGGTAGCTGGCCAAAAAGGATGTGTAGTCACTCTTGTTGTAATAATTTAGTATGTTAGTAACTTGGTGGTGTTTGTTTTCCAGGTTGCCAAAGAAAGTGTGCTGCAGTTTTACCCGAAAGCTAATATCATAGCCTACCATGACAGCATCATGAAGTATGCTCTGATTATTAGTTGCAAAATTGTATTTGCTGTGAATTTTTAGTTAAACCTTCAAAGTATATTTTTATTAGCTAAATATGTGAACTCAAAGTCATTCTGCTTTTTTAAAAATTATTTTTCTAGAATAATGAAAATGTCAATTGTGCCCACATAAGTTCAGTGGCATTCTTTTAACAGTATATATGTACACACACACACACAGAGTTTGATTTAGATAGGAGGTGAGATACTTTAAGACTTTAAATAAGTTATGGAAACTTAAAAGGACCTTATATTCTTGTTTTAAATAAAGAGCTATTCTAAATTATGAAAAGTCATTATATGGGGTGATTCAGGCTTTTCTAAATATATTGCTCTCATTCTGATCAATTTCAGCCATGGCCTTTTTCACTTTAAAAGATTCCTTCCCAAAATAATTTGTTTATTAGGACTGGGAGTTCTGTAATACAACATTAGGAATTGTGATGGGGCAGTAGTTCTGATGGTACATAAAAATGCTCTGATCTCAGTAAAGCTAAAGTCAGTTACACTTTTGGGGGTGTTAGGGCAAAGGAACCCTATGTCTAAAATATCCTTTATCTGTAGTAGTTGTCCAGCTCACAAGTAAATGGTATTAAAAATAATGAGTTCTTGTTTTGGGCCTGGAATTAGAGAAAGTCTTAGCCTTTCTCAGGGAGTTTGTGTCTCCAAGTTCCTTTAATTCTCTGGGTGTTTGCTATACAAGCTTGGCTGTGGCCCTGCCACCTTCTTTGCTTTCCCAGTGCTGCTAAAAGCAGGGACCCTGGGGGCCTGAACCCTGTTGATCCTGACCATGTGAGGTGAAACCACAGGCCGGGCAGATCCTGGGAATGTAGTCTTTGTGTGTTCCCAGGCACTTGCTGCCCCAAGAAGGCCTGGTGGGACTCGTGAAGCATGCCAGTTTGAGATTTCTGCTTAGTGCCTGAGGTAGCTGGCCAAAAAGGATGTGTAGTCACTCTCATAGGAATTAAGGGGAAATAATTTGTTTTAAATCTATTTATGGTATTTGGGAATAGTCAGACCTGTCTGCATGTTAGAGACCCCTAATTCCTGTTATTTTTTGTACTGTTATTACTTTAATATGCTTTTTAATATCTGATATTATTCTGTAAAGCTCATGTATAAGGCCGGTTGTTTTGGTGACTTTTGTTTTTGTCATTTTACTTTGTAGCCCTGACTATAATGTGGAATTTTTTCGACAGTTTATATTGGTTATGAATGCTTTAGATAACAGAGGTGAGATTATTTTAATACTTGTAATTTTTTAAGTATTTCCCTTCCTCATAACAAGGTTATTTATACAATTAGTGTTAATTAAGGTATTTCCTTATAAGTTAGATCTCAAAAGACCTGAAGGGCAATAAGATCAGGTTTAAGGATTGCCATTTGATTGTAATTTTACCTGGAACTAGTGTGAATATAGGGGAAGTTCATCATTAAAGAGGATGAGGGCTTAGGGTGCACGCATGTTGAATTGTTTCATGTTAACCCAGCACCTGAACACAGTGATTTCCTTTGTTTATGTGGCGATCTAAGCAGTGTTGGTGCCCACTTTCACCCAAGGCCAATGAAATCAGACTCTGTCAATGAGACCTAATGATCATATTTTTTTCATAGTTCTCCAGATGATCTAAAAGGACAATTAGGGCTGCAAACCACTGTTTTGAGAGTAAGGCCACAGGACCCTATGTCTAAAATATCCTTTATGTGTAGTAGTTGTCCAGATGACAAGTAAAAGGTATTAAAAATAATGAGTTCTTGTTTTGGGCATGGAATTAGAGAAAGTCTTAGCCTTTCTCAGGAGTTTGTGTCTCCAAGTTCCTTTAATTCTCTGGGTGTTTGCTATACAAGCTTGGCTGTGGCCCTGCCACCTTCTTTGCTTTCCCAGTGCTGCTAAAAGCAGGGACCCTGGGGGCCTGAACCCTGTTGATCCTGACCATGTGAGGTGAAACCACAGGCCGGGCAGATCCTGGGAATGTAGTCTTTGTGTGTTCCCAGGCACTTGCTGCCCCAAGAAGGCCTGGTGGGACTCGTGAAGCATGCCAGTTTGAGATTTCTGCTTAGTGCCTGAGGTAGCTGGCCAAAAAGGATGTGTAGTCACTCTCATAGGAATTAAGGGGAAATAATTTGTTTTAAATCTATTTATGGTATTTGGGAATAGTCAGACCTGTCTGCATGTTAGAGACCCCTAATTCCTGTTATTTTTTGTACTGTTATTACTTTAATATGCTTTTTAATATCTGATATTATTCTGTAAAGCTCATGTATAAGGCCGGTTGTTTTGGTGACTTTTGTTTTTGTCATTTTACTTTGTAGCCCTGACTATAATGTGGAATTTTTTCGACAGTTTATATTGGTTATGAATGCTTTAGATAACAGAGGTGAGATTATTTTAATACTTGTAATTTTTTAAGTATTTCCCTTCCTCATAACAAGGTTATTTATACAATTAGTGTTAATTAAGGTATTTCCTTATAAGTTAGATCTCAAAAGACCTGAAGGGCAATAAGATCAGGTTTAAGGATTGCCATTTGATTGTAATTTTACCTGGAACTAGTGTGAATATAGGGGAAGTTCATCATTAAAGAGGATGAGG
Source organism: Tragulus kanchil (assembly GCA_022376925.1). NCBI lineage: Eukaryota > Metazoa > Chordata > Mammalia > Artiodactyla > Tragulidae > Tragulus > Tragulus kanchil. Next base: position 115,968,492 of record JAIOJX010000031.1, read on the forward strand.
GCTTAGGGTGCACGCATGTTGAATTGTTTCATGTTAACCCAGCACCTGAACACAGTGATTTCCTTTGTTTATGTGGCGATCTAAGCAGTGTTGGTGCCCACTTTCACCCAAGGCCAATGAAATCAGACTCTGTCAATGAGACCTAATGATCATATTTTTTTCATAGTTCTCCAGATGATCTAAAAGGACAATTAGGGCTGCAAACCACTGTTTTGAGAGTAAGGCCACAGGACACCAAAGTTAGCGTCGAAGTCATGACTCTTCGGATTAGTTTATCTGTGTATCTGGCCCTATGAGTGTATTATTAGTGTATCTGGCTCTATGAGATATCTGACCAGATTCTGTTACATGTACACATTTTAGATCATTTAAAATTTATACAGGTTGGTGATATTTCATATAACCAAATACTGTATTGCCAGTTATTGTTAACAGATATTTGTGTCTGGAATGTGGAATGAAAATGCTTTTTCTGTAATTACTTCCATATATAAAAGTACATCTATAAAGTAAGTTTGAAATAATTTTAGGTCAGAAATAATCAAGTTACAAAGTAGCAAGAGAAAGAGGCAGGATCATTCTTTTAACCAAACTCATCTTTTTTTCTCTAATCTTAAACTGCCTTTAATAGTTCAAGGTTGATATTCCCATTCTCCATTCATTTCTGTGTATTACCTGATTAATTTTAGTAGAATAAGACTGTTAAGGACTTGGAAAACATAGAAACAATGTTTTGACCAAGTTGAACCAGAAGTAGGCATATCAATAGAAGAGGAAGGTGGCACTTTGGAATTAAGAAGTTACATACATACATATATATATATATATATATATATATATATATATGCTTCTACAGTGAATTTGTGGTACAAATTTCTTACGTTTGAAAATTTTACTGTTTTATGTCTCTTAAATGTCTATAATAGCTGTATGATTCTGGTCATAGCTATAAGAAAATTGTACATGAAGTAAAAACGATAGAAAGTGGTTTGAGTAAATCTCATCCTAATTAAAGGTAACGATAGGAGATTAGTGAACAGTTTGATTGTAATTTTACCTGGAACTAGTGTGAATATAGGGGAAGTTCATCATTAAAGAGGATGAGGGCTTAGGGTGCACGCATGTTGAATTGTTTCATGTTAACCCAGCACCTGAACACAGTGATTTCCTTTGTTTATGTGGCGATCTAAGCAGTGTTGGTGCCCACTTTCACCCAAGGCCAATGAAATCAGACTCTGTCAATGAGACCTAATGATCATATTTTTTTCATAGTTCTCCAGATGATCTAAAAGGACAATTAGGGCTGCAAACCACTGTTTTGAGAGTAAGGCCACAGGACACCAAAGTTAGCGTCGAAGTCATGACTCTTCGGATTAGTTTATCTGTGTATCTGGCCCTATGAGTGTATTATTAGTGTATCTGGCTCTATGAGATATCTGACCAGATTCTGTTACATGTACACATTTTAGATCATTTAAAATTTATACAGGTTGGTGATATTTCATATAACCAAATACTGTATTGCCAGTTATTGTTAACAGATATTTGTGTCTGGAATGTGGAATGAAAATGCTTTTTCTGTAATTACTTCCATATATAAAAGTACATCTATAAAGTAAGTTTGAAATAATTTTAGGTCAGAAATAATCAAGTTACAAAGTAGCAAGAGAAAGAGGCAGGATCATTCTTTTAACCAAACTCATCTTTTTTTCTCTAATCTTAAACTGCCTTTAATAGTTCAAGGTTGATATTCCCCATTCTCCATTCATTTCTGTGTATTACCTGATTAATTTTAGTAGAATAAGACCAAGTTAAGGACTTGGAAAACATTGAAACAATGTTTTGACCAAGTTGAACCAGAAGTAGGCATAGCAATAGAAGAGGAAGGTGGCACTTTGGAATTAAGAAGTTACATACATACATATATATATATATATATATATATATGCTTCTACAGTGAATTTGTGGTACAAATTTCTTACGTTTGAAAATTTTACTGTTTTATGTCTCTTAAATGTCTATAATAGCTGTATGATTCTGGTCATAGCTATAAGAAAATTGTACATGAAGTAAAAACGATAGAAAGTGGTTTGAGTAAATCTCATCCTAATTAAAGGTAACTATGTAGTTTCTTTTTTTCTCCTCATAAGCTCTTGGTAACTAGTATTTTTCTTCCAGCTGCCCGCAACCATGTTAATAGAATGTGTCTAGCAGCTGATGTCCCTCTTATTGAGAGTGGAACTGCTGGTTATCTTGGGCAAGTTACCACTATCAAAAAGGTAAAGAATGTCTTTTTGTTTTGTTTTTGGTTCTGAAGTATTTATTTGGGACCTTAAAGAGGGAAGACGTAAACTTCGGCTATATATGATGTGGGCTTGTCAGCATCCAGGATGTAAGGATTTTTTTTTGTGTTCCTTAGGGTTCTGTGAAGGTACAAAAAAAGAGTACTGGCAAAGATCTTATGTATTAAAATCATAGTAAGTGTTAAGATACAGCTTATGTATTAAAATCCTTAGATTGGCAAGCATAATAGGAGACTGCATGTCACATTGTTGGTGTATGCTAAACCAACCATCCAAATAGTTAGTTTTGGCTAAAGTCTGGATTTATAGTCTGAAGAGTGCTTTGAAAAAAAATTTTGGTGTATTTGTGACGTATTTCAAATACTTAGATAAAACTAAATAATAAGAAAAAATATTTATATGTTCATAACCCAGTTTTGTATAATCTCAACATTGTTATTTTCTGCTCAGATTTTTTTCTTTTAATTCTTTTAAGAAATTAAACAGCCACATTTGAAAAATTATATGGAGGTTTTGAAACTAAAAGGATTCATATTCTACTTGAAATTTGGTGGTTTTGACTATTCTTTGGCAGTTTATCCATACTGAAAATTGTGGCTCTGCTTCAGTTGTTTTTACTGTTTAATATTACTGTTGGAAAGTTTAATTCATATCATTCTACAGTGACTTGTAAATAACTAATGTATGAGGGGTGGACTGCTTGCTGTGTGGCTGGCCCCCAGAAAGCATATTGGAAGGACTCCAAGAAACGGCATTATGGAGGAAGACCCTCGCCTGCTTTTGTTTTGATTAAAATAGCATTTGCAATTTTGGGGTCTTTAACCTAATTATTAGAAAGACATTGCCATTACCATGATCCACTGCTGAGATACTGGTATGTATTAAGACAAATAGAGAATTGGCAGAATGAACAATTTTCATTTAAAGTTTTGGAAAATTATCTCAGGTGCTGTAGACTTATAGTGTAAATGTAAACATAGCCCTTTAGCAGTGGAATGAAGAGTGTTTGGTTTAGCAGTACCTAGGATTTTTCGTTTATCTGGATAGCTTTAGAAATGAAATGCTTTAAATTTACTTAATCTTTAGGACTTTATAATGTAAAGCTATAAATAGTATTTAAATAACTGAGTTTCACAACTTTGGGAGAGAATTGGTTGGAAAACTGTGATTTGTCTTTCCAGAAGACTGTTCAGTGTGATCAAGGTAAACTTGTGTTTTCTCCTCACTGGGCCAGGAATCAAGAGTCTTGGCTTAACCTTAGCTGTGACTGTGGTAGATTCAGTTAGCTTTTATGTTATAATTCCTTATCCGTATAGTAAAGAATTTGGTGTCATTAATATTTTAAAATTTTCTTGACGGGTGAAATGTAGATGAAAGAGTGATTTAAACAATATTGAGAAGCCATTGTTATGGGTTACATGTTCTTCTCACATCCTTACTTTGCAAATGATTGAACTTTATACTTAGATAAATAATAAGAAAAATATTTATATGTTCATAACCCAGTTTTGTATAATCTCAACATTGTTATTTTCTGCTCAGATTTTTTTCTTTTAATTCTTTTAAGAAATTAAACAGCCACATTTGAAAAGTTATATGGAGGTTTTGAAACTAAAAGGATTCATATTCTACTTGAAATTTGGTGGTTTTGACTATTCTTTGGCAGTTTATCCATACTGAAAATTGTGGCTCTGCTTCAGTTGTTTTTACTGTTTAATATTACTGTTGGAAAGTTTAATTCATATCATTCTACAGTGACTTGTAAATAACTAATGTATGAGGGGTGGACTGCTTGCTGTGTGGCTGGCCCCCAGAAAGCATATTGGAAGGACTCCAAGAAACGGCATTATGGAGGAAGACCCTGCGTCTGCTTTAGTTTTTATTAAAATAGCATTTGCAATTTTGGGGTCTTTAACCTAATTATTAGAAAGACATTGCCATTACCATGATCCACTGCTGAGATACTGGTATGTATTAAGACAAATAGAGAATTGGCAGAATGAACAATTTTCATTTAAAGTTTTGGAAAATTATCTCAGGTGCTGTAGACTTATAGTGTAAATGTAAACATAGCCCTTTAGCAGTGGAATGAAGAGTGTTTGGTTTAGCAGTACCTAGGATTTTTCGTTTATCTGGATAGCTTTAGAAATGAAATGCTTTAAATTTACTTAATCTTTAGGACTTTATAATGTAAAGCTATAAATAGTATTTAAATAACTGAGTTTCACAACTTTGGGAGAGAATTGGTTGGAAAACTGTGATTTGTCTTTCCAGAAGACTGTTCAGTGTGATCAAGGTAAACTTGTGTTTTCTCCTCACTGGGCCAGGAATCAAGAGTCTTGGCTTAACCTTAGCTGTGACTGTGGTAGATTCAGTTAGCTTTTATGTTATAATTCCTTATCCGTATAGTAAAGAATTTGGTGTCATTAATATTTTAAAATTTTCTTGACGGGTGAAATGTAGATGAAAGAGTGATTTAAACAATATTGAGAAGCCATTGTTATGGGTTACATGTTCTTCTCACATCCTTACTTTGCAGGGTGTGACTGAGTGTTATGAATGTCATCCCAAACCAACCCAGAGAACTTTTCCTGGCTGTACCATTCGTAACACACCTTCGGAACCTATTCATTGCATCGTTTGGGCAAAATATTTGTTCAAGTAAGAAGATACATGTATTTCTGGGCATATTTTCAGTACTGGTGATGGACAGTGGGCTTATTTTTACTTATTTCAGTGCCTTGGAGAAATAGTACTTATGATGATGAAGCTTATAGTCTGACTGGTAATTGGTGTGTAACTAAATGAATACAAATTTAGGTATTTGGAAATACTAAAACATACTTTTAGAAGTAATGTAACTGGTTAAAAAAGAAATGATGCAAGTTGAAAAAGTTTTTCTGTTTGGATTGTAACCTAATATACTACTTAATTTTGTTACTCAAATTGTTCCAGCTTTGGGATTGGGAGCTCCAGAGTTGACTTTGTGCTCTTTGATAAATGGCCATTGAAGTGTGGGTTTTTTATTGAAGAGTGATATTAGGAACCGGGGTACAACTGCTTAGGCGTAGGTGTGCGGTGCCATTTCTTTTAGGCCTTCTTGGCTGCCAGAGCAAAAAATACATTTATACTAGTTTGTGTGTATAAAATGTTAATGTTTCCGTGCAACTCTGATTAAAATTTCATCAGGGATTTTATTGGAACTTGTTCACCTAGTTCTGAAATTTATATGGAAGACTAAAGCTTAAGTGGAACCAAAACATTCCTGGGGAGGGAAATGAAATGCTTTAAATTTACTTAATCTTTAGGACTTTATAATGTAAAGCTATAAATAGTATTTAAATAACTGAGTTTCACAACTTTGGGAGAGAATTGGTTGGAAAACTGTGATTTGTCTTTCCAGAAGACTGTTCAGTGTGATCAAGGTAAACTTGTGTTTTCTCCTCACTGGGCCAGGAATCAAGAGTCTTGGCTTAACCTTAGCTGTGACTGTGGTAGATTCAGTTAGCTTTTATGTTATAATTCCTTATCCGTATAGTAAAGAATTTGGTGTCATTAATATTTTAAAATTTTCTTGACGGGTGAAATGTAGATGAAAGAGTGATTTAAACAATATTGAGAAGCCATTGTTATGGGTTACATGTTCTTCTCACATCCTTACTTTGCAGGGTGTGACTGAGTGTTATGAATGTCATCCCAAACCAACCCAGAGAACTTTTCCTGGCTGTACCATTCGTAACACACCTTCGGAACCTATTCATTGCATCGTTTGGGCAAAATATTTGTTCAAGTAAGAAGATACATGTATTTCTGGGCATATTTTCAGTACTGGTGATGGACAGTGGGCTTATTTTTACTTATTTCAGTGCCTTGGAGAAATAGTACTTATGATGATGAAGCTTATAGTCTGACTGGTAATTGGTGTGTAACTAAATGAATACAAATTTAGGTATTTGGAAATACTAAAACATACTTTTAGAAGTAATGTAACTGGTTAAAAAAGAAATGATGCAAGTTGAAAAAGTTTTTCTGTTTGGATTGTAACCTAATATACTACTTAATTTTGTTACTCAAATTGTTCCAGCTTTGGGATTGGGAGCTCCAGAGTTGACTTTGTGCTCTTTGATAAATGGCCATTGAAGTGTGGGTTTTTTATTGAAGAGTGATATTAGGAACCGGGGTACAACTGCTTAGGCGTAGGTGTGCGGTGCCATTTCTTTTAGGCCTTCTTGGCTGCCAGAGCAAAAAATACATTATTTATACTAGTTTGTGTGTATAAAATGTTAATGTTTCCGTGCAACTCTGATTAAAATTTCATCAGGGATTTTATTGGAACTTGTTCACCTAGTTCTGAAATTTATATGGAAGACTAAAGCTTAAGTGGAACCAAAACATTCTTGGGGAAGAGTAAGTTGAGGTGATCTGCTCGAGCTGATGCCAGGATTTAATAAAAACTAAAAATAGAATCATGAGTTGCTGGTGCAGCAGTAGGAAAACAGACCATAACTGAGGTCGCTTGCTAGATCCCAGATGAAAGAAGGGACAGAATAAAAGAGAAGGCAGCTCATTACCAGTGTGGAAAGAATTGTATTCTCCACCTCAAACAATATGTGTAATTCAGTCCAAGCAGATTAAGTATTCAGATGTGAAAGGCAAAACTTGAAATTATTCTAAGATAGAAAATCTTTCGGGTTAAAGAACAATTTCTCAAGATACAGAAGTGCTAATTATAAAAGAAGATTGATACATCCAAATTTATTTAGTATTTCATCATCAAGAAATGTTAAGTTGGGCTTCCCTGGTGGTCCAGTGGGTAAGACACCGCCTTGCAGTGCAAGGGGCGCTGGTTCAATCCCTGGCCTGCGAAGATCCCACGTGCCGATGTGTCCAATTACCGAGCCAGAGCTCTGGAGCGCATGTGCCCAGAGCCGGTGCTCTGTGACAACAGAGGCCACTGAGATGGGAGGCCCACACAGGCCAAAGAACAAAGGTGAATGAACATAGATAAATGAAAGACCAATAGAAGTGGCCCGCCCACCCCCCTCCCTCCCCAACCCACCCCCCGCCCCCCAAAATAAAAAATAAAATGCATTTTACAAGACCAGCATTAGCCTAAAAAAAAAAAAAGAAAGAAATGTTAAGTGATGTGTATGCATGATAAGCTGTTACATGGGGTGAAATGACTGCAGCAGTAAGGAACTCAAGTTGTGGTCTGAAATACATTCCTGTAATCAATAAGAAAAAGATAGCCTGATGAACTAGTACTAATAGACATGGGTTTTACTTAAAGGGAATCCAAATAGAAAGTAAGCAGATAAAGATAATGTTCAACTTTATGATTAACTTGCAAAATCAAGAATAAAGCCAACATGCTATAGATATTTTATACTTGCTGGTTTGGGAAAGCACTGTCTGGAGAGGAAGTTAATTGGTAGGAACTCATGTGCTATTTTGGGAATGTGTTCTGGGGTATAGTGTGGGAAACAGATGGCCATTTTCTTATAAAATCTTTTAGGATCTTTGAGATTCTAGCATAAGTCATGTGCTTGATGAAAGGTGGAAAAGTTATTAAATAGTTTTTAGGATAACTTGATAAATAAAAGGGAGTTTCAGGTTAATACTTTTCCATTATTTCATATAACTCTTAAGTGGTAAAGATACATGAAATAATGTCTTTTTCACTGCTGGGTTTCCTGCATCTCCAGCAGTGTCTCGCACGTAATTGGTGTCTTGGTGTTTATTTAGTAGCTAGTTGCAAATATGCTTCACAACGGTTGCTCTGAGAGTAAAATAGTGTCTATGCTGGAATGTAAAAGCCACTTACCCGTCTCTTGATCAAAGATTTTAACAGTTGGCAGAGCCTAGCTGACAGAAATGAAATCTAGGTCTTCCTTGTTTGTGTTGTCGTTGAAGTAAGACTGCAAGCTGTTGAAAACAAATTCCTTAACTACTTTTAGGTGTATGGAATGTAATTTATCAGTTATTTAGTTTTCATCTCTACTAAAGATTTTTTTTTGTTTTGTTTGTTTTTGGCCACTTCTGTTGGTCTTTCATTTATTTCCATTTTTGTTCTTTTGGCCCACCCATCACAGTGGCCTCTCTCTCTGCAGAGCACTGGCTCTGGGTGCATGCACTCCAGAGCTCCGGCTCGGTAGTTGGACACATCGGTCCAGCTGCTCTGTGGCACGTGGGATCCTCCCAGGCCAGGGATCAAACCGGCGCCCCTTGCACTGTAAGGCGGTGTCCTTACCCACTGAACCACCAGGGAAACCCCCTACTAAAGATTTGAGATCACTAAATTAGTTGTTTTTGGGGAAGCTAAGAAAAGTTAACATTTGTTCAGACTATTTTGTACATAAATATTTATTGTTCTTAAATTACAGCCAGTTGTTTGGGGAAGAAGATGCTGATCAAGAAGTATCTCCTGACAGAGCTGACCCTGAAGCTTCCTGTGAGTGAACTAGTTGGATATATTTTCTTATTGACAAACACTATCTTTATTTTGCTAATTTAGTATTGGTAGCTTGGAGGGGGATAATTGCTGTTATACGCTAGATAATATATTTTGTGCTTGTTTCATCTTTGATGTTTTAAAAAATGAGTTCTGCCATTTTACTTGTGAAGAAATATGCTGCAGAGAAATCTCCCAGATCTAGTAAATAGAGCTACCAAGAGTTATTCCCAGATCTGGTGATAGGCCTGTACTTGGAACTGTCCTGCATATGGCCTTCAGACACTGAGGTAGAAAACGATGGTGCTGAGCATGTACAGTTCTTACTCCTGGAACTCGGAATGTGTCATATGCTGGTGGCTTCCATGAGTGACACTCCCTCCCCCTTAGCCCCCTGGCAAAGGTGTATGAGAGCTTCGTTTTGCACTTACTATAGCGTAAGATAAAGCAGTGTTTGTTTTGTAGGGGAACCAATGGAAGCCGAAGCCAGAGCCAGAGCATCTAATGAAGATGGTGACATTAAACGTATTTCCACCAAGGAATGGGCTAAATCAACTGGATATGATCCCATTAAGCTTTTTACCAAGGTTAGGATCACCTTTTTTATAATCACAGTTGCATTTTTATTTGTTTTAAACTAGTGTGTGATGTAATTGGACCTCCCAGATGGTACAGTGCTAAAGGTTGCCTGCCAGTGCAGGAGACAAGAATTCGATCCCTGAACTGGGAAGGTCACCTGGAGAAGGAAATGACAACCCACTCCAGTATTCTTGCTGAGAGAATCCCACGGACAGAGGAGCTGGTGGGCTACAGTTCATGGGGTCGCACAAAGTCGGACGTGACTGAGCACCCATGCAGAGCACAGAGCACTGTCTTAGTGAACTCACTGATGTAGTTGGAATCAGCAGGTTTGCAGTTGTAGCATCAGTACTAAATCAGTATAGTATCTTTATAGAAGGTAAAAAACAGAGACTTGTTTATGCACTTTTGGTTGTCTTTCTTTCTCTCACTTTCATTGATTTTCTTTGTATAACTGACCTTTTGTTTTGTTTATATAACTGACCTTTGGTTTCTTTTGTTTCTCATCTTTTATTTCTTGGCTGCTCAGGTTTTCTGTTGACAGTTTGATTGACATGCTCTTGACATGTTCTGAATTGCTCCTGAATTCCTAAGCCTCTGTTCTTGGCTGAATCCCTCTTTGCTTAATATTTTTAGAGAAATCTTTACGGTTGCATTAATTAGGTCTACTAATTATGGCTCAGCTAGGCCCACAGTGCTGTGTTTAAAAGTCTTTTTATTTTTACTACCAGGATTCCCTAGGAAGTTTATTATGGCCTTCAGACACTGAGGTAGAAAACGATGGTGCTGAGCATGTACAGTTCTTACTCCTGGAACTCGGAATGTGTCATATGCTGGTGGCTTCCATGAGTGACACTCCTCCCCTTAGCCCCTGGCAAAGGTGTATGAGAGCTTCGTTTTGCACTTACTATAGCGTAAGATAAAGCAGTGTTTGTTTTGTAGGGGAACCAATGGAAGCCGAAGCCAGAGCCAGAGCATCTAATGAAGATGGTGACATTAAACGTATTTCCACCAAGGAATGGGCTAAATCAACTGGATATGATCCCATTAAGCTTTTTACCAAGGTTAGGATCACCTTTTTTATAATCACAGTTGCATTTTTATTTGTTTTAAACTAGTGTGTGATGTAATTGGACCTCCCAGATGGTACAGTGCTAAAGGTTGCCTGCCAGTGCAGGAGACAAGAATTCGATCCCTGAACTGGGAAGGTCACCTGGAGAAGGAAATGACAACCCACTCCAGTATTCTTGCTGAGAGAATCCCACGGACAGAGGAGCTGGTGGGCTACAGTTCATGGGGTCGCACAAAGTCGGACGTGACTGAGCACCCATGCAGAGCACAGAGCACTGTCTTAGTGAACTCACTGATGTAGTTGGAATCAGCAGGTTTGCAGTTGTAGCATCAGTACTAAATCAGTATAGTATCTTTATAGAAGGTAAAAAACAGAGACTTGTTTATGCACTTTTGGTTGTCTTTCTTTCTCTCACTTTCATTGATTTTCTTTGTATAACTGACCTTTTGTTTTGTTTATATAACTGACCTTTGGTTTCTTTTGTTTCTCATCTTTTATTTCTTGGCTGCTCAGGTTTTCTGTTGACAGTTTGATTGACATGCTCTTGACATGTTCTGAATTGCTCCTGAATTCCTAAGCCTCTGTTCTTGGCTGAATCCCTCTTTGCTTAATATTTTTAGAGAAATCTTTACGGTTGCATTAATTAGGTCTACTAATTATGGCTCAGCTAGGCCCACAGTGCTGTGTTTAAAAGTCTTTTTATTTTTACTACCAGGATTCCCTAGGAAGTTTATCATAATAGGCACTTGAAGATTTCTCAACTTGTTTTAAACTGGGTAATATTTTAAACTGTTTTAAACTGCCATGCTCACTGAGCAGATGACCTTAAGCATATATTAGGAGATTTGAAGCCACTGGAGATAATTTACCTGTTAAAAGAATGTCTAGCTTCACTGCAAACTCTCTTTTCCTTTATTTTTTTTTTCTTTTAATTTTTTACTGAAAACTTTAAAAACATTGGAATATAGTTGCTTAACAGTATTTTAGTTTCAGGTGTACTGCAAAGTGAATCAGTTATACATATATACATAGATCCACTTTTTAAAAGATTTTTTTCCCATATAGTTAATTAACAGTATTGACTAGCATTCCTTGGCTATAAGGTCCTTAATAGTTATTTTCCCTTCTCTTCAAGAGAAGTCCCTTTGAGTAAAGGCTATCGCTTCCCCCTGCTGTTTTTCCTTCTTGTATCTATTCAGATAGTATTTTCTCTCTGCCCTAATCTTGCGTCTCTGCTGGCTCCTTCTGCCTACATTCTGGTTTACCCAGGTCTTGTTGTCCTAAGCAAATGACCTATTGCTCCCTCCATCTTACTTCATCTTTCCTCATTGTCAGTAGATGTCGCAGGTTGACTCTCTTAAATGCACTTCATTTATTTCCTCACTATAGCCTTTCCCTTAGAAAATGACTTTTATTTTGAGTCTGCTTAAAATCTGATGTGCTTAACTCATGGATAGTGATAGTATTTTCTAAACTAGTATCCATATACCTATTTCCATTCCACCTTGAGCAACAATTGACTGGCAGAATAATCTGAAGTACATCTCCAGTCTGTTGTTCAGCAGGTAAATGTAAGCATCTGCCATCTGCCAAACATCACTTTACAGCAGATGTAGCAGTGGGAGAGACAGAGATAGGGTCCCAAGTGTTTTTAGGGGGATGAACTCCGAGTCAAGAAGGGAAGTCAAACATTGAGCAAGAACTTTCAAGTTCAGAGTATTATGACATTAAGTTCAAATGCGTTGGAGCCTCTACTAATTATGGCTCAGCTAGGCCCACAGTGCTGTGTTTAAAAGTCTTTTTATTTTTACTACCAGGATTCCCTAGGAAGTTTATCATAATAGGCACTTGAAGATTTCTCAACTTGTTTTAAACTGGGTAATATTTTAAACTGTTTTAAACTGCCATGCTCACTGAGCAGATGACCTTAAGCATATATTAGGAGATTTGAAGCCACTGGAGATAATTTACCTGTTAAAAGAATGTCTAGCTTCACTGCAAACTCTCTTTTCCTTTATTTTTTTTTTCTTTTAATTTTTTACTGAAAACTTTAAAAACATTGGAATATAGTTGCTTAACAGTATTTTAGTTTCAGGTGTACTGCAAAGTGAATCAGTTATACATATATACATAGATCCACTTTTTAAAAGATTTTTTTCCCATATAGTTAATTAACAGTATTGACTAGCATTCCTTGGCTATAAGGTCCTTAATAGTTATTTTCCCTTCTCTTCAAGAGAAGTCCCTTTGAGTAAAGGCTATCGCTTCCCCCTGCTGTTTTTCCTTCTTGTATCTATTCAGATAGTATTTCTCTCTGCCCTAATCTTGCGTCTCTGCTGGCTCCTTCTGCCTACATTCTGGTTTACCCAGGTCTTGTTGTCCTAAGCAAATGACCTATTGCTCCCTCCATCTTACTTCATCTTTCCTCATTGTCAGTAGATGTCGCAGGTTGACTCTCTTAAATGCACTTCATTTATTTCCTCACTATAGCCTTTCCCTTAGAAAATGACTTTTATTTTGAGTCTGCTTAAAATCTGATGTGCTTAACTCATGGATAGTGATAGTATTTTCTAAACTAGTATCCATATACCTATTTCCATTCCACCTTGAGCAACAATTGACTGGCAGAATAATCTGAAGTACATCTCCAGTCTGTTGTTCAGCAGGTAAATGTAAGCATCTGCCATCTGCCAAACATCACTTTACAGCAGATGTAGCAGTGGGAGAGACAGAGATAGGGTCCCAAGTGTTTTTAGGGGGATGAACTCCGAGTCAAGAAGGGAAGTCAAACATTGAGCAAGAACTTTCAAGTTCAGAGTATTATGACATTAAGTTCAAATGCGTTGGAGCCCTCTAATAATAAGTAGACTCCATCCTACTTATTACTAAACATTATTATTAGGCCTGGAATGAGGATTCAGAGGAAATGACATTTCAACTCAAGACTTTAAAGAATAAGGGTGGGGATGAGAATGCAACATACAGAAAATCAGTCTCAGGTTGAAGAACTGAAATAATTCCCATTAAAGGGGAGAGTGGAGAGAGGACTCGAAAGATAAGCTAAGGCTTGATCTGGCAGAACTTTCTGGGTCGTGATAAGGTTATTACAGCAAGACAGTGGAAATCCATTGAAGGGTAGTCTGTAGGGTCACTGTAAGGTATGGGAAATACTATTGAAAGATCTGGTGTTCCTCTTGAAGCCAGTGTGGGACAGTGCCTTCTGGAGTAGTCGGAAGTACAACCCATCTCCATTCCCTGTGGAGTGTCCACTTTATACACGTATAATATGAGGAACCAAGAATACTACCTGGCTCCTGCTGGGCAGCAGGTGAATAGAGATGTCGATCTCTGAGGTAGGTAGGGTGGGAGATAGATGGGTGCTTTGGACTGGGGAGAGTAGAAGATAAGAGTTAATTTTTAGATTCCTGTATGGAATATGAGAGATATGACACATGGTTCTGTGGTAAGTAAGCAGCTTAGAGATTTGTTTGAGATAGGTTTATAGAAAGACAAAATTGTGACGGTAGTTCAGTTCACAACTCTGAGGGGCTCCTGACATTTAATAATTGAGCAGAAAACACCATGGAGCTGGTGTTTGGAAATCCATGCTAGTTCCCCATTGCCTGGCAGGCTTAACAGCACCTGTAGGTGCTCTGTAAAATGTCTCTAGCCAGATTTGTTCCCCAAGTCATACAGGGCTCCCAGTTCCTTACCTTTGTACCCTTTTCAGATGTGATCCACTCTGTGTGTATTCCTCAGGCAGAACAGAATAACTTACAGTACTTAGAGCTATATGATTTTCACACTGTATACCACAGATGTATGGAATAAATCAATAATAGAAAGTACAGCTAAGGAAAAGGTAAAACTACTCATTTGAAATTCTACCACCTAAAAAGTGTGATTCGTGTGATAGTATCTCAGTCTACATGTGGTAATGTTTTTATTTTTGAAGTAGGAATTGTTTTGTGTCTTTGAGGTTCTTTGGAGGGGGAACACATTTCACAGGTGTTGCAGGTGGTTAAGATTTTCTGTCTTTGAGCACTTTTTAAAAATTTTTTGGGTGGGGGGCGGGTTGGGGAGAGAGGAGGGTGGGCGGGCCACTTCTGTTGGTCTTTCATTTATCTATTTTTCATCCATCTTTGTTCTTTGGCCCGCGTGGACCTCCCATCGCGGTGGCCTCTGTTGTCGCAGAGCACCGACTCTGGGCACATGCGCTCCAGAGCTCTGGCTCGGTAATTGGACACATCGGTCCAGCCACTCCGTGGCAAGCAGGATCTTCCCAGGCCAGGGATCGAACCAGCGCCCCTTGTACTGCCAGGCGGTGTCCTTACCCACTGGGCCACCAGGGAAGCCTCTTTGGGCACTTTTAAAATGGATGTGCTTTTTGATATGCACCCAGCTTGAAGATACTGCTAGCTGCTACCTCTAGGCTCAATTGCTGTGCAGTTGGTGTGTATTTATTTAGATTCCTGGTAGGTAGGGTGGGAGATAGATGGGTGCTTTGGACTGGGAGAGTAGAAGATAAGAGTTAATTTTTAGATTCCTGTATGGAATATGAGAGATATGACACATGGTTCTGTGGTAAGTAAGCAGCTTAGAGATTTGTTTGAGATAGGTTTATAGAAAGACAAAATTGTGACGGTAGTTCAGTTCACAACTCTGAGGGGCTCCTGACATTTAATAATTGAGCAGAAAACACCATGGAGCTGGTGTTTGGAAATCCATGCTAGTTCCCCATTGCCTGGCAGGCTTAACAGCACCTGTAGGTGCTCTGTAAAATGTCTCTAGCCAGATTTGTTCCCCAAGTCATACAGGGCTCCCAGTTCCTTACCTTTGTACCCTTTTCAGATGTGATCCACTCTGTGTGTATTCCTCAGGCAGAACAGAATAACTTACAGTACTTAGAGCTATATGATTTTCACACTGTATACCACAGATGTATGGAATAAATCAATAATAGAAAGTACAGCTAAGGAAAAGGTAAAACTACTCATTTGAAATTCTACCACCTAAAAAGTGTGATTCGTGTGATAGTATCTCAGTCTACATGTGGTAATGTTTTTATTTTTGAAGTAGGAATTGTTTTGTGTCTTTGAGGTTCTTTGGAGGGGGAACACATTTCACAGGTGTTGCAGGTGGTTAAGATTTTCTGTCTTTGAGCACTTTTTAAAAATTTTTTGGGTGGGGGGCGGGTTGGGGAGAGAGGAGGGTGGGCGGGCCACTTCTGTTGGTCTTTCATTTATCTATTTTTCATCCATCTTTGTTCTTTGGCCCGCGTGGACCTCCCATCGCGGTGGCCTCTGTTGTCGCAGAGCACCGACTCTGGGCACATGCGCTCCAGAGCTCTGGCTCGGTAATTGGACACATCGGTCCAGCCACTCCGTGGCAAGCAGGATCTTCCCAGGCCAGGGATCGAACCAGCGCCCCTTGTACTGCCAGGCGGTGTCCTTACCCACTGGGCCACCAGGGAAGCCTCTTTGGGCACTTTTAAAATGGATGTGCTTTTTGATATGCACCCAGCTTGAAGATACTGCTAGCTGCTACCTCTAGGCTCAATTGCTGTGCAGTTGGTGTGTATTTATTTAGTCCCTTGAATAGTATGGTTGTGATTCTGGGTGATCTGAGGAGTCTAATTAGGGGAGGGTACTTGAGAGGACAGGGCAGTACGTTTCAGTCTCCTTACCCTGCTTTCCTCAGTATTTCTTGATTTTATCCGTTTCAAATGCAAGTGTTATGTGTAAAATTTCCTTTTGTACAAAGCTCAAATATCCTTTTATACAAAGCTCCTCCCCTTGAGAATTGTTTATCTGATAGTTAACATGTCCTCAGACCTTTAAATCAGATTTAGAGTGTAATGTTTAAAATAAGTCATCAGGGAAATTTTATTACATTTTATCATGGTAGGGATGGTAGGGTTCATGCAATTTATCTTTCTTCTTTTCTGTCTTAGCTTTTTAAAGATGATATCAGGTATCTGTTGACAATGGACAAACTCTGGAGGAAAAGGAAACCTCCAGTTCCATTGGATTGGGCTGAAGTGCAAAGTCAAGGTAAAGGGTACATTTTTCTCTTTGGGATACCTAAGTTGGAAATTCTCTCACCTAAATGTTTAAATAGCCCTGTGATTTCTTGGTATACAGTAGTGTACACCCATGGTAAGAAATTCAAACAATTCAGAAAAGTATGAAGAAAGAAAATGCCTGGAAATCTTGTCACCTGGAGAAATAGTTACTGCTAACGCTGCAGGACTGTCCTGGTATACCTCTGCACATAGACACAGGCAGTTGTGTGTGCACTTTTTGTAAATGGAATCATACTATGTATATACTCCTTGCTGTTTTCAGTCAGTATTTTTTTTTTTTTCAGTCAGTATTTTTCAACTAGTCCCTTACCAGTTAACATTCAGTTGTTTCATATTCTTCCTGAATGTTGTTACTTTACTTAGGAACGTATTTGTAGCTATAAGTGCAGGAAAAACCGTTGTAGTAATGACTCCGTCTTTACCCCGCTCCTTTTGAACACATTGTGTCTCAATTTGTTTTGCATAGCTGATGTTCAGCATATTGAAGCTTAAAAGGTCTGGGGAGCCTTAGGGTGTCATTTGTAAGTTTCTTATAGTTGTCCATGGTAACAAATACTTCTACAGGCCGATTGAAGTGTTATGCTCATAGCCTCTACTTACTGATGCCAGCTGTGTTCTGGGCATAATGCTTGTTACTGTGTCTACATTCTTGAGTCCTCCAGTAGTCTCCTGTGAGGTTCTGAGATGGTCTCTCACCTTTCCCACGTCAATATTGGCCATTCTCTTGTATGCATGATTGTATCATAGTAATAATGACTTGAATGGAATTTGTTTCATGTTCTATAATTTCCTTATTGTCAGGCATTGAATTGCTTTTTTTTGTTTGTTTCTATCAGGCATTGAATTGTTAAACTGAGTAGAGGAAAGATGTTAGTGAATTTTCTAATGCTTTTTTTTTTTTTTCTTCAGGAGATGAGACTAATGCATCAGATCAACAAAACGAACCCCACTTAGGTCTGAAAGACCAACAGGTTCTAGATGTAAAGAGCTATGCACGTCTTTTTTCAAAGAGCGTTGAAACTTTGAGAGTTCATTTAGCAGAAAAGGGGGATGGAGCTGAGCTGATATGGGACAAGGTTTGTGTTGGAAACGGGTGACAGTTATTGTATATTAAATGTATATTTTAGCTCTTGAGCTATATCAGAGCCTAGTAAGGTTGGGATATTGCTTATTCTACCAGATTTTGAGAACTTGTTGATTTTTGGGTGTTTTCATCTACTACATTGAACTGTGAATTTTCTAACTGAATTTAAGCAATACTGTAAAATCTCATTTTAGGTTCTAATAGTATGTTTATTGTTTATAACTGTTGACTGGAGAAATAATGTGATTTTATTGGAGTAAAATGTTTCTCTGACTTAAGAAAATAAACTTAAGGGAGCTTCTTATGTAATAGAGATTTATTAATAGAAGGCATAATATTCTTTCAGTGACAACTGCTCATGGGCCTCATATGCCCTTGAAAGTAGTAAAATTGTCTTTATATTGAAATACTTAATAGCTCTGTCAAAAGTTGTAGTAATGACTCCGTCTTTACCCCGCTCCTTTTGAACACATTGTGTCTCAATTTGTTTTGCATAGCTGATGTTCAGCATATTGAAGCTTAAAAGGTCTGGGGAGCCTTAGGGTGTCATTTGTAAGTTTCTTATAGTTGTCCATGGTAACAAATACTTCTACAGGCCGATTGAAGTGTTATGCTCATAGCCTCTACTTACTGATGCCAGCTGTGTTCTGGGCATAATGCTTGTTACTGTGTCTACATTCTTGAGTCCTCCAGTAGTCTCCTGTGAGGTTCTGAGATGGTCTCTCACCTTTCCCACGTCAATATTGGCCATTCTCTTGTATGCATGATTGTATCATAGTAATAATGACTTGAATGGAATTTGTTTCATGTTCTATAATTTCCTTATTGTCAGGCATTGAATTGCTTTTTTTTGTTTGTTTCTATCAGGCATTGAATTGTTAAACTGAGTAGAGGAAAGATGTTAGTGAATTTTCTAATGCTTTTTTTTTTTTTTCTTCAGGAGATGAGACTAATGCATCAGATCAACAAAACGAACCCCACTTAGGTCTGAAAGACCAACAGGTTCTAGATGTAAAGAGCTATGCACGTCTTTTTTCAAAGAGCGTTGAAACTTTGAGAGTTCATTTAGCAGAAAAGGGGGATGGAGCTGAGCTGATATGGGACAAGGTTTGTGTTGGAAACGGGTGACAGTTATTGTATATTAAATGTATATTTTAGCTCTTGAGCTATATCAGAGCCTAGTAAGGTTGGGATATTGCTTATTCTACCAGATTTTGAGAACTTGTTGATTTTTGGGTGTTTTCATCTACTACATTGAACTGTGAATTTTCTAACTGAATTTAAGCAATACTGTAAAATCTCATTTTAGGTTCTAATAGTATGTTTATTGTTTATAACTGTTGACTGGAGAAATAATGTGATTTTATTGGAGTAAAATGTTTCTCTGACTTAAGAAAATAAACTTAAGGGAGCTTCTTATGTAATAGAGATTTATTAATAGAAGGCATAATATTCTTTCAGTGACAACTGCTCATGGGCCTCATATGCCCTTGAAAGTAGTAAAATTGTCTTTATATTGAAATACTTAATAGCTCTGTCAAAAGATTTATCAACACAAAAATGAGATGTAATTATTTTAAAAAATTAAAACAATATTTAATAGTACCCTGACTTAAATAATACATTTTGAGATTTGCTGAGTTAATTTTACTTTTAATTGTAGTCAGTACTTTTTATGGCTGTAAGTGATCTATCTGGTAGAGTTTATATGTTCAGCTATTGGTAAAGATTTGCCATGAGTTTCAAAGGAGAAAAGTGATCGTTTTAGCAAACTAAGATAGCTTTGTGTGTGCACATTTTGAAACTGGGGTTGAATCAGACACCTGAGATAAAACTGGTAAAATTTAGATTTTGGAGAGTCTCACAGACATTAGTCTTTAGGGTTTGTGTGCTATAAAGAGTAAGTATTAAGAATCTTTTTCATTGTTGCTGTTAATAATGGTGGTTTGGAGGTTTTCATCTGTAACACAAAGGCTAATCAACAAAACTTGGAACTGCAAGTTGTTACCCTCTACAGAGGGTAAAATCTGTAACTAATGGCTGTGGTAAGTTAATAACCTGGGGAAGTACCTGATGGACCCTGTTTTGAGCAGTCTTAAAATAATCATATTTAATCAGAGCCTTACAAAATATTTATATAATTTCCCCTATTTAACAGATTAAGGAATTTAGGGTCAGGAGGATTTATTTGTCTGTGGTTACTTAGCCAGCCAGATAAGTCTGTAAAGAACCTACATCATTTTAGGTTTTTTTTTTAATAGTATGTTGGGATATTGCTTATTCTACCAGATTTTGAGAACTTGTTGATTTTGGGTGTTTTCATCTACTACATTGAACTGTGAATTTTCTAACTGAATTTAAGCAATACTGTAAAATCTCATTTTAGGTTCTAATAGTATGTTTATTGTTTATAACTGTTGACTGGAGAAATAATGTGATTTTATTGGAGTAAAATGTTTCTCTGACTTAAGAAAATAAACTTAAGGGAGCTTCTTATGTAATAGAGATTTATTAATAGAAGGCATAATATTCTTTCAGTGACAACTGCTCATGGGCCTCATATGCCCTTGAAAGTAGTAAAATTGTCTTTATATTGAAATACTTAATAGCTCTGTCAAAAGATTTATCAACACAAAAATGAGATGTAATTATTTTAAAAAATTAAAACAATATTTAATAGTACCCTGACTTAAATAATACATTTTGAGATTTGCTGAGTTAATTTTACTTTTAATTGTAGTCAGTACTTTTTATGGCTGTAAGTGATCTATCTGGTAGAGTTTATATGTTCAGCTATTGGTAAAGATTTGCCATGAGTTTCAAAGGAGAAAAGTGATCGTTTTAGCAAACTAAGATAGCTTTGTGTGTGCACATTTTGAAACTGGGGTTGAATCAGACACCTGAGATAAAACTGGTAAAATTTAGATTTTGGAGAGTCTCACAGACATTAGTCTTTAGGGTTTGTGTGCTATAAAGAGTAAGTATTAAGAATCTTTTTCATTGTTGCTGTTAATAATGGTGGTTTGGAGGTTTTCATCTGTAACACAAAGGCTAATCAACAAAACTTGGAACTGCAAGTTGTTACCCTCTACAGAGGGTAAAATCTGTAACTAATGGCTGTGGTAAGTTAATAACCTGGGGAAGTACCTGATGGACCCTGTTTTGAGCAGTCTTAAAATAATCATATTTAATCAGAGCCTTACAAAATATTTATATAATTTCCCCTATTTAACAGATTAAGGAATTTAGGGTCAGGAGGATTTATTTGTCTGTGGTTACTTAGCCAGCCAGATAAGTCTGTAAAGAACCTACATCTTATTGATGCCTTTTTTTTTTTTTTTTTTTTTTAATACTTTGGTGTTTCTGCATCATGGGCTAGGAGAGTTTCTTCTCAGTGAAGAGCATGAAACCTTGCTGAATTCTAATTAGACTAGGATGTGTGCTTAGGGAGAATGGAAATTGTAAAGGGAAATCTTTTTATTGTCCTGCCACATCTGGAAAGAAGCAGCCAATACAGGAATGTGATGTATGTGAGACGAATTTGAAGAAGAAAAGCCAGAAGGGGTAGTTCAGGTGTTTCTGAGACGTTAATGAAATGGCTTTCTCAAAGCAGCCTGTGTCTTCTCCCCTGAGTTCTGTACTTGTCAGACATGCTTATTGTTGACTGATGGACCTAGGGAATGTTTGTCATCATTAAGTAAATGAAATTGGAGTACTGATCTGTATACTCTTAGTCTCCAGTGCATTTGTAGAAGCAGGAGTGAATTCCTGGAGCCCAGGAGCTGACGATGAGCCCTTGCCCCTTCTCATCCAGACCAGCCCCTTCCTGGAGGCCACCTCTTGTTCTAGTTGACTTGTTCCAAACTTGTGAAAATGTTGTTCCGAAAGCAGTACTAGCCAGACCAGTACCTTTGTGGGGAGACTTGTTAAATTATTTGAATTATTGGCAGGATGACCCATCTGCATTGGATTTTGTCACCGCTGCTGCAAACCTCAGGATGTATATTTTCAGTATGAATATGAAGAGCAGATTTGATATCAAATGTAAGTTATTTTGTACTTCAATTTCATCATCTAAATTCTACTTTTTTTTTTTTTTTTGACAGCTAAACTTTTTTTTTTTCTTCCAGCAATGGCAGGGAACATTATTCCTGCTATCGCTACTACTAATGCAGTGATCGCTGGATTGATAGTATTGGAAGGATTGAAGATTTTATCAGGAAAAATAGACCAGTGTAGAACAGTGAGTGTTTCTATTTGCAATTTTAAAATTGAAAAAGTAAGGTTTAAAGCAATGGAAAAGTAATTGTTCAGGTTACCTTATGAGTTGCATGTTTAGGTAAGCTTCCTGGAAATTGCAACAAAAAGGAGAACACACTTGTTTCTTTTATTTTTGTGTAAAATGGAAGCAGAAGCTAGTTGGCTTTTAACACTTCTGGTTTTACTAATTTCTTGGAAGAACTCGTGTGGGTCCTTATATTTACTGTTCTCAGTTGTTTTCCAATTCTAAGAGTTCTCTGGTTTTAAAATTCTGATTGGTCATTTTATAGTGCCCTGTTCTTCAGTCTTTTTTTTTTTTTTGGCCACTTCTGTTGGTCTTTCATTTATCTGTTGTAATCCATCTTTGTTCTTTGGCCTGTGTGGACCCCCCATCGCAGTGGCCTCTGTTGTGAGCACTGGCTCTGGGCGCATGCGCTCCAGAGCTCCGACTCAATAGTTGGACACATCGGTCCAGCTGCTCCACTGCACTTGGGATCTTCCCAGGCCAGGGATCGAACTGGCGCCCCTTGCACTGCAAGGCGGTGTTCTTACCCACTGGACCACCAGGGAAGCCCTCTTCAGTCATTTTTGTCAGTCTTCTTTTTTGTTTTAAACTTTATGTTATATTTGCTTGTGTTAATGCCTGAAATCTTTATGGATGCGCTTGATGTCATTTCTGTTAGATCTCTCTTATAGTGTTTTGTTGGCTCCTATGATTTTTTTTTTCATAAGTAGAATTTTGTGAAAGCTGCATCTGTGACCATTCTATAGGACCCACTGAAGGTGTATTTCTTCACATTTGTGTTTGTTTGTATCTGGGTGCCTGGGGTCCTACTGACCTAAGACTTCTGCATTCACAGCTTTAGTTTCTCGGCACATACATATATTTAGACAGCAAACCTGCATGAACCCTGTTGTGTTGTAATGAATTATAAAGGAAGATATTCTTTCCTCAAGGTTGAGGTCATTTTTCTTGTTATTTCTGCAGGGAAGATATTTTTCTCCTCTTTATCCTCCCCTTCCAGATTCTTGCTTTACATGAGCATCTCCTGGCTTGAGTTCCTGCATCAATAGGTGTTGGACTGGGTTTATCCCTTCAATATTCCCTCTGGATTCCTGCTTTCATCCAGCTTAGGATTCAGAAAAGCTTCCTAAAAATATTGGAGCCAATTTTGCTATTGTTTAGGTTTTCCTTTTTACTGTAATGTTGAAATAAAAGGACCAATTTACTTTCAAGAATTTCTTTAAAAAAGAAAAGCCTAGACTATGATGGTACTCTTACTTTTTCAGCATCATTAATGGACTCTTAAAATACTTTTTGTCATTTCCATGAAATTTCACGGTGAGGGAATGTAGATTCATACTGCCATTCTGCTGTCTTGTTTCAGCTTTCTAGTTAAGTTTTTATTTTGGTTGTCATGTTTTTCATTTCTAAGAGCTATGTTTTTTTGACTTCTTCCTTTTTGTAGCAGCCTGAACGAGTGTCTGTCTTTGTCTTATTGCATTAGTTTCTTTGCTTGCTCATCTCCGTTCCTCTCTTGGGTTTATGATGCCCATATGTCCAGGCTTCATTTGTTTCCATTTATAAATGAATATCAGGGTGGGTAATAATAGTGTCAGCCTGAGTATTAGTGGTGTTAGTAATTGTTTTTATTATTGTCAACTTCTCTTAGTGGAGTTACCTTCCCAGTAAAGCTTGAGATCACGTGAATCTGTTTTCCCATTGTACCCTGCTTCCAGCCCTGACAGTCCATCTTCACTGTGAGGGGAAACTACAGGGCCTGGCCCTCTGACTAGCACTTAATTTCTGTCAAGGGAAGTGCTTCTTTTAAGTTTGAGGGAACCGATGGAGTTCTTCTTTAGAGTTAATTCATCTAAGCAGCATACTGCATGGTAGTTCCACAGTGATAATTTGTATATTAGCTTCCAGTGTTCTCACATTCATAACCTCAATGCAGTTTTGTTTTCTTTCTTTCTTTTAATGCAGTTTTTTAAAGTTTAATTTTCCTTGGTTTGTATAACTTTATTTTGTTTGGGTATTATGAAAATGGTAATAGTACCATACATACATCATTTTTTCTTTAATTATGTACATGTTAACGTCAAAATCATCAGAAAATTTGAAAAGAAATGCAGCTTGTTTGGTCCTTGTGCCTGTGCAAACATTATCATTAGTTAGAGAAGGTAGTGCGTTGGTCTGGTAAAAGGTTGGCTTTAAGTTGACAAGAACCTCTGGAGGGGTGGGATGGGGAAGATATACATATGACTAATCTGGGAACATGCATATCTATAAACAACAAAACTCTGTAAAAGTTAAAATAAAAGCTTAAAAAAAATAATAGAAAAAGAACAACAACAAAAAAGATGGCAAGAACCAATAGGAAGGCACTCCAAAGTGATTTAAAGATGATACCAGAGACAAGTATGGTTAGGCCCTTATTCACGCTAAATTAGTTTGCAGAATAGTCTAGAATCTTTAGTACAAGACTTCTTTTCAGTAAGCTCAGCCTTATTTACAAGGTAGCTAATTTGAAAAGAAGGTTGAAATAGTCTTTCAGGTTTTGATTTACCTTATCCTTTGCCATCTGGAAGGAGTATTTAAGTGAACATTGTATACTGTATGTATATAAAATTATGACTCAGATTTCTGATTTCTGCTTGTGTGTTTTTTTGTTCCCAAAGATTTTTTTGAATAAACAACCAAACCCAAGAAAGAAGCTCCTTGTGCCTTGTGCACTGGATCCTCCCAACCCTAACTGTTACGTATGTGCCAGCAAGCGGAGGTCGACTGAACTTCTCTTAGTGGAGTTACCTTCCCAGTAAAGCTTGAGATCACGTGAATCTGTTTTCCCATTGTACCCTGCTTCCAGCCCTGACAGTCCATCTTCACTGTGAGGGGAAACTACAGGGCCTGGCCCTCTGACTAGCACTTAATTTCTGTCAAGGGAAGTGCTTCTTTTAAGTTTGAGGGAACCGATGGAGTTCTTCTTTAGAGTTAATTCATCTAAGCAGCATACTGCATGGTAGTTCCACAGTGATAATTTGTATATTAGCTTCCAGTGTTCTCACATTCATAACCTCAATGCAGTTTTGTTTTCTTTCTTTCTTTTAATGCAGTTTTTTAAAGTTTAATTTTCCTTGGTTTGTATAACTTTATTTTGTTTGGGTATTATGAAAATGGTAATAGTACCATACATACATCATTTTTTCTTTAATTATGTACATGTTAACGTCAAAATCATCAGAAAATTTGAAAAGAAATGCAGCTTGTTTGGTCCTTGTGCCTGTGCAAACATTATCATTAGTTAGAGAAGGTAGTGCGTTGGTCTGGTAAAAGGTTGGCTTTAAGTTGACAAGAACCTCTGGAGGGGTGGGATGGGGAAGATATACATATGACTAATCTGGGAACATGCATATCTATAAACAACAAAACTCTGTAAAAGTTAAAATAAAAGCTTAAAAAAAATAATAGAAAAAGAACAACAACAAAAAAGATGGCAAGAACCAATAGGAAGGCACTCCAAAGTGATTTAAAGATGATACCAGAGACAAGTATGGTTAGGCCCTTATTCACGCTAAATTAGTTTGCAGAATAGTCTAGAATCTTTAGTACAAGACTTCTTTTCAGTAAGCTCAGCCTTATTTACAAGGTAGCTAATTTGAAAAGAAGGTTGAAATAGTCTTTCAGGTTTTGATTTACCTTATCCTTTGCCATCTGGAAGGAGTATTTAAGTGAACATTGTATACTGTATGTATATAAAATTATGACTCAGATTTCTGATTTCTGCTTGTGTGTTTTTTTGTTCCCAAAGATTTTTTTGAATAAACAACCAAACCCAAGAAAGAAGCTCCTTGTGCCTTGTGCACTGGATCCTCCCAACCCTAACTGTTACGTATGTGCCAGCAAGCCGGAGGTGACTGTACGACTGAACGTTCACAAAGTGACTGTTCTCACCTTACAAGACAAGGTAGGTGAGGGCCTGATTCTCCTGCTCAAGCTTATTGTTTATAAGAAAAAACAAGTACCCTGTTGCCTTTAACAGTGTTACTGTGCCAGCGAATTACCCTGACTGCTGAGCTGTGTTGCTCTGGCTTTGCCATCTGTGTCCTGTTGGCTTTTCTTTTTTTTTTTTGAAGCTTTTTTTTTGGTTGGTGGGGGGGGTACTTCTATTGGTCTTTTATTTCTCTATTTTCATCCATCTTTGTTCTTTGGCCCTTGTGGGCCTCCCATCGCAGTGGCCTCTGTTGTCCTAGAGCACCGGCTCAGCGCATGCGCTCCAGAGCTCCGGCTCGGTAGTTGGACACATTGGTCCAGCCGCTCCGCGGCACGTGGGATCTTCCCAGGCCAGGGATCGAACCAGCGCTCCTTGCACTGCAAGGCGGTGTCCTTACCCACTGGACCACCAGGGAAGCCCCTTCTGTTGGCTTTTCTGTCTGTGGTTCCAGGATGTGTGCTTCACATCCCAGAGAGGAAGCAGTGTAAATGCCTAGAGTGTGGACTACAGGTGGGACACGGGTGGCATAATATCTTGCAAGCGAACTCTTGTGTTCCTCGGGTATCTGGTGATGGTCTTGATTCTGGTGGGGCGTGCCAGGCTATCTCTGATGGGTTCTCTGGTGCCTCAGTGGTAAAGAATCCACCTGCAATGTGGGAGACTCAAGTTTGATGCCTGGGTCAGGAAGATCCCTTGGAAAAGGAAATGATAACCCACCTCCGTATTCTTGCCTGGAAAATCCCACTGACAGAGAAGCCTAGTGGGCTGCAGTCCATGGGGTCACAGAGTCAGACACGACTGAGTGACTAAATTAAGCTAGTCCCTCAGGAGAAGCATCGTTAGCACATCTAGTTTCACCTATAGAGTTCTGGAGTGAGAAGTGGAGGGTTAGGATACGGTTTGGTTTATAGCCTGGTCCTTCAGTTCCTCCTAGTTTCTTTCTTATTCGGAATGAGTTAAAAGTGACCTGAATGGATGCTATTTCCCACTTGGAAATCACTTCAGACAGTTTTTCTGATTGTCTCCATCATGGTGTATTTTGTTTATTTGCTTCCCAGTATGAGGTAGTAGACCTTCATGGTCCTAAAGGCTGCTTCAGAATGAATGGCCTTTCTCCCAGAGTGGGTTACACGAGGCAGGTTGATTTTAGCTTATACTTTGGATGGGGAAGCAGCAGGACTCTGTATTTGCTGGCCAGCAGAGGGGGGCTGCCCCATCTTTTTTCTTAGAAAAGAAACTATTATAATTGATACCTGCTTATCCTTAAGTGAAAGGTAATTCCATGTATTTCTACTGTGATTGAATCTTTAGAGAATTCTCTGTTGTTTCGTTTTTTGGTATGTTTGTTTAGGATCAGGTAGGATTTAACAATATTACCACTCCTGGTCCATCTTGGAATTTAGAGATGGAACTTGGGAATGAGAAGACTATTTATTGGAGAATAAGAGTCATCAGAGATTTTTTGTCTATAAAACATCTGCCAGTACAGGGTTGTAATTGAGACTTAGAACCCTGAGATAATATTTTAGGTGTCTAGTTTAGGTATCTAATCGCTGGGAAGGACATAAGACTGAGAGCTGGCCAAGGAGTTCTCAGTCCCCATCTGGAGGAGGTGTTATCTGATCGTTAGCCATGGTCAAACATGGGATGGACCGTGGGCATAAGGTTCTTGGGTGAATGCCACTTGCTTTCCTGTTTGCCTTAAAGAATAACTTGGCTCATTTCCAGTGGAAGGCAGGGAGAGTTAAACGAGCCTTTATTGTGTGTGTGTGTGTGTGTGTATGTATATGTGTATATATATATATATATATATATATATATATATATATAGGCTATTTATAAAAGTCTTCAATTCCATGTGTTAATATTTTGAATTTTTTTCCCTTTATAGATTGTGAAAGAAAAATTTGCTATGGTAGCACCAGATGTCCAAATTGAAGATGGAAAAGGAACGATCCTAATATCTTCTGAAGAGGGAGAGACAGAAGGTATTATATATTGCCATTGTTAACTTGCCTTCATTTGGATGGAGATTGCCTTAGTGAAGGCGTGCACGTTAGTTTATCCATTCATTGTATACGGTACTCAGGATCACACTGGTCAGTCTTTTTTTTCTTCTTTTATAATTTTGACCTCTTTTATTGGTCTTTCATTTGTTTATTTTCATCCATCTTTATTCTTAGGCCTGTGTGGGCCTACCATTGCAGTGGCCTCTCCTGTTGCAGAGCTCTGGCTCGTAATTGGACATACCAGTCCAACTGCTCTGCGGGATGTGGGATCTTCCCTGGCCAGGGATCAAACCGGCACCCCTTGCACTACAAGGCAGACTCTTTACCCACTGGAGCACCAGGGAAGCCCCACACTGGTCTTGATTGGACACTTCATCTGTCTTGCTGGGGATTTCAGGATGCTTTTCATCTATAATTCCTTGTCCAGAAATTTGGGAATGTTAGTTCGTGAGTAATTGGAGGTCCTGTTTTGGCTGGGTGGGAGTCTGTTTTAAAAGTCTAGTTGATTATGCCTTCACTAAAAAGAAAGAAATGATTAAACACTCTCTTAGTTCTAGCCAGCTCTCTTAAAGGCTAGGACCTTAAAAATGGAAATTGGTCAATAATCTCAGTGGCTTAAATGTAGTCCCTTTCCACAAAACACATGTGCTACTGAGAGAAAGAGAGCATTTATTCAAGTAACTCTTAGAGTCTTATATTACAGGCATAGTCATAGATACTCATAATTCAAAGATGAATAAGATAGTAGTTCCTGGCTTAAAGTATTTCACAGCCTGGAGAGGAGCAATTAGCAACATGTAGATTTAGTGCTGTCTAAGAAATACTATTGAGAGAAGGTGTACAGAGTTTGAGTTAAGCTTTGTAAAAAGATTAATGGAGTGAGGGCAGCGTATCACAGGAGTGGAGGACTCCTGGGCCAGTTGTTTAAGGAGAGCTGAGAGTGGAGAGCCTGCGTTTGAGCCGATGAACAACATCTATAAAGACGTGAACTTGTAAAACAATACAAAGGGCTCTAGGAATGGCCAGCTATTTTGTTTCACTGGTAGGTGGGGTGCTGTGGGTTTGGTGTTGATGTGCAGCTGGAGTCTTGTGTGTGTCATATGTGTAGTGTGTGTGTCTACTTCCCCAATTTCCTGCTCTCTCCAGGGTTTAAACAAGGAAGTAATATGTAATCTGTAGAAGATTAAGGCAAGGATGTGAGAGTGGAGGCGGGGAGCCAGTTAGAAAAAATTGAAGGAGTGAGGAATGTTTACTAAAGCAAAAACAGCAAGTGACAAATTGGAGATTTGCAGAGTCCCAATTTTTAGAGCACATTGTTAGGCTTGGACCAAGCTATTTCTGAGACTGTCTTCAGAGGTGGTGCTAATCACCAGGATAGAATTGTTCAGTGACTGGTTCTCCTTTGAGCACATTGGGCTGAAGGTTAGTGAGTGTCAGAGAAAAGGAGTGTTCAAACATGCAAGAGAGAAAGAGTTAAAGGCAAGAGGCATTAGAATAGATGGAGGGGGTGACAGTACCTGGTTGGGGAGGTGTTCTTCACTGGCGTATTTATCATAGTCCATGTAGCAAAAGCTTACTGAGTGCCAGCGGATGCTTAGCATGGTGTGCTGCATATCTGGGACTGTTCACATCTAGCAGAAGTTGCATGTGGATGAAAGAACTAGGTTGGAGTGATTAGTTTTCAAAGACCTCACTGGCTTTCTATTGAGAAATGTTGAAAATTTATGTTGAAATAATGTTTTCTCATATATCTGAATTGTAAAATTGACTAAAAGTAGTTTGTTGATACTGTCATGGATAACCTGTTTAGAAATAGAGTGTATTTTGAACAGTTCTAAAAGTTGTCATTGACTACTATAGGATTCCAGATTAATTTGGTTTCAAGGAGAGAAGGTACTCAGAACTACTCAGTTTGGTTTCCTTGAGGTAGTTTTGGTGGTTGAGTTCTCAGGGCTGAGTTCCTAAATACCTGGTATTTTAGTGAACTGGTTTACTAGGGCCGTCATATGCAAATACACAGGCAAGTGACTTAACACTTGTATTTTCTCCTAGTTCCAGGGGCCAGCAGTCTTAAGATGAATGTGTCTGGCAATGGGTATTAGAAGGGTCGTTGACAAGCTTGGATTCTCCTGAGGCCCGTCTCTTTTTTCTTCTTCTAAGGATACCAGTTAGATTGGATTAGGGTCCAACCCAGCAACCTCATTTTAACTTGCAGTGAAAGTGTTAGTCGCCTAGTCATGTCCGACTTAACACCTCTTTAACAAAAATCCTGTCTCCAAGTGCAGTCACATTCTGAGACATTTCAATGTGAATTTTGGGGAGATAAAGTTCAGCCTTCTAGCAGGGGGTATATCATGTAAAACTAAGGTTGCCTGTTTCATGGAGATATAACCAAAGTATCTAAATTTCTTTAAAATTTTATAGCTAATAATCACAAGAAGTTATCAGAATTTGGAATTAGGAATGGGAGCCGACTTCAAGCAGATGACTTCCTTCAGGACTACACTTTATTGATCAACATCCTTCATAGGTAAGAACTATTAATATTTACATGTAAGAAATTCTTTGAATATACAAACTTAAGAGAAAGTGGAGAAAATGTCTTCTTATTCTTAAATCCTACTGTTAATTTGAAGCTGCACTGTAGTGGGGATTTATCTTTATTGTCCATGTAGCAAAAGCTTACTGAGTGCCAGCGGATGCTTAGCATGGTGTGCTGCATATCTGGGACTGTTCACATCTAGCAGAAGTTGCATGTGGATGAAAGAACTAGGTTGGAGTGATTAGTTTTCAAAGACCTCACTGGCTTTCTATTGAGAAATGTTGAAAATTTATGTTGAAATAATGTTTTCTCATATATCTGAATTGTAAAATTGACTAAAAGTAGTTTGTTGATACTGTCATGGATAACCTGTTTAGAAATAGAGTGTATTTTGAACAGTTCTAAAAGTTGTCATTGACTACTATAGGATTCCAGATTAATTTGGTTTCAAGGAGAGAAGGTACTCAGAACTACTCAGTTTGGTTTCCTTGAGGTAGTTTTGGTGGTTGAGTTCTCAGGGCTGAGTTCCTAAATACCTGGTATTTTAGTGAACTGGTTTACTAGGGCCGTCATATGCAAATACACAGGCAAGTGACTTAACACTTGTATTTTCTCCTAGTTCCAGGGGCCAGCAGTCTTAAGATGAATGTGTCTGGCAATGGGTATTAGAAGGGTCGTTGACAAGCTTGGATTCTCCTGAGGCCCGTCTCTTTTTTCTTCTTCTAAGGATACCAGTTAGATTGGATTAGGGTCCAACCCAGCAACCTCATTTTAACTTGCAGTGAAAGTGTTAGTCGCCTAGTCATGTCCGACTTAACACCTCTTTAACAAAAATCCTGTCTCCAAGTGCAGTCACATTCTGAGACATTTCAATGTGAATTTTGGGGAGATAAAGTTCAGCCTTCTAGCAGGGGGTATATCATGTAAAAACTAAGGTTGCCTGTTTCATGGAGATATAACCAAAGTATCTAAATTTCTTTAAAATTTTATAGCTAATAATCACAAGAAGTTATCAGAATTTGGAATTAGGAATGGGAGCCGACTTCAAGCAGATGACTTCCTTCAGGACTACACTTTATTGATCAACATCCTTCATAGGTAAGAACTATTAATATTTACATGTAAGAAATTCTTTGAATATACAAACTTAAGAGAAAGTGGAGAGAAAATGTCTTCTTATTCTTAAATCCTACTGTTAATTTGAAGCTGCACTGTATATATGTTCAAGTTGGCCACTAAGTTCCCTGAGGTTTGACCTTCAGAAAAATCTAAGCATTCAGGAATGTTTATGAGTAACTCATCAGTGGTGACTGATCAGAAAGACTTAGAGATGTTAAAATCCAGGTGTGTGAACAGTTATAATCAAGGTCCATTCCTTTTCACAGTTGAACTGGAATAAGAAATTTTAATTATTAGAGATTCATTTGGAAGAAATTTCTCCCATAAAGTAGGTAATTTCATTGTGATCTGGAACAGTAACAGAGCATTAAAAATGATCTTGTATGGATTCCTGAGTCACATTTTTTTTTCTTTTTGATTTACTATCTTTCCCACTTTATTGAAAACAGCATCCAACATGCTTGCAGTACAGGATATTTGCACATATATGACACATTTTAAATACAGATGGTCCTCCATTTTGGTGTGCTTACCTGTTTTGAACAAAGTGCATTTTGGTTCATGCTCATCGATACACCCTGAAGCTGCACCCTGACTCATCTCTTCAGGTGTGTGTGAGTGGCTCAGTTGTGTCCAACTCTGCAAACCTACAGACTGTAGCCGCCAGGCTCCTCTGTCCATGGGGTCCTCCAGGCAGGAAAGCTGGAGTGGGGAGCCGTGCCCTTCCCGACCCGTGGAATGACCCTGGGTCTCCTGCGTGGCAGGCAGCTTCTTTACCGTCTGAGCCTCCAGGGAGGCCTCTTTTTTTTCAGGTAGCATCTAACAAACGCAGAGGCTGCCACCTGCAGCCACACGTTTTGCCAGTGTTGCCTTCTATAACCAAACAGAGAGAACTTGTATAGTTTGAGACTATCATACTGTTTGTAAAAAGCAGGAAAGGACAAGAAAAACTGAATGCGGGTTATTAATAATAGTATAAATGAGACAGCTGAGTCAGAGATAGGTCTTAAGTGGGCGTGAACTCTGGCCTCGATAACACACCAGGTAGGTTGGTGTCAGTGGCGTGTGTGTGTTCAGTTGTGGAAGGACATGTACAGTGAAATGGTCCTTCATAGGTAAGAACTATTAATATTTACATGTAAGAAATTCTTTGAATATACAAACTTAAGAGAAAGTGGAGAGAAATGTCTTCTTATTCTTAAATCCTACTGTTAATTTGAAGCTGCACTGTATATATGTTCAAGTTGGCCACTAAGTTCCCTGAGGTTTGACCTTCAGAAAAATCTAAGCATTCAGGAATGTTTATGAGTAACTCATCAGTGGTGACTGATCAGAAAGACTTAGAGATGTTAAAATCCAGGTGTGTGAACAGTTATAATCAAGGTCCATTCCTTTTCACAGTTGAACTGGAATAAGAAATTTTAATTATTAGAGATTCATTTGGAAGAAATTTCTCCCATAAAGTAGGTAATTTCATTGTGATCTGGAACAGTAACAGAGCATTAAAAATGATCTTGTATGGATTCCTGAGTCACATTTTTTTTTCTTTTTGATTTACTATCTTTCCCACTTTATTGAAAACAGCATCCAACATGCTTGCAGTACAGGATATTTGCACATATATGACACATTTTAAATACAGATGGTCCTCCATTTTGGTGTGCTTACCTGTTTTGAACAAAGTGCATTTTGGTTCATGCTCATCGATACACCCTGAAGCTGCACCCTGACTCATCTCTTCAGGTGTGTGTGAGTGGCTCAGTTGTGTCCAACTCTGCAAACCTACAGACTGTAGCCGCCAGGCTCCTCTGTCCATGGGGTCCTCCAGGCAGGAAAGCTGGAGTGTGGATCCGTGCCCTTCCCGACCCGTGGAATGACCCTGGGTCTCCTGCGTGGCAGGCAGCTTCTTTACCGTCTGAGCCTCCAGGGAGGCCTCTTTTTTTTCAGGTAGCATCTAACAAACGCAGAGGCTGCCACCTGCAGCCACACGTTTTGCCAGTGTTGCCTTCTATAACCAAACAGAGAGAACTTGTATAGTTTGAGACTATCATACTGTTTGTAAAAAGCAGGAAAGGACAAGAAAAACTGAATGCGGGTTATTAATAATAGTATAAATGAGACAGCTGAGTCAGAGATAGGTCTTAAGTGGGCGTGAACTCTGGCCTCGATAACACACCAGGTAGGTTGGTGTCAGTGGCGTGTGTGTGTTCAGTTGTGGAAGGACATGTACAGTGAAATGGAAATATATCAGATGGTGTCTATAAGAGGAGGCATAATTAGGGTCTTTTTTATCATATTTTTTAGCTCTCTGGGAGCAGAACCCCCCCTTAGAACATGTAAGTCTTTTGTTTGACTTTCATGCATTAAATTTTTGTACATGTTTTTGGGAACTTACTACAAAAGCAGGCTGCTTTCTGTGAAGATGGGAGAAACCGAGAAGCCACGTAACTCTACGCCCAGGCAGTAAATCACTCTGGTCAAAATCAGAAGAGAGTGTATAGAATCTTTTTACATAGTAGCTGAAGAAAGAGTGCCTAAGAATTAATCGGGCCTCACGATGTTCAACTCAAGTTTCCTGTTTTAGTTATAAAACTTACAAACCTTTTCCCTGAATTGAAAGTACATTGTTATTGGTTTCAAATTATAGAAATCTACTATGTAGTCCTTTTTTATTATTATTAAACCCTTTGAGAATCAGAATCTGTGTATTTGGTGTGTCTGTAGTGTAATACACCTTTGAGCTTTGAGGGCGGTCTCTGGAGCGCCTGTGCTTTTGTAAGTAGTTTGGTCCGGTGTTATGGTACACGGTTCTCTTGCAGTGAAGACCTAGGAAAGGATGTTGAATTTGAAGTGGTTGGTGATGCCCCAGAAAAAGTAGGGCCCAAGCAAGCTGAAGATGCCGCCAAAAGCATAACCAATGGCAGTGAGGACGGAGCCCAGCCCTCCACGTCCACAGGTGAGTCCCAGCCCCAGCCAGCAGCTGGCTGCTGACCCACCAGGTGGGACTGCTTAGAACAGACTGATTCAGTTAACGAACGTTGACCACACAGTACAGCTCTCTGCAGGACTACTAGAGGTGTCTGTTCAGCATTGTGTTAATGGAACTTCGAATGTATGACCCATGAAGACATTTAAGACTGGGTAGATTTTGTATGAGAACAGACACATTTTATTTTTGTTCTCTTGTTTTTACAACTGGAAATGTCAGTTTACTAGTGTATAAAGACGGCTCAGTCTTAGTAGCAATTTTGGATTTCGTGCCTGTTTTTAGGGCAGTACACAGGTAGGTTGGTGTCAGTGGCGTGTGTGTGTTCAGTTGTGGAAGGACATGTACAGTGAAATGGAAATATATCAGATGGTGTCTATAAGAGGAGGCATAATTAGGGTCTTTTTTATCATATTTTTTAGCTCTCTGGGAGCAGAACCCCTTAGAACATGTAAGTCTTTTGTTTGACTTTCATGCATTAAATTTTTGTACATGTTTTTGGGAACTTACTACAAAAGCAGGCTGCTTTCTGTGAAGATGGGAGAAACCGAGAAGCCACGTAACTCTACGCCCAGGCAGTAAATCACTCTGGTCAAAATCAGAAGAGAGTGTATAGAATCTTTTTACATAGTAGCTGAAGAAAGAGTGCCTAAGAATTAATCGGGCCTCACGATGTTCAACTCAAGTTTCCTGTTTTAGTTATAAAACTTACAAACCTTTTCCCTGAATTGAAAGTACATTGTTATTGGTTTCAAATTATAGAAATCTACTATGTAGTCCTTTTTTATTATTATTAAACCCTTTGAGAATCAGAATCTGTGTATTTGGTGTGTCTGTAGTGTAATACACCTTTGAGCTTTGAGGGCGGTCTCTGGAGCGCCTGTGCTTTTGTAAGTAGTTTGGTCCGGTGTTATGGTACACGGTTCTCTTGCAGTGAAGACCTAGGAAAGGATGTTGAATTTGAAGTGGTTGGTGATGCCCCAGAAAAAGTAGGGCCCAAGCAAGCTGAAGATGCCGCCAAAAGCATAACCAATGGCAGTGAGGACGGAGCCCAGCCCTCCACGTCCACAGGTGAGTCCCAGCCCCAGCCAGCAGCTGGCTGCTGACCCACCAGGTGGGACTGCTTAGAACAGACTGATTCAGTTAACGAACGTTGACCACACAGTACAGCTCTCTGCAGGACTACTAGAGGTGTCTGTTCAGCATTGTGTTAATGGAACTTCGAATGTATGACCCATGAAGACATTTAAGACTGGGTAGATTTTGTATGAGAACAGACACATTTTATTTTTGTTCTCTTGTTTTTACAACTGGAAATGTCAGTTTACTAGTGTATAAAGACGGCTCAGTCTTAGGAGTAGCAATTTTGGATTTCGTGTGCCTGTTTTTAGGGGCAGTCAGTCAGTGCATCTAGCTATTTTGAGGGAATAGATGCTTGGTAAGTATAGCATTTTAGCTTTTCACAGTTTTCTCAGAACCAGTGTGACTTGGTAAAGTGTACCAGAAGCTCTGTTTCCTAGGTTTTTAGTGTTGGTGCTTTTCTGTGCTCCAGCGTGAATGTTTGCTACCTGGTCCCCCAACACACACACCCACACACGCCTTTTATTCTTTAGTGTCAGGAAAAGTAAAAGTTACCCAAATTTTCACTTCTCCATTTTAATTTCTTTGACCCTGTGTCTTTGGTATCCTTTGGAGTATGGTTGGTTCCTTGGTTCTGATGTTCTCAGTGGTCTAGAGCTAGGGGTCCCCAACGTCTCTGGGCCATGGACCAGTACCTCCTGTCAGCTCAGTGATGGCATTTGATGAGAAATAAAGTGCACAATAAATGTAGTGCACACGAATCATGCCCACACCACCCCTCCCACCCCAGCTCCATGGAAAAATTGTTTTCCGTGAACTTGGTCCTGGTGCCGGAAGGTTGAGGTCCAGACTGCTGGTCTAGAGTGTGTGGCCCATGGATTCATGACCCTTTCTCCCTGCTCTGAAACCTAGAAGGGTTCATCAACCTCCTTTGAGGAAAGGACTGGTAGTTTTCAAAAATCATAATTTGTAATGTGCCTGTATTGGTCCACTGTGTGGGTAGGTTTTGGAGGCACTAGGGGTGAGTGAAGTATGTCCTGTGCCTCTTGAGTTGGGGGAGTGGAGGGTGACACAGCAGCCATAGTGTTGTGTGCCACAGGAGCGTGCACTGCAGACCCTCCTCTGGGTTTGAGTCCTGACCCCACCCTCTGCTACTATGTGACCTTGGGCAAGTCTGTGTCTCCGTTCCTTTTCTGGAAAATGGATAATAATGTTGTCTTCTTTATAGGGTGGTTGTGATGATTAAATGAGTTGTGTATGCAAAGTGCTCAGAACAGTTCCTGGCACATTGTAAGTGCTATGTATATGTTGTTGTTGTTGTTGTTGTTTATTGTTACTATCATTGCTGCGAATATTAGGATATGCACCCTCCCCCTTTTCTGTTGGAGTAATAGAAACAAGGAACTGTAACGATTCCTCTGAACTATATCATGCTTGTTAATTTTTTTTTGTTTTGATCAGAAAAAACATAGGTGCTTGTAACAGAAAACAGTACAGAAATCTGTCGTGTGTAAAGCAAGGGTTCCCTGAGGGCAGCTATTCTGAAGTTTGATGTGTGTTAGTGAACTGGTAGTAACCCCCCTTAACCGTTTCTCCCCCCTTTTTTCTGAAATAAGCACAAGAGCAAGATGATGTGCTCATTGTTGACTCGGATGAAGAAGGACCCTCAAATAATGCCGATGTCCGTGAAGAAGAAAGAAGCCGCAAGAGGAAACTAGATGAGAAAGAGAGTGTCAGTGCGAAAAGGTCCCGCCGAGAGCAGGCAGAGGAGCTCGATGATGTTATAGCATTAGACTGAGTGGAAGTGCCTCTGAGGAAACCCTTGAGGCCTTCCGGGCAGAACCAGGTTGTCTGTTATGTCCTTTGTTCCAAAGGGAGGAAATTGACACCAGTGACTTGAAGATGATTCTGCTCCCTTCGAAAGCCTTCATTTTGCTAGAACTATTAGAAACATTGCAGTGTGCTGTACTGAAAGTAGGAATATAGTTTTAAAACCCTTTGAACAAAGTATGTGCATTATCAGTCATGAAACAAAACAACACAATGAGCCATAATTTGTATTGGTCCACTGTGTGGTAGGTTTTGGAGGCACTAGGGGTGAGTGAAGTATGTCCTGTGCCTCTTGAGTTGGGGGAGTGGAGGGTGACACAGCAGCCATAGTGTTGTGTGCCACAGGAGCGTGCACTGCAGACCCTCCTCTGGGTTTGAGTCCTGACCCCACCCTCTGCTACTATGTGACCTTGGGCAAGTCTGTGTCTCCGTTCCTTTTCTGGAAAATGGATAATAATGTTGTCTTCTTTATAGGGTGGTTGTGATGATTAAATGAGTTGTGTATGCAAAGTGCTCAGAACAGTTCCTGGCACATTGTAAGTGCTATGTATATGTTGTTGTTGTTGTTGTTGTTTATTGTTACTATCATTGCTGCGAATATTAGGATATGCACCCTCCCCCTTTTCTGTTGGAGTAATAGAAACAAGGAACTGTAACGATTCCTCTGAACTATATCATGCTTGTTAATTTTTTTTTGTTTTGATCAGAAAAAACATAGGTGCTTGTAACAGAAAACAGTACAGAAATCTGTCGTGTGTAAAGCAAGGGTTCCCTGAGGGCAGCTATTCTGAAGTTTGATGTGTGTTAGTGAACTGGTAGTAACCCCCTTAACCGCTTTCTCCCCCCTTTTTTCTGAAATAAGCACAAGAGCAAGATGATGTGCTCATTGTTGACTCGGATGAAGAAGGACCCTCAAATAATGCCGATGTCCGTGAAGAAGAAAGAAGCCGCAAGAGGAAACTAGATGAGAAAGAGAGTGTCAGTGCGAAAAGGTCCCGCCGAGAGCAGGCAGAGGAGCTCGATGATGTTATAGCATTAGACTGAGTGGAAGTGCCTCTGAGGAAACCCTTGAGGCCTTCCGGGCAGAACCAGGTTGTCTGTTATGTCCTTTGTTCCAAAGGGAGGAAATTGACACCAGTGACTTGAAGATGATTCTGCTCCCTTCGAAAGCCTTCATTTTGCTAGAACTATTAGAAACATTGCAGTATGCTGTATTGAAAGTAGGAATATAGTTTTACAACCCTTTGAACAAAGTATGTGCATTATCAGTCATGAAACAAAACAACACAATGCATGTTGCCTTTTTAATGTAAATACCTTTAGGTATCATTTAACAGTTTTAAAATATTGTGGTTTAGTAAAAGTTGATACCTGGTTATAAATATTATGCCTTTATTTTTGGTTAGAAGAAGAATTATTTTTAGCCTAGATCTAACCATTTTCATACTCTTAACTGACTGAAACAGATTCAAAGAAGTATCAAGTGCTATGCATTGAAACTTGTTTTTAAATGTTAACTGGCACTATGTATATTAATGTAAAACAATTGTTAATTTACTCGAGTTTTCAGCTTGTACTGCCTGGTATGTCTGTGTAAGAAGCCAATTTTTGTGTATTGTTACAGTTTCAGGTTATTTATATTTGATGTTTTGTAAAACTCAAATACGACTATGCTGTACTTAGGGACCAAATAAATGACATCTGCGTACTTGTTTATACTTGCCTGCACAGTTCATGTTTCTGCTGCCTTACTGGGTTTATACGTTTTATTTGCTGTAGACTTGGAATATTCTTTCCTTTTAGATGAAAGAGTTTTTAATTGCATGTTGCTTTTTACATTTGGATTGTAAACACTCGGCCTTCTGTTGAGAACATTTAAGTGATCTTTGCTCAGCCCCAGTAACTTGGAGCCTTGGATTTGAGATTCCACAAGGGAAGTCTTCCCTCCACTCTGGGCTGTCCCAGCTCATCCAAGACCTTTCTTGCATGTACCATTCAGGACCCAACTCTGGCCAGCAGATGCGGCCAGGCCAGTCCTGATGGATCAGCACTCACATCTCTCCTGGATCTCGGAACACCTGGGCCCTTAGGCTGCTCTCCTCCCACAGATGGGCCTGTGAAGTTTTCAAGTAACAGAAACTCATGAAGCTATTGTCCCCATTCTGTACCTCTGCCTTGGTGTTTTGGCTACAGTTAAATTTCAGATTGATAATTCCTTGTACTCTACTTCGTGTAATCCTTACTTTGCCATCCTGCTTACTCCCTGTCTGTATCATTTGTAAATTCAGCATGTAATCAAAACCTTCAGAAAAACCTAAACGAGACTCGACCCTCAGGAGCTTACTGCTTCATTTCTCAAGGGTGAAGAAACTTCTGTTCAGATACAGTAACTGGCAACCTAGGTCCCACACACAATTCTTTGAGCCTTTGAGGTTCACTTTGCCTTGAGATATTTTTTGAAGGGTTCATTTTCCTCCAGGAAAAAATTTTTTTTCCCTTTTTTCAAAATTACAGAACTATGTTATAAATTAAAAATGAAAACCTGAAATACTGCCTCTCAGAAGCAAACTTTGGTTAATTGGTCACTGATGATCATTTCCCATTTTGAAATTCTGAATTCTGAAGAGCTCTCGAGAAAGTTTGAATTTTGGAAGTCTTTCTTTAAAACCTCACCCTTCACCCTGCCCTTTTAGACACTGTTGTCAGTCATGTATTTCAGGCATTTTGTGTGTGTATTTTTTTTCTTTCTCATTTGAATGTCTGGCATTAAGTGCTAGTTGATCTGGAGAGATATGGTTATATCTTGGCAGATGAGTGGTTTTCAATTTTGCAACAACTGTATTACTACTTTTACAGTAGTTTCTGTTTTTACAAAGTCTGGGTTTATCAGCAAAGCGGGCCTGACAACAGTGGTCTTGTTCAGCTAGACTAAGACACAAGCCTGCACTCTCTCCCTGGAGTGTGGAGGCACTTTGATCTGGCCTTGGTATTTGTGGTTTCCCATGTGAGTTTTCTCCGTTTGTGGAGCTGGAACCAAGGGTCAACAAGCGTGTTTCCCAGCAGCCCGACCTGAAACAGTCTGATGAACCATATTCCAGCCTCTCCGGGAGCCACCTGTTGACTCAAGTTTACCTAGAGTCCATTGTCCCAAAGATTATACTGCGTTCTTGGCAGGTACTATGAAAGGATTCAGTGTTTAAATAAGACCCTGAACCATTAACAGAATACCTGGATCAGGCAAAGATCATCTGTGGATGCCAAAACCTAAAAGCTACTGAGGAACAGAATCTTTGCAGAGTGCTCAAATGTTCATGTATGAAAAAAACTTGCAAAAGTGCAAAGCTCTAGTCTTGACAATAGACGGATCTGTCATTGCTGTACGTGATTGAACCTAGCATCACCAAGAGGACAACTTTGCCATCCTGCTTACTCCCTGTCTGTATCATTTGTAAATTCAGCATGTAATCAAAACCTTCAGAAAAACCTAAACGAGACTCGACCCTCAGGAGCTTACTGCTTCATTTCTCAAGGGTGAAGAAACTTCTGTTCAGATACAGTAACTGGCAACCTAGGTCCCACACACAATTCTTTGAGCCTTTGAGGTTCACTTTGCCTTGAGATATTTTTTGAAGGGTTCATTTTCCTCCAGGAAAAAATTTTTTTTCCCTTTTTTCAAAATTA
Source organism: Tragulus kanchil (assembly GCA_022376925.1). Classification (NCBI taxonomy): domain Eukaryota; kingdom Metazoa; phylum Chordata; class Mammalia; order Artiodactyla; family Tragulidae; genus Tragulus; species Tragulus kanchil. The sequence goes on from JAIOJX010000031.1 coordinate 116,009,568, forward strand.
CAGAACTATGTTATAAATTAAAATGAAAACCTGAAATACTGCCTCTCAGAAGCAAACTTTGGTTAATTGGTCACTGATGATCATTTCCCATTTTGAAATTCTGAATTCTGAAGAGCTCTCGAGAAAGTTTGAATTTTGGAAGTCTTTCTTTAAAACCTCACCCTTCACCCTGCCCTTTTAGACACTGTTGTCAGTCATGTATTTCAGGCATTTTGTGTGTGTATTTTTTTTCTTTCTCATTTGAATGTCTGGCATTAAGTGCTAGTTGATCTGGAGAGATATGGTTATATCTTGGCAGATGAGTGGTTTTCAATTTTGCAACAACTGTATTACTACTTTTACAGTAGTTTCTGTTTTTACAAAGTCTGGGTTTATCAGCAAAGCGGGCCTGACAACAGTGGTCTTGTTCAGCTAGACTAAGACACAAGCCTGCACTCTCTCCCTGGAGTGTGGAGGCACTTTGATCTGGCCTTGGTATTTGTGGTTTCCCATGTGAGTTTTCTCCGTTTGTGGAGCTGGAACCAAGGGTCAACAAGCGTGTTTCCCAGCAGCCCGACCTGAAACAGTCTGATGAACCATATTCCAGCCTCTCCGGGAGCCACCTGTTGACTCAAGTTTACCTAGAGTCCATTGTCCCAAAGATTATACTGCGTTCTTGGCAGGTACTATGAAAGGATTCAGTGTTTAAATAAGACCCTGAACCATTAACAGAATACCTGGATCAGGCAAAGATCATCTGTGGATGCCAAAACCTAAAAGCTACTGAGGAACAGAATCTTTGCAGAGTGCTCAAATGTTCATGTATGAAAAAAACTTGCAAAAGTGCAAAGCTCTAGTCTTGACAATAGACGGATCTGTCATTGCTGTAATCACGTGATTGAACCTAGCATCACCAAGAGGACAACTTGGTCTGTGTTTTGTGAGAGATGATTTGAAGAATACAACATCTAGGCCAAAAAAAGTAACTTGAATCTAGCATCTAGACTTCCAAGAAACAGGAAGTAAAGGGAGTAGAGAAACAAGGTAAACATTAAAGGGAACTAATTGGACAATACAGAATGTTTGACATTCTAGAACTCTTAGGTGCAAAATAAATGACAATTCTTGTGACAATTGGAAATTTGAAAATGAAATAAACTGGGCGATAATGGAATTATTTTCTTAGCTATGATAATGCTCTTGTAGTTAATGCCCATAGCCCTCATTCTCTTAAGAGATGAAGCTCAAAATACCTACAACTTTTAAATGGCTCAGCAAAATAAAAAGTACATGAAAAAAAAAAAAACCACTGACTTATTAATAAAGCCTATATATGTTCACTGTGCCATCTAACTTTTCTCTGAATCTTTCATTATAAAAGCAGAGAAATATATTTTGTATATTCCTTTAGTGTCTCTGTGACTTTCAAGTTTTGTATTGAGTACATCCTGTTACTGGAATCAGAAAAGTAATAAAAATGATTGAAAATTATCAGTTGCAGTGAGAAAGTGTGATAGCATTCCTGGGTTGGCATTGATGAAGTCAGCTCTACTCATCCTTGTGCTAGGCTGTGACTTAGGAAGAAGTCTCTTTCATTCGAGCCTCCAGGGAAGTCAGAAGAGGACCAAGTTTGCAGTAGAATTTATGGTCCACTTGAAAGCTGCTGGAAAGCATTTGTTCCTGTTCCTGAAAATTGCCATTGATGGCATATGTATGTTTGAAGTGGACTTGCCCTGTGGCCCAGGAACACGGGCAGATTTATACCTCTTGTAATAAAAGCAAAAACTTAAAAATACAGCAATGGGGTGGGAATACCTGATCAAGATGATTCCAGGTTTAAATAAGACCCTGAACCATTAACAGAATACCTGGATCAGGCAAAGATCATCTGTGGATGCCAAAACCTAAAAGCTACTGAGGAACAGAATCTTTGCAGAGTGCTCAAATGTTCATGTATGAAAAAAACTTGCAAAAGTGCAAAGCTCTAGTCTTGACAATAGACGGATCTGTCATTGCTGTAATCACGTGATTGAACCTAGCATCACCAAGAGGACAACTTGGTCTGTGTTTTGTGAGAGATGATTTGAAGAATACAACATCTAGGCCAAAAAAAGTAACTTGAATCTAGCATCTAGACTTCCAAGAAACAGGAAGTAAAGGGAGTAGAGAAACAAGGTAAACATTAAAGGGAACTAATTGGACAATACAGAATGTTTGACATTCTAGAACTCTTAGGTGCAAAATAAATGACAATTCTTGTGACAATTGGAAATTTGAAAATGAAATAAACTGGGCGATAATGGAATTATTTTCTTAGCTATGATAATGCTCTTGTAGTTAATGCCCATAGCCCTCATTCTCTTAAGAGATGAAGCTCAAAATACCTACAACTTTTAAATGGCTCAGCAAAATAAAAGTACATAAAAAAAAAAACCACTGACTTATTAATAAAGCCTATATATGTTCACTGTGCCATCTAACTTTTCTCTGAATCTTTCATTATAAAAGCAGAGAAATATATTTTGTATATTCCTTTAGTGTCTCTGTGACTTTCAAGTTTTGTATTGAGTACATCCTGTTACTGGAATCAGAAAAGTAATAAAAATGATTGAAAATTATCAGTTGCAGTGAGAAAGTGTGATAGCATTCCTGGGTTGGCATTGATGAAGTCAGCTCTACTCATCCTTGTGCTAGGCTGTGACTTAGGAAGAAGTCTCTTTCATTCGAGCCTCCAGGGAAGTCAGAAGAGGACCAAGTTTGCAGTAGAATTTATGGTCCACTTGAAAGCTGCTGGAAAGCATTTGTTCCTGTTCCTGAAAATTGCCATTGATGGCATATGTATGTTTGAAGTGGACTTGCCCTGTGGCCCAGGAACACGGGCAGATTTATACCTCTTGTAATAAAAAGCAAAAACTTAAAAATACAGCAATGGGGGTGGGAATATTGGCACGTTTCTTAGTCATTGTAGCCTACAAATGTGGCAAAGATCTCCCATTTCCTTGTATCTTTTTATTTTTTTTAAACATTTATTAATTTATTTTGTGGGGGGCCGGTTGGGGAGGGAGGGGGGTGGGCGGGCCACTTCTATTGGTCTTTCATTTCTCTATTTTCATCCATCTTTGTTCTTTGGCTCTTGTGGGCCTCCCATCGCGGTGGCCTCTGTTGTCTCAGAGCACCAGCTCCAGGCGCATGCGCTCCAGAGCTCCGGCTTGGCAGTTGGACACATCAGTCCAGCCACTCCGCAGCACGTGGGATCTTCCCAGGCCAGGGATCGAACCAGCGCCCCTTGCACTGCAAGGCGGTGTCCTTACCCACTGGACCACCAGGGAAGCCCTCCTTGTATCTTAAAGTAGTGCTCCTAAGGACCAGAATCCATGTGACCCTCTTGCAAGATATATTTAGCAAAGTATTTTTATAGACACTTTAATACTGGGAATACATTATTTGCATTCTGCACACAGAAGGAACTTTTTTATTTTCTGCATCTAATTTAAAATACACTCTAGGGCTTCCCCTGGTGGTCCAGTGGATAAGGACACCGCCTTGCAGTGCAAGGGTAGCCGGTTCGATCCCTGGCCTGGGAAGATCCCACGTGCCGCGGAGAAGCTGGATTGATGTGTCCTATCACCGAGCCGGAGCTCTGGAGTGCATGCGCCCAGAGCCGGCGCTCTGTGACGACAGATGCCACCACAATGGGAGGCCCGCAGGAGCCAAAGAACAAAGACGGATGAAAAATAGAGAAATGAAAGACCAATAGAAGTGGCCCGCCCGCTCCCCTCCCTCCCCAACCCGACCCCTGCCCAAAATAAATAAATAAATAAATCTTTAAAAAAATAAGATACACTCTAGCCTATGAGAAATGTTTGAACTGCTTCACTAAATAAAAAATAATGGGAATAAACTAAAGTTTGCTGAGGCTTCTGTGTGCTTGCTTTTGCTTTTTTGAAGACAGTTATATCCCGGTAACATTTTGGAAGTTTTACTAAATGTATCTCATAAAAAGTGTTTGTTTTGGCCACACCATACAGCTTGCAGCATCTTAGTTCCCCAGAGATTGAACCCGGGCCCTCAGCAGTTATAAGTGCAGAGTCCTCACCATTGGACTGTTTTTTGTTTGTTTGAATTTTGGCCTCTCTTACTGGTTTTTTATTTTCATCCATCTTTATTCTTTGGCTTGTGCAGGCTTCCCACTGCAGTGACCTCTTCCGTGGCAGAGCACTGTCTGGGCTCATGTGCCCCAGTGCGCTGGCTCGCAATCTGACACAGGTTCAGCCACTCCACTGCATGCGGGAGCCAGGAGTCAAAACTGCGGCCCCTTGCACTGCAAGGCAGACTCCCCGCCCACTGAACCACCAGGGAAGTCCCTATAACAGTTTTAAAAATTTTAAATGGCAGCATATGATAGCTTACTCCATAGGGAAAGGCTGAGCAAAGATTGTATCACTACTAGCATGTATAATGCTCCATGAAGTTCCTCAGGATTTACCTCAGAAATACTCAAAAATTCTTTCCCAGAAGATCAGTCTTACAAGAGTGTAGGTATTGTGTGCACTGTCATTCACTTGTGCTACAAACGTTTCATGTCTCTACTTCACTCTATGCTCCTCTTGGAAAACCTTGCCAAATTTGCCAGGCTGGTAGAAGTCTTTGAAAGTTCTAAGACACTAAGCTGGTGTGCACAAAATCCTAACTTCTCATGCAGCAGTGGGTAGTGGAATGAGAACCTGAGAACCCCCATTCTTGGTGTTACTAAGCTTCCTATTTGGTCCCAGCAGCACTGCCAGTCATGACCACCACCTTATGCTCAAAAATGTGATTCCAAAAGCTGTAGGAATCTGTTCTGTCGCTCAGTCCTGCCTGACAGACTGCATGGACTGCAGCATGCCAGGCTTCCCTGTCTTTCACCATCTCCCGAAGTTTGCTCAAACTCATGTGCATGAAGTTGATGATGTCATCTGACCATCTCATCCTCTGTTGCCCTCTTCTGCCTTTAATCTTTCCCAGCATCAGGGTCTTTTCCAATGAGTCATTTCTTCCCATCAGATGGCCATAGTATTGGAGCTTCAGCTTCAGCATCAGTCCTTCCAATGGATATTCAGGGTTGATATCTTTTAGGATTGACTGGTTTGATCTCCTTGCACTCCAAGGGACTCAAAGAGTCTTCTCCAGCACCACAGTTCAAAGGCATCAACTCTTAGGCACTCAGTCTTCTTTACTGTCCAGCTCTCACCTCTGTATATGACTACTGGGAAAACCATAGCTTTGACTATACAGACCTGAGCATCCCCAACTAGCTCCTTCCCATTAGGCTGCAGAATGACTAGGGTCTTTGTAAAGTTCATGCATAAATTTGCATCTCTGAGTGCAGGATAAGGTTTCTCGCCAGGAAAGTGAAGGTCCTTCCAGAAGGAAGGAAGCAAGTTGTAGTTGTCAGATCCTAACCCTTACCTAGCCCTTTTCTTTTTCTTTTTTTCTTTTATGATCATGACATGTGCGATCTTAGTTCCCTGACCAGGGACTGAATCTGCGGTGGAAGCATGGAGTCTTAACCATTGGATTGCCAGAGAAGTCACAACCCTGATTCTTAGATTGGCAGATCAACTGTCTGTGGCTTTAGTAGTCAATGTGTTGAAACTTCGGTGCCCCCAGAGGGGCCTCAAGGGTGAATAGGACCAAGCGAAGTTGGAGGACTCAATCTGTTAGGAAGAGCTGGGCCTCCGTAAAGTTGTTCAGTCGCTAAGTCACATTCGACTCTTTATCCCCCATGGACTGCAGCATACTAAGCTTCCCTCGTCCTTCACTGTCTCCTGGAGTTTGCTCAAACTCATCCATTGAGTTGGTGATGCCATCCAACTATCATCTATTGTCCCCTTCTCCTCCTGCCTTCAGTCTTTCCCAGTATCATGGGTCTTTTCCAGCGTGTCAGCTCTTCACATCAGGTGGCCAAAGTATTGGAGCTTCAGCTTCTTCATCCATCCTTCCAATGAAGGGGCCTCAAAAAAGAGGGGATGGAAAAATCCCTTTGGGCACAGTTCCCAGTGGACAGCCTTACAGTGGATTAGGCAGAACACGCACCTTGGGTCTAGTGCAGTATGTTGATTGGAGGATTGGCAACTGGGTGCTGCGCTGGACGAGGACCACGTGTGCTTTAGGAGAAAGATTACTTGATCTGAAAGATTTTCCTTTCCCTAGGAAAAATCATTTGATAAAGACAAAGACTGGGCTTCCCTGGTGGTCCAGTGGGAAGAGAGTCTGCCTTGCAGTGTGAGGGGCACCAGTTTGATCCCTGGCCCGGGAAGATCCCACGTGCCGCAGAGCTGCTAGACCAGTGTGTCCAATTATGAGCCAGCGTTCTGGTGTGTATGCACCCAGAGCCAGTGCTCAGCAACAAGAGAGCCCACTGCAGTGGGAGGCCCGCCCAGGCCAAAGAGTAAAGATGGGTGAAAAATAAATAAATAAAAAACCAATAAAAGAGGCCAATTTTTTTTTTTTTTTAATGATTAGAAAAAGGATAAAAGACTGCTGCAAACGAGGGCAGGGAACGAAATAAGGATCCCAGCAATTCTTAGACATGGTGTTTGCTTGCATGCCATCTTCCTTCCCTCATAACCCAAGTTACTCAGTCCACATTTGATTGACATCTGAGTGTGTCCCAAGACTGAGAAAACCCTTGAATTGTGTCTATAATTGGGGTCCAGAGAATATAGACACTACAGACAGATAAGGGAGTCTTATGAAAACTAGATTCAAGGAGAGTGAGCTCTCTTCTCTTTAAAAAACAAAAAAATCACTGTTAGTGTAGACAGAAGGCAGGACGTGTACAATCTAGTCTCCCACCAAATCCTGAGCCGCCATGTTTCCTTCTTAAGGCCCCAGAGGCTGATCTTATGCAGACTGTGTCTACACAAAAGACAAGATGGCCAGAGAGAGAAAGCAAACATATTTTAGGTTGTTTGCATTCCTATTTGTGGATGGTTGCTGTCATATCTATCTCTGTCTATCCATCTGTCTATCTAATCTATCTAAGTAATGCCCTTTAGCTGACCCTGGACTCCAATATATTATTTAAGTATTGGAGACTCTAAGCGGAGGGCAAAGAGCTCTCTCTGAGCTCCTTTTCAGAAGGCTGCAGAGCCTCTGCTGCTGCTTACTCACTTCAGTCCTGTCTGACTCTGCGACCCCATGGACTGCAGCCCATCAGGCTCCTCTGTCCATGGACTTCTCCAGCCAGGAATACTAGAGTGGGTAGCCTATCCCTTCTCCAGACAATCTTCCCAACCCAGGGATCGAACAGGTGTCTCCAGCATTGCAGGCAGATTCTTTACCAGCTGAGCCTCAAGGGAAGGAGTGTATAGACTACATAAATAGCATGATAAACACTTTTGTGCCTGTGTGGTGGCCTTCATTGAGATTACTTGCCTGGAATAGATTCCCGGAGCATTACTGCTTTTAAGAATGTTTTTGTTTGCGAGGATGTTAATAGCACCGAATTGCTCGTCCTGACAGGAGGTACCAACCTGCAGTCATTACCAGGAAAATACACAGGTTTCACCAGTCTTGCCCATAGTTCTTAAATGGTAGATAATGTGATCAGTGAAATAGGATGCCTTATTACTGACTTAATTTATTTTCCTCTCTTGGAGTGGAAGATCATTTTTCACCAGATGGCTCCTCTGGATTTCTGCACCCCCTAAACGGCTTGCCCCTACCTGTGCCTCCCTGCACCCCCACCCCCACCCCAGCCTGGGGAGTAGGGGTTGGAATTCTCCCAGCTCTGAAGGGGGGAGAGGAGTAGCTGGGTTAAACACTGCTCTCCTGCCAGCTGAGAGGGCGCCACAGCCAGCTCCTCAGCAGTGCTGAGGCCACATGCCCTGGTCACTGGAACCTTCCCCCATCCAGGCTCCCTGTTCACGGAGGCACTGTGATTGCCTTCCTGGAATTCGATGTACCTGGAAATAAGAGAACTCTTCCTCTCAAGGTTGCTTTCTTGGATCCACCAGGTCCTGAGAGAATGGGTTGCTTTTCTTCCCTACAAGCTGTTTGAAACGTATGACGGGGGCTTTGAAGGTTGTGTTTTGGGGGACAAAGCCCTAGTCATCTCTCGTTCCCCTCTCCCATCATGTGACCCCAAGGCCCCATCCTGTCCTAGAAAGAGCATCCCCTTGATGTCGCATTCAAGCCCCTGTAAGCAGGTGCTGGGAAAAGGAGGAGTCCTCACCTGTCTTGGTGACTGCCCCATGGGTCACAACTGAGGCTTTCCACTCACTGGCTTAGCCCGAGGCCTGTTTCCTTTCCGGCCTCGTCTGGCCTTGGGCGCTTGTGAGCAGCGACCAGGGAGACCCGTCTCCATCCAGCCGCAACCCCTGGTACCAGGCGCCTTCCCCGCCAGGCAGGTGGGGGCACCCGGAACAAGTGCGCGGCCGCACGGCCCTGGGACAGACGAGGGTTTCGGGGTCAGGCGAGAGGCTCGGGGCGCATCTAGCGGAGACGCGCCGTGGTCTCCGGTGTCCTGGGGCGGGCGGGTGCAGTTATTCTGCCCAAGGCCGAACTTGTCCGGCAAAGGGCCTGAAACCGTGGCGGCGCTGGGAAGTCAGATGGGGGAGGATGTGGGAAACGTTTGTCAAGTGCTCATATTTCTCTGGCTGGGATTGGGGGCGCCGCCTCTGGCTCAGCGCGCTGGAATACGGGATCTTTCCAGAAGCCCGACGGTCGGGGTGCACAACGGAGCCCGGGCCCTCCCCGCGGCGCCACAGCCGGCCGCCCCGCCACTCGAGGGCCCGTTCCCAGCCGCACGCCCCGGCGGCCCGGCCCAGCCTCCGCGCCCCTCCGAGCTCCGGGCGAAGCGCGGACAACGCGGCTCCGCCGCCGCCACTCCCCCCACATTCCAGAGGCCGCAGCGCCGTCTCCTTCCTCGCATTCCTACCCCCACAAAGGAGTCCCTCCGCCCCCCGCACAGCCGCGGGGAGGAGGGGCGGCCGCCCGGCGCCTCCGAGCGCACATTCCTCCGCCGCGCGCGCCGCCGACGAAGCGCCGCTGCCCCCGGACCGCGCGTGGCCGGCGGAGCGACCCCGGCCCGGCGCCGGCCCCGCCCAGCCCCGCGCCCAGGGGTCCCGGGGCGGGCTCCGGGCTCCGGGCGGACGATGCGGCGGCGCGGCCGGAGCGGCGGCGGGAAGCGGAGGCGGAGGTGACGCGCCGGGGCCGGCGGGCCGGGCCATGCAGCGCTCCCGGGCGGCCGCGGACGAGGCGGCTCTGCTCCTGGCCGGGCTGGCCCTGCGGGAGCTGGAGCCGGGCGGCGACTCTCCGGGCCGGGGTCGGCGGGGACCGCGGCCCGGGCCGGCCGACGAGGCGGCCCAGGCCTGTTTCCTTTCCGGCCTCGTCTGGCCTTGGGCGCTTGTGAGCAGCGACCAGGGAGACCCGTCTCCATCCAGCCGCAACCCCTGGTACCAGGCGCCTTCCCCGCCAGGCAGGTGGGGGCACCCGGAACAAGTGCGCGGCCGCACGGCCCTGGGACAGACGAGGGTTTCGGGGTCAGGCGAGAGGCTCGGGGCGCATCTAGCGGAGACGCGCCGTGGTCTCCGGTGTCCTGGGGCGGGCGGGTGCAGTTATTCTGCCCAAGGCCGAACTTGTCCGGCAAAGGGCCTGAAACCGTGGCGGCGCTGGGAAGTCAGATGGGGGAGGATGTGGGAAACGTTTGTCAAGTGCTCATATTTCTCTGGCTGGGATTGGGGGCGCCGCCTCTGGCTCAGCGCGCTGGAATACGGGATCTTTCCAGAAGCCCGACGGTCGGGGTGCACAACGGAGCCCGGGCCCTCCCCGCGGCGCCACAGCCGGCCGCCCCGCCACTCGAGGGCCCGTTCCCAGCCGCACGCCCCGGCGGCCCGGCCCAGCCTCCGCGCCCCTCCGAGCTCCGGGCGAAGCGCGGACAACGCGGCTCCGCCGCCGCCACTCCCCCCACATTCCAGAGGCCGCAGCGCCGTCTCCTTCCTCGCATTCCTACCCCCACAAAGGAGTCCCTCCGCCCCGCACAGCCGCGGGGAGGAGGGGCGGCCGCCCGGCGCCTCCGAGCGCACATTCCTCCGCCGCGCGCGCCGCCGACGAAGCGCCGCTGCCCCCGGACCGCGCGTGGCCGGCGGAGCGACCCCGGCCCGGCGCCGGCCCCGCCCAGCCCCGCGCCCAGGGGTCCCGGGGCGGGCTCCGGGCTCCGGGCGGACGATGCGGCGGCGCGGCCGGAGCGGCGGCGGGAAGCGGAGGCGGAGGTGACGCGCCGGGGCCGGCGGGCCGGGCCATGCAGCGCTCCCGGGCGGCCGCGGACGAGGCGGCTCTGCTCCTGGCCGGGCTGGCCCTGCGGGAGCTGGAGCCGGGCGGCGACTCTCCGGGCCGGGGTCGGCGGGGACCGCGGCCCGGGCCGGCCGACGAGGCGGCCCAGGCCTTGGGCCGCAGAGGGCAGGGCGGCGGCGGCGGCCCTGAGGCCGGGCTAGACGGACTGGTCCGCGGGGAGCGAGGCCCGCGGCGCACGGCGGCTCCGGAGCTCAGCGCGCCGCCGGCCGGCAGCCCGCGGGCCAGCCTGGCGGGCTCCGACGGCGGCGGCGGCGGCGGCAGCGCCCGTTCCAGCGGCATCAGCCTGGGCTATGACCAGCGCCACGGCAGCCCGCGCTCGGGCCGCTCGGACCCGCGCCCGGGCCCCGGGCCGCCGTCGGTGGGCAGCGCCCGCTCCAGCGTGTCCAGCCTCGGCTCCCGCGGCTCGGCCGGCGCCTACCCGGACCTGCTGCTGCCCGGCGCCTGCCCCGCGCCGGCTCGCTCCCCGGAGCCCGCCGCGTCGGCCCCTTTCGCGCTGCCTTCGCTCCAGCTGCCCCCGGGCCGGGAGGGCGGCCCGAGCGCGGCGGAGCGGCGGCTGGAGGCGCTGAGCCGAGAGCTGGAGCGGGCGTTGGAGGCGCGCACCGCGCGGGACTACTTCGGTGAGCGAGCCCTTGGGCCCCGGGCCTCCGCCGTCCTTGTCGGGGGTCGGGGACCGCCTCGGGGTAGGCGGCCGGCTCGGTCGAGGGGAGCGCGGGGTGGGCCGAGGGCTGGCTTCGAACAGGGGATCGCCACGCGAAAAGCGTATCTCCCTGGCCTGGGGCTGGGGAGCCGTCGACGTTTGTTGCAGCAGACGATGTGTGTGTGTGTGTGCGCGCGCGCCGCCAGGTGTGTGTGTGTGTGTGTGTGCGTGCGTGTGTATGTGTGTGTGTGCGCGCCGCCAGGTCTGGGGCTTCTGTAGCACAGTGGCTTAGCCTCTGGGTCTCCGGGGAGCCCTGGCACAGCCAGTGGATGCGTTGCTCCTGAGTGAGAAAGCGATGTTTATAGGCAGAATAAGCTAGTTTCGAATAATTTCTTCTTAACCCTTGCCACTTGGCGTCAGCTCGTCGTGCTCAAGGCTTTGTGATCAGCCGATCCGCCAAGCCGTCTGGGCCCCCGCGGTCCCGATGTCTCCCTTCCCGCAGCAGTGCGGGGCTGCTGTCAGGGCTGGGAGGCTGTGTGGCCTAATTTGAGACTTTGATCATGGTAGTGGCAGGAGTTAAAAGACCCTGAGGGAGGCGGAGGGAACCGAACTAGACACACTGGGCTGTGTTCTGGTCTAGGCTGTGTCTATGGGATGTTTCCGAAGGGACCCCTGCTTCACATCCTTTGCAAAGATCATCTATCTCTGAGAGCCTCCCTTGCCCAGTCTGACCTTGGCCCTTTGATCCTGTCCTTTGGACCTCTTAGGCTTGAGGTTCTGAGAGGATGTCTGGGGAGGGGCTTCCATCCCTCCCTTTCTGATAAGCAGGCACCTGGCTTTGGAGGCGGTGGTGATTATCATGTCTGGGAATGAGGCCCTTCCTGGGGTTTGTCTTTCATGCTAGAAACTCAGGACTGCCCTAAACTGGATCTTGAGAGAGAAGGAGGTTGTAGAAGACAGATTAGTGGGGGCATTCCAGGTAGAAGGAAGAATGTGGGCAGAAGGAGGCAAGTGGACGCATTATGGGCCCAGGGTTGGAGCCCAGGAGGGGTCAGGTGGTCAAGGGAGTGTGTAGGCCAAGAGGTTGCCCAGCCTTTGGGAGGGGACCTGTTCATCTGGGAGCGTCTGGTCAGGTAGGTCCAGAGGCTCCTGTCCGACGGCCTGGGAGCAGGGAGCTGAGTTAGGAAGCTGTGGCCTCTCATGCCAGGTAGGTGCCAGGAGCAGAAGCTGGGGCTGCCTTCTGAAGAGAACGAGGAGTTTCCAGCGCCGTCTCCCGGAGAGACTGCCTCTTTTCCTCTCCCCACTCACTTCAGGGCTTGGTCAGGGGTGTGTTCTCTGGGCCTCTGAAGTTGCCACTGAATTTCTTTTTTCTTAATTATATATATATATATATTTTTGAATGGAAGGACCGTGGCTTTATAAGGTTGTGTTGATTTCTGCTGTATGACAACATGAGTCAGCCGTAGGTGTGCATGTGCCCCCCTGAACCTCTCTCCCAGCCCCGACCTCATCCCGTCCCCTCTAGGTTGTCACAGAACACCAGGTTGAGCCCCCTGTGTTACATGGCAACTTCCCATTATCTATCCGCCAAGCCGTCTGGGCCCCTGCGGTCCCGATGTCTCCCTTCCCGCAGCAGTGCGGGGCTGCTGTCAGGGCTGGGAGGCTGTGTGGCCTAATTTGAGACTTTGATCATGGTAGTGGCAGGAGTTAAAAGACCCTGAGGGAGGCGGAGGGAACCGAACTAGACACACTGGGCTGTGTTCTGGTCTAGGCTGTGTCTATGGGATGTTTCCGAAGGGACCCCTGCTTCACATCCTTTGCAAAGATCATCTATCTCTGAGAGCCTCCCTTGCCCAGTCTGACCTTGGCCCTTTGATCCTGTCCTTTGGACCTCTTAGGCTTGAGGTTCTGAGAGGATGTCTGGGGAGGGGCTTCCATCCCTCCCTTTCTGATAAGCAGGCACCTGGCTTTGGAGGCGGTGGTGATTATCATGTCTGGGAATGAGGCCCTTCCTGGGGTTTGTCTTTCATGCTAGAAACTCAGGACTGCCCTAAACTGGATCTTGAGAGAGAAGGAGGTTGTAGAAGACAGATTAGTGGGGGCATTCCAGGTAGAAGGAAGAATGTGGGCAGAAGGAGGCAAGTGGACGCATTATGGGCCCAGGGTTGGAGCCCAGGAGGGGTCAGGTGGTCAAGGGAGTGTGTAGGCCAAGAGGTTGCCCAGCCTTTGGGAGGGGACCTGTTCATCTGGGAGCGTCTGGTCAGGTAGGTCCAGAGGCTCCTGTCCGACGGCCTGGGAGCAGGGAGCTGAGTTAGGAAGCTGTGGCCTCTCATGCCAGGTAGGTGCCAGGAGCAGAAGCTGGGGCTGCCTTCTGAAGAGAACGAGGAGTTTCCAGCGCCGTCTCCCGGAGAGACTGCCTCTTTTCCTCTCCCCACTCACTTCAGGGCTTGGTCAGGGGTGTGTTCTCTGGGCCTCTGAAGTTGCCACTGAATTTCTTTTTTCTTAATTATATATATATATATATTTTTGAATGGAAGGACCGTGGCTTTATAAGGTTGTGTTGATTTCTGCTGTATGACAACATGAGTCAGCCGTAGGTGTGCATGTGCCCCCCTGAACCTCTCTCCCAGCCCCGACCTCATCCCGTCCCCTCTAGGTTGTCACAGAACACCAGGTTGAGCCCCCTGTGTTACATGGCAACTTCCCATTATCTATCTGTTTTACATATATACTTTCATGCTACTCAGTTCATTCAACCTTCTGTTTCCCCTGCTATGTTCCCTAAGGCTGTTCTCTGTATCTTCGACCCTATTCCTGGCCTGCAAATAGGTTCATCAGCACCAATTCTCTAGATTCCATATGTATGTATTAATATATAATATTTGTTTTCTCTTTCTGACTTACTTCACTGTGTATAAGACATTCTAAGTTCATCCGCCTCACTAGAATGGACTCAAATGCACCCCTTTTCCTGACTGAATAATATTCCATCGTCTATATGTACCTCAACTTCTCCAATGATTCATCTCTTGATGGGAGTCCAGATGGCTTTCATGTTCTGGCTATTGTAAACAGTGTTTCAGTGAACATTACTACTGAATTTTTTTTTTTTTTTAAAGATTTATTTATTTATTTATTTTGGGCGGGGGTTGGGTTGGGAAGGGAGGCGAGCTGGCGGACCACTTCTATTGGTCCTTCATTTCTCCATTTTTTCATCCGTCTTTGTTCTTTGGCCTGTGTGGGTCTCGCATCACAGGTGGCCTCTGTTGTCGCAGAGCACCGGCTCTGGGTGCATGCACTCCAGAGCTCCGGCTCGGTAGTTGGACACATGTGTCCAGCTGCTCCACGGCACGTGGGCTCTTCCTAGGCCAGAGATCGAACCGGCGCCCTTTGCACTGCAAGGCGGTGTCCTTACCCACTGGACCACCAGGGAAGGACCATCCCTTTTTCTTGACTTAGAACCCACTCACCTCCTGGCCCCCTCTGTGTTTCGTGGACATCTCTTCTGACCAGGCTCTGCTGCTGTGAGTCAGCCAACAGCTTCAACATTTGCCTGAGGGTAACTCCTGGGTTTTCCTCACACCCTGGATCTGCCTCACTTCAGCTTTCTTTAGTTCTGACTGCAGCCTGCCTCTCCCCAGTACCTCTGGTTCCTCGAGTCACTGTCTGCCCTGCGGAACCCTGGCTCCGAGTCAGTGCTGCAGCCCCCTCTTCCATTGCCGTACCAGGCGGCAGAGTGAGGGGTCTTCAACCTCTTTGGGGTACCACCTGTCCTCCTACGTCAGCTCTCTCTTTTAGTCCCTCAGCCGCCCGCCTCTTTAGCCCTGCGCGTGCTTTCTCCTTGGCTGAGAACATTGGGGTCAGCTTCCTGTCCCTTCCCTGGAGGCTTTAAAGTCCACGTCCAGATCTGAGGATGAAGGACCTTCCATCTCCAGCCTCTGCCTCCTCTGTCTTCAGCTTTCCTCTTTGCACTGCTTCTTTTCCTTTGATTATAAATAGGTACAAGAATCTTTTATTAAACAATAGCAAAAATAAGAAAAACAAACCCAACTATACATGGCCTCAAGGCCTCATCCCAGTGCCTGGTTGGCATCATCATTGCTAATCTGCCAGCTCTTGCTTAGCACATGGGTGATGCCCCAGCCCCAGCCCCAGAGAGTGTTTACCAGGTCTTGTTGGCCTGGATCTTACTGCTGTATCCCCACGGTGGAGTCAGCTCTCCTCTGAAACATTCTACTCCCTGGATTTCGGAGGTACCACATGCTCCTGGTTGTCCTTCAGTATGTTTTTATTAAAGTGGTGCAAGCTCAAACTTAGAAAAAAATCAAACAGCACCAGAAAGCAAATTCTAGAAGGCCATAGCTTCCCCCTCTGTTGCCCTTCCTTATGTTCAGTTTCCCATAGGCAGCTGACTGCTCTCCCTTTCACTGTATGTTTTGATAACTTAGGCAAGTGACAAGGTCAGGTTTTCAAAATTGAGGGACAAGAAGGAAGGCCTGAGGGTGGGTCGTTTTCACTTTATTTTTATTTTTTTTTTAAGATTTATTTATTTATTTGTTCTTTTTTTGGGGGCGGGGGTCGGGTTGGGGAGGGAGGGGAGCAGGCGGGCCACTTCTATTGGTCTTCCATTTCTCTATTTTTCATCCGTGTTTGTTCTTTTGGCTCCTGCGGGCCTCCCATCGCGGTGGCGTCTGTTGTCGCAGAGCGCCAGCTCTGGGCGCATGCGCTCCAGAGCTCCGGCTGGGTGATTGGACACATCAGTCCAGCCGCTCCGCGGCACGTGGGATCTTCCCAGGCCAGGGCTTGAACTGGCGCCCCCTGCACTGCAAGGCGGTGTCCTTACCCACTGGACCACCAGGGGAAGCCCCGTTTTCACTTTAGAAAGATAAATCTGGCTGCAGTTTTGGAGATGGATATTGGGGAGCAGGATGGGATGCTGTAAGGAGATTGCTGAAACAGCATGTGGAATGTGAATGGATGACGCTGAATCAGGCCATTGGGAGTGAGGATGAGGAATGAAGTCTAGGGGAGGGAACAGAAACCGGATTCAGAGCTGGAGGTGAGAAAGACCGGGTAGACCTGGATGCTTCCCCAAACCAGGCTATACAAAAGTGCTGTTTCCCTGAGCAGGAACCCAGAGCTCTGTTCTCAACCTGCGGTGGTCTGAGGCCATCTGGGAGGTGGATCAGTGGCTCAGGATAAGAATCTGGGCTGGACAGAGTGCCCGGAGCCTCAGCAGGGTGAGCAGTTGGGAGCAGATGGGCCTGCCCCTTGGAGACCTGCAGACGTGGTGTGTTCGGCTTCCAAATTCTCAAAACATGAAAGTTAATGACGAGTTTCTGCATGGAAAGTTTTCCCGAATAAATCTAGATTTCTAGCTTCTCTTGAAAAATCGGACTTTCTAGCAAGGCTGGCCCTGTACTCTCCCCTCCCTTTCCTCCCCCCATCCATGGCTGTGACCCCTGGCGGCCACGGCTCTCTCCTCTGTTCTCCTCAGCCATGGCTGTCTCCTTCATTCTCCTCGGGCCTCACCAGCCACTTTTACATTCCTGCCTGGTTGGAGGGCATTTGAACTGGCTGGCCCTTCCCTGGGGAATCCGAGGCATGGGAGGCCCAAGATCGAGCAAGGGAATACCCAGCTGAGCTGGGAAGAGAGGAGAACCAGAAAGCCAGGTGCAGATCATGGCCTGGAGACCTGAGAGAAGGAGCGGGGCCCTCTGGCACGAGCAGAAGAGGAAGCCATAGAGCCGCACGGTTAGGGGATGATGGGGTGTGGACTGAGCTTTCTTTCTGGACTGAGGCCAGAGGGAGAATGGGGTGGCTGATGCAGGTTTTGTTTTTTTGGATGAGAGAGGCTCAACCATGGTTAAGTATTAAGGAAAGAGAGCTGATGGAAGGCAGGAGGGAGAGGGTAGGGCAATATGTCTGAAGCTGCCAGAGGACTTAGGGTCCAGGGGGCCCATCTTAGGCCCTTTGTGGCGTGGGAGACCTTGAGTGAGTCTGAGAGAGGACTTCTGAGGTCTGGGCTGGTTACCGATAGTCTAGGTCTCCAAGAGGGCTGGCCAGAGAGTCCCTTCGGCTTGTGGTGGCCTTCACCCTGGCACTGCTGGTCACCTCTTTTGTTGCCACCTCTCCCTTGCCTGCTCAACACCCCACCCTGGGGTGGTCCCCAGGTCCACCCAGTTTTCCCTGCAGAGCAGCCGTCCTCCGTTTTTTCCTTTAAACTTTGTTCAGATATTACCTTGTCACTGGGGCCTTGTCTTACACCCTCTTTACAAACCACACCCTTAGACATATTCTTGTTTGTTTGTTTTGGCTGCACTATGAGGCCTGTGAGATCTCAATTCCCTGACCAGGGGTCGAGCCCTTGCCCCCTGTGTTGGAAGAACAGAGTCTTAACCATTGCACCACCAGCAAAGTTCTGGATGTATTCTTCGTTTCTTTTTCTTTTTCGCTTCTTAAAAAATTGTTGGCCTCTTTTACTGTTTTTTTATTTATTTTCATCCATCTTTATTCTTTGGCTTGTGTGGGGCACCCACTAAATCTAGGCTTCTCTTGAAAAATCGTTTCTAGCAAGGCTGGCCCTGTACTCTCCCCTCCCTTTCCTCCCCCCATCCATGGCTGTGACCCCTGGCGGCCACAGCTCTCTCCTCTGTTCTCCTCAGCCATGGCTGTCTCCTTCATTCTCCTCGGGCCTCACCAGCCACTTTTACATTCCTGCCTGGTTGGAGGGCATTTGAACTGGCTGGCCCTTCCCTGGGGAATCCGAGGCATGGGAGGCCCAAGATCGAGCAAGGGAATACCCAGCTGAGCTGGGAAGAGAGGAGAACCAGAAAGCCAGGTGCAGATCATGGCCTGGAGACCTGAGAGAAGGAGCGGGGCCCTCTGGCACGAGCAGAAGAGGAAGCCATAGAGCCGCACGGTTAGGGGATGATGGGGTGTGGACTGAGCTTTCTTTCTGGACTGAGGCCAGAGGGAGAATGGGGTGGCTGATGCAGGTTTTGTTTTTTTGGATGAGAGAGGCTCAACCATGGTTAAGTATTAAGGAAAGAGAGCTGATGGAAGGCAGGAGGGAGAGGGTAGGGCAATATGTCTGAAGCTGCCAGAGGACTTAGGGTCCAGGGGGCCCATCTTAGGCCCTTTGTGGCGTGGGAGACCTTGAGTGAGTCTGAGAGAGGACTTCTGAGGTCTGGGCTGGTTACCGATAGTCTAGGTCTCCAAGAGGGCTGGCCAGAGAGTCCCTTGGCTTGTGGTGGCCTTCACCCTGGCACTGCTGGTCACCTCTTTTGTTGCCACCTCTCCCTTGCCTGCTCAACACCCCACCCTGGGGTGGTCCCCAGGTCCACCCAGTTTTCCCTGCAGAGCAGCCGTCCTCCGTTTTTTCCTTTAAACTTTGTTCAGATATTACCTTGTCACTGGGGCCTTGTCTTACACCCTCTTTACAAACCACACCCTTAGACATATTCTTGTTTGTTTGTTTTGGCTGCACTATGAGGCCTGTGAGATCTCAATTCCCTGACCAGGGGTCGAGCCCTTGCCCCCTGTGTTGGAAGAACAGAGTCTTAACCATTGCACCACCAGCAAAGTTCTGGATGTATTCTTCGTTTCTTTTTTTTTTTAGATTTTTAAAAAATTTTTGGCCTCTTTTACTGTTTTTTTATTTATTTTCATCCATCTTTATTCTTTGGCTTGTGTGGGGCACCCACTGCAGCGGCCTCTCTCGTTGCAGAGCAGTGGCTCTGGGCGCATGCGCTTCAGAGCACTGACTCCTCATTGGACACACCAGTCCAGCTGCTCTGCGGCACGTGGGATCTGCCCCAGCCAGGGATGAAGCTGGCACCCCCTGCACTGCAAGGCGGACTCTTTACGTACTAGACCACCAGGGAAGGCCCTTAGATTTTTTTTTTTTTTAATATTTCTTTCTTTATTGGGTTGCACCAGGTCTTAGTTATAGCATGTGGGATCTAGTTCCCTGATCAGGGATCAAACCTGGCCCCCCAGCATTAAGAGCTCAGAATCTTAGCCACTGGACCACCAGGGAAGTCCCAGATTTTGTTTTTAATTGGACCGTTTTTTTTTTTTTTTTTAAGATTTATTTATTTATTTTGGGAGGGGGTTGGGTTGGGGAGGGAGGGGAGCCGGTGGGCCACTTCTGTTGGTCCTTCATTTCTCCATTTTTTCATCCGTCTTTGTTCTTTGGCTCCTGTGGGCCTCCCATCGCGGTGGCGTCTGTCGTTGCAGAGCGCCGACTCTGGGCGCATGCGCTCCAGAGCTCCGGCTCGGTGATTGGACACACCAGTCCAGCTGCTCTGCGGCACGTGGGATCTGCCCCAGCCAGGGATGAAGCTGGCACCCCCTGCACTGCAAGGCGGACTCTTTACGTACTAGACCACCAGGGAAGGCCCTTAGATTTTTTTTTTTTTTAATATTTCTTTCTTTATTGGGTTGCACCAGGTCTTAGTTATAGCATGTGGGATCTAGTTCCCTGATCAGGGATCAAACCTGGCCCCCCAGCATTAAGAGCTCAGAATCTTAGCCACTGGACCACCAGGGAAGTCCCAGATTTTGTTTTTAATTGGACCGTTTTTTTTTTTTTTTTTAAGATTTATTTATTTATTTTGGGAGGGGGTTGGGTTGGGGAGGGAGGGGAGCCGGTGGGCCACTTCTGTTGGTCCTTCATTTCTCCATTTTTTCATCCGTCTTTGTTCTTTGGCTCCTGTGGGCCTCCCATCGCGGTGGCGTCTGTCGTTGCAGAGCGCCGACTCTGGGCGCATGCGCTCCAGAGCTCCGGCTCGGTGATTGGACACATCGGTACAGCTGCTCCGTGGCACGTGGGATCTTCCCAGGCCAGGGATAGAACCGGCGCCCCTTGCACTGCAAGGCGGTGTCCTCACCCACTGGACCACCAGGGGAAGCCCCTAATCGGACTGTTTTTAAGGTCTTTATTACATTTATGACTGTATTGCTTCTGTTTTATGTTTTGGCTTTTTTGATGCAAGGTACTTGACCATCTTAAGCTCCCTAACCAGGGATCAAGTGCTCACCCCCTGCACTAGAGGATGAAATCCCAGCCACTAGGCCACCAGGGACGTGCCCCCAGACATACTCTTCATCAGTCCTCTCTGCCTCCCTAGCTCATGTTTCCACCTGAGATGTGACTTGCCTGTTGTTGTCTGTCTCCCTCCACTGGAATGCTGGCTCCTTGAAGAGGGGAAATTTGCTTTGTGCGTTGCAGTATCTCTGGCACCTCAACCCTTCCTCAGACTCCATGTGTCGATTGACCAAGAGAATAAATTGACCTGTGGTTCCATGAGGGAGGTGTGGCTGGCAGGGTCAGGGGCTCTGCCCTGTGTGTGCCTGTGTGGTCTTCTTTCTTTTTGTTCAGCGACAGCTGAAAGGGATTTCCCGCAGTCTGAGAGCAGGTCAAGGGGAAGGAGCTTAGAACAACTTTCTAGGTGTAAATGTGTCCTCATCATTTTGATGGCGTGGACAGTGTCAGTTAAATGCTTCTTGCCAGGTATGCTGCTAAACTCTGGGAGTCCTCAAACAGCAGCAGCAAACCCTGTGTAGTGCTACCTGTGTGTGTGTGTGTGTGTGTGTGTGTGTGTGTGTGTGTGTGTTAGTTGCTCAGTCATTCCAGCTCTTTGAGATCCCACAGACTGTAACCTGCCAGTCTCCTCTTTCCATGGGATTCTCCAGGCAAGAATTCTGGAGTGGGTAGCCATTCCCTTCTCCAGGGGATCTTCCCAACCCAGGGATCAGACCCGGGTCCCCTGCATTGTAGGTGGATTCTTTACCATCTGAGCCACCAGGGAAGCCCTAGTGGTACCCTTACTGTCCCCTGTTAGCCATCAGTAACGGAGTGATCAAGGACTCTAGAATTTCCCTTGCCCAAGGTCATGGAGCTGGGCAACTAGGACTGGGAATCAGATGCCTAGGCATTCAAGTCCACAGTCATAGTGCTAACCGCTGCTCTCTCCTGCCTCTTCTTTCATAGGCATTTGCATCAAGTGTGGACTTGGCATCTATGGAGCAAGACAGGCATGCCAGGCAATGGGGAGCCTGTATCACACTGACTGCTTCACCTGCAACTCCTGTGGTGGGTAACCTCTCTCCTTTCCCTTCCTCTTGCACTTAAACTTGGGCAAATGGACCACCCGGTTTGGCTCAAGCTGGTGTGGAAGAGGCAGAGTCATGACCCCTTTCCTTCTGTCCTGGTCTCCCAGGCTCCCAGGAGATCTGCTGGGCCCTGGGGAGGGAGGCGTGGGCCTTTTGCTGGCCATCGTGGAAAAGCTGTCCCTCCAGCTCTCCCCTTTTTATGATTTATTTTTGGCTGCTTTGGTTCTTAGTTGCAGCATGCAGGATGCTCGTCATGGCAGGTGGGTTCTTTATGGTGATGCATGGGCTTCTCTGTAATCGTGGCTTGTGGGCTCAGAGCCACAGGCTCAGTAGTTGCAGCACTTTGGGGCTTGGTTGCCCCAAAGCATGTGGGAAGCTTAGTTCTCAGACCAGGGATCAAACTTGAGTCCTCTGCATTGGAAGATTCTTAACCACTGGACCACCAGGAAAGTCCTAAGATTCTATTTTATTTCTTTTGATGTGGACCCTTTTTAAAGTCTTTATTGAATTTGTTACAATATTGCTTCTGTTGTATGTTTTGGTTTTTTGGCCAGGAGACATGTGAGATCTTAACTCCCTGACCAGGGATCGAACCCACATTTCCTGTGTTGAAAGGGAAAGTCTTGACCGATGGACCCCCAGGGAAGTTCCTGAGCAGGACCTGATGTCTCCTGCTTGCCTGGATGGGGCTTATGGAGCCAGTGATGTACCTTCTGCCTCCTAAAGATGAGGCTAATGATTTTTTTCCTGCAGTTTATTTTTGTTCTGATTAGTTGTGTCCAACTCTTGTAACCCCATAGACTGTGTAGCCCACCAGGCTCCTCTGTTCATGGAATTCTCCAGTCAAGGACACTGGAGTGGGTTGCCATTCCCTTTTCCACGGGATCTTCTTCCCAACCTTGGAATCAAACCCTCGTATCCCACATTGCAGGCAGATTCTTTACCGTCTGAGCCACCAGGGAACCCATAAAATATAAGTGTTATCATTTAACCTAGACAAAGTTATAACAAATAACTATAATACAGTCAGCCTAATAAATTCACCCCTCTTGATTTACTTATTGTTCTTTCATGCTTTGTCCTCAGCAGACATTTTATTTATTTATACAAAACATTTTAATATATTATAGAAGTGTAATATGTGCATTGTATTAAATCACGTAGCCCGAGAAGCTATTTTTGTAAGCAAAAGCACTGATCTTCTTACCCCTGGTCTTGTTCCCCAGGGGTAGCCACTTGGTAGTTTTTGGCAGCTTCTTCTAGTAGATATCTCCATGTTCCAGCAGTGCACGCCACTGTTGATATATCCCTTTTAGAGACGATTTGCCTGGGTCTGCTGTGGTAGAGGTGGATAGGTTATTTATTTATTTTTTTTAGGTTCTTTTTTATAACTTTATTTATTTGTGGCTGTCCTGGGTCTTTGTTGCTGCATGGGCTTTAGTTGAGGCAAGCAGGGGCTACCCTGTCGCTGCAGGCTTTTCAGAAGTTGGCCCCAACGGGCATTGGAGCTTAGTTCTCAGACCAGGGATCTTGAGTCCTCTGCATTGGAAGATTCTTAACCACTGGACCACCAGGAAAGTCCTAAGATTCTATTTTATTTCTTTTGATGTGGACCCTTTTTAAAGTCTTTATTGAATTTGTTACAATATTGCTTCTGTTGTATGTTTTGGTTTTTTGGCCAGGAGACATGTGAGATCTTAACTCCCTGACCAGGGATCGAACCCACATTTCCTGTGTTGAAAGGGAAAGTCTTGACCGATGGACCCCCAGGGAAGTTCCTGAGCAGGACCTGATGTCTCCTGCTTGCCTGGATGGGGCTTATGGAGCCAGTGATGTACCTTCTGCCTCCTAAAGATGAGGCTAATGATTTTTTTCCTGCAGTTTATTTTTGTTCTGATTAGTTGTGTCCAACTCTTGTAACCCCATAGACTGTGTAGCCCACCAGGCTCCTCTGTTCATGGAATTCTCCAGTCAAGGACACTGGAGTGGGTTGCCATTCCCTTTTCCACGGGATCTTCTTCCCAACCTTGGAATCAAACCCTCGTATCCCACATTGCAGGCAGATTCTTTACCGTCTGAGCCACCAGGGAACCCATAAAATATAAGTGTTATCATTTAACCTAGACAAAGTTATAACAAATAACTATAATACAGTCAGCCTAATAAATTCACCCCTCTTGATTTACTTATTGTTCTTTCATGCTTTGTCCCTCAGCAGACATTTTTATTTATTTATACAAAACATTTTAATATATTATAGAAGTGTAATATGTGCATTGTATTAAATCACGTAGCCCCGAGAAGCTATTTTTGTAAGCAAAAAAGCACTGATCTTCTTACCCCTGGTCTTGTTCCCCAGGGGTAGCCACTTGGTAGTTTTTGGCAGCTTCTTCTAGTAGATATCTCCATGTTCCAGCAGTGCACGCCACTGTTGATATATCCCTTTTAGAGACGATTTGCCTGGGTCTGCTGTGGTAGAGGTGGATAGGTTATTTATTTATTTTTTTTAGGTTCTTTTTTATAACTTTATTTATTTGTGGCTGTCCTGGGTCTTTGTTGCTGCATGGGCTTTAGTTGAGGCAAGCAGGGGCTACCCTGTCGCTGCAGGGTGCAGGCTTTTCATTGCGGTGACTTTGCTTGTTGTAGAGCTCAGGCTCTAGGACACAAGGGCTTCAGTACTTGCGACTCCCGGGCTTTAGAGCACAGATTCAGTAGTTGTGGTGCGCAGGCTTAGTTGCTGTTACATGTGGGATCTTCCCGGACCAGGGATCGAACCTGAGTCTCCTACACTGGCAGATTCTCTACCACGGAGCCACCAGGGAAGCCCCTGGAATAGGGGCTGTTCTTATACTGATTGTTCTCCCTTCTCTCCTTCCATCTTCTCAGTGTAGTCATCAAAAGTTGTGATTAAATCAATAAACCAGGTTTATATTACTATGTTACATGATGTTATAAATGTTATTCATTGCAGAACTGAGTGATGATATATCCTTTTTTCTGTAGTCATTTACTTTTCCTGGAGTTTTTTCTTCTTTAACCTTTTTTACTCCCTACATTTGCTTGACTTATGTCTTCAGGTTTTTTATTCCCAAATGCTCCATTTTAGCAGGCCTTCCTTTGAGTTCTCTTGGGAGTCCCTGGCCTCTCCGCAGCCTGAGCCAGTTGTCCTCTGGACCCCTGTGGAGTGCTCATTCTGTACCTTCCCGCGTATATTCCTTGGACTGAATCCACTGTCTCCCTGAAGCTTTCAGCTGCAGAAAAACTGCTCATGAGGCTTTAACTCCTAAGGATATTTCTTAACTCAGTGAACTGGGAGCCCAGAGATAGGGCTGGCTTCAGGCTGGGATGGATCTAGTGGCTTCGACCCTATGAATAGCTTGGCTGGGTTTCCCTTGTGTTTGACTTTATCCTTAGGGCAACTTCTCTTACAATGATGGAATGTCTGAGGCAGCTTGAGACTCCCATTGGCACACCACTGGTCTGGAGAAAGAGTGGGTCTTCTGGTCACATTTTTTTACGGTGGGGAAAGTTCTTTTCCAGGAAACACCTAGGAGAAATCTTGTATGCCACTGGCCAGATCCTCTCACGCATCCATTCCTCAGCCAGTCCAGGGGCAGCGCTGTGATTTGGTTGACTTACTTAGCTGAGTCTCTGAAGAAAGCAAGAAGAATTAGCTTTATGCTAATCAAGCCCATCCATGGATAAGGGGAGTGAATTCAGGTTTCCCTTAGACACACCAGGCTGTCTAAAATGTGGTCAGATACTGACCAGGGCTTGGATAACTGGGGAGGAATTGAAACTGTAAAATAACCTAAGGAGTGTCCAGCATTTTGCTGTGTTATCCAAGAAAGGGCACATGGGCAGTATATTTTCCGAATTCTGTCTAAAATGTCTTTATGCTACCCTCACAGTTTATAGTTGACCGGAAATAGACTTCCAAATTGGAAATCATTTTCACTAAGCATTTTATTTAGCTTTTTTTTTTTTCTCTTCTGGCTGCACCATATGTGGGATTGTAATTCCTCCCCCAGGGTGGAGCCTTCCTAGACTGCCATGGAAGACCCTCACTCAGCATTTTTTTAAGCACTTTTATTTAATTATTTATTTGTTTGGCTGTTCTGGGCCTTAGTTGTGGCATGTGGGATCTAGTTCCCTGACCAGGGATCGATCCTGGGCTCCCTGCAGTGGGAACACAGATTCTTAACCATTGGACCACCAGGGAAGTCCCCCGTCACTCAGCATTTTGAAGTCTTAGATTTATCTTCTAGAAACCATGGCTCCTGCTAAGTTTTGATGCCATTCTGAGTCTCATTTGTGTGTGTGTGAGGTCTGTTTTTTCCCTGTGGGAGTCTTGGGGAGAGGACTGTCATTGCTTCAGCTCTAGAGGCCTCTGGAAAGGACTGTTGAGCTGCACAGTTCCAGGGAGTTCCATTTATGTAGCTGCAACAGGAAAGGTGCTCTGGAACCTGTGCAGTGCAGCAGCCTGGCTTAGGACACTTTCTTTATGTTTGGTGTAGGCTTTGTGCCATTGCTTGTGCTGAGCACATGTCAAGCCCGGTTAGATTGGAGACTTGCCCTTCAGTTCTGGGATTTTTTTTTCCTGTACTATTTATTTTATGTATTCCCTTCTTTTTTCTCTCTTGAACTAAATTCAGCAGTGGATGACTCAAGATAACATATTATGACCAAGTTGAACTTATCTGAAGAATACTTGTGGGTTCACAGTAGAAGATTCATGAATGCAATTCACCTCATTAACAAACTAAAGAAGAAAAACTATATAATCATCTCGGTAGGGGTAGAACAGGCAGTCAGTAAAATCTGACATTCAGATTTTTCAAAGAATTTTATTTATTGAATTTTGGCTGTGTTGGGTCTTCACTGCTGTGGGGAATTGAAACTGTAAAATAACCTAAGGAGTGTCCAGCATTTTGCTGTGTTATCCAAGAAAGGGCACATGGGCAGTATATTTTCCGAATTCTGTCTAAAATGTCTTTATGCTACCCTCACAGTTTATAGTTGACCGGAAATAGACTTCCAAATTGGAAATCATTTTCACTAAGCATTTTATTTAGCTTTTTTTTTTTTCTCTTCTGGCTGCACCATATGTGGGATTGTAATTCCTCCCCCAGGGTGGAGCCTTCCTAGACTGCCATGGAAGACCCTCACTCAGCATTTTTTTAAGCACTTTTATTTAATTATTTATTTGTTTGGCTGTTCTGGGCCTTAGTTGTGGCATGTGGGATCTAGTTCCCTGACCAGGGATCGATCCTGGGCTCCCTGCAGTGGGAACACAGATTCTTAACCATTGGACCACCAGGGAAGTCCCCCGTCACTCAGCATTTTGAAGTCTTAGATTTATCTTCTAGAAACCATGGCTCCTGCTAAGTTTTGATGCCATTCTGAGTCTCATTTGTGTGTGTGTGAGGTCTGTTTTTTCCCTGTGGGAGTCTTGGGGAGAGGACTGTCATTGCTTCAGCTCTAGAGGCCTCTGGAAAGGACTGTTGAGCTGCACAGTTCCAGGGAGTTCCATTTATGTAGCTGCAACAGGAAAGGTGCTCTGGAACCTGTGCAGTGCAGCAGCCTGGCTTAGGACACTTTCTTTATGTTTGGTGTAGGCTTTGTGCCATTGCTTGTGCTGAGCACATGTCAAGCCCGGTTAGATTGGAGACTTGCCCTTCAGTTCTGGGATTTTTTTTTCCTGTACTATTTATTTTATGTATTCCCTTCTTTTTTCTCTCTTGAACTAAATTCAGCAGTGGATGACTCAAGATAACATATTATGACCAAGTTGAACTTATCTGAAGAATACTTGTGGGTTCACAGTAGAAGATTCATGAATGCAATTCACCTCATTAACAAACTAAAGAAGAAAAACTATATAATCATCTCGGTAGGGGTAGAACAGGCAGTCAGTAAAATCTGACATTCAGATTTTTTCAAAGAATTTTTATTTATTGAATTTTGGCTGTGTTGGGTCTTCACTGCTGTGGGGTCTTTTCTCTCGTTGCAGTGAGCGGGGGCTACTCTCTAGTTGTGGTGCGGGCTTCTCATTGCAAAAGCTTCTTGTGTTGTGGAGCACAAGCTCCAGGGCATGTCAGCTTCCGTAGAGGCGGCATGTGGGCTACGTAATTGCGGCTCCTGAGCTCTGGAGCACAGGCTCAGTAGCTGTGGCTCACAGGCTTAGTTGCTCTGAGGCGTGTCGGATCTTCCTGGATCAGGGATGGAACCCATGTCTCCTGTATTGGCAGGCAGATTTTTTTTTTTTTTTTAACCACTGAGGTACCTGGGAAGCCCTGACATTCAGATTTTTAAATAAAATTGTGTATTTGTTTTATTTTGACTGGGTCTCAGTTTCGACATGCAGGGTCTTCCGTTGAGGTACGAGGACTCTAGTTGTGGTACGAGGGCTCAGTTGCTCTGTGGCTTGTGGGATCTTAGTTCCCTTATCAGGAGTTGAACCCATGTCCCCTGTGTTGCAAGGCAGATTCTTTTTTTTTTTTTTTTTAATTTTGGCCTTCTTTTATTGGTTTTTCATTTATTTATTTTTCATCCATCTTTATTCTTTGGCCTGTGTGGACCTCGCATTGCAGTGGCCTCTCCCATTGCAGAGCGCTGGCTCTGGGCGCGTGTGCTCCAGAGCCCTGGCTCATAATTGGACACACTGGTCCAGCCGCTCCGCAGCATGTGGGATCTTCCTGGGCCAGGGATCTAACCGGTGCCCCTTGCACTGTAAGGCGGACTCTTTACCCACTGGACTACCAGGGAAGCCCAGCAAGGCAGATTCTTAACTGCTGGATCACTAGGAAATTCCTGACATTCATTAGCAAACTAGAAATAAAAAAGAACTTTCTCAACCTGGTAGAAGTTGGGTACTAAAAAGCTGTGCAAATATCATACTCAGTGGGGAAATACAAGAAAAATGGACCTTTAAAAGAGGAAAGGTCAATGCCTCTGATCAGATCTTATGTTCAGTGTGGCACTGGAGGTCCTAGTCATTGCACTAAGACAAGAAAAATAAATATGCCATGTTCATGTAAATATTCATGAATACATCCATATGCATATACTTTATTGAACATGGGTATATGCAGGACTGTTGAGATGACATTTTTCTCCAAATTGATCTATAATGCATTGTAATTCTGATTAAGCAGGTTTTCATGGGTTTTCTTAGCTAATTCTATAATTTAAATGGAAGAACAAAAGGTTAAGAATAGTCAAGATGGGGCTTCCCTGGTGATCCAGTGGGTGCAAGGGACGCTGGTTCGATCCCTGGCCCTGGAAGATCTCACATGCCATGGAGTGGCTGGACCTGTGTGTCCAATTACCAGCCAGTGCTCTGGAGCGCATGCACCCAGAGCCGGTGCTCTGAGACAAGAGAGGCCACTGCTACTGGGAGGCAGGCCGAAGAATAAAGATAGGTGAAAATAAATAAATAAAAAACCAATAAAAGAGGCCAAAATTAAAAAAAATTTAGAATAGTCAAGATGATCTTAACAAAGAATAAGTTGGGTCAATGTCCACTACCAGGTGTCAGTATATATTGTATAGTTACTTTAATTAATTTCATGTGATATCGGGGTAAGGATAGACAAATAGACCAATGGAGCAGAGTGGAGAGTCCAGAAACAGACCCACGTCTGTGTGAAAACTTGATGGATGATGGAGACGGCATTGCAGATGGTTCTGGGAAATGTGGTTATCCACAAATAAAGAAATTGGATTGAGGACCTAAATGTGTAAAGAAAATCTTGATAGTTTTAGAAATAAATATAGAAGCATAGCTCTAACAATATTTTGGTTAAGACAGTGCCCCCCCCCCCCCAAAAAAAAAGCACCAAACTTAAAAAGAAGTGATTAGATACCACATGCCACAGATTTGGATACTTTAGAGTTAAAAATCTCTATATTTTAAAAAGACTATGAAGCATGTGGGAAGACAAACCGTATACTGCCACAAGCATAACTTCCAAGGATCATTTTCCAGAATATTTAAAATATTTCACATATTAATTAAGAAAAAGTACAAAAGATTTTTAATATTTAAGAATTTTTTTCACATAAAATTTAATGTTCAGTGTGGCACTGGAGGTCCTAGTCATTGCACTAAGACAAGAAAAATAAATATGCCATGTTCATGTAAATATTCATGAATACATCCATATGCATATACTTTATTGAACATGGGTATATGCAGGACTGTTGAGATGACATTTTTCTCCAAATTGATCTATAATGCATTGTAATTCTGATTAAGCAGGTTTTCATGGGTTTTCTTAGCTAATTCTATAATTTAAATGGAAGAACAAAAGGTTAAGAATAGTCAAGATGGGGCTTCCCTGGTGATCCAGTGGGTGCAAGGGACGCTGGTTCGATCCCTGGCCCTGGAAGATCTCACATGCCATGGAGTGGCTGGACCTGTGTGTCCAATTACCAGCCAGTGCTCTGGAGCGCATGCACCCAGAGCCGGTGCTCTGAGACAAGAGAGGCCACTGCTACTGGGAGGCAGGCCGAAGAATAAAGATAGGTGAAAATAAATAAATAAAAAACCAATAGGAGGCCAAAAAAAATTTAGAATAGTCAAGATGATCTTAACAAAGAATAAGTTGGGTCAATGTCCACTACCAGGTGTCAGTATATATTGTATAGTTACTTTAATTAATTTCATGTGATATCGGGGTAAGGATAGACAAATAGACCAATGGAGCAGAGTGGAGAGTCCAGAAACAGACCCACGTCTGTGTGAAAACTTGATGGATGATGGAGACGGCATTGCAGATGGTTCTGGGAAATGTGGTTATCCACAAATAAAGAAATTGGATTGAGGACCTAAATGTGTAAAGAAAATCTTGATAGTTTTAGAAATAAATATAGAAGCATAGCTCTAACAATATTTTGGTTAAGACAGTGCCCCCCCCCCCCAAAAAAAAGCACCAAACTTAAAAAGAAGTGATTAGATACCACATGCCACAGATTTGGATACTTTAGAGTTAAAAATCTCTATATTTTAAAAAGACTATGAAGCATGTGGGAAGACAAACCGTATACTGCCACAAGCATAACTTCCAAGGATCATTTTCCAGAATATTTAAAATATTTCACATATTAATTAAGAAAAAGTACAGATAATTTTAAGTATTCTTTTGTAGCTTGATATGTGTAGAGATGCATTTTATTTGTCCTGCTTGGAATTCATTTTGACTCCTGAATCTGAAAATTATCCATTTGAGAACAGTCTTAGCTGTTTTATATTCAAAAACTTGGTTCTTTCCCATTCTTTCTATTATTTGCTTCTAACATTCAAATTAGAAATATTAGGCTTTGTCATTCTACTCTATTTCTCTTTGCAGTTCCTTCATATTACCCATTTCTCATCTCCCTTTGTTGCATTCTATTTAATTTTTCAGATCTGTCTTCCAGAAGTAGGAATCTAGACCACTGAATTTTCTTCTGAGTGTTTTTTTTTTTTTTTTAAAGATTTATTCATTTATTTACTTTGGGTGGGGTTCTGGTTGGGGAGGGAGGGGAGAGGGCGGGCCACTTCTATTGGTCTTTCATTCCTCTATCTTCATCCGTCTTTGTTCTTTGGCTCCTGTGGGCCTCCCATCACGGTGGCGTCGTCGCTGCAGAGCTCCGGCTCTGGGCGCATGCACTTCAGAGCTCCGGCTCGGTAATTGGACACATCGGTCCAGCTGCTCCGCGGCACGTGGGATCTTCCCAGGCCAGGGATCGAACCGGCGCCCCTTGCAAGGCGGTGTCTTTACCCACTGGACCACCAGGGGAAGCCCTCTTCTGAGTGTTTAACTGTTTCATTGTTTTCCATTTCAGTGATTGGATTGGTTTTTTACAAAAAATAAATTTTGTTTCTTTCTTTCAGGTCTGCTTCAGTGTTTTTTTTTTTTTTTTTTAAAGATTTATTTATTTATTTATTTTGGGCGGGGGTCGGGTTGGGGAGGGAGGGGGACGGCGGGCCACTTCTGTTGGTCCTTCATTTCTCCATTTTTTCATCCGTCTTTGTTCTTTGGCTCCTGTGGGCCTCCCATCGCAGTGGCCTCTGTCGTCACAGAGCGCCGGCTCTGGGCGCATGCACTCCAGAGCTCCGGCTCGGTGATTGGACACATCGGTCCAGCCGCCCCGCGGCACGTGGGATCTTCCCAGGCCAGGGATTGAACCGGCGCCCCTGCACTGCAAGGTGGTGTCGTTACCCACTGGACCACCAGGGGAAGCCCTGCTTCAGTGTTTTTAAAACATTTTATTTATTTATTTACTTTTGGCTATTCTGGGTTTTCACTGCTGCTGCAGGCTCTTCTCTGGTTGCAGGGAGTCAGGGCTCCTCTCTAGTGGAGGTGAGCAGGCTTCTTGTTGCGGGGACGCCTCATGTTGTGAAACTCGGGCTCTAGGGCACCCAGGCTTCAGTAGTTGTGGCACATGGGCTTCATAGTTGTGAAGGGGTTCTAGAGCACAGGCTCAATAGATGTGGTTCACGGGCTTAGTTGCTCCGCAGCATGTGGAATCTTCCTGGATCAGGGATTGAACTCTTGTCTCCTGCACTGGCAGGCGAACTCTTTACCACTGAGCTACCAGGAAAGTAAGTCCCTGCTTCAGTATTTTTGATAGTCTCTTAATTTTTATCCCTGGAGGAGGAAATGGCAACCCATTCCAGTATTCTTGCCTGGAGAATCCCATGGGCAGAGGAGCCTGGCAGGCTATAGTCCATAGGGTCACAAAGGGTCAGACGTGACTGCATCGACCTAGCATGCATGCATGATCTTTATCAAGATTTAATAGACATAAGAAGTGTAAAACACACTCACGTGCATTATAGTGGGCACATTTGTACATATCCACTTGCCCATGTAATCACCATCCAGTTAAGGTGTAGAACATTTCCATTCTCCTGAAGATTTCGTTAGCCCCCTTCCAGGCATCTCTAGATGGATTTTTTTTTTTTTTTTTTGCCATTTTTTAAAATAATTATTTTTATTTTACTTTTTACTTTTACAGAGTTTTGTTGGTTACAGGTATGTATAATCCCAGATAAGTCATATGTATATCCCATCCCCCCATCCCCCCCCCCCAGACCATCGCATAGCCCCCATGTAAGATCCCTTAACCCACAGCACATTGACAATAGTTATGTCTTTTACCTATGCTAGTATAGGGCTCCATGTTACTCTTTCCATATCTCTCACCCATTCTTCCCTCTCCCCAGTGTCTATAAGTCTATTCTCTATGACTATTTTTCCATCAGTGCTCTGTGTGTGTATTTATCAGTATGATCTTACTAGCTTCCATATAAATGTGTTAGTATACTATACTTGTCCTTCTCTTTTTGACTTACTTCACTTTGTATAATAGGTTCTAGATTCATCCACCTCATTAGGACTGAATCGTCTGCATTTCTTTTTGCGGCTGGGAAGTACTCCATTGTATATAACTACATGAATTTTTGAACTTGGGTAATTGGGTGATTATCACTGAAACTGTCATGAGTGTTCATGTACATCTCTTGATGGATATTTGTGCTTACTTCTCTAGCACTGGAGTTGCTGACTTGTGGAGGAGCATTGGTGTAGCTTTAGTATCTGCTGCTGGTTACCACGGGCTTAGTTGCTCCGCAGCATGTGGAATCTTCCTGGATCAGGGATTGAACTCTTGTCTCCTGCACTGGCAGGCGAACTCTTTACCACTGAGCTACCAGGAAAGTAAGTCCCTGCTTCAGTATTTTTGATAGTCTCTTAATTTTTATCCCTGGAGGAGGAAATGGCAACCCATTCCAGTATTCTTGCCTGGAGAATCCCATGGGCAGAGGAGCCTGGCAGGCTATAGTCCATAGGGTCACAAAGGGTCAGACGTGACTGCATCGACCTAGCATGCATGCATGATCTTTATCAAGATTTAATAGACATAAGAAGTGTAAAACACACTCACGTGCATTATAGTGGGCACATTTGTACATATCCACTTGCCCATGTAATCACCATCCAGTTAAGGTGTAGAACATTTCCATTCTCCTGAAGATTTCGTTAGCCCCCTTCCAGGCATCTCTAGATGGATTTTTTTTTTTTTTTTTGCCATTTTTTAAAATAATTATTTTTATTTTACTTTTTACTTTTACAGAGTTTTGTTGGTTACAGGTATGTATAATCCCAGATAAGTCATATGTATATCCCATCCCCCCATCCCACCCCTCCAGACCATCGCATAGCCCCCATGTAAGATCCCTTAACCCACAGCACATTGACAATAGTTATGTCTTTTACCTATGCTAGTATAGGGCTCCATGTTACTCTTTCCATATCTCTCACCCATTCTTCCCTCTCCCCAGTGTCTATAAGTCTATTCTCTATGACTATTTTTCCATCAGTGCTCTGTGTGTGTATTTATCAGTATGATCTTACTAGCTTCCATATAAATGTGTTAGTATACTATACTTGTCCTTCTCTTTTTGACTTACTTCACTTTGTATAATAGGTTCTAGATTCATCCACCTCATTAGGACTGAATCGTCTGCATTTCTTTTTGCGGCTGGGAAGTACTCCATTGTATATAACTACATGAATTTTTGAACTTGGGTAATTGGGTGATTATCACTGAAACTGTCATGAGTGTTCATGTACATCTCTTGATGGATATTTGTGCTTACTTCTCTAGCACTGGAGTTGCTGACTTGTGGAGGAGCATTGGTGTAGCTTTAGTATCTGCTGCTGGTTACCAGAGTAGACAAACCAGTTTATAGTCCCGTTGGCAGTGTAAGGAAATTCCAGGTTGTCCTCATTTTGCAAACACTTAGCACTGTCTTTTTAGTCATTCTAAAAAGACTGAATGGAGGTAGAGTGATATCTTTCATTTAAAAAAATTTTTTTTTTTGGAGGAAAATTGCTTTGTAATGTTGTATTGGTGTCTGCCATACTGGAGTAGTCTGCCATACTGGAGTGACGTGTTCATGTAATTTGAATTTGAATTTCTCTGATGAGTACTGATGACTCACAGATACACCTTTTCACTTGTTTGTTGGCCATTTGAATGCCTTTATGTGTGAAGTGCCTGTTGGAGCCCATTAAAAAAAAATAATTATTTTTTGGCTGTGCTGGATGTTCATTGTTGCATGGGCTTTCTCTAGTTCTGGTGAGTGGGGCCTACTCTTCATCTGCAATGAGAAGTGCTGCACAGGCTTCTCATTGCAGTGGCTTCTCTTGCTGTGGAGCATAGGCTCTAGGGATTTGGACTTCGGTAGTTGCCACGTGTAGGCTCAGTAGTTGTGACTCCCTGGCTCTAGAGCAAGGCTCAGTAGTTGTGGTGCCCAGGCTTAATTGCTCCTAGGCATGTGGAATCTTCCCGGACCAGGGGCCGAACCCAGGTCTCCTGCATCAGTAAGCAGATTCTTTACCACTAAGCAACCAAAGAAGCCTTGTTTTGCCCATTTTAAAATTGGGTTGTTTGAATTTTTCTTATGACTATTTCCTAGTGCTTGTTTTATTTATCAGTATGATCTTACTAGCTTCCATATAAATGTGTTAGTATACTATACTTGTCCTTCTCTTTTTGACTTACTTCACTTTGTATAATAGGTTCTAGATTCATCCACCTCATTAGGACTGAATCGTCTGCATTTCTTTTTGCGGCTGGGAAGTACTCCATTGTATATAACTACATGAATTTTTGAACTTGGGTAATTGGGTGATTATCACTGAAACTGTCATGAGTGTTCATGTACATCTCTTGATGGATATTTGTGCTTACTTCTCTAGCACTGGAGTTGCTGACTTGTGGAGGAGCATTGGTGTAGCTTTAGTATCTGCTGCTGGTTACCAGAGTAGACAAACCAGTTTATAGTCCCGTTGGCAGTGTAAGGAAATTCCAGGTTGTCCTCATTTTGCAAACACTTAGCACTGTCTTTTTAGTCATTCTAAAAAGACTGAATGGAGGTAGAGTGATATCTTTCATTTAAAAAAATTTTTTTTTTTGGAGGAAAATTGCTTTGTAATGTTGTATTGGTGTCTGCCATACTGGAGTAGTCTGCCATACTGGAGTGACGTGTTCATGTAATTTGAATTTGAATTTCTCTGATGAGTACTGATGACTCACAGATACACCTTTTCACTTGTTTGTTGGCCATTTGAATGCCTTTATGTGTGAAGTGCCTGTTGGAGCCCATTAAAAAAAAATAATTATTTTTTGGCTGTGCTGGATGTTCATTGTTGCATGGGCTTTCTCTAGTTCTGGTGAGTGGGGCCTACTCTTCATCTGCAATGAGAAGTGCTGCACAGGCTTCTCATTGCAGTGGCTTCTCTTGCTGTGGAGCATAGGCTCTAGGGGATTTGGACTTCGGTAGTTGCCACGTGTAGGCTCAGTAGTTGTGACTCCCTGGCTCTAGAGCAAGGCTCAGTAGTTGTGGTGCCCAGGCTTAATTGCTCCTAGGCATGTGGAATCTTCCCGGACCAGGGGCCGAACCCAGGTCTCCTGCATCAGTAAGCAGATTCTTTACCACTAAGCAACCAAAGAAGCCTTGTTTTGCCCATTTTAAAATTGGGTTGTTTGAATTTTTCTTACTGATTTTTAGGATTTCTTTATGCATCTTGGATAGAAGTTCTTCTGTTGGTTATATGTGTTGAAAATTCTTTTCTTAACCTATTCTTGCTTTATCACTTTCTTTTTTCTGGCTGTACCTGGCGGCTTTTGCGATCTTAGTTCCCCAACTGGGGACTGAACTTAGTTAGGCCCTCAGCAGTGAAACCGCAATCTTAACCACTGGACTGCCAGATTTTTTTAGGTTTTGATTATGGAAGTTTATCTGTGGGGAATTCATTGGCGTGTGTGTTGAAGGTGCATTCTCCTAGGGAATTTTTGTTTTTGTTCTTGTTATTTATTTTTGATTGTGCTTGGTCTTTGTTGATGTGTGGGTTTAGCTGCTCTGCGGTATGTGGGATCTTCCCAGATCAGGGATCGAACCTGTGTCTCCTGCATTGGCAGACGAGTTCTTATCCACTGAACCACAAGGGAAGCCGGGAATTCTTTTAAGTTATCAATAGGAAAAATTTTTATTAGGGAATAATTCACCAGTAAAAATGGTACAGTTCCAAATTATAAGATGTTTTCCAGAAAGCCTAGGGAATGCTTGAAAACCTTATTAAGGAAAGTTAACTTGGGAGTTTGCTGTATGATTCAGTGAACCCAAACAGGGCTCTGTAACAACCTGGAGAGGTGGGATGGGGAGGGAGACGGGAGGGAGGTTCAAGAGGAGGAGACATATACGCCTATGGCTGATTCATGTTGCATGGGCTTTCTCTAGTTCTGGTGAGTGGGGCCTACTCTTCATCTGCAATGAGAAGTGCTGCACAGGCTTCTCATTGCAGTGGCTTCTCTTGCTGTGAGCATAGGCTCTAGGGGATTTGGACTTCGGTAGTTGCCACGTGTAGGCTCAGTAGTTGTGACTCCCTGGCTCTAGAGCAAGGCTCAGTAGTTGTGGTGCCCAGGCTTAATTGCTCCTAGGCATGTGGAATCTTCCCGGACCAGGGGCCGAACCCAGGTCTCCTGCATCAGTAAGCAGATTCTTTACCACTAAGCAACCAAAGAAGCCTTGTTTTGCCCATTTTAAAATTGGGTTGTTTGAATTTTTCTTACTGATTTTAGGATTTCTTTATGCATCTTGGATAGAAGTTCTTCTGTTGGTTATATGTGTTGAAAATTCTTTTCTTAACCTATTCTTGCTTTATCACTTTCTTTTTTCTGGCTGTACCTGGCGGCTTTTGCGATCTTAGTTCCCCAACTGGGGACTGAACTTAGTTAGGCCCTCAGCAGTGAAACCGCAATCTTAACCACTGGACTGCCAGATTTTTTTAGGTTTTGATTATGGAAGTTTATCTGTGGGGAATTCATTGGCGTGTGTGTTGAAGGTGCATTCTCCTAGGGAATTTTTGTTTTTGTTCTTGTTATTTATTTTTGATTGTGCTTGGTCTTTGTTGATGTGTGGGTTTAGCTGCTCTGCGGTATGTGGGATCTTCCCAGATCAGGGATCGAACCTGTGTCTCCTGCATTGGCAGACGAGTTCTTATCCACTGAACCACAAGGGAAGCCGGGAATTCTTTTAAGTTATCAATAGGAAAAATTTTTATTAGGGAATAATTCACCAGTAAAAATGGTACAGTTCCAAATTATAAGATGTTTTCCAGAAAGCCTAGGGAATGCTTGAAAACCTTATTAAGGAAAGTTAACTTGGGAGTTTGCTGTATGATTCAGTGAACCCAAACAGGGCTCTGTAACAACCTGGAGAGGTGGGATGGGGAGGGAGACGGGAGGGAGGTTCAAGAGGGAGGAGACATATGTACGCCTATGGCTGATTCATGTTGATACTTGACAGAAAATAGGAAAATTCTTTAAAGCAATTTTCCTTCAATTAAAAAAAATAAATTTTAAAAGAAGCTATTAAAAAGAGGGTTAACTTGAATGGGGAAAAAATATATTTTCTGAGAATTCTTATTACTTATGGACTTGTTTTCATGTCATATATTACAGTATCATCATTATTCTTTTTGACGCACAAATTGTCCCAAATTTGGCCAGAGGAAATCCCTTCCCATTGGCTCCTGTGCCCTTTTGACATGTCCCTACTTTGTTCTTTGCGCACTTCTTTACTGTGGCACAAGATATTCTCAGTTTATCTTTGTTTTCATTTTTTTAAATTCATTTTTCATTGAAGGATAATTGCTTTACAATAGTGTGTTGGTTTCTGCCAAACATCAACATGAATCAGCCACAGTAGGTTTATCCATGTCCCTTCCCTCTTAAACCTCCCTCCCACTCCCTCCCCATCCCACCCCTCCCCCTCCAGGTGATGACAGAGCCCTGGTTTGAGCTCCTTGAGTCAGAACAGCAAATCCCCATTGGCTCCATTTTACATAGGGTAATGTAGGTTTCTCATGTTCTTCTCTCCCCTCTTTCTCCCCCTGCCACCTGTTTTCTTTAATGTACAATTTACATATAGCATGGCAAACAGATCTTAAGTATATAGTTCAGGGACTTTGGATTCATGTGTACATTTATATAACTCACACCCCTAACAAGGATATAGGAAAAAAAAACCTCAAAAAACTTCCATCTTGCCTTTTTTCCGGTTGATCTCCACATGGTCCACCATCACTTCTATTCAACCAGTGGCCTGACTTCTACCACCATAGATGAATTTTGTCTGTTCTAGAACTTCTTATAAATGTAACCATATAGTAGGTACTATTTTCTTTCTTTTTGGCTTCCCCTGCATATTTTTTTCTTTTTTTTGCTAAGCATTTGAAAAAACAATCCATGTTTTTATGTGTATCAGTAGCTCATTTCTTTACATTGCTGAGTAGGATTCTGTTGTATGAACATATACCACAGTTTGTTGTTTCATTTAAATGTTAGTAGATACTAGATTGTGCTGTGAGCATTCTTGTACAGGTCATTCGTGGACAAATGTTTTCATTTCTCTTGGGTAAATTCCAAGGAACGGAATTTCTGGGTCGTAGGCTAAGTGTATGTTTAACTTCATACGAGACTGCCAAACTATTTTCCAAAGGGGCTGTATCATTTTATACTCCCACTAGAAATGTAAGCGAGTTGGGCTCTTCTACATATTAGCCCAACAGGTGGTATTTTAGTCCTTTTAATTTTAGCCATTCTAATGGGTGTGAAGTAGTCTCTCACTGTGGTTTTTTTTGTTTTTCTCACTGTGGTTTTAATTTGCATTTCCCTAATGACTAATAAGGTTTGAGTCTTATTTTTTTCTGTTTCTTGGCCATTTATATCTTCTTTTGTGAAGTCTGTTCATGTCTTTGGCCCAGTTGCTTTTTTTTTTTTTTTTTAATAATTTTAAATTTAATTCTTACTCCCTTTTTTTTTTTTAAATGTTTTTGGCCTTGCCATACGCCATGTAGGATTTTAATTCCAGAACCAAGGGTTGAACTTGCAGCCCCTTTACTGGAAGCACAGAATCTTAACCCCTGGACTGCCAGGGAAGTTCCCTGTTTTTCTGTTTTTAAATTGGGGGTTGTCTTTTATTATTTCATTGTAGGAATATATATAGTAGCAGTTTTTTTCAGATGTTTTGTGAATAGTTTCTTTTTTTTTTTAAAGATTTATTTATTTATTTATTTGAGGGGGGGGTGGGGAGGGAGGGGAGCAGGTGGGCCACTTCTATTGGTCTTTCATTTGTCCATTTTCATCCATCTTTGTTTTTCGGCCCGTGTGGGCCTCCCATCGCGGCGGCCTCTGTTGTTGCAGAGCACCCGCTCTGGGCGCATGCGCTCCAGAGCTCCGGCTTGGTAATTGGACACATGGGTCCGCGGCACTTGGGATCTTCCCAGGCCAGGGGTCTAACCGGCGCCCCTTGCACTGCAAGGCGGTGTCCTTATCACTGGACCACCAGGGAAGCCCTGTGAATAGTTTCTTAAGGTTTTTTTGGTTTTATGCTTATTATTTTTGTGAATTAAATTTTTTGTTCCCCCTTAAGTCATGAAGATGGTCTCATTTTTTTCTAGAAGCTTTAGGTTCCTCACTTTTATGTTTAGGTTGATAACTATTTCATCTTAATTTCTATGTGTGGTATGAGGTAAGGAATTGAGTCTTATTTATTTTTTTCATATGTCTGGTTTTTCCAGTACTGTGGGCTGGAAAGACTTTGCTTCCCTTCTTGCATGTTTGTTGAAATATTTATGGGTCTATTTTTGGACTCCATTCTATCCCACTGATCTTTTTGTCTATCCTTACCAGAATATTACACTGTCTTGATTTCTGTAAATCTTAAAATAGATGGTGTAAGTCTTCCTGTTTTGTTGATCTTTTCCAAGGTGATTTTGGCTTTTCTAAGTTCTTTGTAGTTCTGTATAAATTAAAACATTAGAACATCAGTTTCCACACACACACACACACACACACACATGCACGCAAACCCAGAGTGCTGGGAACTTGATTGGGAATTGTGCAGGGAGAGATTGTTCCTTGTGTGCAAGCTGTCAAGTTAGCCTGCCAGTGTTTCACGGGTGCTGGCTGAAGACATGATCCTCCTGGGGCAGATACTCACAGTACTGCAAGCAGCATGAGTGTCACGTTCACGTTGGCTCCGTGTGCCCTCTTTGGTCCCACAGTGATGACGTGGATGCCAGGTGTGTGCTGCAGAAGCAGTAGGTCTGGTCTGTATGTCATGGCTAAGGGACCCTGAACTTAGGGAACCCCAGGATTTTATCCTGCGCTGCCAGCAAAGCCATCAAGACTCCTCTCCCAGAGAAGCCCATTATCTTTATTAAACTGACGAGCAGACTTCCTCTCTGCCTCCGAGGGAGATGCTGTCTCTGTCTTCTCAGCAGTTTGCTCCACAGATTTACTTGGAAAGATGATCCAGAGTGAAAGCTGCCAACACTCTGTTTGAAAGATGGGTAGACATGGAAGGCGTCCAGTGGAGAACTGTCTTCCCCAGTGGTTTATCTTTTGATTTATGTAGCTCTTTTACAGTTTCTCTCAGCAAACTTTGGTTTTACTGAGTCAAGTGAGACATATCTTGCATTAGATTTAATACTCAGTATTTTTTTCATGCATTTAAAAAATCATAAGTTTATTTTCCAATCACTTGCTGCTAGATTATAAAAAAATATATTTTTTAAATTTTGGCCTCTTTTTTTTTTAATGTTTTTTTTAATGTATTTATTTGGTTGCACTGAGTCTTAGTTATGGTATATGGGATCTAGTTCCTTGACCAGGGATTGAACCCAGGTCCCGAGCATTGGGAGTACAGAGTCTTAGCCACTGGACCACCAGGGAAATCCCTTGGCCTCTTTTTAATTGATTTTTTATTTATTTATTTTTAATCCATCTTTATTCTTTGGCCTGTGTGGGCCTCCCATCGCAGTGGCCTCTCCCGTTGCAGTGCCCTGGCTCTGGGCTCACGCGCTGCAGAGAGCTGGCTCTTAATTGGACTCACGGGCCAGCCACTTTGCAACATGTGGGATCTTCCTAGGCCAGGGATTGCACTGGTGCCCCTTGCACTGCAAGGTGGACTCTCTAACCCACTGGACCACCAGGGAAGCCCTATAAAAATGTTTTTGATGTTCTAATATTGACCACTTTTACTGCAGCTTTCCACTTGTAAGTTTTTTATTTTTTGGTATACTCCTTGTAATTTTCTGTATAACACAATTGTGTCATCTGTGTTTAAAGACAGTTTGCCCTTTCTTTTTTTTCACCTTTTTTAAGCAATAGTTTTCAGTTCATTAGATGAAACAGACTTGCAGCCACAGTCTGCATGAATGCAGAATAAGCCATCTACATCAAGTGAACTTAGGGAACCCCAGGATTTTATCCTGCGCTGCCAGCAAAGCCATCAAGACTCCTCTCCCAGAGAAGCCCATTATCTTTATTAAACTGACGAGCAGACTTCCTCTCTGCCTCCGAGGGAGATGCTGTCTCTGTCTTCTCAGCAGTTTGCTCCACAGATTTACTTGGAAAGATGATCCAGAGTGAAAGCTGCCAACACTCTGTTTGAAAGATGGGTAGACATGGAAGGCGTCCAGTGGAGAACTGTCTTCCCCAGTGGTTTATCTTTTGATTTATGTAGCTCTTTTACAGTTTCTCTCAGCAAACTTTGGTTTTACTGAGTCAAGTGAGACATATCTTGCATTAGATTTAATACTCAGTATTTTTTTCATGCATTTAAAAAATCATAAGTTTATTTTCCAATCACTTGCTGCTAGATTATAAAAATATATATTTTTTAAATTTTGGCCTCTTTTTTTTTTAATGTTTTTTTTAATGTATTTATTTGGTTGCACTGAGTCTTAGTTATGGTATATGGGATCTAGTTCCTTGACCAGGGATTGAACCCAGGTCCCGAGCATTGGGAGTACAGAGTCTTAGCCACTGGACCACCAGGGAAATCCCTTGGCCTCTTTTTAATTGATTTTTTATTTATTTATTTTTAATCCATCTTTATTCTTTGGCCTGTGTGGGCCTCCCATCGCAGTGGCCTCTCCCGTTGCAGTGCCCTGGCTCTGGGCTCACGCGCTGCAGAGAGCTGGCTCTTAATTGGACTCACGGGCCAGCCACTTTGCAACATGTGGGATCTTCCTAGGCCAGGGATTGCACTGGTGCCCCTTGCACTGCAAGGTGGACTCTCTAACCCACTGGACCACCAGGGAAGCCCTATAAAAATGTTTTTGATGTTCTAATATTGACCACTTTTACTGCAGCTTTCCACTTGTAAGTTTTTTATTTTTTGGTATACTCCTTGTAATTTTCTGTATAACACAATTGTGTCATCTGTGTTTAAAGACAGTTTGCCCTTTCTTTTTTTTCACCTTTTTTAAGCAATAGTTTTCAGTTCATTAGATGAAACAGACTTGCAGCCACAGTCTGCATGAATGCAGAATAAGCCATCTACATCAAGTGATAAGGAAATGGGCAAAAAGGAAAAAGAGCATACATTGAAAAAGAAGATTCTCTCAAAATAAAAAAGAAATCATACCATTATTATAAAGGAATTTACCAAAAACTGCTATATTTCCCCCATCCCACTTGATAGAAATCAGCAAGAGTATCTAGCACTTTGTGTTCAGAGCATCTTAATGCAAAGCATAAAAAAGGAAATCCCTAACCTTGTCCTCCAGTTTGAACTGTAGCTCCACAGTTCAAACACAGAAGAAGCGAAAGCACCACCTGGCGCTTATAGTATATTATAGAATCCTAAAGGGAAAGCACTTAATGTTTCACTATTTGTCTTAAAATATTTCACTGTTACGTAATTTTGCTCTCACGTCTGATTCAGTGGACATGAATCTGAGCAAACTCTGGGGGATAGTGAAGGACGGGACAGCTGGGCATTGCAGTCCGTAGGGTTGCAAAGATTCAGAAGGGACTGAGCAGCTGAACAACAGCATTGTGTCTGATGTCAGCTGTGAGGCTTTTGTAGCTGCCCTTCATCAGGTGGAGGAAGCTCCCTCTTATTCCTGGGTTCGGTGTTGTCATCTCCTGATGCGAATGGGAGTATCTCTCATACATGCCGGTGGGTCTGCTGGGGGTGGAATTTTG
Organism: Tragulus kanchil; assembly: GCA_022376925.1. Classification (NCBI taxonomy): domain Eukaryota; kingdom Metazoa; phylum Chordata; class Mammalia; order Artiodactyla; family Tragulidae; genus Tragulus; species Tragulus kanchil. Next base: position 116,052,697 of record JAIOJX010000031.1, read on the forward strand.
ACAAGGGTGACCTTTTCATTTAAATTTTTGTTCATTATATTTAATCTAAAAATATACCACATCACTCATTTCTCTCAACCCCAATGACTTGTGTCTTGCAGCAGCCAAACTTTTCTCTGTATCTAGGAGCTCGTTTAAGATTCCAAATATAAGAGAGGTCATAGTGTATTTGCGTTTATTTGACTTCTTTCACTTCGTATACTGCCTTCAAGGTGCATCCATGTTGTTGCACATGGTAGGATTTCATTTTCATTCTTTGTCCTGACTGAATAGTATTCTGTTGTGTATGTGTGTGACGGTTTCTTTATCCATTGGATCCCTCAGTGGATGCTTAGTTACTGTAAATAATGCTGCAGTGAACATAAAGATGCAGGTATCTTTGAATTAGAGTTTTCATTTTCTTTAAATAAATACCCAGAAGGAGAACTGCTGGATCATATGTTAGTTCTATTTTTAATTTTTTGAGGAACCTCCATACAGTTTTCCACAGTGGTTGCACTAATTTACATTCCCACCAGCAGTGTACCAGGGTTCCCTTTTCTCTATATGTTAACCAACACTTGTTATTTCTTCTCTTACTGATAATAGCCATTCTAACAGATGTGAGGTTCTTGATTGTAAATTGATTGAGCATATTTGTGTGTGTTTATTTCTGGGCTTGCTGTTCTGATTCATTGATCAATGTGTTTGTTTTTATGCCAACAGCATACTTGTTAATTACTGTAGCTTTATCATACAGTTTGAAATCAGCGAGCATAATGCCTCTAGCTCTGTTCTTTCTCAAGATTGCTTTGGCTGTTTGGCGTCTATTGTGGTTCCGTGTAGATCTTAGGATTGCTTGTTGCATTGCTGTGAAAAATACCATTGGAATTTTGATAGGGATTGCATTGAATCTATAGATTGCTTTGGTAGTACAAACATTTTAATGATATTGATCTTTCAATCCATAAGTTTAGAATATCTTTCCATTTGTGTCTTCTTCAGTTTCTTTCATTAATGTCTTGTAGTTTTCAAAACACAGGTTTTTTACCTCCTTAGTTAAATTTATTCTTAGGTATTTTGTTCTTTTTGATTGTAAATAGACTGTTTCCTTATTTTCTCTTTCAGATAGTTCATTATTAGCTAAAGCAACACAAACACAAAACATTGTTGTGCATTGGTTTTGTATTCTGCAAGTTTACTGAATTTATTTCATGTCATCTGCAAATAGTGACAGTTTTACTTCGTCCTTTCCAGTTGGATGCCTTTTATTTCTTTTTCTTGTCTAATTTCTCTGGCTAGGACCTCCAATAACACTGTGTTGAATAAAAGTGGTGAAAGTGGCATCTTTGTCTTGTTCTTATCCTAGAGGCAAAGCTTTTAGCTTTTCACCATTGTGTACGATAATAGCACGGGTTTCTCATACATGCTCTTTATTATTTTGAGGTATGTTCCCTCTGTACCCATTTCATTGAGAGTTTTTATTATGGAAGGACATTAACTTCCATCAAATGCTTTTTCTGTATATATTGAGATGATCATAGGATTTTTATCCTTTATTTTGTTAATGTGACATATCACAGTGATTGATTTGTGGCTTGTTGAACTGTCCTGACATCCTTGGAATAAAGGTTACTTAAAAAACTTTTTTTGACTTTATTTTTAAAAATTTTATTTATTTATTTATTTCTTTATTTTAACACCGAAAACATTTTGTATTGGGGTAATAGCCAGTCAACAAGGTCGTGATAGTTGCAGGTGAGCAGTGAAGGGGCTCGGCCATACGTAGACGTGTGCCCATTCTCCCCGAGACCCCCCTCCCATCCAGGCTAGGACATAGCATTGAGCAGAGTTCTGTGTGCTGTGCAGTAGATTTCTGTTGGTTATCCATTTCAAACATGGCAGTGTGTACATGACATTCTCAAAGTCTCCAAGCATCCCCTCCCCACTGCAACCGTGAGTTCAGTTCTCTAGGTCTCTGAGCCCCTTTCTGTTTTGTAAATAAGTTCATTTATATCATTTCTTTTTAGAATCCACATAAAAGGGATGTCATATGTTATTTCTCCTTCTCTGTCAAGGATACTTGTTTCTATACTGGCCTCCTTCACCTGGTGAGAATTACACTTCTAATGTTTTTAGATTAAGAAATTCATTCTGGAAAGTCAGCTCTGAATTCAGCTGAACTTAAAGCAAATGCTTTTTAAAATTATCAGAACTTCAGTTTACATTTGATAAACAGGTGTTCATATATTTGCTTTGACAATTTTTTTTGGGGGGGTGGGGTGGGGAGGGGGCGGGTGGGCCACTTCTATTGGGCTTTCATTTCTCTATTTTCGTCTGTCTTTGTTCTTTGGCTCCTGTGGGCCTCCCATCGCAGTGGCCTCTATTGTCGCAGAGCGCCGGCTCTGAGCGCATGCGCTCCAGAGCTCCGGATCGGTAATTGGACACACTGTTCCAGCCGCTCCGTGGCACGTGGGATCTTCCCAGGCCAGGGATCGAACTGGCGCCCCTTGCACTGCAAGGCGGTGTCCTTACCCACTGGACCACCAGGGAAGCCCTGACAACTTTTTTTTTTAAACTTTTATTTTACTTTTAACTTTTACAGAGTTTTGTTGTTTACAGATATGTATGTTCCCAGATTAGTCATATATATATCCCCCCATCCCACCCTTCCAGACCATCACACAGCACCCCTGCAGGATCCCCTTTTCTCACAGAGCAATGACTGTAGCTATTTTCTTCACATGTGATAGTACAGGCCTTCATGCTGCTTCCTTTACGCCTCCCACCCATTATTCATTCCCCACAATGTCCATATGGCTTTGACAACTTCTTAGTTTAGTTTTCTTTTTATAATTTTATTTATTATATTTTTGGTTGTGCTGGGTCTTTGATGCTACACAGGCCTTTTCTCTAGTTGTACTAAGTCGGGGCTACTCTTTAGTTGCAGTTTATAGACTTCTGATTGGGCTGGCTTCTCTTGTTGCAGAGCATGAGATTGAGGGTGTTCTGGTTACAGTAGCTTTGGCATGGGGGCTCAGTAGTTTTGGTCCCTGGGCTCCAGAGCACAGGCTCAATAGTTGTGGTACATGGGCTTAGTTGCTCTGAGGCATATGGGATCATCCTGAACCAGGGATCAAACCCGCATCTCCTGTATTGGCAGGCGGATTCTTTACCACTGAGCCACCAGGGAAGTCCCTTTAGGACTGTTTTGTCAACAACATACTCTGCTTAATTTTTAAAAATATTAGTGTAATGATAACATTAGAGGGAAATTGGGTTTTAAAGAACTTCAGTTTACATTTGATAAACAGGTGTTCATATATTTGCTTTGACAATTTTTTTGGGGGTGGGGAGGGAGGCGGTTGGGCCACTTCTATTGGGCTTTCATTTCTCTATTTTCGTCTGTCTTTGTTCTTTGGCTCCTGTGGGCCTCCCATCGCAGTGGCCTCTATTGTCGCAGAGCGCCGGCTCTGAGCGCATGCGCTCCAGAGCTCCGGATCGGTAATTGGACACACTGTTCCAGCCGCTCCGTGGCACGTGGGATCTTCCCAGGCCAGGGATCGAACTGGCGCCCCTTGCACTGCAAGGCGGTGTCCTTACCCACTGGACCACCAGGGAAGCCCTGACAACTTTTTTTTTTAAACTTTTATTTTACTTTTAACTTTTACAGAGTTTTGTTGTTTACAGATATGTATGTTCCCAGATTAGTCATATATATATCCCCCCATCCCACCCTTCCAGACCATCACACAGCACCCCTGCAGGATCCCCTTTTCTCACAGAGCAATGACTGTAGCTATTTTCTTCACATGTGATAGTACAGGCCTTCATGCTGCTTCCTTTACGCCTCCCACCCATTATTCATTCCCCACAATGTCCATATGGCTTTGACAACTTCTTAGTTTAGTTTTCTTTTTATAATTTTATTTATTATATTTTTGGTTGTGCTGGGTCTTTGATGCTACACAGGCCTTTTCTCTAGTTGTACTAAGTCGGGGCTACTCTTTAGTTGCAGTTTATAGACTTCTGATTGGGCTGGCTTCTCTTGTTGCAGAGCATGAGATTGAGGGTGTTCTGGTTACAGTAGCTTTGGCATGGGGGCTCAGTAGTTTTGGTCCCTGGGCTCCAGAGCACAGGCTCAATAGTTGTGGTACATGGGCTTAGTTGCTCTGAGGCATATGGGATCATCCTGAACCAGGGATCAAACCCGCATCTCCTGTATTGGCAGGCGGATTCTTTACCACTGAGCCACCAGGGAAGTCCCTTTAGGACTGTTTTGTCAACAACATACTCTGCTTAATTTTTAAAAAAATATTAGTGTAATGATAACATTAGAGGGAAATTGGGCTTCCCAGGTAGCACTATTGGTAAAGAACTCACCTGCCAGTGGAGGAGACAGAAGAGACATGGGTTCAATGCCTGGGTCAGGAAGATCCTCTGGAGGAGAGGATGGCAACTCACTCCAGTATTCTGGCTTGGAGAATCCCTTGGACGGAAAAGCTTGGCAGGCCATGGCCCGTCATTCAATCAGGTCAGTCACTCAGTCCTGTTCGATTCTCGCAACCCCTTGAACTGCAGCACGCCAGGCCTCCCTGTCCTTCACCATCTCTTGCTCAAACTCATGTCTGTTGAGTCCATGATGCCACCCAACCATCTCGTCCTCTGTCATCCCCTTTTTCTTCTGCCTTCTGTTTCTCCCAGCATCAGGGTCTTTTCCAGTGAGTCGTCTCGTCACATCAGGTGGCCAAAGTATTGAAGCTTCAGCTACCGCATCACTCTTTCCAATGAATATTCAGGGTTGATTTCCTTTAGGATTGACTGGTTTGATCTCCCTGCAGTCTCAAGAGTCTTTTCCAACACCACAGTTCAAAGGCGTCAATTCTTTGGTGTTCAGCCTTCTTTATGGTCCAGTTCTCACATCTTTACATGGCTACTGGGAAAACCATAGCTTCCACTTTTGTTGGCAAAATGATGTTATCTGCCTTTTAATACTTTGTCTAGGTTTGTCATAGCTTTTCATCCAAGGAGCAAGTGTCTTTTGGTCCACAGGGTTGCAAAGAGTCAGACATGACTGAAGCAACTTCGCACATAGCACAGAGGAGAATTTAAAAATTCACCTGCAATCTACTTTTCATCTATTGGAGGAAGGTGCTGAGACCCTCCTCAGCAGGGGGATCATCCCTTATTCCAGTGATCCAGGGACCCTCTTCTCAACCCTCATCCTTGCAGGGAGACGACTTCGTGGGAAGGCGTTCTACAACGTGGGTGAGAAAGTATACTGCCAGGAGGACTTCCTGGTGAGTCAAAGTTGTGCCCTGGCTGGTGCCATGGGTGGGAGCAGGGCGGGGACCCTTCTTCTGAGTCAACAGACCGTGGCTGGGCAGCAGTGCCCCTTTTCTTGTAACATTCTGGATCCTGTGTCCCTCTCCAGGAAGGCAAGGGGGCCGTGGCTAGCACTATTGGTAAAGAACTCACCTGCCAGTGGAGGAGACAGAAGAGACATGGGTTCAATGCCTGGGTCAGGAAGATCCTCTGGAGGAGAGGATGGCAACTCACTCCAGTATTCTGGCTTGGAGAATCCCTTGGACGGAAAAGCTTGGCAGGCCATGGCCCGTCATTCAATCAGGTCAGTCACTCAGTCCTGTTCGATTCTCGCAACCCCTTGAACTGCAGCACGCCAGGCCTCCCTGTCCTTCACCATCTCTTGCTCAAACTCATGTCTGTTGAGTCCATGATGCCACCCAACCATCTCGTCCTCTGTCATCCCCTTTTTCTTCTGCCTTCTGTTTCTCCCAGCATCAGGGTCTTTTCCAGTGAGTCGTCTCGTCACATCAGGTGGCCAAAGTATTGAAGCTTCAGCTACCGCATCACTCTTTCCAATGAATATTCAGGGTTGATTTCCTTTAGGATTGACTGGTTTGATCTCCCTGCAGTCTCAAGAGTCTTTTCCAACACCACAGTTCAAAGGCGTCAATTCTTTGGTGTTCAGCCTTCTTTATGGTCCAGTTCTCACATCTTTACATGGCTACTGGGAAAACCATAGCTTCCACTTTTGTTGGCAAAATGATGTTATCTGCCTTTTAATACTTTGTCTAGGTTTGTCATAGCTTTTCATCCAAGGAGCAAGTGTCTTTTGGTCCACAGGGTTGCAAAGAGTCAGACATGACTGAAGCAACTTCGCACATAGCACAGAGGAGAATTTAAAAATTCACCTGCAATCTACTTTTCATCTATTGGAGGAAGGTGCTGAGACCCTCCTCAGCAGGGGGATCATCCCTTATTCCAGTGATCCAGGGACCCTCTTCTCAACCCTCATCCTTGCAGGGAGACGACTTCGTGGGAAGGCGTTCTACAACGTGGGTGAGAAAGTATACTGCCAGGAGGACTTCCTGGTGAGTCAAAGTTGTGCCCTGGCTGGTGCCATGGGTGGGAGCAGGGGCGGGGACCCTTCTTCTGAGTCACATGGAGACTTGAGGCCAGGAAGCAGACCGTGGCTGGGCAGCAGTGCCCCTTTTCTTGTAACATTCTGGATCCTGTGTCCCCTCTCCCAGTACTCCGGGTTCCAGCAAACGGCTGACAAGTGTAGCGTGTGTGGACACCTCATCATGGAGATGGTGAGCACCTCCCCCAGGCTCCCGGAGCCCCTCTGACACGCGCGGAGTTGGAGGACCCCACCCTTTCACCTGTTGGAGACCTGCCAGGGGCTCAGAGCCAGTGTGTCTTCTGGGGGCTGTGCCGAGCCTTCTGCCTGCACTGACCCTTCAGTGCCTCCCACCCCCAGATCCTGCAGGCCCTTGGGAAGTCCTACCACCCAGGCTGCTTCCGGTGCTCGGTGTGCAACGAGTGCCTGGATGGGGTGCCCTTCACTGTGGACGTGGAGAACAACATCTACTGTGTCAGAGATTATCACACGTGAGTAGCTGGCGCCATGGAGCGGGGTGACTCCCAAGGCTCCTGTGCCTCCCCTGGGAGCACTTTTCCAGCCTGCCTTTGTGTGCTCTTCTTTCTGGGCCTGTTCACTTGTGGCCTCTGCTGTGTGCTCAGCTGGTGGGGCGAGGCCAGATCTCTGCCTGGAGCCCTCTCTCTCAGTCCTCTCCTTCCCTTGTCTTTGCCTACAGCCCTCTCCTAGTGGTGAGACCCTCAGCTGCTTCATCTATCTCGCGTCTGTCTCTCAATGACCAGGCCAGGCCTCTTCTGGCTGGAAAGGGGACTTGGGGTCTCTGCATAGTCTTTTCCTGCCTCTCCGGTATCCATGGGACCAGGAGATCCATCCATCCTTACTGTGGCTACAGGCTTAGCTTTAGGACCGCTGGTCCTGTTCTGCTGCTTTGCATGGGGTTGGTGCCGGGCACTGGTTCCCGGTACTCAGTGTGGAGCCAGGCTTTGTGGGGTATCAGCTCAGAGAGGCCCAGGCCTGAACATTAGAGGGGAAGGACTGGCAGGAAACATGAGGAAGAGGCCAAGGCAGAACCTGCAGCTCTCCTGGAGGAGATGATGGGCTGGAGATGAATTGGGGAGCCACAGAAAGGCCACTGCCGAGAAAGCATGGCAGAAGATGCTGCTACCCTACCACGTCCACACAAGGAGAGGGGACCTGATGTTCAGGCCACGTCATGGGCTACTCTGGGTGGACTGGTGCTCGTGGCCTTGTCTTCAGTCACTCAGCTGGTCACTTCTGGTTTCCTTTATACTCCAGGGTTTTTGCGCCAAAATGTGCCTCCTGTGCCCGTCCTATCCTCCCTGCACAGGTAGGAACCACTCACCCAGAGGTGCCCTGCTCCGCCGGTCCTGCCCGGGTTGGCTCCAGTTCTTGGGCCCCAGTGGGAGGGACCAGCAGGCGTTCCTGCCCCATTGCCCTCTGGATGGAAGGACATGTGTGGTGCCCAGGGCACACAGGATGCAGGTGTTCCCGCATGAGTTAGAGGGCAGAGGGGGCTCCTGCTTCTCGGCAGCCCCCGCCCCCTCGGGTCCATGGCCCACTCACGTCAGGACTGCCCCCCAGGTCTGTGAGCTCGCAGCTGAGATGGAGAGGGGAGCGGATGAGAGAAGAGTGTGGTCTGTGCAGGAGACACCCTTTGGGGGTGCAGCTGTCTGGCACGGGTCCTCCTCACAGGCTGGCTCTGTCCCAGCCTGCTGTGTCTGGGGAAGCAAGACTGGCCGTCGTCTTTCCTGACTCCAGGGAACTGACACCCACCTGATGGCTCTCCGCCTGTGTGTGCGCCGTCGGCCTCAGCTGTGGGAGGTGGCCTACTGCCCACCTTCCTGTTCTGTCCCATGGAAGCACCCGTGCCCGTGCTCACCCGGGTGTGAGTGCATAACCCCCGTGACGGGAGCACGTGCAGGTGTGTACCCACCAGGCAGTTCACTTCACACGCCGTCTCTTCCTCCAGGGCTGTGAGACAACCATCCGTGTGGTTTCCATGGACAGAGACTACCACGTGGAATGCTATCACTGTGAGGTAAGCCTCGGCGTCCCCCTAAGACCAGTGGCTGGGCCAGTCCGCCTCGTACAGACCTCCTTCTCCCTAGAGTTCTGTGGGCCCATTTCCTCTTTTTTCTTTTTTCATATTTATCTGGCTGCACTGGGTCTTAGTTGCAGCATGTGGGATCTAATTCCCTGAAAAGGGATTGAAGCCAGGCCCCCTGCACCGGGAGCACGGAGTCTCAGCCACTGGGCCCCTAGGGAAATCCCTCAGCTCCTCTCTTCTGGTTCTTCTCCATTCTGCCTGTCCTCCCCCAGAGGGCTCTCCTCCTCTGCCCTCAGGATATGGCCTCTCTCAGCTTGTTTCTCATTCAGTCAGTGATTTCCTCGGAATGGACTGTGTTGGTAGTGTCCATGTACAGAGAATAAAGACATTCTCGACCCCGCAGAGAGACAGCCCTCAGGCAGCATTTAATAGGGTCATCACTGCTACCACGGGGAGTTCTCAGAGCACCTCGGAGGCCTTGGCAAATCGAGGAAGGCTTTCTGGGGGAGGTGATACTCAAGCTTAAGATTTGAAAGGTGAATCAGAGTTAGCCGAGGAGGCAGGGAGAAGGGCATTTCCAGGGAACAGAAGAAGAATGTGCTAAGGTGTAAAGGAGTGTTGTTTTGTGTCCCTGGTTCAGAAGCTGGCAAGAGCTGGAGAGGAACACAGAGTTATCCTGAGTACAGTGGAGAAGGACTGAAAAGGGATGGCATGATGTTGTGGGGATTTTAGAAAGGGCAGTCACTGTGCCATGGAGAGAATGAATGGAGAAGGAGGGAGTAGGGGCTGGGGCTTCCCTGAGGATGTTGGTGGGGCAAAGGTTGTGACCCTGGGCTCCAGGAAATAGATCGAGGGTTGGTTAGACAGTACAAGGGATAGGATTTGGTCAGTGACTGGATTTTGGAATTTTGGGGGTTGGAAGGTGAGAGTGAGGACCCCAGGAGAGAGTGAAGGTGAGCAGAGGAAGGCTTAAGGTGTTCTCGCTTGTGGTGGCTAGAGACATCTCAGTGGAGATACGCAGGGAGCAGGTGGATGGCTGGAGCATGGCGACTGGTACAAGCGTAGGAGTTTGGGAGTCATTGGCATATATGGCTCTTTCTTCTCTGGTCCTCTGTCCTGTGGTTTCTAGTTGTATTTGCTTTCCCAAATTCTCAGTTCAAGATCGATGGGCTCTCTTTGAGCACCTCGGAAAATCCCTCCATTGTGGGGCTCACCTTCTTAGTTTCCCTTGCATCACTGGCCTGCCTTCTCCCTAGAGTTCTGTGGGCCCATTTCCTCTTTTTTCTTTTTTCATATTTATCTGGCTGCACTGGGTCTTAGTTGCAGCATGTGGGATCTAATTCCCTGAAAAGGGATTGAAGCCAGGCCCCCTGCACCGGGAGCACGGAGTCTCAGCCACTGGGCCCCTAGGGAAATCCCTCAGCTCCTCTCTTCTGGTTCTTCTCCATTCTGCCTGTCCTCCCCCAGAGGGCTCTCCTCCTCTGCCCTCAGGATATGGCCTCTCTCAGCTTGTTTCTCATTCAGTCAGTGATTTCCTCGGAATGGACTGTGTTGGTAGTGTCCATGTACAGAGAATAAAGACATTCTCGACCCCGCAGAGAGACAGCCCTCAGGCAGCATTTAATAGGGTCATCACTGCTACCACGGGGAGTTCTCAGAGCACCTCGGAGGCCTTGGCAAATCGAGGAAGGCTTTCTGGGGGAGGTGATACTCAAGCTTAAGATTTGAAAGGTGAATCAGAGTTAGCCGAGGAGGCAGGGAGAAGGGCATTTCCAGGGAACAGAAGAAGAATGTGCTAAGGTGTAAAGGAGTGTTGTTTTGTGTCCCTGGTTCAGAAGCTGGCAAGAGCTGGAGAGGAACACAGAGTTATCCTGAGTACAGTGGAGAAGGACTGAAAAGGGATGGCATGATGTTGTGGGGATTTTAGAAAGGGCAGTCACTGTGCCATGGAGAGAATGAATGGAGAAGGAGGGAGTAGGGGCTGGGGCTTCCCTGAGGATGTTGGTGGGGCAAAGGTTGTGACCCTGGGCTCCAGGAAATAGATCGAGGTTGGTTAGACAGTACAAGGGATAGGATTTGGTCAGTGACTGGATTTTGGAATTTTGGGGGTTGGAAGGTGAGAGTGAGGACCCCAGGAGAGAGTGAAGGTGAGCAGAGGAAGGCTTAAGGTGTTCTCGCTTGTGGTGGCTAGAGACATCTCAGTGGAGATACGCAGGGAGCAGGTGGATGGCTGGAGCATGGCGACTGGTACAAGCGTAGGAGTTTGGGAGTCATTGGCATATATGGCTCTTTCTTCTCTGGTCCTCTGTCCTGTGGTTTCTAGTTGTATTTGCTTTCCCAAATTCTCAGTTCAAGATCGATGGGCTCTCTTTGAGCACCTCGGAAAATCCCTCCATTGTGGGGCTCACCTTCTTAGTTTCCCTTGCATCACTGGCCTGCCTTGCTTGCTGTTGTTCTGAGTCTGAGAGCCACTGTTTCATATTTTTTGCCCAGCTTTTTTCATTGTTAGAGGAAGGATGGGCATTCCAGTCCTTGTTACTGTCAGGGCCGGAATCAAAGAGTCCCATCGTGGGCATGTATATGGCTACTGAAGCCAGGGGAATAAATGAGGTCTTCCAGGGAGAGCTGTAGAGGAAGGAGCTGGGGGTTTAGGATTGCCCAGGGAGCTCCAACATTTCCGGGATGCCCTCAGCCACACAGGAGGCCTAGAATGAGTGAGCTGACCTGACCAGAGAGGTAGGAGAAAAACCAAGTGTTGGGTTTCGGAGCCCCAGGGAAGAGCAGGTGTGTCGGTGAGAAATCTTCAGTAGGATTTTAGGGCCTGGTTGGAACCAGGTTGTGCTGATGGGGCAAGTGGCCCAAAGGAATAGAAATCCTGTTGCAGGATCACGGGAGGCGGACTGGGAGCCGGCGTGGCCTGCAAAGGGCCCAGTTCCTCTGGCAACACTAGGAGGGCACCCTGCTCTTCTGTCCTGGGAACTGCAGGGTCTTCTTGGGACACCTAAGCACAATCCTTAGAGGAAGGCTCGTGCTGAGAGTCCAGGAGCAGGTGAAGCTGGGGCATTTCACAGCCATTGCCTCGAGGCTGGGCGATGTGGTTCCACCCTACACCTCTGGATAGGAACTGGGGTCTCCAGGCCCCCCACGAATGCCCCCTCTGGTATGTGGTGGTCAGTAGCAGGCCCAGTCAGCGGGCTGTGGCCAGACTGGACATGGAAGACAACCTGGGGTCTGAGTTGCTTGGGACATGAGGCTCCGAGGCAGCGGTCCAGCTGTTACCTGTGGCGCGCAGGTGTTCGTCTCAGGGCCTTTGGGTAACAAGTGTCAAAGCTTCCAGGGGTGGAGTTTAGCCCTGCATTCAGTGAGAGTGCGACCAGAGGGGCCTCTCAGGGGTAGGGGACACAAGGAAGGAAAAAGTTTAGTAGGTCTCACCTGATGCCTCACTGTAGCTCACAGCACACTGTCCTCCAAGGCTGACCTGTTACGTATTTAAACACGAATCACATAACTTGTTAAACGGAGACAATAAGCCTATAAAATATCCCGCAGCGGTAAAATGTTAAGATAAGGGACATAAAGCAAAACTCCTCTTTTACTTGATGTTTTCAGTTCTTCTGTTCCATTTTTTCTTGAGGCCACTGAAATCAGCCATTAGACCTTCCCCTTTTCCCAGGGTCACCTAGGATCACCATCTGGGGATCCACGAGATGATTCTCAGTTGTCACTGCCCTAAGCTTGCAGCATCTGTTCTAGACACCCTCTTCAGAGTGCCTTTAGGACAGGCTGTTTTTGGTTTTCCTCTTTAATTTTCTCCTGAAATCTGAGATCTGGTCCTCTTCTTTCCTCTCTTAAGGCTGGCGCTTCCATAGCTCAGCTATTCTCTTTTCCTTCCTAGTTATCTGCAATCCGTGGGAGAAACTCCTGTGGCAGAAACTCCTGTGGCTTCCTTAAGAACAATCTCATTTTTTATGCTGATACCCCCATTTACTGCCCAGCCCTGTCTCCCAGACTCCAGACTAGTGTCCAGCTACCTAGCTCCTGGCTGACCGCTTTGGATGTGTGGGAGGTTCTCCAGTTCGGGGTGTCCAACACTGGGCGCTTGATCCCTGTCTCCTCAAAGAGTAAAGGCCACAGTCCTCCGGAGGGTGGGCAGGGTCCTATAGATCGCTGATGCGCCCTCCCTTGCTTACTCTGGGGCCGGATTTGTGTTTTCCCTAGGACTGCGGGCTGCAGCTGAGCGGGGAGGATGGACGCCGCTGCTACCCCCTGGAGGGCCACCTGCTATGCCGCCGCTGCCACCTGCGGCGCCTCCGGCCGGGCCCACTTCCCTCACCTGCAGTGCACGTCACGGAGCTCTGAGCTGGGCAGGGAGCTTGACCCTGGGGGTCGTGGCGGTGCGCACACACGCCTGTGGTTGCGTGTGCCTGCCCATGCGAGCGTGGTTTTGCGCACACGCGGGCGTTCTTCTGCGCAGGCGCGTGTTTTGTACGTGTGCGTGTTTTCTGCGCAAGCGCGTTTCTTCCGTACGCGCGCTTTCTACGTACTGCGTGTTTTCTGCGTTCCCGCGTGTTTTCTGCATTCCCGCGTGTTTTTCTGCGTACGCGCTAGCGATGGGCAACCCAGGTCAGTGTCGGAGCTTTGTGTCCGGGTGGGTGCGGCGGCCGCGGCGGCGGGCTCCCACCCCACCCCTACCCCCCACCAGCCACCGAGCTGCTGTCCGAGGGGCCGGCCCCGCGGCGAAGCTACTAATATTTATTCACCGTCTGTGCCTCCTCAAGCCGCTTCCTTTCTTCGGGCCCTGCCTGCTTCCCGCCCCTGCGCCCACCCCCGGCGTTGTGGTTCGGGACCCGCTGTGCCCGGTAGCCTGGGGGAGGCTCCCAGACCGGCTCTGGGTCGTGCGGCTTTAGAGGGCCGGTACCACGTGCAGGGGCGCGGGATACACGGCCGCTGTCCTCCGACTGGCCTCGGGGCAGGAGCCAGCTTCGCGTCCGAGAAGGGGTCTGGGACCCCCTTGTAGAGCCCTGCAGGAGCTGGGTGCGGTCTGGCAGGCGGGGGTGGAGGGAGGGCACCGTGTTTGTTTCCTAATTAAGCGCCTTGCCTGCTGCTGGGTGGGAAGGGTTTGTTTTCTGGGTGAGGTCGCTGGAGGAAGTGAGGAACGATTCCTGCAGCGAGTCGGGCCTGCGAAGGACCCCTGCCTTTGGCCCTGTGGTCGCTGCAGGTTTTGGCCACCGGGATTCCGATGGGTGTCTTCAGCCGTCCTCCCGCCTCTGGCCGTTTCCCAAACCTTCCCATTCTCAACCTCGGAAAAGACCGCCTTCTCAGGCAGGAGTCCAGGCCCAGGGCTTGGTCTAGACACACCGCGAGGGGGCGCCCTGGCCACTTGTTGCAGGAAAGCTCTGTGTATTAGGCTCCACGACAAAAACATATGATTTGACTTAAATTAAGTTTTTCCTTTGAGAATATTTTCATTTTCTTTGAAAGAATATAGTTTTCTTCTAAAAACTTGGCCCACGGTTGTTATTTCTTAGGGAAATCACTAAGTCACATGTGTCTTAAGTTGGGTATCATACAGCGACTGTTCAAGTGATAAAAAAGAAAAGAAAAACAAACTTTGTAGTTTGACTGTTTTTGTATAAATTCCTCTAAAGTCTCAGGCTTTTGACTAGTCTGGGGTTTTGTTTGTGTCTGTCTTGAGACCGGTGACCTCATGAAATGCTGTATGTGGAAATGCAAATTTTTTTACCCTCTCTGAAAGACACATCAGCATTGGGAAGCTTGGATTTCTCACTCATACTGTATGTTGGGTTTGCACCTGAGGGTGGCCCCAGGGGCCCTTGCAGCCGAGAGACCCTCTCATCAGGATAGCCATCAGGATGATTTCCAGGGAATACTTTTGAGTTCACTTGTTCCTGTGAGAACTGAACCACCTCCTCTTGACTGCTGTTCTTTACCCGTGTGTGAGAGGTGGGGTCTCTCTTGTAGGATCATTCACCCGGGGGAGACAGGCAGTAGCAACCGAAGGTTGTCAGGAGTGTCCAGTGGGATAGTTTGGAGGGGAAGTGGCCGCCACCAGGGTCCTGCTGCTCTGAGGCCTGGAGCTGGGAGGCCCCCTGGTGGCCAAAAGTATGTGGTGCGTTTGGGGATTGTTGACCTAAGTATTTTAACACGGTTTGTCCTGAGATGGGGAAAATCCGTCTCTCCTGAGGAAGGGGCTTCAGTAGGATCAAGGTGGCTTCTTGGAGAAGCTGCTGCCAGTGGAGCAGCTGAGAATAAATACCTGAAATGGGTGACTGTTTCTGGCCTTCTCTTCCTTCTGAGTGGGGCTGCTTTCCTTTCTAGCCAGTTGTACAGAGCTTTCTTCTGAGTGCTTCCAGGGTTGAAGCTGCTTTGCCCTAGGTTTCTCTTTGTTGCAAATTCGGCCTGTCTCTTTTCTATTCCTTGAGTCTGCTAGGGAGGTGATGCCCACCATCGCTCTCCACACCTCGATCCTGGTTGTCACACTCCCCCACACAAATGAACTGAGTCATCACAGCGTGGAGCCCCTTTGGAGTTCTTGTACCAAACTTTATCAAAAGTCAAAGCCAAGGAACTGCGTGACCCTGGGGACAGTGGCTTCATCTCTGGCCACACTTTTTACTTTCTGTTCCATGGCCCTGTATTGGCTTCTCTGTGGTGACTGCCACCATCCCTCTAGCCCTAGAGCCTTTGTGCATGCAGTTTGCGCTGCCTGGACCCAACCCTTGCCCAGTGCTTTTAATTCCTGATCAAAACCTTCCAGTCTCAGCTAGACAAACAAGCTAGGCTCCCAGGTATTACACTTCAGCAATGCCCAGAATTTAGGGCCCTGATTTCTAAGCGCTCTTCCAGGAGAAGCATCTTCTAGTCCATTGTCAGGAATTATGCTGACTATTGAACTGAGAAGCAGTGTGTAGGTCACCCATGACCCTTCAGTGCTGACTGACAACCCCCCTGTCCCTAAGGTGTCTCTCCTAATATTGACACCTGGTGACATCTCTAACTGTGCTTTTGTTAATTGTTTATGTACTGAGAGCATAAGAGTTCTGTATCATTCTACCCTTTTGTGTGAGAGGTGGGGTCTCTCTTGTAGGATCATTCACCCGGGGGAGACAGGCAGTAGCAACCGAAGGTTGTCAGGAGTGTCCAGTGGGATAGTTTGGAGGGGAAGTGGCCGCCACCAGGGTCCTGCTGCTCTGAGGCCTGGAGCTGGGAGGCCCCCTGGTGGCCAAAAGTATGTGGTGCGTTTGGGGATTGTTGACCTAAGTATTTTAACACGGTTTGTCCTGAGATGGGGAAAATCCGTCTCTCCTGAGGAAGGGGCTTCAGTAGGATCAAGGTGGCTTCTTGGAGAAGCTGCTGCCAGTGGAGCAGCTGAGAATAAATACCTGAAATGGGTGACTGTTTCTGGCCTTCTCTTCCTTCTGAGTGGGGCTGCTTTCCTTTCTAGCCAGTTGTACAGAGCTTTCTTCTGAGTGCTTCCAGGGTTGAAGCTGCTTTGCCCTAGGTTTCTCTTTGTTGCAAATTCGGCCTGTCTCTTTTCTATTCCTTGAGTCTGCTAGGGAGGTGATGCCCACCATCGCTCTCCACACCTCGATCCTGGTTGTCACACTCCCCCACACAAATGAACTGAGTCATCACAGCGTGGAGCCCCTTTGGAGTTCTTGTACCAAACTTTATCAAAAGTCAAAGCCAAGGAACTGCGTGACCCTGGGGACAGTGGCTTCATCTCTGGCCACACTTTTTACTTTCTGTTCCATGGCCCTGTATTGGCTTCTCTGTGGTGACTGCCACCATCCCTCTAGCCCTAGAGCCTTTGTGCATGCAGTTTGCGCTGCCTGGACCCAACCCTTGCCCAGTGCTTTTAATTCCTGATCAAAACCTTCCAGTCTCAGCTAGACAAACAAGCTAGGCTCCCAGGTATTACACTTCAGCAATGCCCAGAATTTAGGGCCCTGATTTCTAAGCGCTCTTCCAGGAGAAGCATCTTCTAGTCCATTGTCAGGAATTATGCTGACTATTGAACTGAGAAGCAGTGTGTAGGTCACCCATGACCCTTCAGTGCTGACTGACAACCCCCCTGTCCCTAAGGTGTCTCTCCTAATATTGACACCTGGTGACATCTCTAACTGTGCTTTTGTTAATTGCTGAGCTTTCATGTACTGAGAGCATAAGAGTTCTCTTGATATCTATCTCCTCACTGGAGGGTGGGATCTTCAGGCTAGGGTCTGTCTGGGTTGTTCACTGTTACCCTCACAGTGCCTGGCCTATGGTTGGTACTGTAGCTTGAGCCAGAGCCTGTCCTAGCCTTTAGAGTCTCAGGACCTCTCTCCCTCACTGATTTGCACATCCAAGTGCAACCTGAGTTGCCAAATGATGGAGCCACAGGTGGAATAAAAGCCCACAGACAGGTTTACAAAAATATTATAAATGCTGCACATGAAGTGTGTGCTCCAGGAAGTACACACACGTGTGCCTTTGTTGATGGAGACTCTTTTTAAGTGCTGGGTCTACTGCTGTGTGTGTGTGTGAGAAAGAGAGGTAGGGAGGTTGGTTGAGATGAGTGAGAAAGGGAGAGACGGAGGGAGAGGAGAAGATGAAGACTGGGAGGGGAAGAGGTTGTGAGAGACACTGAAAGAGCTAGCCGTTGAGAAGACACTGCAAAAGAGAATGACAGAGATGGTGGCAGGTTGGGAGAGGGAGAGATGGTGAGAGAGGGATGTTGTGAGAGTGGGGTTGAGAGGGAGGTTGAGTGTCTTGAAAGGATGAGAGATCAGTTGAGAGAGACATTGAGAGATGGAGTGAGCCAGAGGGAGAGAAAGATTGAATTAACTGATGGAGGCCAACAGAACCTAGGGTCTTTTTCCAGGAGGTTTGGATGACTTCGCCCACATACAGAAAATATTCAGCTCCTCTGAGTAGCAAAGGCTATGGGGGGGACGGTGTGTGGGTGTGTGCGCGCGCACGTGTGTGCGTGCGATGTTGAGTCGGGCTAGGCTCTTGGAGATGGGTCTTGAACATGGGGTGCCTGTATGGCAGAGAAGAAGGAGGTGTTGCTCATGCCTCCTGGTCAGTGCTCCCTGCCTCTCTTTTGCCAGAAAACACAGATGAAAGCTGGCTTAACTGCAGATAAACTTGAATGCCTCCTGTGGGCTTACTCTGGAGGGTGCTAGAAGGGAACAGGCAGTTGGAGCAATTACTTAGGGGACCCTGGAGGGGCTGGGCATAGGAACATCAACAGAGGTCTGGCGAGCAAGGTGGGCCAAGGAATGACTTGGAGTCAGTGAGCCCATCCCAGGGTTGGGAGTGGTCGGCAGTTGAATACAATGATGAGTGGAGCTGTGCCCACAACCATTTCCGCCCACCTCAACTCCCATCCCTGAAGCTGGTCTTCAATGGTCGATGCCCCATCGGGAGAAGGGCAAAAGGGTGAGAGTAGGCTCAGCCTATGGGGGCTCCAGGAGGGCTTTGGGTTGGGATCTGAGGACAGGTTTTGGGGTGGGGGCAGCACCCACGTCATTGGCGACCTTCCACCCAGCAGTTCTGGAGGACCTGCCTGTAGTGGGTGTGTGAGTACCTGGCTGGGACAGGGCCGTGTGTGCATGCTCTGGGGACTGTGACTGCTGGGAGCAGACCTGGGTTGGGGGGGACCAAGACGGATGGGGGCACATGACCTGGAGTGAAGAGGGGGGAGGCTCTTCCTCAGCCATCCCAGGAGGAATTCTGTGCGGCTCTGTTCCCCGGGGGCAGCAGACTGGTCTGGGAGTCTGGAGAACTGGGAAACAGCTGGAGCAGCAGATACCTCTCTCTCCCATCTTCCTGCTCTGGCCCCGAGGACGCAGCTGGGCTGCCTGCCCGAAGCCTGGGGGCATGTGCCACAGTTGGGCCCTTTGCCCTCCTGTGAGGAGGGTCACCGTGAAGGGCAGAGAGGGCCTGGGAGGCTCCCCAAGGATGTTGGCCTCAGGTCTCCCTGAGCTGCGGGGCCTGTAGCCCTGAAACATCTGGCACGTGGACGGGAAGCGCTCAGCAGCGGGGGTGGTGTGCCTGTCCCATACTCGGGTCCACTGCCGCCTGCTCAGCTGGCGCTCCCAGCATCCTACACCAGGGCGCACCCTCCTCCTCCTGCTCTGTGCAGGTGTACCTGCCCGTGTCACACAGGCTACATGACTGTCCCACAGCCTCCACCTGGCCTGCCAGAAGTTACCTGCCACATACCAGCCGCAGGCACCTGTGTGACCCAGCTGGCTCACTCCCTTGGACAGTGCCCGGGCCATCCGTGTCCTGTCTACTGTTGGCCTTGTGGGTAACAAGGGTGGGGCTCAAGTCCAAGAAGAGGCATTTTACTGAATCGATGTTTACTCGCCCCTCCTTCAACCCCAGATTGCTTTAGGAGCTTCCTCTTTGGCCCAAGCAGCGGTGCCAGGGGATTTCCAGCTTCTTCAGCTGGGCTCTGCCTGGCCCGTGGCCTGATGTGGCCACGTTCTGAACTGTGTGGGTCCCAGCCAGGGACTGCTATCCTTGCAGAGATATGGGGGCATTTGAGTCTTAGCCTGTCCCCCAGCCACCCCTCATTTCCCTGCTCAGCTCTTTCCTTTCACAAACTCCCCTTCTGGTCCCCTGCAACTCCTGAGTTACCTTTGACGCTAGGAATGGGGGAATCACTGACCCTGGTGAGAGGGGCTCCCTCCAGCCTGGGAATAAGCTCTCATGGGGCTGGAGGGATTCCTGCTGCCAGAGAGGTGAGTCATCAAAGAGGCAAGGACTGTGGCCGTGACGGAGATCAAACTGACCAGGCCTGTACCATGCAGACTGGGAGCCAGTCGTGTGGGCCAGGGGCCATAGAGTCCTAAGGGAAAATCACAGGAGCCCTGGGTGTGTGCTGGGGTATCTCACTGGAGGTATCAGTGGGAGAATTGCATGTATTTCTGATTTGGATTGATCCACCCTGCCTCCTTTCTTCCTTTCTCCTTTCTTTTTAAATAAATATTTAAAGATTTCATTGTGCTTGGTCTAATTGGAAAAAAAAAAAAATCTGGGTTTGGGACTGAGCAACTGGGTGGATGCTTTCCATTTTCCTGGAGAGTAGGACAGGTTCATGTGGGAACATAGAAAATTCTGTTCTGCCCTTTGGAGATGCCTGCTGTGTGGAGCAGGCTGGTGGATTTATGAGTTTAGAGCTCAGGGGAAGTGAAGTTAGAGCAGGAGATACAGGTTTTGGAGCTATGTGTTTATAGAAGTATTTGAAGTTGTGAATAAGATCATGTGGAAGGAGACAGGTCAGAAAGGAGAGGAAGCGCCTCCCCCCTCCCTCCCCCAAAAAGGAGAGGATGCCCAAACTGGAGCCCTGGTCTCAGTTTTCCCTCACAAAGGGGATGGAGCAGGGGGTACCAGTGGTGTGGGTTGGGTGGGGGAGGGGATGAAGGTGGCATCAGAGAAACTGAGGAAGAAGGACAGAGAGGAGGACGGGCTGCTGGAGGGGTTCCGGCCCTTGAACAGAGCTGT
Organism: Tragulus kanchil; assembly: GCA_022376925.1. Taxonomy (NCBI): domain Eukaryota; kingdom Metazoa; phylum Chordata; class Mammalia; order Artiodactyla; family Tragulidae; genus Tragulus; species Tragulus kanchil. Next base: position 116,072,664 of record JAIOJX010000031.1, read on the forward strand.
TTCAGAGCAGCAATGGGGGAGACATAGACCAGAGCTCCTGGACATGAGGGGAGGGAAGGAAGAGGAGGTGTCCAGAGCAGCCACGCCCCTGGGTGCAGCAGCCGGAGGGGCGGGGTCTATAGGTCATCCAGGCCTGTTCGCTCCCTGCCTGTGTCTCTCAGAGCATATGCAGTCTATGTGGGCATTCCCAGCGTTGTCTTTCCCACAGGACCCTGGTCCCCATGGGGGCGGGGTTTGTGACTGCAGTGGTCACAGCGGTGTCCACTAGGAGCCCAGCATCCAGCACCTGAAGTGCTGGTAATTGTTGGTTAAGGGCCAGCACTGGAAAGCACTGAGGAGGTTAACAGGTGTGTAATAATGACAGTAAAGTGAATCACTGCTGGCTGCCGACCAGGAAGTAGCTAAGACTGAGCAGTTCAGGAGGCTTTGCTCCAGATCCCGAGGGTTAGACCGGTTAGAGATGCACCATGCGGGCTAGCTTTGTGTGCCAGAGCTGCAGCCAGCTTCCCGACACTGGACCATGTCACCATCCAGGAGCCCTCCGCTCCATTACTACCCCAGCCCAGGTGAAACCAGGAGGCATGCAGGAGGAAGGGGCTAACTCAGCAGAGGAGCCATTCATTGAACCCCATCAGGACGTATCTCCCATTCCTCCCCCAGCCTGGCTGTTAATCTGCGGAAAGTGACAACAGCTTCACTTTGGGAGGTGTCTGTCATAGCACCAGGGCGAACGTTAGCTGGAAAGCAAAGGTCGTGGAGGCTTTCTGCCTTCCTGTCGGGGCAGACGGGTGTGGATCACCACTGGGTGAGGGAGGCAAAGACTCTCTTAGGTCAGCTGGATACTCAGCTCAACCTCTCTGGAGATGAGTGTTAGGGCTGCAAATGCTCTTTGGAGATCTCCAAGCAAATGAGTGAAGATGACGGTGAACAGCCACTCGTGGAGCTAAAGGAGATGGCCTTGGGGGGAGAGTCTGACTAGGGGCTGGAGGAAAAGAACCTCCAGCCAGTGGCAGGACATCTTGAGCATGTCCAGGCTGAGGCCAAGACAAAACAGAGGAAGCTCTGTATCAGAGGGAATACGGTGAACTTAAGCAATGACAGCTGGAAGGCAAGAATAAGCTGAAAGGCGTAGAAAACCAGATGCATTATGTTCCTGGGGAATGGAACGAGGTGGATGCTCCTGGGGGCTGAATAGTGTTGCTACCCATGCCCTGGCTATTAGGACGGGTCTGAAGTTTTAGAGGTTTGGGTGTATTCCCTGTGGAGTCTTGAGATCTCAGACAAATCTACGGAACTGCTAATGTAGTGATCTAGATTTTTCTGGAACAGCTGGTTTGGCTATGCAGTGGGGCTTTCCTGGACTGTGTGCCGCAGTTCACAGAATGGCTGAGAAAGAGACGATGTCTGACTTCTTTACAGGCTGGATGTGAGAGGGCAAGATGGACGACAGAGGAGGCCGCAGTGGCTCCAGTTCTGTCAAAACCAGTTCAGCTCTGAGGAACAGTGGACAAAAGCTCTCAAGTTCATGCTGTTGACTGTTAAGTAGGGCCTTGCTTTTGTATCCTCACAGTTGTATAATAAATGAACTCCTTTTTTTTCCTTACGAAGATACTTGCTTTAAAGACTTAAATTTTTTGTTTTATTTGCAAAAAACTGTTTTAAATTAAATGTAGGTGGTATCAAGCAGCATATGTTGATAGTACAAGTAAAGAAAAAATATGGGAAAGGCCACTTTGTGTTAAAACATACATCGACAGTTTCCAGAGCTACAACAGGTCATGTATAAGGACCAGACCATGTCATAGTTGTAACTCTTAATCCCATGCCTTCCTTTTCCTCTTATCTTCAAAGTGACTAGCTTAAGTTTGCTTGTACTTTTTTTAAAACCTCAGTTGAATTGAGATTGATGTGTTTTCACTGAATTTTCTCTCTTTTAACTTCCTGCACTCAAAACATGAAATAGAGATTTTTAACTTTACTAAGATGATGAACTATGTGAGCTACCCGGTTGGATAACGTGAGAAAATGACATGTCAGCTTTGCCTGGTCACCATGTGATGTGGTCGGAAGCTTGAAACATAACACGTCTCTCTCTGTTTTGTAAGGAATGGCCATTCTGCTCTGTGTTAGAGATATGAGACGGTGGTGTATGCTGTTTCTCACCTTGGATCACATGCCATTTTGAGTCTCTTCCGCCTCCCTTTTGTGCTACAGAGGCCTCATTGCCCCTCTGTGCTGCTCTGAACCCCCTTGCCTAGTCAAGGGCTCTCCCTTCTCACTTTGTTCAGGGCTGGGGATGACCCTCCCTCACCCTTCATCAAGAGGAAATGTGGGCTCAGTTCCTGCTCCTCCTCCTCCAACAGAAACTCACTGGCCTGCGGCAGCCCTGGCCTCCTCCTTGCCGAGATCACGGGGAGCATGGCTTGAAAGCATGTTCGTGTTGTCCCCCACCGTGAAGATGCTCCTAGGCCAAGAGCCCTTTCCTCTTCCTCTCTTGTCCTCATTTTTAAAACTTTTTATCAAGAAATGCCTGTACAGTGAGGCTAGAAAACATATTCAGTTTGAAGGAAAGAGGAACACATACCAATGGATCTTTTTCCTAACTGGAGAAATGGAACATAACAGTACCTGCCAGTGCCCTGCTCTGAACACCACCCAGCCTTGTTACCTCTCTCGCTGAATCGTGTGTTGATCATCCTTTACTTCTCTGTGTAGTTTTACCACCTATATATGTATCCTTAAACAACTCACTGTTAGGAATTTAGTGCTTTGGGGTTTTATACTAATTGAATCATTCTAAATGTTCTCTTCAGTGTTTGCTTCCTCTATGCAGCCTTATATTTTATGGATTCATCTAGGATTATCTCTAAATTTTATTATTGGTGTAGTCATTTATTTTGATTGCTATTGATGAAGACAACATAAGTTGTTAAGGCAACATATTTTTTTTTTTTTTTTTAAGATTTATTTATTTATTTATTTATTTTGAGCAGGGGTCGGGTTGGGGAGGGAGCAGAGCGGGTGGGCCACTTCTATTGGTCTTTCATTTCTCTATTTTCATTCGTCTTTGTTCTTTGGCTCCTGTGGGCCTCCCATCGCGGTAGCAACTGTTGTCGGCGCTGGCTCTGGGCGCATGTGATGTGGTCGGAAGCTTGAAACATAACACGTCTCTCTCTGTTTTGTAAGGAATGGCCATTCTGCTCTGTGTTAGAGATATGAGACGGTGGTGTATGCTGTTTCTCACCTTGGATCACATGCCATTTTGAGTCTCTTCCGCCTCCCTTTTGTGCTACAGGGGCCTCATTGCCCCTCTGTGCTGCTCTGAACCCCCTTGCCTAGTCAAGGGCTCCCCCTTCTCACTTTGTTCAGGGCTGGGGATGACCCTCCCTCACCCTTCATCAAGAGGAAATGTGGGCTCAGTTCCTGCTCCTCCTCCTCCAACAGAAACTCACTGGCCTGCGGCAGCCCTGGCCTCCTCCTTGCCGAGATCACGGGGAGCATGGCTTGAAAGCATGTTCGTGTTGTCCCCCACCGTGAAGATGCTCCTAGGCCAAGAGCCCTTTCCTCTTCCTCTCTTGTCCTCATTTTTAAAACTTTTTATCAAGAAATGCCTGTACAGTGAGGCTAGAAAACATATTCAGTTTGAAGGAAAGAGGAACACATACCAATGGATCTTTTTCCTAACTGGAGAAATGGAACATAACAGTACCTGCCAGTGCCCTGCTCTGAACACCACCCAGCCTTGTTACCCTCTCTCGCTGAATCGTGTGTTGATCATCCTTTACTTCTCTGTGTAGTTTTACCACCTATATATGTATCCTTAAACAACTCACTGTTAGGAATTTAGTGCTTTGGGGTTTTATACTAATTGAATCATTCTAAATGTTCTCTTCAGTGTTTGCTTCCTCTATGCAGCCTTATATTTTATGGATTCATCTAGGATTATCTCTAAATTTTATTATTGGTGTAGTCATTTATTTTGATTGCTATTGATGAAGACAACATAAGTTGTTAAGGCAACATATTTTTTTTTTTTTTTTTAAGATTTATTTATTTATTTATTTATTTTGAGCAGGGGTCGGGTTGGGGAGGGAGCAGAGCGGGTGGGCCACTTCTATTGGTCTTTCATTTCTCTATTTTCATTCGTCTTTGTTCTTTGGCTCCTGTGGGCCTCCCATCGCGGTAGCAACTGTTGTCACAGAGCGCTGGCTCTGGGCGCATGCGCTCCAGAGCTCCGGCTCGGTGATTAGACACATCGGTCCAGCCGCTCCGTGGCACGTGGGATCTTCCCAGGCCAGGGATCGAACCGGCGCCCTTTGCACTGCAAGGCGGTGTCCTTATACACTGGACCACCAGGGAAGCCCCTTATTTCTGGACTCTTGATTCTATTCCATTAGTCTATGTTTCCATACCCGTACCATAGTGTATTTTTTTATATATAGGTTTTTTTTGGGGGCGGGCAGATTGGGGAGGGAGGGGGACAGGCGGGCCACTTCTATTGGTCTTTCATTTATTCCGTTTCATCCATCTTTGTTCCTTGGCCCGCGTGGGCCTCCCATCGCAGTGGCCTCTGTTGTCGCAGAGCACTGGCTCTGGGCGCATGCGCTCCAGAGCTCCGGCTCGGTGATTAGACACATCGGTCCAGCCGCTCCGTGGCACGTGGGATCTTCCCAGGCCAGGGATCGAACCGGCGCCCTTTGCACTGCAAGGCGGTGTCCTTATACACTGGACCACCAGGGAAGCCCCTTATTTCTGGACTCTTGATTCTATTCCATTAGTCTATGTTTCCATACCCGTACCATAGTGTATTTTTTTATATATAGGTTTTTTTTTGGGGGGGCGGGCAGATTGGGGAGGGAGGGGGACAGGCGGGCCACTTCTATTGGTCTTTCATTTATTCCGTTTCATCCATCTTTGTTCCTTGGCCCGCGTGGGCCTCCCATCGCAGTGGCCTCTGTTGTCGCAGAGCACTGGCTCTGGGCGCATTCGCTCCAGAGCTCCGGCTCAGTAATTGGACACATCAGTCCAGCTGCTCCACGGCACATGGGATCTTCCCAGGCCAGGGATTGAACCGGCGTCCCTTGCACTGCAAGGCAGTGTCCTTACCCACTGGACCACCAGGGAAACCCTACCATAGTGTTTTAATGGCTATAGGTTTGTAGTATAGTCTGAAATCAGGAAGTGAGGTACCTTCAACTTTGTTTCTCTTTCTCCAGATTACATTGACTCTTCACAGTCTTTTGTGGCTCCATATGAATTTTAGGATTACTTTTTCTGTTTTTGTGAGAAATGACATTGGAATTTTGATAGGGATTGAAATTGAATTTATAATTAGCTTAGGGTAATAATTGATATTTTAACAATTCTTCTGATCTATGAACACAGAATATTTATTTGTGTCTTCAGTCATAAGTGTCATACATTTATTTCATCAGTGTATTATAGTTTTCAATGGACAGGTATATCACCTCATCAGTTAGATTTTATTTCCGATTGTTGTTTTTGATGCTATTGTAAGTGGGATTTTGTGCTTTCCTTTTCAGATCATTGTTAGTATGGAGAAATGCAGCTGATTTTGTATGTTGATTTTGTTCTGTGCAACTTTACTGAATTGATTAGTTCTAACAGTTTTTTGGTGAGGTCTTTGGGATTTTCTGTAGGTAAGATCGTATCTGTCAGGAGAGACAATTTTAATTCTTCCTTTCTACTTTGGATGTGTTTTTTTTTCTTACCTCATTGCTGTAGTTAGTATTTCCTGTACAGTGTTGAATAGGAGTGGTACATCTGAGAACCTCGTCATGTTCCTGATCTTAGTAAGAAAGCTTTCATTTTTTTTCATTACTAAGTTGATATTAGTTGTGATCTTGTCATATATGACCTTTTTATAATGAGTTACCTATTCTCTATACTTGTGGAGAGTTTTTAATCATGATAGCATAATGAAATTCATCAAATCATCTTTCTGCATCTTTTGAGATGATCATGATTTTTATCTTTCATTTTATTAATTGGGGAAATCTTGTTTATTTGCATATATTGGACCATCCTTGCATCCCAAGGATAAATACCACTTGATTATGGCATATAGGATCTGTATTAGGGATATTTGCCTGTAGTTTTCTTTCCTTGTAGTGTCTTTATCAGGGTACTGTTGTTAGCCTTTAAAGTAATTTCAGAAGTGTTCTCCCTCTTCAATTCTTGAAAAGAATTTGAGAAGAATTAGTGATAATTCTTTAAATGTTTGGTAGAATTCATCAATGAAACTAGCTGGTCCTTGGCTTCTGTTTTGGAAGATTTTTGGTCACTTATTCGTTCTCCTTATTATTAGTCTGTTTATATTTTCTCTTTCTTCATGATTTAGTCTTGGTAGGATTACTTTTTCTGTTTTTGTGAGAAATGACATTGGAATTTTGATAATTAAGCTTAGGGTAATAATTGATATTTTAACAATTCTTCTGATCTATGAACACAGAATATTTATTTGTGTCTTCAGTCATAAGTGTCATACATTTATTTCATCAGTGTATTATAGTTTTCAATGGACAGGTATATCACCTCATCAGTTAGATTTTATTTCCGATTGTTGTTTTTGATGCTATTGTAAGTGGGATTTTGTGCTTTCCTTTTCAGATCATTGTTAGTATGGAGAAATGCAGCTGATTTTGTATGTTGATTTTGTTCTGTGCAACTTTACTGAATTGATTAGTTCTAACAGTTTTTTGGTGAGGTCTTTGGGATTTTCTGTAGGTAAGATCGTATCTGTCAGGAGAGACAATTTTAATTCTTCCTTTCTACTTTGGATGTGTTTTTTTTTCTTACCTCATTGCTGTAGTTAGTATTTCCTGTACAGTGTTGAATAGGAGTGGTACATCTGAGAACCTCGTCATGTTCCTGATCTTAGTAAGAAAGCTTTCATTTTTTTTCATTACTAAGTTGATATTAGTTGTGATCTTGTCATATATGACCTTTTTATAATGAGTTACCTATTCTCTATACTTGTGGAGAGTTTTTAATCATGATAGCATAATGAAATTCATCAAATCATCTTTCTGCATCTTTTGAGATGATCATGATTTTTATCTTTCATTTTATTAATTGGGGAAATCTTGTTTATTTGCATATATTGGACCATCCTTGCATCCCAAGGATAAATACCACTTGATTATGGCATATAGGATCTGTATTAGGGATATTTGCCTGTAGTTTTCTTTCCTTGTAGTGTCTTTATCAGGGTACTGTTGTTAGCCTTTAAAGTAATTTCAGAAGTGTTCTCCCTCTTCAATTCTTGAAAAGAATTTGAGAAGAATTAGTGATAATTCTTTAAATGTTTGGTAGAATTCATCAATGAAACTAGCTGGTCCTTGGCTTCTGTTTTGGAAGATTTTTGGTCACTTATTCGTTCTCCTTATTATTAGTCTGTTTATATTTTCTCTTTCTTCATGATTTAGTCTTGGTAGGTAGTACGTTACTAGAAATTTGTCCATTTTTTTCTTCTAGCAATTTAAATACATTTCCATTCTGTTGGCCTGTTGATAGTCTAATGTGGGTTCCCTTGTATGTGATGATTCTGAATTATTATCATTTGCTTAGTAGAACTCTTCTGGTTGTCACCTTAACCAAATTTGCCTTTGGTAGTTAAGTCAAGCTGTCCCACTCACTTTTTTTTTTTTTTTTCAATTATTTAATTTATTTATCTTTTGTGGGGCGGGGTGGGGAGGGAGGGGGACGGGCGGGCCACTTCTATTGGTCTTTCATTTCTCTGTTTTCATCCATCTTTGCTCTTTGGCTCCTGTGGGCCTCCCATCACGGTGGCCTCTGTCGTCGCAGAGCGCCAGCTCTGGGCGCATGCGCCCCAGAGCTCCGGCTCGGTAATTGGACACATCAGTCCAGCCGCTCCGCGGCGCGTGGGATCTTCCCAGACCAGGGATCGAACCAGTGCCCCTTGCACTGCAAGGCAGTGTCCTTACCCACTGGACCACTAGGGGAGGCCCTACATTTTTCTATTTTCTTGATGCCTCAAATCCTGACCAGACTGCAGGATAATAAGGTTGGTCCACTCTACAAGTTCCCCTTCTTTCACTTCGAAACCTGCTCAAACCTCTGACTGGTGTACTTTTCCCGACCTTCAGCTATGGCACTTGCCCACAGGTCGTCAGTTGTGCTTGGTGGAGTGTGTTCGCTTGGTGCTGCTTCCATGTGGCCCCCTGTGAGGCGTGCTGTGCCTCTCACTCTGGGACCTATGAGTACAATATTAATGAATCTTTTGATTCCATATGCCCCTTTTTTTTTTTTTTTTTTTAAAGATTTATTTATTTATTTATTTTGGGCGGGGGTCGGGTTGGGGAGGGAGGGGAGCGGGCGGGCCACTTCCGTTGGTCTTTCATTTCTCTGTTTTCATCCGTCTTTGTTCTTTGGCTCCTGTGGGCCTCCCATCGCGGTGGCCTCCGTTGTTGCAGAGCGCCGGCTCTGGGCGCATGCGCTCCAGAGCTCCAGCTCGGTGATTGGACACATGGGTCCAGCCGCTCTGCGGCACGTGGGATCCTCCCAGGCCAGGGATCCAACCGGCACCCCTTGCACTGCAAGGCGGTGTCCTTACCCACTGGACCACCAGGGGAAGCCCCCATATGCCCCTTTGAGTATATTCTTCTCAGCCTGTTGAAATGATTTTTAAAGACCCCACAAGGGGGACTTACTTCCCCATTTATAACACACCCATCCCCTGCAGCAATCTGTGGGAGCAAATCAGCTGTGTCTCTGTCCTTCCCCATCTTTGGAGCACTTTATCTTTTTTTGAGTCCTGCGAATCTCTCCCTGGCCTTCCGTGATGGCTCAGTGGTAAAGCATGTGCCTGCCAGTGCAGGAGACATGGGTTTGATCCCCGGGTTGGGAAGATCTCCTGGAGAAGGAAATGGCAACCCACTCCAGTGTTCCTGCCTGGGAAATTTGGCGGAGGAGCCTGGCAGGCTACTGTCCATGGAGTCACATAGAATTGGACATCATTAAGCATCAGTAAGAAGTTTTCCCTTCAATATCTTCCTCCCACTCTATTTCACCATTTCATTGAAATCTCAAGTCCTATGATGAACCCCTTCCCATTGTCTTTGGTTTTGTGAAGTGATCAATGTTAACATTCGTTTATCCTCTGGTTTGGTCACTGGTGGGAGAGAACATGAATGAAGGTGTTCAACCCATCATCTGTAACTGGAAGTCTGTGTGATTTTATTTTTAGTGTTGTGTTGACATGATGCCATGGGTGCCCTTGCATGGACTTGTTTCCATTTGGGGTTGCCTTCCTGTCGGCCTGGTTTGGCTGGGACCCCAGAGATGAATGCAGGATGGCTGACTCCAAGCGCTGTTGCCTGGCACTGTGGAGACAAGAAGCCTGGGAAATAGTAAGTAATACCCAGCCCTCACCCCACGCCGTGCTTTCCAGGACTGGCAGTTCCTGAAGGTTTGGACTGAATTGGGGTATGTGCTGCCCCAGCACAAACCCTTGCACTGCCAGTCTGCAGTGGCGTATTCTCTAGAGAGGTGCTTCTACAAAATCGACACTGGTGGTTCCCAAACTTTCTCCAAGTGAAGACCTTGGCATTCTTTTTAAAAGAATTAAATAGGATGCTGACTTTACAATTGTCTTCCTGTCTGGTTGGCCAAGGAGTTCATTTGGGTTTTTCTATAACATCTGATGAAGAAACCCGAACAAACTTTTGGCCCACTCAGTACAAAGTAACACATATTTAGGTAGCCCATCAGGAAAATTTAAATAGTTTACTTCTTGTTAAAACATTGTTTTTGCTTTAAGACCCCACAAGGGGGACTTACTTCCCCATTTATAACACACCCATCCCCTGCAGCAATCTGTGGGAGCAAATCAGCTGTGTCTCTGTCCTTCCCCATCTTTGGAGCACTTTATCTTTTTGAGTCCTGCGAATCTCTCCCTGGCCTTCCGTGATGGCTCAGTGGTAAAGCATGTGCCTGCCAGTGCAGGAGACATGGGTTTGATCCCCGGGTTGGGAAGATCTCCTGGAGAAGGAAATGGCAACCCACTCCAGTGTTCCTGCCTGGGAAATTTGGCGGAGGAGCCTGGCAGGCTACTGTCCATGGAGTCACATAGAATTGGACATCATTAAGCATCAGTAAGAAGTTTTCCCTTCAATATCTTCCTCCCACTCTATTTCACCATTTCATTGAAATCTCAAGTCCTATGATGAACCCCTTCCCATTGTCTTTGGTTTTGTGAAGTGATCAATGTTAACATTCGTTTATCCTCTGGTTTGGTCACTGGTGGGAGAGAACATGAATGAAGGTGTTCAACCCATCATCTGTAACTGGAAGTCTGTGTGATTTTATTTTTAGTGTTGTGTTGACATGATGCCATGGGTGCCCTTGCATGGACTTGTTTCCATTTGGGGTTGCCTTCCTGTCGGCCTGGTTTGGCTGGGACCCCAGAGATGAATGCAGGATGGCTGACTCCAAGCGCTGTTGCCTGGCACTGTGGAGACAAGAAGCCTGGGAAATAGTAAGTAATACCCAGCCCTCACCCCACGCCGTGCTTTCCAGGACTGGCAGTTCCTGAAGGTTTGGACTGAATTGGGGTATGTGCTGCCCCAGCACAAACCCTTGCACTGCCAGTCTGCAGTGGCGTATTCTCTAGAGAGGTGCTTCTACAAAATCGACACTGGTGGTTCCCAAACTTTCTCCAAGTGAAGACCTTGGCATTCTTTTTAAAAGAATTAAATAGGATTCTGACTTTACAATTGTCTTCCTGTCTGGTTGGCCAAAGAGTTCATTTGGGTTTTTCTATAACATCTTATGAAGAAACCCGAACAAACTTTTTGGCCCACTCAGTACAAAGTAACACATATTTAGGTAGCCCATCAGGAAAATTTAAATAGTTTACTTCTTGTTAAAACATTGTCTGCTTTCCTACTGGGCCTTTGAAACATTACTTTGTAAATTGGTAGTGATAAATGGTATGGCAGCTAAGGTTTGTTTCTGGTCTTCATTATTTAGCTGGGATAAAGTCCTGAAGGTGGAAATGGTAGTTTGAAAAGTTTTCAGATTTGTGATGATTCTGATGTACACTTCTGCCTTACCCGCCAGATCATTCATGCCTTTTGTCATTTCTGTCAGCAATATGAAAATACCGTTCTTTTATCCCTAGCACCCTCACTTATATAACTTCAGTGGTGATGGTGGTATTTAGTCACTTAGTCATGTCCAACTCTTTGTGACTCCATGGATGGTAGCCTGGTAGGCTCCTCTGTCTGTGGGATTTCCCATACAAGAACACTGGAGTGGGTTGCCATTTCCTTCTCCAGGGGATCTTCCCCACCCAGGAATGGAACCTGTGTCTCCTGCACTGGCAGGCAGATTCTTTACCACGGAGCCACCGGGGAAGCATGACCACTTTAAAAAAAGAGTCCGTTCTGTTTTGGTGAAAATGTTTTATGGTGCGTTTCTATTTGTGAGAATGTGTATTTTTTCTCCATGATGGACAGATGCCTCTTTTGTGTGTGTGTGATTTTCCTACTAGCACCCGTTTCCCTAGTTTTCTAGTCTAGAATTTGAATGTTCTTAAATATTTGTGTGTGTGCTCAGTTGTGTCTGACTCTTTATGATCCATAGACTATAGCCCACCAGGCCCCATGGAATTTTCTATGTAAGAATACTGGAGTTGGTTGCCATTTTCTGCTCCAGGGGATCTTCCCCGGGATCCAACCCACATCTTGTTTGTCTCCTGCATTGGCAGGTGGATTCTTCACCACTGATCTACCTGGAAAGTACTAAAGAACTAAACAGCTTCTTGATAAAGGTGAAAGAGGAGAGTAAAAAAAAAACTGGCCTAAAACTCAACATTCAAGAAACTAAGGGGACTTCCCTGGTGGTCCAGTGGGTAAAGAGTCTGCCTTGCAGTGCCAGGGGCACTGGTTCAATCCCTGGCCCGGGAATATCGCACATGCCGCAGAGTGGCTGGACCGGTGTGTCCATTTACGAGCCAGCGCTCTGGAGCGCATGCACCCAGAGCCGGTGGTCTGCAATGAGAGACGCCACTGCAGTGGGAGGCCCACACAGGCCAAAGAATAAAGACGGATGAAAATAAATACAAAACCAATAAAATAGGCCAAAAGTTAAAAAAAATAATATATATATATATATATATATATATATATATATATATATAAAAGAAACTAAGATCATGGCATCTAGTCCAATTACTTCATGGCAAATAGATGGGCAAACAATGGAAACAATGATAGACTTTATTTTCTTGGGTTCCAAAATGACTGCACATGGTGACTGCAGCCATGAAATTAAAAGACATTTGCTTTTTGGAAGAAAAGCTATGACAAACCTAGACAGCATATTCAAAATCAGAAACATCACTTTGCCAACAAGTCCATATAGTCAAAGCAATGGTTTTCCCAGGAGTCATGTATGGATGTAAGAACTGGACCATAAAGAGGGTTGAGCGCCTAAGAATTGATGCCTTTGAACTGTGGTGCTGGAGAAGGTTCTTGAGAGTCCCTTGGACGGCAAGGAGATCAAAGCAGTGAATCCTAAAGGAAATCAACCCTGAATATTCATTGGAAGGACTGATGCTGAAGCTGAAGCTCCAGTATTTTCACCTGATGTGAAGAGACGACTCAGGGAAAGAGCCTGATGTTGGGAAAAACAGAAGGCAGAAGGAGAAGCGGTTGACAGAGGATGAGGTGGTTAGAGGGCGTCACTGAGTCAGTGGACGTGAGTCTGAGCAAGCTCCAGGAGGTGGGGATGACAGGGAAGCCTGGCGTCCTGCAGTCCATGAGGCCACAAAAATTCAGACTTGACTGAGTGACTGAATTGAACCTGGAAAGTTCTCTTAAACGTTTACTCTTCTTTTTTTTTTTTTTTTAAATTTACTTTATTTTGCTTTTGCAGAGATTTGTTGTTTATATCTCTGTATAATCCCAAATCCATCATAAGCATATCTTTGATAAACATTTGCTCTTGAAGAACTTTCAAAATCAATTCATCACATTACAAAAGAAAAAAAGGTGTACAAATTTTGGTTTGAAATGTTTTCCAATTTTGGATTACTCTTGGAATAATTTTAATTCTTTTAATCTCTAGTACTTCCTTATAGAATGCAGTTAATGCTTGCCATTTATGAAGACTGTTTGATATCACTAATGCTTTATAGTTTGTATCTTGCTTCACTTCTTTTTCTGACTCTGTTTCATTGGTCAGAACCCCAGAACAATGGTAATAGTGGGGTTTGCTTTTCTCCTGGCTTTCATGGGAAGGCTATGGAGGCTTGTCAAGTTTTGTTTTCACCGTCAGTCTGGTTTTGGCTGTTGATTTCATGATGAAACCACAAGTTCCACATTAATAAGGAAAATGAGAAGAAACCTACTCCAAATTCAAGAATGTTTTATGCAACGTGTTTAGCATCTACCTGTATTTTGAAGAGAACTGCTTAGGTATGTGAAGTTCTGGCATGCATGTGATTTCAGGACAACTTATATAACATAAAAATTATGGGAAGACGTTGCATTTAATTTAGACATGCTTCTTCTGAAGTGTTAACTGTTGCCAAAATAATGACTTTAAAGAGAGGCAGGGGCATCCTTAGTCTTGGGTGCTCAGGAGCCTGGGTCATGGTGTGCTCTCATAGGACAGGGCTCAAGGTTAGTGCCTTGCTGGCTCTCCCTGATTCCTGTAGTTGCACCTCTGTTGCCTGTTAACCCTTCCAGATGTCAGGGGCAATGTCGAAGATGGGGAGAGAAAGTCAAGGTATGGAAGGAGAGTGGAGGGCTTGGGGGCAGCAAATGAGGCTGTCAGATGCCCATTTTGATAGTAGGCTGGCCCTTCCCACCTTCCCTTTTGAGGTTAGGACCCACCACTTCCCCTTTAACTAAAACACACAAGCCAAAGTGTGATGAATGGCATGCAAAGCTTGTCAGACAGCCCTGCCCTGCAGAGGTGCGGGTCTTGGGGTGGGGGCAGTGATTCCCTGGGCCTGGCCCTGATTTGGCACAGACTGCAGAATGGAAGGAGCAGTAGCAGAGCAGTGGCCGGAGAAGGACTGGGACTTCCCGGGGGCCGATGTGGGCACTTGCCAGTCTGGATAGGCAGCCTGGGCAGCAACCAGGATTCTAGTCAGAGCCCACGTCACTAATGTGTACCTGAGGGGAAATGTGGGAAGCTGAAGGGAGGGGTCTTCTGGGAAGGGAAGTGAGGAATATGGGGGTATCAAGGAAGGCTAAGGGTTAGAGGCCCAGCACCCCATGGTCACCATCTGGGCAACTGCCCATCTGCCCTGACTCTTCTTTTTTTTTTTTGGCCACTTCTCCTGATCTTTCATTTATTTATCTTTGTTCTTTGGCCTGTGTGGGCCTCCCATCACAGTGGCCTCTCTCGCTGCAGAGCACGGGCTCTGGACACACGTGTCCCAGAGCTTCAGCTTGGTAGCTGGACACATCAGCCCAGCCACTCCGCGGCACGTGGAATCTCCCCAGGCCAGGGATCGAACTGGTGCCCCTTTCCCTGCAAGGCGGTGTCCTTACCCTTTGGACCACCAGGGAAGCCCTGCCCTGACTCTTCTTGACGAGAGATGGGTGATGGTTTGACTTAAACGGGTTGTGCTGGCCACACAGTCCTGGAGTTGTGAGGCTGGGCTGACTTCCAGCTCCGTGGGCCGTTTTCACCAGCAAGCTGCATGTAGGTGTCCGTACCCTTGGTGAGAAGTTTGTTCCTGACATCCGTGGGTTGGTGAGAGTTTTAGATAGCCTCTGAGGGGAGGGAGGGACACGGCAGCCGGGTATGCCCCCTCTGCTGAGAGCTGCGGGTGGCGAGGTCCAGCTGGGGACCTGCAGACACCTCTTGCCTGTCGGTGCTGTGTTCCTTAAACTCTTGGTCTTTGGGGCCTGGCTGGGAACATGACCCGAGTACCAACAGGGGGTGTTGGGGCTGAAGTGTGGGTTCAGGGGGTCCTGCTGACCACCCTCAGGGATTTCTCCGCAAGCCCCCAGCCTCTCCTGTGGGGGTGGGAATTCAGGCCACTAAGAGTGGGCGAGGGAAGGGCATTGCAGACAGATGCCATGAGCGTCCAGGGCAGCATAGTGAACGAAGGGATGCTGTGCTGGGATGTGTGTCTCTACACATGTCAGTGTGTCTGTGTGTAGGCGTGTTCTTTCTGCAGTGGGGCTTCCCGGCTGGGAGAGCGCCTGGGTCTTGTTTTGTGTAACAGGCATAAGGCCTGGTGTGTGTGTTGTCTGTGTGTGTTTGTGTGAGTTGAATGCTCTGTTGGGACTATGGGAGTTTGGGGGGGGGGCACATGAGACTTGGGGTGTGTGACTGGGACTGCAACAGCCTGTCTGACTCAGAATGTGTGTTTGTGTGTGTCTCCAAGTGTGAGACCCTCTGTGCATACCAGGGTGCATGGGACTACGTGCACATGGTTGTGAGGTTGTGATGGGGTGTCCGGCTGACTCTGCTCTGTGTGTCTGAGAGGGTGACCTGGTGTGGGGGCTGTGGGATTGGCTGGGGGCTCGAGGGAAATGCACCGCAGACAGACTGCTGGGTAACAGAGCACAGTCTGAGGGCAGAGCACTCGTGTAGAGTTTCTTCCTGGAGACAGACACGAGGATGAGGACACTGAGAAACGTGGGCCCCCGGCCCCGCCCCTTCCATCTTCCTACCTTCGGTAGCCCTGACCACTCTGCTGCACTGTCCTCCCTCAGCTGAATGGGCGTGACCTCTGGGGGTCCTCTTGAGGCAGGAGGGTCACTCTGCAAGGCAGAGAGGGCTGGGCGTGCTCCCTGAGGCTGTGAGGCTGCCCTGGACTGCCCAGCAGGGGGATTGTGGCCCCAACACACTTTGGCAGCTCAGAGGAAAGTGCTCAGGGGCAGGGTTTGTGTACCTGTCCCACCCTCGCCTGTTTGTCCAGCCCTTCGCCCGTCACTCCATGAGCCCATACCCAGTGCATATGCGTGTCCACAACTGCTGGATGGGGCTGTACCTCGGGTGTCTTAGGTGCTGTCACATGCCTGCCACGACAGGTGCGTGGCGGCCTCATGAGCCTCACCATACTTGCCTGAGGTTCCACTACACACGGAACTTCATGTGCATGGCGCAGGCAGGTTACACACTTTTCTATGACAGTGCCTGGCCCAGGGCAGGATTGTACCTGAGCCCTGAGAGAAAGGTGGGTCCCACACATCTCTCGTGTGCCACTTTGTTTTATTTATTTTATTTGGAGGATAATTGCTCTACAGTGTTGTGTTGGTTTCTGCCATCCATCAGCAACACTCAGCCGTAGGTGTACATATGTCTCCTCCCTCTGGAACCTCCCTCCCACCCCATCCTGCCCCTCTAGGTTGTCACCGAGCACTGGATTTGAGCTCTCAGCATCACATAGCTGATTCCCACTGGCTCTCTCTCTCACATATGGCGAGGTGTGTGTTTCAATGCTGGTCTCAGTCGGTCCCGTCCGCTCCTTCCCCCAGTCTGTCCGCTTTGTGCACCCCTTTGAATCACGTCAGCCTCAGCTGCTACTCTGGCCACTGCTGGGACTACCGGTTGGTGACGGCTTAGACTGTCTTAGGTTAGAAAGTACTTGACTGGATGTCAGTGGTCTTCTAGCCGGCATGTCCTCCAACCGAGGACTCACTTGACAGCAGAGACAGTGTGCTAGTTGTCTCGCGCTCATTGACACTACTGCTCTCACCAGTTTCCCCTCAACCAGAAGCAGTTGGCTTCAGAGTAGATCACATGGCCTTTTGGGGACTCAGACATACATGGTGCTGGCTGGGGAGAAGCACCTGAGGGGCTGGCGCAGTGCCTCCAGGATGCAGTGTGTGCTCCGTGCCAGCGACGAGGGTCTGAGCAGCTCGTCCCCTGACAGAAGGTGGCACGTCACTGCTGCTTGGGTCTTGCAGATTTTTTTCCCCACACAGCCTGGATTCAAGAGCCTGACAGTTCAGGATTGAATGCTGTTACTACTACCCCTACTGATCCAATAGCGTGCTTTCTGTTCCTGCAACTTAGGGATTTGGAAGTTTTAGTTCTCAGGAGAGTAATACTCTCACTAGGGGACACAACTGATTCTAAGTTGAGACTACTTCTTGGCCACTGTGGTCTCCTGTCCCAGGCAAGAAGAAGTTATGGTGGTGACTGGGGTGATTAGTCTTGATTATAGAGAGAAAGTATATTCCTCTTATGTAATGAGAGTGAGAAGAAGCATGTCTGGAACACAGGAGATCTCCTGTGGCATCTCTTAATGCTCCCTTATATTGTTAGAAGGTATATTATTGTTTTAGTGTCCACATATGTGAAAAAATAATTGGAAAAAATTGCAGCTCCCCACTGTAGACAGAACTGCTAATGGCCCAGACCCTTCAGAAATTTAAATCTGTGTCACTCTGTAGGGAAATAGGGATGACCAGCCGCAGTGTTTGCTGAGAACAAAAGGCAGGGTAGGGTAGTGGAAATGTAGTTAACATGGTCACTGGAGTAAATGCAGAAATAAAGACTGTAACAGTCACGAGTATTTGTTCTTTATTTTCATAATGCACACCTTTGTGTCACTATACCTGCCTTAATATGGCAAGTTCAGTTATGAAAAGAGAGTGAAGGGCACTTCTGAGAAGGGGCTGGAGGGTGGTATGCTGATAGCAACCTGAGTTTCAGAGAAGCAAGAAATGGGCCTTGAGTTTGGAAAGGGTAGTTCAGACTAGCAATGAGAGCACAGGTGAAAACTGAGATCAAGAGACTGAACCACTGTGGGTCGGCCTGGAAGTCCCTAGGCCACGGGAAGACAATTGGGAATACGGTGATGAGGATTAGTTAGGAAGGGCGTACCAACACTGCTTGGCATGGGGCTCTCTGTAGCTAGGTAGCAGGATAGGTTTTCTTTGATAATTCCCTCCAGCTTGTCCAGGAAAAGGTGTTCAGTGGGGAATGAGAGTGCAAAGCCTGGCCTCCCCTACACCATCACAGCTGATGTCAGAGCTGAGATTGTAGGGAAGAGTGATGAGTTCTTATCCCTGCCTGTGCCCAGCAGCAAAGAGAGGTCCAGAACAGACCCAGGACAACATGTGCTGTAGCAAAGAGGCCACCAAGAGAGGACCCTCAAGAGCAAGTGTGAGCCATTCTCTGTGCCAAGTATCTGAGCAGAAGACAAGCCCGAGGGTGGATCGAGTCAGGAGTCAATCCGGCACCTGGCTTCTGTTAGAGGTGTGTGTGCTGGAGGGCCTAGGCAGGGGACACTTGGGGAGATGACTCCCACTGTGAGCTAGTTTCAGAGAGGGGTGTGTAGGTGAGTGGCAGAGGGGTCAGTGTGAGGACCAAGCAGAGTGAGCCAGGGAACAGAGACCCAGGGGAAGCAGGCCTTTCCTGAGGGCCGAGTAGGGCCTGGGGGCTTCTCATAGTTGAGGCCCTAGAGGAACCTGGACAGGGAGTTTACACAGCACAGTGTAACGGCACAGGACGTGACACAGTGAAACACATCGCGTAGTTCTACTCAGCTGTAACAGAGCAGAGAAGGAGGGCTGCGGGGGCCAGAAGAAATATGAGGCTGACTGACTGTAGTTGGATTCCTCCGCCCTAACCCCAGATCCACTGTGATTACTGCAGAACCCAGATCTCCTTGGGGCTGAATGTGGGAGCTGGCAGTAGAGTCCAGGATGAGGTCTGGCATTGACTTCCTTGCTTTTAAGCCAGGTCATTTGAGAACTGGATGGTCTTCCAGCTGAGCCAACAGTGCTAATGAGTATTTCTGGGTTTTCTCAGCCAGGTTTCCTGCCTGTCCAACCAAATCGGCTCCCACATGAGCCTGGTCATGGGACTGAGTGCCCTCCTTTTATGGAGCTGTCTGATTTTCAGCCAGGGACTGTTGATCCTGTGGCCAGGCTGGGTTGTGGAAAAGAGCCCTGGGACTTCCCTGGTGGTCCAGTAGCTAAGACTTTGGGTTCTGAATGCTGGGGGCCTGGGTTCAATCCCTGCTCAAGGAGCTAGATCTCACATGCCACAACTAAGACCCTGGTGCAGCTAAATAAACAAAGGGAAAAAAATTACTGAAAAAAGAAAAGGGGCTTCCTTGGTGGTCCAGTGGGTGAAGAGTCTGCCTTGCACTGCAAGGGGCACTGGTTCACTCCCTGGCACCGGAAGACCCCACATGCTGCAGAGCGGCTGGACCGGTGTGTCCAATTGTGAGCTGGAGCTCTGGAGCGCATGCGCCCAGAGCCAGTGCCCTGCTACAGGAGAGGCCACTGCAATGGGAGGCCCACACAGGCCAAAGAACAAAGGGATGAAAATAAATAAATGAAAGACCAATAAAAGTGGCCAAAAATTTAAAAAAAAAAAAAAAGAGCCTTATCCTCACACAGCTTCCTCACACTGCTCACTTCTTTTGCCTTTCTGTGGCCTGGGGGATGGGGAGTCACATGGACTTGAGGGTTTCTAGGGCAGGAGTTTGATGGAGACTGTGAGGTAAGAGACCTCAATCTCAGACCGAGCACCTGGTCGGCTCCTTGGTACTTGCCGACCAACGAGCAAGTACAATAGCCCAGAGGACCCACCCCCACAAAGAGGGTGGTCGGATGGGGACCCTGGTGAAACCCTGAGGAGGCTGCCCCGGGAGCAGTTATTATTATTTTTTAAAAATTTATTTATTTATTTATTTTTGGCTATTCTGGGTTTTCACTGCTGTGGCAGGCTCTTCTGTAATTGCAGGGAGTGGGTGCCACTCTCTAGTTGAGGTGAGCAGGCCTCTTGTTGCAGTGACTTCTCTTGTGGTGACTTCTCTTGCTGTGGAACTCGGGCTCTAGGGCACATGGACTTCAGTAGTTGCAGCACATGGGCTCCATAGTTAGGGCTCTGAGGCTCTAGAGCACAGGCTCAATAGCTGTGGCTCACGGGCTTCGTTGCTCCGCAGCATGTGGGATCTTCTGGGATCAAAGATAGAACCTGTGTCTCCTGCATTGGCTTCACCACTGAGCTACCAGGAAGCCCCAGATTGACTTTCTTTGTGATCCTGGAATGAATCAAGCTTGATTGTGGTGTGTGATCTTTTTAAAAAATGTATCATTAGATTCAGTTTGTGAATATTTTGAAGGTTTTAACATCTATATTCATCAAAGATATCAGCCTGTAATTTTCTTTTTCTGTACTGTCTTTGTCTGGTTTTGATGTTTGAGTGATTGTGGCTTCGGAGGTTAAATTTGGAAATGTTCCCCCTTTTCAGTTTTTTGAAATAGATTGAGCAGTGTGGGCATAGGTTATTTTTGTATGTTTGGTAGTCTTCCCCATTAAAGCCATCCAGTCCTGGCCTTTGCAGGGACATTTTTTTTTTTTTTTAATTACAGATCCTGTTTTACCTCTCCTAATTAATCTGTTCAAATTATGTTTCTTATTCACTCACTCTTGGCATGCTGTATGCTTCTAGAAACTTGTCTATTTCTTCTAGGTTGTTCAATTTGTTGGCATCTATTAGTCTCTTATGATTTTTTGTATTTCTGTGGTATCAAGTTTTTTTTGCCCTCTTTCATTTCTTATTTTGTGCATTTGGATCTTCTCTCTTTTCTTCTTTGTGAGCCTGGCTAGAGCTTTGTTGATTTTGTTTATCTTTTCAAAAAATCAGTTCTTGGTTTTATTGATCTTTTCTGTTTTTTTTTTTTTTAATCTCTATTTTATTTGTTTCCTCTCTGGTCTTTATTATTTTCATCCTTATGTTGACTTTGGGTTTTGTTTGTTCTTTTTCTAATTCTTTTAGGTGGCAGTTTAGGTTGTTTACTTTAGATTTTTCTTGTTTCTTTAGGAAAACATGATCACTGTGAACTTCCATCTTAGAATTGCTACAGCTGCCACAATTTTCATATGATTGTGATCAGAAAAGATGCCTGACGTAATTCCTACACTTTAAAATTTGTTGAAGCCAGTTTTTTGAACTAGTATGTTATATTACCTATAGAATGTTCCATGTGCACTTGAGAAGAATGTGTACTTTGGCATTTTGGGGAGATAGTGTCTTGTAGATATCAATTAAGTCCGACTGGTATATTGTGTTATTTAGGATCTCTGTTGCCTTTATCAATGTTAGTATTTGTCTTGTATATTTAGATACTCCTATATTGGGTGCATGCATGTCAATAAATACAATATCCTTTTTTAAAAAATTTGCTTTTGGCCACTTCTATTGGTCTTTCATTTGTTCATTTTCATCCATCTTCATTCTTTGGCATGTGTGGGCCTCCCATTGCAGTGGTCTCTCTCGCTCCAGAGCACTGGCTCTGGGTGCATGTGCTCCAGAACTCCAGCTCAGTAGTTGGGCACATTAGTCCAGCCGCTCCGTGGCACATGGGATCTTCCCAGGCCAGGGGTCGAACCGGCGCCCCTTGCACTGCAAGGTGGTGTCTTTACCCACTGGACCACCAGGCAAGCCCCCAATATTTTTTCCTTATGTTGATCCCTTTATCATTTTATAATGTCCTTTGTCTTTTTTTATGTGACCATTGTTTCGAAGTTTATCTTGTTTAATATGAGTATCACCACCTATGCTTTCTTGTCAGTTCCATTTGTGTGCAGTATCTCTTTCATTCGCTAACTTTAGGTCCTTGTGTGTCTTTCCCCTGAATTGTCTATCGTAGATAGCATGTTATAGGTTCTGTTTTTTAATCCAGTCTGACCTTTTGTGTCTTTTGATTGGAGCATTTAGACCATTGGCATTTAAAGTAGCTATTGATGAACATGTACTTATCGTCATTTTAAGCCTGTTTTCTGGTTGTTTTTGTAGTTCTTTGTTCATTTCTTCTTTTTTATTTTTCCTTTTGTGATTTAATGATTTTTTTTTTTTTTTTGGCCATATGTTTGAGTTCCTTTCTTTTTGGTTTTTGTGAATCTGTTGTATGTTTTCCATTTGAAGTTACAATGGAATTCAAGTATTTTGACCCCTAGTTATATCTACTTGCTTTAGATAGATGGTACTATAAGTTCTTTACCTTTTATGCTCCCATGCCCCATGTTTGTTTTCTATATGTTGAAGCCAGTTTTTTGAACTAGTATGTTATATTACCTATAGAATGTTCCATGTGCACTTGAGAAGAATGTGTACTTTGGCATTTTGGGGAGATAGTGTCTTGTAGATATCAATTAAGTCCGACTGGTATATTGTGTTATTTAGGATCTCTGTTGCCTTTATCAATGTTAGTATTTGTCTTGTATATTTAGATACTCCTATATTGGGTGCATGCATGTCAATAAATACAATATCCTTTTTTAAAAAATTTGCTTTTGGCCACTTCTATTGGTCTTTCATTTGTTCATTTTCATCCATCTTCATTCTTTGGCATGTGTGGGCCTCCCATTGCAGTGGTCTCTCTCGCTCCAGAGCACTGGCTCTGGGTGCATGTGCTCCAGAACTCCAGCTCAGTAGTTGGGCACATTAGTCCAGCCGCTCCGTGGCACATGGGATCTTCCCAGGCCAGGGGTCGAACCGCGCCCTTGCACTGCAAGGTGGTGTCTTTACCCACTGGACCACCAGGCAAGCCCCCAATATTTTTTCCTTATGTTGATCCCTTTATCATTTTATAATGTCCTTTGTCTTTTTTTATGTGACCATTGTTTCGAAGTTTATCTTGTTTAATATGAGTATCACCACCTATGCTTTCTTGTCAGTTCCATTTGTGTGCAGTATCTCTTTCATTCGCTAACTTTAGGTCCTTGTGTGTCTTTCCCCTGAATTGTCTATCGTAGATAGCATGTTATAGGTTCTGTTTTTTAATCCAGTCTGACCTTTTGTGTCTTTTGATTGGAGCATTTAGACCATTGGCATTTAAAGTAGCTATTGATGAACATGTACTTATCGTCATTTTAAGCCTGTTTTCTGGTTGTTTTTGTAGTTCTTTGTTCATTTCTTCTTTTTTATTTTTCCTTTTGTGATTTAATGATTTTTTTTTTTTTTTTGGCCATATGTTTGAGTTCCTTTCTTTTTGGTTTTTGTGAATCTGTTGTATGTTTTCCATTTGAAGTTACAATGGAATTCAAGTATTTTGACCCCTAGTTATATCTACTTGCTTTAGATAGATGGTACTATAAGTTCAAACATACTCTAAAATACCTATGCTTTTATGCTCCCATGCCCCATGTTTGTTTTCTATATGTTGTATTTTACATCTTCATGCTTATTCTTTTACTGTAGATTTTTTTTTTTTTTTTTTTTAAGATTTACTTATTTATTTATTATTTTGGGCGGGGGTCGGGTTGGGAAGGGAGGGGAGCGGGCGGGCCACCTCCACTGGTCTTTCATTCCTCCATTTCCATCCGTCCTTGTTCTTTGGCTCCTGTGGGCCTCCCATCGTCTTTGTTCTTTGGCTCCTGTGGGCCTCCCATCGCGGTGGCGTCCGTTGCTGCAGAGCGCCGGCTCTGGGCGCATGCGCTCCAGAGCTCCAGCGCGGCGATTGGACACATCGGTCCAGCCGCACCGCGGCACATGGGATCTTCCCAGGCCAGGGATCGAACTGGCGCCCCTTGCACTGTAAGGCGGTGTCCTTACCCACTGGACCACCAGGGGAAGCCCCTTTTACTGTAGATTATACTTACAATCTCTTGTATGAAGTTTTGGATTTTTCTTTTTCTTTTTATTTTGCCATGCAGTTTGCGAGATCTTATTTCCCCAACCAGTGACTGAACCCAGGTCAGGACAGTGAAAGTGCTGAGTTTTAACCAGTGCACTACCAGAAAACTCCCTGGATTGTTTTTAAGCTGTGCACTGGCTTATTTAAGTGATCTTCAACCCTTATGTGTATTTGCTTCTCCTATTGTGATTTTCCATTTCCTGTAAATTCTTGCCTGTTTTTTATTTGGAGACAACTCATCATTGTTTCAGTGTTGGTTTAGTATTGCTGAATTCTTTTAGTTTTTGCTTGTTTGAGAAATTCTTTCTCTCTCCTTCTATTCTAAATGATAATCTTGCTGAGCACAGTATCTTAGGTTGTAGGTCTTCCCCTTCCAGGGCTTAACATACCATGCTTCAGATTGCAAAGTTTTTGCAGAGAAATCTTTTGTGATTTAATGATTTTTTTTTTTTTTTTGGCCATATGTTTGAGTTCCTTTCTTTTTGGTTTTTGTGAATCTGTTGTATGTTTTCCATTTGAAGTTACAATGGAATTCAAGTATTTTGACCCCTAGTTATATCTACTTGCTTTAGATAGATGGTACTATAAGTTCAAACATACTCTAAAATACCTATGCTTTTATGCTCCCATGCCCCATGTTTGTTTTCTATATGTTGTATTTTACATCTTCATGCTTATTCTTTTACTGTAGATTTTTTTTTTTTTTTTTTTTTAAGATTTACTTATTTATTTATTATTTTGGGCGGGGGTCGGGTTGGGAAGGGGGGGGGGGGCGGGCCACCTCCACTGGTCTTTCATTCCTCCATTTCCATCCGTCCTTGTTCTTTGGCTCCTGTGGGCCTCCCATCGTCTTTGTTCTTTGGCTCCTGTGGGCCTCCCATCGCGGTGGCGTCCGTTGCTGCAGAGCGCCGGCTCTGGGCGCATGCGCTCCAGAGCTCCAGCGCGGCGATTGGACACATCGGTCCAGCCGCACCGCGGCACATGGGATCTTCCCAGGCCAGGGATCGAACTGGCGCCCCTTGCACTGTAAGGCGGTGTCCTTACCCACTGGACCACCAGGGGAAGCCCCTTTTACTGTAGATTATACTTACAATCTCTTGTATGAAGTTTTGGATTTTTCTTTTTCTTTTTATTTTGCCATGCAGTTTGCGAGATCTTATTTCCCCAACCAGTGACTGAACCCAGGTCAGGACAGTGAAAGTGCTGAGTTTTAACCAGTGCACTACCAGAAAACTCCCTGGATTGTTTTTAAGCTGTGCACTGGCTTATTTAAGTGATCTTCAACCCTTATGTGTATTTGCTTCTCCTATTGTGATTTTCCATTTCCTGTAAATTCTTGCCTGTTTTTTATTTGGAGACAACTCATCATTGTTTCAGTGTTGGTTTAGTATTGCTGAATTCTTTTAGTTTTTGCTTGTTTGAGAAATTCTTTCTCTCTCCTTCTATTCTAAATGATAATCTTGCTGAGCACAGTATCTTAGGTTGTAGGTCTTCCCCTTCCAGGGCTTCGAACATACCATGCTTCAGATTGCAAAGTTTTTGCAGAGAAATCAGCTAATAGCCTTTATAGGATTTGTCTTATAAACGATGCTTTGTTTTTCTCTTCATTGTTGTTGTTTAGTCACTAAGTCATGTCTGACTCTTTGCAATCCCATGGTCCATAGCCTGCCAGGCTCCGCTGATATTTCTCAGGCAAGAAGACTGGAGTAAGTTTCCATTTCCTTCTCTAGGGATCGAGCCCATGTCTCCTGCTTTGGCAGGCAGATTCTTCACTGCTGAGCCACCAGGGAAGCCCCTAGCCTACAACTGTGCCATTCAAATTACTTACCTTTTGGGGCTTCCCTGGTGGTCCACTGAGTAAGGACACCGCCTTGCAGTGCCAGGGGCGCCGGTTCGATCCCTGGCCTGGGAAGATCCCACGTGCCATCTGGACTGATGTGTCCAACTACTGAGCCGGAGCTCTAGAGCGCATGCACCTAGAGCCGGTGCTCTGCAGTGACAGAGGCCACTGCAATGGGAGGCCCACACAGGCCAAAGAACAAAGATGGAAATAAATGAAAGATCGATAGAAGTGGCCTAAAAAAAAGAAAAAAAAATTACTTACCTTTTGAATACAGCCGCTTTTGAACCATGAGGTCTTCCAGGGTCCCTGATCTTACCATTACATCATGCTGCCTCTCTAGTTTCTTGAAGGATGCAGGTGTTCAAAAAAATTACAGTGCCACAAAAGTTTACAGTGGCCATGCAGTTTGCGAGATCTTATTTCCCCAACCAGTGACTGAACCCAGGTCAGGACAGTGAAAGTGCTGAGTTTTAACCAGTGCACTACCAGAAAACTCCCTGGATTGTTTTTAAGCTGTGCACTGGCTTATTTAAGTGATCTTCAACCCTTATGTGTATTTGCTTCTCCTATTGTGATTTTCCATTTCCTGTAAATTCTTGCCTGTTTTTTATTTGGAGACAACTCATCATTGTTTCAGTGTTGGTTTAGTATTGCTGAATTCTTTTAGTTTTTGCTTGTTTGAGAAATTCTTTCTCTCTCCTTCTATTCTAAATGATAATCTTGCTGAGCACAGTATCTTAGGTTGTAGGTCTTCCCCTTCCAGGGCTTCGAACATACCATGCTTCAGATTGCAAAGTTTTTGCAGAGAAATCAGCTAATAGCCTTTATAGGATTTGTCTTATAAACGATGCTTTGTTTTTCTCTTCATTGTTGTTGTTTAGTCACTAAGTCATGTCTGACTCTTTGCAATCCCATGGTCCATAGCCTGCCAGGCTCCGCTGATATTTCTCAGGCAAGAAGACTGGAGTAAGTTTCCATTTCCTTCTCTAGGGATCGAGCCCATGTCTCCTGCTTTGGCAGGCAGATTCTTCACTGCTGAGCCACCAGGGAAGCCCCTAGCCTACAACTGTGCCATTCAAATTACTTACCTTTTGGGGCTTCCCTGGTGGTCCACTGAGTAAGGACACCGCCTTGCAGTGCCAGGGGCGCCGGTTCGATCCCTGGCCTGGGAAGATCCCACGTGCCATCTGGACTGATGTGTCCAACTACTGAGCCGGAGCTCTAGAGCGCATGCACCTAGAGCCGGTGCTCTGCAGTGACAGAGGCCACTGCAATGGGAGGCCCACACAGGCCAAAGAACAAAGATGGAAATAAATGAAAGATCGATAGAAGTGGCCTAAAAAAAAGAAAAAAAAATTACTTACCTTTTGAATACAGCCGCTTTTGAACCATGAGGTCTTCCAGGGTCCCTGATCTTACCATTACATCATGCTGCCTCTCTAGTTTCTTGAAGGATGCAGGTGTTCTATGAATAAAAGAGGTGGGGAAGAGGCTTAGAGCTTTCAGTGATTCCACATAGAAGTTTCACACCGGTGGCCTCTTTTCAGCTCTGCGACTTTATTTACTCTTGCCCAGTGCACTGCCCAGTGGCTCCAAAGCTCCACATCTTTGGTATTATGTAGGAAGACTGCCTCTGTCTGATTTGTTAGGAGTAGCTGTCTCTGCCTAGATGCACCCCCATCTTTCTCTGCTGTCTGTTATCCAAAGATGTGTTATCTTCAGTTGTCTGGTGGTTACCCCACGTTGTTCTCTTTGTCTTAGTAGAATTATACTCTTAAATTCCTATACTGTCTTTTTCAGTAGTTTTAGAAGGAAAGAGAAGTGAGGTATTTGTTTTTCACATTTTCTTCCAAGTCAAAATAGTCAGTTAGTTTACCGGTAGAATGTTTTATAAGCCTGTGTTGCATACTACATAGTTGTGTACCATATCACACCATCCTTCAAAGTCTCCCTTGACATTAACCAGTCAGAAGCCTGCCTTGATTTATTATTCCTGGCCTCTTCTTGTGAACTCTGTTAGTTTGGAGTTTCCTTAGTCATCTTGGGCTGTGCTCTAATTTTTTCCCCTGGACAGCTACCCCAAAATGACATAGGTATCTCTATGATTTATTACTGTTTCTTCCATGTCTCTCTTGAAAGTGTTGAATGGGCTAGCCCCTCATGGATTGAGCATGGAAGATGCTTCTGAGTCTGAGACAGCCCTGTGTGTTTGCTCATAGCTGCTTTTGACATAGAAGCCGTGATGATATGAATCTGGGCTTGTCTTGAAGAAGCTCCTGAGCAGAGCTTCTTCTCCTATTTGTGTTGCCCATGCTAGATTTGGTGCCTCTGCTGCCCAGATACATGGGGCCGTGTGCAGCTTTGCAGGCTTTACAAGTGGGAATTACTTGTGTGTCTGAGGAGTGAGTTTGCAGTTATCTCTGTAACCTGGGAATAGACATGATGCATCCATGTGTGTCCTTCAGAGTGGACAACTCTTTCGACTAGCCCATCATGCTGCCTCTCTAGTTTCTTGAAGGATGCAGGTGTTCTATGAATAAAAGAGGTGGGGAAGAGGCTTAGAGCTTTCAGTGATTCCACATAGAAGTTTCACACCGGTGGCCTCTTTTCAGCTCTGCGACTTTATTTACTCTTGCCCAGTGCACTGCCCAGTGGCTCCAAAGCTCCACATCTTTGGTATTATGTAGGAAGACTGCCTCTGTCTGATTTGTTAGGAGTAGCTGTCTCTGCCTAGATGCACCCCCATCTTTCTCTGCTGTCTGTTATCCAAAGATGTGTTATCTTCAGTTGTCTGGTGGTTACCCCACGTTGTTCTCTTTGTCTTAGTAGAATTATACTCTTAAATTCCTATACTGTCTTTTTCAGTAGTTTTAGAAGGAAAGAGAAGTGAGGTATTTGTTTTTCACATTTTCTTCCAAGTCAAAATAGTCAGTTAGTTTACCGGTAGAATGTTTTATAAGCCTGTGTTGCATACTACATAGTTGTGTACCATATCACACCATCCTTCAAAGTCTCCCTTGACATTAACCAGTCAGAAGCCTGCCTTGATTTATTATTCCTGGCCTCTTCTTGTGAACTCTGTTAGTTTGGAGTTTCCTTAGTCATCTTGGGCTGTGCTCTAATTTTTTCCCCTGGACAGCTACCCCAAAATGACATAGGTATCTCTATGATTTATTACTGTTTCTTCCATGTCTCTCTTGAAAGTGTTGAATGGGCTAGCCCCTCATGGATTGAGCATGGAAGATGCTTCTGAGTCTGAGACAGCCCTGTGTGTTTGCTCATAGCTGCTTTTGACATAGAAGCCGTGATGATATGAATCTGGGCTTGTCTTGAAGAAGCTCCTGAGCAGAGCTTCTTCTCCTATTTGTGTTGCCCATGCTAGATTTGGTGCCTCTGCTGCCCAGATACATGGGGCCGTGTGCAGCTTTGCAGGCTTTACAAGTGGGAATTACTTGTGTGTCTGAGGAGTGAGTTTGCAGTTATCTCTGTAACCTGGGAATAGACATGATGCATCCATGTGTGTCCTTCAGAGTGGAAGGTGTGTTTCAACTCTTTCCCGCACTGAGCAGCCCTCAGGATCTGCTGAGTCCTGTGCCTTCCTCGGGTACCCTCTTGGGGCACATAAGAGAATGTCTGACCATTCTATGGGAACCCCTTCAGATGCCTGGGTTTGAAGTCCCAGTCACTGCGTAACCTGAGTCCACTAGCATGGCCAGCCTAAGGATGAGTGTAAATTTGTTATACCTTTAGGAGAGTAGTCAGTGTTACACAATATTTTAAAAAAGGAATTGAATAGAAACTTCCAGGTTAGATGGTAGCAACGAAACAGTGCATTTATTCAGGCGGCTCTTTATTGCATTTATGTCCTCTGTTATTGCTTGATTTGGGGCTTTTCCTTGTTGGGGACTTCTCTTAGTCCTGTTATTTCTATCCTGGCACCCAGAGCTTGCTCTCATCTCTGTCTGACTTTCTGGCTCCCAGGTCTTGATCAGCAGGGCAATGTGTGCTTCTGTCTGGAAACCCCACGCATTTTTATGGGCCAGGGTTGGGGTGCACCCTCAAAACACCTTGCCAGGACAGTAGGAATTCCTCAGTGCAAGGTCCATAGAGAAATACACCACTAGAGAGCACCTTCCTCCCCACCCAGGTTATTGTTCTCTGTGTCGGGTGGTGATGCCTCTGAAACTTCCCTAGGTTGTCCCTTTCCCTTCCTTCTGTGGCCTACACTGAACATCCACCACTTGAATTCCTGCCCTTCTGTTCCCAGCAAAGGAGACCAAGACACAGAGACTTGGGGCAGGTAGGTAATTAGGGAGGTGATGGTGCTTACACGGAAATAAGTACAGTGAATACATATGGGGAGGGAGAGGCCTGGGTATGAAATTTTTAGCCAAAGCCGTGATGATATGAATCTGGGCTTGTCTTGAAGAAGCTCCTGAGCAGAGCTTCTTCTCCTATTTGTGTTGCCCATGCTAGATTTGGTGCCTCTGCTGCCCAGATACATGGGGCCGTGTGCAGCTTTGCAGGCTTTACAAGTGGGAATTACTTGTGTGTCTGAGGAGTGAGTTTGCAGTTATCTCTGTAACCTGGGAATAGACATGATGCATCCATGTGTGTCCTTCAGAGTGGAAGGTGTGTTTCAACTCTTTCCCGCACTGAGCAGCCCTCAGGATCTGCTGAGTCCTGTGCCTTCCTCGGGTACCCTCTTGGGGCACATAAGAGAATGTCTGACCATTCTATGGGAACCCCTTCAGATGCCTGGGTTTGAAGTCCCAGTCACTGCGTAACCTGAGTCCACTAGCATGGCCAGCCTAAGGATGAGTGTAAATTTGTTATACCTTTAGGAGAGTAGTCAGTGTTACACAATATTTTAAAAAAGGAATTGAATAGAAACTTCCAGGTTAGATGGTAGCAACGAAACAGTGCATTTATTCAGGCGGCTCTTTATTGCATTTATGTCCTCTGTTATTGCTTGATTTGGGGCTTTTCCTTGTTGGGGACTTCTCTTAGTCCTGTTATTTCTATCCTGGCACCCAGAGCTTGCTCTCATCTCTGTCTGACTTTCTGGCTCCCAGGTCTTGATCAGCAGGGCAATGTGTGCTTCTGTCTGGAAACCCCACGCATTTTTATGGGCCAGGGTTGGGGTGCACCCTCAAAACACCTTGCCAGGACAGTAGGAATTCCTCAGTGCAAGGTCCATAGAGAAATACACCACTAGAGAGCACCTTCCTCCCCACCCAGGTTATTGTTCTCTGTGTCGGGTGGTGATGCCTCTGAAACTTCCCTAGGTTGTCCCTTTCCCTTCCTTCTGTGGCCTACACTGAACATCCACCACTTGAATTCCTGCCCTTCTGTTCCCAGCAAAGGAGACCAAGACACAGAGACTTGGGGCAGGTAGGTAATTAGGGAGGTGATGGTGCTTCAGTACGGAAATAAGTACAGTGAATACATATGTGAGAGAGCCATGGAGGTGGGTAGGTGGGCCCTAGGCCACTGGGTGCCTTTGAGAGACAGAGTGGAGCTCAGCTCTGAAGAGATCAGCAGTCAAGGAGGCTGGGGTCTGTAGTGTCTGAGGGTTGCCTTGTGGGCATCAGCTCCCACACTCTTGAGTGAGTCTACCAGTGGTTCAGCAAGCTCCCAGGTGAAGGAGAAATCCACCAGGCAGGGAGGGGAGATGCAGGTGTCTGAGTGTCTGTAGTGGGGGATTCTCCACACAGCTGCAGGTGAACTCAGGTTGGCCTAGGTGGGAACGGCCGGGGCTTCTGCAATCTCCCAGGGAAATTCGTGTGAGACCTAGAGATCAAAAGGCACACGTTTTTGATATTTATCTGCCAGCCTATCTGAGGTGTGGTTGTCAGAGAGAAAAAGATTTGGGAGAACATCTGATCCTGACTTTTCTACTAACAGAGTCGATAAGGGTGCTGTAGTTTGGGAAAAGGCAGGGAGAGGGGAGGGGGCAGAGAAATGGAGAGGGCTCCCCAGTTGCCCCAGGGAGTTCTGTGTGACTGAGCAAGAACTAGGATGCGGATTGTGTTCCAAGAGGACCAATTGCCTCTCGTTTGTCTTTGCTGAATCCTTGCTGTCTGTTATCTAAGTGTGGGTTCCCGTCACACAGTACACTCACTGCAGAGCAGGGTATGTCTTTATCCAAGACATTGTAAGACACACTTAACTCATCTGCATGATAGCGGCCCTTTCAGAAGGTGTGGAGCTTTTACACCTGTCAAGTTGGGGTGGAGCGGAAGTGGCATACACATCCTGGGTCAGATGATGAGAAGGGTTCCTGCCCCAGGACCTGCTCACACCTGCTAAACTTGCCTTTGCTCCCACAGAGGCGGTTCTCCATCTTAGAAGAGCCCCCAGGCGTGGAGTGGTGGGCTGAGACCAAGGGGTCACTCTGGGCAAGGAGACCTTCCCCGCATCTCCTAGGGTCCCCCCACAGGGAGAAACAGCAGCTCTGGATCATCTTGGGAACCTGTCCTTAGTACCCTCACCATGAGGACTTCAGAGATTCTTCCTGCTGGGCCCAACCCTGTGGGATGAGCCCCGTAGTCTCTTTTTCGGGGGAGATGTCAGGTGGGAAGATACTCTTAGAGAGCGGCGGTGGTCAGGTGAAGAAGAAGCAGACAGGGTGAAGACGGGCCCGTTCAAGGCACTGGAGAGCAGGAAGCCCCAGGCCCCTCGACATCCCCTCTAAGCACAGGACCCAACTCACAGTGTGCTTATGTGGAAGCAGCTGAGTCGCAAATAGGAGGTTGGCCTTAGGATGAACTGAGGCCAAAGGAGTGACCTCAGCATGTGGACCTTGACTCTTTGTTCTTTCTCTCCTGTCAGGTGCTTAGACAGAGGCCTCATGCATTATTTTACTTTAGCCTCACCCCAGCCTTGGAGATTGGAGGTAGTTTGATTTGTATAAATGGGAACCAGAGGCAAAAAGAAGGACAGTAGTATGTGCACAGCCACAGGGTGAGTTAGCTGAGCTCATCTCCTCAGCGTAGATGGGTGTGGGGGCTGTCTCTTCAGCAGATTTTTGCCCCCTCTGAGCCTCAGCTTCTCCCTCATAGGATGAGGAGGATTGCTCCTACTCCTCAAGGTTGCTGGGAGGCTGAAATCTGGTACATGAGGTGCATAGCCTGTGGGTCCTGGTGACAGACATGATCAGAGACTCTGTCTGATGTAATGGTCATCAGCCCTGCCCCCACCTGTTGAATTTGTGGAGCATCTGAC
Source organism: Tragulus kanchil (assembly GCA_022376925.1). Lineage (NCBI taxonomy): Eukaryota > Metazoa > Chordata > Mammalia > Artiodactyla > Tragulidae > Tragulus > Tragulus kanchil. The sequence goes on from JAIOJX010000031.1 coordinate 116,105,349, forward strand.
AGCCTCGAAAGCCAGCTGCAGTTGGGAGACACGCTGGTGGTCTCCCCTGTGGCCATGTCCTCCCTCCCTACACCCCAAAGCCCAGTCTCCAGTGAGGAAGCACTCTCCTGGGAATTGCAAGGGTTTTTATTGCTGGAATCCTCTAATCGCACACCTGGGCATGGCAGGTTACTGACACTACTTAGGCTTCAGGCAAGTGGCTTCCTCAGGTTCCTGGCAGGGACAGTCCATCAACAGAGAGAACTCGAGTATATTTTATCCTGCAAGAGAAGGTGTAGAAACGTGGTGAGGCCTCAGCTGTCCACGAGGCGTGAAGCTGCACTAACCGCAGGGGAGGGGCCTGCAGGCTTGTGTGGAGGGAGGCCTCTGGAGGGGAGCCCGTGAGGGAGCACGCCTCCCAGTGAGGCTTCCCCCAGGGGAACAGAGGCTGTGGGGTCTCCTTGGAGGACTTCGGGCAGTCTGCTGGGATAGAATGGGGACACTGATGAGGACCTCCTTGGAGGGTGGGCACTGGAGTGATTCCTGGTTGTATCAGGGAAGAACTCGACCCTGTCTGCTTCCTCCCTATGGTCTTTGGACACTTAGAGCTTGTTCCTACCACCTCTAGGGCAGCAGAGAGAGGATTCACGCTGATCCTCAACTCTGGGCGTCCCAGGCGTGGGGAGGGCAGGAGGGCAGCTTTGGAAGCAGCAGCCGCTTCTTGGGGCATGTGAGGACTCTGGGTCCAATATAGGTGTTAGGTGGGATGGAGAAGGGATTTGAAGCATTAAGGGAAAGAACTGGTGTTTGGAGAAGGGAAGGATTCATTGCAAATGGCTTGCAGTAGATTCAGGTTGCCGTGCTGGAGAGGCTGGAGAGAGGGAAGAAAGTGCTCAGGGCCGAACTTCAAAGGCAGTGATGCCACAGGGTCAGGAGGGCCTGGAGGGCCCCAGGCCTGTGGTCCTGCAGAGCTGAGCAGTCAGGGCCAGCTCAAGAGCTCCAGGGCTCGACTGAGTGTCCTCCACCATCCTTTCCCACACTGGGTGTCAGCCACATCCTCTCTACCTCCTCATTCATCAGGTTCTTTCTGCTCCCAGGTCACCAGGGAAGGCCCAGGGTGGACAGGAATGAGCTCCCCACCTCAGGTGCCCTGAGCAGACCCCTGTCCCCAACACCCTGACACAATTGGCACCGGCCCTTTCACACCCAGCCTGACCCACCAGAGCACTGAGAGCATTCTGCTTGTCCTCTTCTGTCAGCTTCTGGTCAGTACAGCTCTTCAGGATGTCGGCAGTCTCCAGGACATCTTCATCCGTGTTGTACTTCTTAACTTGTTCAATATAGTCGTCATGGCTTCCGGATATGAACAGGTTCACAGTTTCCTTCAAGGCTGGGCAGATGCTTTCACACTCTGAAAGGGAAGGATGAGGGGACACTCCCTGACAGGCTCTTATCAGAGCACCCTCTCCCCTTCCCCCTCCCAACAGGCTCAGGGCTGCCCTGAGAAGGTGTCAGAACCCTGGGGAGCCCAGGCCCCAGGCACTCACTTCCGCCCGGGATGAGGAGCAAGGCAGCGCAGAGCAGCAGGAGAGCTCCAGCCCGCGCCATGGTGCTGGTGGTGGGTGCTCCCTGCTCACCAGAGCCCTTTATACCTGGCCTTGGCCCTACCTCCAAGTGGGACTGTGTCGGATGATTCTTTTTCTAGGAGATTCTGCCAGGCCACAGTGTGGAGTTGCCCGGGGCTGCACGGAAGGATCCGTGTGTGTTGGCAAGATGCTTGTCCTTGCGTCCACAGAGGGCTTGGCTCAGCCTCCTCCCTCGTGAGGGCTCTGGGAGGGGCAGCTGACCCAGGAAGCTTAACATCTGAAAACCCCTAAGTTGACCAAAAAGGGGCAAAAATGCTCCTAAATCAGGCCTCCTGATGGTCAGTGGCAGCCTGTCAGAACAACATGTGACCTTGAAGACAGGCTGGTGTGGACCTAATGGATTTTAGGAAGCTCAGTGGTTAGCGAATGGTGTCATAGAGAATAAGTGCCAGGCTGACCAGAGCACATGCCCCAAGCCCTGGTCAGGCTCTCTGGTGGCTCCTGCCCAACTGTTATCACTGTGATCTTGATCTTGTCAGTGGCCTCTCTTGGGCCTCTTCCACTGATCAGTATCTGATGCCCTGATAACTCTTTCATGTGCTGGCCCAGAAATTTCTAGTTTTCCTTTAACCAAGTCCTGCCACATGGCTGCTTTGATGGTGTCTCATTCTACTAGAAAGGGTTTCCATAGCCTGTTTGTTTTCTAAATTAAGCTTTTTTTTCTGTATTGAAGTGTAGTCAGTTAACATTTTTATGGTAGCAGCTGGACAACAAAGGCACTCGACTGTATATATATATATATAAATATATAAACACACACACACACACAGACACACCCACCCACCCACATATCTAATCCAAACTCCCCTCCCTTCCGGGCTGCCACATAACATTGAGCAGATTTCCCTCTTCTATGTAATTGCTCCTTGTTGATCACCCATTTTACATATACTGTTGTGGACTTGTCTACCCTGGATTTCCTAACTATCGTTTCCTCTCATCCTTCTTCCCGGCAGGCATAAGTTCATTCCTAAGTCTGTCAGTGTGTTTCTGTTTTGCAAATTAGTTCATTTGTGTCTTGTCTTTTTAGATGCTGTATTTAAGAGATATCCTAAGATGTTTCTGCTTCTCACTATCACATTCTTCTTTCAGTATGACAGTATCTAGGTCCATTTACTTTCTGCAACCTCTTTGTACACTTCTTTTTTCTTTAATTTTTTGGCCTCTTTTATTGGTTTTTTATTTATTTGTTTTCATCTATCTTTATTCTTTGGCCTGTGTGGGCCTCTCATCGCAGAGGCCTCTCTCGTCGCAGAGCACTGACTCTGGGTGCATGCGCTCCAGAGCACTGGCTTGTAATTGGACACACTGGCTCCGTGGCATGTGAGATCATCCTCGGCCAAGGGTCAAACCGGTGCCCCTTGTATTGCAAGGGGGACTCTTTACCCACTTGACCACCAGGGAAGCCCCTCTTTGTGCTCTTGAATGTTTCTGTACTGTTCCCACCATCTCTTCTCTCGAGCTCCCACTTGAGAAAAAGCCAGTCCATTCTGAGCTATGATCTCTGGGCCAATCTGACAACCAGCCCCTCACCGCTGCTGCCTCTGTGAATTCTTCTCTGCCTTTCTCTCCTCCTTCCAGTGTGTCCTTTCTGCTTCTTGGGCAGACCAACTGTGCTTCTGCAGCAGGACCTCTGCACGTGGAGCCCTCCCGGCCTGGAAGGCTCTTTCTCCAGTGGCTGCGTGGTTTGTTCCCTCCTCAGGTGTCTTCATGTACCATAGGGCAGAGATTTCCCATACTCCTGAGCCTTCATATCAAAGCGTGCGGCCTCCCTCCTCCCTCCATGGCCGTGTCTTCTCCCTCTGTTGCATCATCCCTCACAGTGCTTCTTCCTGTGGGGTCACAGTCTTTCACTCCCTTTCATGTGATGAAGAGCTGCAGGAGAGCGAGAGCTGAGCTGAGTCTGCTGCTGCGTACCCAGAACTAGGAGAGGGCGCAGCATTTTGTAGATGTCGCACAATGTCTGTTAGAATAATGACAGGAATATTCCATCTCTCTGGAGTCAATGTCTTTACCCTGTTCCTCTTCGCTCTCATCCTTCTTCCCGGCAGGCATAAGTTCATTCCTAAGTCTGTCAGTGTGTTTCTGTTTTGCAAATTAGTTCATTTGTGTCTTGTCTTTTTAGATGCTGTATTTAAGAGATATCCTAAGATGTTTCTGCTTCTCACTATCACATTCTTCTTTCAGTATGACAGTATCTAGGTCCATTTACTTTCTGCAACCTCTTTGTACACTTCTTTTTTCTTTAATTTTTTGGCCTCTTTTATTGGTTTTTTATTTATTTGTTTTCATCTATCTTTATTCTTTGGCCTGTGTGGGCCTCTCATCGCAGAGGCCTCTCTCGTCGCAGAGCACTGACTCTGGGTGCATGCGCTCCAGAGCACTGGCTTGTAATTGGACACACTGGCTCCGTGGCATGTGAGATCATCCTCGGCCAAGGGTCAAACCGGTGCCCCTTGTATTGCAAGGGGGACTCTTTACCCACTTGACCACCAGGGAAGCCCCTCTTTGTGCTCTTGAATGTTTCTGTACTGTTCCCACCATCTCTTCTCTCGAGCTCCCACTTGAGAAAAAGCCAGTCCATTCTGAGCTATGATCTCTGGGCCAATCTGACAACCAGCCCCTCACCGCTGCTGCCTCTGTGAATTCTTCTCTGCCTTTCTCTCCTCCTTCCAGTGTGTCCTTTCTGCTTCTTGGGCAGACCAACTGTGCTTCTGCAGCAGGACCTCTGCACGTGGAGCCCTCCCGGCCTGGAAGGCTCTTTCTCCAGTGGCTGCGTGGTTTGTTCCCTCCTCAGGTGTCTTCATGTACCATAGGGCAGAGATTTCCCATACTCCTGAGCCTTCATATCAAAGCGTGCGGCCTCCCTCCTCCCTCCATGGCCGTGTCTTCTCCCTCTGTTGCATCATCCCTCACAGTGCTTCTTCCTGTGGGGTCACAGTCTTTCACTCCCTTTCATGTGATGAAGAGCTGCAGGAGAGCGAGAGCTGAGCTGAGTCTGCTGCTGCGTACCCAGAACTAGGAGAGGGCGCAGCATTTTGTAGATGTCGCACAATGTCTGTTAGAATAATGACAGGAATATTCCATCTCTCTGGAGTCAATGTAACAAAAATATTTTTAGTTCTTTTTGCTATTGATGGCCTTACGAATATTGCCCAAAATAAGGTGAAGGTTTAAAATGTTTGATAAGTCATGATCAAGCAGTTTCTCACTGGAGGCATGTGACCGACCTTTCTCTGAGTCACCAGTGGTGGGACAAGGTTTACCGAAGACTGGTGTTGAAGTTGGGACACCAGGTTGTGACCACAGTCAGAGCACTATTATGCCAAACAGGATTCACATCCTGTAACTGCTCTTGGCAAAGAGGCTCCAAGTACTGAACTGCAGTGTCAGCTGGCCTCCAAGGAGCCCCTTCTTGCCATGGCTCCTGCGGCCTGGGGGCCACCCCTTGAAGGTCACCCCATGGGGAGCTGAGGTGGCGGCAGATGTGCCTCAGAGGTTCCTGGGCAGGAAGGTGAACAGCATGTGTCCCAGGCTGCCCATGCTGGCTCTTTGTCTGTGAGGTCAAGACTTCCTTGTGGTGGGACAGCTGCCCATGGATCCATGCCTCCTGTCCTTCAGGAGACACTGTCCCCCAGTGCCCTCTGCAGCTTTGAGAAGAGGAGCCAGGGCTTTGGAGTGCAGAGGTAGCACAGGTGGGCGCTATGGATCCAGCCCAGTGCCCTTCCAAGGGTGTCACAGGATCCTCTGAGATGTCCCCAGATCATGGGGACATTTGTTGATGTCAGGGCGAAGAGATAACAGGGTCAACAGAGGAATGCAGTTGATGTAGCTTTTTACTAATGCAAGTATTTCTTTTTTAAGATTTTTTTTGCCTCTATGTCATCATTTATTTTTCATCCATCTTTATTCCTTGGCCTGTGTGGGCCTCCCATTGCAGTGGCCTCTCTCATTACAGAGCACCAGCTCTGGATGCATGCACTCCAGAGCGCTGGCTCATAATTGGACACACTGGCCCAGCCACTCCACAACACGAGGGATCTTCCCCAGAGATCGAACCAGTGCCCCTTGCACTGCATGGTGGACTCTCTACCCACTGGACCACCAGGGAAGCCCTAATGCAAGTTTTTTAAAATAATTTAATTTTTTTCATCATTCTTTGTTTTTAAATAAATTTTTAATTTAGGAATTTTGGATTTATTGAGAAGTTTAAAATACTTCTCCAAACTGAGAAACAGTGGTAATTAGAAAATTACCACTAACTAATATCACATTTTATTTGGATTTCACCAGGTTTTATGTTAATGTCTCTTGGGTTCTAGGACCTAATCCATGACTTACACACACTGCGTTCATTGTCGTGTGTCCCCAGTGTCCTCTACTCTGGGGATTTGTGAATTCTCTCCTGGTCTATCATGGCCTTGGCAGTCTTGAGGAGGACTGGCCAAAGATGGTAGAAGGACCCCCATGCTGAATTTTTCTGTTATTCTCACAATGTAGAGTAGGTTTAAGACTCTGTTTTGAGGAAGACATAACAGAGGTGAAGTACCCTTTCTGTCACTTTACATCAGGGTACACTTGATAGTAGTGTGTCTTAAAACTGGAAATATCAGCCTTGATTAGTTGATTAATATTGTGCCTGTCAGGTTTCCGCACTCCTTTCCCCTTCTCTTTTTTTTTTTTTTAAACTTTTATTTATTTATTTTTGGCTGTGCTGGGTCTTTGTTGATGTGTGGGTTTAGCTGCTCTGCGGTATGTGGGATCTTCCCGGATCAGGGCTCGAACCTGTGTCTCCTGCATTGGCAGACGGGTTCTTTTTTTTTTTCTAAACCTTTATTTTACTTTTATCTTTTACAGAGTTTTGTTGTTTACAGATATGTATGTTCTCAGATTAGTCATATGTATATCCCCCCCTTCCCTCCCCTCCCGACCATCACACAGCACCCCTGAAGGATCCCCTTTTCTCACAGAGCAATGACTAGAGCTATTTTCTTCACTTATGATAGTACAGGCCTTCATGCTACTTCCTTTACGCCTCCCACCCTCTGTTCCTTCCCCACAATGTCCATATGTCCACTGTCCATGGGCAGACGGGTTCTTATCCACTGAGCCACAAGGGAAGCCCCCCTTCTCTTTTCTTTGGAGATGAGTTAATAAGTTTAGCCCATTCTCAGGGCGGAGCAGGACAGTAAGTTTGCATCTTGGAGGGGGTAATCTGTGATATTCCAGATGTTTCTATGTGGAATGCTTGTCTCCTCTCCCACATTTATTTTAGATGAATTTCATTTATTTTCATTTGTTAATAATTTAGGTATGCTGGGTCCTGTTGGGGGGTGTGCGGACCTTTTCACTGCAGAGCACAGGCTTTCTAGTTGCAGTGGGAGGGTCTTAGTTGCCCCAGAGAATGTTAGATCTTAGCTCCCTGACCAAGGATTGAACTAGTTTCCATTGCATAGAAGGGCATATTCTTAACTACTAGGCATCCAGGGAAATCCGTATTTATTTATTTACTCATTTCTTCATATCAGTATGGACTCACATACTGATATGAAGTCCACAGTATGGACTTATACTTTTTGTATCATCTAATACTCTATTTTCTCTGTCAAACTCTTTCCATTTTGGCCATTGGGAACTTCTCAGACTTCCTACAAGAGTTTTCAAGCTCAATCTGATCTTGTACCATCAAACTGCTTTCCTAGTGTGAAAGGTTGAGTTTGGCTCTTGAGTTTTCACACATGGAGTTCCACCTCTGGTGGATCCACTCTCTGGACCTTAGAACTCCTGTCCCCAATGTCCTGTCTAGCTGTGGACCTCAGATCTTGGGTACAGGAGACAAACCCCACAACCTCACAGTGGTTCCCTGCTGTTTCTGGATAGACTGCAGCCCAAACACCTCTAAAAACCAGGTTTACTGATGGAGGATGGTGGGACATCCAGGAGAAGGGGCAAGGTTGGAGCCCCTCGGGATGGAACTTTCTCTCTTAAGGACCTGAGGAAAACTGGTGGCGTGATCTGAAATTACAGAATTACCCAAACCTGAGAAAACCCACTTGGCCTCAAGTCCTGCAAGTTAGGTTAGAATGATTCAGAGCCCAAGGCTGCTCTCCACTAGTGTTTGGGGCCCTGACTACAGATGTTAAGATATTCAGAGGTGAGCTTCCCTGGTGGTCCAGTGGCTGGAGAGTCCACTTTGCCCAGCTCTGCATTCTTATATCCAGGACTTAAACTTCAGGTAAAAGGAAGGATTCTCAGTGATCTTTTTTTCCTACCTGGTAGTGGTGTAGACCTGTCCCTGTCCCTCCTGTGATTCTTTCTGCTCAGTCTGGGAGAGTGCTGCCCAAGAAGCCAGGTTAGGTTGGGGAAGGATGACCAGGAAAACAGATGATGGTTGGGGCCAGGACAACAGAGCATTTGGCTCCAAATGGAGTCACTTAGAAATGTCAGCTCCACTTGGTTTCTTTTTGGCAAAGATAGCCTCACATGTTCTCCAGGAGCTCTGCTCTCAGAATAGGAAGTGCTTCCCACAGTAAACACCTTAGGATGAGGGAGCCATCTGTGCCAGGCTCCTGGTCACAGGTCTGTGGTCGTCCTGGGAGGGGTGAGGGCTGGACTCGGGGAGCCAGTGGTTTATAAAGCAGCAGAAGCCCTGCCCTGAGCACTCCAGCTGCCACCAGGATGAAGGGGGTGCTGCTCGTGCTGGCCTTGCTGGTGACCAGAGAGCTGACCTTTGAGACGCGCGAGGGTAGGAAGGCGGGTCCGGATGGCCCTCCTCATCCTTGCCCCCCTGTGCCGTCTCACTGCATCTTGCCCAGTCCTGTCCAAGTTGCTTCTAGGGGCCGATTCAGGGGGCAGCTGGGCGATCAGTGCCCAGGAGTCCGGCACAAACTGTCTGAGGCTTTCAGTCTTTGGATGGAGGGGGTGGTGTGGAGCTGAAAGGGCCATTAGCCCGGCACACTGTGGGGGATGGGGAGTTAGTGGTAGTGGTGCTCATTAGGAGGGAGGGAGCAGGCTGGTGTGCCTGGGGGCAGGGGTCAAGGACGGAGGCCTTGCCTGTCTTGCTGCTCCCTTCTGCTGGGAGTGCCTCATAGGGAAGGTTTCTGTCTGGGATGTAAGTAGTGCTCGGAGAAGGTGGGTCTCTGTGGGAGGGGAATCTGGAAGCTTTGAATATGTGAATGCCTCTTAAATGGTGGGAAACCGGAACCTTCTGACACTGTGGTTCTTTTGACGAGGGTTTTCTGTCTATGTCTTCAGCGGAAGCCTGCCCTATGTTTACTGCGGTATTTATCTCGATGGCCGCTGGAAGCAGCACATGGTTGAATTCGACGCTCAAGGTAGTCCGTGCTACTGACAGGGAAAAAGCAGCTATAGGAAAAATCCAGGATTGCTTCAATGAGGCGGGACTTGAGGCCAAGTTGCGGAATGTAGAAAGCATGGTAATTTTCTCCCCTCACCCCTACCCTGTCCTGCCCACTCAAGTTCATAGAAGGACATAAACCTTTGCTCCACCCTGAAGCACCTGTACTACACAAGTGCAGTCTATCTGTACCTCCAGCATCTTATATGCCCATATTATGCCCATCAGCTCGCACACAATAAGGGCCTACTGCATCCATGCAGTAGGCCAAGTGTATTGGCTCTTGGTTTTTTCCTCAGTGAGAAGAGTTAGCATTGGAAGGATAGAATTTTATCTTTGGCAGGAAAGGCACTGTTCTGGTCCCACACTGTAGGAGTTGTGCCAGCTTTGTTTTAGTTTAGGAATATTGAAGAGGGAGCCCTGGCCTTCTGATTCTCTTTCCAAGATGAGATTCTGTGGGTTTGTAAGGTTTCTGGCTTATGACCACTTTCCTTCGTGTTTTTTTCCCACTCTAGTGGCTGTTGCTTTGGGTTAGAGCCCCATTTTTACTGACATGGTCTCAGTGCCTACAAGCCAGAATTTCCACTGTGGTGTTTTGGTGGCTGAGGCTTATGAGAAGGCTTCTAGGTATTTGTGGCTGTCCACCTGAGTTAGCAATGTATCTCCTGAAGTACTCTTTTCTTTATTTTGTTCTTGTCATACAGTACTGGAAATTTTGAATAACCTGTCTTATTATATTTTCCTCAAATTGTATTATTCACAATGAGATGTTTTCCACGAACCAGAGTTTCATGCACTAATAAAAGCACACGGGACTCATGGGCTTGTTTACAACACCCGCCTGCACATCCCATCCACCCAGCGCACCTGACAGAAGAGGGCAGAGGGTGTGACCCAAGCCCCGACCCCTGCACCTTGCTCCTCTGTCAGGACCAACCCTGGCTGACCGTGGTCCTCTCCTCCCCTCCCTGGCAGGCTTGGGGCTCTGCCTCCCCCCTGATGCCTGTGCCTGGGCTGTTAGGGAGCCATCCTGCCCCTGGTGCCTCCTGGCAACCCCCTCTCGAGTGGTGGGTCTTTGGGCAGAGGTTCTTGCTGGGGATGGGGCTGAGTCCCTGAGAGAGGTGATCCTGGGGAGACAGGTCCTATGGGCTCAGATCTTGACCCTTCTTCTCCCTCCCAGGTTTCCGTCATCTTGAGTGAGGATTGCTCCGGCTATAGATTGTCATCCGTGTCGGATGTTGTTTTAGGATCAACTCTCAGTGCGCTTTCTGTTTTGAAATAGTCTTTGCCAGTGACGCCTGGTCTGTTTGATCTTCCTGCCCTGTTATCCTTTTCAGTTGAAGCTGGAACCCAGACCCCTGCCCTACCTGATGTGGCCTCTATCGGACTGACTCTAATAAAGTAACTGCTACTTTGCTCAGTGTGCCCTGTTGTCTGTGTGCTGTGGGGAGGATGTGAGACTGGAGGTTTGGGGAGATGGTGAGGAGAAGTGACACATGTGGGCACTGAGAGCACGGAGACCGGGGTCAGGCAGAGTGAGGAGAGGTCTAGTCTCTGTTGCTGGCAAGCTGTGGGACCGTGGACAAGTCTCTTGTAACTTTCTCAAGTCATTCTGTCATCTGCTCAGTGGGGATTGAGTGTCAAGATTAAGTAGAATGACATACATGGTATCCCTGACGACTCAGGACATGACCTGAGCAGGCTCCTCGCAGGTCCCCTTTTTCTCCCAGTAGCGTTTGCCATTTTTTTACTTCTTAGTTGGGTGTCTTCTGAGAAGCGTTATGCTTCACTGGGGACACTTAGTACCACTGCTGTTTCTGGTCCTGCCGAGGGGACCATGACCCCCGTGAAGTCTTGAAGCAGAAAGACAGGAGTGGATGGAAGAAGTTCCCTGAGGAGGAATGGTGCTGCCTGGAAACAACTCATGGTGTGATGTGTGAATTGCAGGATGTACCACATGGGCATGTGTCCTAAACCCTGTAACCTACGTCTGAAAGCATGAAATGGGTAGTTGCGTGACCCATAGGAGACTTGTGAAGCTTTATGAAAGCACTGATTTTATCTCTGTTTCCTAGGGTGTAGGGCAATGTCAGACTTCAGTCAGAGTGACCCACAAAAAGATTGGCATAACTGGTAAAATCATTCTACCGTCTACCCAGGCAGGCATAAGGTCACATACTGGGATGCTCTAGACTGTCCTCCTGGCCCAACCCCTCAGTGGTGGGTCTTTGGGCAGAGGTTCTTGCTGGGGATGGGGCTGAGCCCGGGGTGAGGGAGACAGGTCCTATGGGCTCAGATCTTGACCCTTCTTCTCCCTCCCAGGTTTCCGTCATCTTGAGTGAGGATTGCTCCGGCTATAGATTGTCATCCGTGTCGGATGTTGTTTTAGGATCAACTCTCAGTGCGCTTTCTGTTTTGAAATAGTCTTTGCCAGTGACGCCTGGTCTGTTTGATCTTCCTGCCCTGTTATCCTTTTCAGTTGAAGCTGGAACCCAGACCCCTGCCCTACCTGATGTGGCCTCTATCGGACTGACTCTAATAAAGTAACTGCTACTTTGCTCAGTGTGCCCTGTTGTCTGTGTGCTGTGGGGAGGATGTGAGACTGGAGGTTTGGGGAGATGGTGAGGAGAAGTGACACATGTGGGCACTGAGAGCACGGAGACCGGGGTCAGGCAGAGTGAGGAGAGGTCTAGTCTCTGTTGCTGGCAAGCTGTGGGACCGTGGACAAGTCTCTTGTAACTTTCTCAAGTCATTCTGTCATCTGCTCAGTGGGGATTGAGTGTCAAGATTAAGTAGAATGACATACATGGTATCCCTGACGACTCAGGACATGACCTGAGCAGGCTCCTCGCAGGTCCCCTTTTTCTCCCAGTAGCGTTTGCCATTTTTTTACTTCTTAGTTGGGTGTCTTCTGAGAAGCGTTATGCTTCACTGGGGACACTTAGTACCACTGCTGTTTCTGGTCCTGCCGAGGGGACCATGACCCCCGTGAAGTCTTGAAGCAGAAAGACAGGAGTGGATGGAAGAAGTTCCCTGAGGAGGAATGGTGCTGCCTGGAAACAACTCATGGTGTGATGTGTGAATTGCAGGATGTACCACATGGGCATGTGTCCTAAACCCTGTAACCTACGTCTGAAAGCATGAAATGGGTAGTTGCGTGACCCATAGGAGACTTGTGAAGCTTTATGAAAGCACTGATTTTATCTCTGTTTCCTAGGGTGTAGGGCAATGTCAGACTTCAGTCAGAGTGACCCACAAAAAGATTGGCATAACTGGTAAAATCATTCTACCGTCTACCCAGGCAGGCATAAGGTCACATACTGGGATGCTCTAGACTTCATGTGAAGTGTTTTTTTTTTTTTTTTTTTGGTGGGGGAAAGGGAGGGAGGCAGGCAGGCCACTTCTATTGGTCTTTCATTTATCTATTTTCATCCATCTTTGTTCTTTGGCCTGTGTGGGCCTCCCATCGCGGTGGCCTCTGTTGTCTCAGAGCACAGGCTCTGGGCGCATGCGCTCCAGAGCTCTGGCTCGGTAATTGGACACATCAGTCCAGCCGCTCTGTGGCATATGGGATCTTCCCAGGCCAGGGATCGAACTGGCGTCCCTTGCACTGGACCACCAGGGGAGCCCGATGTGAAGTGTTGAAGTGATACTAAAGAGGTCAAAGCTTTTGTTGAAAAGTGCAGAGTAAAATTTGAACAGATTAAGGGCTGAAAAAATCATATTCTTGTATGAAATGAATTGACATTGTAGAAATGTCAGTTATTCCAAATCCAGCTAAATTAATTTTTGTTATAGATGACTTAAAGTTACCCCCCCCCCCACTACATTGTTTTTTTAATTTTGGCCTCTTTTTATTGGTCCTTCATTTATTTACTTTCATCTATCTTAATTCTTTGGCCTGGTGGACCTCCCATCGCAGTGGCCTCTCTGGTTGCAGAGCACCGGCTCTGGGCGCATGCACTCCAGAGTGCTGGCTTGAAATTGGACACACTGCAATATCATTAAGAAAGTGAACATATTTAAGAAAGGAAAAACATGGAAAGGCACTCCACAGCAGGTGGAACCTTCCCGTGCCAGGAATCAAACTGGTGCCCCTTGCACTGCAAGGCAGACTGTTTACCCACTGGACCACTGGGGAGGCCTCCAAGGAGGAATGGGTACCTGATCTTGTTAACTGAAGAGAAAACAACATGGATAGAGTCAAAGGTAGTTTAATATATAATAATAGCACTATATTGAAACATGAAGAAGGAATGGATATTTTAAAAAATGATATTGAGGAAAATAACCAAATATTAAAATAATCTTGATGGCATTGTCAAGTCTTCTGTGAATTTATGTGGAGTTATGATTTAATTGCCATAGTTCTAATGTTTAATTATTCATATGTCACAGCTCATTCTCCTCCACCTCCCCATGTACTCTTTTAGTTTGACTTTTCATGATAACACCATTTCTTGTGTTTCTCCTGTTTTACTGGAAAACCCCTCTCAGGTGTTTAAGGTTGTATCCTACATCAAAGAGTATTGCCTTTCCATGTCTTTCCTTTCTTAAATATGTTCACTTTCTTAATGATATCATCCAGCTTCATTTTAACTTTATTTATAACTTTTTTTGGGGGTAGGGTTCACTGTTTATTTAGAACAAATATCCCACACCCAGGATCCTCTCCCAAACGTAAGTTCTTTGCGATGATGCTGTCAGCCATGGCCAGCTGGAGGATAGTGCCATCTGATTCACCCATTTTGAGAATGGCCCCACAGTTAGCATAGGTGTTAAACTGGCTGTTGAACCTGCCTGTCACTTTTTAGCCTCTGCCTCATTCATCTGAATGGATGTGTGGTCCTTGGTGTGGATGATGCGGTGGCTGGTGGAGGGTTGCCACAGTGTGTTCAGGTCCACAAACTCTGGCGTCCTTCTGCATGTTGAGGGAGCACCTGATGGCGCCACAATGAGACTAGTGTAGAAAAATTGTAACTTCTGGCAACAAGTCTCCAGGCCCACAGCTAAAACACTGCAACACACAGAAGTGTCTGTCGCTCCCTTAGTACTTGTTAAATTAATGAATATTTTTTAAAAAGCTCAAAAATTTTCGTGAGGCACAAATAACATTCAATAAATGAATAGACAAATTGGAAGAGAATTTTCAACCAAGTGAAAATGTCATTGTTCTCTTACAAATGGCAGTTAGTCAGGAATTTTTTAATGATAGCACTGCAACTGTTTAAGAGGAGGCCTCCAAGGAGGAATGGGTACCTGATCTTGTTAACTGAAGAGAAAACAACATGGATAGAGTCAAAGGTAGTTTAATATATAATAATAGCACTATATTGAAACATGAAGAAGGAATGGATATTTTAAAAATGATATTGAGGAAAATAACCAAATATTAAAATAATCTTGATGGCATTGTCAAGTCTTCTGTGAATTTATGTGGAGTTATGATTTAATTGCCATAGTTCTAATGTTTAATTATTCATATGTCACAGCTCATTCTCCTCCACCTCCCCATGTACTCTTTTAGTTTGACTTTTCATGATAACACCATTTCTTGTGTTTCTCCTGTTTTACTGGAAAACCCCTCTCAGGTGTTTAAGGTTGTATCCTACATCAAAGAGTATTGCCTTTCCATGTCTTTCCTTTCTTAAATATGTTCACTTTCTTAATGATATCATCCAGCTTCATTTTAACTTTATTTATAACTTTTTTTGGGGGTAGGGTTCACTGTTTATTTAGAACAAATATCCCACACCCAGGATCCTCTCCAATCGTAAGTTCTTTGCGATGATGCTGTCAGCCATGGCCAGCTGGAGGATAGTGCCATCTGATTCACCCATTTTGAGAATGGCCCCACAGTTAGCATAGGTGTTAAACTGGCTGTTGAACCTGCCTGTCACTTTTTAGCCTCTGCCTCATTCATCTGAATGGATGTGTGGTCCTTGGTGTGGATGATGCGGTGGCTGGTGGAGGGTTGCCACAGTGTGTTCAGGTCCACAAACTCTGGCGTCCTTCTGCATGTTGAGGGAGCACCTGATGGCGCCACAATGAGACTAGTGTAGAAAAATTGTAACTTCTGGCAACAAGTCTCCAGGCCCACAGCTAAAACACTGCAACACACAGAAGTGTCTGTCGCTCCCTTAGTACTTGTTAAATTAATGAATATTTTTTAAAAAGCTCAAAAATTTTCGTGAGGCACAAATAACATTCAATAAATGAATAGACAAATTGGAAGAGAATTTTCAACCAAGTGAAAATGTCATTGTTCTCTTACAAATGGCAGTTAGTCAGGTTTTGAATTCCTTTAACTTTTATCGTGTGTACTGAATATTGCATATGTACAATTCTGATTGTTTGCTCTAGTTTACTACCAATAAAAGACCTGTTAATCACAAAATCGAAAAAAAAATGGCAGTAAGTTTAATGTAATCTCAATGAAAATCACAACAGGATTTTATTCTTATAAAATTGGTATTACAGTTATCACATGATCCAGAAATCTCCTTCCATGGTTCACACTGAAAAGAAATTAAAATTTACATTTAAAGAAAAATCCTGCTGTTTCTTGCAGCTTTATTCAACCCTGTTTATCAACTGGAAACTATGTAAGTGTCCTTCAGCCAGTGAACAGATAAACAAAGCCTGCCACATTCCTACAACTGAGTACTACGTAGCTTTTACAATTGCTGGGAGAAATATAAACAGTCTCTGACATGCAGATGTCATCAGTCT
This sequence comes from Tragulus kanchil, assembly GCA_022376925.1. Lineage (NCBI taxonomy): Eukaryota > Metazoa > Chordata > Mammalia > Artiodactyla > Tragulidae > Tragulus > Tragulus kanchil. Next base: position 116,121,063 of record JAIOJX010000031.1, read on the forward strand.
AATGACAGAAAGTGAAGAGGAACTAAAGAGCCTCTTGAAGGTGAGGGGGAAGGAGGAGAGTGAAAAAGCTGGCATAAAACTCAACATTCAGAAGCTAAGGTATTGACAACTACTCCCATCACTTCATGCAAATAGATGGGGAAAAAGTGGAAACAGTGACAGATTTTAGTTTCTTCGGCTCCAAAATCACTGTGGACAGTGACTGCAGCCATGAAATTAAAAGATATTTGTTCTGGACTTCTGCTTCAAGATGACGGAGTAGAAGGACCAGCGCTCATCTGTAAGAGCGTCCAAATCACAACTAGTTGTTGAATAACCATTTGCATCTTCTTTCTGGTGCTCTAGGTCGGAGCCGGATGCACAGAGCTGTGCCGTGGCCCATGACTGGGCCCAACAAGGGGGCTTGGGTGGTGGCTAGGCCCTGGGACTCACTGGCGTTCCTCCAGGTTCGAGACGGGAGGAAGCCTCCACAGCCATGCTCACCTGGAGCCTGTGCTGGGCTCCTCAGTGAGGAGCTGGGGTTCCAAACCCTCCCTCGGGGAAGTGCACACACTTTCCTGGAGTAGCCTTCGGACTCCTACCAGAGCTGGTGCCAGCTCTCCCTGCAGGGCTGAGTCCCTGGGTCTCCGGGGCTTGGCCAGCAGGCAGGGCAATATCCCACTGCACAGGCGGCCCATCGCCCGTTGCCTGCTGACATCCAGAACAGGCCTGTGCAGGTGCAGGTATAAGTTCAGGAGCACCAAAACGAGCAGGTTCTCCCTGGGCGTGAAGAACATGGGGGCCGGGGTGTGAGCAACAGGAAGACACATGGCTCACTTTTCCTCACACATTGGCCAGCTTGCAACTGGCTCGGGTTCTGGGCTAGGCGATCTCTCGGTTCTCAAATTCCCTTCAGTTTATTCTCGGCATCTGCTCCTGAAGCAACCACCTCTGTGGGGACGGGTCTTGCAGTGGAAGTGAGGGGCCAAGGCTAGAGCTGAAGACAAAAAAAGATGCCCCATGAGTTTCTCAGCGGCCAGAACTCAGTCCCCTGTCCATGTACAGACCCGCCCCGAGCTGGGGTGGCGGTTGGCAGGACAGGCTTAGGCCAACGGGGATTTCTCCCGCCAGTGGCCAGCGGAGGAAGGCAGCGGGGGCTGGGCAAAGGCCTCTGGCCGGGCAGGCGACCGTGGGCTGGCATCCAGGAGAAACGGAGAAATGGACAAGGGAGCCGAGGGCTGCGAGACCCGGGAGCGGAACAGCAGGAGGAGAGCGCAGGCAGAGGGGCAGGAGGCGACCTGGGGGCTCGCCCCCTCCCCCCGCCGGGGGCTCAGCGCGGCAGCTACGTGGTCCAGGTGGGGAGGGTGCTGAGTCCTCAGGTGACCTTTGCCACCTGGAGCGGGGCAGGCCCAGGAAGCCGCGAGAGGGGGAGCGCAGACGGACAGGCGCGGCGCGCGGAGCTCCCCGAGCTCCGGAGCGGGAGCGGAGCCCTTCGAAAGGCTCTAGCAGAGCTCAGAGGCCTCGGCCCAGGCAGACGAGCGAGCGGACCCGCCTTCCCGAAGGGCGGGGCGGGGCCGGCTCTCCGCTTTGGAGGCCAGATCCCACACACGCGGCAGCAGGTGCTCACCCAGCTCTGCCGGCCCACCTGCTACACCCACGCCTCTCCCGTCCCACCTGCCCGCTGCCCGGCCTCGGGGCCCACCCACAGCAGGGCAGCCCTCCTCCGAGCAGGCTCCTTGGAGTCCAAATTGCCACTCGTCTCTCCGAGAGGCTCGTACGGATGTGAGAGCTGGGCCCCGAAGAAGGCCGAGCGTCCCAGCAGCGATGCTTTCGAGCTGTGGGCTTGGAGGAGACTCTCGAGGGGGCCTCGGACAGCTAGTCCGTCGGATCCAAGCAGTCCGTCGGAGAGGAGCTCCATCCTGAAGACTCACGGGAAGGACTGAAGCTGAAGCTGAAGCTCCGCTACTTTGTCTACCTGACAGGAAGAGAAGGCGCACTGGGGAACTTCCTGCTGCTGGGAGAGGCGGAGGGCAGGAGGAGAAGGTGGCGAGAGAGGGTGAGCTGGTCGTCCGGCATCACCCCAGGTCACCGACTCGACGCGGGCCACGAGTGTGAGCAAACTCCGGGAGGCAGTCGAGGACAGGCAAGCCCGACGCGCTGCACCCTGTGGGCTCGCGGGGAGTTGGACGTGACTGAGCAACGGGACGACAGCCACCTAAGGGGCTTCACCGTGGAGAGAAAAACGACACCGAGAAGGTGGGCAAAGAGAAGCTGCCCCCCAGCCCGGGATGCCCTGCCCGGTTCCTCCCCAGGAAAGCCAAGAGGAGTGACAGAGCAGACGGACCAGAGAAACGCTGGATTCTGGGCATCTAGGAGCCCATCCAAACGGTCCCTGCCGTGACCCACGGCGACCGTTCAAGGCTTCTCCGTGGAAGTCAGTAGGGGAAAGGGAGAGGGGATTCTTGGCTTCTTGGGGAAGAAGAGATAGTTAGACTCCGGACAGGCTGATAGGTCCTTTGGAAAAGAATTGGGGTCAAGCACGGTTGCGAGGAAGAATCCCACCTGAAAAAGAAGAAGGACCCCTGTCCCTGTTTGCAGATGCCGTGATCCTCTACTCAGAAAACCCGGAAGATGCCAGCAGACAACGGCTAGAGCAACTCACTGACTAGTCGAGTCGCAGGCTATGAAAAGCAGCCCCGGAAATGCCTGGCATTGCTAGACACTAACTACAGTGATCCATCAGACAGAGAAATGAAGGCAACGGTGCCATTGAGCGTTGCAGCCCAAAGACTCAAAGGCCTGGGCACCCACCTCCTGCCCGAGACCAAAGGCCTGACTGCAGGAAACGGAGAGCCCCTGAGGAAGGGACAGATCCTTTAGGAGGCATGCGTTTGCAAAGAGTTGGTCTCCCTGTCTGGGATGCTTTTCTGAACGCAGGCTTTCCCTGAGTTGAACTCTGCAAGTGTCCAAAGTGCACAGGATGCCGGGTGGGTTTGCGTGAAGGGTTGCCTAGGTGGGCCGTGCGGGAAGCCTCCGAGCTCCTGTCCGAGTTCTGCTCTCCATCACCTGGAAGGGTGCAGAGGTCCCTGTCCCGGGGCTCCGGATCCCCGGAGTGAACGTGGGGGGAGGTGTCAGGTGTCCCTGTGCCTTCCTTTCCTTCCCTCCCGGTTCCAGTTCCTTGCTCCTGAGCTCTTGGGGAGACCTGCTGGGAAAGTGGCTTGCCTTTGCGTTGGAAGCTCCGCAGCGGAGCAGATGGCGCCAGTTCTGCCCGCAGGGACTCTGTGTGCAGGCAAGGGCGAGGGAGGGGCAGCGTGCCCTTGCAGCCCTGACCACGGGGTGGGGCGAGTGCGGATGTCGGCTGTGGGAGCCTCAGGCCTGCCCGCGTGGCCTCGGCGGGGTGCGCAGCTTAGAGGCGTTCTGTGTCCGCGGCCGCCGCCACGGGGACTCGGCCTTTGGGCGTCCCAGGGTGGGCGTCTCCGGCGACAGGAACCACGGCCCCGGAAGGGACGTGAGAGCCCTCCTGAAGATCGCCCCTGCTCCTCAAGAGGTGCCCCTGAGCTCCCTCCGCGGGTCCTGCACAGAGGCACCTGCCCACAGAGGTCTGGAATGGCTCCGCTGGGGCCGCCGCTCGCTCGGGAGGTCCCCAGGGCCGGTGGTCACCAGACGGAACCCCTAGCACGGTGAGGACCGTCTCCGCGGCCTCCGGCGGGTCTGTGTTGGCGCGTGTCCTCCTCGGAGCCGCGAGCCTGTCTCCAGGCTCCCCTGGCCGTGTGCATTGCCTCTCCTCGGAACGGCATATGTTTCTTCTCTTTGGGGCTGAACAGCGACTGTCGAGAGGGTTTGGGGGCCACGAAGAGGGTGGGTCTTTCTCTGGCCTTGCCTTGCAAGGACCTTTGACACTTGTGGGAGGGGGGAACTTTGCCAGCGCTCTTTGGTGGTCTCTTGGTGGGAGCTGGTGTGTGCCAGAGGAAGAGCTCAGCCTCCCTTGGGGTCTTCCGGCTGAGACGTCCCACTTGCGACAGCAGGGCCTCCCCGGAGCTCAGGACCCCATTGGCCCAAAGGGCTTCGTTTGGAAATGACCTCTTGAAACCGCCCCCCACGGCCCCTTCCGATAGCCCACGTGGACTTGTGACGACCTCCCGAACGAGCAGTCCCAAGTTGGGTCTTGAGGGACGTGGGCGGTCAGACAGACGGACACCTCTGGTAGGATTTCATCGGTAGCTAATGATGGGAGCCACCCGGACGATGGGAAGCAGTGGAGGAGGACGAGGACGAAAGGCGGTCTAGGGTGGGGGGCCGCGAGGTGTGGGGAGGGAGGAATAGGAAGGGCTCGGCTGGACCACGGGGTTTGGGATAGCTGGGAGCGGTGGGCAGAGTGCAAAGCTCAGAAAGGAGACAGTGGTGACGGAAAGCGAAGCACCTCGCTCCCGAATGGCCACTCAACTGAAACTTTATTCTTGCAACTGCCAACAAGACTCAACACTGAGAAGGAAATAAAGATAAATAAGAAACCAAAGAGCACAGCAAAATGCCCTCAGGAAAGAGGAACTCGGTCGGCAGGGGGCGCGGAGCGCCGAGGGATGCTGGCTGTAAGGCCAGGCCCGCCGCTGAGGAAGTCCTTGCAAGAGGGCACTTGGGCCCCCTGCCAGAGCTGGGGCCAGCTCTCCCTGCAGGGCTGGGGCCCTGAGACTGGGCGGCTCGGGCAGCAGGGAGGGCAGGACCTCCCTGCGGAGGCAAGCCGGGGCCCCCTGCCTCCTGGCCCCCTGGCCGAGACTGGGCAGGTCCGAGTGCAGGAGCACCTGCACGACAACGTTGTTCGGAGGCGCAGAGCCCACAGGGGCCCGGTTTCGGGCGCCCGGCAAGCCCACGGCTCGCTTCGGGTCGGCGAGCTGGGCGAGGCGACGTGTCCGGTCGTGAAGTGCCCTCAGTGTATCCGGGGCAGCTGCCCGTGGAGCACCCAGCACGCGTGGGCCAGTCGCACGTGGAGCCCGGTGCCAGCGCTCTTTGGTGGTCTCTTGGTGGGAGCTGGTGTGTGCCAGAGGAAGAGCTCAGCCTCCCTTGGGGTCTTCCGGCTGAGACGTCCCACTTGCGACAGCAGGGCCTCCCCGGAGCTCAGGACCCCATTGGCCCAAAGGGCTTCGTTTGGAAATGACCTCTTGAAACCGCCCCCCACGGCCCCTTCCGATAGCCCACGTGGACTTGTGACGACCTCCCGAACGAGCAGTCCCAAGTTGGGTCTTGAGGGACGTGGGCGGTCAGAGAGACGGACACCTCTGGTAGGATTTCATCGGTAGCTAATGACGGGAGCCACCCAGACGATGGGAAGCAGTGGAGGAGGACGAGGACGAAAGGCGGTCTAGGGTGGGGGGCCGCGAGGTGTGGGGAGGGAGGAATAGGAAGGGCTCGGCTGGACCACGGGGTTTGGGATAGCTGGGAGCGGTGGGCAGAGTGCAAAGCTCAGAAAGGAGACAGTGGTGACGGAAAGCGAAGCACCTCGCTCCCGAATGGCCACTCAACTGAAACTTTATTCTTGCAACTGCCAACAAGACTCAACACTGAGAAGGAAATAAAGATAAATAAGAAACCAAAGAGCACAGCAAAATGCCCTCAGGAAAGAGGAACTCGGTCGGCAGGGGGCGCGGAGCGCCGAGGGATGCTGGCTGTAAGGCCAGGCCCGCCGCTGAGGAAGTCCTTGCAAGAGGGCACTTGGGCCCCCTGCCAGAGCTGGGGCCAGCTCTCCCTGCAGGGCTGGGGCCCTGAGACTGGGCGGCTCGGGCAGCAGGGAGGGCAGGACCTCCCTGCGGAGGCAAGCCGGGGCCCCCTGCCTCCTGGCCCCCTGGCCGAGACTGGGCAGGTCCGAGTGCAGGAGCACCTGCACGACAACGTTGTTCGGAGGCGCAGAGCCCACAGGGGCCCGGTTTCGGGCGCCCGGCAAGCCCACGGCTCGCTTCGGGTCGGCGAGCTGGGCGAGGCGACGTGTCCGGTCGTGAAGTGCCCTCGGTGGATCCGGGGCAGCTGCCCGTGGAGCACCCAGCACGCTGGGGCCAGCTCTCGCACGTGGAGCCCGGTGCAAGCGGGGGGCCAAGGCTAGAGCTGGAGACGGGAAAAGAGGCCCCGCGTGACTGCCTTTCCACGGGCCTCTCCGGGCTCCCAACGCTTCCCCGAGCTCTCCAGAGAATTGCCTGGGCGGGAAGTCTCACCGGGAGGTCTTTCCGAGGGCACACCCCCAGAGGGGTGGTCTGGGGCCAGCCATGGCTCCTGGCTCAAGGCCAGCCTCTGGGGACTCGTCCCCGTGGGGCCCCGCGCTCTCCCATGCACCCAGTCCCTGCCTCCTCACCTTGGCTCTCCGGTGGGCTGGCCTCCAGGTCCTCCTGCTGCCTGGGGTGTAGGGGCCCAAGGTGCTCCTGCTGAGACCCGGAGCCACTGAGCTGCGCCGCGGCCGGGGGCTTGACCCTGAACGGGGGCTTGGGTGCTGGCCGGGCCCTGGGCCCCAGAGATGTTCCTTGTATCCTGGTGGGATCGTCTGCGGCCACGCTCCCCTGGAGGCGGTGCCGGGCCTCCCCAGCAAGGCGTTGCGGCTCCAGGCCCTCCCTGGGGGAGGTGGCCGTTGCTTCCCCGAGGAGCATAAGGTCTCCTGCCACAGCTGGGGCCAGCTCTCCCTGCAGGCCTGGGGCCCTGGGGCTGTGCGGCTCGGGCAGCAGGGAGGGCAGGATCAGTCTCCAGAAACGGCCCGTGGTCACCTGCCTCCGGGTCCCCTGGCCCAGCCTGTGCAGGTCCCAGTGCAGCAGCACCAGCACGACAACGTTGTTAGGGGGCGCGAAGCCCACGGGGGCCAGGGTTTGGGCGCCTGGCAAGTCCACAGCTCGCTTCGGGGCGGCGAGCCGGGCGAGGCGACGTGTCCGGTCGTGAAGTGCCGTCGGTGGATCCGGGGCAGCTGCCCGTGGAGCACCCAGCACGCTGGGGCCAGCTCTCGCACGTGGAGTCCGGTGGAATCGGGGGGCCAAGGCTAGAGCTGGAGACGGGAAAAGAGGCCCCGCGTGACTGCCTTTCCATTGGCCTCTCCGGGCTCCCAACGCTTCCCCGAGCTCTCCAGAGAACTGCCTGAGCGGGAAGTCCCGCCGGGCGGTCTTTCCGAAGGCACACCCCCAGAGGGGTGGTCTGGGGCCAGCCATGGCTCCTGGCTCAAGGCCATCCTCTGGGGACTCGTCCCCGTGGGGCCCCGCGGACTTCCCTGCACCCAGCCCCTGCCTCCTCACCTTGGCTCTCTGGTGGGCTGGCCTCCAGGTCCTCCTGCTGCCTTGGGGGCAGGGGCCCACAGTGCTCTAGCTGGGAACCGGGGCCACCGAGCTGCGCCGCGGCCGGGGGCTTGACCCTGAACGGGGGCTTGGGTGCTGGCCGGGCCCTGGGCCCCAGAGATGTTCCTTGTATCCTGGTGGGATCGTCTGCGGCCACGCTCCCCTGGAGGCGGTGCCGGGCCTCCCCAGCAAGGCGTTGCGGCTCCAGGCCCTCCCTGGGGGAGGTGGCCGTTGCTTCCCCGAGGGGCATAGGGTCTCCTGCCACAGCTGGGACCAGCTCTCCCTGCAGGACTGGGGTCCTAGGGCTGTGCGGCTCAGGCCGCAGGCAGAGCAGGACCTCCCTGCAGAGGCAAGCCGAGGTCCCCTGGCAGAGCCTGGGCAGGTCCAAGTGGAGAAGCACCAGCACAACAACGTTGTTAGGGGGCGCGAAGCCCACGGGGGCCAGGGTTTGGGCGCCAGGCAAGCCCACGGCTCGCTTCGGGGCGGCGAGCCGGGCGAGGCGACGTGTCTGGTCGTGAAGTGCCCTCGGTGGATCCGGGGCAGCTGCCCGTGGAGCACCCAGCACGCTGGGGCCAGCTCTCGCACGTGGAGCCCGGTGCAAGCGGGGGGCCAAGGTTAGAGCTGGAGACGGGAAAAGAGGCCCCGCGTGACTGCCTTTCCACGGGCCTCTCCGGGCTCCCAACGCTTCCCCGAGCTCTCCAGAGAATAGCCTGGGCGGGAAGTCCCGCCGGGAGGTCTTTCCGAGGGCACACCCCCAGAGGGGTGGTCTGGGGCCAGCCGTGGCTCCTGGCTCAAGGCCAGCCTCTGGGGACTCGTCCCCGTGGGGCCCCGCGGACTTCCCTGCACCCAGCCCCGGCCTCCTCACCTTGGCTCTCTGGTGGGCTGGCCTCCAGGTCCTCCTGCTGCCTTGGGGGCAGGGGCCCACAGTGCTCTAGCTGGGAACCGGGGCCACCGAGCTGCGCCGCGGCCCGGGGCTTGGCCCTGAACGGGGGCTTGGGTGCTGGCCGGGCCCCGGGCCCCACAGATGTTCCTTGCATCCTGGCTGGAGCGTCCGAGGACACGCTCCCTCGGAGGCGGTGCCGGGCCTCCCCAGCAAGGCGTTGCGGCTCCAGGCCCTCCCTGGGGGAGGTGGCCGTTGCTTCCCCAAGGGGCATAGGGTCTCCTGCCACAGCTGGGACCAGCTCTCCCTGCAGGCCTGGGGCCCTGGGGCTGTGCGGCTCGGGCAGCAGGGAGGGCAGGATCAGTCTCCAGAAACGGCCCGTGGTCACCTGCCTCCGGGTCCCCTGGCCCAGCCTGTGCAGGTCCCAGTGCAGCAGCACCAGCACGACAACGTTGTTAGGGGGCGCGAAGCCCACGGGGGCCCGGGTTTGGGCGCCAGGCAAGCCCACGGCTCGCTTCGGGGCGGCGAGCCGGGCGAGGCGACGTGTCCGGTCGTGAAGTGCCGTCGGTGGATCCGGGGCAGCTGCCCGTGGAGCACCCAGCACGCTGGGGCCAGCTCTCGCACGTGGAGTCCGGTGGAATCGGGGGGCCAAGGCTAGAGCTGGAGACGGGAAAAGAGGCCCCGCGTGACTGCCTTTCCATTGGCCTCTCCGGGCTCCCAACGCTTCCCCGAGCTCTCCAGAGAACTGCCTGGGCGGGAAGTCTCGCCGGGAGGTCTTTCCGAGGGCACACCCCCAGAGGGGTGGTCTGGGGCCAGCCATGGCTCCTGGCTCAAGGCCATCCTCTGGGGACTCGTCCCCGTGGGCCACCGCGCACTCCCCTGCACCTAGCCCCGGCCTCCTCACCTTGGGTCTCCGGTGGGCTGGCCTCCAGTTCCTCCAGCTGCCTTGGGGGCAAGGGCCCACGGTGCTCTAGCTGGGAACCGGGGCCACCGAGCTGCGCCGCGGCCGGGGGCTTGACCCTGAACGGGGGCTTGGGTGCTGGCCGGGCCCCGGACCCCACAGATGTTCCTTGCATCCTGGCGGGAGCATCCGCGGACCCGCTCCCTTGGAGGCGGTGCCGGGCCTCCCCAGCAAGGCGTTGCGGCTCCAGGCCCTCCCTGGGGGAGGTGGCCGTTGCTTCCCCAAGGGGCATAGGGTCTCCTGCCACAGCTGGGACCAGCTCTCCCTGCAGGACTGGGGTCCTAGGGCTGTGCGGCTCGGGCAGCAGGGAGGGCAGGACCTCCCTGCGGAGGCAAGCCGGGTCCCCTGGCCCAGCCTGTGCAGGTCCCAGTGCAGCAGCACCAGCACGACAACGTTGTTAGGGGGCGCGAAGCCCACGGGGGCCCGGGTTTGGGCGCCAGGCAAGCCCACGGCTCGCTTCGGGGCGGCGAGCCGGGCGAGGCGACGTGTCCGGTCGTGAAGTGCCCTCGGTGGATCCGGGGCAGCTGCCCGTGGAGCACCCAGCACGCTGGGGCCAGCTCTCGCACGTGGAGTCCGGTGGAATCGGGGGGCCAAGGCTAGAGCTGGAGACGGGAAAAGAGGCCCCGCGTGACTGCCTTTCCATTGGCCTCTCCGGGCTCCCAACGCTTCCCCGAGCTCTCCAGAGAATTGCCTGGGCGGGAAGTCCCGCCGGGAGGTCTTTCCGAGGGCACACCCCCAGAGGGGTGGTCTGGGGCCAGCCGTGGCTCCTGGCTCAAGGCCAGCCTCTGGGGACTCGTCCCCGTGGGGCCGCCACACTCCCCTGCACCCATCCCCGGCCTCCTCACCTTGAGTCTCCGGTGGGCTGGCCTCCAGGTCTTCCTGCTGCCTTGGGGGCAGGGGCCCACGGTGCTCTAGCTGGGAACCGGGGCCACCGAGCTGCGCCGCAGCCCGGGGCTTGGCCCTGAACAGGGGCTTGGGTGCTGGCCGGGCCCCGGGCCCCACAGATGTTCCTTGCATCCTGGCGGGAGTGTCCGCGGACCCGCTCCCTTGGAGGCGGTGCCGGGCCTCCCCAGCAAGGCGTTGCGGCTCCAGGCCCTCCCTGGGGGAGGTGGCCGTTGCTTCCCCAAGGGGCATAGGGTCTCCTGTCACAGCTGGGACCAGCTCTCCCTGCAGGACTGGGGTCCTAGGGCTGTGCGGCTCAGGCCGCAGGCAGAGCAGGACCTCCCTGCGGAGGCAAGCCGGGGCCCCCTGGCCGAGCCTGGGCAGGTCCAAGTGGAGGAGCACCAGCACAACAACGTTGTTAGGGGGCGCGAAGCCCACAGGGGCCCGGTTTCGGGCGCCCGGCAAGCCCACGGCTCGCTTCGGGGCGGCGAGCCGGGCGAGGCGACGTGTCCGGTCGTGAAGTGCCCTCGGTGGATCCGGGGCAGCTGCCCGTGGAGCACCCAGCACGCTGGGGCCAGCTCTCGCACGTGGAGCCCGGTGGGATCGGGGGGCCAAGGCTAGAGCTGGAGACGGGAAAAGAGGCCCCGCGTGACTGCCTTTCCACGGGCCTCTCCGGACTCCCAAAGCTTCCCCGAGCTCTCCAGAGAACTGCCTGAGCGGGAAGTCTCGGCGGGAGGTCTTTCCGAGGGCACTCCCCCAGAGGGGTGGTCTGGGTCAGCCGTGGCTCCAGGCCCAAAGCCAGCCTCTGGGGACTCGTCCCCGTGGGCCACCGCGCACTCCCCTGCACCTAGCCCCGGCCTCCTCACCTTGGGTCTCCGGTGGGCTGGCCTCCAGGTCCTCCTGCTGCCTTGGGGGCAAGGGCCTACGGTGCTCTAGCTGGGAACCGGGGCCACCGAGCTGCGCCGCGGCCCGGGGCTTGGCCCTGAACGGGGGCTTGGGTGCTGGCCGGGCCCCGGGCCCCACAGATGTTCCTTGCATCCTGGCTGGAGCGTCCGAGGACACGCTCCCTTGGAGGCGGTGCCGGGCCTCCCCAGCAAGGCGTTGCGGCTCCAGGCCCTCGCTGGGGGAGGTGGCCGGTGCTTCCCCGAGGAGCATAGGTTCTCCTGCCACAGCTGGGGCCAGCTCTCTCTGCAGGCCTGGGGCCCTGGGGCTGTGTGGCTCGGGCAGTAGGCCGGGCCGGATCTCCCCATAGTGGCGACACGTGGCCCACAGCCTCTTGGCCCCCTGGCCCTGCCCCTGCTGGTTCCGGTGCATGAGAACGAGCACGAGCAAGAACACCACTACGAGGAAGATAGCCCCGGGTCCCAAGCCCATGGGGGCCCGGGTTCGGGCGCCCTGCAAGCCCACGGCTCGCTTTGGGTCGGAGGGCCGGGCGAGGCGATGTGTCCGGTCGTGAAGTGCCCTCGGTGGATCCGGGGTAGCTGCCAGTGGAGCACCCAGCACGCTGGGGCCAGCTCTTGCAGGTTGAGCCCGGTTGTAGCAGGGGGCCAAGGCTAGAGCTGGAGACGGGAAAAGAGGCCCCGCGTGACTGCCTTTCCACGGGCCTCTCCGGACTCCCAAAGCTTCCCCGAGCTCTCCAGAGAATTTCCTGGGCAGGAAGTCCCGCTGGGAGGTCTTTCTGAGGGCACTGCCCCAGAGGGGTGGTCTGGGGCCCGCCGTGCCTCCAGGCCCAAGGCCATCCTCTGGGGACTCGTCCCCGTGGGCCACCGCGCACTCCCCTGCACCCAGCCCCGGCCTCCTCACCTTGGGTCTCCGGTGGGCTGGCCTCCAGGTCCTCCTCCTGAATGGGGGGCAGGGGCCCACGGTGCTCTAGCTGGGACCCGGGGCCACCGAGCTGTGCGGCGGCTCGGGGCTTGGCCCTGCACGGGGCCTTGGGTGCTGGCCGGGCCCCGGGCCCCACAGATGTTCCTTGCATCCTGGCGGGAGCGTCCGCGGCCACGCTCCCCTGGAGGCGACACTGGCCCTCCTCAGCGAGGGGCCGGGGCTCCTGCCTCTCTCTTGGGGGTGTGTGTGGGGTGACCCCATCCGTGGGGGACTGGGTCTGCAATGACAGGGATCATCAGCCAGCCCTGCCCAGGGGCTCCCGAACCCAGGCTGGCCACCGTGGCTGCTGCACTTCTCCCTCGACCTTCTGCTCCCAGAGGGGGCCCAGACGGCACCTGCTCAGAAAGCCCCAGGAAACAGAGGCACCTGGAGGGCCGGAAGAACCTGGGCAGAAGCACTGCCTGGGCTCTCCGCCTCCCGCCCCGCCAGCTCGTGCCTGAGGCCGACCCAGCCCAAGGAGTCCCCACCTCCACCTATGCAGGCAGGGAGCCCAGGGTGGCCCAGGGAGGAGGCGAGTGCTGGCCTGGCCCGGCCTGCGGCTGCCCGTGTTACCTTTCGGTTCCTCCCGCCGAAGGGGCAGAGGCCTCTCCGGGCAGACCTGAGCCAGCGGCGACAGCGCTCCCATCGGCCCTGGCTGCGGCGGCCTCTCGGGCGGCCCTGGACTCGGGGGAGGGGGAAACAACAAAACATCCTGGCGCACCAGGGGTCTGGCCGAGGGAGCTCCTCGGCCATCCTGCGACCTGGTCGCCAGGCTCCAGGTTCTGTTGGGTTCTATCGCCGTGAAGCGAGGTCACTTCCTGCCAGGTCACTTCCTGGGAGTCGCGCCGCTCACATGTCTGCCTTAGGCCCCGCTTCCCGAGAGAACCTGCGGGTTCTGGCTGCTCAGCCACCCCCTTGGGCCCCGTGCAGGCCCTGGGATCCCCACACAGCCCACCTTCCAGCCCTGGGGAGGCCTGGGTGCAGCCAGGGCCTGAGCTGGAGGACACAGCTGCTTTCAGATCCACAGCTGCCTCCTCCTCGGGGTTGGGGCCTGAGACAAGCCACGTGTCTCTCAGGATCTCCCTGGTGCCGCCCTCGACAGAGTGAGGGACTGTGTTGGCCAATGACCACGTCCCGTGCCTGTTGAACCCACGGGCGTCTTCTTTCCCACCCAGCCACCTGGGAAGTGGGCCTTGACCCTTTGTTCTTCCTCTCCTGTCAGGCGCTTGGGACAGGGGCCCATTATCACCCATTATTTTACATTGGCCACACCCCAGCTTGGACAATGGAGGTAATTCTACTTTGTAAACAGGAACCAGAGACCCAAAGAAGGACAGTAGTAGCGAACCCAGGCCACCGTGGCTGCTGCACTTCTCCCTCGACCTTCTGCTCCCAGAGGGGGCCCAGACGGCACCTGCTCAGAAAGCCCCAGGAAACAGAGGCACCTGGAGGGCCGGAAGAACCTGGGCAGAAGCACTGCCTGGGCTCTCCGCCTCCCGTCCCGCCAGCTCTTCCCCCGGGCTCTGGACAGGACCGGCCCAGCGGGCTTCCGAGCCCACCTCAGCCCGTGCCTGAGGCCGACCCAGCCCAAGGAGTCCCCACCTCCACCTATGCAGGCAGGGAGCCCAGGGTGGCCCAGGGAGGAGGCGAGTGCTGGCCTGGCCCGGCCTGCGGCTGCCCGTGTTACCTTTCGGTTCCTCCCGCCGAAGGGGCAGAGGCCTCTCCGGGCAGACCTGAGCCAGCGGCGACAGCGCTCCCATCGGCCCTGGCTGCGGCGGCCTCTCGGGCGGCCCTGGACTCGGGGGAGGGGGAAACAACAAAACATCCTGGCGCACCAGGGGTCTGGCCGAGGGAGCTCCTCGGCCATCCTGCGACCTGGTCGCCAGGCTCCAGGTTCTGTTGGGTTCTATCGCCGTGAAGCGAGGTCACTTCCTGCCAGGTCACTTCCTGGGAGTCGCGCCGCTCACATGTCTGCCTTAGGCCCCGCTTCCCGAGAGAACCTGCGGGTTCTGGCTGCTCAGCCACCCCCTTGGGCCCCGTGCAGGCCCTGGGATCCCCACACAGCCCACCTTCCAGCCCTGGGGAGGCCTGGGTGCAGCCAGGGCCTGAGCTGGAGGACACAGCTGCTTTCAGACCCACAGCCGCCTCCTCCTCGGGGTTGGGGCCTGAGACAAGCCACGCGTCTCTCAGGATCTCCCCGGTGCCGCCCTCGCCCGAGTCGGGGGCTGCGTTGGCCGATGCCCACGTCCAGTGCCTGTTGAACCCACGGGCGTCTTCTTTCCCACCGAGCCCCCTGGGAAGTGGGCCTTGACCCTTTGTTCTTCCTCTCCTGTCAGGCGCTTGGGACAGGGGCCCATTATCACCCATTATTTTACATTGGCCACACCCCAGCTTGGACAATGGAGGTAATTCTACTTTGTAAACAGGAACCAGAGACCCAAAGAAGGACAGTAGTAGTTACACAAACACTTGGTGAGTTAGCGGGTCATGTCTCCCTAGCGAGGACGGGAGGGGGGAGGCTGTATCTCTTCAGCAGATGCTTTCCCCCCCGAGACTCAGCTTCTCCCTCATAGGATGAGGAGGATTGCTCCTACCCCTCAAGGTTGCTGGGAGGCTGAAATCTGGTACATGATGCACATAGCCTGTGGGTCCTGGTGACAGACATGATCAGAGACTCTGTCTGATGTGATGGTCATCAGCCCTGCCCCCACCTGTTGAATTTGTGGAGCATCTGACAGCCTCGAAAGCCAGCTGCAGTTGGGAGACACGCTGGTGGTCTCCCCTGTGGCCATGTCCTCCCTCCCCACACCCCAAAGCCCAGTCTCCAGTGAGGAAGCACTCTCCTGGGAATTGCAAGGGTTTTTATTGCTGGAATCCTCTAATCGCACACCTGGGCATGGCAGGTTACTGACACTATTTAGGGTTCAGGCAAGTGGCTTCCTCAGGTTCCTGGCAGGGACAGTCCATCAACAGAGAGAACTCGAGTATATTTTATCCTGCAAGAGAAGGTGTAGAAACGTGGTGAGGCCTCAGCCGTCCACGAGGCGTGAAGCTGCACTGACTGCAGGGGAGGGGCCTGCAGGCTTGTGTGGAGGGAGGCCTCTGGAGGGGAGCTCGTGAGGGAGCACGCCTCCCAGTGAGGCTTCCCCAGGGAACAGAGGCTATGGGGTCTCCTTGGAGGACTTCGGGCAGTCTGCTGGAATAGAATGGGGCACTGATGAGGACCACCTGTTGGGGAGCCTCTGGAGTGACTCCTGGTTTTCTCAGAGAAGAACTGATCCCTGTCTGCTTTCTCCCTTTGGCCCTTGGACACCCACAGCTGAAGCAGCAGTTGCTTCCACCACCTCTAGGGCAGCAGAGAGAGGATTCACCCTGATGCTCGACCTCCAGCTGGGCAAGCAGCTGAGGGACTGTGTTGGCCAATGACCACGTCCCGTGCCTGTTGAACCCACGGGCGTCTTCTTTCCCACCCAGCCACCTGGGAAGTGGGCCTTGACCCTTTGTTCTTCCTCTCCTGTCAGGCGCTTGGGACAGGGGCCCATTATCACCCATTATTTTACATTGGCCACACCCCAGCTTGGACAATGGAGGTAATTCTACTTTGTAAACAGGAACCAGAGACCCAAAGAAGGACAGTAGTAGTTACACAAACACTTGGTGAGTTAGCGGGTCATGTCTCCCTAGCGAGGACGGGAGGGGGGAGGCTGTATCTCTTCAGCAGATGCTTTCCCCCCCGAGACTCAGCTTCTCCCTCATAGGATGAGGAGGATTGCTCCTACCCCTCAAGGTTGCTGGGAGGCTGAAATCTGGTACATGATGCACATAGCCTGTGGGTCCTGGTGACAGACATGATCAGAGACTCTGTCTGATGTAATGGTCATCAGCCCTGCCCCCACCTGTTGAATTTGTGGAGCATCTGACAGCCTCGAAAGCCAGCTGCAGTTGGGAGACACGCTGGTGGTCTCCCCTGTGGCCATGTCCTCCCTCCCCACACCCCAAAGCCCAGTCTCCAGTGAGGAAGCACTCTCCTGGGAATTGCAAGGGTTTTTATTGCTGGAATCCTCTAATCGCACACCTGGGCATGGCAGGTTACTGACACTATTTAGGGTTCAGGCAAGTGGCTTCCTCAGGTTCCTGGCAGGGACAGTCCATCAACAGAGAGAACTCGAGTATATTTTATCCTGCAAGAGAAGGTGTAGAAACGTGGTGAGGCCTCAGCCGTCCACGAGGCGTGAAGCTGCACTGACTGCAGGGGAGGGGCCTGCAGGCTTGTGTGGAGGGAGGCCTCTGGAGGGGAGCTCGTGAGGGAGCACGCCTCCCAGTGAGGCTTCCCCCAGGGGAACAGAGGCTGTGGGGTCTCCTTGGAGGACTTCGGGCAGTCTGCTGGAATAGAATGGGGCACTGATGAGGACCACCTGTTGGGGAGCCTCTGGAGTGACTCCTGGTTTTCTCCAGAGAAGAACTGATCCCTGTCTGCTTTCTCCCTTTGGCCCTTGGACACCCACAGCTGAAGCAGCAGTTGCTTCCACCACCTCTAGGGCAGCAGAGAGAGGATTCACCCTGATGCTCGACTCTGGGCGTCCCAGGCGTGGGGAGGGCAGGAGGGCAGCTTTGGAAGCAGCCACCTCTACGGGCATGTGAGGCATGAATGGACATTGGGTGTCCAGGGAACAAGGACAAATGTGGGGTGTAGGTGGGATGGAGTAGGGTTTGAGGTATTAGGGAAAGGACTGATATTTGGAGAAGGGAAGGACTCAGTGAGAATGGCTTGCAGCAGATTGAGGCTGCTGTGCTGGGGAGACTGGAGTCAGGGACGGGGGCTGAGGGCCAAACTCCAAGGCAGGTGATGCCACAGGGTCAGGAGGGCTTGGAGAGCCCCAGGCCTGTAGTCCTGATAGGGACAGCGTAGAATAGGTAGGTGGTTGTAGAGTCCTCGTAGAGGATGGTAGGTAGATGGGTGAAACCTGAGAAGGGTTGGGAGGCTAGTGAGTTGACGATAACTCAGGAGAGCTGCTCCTTGTTCAGTAAAGCAGGCTTGAGTGGGTATAAACAGTTGATGAAGGAGAAGCTGGTGAAGGAGGAACTAATGATGTATGCCTTGCATCTGTGTCTACTTGAGGGGGGGCGGTCTTCTACCATCCTATACATATATATTGCTGCCCACTCAATTAAGAGAAGAGAGCAGAGCTTTCCTGCCTGCCTGCTTGCACCACTTACAAGTACCCTATCCTAAGAAATCCTTTTCTTGCCTATCACTCTGCTTCTCACTGAATTCCTTCTGTATTGAGACATGAAGAACCTGAGCCTCAGTGGGTCCAGACGTTGGGTAAGTGCTGGATTAAGTCCCAGCCACATGGGTTCGAGTCCCAGACAGGGTTTTGGCCGGGATTGAGTCCTAACTATGTGGGTTCAAGTCTCAAGCAGGTTTGTTGCTGGAGTTAAGCCTTAGCCACGTGGGTTCGAGTCCCAAACTGGGTTTTTGACTGGGTTCTAGTCCCAGCCGTGTGGGTTCGAGTCCCAAACAGGGTTTTGGCTGGAATTCAAGCTCCAGCCACATGGGCTCAAGTCCCAAGAAGGATTCAATCAGGTCTGGGCCCTGGGTTTAAGTCGCAAATCGAGGTAAAACTCTTTCAGTCCTTCAGAGCTGAGCAGTCAGGGCCAGCTCAAGAGCTCCAGGGCTCAACTGAGTGTTCTTCCACCATCCTTTCCCATGCTGGGTGTCAGCCACATCTTCTGTACTTCCTCATTCATGACGTTCTTTCTGCTCCCAAGTCACCAGGGAAGGCCCAGGGTAGACAGGAATGGGCTCCTCCACCTCCAGTACCCTGGGCTGACCATTGGCACCGGCGCTTTCACACCCAGCCTGATCACCAGAGCGCTGAGAGCATTCTGTCTATCCTCTTCTGTCAACTTCTGGTCAACACAGTTCTTCAGGGTGTTGGCAGTCTCCAGGACATCTTCATCCGTGTAGTACTTCTTAACTTGTTCAATATAGTCGTCATGGCTTCCCGATATGAACAGGTCCACAGTTTCCTTCAAGGCTGGGCAGATGCTTTCACACTCTGAAAGGGAAGGATGAGGAGACACTCAGAACCCTGGGGAGCCCAGGCCCCAGGCACTCACTTCCACCCTGGGATGAGCAGCAGGAGAGCTCCAGCCCGCATCATGGTGCTGATGGCAGGTGCTCCCTGCTCACCCCAGCCCTTTATACCTGGCCCTTTATACCTGGCCTTGGCCCCACCCCCAGGGGACCTGTGTCAGATGATTCTTCTTCCAGGAGATTCTGTCAGGCCCCAATGTGGTGTTGTCCGGGGCTGCACAGGAAGAAGCTGTGTGTGTTGGCAAGATGCTAGTCCTTGCGTCCACAGAGGGCTTGGCTCAGTCTCCTCCCTCCTGAGGGTTCTGGGAAGGGCAGCTGACCCAGGAAGCTTAACACCTGAAAACCCCCCAGGTTAACCAAAACGGGACAAAAATACTCCTAAACCGGGCTTCTTGAATGACGGCCAGTGGCCATGTGACCTTGAAGACAGGCTGGTGTGGACTTTATGGGTTTCAGGAAGCTCAGTGCTTCGCGAATGGTGTCACAGGGAGTAAGTGCCAGGCTGACCAGAGCACAGGCCCTGAGCCCTGGTCAGGCTCTCTGGTGGCTCCTGCCCTGCCTGGCTGTTATCACTGTGACCTTGATCTTGTCAGTGGCCTCTGTTTTAGCCACTTCCGCCGATCAGTATCTGGAGCCCTGATATCTCTTCTGTGTGCTGACCCCCAAATTTCTAGTTTTCTCTTGACCTATAGCCTGCCATCTTGTGACTGATAAAACCACCTTCTATGGTGCAATGTGTTCTGCAACCTCTTTTATGAAGCCTTTTTTTTTTTTTTTTGGAGTATAGCCCATTACCAATGTTACGATAGTTTTAGGTGGATGACAAAGAGCCTCAGGCATATGTACACACATGCGTATCCATTCTTTCCCAAACTCCCATCCCATCTCGCCTCTTATATAACATTTAGCAGATTTCCCTGTGCTATACAGTTGGTCCTTTTTTGTTATCCATTTTACCAATTAAAAAAAAATGTTATTCTTATAGCATCACAAATAGATAAATATCATTATACCTTTAACAAGTGAGAAAACTGAAGCACAGTAAATCTAAGTAAATGGCCCAAGGTCACAAATGTTTGGAAGTCTAACTAAGTCCAAAACCCACCTTGTCAGCTAATACCCTGTATAGTCCTGCTTTTCTTTTCAGTTGTTATGACATTGACATGAGACCAGATTATTTTGAAAGTTCTTTCTATTCACATATTTTATTCTGTGAGACCCTAAATGCATACATTTTTAAGCAATTGATACATTAGTGAACATTATTTACCCAACGAGAGCAATAAAATTTTAATGCATTTTTACAAATTGATGTTTTGTGCATCAAAAAAAAAATGTTTGGTGTACAACACGTTCGTTTGCTATGTGCATACATATTGTTTTGCTATGTACATACATATTGTGTGGCTTCTCTGGTGGCTGCCTGCAATGAAGGAGACCCAGGTTTTACCAATGCTTTTATTTGTTTACTTTTTTGGGGGGGAGTGGGGATGGAGGGGGACAGGCGGGCCACTTCTATTGGGCCACTTCTATTGATCTTTTGTCTATTTTCATCTGTCTTTGTTCTTTGGCCCCTGTGGGCCTCCCATCACGGTGGCCTCTGTTGTCGCAGAGCACTGGCTCTGGGCGCATGCGCTCCAGAGCTCTGGCTCAGTAATTGGACACATCGGTCCAGCCCGCTCCGCGGCACGTGGGATCTTCCAGACCAGGGATAGAACCGGCGTCCCTTGCACTGCAAGGCGGCGTCCTTACCCACTGGACCACCAGGGAAGCCCCTACCAATGCTTTTAAGTAGTGTCCCCTCTCCCCGTGTTTACCCCAGTCAGTTCATTCTCTAAATATGTGACTCAGTTCCTGTTTTCTAAATTAGGTCATTTATATTGTGTCTTTTTAGATTCCACATGTAAAAGAAGTCATAAGGTGTTTCTCCTTCTTGATCTGCCTCCCTTCACTCAGTATGACAATCTCTACATCCATCCCTTTCCTGAGCCCCTTTCTACTCTTGAGTATTTCTGCTCTGTTCCTACCGCCTGCTCTAGAGCTCCCACGAGGAAAAGTCCATCCGTTTAAGCCAGGATCTCTGGGCCTAAACCCCCTCCTGCATCAAAAATAGAATATCATTATACCTTTAACAAGTGAGAAAACTGAAGCACAGTAAATCTAAGTAAATGGCCCAAGGTCACAAATGTTTGGAAGTCTAACTAAGTCCAAAACCCACCTTGTCAGCTAATACCCTGTATAGTCCTGCTTTTCTTTTCAGTTGTTATGACATTGACATGAGACCAGATTATTTTGAAAGTTCTTTCTATTCACATATTTTATTCTGTGAGACCCTAAATGCATACATTTTTAAGCAATTGATACATTAGTGAACATTATTTACCCAACGAGAGCAATAAAATTTTAATGCATTTTTACAAATTGATGTTTTGTGCATCAAAAAAAAAATGTTTGGTGTACAACACGTTCGTTTGCTATGTGCATACATATTGTTTTGCTATGTACATACATATTGTGTGGCTTCTCTGGTGGCTGCCTGCAATGAAGGAGACCCAGGTTTTACCAATGCTTTTATTTGTTTACTTTTTTGGGGGGGAGTGGGGATGGAGGGGGACAGGCGGGCCACTTCTATTGGGCCACTTCTATTGATCTTTTGTCTATTTTCATCTGTCTTTGTTCTTTGGCCCCTGTGGGCCTCCCATCACGGTGGCCTCTGTTGTCGCAGAGCACTGGCTCTGGGCGCATGCGCTCCAGAGCTCTGGCTCAGTAATTGGACACATCGGTCCAGCCCGCTCCGCGGCACGTGGGATCTTCCAGACCAGGGATAGAACCGGCGTCCCTTGCACTGCAAGGCGGCGTCCTTACCCACTGGACCACCAGGGAAGCCCCTACCAATGCTTTTAAGTAGTGTCCCCTCTCCCCGTGTTTACCCCAGTCAGTTCATTCTCTAAATATGTGACTCAGTTCCTGTTTTCTAAATTAGGTCATTTATATTGTGTCTTTTTAGATTCCACATGTAAAAGAAGTCATAAGGTGTTTCTCCTTCTTGATCTGCCTCCCTTCACTCAGTATGACAATCTCTACATCCATCCCTTTCCTGAGCCCCTTTCTACTCTTGAGTATTTCTGCTCTGTTCCTACCGCCTCGTCTCTAGAGCTCCCACGCGAGGAAAAGTCCATCCGTTTTAAGCCAGGATCTCTGGGCCAACTGGACAAGCAGCCCTGTACCTCTGCTGCCTCTGTGAATTTTTCCCTGCATTTCTCTCCTCCCTCAAAACCTTTTTGCTTCTTGACCTGACCAAGTGTGCTTCCGCAGCAGGGCCTCTCCTCGAGGAGCCCTCCTGGCCTTGAAGGCGGCATGATTTGTTTCTTCATGCTCAGGTGTCTTCAAGTATCCCAGGGCAGAGTTTTCTGCAGACGATAGAGCCCTTGTGTCAAAACGCACTGTCTCCGGCCTGCATTCACAGCCCTCTTTCCTCTCTCTCTGCTTCATCTTCCTCCACAGTTCTTCTCGCTGTGGGGTCACTGTCTTTCACTCCCTCTCATGTGATGAAGAGCTGCAGGAGAGCGAGAGCTGAGCTGGGTGTGCTGCTACGTCCCCAGGACTAGGAGAAGGCCCAGCACTCGGTAGATGTTGCACAATGTCTGTTAGAATAATAGCGGACCTATTCCATTTCTTTGGAGTCAATAGATAAACAAGAATGTTTTTAGTTCTATTTGCTGTAGATGTGCTTATGAATATTGCCTGGTAGTAAATAAGTCAGGTAAAGGTTTAAGGTATTTGATAATTCAGAGTCAAGGAGTTTTTCGCTAGAGGCACCTGGCTGGGCTTTCTCTGAGTCACCTGTGGTGGAATAAGGTTTACTGAAGACCTCATCTCCAGCTGGGACACAAGATATGACCACAGTCAAAACCCTGTGCCAAACAGGATTCACATCCGGCAACTGCTCTTGGCCAAGAGGCTCCAAGTACTAAGCTGCAGCGTCAGTTGGCCTCCAAGGAGCCCCTCCTTTCCGTGGCTCCTGCGGCCTGGGGCCACCCCTGTGAAGGTCTCCCATGGGGACTCAGGTGGCGGCAGATATGCCTCAGATCCTGGACAGGACAGTGAACACCCTGTGTCCGAGGCTGCCCATGCTGGCTCTTTGTCTATGGGGTCAGGACTTCCGTGTGGTAAGACCCCTGCCCGTGGATCCATGCCTCCTGTCCTTCAGGAGACACTGTACCCCACTGCCCTCCACAGCTCTGAGGACATATCGTGTGCTCCCCCCCAGCCAGGGAAAAGTCCACCCTTTCCTCGGGCCAACTGGACAAGCAGCCCTGTACCTCTGCTGCCTCTGTGAATTTTTCCCTGCATTTCTCTCCTCCCTCAAAACCTTTTTGCTTCTTGACCTGACCAAGTGTGCTTCCGCAGCAGGGCCTCTCCTCGAGGAGCCCTCCTGGCCTTGAAGGCGGCATGATTTGTTTCTTCATGCTCAGGTGTCTTCAAGTATCCCAGGGCAGAGTTTTCTGCAGACGATAGAGCCCTTGTGTCAAAACGCACTGTCTCCGGCCTGCATTCACAGCCCTCTTTCCTCTCTCTCTGCTTCATCTTCCTCCACAGTTCTTCTCGCTGTGGGGTCACTGTCTTTCACTCCCTCTCATGTGATGAAGAGCTGCAGGAGAGCGAGAGCTGAGCTGGGTGTGCTGCTACGTCCCCAGGACTAGGAGAAGGCCCAGCACTCGGTAGATGTTGCACAATGTCTGTTAGAATAATAGCGGACCTATTCCATTTCTTTGGAGTCAATAGATAAACAAGAATGTTTTTAGTTCTATTTGCTGTAGATGTGCTTATGAATATTGCCTGGTAGTAAATAAGTCAGGTAAAGGTTTAAGGTATTTGATAATTCAGAGTCAAGGAGTTTTTCGCTAGAGGCACCTGGCTGGGCTTTCTCTGAGTCACCTGTGGTGGAATAAGGTTTACTGAAGACCTCATCTCCAGCTGGGACACAAGATATGACCACAGTCAAAACCCTGTGCCAAACAGGATTCACATCCGGCAACTGCTCTTGGCCAAGAGGCTCCAAGTACTAAGCTGCAGCGTCAGTTGGCCTCCAAGGAGCCCCTCCTTGCCGTGGCTCCTGCGGCCTGGGGGCCACCCCTGTGAAGGTCTCCCCATGGGGACTCAGGTGGCGGCAGATATGCCTCAGATCCTGGACAGGACAGTGAACACCCTGTGTCCGAGGCTGCCCATGCTGGCTCTTTGTCTATGGGGTCAGGACTTCCGTGTGGTAAGACCCCTGCCCGTGGATCCATGCCTCCTGTCCTTCAGGAGACACTGTACCCCACTGCCCTCCACAGCTCTGAGGAGAGGTGCCAGGACCTGGAGTGTAGAGGTGGCACAGGTGGGCACTGTGGATCCAGCCCAGTGCCTTCCGAGGCTGTCACAGGATCCTCTGAGACATTCCTTCATGGTGGGGACATTTGTTGGCATCTGGACAAAGAGTTGGACAAGATCAGTGGGGGAATGCAGCTGGTATAGACCTTTCTTAATGAAAGTTGTTTTTTATTATTATTATGTCCATTTTATTATTATTCTTATTACTTTTACAGAGTTTTGTCATTTACCGCCACACATCAAGCTGAGTCAGCCATCGGTATATGTATGTCCCCTCCCTCTTGAAATTCCCTCCCATCTCCCTCCTCATACCCCACCTCTAGGTTGTTACAGAGCCCCTGTTTGAGTTTTCTTAGTCTTAAAGCAGATTCCCATTGATTATCTATTTTAAATACGGTAATGGAACTTTCTGTGTTGCTCTTTCCATATCTTGCCAATTCCTCCCTCCCCTCAGTGTCCATAAGTCTGTTTCTATGACTGTTCCTTCGTTGCTGCAAATTGGGTTGTTTTTTTTTTAAGTGTTTTAGTTTTGTTTTTCTCTAATTTTGGCCTCTTGTATTGCCTTTTTTTTTTTTTGAATTTTTATCCATCTTTATCCTTTTGACCTGTGCCGGCCTCCCATTGCAGTGGCCTCTCTCATTGCAGAGCACCGGCTCTGGGCGCAGGCAGTCCAGAGTGCTGGCTCGCAATTGGACACACTGGTCCAGCCACCCTGTGGCATGTGGGATCTTCCCAGGCCAAGGATTGAACCGTTGCCCCTTGCAGTGCAAGGCAGATTCTTTATCCACTGGGCCACCAGGGAAGCCCTGCAAATTATTTGTTCTTTTTTTTTTTTTGGCCACTTGTATTGGTCTTTCATTTATCTATTTTCATCCACCTTCTTTCCTTGGCCTGTGTGGGCCTCCCATCGCAGTGGCCTCGCTCTCTGCAGAGCACCGGCTCTGGGCGCATGTGCTCCAGAGCTCCGGGTAGGTAGTTGGACACATTGGTCCAGCTGCTCCACGGCACGTGGGATCTTCCCAGGCCAGGGATGGAACCAGCGCCCCTTGCACTGCAAGGCGGTGTCCTTCCCCACTTGCCCCCAGGAAAGCCCTGCAAATTGATTTTTAAAGAAAGTTTTCATTTGGAATCATTTTAGATTTATAGAAGAGTTCAAATATTTCTCAAAGTGAGAAACAATATTGGAACATTACTATTCACTAAACCTCACGGTCCATTTGAATTTCACCACATTGTCCATTAATGCTGTTTGGGTCCCAGCAGCCAATCCATAATCTACACACTGCCTTCATGGTCATGTGTCCCTAGTGTCCCCTGCTCTGGGGTAAATGAATTTTCTCCTGGTCAGTCATGGCCTTGGTAGTCTTGAGGAGAACTGGCCAAGGATGGTAGAAGGACCCTCAAGCTGAATGCTTATGCTATTCTCATATATAGAGTGAGGTTCAGGATTTGGGTTTTGAAGATGATACTAGAGAGGTCCATCACCCTTCCAGTTCCCTTACCTCGGGGTACATGTGGCAGCAGTGTGCCTTACCCCGGAAAGCTCAGCCTTGAGGAGTGGCTTATATTGCCATGACTGTTCCTTCGTTGCTGCAAATTGGGTTGTTTTTTTTTTAAGTGTTTTAGTTTTGTTTTTCTCTAATTTTGGCCTCTTGTATTGCCTTTTTTTTTTTTTGAATTTTTATCCATCTTTATCCTTTTGACCTGTGCCGGCCTCCCATTGCAGTGGCCTCTCTCATTGCAGAGCACCGGCTCTGGGCGCAGGCAGTCCAGAGTGCTGGCTCGCAATTGGACACACTGGTCCAGCCACCCTGTGGCATGTGGGATCTTCCCAGGCCAAGGATTGAACCGTTGCCCCTTGCAGTGCAAGGCAGATTCTTTATCCACTGGGCCACCAGGGAAGCCCTGCAAATTATTTGTTCTTTTTTTTTTTTTGGCCACTTGTATTGGTCTTTCATTTATCTATTTTCATCCACCTTCTTTCCTTGGCCTGTGTGGGCCTCCCATCGCAGTGGCCTCGCTCTCTGCAGAGCACCGGCTCTGGGCGCATGTGCTCCAGAGCTCCGGGTAGGTAGTTGGACACATTGGTCCAGCTGCTCCACGGCACGTGGGATCTTCCCAGGCCAGGGATGGAACCAGCGCCCCTTGCACTGCAAGGCGGTGTCCTTCCCCACTTGCCCCCAGGAAAGCCCTGCAAATTGATTTTTAAAGAAAGTTTTCATTTGGAATCATTTTAGATTTATAGAAGAGTTCAAATATTTCTCAAAGTGAGAAACAATATTGGAACATTACTATTCACTAAACCTCACGGTCCATTTGAATTTCACCACATTGTCCATTAATGCTGTTTGGGTCCCAGCAGCCAATCCATAATCTACACACTGCCTTCATGGTCATGTGTCCCTAGTGTCCCCTGCTCTGGGGTAAATGAATTTTCTCCTGGTCAGTCATGGCCTTGGTAGTCTTGAGGAGAACTGGCCAAGGATGGTAGAAGGACCCTCAAGCTGAATGCTTATGCTATTCTCATATATAGAGTGAGGTTCAGGATTTGGGTTTTGAAGATGATACTAGAGAGGTCCATCACCCTTCCAGTTCCCTTACCTCGGGGTACATGTGGCAGCAGTGTGCCTTACCCCGGAAATATCAGCCTTGACGAGTGGCTTATATTGCCAGGTTTGTGCCCTGTTTTTCCCTTCCCCTGCTCTTTTCTTGGAGTTGAGTTACTAAGTGTCACCCATGCTCAAGGTGAGCATGGCGGTAAATTCCCCCTCCTGGAAGGGGTAATCTACATCAGTTACTCAGGGTGTTTCTCTAAGAAATGATTGTCTCTTTTCCCACATTATTTGAGTTTGGTTTAGGCATAACGGGTCTTTGTTTTGATATGTTGACTCTGTTTCAGCATAAGGACCTTCTGTTTGCAAGCCATGATCTGTCATGTAGTTATGTGAGGATTTTACTGCTCCAGGGCATGTGGTATCTTGGTTCCCTGACCAAGAGTTGAACCAATGTCTACTGCATTGAAAGGTGAGTTCTTACCAGTCAACTGTTAGGAAACTCTCTTTAGTCATTGATCTGTGTCGTTATGGACTCACAGGTATTAGTTTATGCTTTGGGTTGTCACCTAATACTCTTGTTATTTATTTTGTTTCTCAAACTGTTTTCAGTTTGGCTATTGGGAGTTTTCTCAGACTCCCTTCTAGAGTTTTCAAGGCCTGTCTCATCTTGTTTGTACCAACAAACTGCTTTTCTAGCTTGGAAGGTTGAGTCTGGGTCTGCGAGAGTTTTCACACATGGACTGCCCGCTCTGGGAGACCCAGCCCTTTGGGCCTTAGGACTCCCATCCCCAGGGCTCTGTAGGGCTGAGGACCTTGAGTCTCTGAAGCAGGAGACAAGCCCCACAGCCTCACAGCTGCTCCCTGATGCTTCTGGATAGACTGCCGTGCAAGCACCTCTTGAGACCAGGTTCACTGACGGAGGAGGGTGGGACAGCCGGGAGAAGGAGCAAGGCTGGAGTCACTGGGGGTCAAGAATGTGTCCAGGAATTTACTCCCTTAAGGACTGAGGAAAGCTGGTGGCATGATCTGAAATGACAGAGTTACCAGCGCCTGACAGAAACCCGCTTGGCCTCAAGTCCTCCAAGTTCCCAGGTCAGGATGATTCGTCGCCCAAGGCTGCTGTCCTCCAGTCCCTAGGACTCTGTCTCGAGACTGCAGATGTTGGGTGCAGCTCTGCAAGTGCTGCCCAAGGAGCCAGAAAGGTTGGGGGATGGATGACCTGGAAAACAGGTGATGGTTGGGGCCAGGAAGACAGAGCATTTGGCTCCAAACGGAGTCACTTAGAAATGTCAGCTCCACTTGGTTTCTCTTTGGCAAAGATAGCCTCACATGTTCTCCAGGAGCTCTGCTCTCAGAGTAAGAAGTGCTTCCCAGAGGTGAGGGAGCCACCTGTGCCAGGCTCCTGGCCACAGGCCTGTGGTCGTCCTGGGAGGGGCGAGGGCTGGGCTCGGGGAGCTGGTGGTTTATAAAGCAGCAGAAGCCCTGCCCTGAGCAGAGCACTCCAGTCCCCACCACGATGAAGGGGGCCCTGCTTGTGCTGGCCTTGCTGGTGACCAGAGAGCTGATATTCGAGACGCGCGAGGGTAGGAAGGCGGGTCCGGATGGGCCTCCTGCCCTGTCCTGTCCAAGCCGCTTCTAGGAGCCAATTCAGGGGGCAGCTGGGCGATCAGGGCCCAGGAGTCCTGCACAAACTGCCTGAGGCTTTCAGTCTTTGGATGGAGGGGGTGGTGTGGAGCTGGAAGGGTCCTTAGCCCGGCACACTGTGGGGGATGGTGAGTTGGTGTTAGTGGTGCTCCCTGGACAGGAGGGGGCAGGCTGGTGTGCCTGGGGGCAGGGGTCAAGGTTGGAGGGGTCTCCAGGCCTGGCCCGTCTTGCTGCTCCCTTCTGCTGAGAGTGCCTTGTAGGGAAGGTTTCTGTCTGGGATGTAAGCAGTGCTGGGGGAAGGCGGGTCTCTGTGGGAGGGGAGTCTGGAAGTTTTGGATATGTGAGTGCCTCTCAAGTGGTGGGAAGCTGGAACCTTCTGACACAGTGATTCTTTTGATGAGGTGTTTTTTGTTGTGCCTTCAGCCAAAGCCTGCTTTGCTTTTTATGGAGTGTTTAGCACAGTGACCCGGCATGATCTGAAATGACAGAGTTACCAGCGCCTGACAGAAACCCGCTTGGCCTCAAGTCCTCCAAGTTCCCAGGTCAGGATGATTCGTCGCCCAAGGCTGCTGTCCTCCAGTCCCTAGGACTCTGTCTCGAGACTGCAGATGTTGGGTGCAGCTCTGCAAGTGCTGCCCAAGGAGCCAGAAAGGTTGGGGGATGGATGACCTGGAAAACAGGTGATGGTTGGGGCCAGGAAGACAGAGCATTTGGCTCCAAACGGAGTCACTTAGAAATGTCAGCTCCACTTGGTTTCTCTTTGGCAAAGATAGCCTCACATGTTCTCCAGGAGCTCTGCTCTCAGAGTAAGAAGTGCTTCCCAGAGGTGAGGGAGCCACCTGTGCCAGGCTCCTGGCCACAGGCCTGTGGTCGTCCTGGGAGGGGCGAGGGCTGGGCTGGGAGCTGGTGGTTTATAAAGCAGCAGAAGCCCTGCCCTGAGCAGAGCACTCCAGTCCCCACCACGATAAAGGGGGGCCCTGCTTGTGCTGGCCTTGCTGGTGACCAGAGAGCTGATATTCGAGACGCGAGGGTAGGAAGGCGGGTCCGGATGGGCCTCCTGCCCTGTCCTGTCCAAGCCGCTTCTAGGAGCCAATTCAGGGGGCAGCTGGGCGATCAGGGCCCAGGAGTCCTGCACAAACTGCCTGAGGCTTTCAGTCTTTGGATGGAGGGGGTGGTGTGGAGCTGGAAGGGTCCTTAGCCCGGCACACTGTGGGGGATGGTGAGTTGGTGTTAGTGGTGCTCCCTGGACAGGAGGGGGCAGGCTGGTGTGCCTGGGGGCAGGGGTCAAGGTTGGAGGGGTCTCCAGGCCTGGCCCGTCTTGCTGCTCCCTTCTGCTGAGAGTGCCTTGTAGGGAAGGTTTCTGTCTGGGATGTAAGCAGTGCTGGGGGAAGGCGGGTCTCTGTGGGAGGGGAGTCTGGAAGTTTTGGATATGTGAGTGCCTCTCAAGTGGTGGGAAGCTGGAACCTTCTGACACAGTGATTCTTTTGATGAGGTGTTTTTTGTTGTGCCTTCAGCCAAAGCCTGCTTTGCTTTTTATGGAGTGTTTAGCACAGTGACCCTTGGAAGTGACACATTGTTGAATACAATGCTCAATTTGCTCAATGCTACTGACGGGGAAAAAGCAGCTATAGGAAAAATCCAGGATTGCTACAACGAGGCGGGAGTGAAGGCCAAGCTTTTGGATTTGAAACTCATGGTAATTTACTCTTCCTTAACCTCCACCCTGAAAATTCACATGCAGCATAGTGTAATCTGCCAACAGTAATAAATCAATCATGCAGTCGTGGGATATGTGACAGAGAAAAGCTGTAAACAAAGAAGCATATTAGCCTTTGCTCTACCCTTGCGGAGACAGTCCACCTGCACTCCAGCCTCCTGTTACCAAATATGTCTATATCATGTCAAGTCCGCTCACACATAACAGGGCACTAATATCAATGCAGTCCACCAATTGTGTTGTCACGTGATTTTTTTTTTGTCCCTGTATGAGAGGACCTAACATCAATGCAGGAGAATTTTAACCTTTGGCTTTCCTGTGGCAGCACTTAGCTCCCACACCTGTAGGAGGCGTGCTGGCTGTACTTTAGGAAGACTGAAAAGGAGCCCCTGCCCTTAGGGTCTCTTTCCAGCAGGGGTCTCTTCCACTTTATAAAGTTTCTGGCCCGTGGTCACCTCACCTCCTCTGGTTCCTACTCTGCTGGCTCTGGCTCTGGCTTAGAGCCCCGTCCCCTGCCCCCAACTGTTCTCAGTGCCTCCCAGCCAGAATTTCCACTCTGGTGTTTTGGTGCCTGAGGTGCCTGAGGAGGAATCAAGTTCTCCTGATGGCCTGTCTTTTCTTTTTTGTTCTTGTCCTACAATATTGGAGATTGTGACTAGTCTGTCTCAGCACACTTTTCGCAAATTGTTGTTTCAAATGAGAGATTTTCCAAGAACCAGAGTTTCATGCACTGATAGAAGCACGCAGGGCCCATGGTGGGTTATGACACCTGCCTGTACGTTCTAGGCACCCACCACACCTGAGAGAGGACCCAGGTGCAGGAGGTGTGACCCAAACCCAGACCCCCGCACCTTGCTCCTCTGTCAGGACCAACCCTGGCTGACCCTGGTCCCCTCCTCCCCTCCCTGGCAGGCTGGGGGCTCTGTCCCCCTCCTGACGCCTGTGCCTGGGCTGTTAGGGGGCCATCCTGCCCCTGGTGTCTGCTGGCAGCCCCATCTCGAGTGGTGGGTGTGTGGACAGAGGTTCTTGCTGGGGATGGGGCTGAGTCCCTGAGGGTGAGGTGATCCTGGGAGACAGGATAGCCCCCAGTGGGCTCAGCTACTGACTTTCCTCCTCCTCTCTCCTAGGGTTCCATCATCCTCAGCCCAGATTGCATCAGACATTCAGGGCTCTTGGTCGTAAGGCCCCCTTGTTGGCGTTCCTTCCCAAGGTGTTTTCTTTGACATAGTCTTTGCCAGTGATGCCTGGTCTGTGTTTGAGCTTCCTGCCCTGTTATCCTTTTCAATTGAAGCTGGAACCCAGACCCCTGCCCCACTGGATGTGGCCTCCATCGGGCTGACTCTAATAAAGTAACTGCTGCTTTGCTCAGTGTGCCCCGTGTCTGTGTGCTGTGGGGAGGAGATGAGGCAGAGGTCTTGGGGGATGATGAAGTGGGTATTCGCATTGCCATAGAAGACTTGTGAAGGATAGGACTAGGTTTTATCCCTTTTCCTAGAGTCTAGTATATTGTCAGATCACTGTCATACAGTCCCCCAAAGTGTGGGTTAATATCTCTACCTTCTGGCCAGGGAGGCATGCGTTCACATACTGGGAGCTTGCCTTGGGAGCTGTGGCTAAGTGCCCCCAACTGTTCTCAGTTCCTCCCAGCCAGAATTTCCACTCTGGTGTTTTGGTGCCTGAGGTGCCTGAGGAGGAATCAAGTTCTCCTGATGGCCTGTCTTTTCTTTTTTGTTCTTGTCCTACAATATTGAGATTGTGACTACGCTGTCTCAGCACACTTTTCGCAAATTGTTGTTTCAAATGAGAGATTTTCCAAGAACCAGAGTTTCATGCACTGATAGAAGCACGCAGGGCCCATGGTGGGTTATGACACCTGCCTGTACGTTCTAGGCACCCACCACACCTGAGAGAGGACCCAGGTGCAGGAGGTGTGACCCAAACCCAGACCCCCGCACCTTGCTCCTCTGTCAGGACCAACCCTGGCTGACCCTGGTCCCCTCCTCCCCTCCCTGGCAGGCTGGGGGCTCTGTCCCCCTCCTGACGCCTGTGCCTGGGCTGTTAGGGGGCCATCCTGCCCCTGGTGTCTGCTGGCAGCCCCATCTCGAGTGGTGGGTGTGTGGACAGAGGTTCTTGCTGGGGATGGGGCTGAGTCCCTGAGGGTGAGGTGATCCTGGGAGACAGGATAGCCCCCAGTGGGCTCAGCTACTGACTTTCCTCCTCCTCTCTCCTAGGGTTCCATCATCCTCAGCCCAGATTGCATCAGACATTCAGGGCTCTTGGTCGTGCGTCCCTTTTCAGCGTTCCTTCCCAAGGTGTTTTCTTTGACATAGTCTTTGCCAGTGATGCCTGGTCTGTGTTTGAGCTTCCTGCCCTGTTATCCTTTTCAATTGAAGCTGGAACCCAGACCCCTGCCCCACTGGATGTGGCCTCCATCGGGCTGACTCTAATAAAGTAACTGCTGCTTTGCTCAGTGTGCCCCGTGTCTGTGTGCTGTGGGGAGGAGATGAGGCAGAGGTCTTGGGGGATGATGAAGTGGGTATTCGCATTGCCATAGAAGACTTGTGAAGGATAGGACTAGGTTTTATCCCTTTTCCTAGAGTCTAGTATATTGTCAGATCACTGTCATACAGTCCCCCAAAGTGTGGGTTAATATCTCTACCTTCTGGCCAGGGAGGCATGCGTTCACATACTGGGAGCTTGCCTTGGGAGCTGTGGCTAAGGACCAGGGCCGTTTTTGACCTGCTGGCTGAACTTAGGGATTTAAATTCACTGATTCACTCTTTCTACACCTTGAATTTCTGTGTGCCAAGTTCTGTACCCTCTGCTGGAGTTAGCCTTAAGTGTTTAGGTCATATTAAGGAAGTTAAAATTTTGTTGAACAGTACAAAATAAAAATTAAATATAACAAGAGTAAAACGTATCCTTGTATGAGATGAACTGACTTTGTACCCCAAATCTGTCTAAATTAACCTTTGTTCTGTTTACCCTGCGGACTAAAGTTTTGAATTCAACCAAAAAACTTGAGATAAATAGGTACTATATGGAGGATTGTCCTCTCCAGGTACTACGACGGAAGTACAGGTCCCCTTTAGTTGTCCCGTGTTGGTGGAAGAGTAGATTCATGGTCATTGTGAGAGAAGAGAAAACCCATACACAGAGTCAAAGACAGTTTAAGGTCTAATTATAATACTTTATTGAATCTTGAAGAGGGAATGGATTGTTTTAAAAAATGGCATTGCAGAGGCGACCGGCATTGTCGAGGGAACCTTTGTGGTGTCGGGCAGTGGTTCGGTGTGACTGAATTCGCAACATTTTCGAGTCCACTTGCAGGTCAAAATGGAGATCTTCATGAAGACCCTGACCGGCAAGGCCATCACCCTGGAGGTGGAGCCCAGCAACACTATCGAGAACGTGAAGGTCAAGATCCAGGATAAGGAAGGCATCCCTCCTGACCAGCAGAGGCTCAGCTTTGCCAGCAAGCAGCTGGAAGATAGCCGCACTCTTTCTGATTACAACATCCAGAAGGAGTCGACCCTGTACCTGGTCCTGCGTCTGAGAGGTGGCAGGCAGATCTTCGGAAGACCCTGACCGGCAAGGCCATCACCCTGGAGGTGGAGCCCAGCAACACTATCGAGAACGTGAAGGTCAAGATCCAGGATAAGGAAGGCATCCCTCCTGACCAGCAGAGGCTCAGCTTTGCCAGCAAGCAGCTGGAAGATAGCCGCACTCTTTCTGATTACAACATCCAGAAGGAGTCGACCCTGTACCTGGTCCTGCGTCTGAGAGGTGGCAGGCAGATCTTCGGGAAGACCCTGACCGGCAAGGCTATCACCCCGGAGGTGGAGCCCAGCAACACCATCAAGAACGTGAAGGTCAAGATCCAGGATAAGGAAGGCATCCCTCCTGACCAGCAGAGGCTCAGCTTTGCCAGCAAGCAGCTGGAAGATAGCCGCACTCTTTCTGATTACAACATCCAGAGGGAGTCAACCCTCCACCTGGTCCTGTGTGTGAGGGGTGGCTGTTAATTCTTCTGTCTTCTATTCACAATGCCCAGTGATGGCATCATTCTGCATTCTAGCTATCTGCCCCAATTTAAGTTTAGAAATTACCAGGTCAGTAATAGCCGAACCTGTTTAAAATGTTAATAAAGGTTTTGTTGGTAAAACAAAAAAATGGTAAAAAAGGAAAAAAGTGGCATTGCAGGGACTTCCACAGTGGTTAAGCATCTGTCTGCTAATTCAGAGAACACTGGTTCAATCTGTGGTTCAGGAAGATCTCACATGCTGTAGGGCAACTAAGCCCACGTGCTGCAGCTACTGAAACCTGAGCTCTAGAGCCTGTGCTCTGCAACAAGAGAAACCAATGCACTGCCAACTAGAGAAAGCCTGCACACAGCAACGAAGATCTACGCAGTCAAAAATAAAATTAATTAAAAAAAGGGGTGTTGCAAAAACTGAACAAATGTTAAGACAATCTAGGATGGATCTGCAAAGCCTCTTTTCAGTGATATCACGCAGCTTTGTTTTCACTTTATAAGTTGCAAATTTAAATCTCCAAGCCCATGACTAAAACAATGCAAAGCACACAATTTGACCCTCAGTGAATATTTGTTAAGTTAATGAGTACTTTTTTTAAAAGCTCTAAAATTTTCTTCAGGTAAAATAAATCAATAGACTCTTCAAGGAGAATTTTCAAGCTAACCAAATGTCATTTCCCTTTTACAAATAGCAATTTAATATAGTCTCATTGAAAATGATAAGAGCATTTTGAAAGGTATTTTATTCTTATAAAATTGATCTTAACCAGTATCACTGATCCAGTAGTCTCCTTCCTAGGTCTACACTAAAAAGGAATGAAAATTTATGTTCACATAAAAACTTGCCCATTGCTATTTATTACAACTTTATTCTCAATAGTTTATCAATACTGGAAAACTACCTGTTTTTCACCAAGTGAGTAGATAAAGCATACCACATCTCCTACAATTGAAAAAACTACTTTAGCAGTTAAAAGCAAGAAACCAATGCTTCTCAAGCTGGAAGATAGCCGCACTCTTTCTGATTACAACATCCAGAGGGAGTCAACCCTCCACCTGGTCCTGTGTGTGAGGGGTGGCTGTTAATTCTTCTGTCTTCTATTCACAATGCCCAGTGATGGCATCATTCTGCATTCTAGCTATCTGCCCCAATTTAAGTTTAGAAATTACCAGGTCAGTAATAGCCGAACCTGTTTAAAATGTTAATAAAGGTTTTGTTGGTAAAACAAAAAAATGGTAAAAAAGGAAAAAAGTGGCATTGCAGGGACTTCCACAGTGGTTAAGCATCTGTCTGCTAATTCAGAGAACACTGGTTCAATCTGTGGTTCAGGAAGATCTCACATGCTGTAGGGCAACTAAGCCCACGTGCTGCAGCTACTGAAACCTGAGCTCTAGAGCCTGTGCTCTGCAACAAGAGAAACCAATGCACTGCCAACTAGAGAAAGCCTGCACACAGCAACGAAGATCTACGCAGTCAAAAAAAAAATTTAAATTTAAAAAAAGGGGTGTTGCAAAAACTGAACAAATGTTAAGACAATCTAGGATGGATCTGCAAAGCCTCTTTTCAGTGATATCACGCAGCTTTGTTTTCACTTTATAAGTTGCAAATTTAAATCTCCAAGCCCATGACTAAAACAATGCAAAGCACACAATTTGACCCTCAGTGAATATTTGTTAAGTTAATGAGTACTTTTTTTAAAAGCTCTAAAATTTTCTTCAGGTAAAATAAATCAATAGACTCTTCAAGGAGAATTTTCAAGCTAACCAAATGTCATTTCCCTTTTACAAATAGCAATTTAATATAGTCTCATTGAAAATGATAAGAGCATTTTGAAAGGTATTTTATTCTTATAAAATTGATCTTAACCAGTATCACTGATCCAGTAGTCTCCTTCCTAGGTCTACACTAAAAAGGAATGAAAATTTATGTTCACATAAAAACTTGCCCATTGCTATTTATTACAACTTTATTCTCAATAGTTTATCAATACTGGAAAACTACCTGTTTTTCACCAAGTGAGTAGATAAAGCATACCACATTCCTACAATTGAATCTACTTAGCAGTTAAAAGCAAGAAACAAACAAAAATGCTTGCCAATGCCTTATTGTTGAATGTATCGATGGTTTATTCTCTTTATTGATGAGTGATCTTTCATTCTATTGATAGACCTTAATTTGTTTTCCCACTCACATAATGAGGGCTATTGTAGCTGCTTCTCAAGTTCGGGGTGTTACGAATAATGTTGCTATTAGTATCTAAGCATATTTTTTTAAAAAAAGAAGAAACTGTACATGCAACATCCTGGCCAAATCTAAAATGTATTATGATAAGTAACATGTTTGGAACTTAGAGACTACCCTGGTCGTCCAGAGGCTAGGGACTCTGATCTCCCAAAGCAGGGGCCCAGGATCTGGATTCTGTATGTCACAGCAAAGATTGCAAATCCCTTGTTCCCCAACTAAGACTCAGCACAACTGAATAATAAATAATTTTTTTTTTTTTTTTTTAAAAAGAGCATTGGGCTTCCCTGGTAGCTCAGTGGTAAAGAGTTTGCCTGCTAATGCAGTAGACACAGGTTCAATCCCTGATCCGAGATGGTCTGACATGCTGCAGAGCAACTAAGCCTATGAGCCACAACTATTGAGCCTATGCTCTAGAGCCTCGGTGCCACAACTGTGGAGCCCATGTGCTGCAACGACTGAAGCCCATGTGCCCTAGAGCCCGAGTTCCACCACAAGAGAAGTCACCACAACAAGAAGCCTGGTCACCTCCACAACAAGGAGTCCCAACTAGCCTGCAGCAATGGTGAAAACCCAGAATAGCCAAAAATAAGTAAATAAAATTTTTAAAAAGAGCATTGAAGACTATAATCATATGATTTATTTATATGTCATTTATTATATTTGGAAAATCAGCAAGTGTATCTATGAAAAAAAATGTTAAGTAATGAGGGGTCCTAGGCTGAGGAGATGCCTAAAATGCACACTCATGGGCAGATAAATGAGCTATTATAGGAAGACCAGAAATAGATTGAAGTC
Organism: Tragulus kanchil; assembly: GCA_022376925.1. Lineage (NCBI taxonomy): Eukaryota > Metazoa > Chordata > Mammalia > Artiodactyla > Tragulidae > Tragulus > Tragulus kanchil. Next base: position 116,157,388 of record JAIOJX010000031.1, read on the forward strand.
ATCATTGATTTTATGAAAAAGCTAACTGGCCAATCAGTGAGGAAATTTGCGTTACTTCGTGGGTGTAATTTTGGTGCTAAATAAACTAACTAAATATTTGAGCAAATAAAACTGTTGCATCTGTGTCTCATAGCTTTCTCCAAAATTAATTTCAGATAAGTTAAAGATTTACGCATTGGAAGACTGGGATAGAAAATTCAAAAAATTCTTAGAGAATATTATCTAAGACTTTTTTTTTAACTTCAGGATAGAGAAGATTTTTCTAAAGATAAAATGAGACCAAATTGATCATTCTGACTGCATAAAATTAAAACGTTACTGCATAGCAAAAAGCTTTTTCAGGACATCAGTCAAATGTTATGTCATGGATGTCTTTGTTCATTCTGTTTAAATCATAACGTCTTCCCCTCCAACAACCCTCTGTATTGTCTATCTCTTTTCCCTGATTTTTCTCTTAATGTGCTGTATATTTACCAAACTTTCTTTTTTTTTTATAAAACTTTTATTTATTTATTTTTGGCTGTGCTGGGTCTTTGTTGATGTGTGGGTTTATCTGCTCTGCAGTATGTGGGATCTTCCCAGATCAGGGATCAAACCTGTGTCTCCTGCATTGGCAGACGGGTTCTTATCCACTGAGCCACAAGGGAAGCCCCCTTTACCAAACTTTCTTGTGTATTACTTTCCTAACACTATCAGACCTAATCTAGACAGGAAAGAAATTTTAGCCACTGAAGAAGTATTCTCCATTGGGAAATTATTATCTGTATCTCTCTCGTTCTATTTTACCCTCTCACCCTAGCCTCACACATACTCTTTTAATCCTAATTTCACAGTGTTCTTTGCCTCCTTCAGTGTAGCATTTATAATAAAACAATGCCCATCCCATTTTGTAGCCAATGGTATATGCTAAGGCATTTAGACAAAACAAAATAAATATATGAGTGGTTCTGGGCAGGAAATGGATTTGCACTTCCACCTGGAAAATAATAAAACGGAAATGTTAAGTAATGAGGGGTCCTAGGCTGAGGAGATGCATAAAATGCACACTCATGGGCAGATAAATGAGCTATTATAGGAAGACCAGAAATAGATTGAAGTCATCATTGATTTTATAGAAAATCCAACTAGCCAATCAGTGTGGAAAATTTTTGCGTTACTTGTGGTGTAATTTTGGTGCTAAATAAACTAACTAAATATTTGAGCAAATAAAACTGTTGCATCTGTGTCTCATAGCTTTCTCCAAAATTAATTTCAGATAAGTTAAAGATTTACGCATTGGAAGACTGGGATAGAAAATTCAAAAAATTCTTAGAGAATATTATCTAAGACTTTTTTTTTAACTTCAGGATAGAGAAGATTTTTCTAAAGATAAAATGAGACCAAATTGATCATTCTGACTGCATAAAATTAAAACGTTACTGCATAGCAAAAAGCTTTTTCAGGACATCAGTCAAATGTTATGTCATGGATGTCTTTGTTCATTCTGTTTAAATCATAACGTCTTCCCCTCCAACAACCCTCTGTATTGTCTATCTCTTTTCCCTGATTTTTCTCTTAATGTGCTGTATATTTACCAAACTTTCTTTTTTTTTTATAAAACTTTTATTTATTTATTTTTGGCTGTGCTGGGTCTTTGTTGATGTGTGGGTTTATCTGCTCTGCAGTATGTGGGATCTTCCCAGATCAGGGATCAAACCTGTGTCTCCTGCATTGGCAGACGGGTTCTTATCCACTGAGCCACAAGGGAAGCCCCCTTTACCAAACTTTCTTGTGTATTACTTTCCTAACACTATCAGACCTAATCTAGACAGGAAAGAAATTTTAGCCACTGAAGAAGTATTCTCCATTGGGAAATTATTATCTGTATCTCTCTCGTTCTATTTTACCCTCTCACCCTAGCCTCACACATACTCTTTTAATCCTAATTTCACAGTGTTCTTTGCCTCCTTCAGTGTAGCATTTATAATAAAACAATGCCCATCCCATTTTGTAGCCAATGGTATATGCTAAGGCATTTAGACAAAACAAAATAAATATATGAGTGGTTCTGGGCAGGAAATGGATTTGCACTTCCACCTGGAACAACTAAAACTGGACAAATACAGGAAAGAATGATATTCAGAAATGGAACTTCAGTCCAAGGTGACCAGCGTGGTCACATTTGCAGAGTGGAATACAGAAGAGAAGGCTGCACAGAAAAACGACTCCAGGGTTCTGCAACAAGTCTCCACTGCCTAAGGCCCACTGTGTACATGTGAGAAAGCTGCCCGAAGTGGGGGAATACCAACCTGAAGGGAGCTAAGGAAACAATACCAAGAATTTAGTTAGGTCTGAAGACGGTTTGTATTTCTGATAGCCTCAGAGAAAGCCTGTGGTTGTTCATAGGGAGTCAAGTAGTTGATTCAGAACGGGATCTTAGCAGTGGTTTATTGATTTTTTATTTAATTTTTTTGGCGGCACTGGTACCTTGTTGCTCCATGTGGGCTTTCTCTAGTTGCCGGGAGCATAGGGCTACTCTTCATCATGGTGCATGGGCTTCTCATTGCAGTGGCTTCTCTCGCTGCAGAGCACAGGCTCTAGTCATGCAGACTTCAGTAGCTATGGCTCATGGGCTTAGCTGCCCTGCAGCATGTGAAGTCTTCTTTGACCAGGAATTGAACCTGTGTCCCCTGAACTGGCAAGCAGACTCTTTATATATATATATATATATATAATTTTACTTTTACAGAGATTTATTGTTTAGTGCTATACATAAACTGAAATCAGTCATAGGTATACACCTGACCCCTCCCACTTGAACTTCCCTCATATCTCCCTCCTGGTCCCACCCATCCAGGCTGCTGCATGGCCACTGTACACGTCCTCTTAGTCTTATTGCACATTCATATTGTTTGTTTCTTTTCCGTATGGTAATGTAAGTTTCCATGTTACCCTTTCCATACCTCTTGCCCACTCCTCCCTCCCCACAATGGCCACAAATCTGTTCTCTATGTCTCTTTCTCCATTGCTGCTCTGCATATGCATTTTTTCCTTTTTCTTTTACCATGTAGTCATTGGAAGACTAGAAATTGTATATATACATTTTTTTCACTAACACTGCAATAGGAAATGGATTTGCACTTCCACCTGGAACAACTAAAACTGGACAAATACAGGAAAGAATGATATTCAGAAATGGAACTTCAGTCCAAGGTGACCAGCGTGGTCACATTTGCAGAGTGGAATACAGAAGAGAAGGCTGCACAGAAAAACGACTCCAGGGTTCTGCAACAAGTCTCCACTGCCTAAGGCCCACTGTGTACATGTGAGAAAGCTGCCCGAAGTGGGGGAATACCAACCTGAAGGGAGCTAAGGAAACAATACCAAGAATTTAGTTAGGTCTGAAGACGGTTTGTATTTCTGATAGCCTCAGAGAAAGCCTGTGGTTGTTCATAGGGAGTCAAGTAGTTGATTCAGAACGGGATCTTAGCAGTGGTTTATTGATTTTTTATTTAATTTTTTTTGGCGGCACTGGTACCTTGTTGCTCCATGTGGGCTTTCTCTAGTTGCCGGGAGCATAGGGCTACTCTTCATCATGGTGCATGGGCTTCTCATTGCAGTGGCTTCTCTCGCTGCAGAGCACAGGCTCTAGTCATGCAGACTTCAGTAGCTATGGCTCATGGGCTTAGCTGCCCTGCAGCATGTGAAGTCTTCTTTGACCAGGAATTGAACCTGTGTCCCCTGAACTGGCAAGCAGACTCTTTATATATATATATATATATATATATATATATATATATATATGTATATATATAATTTTACTTTTACAGAGATTTATTGTTTAGTGCTATACATAAACTGAAATCAGTCATAGGTATACACCTGACCCCTCCCACTTGAACTTCCCTCATATCTCCCTCCTGGTCCCACCCATCCAGGCTGCTGCATGGCCACTGTACACGTCCTCTTAGTCTTATTGCACATTCATATTGTTTGTTTCTTTTCCGTATGGTAATGTAAGTTTCCATGTTACCCTTTCCATACCTCTTGCCCACTCCTCCCTCCCCACAATGGCCACAAATCTGTTCTCTATGTCTCTTTCTCCATTGCTGCTCTGCATATGCATTTTTTCCTTTTTCTTTTACCATGTAGTCATTGGAAGACTAGAAATTGTATATATACATTTTTTTCACTAACACTGCAATACCAATACCCCTCATTTTTTTTTTTTTTGCTTGTACTTTTTTTTAATATTGGGGTTTAGTTGTTTTTATAATGCTGCATTAGTTTCAGGTGTACAGCAAAGTTATTGTTATAAGTCTCCTTTTTTGAGATACTTCTATTGGTCTTTCATTTGTTTATTTTCATTCATCTTTGTTCTTTGGCCTGTGTGGGCCTCCCATCGCAGTGGCCTCTGTCGCTGCAGAGCACCGGCTCTGGGCACATGTGCTCCAGAGCTCCGGCTCGGTTGTTGCACACATCAGTCCAGCTGTTCCATGGCACTTGGGATCTTCCCAGGCCAGGGATCGAACTGGCGTCCCTTACACTGCAAGGAAGTGTCCTTACCCACTGGACCACCAGGGAAGCCCTGTTATACGTCTTTTACAGAGTTTTGTTGTTTACAGCTATACATAATCCCAGAACAGTCATAGGTATATCCTTGACCCCTCTCACCTGAGACCTCCCTCTCTTTTCCTCCAGCCCACCCCACAGGTTGATGCATAGCCCCCATGTAAGTTTGCTTAGTCTTACAACTTAATCACAATGGTTCTCTCTTTTACATATGCTAGTGTGGGTTTCCATGTTACTCTTTCCATACCTTTTGCCGGATCTTCCCTCCCCGCAGCGTCCATAGGTCTGTTCTCCATCGCTGCTCTGCATGTGTATTTATCAGTACCGTCTTACTATATTCCATATATATGTGTTAGTATACTGTATCTGTCCTTTTCTTTTTGATTTACTTCACTTTTTGTGTAATAAGTTCTAGGTTCAGCCACCTCTTTAGGACTGATTCTTCTGCATTTCTTTTTTTTTTTTTAATTTTGCTTTTTACTTTTACAGACTTCTGTTGTTTACAGATAAGTATGTTCCCAGATTAGTCATATGTATGTCCCCCCATCCCACCCCTCCAGGCACAGCACCCCTGTAGGATCCCCTTTTCTCACAGTGCAATGACAATTGCTATTTTTTTCGCATGTGATAGTATAGGTTTTCATGTTACTTCCTTTATGCCTCCCACCCACTGTTCATTCCCCACTATGTCCATAGGTCTACTGTCCATGTCCGTCTTTCCATCGCTTCACTGTGTGTGTGATCATTACCATCCTACTAGATTCCATATATATGTGTTAGTATATTGTACTTGTTCTTCTCTTTTTGACTGACTTCACTTTTTATGATAGGTTCTAGCTACAGCCACCTCATTAGGACTGAGTCTTCTGCATTGCCTTTTACAGCTGTGTAATATTCCATTGTATGTATGTACCAGAGCTTTTGTATCCATTCGTTTGTTGATGGACATCTAGGTTGCTTCCATGTTCTAACCATTGTATGGAATGCTGCAATGAACATTGGGGTACAGGTGTCTCTCTCAATTTTATTTCTTCAGGGTATATGCCTAATAGTGGGATTGCTGGGTCATATGGTGTTTCTATTCCTAGTTTTTTAAGAAATTTCCATACTGTTTTCCATGGTTGCTGTATCAGCTTACATTTCCACCAACAGTGCAAGACGATTACCTTTTTTCCTCACCCTGTCCAGCGTTTGTCATCTGTAATTTTCTTGATGATGGCCATTCTGACTGGTGTGAAATGATATCTTATTGTACTTTTGATTTACATTTCTTTTATAATGAGCAACATTGAGCATCTTTTCATGTGTTTTTTGGCCGTGTATATTCTATGAAGAGATGTCTATTTATGTCTTTTTCCCAATTTTTGATTGGCTTGCTTGTTTTTTCAGTACTGAATTGTCTGAGCTTCATGTATATTCTGGAAATTAATTCTTTGGTGGTTGTTTTGTTTGCTATTATCTTCTCCCATTCTGTGGGTTGTCTTTTCACCTTGTTTGTAGTTTATTTTGCCGTGCAAAAGCTTCTAAGTTTGATTAGATCCCACTTGTCTATTTTTGTTTTTATTCCCGTTACTCTGGGAGGCAGGTCATAGAACATCCTGCTTTGATTTATGTCATGGAGTGTTCTGCCTATGTTTTCCTCTAAGAGTTTTATGGTTTCTGGCCTTACAGTTAGGCTTTTAATCCATTTTGAGTTTATCTTGTGTATGGTGTTAGGGAGTATTCCAACTTCATTTTTTTACATGTAGCTGTCCAATTTTCCCAGCACCATTTGTTGAAAAGGCTGTCTTTGCCTCATTGTATCTTTTTGCCTCCTTTGTCAAAAATAAGGTTCCCATATGTGCACGGGGTTATCTCTGGGCTCTCTATCTTGTTCCATTGGTGTATATTTCTCTTTTGACTGACTTCACTTTTTATGATAGGTTCTAGCTACAGCCACCTCATTAGGACTGAGTCTTCTGCATTGCCTTTACAGCTGTGTAATATTCCATTGTATGTATGTACCAGAGCTTTTGTATCCATTCGTTTGTTGATGGACATCTAGGTTGCTTCCATGTTCTAACCATTGTATGGAATGCTGCAATGAACATTGGGGTACAGGTGTCTCTCTCAATTTTATTTCTTCAGGGTATATGCCTAATAGTGGGATTGCTGGGTCATATGGTGTTTCTATTCCTAGTTTTTTAAGAAATTTCCATACTGTTTTCCATGGTTGCTGTATCAGCTTACATTTCCACCAACAGTGCAAGACGATTACCTTTTTTCCTCACCCTGTCCAGCGTTTGTCATCTGTAATTTTCTTGATGATGGCCATTCTGACTGGTGTGAAATGATATCTTATTGTACTTTTGATTTACATTTCTTTTATAATGAGCAACATTGAGCATCTTTTCATGTGTTTTTTGGCCGTGTATATTCTATGAAGAGATGTCTATTTATGTCTTTTTCCCAATTTTTGATTGGCTTGCTTGTTTTTTCAGTACTGAGTTGTCTGAGCTTCATGTATATTCTGGAAATTAATTCTTTGGTGGTTGTTTTGTTTGCTATTATTTTCTCCCATTCTGTGGGTTGTCTTTTCACCTTGTTTGTAGTTTATTTTGCCGTGCAAAAGCTTCTAAGTTTGATTAGATCCCACTTGTCTATTTTTGTTTTTATTCCCGTTACTCTGGGAGGCAGGTCATAGAACATCCTGCTTTGATTTATGTCATGGAGTGTTCTGCCTATGTTTTCCTCTAAGAGTTTTATGGTTTCTGGCCTTACAGTTAGGCTTTTAATCCATTTTGAGTTTATCTTGTGTATGGTGTTAGGGAGTATTCCAACTTCATTTTTTTACATGTAGCTGTCCAATTTTCCCAGCACCATTTGTTGAAAAGGCTGTCTTTGCCTCATTGTATCTTTTTGCCTCCTTTGTCAAAAATAAGGTTCCCATATGTGCACGGGGTTATCTCTGGGCTCTCTATCTTGTTCCATTGGTGTATATTTCTGTTTTTGTGCCAGTACTGTATTATCTTGATGACTGTTGCTTTGTAGTATAGTCTGAAGTTAGGTAGGTTGATCTCTCCAGCTCCATTCTTCTTTCTCAAGATAAAAGCAGTCACCATCTGCAGTGATTTTGGATAATATTTGTACTCAGTGTTAGTATACATTTTAATGAGTTTTGAAATTTTTTACACTGATAAACACATATAATCAAGACATGAAACGTTTCCATTATTTTACCCATATAAATGGAATCATGCAAGATATGCTCTTTTGTACCTAGTTCTTTTGTTGAATTATGTTGCTGTGGGCAACAGTAGTTCAGGTTTTTTTGCCAAATGGTATTACATCATACTGATATACCAACGTTTGTTCATCCAATAACATGATGGTAGAAATTCATTTTTTTCAGAATTATATTATTTTTTTATGATAATGGAAAACCACATGAAATCTGTATTTTTCTTTTTTGAATCTTTATTTAGATTTTTATTAAATATATATATGTTAATATGAATTTAAACACAGAGCCATGGAAACTCATCCTAGACCACTACTGCTACAAGCAAAACAGACCCAGGGAAGTTGTTGGCTTTCTAGAACACCTCCAACCAATGACTTCTTTACTGAACTATTTACTGATCACATAGCGTGCACTAGGGCATTTGTCCCCTAGCTAATTCAGCTCTCTTCTTTGAACTAAATGACCAAGACAGCCTCATCAATCAGGAAGAATTACATTTAAAAGCTTCTAAGTTTGATTAGATCCCACTTGTCTATTTTTGTTTTTATTCCCGTTACTCTGGGAGGCAGGTCATAGAACATCCTGCTTTGATTTATGTCATGGAGTGTTCTGCCTATGTTTTCCTCTAAGAGTTTTATGGTTTCTGGCCTTACAGTTAGGCTTTTAATCCATTTTGAGTTTATCTTGTGTATGGTGTTAGGGAGTATTCCAACTTCATTTTTTTACATGTAGCTGTCCAATTTTCCCAGCACCATTTGTTGAAAAGGCTGTCTTTGCCTCATTGTATCTTTTTGCCTCCTTTGTCAAAAATAAGGTTCCCATATGTGCACGGGGTTATCTCTGGGCTCTCTATCTTGTTCCATTGGTGTATATTTCTGTTTTTGTGCCAGTACTGTATTATCTTGATGACTGTTGCTTTGTAGTATAGTCTGAAGTTAGGTAGGTTGATCTCTCCAGCTCCATTCTTCTTTCTCAAGATAAAAGCAGTCACCATCTGCAGTGATTTTGGATAATATTTGTACTCAGTGTTAGTATACATTTTAATGAGTTTTGAAATTTTTTACACTGATAAACACATATAATCAAGACATGAAATGTTTCCATTATTTTACCCATATAAATGGAATCATGCAAGATATGCTCTTTTGTACCTAGTTCTTTTGTTGAATTATGTTGCTGTGGGCAACAGTAGTTCAGGTTTTTTTGCCAAATGGTATTACATCATACTGATATACCAACGTTTGTTCATCCAATAACATGATGGTAGAAATTCATTTTTTTCAGAATTATATTATTTTTTTATGATAATGGAAAACCACATGAAATCTGTATTTTTCTTTTTTGAATCTTTATTTAGATTTTTATTAAATATATATATGTTAATATGAATTTAAACACAGAGCCATGGAAACTCATCCTAGACCACTACTGCTACAAGCAAAACAGACCCAGGGAAGTTGTTGGCTTTCTAGAACACCTCCAACCAATGACTTCTTTACTGAACTATTTACTGATCACATAGCGTGCACTAGGGCATTTGTCCCCTAGCTAATTCAGCTCTCTTCTTTGAACTAAATGACCAAGACAGCCTCATCAATCAGGCAGAATTACATTTCTTTCAGCAGCAAAAGAAATGGACTGATGAACACACAGCCACAGGCATTGCGGCAGCATCCGCGGCTCGTGTGTTGTCATTAGCTTAGTGAACTCTAACCTAGAAAACCACACCTTTAGAAAATTCAGACACACTAGTATACCAGGTAGCAAAATTACAAACACCATCCCCAAAGCGGCAAAAAAAATGAAACTTTTTTATTTTCCTCTGCGTGAGACAGTCCCAGTGTACGCCTGTTGTGTCAGTATCTTAGCTGCCTGGACATTTCCCCAAGAAATCTACATTCTTAATGACTCTAAGTATTGTTAACCAGAAGCGCTCTGTTGGACAGTAGTTCTCCAGCACTTTTGCAGTTGCACATTGCATAACCTATCAGCAGACATTTCCATCCCCCAGCTACTCTTAGTCCTTGGTAACCACCTTTCTGCTCTCTGTTTCTTTGGGTTTAAATATTTCTTTTTAGTAAGAAATGTGTGTTTTTGAAAAACTTATTTTTTGCCATGACATGCAGCTTGTATGATCTCAGAACCTAGACCAGTGATTGAACTCAGCCCTTGGAAATGAGATATTGAGTCCTGACCTCTAGATCACCAGGGAATTCCCTGGTTTAACTACTTTAGATACAATCTCATGTGAGTGGGATTGTGCAGAATTTGTCTTTCTGCAATAATTCCTAGGGGGCACTAGTGGTAAAGAACCTGGCTGCCCATACAGGAGACATAGAGACAAGAGTTTGATCCCTGTGTGTGGGGGGAAGATTCCCTGAAGGAGGAAATGGCATCCCACTCCAGTATTCTTGCCTGGAAAATCCCATGGACAGAGGAGCCTGGAGGGCTACAGTCCATAGGATCACAAAGAGTTGGACACAAATAAAGTGACTTAGCATGCAATGTCCTTAAGCGTCATTCAACATATGTTGTTGTATATAGTAAAATTTCCTTCTTTTTAAAGACTGAATAACATTGCACTGTCACATATGTGTATGTATCACATTTTATTTACGTATCTTTTGGTGGATATTAGGCTTATCCCCATATCTTGGTTATTTTCAGTAATGCTACAGTGAACCTCAGAGTGCTATATCTCCTTAAGATCTTGGTTTTAATTCTTTTTGTTCATTTATTAAGTCACTAAGTCTTGTCTGAGTCTTTGTGATCACATAGACTGCAGCAGGCCAGGATTCCCTGTCCTTCACCATCACCCAGAGTTTGCTCAAACTCACGTCCATTGAGTCGGTGATGCCATCTAACCATCTCATCCTTTCTCACTCCCTGCTCCTCTTGCCTGCAATGCTTCCTACACTACACTCTCTTCCAATGAGTCAGCTCTTTGCATCAGATGGCCAACGTGTTGGAGCTTTAGTATCAGTCCTTCCAGTGAATATTCAGGATTGGTTTCCCTTAGGATGGACTTGTTTGATCTCCTTCCTATCCAAGGGGCTCTCAAGAGTCTTCTCTAGTACCACAGTTTGAAAGTGTCATTTCTTGGCCCTCGCCTGGACTTTATAGTCTACCTCTCACATCGTACATGACCACTGGAAAAACCATAGCTTTGAATATGCGGACCTTTGTCAGCAGGGTGATGTCTCTGCTTTTTAATATGGTGCCTAGGTTTCTCATATCTTTCCTTCCCAGGAGCAGCGTCTTTTACTCTCATGGCCGCAGTCACTGCCTACAGTGATTTTGGAGCCCAAGAAAATAAAATCTCTTACTGTTTCCACTTTCTCCCATTCCATTTGCAATAAAGTGATGGGACCAGATGCCCTGGTCTTAATCTTTTGAATGTTGAATTTTAAACCAGCTTTGTCACTCTCCTCTTTCACCCTCTTCAAGAGGCTCTTTAGTTCTTCTGTGTTTTCTGCCATTAGAATGGTATCATCTGCATATCTGAGGGTGTTGATATTTCTCCAGGCTGTCTTGATTCCAACTTGTGATTCATCCAACCCAGCATTTTGCATGATGTACTGAATTCAGCCTTGATGTACTCCTTTCCCAATTTTGAACTGGTCCGTTGTTCCATGTCTAATTCTAACTGTTGCTTCTTGATTTGCATACAGGTTTCTCAGGAGGCAGGTAAACTGGTATGGTATTCCCATCTCTTTAAGAATTTTTTAGTTTGTCTTGTAATCCATAGAGTCAAAGACTTTAGTGTAATCAATGAAGCAGAAGTAGATGTTTTTCTGGAATTCCCTTGCTTTTTGCATGATCCAGTGGATGTTGGCAATTTGATCTCTGGTTCCTCTGTCTTTTCTAAATCCAGAACGTCTGGAAGCTCTTGGTTCATGTACCACATAAACCTTGCTTGAAGGATTTGAGCATTACCTTGCTAGTATGTGAAATGAACCGAATTGTATGGTAGTTTGAACATTCTTTGGCATTGCTCTTTTTTGGAGATTGGAAGGAATACTGACCTTTTCTAGTCATCTTTAACACTTTAACAGCACACTTTAACAGCATCATCTTTTAGGATTTGAAATAGCTCAGCTGAAACTTCATCACACCCACTGTCTTTATTCAGAATAATGCTTCCGAAGGTCCACTTGACTCTACACTCCAGGATGTCTGGCTCTAGGTTAGTGACTGCATCCTGGTGGTTACCTGGTCATTAAGACCTTTTATGTATAACTCTTCTGTGTATTCTGGACCTTTTATTTTTTTTAGGTCCTTGCCATGTCCATTGTGCCATCTTTTCATGAAATGTTCCCTTGGTATGTCCAGTATTCATGTAGAGATCTCTTTCCTTCCCAGGAGCATTTCTGGCTCTGACAGTGATTTTGGAGCCCAAGAAAATAAAATCTCTTACTGTTTCCACTTTCTCCCATTCCATTTGCAATAAAGTGATGGGACCAGATGCCCTGGTCTTAATCTTTTGAATGTTGAATTTTAAACCAGCTTTGTCGCTCTCCTCTTTCACCCTCTTCAAGAGGCTCTTTAGTTCTTCTGTGTTTTCTGCCATTAGAATGGTATCATCTGCATATCTGAGGGTGTTGATATTTCTCCAGGCTGTCTTGATTCCAACTTGTGATTCATCCAACCCAGCATTTTGCATGATGTACTGAATTCAGCCTTGATGTACTCCTTTCCCAATTTTGAACTGGTCCGTTGTTCCATGTCTAATTCTAACTGTTGCTTCTTGATTTGCATACAGGTTTCTCAGGAGGCAGGTAAACTGGTATGGTATTCCCATCTCTTTAAGAATTTTTTAGTTTGTCTTGTAATCCATAGAGTCAAAGACTTTAGTGTAATCAATGAAGCAGAAGTAGATGTTTTTCTGGAATTCCCTTGCTTTTTGCATGATCCAGTGGATGTTGGCAATTTGATCTCTGGTTCCTCTGTCTTTTCTAAATCCAGAACGTCTGGAAGCTCTTGGTTCATGTACCACATAAACCTTGCTTGAAGGATTTGAGCATTACCTTGCTAGTATGTGAAATGAACCGAATTGTATGGTAGTTTGAACATTCTTTGGCATTGCTCTTTTTTGGAGATTGGAAGGAATACTGACCTTTTCTAGTCATCTTTAACACTTTAACAGCACACTTTAACAGCATCATCTTTTAGGATTTGAAATAGCTCAGCTGAAACTTCATCACACCCACTGTCTTTATTCAGAATAATGCTTCCGAAGGTCCACTTGACTCTACACTCCAGGATGTCTGGCTCTAGGTTAGTGACTGCATCCTGGTGGTTACCTGGGTCATTAAGACCTTTTTATGTATAACTCTTCTGTGTATTCTGGCCACCTCTTCTTAATCTCTTTTGCTTCTGTTAGGTCCTTGCCATGTCTGCCCTTTATTGTGCCATCTTTTCATGAAATGTTCCCTTGGTATGTCCAGTATTCATGTAGAGATCTCTAGTATTTCCCATTCTGTGGTTTTCCTCTTAATTGCTTCATTAATAGGTTAGATACTCAGAAGGGAGGTTGGTGGATCATATGGAAATTTTATTTTTCAATTTTTGAGGACCTTCAATACTGTTATCCATAATTCTTGTGTCAGAATATGTTTTCAATTTCTCAAAGACCATGACAGTACTTGTCTTTTTTTTTTTTTTTTCCAACGGCCTTCACAGTAAGTAGGAGATGATAATCTCAGTGTGATTTTTCTTTGTATTTTCCTGATAATTATTGCTTTGAGCACCTTTTACAATCCTTTCGGGTTTTCCTGGTGGCTCAGATGTTAAAGAATCTGCCTGTAAGGCAGGGGGCCTGGGTTTGACAGAGAAGCCTGGGGGCTACAGTGCATGTGGTTGCAAAGCATCAGACGCAACTGGTTGACTCTTATTTTCACTTTTCTCCATTGTTGTCTTTTCTCTGAAGAATCATCTGTTCAGATCCAGAGATCATTTTTCATTGGGATATTTGTGTTTCTTTTTAAAATATGGAGATGTAGGAATTCCTTCTATACTTTGGACATTAAGTTCTTTTCAAATATGAAGTGAACGTGTTAGTCCCTCAGTTGTGTCTGACTTTTGTGACCCTGTAGACAGTACTCCACCAGACTCCTCTGTCCATGGGATTCTCCAGGCAAGAATACTGCAGTGGGTTGCTATTCTCTGTTTCAGGGGATCTTCCTGAAGGGATCAAGACTGGTCTCCTGCATTGCAGGTAGATTCTTTACCATCTGACCACCAAGGAAGCTCTATTATGCATGCTATTTTACTTCAGTTTCCAATTGTTTGTTTCCTGTATGTAAAATATACTTGATTTTTATATACTGACTTTTATCTTGGAAATATGTGTAAGAATCGCAAAGACACAACGGACTGCAAGCTGTTAGAGAAGGAGTTTATTTGGGAAGAGTTCCTGGGTGAGATCCACAGGTCTGAGAGATGGGCCGGGGAAATCGCACCCCAGAGATGGGACGAGGAGGTTTTATTTGGGAGGAGAAGGGGAGAATAAAAAGGGGGAGGGAGATTCTTTAGAGCAGGCGCAGAAATGAAGTCTTTGTCTAAACTGAGCGGGAAATTAGTGATGAGTCTGCTGTCCTTGAGTTGTCTGTGAGCATGGTGTGTGTGCAGTTCTTGTTACTTTCCAGATGTAGTGAAGAATCTTTGTGGCCAGGGCGAACTCTTTATCGCCGGCCTTGAGAGACTCTCAGGCACCAGCAGATCAGCAACCAGCCCTCTGATGCTGACCCTTTAGGGCCGGGGAGTTTGTAACTGCCGTATTAACCCTTTAATAGCGCATAAACCTAACAATATGTTCAACTCATTTATATGTATAATGGTGTTTTGTGTAGATTCATAGGATTTTCTCTGTATTTTATATTTTATACTGTATGTTTAATGTGAATGAAGAGAATTTGATTTTTTCTCTTCTATTTTCTTCTCTTCCAGCTGTGCTTTGTGTTTATTTTTTCTTGCCTTACTATAGTTTTAAGAGCTTCCAGTCCAATGTTTAATAGAAATAGGAAGCATAGGCCTCTTTGTCTTATCCTTAATTGTAGGGGGAAATATTCAGTCTCTTCATTAAATCCTATGTTAGCTAAAAGTTTTCTTGTTATTATTATTGTTTTTTTTTTGGTGTGTGGTGGCACTTCTATTAGTCTTTCATTTATCTATTTTCATCCATCTTTGTTCTTTGGCCCATGTGGGCCTCCCAACGCAGTGGCCTCTGTTGTCTCAGAGCACCAGCTCTGGGCGCATGCGCTCCAGAGCACCGGTTTGGTAATTGGACACATCGGTCCAGCCGCTCTGCGGCACGTGGGATCTTCCCAGGCCAGGGATGGAACCAGCGCCCCTTGCACTGCAAGGCGGAGTATTTACCCACTGGGCCACCAGGGAAGCCCTCCTTGTTATTTTTGATGCCTTCAATTGTTTGTTTCCTGTATGTAAAATATACTTGATTTTTATATACTGACTTTTATCTTGGAAATATGTGTAAGAATCGCAAAGACACGACGGACTGCAAGCTGTTAGAGAAGGAGTTTATTTGGGAAGAGTTCCTGGGTGAGATCCACAGGTCTGAGAGATGGGCCGGGGAAATCGCACCCCAGAGATGGGACGAGGAGGTTTTATTTGGGAGGAGAAGGGGAGAATAAAAAGGGGGAGGGAGATTCTTTAGAGCAGGCGCAGAAATGAAGTCTTTGTCTAAACTGAGCGGGAAATTAGTGATGAGTCTGCTGTCCTTGAGTTGTCTGTGAGCATGGTGTGTGTGCAGTTCTTGTTACTTTCCAGATGTAGTGAAGAATCTTTGTGGCCAGGGCGAACTCTTTATCGCCGGCCTTGAGAGACTCTCAGGCACCAGCAGATCAGCAACCAGCCCGCTGATGCTGACCCTTTAGGGCCGGGGAGTTGGTAACTGCCGTATTAACCCTTTAATAGCGCATAAACCTAACAATATGTTCAACTCATTTATATGTATAATGGTGTTTTGTGTAGATTCATAGGATTTTCTCTGTATTTTATATTTTATACTGTATGTTTAATGTGAATGAAGAGAATTTGATTTTTTCTCTTCTATTTTCTTCTCTTCCAGCTGTGCTTTGTGTTTATTTTTTCTTGCCTTACTATAGTTTTAAGAGCTTCCAGTCCAATGTTTAATAGAAATAGGAAGCGTAGGCCTCTTTGTCTTATCCTTAATTGTAGGGGGAAATATTCAGTCTCTTCATTAAATCCTATGTTAGCTAAAAGTTTTCTTGTTATTATTATTGTTTTTTTTTTGGTGTGTGGTGGCACTTCTATTAGTCTTTCATTTATCTATTTTCATCCATCTTTGTTCTTTGGCCCATGTGGGCCTCCCAACGCAGTGGCCTCTGTTGTCTCAGAGCACCAGCTCTGGGCGCATGCGCTCCAGAGCACCGGTTTGGTAATTGGACACATCGGTCCAGCTGCTCTGCGGCACGTGGGATCTTCCCAGGCCAGGGATGGAACCAGCGCCCCTTGCACTGCAAGGCGGAGTATTTACCCACTGGGCCACCAGGGAAGCCCTCCTTGTTATTTTTGATGCCTTTTATTAGTTTGAGGAAGTGTTCTTCTATTACTATTGTCCTGAAAAGCTTAATGGATTTTGAGGGTTTTCAGTTTCTTTTCTGCATAGTTTGATATTTGATAAACACTGTTAATGGTCGCTTTCAGTTGTGCCAAGTACCAATCAGATTGAAATATGAATTTCTCTTCCCTTAGCAGATTTTGCAATGGAAGCTGTATTTCACAGCTAAATTCCTCTGCACAGCTGTAACGAAACTGTTGGCAGAGTCAGAGTCAGGTAGATAGAGTGTGGTGGAAAAGGGAGTACCATCCCAGGGCCCACTGAAATTGCTTATAGGACAGGTGCTGTCCCCGTCAAAAGCCAGGTGTAGGGCTTCCCCTGGTGGTCCATTGGGTAAGGACACCGCCTTGCAGTGCAAGGGGCGCCGGTTCCATCCCTGGCCTGGAAGATCCCACGTGCCGCGGAGCGGCTGGACTGATGTGTCCAACTACCGAGCCGGAGCTCTGGAGCACATGCGCCCAGAGCCGGTGCTCTGCGATGAGAGAGGCCACTGCGATGGGAGGCCCACACAGGCCAAGGAACAGAGATGGATGGAAACAGAGAAATGAAAGACCAATAGAAGCGGCCTGCCTGCTCCCCTCCCTCCCCAACCCGACCCCTGCCCAAAAATAAATGAATAAATAAATCTTTATATATATATAAAAAAGCCAGGTGCACAGGGCCTGATCCTTTGTAACCTGAGACAAAAATACTTCCCTGTGGGTCCTCTTTGTCTTATCCTTAATTGTAGGGGGAAATATTCAGTCTCTTCATTAAATCCTATGTTAGCTAAAAGTTTTCTTGTTATTATTATTGTTTTTTTTTTGGTGTGTGGTGGCACTTCTATTAGTCTTTCATTTATCTATTTTCATCCATCTTTGTTCTTTGGCCCATGTGGGCCTCCCAACGCAGTGGCCTCTGTTGTCTCAGAGCACCAGCTCTGGGCGCATGCGCTCCAGAGCACCGGTTTGGTAATTGGACACATCGGTCCAGCCGCTCTGCGGCACGTGGGATCTTCCCAGGCCAGGGATGGAACCAGCGCCCCTTGCACTGCAAGGCGGAGTATTTACCCACTGGGCCACCAGGGAAGCCCTCCTTGTTATTTTTGATGCCTTTTATTAGTTTGAGGAAGTGTTCTTCTATTACTATTGTCCTGAAAAGCTTAATGGATTTTGAGGGTTTTCAGTTTCTTTTCTGCATAGTTTGATATTTGATAAACACTGTTAATGGTCGCTTTCAGTTGTGCCAAGTACCAATCAGATTGAAATATGAATTTCTCTTCCCTTAGCAGATTTTGCAATGGAAGCTGTATTTCACAGCTAAATTCCTCTGCACAGCTGTAACGAAACTGTTGGCAGAGTCAGAGTCAGGTAGATAGAGTGTGGTGGAAAAGGGAGTACCATCCCAGGGCCCACTGAAATTGCTTATAGGACAGGTGCTGTCCCCGTCAAAAGCCAGGTGTAGGGCTTCCCCTGGTGGTCCATTGGGTAAGGACACCGCCTTGCAGTGCAAGGGGCGCCGGTTCCATCCCTGGCCTGGAAGATCCCACGTGCCGCGGAGCGGCTGGACTGATGTGTCCAACTACCGAGCCGGAGCTCTGGAGCACATGCGCCCAGAGCCGGTGCTCTGCGATGAGAGAGGCCACTGCGATGGGAGGCCCACACAGGCCAAGGAACAGAGATGGATGGAAACAGAGAAATGAAAGACCAATAGAAGCGGCCTGCCTGCTCCCCTCCCTCCCCAACCCGACCCCTGCCCAAAAATAAATGAATAAATAAATCTTTATATATATATAAAAAAGCCAGGTGCACAGGGCCTGATCCTTTGTAACCTGAGACAAAAATACTTCCCTCCCTCTTGAGATTCCCTTATTCTGCGAGGAACAGGAGCCTCATTATTGATTCAGAGCTTCCAGAGGCTGTCTACTTTCTAATCTATTCTTTCCAAAATTTAGCTGTCTTATCTATGACTCATTTCTTTAAAATTTATTTTTATTTTGCTTTTACAGAGTTTTGTTGTTTACTGCCATACATAAATCCAAATCAGCCTATCTATGACTCATTTAGCAAACAGTGAATTAGGTACTAGTTTTCAGTATAAGGAACGATTTAGCCATTGAGGATTGAATCCTTGCCCCCCAAAATACTAGAGTGAGTTTCCTCAAGTAAATGTGAGCTTTAAAGAAGAGAGTGCAGTCTACAGATTTATAAGTTCATCTTGGGAAGCAGTACAGTACCTTCAAGTGTGGACTTTACCAAGCACTCATTTACATGAAGAAATAAAACAACAATGTTGAAAAGACATTGACAGTTGAGAATATGAATTCAAAAGGAGCCATGAAAGAGGAACAAAATGAGGGTATATTTTAAAGTTCTTAGTAGGTTGGACTATTATTTCAAGAATTTCTAACAAATTTTAAAACTGCTCATCTTGAAAACTAGGAAAAGACCCACCCTATCACCCAGCAATCCCACTATTAGGTATATACCCTGAAGAAATCAAAATTGGAAGAGACACCTGTACCCCAGTGTTCACTGCAGCACTTTTACAATAGCTAGAACATAGAAACAGCCTAGATGTCCATCAACAAATGAATGGATAAAGAAGCTATGGTACATATATACAATGGAATATTTCTCAGCTGTAAAAGACAGCTGAGAATCAGTCCTAATGAGGTATCTGAATCTAGAACCTATTATACAAAGTGAAGTCAGTCAGAAAGAGAAGGACAAATATAGTATAGTAACACATATATATGGAATCTAGAAAGATGGTACTGATAAATGCATATGCAGGGCAGCAATGGAGAAACAGACATAGAGAACAGACTTGTGGACATTGGGGAGAGGGAGGAGTGAATGAGAAGTCTGGAAAGAGTAACATGAAAACCTACATGACCATATGTAAAAGAGACAACCAGTGTGAATACTCTGTGAGACTAAGGGAACTTTCATGGGGCTATGCAGTAGCCTGGAGGGGTGGGGTGAGGTGGGACTGGGAGGAGGGTTCAGGCAGGAGGGGTCAAGGGTACACCTATGACTGATTTGGGTTTATCTATAGCTGTAAACAACAAAACTGTGTAAAAGTAAAATAAAAATAGTTATTAAAAAAAACCCAAACTGTTCATCTTGGTGCCTCAGACTCAAAAGAAATGGCTTTTTCTTGAATGGTAACTGTTTGAACTTTTTATTCTTTTATGAAAAATAAGATTCTGTATAACTTTTTAAAATTAATTAATTTATTTGTATCTATTCTGGGTTTTCACTGCTGCCACAGGCTCTTCTCTAGTTGCAGAGCGTGGGGGCTGTTCTCTAGTTGAGGGGAGCAGGCTTCTTGTTGCGGTGACTTCTCTTGTTGTGGAACTCAGGCTCTAGGGCACACGGGCTTCAATAGTTATGGCCCATGGGCTCAATAGTTGCGGCTCTGAGGCCAGAATTTCTAAAAAAAAATTTTAAAACTGTAGGTTGGACTATTATTTCAAGAATTTCTAACAAATTTTAAAACTGCTCATCTTGAAAACTAGGAAAAGACCCACCCTATCACCCAGCAATCCCACTATTAGGTATATACCCTGAAGAAATCAAAATTGGAAGAGACACCTGTACCCCAGTGTTCACTGCAGCACTTTTACAATAGCTAGAACATAGAAACAGCCTAGATGTCCATCAACAAATGAATGGATAAAGAAGCTATGGTACATATATACAATGGAATATTTCTCAGCTGTAAAAGACAGCTGAGAATCAGTCCTAATGAGGTATCTGAATCTAGAACCTATTATACAAAGTGAAGTCAGTCAGAAAGAGAAGGACAAATATAGTATAGTAACACATATATATGGAATCTAGAAAGATGGTACTGATAAATGCATATGCAGGGCAGCAATGGAGAAACAGACATAGAGAACAGACTTGTGGACATTGGGGAGAGGGAGGAGTGAATGAGAAGTCTGGAAAGAGTAACATGAAAACCTACATGACCATATGTAAAAGAGACAACCAGTGTGAATACTCTGTGAGACTAAGGGAACTTTCATGGGGCTATGCAGTAGCCTGGAGGGGTGGGGTGAGGTGGGACTGGGAGGAGGGTTCAGGCAGGAGGGGTCAAGGGTACACCTATGACTGATTTGGGTTTATCTATAGCTGTAAACAACAAAACTGTGTAAAAGTAAAATAAAAATAGTTATTAAAAAAAACCCAAACTGTTCATCTTGGTGCCTCAGACTCAAAAGAAATGGCTTTTTCTTGAATGGTAACTGTTTGAACTTTTTATTCTTTTATGAAAAATAAGATTCTGTATAACTTTTTAAAATTAATTAATTTATTTGTATCTATTCTGGGTTTTCACTGCTGCCACAGGCTCTTCTCTAGTTGCGGAGCGTGGGGGCTGTTCTCTAGTTGAGGGGAGCAGGCTTCTTGTTGCGGTGACTTCTCTTGTTGTGGAACTCAGGCTCTAGGGCACACGGGCTTCAATAGTTATGGCCCATGGGCTCAATAGTTGCGGCTCTGAGGCTCTAGAGCACAGGCTCCATAGTTGTGGCTCATAGGCTTTCTTGCTCCACAGCATGTGGGACTTCCCGGGTCAGGGATCAAACCCGTGTCTCCTGTATTGGCAGGTGAACTGTTTACTACTGAGCTACCAGGGAAGCCCCTAATTTTTTTTTTTCTTTTTTTGGTCACTGAAATTATTCTACTGGTTGTTACTTTCACTGATTTATTTTGCAATCCTAACTACACTGAAGAATTTCACCCAGGCTGCCACATAACATTGAGCAGAGTTCCCGGTGCTATACAGTTGGACCTTTTTGGTTATCCATTTTACTCATCTGGCCCTGAAGCCCAGAGACCATCTTATGTTAATGTGTTGGTTGTGGGCCTACCAAGGCCTTTACAGCCTTAACATATTCTTTTTGGGGTGGGGCGGTGGGGAGGGGAAGGCGGGTTGTGGGGGAGGGGGTCGGGCGGGCCACTTCTATTAGTCTTTCATTTATCTATTTTCATCCAGCTTTGTTCTTTTGGCCCGTGTGGGCCTCCCATCGCAGTGGCCTCTGTTGTCGCAGAGCACCGGCTCTGGGTGCATGCGCTCCAGAGCTCCGGCACGGTAATTGGACACATCAGTCCAGCCGCTCCGCGGCACGTGGGATCTTCCCAGGCCAGGGCTTGAACTGGCGCCCCTTGCACTGCAAGGCGGTGTCCTTACCCACTGGACCACCAGGGAAGCCCAACATATTCTTTTGATCTATTGTGAATAACCAACTGCAAAGTACAAAAATGCCTTGCCTGAGAGATCAACCCACGCACCTATGGGTACCTTATTTTTGACAAAGGAGGAGAAACTATAAAATGGGACAAAGACAGCCTCTTCAACAAATGGTGCTGGGAAAATTGGACAGCAACATGCAAAAAAATGAAGTTGGAACATTCCCTGACCCCATACACAAAGATCAACTCAAAATGGATTAAAGACCTAAATGTAAGACCAGAAACCATCAAACTCTTAGAGGAGAATATAGGCAAAACCCTCAAGGACATCAATCAATTAGTTTTTTTTTGGCCAATTAATTTATTTTTAGCTATTCTGGTTTTCACTGCTGCGACAGGCTCTTCTCTAGTTGGGGGCTACTCTAGTTGAGGTGAGCAGGCATCTTGCTGCAGTGACTTCTCTTGAGGAACTCAGGCTCTAGGGCACACAGACTTCAATAGTTGTGGCCTATGGGCTCAATAGTTGCGGCTCTGAGGCTCTAGAGCACAGGCTCCATAGTTGTGGCTCATAGGCTTTCTTGCTCCACAGCATGTGGGACTTCCCGGGTCAGGGATCAAACCCGTGTCTCCTGTATTGGCAGGTGAACTGTTTACTACTGAGCTACCAGGGAAGCCCCTAATTTTTTTTTTTCTTTTTTTGGTCACTGAAATTATTCTACTGGTTGTTACTTTCACTGATTTATTTTGCAATCCTAACTACACTGAAGAATTTCACCCAGGCTGCCACATAACATTGAGCAGAGTTCCCGGTGCTATACAGTTGGACCTTTTTGGTTATCCATTTTACTCATCTGGCCCTGAAGCCCAGAGACCATCTTATGTTAATGTGTTGGGTGTGGGCCTACCAAGGCCTTTACAGCCTTAACATATTCTTTTTGGGGTGGGGCGGTGGGGAGGGGAAGGCGGGTTGTGGGGGAGGGGGTCGGGCGGGCCACTTCTATTAGTCTTTCATTTATCTATTTTCATCCAGCTTTGTTCTTT
This sequence comes from Tragulus kanchil, assembly GCA_022376925.1. Lineage (NCBI taxonomy): Eukaryota > Metazoa > Chordata > Mammalia > Artiodactyla > Tragulidae > Tragulus > Tragulus kanchil. The sequence goes on from JAIOJX010000031.1 coordinate 116,179,985, forward strand.
TGGCCCGTGTGGGCCTCCCATCGCAGTGGCCTCTGTTGTCGCAGAGCACCGGCTCTGGGTGCATGCGCTCCAGAGCTCCGGCACGGTAATTGGACACATCAGTCCAGCCGCTCCGCGGCACGTGGGATCTTCCCAGGCCAGGGCTTGAACTGGCGCCCCTTGCACTGCAAGGCGGTGTCCTTACCCACTGGACCACCAGGGAAGCCCAACATATTCTTTTGATCTATTGTGAATAACCAACTGCAAAGTACAAAAATGCCTTGCCTGAGAGATCAACCCACGCACCTATGGGTACCTTATTTTTGACAAAGGAGGAGAAACTATAAAATGGGACAAAGACAGCCTCTTCAACAAATGGTGCTGGGAAAATTGGACAGCAACATGCAAAAAAATGAAGTTGGAACATTCCCTGACCCCATACACAAAGATCAACTCAAAATGGATTAAAGACCTAAATGTAAGACCAGAAACCATCAAACTCTTAGAGGAGAATATAGGCAAAACCCTCAAGGACATCAATCAAAGCAAGATCTTCTCTGACCCACCTACTAAAATAGTGGAACTGAAAAGAAAAGTCAACACGTGGGACCTCATGAAACTTAAAAGCTTTTGTACAGCAAAAGAAATCACCAAAAAGTTGAACAGACACCCCACAGAGTGGGAGAAAATCATAGCAAATGAAACAACAGACAAAGAATTAATCTCCAAAATCTACAAGCAACTCAGACAACTCAACACAGGAAAAACGAACAACTCAGTCAAAAAATGGGAAAAAGATCTAAAGAGACGCCTCTCCAAAGAGGACATACGGATGGCCCAAAAGCACATGAAACGATGCTCAACCTCGCTTATCATTAGAGAAATGCAAATTAAAACCACAATGAGATACCACCTCACACCTGTCAGAATGGCCATCATCAACAAATCGACAGACAACAAATGCTGGAGAGGGTGCGGAGAAGGGGGAACCCTCTTGCATTGCTGGTGGGAATGTAAATTGATACAACCTCTATGGAAGACAATATGGAGATTCCTTAAAAAACTAAAAATAGAAGCACCCTATGACCCAGCAATCCCACTATTAGGCCTATATCCTGATGAAATCAAAACTGAAAGAAGCACCTGTACCCCAGTGTTCATTGCAGCTCTCTATACAATAGCCAGAACATGGAAGCAACCTAGATGTCCATCGACAAATGAATGGATCCAGAAGCTCTGGTACATATATACAATGGAATACTACTCAGCTGTTAAAAGAAATGCAGAAGAATCAGTCCTAGTGAGGTGGCTGGCTCTAGAACCTATCAAAAAAAGTGAAGTAAGTCAAAAAGAGAAAGACAAGTATAGTATACTAACTCATATATATGGAATCTAGTAAGATGGTCATGATAACACACGCAGTGAACTCATGAAAAAACAGAGAATAGACATAAAGACATTGTGGAGACCGAACAGTGGGAGGGAGGCATGGAGGGAGTAACATGGAAACCTATACTGTCATGTGTGGAAAAGATAGCTATTGTCATTGTGCTAGGGGAATAGGAGTACCTACAACCACTTGGGGCGATGGTCTGAGGGATGGGAGGGGCGAACGGGATGGGGGGAGGGTCCAGGGATATGCATATGAATGATCTGGGAACATACATGTAAAAAATAAAAATAATTAAAAAAAAAAAAAGAGGCAATCACAGCCTTCAAGGACATGGACCCAAGGGAATGAGATGGAGATTGGGAAAAGTCTGGTAATAAACTGTTCTCCTTTATCACCTCTGAGGATAGCACAGTGGGGAGTAATTGTAAAATGCAGCAGAAAGTCGAAGACAGACTAGAAGAGGTACATATTTTGTTTTCTTTTGTTTTTGCTTTTTTTTTTTTTTATCTTGGTTTATATTTACAGGGTCAGAGAAAAGAGCTGTTATAAACCTCCTTCCATTTAAAATCTGATGTCCCCTTGCACATTTAAAGTTTAAGCTTTTTTTTTTTATTATTGTTTTTCTTGTTTAAATGTTCTCATCCTGAATGTTAAGGGAAAATATAAAGAATGTAAAATAACCACAATGAGATACCACCTCACACCTGTCAGAATGGCCATCATCAACAAATCGACAGACAACAAATGCTAAGGTGCGGAGAAAAGGGAACCCTCTTGCATTGCTGGTGGGAATGTAAATTGATACAACCTCTATGGAAGACAATATGGAGATTCCTTAAAACTAAAAATAGAAGCACCCTATGACCCAGCAATCCCACTATTAGGCCTATATCCTGATGAAATCAAAACTGAAAGAAGCACCTGTACCCCAGTGTTCATTGCAGCTCTCTATACAATAGCCAGAACATGGAAGCAACCTAGATGTCCATCGACAAATGAATGGATCCAGAAGCTCTGGTACATATATACAATGGAATACTACTCAGCTGTTAAAAGAAATGCAGAAGAATCAGTCCTAGTGAGGTGGCTGGCTCTAGAACCTATCAAAAAAAGTGAAGTAAGTCAAAAAGAGAAAGACAAGTATAGTATACTAACTCATATATATGGAATCTAGTAAGATGGTCATGATAACACACGCAGTGAACTCATGAAAAAACAGAGAATAGACATAAAGACATTGTGGAGACCGAACAGTGGGAGGGAGGCATGGAGGGAGTAACATGGAAACCTATACTGTCATGTGTGGAAAAGATAGCTATTGTCATTGTGCTAGGGGAATAGGAGTACCTACAACCACTTGGGGCGATGGTCTGGAGGGATGGGAGGGGGGAAACTGGGTAGGGGGAGGGTCCAGGGATATGCATATGAATGATCTGGGAACATACATGTAAAAAATAAAAATAATTAAAAAAAAAAAAAAGAGGCAATCACAGCCTTCAAGTACATGGACCCAAGGGAATGAGATGGAGATTGGGAAAAGTCTGGTAATAAACTGTTCTCCTTTATCACCTCTGAGGATAGCACAGTGGGGAGTAATTGTAAAATGCAGCAGAAAGTCGAAGACAGACTAGAAGAGGTACATATTTTGTTTTGTTTTGTTTTTGCTTTTTTTTTTTTTATCTTGGTTTATATTTACAGGGTCAGAGAAAAGAGCTGTTATAAACCTCCTTCCATTTAAAATCTGATGTCCCCTTGCACATTTAAAGTTTAAGCTTTTTTTTTTTATTATTGTTTTTCTTGTTTAAATGTTCTCATCCTGAATGTTAAGGGAAAATATAAAGAATGTAAAATAACAACAAATATAATCAGATATTAATTTCAAAAAAAAAAAAATGCCTTGCCTGAACTGGCTTCTGTGGGTATTCTTCCATCCCCCCCTTCCAGTGTCTATGCTGCAAGCTTTCTCTATCCATTTTTTCTTTAATAAACTTTTCCTGCAGGAAGCTCTGAGTGACCCAAGCCAGGTCTTTTTGATCCCAGTGTGAATTTCTTCTCCTTCGGAGATCAAGAGTCTGACACCATAAGCTATCTGCCCTCATCTATCAATATCAGTAGTGTGGACCTATCCGTTCCAAACTCCATAACTCTCCTTTCCCACTATCTTTACCCCCAGGAGCCATAGTTTGTTCTCTAGGTCTGTGAGTCTATTTCTGTTTTGTAAATAAGTTCGTTTGTATCGTCTCTTTTTAGATTTCACCTCTCCAGGGCTCCCACTTGAGGCAAATCAAGATTCTTCTAGGCCACGATCTCCGGGCCCTCTGCACAGGCAGCCCCACACTGCTGCTGCCTCTGTGGACTGGTCCCTGCCTTTCCCCGCTCCCTCAGGGCCTCCGTTCTGCGTCTTGACCAGACCAGCTGTGTTCCCACAGCAGGACCTCTGCACGTGCAGCCCTCCGGTCTGGACGGCTCTGCCTTCAGTAGCTGCATGATTTGTTTCCTAATCCTCAGGTGTTTGCAAGCATCACAGGGCAGAGACTTCCCCAGACTCCTGAGCCCTCATATCAAAGCGTGCTGCCCTCTTCCTCCCCCGACGGCCCTCTGTCTTGTCCCCCGCTTCGTCTTCCTCTGTAGTTCTTGCCATGGGGTCTTTCACTCCCTCTCATGTGATGAAGAGCTGCAGGAGAGCGAGAGCTGAGCTGGGCGTGCTGCTGCGTCCCCAGGACTGGGAGAGGAGAGGGCCCTGCACTTGGTAGGTGTCACACAATGTCTGTTAGAATAATGGCAGGAAGATTCTGCTTCTCTGGAGTCGATAAACAAGAATAGTCTTATTTCTATTTGTTATAAATGTGCTTATGAATATTGCCTGGGATTAAACAAATACAGTAAAGGTTTAAGATGTTTGATAACTCAGAGTCAACTAACTCTTCGCTGGAGGCACCCACTTGATCTTTCTGTATCACCACCACTGGTGGAATGGTTTACTAAAGCCCAGAGCTGAAATTGGGACACAGGGAGTGACCACAGTCAGAAGTGAATGCCAAACAGGATTCACATCCGGTAACTGCTCTTGGCCAAGAGACTGCAAGTACTGAGCTGCAGTGTCAGCTGGCCTCCAAGGAGCCCCTCCTTGCCATGGCTCCTGCGGCCTGGGGGCCACCCCTCTGAAGGTCACCCCATGGGGGGCTCAGGTGGCAGCAGATGTGCCTCCGAGGTTCCTGGGCAGGAAGGTGAACCCCATATGGCCCAGGCTGCCCATGCTGGCTCTTTGTCTACGGGGTCAGGGCTTCCATGCAGTGGGACCCCTGCCCATGGATCCATGCCTCCTGTCTTTCAGGAGACACTGCCCCCAGGACCCTCCGCAGCTCTGAGGAGAGGAGCCAGGGCCTGGAGTGCAGAGGTGGCACAGGTGGGCGCTATGGATCCAGCCCAGTGCCTTCCAAGAGTGTCCCTGGATCCTCTGAGACGTCTCCAGATCATGGGAACATTTTTTGGCATCTGGGTAAAGAGCTGCTCAGGGTCAGTCAGAGAATACAGCAGATGTAAGCTTTATTAATGCAAGTTTTTTTTTAATGTATTTTTTAATTTGAGGATAATTACTTTACAATGTTGTATTGGCTTCTGCCATACAACATGACTCAGCTGTTAGCACACAAATGTCTCCTGTCTCTGGAACCTTCCCCAGCCTTCCACCCAACCCCACCCCTGTAAGTTGTCGCAGAGTATCCCATTGCGCTCCCTGTGTCTAGTTGTTTTTCAGTAAAATTTTAATTTGGAATACTGCAGGAGAGCGAGAGCTGAGCTGGGCGTGCTGCTGCATCCCCAGGACTGGGAGAGGAGAGGGCCCTGCACTTGGTAGGTGTCACACAATGTCTGTTAGAATAATGGCAGGAAGATTCTGCTTCTCTGGAGTCGATAAACAAGAATAGTCTTATTTCTATTTGTTATAAATGTGCTTATGAATATTGCCTGGGATTAAACAAATACAGTAAAGGTTTAAGATGTTTGATAACTCAGAGTCAACTAACTCTTCGCTGGAGGCACCCACTTGATCTTTCTGTATCACCACCACTGGTGGAATGGTTTACTAAAGCCCAGAGCTGAAATTGGGACACAGGGAGTGACCACAGTCAGAAGTGAATGCCAAACAGGATTCACATCCGGTAACTGCTCTTGGCCAAGAGACTGCAAGTACTGAGCTGCAGTGTCAGCTGGCCTCCAAGGAGCCCCTCCTTGCCATGGCTCCTGCGGCCTGGGGGCCACCCCTCTGAAGGTCTCCCCATGGGGGGCTCAGGTGGCAGCAGATGTGCCTCCGAGGTTCCTGGGCAGGAAGGTGAACCCCATATGGCCCAGGCTGCCCATGCTGGCTCTTTGTCTACGGGGTCAGGGCTTCCATGCAGTGGGACCCCTGCCCATGGATCCATGCCTCCTGTCTTTCAGGAGACACTGCCCCAGGACCCTCCGCAGCTCTGAGGAGAGGAGCCAGGGCCTGGAGTGCAGAGGTGGCACAGGTGGGCGCTATGGATCCAGCCCAGTGCCTTCCAAGAGTGTCCCTGGATCCTCTGAGACGTCTCCAGATCATGGGAACATTTTTTGGCATCTGGGTAAAGAGCTGCTCAGGGTCAGTCAGAGAATACAGCAGATGTAAGCTTTATTAATGCAAGTTTTTTTTTAATGTATTTTTTAATTTGAGGATAATTACTTTACAATGTTGTATTGGCTTCTGCCATACAACATGACTCAGCTGTTAGCACACAAATGTCTCCTGTCTCTGGAACCTTCCCCAGCCTTCCACCCAACCCCACCCCTGTAAGTTGTCGCAGAGTATCCCATTGAGCTCCCTGTGTCTAGTTGTTTTTCAGTAAAATTTTAATTTGGAATAATTTTAGATTTATAGAAGTGTTGAAAATACTTGTCAAACCTGACTGACAGCTTTGGAGCATTTTTACAAACTTAACCTGACCTATTATTTGGATTTCACCAGGTCGTCCATTAATGTGTCTTTGGATTCTAGGATCCATATGTACAACCTACACACCGTCCTTTCATTGTCATATGCCTCCAGGGTCCTCTGCTCTGTGGAGTTACTCATTGTCTCCTGGTCTGACATGGCCTTGTTAGTCCTGAGGAGGACTGGCCAGTGATGGTAGAAGGATCTGCAAGCTGAGTTTGTCAGCTGTTGTTCTCACATGTAGAGTGGAGGAGAAAATGGAAACCCACTCTAGTATTCTTTTCTCTTTTTTGCTTTTAACTTTTACACAGATATGTATGTTCCCAGATTAGTCGTATGTGTATTTCCCCCATCTCACCCCTCCAGGCCGTTGCACAGCACCCCTGCAGGATCCCCTTATCTCACAGCACAATGACAATAGATATTTTCTTCACATATGATAGGACAGATTTTCATGCTACTTCCTTTACACCTCCTACCCTCTGTTCTTTCCCCACTATGTCCGTATGTCTACTGTCCATGTCTGTTTTTCCATCACTTCACTGTGTGTGTAATCATTACCATCCTACTAGATTCCATATATATGTGTTAGTATATTGTACTTGTTTTCCTCTTTTTTTTTGACTGACTTCACTTTGTTTTGTGACCCTCCGCAGCTCTGAGGAGAGGAGCCAGGGCCTGGAGTGCAGAGGTGGCACAGGTGGGCGCTATGGATCCAGCCCAGTGCCTTCCAAGAGTGTCCCTGGATCCTCTGAGACGTCTCCAGATCATGGGAACATTTTTTGGCATCTGGGTAAAGAGCTGCTCAGGGTCAGTCAGAGAATACAGCAGATGTAAGCTTTATTAATGCAAGTTTTTTTTTAATGTATTTTTTAATTTGAGGATAATTACTTTACAATGTTGTATTGGCTTCTGCCATACAACATGACTCAGCTGTTAGCACACAAATGTCTCCTGTCTCTGGAACCTTCCCCAGCCTTCCACCCAACCCCACCCCTGTAAGTTGTCGCAGAGTATCCCATTGAGCTCCCTGTGTCTAGTTGTTTTTCAGTAAAATTTTAATTTGGAATAATTTTAGATTTATAGAAGTGTTGAAAATACTTGTCAAACCTGACTGACAGCTTTGGAGCATTTTTACAAACTTAACCTGACCTATTATTTGGATTTCACCAGGTCGTCCATTAATGTGTCTTTGGATTCTAGGATCCATATGTACAACCTACACACCGTCCTTTCATTGTCATATGCCTCCAGGGTCCTCTGCTCTGTGGAGTTACTCATTGTCTCCTGGTCTGACATGGCCTTGTTAGTCCTGAGGAGGACTGGCCAGTGATGGTAGAAGGATCTGCAAGCTGAGTTTGTCAGCTGTTGTTCTCACATGTAGAGTGGAGGAGAAAATGGAAACCCACTCTAGTATTCTTTTCTCTTTTTTGCTTTTAACTTTTACACAGATATGTATGTTCCCAGATTAGTCGTATGTGTATTTCCCCCATCCCACCCCTCCAGGCCGTTGCACAGCACCCCTGCAGGATCCCCTTATCTCACAGCACAATGACAATAGATATTTTCTTCACATATGATAGGACAGATTTTCATGCTACTTCCTTTACACCTCCTACCCTCTGTTCTTTCCCCACTATGTCCGTATGTCTACTGTCCATGTCTGTTTTTCCATCACTTCACTGTGTGTGTAATCATTACCATCCTACTAGATTCCATATATATGTGTTAGTATATTGTACTTGTTCCTCTCTTTTTGACTGACTTCACTTTTTTTGATAGGTTCTAGATCCAGCCACCTCACTAGGACTGATTCTTCTGCATTTCTTTATACAGTTGTGTAGTATTCCATTGTATATATGTACCAGAGCTTTTGGATCCATTCATTCATCAATAGGCATCTAGGTTGCTTCCATGTTCTAGCTATTGTATAGAGAGCTGCAATGAACACTGGGGTACAGGTCTTTCCCTCAGATTTGATTTCATCAGGGTATAAGCCTAAGAGTGGGATTGCTGGGTCATATGGTGCTTCTACTTTTAGTTTTTTAAGGAATCTCCATACTGTCTTTCATAGAGGCTGTATCAATTTACATTCCCACCAGCAATGCAAGAGGGTTCCCTTTTCTCCGCATCCTCTCCAGCATTTATTGTCTGTCGATTTGTTGATGATGGCCACTCTGATGGGTATGAGGTGATATCTCATTGTAGTTTAGATTTGCATTTCTCTAATAATAAGTGAGGTTGAGTGTCGTTTCATGGTTTTTTTTTGGTCATCTGTATGTCCTCTTTGGAAAGGTGTCTGTTTAGGTCCTTTTCCCATTTTTTGATTGGGTTGTTCATTTTTCTGATGTTGAGTTGTCTGAGTTGCTTGTAGATTTTGGAGATTCATTCTTTGTCTGTTGTTTCATTTGCTATGATTTTCTCCCATTCTGTGGGTTGTCTGTTCAGCTTTTTTGTAGTTTATTTTGCTGTACAAAAGCTTTTAAGTTTCATTAGGTCCCACATGTTCATTTTTCTTTTTAGTTCCACTATTCTAGTAGGTGGGTCAGAGAAGGTCTTGCTTTGACTTATGTCCTTGAGTGTTTTGCCTATATTCTCCTCTAAGAGTTTTAGGGTTTCTGGTATAATGTTTAGGTCTTTCATCCATTTTGAGTTGATCTTTGTGTATGGTGTCAGGGAATGCTCCAACTTCATTTTTTTGCATGTAGCTGTCCAATTGGTTTGTCGATTTTATTTACCTTTATGAAGAACCAGCTTTTGGTTTTATTTATCTTACTATTGTTTCTTTCGTTTCTTTTTCATTTACCTCTGCTGTGATCTTTATTTCTTTTCTTCTGCTCACTTTGGGGTATTTTTGTTCTTCTTTCTCCAATTGTTTCAAGCGTAGGGTTAGGTTGTCTGTTTGAGATTTTTCTTGTTTCTTGAGGTGGGATTGAATTACTATAAACTTCCCTCTAAGAACTGCTTTTGCGGTATCCCATAGGTTTTGCACTGTCATGTGTTCATTGTCATTTTCTTCTAGGAATTTTTTTATTTCTCCTTTGATTTGCTTGGTAATCAGTTGGTTTTTTAGGTATGTGTCATTTAATCTCCATGTGTTTGTGTTTTTAGCAGTTTTTTTCCCTGTAGTTGATCTCTAGTCTCATTGCATTGTGGTCAGAGGATGGTTGATATAATTTCAGTTTTCTTGAATTGACTGAGGTTTGATTTGTGGCCCAAGATGTGGTCTATCCTGGAGAATGTTCCATGAGCACTTGAGAAGAAAGTGTATTCTTCTGCTTTTGGATGGAACGTCCTAAAGATATCCATGAGGTCCATCTCTTCTAGTGTGGCATATAAGACTTGTGTTTCTTTATTAATTTTCTGTTTTGATGATCTGTCCATTGGTGTGAGAGGAGTGTTAAAGTCTCCTACTATGATTGTGTTATTGTCGATGTCTTCTTTTACGTCTGAAAGTGTTTGTCTTATGTATTGGGGTGCTCCTGAGTGGAGTGCGTAGATATTTATGATTGTTATGTCTTCCTCTTGGATCGATCCCTTGATCATTAGGTAGTGTCCTGCCTTGTCTCTTCTAATCTTCTTTATTTTGAGGTCTGTTTTGTCTGATATGAGGATTGCTACTCCAGCTTTCTTTTGATTTCCATTTGCATGGAATATCTTTTTCCAGCCTCTCACTTTCAGTCTATGAGTGTCTCTAGGTCTGAAGTGAGTTTCCTGGAGGCAGCATATGTATGGGTCGTATTTTTGGATCCATTCAGTCACTCTGTGTCTTTTGGTTGGGGCATTTAGTCCATTGACATTCAAAGTAATTATTGATACATATGATCCTATTGTCATCTTCTTAGATGCTACAATGGGTTTGTTTCGTGGATCTTCTCCTTTTATACTTGTTGTCTATATAAGTCCCTTTAACACGTGTTGTAAGGCTGGTTTGGTGTTACTAAGTTCTTTTAATTTTTGCTTATCTGTAAAGCTTTTGATTTCTCCATCAATTTTGAAGGAGATCCTTGCAGGGTAGAGGATTCTTGGTTACAGATTATTCTCTTTTAGCCATTTAAATGTGTCTTGCCATTCCCTCCTGGCCAGCAGAGTTTCTGTTGAAAGATCAGCTGTTAAACATATGAGGTTTGCCCTGTATGTCACTAGTTACTTTTCCTTTGCTGCTTTTAGAATTCTTTGTTTTTAATTTGTGTTAGCTTCATTAATATGTGTCTTGGTGTGTTTCTTCTCGGATTGATTCTGTATGGTACTCTTTGTGCTTCTTGGACTCGGTTGACTATTTCTTTTCCCATACTGGGGAAATTTTCAACTATAATGTCTTCAAAATTTTTCTTATATCCTTTTTTTGTTTCTTCTTCTTCTGGAACCCGTATAACTCGAATATTGGTGCGTTTGATATTATCCCAGAGGTGTCTGAGGCTATCCTCTGCTCTTTTCATTCTTTGAGCTTGCTTCTGTTTTTCAGCAGTTACTTCCACCATTCTATCTTCCAGCTCACTTATCTGGTCTTCTGTCTCAGATACTCTGCTCTTGATTCCTTCTACAGTGTTTTTAAGTTCAGCAATTGAGTTGTTTGTCTCTGTTAGTTGTGTTTTAAGTTCTTGTTCTTTTAGTGTGTTAGTTGCTTCTTGCAATTTTTATGTCTTCCTCTTGGATCCCTTGATCATTAGGTAGTGTCCTGCCTTGTCTCTTCTAATCTTCTTTATTTTGAGGTCTGTTTTGTCTGATATGAGGATTGCTACTCCAGCTTTCTTTTGATTTCCATTTGCATGGAATATCTTTTTCCAGCCTCTCACTTTCAGTCTATGAGTGTCTCTAGGTCTGAAGTGAGTTTCCTGGAGGCAGCATATGTATGGGTCGTATTTTTGGATCCATTCAGTCACTCTGTGTCTTTTGGTTGGGGCATTTAGTCCATTGACATTCAAAGTAATTATTGATACATATGATCCTATTGTCATCTTCTTAGATGCTACAATGGGTTTGTTTCGTGGATCTTCTCCTTTTATACTTGTTGTCTATATAAGTCCCTTTAACACGTGTTGTAAGGCTGGTTTGGTGTTACTAAGTTCTTTTAATTTTTGCTTATCTGTAAAGCTTTTGATTTCTCCATCAATTTTGAAGGAGATCCTTGCAGGGTAGAGGATTCTTGGTTACAGATTATTCTCTTTTAGCCATTTAAATGTGTCTTGCCATTCCCTCCTGGCCAGCAGAGTTTCTGTTGAAAGATCAGCTGTTAAACATATGAGGTTTGCCCTGTATGTCACTAGTTACTTTTCCTTTGCTGCTTTTAGAATTCTTTGTTTTTAATTTGTGTTAGCTTCATTAATATGTGTCTTGGTGTGTTTCTTCTCGGATTGATTCTGTATGGTACTCTTTGTGCTTCTTGGACTCGGTTGACTATTTCTTTTCCCATACTGGGGAAATTTTCAACTATAATGTCTTCAAAATTTTTCTTATATCCTTTTTTTGTTTCTTCTTCTTCTGGAACCCGTATAACTCGAATATTGGTGCGTTTGATATTATCCCAGAGGTGTCTGAGGCTATCCTCTGCTCTTTTCATTCTTTGAGCTTGCTTCTGTTTTTCAGCAGTTACTTCCACCATTCTATCTTCCAGCTCACTTATCTGGTCTTCTGTCTCAGATACTCTGCTCTTGATTCCTTCTACAGTGTTTTTAAGTTCAGCAATTGAGTTGTTTGTCTCTGTTAGTTGTGTTTTAAGTTCTTGTATTTCTTTATTCAGTGTGTTAGTTGCTTCTTGCAATTTCTCTCAAATTCTGTTTTTGGTGTTTTGGATCATCTTTACGATTATTCTTCGGAATTCGCTTTCAGAAAGTTCGTCTAATTCCTCTTCATTTATTTGAACTTCTGTGTTTGTGGATTGTTCCTTCACTTGTGTGGTATTTCTCTGCCATTTCATTGTTATTATTAATTTTTTAGCTAACTATGTTTGGGGTTTCCTTTTCCCAGACTTTGAGTTATGTCTGTTGGTATTTGTTGTGTGGATGGGGCCTCTTATTCTGGGTGATGCTGGTGATTGGGTGATGTCAGGACTTGCATACAAGTTCTCTCTGTTGGAGTTCTCTCTGTTTACTGCTCTCTAGTGTTAGGTGTTTTCTAGTATTGTAGAGTTCTAGAGTCAGTGCTCCCTGGGCTTCTTGCCTGACTAGGGAATGAATATTTCACAGCTGGTTTGTTATATGGCCTTAAATGATATTAAAACATATATATGTGAATGAGAAACAGATAGTAAACCTTTGACAAATGGCAATTAAAATATTATGCAAATACTATCTAGCATATTGAATTATACACACATATACAGCTGTAACATAACCCAAACATTCCAACCAAATATACAGTATAATACATCAGCACAGCAAATAGAGAAAACCAAGAATGATATCCACCAGTTAAGAACCAAACTAACTAGAGCACCAATTGGAGAATAATGCTAGAGCAGGGTCCCAGTTGGGGATATGACAATGAGGACACAACAAACTAAGAAATATGGTGGGGAAAGGGAAAAAGAGAAAGGGAGGATAGAAGAGAAATATAGAATAATAGTGCAAAGTTAAATATAGGGAGATAAAGATTTGTATGTATTAGAGTTTAGTGCTGTAGGAAAAGAGTATCAGAGAAAGCAAAGAAAGAGTTATAGAGGAAGTAGTAATACATATAAAAAATTTAAAAATTAAAACAGAGATAAGTATATAGAAAAATAGAGAAAAACAAAGCAAAAACAGTAAAAACAAACCAAACCCCCACAGAACCATAAAAGGCCAATGTGGAACCAGAAGTTTATACCAAAATAAAATGTGTGGTTTAAAAGGAAAAAAGAAAAAAAAATTATGTAAACGAATATATTCAGTCTTACTGATAAGATTAGTAGCTTCAATAGAATTCAGTGGAGGAAACAAACAAACACAAACGGGGGGAGGCTGAGGGGGTTTAGAAAAAAGGGGAAAAAACAAGTGAAAAAAACAAAACAAAACAAAAGTAATAAAAAATAATAAGAAATGAAATGAAATTTTAAAAATCCAGCAGTAACTCCAGCTCCAGACAAAATGTGAAAATAGTGTTTATGTTCTTCTGTCTCTTGCTGACTATTCAGGAATTATCCGTCTTTTTCTTGTCTCTGGCAGTGGTTGGATCTGAAGACCTCTTTTGCTGCTTGTTTATTTCCACCTATTCCAGAAGTAAAAGGCCCACCCAGGCTGACCCTGGGAGGTTCTTAATCCTTAATCCAAATTCCTTTTTTTGCTGGGTGGAGCTAAGTTACCTCCCTGTAGTTTGACCAGCAGCCCTGTGGTTTGCCCAGCAGCCAATCTACAGTAGAGAAAATGGCGTCTCTCTCACAAAGACTTTATTCCCACACGCTCTATGAGAAGCACTTCCACAGTGACCCTGACCCTGCTGGTGGCGGGAGACGTCAGATTACTCAGAGGTGAGGTGAGTCTGACTAGTCTCATGCAGGATCGCTATTCCCCTCTCCCGGATCTCGGTGCGCACAAGTTTCCAGTCCTACTCTGCTGCTCTATGATCAGGTTAATGGTAATCTCCTTCAAAGGGAATTGAGTGGTGTCCTTCCGAGGAGTGTCAAGGGCACTTCTAGCTTAAGGGGGCACTTGGACCGTCTAAAGCAGGTCTGGCTTAGTCCCTTGTGGGGGTCACTGCTCCTTTCTAGGGTCTTGATTTGCAACAGGCTTTGCGTATTTGGCCCACCCAGCCTCTCTGGCGGATATGAGGTTTGACTTTTAAAAGCGCCATTGCATCCCTCCTACCGACTTGTTGCGGCTTCTCCTTTGCTCTTCGATGTGGGGTATCTTTTTTGTGATTGAATCCAACCTCCTCCTGTCAGTGGTTTTTCAGGAACTTGTTGCAATTCAGGCGGTTTTGCAGGAGAGATGAGTGCACGTCCTTCTACACCACCATCTTAGCTGTACCCTTCCCCCCTACCTCTAGTATCCTTGCCTGGAGAATCCCATGCACAGAGGACCTGCTCAGGCTATAGTCCTTGGAATCTCAAAGAGTCAGACAGGACTGAAGGGACCGAGCCCAGCACAGAGTGGGGTCAAACTTTGAGGAAGTCATCATAGAGATGAAATGCCTGGCCTGTTTCCTTCCATCAGGGTACACGTGACAGTTGTATGTCGTACCACTGGCACGTCAGACTTGAATGTTGATTAATAATGTGTTTGTGAGACTTCTGCACTGTTTTCTACTTCCCCTCCTGTTTTCTTTGAAGATGAGTTAGTAAGTCTAGCCCATGCTTAGGAGTGCAGGGAAGTTATGCTCCCATTACCTGTGTTATTAGGGATGTTTCAGTAAGGGATGGTTGTCTCTTTTTCCACCTTATCTTAGGTTTGTTTTGTTTAGGTGCACTAGGTCTTGCACTGGGTCTTTGTTGCGCTCTGTGGGCCTTCTCTTTGCAGAGTACTGTTCTAGGTGCAGCAGTAAGGTTTTAGTTGCCACAGGGCGTGTGGGAGCTTAGTTCTCCTGCCAGGGACTGAACCAATTACCACTGCATTTGAGGGCAGATTCTTAATCACAGGACCACCATGAAGTCCCTATTTATGTATTTAATCATTTATTTATATCAGTATGGACTCATACATATTATTCTACACTTCCAGTTATCGTTGTAAGAATCGCAAAGACACGACGGACCACAAGCTGTTAGGGAAGGAGTTTATTTGGGAAGAGTTCCCGAGCGAGATCCACAGGTCCGAGAGATGGGCCTGGGAAATTGCGCCCCGGAGATGGGACGGAGATGGGACGAGGAGGTTTTATTAGAGAGGAAAGGGGAGAAGGAAAAAAAGGGAGGGGGATTCTTCAGAGCAGGCGCAGAAACGAAGTCTTTGTTTAAGTAAGATGGGAAATTAGTGATGAGTCCGCTGTCCTTGAGTTGTCTGTGGACATGGGGGTGTGCAGTTCTTGTTACTTGCTGCACCTGGTGAAGAATCTTCATGGCCAGGGCAATCTCCTTATCGCTTGCCTGGAGAATCCCATGCACAGAGGACCTGCTCAGGCTATAGTCCTTGGAATCTCAAAGAGTCAGACAGGACTGAAGGGACCGAGCCCAGCACAGAGTGGGGTCAAACTTTGAGGAAGTCATCATAGAGATGAAATGCCTGGCCTGTTTCCTTCCATCAGGGTACACGTGACAGTTGTATGTCGTACCACTGGCACGTCAGACTTGATTGTTGATTAATAATGTGTTTGTGAGACTTCTGCACTGTTTTCTACTTCCCCTCCTGTTTTCTTTGAAGATGAGTTAGTAAGTCTAGCCCATGCTTAGGAGTGCAGGGAAGTTATGCTCCCATTACCTGTGTTATTAGGGATGTTTCAGTAAGGGATGGTTGTCTCTTTTTCCACCTTATCTTAGGTTTGTTTTGTTTAGGTGCACTAGGTCTTGCACTGGGTCTTTGTTGCGCTCTGTGGGCCTTCTCTTTGCAGAGTACTGTTCTAGGTGCAGCAGTAAGGTTTTAGTTGCCACAGGGCGTGTGGGAGCTTAGTTCTCCTGCCAGGGACTGAACCAATTACCACTGCATTTGAGGGCAGATTCTTAATCACAGGACCACCATGAAGTCCCTATTTATGTATTTAATCATTTATTTATATCAGTATGGACTCATACATATTATTCTACACTTCCAGTTATCGTTGTAAGAATCGCAAAGACACGACGGACCACAAGCTGTTAGGGAAGGAGTTTATTTGGGAAGAGTTCCCGAGCGAGATCCACAGGTCCGAGAGATGGGCCTGGGAAATTGCGCCCCGGAGGTGGGACGGAGATGGGACGAGGAGGTTTTATTAGAGAGGAAAGGGGAGAAGGAAAAAAAGGGAGGGGGATTCTTCAGAGCAGGCGCAGAAACGAAGTCTTTGTTTAAGTAAGATGGGAAATTAGTGATGAGTCCGCTGTCCTTGAGTTGTCTGTGGACATGGGGGTGTGCAGTTCTTGTTACTTGCTGCACCTGGTGAAGAATCTTCATGGCCAGGGCAATCTCCTTATCGCAGGCCTTGAGAGAGTCTCAGGTGCCAGCAGGCTAGCACCTGGCCCTTTGATGACTTTTTAGTGCGGGGAGTCTCTGGTGGGGAGTCTCCGGTTACCGTGTTACCCCTAGCAACTGACCCTTTCTTATGACTCTTTCAGGGTCGGGGAATCCGGCCACCATGTTAACCCTTTAATAGCCTACCAACCTAACAATCGTCCCATGCTAGTTTTTCATATGTTGGTTGTTTATTTTGTCTGTCAAACTTTTTTCCAATTTGGCACTGAGAGCTTCTCAGACTTCCTTTTAGAGTTTCAAGGTCCATTTCATCTTGTTTGTGCTAACAAATTGCTTTCCTAGCACGGAATGTTGAGCTTGATCAGAGAGTTTTCACGCATGGACTGCCACCTCTGGTGGACCCAGCCCTCTGGGCCTTAGAACTCCTTGTTCTAAGCAGCTTGTAGGGCCGTGGACCTCAGAGTCTGATGCAGGAGACAAAGCCAACAGCCCCATCAGGTCCCTGATGCTTCTAGACAGACTGTGCAGTGCACGCGTGTCTTGAGACCAGGTTCACTGGTGGAAGAGGATGAGACAGCCAGAAAGGCAAGGTTGGACCACTGGGGGTCAAGAACGGGTCAAGGGATTTGCATCCTTAAGGATTTGAGGACAGCTCTTGGAATGATCTGAAATTACAGAATTAGCAGTGCCTGAGAAAACCCACATGTGCTCAAGTCCTGTGAGTTCTTGCTGGGAATATTTTGGAGCCCAACGTTGCTGTCCACCAGGGCCCTGTATAGAGACTGTAGATGTTAAGATACTCAGGGCTTCAGTAAGGCCCTGCTCCACATTATCTCCATGACTTAAACTTGGGGAGAAAGGAAGGATTCTGGATGACATTTTATTTTTTCTTTTGCTTCATGCAGGCAGCCTTTATTTTTGAAAAAAAAAAAAAAAATTGACTTCAAGGATATAATGTATAGCACATTGAGTATAGTTAACAATACAGTACTGTATATTGGTAAGTTGCTAAGAGAGTAGAGCTTAAGAGTTATCTTCACAAGAAAAAGAACTGAAGCTGTGTGGCAATGGATGGTAACTAAACTTGTGGTAGTGGATGACCTTTTTGTCTATGTGACAATAGTGTAGGCCTGGCCTTGACCGTTCTAATCACATCTGCTCGGTTTGGGACAGTGCACTTGGCTCTTGTAGCCACGATAGGTTGGGGAAAGAATGACCATGAAAGCAGGTGGTGGTTGGGGCTGGGACAATAGAGCATTTGGCTCCAGATGGAGTCACTTAGAAATGTCAGCTCCACTTGGTTTCTCTTTGGCAAAGATAGCCTCACATGTTCTCCAGGAGCTCTGCTCTCAGAGTACGAAGTGTTTCCTACAATAAACACTCCAAGGATGAGGAAGCCACCTGTGCCAGGCTCCTGGCCACAGGCCTGTGGTCGTCTTGGGAGGGGCGTGGGCTGCGCTCAGGGAGCTGGTGGTTTATAAAGCAGCAGAAACCCTGCCCTGAGCAGAGCACTACAGCCGCCACCAGGATGAAGGGGGCCCTGCTTGTGTTGGCCTTGCTGGTGACCAGAGAGCTGACCTTTGAGACACGAGAGGGTAGGAAGGCGGGTCTGGATGGCCCTCCTCATCCTTGCCTCCCTGTACTGTCTCCCTGCATCCTACCCTGTCCCAGCCGCTTCTAGGGACAGATTCGGGGGCAGCTGGGCGATCAGTGCTCAGGAGTCCTGCACAAACTGCTTGAAGCTTTCAGTCTTTGAATGGAGTGGGTGGTCTGGAGCTGGAAGGGCCGTTAGTTGTATATACCCTGGTGGATAGTTTTTTGGTGTTAGTGGTGCTCCCTAGACAGGAGGGAGCAGGCTGGTGTGCCTGGGGGCAGGGGTCAAGGTTGGAGGGGTCTCCAGGCCTGGCCCGTTTTGCTGCTTCCTTCTGCTGGGAGTGCCTCGTAGGGAAGGTTTTCTGTCTGGGATGTAAGCAGTGCTGGGAGAGGGCGGGTCTCTGCGGGAGGGGAGTCTGGAAGTTTTGGTTATGTGAGTGCCTCTCAAGTGGTGGGAAACAGGAACCTCCTATTCTGTTTATTCTTTTGACAAATGTTTTCTGATTGCCTTCAGCGGAAGCCTGCCCTGTGTTTTATGCTGGGGTTACAGCGCTGCTCATTGGAAATGAAACATTGTTGAACTCAGTACTCAGTTTGGTCGATACTACTGATGAGGAAAAGGCAGCCTTTGGACGCATACAGGATTGCTTCAATGAGGCAGGAGTTTATGCCAAGCTGAAGATAGTCGAACTGATGGTAAGTTACTCTTCCGACCCGCACCCTGCCCTGCCCACTCACATGCAGCCTAGTGCGGTATACCCCATGGTTATAGATCGTGCAGCTATGGGATATATGACAGAGAAGAGCTATAAACATAGAAGCACATAAACCTTTGCTCCATAAACCTTTGCTGTAGCACCTGCAATCTGCAAGGACAGTCCACCTGCATGGCTAGCCTCTTGGTACTGAACATGTCCATATCATATCCATCAGCTCGAAACAGTAGGGTTGTAGGATCAGTGCAGTAGGCCAAGTGTGTTGACTCATGTGACTTTTTTCCACAGTGAGAGGTGCTAGCATTGGAAGAGTCGAATTTTAATGTTTGACAGAGACGGAAGCATTCACATGTATAGGAAACATGTGAGCTGGACTTTAGGAATTTTGGAAAGGAGCCCCTGCCCTGAGAGTCTCTTTCCAGCAGGGGTCTCTCCCATTTTATAAAGTTTCTGGCCCGTGGTTACCTCACCTTCTCTGGTTCCTACTCTGCTGGCTCTGGCTCTGGCTTAGAGCCCCGTCCCCTGCCCCCAACTGCTCTCAGTGCCTCCCAGCCAGAATTTCCACTCTGGTGTTTTGGTGCCTGAGGTGCCTGAGGAGGAATCAAGTTCTCCTGATGGCCTGTCTTTTCTTTTTTGTTCTTGTCCTGCAATATTGGAGATTGTGACTAGTCTGTCTCAGCACACTTTTCGCAAATTGTTGATTGTTTCAAATGAGAGGTTTTCCAAGAACCAGAGTTCCATGCACTGATAGAAGCACGCAGGGCCCATGGTGGGTTATGACACCTGCCTGCACGTTCTAGGCACCCAGCGTGCTCTCCAAGTGGTGGTATGTGAGTGCCTCTCAAGTGGTGGGAAACAGGAACCTCCTATTCTGTTTATTCTTTTGACAAATGTTTTCTGATTGCCTTCAGCGGAAGCCTGCCCTGTGTTTTATGCTGGGGTTACAGCGCTGCTCATTGGAAATGAAACATTGTTGAACTCAGTACTCAGTTTGGTCGATACTACTGATGAGGAAAAGGCAGCCTTTGGACGATACAGGATTGCTTCAATGAGGCAGGAGTTTATGCCAAGCTGAAGATAGTCGAACTGATGGTAAGTTACTCTTCCGACCCGCACCCTGCCCTGCCCACTCACATGCAGCCTAGTGCGGTATACCCCATGGTTATAGATCGTGCAGCTATGGGATATATGACAGAGAAGAGCTATAAACATAGAAGCACATAAACCTTTGCTCCATAAACCTTTGCTGTAGCACCTGCAATCTGCAAGGACAGTCCACCTGCATGGCTAGCCTCTTGGTACTGAACATGTCCATATCATATCCATCAGCTCGAAACAGTAGGGTTGTAGGATCAGTGCAGTAGGCCAAGTGTGTTGACTCATGTGACTTTTTTCCACAGTGAGAGGTGCTAGCATTGGAAGAGTCGAATTTTAATGTTTGACAGAGACGGAAGCATTCACATGTATAGGAAACATGTGAGCTGGACTTTAGGAATTTTGGAAAGGAGCCCCTGCCCTGAGAGTCTCTTTCCAGCAGGGGTCTCTCCCATTTTATAAAGTTTCTGGCCCGTGGTTACCTCACCTTCTCTGGTTCCTACTCTGCTGGCTCTGGCTCTGGCTTAGAGCCCCGTCCCCTGCCCCCAACTGTTCTCAGTGCCTCCCAGCCAGAATTTCCACTCTGGTGTTTTGGTGCCTGAGGTGCCTGAGGAGGAATCAAGTTCTCCTGATGGCCTGTCTTTTCTTTTTTGTTCTTGTCCTGCAATATTGGAGATTGTGACTAGTCTGTCTCAGCACACTTTTCGCAAATTGTTGATTGTTTCAAATGAGAGGTTTTCCAAGAACCAGAGTTCCATGCACTGATAGAAGCACGCAGGGCCCATGGTGGGTTATGACACCTGCCTGCACGTTCTAGGCACCCAGCATACCTGAGAGAGGACCCAGGTGCAGGAGGTGTGACCCAAACCCAGACCCCCGCACCTTGCTCCTCTGTCAGGACCAACCCTGGCTGACCCTGGTCCCCTCCTCCCCTCCCTGGCAGGCTGGGGGCTCTGTCCCCCTCCTGACGCCTGTGCCTGGGCTGTTAGGGGGCCATCCTGCCCCTGGTGTCTGCTGGCAGCCCCATCTCGAGTGGTGGGTGTGTGGGCAGAGGTTCTTGCTGGGGATGGAGCTGAGTCCCTGAGGGGCTAAGGTCCTGTCTCCTCCTCCCTCCCAGGCTTCCATCATCGCCAGTGACGACTGTTCCAATTATCAAGTGTCCACGGTGGTAAATGCTATCTTAGGAATTCCTTTGTTGAAATAGCCTTTGCCAGTGATGCCTGGTCTGTGCTTGACCTTCCTTCTCTGTTATCCTTCTCAACTGAAGCTGGAATCCAGACCCCTGTCCCACCTGACATGGTCTCTATCAGGCTGACTCTAATAAAATAACTGCAGCATGGCTCCGTGTCACCGTGTCTGTGTGCCGTGGGGAGGACGTGAGGCAGGCGATCTTGGAAAATGGTGAGGAGGTATGACACTTGTGGTCACTGAGTGCCTAGAACCAGAATCAGACAGAACTAGGGTAAACCTAGGCCCTGTCCTGAGTTGCTGTGGGACCATTGGCAAGGTTTTTTTTGTTGTTGTTTGTTGTTGTTGTTGTTTTTTAATTTCAGCTTCCTTTATTGTTTTTTTATTTATTTATTTTCACCATCTTTATTCTTTGCCCTGTTTGGGCCTCCCATCGCAGTGGCCTCTGTTGTCGCAGAGCACCGGCTCTGGACACATGTGCTCCAGAGCTCTGGCTCACAATTGGACACGCCGGTTCAGCTGCTCTGCAGCACGTGGGATCCTCCCAAGCCAGGGATCGAACCAGTGCCCCTTGCACAACAAGGCGGACTCTTTACCCACTGGTGCCTGAGGAGGAATCAAGCCGATCTTTTCTTTTTGTTCTTGTCCTGCAATATTGGAGATTGTGACTAGTCTGTCTCAGCACACTTTTCGCAAATTGTTGATTGTTTCAAATGAGAGGTTTTCCAAGAACCAGAGTTCCATGCACTGATAGAAGCACGCAGGGCCCATGGTGGGTTATGACACCTGCCTGCACGTTCTAGGCACCCAGCATACCTGAGAGAGGACCCAGGTGCAGGAGGTGTGACCCAAACCCAGACCCCGCACCTTGCTCCTCTGTCAGGACCAACCCTGGCTGACCCTGGTCCCCTCCTCCCCTCCCTGGCAGGCTGGGGGCTCTGTCCCCCTCCTGACGCCTGTGCCTGGGCTGTTAGGGGGCCATCCTGCCCCTGGTGTCTGCTGGCAGCCCCATCTCGAGTGGTGGGTGTGTGGGCAGAGGTTCTTGCTGGGGATGGAGCTGAGTCCCTGAGGGGCTAAGGTCCTGTCTCCTCCTCCCTCCCAGGCTTCCATCATCGCCAGTGACGACTGTTCCAATTATCAAGTGTCCACGGTGGTAAATGCTATCTTAGGAATTCCTTTGTTGAAATAGCCTTTGCCAGTGATGCCTGGTCTGTGCTTGACCTTCTTTCTCTGTTATCCTTCTCAACTGAAGCTGGAATCCAGACCCCTGTCCCACCTGACATGGTCTCTATCAGGCTGACTCTAATAAAATAACTGCAGCATGGCTCCGTGTCACCGTGTCTGTGTGCCGTGGGGAGGACGTGAGGCAGGCGATCTTGGAAAATGGTGAGGAGGTATGACACTTGTGGTCACTGAGTGCCTAGAACCAGAATCAGACAGAACTAGGGTAAACCTAGGCCCTGTCCTGAGGAGCTGTGGGACCATTGGCAAGGTTTTTTTTGTTGTTGTTTGTTGTTGTTGTTGTTTTTTAATTTCAGCTTCCTTTATTGTTTTTTTATTTATTTATTTTCACCATCTTTATTCTTTGCCCTGTTTAGGCCTCCCATCGCAGTGGCCTCTGTTGTCGCAGAGCACCGGCTCTGGACACATGTGCTCCAGAGCTCTGGCTCACAATTGGACACGCCGGTTCAGCTGCTCTGCAGCACGTGGGATCCTCCCAAGCCAGGGATCGAACCAGTGCCCCTTGCACAACAAGGCGGACTCTTTACCCACTGGTCCACCAGGGAAGCCCCGT
Organism: Tragulus kanchil; assembly: GCA_022376925.1. Lineage (NCBI taxonomy): Eukaryota > Metazoa > Chordata > Mammalia > Artiodactyla > Tragulidae > Tragulus > Tragulus kanchil. Next base: position 116,202,702 of record JAIOJX010000031.1, read on the forward strand.
GAGCTAGTTTACTGTAACTTTCTCAAATTATTCTGTCATCTTCTGAACTGGGGTTGTGTATGAACATTAAGCCAAAGAACATATAAGTAACCCTGGTCATCACCAGCCTGGAAGATAAAACTGTTTTGTTTGTTGGCCTAGATAGCTTATCTCCCACTCTGGTTTCTAGCACAGTGGCAGAGCCTCCAGTCCTTTAAATGTTCTTCAGGTTATTGAAGGATGACTCAGGAGATGACCTGAACAAGCTCGTTACAAGTCCTCGCTTCCACCCAGTGGTATTCACCATTTTCTACTTCTTAAGAAGCTGGCTTCTGAGTAGCCAGACCTTTTGTTCAGGAACACTTAGTTCCACTGCTGTTTGTTTTTTGTTTTGTTTTTGATTTTTTTGGCCACTTTTACTGGTCTTTCATTTATTTATTTTCATCCATCTTTGTTCTTTGGCCTGTGTGGGCCTTCTATTACAGTGGCCTCTCCCATCACAGAGCACCAGCCCTGGGCGCATGTGCTCCAGAGCACTGGCTCATAATTGAACACATCGGTCCAGCCGCTCCGCCACATGCGGGATCTTCTCAGGCCAGGGATCAAACCAGCGTGCCCTGCACTGCAAGGCGGACTTTTTACCCCCTGGACCACCAGAGAAGCCCATCCACTGCTGTTTTGGGGTTCTTCCACAGGAACTAGTGCTACCATGACATACTAGACCAGGAGGAATGGAGTGGGTGGAAGAAGCTACTCTAGTCGGAAATTTTCCAAGGAAACAGCTCATGCTGTGAAGGGTGAATTGCAGGATGTGCTGCCTAGGCTCATGCCCCAAAACCTCTAGCGTACTGCTAAGAGTGTGGAATAGGTAGTTATATTACCATAGGAGGCCTGTGAAGCTATAAGGAAAGGACTAGGTTTCATCCTGATTTCCTAGAGGACTTTGTCAGACTACTCTTAGCGTGACCCACAAAAAGAGTGGCATTACTGATAAAATGTCTCTACCTTCTGGCCAGGCGTGTTAATCAATAAGATCATGTTCCTGGATCTGAACCTTGGACTTTGGGCTAAGTGGTGAGGGCCTTGAGTCCTGGCTCTTCTTTGACCTTCTACCTGGGTTTAGGCCATTAAATTCAGTTTGCTCTTTCTACAAGAGTGTCTGATTTTACATCGACCAAGTGCTGGACACTCTTCTAGACTTAGTATGTTTAGGTCATACTAAAGAGGTCCAAAATTTTGTTGAAAAGTACAAAGCAAAAACTGAACAGATTAAAGGCTAAATCATATCCTTATATGAGATAAAGTGACATTTAAAAATTTCAGCTATTCTCAAATATGTCCAAATTAATCCTTTGTTCTAATGAAGGTAACTTAATGTTTACCTGGCAAATAAAATTATTGAAGTTGGGCTTCCCTGGTGGTCCAGTGGGTAAGGAGTCCGTCCACCTTGCACTACAAGGGGCACTGGTTCGATCCCTGGCCCGGGAAGATCCCACGTGCTGAGGAGCGGCTGGACCAGTGTGTCCACACCGAGCCAGTGCTCTGGAGGTGTGCGCCCAGAACCAGTGCCCTGTGACTAGAGGAGCCACTGTGATGGGAAGTCCACACAGGCCAAAGAATCAAGATGGATGAAAAAAAAAAAAAAGGAATTTAAATAAAAGAGGCCAAAATTAAAAAAGAAAAATCTTGAAGTCAACCAAAAAAAATTGAGGTAAATAGGAACTGTAAAGGAGGATTGTACTCAACAGGTACTACAGAAATATAAGTTTCCATAAGTAATTCAGTTGTAGTGAAGGTATAGACACAAGGTCATTGTGAGGGAAGAGAAAATCCATATAGAGAGTAAAAGATTATTTAAGATATAGTAATAACAGTTTGTTGAATCTTGAAAAAGGGATGGAGTTTTTGGGCGAAAAATGGCGTTGAGAAAAATGAGCAAATGTTAAAACAAACTAAATGGATCGGTTGAGGCTTTTCCTGTGGATTATGTGGAGTAATGATTTAATTGCCATAGTTCTAATGTTTCGTTTATCATAGCTCATTTCTCCTCCATCCTTCAGTTTCTCTCTCATTTTTTAAGATCATGTTCCTTTGGACCAAGTGCTGATAAAATGTCTCTCCCCATTTTCTTCGGGAAAACCTTATTGGGCTAAGTGGTGAGGGCCTTGAGTCCTGGCTCTTCTTTGACCTTCTACCTGGGTTTAGGCCATTAAATTCAGTTTGCTCTTTCTACAAGAGTGTCTGATTTTACATCGACCAAGTGCTGGACACTCTTCTAGACTTAGTATGTTTAGGTCATACTAAAGAGGTCCAAAATTTTGTTGAAAAGTACAAAGCAAAAACTGAACAGATTAAAGGCTAAATCATATCCTTATATGAGATAAAGTGACATTTAAAAATTTCAGCTATTCTCAAATATGTCCAAATTAATCCTTTGTTCTAATGAAGGTAACTTAATGTTTACCTGGCAAATAAAATTATTGAAGTTGGGCTTCCCTGGTGGTCCAGTGGGTAAGGAGTCCGTCCACCTTGCACTACAAGGGGCACTGGTTCGATCCCTGGCCCGGGAAGATCCCACGTGCTGAGGAGCGGCTGGACCAGTGTGTCCAATTACCGAGCCAGTGCTCTGGAGGTGTGCGCCCAGAACCAGTGCCCTGTGACTAGAGGAGCCACTGTGATGGGAAGTCCACACAGGCCAAAGAATCAAGATGGATGAAAAAAAAAAAAAAGGAATTTAAATAAAAGAGGCCAAAATTAAAAAAGAAAAATCTTGAAGTCAACCAAAAAAAATTGAGGTAAATAGGAACTGTAAAGGAGGATTGTACTCAACAGGTACTACAGAAATATAAGTTTCCATAAGTAATTCAGTTGTAGTGAAGGTATAGACACAAGGTCATTGTGAGGGAAGAGAAAATCCATATAGAGAGTAAAAGATTATTTAAGATATAGTAATAACAGTTTGTTGAATCTTGAAAAAGGGATGGAGTTTTTGGGCGAAAAATGGCGTTGAGAAAAATGAGCAAATGTTAAAACAAACTAAATGGATCGGTTGAGGCTTTTCCTGTGGATTATGTGGAGTAATGATTTAATTGCCATGGTTCTAATGTTTCGTTTATCATAGCTCATTTCTCCTCCATCCTTCAGTTTCTCTCTCAATTTGACTTTCAAAACAGCAGTTTCTTGTTTTCCTCCTGCTTTACTGGAAGAGTCTTCTCAGGTCCACAAGAGTGTATCCTGTATCAAGGAGCATTCTCTTGGCATCTCTTTTCTCTCTCATGTATGCTCACTTTCTCAGTGATACCACACAGCTTCATCTTCATTTATAAGTTTCAAATTTAAATCTCTAAGCCCATGACTAAAACAATGCAAAGCACAGAATTTGACCCTCAGTAAACATTTGTAGAATTAATGAAAAAATTTTTTAAGAAAAAAAAAAATCTCTAGGATTTCTCTGGCAGTCTGGTAGTTGGAAATCTGCCTGCCAGTACAGGGGGCACAGGTTAAATCCCTGATCTGGGAGGATTCCACATGCTGTGGGGCAACTAAACCCAAGTACTGCAACCAGAGAGTAGCAAAGACCCACCACAGCCAAAATTAAATAAATAGTAATTAAAGAGAAAAAAAGCTCTAAAATTTTCTTGAGGGACAAATATCCACAAAATTTAAACAAATCAATAGTCTCTACAGGGAGAAGTGAACTGAAATGTCATTTCCTTATAAGTAGCAGTTAGTTTAATGTAATATCAATGAAAATAAGAAGAGCATTTTTTGAATGGTATTTTATTCTTACAAAATTGATCTTAACTGTTACTATATGATCCAAAAGTCTCCTTCCTAGATTTATACTCAAAAGAAATGACAATTTGTGTTTGCACAGAAACATGCCCTCTGATTTTTTAAAATTGTTTTTATTTTGCTTTTACAGAGTTTTGTTGTTTACTGACAAGGTACTACAGAAATATAAGTTTCCATAAGTAATTCAGTTGTAGTGAAGGTATAGACACAAGGTCATTGTGAGGGAAGAGAAAATCCATATAGAGAGTAAAAGATTATTTAAGATATAGTAATAACAGTTTGTTGAATCTTGAAAAAGGGATGGAGTTTTTGGGCGAAAAATGGCGTTGAGAAAAATGAGCAAATGTTAAAACAAACTAAATGGATCGGTTGAGGCTTTTCCTGTGGATTATGTGGAGTAATGATTTAATTGCCATGGTTCTAATGTTTCGTTTATCATAGCTCATTTCTCCTCCATCCTTCAGTTTCTCTCTCAATTTGACTTTCAAAACAGCAGTTTCTTGTTTTCCTCCTGCTTTACTGGAAGAGTCTTCTCAGGTCCACAAGAGTGTATCCTGTATCAAGGAGCATTCTCTTGGCATCTCTTTTCTCTCTCATGTATGCTCACTTTCTCAGTGATACCACACAGCTTCATCTTCATTTATAAGTTTCAAATTTAAATCTCTAAGCCCATGACTAAAACAATGCAAAGCACAGAATTTGACCCTCAGTAAACATTTGTAGAATTAATGAAAAAATTTTTTAAGAAAAAAAAAATCTCTAGGATTTCTCTGGCAGTCTGGTAGTTGGAAATCTGCCTGCCAGTACAGGGGGCACAGGTTAAATCCCTGATCTGGGAGGATTCCACATGCTGTGGGGCAACTAAACCCAAGTACTGCAACCAGAGAGTAGCAAAGACCCACCACAGCCAAAATTAAATAAATAGTAATTAAAGAGAAAAAAAGCTCTAAAATTTTCTTGAGGGACAAATATCCACAAAATTTAAACAAATCAATAGTCTCTACAGGGAGAAGTGAACTGAAATGTCATTTCCCCTTATAAGTAGCAGTTAGTTTAATGTAATATCAATGAAAATAAGAAGAGCATTTTTTGAATGGTATTTTATTCTTACAAAATTGATCTTAACTGTTACTATATGATCCAAAAGTCTCCTTCCTAGGTTTATACTCAAAAGAAATGACAATTTGTGTTTGCACAGAAACATGCCCTCTGATTTTTTAAAATTGTTTTTATTTTGCTTTTACAGAGTTTTGTTGTTTACAGCTCTATATAATCCCAAATCTATCATAGGTTTATCTTTGACCCCTCCCACCTGAGCCCCCCACCCACTCCCCACCATCCCACCCTTCCAGGTTGTTTCATAGCCTCCATGTAACATCCCTTAGTTCCATGGCTCATCCACAATGGTTTTCTCTTTCACATATGACAGTGTAGGTTTCCATGTTACTCTTTCCATACCTCTCACCCTCTCTTCTTGCTCCCCAATGTCCATAGGTCTGTTCTCTATGTCTGTTTCTCCATCGCTGCTCTCCATGTATATTTATCAGTACCGTCTTACTAGATTCCATATATATGTGTTAGTATACTATATTTGTCCTTCTCTTTTTGACTTACTTCACTTTGTGTAATAGGTTCTAGACTCATCCACCTCATTAGGACTGATTCAAATGCATTTCTTTTTATGGCTGAGTAATATTCCATTGTATATATGTACCAGAGCTTCTCTATCTATTCATTTGTCAACGGACATCTCGGTTGCTTCCATGTTCTAGCTATTGTAAAAAGTGCTGCAATGAATATTGGGGTTCAGGTGTCTCTTTCAATTTTGATTTCATCAGGATGTATGCCTAATAGTGGGATTGCTGGATCATATGGTGGTTCTATTCCTAGTTTTTTAAGGCATCTCCAAACTGTCTTCCATAGTGGTTGTATTAATTTACATTCCCACCAGCAGTGCAAGAGGGTTCCTTTTTTCCATGTCCAGAGTTTATTGTCTGTAGATTTTTTGATGATGACCATTCTGACTGGTGTGAGGTGATATCTCATTGTAGTTTTGATTTGCATTTCTCTAATAATGAGTGACATTGAGCATCTTTTTTGGCTATCCATATGTCTTCTTTGAAGTGGGGTCTGTTTAGGTCTCTTTCACCTTTTTAAATTGGGTTGTTTGTTTTTTTTGGTGTTGAGTTGTTAAAGCTGCTTGTATATTTTGGAAATTAATTCTTTGGTGGTTGTTTCATTTGCTATTATTTTCTCCCATTCTGAGGATTGTCTTTTCACCTTGTCTGTAGTTTCTTTTACTATGCAAAAGTTTTAAAGTTTCATTAGGTCCCACATGTTTATTATTTTCCACCCCCATTATTCTGCAGGGCAGGTCATAGAAGATCTCGTTTTGATTTATGTCCTTGAGTGTTCAGCCTATATTCTCCTCTGAGTTTTATGGTTTCTGTTCTTACATTTCCGTCTTTAATCTGTTTTAAGTTTATCTTTGTGTATGGTGTTAGGGAATGTTCTAACCTCATTTTTAAAAAAAATTTTGGCCTCTTTTATTGTTATTTATTTGTTTTCATCCATCTTTGTTCTTTGGCCTGTGTGACCTCCCATTGCAGTGGCCTCTCTCGTTGCAGAGCACTGGCTCTGGGCGTATGCGCTCCAGAGCTCCGGCTCAGTAATTGGACACATCGGTCCAGCCGCTCTGCAGCATGTGGGATCTTCCCAGGCCAGTGATCGAACTGGCACCACTGCAAGGCGGACACTTTACCCACTATACCACCAGGGAAGCCCTATAGCCTGTTAATATGTTAAATTCACCTATCACACTTTAACTGTTATAAACGTATATACTTAGAATCACCAATAAAAGCTCAATATAACTTTCTTTGGGTCTTAAAAGCAGGAAAATCAAAAGTGAATCCTGAAAAAAAAAATCTAAACACAGCCATGTAATCCATTACCTTCAAAGACATTCTGTTGATCAGTCTGACTAGGAATGATGGTACTGGTTGTATTTTAGCCAAGGAAGTTTAGTTTTCTTCGGTTTAGCTCAGAATATAAGCACAGGTACCGTCGTTCTTTACGGTGAAGATGACTGTTTATATTCTCTGCAGGCAGCTGAAGAGATCTGTGTGACATGCAGTGCTGTTGCATGGGGTCTCACGAATCTTCTGCTCTTGTTTACATCATGTGGAACGAATGCCTCTTTGCCACCACTTTGCCTTAGGTAACTGTGTGTGCCAGTGTGAATGCCAACACCATGCTCTGGGTTGTTTGGTTTTTTTGGTGTTGAGTTGTTAAAGCTGCTTGTATATTTTGGAAATTAATTCTTTGGTGGTTGTTTCATTTGCTATTATTTTCTCCCATTCTGAGGGTTGTCTTTTCACCTTGTCTGTAGTTTCTTTTACTATGCAAAAGTTTTAAAGTTTCATTAGGTCCCACATGTTTATTATTTTCCACCCCCATTATTCTGCAGGGCAGGTCATAGAAGATCTCGTTTTGATTTATGTCCTTGAGTGTTCAGCCTATATTCTCCTCTGAGTTTTATGGTTTCTGTTCTTACATTTCCGTCTTTAATCTGTTTTAAGTTTATCTTTGTGTATGGTGTTAGGGAATGTTCTAACCTCATTTTTAAATTTTGGCCTCTTTTATTGTTATTTATTTGTTTTCATCCATCTTTGTTCTTTGGCCTGTGTGACCTCCCAATGCAGTGGCCTCTCTCGTTGCAGAGCGCTGGCTCTGGGCGTATGCGCTCCAGAGCTCCGGCTCAGTAATTGGACACATCGGTCCAGCCGCTCTGCAGCATGTGGGATCTTCCCAGGCCAGTGATCGAACTGGCACCACTGCAAGGCGGACACTTTACCCACTATACCACCAGGGAAGCCCTATAGCCTGTTAATATGTTAAATTCACCTATCACACTTTAACTGTTATAAACGTATATACTTAGAATCACCAATAAAAGCTCAATATAACTTTCTTTGGGTCTTAAAAGCAGGAAAATCAAAAGTGAATCCTGAAAAAAAAAATCTAAACACAGCCATGTAATCCATTACCTTCAAAGACATTCTGTTGATCAGTCTGACTAGGAATGATGGTACTGGTTGTATTTTAGCCAAGGAAGTTTAGTTTTCTTCGGTTTAGCTCAGAATATAAGCACAGGTACCGTCGTTCTTTACGGTGAAGATGACTGTTTATATTCTCTGCAGGCAGCTGGAGAGATCTGTGTGACATGCAGTGCTGTTGCATGGGGTCTCACGAATCTTCTGCTCTTGTTTACATCATGTGGAACGAATGCCTCTTTGCCACCACTTTGCCTTAGGTAACTGTGTGTGCCAGTGTGAATGCCAACACCATGCTCTATCTGATCATGGTGCCTTGCTTTCCTGTGTGCTTCCGTGGGTCCCAGTTGCACATTGACCTTTCTGTGTTGTTTTTCAATTTGCTGTAATTAACGGTTACCCTGATTGTAATTTATCTAACTTTAAAAAGGATCACACTGTTTCCCTGACTTACTTGGTTGCTTAGCGAAACACGGAACAGACACAATATAAAATTCTGGGTTCACGCACAAGCTGGGATGACAAGGGAATGAGCCAGATATCATGGAAAATTATAGTTTCTGGGTATGATTAGATAATGCTTTTTTTTTTCCCCTCAAAGTATTTTTCTAGCCTTGAATTCATTTTATCTTCATTATCTCTGTGAAGTTGGTAGGCAAGTGTGAAGGGAGGTGGAGTCCTGAATTCTTAGGCCAAAGACTGATATGCATGCCAATTATTTACTAATTGTAGAACCTTGGGCACATCAGTTCATTGCTCTGAGATTCACTTTCCTCATCTGTTAAATGAGAATATCTGCTGCCTACCTCACAGGGTTGTTGGGAGAGTCAAATGGAATGTATATGAAAGTTCTGTAAATGATAAAGCACTATATAAAAAAAGTCCACAATCACATGGCTTATTTATATGCCATTTATTATATTTGGGAAAATAAGCAAGAGTAGCTGTGAAAAAATGTTAAGTAATCAGGGTTAATAAGCCCAGGGGATGCTGAAACATGCACACTTATGGGAAGATAAATGGGCTGTTAAAGGAAGACTATAAATGGATCAAAGTCATCACAGATTTTATGAAAAAGATAGTTTTCCAATCAGTAAGGAAATTTGCATTACTTCATAGATGAAATGGTACTGGATAAACTTATTGAATATTTGTGGAAATAAAAATGTTGCATCTGTGTGTCACAGCCATTTCCAAACTTAATTTCAGGTAAGTTAAAGATTCACACATTCAAAGACTGGGATAGAAAATATCATAAAAATCTTAGAAAATATTATGGAAGCCTATTTTTTAAAAAAAACTTTAAGATAAGGAAGGTCTGAGGATTCCCTGGTGGTCCAGTGGGTAAGGACACCGCCTTGCAGTGCAAGGGGCACCAGTTTGATCCCTGGCCTGGGAAGATCCCATGTGCTGCAGAGCGGCTGGACTGATGTGTCCAATTACTGCGCCGGAGCTCTGGACCGCATGCGCTCAGAGCCGGTGCTCTGTGATAACAGAAGCCACTGCGATGGGAGGCCCACAGGGGCCAAAGAACGAAGATGAATGGAAACAGATTAAATGAAAGACCAAAAGAAGTGGCCTGCCCGCCCGCCTCCCTCCCCAACCCAATGTTATTTCATTGATGTCTTCTTCTTATTATTATTTTTATGTTTAGTTGTGCTGGGTCTTTGTTGCTGTGTGGGCATTTCTCTAGTTGTGACGAGCGGGGGCTACTCTCTAGTTGCAGTGAGTGGGCTTCTTATTGCAGTGGTTTCTCCTGCTGCAGAGCACAGGCTCCAGGCATGTGGGCTTCAATAGTTGCAGCTCCTGAAATCTAGAGTACAGGCTCAGTAGTTGTGGCCCACGGGCTTAGCTGTATCTGCAGCTTGTAGGATCTTCCAGAACTGGGGATCAAACCCCTATCTTCTGCATTGACAGGTGGATTCATTACCACTGAGCCACCAGGGAAGCCCCTCATTGATGAGTTTGTCAATTCTGTTTAAATTATAACATACCTACCCTTTTCTCCATTTTCTATTGCCTGTCTTCTTTCTCTGATTTCTCTTCTAATGTGCTACATATTTACCAGGATTTCTTGTTTTGTTTTTATTTTCCTGCCACTGTCAGTCATAAGCTCTACAGCAAAAGAAATTTTGGTCATGAAAGAAATATTCTCTATTTAGAAGTTGTCTGTCATCTGTTTTTCTATCAATGTATTGTCCCTTCTCCCCTAAGCCAAATTCTATAATGTTCTTCCCTTACTCCAATGTGAAATATATAATTAAAACAATGCTTTCCCCAAGTTTCTGGTCAACGGAATGTCCCAAGACATTAGGACAAAACAAAACAAAAATATTACTGACTTTGGGCAGGAAATGGATTTACCCTTTCCTCCTGGAACAACTAAAACTAAACAAAATATAGAAAGAATGATATTCAGAAGTTGAACTTCAGGTAGCACTGGAGAGTGGTCTCTGAGAAAGGGGAAACCAAGGGGAACTCTATGATTGCTCCAGTTTACTGCCTGGACAGAGTGCCCAGGTGGTACTGCAGGAGGTGGGAGTTCAAGGAGGGGAATGAACAGTCTCTCTGAGTTCATGAGAAAGCACTCCACCTGGGAGTCCCAGGTGGCCAGTGTGGTTACATTTTCATTCCAGAATATGGAAGAGGAGAGAGTTGCACAGAAACAGGACTCCAGGGTTCTGATATAAGTCTCTAACAAGTCTTCACTGAATACTGCCTGGTGTGCACATCTGAGAAAACTGCTCAAAGTGAGGGAATAACAACCTGAAAGGAGCAGAGGAAATAATGCCAAGAATTTATACAAGTCTGAAAATAGTTAGTATTTCTAACAGTGTTAGAGGAATACCATGGCATGGGGTGTCAGGTAGTTTATTCAGGAAGGTATCTTGGCAGTGGTATAAAATTTACCTTTTCATCTGGATGCTTTTGTGGCATCTTAACAATGCTTAAAGGGCTTCCCTAGTGTCTCAGTGGTAACAAACCCACCTGCCAATGCAGGAGATATGGGTTTGATCCCTGGGTTGGGAAGACACCCTGGAGAAGGAAGTAATAATGCCAGTATTCTTACCTTGGCTATTCCATGGACAGTGGAGCCTGGTGGGCTACAGTTCATGGAGTTGCAAGAATCAGACATGACTTAGTGACTAAAAACAACCACAAGAGCACTTAAAAGAAGCTTCAAGGGCTTCCCTGGTGGTCCAGTGGGTAAAGAGTCCGCCTTGCAGTGTAAGGGGCGCCGGTTTAATCCCTGGCACAGGAAGATCCCATATGCCGCGGAGCAGCGGGACCGGTGTGTCCAATTACGAGCCAGCACTCTGGAGCGCATGCTCCCAGAGCCAATGGCAATGGGAGGCCCACACAGGCCAAAGAATAAAGATGGATGGAAATAAATAAATAAAAAGAGGCCAAAAACAATATTAAAAAAAAAAAAAAAAAGAAGTTTCAAATGGGGTCCACTGGGTAAAGAGTCCACCTTGCAGTGCAAGGGGAACCAGTTCGATCCCTGGTCCGGGAATATCCCACGTGCCCACAGATCTGCTGGACCAGTGTGTCCAGTTACAAGCAGGCACTCTGGAGCACATACGCCCAGAGCCAGTGCTCTGCAATGAGAGAGGCCACTGCAATGGGAGGCCCACAAAGGCCAAAGAGTAAAGATGGATGAAAATGAATAGATAAAGGTCCAATAAAAGAGGCTAAAATTTAAAATAATAATAATCAAAAAAGAATCTTCAAATGGATCAACATATTTCAAAGTAAAAGAAATAAGGCTCAACAATATCTATAGAACTATGAAGGTGTCCAACACGTAAAAGTTGAAATTTTAGAATATATGGCATCCAAAAACTAACTAACAGGCATGTAAAGCAGCTGAAAAATACCAACTGTTATTAGAAGTAATACAATAAATGGATCAATATAAAGAAAAACATCAAAATGAACAACTGAAGAATAGCATCAATATAAACAGTTCAAGAATGAATCAATATAAACAAATTCAGAATATTAGATAAAATATGAAAAGTTATTAAAATCGTATTCCAAATGTTTAAGAAGGAGAGGACCATTTGGACATGTAAGCTGGAAGATAGATATATTTTTAAAAAGCTCAAAGTAAACTTGAATAGATATAGAGTATAATCCAATAAATGGAATTAAAAATGGATTAGGCACTGAAGAAGAAAATATTAATGAGTTTGAAATAGATAATGATAGAAACTATCCAAATTAAAAACAGAAAGAATTGAAAACTGATAAAAAATCTGATCAATGAACTATGAGACAAACCTGAGGGAGGGGAAATACATGATTAATTGGAATCTCTTAGGGAGTAATGGCCCAAATCTTCCCATGTTTGATGAAAAGTATAAAACTATACGTCTACAGCACTAAGTTAACTTTAAGCATAAGAAAAGGAAGAAAACTGCAGGTAATACATTGCAGTCAAAGTTCTTGAATGTGGTGATGAAGAGGAGATCTTCAAAGCACCCAGAGAAATCGCCTGAGATAGAAACGACAGCACACTCATCTTAGGAAACAATGCAATTTAGTCAAGTATCGAAACTACTAGAAGAAAAATACTGTGGATCTCTAATTCTCTACATGGTGGAACTGTCTTTTAAAAATAAAGGAAAAAGAAACACTTTTTCACATATGCAAAAGCTTAAAAGTTTCATCACCAGCATACCTACACTATAGGAAGTATACGAGGAAGGGCTGCAGGAAGGACAGACGTGGTACAAGATGAAAAAACTGTATTGACAGAAAGGAATGCAGGGAAAATTGTTCATATGAGGAGGTCTGTCTACATGTCTATCCCTAATATAGAGATTTTTAATACTTTTACAGTGGATTTTCTTGGGCTAAAATAGTCAAATAATATATTCAGAAGCAGAAGTGATAGCTGTTGAGAAAATTAGTAAATGTAATTTAGCTCAAAGAACAATACTGGAATAAAACAGACAAACCAATGTGATAAAATATGGAAAAGTGTGTAAGAGATAGTATGAGACTCAATGAAAAGACCGCACATACGTAGACATTGAAATTACTGGTAGTTGTCCTATCTCCTGCCTAGAGCTGATGGACAAGGGGGATGCCCCTTGGGAGCAGAAGCAGCAGTGTGTGCTCACAGATGTGGGAGTGGGGTAGGGCAGCAGGGATGCTGGCCTTGGCACCCTGAGCTGCTGCTGCTACTTCTTGTGTTGCTTTCTGCCCTCATTGTCCCAAGGATGGCTCTGCCTAAAGGGACCTAAGTGACATGGGCCAAAGCATTTTTTTTTTTAATTTGGGCCTCTTTTATTGTTTTATTTATTTATTTTCATCCATTTTTATTCTCTGGCCTTGTGTGGCCCTCCCATTGCAGCAGCCTCTCTTGCTGCCTCTGTTGCTGGGAGCATGCGCTCCAGAGAGCTGGCTCAAAATTGAACATGCCAATCCAGCCACTCTGCAGACATGTAGGATCTTCCTGGGCCAAGAATCGAATCGGTGCCCCTTGCACTGCAAGGTGGACTCTTTACCCACTGGACCACCAGGAAAGCCCAACATGGGCCAAAGCAAAGAACACTCACCGAGATCCTTAGAAGATGAAAGGACAATCCTCTGGCAATGCCTAGATTGGTTTGCACCACCAAAGCCTAGTGGGGCTGCCTGGGTGAGATATTAACCAGTCTCCTGGACATCAAGAGAAATCCTTAGCTGTGTCAGGGGAGGATTTTCTTTTTCTTCTTCTTTTTTTTTAAATTGGCATGTAGTTGCTTTACAATGCTGTGTTAGTTCCTTCTGTTGTACCACAAAATGAATCAGGTATCCATTTACACATATCCCGTCTTTTATGGATTTCCTTCCCATTTAAGTTGCCACAGAGCACTGTGTCGAGTTCCGTGTATTATACAGTAGGTTCTCATTAATTATGTGTTTTATGCATAGTGTCAATACTGTATGTATGTCAATCTGAGTTTCCCAGTTCATCCCAGTTCCCCTTCCCCTCTTGGTGTCCTTACGTGTTCTTTAAGTCTTTGTCTCTATTTCTGATTTGAAAATAAGTTCATCTATACCACTTTTCTAGATGACGCATATATGTGTTACTATATGGTAGTTGTTTTTCTCTTTCTGCCTTTAAAAAACATTTATTTTTATTTGGAAGATAATTGCTGAACAATATTGTGTTGGTTTCTTCTATACATCAGTGTGAATCAGCCCTAGGTAGGTGTGTGTCTCCTTCCTCTTGATCCTCCCTACCACCTCCCACCCCATCCTGTATGTTGTCACAGAACCATAGATTTGTGCTCCCTGTGTCATACAACAAATTTCCACCGGCTGTTGCAGTTTGTATATGATAATGTATATGTTTTAAGGCTAGTGTCTCAATTAGTCCCACCCTTACCTTCCCCAACTGCAATCATTCAGCAAAAATGTACAAGAGTGAGCATTTTGCAATGTGTCTACAAGTCTATTCTCTAAATCTGTTTCTCCATTGCTGTTCTGCAGCAGCCTCTCTGCTGCCTCTGGCACATGCCAAGGCTGGCTCAAAATTGAACATGCCAATCCAGCCACTCTGCAGACATGTAGGATCTTCCTGGGCCAAGAATCGAATCGGTGCCCCTTGCACTGCAAGGTGGACTCTTTACCCACTGGACCACCAGGAAAGCCCAACATGGGCCAAAGCAAAGAACACTCACCGAGATCCTTAGAAGATGAAAGGACAGTCCTCTGGCAATGCCTAGATTGGTTTGCACCACCAAAGCCTAGTGGGGCTGCCTGGGTGAGATATTAACCAGTCTCCTGGACATCAAGAGAAATCCTTAGCTGTGTCAGGGGAGGATTTTCTTTTTCTTCTTCTTTTTTTTTAAATTGGCATGTAGTTGCTTTACAATGCTGTGTTAGTTCCTTCTGTTGTACCACAAAATGAATCAGGTATCCATTTACACATATCCCGTCTTTTATGGATTTCCTTCCCATTTAAGTTGCCACAGAGCACTGTGTCGAGTTCCGTGTATTATACAGTAGGTTCTCATTAATTATGTGTTTTATGCATAGTGTCAATACTGTATGTATGTCAATCTGAGTTTCCCAGTTCATCCCAGTTCCCCTTCCCCTCTTGGTGTCCTTACGTGTTCTTTAAGTCTTTGTCTCTATTTCTGATTTGAAAATAAGTTCATCTATACCACTTTTCTAGATGACGCATATATGTGTTACTATATGGTAGTTGTTTTTCTCTTTCTGCCTTTAAAAAACATTTATTTTTATTTGGAAGATAATTGCTGAACAATATTGTGTTGGTTTCTTCTATACATCAGTGTGAATCAGCCCTAGGTAGGTGTGTGTCTCCTTCCTCTTGATCCTCCCTACCACCTCCCACCCCATCCTGTATGTTGTCACAGAACCATAGATTTGTGCTCCCTGTGTCATACAACAAATTTCCACCGGCTGTTGCAGTTTGTATATGATAATGTATATGTTTTAAGGCTAGTGTCTCAATTAGTCCCACCCTTACCTTCCCCAACTGCAATCATTCAGCAAAAATGTACAAGAGTGAGCATTTTGCAATGTGTCTACAAGTCTGTTCTGTATGTCTGTATCTCCATTGCTGCTCTGCAGATAGGTTCTTCACTACCATATTTCTAGATTCCATATGTATGCCTTAATATGCAATATTTGTCTTTCTCCTTCATCCTTACTTCACTCTGTATGACAGTCTCTAGATCCACACAGTTTAGTTCATTTTTAGGACAGTAGTCATGAACGGATGTTAGAGTTGGACTATAAAGAAGGCTGAGCACCCAAGAACGGATGCTTTTGAATTGTGGTGCGGGAGACAACTCCTGAGAGTCCCTTGGACAGCAAGGAGATCAGCCAATCCTAAAGGAAATCAACCCTGAATATTCATTGGAAGGACTGATACTGAAGCTGAAGCTCCAGTACTTTGACCACATGCTGTGAAGATCTGACTCACCGCAAAAGACCTTGCTGCTGGGAAAGATAGAAGTTAGGAGGAGTGAAAGGGTAACTTGGTAAGGAAGCCAGTGGTTTCTGTCCCCACCAGCGAGCTTCATCAGCGCAGACCCGGGATTCACCAACGCAGATCTAGAAGCGGGGGAGTGGGAATTAAATAGGACAAGAGACATGATAAATGGAGACTAGATAGGAGTCTGATCAAGTCTCGTTTTATTGTTGAAAAGGAGCGATATTTATGCTTTTCAGAAAGAGAAAGGAAAGAAGAAAGAGCCAAACACAGCCAATCGTGTTAATGGTCAACTGTGCAAGTGGTTACATCATAACAAAAGTCTATGGGGAGCATACACTGATCACGAGTGCGGAAACTGAGCAGCCTATCACGTAACAATCACGCATCCCAGACCATGCCAAACCGCGGCCTCCTGTCTTCCGCTAGGCGCCATCTTTATGGCACAGTGCTTTTTGTGTTGGAGGCTGCAAGACACCCTCCTTGCTTTGAGATTGTAGCCTTCTGGCTTCTTATCACGCTCGCTGACCTTGCACAGCCTCACAGTTAATTAGACAGAAGGTAGGCTGTGTTCTGCTGACGGAGCCGTCCTTGGGAGCACACAACAGCATTCATACACTAGAGGCTATAAGGCATGGCCAGGGCTCTCTGAGCCCCTTTGCAAAATGTACAGGAGTGGGCATTTTGCAATGTGTCTACAAGTCTGTTCTGTATGTCTGTATCTCCATTGCTGCTCTGCAGATAGGTTCTTCACTACCATATTTCTAGATTCCATATGTATGCCTTAATATGCAATATTTGTCTTTCTCCTTCATCCTTACTTCACTCTGTATGACAGTCTCTAGATCCACACAGTTTAGTTCATTTTTAGGACAGTAGTCATGAACGGATGTTAGAGTTGGACTATAAAGAAGGCTGAGCACCCAAGAACGGATGCTTTTGAATTGTGGTGCGGGAGACAACTCCTGAGAGTCCCTTGGACAGCAAGGAGATCAGCCAATCCTAAAGGAAATCAACCCTGAATATTCATTGGAAGGACTGATACTGAAGCTGAAGCTCCAGTACTTTGACCACATGCTGTGAAGATCTGACTCACCGCAAAAGACCTTGCTGCTGGGAAAGATAGAAGTTAGGAGGAGTGAAAGGGTAACTTGGTAAGGAAGCCAGTGGTTTCTGTCCCCACCAGCGAGCTTCATCAGCGCAGACCCGGGATTCACCAACGCAGATCTAGAAGCGGGAGTGGGAATTAAATAGGACAAGAGACATGATAAATGGAGACTAGATAGGAGTCTGATCAAGTCTCGTTTTATTGTTGAAAAGGAGCGATATTTATGCTTTTCAGAAAGAGAAAGGAAAGAAGAAAGAGCCAAACACAGCCAATCGTGTTAATGGTCAACTGTGCAAGTGGTTACATCATAACAAAAGTCTATGGGGAGCATACACTGATCACGAGTGCGGAAACTGAGCAGCCTATCACGTAACAATCACGCATCCCAGACCATGCCAAACCGCGGCCTCCTGTCTTCCGCTAGGCGCCATCTTTATGGCACAGTGCTTTTTGTGTTGGAGGCTGCAAGACACCCTCCTTGCTTTGAGATTGTAGCCTTCTGGCTTCTTATCACGCTCGCTGACCTTGCACAGCCTCACAGTTAATTAGACAGAAGGTAGGCTGTGTTCTGCTGACGGAGCCGTCCTTGGGAGCACACAACAGCATTCATACACTAGAGGCTATAAGGCATGGCCAGGGCTCTCTGAGCCCTCGACAGGTTTCCAAGGAGGAGGAGAAGGCGGGGGAACAAACATCTTCTAGCCTAAATGTTTAAACTATTTTGCATTGGAATGCCTGATCTAGTCTTATCACTAATGATGTTTGGAGACCATCCTCTGGCTAATTTTATGTTAATGTGGTGGGTGTGGGTCTAATTAAGACCTTTACCACCTTAAAATATTCTTTTGATCTATTGTTAATAACCAACTGAAAATGTATAAAATGCCCCACCTAGCTGCTCAGGGTTCTGTATCCCTTTTTTCTTTAATAAGACTTTTGTTGCACAAACCTCTGAGTGACCAAAGCTGTCTTTTCATCCCAGAGTGAAATTTTGTTCTTTGGAGGTCATGAATCTGACACCATTCACTGTAAGCTATCTACCATCAGCTGTCAGGAGAAGAGGGTGACAGAGGATGAGATGGTTGGGTGGCATTATTGACACAACAGACATGAGTTTGAGGAAACTCTAGGAGATAGCAAAGGACTTAGAAGCCTGGCGTTCTGCAGTTCATGGGATCCCTAAAAGTTGGACAAGACTGAGCAACTGAAAAACAGCAACAATGACTGTGTAATATTCCATTGTGCATGTGTGCATGCATGCTAAGTCACTTCAGTTATGTCCAATTCTTTGTAACCCCATGGCTGATAGGCTCCTCTGTCCGTGGGATTCTCCAGGCAAGAATACTGCTGTGGGTTGCCATGCCCTCCTCCAGGGGGTCTTCTCAACCCAGGGATTAAACCCATGCCTCTTATGTTTCCTGTATTGGCAGGCAGGTTCTTTACCACTGGTGCTACCTGCGAAGCCCCATATATGTGTACCACATCTTTTTTTAAGTCTTTTAAAAAAAATTTTGGCCTCTTCTATTGGTTTTTATTTATTTATTTTCATCCATTTTTATTCTTTGGCCTCCCATTGTAGTGGCCTCTCTGGTTGCAGAGCACCGGCTCTGGGAGCACGCGCTCCAGAGCACTGGCTGGTAATTGGACACACTGGTCCAGTCGCACTGTGGCTCATAGGCTCTTCCCTTGCCAGGGATCGAACTTGCACTGCAAGGCGGACTCTTTACCCACTAAACCACCAGAGAAGCCCTAATCTTTTTTTTTTTAATTTATTTTTAATTGGAGGATAATTGCTTTACAGTGTTGTATTACTTTCTGCCATATGTCAGCACGAGAAAGCCACAGAAATACATATGGCCCCTTCCTCTAGAACCTCCCTTCCTCCTCCAACCCCATCCTACCCCTTTAGTTGTCACAGAGAAACCCGAGGGTTGAGCTCACTGCTCCAAGCATCATTCCCACTGTTCAGTTATTTTATATATTCTAATGTATATGTTTCAATGTATATGTAGCATATATTTTTCTTTTCTTAAAAAAAATTCATGGGCTTCCCTGGTGGTCCATTGGGTAAGGACACTGCCTTGCAGTGCAGGGGGTGCCAGTTCAATCCCTGACCTGGGAGGATACCGCATGCCACATCATGTCTGGACCGGTGTGTCCGGCTGCCAAGCCAGAGCTCTGGGGCGCATGAGCCCAGAGCCGGTGCTCTGCAGCGACAGGGGCTGCTGCAATGGGAGGCCCACACGGGCCAGGGAACAAAGATGGAAATAAAAGATCAATAGAAGTGGCCAAAACAATAAATAAATAAATAAATTCGTTTGGCTTTGTTGGTTCTTAGTTGCAGTAGGCAGGACTTTTGTTGGGGTATGCAGGATCTTTCCTGTGGCAGGAGGGCTCTCCATTGTGGTGTGCTGGCCTAATTTCCCCATGGCAGGCGTGATCTTAATTGCCCCATCAAGAATCGAACCCAAGAACCCTGCACTGGAAGGCAGATTATTAACCACTCACTGGACCACCTGGGAAGTCCTTGTACCACGTCTTTATAGGAGAAGTCAGGCAGTGGTAAAGTAAAACTGCACTAAGCCTTTTGCAGAGTTGTTGAAAGACTCCTATGTTCCACTCATTAAAAGTTTAGTCGCGGGCTTCCTTGGTGGCTCAGTGGGAAATAATCTGCTTGTCAATGTAGGAGATACAGGTTCAATCCCCAATCCGGGAAGGTCTCATATGCTGCAGAGCAACTAAACCCACGGGCCACAACTCTTGAACCTTTGCTCTAGAGCTTGGGAACTGCAACTACTAAGCCCACCTGCCACAGCTACTGAAGCCCATGCACCCTAGAGTCCATGCTCCGCAGCAAGAGACGTTACTGCAGTGAAAAGCTTGCAGTAACTAGAGAAAAGCCCATGCAGGAATTAAGACCCAGCATACTCTCTCTCTCTCTCTCTCTCTCTCTCTCACACACACACACACACACACACACACACACAAAGTTGAGTTGAGGAGTCAACAGTTGCTTTGGCAGGCACAGAAGGCATGGAACTAGGATACCTGAGACCGCAGTGGTGGAGCGACTCTTGACTGCTTAAAACAGCAATTATTAGTCAAAAATGTACAAGAGTCAGCATTTTTCAAACCAGAACAAATCCACTGGAAGAAACAAGCTGAATGTCCACTCTCCCTGGAACCCATCTTTGCTAACACCATCCCACCTCCCTAAACATCCTGTATCATCTTTGAAACTATATGCTCATGGGTTCCTTATACACTCACACTTGTTTGAAACATCCTCATTTCATGATGAGTCCTATTGTTTCCATTGAGCCAGGAGCATTTTTAGGGAAATTCAGATAACTGGGTTGAATGGCTCCTTTGTAAGTTCATGACACCTATCTCAGCTTACTTCAAATTTCGCTTCAACTGTCTCCTTAAAGTTTTACATTCCTTCTCATCTTACTCAATCTTTTGGCCCAAAATATTTCCCATTCTTCCTTTAACTTCTAAACAGATGTATTTTGACCACAGAGATAGAAGCTTTAGGGCCCTCCCCTTCTGGGATGCTTTCAGTTATTAAAAGAGACATGGTAGTGTGTTGACACAGTCATATAATATTTTTAAATAAAATCTGACAAATAAGGTATTTTGAATGTCACATCACTTCATCATTCTTGCCTTGAGAACCCCATGAACAGTATGAAAAGGCAAAAGATATGACACTGAAAGATGAGCTCCCAGGTGGATAGGTGTCCAATATGGGGTACTGCACTAAGCCTTTGCAGAGTTGTTGAAAGACTCCTATGTTCCACTCATTAAAAGTTTAGTCGCGGGCTTCCTTGGTGGCTCAGTGGGAAATAATCTGCTTGTCAATGTAGGAGATACAGGTTCAATCCCCAATCCGGGAAGGTCTCATATGCTGCAGAGCAACTAAACCCACGGGCCACAACTCTTGAACCTTTGCTCTAGAGCTTGGGAACTGCAACTACTAAGCCCACCTGCCACAGCTACTGAAGCCCATGCACCCTAGAGTCCATGCTCCGCAGCAAGAGACGTTACTGCAGTGAAAAGCTTGCAGTAACTAGAGAAAAGCCCATGCAGGAATTAAGACCCAGCATACTCTCTCTCTCTCTCTCTCTCTTCACACACACACACACACACACACACACACACAAAGTTGAGTTGAGGAGTCAACAGTTGCTTTGGCAGGCACAGAAGGCATGGAACTAGGATACCTGAGACCGCAGTGGTGGAGCGACTCTTGACTGCTTAAAACAGCAATTATTAGTCAAAAATGTACAAGAGTCAGCTTTTTTCAAACCAGAACAAATCCACTGGAAGAAACAAGCTGAATGTCCACTCTCCCTGGAACCCATCTTTGCTAACACCATCCCACCTCCCTAAACATCCTGTATCATCTTTGAAACTATATGCTCATGGGTTCCTTATACACTCACACTTGTTTGAAACATCCTCATTTCATGATGAGTCCTATTGTTTCCATTGAGCCAGGAGCATTTTTAGGGAAATTCAGATAACTGGGTTGAATGGCTCCTTTGTAAGTTCATGACACCTATCTCAGCTTACTTCAAATTTCGCTTCAACTGTCTCCTTAAAGTTTTACATTCCTTCTCATCTTACTCAATCTTTTGGCCCAAAATATTTCCCATTCTTCCTTTAACTTCTAAACAGATGTATTTTGACCACAGAGATAGAAGCTTTAGGGCCCTCCCCTTCTGGGATGCTTTCAGTTATTAAAAGAGACATGGTAGTGTGTTGACACAGTCATATAATATTTTTAAATAAAATCTGACAAATAAGGTATTTTGAATGTCACATCACTTCATCATTCTTGCCTTGAGAACCCCATGAACAGTATGAAAAGGCAAAAAGATATGACACTGAAAGATGAGCTCCCCAGGTGGATAGGTGTCCAATATGCTACTGGAGAAGAGCAGAGAAATAGATCCACAAGGAATGAAAAGCCTAAGCCAAAGTGGAAACAATATCCAGTTGCGGATGTGTTTTGTGGTGAAAGGAAAGTCCTGTGTGCAAAGAACAATATTGCATAGGAACCTGGAATGTTAGGTCCATAAATAAAAGAGAATTGGAAGTGGTCAAACAGGATATGGAAAAAGTGAACATTTACATTTTATTAATCAATGAACTAAAATGGACAGGAGTGGGCGAATTTAATTCAGGTGACCATTATATCTACTACTGTGGATAAGAAGACCTTAGAAGAAATGAAGTAGTCCTCACAGTCAACAAAAGAATCTGAAATGCAGTACTTGGGTGCAGTCTCAGAAATGACAGAATGAGTTCAGTTCATTTCCAAGGCAAACCATTCAATATCACAGTGATCCAGTCTGTACCTCAACCACTAATGCTCAAGAAGCTGAAGTTGAACGGTTCTATGAAAACCAATAACATCTTCTAGAACTAACACCAAAAAAAAGATGTCCTTTTCATCTTTGGGGACTGGAATGCAAAAGTGGGAAGTCAAGGGGTACGTGGAGTAACAGTTATGTTTGGCCTTGGAGTACAAAACAAAGCAGGGAAAAAGGCTAACAGAATTTTGCCAAGAGAATGCACTGGTCATAGCAAACACCTTCTTCCAACAACACAAGAGATGGCCCTACACATGGACATCACCAGATGGTCAATACTAAAATCAGATTGACTACATTTTTCGCAGCCAAAAATGGAGAAACTCTATACAGTCAACAAAAACAAGACCAGGAGCTGAGTGTGGCTACATCATGAACTCCTTATTGCAAAATTCAGACTTAAATTGAAGACAGTAGGGAAAACCAGTAGACCATTCAGGTATGACCTAAATCAGTCCCTTAAGACTGTACAGGAGAAATGACAAATAGATTCAAGGAATTAGATCTGATGGACAGAGTGCCTGAAGAACTATGGATGGAGGTTCATAATGTTATACAGGAGGCACTATTCAAAACCATCTCCAAGAAAAAGAAATACAAAAAAGCAAAATGTTTGTCTGGGTAAGCCTTGCAAATAGCTGAGGAAAGAAGAGAAATAAAAGGCAAAGGAGAAAAGGAAAGATATACTCATCTGATTGCAGAGCATACTATCATGATCAGCCAGATCATTAAGATATTTTTTGTATAGTTCCTCTGTATATTTTTTCCACCTCTTCTTTATATATTCTGCTTCTGTTAGGTCCATATCTTTTTCATCCTTTATGTGCCTGTTTTTGCATGAAATTGTTCCCTTGGTATCTCTAATTTTCTTGTAGAGATTTCTGGTCTTTCCCATTCTATTGTTTTCCTCTATTTCTTACATTGTTCATTCAAGAAGGTTTTCTTTCTCTCCTTGCTATTCCCTGAAACTCTGCAATCTTGATTCTAGCTTGACCTTCATTCAGCCCAGCATTTCACATAATGTACTCTGCATATAAGTTCAATTAGCAACTTGGAACCAATCACTTGTTCCATGTCTGGTGCTAACTGTTGCTTCTTGATCTGCATACAGGTTTTGCAGGAGGCAGGTAAGGTGGTCTGGTATTCCCATCTCTTTCACAATTTTCCACAGTTCATTGTGATCCACAGAAAGGTTTTTAGTGTAGTCAATGAAGCAGATGCTTTTCTGGAATTCCCTTGTTTTTTCTATGATCCAATGGATGTTGGCAATTTGATCTTGGGTTCCTCTGCCTTTTCTAAATCCAGCTTGTACATATGGAAGTTTTGGTTCACATACTGTTGAAGTCTAGCTTGGAAGATTTTGAGCATTAACTTTGCTAGTGTGTAAAATGAGTGCAATGGTGCGGTAGTTTCAACATTATATGGCATTGCCCTTTGGGACTAGAATGAAAGCTGACATTTTCCAGTCCTGTGTCCACTGCTTAGTTTTCCAAATTTGCTGGCATATTGTGTGTAGCACTTTAACAGCATCATCTTTTAGGATTTGAAATGGCTCAGCTGGAATCCCATCACCTCCACTAGCTTGTTTGCAGTGATGCTTCCTAGGGCCCACTTGACTTCATACTCCAGGATATCTGGCTCTAGGTTAGTGACCACATCCTGGTGGTTATCTGGGTCATTAAGATCTTTTTATGTATAACTCTTCTGTGTATTCTTGCCATCTCTTCTTGTATTTGTATGGTAGTGGGAAGTGTTCTCATTTCATTCTTCTATAATACACATAGCTGTCCAGTTTTCTGAGCCTCACTTATTGAAGAGCTTATCTTTTATCCATTGTATAGTCTTGCCTCCCTTGCCAAAGATAAGGTACCCACAGGTGTGTGGGTTTATTTGTGGGCTTTCTATCCTATTCCATTGGTGTATATATATATATATATATATATATATATATATATATATAGTCATTAACTTATTGTCTTGATGACTGCAGCTTTTTTTTTTTTTTAATATGTTTTTTCAGGACAACTACAGTGAAGATTCAGGCTTTTTTTTTTTTTTCTTTTCCCCATCATGCCTCTTTTTTATTTATATTTATTTTCATCCATCTTTTTTATTCTTTGGCATGTGTGGGCCTCCCACTGCAGTGGCCCCTCTCACTGAAGAGGACTGGCTCCAGGCACATGCAGTCCGGAGTGCTGGCTCATAATTGGACACACCAGTCCAGCTGCTCTGTAGTATGTTGGATTGTCCCCAGCCACAGATGGAACTGGTGCCCCTTGCACTGCAAGGCAGACTCTTTACCTACTGGGCCACCGGAGAAACCCTGTAGCTTTTTAAGTCTGAAATCAGGAAGGTTGATTTCCCCAGCTCCATTCTTCTTTCTCAAGATTGCCTTGGGTATTTAGGGGTTTTTTATGTTTCCATACAAACTGTGAAAATTTTTGTTCTAGTTCTGTGAAAAATGCCATTGGTACTATGACAGGGATTACACTGAATTTGTAGATTGCTTTGAGCAGTATTTTCATTTTCACAGTATTCATTCTTCCCTTCCAAGAACATGATATTATCTTTCCATCTGTTTATGTCGTCTTTGATTTCTTTCATCAGTGCCTTATAGTTTTCTGTATACAGCTCTTTTATCTCCTTTGGTGGGTTTATTCCTCGATATTTTATTCTTTTTATGCCAATGGTGAATGGGATTAATTATTTAATTTCTCTTTCTTAATATTCATTGCTTGTTGTGGGTGTTATTTAGTCACTAAGTCATGTTCAACTACTTGCAACCTCATAAACTACAGTACACTGGGCTTCTCTATCCTTCACTATCTCCCTGAGTTTGCTCAGAGTCGTTTTGGTTGAGTTAGTGATGCCATCCATCCATCACATCCTCTGTCATCCCCTTCTTCTCTTGCCGTCAATCTTTCACATTGTAAGAGTCATTTGAATGAGTTGGCTCTTTGCAACAGGTGGCCAAAGTATTGGAGCTTCAACTTCAGGATCAGTCCTTCCAATGAATATTCGGGGTTGATTTCCTTTAGGATTGACTGGGCTGATCTCCTTGCAGTCCAAGGACTCTTAAGACTTTTCTCTAGCACCACAGTTCAAAAGTGTCAGTTTTTCAATGCTCCACTGCTGCAGCACCTCAGTCAGGTGCAGGGAGAATAGAAGGTGTGGCGAGACGTTACGAAATACACGCATAGACAGAGATAAGCAGAAAGGATCGGAACAGGGGGACTCCTGATTTCGCGTGGATCAAGAGCCATAAATGCATTCAACTCAATCCTCTTTTATTGATAGCTTAAGTATCCAGGAGATGTTTCCAATCAGTGGAGACTGGGACTCAGTCACGTCCCTAGTCAGCAACTATCCTTGAGACTCTGTAGTTTATGTTATTTCTTTAAGGGAAAGGGCTTGCTGTAGCTGGGGGTGCAACTAGACCTTTATGGGGCTTTTAAGTCTGAAATCAGGAAGGTTGATTTCCCCAGCTCCTTTCTTCTTTCTCAAGATTGCCTTGGGTATTTAGGTTTTTATGTTTCCATACAAACTGTGAAAATTTTTGTTCTAGTTCTGTGAAAAATGCCATTGGTACTATGACAGGGATTACACTGAATTTGTAGATTGCTTTGAGCAGTATTTTCATTTTCACAGTATTCATTCTTCCCTTCCAAGAACATGATATTATCTTTCCATCTGTTTATGTCGTCTTTGATTTCTTTCATCAGTGCCTTATAGTTTTCTGTATACAGCTCTTTTATCTCCTTTGGTGGGTTTATTCCTCGATATTTTATTCTTTTTATGCCAATGGTGAATGGGATTAATTATTTAATTTCTCTTTCTTAATATTCATTGCTTGTTGTGGGTGTTATTTAGTCACTAAGTCATGTTCAACTACTTGCAACCTCATAAACTACAGTACACTGGGCTTCTCTATCCTTCACTATCTCCCTGAGTTTGCTCAGAGTCGTTTTGGTTGAGTTAGTGATGCCATCCATCCATCACATCCTCTGTCATCCCCTTCTTCTCTTGCCGTCAATCTTTCACATTGTAAGAGTCATTTGAATGAGTTGGCTCTTTGCAACAGGTGGCCAAAGTATTGGAGCTTCAACTTCAGGATCAGTCCTTCCAATGAATATTCGGGGTTGATTTCCTTTAAGACTGAGTGGTTTGGTCTCCTTGCTGTCCATAGGACTCTCAAGATTTTCTCTAGCACCACAGTTCAAAAGTGTAAGTTTTTCAATGCTCCACTGCTGCAGCACCTCAGTCAGGTGCAGGGAGAATAGAAGGTGTGGCGAGACGTTACGAAATACACGCATAGACAGAGATAAGCAGAAAGGATCGGAACAGGGGGACTCCTGATTTCGCGTGGATCAAGAGCCATAAATGCATTCAACTCAATCCTCTTTTATTGATAGCTTAAGTATCCAGGAGATGTTTCCAATCAGTGGAGACTGGGACTCAGTCACGTCCCTAGTCAGCAACTATCCTTGAGACTCTGTAGTTTATGTTATTTCTTTAAGGGAAAGGGCTTGCTGCAGCTGGGGGTGCAACTAGACCTATAAGAAGTTCAAAGGAGTCTGGTCTGTGTGCGCCTGCAACATTCTAACATGCGCTGACCCAGCGTTCCTAAGTCCACAGCAGTGCTCCTATCTGTTCTTCCAGGCTAGCATGACCCCAGCTAATGAGCCCATATTTTGTTTCGATCCTCCCTGTTATATTTCTCTTTAATTGCTTTTTCTCCTTCCAAGCTGTCTTTCTCACGGCTTGGCCAAGGGTGTGAAGACTTCTGCTGACTTGTCTACCACACTCAGTCTTCTTTATGGTCCAGCTCTCATATTCATACATGATTACTGGAAAAACTGTCGTGTTGACTCTACAGACAATGTACAAGAATGCAAGGGATTTTTGTGTATTGATTTTGTATCTGGTGACATTGCTAAAGTCACTGATAGCTCTAGTAATTTCGTGATAGTATTCTTAGGGTTTTCTGTGTATACTATTTGGTCATCTGCAAACAGGGAGAATTTTACTTCTGTTTTTCCAATCCTCATTGCTTTTATTTCTGCTTCACATCTGAAAGCCATGGCTGGGGCTTCTAAAGCTGTGTTGGGTAACAATGGTCATAGGTGGACACTCTTGTCTTCTTCTTGATCTTAGAGGAAATGCTTTCAATTTTTCACCAATGAGATTAATGTTTGTTGTACATTGCCTTTATTATGTTCAGGTAGGCTCCTTCTATTTCGATTTTCTGGAGAGTTTTTTTCATAAATGGGTGCTGAGCTTTGTCAAAAGCTTTTTCTGCATCTATAGAGATAATCATATGATTTTATCTTTTAATTTGTTAATATGGTGTATCACATTGATTGATTTTCATACATTGAAGAATCCTTGCATCCATTAGATACTTGTCTTGATCATCATTTATCTTATCTATTTTATTTTTATAATTTTTTCTTAGATTTTTATTTTTTAATTTATTTTTATTTTATAGATTTTTAAAAATTTATTGTTATTTTACTTTTACAGTGTGTTTTGTTGTTTATTACCATATGTAAACCTGAATTGGCCATAGGTATACACATGACCCCTCTCACTTGAATGTCCCTCGGATTTCCTTCCCTATCCCATCCTTCTAGATTGTTACATGCCTTCTGTGTAAATTCCCTTGGTCTTACAGCACATTCACGTTGGTTGTCTCTTTTACACATGATAATGTAAGTTTCCATGTTGTTCCTTCCATACATCTGTCCCATTCCTCCCTCCTCCCAATGTCCATAAGTCTGTTCTCTGTATCTGTTTCTCCATTACTGCTGTGCATATACATTTATCAGTACCATCTTTCTAGATTATATATATATATGCTGGTATACAATATTTATCTTTCTCTTTCTGACTTCACTCTGTGTAATGGGTTGTGGGTTCATCCACCTCATTAGGACTGACTCAAATGCATTTCTTTTTATGGCTGAGTAATATTCCATTGTATATACGTACCATAGCTTCTTTATTCATTCATCTGTCAATGGACATCTATGTTGTTTCCATATTCTAGCTATTGTAAATAGTGCTGCCATGAACAACAAGAGTACATGTATCTTTTACAGTTTTGATTTCCTCAGGGTTTTATGCCTAGTGGTGGCACTGTTGGGTCATAAGGTGGTTCTATTCTTAGTTTTTTTTGAGGACTCTCCATACTGTCCTCCAGAATGGCCGTATCAGTTTACATGTGCACCAACAGTGTAAGAGGGTTCCCTTTTCTGCACACTCTCTCTGGCATTTATTGTCTGTAGATTTTTGAGAACGTCCCTTCTGACTGGTATGAGATGATATCTCATTGCAGTCTTGATTCGCATTTCTCCAATAATGAGCAACGTTCAGAATCTTCTCCTGTTTTTTGGCCATGTGTATGTCTTCTTTGGAGGTATACCTGTTTAGGTCTTTTTCCCATTTTTTGATTGGGTTGTTTGGTTTTTTTGGTGTTGAGTTGTCTGAGCTGCTTGTATATTTTAGAAATTAATTCTTTGTTGCTTGCTTCATTTGCTTTTATTTTATCATATTCTGAAGGTTGTCTTTTCACCTTGTTTTTAGTTTCTTTTGCTGTGCAAAAGCTTTTAAGTTTAATTACGTCCCACTTGTTTATTTTTGTCTTTATTTCCATTATTCTAGGAGGTGGGTCATAGAAGATCCTGCTTTGATTCATGTCATCAAGTTTTCTGCCTATATTTTCCTGTAAGAGTTTTATAGTTTCTGGTCTTACATTTAATTCTTTAATCCACTTTGAGTTTATCCTTGTGTATGGTGTTAGGTATGTTCCAACTTCTTTCTTTAATATGTAGCTGTCCAGTTTTCCAAGCACCACTTAAACTCTGAAGAGGCTGTTTTGCCCCATTGTATCTTCTTCCCTCCTGTGTCACAAATAAGGTACCCATCAGTGTGTGGGTTTATCTCTGGGCTCTCTATCTTGTTCTATCGGTCTATATTTCTGGTTTTTTTTTCCAATACCATACTGTCTTGATGACTGTTGCTTTGTAGTATTGTCTGAATTCAGGAAGATTAATTCCTCCAATTGCATTCTTCTTGCTCGAGACTGATTTAGGGTCTTTTGTGTTTCCATATGAATTGTGATATTTTCTGTTCTAGTTCTGTGAAAAATGCCATTGGTAATTTGATAGGGATCATGTTGAACCTGTAGATTACATTTGGTGGTGTAGCCATTTTTACGATATTGATTCTTTCAACCTAGGAACATGGACTATCTCTCCATCTGTGTATGTCTTCTTTGATTTCTTCCATCAGGGTCTTAAATTTTTCTTTTCTTTTTAACTTTTATTTTACTTTTAACTTTTACAGAGTTTTGTTGTTTACAGATATATATGTTCCCAGATTAGTCATATGTATATCCCCCCCATCTCACCCCTCTAGACCGTCACACAGCACCCATACAGGATCCCCTTTTCTCACAGCACAATGACTATAGCTATTTTCTTGACATATGATATAGTACAGGCCTTCCTGCTACTTCCTTTATGCCTCTCAGCCACTGTTCCTTCCCCGACAATGTCCATATGTCCACTGTCCATGTCTGTCTTTCCGTCACTTCACTGCATGTGCCATCATCACCATCCTACTAGATTCCATATATATGTGTTAATATACTGTATTTGTCCTTCTCTTTCTGACTGACTTCACTTTTGATGATACGTTCTAGATCCAGCCACCTCATTAGGGTTGATTCTTCTGTATTTCTCTTTACAGCTGTGTAGTATTCCATTGTATATATGTACCAGAGCTTTTGGATCCATTCATTCGTCGATGGGCATCTAGGTTCCTTCCATGTTCTAGCTATTGTATAGAGAGCTGCAATGAACATTGGGGTACAGGTGCTTCTTTCAGATTTGATTTCATCAGGGTATAAGCCTAAGAGTGGGATTGCTGGGTCATAGGGTGCTTCTATTTTTAGTTTTTTAAGAAATCTCCAGACTGTCTTCCATAGAGGCTGTATCAATTTACACTCCCACCAGCAATGCGGGAGTGTTCCCTTTTCTCCGCAGCCTCTCCAGCATTTATTGTCTGTCGATTTGTGGATGATGGCCATTCTGACGGGTGTGAGGTGATATCTCATTGTAGTTTTGATTTGCATTTCTCTAATTATTAGTGAAGTTGAGCATCGTTTCATGTGTTTTTGGGCCATCTGTATGTCATCATTGGAGAGGTGTCTGTTTAGGTCCTTTTCCCATTTTTTGATTGGGTTGTTTGTTTTTCCGGTGCTGAATTGTCTGAGTTGCTTGTAGATTTTGGAGATTCATTCTTTGTCTGTTGTTTCATTTGCTATGATTTTTTCCCATTCTGTGGGTTGTCTGTTCAGCTTTTTTTGTGGTTTCTTTTGCTGTACAAAAGCTTTAAAATTTCTTTAGGTCCCACATGTTAATTTTTCTTTTTAGTTCCGCTTTCTTCTGAATTCGCTTTCAGAAAGTTTGTCTAATTCCTCTTCATTTATTTGAACTTGTGTGTTTGTAGATTGTTCCTTCACTTGTGTGGTATTTCTCTGCCGTTTCATTGTTATTATTAATTTTTTAGCTAACTATGTTTGGGGTGCCCTTTTCCCAGACTTTGAGTTATGTCTGTTGGTATTTGTTGTTTGGATGGGGCTTCTTATTCTGGGTGATGCTGGTGGTTGGGTGATGTCAGGACTTGCATACAAGTGCTTACCTTTGTTGGAGTTCTCTCTGTTTACTGCTCTCTAGTGTTAGGTGTTCTCTAGTATTGTAGAGTTTTGGAGTCAGTGCTCCCTCCCTAAAGCCCCTAGGCTTGTTGCCTGACTAGGGAATGAATATTTCACGGCTGGTTTGTTATGGCCTTAAATGATATTAAAACATATATATGCAAATGAGAAACAGAAAGTAAACCTTTGACAAATGGCAATTAAAATATTATGCAAATACTATCTAGCATATTGAATTATACACACAAACATACACAGCTGTAACATAACCCAAACATTCCAACCAAATATACAGTATAATACATCAGCACAGCAAATAGAGAAAACCAAGAATGATATCCACCAGTTAAGAACCAAACTAACTAGAGCACAAATTGGAGAATAATGCTAGAGCAGGGTCCCAGTTGGGGATACGGCAATGAGGACACAACAAACTAAGAAATATGGTGGGGAAAGGGAAAAAGAGAAAGGGAGGATAGAAGAGAAATATAGAATAATAGTGCAAAGTTAAATATAGGGAGATAAAGATTTGTATGTATTAGAGTTTAGTGCTGTAGGAAAAGAGTATCAGAGAAAGCAAAGAAAGAGTTATAGAGGAAGTAGTAATACATATAAAAAATTTAAAAATTAAAACAGAGATAAGTATATAGAAAAATAGGAGAGGTGTCTGTTTAGGTCCTTTTCCCATTTTTTGATTGGGTTGTTTGTTTTTCCGGTGCTGAATTGTCTGAGTTGCTTGTAGATTTTGGAGATTCATTCTTTGTCTGTTGTTTCATTTGCTATGATTTTTTCCCATTCTGTGGGTTGTCTGTTCAGCTTTTTTTGTGGTTTCTTTTGCTGTACAAAAGCTTTAAAATTTCTTTAGGTCCCACATGTTAATTTTTCTTTTTAGTTCCGCTTTCTTCTGAATTCGCTTTCAGAAAGTTTGTCTAATTCCTCTTCATTTATTTGAACTTGTGTGTTTGTAGATTGTTCCTTCACTTGTGTGGTATTTCTCTGCCGTTTCATTGTTATTATTAATTTTTTAGCTAACTATGTTTGGGGTGCCCTTTTCCCAGACTTTGAGTTATGTCTGTTGGTATTTGTTGTTTGGATGGGGCTTCTTATTCTGGGTGATGCTGGTGGTTGGGTGATGTCAGGACTTGCATACAAGTGCTTACCTTTGTTGGAGTTCTCTCTGTTTACTGCTCTCTAGTGTTAGGTGTTCTCTAGTATTGTAGAGTTTTGGAGTCAGTGCTCCCTCCCTAAAGCCCCTAGGCTTGTTGCCTGACTAGGGAATGAATATTTCACGGCTGGTTTGTTATGGCCTTAAATGATATTAAAACATATATATGCAAATGAGAAACAGAAAGTAAACCTTTGACAAATGGCAATTAAAATATTATGCAAATACTATCTAGCATATTGAATTATACACACAAACATACACAGCTGTAACATAACCCAAACATTCCAACCAAATATACAGTATAATACATCAGCACAGCAAATAGAGAAAACCAAGAATGATATCCACCAGTTAAGAACCAAACTAACTAGAGCACAAATTGGAGAATAATGCTAGAGCAGGGTCCCAGTTGGGGATACGGCAATGAGGACACAACAAACTAAGAAATATGGTGGGGAAAGGGAAAAAGAGAAAGGGAGAATAGAAGAGAAATATAGAAGAATACCGCAAAGTTAAATATAGGGAGATAAAGATTTGTATGTATTAGAGTTTAGTGCTGTAGGAAAAAAGCATCATAGAAAGCAAAGAAAGAGTTATAGAGGAAGTAGTAATACAACATAAAAATTTAAAAATTAAAACAGGGATAAGTATATAGAAAAATAGAGGAAAAGCAAAACCAATAAAAACAAACAAAACCCCCCACGGAACCATAAAAGGCCAATGTGGAACCAGAAGTTTATACCAAAATAAAATGTGTGGTTTAAAAGGAAAAAAGAAAAAAAAATTATGTAAGCTTGAATATATTCAGTCTTACTGATAAGATTAGTAGCTTCAATAGATTTCAGTGGAGGAAACACACACACACACACTCACACACACACACACGACGAGAAAAATGGTGGCAGAGGGGCTCGGGGATTTGGAAAAAAGGCAAAAACCAAGTGAAAAACAAAACAAAACAAAAGCAATAAGAAAGAATAAGAAATGAAATGAAATTTAAAAAATCCAGCAGTAACTCCAGCTCCAGACAAAACGTGAAAATAGTGTTTATGTTCTTCTGTCTCTTGCTGACTATTCAGGAATGATCCGTCTTTTTCTTGTCTCTGGCAGTGGTTGGATCTGAAGACTTCTTTTACTGCTTGTTTATTTCCACCTATTCCAGAACTAAAAGGCCCATCCAGGCTGGCCCTGGTAGTTTCTTAATCCAAATTCCTTTTTTTGCTGGGTGGAGCTAAATTACCTCCCTGTAGTTTGACCAGCAGCCCTGTGGTTTGACCAGCAGCCAAACTACAGTAAAGAAAATGGCGTCTTTCTCACACAGGATTTATTCCCACACACTCTATGAGAAGCACTTCCGCAGTGACCCCAACCCTGGTTCAGGACACCGTCGACCCCCGCCACCGCGGGAGACATCCGATTACTCAGAGGTGAGTCTGGCTTAGTCTCATACAGGATCGCTATTCCCCTCGCCCGGATCACAGTGTGTACAGCTTCCAGGTAACCTCCTTCAAATGGAATTGAGTGCCTTCCTTCCGAGGACTGCTCAAGGGCACTTCTAGCTTAAGGGGGCACTTGGACCCTCTAAAACAGGTATGGCTCAGTCCCTTGTAGGGGGTCACTGCTCCTTTCCCAGGTCTTGATTTGCAACAGGCTTTGCGTATTTGGCCCACCCAGCCTCTCTGGCGGATATGAGGTTTGACTTTTAAAAGCGCCATTGTGCCCCTCCTACTTCTTTGCTCTTTGATGTGGGGTATCTCTTTTGTGATTGGATTCAACCTCCTCCTGTCGATGGTTTTTCAGGAGGAACTCATTGCAATTCAGGCGATTTTGCAGGAGAGATGAGTGCATGTCCTTCTACGCCGCCATCTTAGCTCCACCCCCCTTAAAATTTTATGTGTAGTTCTTTTGTCTCTTTAGGTAGGTTTATTCCTAGATATTTTATCCTGTTTGTTGCAATTGTGATTATTCATTCCTTGATTTCTCTTTCTGATTTTTCATTTTTAGTATGTAGGAATGTGAATGATGTCTGTGTATTGATTTTATATCCTGCGACTTTGCTGAATTCATTGATTAGGTCTAGTAATTTTCCAATAGTATCTTTGGGGTTTTCTATGTATAGTATCATGTCATCTGGAAACAGTGGTAGGTTTACTCCTTCTTTTCCAATCTGGATTCTTTATTTCTTTTTCATCTCTAATGCTGTAGCTAGAACTTCCAAGACTATGTTGAATAATAGTGGTGAGAGTGGTGTTCCTGATCTTAGAGGAAATGCTTTCAGTTTTTCACCATTGAGAATAAGGTTTTCTGTGGGCTTATCATGTATGGCCTTCCCTATGTTGAGATCAGTTACTTCTATGCCCTTTTTTTTTTTTTTTTGAGGTTTTTTTAAAAATCATAAATAGGTGCTGGAATTTGTCAGAGTTTTTCTACCTCTATTTAGATTATCATATGATTTTTATTTTTCAGTTTGTTAATATGATGTGTCACGTTGATTGGTTTCTGAATATTGAAGACTCCTTGCATGCCTGGAATAAACCCAACTTGATCATGGTATATGAACGTCTTAACGCATTGTTGAATTCTGTTTGCTAGAATTTTGTTGAGGATTTTTGCATCCATGTTCATTAGTGATATTGACCTGTAATTTTCTTTTTTTGTGTTGCCTTTGCCTGATTTTGATATCAGAGTGATAGTGGCCTAGTAGAATAAGTTTGGAAGTGTTCCTTCCTGTACAATTTTTTGAAAGAGTCAGGGTCTCAAAGTCAGTGCTCTCTCTCTGAAGCCCTAGGGCTTGATCTCTGGCATACTACTTAGCAATTCCACTCCTAAGGTTTTATCTCAAAGTGGGGGCATATGAGGAGCTGCATTCCACGGAATGGTGAGAGATGGGCCATTCGTGCGGAATCAGGAGAAATCCAAGTCCAAGTCACAGGTTTTTGACATTTATCCTCCAGCCCATTTGAGGCTTGGTTGTCAGACAGAAAAAAGATTTGGGAGAACATTTCCACCTGACTTTTCTACTAACCCAGATTAGATAAAGGTGCTAGTGTTTCAGGAAGACAGGGGCCAGGCAGGCAGTATGAAATCATGTCCCCAGCAGCCTCAGGGAGTGCTGTGCGGCTGAGCAAGTGCTAGGAGATGGATTGTGTCTGTTCCAGGAGGACCACCTGCACCTCACTCATCTCTGCACCATCTCTGGACAGGTCCCCATCACACCTGTACACTCACTGCAGAGCAGGGTGAGTCTCTATTCTAGATTCTGTTAAGAGGCCCCTAACTCATCTGGGCGACAACTCCCAGAAGCTCTGGAGCTTTTACACCTGTCGCGTAGGAGTGGGAGCCATGGAACACAGATGCTGGGTCTGATGAGAAAGGTTCCTGCCCAGGGCCTGTTCACACCCTCTAAGCTCACCTTAGTTAGCTCCACAGAGGCAGTTCTCCATCTTTTAAGAGCCTCCAGCCAGACCCTGGAGGGCGTGGAGTGGTGGGCCGAGACCAAGGGCCCGGGGCCACTCTGGGCAAGAAGACATTCCCCACATCCCCTGGGGTCCCCTCCACAGGGAGAAGCAGCAGCTCTGGATCACCTTGGGGACCTGTCCTCAGCATCCCCACCCTGAGGACCTTAGAGATTCCCCTGCCTGGACAGAGCCCCATAGAGTAAGCCCTGCTGACTCTTCTCTGTGGTGAAATGTCCGGTGGGGCAAAGCTCTTAGAGAGGGGCTGGGGGTCAGGTGAAGAAGAATCAGAGGGTGAGCACAGGGGCAATTCGTGAGCCAACAGTAGGGGGACAGGTAGAGCTGGAAACCCCAGGTCCCTGGACGTCTACTCTGAGTGATACTCAGCGTACCTTGTATGCATTTGGAAGCAGTGGAGTCCACAGTTGGGGTATCGGCATTAGGATAACCTGAGTCTCAAGGAGTGCCCAAGTGCAGCTCGTGAACCTTGACCCTTTGTTTTTCCTATCCTGTCAGACAGTTATAACAGGGGCACCTAGTCACCTGTTATTCAACTTTGGCCATACCCCAGCCTTGGAGATTGGAGGTAGTTCAGTTTTACAAATGGTAACCAGAGGCCCAAAGAAGGGCTGTAACATGTGCACAGTCACAAGGTGAGTTAGCCAAGCTCATCTACTGCCATGAATGAGTGGGGAAGGCTGTTTTTCTTCAGTAGATGCTTTATCCCCCCTGAGCCTCAGGTTTTCCCTTGTAAGACTAAGATGATTACTCCTCACTGTCAAAGTTACTGGGAGCCTGAAATGTGGTGGATGAGGCACATGACCTGTGGGTCCTGGTGACAGAAACGGTCAGACACTCTGGCTGGTGTTCGTCACTACTCCCCCACCTCTTGAATTTGGGAGGGGTGATATCTGGTGGCTCAGACAGAGAAGAATCTGCTTGCAATGCCAGAAACGGGGTTTGATCCCTGGATCAGGAACGTCCTCTAAAACTCCCATTCCTGGTTTCTTGGTGCTTCCTAGAGGCCAGACTCTAAAGAATCTGCTGACAGTGTGCGAGGCCTGGGCTTTATCCCTTGTTCCTTGAGGCAGTTCTCCATCTTTTAAGAGCCTCCAGCCAGACCCTGGAGGGTGTGGAGTGGTGGGCCGAGACCAAGGGCCCCGGGCCACTCTGGCCAAGAAGACATTCCCCACATCCCCTGGGGTCCCTCCACAGGAGAAGCAGCAGCTCTGGATCACCTTGGGGACCTGTCCTCAGCATCCCCACCCTGAGGACCTTAGAGATTCCCCTGCCTGGACAGAGCCCCATAGAGTAAGCCCTGCTGACTCTTCTCTGTGGTGAAATGTCCGGTGGGGCAAAGCTCTTAGAGAGGGGCTGGGGGTCAGGTGAAGAAGAATCAGAGGGTGAGCACAGGGGCAATTCGTGAGCCAACAGTAGGGGGACAGGTAGAGCTGGAAACCCCAGGTCCCTGGACGTCTACTCTGAGTGATACTCAGCGTACCTTGTATGCATTTGGAAGCAGTGGAGTCCACAGTTGGGGTATCGGCATTAGGATAACCTGAGTCTCAAGGAGTGCCCAAGTGCAGCTCGTGAACCTTGACCCTTTGTTTTTCCTATCCTGTCAGACAGTTATAACAGGGGCACCTAGTCACCTGTTATTCAACTTTGGCCATACCCCAGCCTTGGAGATTGGAGGTAGTTCAGTTTTACAAATGGTAACCAGAGGCCCAAAGAAGGGCTGTAACATGTGCACAGTCACAAGGTGAGTTAGCCAAGCTCATCTACTGCCATGAATGAGTGGGGAAGGCTGTTTTTCTTCAGTAGATGCTTTATCCCCCCTGAGCCTCAGGTTTTCCCTTGTAAGACTAAGATGATTACTCCTCACCGTCAAAGTTACTGGGAGCCTGAAATGTGGTGGATGAGGCACATGACCTGTGGGTCCTGGTGACAGAAACGGTCAGACACTCTGGCTGGTGTTTGTCACTACTCCCCCACCTCTTGAATTTGGGAGGGGTGATATCTGGTGGCTCAGACAGAGAAGAATCTGCTTGCAATGCCAGAAACGGGGTTTGATCCCTGGATCAGGAACGTCCTCTAGATAAGGGAAAGGCTCCCATTCCTGGTTTCTTGGTGCTTCCCTAGAGGGCCAGACTCTAAAGAATCTGCTGACAGTGTGCGAGGCCTGGGCTTTATCCCTTGTTGGAAAGATCCTTGAGAAGGGATTGGTTACCCAGTCTAGTATTCTTGCCTGGAGAATTCCATGGACAGTGGAAGCTAGTGGTTCCTAGAGTCAGCCAGGACTGAATAGCTAACACGTTCACTTTCTTTCAGCCTCTGATAGCATTGAAATCCAGCTGCAGTTGGAAGCCCCATGGTGGTCACCACTGTAGCCACATCCCCTCTCTCCCCCAGCCCCAAAGCCCAGTCTCCAGGGAGGAAGCACTCTCCTGTGAATTGCAAGGCTCTTTATTGCTGGAATCTTTTCATCAGACACCGGGACGTGGCAGGTTGCCGACACT
Organism: Tragulus kanchil; assembly: GCA_022376925.1. Lineage (NCBI taxonomy): Eukaryota > Metazoa > Chordata > Mammalia > Artiodactyla > Tragulidae > Tragulus > Tragulus kanchil. The sequence goes on from JAIOJX010000031.1 coordinate 116,240,844, forward strand.
ACTTAGGTGCAGGGCTTCCTTGGCTTCCTGGCAGGGATGGCTCCATCAACAGAGAGGACTTGAGTATATTTTATTCTGCAAAGAGGAAGTGCAGAAACCTGGAGAGGCCTCAGGGATCCACGAGGCGTGGCGCTGCACTGAACACAGTGGTGGGAGTGGTGTGCCGGGGCTTCAGGCTTGTGTGGAGGGAGGCCTCGGGATGTGAGCAGGTAAAGGTGGAAGCCTCCCAGTGAGGCTCCCTCCAGTGGGACAGAGATTGCGGGGTCTCGCTAGAGGGCTGAGGGCAGTCTCCTGGGATAGAATGGCAGCAAAGCTGAGAGCCATCTGCTAGGAGGACTCCAGAGTGACCCCTGGAAGTCTCCAGGGTTAGCTCATCCCTGTCTGCTTCACTGTGGTCCTCGCCTCTGGGCACCGCAGACCTAGCGTGGGCAGGAGGGCAGCTTTTGGAAGCAGCTGCCTCTTAGGGCATGTAAGGACTCTGGGTCCAGGGAACAAGGCGAAATGTGGGTGTTAGGCAGGGTGGAGAAGGGACTGGAGGCACTGAGAAAGAACGGATGATTGGTGAAGGGAAGGACTCAGTGCAGGTGGCTATAGAAGATTCGGGTTGCTGTGCTGGAGAGGCTGGAGTCAGGCAGGACTGTGCTCAGAGCTAAACTCCGGAGGCAGGTGATGCCACAGGATCAGGAGGGCCTGTGGCCCTGTAGGGCAGTCAGTCAGGGCCAGCTCAAGAGCTCCAGGGCTCGACTGAGTGTCCTCCACCATCCTTTCCCACACTGTGGGTGTCAGCCACATCCTCTCTACCTCCTCATTCATCAGGTTCTTTCTGCTCCCAGGTCACCAGGGAAGGCCCAGGGTGGACAGGAAATGAGATCCTCCATCTCCAGTACCCCGGGCAGACCCCTGACCCCACCGCCACGACACTATTGGCACCGGCCCTTTCACACCCAGCCTGACCCACCAGAGCGCTGAGGGCATTCTGTCTATCCTCTTCTGTCAGCTTCTGGTCAGTACAGCTCTTCATGGTGTGGGTAGTCTCCAGGACATCTTCGTCCGTGTGGTACGTCTTAACTTGCTCAATATAGTTGCCACGGTTTCCGGATATGAACAGGCTCACAGTTTCCTTCAAGGCTGGGCAGATGCTTTCACACTCTGAAAGGGAAGGATGAGGGGACACTCCCTGACAGGCTCTCATCAGAGCACCCTCTCCTCTTCCCCCTCCCGACAGGCTCAGGGCTGCCCTGAGAAGGTGTCAGAACCCTGGGGAGCCCAGGCCCCAGGCACTCACTTCCTCCCGGGATGAGGAGCAGGGCAGCGCAGAGCAGCAGGACAGCTCCAGCCCGCGCCATGGTGCTGGTGGTGGGTGCTCCCTGCTCACCAGAGCCCTTTATACCTGGCCTTGGCCCTACCTCCAAGCGGGACTGTGTCAGATGATTCTTTTTCTAGGAGATTCTGCCAGACCACAGTGTGGAGTTGCCTGGGGCTGCACGGGAGGATCCGTGTGTGTTGGCAAGATGCTCGTCCTTGAGTCCACAGAGGGCTTGGCTCAGTCTCCTCCTTCCTGGAGGGCTCTGGAACCCAGGAAGCCTAACACCTGAAAACCCCCAGTTTGACCAAAAGGGCAAAAATGCTCCCAAATCAAGCCTCCTGAATGGTGACCAGTGACAGCCTGTCAGAACAGCTTGTGACTTTGTGGGTAGGCTGGTGTGGACCTTACGGGTTTCCAGGAAGCTCAGTGTTTAGTGAGTGGCCTCAGAAGGAGTAAGTGCCAGGCTGACCAGAGCACCAGCCCTGACCCCTCGTCAGTCTCTCTGCTGGCTCCTGCCTGCTGCTATCACCGTGTCCTTGATCTTCTTGGTGGCCTCTGTTGAGCCACTTTCACCAATCAGTATCTGGAGCCCTGATAGCATTTCTTTGTGCTTACCCAGAAATTTCAGTTTTTCTCTTGCTCAAATTCTGCCTCCTGGCTGCTTTGATAGTATATCACTCTACACAGGAATATTTTCTGATCCTTTTTTTTTAAGGACGAGTTAAATCTTTTTTTTTTTTGGATTGCAGTATAGCCTATTATGAATGTTATGATAATTTCAGGGGAACAACAAAGGAACTCTTCCATATGTATATTCATGTATTCATTTTTTTCCCCAAACTGCCCCTCACCCCCATTCAGGCTGGCACAAAACATTCAGTGGAGATCACTGTGCTATGTAGTTGATCTTGTTGCTTATCTATTTTATTTATTTAAATTTTATTTCTTTATTAAAAAAAATTTTTTTTGGCTACTTCTATTGGTCTTTCATTTATTTCCATCTTCGTTCTTTTCAGCCTGCGTGGGTCTCCCATCGCAGTGGCCTCTCTCACTCCAGAACTCCGGCTCAGCAGTTGGACATGTTGGTCCAGCTGATCTGTGGCACGTGGAATCTTCCCAGGCCAGGGGTCAAACCGGCGCCCCTTGCACTCCAAGGTGGTGTCCTTACCCACTGGACCACCAGGGAAGCCCTAACTTTTATTTCTTTTTAATTGGAGGTTAAATGTTTTTCAATGTCATGTTGGTTTCTACCACACATCACCATGAATCAGTCATGATTCCTCCCTCTTGAACCTCTCTCTCACTCCCACCCCATCCCACTCCTCTAGGTTGTCACCGAGCACCAAGCTGAGCTCTCTGCTCTATATGACGACTTCCCTTTAGCTGCCTACTTTACACATGGTATTGTACGAATTTCAGTGCGGCTCTCTTGCTTCATCCCATCTTCTCCTTCCCCACTTGGTCCATGCGTATGTTCTCTATTTCTGAGTCTCTATTCCTGTCCTGCAAATAGATTCGTCAGTACCATTATATATATATATATGTGTGTGTGTGTGTGTTAATATACAGTATTTGTCTTCCTCTTTCTCACTTACTTCACTGTGTATAATAGGCTCCAGGTTCATCCACCTCAGTCCATTTCATTAGAACTGACTCAAATGTATTCCTTTCTATGACTGAGTTGTATTCCATGGTATATATAGGTACCACAACATTTTTATCCATCTGCTGATGGACATCTAGGTTGCTTCCATGGTCTAGCTATTGTAAATAGTGCTTCAGTGAACGTTGGGGTACGGGTGTCTTTTTCAGTTAAGATTTCCTCCGTGTATATGCCCAGTAGTGGGATTGTTGTGTCATATGATAATTTTTTTTAATTCTTTATTTTAAGATTTTACAGAGTTTTGTTGTTCACCAACATGTATGTTCCCAGATTATTCATATGCATATCCCTGGGCCCTCCCCCCACCCAACTCCCCCCTCTCCCACCCCTCCAGACCATCACCCCAAGTGATTGTAGGTACTTCTATTCCCTTAGCACAATGACAATAGCTATCTTTTCCACACATGACAATATAGGTTTCCATGTTTCTGTCTCCATGCCTCCCCCTCCCTATTTCTTCCCCACAATGTCCATATGTCTATGCTCTGTCTGTTTTTCCATGAGTTCACTGAGTGTGTTATCAAGACCGTCCTGCTAGATTCCATATATGTGTGTTAGTATGCTGTATTTGTCTTTCTCTTTTTGACTTACTTCACTTTTTATGATAGGTTCTAGAGCTAGCCACCTCATTAGGACTGAGTCTTCTGCATTTCTTTTAACAGCCGAGTAGTATTCCATTGTATATATGTACTAGAGCTTCTGTATCCATTCATTTGTCGATGGACATCTAGGTTGCTTCCATGTTCTAGCTATTGTATAGAGAGCTGCAATGAACATTGGGGTACAGGTGCCTCTTTCAGTTTTGATTTCATCAGGATCTAGGCCTAATAGTGGGATTACTGGGTCATAGGGTGCTTCTATTTTTAGTTTTTTAAGGAATCTCCATATTGTCTTCCATAGAGGTTGTATCAGTTTACATTCCCACCAGCAATGTAGGAGTGTTCCCTTTTCTCTGCAGCCTCTCCAGCATTTATTGTCTGTCGATTTGTTGATGATGGCCATTCTGACAGGTATGAGATGGTATCTCATTGTGGTTTTAATTTGCATTTCTCTAATGATAAGCGAGGTTGAGCATCATTTCATGTGTTTTGGGGCCATCTGTATGTCCTCTTTGGAGAGGCGTCTCTTTAGATCTTTTTCCCATTTTTTGATTGGGTTGTTCGTTTTTCCTGTGCTGAGTTGTCTCAGTTGCTTGTAGATTTTGGAGATTCATTCTTTGTCTGTTGTTTCATTTGCTATGATTTTCTCCCACTCTGTGGGCTGTCTGTTCAGCTTTTTTGTAATTTTTTTTGCTGTACAAAAGCTTTTAAGTTTCATGAGGTCCCATGTGTTCACTTTTCTTTTCAGTTCCACTATTCTAGTAGGTGGATCAGAGTTGATCTTACTTTGATTGATGTCCTTGAGGGTTTTGCCTATATTCTCCTCTAAGAGTTTGATTGTTTCTGGTCTTACATTTAGGTCTTTAATCCATTTTGAGTTAATCTTTGTGTATGGTGTCAGGGAATGTTCCAACTTCATTTTTTTGCATGTAGCTGTCCAATTTTCCCAGCACCATTTGTTGAAGAGGCTGTCTTTGTCCCATTTTATAGTTTCGCCTCCTTTGTCAAAAATAAGGTACCCATATGTGCGTGGGTTTATCTCTGGGTTCTCGATCTTATTCCATTGGTCGATAGTTCTGTTTTTGTGCCAGTACCATACTGTCTTGAGGACTGTTGCTTTGTAGTAGAGTCTGAAGTTGAGGAGGCTGATCCCTCCAGCTCCATTCTTCTTCCTCAGGATTGCTTTGGCTATTCGAGGTCTTCTGTGTTTCCATATGAACTGTGTGATTCTTTGGTCTAGTTCTGTGAAAAATGTCAATGGTAGTTGGATAGGTATTGCATTGAATCTGTAGATGACATTTGGTAGTATGGTCATTTTCACAATATTGATTCTTCCGATCCAGGAACATGGACCATCTCTCCGTCTGTTTAAGTCTTCTTTAATTTCTCTCATGAGTGTCTTGTAATTTTCTGTGTACAGTTCTTTTGTTTCTTTGGGTAGGTTTATTCCTAGATATTTGATTCTTTTGGTTGCGATGGTGAAGGGGATTGCCTCTTTGATTTCGTTTTCTGATTTTTCATTGTTTGTGTATAGGAATGCCAGTGATTTCTGTGTGTTGACTTTGTATCCTGCGACTTTGCTAAATTCATTGATTAGCTCTAGTAGCTTTGTAACCATGTCTTTGGGATTTTCTATGTATAATATCATGCCGTCTGCAAAAAGAGAGAGCTTGACTTCTTCCTTTCCAATCTGGATTCCTTTGATTTCTTTCTCTTCTCTTATTGCCGTTGCTAGGACTTCCAGGACTATGTTGAATAGTAGTGGTGAAACTGGACACCCCTGTCTTGTTCCTGATCTTAGAGGGAATGCTTTCAGTTTTTCACCGTTAAGGATAATGTTCGCTGTAGGCTTCTCATAGATGGCTTTTATTATGTTGAGATAGGTTCCTTCTATGCCCATTTTCTGAAGAGTTTTTATCATAAATGGATGCTGTACTTTGTCGAAGGCTTCTTCTGCATCTATTGAGATGATCATGTGGTTTTTGTCTTTCAATTTGTTGATATGGTGTATCACATGGATTGATTTGCGGATGTTGAAGAATCCTTGCATGCCTGGGATGAACCTGACTTGATCATGATGTATGAGTTTTTTGATGTGTCGTTGAATTCTGTTTGCTAGGATTTTGTTGAGGATCTTGGCATCTAAGTTCATCAGAGAAATTGGCCTATAGTTTTCCTTTTTTGTATTGTCTTTGCCTGGTTTGGGTATCAGGGTGATGGTGGCTTTGTAGAATGTGTTTGGAAGTTTTCCTTCCTGTGCAATTGTTTGGAAGAGTTTTAGAAGGACAGTCATTAGCTCTTCTTTAAATGTTTGGTAGAATTCGGCTGTGAAGCCATCTGGCCCTGGGCTTTTATTTTTGAGTAGATTTTTAATCACAAATTCGATTTCTGAGCTTGTGATTGGGTTGTTCAAAGTTTCTGTTTCTTCCTGACTCAATCTTGGGAGATTAATCTTCTCCAAGAAACTGTCCATTTCTTCCAGGTTGTCCAGTTTGTTGCCATATAGCTGTTCATAATAGTCTCTTAGAATCCTTTGGATTTCTGCATTATCTGTTGTAATCTCTCCTTTTTCATTTTTGATTTTGTTGATCTGGTTCTTCTCTCTCTTTTTCTTAATGAGTCTGGCCAGTGGCTTGTCAATTTTGTTTACCTTTTCAAAGAACCAGCTTTTTGTTTTATTTATCTTTACTATTGTTTCTTTCATTTCTTTCTCATTTATTTCTGCTCTGATCCTTATGATTTCTCTTCTTCTGCTGGATTTGGGGTGTTTTTGTTCTTCTTTCTCCAGTTGTTTTAAGCATAAGATAAGGTCGTCTGTTTGAGATTTCCCTAGTTTCTTGAGGTGGGATTGTATTGCTATAAATTTCCCTCTTAGAACTGCTTTTGCAATATCCCATAGGTTTTGCACTGCTGTGTGTTCATTGTCATTTTCTTATAGGAATTGTTTAATTTCTTCTTTGATTTCCTCAGTGATCAGTTGGTTTTTTAGGTATGTGTTGTTTAATCTCCATGTGTTTGTGTTTTTAGTGGTTTTTTTCCTGTAGTTGATCTCTAGTCTCATTGCATTGTGGTCCGAGAAGATGGTTGATATAATTTCAGTTTTCTTGAACTGACTGAGGTTTGATTTGTGGCCCAAGATGTGGTCTATCCTGGAGAATGTTCCATGAGCACTTGAGAAGAAAGTGTATTCTTCTGCTTTTGGATGGAACGTCCTAAAGATATCGATGAGGTCCATCTTTTCTAGTGTGGCATTTAAGGCTTGTGTTTCTTTATTAATTTTCTGTTTTGATGATCTGTCCATTGGTGTGAGAGGAGTGTTAAAGTATCCTACTATTACTGTGTTATTGTTGATTTCTTATTTTATGTCTGAAAGTACCTGTCTTATGTATTGAGGTGCCCCTGTGTTGGGTGCATAGATATTCATGACTGTTATGTCTTTCTCTTGGATAGATCCCTTAATCATGATGTAGTGACCTGCCTTGTCTCTTAGAATCTTCTTCACTTTAAAGTCTATTTTGTGTGATATGATGATTGCTACTCCAGCTTTCTTTTGATTTCCATTTGCATGGAATATCTTTTTCCAGCCTTTCACTTTCTGTCTATGAGTGTCTCTAGGTCTGAAGTGGGTCTCTCGTAAACAGCATATATATGGGTCTTGCTTTGGGATCCATTCAGCCAGCCTGTGTCATTTGGTTGGAGCATTTAGTCCATTTACGTTCAAAGTAATTATTGATACGAATGTTTCTATTGTCATCTTCTTAAAAATTTGGGGTTTGATTTGTAAGGCTTCTCCTACTCTATTGGCTATATCAGGCCCTTTAACATTTGTTGTAGGGCTGGTTTTGTGGTACAGAATTCTTTTAGTTTTTGCTTGTCTGTGAAGCTTTTGACTTCACCATCAATTCTGAATGAGATTCTTGCTGGGTAGAGAATCCTTGGTTAGAGGTTATTCTCTTTTAGCCGTTTAAATGTGTCTTGCCATTCTCTTCTGGCCTGCAGGGTTTCTGTTGAGAGATCCGCAGTTAGACATACGGGGTTTCCTTTATATGTTATTTGTTGTTTGCTCCTCGCTGCTTTTAGTAATCTGTCTTTATATTTAGTCTGCATTAGTTTGATTAGAATGTGCCTTGGTGTGTTTCTTCTGGGGTTTATCCTGTAAGGAACTCTTTGTGCTTCTTGGACTTGGTTGACTATTTCCTTTCCCATGTTGGGGAAGTTTTCAACTATAACCTCTTCAAGAATTTTTTCATAGCCTTTCTTCCCCTCTTCTTCTTCTGGATCTCCTATAATTCTAATGTTGGTGCGTTTGATATTGTCCCATAGTTCTTTAATGCTATCCTCAGTTCTTTTAATTCTTTAGGCTTTGTTGTGTCCTTCAGCACTTATTTCCACCATTCTGTCTTCCAGCTCACTTATCCGTTCTTCAGCCTCTGATACTCTACTGTTGAGACCTTCTATAGTATTTTTGAGTTCAGCAATTGAGTTGGTTGTCTCCATTTGCTTATTTTTCATTTCTTGCATGTCTCTTCTCAATGCACTAATTTCCTCTAATATTCTTTTTTCGGTGTTTTGCATCCTCATTAGTATAGCTTTTCTGAATTCTCTTTCAGATAGTTTGTCTATCTCCTCCTCTGTCATTTGAAGCGGTGTTTCTCTAGCTTGGTCCTTCATTTGTGCAGTGTTTCTCTGACGTTTCATTATTAGGTTAATTTTTATTTCTTTGTGTGTGTGGAGTTCTTTTTCCCCCACCAGACTTCTTGATTGAATTCTGCCTTCCTTTGAGTTTCTGTTCTTCTAGAAGGGTTCAGTGGTTTGTGTCTTGAATGGTGTTAGGTCTTGTTTACAGATGAATAATCTCTAGTGTTGTATGTTCTTTGGTAGTATGGGGTCTTGGAATCAGGGCTTCTGCTCCGAGGATCCTTGGTTTGATGTCTGATGTGGGGGTGTAGGCTTTATGTCTGGTTTGCTATGGTGTTCCATGATATTAGTTCACATACTAGCATCTGAGGAACAAGAGGTGCATCTCTGATGGGTGACAGTCATAAAAGCATGCAGATGTTTTCTAACATAATCGTAAGATATACATACATACACAGCAATCCCCACAACTGACCAGTTTTACAGAGATAAGGCACAGGAAATCTTTCTGGCAAATCAGGCAATCATAGATGATACTTGCCCATTAAGCTTTGAATTAATTAAAATAGTGCCTGAATAAATAGATCCAGCGCAAGGTCGTGGCTTGGATAATTACAATGAGAGCAATTTTTAACTAGGACATGTGTTGGGGGTGACGAGGAGGAGAGTGTATAGGTAATGAGAAGGAATAGATTCGTCTTGGAAGGATTTTATAGGGTTAGGTAGCAAAGATTAGTGTGTGTATTGTTTAGTGTATTGGGAAGAGAATAGTGGAGACAGGAAGATAGGAAATAATTTATCTAGAGGATATTGGTAGATAGGAAAATGTTTTACATTTAGAACATAGAGGGAGAAAGCAGTGGGAAAGAGGAAAGAGAATTAGAGGTTTCCAAGAATTAAAATTTAAATTAAAAAAAAATACAATAAAATAAAAGTCAAAAAAAGAAATAAAAAATTGAAAAGGGCAGAAAAAATTAATAAGAGACCAAAAAACAAACAAAAAACATAAAAAATGAAACAAACAAAAACCAAAACAAACAAACAAACAAACAAAAAACCCAGAATAAACAAACTAATAAACCCCAAACCAGACCAATCAATTGAATAAGCAAAATAGTCCACCACAAATAAACAAGCAAAAAAAAAAAGCTAAATACTGTCCTTGGTTTTTATCTTTTCATCTGCCTGTTGGAAACCAATCTGCTCTTGATGGTGGTGTCTTGATGGCATAGGCTTTCCCTTATAGTGCCGGTTGCTATGGTTTCTGTTTTTGTGTTCAGCAAAATCAGGGCTTTACTGCCATACTGGGTGCTGGCCGGGACGGTGGGCTGATCCCAGTCCGTCGGGCGGGGGCCGCGGTGCGTGCAGTCCCGTGTTGAAGGGGGGCGCCCCGGCTCTACCGCGCACCCACCAGTAGTCTCCAATTCCTGGTCTTTCCCCGGCTTCCTCCGCTGCTGCTGCAGCTCTAGGGGTGCGCAGGTCCTCCGCCACTGGCACACGTGCACTGCCGGTTACGTGTCTAAGTCCCAAAGGCGGGTGCGAGCTTTCCCGTCTGGCTCTTGCCCAGTCCCTGGTCAGCAACCCGTGGGCGACTTCACCTCTCGGTTCAGCAAGCCCTCCAGTTGGAGTGGTTGAACTTAACCACGACGCGGCACTTCTGCGGCTTCTCACGGCGCCTTGGCTTCTCGCGGCGCCGCGGCTTCTCTGATAATTTTATTTCTAGTTTTTTAAGGAATCTCCATACTACACTCCTTAGTTTACATTCCCACCCACTGTGTAAGAAAGTCCCCTTTTCTCCACATGGTCTATTGTTTCTAGATCATTTGATGACGGCCGTTCTGACTGACATGAGCTAACACCTCATTATAGTTTTGATTTGCATTTCTCTGATAATAAGCGATGTTGAGCATTTTTCGTAGGTGTGGATTAGCCATTAGAATATCTTCTTGGAGAAATGTAGTTTTAGATCTGTCCATTTTTAAAATTAATTAATTAATTAAATTGGAATCAGTTTTTATTTCTGATATTGAACTACATGAGCTGCTTGTATATTTTTGTAATTATTCCTTTGGTAATTGGTTCATTTTCTAACATTCTGAAGGTTATCTTTTCATCTTCTTTATGGTTTCCTTTGTGGCACATATGTTCTAAGTTTCATTAGGTCCCATTTGTTTATTTTTGTTTTCGTTTCCATTATGCTAGGAGGTGGGTCATAGAGAATCTTGTTGCGATTTATTTGAAAGAGTGTTCTGTGTGTGTTTTCCTCTAAGAGTTTTTATAGTTTCTGGTCTTACATTTAGGTTTTTAATCCATTTTGGTTTTATCTTTGTCTATGGTGTTAGGAAGGCTTCTAATTTCACTCTTCTTTTAATAGCTGTCCAGTTTTCCCAGCATCACTTACTGAAGAGACTATCTTTTGGGATGGTGGGCTGATCCCAGTCAGTTGGGCGGGGGCCAAGGTGCGCGCAGTCCCGTGTTGAAGGGGGCGCCCCGACTCTACCGCTCACCCACCAGTAGTCTCCAATTCCTGGTCTTTCTCTGGCTTCCTCCGCTGCTGCTGCAGCTCTAGGGGTGCGCAGGCACCCCCATCGCTGGCACAAGTGCACTGCCTGTTACATGTCTAAGTCCCAAAGGCGGGCGCGAGCTTTCCCATCTGGCTCTTGCCCTGTCCCTGGTCAGCAGCCCGTGGGTGACTTCCCCTCTCCGTTCAGCAAGCCCTCCAGTTGGAGTGGTTGAACTTACCCGCGACGCGGCGCTTCTGCGGCTTCTCACGGCGCCTTGGCTTCTCGCGGGGCTTCTCTGATAATTTTATTTCTAGTTTTTTAAGGAATCTCCATACTACACTCCTTAGTTTACATTCCCACCCACTGTGTAAGAAAGTCCCCTTTTCTCCACATGGTCTATTGTTTCTAGATCATTTGATGACGGCCGTTCTGACTGACATGAGCTAACACCTCATTATAGTTTTGATTTGCATTTCTCTGATAATAAGCGATGTTGAGCATTTTTCGTAGGTGTGGATTAGCCATTAGAATATCTTCTTGGAGAAATGTAGTTTTAGATCTGTCCATTTTTAAAATTAATTAATTAATTAAATTGGAATCAGTTTTTATTTCTGATATTGAACTACATGAGCTGCTTGTATATTTTTGTAATTATTCCTTTGGTAATTGGTTCATTTTCTAACATTCTGAAGGTTATCTTTTCATCTTCTTTATGGTTTCCTTTGTGGCACATATGTTCTAAGTTTCATTAGGTCCCATTTGTTTATTTTTGTTTTCGTTTCCATTATGCTAGGAGGTGGGTCATAGAGAATCTTGTTGCGATTTATTTGAAAGAGTGTTCTGTGTGTGTTTTCCTCTAAGAGTTTTTATAGTTTCTGGTCTTACATTTAGGTTTTTAATCCATTTTGGTTTTATCTTTGTCTATGGTGTTAGGAAGGCTTCTAATTTCACTCTTCTATAATATACATAGCTGTCCAGTTTTCCCAGCATCACTTACTGAAGAGACTATCTTTTGTCCATTGTATATATAGTCTTGCCTCCCTTGTTAAAGATAAGGTGGCCATAGCTGTGTGGGTATATTTCTCAGCTTTCTGGCTTCTTCCATTGGTTTATATTTCTGTATTTTTGTGTCATTATCATACTGAGTGTAGCTTTGTAGTATAGTCCGAAATCAGGAAGCTCCATTCTTCCAACTCCATTCCTTTCTCAAGATCCTTGGCTACAAAGGGGTCTTTTGTGTCTTCATATAAATTGTAAAAGGTTTTGTTCTAGTTATGTGAAAAATCCCATTAGTAATTTGATTGGGATTGCATTGAATCTGTAGACTACTTTGAGGAGTACAGTTGTCTTCAAGTATTGATTCTTGTCTTCAAAGAATATGGTGTATCTCTCCATCTGTTTATGTCATCTTTGATTTCTTTCATTATATATTTCTATGTATAGCTCTTTTGCACCTTTTTTTAAAACCTTTATTTTACTTTTGACTTTTACAGAGTTTTGTTGTTTACAGATATATATGTTCCCAGATTAATCATATGTATATCCCCCCCTTTCCACCCATCCCGACCATCACACAGCACCCTTGAAGGATCTCCTTTTCTCATAGAGCAATGACTATAGCTATTTTCTTCACTTATGATAGTACAGGCCTTCATGCTACTTCCTTTACGTCTCCCACCCTCTGTTCCTTCTCCACAATGTCCATATGTCCACTGTCCATGTCTGTCTTTCCGTCACTTCACTGCATGTGCCATCATCACCATCCTACTAGATTCCATATATATGTGTTAATATACTGTATTTGTCCTTCTCTTTCTGACTGACTTCACTTTGATGGCACATATGTTCTAAGTTTCATTAGGTCCCATTTGTTTATTTTTGTTTTCGTTTCCATTATGCTAGGAGGTGGGTCATAGAGAATCTTGTTGCGATTTATTTGAAAGAGTGTTCTGTGTGTGTTTTCCTCTAAGAGTTTTTATAGTTTCTGGTCTTACATTTAGGTTTTTAATCCATTTTGGTTTTATCTTTGTCTATGGTGTTAGGAAGGCTTCTAATTTCACTCTTCTATAATATACATAGCTGTCCAGTTTTCCCAGCATCACTTACTGAAGAGACTATCTTTTGTCCATTGTATATATAGTCTTGCCTCCCTTGTTAAAGATAAGGTGGCCATAGCTGTGTGGGTATATTTCTCAGCTTTCTGGCTTCTTCCATTGGTTTATATTTCTGTATTTTTGTGTCATTATCATACTGAGTGTAGCTTTGTAGTATAGTCCGAAATCAGGAAGCTCCATTCTTCCAACTCCATTCCTTTCTCAAGATCCTTGGCTACAAAGGGGTCTTTTGTGTCTTCATATAAATTGTAAAAGGTTTTGTTCTAGTTATGTGAAAAATCCCATTAGTAATTTGATTGGGATTGCATTGAATCTGTAGACTACTTTGAGGAGTACAGTTGTCTTCAAGTATTGATTCTTGTCTTCAAAGAATATGGTGTATCTCTCCATCTGTTTATGTCATCTTTGATTTCTTTCATTATATATTTCTATATATAGCTCTTTTGCACCTTTTTTTAAAACCTTTATTTTACTTTTGACTTTTACAGAGTTTTGTTGTTTACAGATATATATGTTCCCAGATTAATCATATGTATATCCCCCCCTTTCCACCCATCCCGACCATCACACAGCACCCTTGAAGGATCTCCTTTTCTCATAGAGCAATGACTATAGCTATTTTCTTCACTTATGATAGTACAGGCCTTCATGCTACTTCCTTTACGTCTCCCACCCTCTGTTCCTTCTCCACAATGTCCATATGTCCACTGTCCATGTCTGTCTTTCCGTCACTTCACTGCATGTGCCATCATCACCATCCTACTAGATTCCATATATATGTGTTAATATACTGTATTTGTCCTTCTCTTTCTGACTGACTTCACTTTTGATGATACGTTCTAGATCCACCTACCTCATTAGGGTTGATTCTTCTGCATTTCTCTTTACAGCTGTGTAGTATTCCATTGTATATATGTACCAGAACTTTTATATCCATTCGTTCGTCGATGGGCATCTAGGTTGCTTCCATGTTCTAGCTATTGTATAGATCTTTTGCACCTTGAGGTGGGTTTATTCTTAGGTGTTTTTTAATTTTTATGTCAATGGTGAGTGGGATTGATTCCTTAATTTTTGTTTCTGAGAATTCATTATTAGTGTACAGGAATGCAAGGGATTCCTATGTATTGATTTTGTATCCTGTAACTATACTAAATTCACTGATTAGCTCTAGTAATTATTGGAAAATATCTTTAGAGTTTTTGTATGTATAGTATCATGTCATCTGCAAATAGGGAGAGTTTTGGTTTTTTTCCAATCTGGATTCCTTTATTTATTTTTCTTCTCTGACAGCCATGTCTAGGACTTCCAAAACTCTGGATGACAGTGGTCAGAGCAGACACCCTTGTCTTGTTCCTGCTCTTCGAGGAAATGCTTTCAGTTTTTCACCACAGAGAATAATATTTCAGGTGGGTTTATCATGCATGGCCTTTATTATGTTCAGGTAGGTTCCTTATATGACGATTTTCTGGAGAGTTTCTGTCATAAATGTGTGCTGAATTTTGTTAAAACCCTTCATTTATGGAGATTATCATATTTTTATGTCTTCATGTGTAAATTTGATGTGTCACATTGATTAATTTGCCTATGCTGAAGAATCCTTGTGTCCCTTGGATATACCTGACTTGATCATGGTGAATGATCTGTATCTGTTATAAAAATAGCAACATGTACATGAGCGCCCCAAGCTCTCTAACAGTCCCTTACCCTCATCCTTCCCCCTGGCAATCGTAAGTTCATTCTCTAAGTCCTTCAGTCTCTTTCTGTTTTGCAAATAAGTTTGTATGTATTGTGTCTTTTTTAGATTCTGCATGTAAGGGACGCCATAAGATGTTTCTACTTCTCTGACTTACTTCACTCCGGATGCCAGTCTCTAGGCCCATCCGTTTTCTACAGCCTCTTCTCCTCTTGAGAGTCTCTCTACTTTTGCCACCATCACCTCTCCAGGACTCCCACATAAAGAAAAGCCAAGGCTCTTCTAGGCCACGATCTCTGGGCCAGTTGCTGAACTAGCTCCGCATTGCTGCTGAACTTATCCCTCCATTTCTCCCCTCCCTCAGTGTCTCCTTTCTACTTCTGGATCAGGGCAAGTGTGCTCATGAAGCAGGGCCTCTGCATGTGAAGCCCTCCCTGCCTGCTAGGCTCTTTCTCCAGTGGCTGCATGATTCATGGCCTTATCCTCAGGTGTCTTCAAGTGCCACAGGGCAGAGATTTCCCCATCTCTTGAGATCACATATCAAAATGCACTGTCTCCCTTCTCCAATGGCCTTCTGTCTTCTCCTTTCGCTTCATGATCCTCCACGGGGCTTCTTGCCATGGGGTCACTGTCCTTCACTCGCTCGTAGATGGTGAGGGGCTGCAGGAGAGCGAGAGCTGAGCTGGGTGTGTTGCTTTATCCCCAGACCTAGGAGAGGGCCCAGCACTCAGTACATGTCACACAATGCTTGTTAGAATAATGACAGGAACATTTCATTTTTCTGGAGTCAGTGAGTAGGAATATCTTTTTTTTTTTTTTTAAAGATTTATTTATTCATTTACTTTGGGCAGGGGTCAGGTTGGGGAGGGAGGGGAGTGGGCGGGCCACTTCTATTGGTCTTTCATTTCTTTATTTTCATTCGTCTTTGTTCTTTGGCTCCTGTGGGCCTCCCATCGCGGTGGCGTCTGTTGTTGCAGAGCACCAGCTCTGGGCTCATGCACTCCAGAGCTCCGGCTCGGTGATGGGACACATCAGTCCAGCCGCTCCGCGGCACGTGGGATCTTCCCAGGCCAGGGCTCGAACCGGCGCCCCTTGCACTGCAAGGCGGTGTCCTTACCCACTGGACCACCAGGGGAAGCCCCCCCCCCCTTTTTTTTTTAGGAATATCTTTAATTCTACTTATCATAGATGTGTTTATGACTATTGCTTGGCTTTAATTAAATAAGGTAAAGGTTTAAAATGTTTGATAAGGGGCTTCCCTGGTGGTCCAGTGGGTAAAGACACCACCTTGCAGTGCAAGGGGCACCGGTTCGATCCCTGGCCTGGGAAGATCCCACGTGCTGCGGAGCGGCTGGACTGATGTGTCCAATTACCAAGCCGGAGTTCTGGGGCGCATGCGCCCAGAGCCGGTACTCTGCGACAACAAAGGCCACCGCAATGGGAGGCCCACACGGGCCAAAGAACAAAGACGGATGAAAATGGAGAAATGAAAGAACAATGGAAGAGGCCCGCCTGCTCCCCTCCCTCCCCACCCCACCCCCACCAAAAATAAATAAATAAATAAATCTTTTAAAAAATAAAAGAAAAGTTTGATAAGTCAGAATCAAGTGGCTTCTCACTGAAGCGAACTTTCTCTGGATCTCCTGTGGTGGATGGACCTGATGGACCTTTCTGTAAGCCACCTGTGGTGGAATAATATTTGCTGAAGACCTGATCTGAAGCTGGGGCAAAAGGTATGTGACCACAATCAGAACCGAATGCCAAAGAGGATTCATATCCGGTAACTGCTCTTGGCAAAGAGGCTCCAAGTACTGAGCTGCAATGTCAGCTGGCCTCCGAGCAGCCCCTCCTTGCCATGTTTCTGGCTGCCTGTGGGCCACCCCTCTGAAGGTCACCCCACGAGGGGCTCAAGTGGCAGCAGATGTGCCTCAGAGGTTCCTGGGCAGGAAGGTGGACACCATGTGTCCCAGGCTGCCCATGCTGGCTCTCTGTCTGTGGGGTCTGGACCTCCTGTGGTGGGACCCCTGCCCGTGGATCCATGTCTCCTTGAGAAGACACTGCCCCCCACTCCTAGTGCCCTCTGCAGCTTGTGGTCAAAGAGCTGTACAAGGTCAATGGATAAACTGCAATAGACATGGCCCTTTCATGATGTAGGACTTCTTAAAATATATTTTTAATTGGAGAATAATTATTTTACAATATTCTGTTGGCTTCTGCATACAACAACATGATTCAGCAGTCATATACATGTTTCCTTCCTCTTGATCCTCCCCTCCACCCCCCATCTCATCTCTCTCGGTTATCACAGAGTACCGAGTTGAATTCCTTGTGTCAAACTGTTATTAGTGAACTTTTAATTTGGAAGAATTTTAGATTAAGAGATAAATTGCGAGTATTTCTCAAAACCAAAAGACAGGGCTTCCCTGGTGGTCCCGTGTGTAGGGACGCTGCCTTGTGGTGCAAGGAACGCTGGTTCGATCCCTGGCCTGGGAAGATCCCACGTGCCGCAGAGTGGCTGGGCCGATGTGTCCAATTACCGAGCTGGGGCTCTGGAGCGCGTGCGCCCAGAGCCAGTGCTCTGCGACAACAGAGGCCACCACGATGGCAGGCCCACACGGGCCAAAGAACAAAGATGGATGAAAATTAGATAAATGAAAGACCACGAGAAGTGGCCCGCCCACCCTCTCCCTCCCCAACCCGCCCCCTCCAATAAATAAATAAATAAATAAATAAATAAATAAATAAAATCTTTAAAAAAAAAAAACAAAAGACAATGCTGGACCCTACTACTCCTTAAACGTCACACTCCATTTGAATTTTACCATGCTGTCCATTTACCTCTCTTTGGGTTCTAGGATCCAATCTACAACCTACGCATTTATTCTGCGACCCCAGTGTCCTCTCCCTGTGGACTGCACCTTCTCTTCTGGTCTGTGTCATGGCCTTGGCAGTCTTGAGGAGGACTGGCTAGGGATGGTAGAAGGATCCCCGAGAGTGTTTGGCTGCTGTTGTTCTCATGATGTAGAGTGGGGGGTTGGGTTTCTAGGAAGACACTAGAGAGGTCCATCGCCCATCCGGGCTCTTTCCATTAGAGTACACGTGGCAGTAGTGTGTCTTACCACTGGGAATATCAGGCTTGATTCATGGATCACATTGTGTTTGCCAGGTTTCTGCCAGGTTTCCCTTCTCCTCCTCCTTTCCTTGGAGATGAGTTACTAACTCTAGCCTATGCTCAGAGCGGGCATGGCAGTTAAGTTTCCCTTCCTGGAGGGGATAATCTACATGTGTTACTCAGGATGTTTGTCCAAGGATGACTTCTTAAAATATATTTTTAATTGGAGAATAATTATTTTACAATATTCTGTTGGCTTCTGCATACAACAACATGATTCAGCAGTCATATACATGTTTCCTTCCTCTTGATCCTCCCCTCCACCCCCCATCTCATCTCTCTCGGTTATCACAGAGTACCGAGTTGAATTCCTTGTGTCAAACTGTTATTAGTGAACTTTTAATTTGGAAGAATTTTAGATTAAGAGATAAATTGCGAGTATTTCTCAAAACCAAAAGACAGGGCTTCCCTGGTGGTCCCGTGTGTAGGGACGCTGCCTTGTGGTGCAAGGAACGCTGGTTCGATCCCTGGCCTGGGAAGATCCCACGTGCCGCAGAGTGGCTGGGCCGATGTGTCCAATTACCGAGCTGGGGCTCTGGAGCGCGTGCGCCCAGAGCCAGTGCTCTGCGACAACAGAGGCCACCACGATGGCAGGCCCACACGGGCCAAAGAACAAAGATGGATGAAAATTAGATAAATGAAAGACCACGAGAAGTGGCCCGCCCACCCTCTCCCTCCCCAACCCGCCCCCTCCAATAAATAAATAAATAAATAAATAAATAAATAAATAAAATCTTTAAAAAAAAAAAACAAAAGACAATGCTGGACCCTACTACTCCTTAAACGTCACACTCCATTTGAATTTTACCATGCTGTCCATTTACCTCTCTTTGGGTTCTAGGATCCAATCTACAACCTACGCATTTATTCTGCGACCCCAGTGTCCTCTCCCTGTGGACTGCACCTTCTCTTCTGGTCTGTGTCATGGCCTTGGCAGTCTTGAGGAGGACTGGCTAGGGATGGTAGAAGGATCCCCGAGAGTGTTTGGCTGCTGTTGTTCTCATGATGTAGAGTGGGGGGTTGGGTTTCTAGGAAGACACTAGAGAGGTCCATCGCCCATCCGGGCTCTTTCCATTAGAGTACACGTGGCAGTAGTGTGTCTTACCACTGGGAATATCAGGCTTGATTCATGGATCACATTGTGTTTGCCAGGTTTCTGCCAGGTTTCCCTTCTCCTCCTCCTTTCCTTGGAGATGAGTTACTAACTCTAGCCTATGCTCAGAGCGGGCATGGCAGTTAAGTTTCCCTTCCTGGAGGGGATAATCTACATGTGTTACTCAGGATGTTTGTCCAAGGAATGATGGTCTCCTTTCCCACATTTATTTTTTAGTCATTTTGGGGGTGGGGGAGGCAGGTGAGGGGAAGGCTTGGGGAGGGAGGGGGGCGGGCGGGCCACTTCTATTGGTCTTTCATTTATCTATTTTCATCCATCTTTGTTCTTTGGCTCCTGCGGGCCTCCCATCGCAGTGGCCTCTCTCACTGCGAGCACTGGCTCTGGGCGCATGCGCTCCAGAGCTCCGGCTCAGTAATTGGACACATGGGTCCAGCCGCTCCGGGGCATGTGGGATCTTCCCAGGTCAGGGATCAAACCGGCGCCCCTTGCACTGCAAGGTGGTGTCCTTACCCACTGGACCACCAGGGAAGCCCTAGTCATTTATTTTTATCACTATGGACATAATACTTTAAATGTTGGTTTATGATTTTTAAAGTATTATTATTATTTTGGCCACTTTTATTCATCTTTCATCTGTTTATCTTTGTTCTTTGGCCTGTGTAGGCCTCCCATAGCATTGGCCTCTCTCACTGCAGAGTAACAGCTCTGGGCGCATGCGCTCCAGAGCTCCGGCTCAGTAATTGGACACATGGGTCCAGCCGCTCCGGGGCATGTGGGATCTTCCCAGGTCAGGGATCAAACCGGCGCCCCTTGCACTGCAAGGTGGTGTCCTTACCCACTGGACCACCAGGGAAGCCCTAGTCATTTATTTTTATCACTATGGACATAATACTTTAAATGTTGGTTTATGATTTTTAAAGTATTATTATTATTTTGGCCACTTTTATTCATCTTTCATCTGTTTATCTTTGTTCTTTGGCCTGTGTAGGCCTCCCATAGCATTGGCCTCTCTCACTGCAGAGTACCAGCTCTGGGCGCATGCACTCCAGAGCTCTGGCTCGGTAATTGGACAAACAGTCCAGCCGCTCCGCGACACGTGGAATTTTCCCAGGTCAGGGATCAAACCAGGGCCCCTTGCACTGCAAAGTGGTGTCCTTACCCTCTGGACCACCAGAGGAGCCCGGTTTATGTTTCAATATTGATTTTCATTTTGTCTGTCACACTCCTTCCTGTTTGGCCATTGGGAGCTTCTCAGGCTTCATTCAGGACTTTTCAATGTCAATCTCATGTTGTTTTCCGCCAAACTGCTTTCCTGGTGTGCAAGGTTGAATTTCACTGTGAGAGTGTTTTCACACATGGACTGCCAGCTCTGATGGACCCAGTCCTCTGGGCCTTAAACTCCCATTCCCAGCATCTTGTAGGGAAGTGGACCTCAGAGTTTCTGCCTCAGGAGAAAAATCTCACAACCCCACACCTGGTCCCTGATGTTTCTGGATAGACTGTGCAGTTCAAGCACCTCTTGAGACCAGGTTCGCTGATGGGGGAGGATGAGACAGCAGGAAACGGGGCAAGGCTGGAATGTGCTCCCTTAAGGGCCTATTGCGAAAGCTGGTGGTGTGATCTGAAATTACACAATTACCAGTCCCTGAGAAAGCCCACATGGCCTCAAGCCCTGGCCTTCCTTGTTGGCATGCTTTGGAGCGCAAGGCTTCTGTCCACCAGCCCCCAGGCACTGTCTAGAGAATGCAGAGGTTAAGACATCCAGGGCTTCAATGAGGCCCAGCTACACACTATTTTTTCTTTTCTTTTCTTTTTTTAATTTTTGGCCTGTTTTATTGGTCTTTCATTTATTTATTTCATTCATCTTTGTTCTTTGGTTTGCATGGGTCTCCCATTGCAGTGGCCTCTCCTGCAGCAGAGCACTGGCTCTGGACTCATGCGCTCCAGAGCGCTGGTTCATAATTGGACACACTGGTCCAGCCGCTCCATGGCACGTGGGATCTTCCCAGGCCAGGGTTTGAACCGGCTCCCCTTGCACTGCACGGCGGACTCTTTACCCACTGGACCACCAGGGAAGCCCCCAGCTCCACACTCTTATCTCTAGTATGTAAACTTGGGGAAAAAGGAAGGATTCTGAATAGCCAGGATTTTTTGTACCTGGTAGTAGTGTAGACCTGTCCTTGGCCTCCTGTGATTCCATCTACTCAGTTTGGGAGAGTGTTGCCCAATGACCCAAAACACACCGGGGGACGGATGATCCAGAAAACAGGTGATGGTTTGGGCTTGGACAACAGAGCATTTGGCTCCAGATGGAGTCACTTAGAAATGTCAGCTCCACTTGGTCTTTGGCAAAGACACCCCTGCATTTTCTCCAGAAGCTCTGCTCTCAGAGTAGGAAATGCTTGCCACAGTAAACACCCCAAGGGTGAGGGAGCCACCTGTGCCAGGCTCCTGGCCACAGGCCTGTGGTCGTCCTGGGAGGGGCGAGGGCTGGGTTCGGGGAGCTGGTGGTTTATAAAGCAGCAGAAACCCTGCCCTGAGCAGAGCACTACAGCCGCCACCACGATGAAGGGGGCCCTGCTCGTGCTGGCCTTGCTGGTGACCAGAGAGCTGACCTTTGAGACACGAGAGGGTAGGAAGGCGGGTCCGGATGGCCCTCCTCATCCTTGCCCCCTCGTGCTGTCTCCCTGCATCCTGCCCTGTCCCGTCCAAGCCACTTCTAGGGACTGATTCAGGGGGCAGCTGGGCAATCAGGGCCCAGGAGTCCGGCACAAACTGCCTGAGGCTTTCAGTCTTTGGATGGAGGGGGTGGTGTGGAGCTGGAAGGGTCCTTAGCCCTGCACACTGTGGGGGATGGGGAGTTGGTGTTAGTGGTGCCCACTGGACAGGAGGGAGCAGGCTGGTGTGCCTGGGGGCAGGGGTCAAGGACAGAGGGGTCTCCAGGCCTGGCCCATTTTGCTGCTCTCTTCTGCTGGGAGTGCCTTGTAGGGAAGGTTTTCTGTCTGGGTTGTAAGCAGTGCTGGGAGAGGGTGGGTCTCTGTGGGAAGGGAGACCAGAAGCTTTGGATATGTGTGTGCCTACTGATGGTGGGAAACAGGAACCTTCTAAGCTGGCGATTCTTTTGATGAAGTATTTTTTATTGTGCCTTCAGCGGAGGCCTGCGATGTCTTTTATAGAGCCCTACTTATTGTGAGCCTTGGATTACCAAGGGAGAAGTTGAATGAAACCTTGGATTCGGTCGATGCTAATGAAGCAGAAAAAGCAGCCATAGGAAAAATCCAGGATTGCTTCATTGAAGGTGGACGTGAGGTCCAAGTGAATCATCTGAAATATAAGGTAATTTACTGTTGCCCACTGGCCACTCCTGAGAATTCACATGCATCGTGCAGTATGCCACATGGTCATAGATCATGCAGTTGTGGGATATGTGACAGATAAGAGCTATGAGCACAGAAGCACATACACCTTTGCTCCAGCCTGCAGCTGGAGCTGTAATGTACAAGGACAGTCCACCTGCCCCTCCAGCATCTTGGAACCGAATATGTCCATATCATGTCAATCAGCTCACACAGAATAAGGGACTAGTGTCAATGCAATGGGCCAAGTGTGTTGAATCATGGGATTTTTTTTTCCTCAGTGAGTAGAACTAGCATTGGAGGAGTAGCATTTTCATGTTTGGCAGGAAAGGAGGCATTCAGCTTACGCACATGTAGGACTCCTATCAGGTCTACTTTAGGAATGTTGAAAAGGAGCCCCTGCCTTCAGAGTCTCCTTCCAGCAAGAGTCTCCCTGGTTTTGTAAGATTTCAGGCCTGTGGTCACATCACCTCCTCTTTATCCCTCCTTTTTTTTTTTTTTTGGGCCACTTCTATTGGTCTTTCATTTATTTCCATCTTTGTTCTTTTGGCCTGTGTAGCCTCCCATCACAGTAGCCTCTCTCGCTGCAGAGCACCAGCTCTGGACGCATGCGCTCCAGAGCTCTGGCTTGGTAATTGGACACATCCGTCCAGCCACTCTGCGGCACATGGTGTCTTCCCAGGCCAGGGCTCGAACTGGCGCCCCTTGCGCTGCAAGGCGGTGTCCTTACCCACTGGACCACCAGGGAAGCCCTCTTTATTCCTTTTTGATGACTGTTGCTCTGGCTCAGAACCCCATTGGTACTGACATGGTCCCAGTACCTTCAGGCCAGAATTTCCACTCTGGTGTTTTGGGGCCTAAAGCTGCTGAGTCTTCTAGGTTACCCGCCTGAGCTATCAGTATAGCTCCCCTAGGCCTGTCTTTGTTGTTGTTGTTGTTATATAGTATTGAAGACCACGAATAGCGTGCCTCAGCATATTTTCCTTAAATTGTTCATCATGCAAAATGAGAGGTTTTCCATGAACCAGAGCTTCATGCAGTAATAGAAGCACACAGGGCTCATGGTTGTTTATGACACCTGCCTGCACATTCTGTCCACCCAGCACACCTGACAGAAGATGCTGAGGTGCAGGAGGTGTGACCCAAGCCCAGACTCCAGCACCTTGCTCCTCTGTCAGGACCAACTCAGGCTGGCCCTGGTCCTCTCCTCCCCTCCCTGGCTTGACTGGGGGCTCTGTCCGCCTCCTGACACCTGTGCCTGGGCTGTTAGGGAGCCGTGCTCCCCCTGGTGTCTGTTGGCAGCTCACCTCTGCCCACAGTGGTGGGTCTGTGGACAGAGGTTTTGCTGGGGTTGGAGCTGAGTCCCTGAGGGGGAGGTGATCCTGGGGAGACAGGATAGCATACTGTGGGGCCAGGTCCTGTCTCTGATCCTCCTCCTTTCTCTTTCCAGGCTTCCATCATCTTCAGTGACGATTGCTCTGGCTATCAATTGCCTTCGCTGTTGGGTATTTTAAAAGCATTTCTATCCCTTCTGACCTCTGGGTCGATATAGTCTTTGCCAGGGATACCGGATGTGCCCTGGAGCTTCTTGTCCTGTTCTCCTTCTCAACTGAAGCTGGAATCCAGACCCCTGTCCCACCTGACATGGTCTCTATCAGGCTGGCACTAATAAAACAACCACAGCATGGCTCCGTGTCCCCGTGTCTGTGTGCCGCGGGGAGGATGGAGGCAGAGGTCTCAGGGGGTGCTGTAGAGAAGTGACACACGGGGAGAAGTGAGAACACGGGGACCGGGGTCAGGCAGAGGCGGGGAACCTAGGCCCTGTCCTGACACGCTGTGGGACCATGGGGAGGTTTGTTGTAATTTTTCAATTCATTCTCTTATCTGGTATGCAGTGACTGTGTGTCAAGATTAAACCTAAGAATATATATGGAACCCTAGCTTTAGAAGCCTGGGAGGATAAACGTGTTCTCCATGACCACTAGTAGCATACCTCTCACTCTGGCCTTCAGCACAGTGGCAGAGCCTCCAGTATCCAGCACTTTTAATCTCTCTCTTGGTACTGAGGGGTGACTCAGGAGATGACCAAGAGGGTCATCATAGATCTCCTTTTTCTCCCAGTGACATTTGCCATTTTCTACACTGGAGGCGAGTGTGTTCTGAGAAGCCTTTTCTTCAAGAAAACTTAGTACCACTGTTGTTTGTGGTCCTGCCTTGGGGTTAGGACTCCCAAGAAGTGTTGAACCAGCAGGAAGGGCACGGCTGGAAGAAGCTACCCCAATGGAAATCTTTTTTCCATGGAAACAGCTCCTTCTGTGAAATGTGAATTACAGGATATGCCACATGAGCACATTTCCTGATCCTGCCAGCCAACTACTAAGACATGAAATGGAATGGGTTGTTGAGGCCGGCTTGACAACGAACAAACCCAAGGATGAGGTGCCGCAGAAGATTAAACAAAAAACAAGACACAAATAAAGTGGGGATCAGGAGGTTAGTGCCTCTCATAGGCAAAAACCCAGTACTGACTCCGTTCATGATATTTATATATTTATTTTATTTTATTTTTGCTATTTTTAAAAAACTTTTGGCCTCTTTTCATTGATTTTCCGTCCATTCATTTTCATCCGTCTTTATTCTTTGGCCTGTGTGGGCCTCCCATCACAGTGGACTCTCCCATCTCAGAGCACCGGCTCTGGACGTATGTGTTCCAGAGTGCTGGCTGGTCACTGGATGCACCAATCCAGCCGCTCCCCAGCACGCAGGATCTTCCCAGGCCAGGGATCGAACCAGTGCCCCTTGCACTGCAAGGCGGTCTCTCCACCCACTGGACCACCAGGGAAGCTCTCACTCATGATATTTATTGCTTCTCATTGCTTTCTTGTACTTGCAGGTACATATGCACAAAACATCTGTTTTCTATAATCACAGAAACAGGGATAGAGATACATACAATGTGTAGACTTCCCTGTTCCTTTCATGTTTCATTCCTGTTTTGTCTCCTCTGGCCTGCAATGGCTTTGTTTCTTCTTAGACCCTAACAAATTTATCTCCCCGAACCTAGCAACGTCCTTTCCCACCCATATCTCCAAGACTCTGGTCCTGAGAACAGGTGCTGATGGCATTACATCAGTAACATCGATATGTAAACACCTTGCGTTCAAGGTGTTTGACGTTTTCCTAGTTCCCAGCCCGTCAGCCCGGGTTCATGAGAAACCATTGCCTTATTCTTTCAGACTCCATTTTCAGTCTCTATTCATCATTCCCATGTCTGCACTGCATATCCTACAATGGGTAATTGAATTACCTTAGGAGACTTTCCATTTTGAGTCTCTACATTTCCCAACCAGCAGGAAGGGCACGGCTGGAAGAAGCTACCCCAATGGAAATCTTTTTTCCATGGAAACAGCTCCTTCTGTGAAATGTGAATTACAGGATATGCCACATGAGCACATTTCCTGATCCTGCCAGCCAACTACTAAGACATGAAATGGAATGGGTTGTTGAGGCCGGCTTGACAACGAACAAACCCAAGGATGAGGTGCCGCAGAAGATTAAACAAAAAACAAGACACAAATAAAGTGGGGATCAGGAGGTTAGTGCCTCTCATAGGCAAAAACCCAGTACTGACTCCGTTCATGATATTTATATATTTATTTTATTTTATTTTTGCTATTTTTAAAAAACTTTTGGCCTCTTTTCATTGATTTTCCGTCCATTCATTTTCATCCGTCTTTATTCTTTGGCCTGTGTGGGCCTCCCATCACAGTGGACTCTCCCATCTCAGAGCACCGGCTCTGGACGTATGTGTTCCAGAGTGCTGGCTGGTCACTGGATGCACCAATCCAGCCGCTCCCCAGCACGCAGGATCTTCCCAGGCCAGGGATCGAACCAGTGCCCCTTGCACTGCAAGGCGGTCTCTCCACCCACTGGACCACCAGGGAAGCTCTCACTCATGATATTTATTGCTTCTCATTGCTTTCTTGTACTTGCAGGTACATATGCACAAGACATCTGTTTTCTATAATCACAGAAACAGGGATAGAGATACATACAATGTGTAGACTTCCCTGTTCCTTTCATGTTTCATTCCTGTTTTGTCTCCTCTGGCCTGCAATGGCTTTGTTTCTTCTTAGACCCTAACAAATTTATCTCCCCGAACCTAGCAACGTCCTTTCCCACCCATATCTCCAAGACTCTGGTCCTGAGAACAGGTGCTGATGGCATTACATCAGTAACATCGATATGTAAACACCTTGCGTTCAAGGTGTTTGACGTTTTCCTAGTTCCCAGCCCGTCAGCCCGGGTTCATGAGAAAACCATTGCCTTATTCTTTCAGACTCCATTTTGAGTCTCTATTCATCATTCCCATGTCTGCACTGCATATCCTACAATGGGTAATTGAATTACCTTAGGAGACTTGTGAGGGTACCAGGAGGGGACTAGATTTTAGCCCTGTTTCCTACAATCTGTTGCTATGTTGGGCTACATTCAACACGATCCACATAATATTGGCATAAGAGGTAAAATCTCTCTACCTTCTGGCCAATATAAATTGACACACTGGGAGCTGAATTTGGGACCCTGGGCTAAGCAGCTAGGGCCTGGAGTCCTGGTTCTTCTTTGACCTGTTAGCTGAAATCAGGTATATAAGTTCACTGATTTGCTTTTACACACTGTGAACATATGTGTGCCAAGTTCTCACACTCTGCTCTATTTAGTATTACCTTCTCTGCATGCGTTCATGGTCAGTCACTCCAGTCATGCTTTACTCTGTGATATTATGGATTGTATCCTGCCAGGTTCCTCCATCTATGGGATTTTCCTGCTAAGAATATTGAAATGGGTTGCCATGCCCTCCTCCAGGAGATCTTCCTTACCCAGGAATCAAGCCTGTGTCTTTTAAGTCTCCTGCATTGTCAAGTGGGTTCTTTGCCACTAGCACCACCTAGAAAGATCTGTGCTTTGCCTATGAATCAGGATTGTATTGAATCTAAAGATCAATAGAGGGCTTCCCTGGTGGTCCAGTGGATAAGGACACTGCCTTGCAGTGCAAGGGGTGCCAGTTCGATCCCTGGCCTGGGAAGATCCCACGTGCCATGGAGCGGCTGGACCAATGTGTCCAACTACTGAGCCGGAGCTCTGGAGCGCATGCGCCCAGAGCCGGTGCTCTGCAACGACAGACGCCACTGTGACGGGAGGCCCACAGGAGCCAAAGAACGAAGATGGATGAAAATGGACAAATGAAAGACCAATAGAAGTAGCCTGCTCCTTTCTCTCCCCACCCTCACCAAAAATAAATAAATAAATAAATCTTTTTTTAAAACATTTATTTATTTATTTATTTGGGGGGGGGGTTGGGGAGGGAGGGGGTGGACGGGCCACTTCTATTGGTCTTTCATTTGTCTATTTTCATCCGTCTTTGTTCTTTGGCCCGTGTGGCCTCCCATCGCAGTGGCCTCTGTTGTCCCAGAGCACCGGCTCTGGGCGCATGCGCTCCAGAGCTCCGGCTGGGTAATTGGACACATCAGTCCAGCCGCTCTGCAGCACGTGGGATCTTCCCAGGCCAGGGCTCGAACCGGCACCCCTTGCACTGCAAGGCGGTGTCTTTACCCACTGGACCACCAGGGAAGCCCATAAATAATTCTTTAAAAAAAAAAAAGATCAATAGAATTGAGATTTTATTAATATTGTCTTTAAATATATCAGCATAGTATACATCTCCATTTATTTATGGCTTTTCCTTTTATCAGAAATTAATGACTTAATAGTTTTCATTTTACAGGTCTTATATATATTTTATTAATTCCCTGCCAAAATATTTCATGGTTTTGGTGCTATTATGAATGGTATTTTACTTTAAATTCGAGTTGTTTATTTGCCTGTATGTAAAATACATATGATTTTATAGATTGACTTGTATTTTACAAATATACTAAACACGGTTATATGCACTAGTGGTTTTTTGTGTAGATTCTTTAGGTTCTTCTCTGTATATGATAATTTAGTCAATATATTATAATTTTTTTTCCCAAGTGATTGTATTAATTTACTTTCTTGAACCAACAATACATGAGTTCTGGTTGCTCCACCTCAACACCACTTGGTATTATCAATGTCTTCTTGAGGGATAGACAGAATGGTTTAATCGATCCTCAGTGCCCATTTTCTTTTAGTTAATCTTATCTATGGACAAAGAGAAGGAAATGGGTAAAGGACTTTTTAGCATATACTTATATAGAGGGAACTTCTCATTTTCCCAACTCATCTCCAACACAGAAAAAAATTGAACTGTAGTGGATTTGCATTATTATATTTGCTGGTATATTATATAATTTTGTCAGTATATTTTAATATTATAATATTTTCTGTGATGAATAGAGTTTGATTTTTTCCTTGCCAACTGTAGTTTGTGTCCATTATTTCTTGTCTTATTGCACTGACAGTTTCCAGTCCAGTGCTGAACATAAATAGAGAGTAGGTGCCTTTCCCTTATCCTTGACCTTAGGGGCAACAATTCAGTCTTTGTTCATAAAATGCAGTGTTAGCTGAAGCCTCCTTTGTTATTTTCAATGCCATTTGTTAGATGCAGGCCATGTTCTTCTACTACTATTCTACTGAGAAATTTAATGGTTGTCTAGTTTTTTCAATTTCTTTTCTGCATGATTTGATATCTAGTTTTGCCTCTTCCCCTCCCATCTGTATTTCCTTTTTGCTCTTTTGTTTTACTGGTCAGAACTGCCAGTAAAGTGTTCCAAAAGAATCATGAAAGTGGACATCTTTCCTTTTTAATATTAGGAGGAAAGCATTCAGTCTTTCGCTGTTAAGTGTTCTTTCTGTTGTAGGTGGTTTTGCAGGTATAGCTTCTAATGTTGAAGAAGTATACTCTTCTCTTAGTTTATGGATGTGTTTTATTATGAATGTTTTGATGCTTAAAGTTCACTTATTTTTCATTGAAGGATAATTGCTTTACAATATTTGCTGGTTTCTGCCATACATCAACATCAATCAACCACTGGTATAGATATATCCCCTCCCTCTTTAGCGTCCCTACCATTACCCAACCCATCTCACCCCTCTAGGTGAATGTTTCTTTTTTTTTTTTTTTAATTTATTTTATTTTACTTTTTATTTTTACAGAGTTCTGTTGTTTACAGACAGAATGTTTGATTTTTTTTAAACATTTTTATTTATTTATTTTTATTTTTGGTGGGGTGGGGAGGGAGGGGGGGGGGGGCCACTTCTATTGGTCTTTATTTATCTATCTTCATCCATCTTTGTTCTTTGGCCTGTGTGGGCCTCCCATCGCAGTGGCCTCTGTCGTCCCAGAGCTCCGGCTCGGTAATTGGACACATCGGTCCAGCTGCTCTGCGGCACGTGGGATCTTCCCAGGCCAGGGATCGAACCAGCGCCCCTTGCACTGCAAGGCGGTGTCCTTACCCACTGGACCACCAGGGAAGCCTAGAATGTTTGATTTTTAAGCTATATTTTCCACATCTGTCGAGATGGTTTTCTGTTAATATGGTGGGTTACCTTGATTGACTTTAAATGTTAAACCAAACATTCATTCCCAGGATAAACATTACTTTGTGTTTATGTGCCACTTCTTTTATGTGTTGCTGGATTTGATTTGCTAATGTTGTGTTGATTTTTGTGAGTATTATGTTTGTGAATGCTCTCAGTCCATAGTTTTCTGGTTATATTTTTTCTTGAAAACATATGACAAAATACTTGCCTCAAGGGATGAGTTGGGATACCCACTGTGGGGCAGAAACCATAAGGAAAAAAAACTATGATCCAGCAGCCTATAGTCCCCAAACACAGGCCAGACACCACCCTGGGACCATTGCCCCCTAACCCTTGGGGGGAGAGAGAGGAGCACACTCCTGGGATCCATAGGATGTCTCCTAAGAAAGCTACTTCTCCAAAGTTGAGACAGATAATTAACCCAAAATGAGGTAGCGGGGGAATGCGTTTCAGAAGAAAGAACAAGATAAAACCCTACAAGAACTAAGTGATGGGGATATAGGCAATCTACCTGAGAAAGTGTTCAGAGTAATGATTGTGAGATGATCCAAGAACTCAGGAGAAAAATGAATGCAAAGATTGATAAGTTAGGAATTTTTTAACAGAGTTAGAAAATACAAAGAACAACTAAACAGAGTTGGACAATAAAATAACTGAAGTGAAAAACCCACCGGACAGAATCAGTAGTAGAGGAGATGAGGCAGAAAAGATCCGTGAGCTTGAAGACAGCATAGAGGACAACACTACTGTGGAGCAGAAAAAAGAAAAAAGGGGCTTCCCTGGTGGTCCAGTGGGTAAGGAAACCGCCTTGCAGTGCAAGAGGTACCAGTTCAATCCCTGGCCTGGGAAGATCCCATGTGCCGCAGTGTGGCTGGACTGATGTGTCCCACTACTGAGCCAGAGCTCTGGAGTTCATGCGCCCAGAGCTGGTGCTCTGCAGCGAGAGAGGCCACCGTGATGGGAGGCCCACACAGGCCAAAGAACAAAGATAAATAAATGAAAGACCAATAGAAGTGGCCAAAAAAAGAAAAAAGAATGAAAAGAAATGAGGACAAGTGTTAGAGGCCTCTAGAACAACATTAAGCGCACTAACATTTATATTATAAGGAGTCCCAGAAGGAGTAGAGAGAGAGATAGGGCCTCAGAAATTATTTGAAGAGGGCTTCCCTGGTGGTCCAGTGGGTAAGGACACTGCCTTGCAGTGCAAGGGGTGCCAGTTCGATCCCTGGCCTGAGAAGATCCCACGTGCTGCAGAGCAGCTGGACCAATGTGTCCAACTACCAAACCAAAGCTCTGGAATGCATGCGCCCACAGCCGGTGCTCTGCAGCAAGAGAGGCCACTGTAATGGGAGGCACACACAGGCCAAAGAACAAAGATAGATGAAAATAAATGAAAGACCAATAGAAGTGGCCAGAAAAAGAAAAAAGAAAGAAATTATTTGAAGAGATAATTGCTGAAAACTTCCCTAACCTGGGGAAGAAAGCAGTCAACCAAGCCCAGGAAGCAAGGAGAGTTCTATACAAGATAAACTCACAGAAGAATATTGCATGACACATTGCAATAAAAATGACAATTAAAGATAATGAGAAAATATTAAAAGCAACAAGGAAAAAGCAACAAATAACATACAAGGGAATTCCCATAAGGTTACCAGCTGACTTTTCAACAGAAACTCTGCTGACCAGAAGGGAGTGGCATGATATCTTTAAAATAACAGGTGATCCAGAGTATCTGTCAGGCAAGAGCTGCTGTGACGGTTCATGATGATGCCAGTAAAAAGTGGTGCCAGTTGGTGGTTCGATGGGGTTCAACAAAGTTCTTATGTATCATCATTCAGCCAATAACGCATTCAGAGTGGTGGGCAGGAAGATTCAGGACCATCAGGTCATGATAAATTGTGCCATGCCTAAAGGGTTTTAATCAAGCTACACAGACCTGCCACCAGTGGCTGGATGCTAGACAGGCGTCTGGTCTCAACTTTGACAGCGAAGAAGATGCAGGTGCCATGATTCATGCCTTAGAAGTGTTGAATTCACAGGAAACAGGACCAGCATGGATTAGACAAAATTCACAACTACCTGCCCAAGTTCAGAATGGCCCATCACAAAAAGAATTGGAAATTCAAAGAAGGTAGCTATAAGAACAGCAATGAGAGAGAGGAGAGACAACAACAAGAGAGAGAAAGAACAGAAAGGGAGAGAATGAAGAAGGAGGGGTGAGAAAGGGGAAGGCTAGAGAGAGAGTGGCTGGATCAGGAGCAGCTGGAGA
Organism: Tragulus kanchil; assembly: GCA_022376925.1. Taxonomy (NCBI): domain Eukaryota; kingdom Metazoa; phylum Chordata; class Mammalia; order Artiodactyla; family Tragulidae; genus Tragulus; species Tragulus kanchil. The sequence goes on from JAIOJX010000031.1 coordinate 116,272,799, forward strand.
GGGAGAGACAAGAATGAGAACCTCCGGATTGCCTGGAGTTAGCAAGAGAGACAGGAGTGGAAGAGGCTGGAGAGACTGGGCTGCACAGGAAAGACAACAAGGAGAGCGGTAGGAGCAGCTAGAGAGGGAGCTGCTGGAGGCAGGGAGAGAGCGAGAATATCAAATGCCACTGCCCTGCCTCTGTGGAGACCTCTCTTTGTGCTGGGAGACTCCTCTGCTCATGAGCCAGATTTGCGAGCAGCCTCTCAGCCAGCCCAGATTCCAGCCCAGTAGGGCGTTGTCTAGGGGCCACCTGAACCTCCACCCCTTCCTCCACTCCCACCAGGTCGTGCCCAGGCACCAACCACACTGCCTCCTCCCCAGGACTCCCTTCACCCCCTCCGCCTGCCTCTTCTGTGGGGCCCTGAAGGAAAGAGGGCTTTTGCAAGCATAAGGAAGCTTAAGCACATTTGCAGTTTGGTGCTAAAAGGACGCTGACAGGAAGAGACAGGGCATGATCTAAGGTCCATTGTCAAAACTTCTGATTGATCCCCCTGGTTTCTGCGCTCTGGGCAATGCAGGCTCGCTGTGAGTTTCTTTTTTTTTTACTCGATTACCAGCTGACTTTTCAACAGAAACTCTGCTGACCAGAAGGGAGTGGCATGATATCTTTAAAATAACAGGTGATCCAGAGTATCTGTCAGGCAAGAGCTGCTGTGACGGTTCATGATGATGCCAGTAAAAAGTGGTGCCAGTTGGTGGTTCGATGGGGTTCAACAAAGTTCTTATGTATCATCATTCAGCCAATAACGCATTCAGAGTGGTGGGCAGGAAGATTCAGGACCATCAGGTCATGATAAATTGTGCCATGCCTAAAGGGTTTTAATCAAGCTACACAGACCTGCCACCAGTGGCTGGATGCTAGACAGGCGTCTGGTCTCAACTTTGACAGCGAAGAAGATGCAGGTGCCATGATTCATGCCTTAGAAGTGTTGAATTCACAGGAAACAGGACCAGCATGGATTAGACAAAATTCACAACTACCTGCCCAAGTTCAGAATGGCCCATCACAAAAAGAATTGGAAATTCAAAGAAGGTAGCTATAAGAACAGCAATGAGAGAGAGGAGAGACAACAACAAGAGAGAAAGAACAGAAAGGGAGAGAATGAAGAAGGAGGGGTGAGAAAGGGGAAGGCTAGAGAGAGAGTGGCTGGATCAGGAGCAGCTGGAGAGGGAGAGACAAGAATGAGAACCTCCGGATTGCCTGGAGTTAGCAAGAGAGACAGGAGTGGAAGAGGCTGGAGAGACTGGGCTGCACAGGAAAGACAACAAGGAGAGCGGTAGGAGCAGCTAGAGAGGGAGCTGCTGGAGGCAGGGAGAGAGCGAGAATATCAAATGCCACTGCCCTGCCTCTGTGGAGACCTCTCTTTGTGCTGGGAGACTCCTCTGCTCATGAGCCAGATTTGCGAGCAGCCTCTCAGCCAGCCCAGATTCCAGCCCAGTAGGGCGTTGTCTAGGGGCCACCTGAACCTCCACCCCTTCCTCCACTCCCACCAGGTCGTGCCCAGGCACCAACCACACTGCCTCCTCCCCAGGATTCCCTTCACCCCCTCCGCCCTGCCTCTTCTGTGGGGCCCTGAAGGAAAGAGGGCTTTTGCAAGCATAAGGAAGCTTAAGCACATTTGCAGTTTGGTGCTAAAAGGACGCTGACAGGAAGAGACAGGGCATGATCTAAGGTCCATTGTCAAAACTTCTGATTGATCCCCCTGGTTTCTGCGCTCTGGGCAATGCAGGCTCGCTGTGAGTTTCTTTTTTTTTTTTTTTTACTCGATTTTTTTTATTATAAAAGGTACATTTGTTTATATTTAAACAACAAAGAAAAAAAGCATCTACACACTTAAAAAATTAATTCGATATTCCTAAATCTATTTTAACTCATTTTATTTATTTATTTTTTTGTTTTTGTTTTTGTTTTTTTTTTTTTTTTGCTTGAATTAATTTTTTTTATTTTTTTATTTTTTATTTTTTTAAACCTTTATTTTACTTTTAACTTTTACAGAGTATTGTTGTTCACTGACATGCATGTTCTCAGATTAGTCACATGTATATCCCCCGCTTCCCTCCCCTCCAGACCATCACACAGCACCCCTGAAGGATCCCCTTTTCTCACAGAGCAATGACTATAGCTATTTTCTTCAGTTATGATAGTACAGGCCTTCATGCTACTTCCTTTACACCTCTCACCCACAATAAATAAATCTTTAAGAATACTGGAGTGGGCTGCCATTTCCTTCTACCAGGCATCTTCCTGACCCAGGAATCAAACCTAGGTCTCCTGTATTGCAGGCAGATTCTTTATCAACTGAGCTACAAGAGTACTCTCATTTTAAAATACTACGTACAGAAGCCAGAATGCAGAGTTAAGAATGGAGTAAGGTGGGGAGAAGAAGGGGACCATGAAGAAAAACACTTAGACAATTACTTGTCTATTGTGGGTAAAGCAACAGGAATCCTGGGAGATACAAGAAATCAGTAACAACTTTGCTCATAACTGATATTTTCCCCTCATGTTTGTTTTTAATAACGTCCATAGGGGTGTTCTCTGTATGCTCCCTTCACCGGCCTCGCTGGAGGGGCCTTCAGTGACGGCCTGGTCCCATTCCAGTCATCTTGGCCATATGCTTCATAAGAATCTTGAACTTCCCCATGTCCATAGTCATAATATTCTGAGTCCCCTTGGCTCTGGCTGTAATAGCCTTCGTAGCCTTCATAACTCTGTTCTGCGTAAGTATCATCATATCCATATTCTTCGTATGTTTCTGGTGCAGGGGGTGGAGGCAAAGGTATTCTCTGAATGCCGGCTGTCCGTGCTCTCGGTGCTGGAGCCCCCCTCACAGTAGGTGGGGGTGGCACTCCTCGAGTCACAGTGGCACCTCTAGTGATGGCTCCTCTCACTGGTGTACCACGCACCAAAGCCCCTCGAGGTGGTCCAACGCCACGGCCCCTGGGGACAGGTGGAGGAGGAGGTGCAGCTCCCCGGCCTCTCACTGGCACCCCACGTCCGCGAGAGGGCTCTGGTACGCCGTTCAAGTACGAAAGCTCTAGGAACTGCTCCTGGCAGATATCATCCATCATATCTGGTACTAGAAATTTCTTGACTTCCTCCATAGCATGGGCCATAAGAGCATAAGCCTCACATGGGGGTCCAAAGACTTCAATGAAGACATGCAGATCCATATTCAAGTGGGCATATTTGGGGTCTCCACCTTTTCGCAGCTCTTCCTCCTTAGCTTTGTCTCTCATTGAGCCTTTTCCCAACACAGAAATCTTTGCACCAGTCTCTTCTTGCAGTCTTTTGATTGTATTTCCTTGTGGTCCAAGGATCTTCCCCACAAAATTGAACTTGGGATACTGCTTGACAGGTATCAGAACCCTCTCCTTCAGCTTCATGTTCTTGTGAGAAAATAAATCCAAGTAATTCTTTATCAACTGAGCTACTCTCATTTTAAAATACTACGATACAGAAGCCAGAATGCAGAGTTAAGAATGGAGTAAGGTGGGGAGAAGAAGGGGACCATGAAGAAAAACACTTAGACAATTACTTGTCTATTGTGGGTAAAGCAACAGGAATCCTGGGAGATACAAGAAATCAGTAACAACTTTGCTCATAACTGATATTTTCCCCTCATGTTTGTTTTTAATAACGTCCATAGGGGTGTTCTCTGTATGCTCCCTTCACCGGCCTCGCTGGAGGGGCCTTCAGTGACGGCCTGGTCCCATTCCAGTCATCTTGGCCATATGCTTCATAAGAATCTTGAACTTCCCCATGTCCATAGTCATAATATTCTGAGTCCCCTTGGCTCTGGCTGTAATAGCCTTCGTAGCCTTCATAACTCTGTTCTGCGTAAGTATCATCATATCCATATTCTTCGTATGTTTCTGGTGCAGGGGGTGGAGGCAAAGGTATTCTCTGAATGCCGGCTGTCCGTGCTCTCGGTGCTGGAGCCCCCCTCACAGTAGGTGGGGGTGGCACTCCTCGAGTCACAGTGGCACCTCTAGTGATGGCTCCTCTCACTGGTGTACCACGCACCAAAGCCCCTCGAGGTGGTCCAACGCCACGGCCCCTGGGGACAGGTGGAGGAGGAGGTGCAGCTCCCCGGCCTCTCACTGGCACCCCACGTCCGCGAGAGGGCTCTGGTACGCCGTTCAAGTACGAAAGCTCTAGGAACTGCTCCTGGCAGATATCATCCATCATATCTGGTACTAGAAATTTCTTGACTTCCTCCATAGCATGGGCCATAAGAGCATAAGCCTCACATGGGGGTCCAAAGACTTCAATGAAGACATGCAGATCCATATTCAAGTGGGCATATTTGGGGTCTCCACCTTTTCGCAGCTCTTCCTCCTTAGCTTTGTCTCTCATTGAGCCTTTTCCCAACACAGAAATCTTTGCACCAGTCTCTTCTTGCAGTCTTTTGATTGTATTTCCTTGTGGTCCAAGGATCTTCCCCACAAAATTGAACTTGGGATACTGCTTGACAGGTATCAGAACCCTCTCCTTCAGCTTCATGTTCTTGTGAGAAAATAAATCCAAGTAATTCTCCTCATCGTCCTTTTTTGAATCCCCCTTCTGAATCTTCTCGATTTCTGCCGTCAACAGCTGCATGGCGTGAGTGAAGGACGGGTCGAGAGAGTCCTTCTCGGCCATGAGTTCGGGCAGGTACTTGTTCTCCGGCTCCATCTTGACGGAGGCAGTGGCTGAGGGGGGCAGCAGCGGGGTCGGCGCTGGACCGCCCACTGTCGCGTCGGGACCCGTGGCCGAGGGCGGCAGCAGCGGAGGCGGCTGCGTGGCGGGCGAGGCCCGGGCGCCCCTGCGGGACCCCCCTCCGCCTCCCCGGGACCGATGAGGCAGCGGCGGCTGCCGAGAGGGCGCCTGGCGCACGGAGGGGTGGGCACCGGAGGGGTCCATGGAGCCGCTGCGGCCCGAGGACCGGCTCATGCGCGCGGCGGGGTCGTCCCGGCGCTGCATTGGGAAGGATGTGCGATCGAAGGATCGAGGAAGCGACGCGGCAGCGGCAGAGGCCCGAGCGGCTGCGGCCCGAGCGGCGGTTGGCTGGGGTGGGAGAGCCGGAGCGACGGCGACCGAAGCCGACCCGAGCGACCCAGCAAAAGTCGCCGTGAGTTTCTATTGCAATGTAAATGCGTGGTTGCTCGACCTTTAGCTTGATTGGTGTAACTATAGGAAGTCCCTTGCAAACCCCTCTCTTTCGTTTGCCTATAAAAACTGTTAGTTTACTCTTAATAAAGTGGAACCGCTCCGATGGAACCCCTGTCGCGTCTGATTGTCCCCTGCCTCAGCCAGGGGGCTGCGGGGTGGACAGTTCAAGATTTGCCTTTCTCCGAGATCTCCCGGTTCCGCCGGGAGTAATCCCGCTGCCTTCCCTTTCTGCGGAAGGTCCCCACACTCTTCCACCACCTCTTTCTTTTCTTTTTTCAATTTTTGTTTTTGGCGTCTTTTTTTAATTGATTTTTTTTTTTTTTGGTCCATTTATTTTTATCCATCTTTAGTCTTTCGCATGTGTGCGCCTCCCATTGCAGTGACCCCTCCCATTTCAGAGCACCAGCCCTGGGCGCATGCATCCCAGAGCGCCGGCTTGCAATTGGACACACTGGTCCAGCTGTTCCACAGCATATGGGATCTTCCCCGGCTAGGGATCGAACCTGCGCCCCTTGCATTGAAAGGTGGACTCTCCACCCACTGGACCACCAGGGATGCCCCACCACCTCTTTCTAATCAAGTCTTCCTCCTCCTCCTCCTCCTCCACCATCTCCTGCTCCTCCCTTCCCTGCATCTGGATTTTTTTCAGGATCCATGTCTGAAAACAGTCTCCCTTTAACTGGACCTGTAGGTGCAATTTCTGGAAGAAAACTTAGGAGAGTGTCATGGATGGAGGATGCCTCTTTCCCAAGCAGGGAGACCACCACTGGTATGAATTCAGCCTCATCTAAAACAGATACAGGTCATGGAAACGGACCCCTTCTTTAGGGGGTAGTGGTTTCATGGAAGAAATAAGTGCCCTGCTGGCCAGGAGGAGAATTGCTGAAAAGGGATCAGCAATAGAAACAGAATAGAGGACAAAAGTGAAGATTCACAGCCAGTAACTTCTAAGACCTCTTCCACAATTACACCTGAACTGACATGAAAACCTTGAGATAGAATAACTACAATGAAGGGCACAAGATACCTGTTTTTTCCAGATGGGATTCTCCAAGGACAAATCAGATTGTTTTTGACACAGGTCCTATGATTCATTACTTAGACCAAAGTTTGTGCTTTGTCACAGCCCAGGGCCAAGGGAGTCCAGACAGAAGGACTGGACTATGACAGGCTGAAGCAAGACATTTTAGATGACATGAGAAAAAAATTAACTAGGATAAAAGAAGAGCTCATTGATGCAATCAGATAGAAACTGAGCAAGTCAGATACAAACTAAGGAGAGATAAGACTTGTTTTTTTTAATTTTTAAAAAATTATTTATTTGGCTGTGCTGGGTCTTAGTTGTGGCATGTGAGATCTAGTTCCCTGACCAGGGATTGAAACCAAGCCCCCTGCATTGGGAACACAGAGTCTCAACAGCTGGACAACCAGGGAAGTCCCAAGAGATAGGACTTTAATCAAGTTTTTTTTTAAATGTGTTTATTTGACTGCACTGGGTCTTATTTATGGTATATGGGATCTAGTTCCCTGATCAGGGATCAAACCCAGGTCCCCAGCATTGGGAGCACAGAGTCTTAGTTACTGGACCACCAGGGAAGTCCCAAGATAGGACTTTAGTCTGGAGAAAGAAAACCCTACAAATAACAACTGTTAACAGCAACGAAATCCTTACATTGGGACTTCCCTGGTGGTCCAGTGGTTGGGACTGTGCTTCTAATGCAGGGGGCCCAGGTTTGATCCCTGGTCAGGGAGCTAGATCCCACATGCCACAATTAAGACCCAGTGTAGTCAAATTAAGATAAATAAAGCAATCATTTAAAAAAAAAAAAAAAAAACCTTACATTCTGTGAGCTGTAGGAAGGAAATGGAGACATACAATCAGAAGGAGGGTAAACCCAACATACTTTGAAAGTCTGCAAATGTTACTACTCTGGCAGTAAGCTGTTTCCCTCCCCATTTGCTACTTTTTCTCCCTTACAACAAGATGGAATTGCTGAAAGGGATCAGTGAAACAGAATAGAGGACAAAAGTGAAGATTCACAGCCAGTAACTTCTAAGACCTCTTCCACAATTACACCTGAACTGACATGAAAACATTGAGATAGAATAACTACAATGAAGGGCACAAGATACCTGTTTTTCCAGATGGGATTCTCCAAGGACAAATCAGATTGTTTTTGACACAGGTCCTATGATTCATTACTTAGACCAAAGTTTGTGCTTTGTCACAGCCCAGGGCCAAGGGAGTCCAGACAGAAGGACTGGACTATGACAGGCTGAAGCAAGACATTTTAGATGACATGAGAAAAAAATTAACTAGGATAAAAGAAGAGCTCATTGATGCAATCAGATAGAAACTGAGCAAGTCAGATACAAACTAAGGAGAGATAAGACTTGTTTTTTTTAATTTTTAAAAAATTATTTATTTGGCTGTGCTGGGTCTTAGTTGTGGCATGTGAGATCTAGTTCCCTGACCAGGGATTGAAACCAAGCCCCCTGCATTGGGAACACAGAGTCTCAACAGCTGGACAACCAGGGAAGTCCCAAGAGATAGGACTTTAATCAAGTTTTTTTTTAAATGTGTTTATTTGACTGCACTGGGTCTTATTTATGGTATATGGGATCTAGTTCCCTGATCAGGGATCAAACCCAGGTCCCCAGCATTGGGAGCACAGAGTCTTAGTTACTGGACCACCAGGGAAGTCCCAAGATAGGACTTTAGTCTGGAGAAAGAAAACCCTACAAATAACAACTGTTAACAGCAACGAAATCCTTACATTGGGACTTCCCTGGTGGTCCAGTGGTTGGGACTGTGCTTCTAATGCAGGGGGCCCAGGTTTGATCCCTGGTCAGGGAGCTAGATCCCACATGCCACAATTAAGACCCAGTGTAGTCAAATTAAGATAAATAAAGCAATCATTTAAAAAAAAAAAAAAAAAACCTTACATTCTGTGAGCTGTAGGAAGGAAATGGAGACATACAATCAGAAGGAGGGTAAACCCAACATACTTTGAAAGTCTGCAAATGTTACTACTCTGGCAGTAAGCTGTTTCCCTCCCCATTTGCTACTTTTTTCTCCCCTTTACAACAAGATGGAAGAGAGTCGTATAAGGGTTCCTGTAACAGTTATGCAGAAAATACTCAGCCTGTCAGACAGGATCACTGTGTATTGAAAATATCTTTTGTCAAGAGAAAGAACTGATGTTTGGAGAAGGAAAGCACTCAATGAGAATAGTTTGTATAAGATTCAGGTTGGGAGGGTGGAGCTAAGATGGTGGCGTAGAAGGACGTGCACTCATCTCTCCTGCAAAATCGCCTGAATTGCAACGAGTTCCTGGGAAACCATCGACGAAAAGAGGTTGAATCTGATCACAGAGAGGTACCCCACATCAAAGAACAAAGGAGAAGCCGCATCAAGACTGTAGGAGGGGTGCAATCGCACTTTTAAAAGTCAAACCTCATACCCGCCAGAGAGCCTGGGCAGGCTAAAGGCGCAAAGCCTGTTGCAGATCAAAACCCGGGAAAGGAGCAGAGACACCCACAAGGGACTGAGCCAGACCAGCTTTGGAGCCCCCTTGAGCTAGAAGTGCCCTTGAGCAGGCGTCGGAAGGACAGCACTCAGTTTCCTTTGGAGGAGGTTGCCATTAACCCTATCACAGAGTCGCTGAGGAGGACTGGAAAGTCTGTGCGCACTGTGATCCGGGAGAGGGGAATAGCGATCCTGCATGAGACTGAGCCAGACTCACCTCTGAGTAACCTGACGTCTCTCGTGGTGGCGGGGGTCGACAGTGGCCTGCAGCAGGGTCGGGGTCACTGTGGAAGGGCTTCCCATAGAGCGTGTGGGAATAAATCCTTTGTGAGACAGACGCCATTTTCCCTACTGTAGTTTGGCTGCTGGGCAAGCTACAGGGAGGGAATTTAGCTCCACCCAGCAAGAAAAGGGATTTGGATTAAGAAACTCCCAGGGTCAGCCTGGGCGGGCCTTTTAGTTCCGGATTAGGCCGAAATAAACAAGCAGTCAAAGAGGTCTTCAGATTCAACCACTGCCAGAGGCAAGAAAAAGACTGATAATTCCTGAATAGTCAGCAAGAGACAGAAGAACATAAACACTATTTTCACGTTTTGTCTGAAGCTGGAGTTACTGCTGGACTTTAAAATTTCATTTTTTGTATTGTATTACTTTGTTTCAATTTTTTTTCTTTTTTCCAAACCCACTCACTGCACCCCCCCGCTTTTTTTGTTGGTTTTTTTTTGGGTGGGGGTGTGTGTGTGTGTGTGTGTCTGTGTGAGAGTGGGTATCTTCATTTCCTTCACTGAATTCTATTGAAGCTACTAATCTTATCAGTAAGACTGAATATATTCAAGTTTGCATAATTTTTTTTTGTTCTTTTTTTAAACCACACATTTTATTTTGGTATAAACTTCTGGCTCCCCATTGGCCTTTTAAGGTTCTATGGGGGTTTGGTTTGTTTTTACTGTTTTTGCTTTGTTTTTCTCTATTTTTCTATATACTTAACTCTTTTAATTAAAAAAAATTTTTCATTTGTACTACTACTTCCTCTATAATTCTTTGCTTTCTCTGAAGCTCCTTTCCTATAGCACTAAACTCTAATACATACAAATCTTTATCTCCCTATATTTAACTTTGCAATATTATTCTATATTTCCCATCTATCCTCCCTTTCTCTTTTTCCCTTTCCCCACCATATTTCTTCTGTCCTCATTGCCTTATCCCCAATGGGGACCCTGCTCTAGCATTATTCTCCAATTGGTGCTCTAGTTAGTTTGGTTCTTAACTGGTGGATATCATTCTTGGTTTTCTCTATTCGCCGTGCTAACGTATTGTACTGTATTTTTGGTTAGAATGCTTGGGTTATGTTACAGCTGTATATGTTTATGTGTATAATTCAATATGCCAAATAGTATTTGTATAATTTTTAAATTGCCATTTGTCAAAGGTATACCTTCTGTTTCTCATTTGCATATATATATTTTAATATCATTTAATGCCATAACAAACCAGTCGTGAAATCTTCATTCCCTGGTCAGGCAACAAGCCTCGGGGCTTTAGGGAGGGAGCACTGACTCCAAAACTCTACAATACTAGAAAATGCCTAACACCAAGAGCAGTATACAGGCGAGAACACCAACAAAGGTAATCACTTGTATGCAAGTCCTGACATCACCCAATCACCAGCATCACCCAGAATAAGAAGCCCCATCCAAACAACAAACACCGACAGACGTAACTCAAAGTCTGGGAAAAGGAAATCCCAAACAGAGTCAGTTAAAAAATTAATAATAACAATGAAACGGCAGAGAAGTACCACACAAGCGAAGGAACAATCCACAAACACACAAGATCAAATCAATGAAGAGAATTTGGACAAACTTTCTGAAAGTGATTTCAGAAGAATGATAGTAAAGATGATCAAAGACACTGAAAACAGAATTTCAGAGAAATTGCAAGACACAACTAACACACTGAATAAAGAAATACAAGAACTTACCAAAAAGTAGCAGAGACAAACAACTCAATTGCCAAACTGAAAAACAGTGTAGAAGGAATCAAGAGCAGAGTATCTGAGACAGAAGACCGGATAAGTGAGCTGGAAGATAAAACGGTGGAAGTAACTGCTGAAAAACAGACTCTAGCTCAAAGAATGAAAAGAGCAGAGGATAGTCTCAGAGACCTCTGGGATAATATCAAACGCACCAATATTCGAATTATAGGGGTTCCAGAAGAAGAAGAAAAAAAGAAAGGCTATGAGAAAATTTTTGAAGAGATTCTAGTTGAAAATTTCCCCAACATGGGAAAAGAAATAGTCCCAATCAAGTCGGAGAATTTACATCTATCCTCCCTTTCTCTTTTTCCCTTTCCCCACCATATTTCTTCTGTCCTCATTGCCTTATCCCCAATGGGGACCCTGCTCTAGCATTATTCTCCAATTGGTGCTCTAGTTAGTTTGGTTCTTAACTGGTGGATATCATTCTTGGTTTTCTCTATTCGCCGTGCTAACGTATTGTACTGTATTTTTGGTTAGAATGCTTGGGTTATGTTACAGCTGTATATGTTTATGTGTATAATTCAATATGCCAAATAGTATTTGTATAATTTTTAAATTGCCATTTGTCAAAGGTATACCTTCTGTTTCTCATTTGCATATATATATTTTAATATCATTTAATGCCATAACAAACCAGTCGTGAAATCTTCATTCCCTGGTCAGGCAACAAGCCTCGGGGCTTTAGGGAGGGAGCACTGACTCCAAAACTCTACAATACTAGAAAATGCCTAACACCAAGAGCAGTATACAGGCGAGAACACCAACAAAGGTAATCACTTGTATGCAAGTCCTGACATCACCCAATCACCAGCATCACCCAGAATAAGAAGCCCCATCCAAACAACAAACACCGACAGACGTAACTCAAAGTCTGGGAAAAGGAAATCCCAAACAGAGTCAGTTAAAAAATTAATAATAACAATGAAACGGCAGAGAAGTACCACACAAGCGAAGGAACAATCCACAAACACACAAGATCAAATCAATGAAGAGAATTTGGACAAACTTTCTGAAAGTGATTTCAGAAGAATGATAGTAAAGATGATCAAAGACACTGAAAACAGAATTTCAGAGAAATTGCAAGACACAACTAACACACTGAATAAAGAAATACAAGAACTTACCAAAAAGTAGCAGAGACAAACAACTCAATTGCCAAACTGAAAAACAGTGTAGAAGGAATCAAGAGCAGAGTATCTGAGACAGAAGACCGGATAAGTGAGCTGGAAGATAAAACGGTGGAAGTAACTGCTGAAAAACAGACTCTAGCTCAAAGAATGAAAAGAGCAGAGGATAGTCTCAGAGACCTCTGGGATAATATCAAACGCACCAATATTCGAATTATAGGGGTTCCAGAAGAAGAAGAAAAAAAGAAAGGCTATGAGAAAATTTTTGAAGAGATTCTAGTTGAAAATTTCCCCAACATGGGAAAAGAAATAGTCAATCAAGTCCAAGAAGCACAAAGAGTACCATACAGAATCAATCCGAGAAGAAACACACCAAGACACATATTAATGAAGTTAACACAAATTAAGCACAAAGACAGAATTCTCAAAGCAGCAAGGGAAAAGCAATTAGTGACATACAAGGGAAAGCCCATACGTTTAACAGCTGATCTTTCAACAGAAACTCTGCAGGCCAGAAGGGAATGGCAGGACACATTTAAATGGCTAAAAGAGAATAATCTGCAACCAAGAATCCTCTACCCTGCAAGGATCTCCTTCAAAGTTGATGGAGAAATCAAAAGCTTTACAGACAAGCAAAAATTAAAAGAATTTTGTCACACCAAACCAGCCTTACAACACGTGTTAAAGGGACTTAGATAGACAACAAGTATAAAAGGAGAAGATCCATGAAACAAACCCATCATAGCATCTAAGAAGATGACAATAGGATCATATGTATCAATAATTACTTTGAATGTCAATGGACCAAATGCCCCAACCAAAAGACACAGAGTGGCTGAATGGATCCAAAAACACGACCCATACATATGCTGCCTTCAGGAAACTCACTTCAGACCTAGAGACACTCGTAGACTGAAAGTGAGAGGCTGGAAAAAGATATTCCATGCAAATGGAAATCAAAAGAAAGCTGGAGTAGCAATCCTCATATCAGACAAAATAGATTTTAAAGTAAAGAAGATTCTAAGAGATGAGGCAGGGCTTCCCTGGTGGTCCAGTGGGTAAGGACACCACCTTGCAGTGCAAGGGGCACCGGTTCGATCCCTGGCCTGGGAAGGTCCCACGTGCCGCGGAGCGGCTGGACAGCCGACGCTCTGCAACGACAGAGGCCACCACGATGGGAGGCCCACAGGAGCCAAAGAACAAAGACAGATGAAAATAGAGAAATGAAAGACCAATAGAAGTGGCTCGCCCGGCCCCTCCCTCCCCACCCCTCCCCCACCAAAATAAATAAATAAATCTTTAAAAAAAAAAAAAGAGAGATGAGGCAGGTCACTACATCATGATTAAGGGATCGATCCAAGAAGAAGACATAACAGTCATAAATATCTATGCACCCAACATAGGAGCACCCCAATACATAAGACAAACATTTTCAGACATAAAAAAAGACATCGACAGTAACACAATCATAGTAGGAGACTTTAACACTCCTCTCACACCAATGGACAGATCATCAAAACAGAAAATTAATAAAGAAACACAAGCCTTAAATGCCACACTAGAAGAAATGGACCTCATTGATATCTTTAGGACGTTCCATCCAAAAGCAGAAGGATACACTTTCTTCTCAAGTGCTCACGGAACATTCTCCAGGATAGACCACATCTTGGGCCACAAATCAATCCTCAGTCAATTCAAGAAAACTGAAATTCTATCAACCATCTTCTCGGACCACAGTGCAGTGATACTAGAGATCAACTACAGGAAAAAAAACCGCTAAAAACACAAACACATGGAGATTAAACAACACGTACCTAAAATACCAACTGATCATTGAGGAAATCAAAGGAGAAATAAAAAAACTCCTAGAAGAAAACTACAATGAACACACGACAGTGCAAAACCTATGGGATACTGCAAGAACAGTACTAAGAGGAAAGTTTATAGCAATTCAGTCCCACCTCAAGAAACTAGGGAAATCTCAAACAGACGACCTTACCTTATGCTTAAAACAACTGGAGAAAGAAGAACAAAAACACCCCAAAGCCAGCAGAAGAAGGGAAATCATAAAGCTCAGAGCAGAAATAAATGAAAAAGAAACAATAGTAAAGATAAATAAAACAAAAAGCTGGTTCTTCGAAAAGGTCAATAAAATCGACACACCACTGGCCAGACTTATCAAGAAAAAGAGAGAGAAGAACTAGATCAACAAAATCAAAAATGAAAAAGGAGAGATTACAACAGATAATGCAGAAATCCAAAGGATTCTAAGAGACTATTATGAACAGCTATACGGCAACAAACTGGACAACCTGAAGAAATGGACAGTTTCTTAGAGAAGATTAATCTCCCAACACTCAACCAGGAGGAAATAGAAACTATGAACAAGCCAATCACAAGCTCAGAAATTGACCTTGTGATCAAAAATCTACCCAAAAATAAAAGCCCAGGGCCAGATGGCTTCACAGCCGAATTCTACCAAACATTTAAAGAAGAGCTAATGACTGTCCTTCTAAAACTCTTCCAAACAATTGCACAGGAAGGAAAACTTCCAAACACATTCTACGAGGCCGCCATCACCCTGATACCAAAGCCAGGCAAAGACAACACAAAAAAAGAAAATTATAGGTCAATTTCACTGATGAATCTAGATGCCAAAATCCTCAACAAAATCCTAGCAAACAGAATTCAACAACGCATCAAAAAGCTCATTCATCACGATCAAGTTGGGTTCATCCCAGGCATACAAGGATTCTTCAACATCCGCAAATTAATCAATGTGATACACCATATCAACAAATTGAGAGACAAAAATCACATGATCATCTCAATAGATGCAGAAGAAGCCTTCGACAAAGTACAGCATCCATTTATGATAAAAACCGCTAAAAACACAAACACATGGAGATTAAACAACACGTACCTAAAATACCAACTGATCATTGAGGAAATCAAAGGAGAAATAAAAAAACTCCTAGAAGAAAACTACAATGAACACACGACAGTGCAAAACCTATGGGATACTGCAAGAACAGTACTAAGAGGAAAGTTTATAGCAATTCAGTCCCACCTCAAGAAACTAGGAAATCTCAAACAGACGACCTTACCTTATGCTTAAAACAACTGGAGAAAGAAGAACAAAAACACCCCAAAGCCAGCAGAAGAAGGGAAATCATAAAGCTCAGAGCAGAAATAAATGAAAAAGAAACAATAGTAAAGATAAATAAAACAAAAAGCTGGTTCTTCGAAAAGGTCAATAAAATCGACACACCACTGGCCAGACTTATCAAGAAAAAGAGAGAGAAGAACTAGATCAACAAAATCAAAAATGAAAAAGGAGAGATTACAACAGATAATGCAGAAATCCAAAGGATTCTAAGAGACTATTATGAACAGCTATACGGCAACAAACTGGACAACCTGAAGAAATGGACAGTTTCTTAGAGAAGATTAATCTCCCAACACTCAACCAGGAGGAAATAGAAACTATGAACAAGCCAATCACAAGCTCAGAAATTGACCTTGTGATCAAAAATCTACCCAAAAATAAAAGCCCAGGGCCAGATGGCTTCACAGCCGAATTCTACCAAACATTTAAAGAAGAGCTAATGACTGTCCTTCTAAAACTCTTCCAAACAATTGCACAGGAAGGAAAACTTCCAAACACATTCTACGAGGCCGCCATCACCCTGATACCAAAGCCAGGCAAAGACAACACAAAAAAAGAAAATTATAGGTCAATTTCACTGATGAATCTAGATGCCAAAATCCTCAACAAAATCCTAGCAAACAGAATTCAACAACGCATCAAAAAGCTCATTCATCACGATCAAGTTGGGTTCATCCCAGGCATACAAGGATTCTTCAACATCCGCAAATTAATCAATGTGATACACCATATCAACAAATTGAGAGACAAAAATCACATGATCATCTCAATAGATGCAGAAGAAGCCTTCGACAAAGTACAGCATCCATTTATGATAAAAACTCTTCAGAAAATGGGCATAGAAGGAACTTATCTCAACATAGTGAAAGCCATATATGAGAAGCCCACAGTGAACATTATCCTTAATGGTGAAAAACTCAAAGCATTTCCTCTAAGATCAGGAACAAGACAAGGGTGTCCACTTTCACCACTACTATTCAACATAGTCCTGGAAGTTTTAGCAACGGCAATAAGAGAAGAGAAAGAAATCAAAGGAATCCAGATTGGAAAGGAAGAAGTCAAACTCTATTTGCAGATGACATGATATTATACATAGAAAATCCCAAAGACACTATTACAAAACTACTAGAGTTAATCAGCAAATTCAGCAAAGTCGCAGGATACAAAATCAATATACAGAAATCACTGGCATTCCTATACACAAACAATGAAAAATCAGAAAACGAAATCAAAGAGGCAATCCCCTTCACCATTGCAACCAAAAGAATCAAATATCTAGGAATAAACCTACCCAAAGAAACAAAAGAACTGTACACAGAAAATTACAAGACACTCATGAGAGAAATTAAAGAAGACTTAAACAGATGGAGAGATGGTCCATGTTCCTGGATCGGAAGAATCAATATTGTGAAAATGACCATACTACCAAATATCATCTACAGATTCAATGCAATACCTATCCAACTACCATTGACATTTTTCACAGAACTAGACCAAAGAATCACACAGTTCATATGGAAACACAGAAGACCTCGAATAGCCAAAGCAATCCTGAGGAAGAAGAATGGAGCTGGAGGGATCAGCCTCCTCAACTTCAGACTCTACTACAAAGCAACAGTCATCAAGACAGTATGGTACTGGCACGAAAACAGAACTATAGATCAATGGAACAAGATCAAGAACCCAGAGATAAACCCATGCACCTATGGGTACCTTATTTTTGACAAAGGAGGCGAACATATAAAATGGGACAAAGACAGCCTCTTCAACAAATGGTGCTGGGAAAATTGGACAGCTACATGCAAAAAAAATGAAGTTGGAACATTCCCTGACACCATACACAAAGATTAACTCAAAATGGATTAAAGACCTAAATGTAAGACCAGAAACAATCAAACTCTTAGAGGAGAATATAGGCAAAACCCTCAAGGACATCAATCAAAGTAAGATCAACTCTGATCTACCTACTAGAATAGTGGAACTGAAAAGAAAAGTGAACATGTGGGACCTCATGAAACTTAAAAGCTTTTGTACAGCAAAAGAAATTACAAAAAAGCTGAACAGACAGCCCACAGAGTGGGAGAAAATCATAGCAAATGAAACAACAGACAAAGAATGAATCTCCAAAATCTACAAGCAACTGAGACAACTCAGCACAGGAAAAACGAACAACCCAATCAAAAAATGGGAAAAAGATCTAAAGAGACGCCTCTCCAAAGAGGACATACAGATGGCCCAAAAGCACATGAAATGATGCTCAACCTCACTTATTATTAGAGAAATGCAAATCAAAACTATAATGAGATATCACCTCACACCCGTCAGAATGGCCATCATCCACAAATTGACAGACAATAAATGCTGGAGAGGCTGCAGAGAAAAGGGAACACTCCTACATTGCTGGTGGGAGTGTAAATTGATACAGCCTCTATGGAAGACAGTCTGGAGATTTCTTAAAAAACTAAAAATAGAAGCACCCTGTGACCCAGCAATCCCACTCTTAGGCTTATACCCTGATGAAATCAAATCTGAAAGAAGCACCTGTACCCCAATGTTCACTGCAGCTCTCTATACAATAGCTGGAACATGGAACCAACTAGACCAAAAAAAATTTTCACACAGTTCATATGGAAACACAGAAGACCTCGAATAGCCAAAGCAATCCTGAGGAAGAAGAATGGAGCTGGAGGGATCAGCCTCCTCAACTTCAGACTCTACTACAAAGCAACAGTCATCAAGACAGTATGGTACTGGCACGAAAACAGAACTATAGATCAATGGAACAAGATCAAGAACCCAGAGATAAACCCATGCACCTATGGGTACCTTATTTTTGACAAAGGAGGAGAAACTATAAAATGGGACAAAGACAGCCTCTTCAACAAATGGTGCTGGGAAAATTGGACAGCTACATGCAAAAAAAATGAAGTTGGAACATTCCCTGACACCATACACAAAGATTAACTCAAAATGGATTAAAGACCTAAATGTAAGACCAGAAACAATCAAACTCTTAGAGGAGAATATAGGCAAAACCCTCAAGGACATCAATCAAAGTAAGATCAACTCTGATCTACCTACTAGAATAGTGGAACTGAAAAGAAAAGTGAACATGTGGGACCTCATGAAACTTAAAAGCTTTTGTACAGCAAAAGAAATTACAAAAAAGCTGAACAGACAGCCCACAGAGTGGGAGAAAATCATAGCAAATGAAACAACAGACAAAGAATTAATCTCCAAAATCTACAAGCAACTCAGACAACTCAGCACAGGAAAAACAAATAACCCAATCAAAAAATGGGAAAAAAGATCTAAAGAGACGCCTCTCCAAAGAGGACATACAGATGGCCCAAAAGCACGCGAAACAATGTTCAGCCTCATTTATTATTAGAGAAATGCAAATCAAAACTAAAATGCGATATCACCTCACACCCGTCAGAATGGCCATCATCCACAAATTGACAGACAATAAATGCTGGAGAGGCTGCAGAGAAAAGGGAACACTCCTACATTGCTGGTGGGAGTGTAAATTGATACAGCCTCTATGGAAGACAGTCTGGAGATTTCTTAAAAAACTAAAAATAGAAGCACCCTGTGACCCAGCAATCCCACTCTTAGGCTTATACCCTGATGAAATCAAATCTGAAAGAAGCACCTGTACCCCAATGTTCACTGCAGCTCTCTATACAATAGCTGGAACATGGAAGGAACCTAGATGCCCATCGACGAACGAATGGATACAAAAACTCTGGCACATACATACAGTGGAATACTACACAGCTGTAAAGAGAAATGCAGAAGAATCAGCCCTAATGAGGTGACTGGATCTAGAACGTAACATCAGAAGTGAAGTCAGTCAGAAAGAGAAGGACAAATACAGTATACTAACTCATATATATGGAATCTAGTAGGATGGTGATGATGGCACATGCAGTGAAGTGACGGAAAGACAGACATGGACAGTGGACATATGGACATTGTGGGGAAGGAACAGAGGGTGGGAGGCGTAAAGGAAGTAGCATGAAGGCCTGTACTATCATAAGTGAAGAAAATAGCTCTAGTCATTGCTCTGTGAGAAAAGGGGATCCTTCAGGGGTGCTGTGTGATGGTCGGGAGGGGTGGGAAGGGGGGGATATACATATGACTAATCTGGGAACATACATATCTGTAAACAACAAAACTCTGTAAAAGTTAAAAGCAAAATAAAGGTTTAAAAAAAAAATCAAGGCAATTTAAAAAAAAAAGATTCAGGTTGCCATGCTGGAGAGGCTGGAGTCAGGCAGGACTGTGCTCAGGGCCGAACTCCAGAGGCAGGTGATGCCACAGGGTCAGGAGGGCCTGGAGGGCCCCAGGCCTGTGGTCCTGCAGAGCTGAGCAGTCAGAGCCAGCTCAAGAGCTCCAGGGCTCAACTGAGTGTCCTCCACCATCCTTTCCCACACTGTGGGTGTCAGCCACATCCTCTCTACCTCCTCATTCATCAGGTTCTTTCTGCTCCCAGGTCACCAGGGAAGGCCCAGGGTGGACAGGAATGAGCTCCTCCATCTCCAGCACCCCGGGCAGACCCCTGACCCCACCACTGCGACACCATTGGCACCGGCCCTTTCACACCCAGCCTGACCCACCAGAGCACTGAGAGCATTCTGTCTATCCTCTTCTGTCAGCTTCTGGTCAGTACAGCTCTTCAGGGTGTCTGCAGTCTCCAGGACATCATCCTCTGAGTTGTACTTCTTAACTTGTTCAATATAGTTGCCATGGCTTCCGGATATGAACAGGTTCACAGTTTCCTTCAAGACTGGGCAGATGCTTTCATACTCTGAAAGGGAAGGATGAGGGGACACTCCCTGACAGGCTCTCATCAGAGCACCCTCTCCCCTTCCCCCTCCTGACCTGCTCAGGGCTGCCCTGAAAAGGTGTCAGAACCCTGGGGAGCCCAGGCAGGCCCCAGGCACTCACTTCCGCCCAGAGCAACAGGAGAGCTCCAGCCCGCGTCATGGTGCTGATGGTGGGTGCTCCCTGCTCACTGGGAGTCCTTTTATGCCTGCCTTTTGGCCCCATCGCCAGCGGGACTGTGTCGGATGATTCCTCTTCCAGGAGATTCTGCCAGACCACAGTGTGGAGTTGCCTGGGGCTGCACAGAAAGGAGCTGTGTGTGTTGGCAAGATGCTAGTCCTTGCGTCCACAAAGGGCTTGGCTCAGCCTCCTCCCTCCTGAGGGCTCTGGGACTGTTGAGTCATAGGATCATCTCATGTCTAATTTTTTTTTTTTAATTTTGACCTTTTTTTTATTGGCTTTTCTTTCTTTATTTATTTTCATCTATCCTCATTCCTTGGCCCATGTGGGCCTCCCATTGCAGCGGCCTCTCTCGGTGCAGAGCACCTGTTCTGGGCACATGCGCTCCAGAGTGCTGGCTTGTAATTGGACACACCAGTCCAGCCGCTCTGCGATACGTGGGATCTTCCCAGGCCGGAGATCGAACCAGTGCCCCTTGAGCTGCAAGGCAGACTCTTTAGCCATTGGACCACCAGGGAAGCCCTCATTTCTAATTTTTTAAGGATTCTCCCTAGTGTTCTCCATAGTGGCTATCAATTTACATTTCCATGAACAGTGTAAGATGGTTCCCTTTTCTCCACATGCTCTCCAGATTGTTTTTTGTAGATTTTTTGATGATGGCCATTCTGATGGGTGTAAAGTAGTATTTTATTGTAATTTTGATAAGAAATACTGAGCATTTTTCATGTGTTGATTACCTATTATGATGTTTTCTTTGGAGATATACCTGTTTATATCTTCTGTGCACTTTTTGATTTTGCTGGGTTTTTTTATTCAATACAAATTTTATTATTTTTTTTTACAGGGTTTTGTTGCTTACTGCCACACATCGACCCAAATCCACCATAGATATACGTATGTCCCCCCAACTCGCAAACCTCTCCCCTATCTCCCTGTCCATCCTACCCCTCCAGGTCACCACAGAGCCCTGTTTGAGATCCTCTAGTCCCACAGCATATTCCCCTCCCTCACCTCCATGTCCATAAGACTGTTCTCCATGTCCACGTCTCCATTGCTGCTCCATTGCATATTCACACATCAGCACCATCTTCCTAAGTTACATACACATGTGTCAGTACACAGTGTTTGTCTTTTTCTCTCTGACATACCTCACTCTGTAGAATAGGTTCTGAGGATCTTCTGAGACACCCTCAGATCCTGGGGACTTTTCGTGATGTCAGGGAGAAGGACTGTACTAGGTTAGCAGAGGAACTGCAGTTGTGGTAGCCCTTTCCCAATGCAGGTTGTTTTTTTTTTTATGTACTTTCGATTGGAGGATAATTACTTCACAATATTGAGTTGGCTTCTGCCATACAACATGATCTCTGCTGTATCCATGTGTTTCCTACCTCTTGAACTTCCCCTCACCTGAAATCCCACCCACTACTCTCTGTTGTCACAGAGTACCACGTTGAGCTCCCTGTCTCAAGTTGTTTTTCAATAAAATTTTAATGTTGGATCATTTTAGATTTACAGCAGGGTTGAAAATATTTGTCAGAATGGCAGGTCACCTTTGGAGCATGACTACTAACTTAACCTCACATATTAGTTGGAATTCAGCAGGTTGGCCATTAATGTGTCTTTGCATTTCAAGATCCAGTCCACAACTTACACACAGTGCTTTCATTGTCATATGTGCCCAGTGTCCTCTGCTCTGTGGAGTTACTTGTTCTCTCCTGGTCTGCCATGGCCGTGGCAGTCCTGAGGAGGACTGGCCAGTGGCAGTAGAAGGACAAGCAAGCAAGATGAGTTTGTCTACTGTTGATCTCATAATGTAGAGCGGAGGAGGAAATGGCAACCCTCTCTAGTGTTCTTGCCTGGGAAATCCCATACAGAGAGGAGTCCCTCAGGCTATAGTCCTTGGGGTCACAAAGAGACAGACAGGAATGAAGGGACTGAGCCAGCACAGCATAGGGTTCAGACTTTGGGCTTGAGGAAGACACCACAGAGATGAAGCCTGTCTCCTTGTATCAGGGTACACGTGACAGCTGTGTGTCTTACCCCTGGGCATGTCAGATTTGATTGTTGGTTAACATTGGGTTTGTCAGGTTTCTGCACTGTTTTCTCCTTCCCCTCCAATTTTCTTCAAGATGAGTCACTAAGTCTGGAGACTTCTCTGGTGGCTCAGATGGTAAATAATGTGCTTGCAATGCAGGAGACACGGGTTTGACCCGGTCAGGAAGCTCCCTAGAGAAGGGAATGACTACCCGCTCCTGTCAGAGATCCTGGGACATACCTCACTTGTAGAATAGGTTCTGATCTTCTGAGACACCCTCAGATCCTGGGGACTTTTCGTGATGTCAGGGAGAAGGACTGTACTAGGTTAGCAGAGGAACTGCAGTTGTGGTAGCCCTTTCCCAATGCAGGTTGTTTTTTTTTTTATGTACTTTCGATTGGAGGATAATTACTTCACAATATTGAGTTGGCTTCTGCCATACAACATGATCTCTGCTGTATCCATGTGTTTCCTACCTCTTGAACTTCCCCTCACCTGAAATCCCACCCCACTACTCTCTGTTGTCACAGAGTACCACGTTGAGCTCCCTGTCTCAAGTTGTTTTTCAATAAAATTTTAATGTTGGATCATTTTAGATTTACAGCAGGGTTGAAAATATTTGTCAGAATGGCAGGTCACCTTTGGAGCATGACTACTAACTTAACCTCACATATTAGTTGGAATTCAGCAGGTTGGCCATTAATGTGTCTTTGCATTTCAAGATCCAGTCCACAACTTACACACAGTGCTTTCATTGTCATATGTGCCCAGTGTCCTCTGCTCTGTGGAGTTACTTGTTCTCTCCTGGTCTGCCATGGCCGTGGCAGTCCTGAGGAGGACTGGCCAGTGGCAGTAGAAGGACAAGCAAGCAAGATGAGTTTGTCTACTGTTGATCTCATAATGTAGAGCGGAGGAGGAAATGGCAACCCTCTCTAGTGTTCTTGCCTGGGAAATCCCATACAGAGAGGAGTCCCTCAGGCTATAGTCCTTGGGGTCACAAAGAGACAGACAGGAATGAAGGGACTGAGCCAGCACAGCATAGGGTTCAGACTTTGGGCTTGAGGAAGACACCACAGAGATGAAGCCTGTCTCCTTGTATCAGGGTACACGTGACAGCTGTGTGTCTTACCCCTGGGCATGTCAGATTTGATTGTTGGTTAACATTGGGTTTGTCAGGTTTCTGCACTGTTTTCTCCTTCCCCTCCAATTTTCTTCAAGATGAGTCACTAAGTCTGGAGACTTCTCTGGTGGCTCAGATGGTAAATAATGTGCTTGCAATGCAGGAGACACGGGTTTGATCCCTAGGTCAGGAAGCTCCCCTAGAGAAGGGAATGACTACCCGCTCCAGTATTCTTGCCTGGAGAACTCTATGGTCAGAAGAGCCTGGTGAGCTAGAATCCATGGGGTCGCAAAGAGTCCGACACAACAGCGATTAACACTCACTCATTCACTGCTAAGTCTAGTCCATGCTCAGGGAGTGCAGGGAAGTGTGTTCCCCCAACCTGTGTTATCAGGGACTTTTCAGGAAGGGATGGCTGTCTCTTTTCCCACCTTATCTTAGGTTTGTTCTGTTTAGGTGCCCTAGGTCTTTGTTGCGTTCTGTGGGCCTTCTCTTTGCAGAGCATGCTCTAGGTGCAGCAGGAGGGTTTTAGTTGCCGCAGGGCATGTGGGAGCTTAGTTCCCTGACCAGGGATAGAACCAGTTACCACTGCATCAGAGGGCAGATTCTTAGACACTGGTCCACCAGGTAAGTCCCTATTTATTTATTTAATCATGTAT
Source organism: Tragulus kanchil (assembly GCA_022376925.1). Classification (NCBI taxonomy): domain Eukaryota; kingdom Metazoa; phylum Chordata; class Mammalia; order Artiodactyla; family Tragulidae; genus Tragulus; species Tragulus kanchil. The sequence continues at coordinate 116,296,683 of JAIOJX010000031.1, forward strand.
TTATATCTGTGTGTACTCACACATACTACTCCATACTTTGGTTATCTTCCAGTACTCTGTTCTTTATACTGTCCGTCATCAAAGTGTTTCCGGCTTGTCATTGGGAGCCTCTCAGACTTCCTTTTAGAGTTTCAAGGTCCAGTCAATCTTGTTTGCACCAAGAAACTGCTTTCCTAGCATGGAAGGTTGAGTTTGGCTCTTGACAGCGTTTTCCCACATGGAGGGCCACCTCTGGTGGTTCCAGCACTTAAGGCCTTAGAACTCCAGTCCCCAGTGTCATGTAGGGCCATGCACCTCAAAAAGAGACAGACAGGAATGAAGGGACTGAGCCAGCACAGCATAGGGTTCAGACTTTGGGCTTGAGGAAGACACCACAGAGATGAAGCCTGTCTCCTTGTATCAGGGTACACGTGACAGCTGTGTGTCTTACCCCTGGGCATGTCAGATTTGATTGTTGGTTAACATTGGGTTTGTCAGGTTTCTGCACTGTTTTCTCCTTCCCCTCCAATTTTCTTCAAGATGAGTCACTAAGTCTGGAGACTTCTCTGGTGGCTCAGATGGTAAATAATGTGCTTGCAATGCAGGAGACACGGGTTTGATCCCTAGGTCAGGAAGCTCCCCTAGAGAAGGGAATGACTACCCGCTCCAGTATTCTTGCCTGGAGAACTCTATGGTCAGAAGAGCCTGGTGAGCTAGAATCCATGGGGTCGCAAAGAGTCCGACACAACAGCGATTAACACTCACTCATTCACTGCTAAGTCTAGTCCATGCTCAGGGAGTGCAGGGAAGTGTGTTCCCCCAACCTGTGTTATCAGGGACTTTTCAGGAAGGGATGGCTGTCTCTTTTCCCACCTTATCTTAGGTTTGTTCTGTTTAGGTGCCCTAGGTCTTTGTTGCGTTCTGTGGGCCTTCTCTTTGCAGAGCATGCTCTAGGTGCAGCAGGAGGGTTTTAGTTGCCGCAGGGCATGTGGGAGCTTAGTTCCCTGACCAGGGATAGAACCAGTTACCACTGCATCAGAGGGCAGATTCTTAGACACTGGTCCACCAGGTAAGTCCCTATTTATTTATTTAATCATGTATTTATATCTGTGTGTACTCACACATACTACTCCATACTTTGGTTATCTTCCAGTACTCTGTTCTTTATACTGTCCGTCATCAAAGTGTTTCCGGCTTGTCATTGGGAGCCTCTCAGACTTCCTTTTAGAGTTTCAAGGTCCAGTCAATCTTGTTTGCACCAAGAAACTGCTTTCCTAGCATGGAAGGTTGAGTTTGGCTCTTGACAGCGTTTTCCCACATGGAGGGCCACCTCTGGTGGTTCCAGCACTTAAGGCCTTAGAACTCCAGTCCCCAGTGTCATGTAGGGCCATGCACCTCAGAGATTCTGACATAGAAGACAAACCCCACAACCCCGCAGCTGCTCACTGATGTTTCTGGTTACACTGCGGTTTACGCGCCTCTTGAGACCAGGTTCACTAATGGAAGAGGATGAGATAGCAAAAAAGGGCAAGGCTGGACCACTGGGAGTCAAGAATGTGCCCAGGAACTTGCTCTCTTAAGGGTGTGAGAAAAGCTGGTGGCATGATTTGAAATTACAGCGTTAGCAGCCTCTGAGAGGACCTACATGGCCGTAAGTCCTGCAAGTTCCTTGTTGGCATGATTCGGAGCCCAAGTCTGCTGGCCACCAGTCCTCAAGGCTCTGTCTAGAGATTGCAGGTGTTAAGATATCAGATGACTTCAGTAAGTCTCAGCTCCGTATTCTTATCTGTAGGACTTGGAGAAAAACGAAGGATTTTCAATGACACTTTTCTACCTGGCAGTGATATAGACCTGTCCTTGGCCCTCCTGTGATTCCATCTGCTCAGTTTGGAAACATGCTGCCCAAGGAGCCAGGATAGGTTGGGGGAAGGATGACCAGGAAAACAGGTGATGGATGGGGCTAGGACCACAGAATCGCCAAATGGAGTCACTTAGAAATGTCATATGATCATTGGCAAAAACACCCCTGCATGTTTTCCAGAAGCTCTGCTCTCAGGGTAGGAAGAGCTCCCCACGGTAAACACCCCAAGGACGAGGGAGCCACCTGTGCCAGGCTCCTGGCCATGGGCCTGTGGCCGTCCTGGGAGGGGCGAGGGCTGGGCTCGGGGAGCTGGTGGTTTATAAAGTAGCAGAAGCCCTGCCCTGAGCAGAGCACTCCAGTCACCGCCACGATGAAGGGGGCCCTGCTCGTGCTGGCCTTGCTGGTGACCAGAGAGCTGACCTTCGAGATGTGAGAGGGTAGGAAGGCGGGTCCGGATGGCCCTCCTCGTCCTTGCCCCCCTGTGCCGTCTCACTGCATGCTTTCCAATCCTGTTTAAACTGGTTCTAAGGGCAGATTCGGGGGGCAGCTGGCGGATCAGGGCCCAGGAGTCCTGCACAAACTGCCTGAGGCTTTCAGTCTTTGAATGGAGGGGCTGATATGGGCCTGGAAGTGTCATTAGCCGTGCATACTCTGGTTCTGGGAGTGCCTAATCAGGAAGGTTTTCTGTCTGGCATATTAGCAATCCTGGGAGAGGGCGGGTCTCTGTGAGAAGAGATTGCAGAAACTTTGGATATGCGTGTTCCTATCAAGTGGTGGGAAACAGAAACTTCCTCCTTTGGTTATTCTCTTGATGAAGCATTATCTGTGTCCCTTCAGCGGAAGGCTGCCCTATTTTTGATGGAGCGGTTGGAGCACTGTTTCTTGGAAGCAAAACATTGTTGTACTCAACCTTCGATTTGGTCAATGCTACTGATGAGGAAAAGGCAGCTGTGGGAAAACTCCAGGATTGCTTCAATGAGGAAGGACTTAAAGACAAGCTGTTTATTCCAGTGCTTGTGGTAATTTACTCTCCTGATCCCTACTCTGCTCTGGCCACTCACATGCATTGTGCCATATGCCGCATACTAATAGATCCTGCTGTCATGGGGTATGCGACAGACAAGAGCTATAAACAAAGATGCACATAAGCTTTTCCTTCACCCTGCAGCACTTGTAATAGGCAGCCACGGGCCACCTGCACATCCAGCCTTTTCTGCTGCTGAATATCCCACAGCTTTCCCATGGGCTCACACACAGAACAGGGCTGTAATATGAATGCAGTAGGCCAAGTGTGTTGACTCATGTGCAATGTTTTTCCTCAATGAGAGGAGCTAGCTTTGCAGGGGCAGAATTTTAATGTTTGGCAGGAAAGAAAGCATTCAGCCACACTTGTGTAGGAGTCGTCTCAGTTTGACTTTAGGACTATTGAAAAGAAGCCCCTGCCTTTAGAGTCTCTTTCTAGCAGGGGTCTCCCCTAAACTTTTCATAAAGTTTCTGGCTCACTATCACCTCACTTCCTCTTGTTCCCACTCTCATGGCCATTGCTCAGACTCAGAGCTCCATTTCCACCGACATGGTCTCAGTGCCTACAAGCCGGAATTTCCACTTTGGCGTTTTGGTGCCTCAGGCTCCTGCAGGGGTTTCTAGGTACCCACAGCTGCCCACTTGAACTAGTAATGTATTTCCCAAAGACCTGTCTTTCCTTTTTTCAAAAAAAATATACAGTATTAGGGATTGTGAATAGTCTTTCTCAACATATTTTTCCTAAATTGTTGATTGTTCACCATGAGAGTTTTTTCAACAACCAGAGTCTTCTTGCAGTCATAGAAGCCCACAGGGCACGTGAGCTGCTTACGACACCTGCCTGCACATTCCATCCACTCAGCGCACCTGAGAGAGGACCCAGGTGCAGGAGGTATGACTCAAACCCAGACCCCCGCACCTTGCTCCTCTGTCAGGACCAACCCTGGCTGACCCTGGTCTTCCTCTCCCCTCCCTGGCAGGCTGGGGGCTCTGTCCCCTTCCCGACGCCTGTGCCTGGGCTGTTAGGGAGCCATCCTGCCTCTGGTGCCTGCTGGCAGCTCCTCTCGAGTGGCGGGTCTGTGGGCAGGCGTTCTTGCTGCGGATGGAGTTGGGTCCCTAAGGGTGAGGTGATCCTGGGAGGCAGGATTGCTCTGGCCATGCACATAGAAAGCTGTGTTTTGGGCGACAGACAAGAGCTATAAACAAAGATGCACATAAGCTTTTCCTTCACCCTGCAGCACTTGTAATAGGCAGCCACGGGCCACCTGCACATCCAGCCTTTTCTGCTGCTGAATATCCCACAGCTTTCCCATGGGCTCACACACAGAACAGGGCTGTAATATGAATGCAGTAGGCCAAGTGTGTTGACTCATGTGCAATGTTTTTCCTCAATGAGAGGAGCTAGCTTTGCAGGGGCAGAATTTTAATGTTTGGCAGGAAAGAAAGCATTCAGCCACACTTGTGTAGGAGTCGTCTCAGTTTGACTTTAGGACTATTGAAAAGAAGCCCCTGCCTTTAGAGTCTCTTTCTAGCAGGGGTCTCCCCTAAACTTTTCATAAAGTTTCTGGCTCACTATCACCTCACTTCCTCTTGTTCCCACTCTCATGGCCATTGCTCAGACTCAGAGCTCCATTTCCACCGACATGGTCTCAGTGCCTACAAGCCGGAATTTCCACTTTGGCGTTTTGGTGCCTCAGGCTCCTGCAGGGGTTTCTAGGTACCCACAGCTGCCCACTTGAACTAGTAATGTATTTCCCAAAGACCTGTCTTTCCTTTTTTCAAAAAAAATATACAGTATTAGGGATTGTGAATAGTCTTTCTCAACATATTTTTCCTAAATTGTTGATTGTTCACCATGAGAGCTTTTTCAACAACCAGAGTCTTCTTGCAGTCATAGAAGCCCACAGGGCACGTGAGCTGCTTACGACACCTGCCTGCACATTCCATCCACTCAGCGCACCTGAGAGAGGACCCAGGTGCAGGAGGTATGACTCAAACCCAGACCCCCGCACCTTGCTCCTCTGTCAGGACCAACCCTGGCTGACCCTGGTCTTCCTCTCCCCTCCCTGGCAGGCTGGGGGCTCTGTCCCCTTCCCGACGCCTGTGCCTGGGCTGTTAGGGAGCCATCCTGCCTCTGGTGCCTGCTGGCAGCTCCCTCTCGAGTGGCGGGTCTGTGGGCAGACGTTCTTGCTGCGGATGGAGTTGGGTCCCTAAGGGTGAGGTGATCCTGGGAGGCAGGATAGCCCCCAGTGGGCTCTGCGCCTGACTCTCCTCCTCCTCTCTCCTAGGGTTCCATCATCCTCAGTGAGGACTGCTCTGACTATAGAGCACCCTCGATGGTGCATATCTTTTTAGGATCCGTTGTCAGTGTGGTCTCTTCGGTGGTATAATGATTGCCAGTGATGCCTGGTCTGCTCTCGATCTTCCTGACCCATTTTCCTCAACTGAAGCTGGAATCCAGACCACTGGCCCACCTGACATGGTCTCTATCAGGCTGACCCTAATAAAATAACCGCAGCATGGCTCCGTGCGCCCCGTGTCTGTGTGCTGTGGGGAGGAGGTGAGGCAGAGGTCTTGGGGGATGCTGAGGAGAAGTGGCACGTGTGGTCACTGAGAGCACGGGTACCGGGGTCGGGCAGAAGCAGGGGAAATCTAGACCCTGTCCTGGCACACTGTGGGACCTTGGGCAAGTTTGCTATAACTTTCTCAACATATTTTTTCATTGCTAAATGGGGATTATGTACAAGATTAAGCCATAAATGTATAGGTAACCCTGACTTCACCAACTTTGTAGGATAAAATTGTTTGTGGATATGGATAGTACATCTCCCACCCAGCCTTTAAAACAGTGGCAGAGCATCCATTCCTTAAAGATCCCTCTGCTTACTGAAGGGTGTCTCGGGACATGACCGAGCAGGCTCACCACAGGTCCTGTCTTCCTCCCACTGGCATTTGCCACTTGCTGCTTCTTATTATTTTGGAGGAACCTGAGTTTTAGCATGGCCCATCCTGAAAGGCCCTGAGTGCTTACCTCTGCACATCCATCCACTCAGCGCACCGAGGCCAGGTGCAGGAGGTATGACTCAAACCCAGACCCCGCACCTTGCTCCTCTGTCAGGACCAACCCTGGCTGACCCTGGTCTTCCTCTCCTCCCTGGCAGGCTGGGGCTCTGTCCCCTTCCCGACGCCTGTGCCTGGGCTGTTAGGGAGCCATCCTGCCTCTGGTGCCTGCTGGCAGCTCCCTCTCGAGTGGCGGGTCTGTGGGCAGACGTTCTTGCTGCGGATGGAGTTGGGTCCCTAAGGGTGAGGTGATCCTGGGAGGCAGGATAGCCCCCAGTGGGCTCTGCGCCTGACTCTCCTCCTCCTCTCTCCTAGGGTTCCATCATCCTCAGTGAGGACTGCTCTGACTATAGAGCACCCTCGATGGTGCATATCTTTTTAGGATCCGTTGTCAGTGTGGTCTCTTCGGTGGTATAATGATTGCCAGTGATGCCTGGTCTGCTCTCGATCTTCCTGACCCATTTTCCTCAACTGAAGCTGGAATCCAGACCACTGGCCCACCTGACATGGTCTCTATCAGGCTGACCCTAATAAAATAACCGCAGCATGGCTCCGTGCGCCCCGTGTCTGTGTGCTGTGGGGAGGAGGTGAGGCAGAGGTCTTGGGGGATGCTGAGGAGAAGTGGCACGTGTGGTCACTGAGAGCACGGGTACCGGGGTCGGGCAGAAGCAGGGGAAATCTAGACCCTGTCCTGGCACACTGTGGGACCTTGGGCAAGTTTGCTATAACTTTCTCAACATATTTTTTTCATTGCTAAATGGGGATTATGTACAAGATTAAGCCATAAATGTATAGGTAACCCTGACTTCACCAACTTTGTAGGATAAAATTGTTTGTGGATATGGATAGTACATCTCCCACCCAGCCTTTAAAACAGTGGCAGAGCATCCATTCCTTAAAGATCCCTCTGCTTACTGAAGGGTGTCTCGGGACATGACCCGAGCAGGCTCACCACAGGTCCTGTCTTCCTCCCACTGGCATTTGCCACTTGCTGCTTCTTAAGTGGGTGATTTTGGAGGAACCTGAGGTTTCTTCAGGGCCACTTACTACCACTTCTGTTCCTGGCCCTGCCATGGAGACCAGGACTCGCATGAATTGTTGGGTCACAAAGAAGGGGCTGGATAGAAGAAGCTACCCCAGGGAGACTGTTTTTTTCTGAGTAAACAGCTCATGATATAACGTGTAAATTGTAGCATGTGCCACATGGGGTACGTGACCTGAACTCTGCCTACCTCTAAAAGCATGAAATAGGTAGTTTCATTATCATAGGAGAAATGTGAAGCTACCAGGACAAGAGTCAGTTTTATCGTGGTCTCCTAGGATCTAGGGCATTGCCAGGCTACTTTCAACATGACCCACAGAAAGAGTGGCATAACTGATCAAATCTCTCTACCTCCCTGTCAGGCAGGTGTAATAAGGTCACATACCAGGAGCTGAACTTGGGACTTGGGGCTAAGCGGCCAGGGCCTTGAGTCCTAGCTTTTCTTTGACCAGCTGCTTACATTAGGCATTTAAATTCACTCTTCGCTTTTTCTACAAGAGCATCTGATTTTATAACTGCCAAGCGCTGGATGCTCGGCTAGAGTTAGTATTAACTAACTGTAGTAGTCACAGAGCACTCAGTTGAACTCCCTGCTTCAAGCAGCAAATTCCCACTGGCTGTCTGTTTTACATATGATAATGTACATGCTTCAGTGTATATGTACCATATCTTCTTCTTTAAAAAAAAAAATATATATATATATATATATATTTGTTTGGCTGTGTCATTTCTTAGTTGCAGCATGCAGGGTTTTTGTTGGTGTATGCAGGATCTTTCCCGGGGTGTGAGAGCTCTTTTTGGCACATCAACTTTGTTGCCGCATGACAGGAAGGATCTTAGTTCTTCATCAGAGATCAAATCCAAGTGTTCTACATTAGAAGGCAGATTCTTTTTTTCTTTTTTAATTTTGGCCTCTTTTATTGCTTTATTTATGTATTCATTATCATCCAACTTTAGTCTTTTGCCTGTGTGGGCCTGCCGTTGCAGTGGCCTCTCTCACTACAGAGCACTGTCTCTGGGCACATGCGCTCCAGAGCACTGGCTCGTAATTGAACACACCCGTCCAAATGTTGTGTGGCATGTGGGATCTTCCCGAGCTAGGGGTGGAACCGGTGCCCCCTGCACCGCAAGGAGGACTCTTTACCCACTGGACCACCAGGGAAGCCCCAGAAGGCAGATTCTTAACCACTCACTGGACCATCAAGGAATGCCCTGTAGCACATCTTCTTTATAGGAGAGTCTGTCTTAAGGGACTTAGCAGATCAAGCAGTAGACAATTAAAACTACAGTAAGGCTATTGCAGAGTCCTGGAGAGACTCCTCTGTTCCACTTGGTAAAAGTATAGTTGAGGGCTTCCCTGGTGGCTCAGTGGTAAACAATCTGTCTGTCGATGCAGGAGACATGGGTTCAGCCCCTGGTCCAGGAATATCTCACAGGCTGCAGAGCAACGAAGCCTATAGGCCACAATTATTGAGCCTGTGCTCTAGAGCTTGGGAGCAGCAGCCATTAAGCCCACATGTCACAACTACTGAGGCCCACCCACCCTAGAGCCCATGCTCCAAAACAAGAGAAGCCACTGCAATGAGAAGCCTTCCACTCGCTGTAACTAGAGGAAATCCCATGCAGCAATTAAGACCCAGCACAGCCAAAAATAAATACACACACACACACATAAAGTTTATTTGAGGAGTTAACAGTTGATCTGACAGGCACAGAAAGCACGGAACTAGGGTACCTGAGACCGCGGTGGTGGAGAGACGCTGGAACGCTTGAAACAGCAGTTGTTAGTGAAAGGTTCAGATTCAGTATCTTGCAAACAAATACACTGGAAGGAACCCCGTGAATGTCAGCCCTCCCTGGTATCCATTCCTGTTTGGACAAGATCCTGTCTTTGGTGATGTCACCCACCTCTCTAGCCAGCCTGGGTCTTCTCTGAAGCCATATGCTCATGAGTTCCTGTACACACATGCTTGCTCCAAACCTCCTTGTTTCATGGCGATTTCTGCGGTTTCAGTTGAGCTGGTTGCTTGTGAGGGAAAGTGAGATCACTGGGTTGAATGGCTCCTGTGTATGTTTATGACACCTAATCTCAGTTCACGTCACACTTCTCCTCAACCATCTCTTTCAACATTTATATTCATCCTCATCTTAGTCCATTTTTTTTTTTTTTTTTGGTCCCCCATATTACCCATTCTTCCTTTAGCCTCTGAACAGATGCATTTTGACTTTGGAGATGGAAGCTTTACGGCCCCTCACCTTCCTGGGACACTTTGCATTACTAGAAAAGGACATGGTAACGTATGTAGACAGAGTCATATGTTTTTCTGTAACCTTTGACAAACAAGGTATTTTAAGCACAGTTAGAATAGCTCTTTTTCTATTCTAATTTCCCCTCCTTTACATTATCAGAGTGTTTGCAGTTAGCTTTTTTTTGTACCTAATTTTTTTAATTTGAAGGATAATAGCTTTACAGAGCTTTGTTGTTTACTGCCAAACCTTAATATGTATCAGCTATAGGTATACATATATCCCTTCCCTCTTGAATTTCCCTCCCATCTCAACATCTGGTGGCTTAGGCAGAGAGGACTCTGCTTGCAATGCCAGAAACTTGGTTTGATCCCTGGATCAGGAACGTCCCCTAGATAAGGGAAAGGCTCCCATTCCTGGTTTCTTGGTGCTTCCCTAGAGGGCCAGACTCTAAAGAATCTGCTTACAGTGTGGGAGGCCTGGGCTTTATCCCTTGTCGGAAAGATACTTGAGAAGGGATTGGTTACCCAGTCTAGTATTCTTGCCTGGAGAATTCCATGGACAGTGGAAGCTAGTGGTTCCTAGAGTCAGCCAGGACTGAATGGCTAACACGTTCACTTTCTTTTTCTTTTTTTTTTTTTTAAGATTTATTTATTTATTTATTTAGATGGGGGTGGGGTGGGGAGGCAGGGGAGCAGGCAGGCCACTTCTATTGGTCTTTCTTTTGTCCATTTTCATCCATCTTTGTTTCTTGGCCCATGTGGGCTTCCCATCACAGTGGCCTCTGTTGTCGCAGAGCGCCGGCTCTGGGCGCATGCGCTCCAGAGCTCGAGCTCGGTAATTGGACACATCAGTCCTTTTGTTTCATGGCGATTTCTGGTTTCAGTTGAGCTGGTTGCTTGTGAGGGAAAGTGAGATCATTTTACTCTGTGTATGTTTATGTCACCTAATCTCAGTTCACGTCACACTTCTCCTCAACCATCTCTTTCAACATTTATATTCATCCTCATCTTAGTCCATTTTTTTTTTTTTTTTGGTCCCCCATATTACCCATTCTTCCTTTAGCCTCTGAACAGATGCATTTTGACTTTGGAGATGGAAGCTTTACGGCCCCTCACCTTCCTGGGACACTTTGCATTACTAGAAAAGGACATGGTAACGTATGTAGACAGAGTCATATGTTTTTCTGTAACCTTTGACAAACAAGGTATTTTAAGCACAGTTAGAATAGCTCTTTTTCTATTCTAATTTCCCCTCCTTTACATTATCAGAGTGTTTGCAGTTAGCTTTTTTTTGTACCTAATTTTTTTAATTTGAAGGATAATAGCTTTACAGAGCTTTGTTGTTTACTGCCAAACCTTAATATGTATCAGCTATAGGTATACATATATCCCTTCCCTCTTGAATTTCCCTCCCATCTCAACATCTGGTGGCTTAGGCAGAGAGGACTCTGCTTGCAATGCCAGAAACTTGGTTTGATCCCTGGATCAGGAACGTCCCCTAGATAAGGGAAAGGCTCCCATTCCTGGTTTCTTGGTGCTTCCCTAGAGGGCCAGACTCTAAAGAATCTGCTTACAGTGTGGGAGGCCTGGGCTTTATCCCTTGTCGGAAAGATACTTGAGAAGGGATTGGTTACCCAGTCTAGTATTCTTGCCTGGAGAATTCCATGGACAGTGGAAGCTAGTGGTTCCTAGAGTCAGCCAGGACTGAATGGCTAACACGTTCACTTTCTTTTTCTTTTTTTTTTTTTAAGATTTATTTATTTATTTATTTAGATGGGGGTGGGGTGGGGAGGCAGGGGAGCAGGCAGGCCACTTCTATTGGTCTTTCTTTTGTCCATTTTCATCCATCTTTGTTTCTTGGCCCATGTGGGCTTCCCATCACAGTGGCCTCTGTTGTCGCAGAGCGCCGGCTCTGGGCGCATGCGCTCCAGAGCTCGAGCTCGGTAATTGGACACATCAGTCCAGCTGCTCCGCGGCACGTGGGATCTTCCCAGGCCAGGGATCGAACTGGCGCCCCTTGCACTGCAAGGCGGTGTCCTTAACGACTGGACCACCAGGGAAGCCCTGTTCACTTTCTTTCAGCCCCTGATAGCATTGATATCCAGCTGCAGTTGGAAGCCCCATGGTGGTCTCCACTGTGGCCACATCCCCTCTCTCCCCCAGCCCCAAAGCCCAGTCTCCAGGGAGGAAGCACTCTTCTGTGAATTGCAAGGCTCTTTATTTCTGGAATCCTTTCATCAGACACCGGGACGTGGCAGGTTGCCGACACTACTTAGGTGCAGGCAAGTGACTTCCTTGGCTTCCTGGCAGGGACGGCTCCATCAACAGAGAGGACTTGAGTATATTTTATTCTGCAAAGAGAAATTGCAGAAACCTGGTGAGGCCTAAGGGATCCACGAGGCGTGGCGCTGCACTGAACACGGTGGTGGGGGGGGTGTGCCGGGGCTGCAGGCTTGTGTGGAGGGAGGCCTCGGGATGTGAGCAGGCGAAGGTGGAAGCCTCCCAGTGAGGCTCCCTCCAGTGGGACAGAGATTGTGGGGTCTTGCTAGAGGGCTGAGGGCAGTTTCCTGAGATATAATGGGGGCAAAGCTGAGAACCAGTGTGGGGGATGGTGCAGGAAGCTGGAGTGACTTCTGGGAGTCTTCAGGGAAGAACTAATCCTGTCTGCTTCACCCTGATCCTTGCCTCTGGGCATCCCAGACCTGGAGAAGGCAACAGGGCAGCATTTGGACGCAGGCACCTCTTGGGGCATGGGAGGACCCTTTGGGTCCAGGGAACAAGGCCAAATGTGGGTGTTCGGTGGGTGGAGAAGGGACTGGAGGCACTAAGAGAAAGAACTGATGTTTGCTGAAGGGAAGGACTCAGTTTGAGAGGCTTGCAGCAGGTTGCCGTGCTGGAGAGGCTGGAGTCAGGCAGACCAGTGCTCAGGGCCAGACACCAAAGGCACGTGATGCCACAGGATCAGGAGGGCCTGGAGAACCCTAGTCTTCGGTCGCAGGCTGAGCAGTCAGGGCCAGCTCGAGCTCGGTTGTCGCTCCAGGCTCAGGATCCGAACGTGGGATCTTCCCAGGCCAGGATCGAACTGGCGCCCCTTGCACTGCAAGGCGGTGTCCTTAACGACTGGACCACCAGGGAAGCCCTGTTCACTTTCTTTCAGCCCCTGATAGCATTGATATCCAGCTGCAGTTGGAAGCCCCATGGTGGTCTCCACTGTGGCCACATCCCCTCTCTCCCCCAGCCCCAAAGCCCAGTCTCCAGGGAGGAAGCACTCTTCTGTGAATTGCAAGGCTCTTTATTTCTGGAATCCTTTCATCAGACACCGGGACGTGGCAGGTTGCCGACACTACTTAGGTGCAGGCAAGTGACTTCCTTGGCTTCCTGGCAGGGACGGCTCCATCAACAGAGAGGACTTGAGTATATTTTATTCTGCAAAGAGAAATTGCAGAAACCTGGTGAGGCCTAAGGGATCCACGAGGCGTGGCGCTGCACTGAACACGGTGGTGGGGGTGGTGTGCCGGGGCTGCAGGCTTGTGTGGAGGGAGGCCTCGGGATGTGAGCAGGCGAAGGTGGAAGCCTCCCAGTGAGGCTCCCTCCAGTGGGACAGAGATTGTGGGGTCTTGCTAGAGGGCTGAGGGCAGTTTCCTGAGATATAATGGGGGCAAAGCTGAGAACCAGTGTGGGGGATGGTGCAGGAAGCTGGAGTGACTTCTGGGAGTCTTCAGGGAAGAACTAATCCTGTCTGCTTCACCCTGATCCTTGCCTCTGGGCATCCCAGACCTGGAGAAGGCAACAGGGCAGCATTTGGACGCAGGCACCTCTTGGGGCATGGGAGGACCCTTTGGGTCCAGGGAACAAGGCCAAATGTGGGTGTTCGGTGGGTGGAGAAGGGACTGGAGGCACTAAGAGAAAGAACTGATGTTTGCTGAAGGGAAGGACTCAGTTTGAGAGGCTTGCAGCAGGTTGCCGTGCTGGAGAGGCTGGAGTCAGGCAGACCAGTGCTCAGGGCCAGACACCAAAGGCACGTGATGCCACAGGATCAGGAGGGCCTGGAGAACCCTAGTCTTCGGTCCTGCAGAGCTGAGCAGTCAGGGCCAGCTCAGGAGCTCCAGGGTTGGGCTTCCTGTTCCTCTAGGATCTTGTCTCACACTGTGATTGTTGGCCACACCCTCTCTCCCTCCCCATTCATGAGGTTTTCTCCTGCTCCCCCGGGTTCCATGATAGGTCCAGGGTGGAGAGGAATTGAACTCCCCTACCTCCCAGAGCCCTAAGCAGAACACAGACACCGGCACCCCAACACAGGCGCCAGAGGCCCCTTCACACAGCCAGACCCACCAGAATGCTGAGAGCACTCTGCTTATCCTCTTCTGTCAACTTCTGACGAACGCAGTCCTTCAGCCTTCTCGCGTTGGCCACTATTGCATCGTCAGTGTTGTATTCTTTCACTTCAGCAATGGATTCTTCAGGACTTCCCCTCACAAAGAGGTACACAGCCTCTCACACCGGTGGGCAGATGTCACAGTCTTAAACAGAAAGATAAAGGGACACTCCTGACAGGCACTCATCAGAGCACCCTCTCTCCTTCCCCTCCCAACAGGCTCAGGGCTGCCCTGAGAAGGTGTCAGAACCCTGGGGAGCCCAGGCCCCAGGCACTCATTTCTGCCCGGGATGAGAAGCAGGGCAGCGCAGAGCAGCAGGAGAGCTCCAGCCCGCGCCATGGTGCTGGTGGCAGGTGCCCCCTGCTCACCCCAGCCCTTCATACCTGGCCTTGGCCCCACCCCCCAGGGGACCTGTGTCGGATGATTCCTCTTCCAGGAGATTCTGCCGGGCCTCAGTGGGGAGTTGCCCGGGGCTGCACAGGGAGAAGCTGTGTGTGTCGACAAGATGCTCGTCCTTGAGTCCACAGAGGGCTTGGCTCAGCCTCCTCCCTCGTGAGGGCTCTGGGAGGGGCAGCTGACCCAGGAAGCTTAAAACCTGAAAACCCCTAAGTTGACCAAAAGGCGAAAATACTCCCAAATCGGAGTGCTACTGGAGAACCTGAAGGAAGGACTCATTTGAGGCTTCGGTCCTGCAGAGCTGAGCAGGCAGACCAGTGCTCAGGGCCAGACACCAAAGGCACGTGATGCCACAGGATCAGGAGGGCCTGGAGAACCCTAGTCTTCGGTCCTGCAGAGCTGAGCAGTCAGGGCCAGCTCAGGAGCTCCAGGGTTGGGCTTCCTGTTCCTCTAGGATCTTGTCTCACACTGTGATTGTTGGCCACACCCTCTCTCCCTCCCCATTCATGAGGTTTTCTCCTGCTCCCCCGGGTTCCATGATAGGTCCAGGGTGGAGAGGAATTGAACTCCCCTACCTCCCAGAGCCCTAAGCAGAACACAGACACCGGCACCCCAACACAGGCGCCAGAGGCCCCTTCACACAGCCAGACCCACCAGAATGCTGAGAGCACTCTGCTTATCCTCTTCTGTCAACTTCTGACGAACGCAGTCCTTCAGCCTTCTCGCGTTGGCCACTATTGCATCGTCAGTGTTGTATTCTTTCACTTCAGCAATGGATTCTTCAGGACTTCCCCTCACAAAGAGGTACACAGCCTCTCACACCGGTGGGCAGATGTCACAGTCTTAAACAGAAAGATAAAGGGACACTCCCTGACAGGCACTCATCAGAGCACCCTCTCTCCTTCCCCTCCCAACAGGCTCAGGGCTGCCCTGAGAAGGTGTCAGAACCCTGGGGAGCCCAGGCCCCAGGCACTCATTTCTGCCCGGGATGAGAAGCAGGGCAGCGCAGAGCAGCAGGAGAGCTCCAGCCCGCGCCATGGTGCTGGTGGCAGGTGCCCCCTGCTCACCCCAGCCCTTCATACCTGGCCTTGGCCCCACCCCCCAGGGGACCTGTGTCGGATGATTCCTCTTCCAGGAGATTCTGCCGGGCCTCAGTGGGGAGTTGCCCGGGGCTGCACAGGGAGAAGCTGTGTGTGTCGACAAGATGCTCGTCCTTGAGTCCACAGAGGGCTTGGCTCAGCCTCCTCCCTCGTGAGGGCTCTGGGAGGGGCAGCTGACCCAGGAAGCTTAAAACCTGAAAACCCCTAAGTTGACCAAAAAGGGGCGAAAATACTCCCAAATCGGGCTTCCTGAATGGTGGTCAGTGGACCTGTCAGAACAACATGTGACCTTGAAGACAGGCTGGTGTGGACCTAATGGGTTTCAGGAAGCTCAGCACTTCACGAATGGTGTCACAGGGAGTAAGTGCCAGGCTGACCAGAGCCCAAGCCCGGAGCCCTGGTCAGGCTCTCTGGTGGCTCCTGCCTGCCTGGCTGTTATCACCGTGACCTTGATCTTGTCAGTGGCCTCTGTTGGGCCTCTTTCACAAATCAGTCTCTGGAGGTCCAAAATCTCTTCTATGTGCTGGCCCAGAAATTGTACATTTTTTCTTGACTAAGTCCTGCCACCTGGGGACTTTAATAGCACCTCATTCTTCACTGCAAGATTTTCTACGACCTTTTTGTTGTTGTTGCTGTTGTTTTTAACTTTTCCTTTTGTATTGGAATATAGCCCATTCTTGATTTGATGGTAGTTTCGGGTGGACATGCAAGGGCCTCAGGCATATACATACACATGTCTCCATTCTTTCCGAAACTTTCTTCCTAACCAGGCTGCCCCTTAACCCTGAGCAGAGTTCCCTGGGCTCTACCGAGGGTCCTTGTTGGTTGTCCATTTTAAATACAGCAGTGTGGACCTGTCCACTCCAGACGGCCTCGTCTCCCGCACCTTTCCCCTAGCAACCACAGCGTTCATTCTCTTGTCTGTAAGTCTGTTTTGGTTGCATAACTCACTTTATTTATAGTCTGTCTTTTTAGATTCCACATTTGAAAGATGTCCTGAGGTGTTTCTGCTTCTCTGTCTGACTTCGTTCACTCGGGATGCCACTCTCTAGGTCCCTCTGTTTTCTGCCGCCTCTTCTCCTCTTGAGTGTCTCTCTGCTGTTCCTCCCGCCACCTCGCCAGGGCTCCCACTTGAGGCAAATCAAGATTCTTCTAGGCCACGATCTCCGGGCCCCCTGCACAGGCAGCCCCGCACTGCTGCTGCCTCTGTGGACTGGTCCCTGCCTTTCCCCACTCCCTCAGGGCCTCCGTTCTGCGTCTTGACCAGACCAGCTGTGTTCCCACAGCAGGACCTCTGCACGTGCAGCCCTCCGGTCTGGACGGCTCTGCCTGCAGTAGCTGCATGATTTGTTTCCTAATCCTCAGGTGTTTGCAAGCATCACAGGGCAGAGACTTCCCCAGACTCCTGAGCCCTCATATCAAAGCGTGCTGCCCTCTTCCTCCCCCGACGGCCCTCTGTCTTGTCCCCCGCTTCGTCTTCCTCTGTAGTTCTTGCCGTGGGGTCTTTCACTCCCTCTCATGTGATGAAGAGCTGCAGGAGAGCGAGAGCTGAGCTGGGCGTGCTGCTGCGTCCTCAGGACTGGGAGAGGAGAGGGCCCCGCACTTGGTAGGTGTCACACAATGTCTGTTAGAATAATGGCAGGAAGATTCTGCTTCTCTGGAGTCGATAAACAAGAATAGTCTTATTTCTATTTGTTATAAATGTGCTTATGAATATTGCCTGGGATTAAACAAATACAGTAAAGGTTTAAGATGTTTGATAACTCAGAGTCAACTAACTCTTCGCTGGAGGCACCCACTTGATCTTTCTGTATCACCACCACTGGTGGAATGGTTTACTAAAGCCCAGAGCTGAAATTGGGACACAGGGAGTGACCACAGTCAGAAGTGAATGCCAAACAGGATTCACATCCGGTAACTGCTCTTGGCCAAGAGACTGCAAGTACTGAGCTGCAGTGTCAGCTGGCCTCCAAGGAGCCCCTCCTTGCCATGGCTCCTGCAGCCTGGTGGCCACCCCTCTGAAGGTCTCCCCATGGGGGGCTCAGGTGGCAGCAGATGTGCCTCCGAGGTTCCTGGGCAGGAAGGTGAACCCCATATGGCCCAGGCTGCCCATGCTGGCTCTTTGTCTATGGGGTCAGGGCTTCCATGTGGTGGGACCCCTGCCCATGGATCCATGCCTCCTGTCCTTCAGGAGACACTGCCCCCAGGGCCCTCCGCAGCTCTGAGGAGAGGAGCCAGGGCCTGGAGTGCAGAGGTGGCACAGGTGGGCGCTATGGATCCAGTCCAGTGCCTTCCGAGGCTGTCTCAGGATCCTCTGAGACGTCCCCGGATTGTGGGGACATTTGGTGACAGCAGGGTGAAGAGTTAGTCAGCATCAGTGAAGGAATGCAGCAGATGTAGCCCTCTTCAAATGCAAGAAGCTGTTTTTTGTTAATGCATTGTCAATTGGAGGATTAGTACCATATTGTGTTGGCTTCTGCCATACCTCATGACCAAGCAGTAATCTACATATATGTCCTCCCTCTTGAACCTTCTCCCACCTCCCACCCCTTTAGGTTATCACACAGTACCGTGTTGAGCTCCCTGTGTGAAATTGTTACTAATAATATTTACCATTGGGATAGTTTGTATAGAAAAGCTGCAAGTATTTGTCAAATCTGAGAAGCAACGCTGGACCATGGGACCCTTAACTCAAGTTCACCCTCTGTGTGGATTTCACCAGGTCGTTCATTCAGGCCTCTTTCCGTAGACAATCCAGAGTCTACCCACACTGCATTCACCGCCGTGTGTTCCCCGTGCCCTCTGCTCTGTGGACCGCTCCTCCGTCCTGGTCTCGGGCGGCCTTGGCAGTCTTGAGGAGGACTGACCAGGGATGGTGGAAGGACCCCCAAGCTGAGTTTGGCTGCTGTTGTTCTCGTGATGTAGAGTGGGGTTCAGATTCTGGGTTTCGAGGAAGACACTAGAGAGGTCCATCACCCTCCTGTGCCTTTCCATCAGAGCGCCTCTGGCCACAGTGTGTCCTACCACTGGGAACAGCAGCCTTGGTTCATGGATCATGTTGTGTTTGCCAGGTTTCTAAACAGCTTTCTCCTTCCCCTCCTCTTTTCTTTGGAAATGAATTCAAAACCAGCCCACACTCAAGGGGCGGGGCACAGCAGTAAGTTCTGCCTCATGGAGGATAATCCACGTGTGTTGTTCAGGGCGTTTCTCTAAGGAACGGTGGTCTTCTCTCTCACATTTATTTATATCATGGTGGACTGATAAATATTAATTTATATGTTGTGTGATCATCTAATTCTCTCTTATTTAGTCTTCAAACGTTTTCCAGTTTGGCCATTGGAAGCTTCTAGGACTTCCTTCTAGGGTCCTCAGGACCGTCTCAAATTGTTTGTTCCAACATACTGCTTTGGTCCAGTATGCCTTCCGAGGCTGTCTCAGGATCCTCTGAGACGTCCCGGATTGTGGGGACATTTGGTGACAGCAGGGTGAAGAGTTAGTCAGCATCAGTGAAGGAATGCAGCAGATGTAGCCCTCTTCAAATGCAAGAAGCTGTTTTTTGTTAATGCATTGTCAATTGGAGGATTAGTACCATATTGTGTTGGCTTCTGCCATACCTCATGACCAAGCAGTAATCTACATATGTGTCCTCCCTCTTGAACCTTCTCCCACCTCCCACCCCTTTAGGTTATCACACAGTACCGTGTTGAGCTCCCTGTGTGAAATTGTTACTAATAATATTTACCATTGGGATAGTTTGTATAGAAAAGCTGCAAGTATTTGTCAAATCTGAGAAGCAACGCTGGACCATGGGACCCTTAACTCAAGTTCACCCTCTGTGTGGATTTCACCAGGTCGTTCATTCAGGCCTCTTTCCGTAGACAATCCAGAGTCTACCCACACTGCATTCACCGCCGTGTGTTCCCCGTGCCCTCTGCTCTGTGGACCGCTCCTCCGTCCTGGTCTCGGGCGGCCTTGGCAGTCTTGAGGAGGACTGACCAGGGATGGTGGAAGGACCCCCAAGCTGAGTTTGGCTGCTGTTGTTCTCGTGATGTAGAGTGGGGTTCAGATTCTGGGTTTCGAGGAAGACACTAGAGAGGTCCATCACCCTCCTGTGCCTTTCCATCAGAGCGCCTCTGGCCACAGTGTGTCCTACCACTGGGAACAGCAGCCTTGGTTCATGGATCATGTTGTGTTTGCCAGGTTTCTAAACAGCTTTCTCCTTCCCCTCCTCTTTTCTTTGGAAATGAATTGCTAAAACCAGCCCACACTCAAGGGGCGGGGGCACAGCAGTAAGTTCTGCCTCATGGAGGGGATAATCCACGTGTGTTGTTCAGGGCGTTTCTCTAAGGAACGGTGGTCTTCTCTCTCACATTTATTTATATCATGGTGGACTGATAAATATTAATTTATATGTTGTGTGATCATCTAATTCTCTCTTATTTAGTCTTCAAACGTTTTCCAGTTTGGCCATTGGAAGCTTCTAGGACTTCCTTCTAGGGTCCTCAGGACCGTCTCAAATTGTTTGTTCCAACATACTGCTTTGGTCGAATGAAAGGTTGAGTTTGGCTCTGGAGAGGCTGCATACATGAGCTGCCACCTCCGGCGGATCCGCCCTCTGGGTCTTAGAGCTCCCGTCCCCAGTGTCCTGAAGTCTGTGGACTTCCGAGTCTCGGATACAGGAGACAAGCCCCACAGCCCCACGACTGCTGCCTGATGCTTCTGGACAGACTGCCAGCCAAGCACCTCTTGAGAGTAGGTTCACAAACGGAGGAGGGTGGTACAACCGGGAGGAGGGGCAAGGCTGGAGCCACTGGGGGTCCAGAACATGCCAGGAACATGCTCTCTTAAGGCCCAGAGGAAAGCTGGTGGCGTGATCTGAAATGACAGATTTCCCTGCACCTGAGAAGACCCACAGGGCCTCAAGCCCTGCGACTTCCCAGGTTGGAATGATTCAGAGCCCAAGGCTTCTTGTCCGCCAGTGCTTGGGGCTCTGCCTAGAGATGGCAGATGTTAAGATACGCAGGGGCTTCCATAAGGCCCAAATCCGCATTCTTATCTCTATGACTTAAACTTGGGGAGAAAGGACGGATTCTGGATGGACTGTTTTCTTCCTGGTAGCGGTGTAGACCTGTCCCTGTCCCTCCTGCGATTTTGTCTGCTCAGTCTGGGAGAGTGCTGCCCAAGGAGCCAGGATAGGTTGAGGGATGGATGACCTGGAAAACAGGTGATGGTTGGGGTCGGGACAACAGAGCATTTGGCTCCAGATGGAGTCACTTAGAAATGTCAGCTCCACTTGGTCTTTGGCAAAGACACCCCCACATCTTCTCCAAAACCTCTGCTCTCAGGGTTGGGAGAGCTCCCCACAATAAACACCCCAAGGGTGAGGGAGCCACCTGTGCCAGGCTCCTGGCCATGGGCCTGTGGTCGTCCTGGGAGGGGCGAGGGCTGGGCTCGGGGAGCTGGTGGTTTATAAAGTAGCAGAAGCCCTGCCCTGAGCAGAGCACTCCAGCCATGGCCACGATGAAGGGAGCCCTGCTCGTGCTGGCCTTGCTGGTGACCAGAGAGCTGATCTTTGAGACACGCGAGGGTAGGAAGGCGGGTCCGGATGGCCCTCCTCATCCTTGCCCCCTGTGCTGTCTCCCTGCATCCTGCCCGGTCCCGTCCAAGCCGCTTCTAGTGGCCGATTCAGGGGGCAGCTGGGCGATCAGGGCCCAGGAGTCTGGCACAAACTGCCTGAGGCTTTCAGTCTTTGGATGGAGGGGGTGGTGTGGAGCTGGAAGGGTCCTTAGCCCTGCACACTGTGGGGGATGGGGAGTTGGTGTTAGTGGTGCTCCCTGGTTTACAATCCGGAAAGAGTAGGTTCACAAACGGAGGAGGGTGGTACAACCGGGAGGAGGGGCAAGGCTGGAGCCACTGGGGGTCCAGAACATGCCAGGAACATGCTCTCTTAAGGCCCAGAGGAAAGCTGGTGGCGTGATCTGAAATGACAGATTTCCCTGCACCTGAGAAGACCCACAGGGCCTCAAGCCCTGCGACTTCCCAGGTTGGAATGATTCAGAGCCCAAGGCTTCTTGTCCGCCAGTGCTTGGGGCTCTGCCTAGAGATGGCAGATGTTAAGATACGCAGGGGCTTCCATAAGGCCCAAATCCGCATTCTTATCTCTATGACTTAAACTTGGGGAGAAAGGACGGATTCTGGATGGACTGTTTTCTTCCTGGTAGCGGTGTAGACCTGTCCCTGTCCCTCCTGCGATTTTGTCTGCTCAGTCTGGGAGAGTGCTGCCCAAGGAGCCAGGATAGGTTGAGGGATGGATGACCTGGAAAACAGGTGATGGTTGGGGTCGGGACAACAGAGCATTTGGCTCCAGATGGAGTCACTTAGAAATGTCAGCTCCACTTGGTCTTTGGCAAAGACACCCCCACATCTTCTCCAAAACCTCTGCTCTCAGGGTTGGGAGAGCTCCCACAATAAACACCCCAAGGGTGAGGGAGCCACCTGTGCCAGGCTCCTGGCCATGGGCCTGTGGTCGTCCTGGGAGGGGCGAGGGCTGGGCTCGGGGAGCTGGTGGTTTATAAAGTAGCAGAAGCCCTGCCCTGAGCAGAGCACTCCAGCCATGGCCACGATGAAGGGAGCCCTGCTCGTGCTGGCCTTGCTGGTGACCAGAGAGCTGATCTTTGAGACACGCGAGGGTAGGAAGGCGGGTCCGGATGGCCCTCCTCATCCTTGCCCCCTGTGCTGTCTCCCTGCATCCTGCCCGGTCCCGTCCAAGCCGCTTCTAGTGGCCGATTCAGGGGGCAGCTGGGCGATCAGGGCCCAGGAGTCTGGCACAAACTGCCTGAGGCTTTCAGTCTTTGGATGGAGGGGGTGGTGTGGAGCTGGAAGGGTCCTTAGCCCTGCACACTGTGGGGGATGGGGAGTTGGTGTTAGTGGTGCTCCCTGGACAGGAGGGGACAGGCTGGTGTGCCTGGGGGCAGGGGTCAAGGTTGGAGGGGTCTCCAGGCCTGGCCCGTCTTGCTGCTCCCTTCTGCTGGGAGTGCCTCGTAAGGAAGGTTTTCTGTCTGGGATGTAAGCAGTGCTGGGAAAGGGTGGGTCTCTGGGAGGGGAGTCTGGAAGCTTTGGATATGTGAGTGCCTCTCAAGTGGTGGGAAACTGGAACTTTCTGACACAGTGATTCTTTCGATGAGGTGTTTTTCGGTTTTGCTTTTGTTTTTTTGTGTGTGTACCTTCAGCGGAAACCTGCCCTGTGTTTTACGGAGTGCTTACCACTGTGACCCTTGGCTTACCAGAGAAAATGTTGAACAATACCCTCGATTTTGCTAAAGCTACTGATGTGGAAAAAGCGGCCATAGGAAAAATCCAGGACTGCTTCATTGAGGCAGGACCTGTGAACAGGGAGAACCATCTGCAAATCACGGTAAATTACTCTCCCCAACCCCCACCCTTAGAACTCACATGCAGCATAATGCAGTATGCCACATGGTCATAGATCATGCAGTCGTGGGATATGTGGCAGACAAGAGCTATAAACAAAGAAGCACATAACCCTCTGCTCCACGCTTACAGCACCTAGACTAGGCTTCCCCAGTGCCTCAGTGGTCAAGAATCCCCCTGCAAAATGGGAGTTGTAGGAAACACAGGTTTGATCCCTGGGTCATCTAGATGCCCTGGGGTAGAGAAGGGCAACCCACCCGAGTAGTTTGGCTCAGGAACTCCCATGGATAGAGGAGCCTGACGAGCTACAGTCCGTAGGATCTCAAAGAGTCAGACACAACGTAAGCAACTGATCGAGCATGAACCCACAGTACCTATAATATGCAAGCACTGTCTACCTGCACACTCCTTCACTTGTTACCAGGTACGTCCATATCATGTCAGTCAGCCCACACAGAAGAGAGGCTGATATCAATGCAATAAGCCAAGTGTGTTGACTCAGGTGTTTTTTTCTTCTTTGGTTTTGGAGCCAGCACTGGAGGAGTAGAATTTTAATCTTTGGCAGGACATGTAGCATTCAGCTCACACACATGTGGTTTCGTCAGCTCTGCTTTGGTGAGCCCAGCTTTTCTTGCAACCCCATGGATTGTAACTCATCAGGCTCCTCTGTCCTTGGGATTTCCCAGGCAAGAATACTGGAGTGAGTTTCCATTTCCTTTTCTAGCGGATCTTCCCAACCCAGGGATCAAATCCATGTCTCCTGCTTGGCAGCCGGGAAGCCCCAGCCTGCCTTTAGGAATATTGAAAAGGATCCCTGCCTTTAGAGTCGCTTTCCAGCAGAGGTCTCTGCCTAAGTTTTTTGTCAAGTTTCTGGCCCGTCGTCACCTCACCTCCTCTTGTTCCCACTCAGATGGCTGTTGCTCTGGCTCAGAGCTGCATCTCCCCCAGACGTGGCCTCAGTGCCAACAAGCCAGAATTTCCACTCCGGTGTTTTGGTGCCTGAGGCTCCTTAGGAGGCTTCTAGGTACCTGGGGTCTGCCCACCTGAGCTAGCAGTGTGTCTCCCGAAAATCTGTCTTTTCCTTTTTGTTCTTGTCATCCAGTATTTGGGGTTTTGAATAGTCTGTCTGAACATACCTTTCTCAAATTGTGGATTGTTCAGAATGAGCGGTTTTTCCACAAACCAGAGTCTCATGCAGTGACAGAAGCGCACAGGACTCATGGGGTTATTTACAACACCTGCCTGCACGTTCTATGCACTCAGCTCATCTGACTGAAGAGGCTCAGGTGCAGGAGGTGTGACCCAAGCTCAGACCCCAACACCTCGCTCCTCTGTCAGGATCAACCCTGGCTGACCCTGGTCCTCTCCTCCCTGCGCTGGCCCTGGGGTAGAGAAGGGCAACCCACCCGAGTAGTTTGGCTCAGGAACTCCCATGGATAGAGGAGCCTGACGAGCTACGCTATCTCAAAGAGTCAGACACAACGTAAGCAACTGATCGAGCATGAACCCACAGTACCTATAATATGCAAGCACTGTCTACCTGCACACTCCTTCACTTGTTACCAGGTACGTCCATATCATGTCAGTCAGCCCACACAGAAGAGAGGCTGATATCAATGCAATAAGCCAAGTGTGTTGACTCAGGTGTTTTTTTCTTCTTTGGTTTTGGAGCCAGCACTGGAGGAGTAGAATTTTAATCTTTGGCAGGACATGTAGCATTCAGCTCACACACATGTGGTTTCGTCAGCTCTGCTTTGGTGAGCCCAGCTTTTCTTGCAACCCCATGGATTGTAACTCATCAGGCTCCTCTGTCCTTGGGATTTCCCAGGCAAGAATACTGGAGTGAGTTTCCATTTCCTTTTCTAGCGGATCTTCCCAACCCAGGGATCAAATCCATGTCTCCTGCTTGGCAGCCGGGAAGCCCCAGCCTGCCTTTAGGAATATTGAAAAGGATCCCCTGCCTTTAGAGTCGCTTTCCAGCAGAGGTCTCTGCCTAAGTTTTTTGTCAAGTTTCTGGCCCGTCGTCACCTCACCTCCTCTTGTTCCCACTCAGATGGCTGTTGCTCTGGCTCAGAGCTGCATCTCCCCCAGACGTGGCCTCAGTGCCAACAAGCCAGAATTTCCACTCCGGTGTTTTGGTGCCTGAGGCTCCTTAGGAGGCTTCTAGGTACCTGGGGTCTGCCCACCTGAGCTAGCAGTGTGTCTCCCGAAAATCTGTCTTTTCCTTTTTGTTCTTGTCATCCAGTATTTGGGGTTTTGAATAGTCTGTCTGAACATACCTTTCTCAAATTGTGGATTGTTCAGAATGAGCGGTTTTTCCACAAACCAGAGTCTCATGCAGTGACAGAAGCGCACAGGACTCATGGGGTTATTTACAACACCTGCCTGCACGTTCTATGCACTCAGCTCATCTGACTGAAGAGGCTCAGGTGCAGGAGGTGTGACCCAAGCTCAGACCCCAACACCTCGCTCCTCTGTCAGGATCAACCCTGGCTGACCCTGGTCCTCTCCTCCCCTCCCTGGCGTGGCTGGGGGCTCTGCCTCCCTCGTGACACCTGTGGCTGGCTATTAGGGAGCCATCCTGCCCCTGGTGCCTGCTGGCAGCCCCGTCTCCAGTGGTGGGTTTGTAAAACAGAGGTCCTTGCTGAGGATGGACTGAATCCCTGAGGATGAGGTATGAGGTGATTCTGAGGAAAAAGGAGAGCCTGGCTGTGGGCTCAGGTCTTGACCTTCCTCCTTCTCCTCCCTTCCAGCTTTCCATCCTGTTGAGTGAGGACTGCTCCAAGTATAAATTGTCCTCGGTGCTGGGAACCCTTTCAGGAACAGGTCTGAGTGTGGCCTCTTTTCTGGGATAATGTTTGCCAGTGATATCTGGTCCACACTCCAGCTCCCTGCCCTGTTCTCCTTCTCAGCTGAAGCTGGAATCCAGACCCCTGTCCCACCTGACGTGGTCTCTGTCAGGCTGACTCTAATAAAATAACCGCAGCATGGCTCCGTGTCCCCGTGTCTGTGTGCCGTGGGGAGGATGCGAGGCAGAGGTCTTGGGGGATTATGAAGCGAAATGACACGTGTGGTCACTGAGAGCACGGGGACCAGGACAGACAGAGCCAGGGGAACCTAGGCCCTGTCCCTGGCATGGGACATGGGCAAGCTCGATGTAGCTTCCTCAAGTCTCAGTGTTGTCATGCAGTATTGGAGATTTTGAGTAGTCCGTCTGAATGTATTTTTCTCAAATTGTTGATTGTTCAAAATGAGAGGTTTTCCATGCACCACAGTTTCATGCACTCATATAAACGCACAGGGCTCCTGGGGTTGTTTATGACACCTGCATGCACATTAAGTCCACCTCTCTGTTAAATGGGGATTACGTGTCAACATTAAGCAAAATGACATGTATATAACCCCCCTACTCCAGCAGCCGGAAGGATTAAAGTGTTGTCTGCGGCCACAGATAGCCCTTCTGCCCTTCTGGACTTTCGCATAGTAGTCTTTTAAATGTCCCTCTGGTCGTTGTCAGATGACTCGGGAGATGACCTGATCAGGCTCCTCGCAGGTCCCCTCCTCCTCCCAGGGGCACTCTCCATTTCCTGCCTCTTAGGTGGATGCCTTTTGAGGAGCCTGACGTTTCTTCAGGGTACATGCTGCCACTGCTGTTCTGGGGTTTTCACATAGGGGCCAGGACCCCCACGAAGTGTATAGGACCTGGAGGACAGGAGTGGATGGAAGAAGTTACCCCAGTGGGAATGTAGTTTGCATGGAAACAGTTCACACTGTGAAGTGTGGACTGGGATGAGCCAGATGGGCACATGTCCTGAACCCTCCAGCCTACTTCTAACAGCCTGAAATGAGGAGCTGAATTACCAGTAGACTTGTCAAGCTACAGAAAAGGGGCTATTTTTTGTTTTGTTTTGTTTTTAATTTTGGCCTCTTCTATTGGTTATTTATTTATTTATCCATCTTTATTTTTATATATCCATCTTTAGTCTTTGGCCAGGGCTGTGTTTTATCTGTTTTTTAGGGTGTAGGGTAATGTCAGGGTATAGTCATCAAGCCTCCCCGCAAGAGAGTGGTATAATTGGTAAAATCTCTCTACCTTCTGGCCAAGAAGGCATAATAAAATCATATACTGGGAGCTGAACTTGGGACTTAGAGCTAAGTAGCCAGGACCTTGATTCCTATCTGTTCTTTGATCTGCTGACCGAATTAGGCATTTAAATTCACTGTTTTACCCTTTCTGCACCTTGATTTTATATCTACCACGTGCCTGCTCTGCTAGACCTTGTATTAAGTGTTCAAGTCCTACTAAAAAGATCTAAACTTTTAAGAAAAGTACAAAATAAAATGTTAACAGAAATCATACCATTATATGAGGTGAATTGACACTGTACAGATGTCAGTTATTCCCCAAATCATCTAAATATATCTTTGTTCTAATGAAGATTAACCTAAAGTTTACCCCCCAAACTAAATTCTTGAGGTCAACCAAAAGTGAAAGTGGGAAAGTGTTAGTTGTTTAGTCACATCCATAGCTCTCCAGTCTGCAGCATCCATTGAATTCACCAGGGAAGGAGACTGAAGTGGGTAGCCATTCCCTTCTCTAGGGGATCTTCATCCTGACCCAGGGATTGAACCTGGGGCTCCTGCATTTCAGGCAGATTCTTTACCTGAAAAGATAATCCATAGGCTGGGAGAAAATACAAAGAAAGCAACTGACAAGGGCTTAATTTCCAAATTCTACAAACAGTACATATAACTCAGTAATAAAAACAAACAACTCCAACCGAACATGAGCAGAAGACTTTAAATAGACATCTCTCCAAAAACGATGAAGCCACATAGGACCTGGAGGACAGGAGTGGATGGAAGAAGTTACCCCAGTGGGAATGTAGTTTGCATGGAAACAGTTCACACTGTGAAGTGTGGACTGGGATGAGCCAGATGGGCACATGTCCTGAACCCTCCAGCCTACTTCTAACAGCCTGAAATGAGGAGCTGAATTACCAGTAGACTTGTCAAGCTACAGAAAAGGGGCTATTTTTTGTTTTGTTTTGTTTTTAATTTTGGCCTCTTCTATTGGTTATTTATTTATTTATCCATCTTTATTTTTATATATCCATCTTTAGTCTTTGGCCAGGGCTGTGTTTTATCTGTTTTTTAGGGTGTAGGGTAATGTCAGGGTATAGTCATCAAGCCTCCCCCCACAAAAGAGTGGCATAATTGGTAAAATCTCTCTACCTTCTGGCCAAGAAGGCATAATAAAATCATATACTGGGAGCTGAACTTGGGACTTAGAGCTAAGTAGCCAGGACCTTGATTCCTATCTGTTCTTTGATCTGCTGACCGAATTAGGCATTTAAATTCACTGTTTTACCCTTTCTGCACCTTGATTTTATATCTACCACGTGCCTGCTCTGCTAGACCTTGTATTAAGTGTTCAAGTCCTACTAAAAAGATCTAAACTTTTAAGAAAAGTACAAAATAAAATGTTAACAGAAATCATACCATTATATGAGGTGAATTGACACTGTACAGATGTCAGTTATTCCCCAAATCATCTAAATATATCTTTGTTCTAATGAAGATTAACCTAAAGTTTACCCCCCAAACTAAATTCTTGAGGTCAACCAAAAGTGAAAGTGGGAAAGTGTTAGTTGTTTAGTCACATCCATAGCTCTCCAGTCTGCAGCATCCATTGAATTCACCAGGGAAGGAGACTGAAGTGGGTAGCCATTCCCTTCTCTAGGGGATCTTCATCCTGACCCAGGGATTGAACCTGGGGCTCCTGCATTTCAGGCAGATTCTTTACCTGAAAAGATAATCCATAGGCTGGGAGAAAATACAAAGAAAGCAACTGACAAGGGCTTAATTTCCAAATTCTACAAACAGTACATATAACTCAGTAATAAAAACAAACAACTCCAACCGAACATGAGCAGAAGACTTTAAATAGACATCTCTCCAAGGAAGACATACAGATGACCAATAGACACATGAAAAGATGCTTCAATGTTGCTTATTACTAGAGGAATGCAAATCAAAACCACAGCAATGTCCAACCTTACACCAGTCAGAATGGCCCCCATTAAAAAGTCTACAAATAACAAATGCTGGAAAGGGTGTGGCGAAAAGGGAACCCTCCTGCATTGTTGGTGGGAATGTAAGTAGGTACAGACACTCTGACAAGCAGTATGAAAGTTTCTCAAAAGATGAAAAATAGAATTTACCATATGATCCAGCAATTCCACTCCTGGTCATATATCTGGAAAAAATGGTAACTGAAAAAGATGCACGCACCCTTATGTTCACAGCAGCACTATTCACAAGAGCTAAGATGTGGAAGCAATCTGTGTCCACTGACAGATGAACGGATAAAGAAGAAGTGGCGTATGCATGCAATGGAAGATGACCCCACCATTAGAAAAGGAAGTATTGCCATCTGCAGCAACATGGATGGACCTAGAAATGATCATACGGAATGAAGTAGGTCAGAAAAAGAAAAACAAATACTGTATGATACCACGGTTTTTAAAAAATCAGTTAATTATTTATTTAGTTTTGGCTATTCTGGGTTTTCACTGCTGCCACAGGCTCTTCTCTAGTTGCAGGGAGTGGGGGCTACTCTCTAGTTGAGGTGAGCAGGCTTTTTGTTATGGAGACTTCTCTGGTGTGGATCTTGGGCTTTAGGGCTTCAATAGTTGCGCCACATGGGCTCCACAGTTGCAGCTCCGAGGCTCTAGAGCACAGGCTCAATAGTCGTGGCTCACGGGCTTAGTTGCTTGGCAGCATGTGGGATCTTCCTGGCTCAGGGATCAAACTCATGTCTCTTGCATTGGCAGGCGAACTCTTTACCGCTGAGCTACCAGGGAAGCCCCCGTGTATGATATCGCTTATATGTTGAATATAAAATGTTACACAGATGAATTTATTTACAAAACAGAAACAGACTCAAAGGTAGAGAACAGATTTGTGGTCACCTGGAGGGAGAGAGTAGAGAGGGGTCAATTGGGAGCTGGGATTAGCAGACACAAACTATTATATATACATTGGATAAACAGCATGGCCTTGATGTATAGCACAGGCAACTATATTCAGTATCCTCTAATAAATCATAATGAAAAACAACATATATATATATATATATATAAACTGAATTCCTTTGCTGTACACCAGAAACTTAACACAGCATTGCAAATCAGCTATACTTCAATAAAAATCAATTTAAAACAAAGGAAAAAAAGTCTTTTTCTCTGCAAGAGCAACTTGGAGATAGTCTTAGGACCCTCCCAGATTGCTGCTTCCTGAATAAAACACCTTTTCCTCTTCCACCAATACTTATCTCTCCCGTGTTGGCCTTTCCAACAGTGAGAAGTCAAATTGGGGTGAGGTACCGGCCTCCTCCAGCTGCACTGACTGCACACACAGGCATAATTAGTGTGGGAACCATAGCAGGGCTCCATACTTGACCACCTGCTAAGTCATCCCGCGTCCCTCCCCCATTTTCTCCAATATGACCCAGGCTAGAGTTTGTTGTTTTCTTCTTACCGCTCAAATGCATACTGTAGCCCACAAAATTGAATTCAGCCCACACGTATTTGCAGAGAAATAAGATAAGATTTATTAGCTTCCAGGTAATAGGTGGATGCAAGGCGGGTGGAACTGACAAGGCTTCTGCTGTCTTATTCTGTAGCTTTGTGAAGCATCTGAACACAATGTCTCAAAATACTTCTTTGTGATCGGTTGCACACTACATATCAGGGAAAGCTTCGTGCGCCCCTTTGAGAGATTCCATCTCTTCACAGTAACTTTGGGGCACAACTTTTGAGCCTCTCAAGGGATAGATAGCTGGACCTTTGCCCAGGAGGCACCCCTCGCCCACGTCCAGGGCCAGGCGGAATCCACATTACCCAGAGGCCTCTGCGCTGCGCGTCTGCGGAGCCGGGCCAATGAAAGCCGAGAAGGAGGGCGCCCTCGTACTTTGCGGAAGCTGCGGAGGCGGGACTTCCGGCGTTCTCCCGAAGGCGGTTGTTTTGGGGACTGCTCGATCCGGTTCTGCGGTTTTTGGACCGGTCCTAGGTAACGTGAGCGGGAAGGGGCGAGAGGAGACGTGGTGCACAGTTCATAGGGGCGGACCTGTGGCTCGGAGAGGGCCGCCACTGCGCCCGGGGGTGGACTGGGGTCGGGGTGTGCGCGAGCTCGCGGCCCCCGGGCTTGGGCGCTCGCCTTTCCAGGCTTGGCTTCACCGCAGGCTCCCGGGCGGCCGTGCTGAGGTATCCGGCAGGGGTTGATGCAGTGTGCCGCAGACCTTCTCCTGCCCAGATCCCCACCTCTGAATCCTAAAGCTTCGGTTGAGGGACGCCTGCTCAGGTCGCTTCAGCGTGTCCCCTTTAAGACAGCGTGGCGTTCCTCGGTGGGCTGCCCATTTCTGACCCTCAGTCCGATGAGGAGTAAGTAGAGGGCTGAGCAGGAGAGGGACCACAAGTGCAGGGCCGTAGAGGCACGACCGAGGCGCATTTGGGAAACCTGGGGCGAGGCCGCTTAGGAGAAACATTGTGAGCAGGTGAGCTGTATCTGAAATGGTCGTCCTGGTTTAAGGTTGCACACCTGGTAAGAGGCAGCACGGAGGACTCAAGCCAGAAGTTAGAGTCAGCTGGAAGTCGTTTGACTTCAGGGCAGGCCTAGCAGGTGGGATCAGCCTTTGAGGCCCCACCATGGATGCCCTTCCCTCGCAGTTTCACTCTTTCCACAGATTTCCTGGCCATGAAGCACTTACGAGCTGCACGGGGTAAAGATGGGTCTCAGACTGTCTGTGTCCCTGTCTCCCACTCAGGCTCTCCAGGGTGTGTCCTGGGACCAGATGCCTGTCCCACTGTTGTGCTTCGTTCTGAGAGGTCTCTTCAAAACCCTGAATCCAGACCAGGGGTCGTACGGAGGGTCCTTGGTTTCTGGCCACCAGGAGACTGCCCTGTAAAGGTACCAGAGGGATGGGGATCCTCACGGAACGTGCTTAGAGGTGAGACTGCATGGCAGCCAGTTCTCCAGGAGGTCTCGCGGGATGCGAGAGCCAGGATACGGGAGTCAGGCCTGAAGTAGCAGGCAGAGGAGCCATGCCTCCAGTCTGGGGGGACTTCGGAGGTTCTAGGGTTAAAGAGGGGAGTAATCTGAATCCTTGCTTAGCAGACTTTCTGGCCCAAGAGTGGAGAACAGACCGTAGGAGTGAGTGAGGTACTGCGGTACTCTAGATGAGTGTGGAAGTACTCTGGAAGAGTGTGGCGACGGCTGGGTCGGGGAAGTGGCTGTGTTCGGGGGAGGAGATGTGTATGGCTTCTAGATTTGTTTTTAAGTAGGTCCAGCAAACCTTTTTTTGGCCACTTCTATTGGTCTTTCATTTATGTATTTTCATCCATCTTTGTTCTTTTGGCCTTTGTGGGCCTCCCATCGCAGTGGCCTCTCGCTGCAGAGCTCTGGCTCGGTAGTTGGACACATCGGTGCAGCCCCTCTGCGGCACGTGGGATCTTTCTGGGCCAGGGATCAAACCCGCGCCCCTTGCACTGCAGGGCAGTGTCGCTACCGGCTGGACACCAGGAAAGCCCGAAAACATTTTTTTTAATCCACATTTTTTGGGGTGGAGGGGGTGGTCCATTGAACCTTTGTTGCCTCATGGGTAGACTTTGTCTTGTTGTGACTCATGGACTATAGAACAAGTGCACTCAGTAGTTGGGGCACGCAGCCTTAGTTGCCCAACCAGGGAAGCATCCCCTGCTTTGCAAGACAGATTCTTTTCTTTTTTTAATTTTTATTTTACTTTTTACTTTTACAGAGTCTCGTTGTTTACGGATCTGTATGATCCCAGATTAGTGCAAGACAAATTATTAACCACTGGACCGCCAGATCCAACACAACTTTCTCATGTAGAGAGGAACTGTCTTAAGTTTTGTCCTTTGCAGCCAGAAGGAAAGTGATGCCATTAACTGGAATGGGGAAATCATTTTCAAGAGGCAATGTTATGAGTTAGGTTTTGGCCATGTCGGGTCTGAGATGTTGCAGAGACACCCAGGTGGAGGCATTGCTTGGACAGCTGGACACACACCAGGTCTGCCGTTCAGGGGACGGATTCAGGCCAGAGACACCCCAGGCTGGTGACCTGCATGTGGACAGGGGTCATCTAAGAGGGAAGGTCTTCAGATCACGGTGACAGTGTTGTGAGGGGGCAGGGAAGAGGGGGCCAGATTGGAGGGCTGGGCGCCTCTCTTGAGCACCTGAGTGAGGCTGATGAGCATCACACGGGCAGGGGAGGGAGAGTAGCAGCCATGGGGGCGGAGGCAGGGACAGGGGAGAGGCGGGTCTGTAGGGGACTGAGGCTTCCAAGGGGGCCGCAGACGAGGTGGATGTGGAGGCGGAGCAGTGATGGAGGTGAGCCGGCAGGGAGGCCGAGGCCAGTGTCGACTCCCCGCTCTGAGAGCCCACTCGAGTTTTGTGGTGAGCCTCCGTGAGGCCTCCAGGTGAAGTGGCCCGGCCAGGAGAGAAGCTCAGCCTGGCCTAGGAGCCTGGTGGTGCTGGGTTTTGAACGAGGCTTAAGTGGAAAGAGGAAGGCGGAGGCTGCTGAGGGGGCACCACGTGTGACCGCAGTAAAGAGGACCTAAGGTGCCTGGCACCTGCACGTGCTTCTGGGGGGCTGAGGCTGAAGCAAGAGAAGAGCGTAGTGGGGAGGCCCTGAATCAGGGACAGGGGCTCCACCTGCCAGCGTGGGCCCTCCGGGGTCTGGGCAGGATGGATCGTGATGGACCTCGTCAAGCCCTCTTTAGATGCCATGTGCCGACGGGCATGTGGGTAGGCCAGGGAGATCCCTTTGGTGGCCGAGGTGGAGGAAATAACAGTGCCTTGGGTGGGAAATGTGGGAGAGATGGGTCCACGAGGGCTGTGCTCAGTGGAGAGAATGAGAAGGTTCCAGGGACTTGGTCCCTGCGGCTTATGGGAAGAAAACGAAGCCTGTGTTTGGCTGTGTCTGGGAGGAGTCTTTCATGCCACACTCAGTGCTTGGATGGCATTTGTTTATTTGCCCCAGTGCTTACAGTGAATGTGGGCGAGCACAGTGGTCAGTAGGAAAGAGGAGAACGTTGCCACCAGTGGCCTCTGGGCCTGGAGCAATCTTGAGTGTGGAAGCTGTAGAGGAGGGTGGGCAAGGAGTACATGTTTGCAGGACTGACTGGGTCCTGGTAAGAAAGACTCCTCAGGGACATTGCCTGCCCCGTCCTGGTGGGGCAGTGAACCTTTGAGGACGTGGCTTGTGAACCTGTCTCAGGACGAGTGGGGGCTTCCTGGTGGGATTCAGACTCCTATGCTGTGATATGATGCTGGAGAATTGTGCGCTTGTGGCCTCCCTGGGGAAGTCCTTCACGCTCAGCGCAGCGTCCCTGGCGAAACCCTTTCTTCCCTTGTTTTTGCATGGATCGCTTTTTCCTTCTCACAGCCAGACTGTGGACATTGCTCCCTTCCTATGTTCGCTTACAAAGGTGCTGTGGGTGCCGGACTTCGCTGAGTGTACGTTCCCATCCTCTCTCTAGGAAGCCCTCAGCAGCCCTGAAACCTTGCAAGGAAAGATACGGGAGTAGAAAGTCTGTGGTGAAACCAGTAGATCCCAAAGCCTTATGAGGGCAGCGAGTGTGGGAAAATCTTCGGCCACACTTGTGTAACATCAAAGAATACACACTGGAGACCGGCCTTATGAATGCAGTGAATGTGGGACATTCTGTAGCCACAAGTCCAGCCTCAGTCAGCATCAGAGAAGTCACACTGTAGAAAAGTTAAGCTAATGGCTTTTCCTCTTTTGTTATCAGAAAGTTCAAAGTGGAGAAAGGCCACTACAGTGCAGGATGTTTGCTGTCTGCTTGGTCAGGGAGAATGACACCAGGGAGAAGTTCTGAGAGTAGTCTTTATAAAAGTAACCATCAGTGGGTCAAGAGTCGCCTTGCAGTGCAGAGGGCACTGGGAAGATCCCACATGCTGCGGAGCAGCTGGACCGGTGTGTCCAATGACGAGCCTTTGCTCTGGAGTGCATGCGCCCAGAGCCAGTGCTCTGCAATGAGAGAGGCCACTGCAATGGGAGGCCCACACAGGCCAAAGAATAAAGATGGATAAAAATAAGTAAGAGCAAAGATATAAGAATGTGGGGTCACTAAAATTCTTTCTGGGATACGCATCTAATTATCTAAGGGCCTCTTTATCCAAAGCAGAGAGTGCCCCATCCTGTTTTTTCATCCTGAATTCCCTTCTGGGTGCATTGTTAGTGGTAACTGCAGTGGGTTGCAGCTTACTGTGTCACTGGATGATGAGGGGTGCTTTGTTCTTTGTTCTTGTAGTTGTTCACGATGCAGTACTTAGGAATATAAAAGGCTGAATGAATCATTTGTGCCCATAACATTTTAATTTATGCAGTGACTGAGTGTTAGCATAGGTTAATACCATTCAAAGAAAATTTTGTTACTTTTCCCAAGGAAAGGACACATAGAGCCACATGGAGATTATCACTGTTAGTCAGAAGGGAGAAAAAGAGTGAGAAGAAAGCGGAGGCCACAGCTGTTATTAGGGCTTTCCTGGCAGAAGCAAGGCAGGGCAGAGTGAACAGTTTACGATTGGCTGGTTTGAACAATTGCAACACATTTTGGACTAGAGACCTGGTCTCAGATTGTCTGGTACCTGGCCTTGTGTTGATTTAGGGCAGGGGGAATATTGGCTTGGTGTATGACTTCGTCAGTGGTAAAGGCTATAGATTTGGATTGGTTGGTTTGTGTATTAGAGATATATTTCTGCCTAAACCCTTTGCTGTCTCGAGAATGGGATGGCCCTGGGTGGGCTGGCCTCTCCAACAAGCTTCTTGAGATGTCAAAATATCCAAAAACATAGAAAATAAAGAACGTGATAAATATATTGAGTCAAGAAGTACACATGTATCTTTTTATGAATTGACAAACTCTGTTCCAAGGTGGTTCTCCCATTTTACATTCCCACCTGCAGTGTATGAGTTTTGTTTGTGCTCTCTCTCTGGATGTTGCATCGGGTCTTACGGTTGCAGTGTATGGATACTTCATTATACCATGTAGGATCTTTTTTTTGTGGTGCACAGACTTTCTAGTTGTGGCATGCAGGCTCTGGACCACGTAGGCTTCAGTAGTTGCAGCATGTGGGTTCAGTAGGTGCGGTACGGGGACTCCTTGGTTGTGGCTCTAGAGTGGGCAGGTTTCAGTAGCCGTGGTTCGTGGGCTCTAGAGCATAGGCTTAGTAGATGGGGCACACAGGCTTTGTTGTTCTGCAGTATGTGGGATCTTCCTGGGCCAGAGCTGTCCCCTGCATTGGCAGGCAGATTCTTTATCCACTGCGCCACCAGGGAAGTCCTCTTTTTCAGTTTTCTTCTGGGTATTGTGAAGACTTTGCATTTCCATATGAGTTTATTTTATTTTCTATTTTAATTTTCTGTTTATTTGGTATTAAGGGAGGGATAAATTGTTTGTTTATTTTCTGGATGAGGTAAAAGAACTCTTTAAACGTTTATATGTCTGGCAGGATGAGAGGGTGAGGGTCACTCCATGTGCCAAGACATGCAGAAAATCTGTCATAGCTCAGACTCAGGCCTTTTTCAGAAACAGAAAGAAGAGTTCAGCTTTGAGCGTAGCAAAACTAGTTGGCCTCTCAGTAGTTACCACGGAGATTCCCTTGGCTTGAGAAAAAGCAGTGCCTTTTCCTAATCTAGGAACTCCCACTAAATCTTTGAGAATTGTGAGGGGGTGTGGATGCTAATATCTTACTTTATATCTTTCTCTGGGAGGAGAGATTTTATTTCTGAAAGCCTCTGAATTCTGGATGGATCAGGCAGAGAAAAAGACAAATGATTCAGTTCTGCTTACTGAGGTATATTTTGCCAAATTGCAATAATTGCAATGAATCTTAAAACAAAACATAGAAAATAAAGAACGTTATAAATATATTGATTCAAGAAGTACACATGTATCTTTTTATGAATTGACAAACTCTGTTCCAAGGTGGTTCTCCCATTTTACATTCCCACCTGCAGTGTATGAGTTTTGTTTGTGCTCTCTCTCTGGATGTTGCATCGGGTCTTACGGTTGCAGTGTATGGATACTTCATTATACCATGTAGGATCTTTTTTTTGTGGTGCACAGACTTTCTAGTTGTGGCATGCAGGCTCTGGACCACGTAGGCTTCAGTAGTTGCAGCATGTGGGTTCAGTAGGTGCGGTACGGGGACTCCTTGGTTGTGGCTCTAGAGTGGGCAGGTTTCAGTAGCCGTGGTTCGTGGGCTCTAGAGCATAGGCTTAGTAGATGGGGCACACAAGCTTTGTTGTTCTGCAGTATGTGGGATCTTCCTGGGCCAGAGCTGTCCCCTGCATTGGCAGGCAGATTCTTTATCCACTGCGCCACCAGGGAAGTCCTCTTTTTCAGTTTTCTTCTGGGTATTGTGAAGACTTTGCATTTCCATATGAGTTTATTTTATTTTCTATTTTAATTTTCTGTTTATTTGGTATTAAGGGAGGGATAAATTGTTTGTTTATTTTCTGGATGAGGTAAAAGAACTCTTTAAACGTTTATATGTCTGGCAGGATGAGAGGGTGAGGGTCACTCCATGTGCCAAGACATGCAGAAAATCTGTCATAGCTCAGACTCAGGCCTTTTTCAGAAACAGAAAGAAGAGTTCAGCTTTGAGCGTAGCAAAACTAGTTGGCCTCTCAGTAGTTACCACGGAGATTCCCTTGGCTTGAGAAAAAGCAGTGCCTTTTCCTAATCTAGGAACTCCCACTAAATCTTTGAGAATTGTGAGGGGGTGTGGATGCTAATATCTTACTTTATATCTTTCTCTGGGAGGAGAGATTTTATTTCTGAAAGCCTCTGAATTCTGGATGGATCAGGCAGAGAAAAAGACAAATGATTCAGTTCTGCTTACTGAGGTATATTTTGCCAAATTGCAATAATTGCAATGAATCTTAAAACAAAACAAAATTTTCCATGTATCTGCTGATCTTGAAGAGTCTCCCAGAGAGACAGGAAGTGGCTATGGCTCATCCTGGAGACAGAAACTTTGGCAGTAGCCATTTCTGGGAACTCCTTCCACTGCATGGACCTCCCGATGAATTCTAGAATCTACTTGTTCTAATAAGGATGACACATACTGGATATTTTAAAAAAA
Source organism: Tragulus kanchil (assembly GCA_022376925.1). Classification (NCBI taxonomy): domain Eukaryota; kingdom Metazoa; phylum Chordata; class Mammalia; order Artiodactyla; family Tragulidae; genus Tragulus; species Tragulus kanchil. The sequence continues at coordinate 116,334,395 of JAIOJX010000031.1, forward strand.
TATGTCAGGTGAGAGGTTCCAGATGGTAATGTAGGAGGATTGTGAACTCCTAAGTATGAAACAATTTCATCTGATAAAAAAAAAACCCTAAACTACCTCAGCAAGGCCTGCACATTGAGTGAGAGAAGATATCCACATGGAAGTGAGTAGGAGGGACGAAGACACAGTCTTGTTATAAACCCTACGCCTAGCATAGCAACTCAAAATTGGGAAGGAACTTGAAACCTCGACCTTTTTCTTGAGAAGAATTTGAATCACATATCTGATAACCCAGCTTTTAAGACCTGGACCTGAAAGGTAAGCCTCCCAAACAACTAGCTTTGAAAGCCAGTGGCAGGACCTCCCTGGTGGTCCAGCGGTTAAGAATTTGTCTTGCAAAGCAAGGGACATGGATTTGATCCCTGGCTGGGGAACTAAGATCTCACCTGCTCCCAGGCAACAAAGCCAGTTGCCACAACTAGAGAGAAGCCCATGCACCACAATGAAAGATCCCACGTGCCACAACTAAGGTCCAATGCAGCCAAATAAATAAATATTTAAAATGAGAGCCATAATATAAGGTGAGAAAGTTTTTTGGGGATTTCCAGGTTTTTTTGATTATTATAAAATTATCTTTGTTTTACAGAGTTTTGTTGTTTACAGCTATACATAAACCCAAATCAGTCATAGGTGTACCCTTGACCCCTCCCATCTGAACCCCCTCCCAGACCCTCCCCATTCCACCCCTCCAGGTTGTTGCGTAGCCCCCATGTAAGTCCCCTTAGTCTTAGAGCATATTCACAATGGTTGTTTCTTTTACATATAGTAGTGTAAGTTTCCATGTTACCTTTTCCAAACTTCTCATCCACTCCTCCCTCCCGCCAGTGTCCATAAGTCTGTTTTCTATGTTTATTTCTCCATTGCTGCTCTGCGTATGCATTAGTACCATCTTTCTAGGTTCCATATATATGTGTTAGTATACTATATCTGTCCTTCTCTTTCTGACTTATTTCACTTTGTAGAATAGGTTCTAGATTCATCTACTTCATTAGTACTGAATCAATTGCATTTTTTTTTACAGCTGAAAAATATTCCAGTGTATACATGTACCATAGCTTCTTTATCCATTCATTTATTGATGGACATCTAGGCTGTTTCCATGTTCCAGCTCTTATAAAATGTGTTGCAGTGAACACTGAGGTACATGTGTCTCTTTTGGTTCTTACTTCCTCTGGGTGAGAAAGTTTTTAAAGGGCTTGCAAGTATGGACTCACCCACCCAAGGCTCTTAACAAAAACCCATGACTGAAAAGTGGACAGAGTTTCTGTGAAAGAGGCTTATTTACTTAAGACCTGGACCTGAAAGGTAAGCCTCCCAAACAACTAGCTTTGAAAGCCAGTGGCAGGACCTCCCTGGTGGTCCAGCGGTTAAGAATTTGTCTTGCAAAGCAAGGGACATGGATTTGATCCTGGCTGGGGAACTAAGATCTCACCTGCTCCCAGGCAACAAAGCCAGTTGCCACAACTAGAGAGAAGCCCATGCACCACAATGAAAGATCCCACGTGCCACAACTAAGGTCCAATGCAGCCAAATAAATAAATATTTAAAATGAGAGCCATAATATAAGGTGAGAAAGTTTTTTGGGGATTTCCAGGTTTTTTTGATTATTATAAAATTATCTTTGTTTTACAGAGTTTTGTTGTTTACAGCTATACATAAACCCAAATCAGTCATAGGTGTACCCTTGACCCCTCCCATCTGAACCCCCTCCCAGACCCTCCCCATTCCACCCCTCCAGGTTGTTGCGTAGCCCCCATGTAAGTCCCCTTAGTCTTAGAGCATATTCACAATGGTTGTTTCTTTTACATATAGTAGTGTAAGTTTCCATGTTACCTTTTCCAAACTTCTCATCCACTCCTCCCTCCCGCCAGTGTCCATAAGTCTGTTTTCTATGTTTATTTCTCCATTGCTGCTCTGGTATGCATTAGTACCATCTCTCTAGATTTCATATATTTGTGCTAGTATACTATATCTGTCCTTCTCTTTCTGACTTATTTCACTTTGTAGAATAGGTTCTAGATTCATCTACTTCATTAGTACTGAATCAATTGCATTTTTTTTTACAGCTGAAAAATATTCCAGTGTATACATGTACCATAGCTTCTTTATCCATTCATTTATTGATGGACATCTAGGCTGTTTCCATGTTCCAGCTCTTATAAAATGTGTTGCAGTGAACACTGAGGTACATGTGTCTCTTTTGGTTCTTACTTCCTCTGGGTGAGAAAGTTTTTAAAGGGCTTGCAAGTATGGACTCACCCACCCAAGGCTCTTAACAAAAACCCATGACTGAAAAGTGGACAGAGTTTCTGTGAAAGAGGCTTATTTACTTAAGACACTGGCCTCAGGAGCAGGCCTCTAATTTAACACACATCTCAGGGCCTGCCGAAGTATCCTTTAAAAACAGAGGCCAGTGGAAACATCCTTGTGTTCTCCCGCTGCCTCCCTCCAGCTCATTGGTATCTCTTGGAAGGGAACTAGGACATTCATCTGGCACCCTGGTTTTGGGGCTGCAGCCCAGAGGACATTTGTAGATCTCTTGGCACTGGAAGGGCTTATGCTTCAGGTACTACAGGACTGTAACAGACGGAAGGAGTTCTTAATCAGCGACCACACCTAGGACACAGAAGGGCTGCCACGGACCGAGGAGCCTAGTCTTCCTGTGAAAGAGGCCTATTAGCTTATCTTTATAGTTGCAGCCTAAGGGGAAAGCTTCTAATTAAATACAAATCTAAGGGCCATGTATAATCTCCAGAAACCTGGGAAGATGGATGCTAACTTCACACTCTTCTTGCACTCTAGAATGCTGGTATCTTCCTGTAGGGAGTTTGTAGACACATCTGGTGTCCCAGTTTTTGTGGCTGCCTTCAGGGGTGCCATGATTGCCTTCTAGTGGCTAGGAGGGCTTGTGTTTATGAGTTTGGTGGGATGATAGCACAGAAAAGTTCTTAGTTGGCTATCAGTCCAGAGGAAGCAAAACTAGGGCCAGCTGAATGCTAAGAGCTGAACGCTTTCTGCCTGTTTCTGAAAAAGGCCTGAGTCTGAGCTACCACAGATTCTCTGGATTTCTTGGTACAGAGTGACCCTCACCCTGTGTGTGGGGGTGAGGGTATAAAAATTATATCTATATAGATGTTTAAATGTCTGTGTTGTTGTATAGTCACCAAGTCTTGTTCAACTCCTCATGACCTCATGGACTGCAGCACACTAGGCTTCCCTGTCCCTCACTGCCTCCTGGAGTTTGCCCAAGTTCATGTCCATTGCATCGGTGATGGCATCCAACCATCTCCTTCCCTGTCCCCCTCTTCTCTTTCTGCCTTCAGTCTTTCCCAGCATCAGGGTCTTTTCCAGTGAGTCAGCTCTTCACATCAGGTCACCAAAGCACAGGAGCTTTAGCTTCAGCAGCTTCCAGTGAGCATTAAGGGTTGATTTCCTTGAAGGTTGACTGGTTTGCTCTCCTTGCTCTCTGAGAGACTCTCAGTAGTCTTCTCGAACAGCACCACAGTTTGAAAGCATCAGTTCTTTGATTATCAGGTGCTAGGCTTTTTGGCAGGAATCTGATACAGTGGTGAACAAGCTGAACTTTATTTCTGCCTTTGTAAACCTTTTAGATTGGCAATAGTTACTCAGTTTTGTATGACTCTTTGCAGCCCCATGGATTAAAGCTCACCAGGCTCCTCTCCATGGAGATTTCCAGGCAAGAATACTGGTGGATGGCCCTACCTTCTCCAGGGAATCTTCCTGACTCAGGGATGGAACCCAGGTCTCCTGTACTTCAGGCATATTCTTTACTGTCTGAACCATCAGAAGATCACAGGTCTAATGGGACTGGGGAGTCATGTTAATGTGACTTTCTGGCTGGCTACGTTTTGGTTCATTCTGGTTACTCTGGTAATGCAGACATCTGGTACTAACTGCTCAAGCTAAAATGAGAAGTACTCCCTGTAAGGTTCTTGCTTCTTTCTCCTTGAACCCTCTGTGAGCAGGCTAGTGGCTATGGAAATAATGGAGGAATTCTGGCCAGGGTTACTCTCTTGTGCATCCTGTAGGCCCTAGAGTCCACTGTGCCCCAGTAGCTGCCACCCAAGTGGGTGCTGAGGACCAAACCAATCAATATTGTGTGGGGGGACTTCCCTGGTGGTCCAGTGGCTAAGACTCCAAGCTCCCAAGGCAAAAGGCCCGGGTTCGATCCCTGGTCGGGGAAGTAGATCCCACATGCCACAACTAAGACCCAGCACAGCTATATAAATAAGTAATAATAATAAAAAATTGTGTGGGCATGGATCAGGCGCTTAAAAAGCCATCAGGGCGCCTGCTACTTGAAGTCTCCTGTGACAGACTGAAGGGGAGCATGGAATGGACCAGGCTGTTAGAGCATCCACCCCAGCAAGAGCTCTCCCGTGTACGGTCAGGCTCACACTGGTCTGAGCAAAACACCGAGCCCACTTCTCCCCGACCTCCGCCTTCCCCGTTCCCAGCAAGACTATGAGGTGGATTCCTCAGCCTGTCTCTTCTATTACCTTCCTTGTTTAAGAGGCTTCTAAGTATTAAACTCACCCTAGGAAAAACTTGCTTGTATCTTTGAGACATAAATGTCCTATCTCAAGAGCCCTCATCTCTGCTGTCTTTTTAAAATACCAAGTTTAAAATGGGTAAAGTAATTTAAAAGTTGGTTTGTCCAAGGTAATGAGAAATCCTAAATGCTTTTTCTGGAAATATTTAGCCAAGTGGGCTTGACTTGTTCCCTCTATGAGAAACCCAATTTTAATCTAACCTCTTTAGTAAATTGATGGGTTTAACATTACTGTACCTGACTCAGGGCTGAAATATTGAAGTAACAACCAAGGCCTCTCTGTGTATGTGTATATATCTTTGGATAACACTGTCATGGTTGATTTGTAAAAAAAAAAAACCCTCTATTTAATTGGCTTAAATAAATGTGTGCACTTACAAATCAATTGTAAATACAAGAGGAATTAAGCTACATGAGTTTCAGGCTCACATGGATTGGAAGATACTTAGTATCAATATCTGGTTTGAATGTTTCTTGTTACAGATTTGTCAGCACGGAAAAGAACTTGATGTGAAGACACTTTCTCCCTGTAAGGTTCTTGCTTCTTCCTTGAACCCTCTGTGAGCAGGCTAGTGGCTATGGAAATAATGGAGGAATTCTGGCCAGGGTTACTCTCTTGTGCATCCTGTAGGCCCTAGAGTCCACTGTGCCCCAGTAGCTGCCACCCAAGTGGGTGCTGAGGACCAAACCAATCAATATTGTGTGGGGGGACTTCCCTGGTGGTCCAGTGGCTAAGACTCCAAGCTCCCAAGGCAAAAGGCCTGGGTTCGATCCCTGGTCGGGGAAGTAGATCCCACATGCCACAACTAAGACCCAGCACAGCTATATAAATAAGTAATAATAATAAAAAATTGTGTGGGCATGGATCAGGCGCTTAAAAAGCCATCAGGGCGCCTGCTACTTGAAGTCTCCTGTGACAGACTGAAGGGGAGCATGGAATGGACCAGGCTGTTAGAGCATCCACCCCAGCAAGAGCTCTCCCGTGTACGGTCAGGCTCACACTGGTCTGAGCAAAACACCGAGCCCACTTCTCCCCGACCTCCGCCTTCCCCGTTCCCAGCAAGACTATGAGGTGGATTCCTCAGCCTGTCTCTTCTATTACCTTCCTTGTTTAAGAGGCTTCTAAGTATTAAACTCACCCTAGGAAAAACTTGCTTGTATCTTTGAGACATAAATGTCCTATCTCAAGAGCCCTCATCTCTGCTGTCTTTTTAAAATACCAAGTTTAAAATGGGTAAAGTAATTTAAAAGTTGGTTTGTCCAAGGTAATGAGAAATCCTAAATGCTTTTTCTGGAAATATTTAGCCAAGTGGGCTTGACTTGTTCCCTCTATGAGAAACCCAATTTTAATCTAACCTCTTTAGTAAATTGATGGGTTTAACATTACTGTACCTGACTCAGGGCTGAAATATTGAAGTAACAACCAAGGCCTCTCTGTGTATGTGTATATATCTTTGGATAACACTGTCATGGTTGATTTGTAAAAAAAAAAAACCCTCTATTTAATTGGCTTAAATAAATGTGTGCACTTACAAATCAATTGTAAATACAAGAGGAATTAAGCTACATGAGTTTCAGGCTCACATGGATTGGAAGATACTTAGTATCAATATCTGGTTTGAATGTTTCTTGTTACAGATTTGTCAGCACGGAAAAGAACTTGATGTGAAGACACTTTTAAGAGGGTGAATTTTTAGAAATAATTATATTTTAGGATTTCTCGAGGTATTCAAAAACTTGAAAGTTCAGTCAGTTCAGTCACTTAGTTGTGTCTGACTTTTTGTCACTCCCATGGTCTGCAGCACACCAGGCTTCCCTGTCCCGGAGCCTGTTCAAACTCATGCCCATTGAGTCGGTGATGCCATCCAACCATCTCATCCTCTGTCATCCCCTTCTCCTTCTGCCTTCTGTTTTTCCCAGGACCAGTATCTTTTAACTTCAGAGTTTAAATTGTGCTAAACTTGTGATGGAAAGTTTATGAAAAGTGAAACCCAAAAAAGGAGTTTTGTGTATGATCAGTCAGGATTGACCAAGTTTAAAACAAGTTTAATTGAATGAATAAACCTTGAAAGTAAGCTGGTACAAAAACTTAAATTTGGGTTTTCTTTAAAAAGTTTTCTCAAGATACTAAACTGCATTTAAAAAGAAATTTTAAGTTTATTTACTTTTTAAGTGATCTGTATTTGCCCTTGAAATCGTTGTCATTTTGGCTAAGTAAATAACTATTGTTTCACTGTGACCTAAGATCCTGTTGTACTTTTTTAAACAATTTTTAATGTTCTTTTGATGAAACACTTTAATGAATGAACCTTGAAAGTAAGCTGGTACAGAACGTAAATTTGGGTTTTCTGTTTAAAAAGTTTCTGCAGGGCTTTCCTGGTGGATAAAGAGTCTGCCTCGTGGTACAAGAGGCACCGGTTCGGTCTCTGGCCCGGGAAGATCCCACATGCTGCAGAGCAACTGGACTGGTATGTCCAATTATGAGCCAGCGTTCTGGAGCGCATGTGCCTAGAGCCTGTGCTCTGCAACAAGAGGGGCCACTGCAATGGGAGGCCCACCCTGGCCAAAGAGTAAAGATGGATAAAAAATAAATAAAAATTAATAAAATGAGACCAAAATTAAGTTTCTGCAGATGTTACATTGCCTTTGATAAGAGATTTTAAGTATATTTATTTTTTAAATGACCTGTATTTGCCTTTGAAATATTTTACTCTCACTTTGGCTAAATAACTGTTTCACAGTGACCTATGATCCTGTTGTGTTTAAAATTTTTTAATGTTCTTTTAATGAAACTTCCCAAGTCATATTATATTGAAGTTCCTTCGACCTCTAATTTTAGGGTGCTTCAAAGGAGCCCTGAAAACACCCCCAAAGGGAGATACTAAACTAATCAGGTTCACTTGGTATGTTAAACTACATGGGAAGTGTTGTCAAATGAGTAATAAGTTTTAAGTAATATTATGTGATAAATGATACAGATACTCTAGAAATTATATGGAGTTCCTAAAAATCTGGTATGTCCTGGTAGAATATTGTCAGTCATAATTCTAGTTATTTTCTGAAAGTGTTGTATGTCACAGCAGTATCTGGGTTGCTTTGTCAGTTACACTGTCATCAGATTTAAATGTGCCTTCTTAAGTCTTTTGCCATTATAGACAGTTATGGTTTCACTCTGATGCATTTGCAAAAATGCCTCCACTTGAAGATTTACAAAATGGACTTTTGGATAAATAACATTTTTCTGACTTTAAAACCATAAAGCTGAACTGAGTAAGAAATTGAAGAATTCTAATGGGAAACCTGATGACTTCATAAAGCTGTTAACAAAAAGGATTAGTTACTTAGGACTGAGTAAACTGGTAAATATGGTTGTAATTTTTATTATTTTTGTCCAAAAAGATTATTGATTTAAATCTGTGTTTTTCATGTGTAAGAAAACCTCTTTCAAGTATGATTTGCACAGGTGGGTAGATTATGCCTTTAGTGAGCAGAACTGATATATTTATCTTTCTCTCTACCTGGTTGATCATGTAGGTGTCATATGCTTGTCTCAAAAATTAAAGTCATGCCTCAGTTTGCACGGCTGTTACAGTGAAACTGTAGGTATCTCATCAAATCAGGGCTCCTTTGGTTGCTTGATAATTACAACTGGATTACAACTAGTTTTAGTAAACCTTGTTTACATTTATTCCTTGTGTTTCTTCATTGCACTACGCCTCTGTCAGTGATACTGGCTGCATTATTTAAATCCTGTCTTAATGTATACGACAGCACCCAGCATGTAACCAGGCCTTTAACAAAACTTCTGTGGCTAAACACGTTGAGAAAATAGATCATATCTGTAACATAATTTTAATAGTGTGATTCTAGGTATGCAAAGAAACAACAAGGGAAAATTATACAATCTCCTGGATTATAATTAGACAGAATCCAGAAAATCATTAATTATGGGGTCTGGTCCAAAATTTAGCACCTGGGGTGATATATCAAGAATTTTCGCCTTATCTGGGAGGAGCCTCCCAGTGCTGTGGGACAAAATTTGATTATGAAGTGTCTCCCAAATATTGGTCAAATTCCTGACCAAGAGGGTAGTGGAAGTGTCACTCACTCAGTCATGTCCGTCTGTTTGCAGCCCCATGGGCTGCAGCATGCCAGCCCCTCTGTCTGTGGGATTCTCCAGGCAAGAAGACTGGAGGGGGCTGAGGGTCTGAGAAGTGGAGCACTGCCTGCCATCAGCTGCTGCAGCCCTCTGGCTGAGCCAGTGAGTCCTCAGGAAGAATACCTGCCATCCAGGAGCCATCAGACTTTAGCCACTTCCTATGGTGAGCCTGGCGAAAACTACGAGTAAGAGAATGCAGGACTATAAGCCCCAGATAGCTGAGGTAGATATCAAGAAAGTAATTTTAATGAGTCCTGATTCTTACATCTTCCCATACATAAAAAAAGTGTTAAGTCCTTCACTTGAGGTGCTACCTCCTGGGTTTGAAGTTCAGTATTTCTAAGTCTACAGGTGTAGACATTTTCCAAGAGGAACAGAGGAGGACAGATCTCAACATCTGGAATACTGGCACTGATGGTGGACATTCTCAAAAAGATCCATCTGACATTGCAGTTAGAAGGGCCACTGCCCCTTTTCCACAGGATTGTGGGATGGACTTCGACAGCCGGGAATTATTGCAGGAAGAAGCCAATTTTGACTCCATGTCAGAACTGTTTCTCAGACTTGCTTTTCATTTCTTTTGTAATTATAATCATACATAAAACCCCCCCCAAAAAATTGTTTACATTTATTCCTTGTGTTTCTTCATTGCACTACGCCTCTGTCAGTGATACTGGCTGCATTATTTAAATCCTGTCTTAATGTATACGACAGCACCCAGCATGTAACCAGGCCTTTAACAAAACTTCTGTGGCTAAACACGTTGAGAAAATAGATCATATCTGTAACATAATTTTAATAGTGTGATTCTAGGTATGCAAAGAAACAACAAGGGAAAATTATACAATCTCCTGGATTATAATTAGACAGAATCCAGAAAATCATTAATTATGGGGTCTGGTCCAAAATTTAGCACCTGGGGTGATATATCAAAATTTTCGCCTTATCTGGGAGGAGCCTCCCAGTGCTGTGGGACAAAATTTGATTATGAAGTGTCTCCCAAATATTGGTCAAATTCCTGACCAAGAGGGTAGTGGAAGTGTCACTCACTCAGTCATGTCCGTCTGTTTGCAGCCCCATGGGCTGCAGCATGCCAGCCCCTCTGTCTGTGGGATTCTCCAGGCAAGAAGACTGGAGGGGGCTGAGGGTCTGAGAAGTGGAGCACTGCCTGCCATCAGCTGCTGCAGCCCTCTGGCTGAGCCAGTGAGTCCTCAGGAAGAATACCTGCCATCCAGGAGCCATCAGACTTTAGCCACTTCCTATGGTGAGCCTGGCGAAAACTACGAGTAAGAGAATGCAGGACTATAAGCCCCAGATAGCTGAGGTAGATATCAAGAAAGTAATTTTAATGAGTCCTGATTCTTACATCTTCCCATACATAAAAAAAGTGTTAAGTCCTTCACTTGAGGTGCTACCTCCTGGGTTTGAAGTTCAGTATTTCTAAGTCTACAGGTGTAGACATTTTCCAAGAGGAACAGAGGAGGACAGATCTCAACATCTGGAATACTGGCACTGATGGTGGACATTCTCAAAAAGATCCATCTGACATTGCAGTTAGAAGGGCCACTGCCCCTTTTCCACAGGATTGTGGGATGGACTTCGACAGCCGGGAATTATTGCAGGAAGAAGCCAATTTTGACTCCATGTCAGAACTGTTTCTCAGACTTGCTTTTCATTTCTTTTGTAATTATAATCATACATAATGGCCTGCCTCAGAGAATCCTGCCCCTCTGCCGGAGGGTTAAACTAAAATGCCTTTGTTCAGAACCCTATCCACCTGTAGATGACAGCACAGAAAAACTCAATACATCCCCTGCCTGAGGCTTTCCATTTTAGGAGATACTTATAAGATTAATGGCCTATTTTCCTCACTTCCCCCTATCTCTGGTCTGGTGAAAGAACCTGGCATCCAAGACTGCAGTAAGATGTTTATTTTGAGACATTAATCTTGTCTTCTCAGTCAGTCAGCTGTCTGAGTAAAGTCATGTTCCTTACCTCAGAACCGCGTCTCTGGTTCATTAGCCTGTCGTGTCGCAAGCAGAGCAAGCTTGGACTTGGTAACAAACCAGTGTGTATCTTTGAAGATGAACTGTCTCCTGTGTCCAGCACCTGTTGAGTCTTACTTTTTTTTAAAATCTACTCAGCCATTTTGTGTATCTTAATCAAAGAATTTACTACATTTTTATTTAAAATAATCACTGACAGGGACTTTCAGTTGCCTTCTTGCTTGTAGTTGTTCTCTCTGTTGCCCCTTGTTTCTCTCTGTTGCCATCCTTTGAATTTTTTATTTTCTCCAGTGGTATACTTGAGTCCCTTCTCTTTATCTTGTTTTAACAGTCTGTTTGAAGCTAATGACAACTTTGATCTGCATACAGAGCTTCATCCTTTTGTTCCCCTCAACCCTTACGCTTTTTACGTCACAATTCATATTTTTTAATATTGTGTATCATTACCAAATCTTTGTAGCCACAACTGTTTTTAACACTTTGGTCATGTAACCTTTATACTATGGTCAAGTGGTTGGCACGCCGTCATGTTCCAGCACTACTACTCCCACAGGAAAGGTCATTTCTGCATGACCGTGTTGCTAGGTAGAGTATTCCTGACTGGCAGTTTTTTCTTTCAGGACTTGGAATATATTATCCTATTATCTCCTGGACTGAAAATTCTGCTTACATACAGATAGACTTATGGGATTACTTATGGGGAAATACTAGTTTTATCTGCAGCTCCCCTCTGCCGGATGCTTTTTGTTGCTTTTGTAATTATAATCATACATAATGGCCTGCCTCAGAGAATCCTGCCCCTCTGCCGGAGGGTTAAACTAAAATGCCTTTGTTCAGAACCCTATCCACCTGTAGATGACAGCACAGAAAAACTCAATACATCCCCTGCCTGAGGCTTTCCATTTTAGGAGATACTTATAAGATTAATGGCCTATTTTCCTCACTTCCCCCTATCTCTGGTCTGGTGAAAGAACCTGGCATCCAAGACTGCAGTAAGATGTTTATTTTGAGACATTAATCTTGTCTTCTCAGTCAGTCAGCTGTCTGAGTAAAGTCATGTTCCTTACCTCAGAACCGCGTCTCTGGTTCATTAGCCTGTCGTGTCGCAAGCAGAGCAAGCTTGGACTTGGTAACAAACCAGTGTGTATCTTTGAAGATGAACTGTCTCCTGTGTCCAGCACCTGTTGAGTCTTACTTTTTTTTAAAATCTACTCAGCCATTTTGTGTATCTTAATCAAAGAATTTACTACATTTTTATTTAAAATAATCACTGACAGGGACTTTCAGTTGCCTTCTTGCTTGTAGTTGTTCTCTCTGTTGCGGCCCCTTGTTTCTCTCTGTTGCCATCCTTTGAATTTTTTATTTTCTCCAGTGGTATACTTGAGTCCCTTCTCTTTATCTTGTTTTAACAGTCTGTTTGAAGCTAATGACAACTTTGATCTGCATACAGAGCTTCATCCTTTTGTTCCCCTCAACCCTTACGCTTTTTACGTCACAATTCATATTTTTTAATATTGTGTATCATTACCAAATCTTTGTAGCCACAACTGTTTTTAACACTTTGGTCATGTAACCTTTATACTATGGTCAAGTGGTTGGCACGCCGTCATGTTCCAGCACTACTACTCCCACAGGAAAGGTCATTTCTGCATGACCGTGTTGCTAGGTAGAGTATTCCTGACTGGCAGTTTTTTCTTTCAGGACTTGGAATATATTATCCTATTATCTCCTGGACTGAAAATTCTGCTTACATACAGATAGACTTATGGGGATTACTTTATATGAGAGAAAAAAATTTCTGTTTTTGAAATTCTTACTCTCTGATTTTATACAATTTCATGGTGTTTTGGAGATGACTATTTTAGAGTGAATGTTTTGGTATGTCTATTAGCTTCATAAACTTGGATGTCCATATCTCTCCTCAGACATGGGAAGCTTTCAGACATTCCAAAAGTTTTGCTTTTATCCCTCTCTTCTTCTGGTATTCCAGTGATGCATAGATTGCTTCTCTTAATGGTGTCTCATACTTTGAAAAGACTTAATTGCCATCCTCTGTCATCCAGGAAACATTTAATTCCAAACACTGCTACTGTCTGAGGGTAATAACCTTACTTTGTGTTCATATATTCTTTCTACATTTGTTTTTTTTGCCTTTTAAAGTATTAACTTAGGTCGTCTTTTAATAATGCATTTTATCAAAAAATTTAATATACACTGTTTTTTAAAAGTGAAGTGATTCTCAGAAGGTGACTGTGTTGCCTCAGAGGGACATGATCAGCATTTGTCCAAATATTTACTTACTTTATTTGGTGAGACCACCTGACTGTTGTTGCTTTGTCATGTGTGCTTTTGGTGTCGTATCAGTGAAATCACTGCCTAGACTAATATCATGAATCTATCCATCTTTTGCTTTAGGAATTTTAAAGTTTCGGGTCTTAGGGGTTTGTTTCTGCAGATCTCCAGATCTTATTTCTCTTGCATGTATGAAGCTTTGTGCCCTTTGACCAACATCATCCCATGTATAAGCCCCTGGAAGCCACCCTTCTTTTCTCTGCATTGGACTATTTTATCTTTCTCCCCAGGTTTATTGAGATATAACTGATAGATAAAATTTTCATGTATTTAAGGTGTACCTGATGTATTGATATATGTATACAAGTGAAATGTTTGCAAAATCCAGCTAACATCTCTCTCACCTCACAGTTACTGTTTTAGTATGTGTGGTGAGAACACTTGGGCTTTCCTCTTAGCAACTTTGAAGTCTACAAACAGTATTAACTGTAGTCAGCCTGGTGTGTATTGGATCTCTAGTACATACTCCCACTGCATAACTGGAACTGTTTCTCTTCATTTCATCCAAACTCCTGCACCTGGCAACCACAATTCACCCCCTTCTGAGTCTGTTTTAGATTCAACATCTACAGCGTTTATCGTTCTCTTTCTAGCTTACTGCACTTCCTAAATGTCCTGCAGTTTCATCTATGTTGTAGTAAGTGGAAAGATTTCCTTATTCCTTAAGGTTGAATAATGCTTCATTACACACAGGTTATATATAGGAATTGATTACCCGGTTTTCCCAGCACTATTTATTGAAGAGTCTATACTTTTGTCATTTTGTGTTCTTGGTACTTAGTCAAAGATCAGTTACCTGTAAATGGAAACGTTTCTGGGATCTCCATCGGCACTCATAGGGTCTCACTTCAGCATGAGAACAGTTGTGTTCTGCAAGATCCTCACTCCTGATATTCCTGCAACTACTGTATCCAGGATGGTTCTTCCGTGCATGATTCTTGGGGTCTCTTGTCTGTGTGAGTCACCTTCACAGACAGCATCTATAGGAGTCTTGCTTCTGTAAGACTTTTGAGTGTAGACTGTCATCTGTGCGGCTCATGACATTTAGGACTCTTCTTTCCAGGGTCAGTCTTCTAGGGATCTGTCACAGGACTTAAGACTCCTTCCTGGATTTCTGATGGCCTTTCTTGAGTTCCAGTTTTTCCAATCCTCGAGTCCCTTGAAGCTCCCTGTCTGAGCCATACCTGAAGTGAGGGTCCTCTGGACAAAAGAAGCTGAGAAATGTTTGACTTTCTAGTCTCTGCTTTTTCTCTGGCTCGTGAAGAGAATGCAATAGACAAGAATAACCTATCAGTGATGCCAACAAAGAAACAAAATCACCACTTCAGAGGGAAAACGAATGTAAAAGTGATGGCTTTGAGCCTGTTACTGTTTTCATATTCTGAAAACTAGGTTCTATAATTTGGTTCTTTTCTCTTCCTTGGGTTCTTGACATTTAAAAAGGGAAACTCCGCAGGGACTGGGAGGGCAGAGGACTGAGGTTCTGGCAGGAAATCCTTACTTTCTTGAGGAGGATAGAAAGAATAATGACGGCATTACCTACAGTATGTCGGCTCTGAGCAAGAGCATCACATCTTGATGTGAGGACAGCACAGGGAAGGTGTACCAATTCTGGTCCAGATGGGGGAAGGAAAGAGATCATAAGAGGTTTCCCAGGAGATGTGCCATGAGCTGTTTCAGAAACGGGAGGGGTGCTGCAGGTAAAGGAGACAGTATATACAGAATCACCTGAGAGAAAACTGGGAACTTCAGGGCATGAGGAGATAGGAGAGGGAGGAGGTAGAGCCTGACAGAGGAGGTGGCCAGCAGACTCCCAGAGTTCTGACATAGATGTCAGTAAGCACAGTTACTGCCATTCCCCAGACAGGACTTAAAAGGTAGAAGTGAGCATAATCTGAGTGGACACACTGGGTCTGCTGTGTCAGAGGAATAGCCAGGCTCAAAACAGGTACAATCTGTGCAGTCATTCTGAATATTTACTTGGAGGTATTACAACATGTAAATGGAAGATTAACAATATAAAGACGTTCATGCTTCCTCAATGGATCAAAAATTCAATAAGCACTAAATAAACTCACAATAAGGTTTTTCATAGACCTTGCAAAGATGATTCTAGAACTTATATAGAAGAGTAAAGGGCCAAAAATGCAAGGTCATGATTCACCACTAGATTCTATGAAACTAATACCAAATGTCAATTCCATACAGTCTTTCCCGGGAAGCAGAAAAGGATGGAACACCGGCCACCCCGTTTTATGAGATCATCATTATCATACTACTAAACCCCAAAACATTTCACATCTACAGACTAATATCTGTTAAGATTATAGACACAAATATATTCAACAACATCAGAAAACTAAATCCCAAGATATGAAAGATAACACATCACAAAGAAAAGTCAATGCAGCAATGAAAGACTGGTTATACATTTAAAACCAAACTCTGAAAACCCTACAGAACATATGGATAAGGGTGTGGAGAGAAGGCAGTCCTTGCACACCACAGGTGGGCATGTAAACTGGTGCAGCCCCTGTGGAGACCATATGGCGGCTCCAGAACCACCAGGAGGTTGTTCAGTCACTAAGTTGTGTCCAGCTCTTTGTGCCCCATGGACTGCAGCACCCCCTGCTTCCCTGTCCTCACCATCTCCTGGAGTTTGCTCAAGTTTGTGGCTTGAGTCAATGATGCCATCTAAACATCTCAGCCTCCACCACCCTCTTCTTTTTCTTTCAGTCTTTCCCACCATCAGGGTAGATCATCAGGTAGGACCACCATATGATCCAGCAATTCTGCCCTTGTGTATATCCAGGGAGAAATAATAAAAATAGTAGTTTGAAAAGATACATGCACCCCAGTGCTTATAACAGCAGTATTTATTATAGCCAAGATATGGAAGAAACCTAAGTGTTCATCAACAGGTGAATGGTTAAAGAAATGTAGTATATATACACAAAAATGAAAGCCATAAAGATGAAATCTTGCCATCTGCAACGACATAGATGGACTTGAAGAGTATTACATGTAGTGAAATAAGAGAAAGACAAACACTGTATGATATCACTTGAATGTAAAAAATAACAAAAAAAGAAACAGACTCACAGATATAGAACAAATCAGTAACCTGTAGGGAAAGGGAGGGAAGAGGGGCAAGAAGAGGTAGGAAATTAAGAGATTAAGACTATTATGTATAAAGCTCCAAAAATGTATTAATATTGTACACCACATAGAATATAACCATTATTTTATAATAACTATACATGGAGATTAATCTTTAAAAAATTTTCATCACTGTTGTACACCTAAACTATATACACTAAGTGTGCATCAACTATACCTCAATAAAAATGGTAGAGTCGGGAAGGGGGGGGAACCTTGAAGAATAGAATAAGTATATCCATTATGTGTGAAATCTGTATGCTAAAAATTACAAAGCATTGATTTTAAGAATCAGAGCAGTTCTAAATAAACAGGTATTCCATAATTATGGATCCAGGAAGATCCCACACACTGGTGCAGCTAAGTCTATGCCCCACAACTGCTAGCCCATATGCTGCAACTACCGGAGCCAGCATTTCTAGAGCAAGCCTGCACACAGCAACAAAGACACACCACAGCCAAAAAATATGTCTTTTTAAAAAATGTATGGCATAAACTAAAAGAAGTGGGAGAAAATATGTGGGTGTAAGTAATGCTGGAAAACAGTGTTTTGCCTGCACACTGAAAAGCTAAAGACAAGAATAACTATACACAAATATTATACCCTGGTTGGTTAATATACTTCCCAGGGATACTACTTTACATTTGTGAAAGTGTTAAGTCACTCAATTGTGTCCAGCTCTTTGCAGCTCCACAGACTGTAGCCCGCCAGGCTCCTCTGTCCATGGAATTCTCCAGGCAAGCATACTGGAGTGGGTAGCCATTCCCTTCTTCAGGGGATCTTCCCAACCCAGGGGTCAAACCCAGGTCTCCTGCATTGCAGGCAGATTCTTTACTAGTTGGGGCCATCAGGGAGGCCCATTTTACATGTATAATCACCTTGGGGGGAAAAAAACCAAGTCAGTAAGTGGTAGATGATGAAAGTCAGTTTTGTCACGGTCACAGAAGTTACAGGGAAGGCTAGAAGGAACCATGTTGTACTGTATATAGGTTGAGAAATAATTATACCTATTTTTCTTAGCTCTGTTCTGAGAATGTCTAGACACAACACTGCAGCAACAAGCCCACCAGTCCCTACATCTTGTTTCCCAAATACAGTCATCCCTCAGCATCTGCAGAGGAGTGGCTTAAGGAATCCCCACAGATACCAAAATCTGCAGATGTTCAACCCTCTTAAAAGAAATTGCACAGTATTTACATATGCATGTGAAATGCCAGTTTGGATAAATCTCAAGCTGGAATCAAGACTGCCAGGAGAAATACCAACAACCTCAGATATGTCAGAAAAGGAACTAACACACCTCTTGATAAGGGAGAAAGAGGACAGTGAAAAGACTGGTTTAAAACAACATTCAAAAAACAAAAGATCGTGGCATCCAATCCCATCACTTCATGGCAAATTGAAGGGGGAAAAGTGGAAGCAGTGACAGAGTTTATTTTCTTGGGCTCCAAAATCACTGCTGATGGTGACTGCAGCCATGAAATTAAAAGACCTGAATGACTCAAAACCCCAAGCTTTTAACACTGCCCATGATTGCAGCCACAAAATTAAAAGATGCTTGCTCCTTGGGAGGAAAGCAGTGACAAATCTAGATAGCATGTGAAAAAGCAAAGATACCACTTTGGCTACAAAGATCCGTACAGTCAAAGCTGTGGCCTTCCCAGGAGCCATGTACAGATTGAGAGCTGGACCATAGAGAAGGCTGAGCACCAAAGACCTGAAGCTTTCAGAGATCAAACAATCAAACCAGTCAATCCTAAAGGAAATCAATCCTGAATATTCACTGGAAGGACTGGTGTGAAGCTAAAGCTCCAATACTTTGGTCCCTTGATGCGAAGAGCTGACTCACTGTAAAAGACTCTGATGCTGGGAAAGATTGGAGGCAAAAGGGAAGAGCGTGACAGAAGATGAGACAGCGACCAACTCAGCGGACATGAATTTGGGCAAACCCTGGGAAATAGTGAAGGACCCGGAAGCCTGGAGTGCTGCAGTCCATGGGGTCACAAAAAGACTTGGAGATGGGCTTCCCTGGTGGTCCAGTGGGTAAGGACACCGCCTTGCAGTGCAAGGGGTGCCGGTTCGAGCCCTGGCCTGGGAAGATCCCACATGCCACGGAGCGGCTGGACTGATGTGTCCAACTACTGAGCCAGAGCTTTGGAGCGTATGCGCCCAGAGCCGGTGCTCTGCGACAACAGAGGCTGCCGTGATGGGAGGCCCACACAGGCCAAAGAAAAAAGATGGATGAAAATGGACAAATGAAAGACCAATAGAAGTGGCCCGCCTGTTCCCCTCCCTCCCCACCCCCACCCAAATAAATAAATAAATAAATCTTAAAAAAAGACTTGGAGACAACTCAGTGACTATAACCACAACATTTGCATGTATCCTATGCTCAACCTCCTGTGTACTTTAAATCATCTTTGCGTTATTACTTAACATTATGTAAAGGCTATGTAAATAGTTGCTGGCATGCTGCAAATTCAAGTTTTCCTTTTTCAAACTCTAGGGAATTTTTTTTTCCTTAATATTTTCAATCACTGGTCAACTGGATGAAGAACTCATGGATACAGAGGGCCAGCTACACTATTAATATTTGGTAGTATCCATCAGATACCACTACTTATCAAGAAGAAGCAACCTGCAAGAACTCCTGTGTCTAAACCTAGCATAATTTGCACAACAAAACAAACCTAATACTGGATTGATTACAACCCAAAGTATAGAAAAACACACAGGTCCATGCTGAAATAAATACATGATCGACAGGATAAATAAATGTGAGAGAAAGGACAAATCAAGTCACCATCACCAGGGATGTGTGGATATTACATATCCCTCATGGCAGGTGATAAGAAAGACACTTCATCTCTGTTGCAGTCTTTTCAAAACCAAAAACCCCAATCTAAATATGAGTGAGGGTCAGAAAAACCCAAACTGAATAACATTCTACAAGATACCTAACTAGCAATCTTCAAAACTGCCAGCATCATGAAAAATGAGGCAAGACTGAGAAACTGGCACAGACCAAAAGACACTAACAGACAAAACAACCAAGTACGAGATACTATCCCAGGTTAGATACAGAAAAAATTAAAAGACTGGTGACATCCAGATAAAATCTCTAGTTAATAAGTGAATGTTGACATACATAGTATAATCATATAATTGTCAACATAAGGAGTAAC
The DNA here is from genome assembly GCA_022376925.1 of Tragulus kanchil. Classification (NCBI taxonomy): domain Eukaryota; kingdom Metazoa; phylum Chordata; class Mammalia; order Artiodactyla; family Tragulidae; genus Tragulus; species Tragulus kanchil. The sequence continues at coordinate 116,353,869 of JAIOJX010000031.1, forward strand.
AGGTGAAGAGTATATGGAAGCTCTGTACTATTACAGAGCTTTTATGTAACCCTCAAATAATTCTAAAATAAAAAGTTTAATTAAAAATGAACTTGTGGGGCTTCCCTGGTGGTCCAGTGGGTAAGGACACCGCCTTGCAGTGCAAGGGGCGCTGGTTTGATCCCTGACCTGGGAGGATCCCATGTGCTGCGGAGCACCTGAACCGATGTGTCCAATTACTGAGCTGGAGCTCTGGAGCACATGCGCCCAGAGCTGGTGCTTTGCGACAACAGAGGCCACTGTGATGGGAGACCCACACGGGCCAAAGAACAAAGATGGATGAAACTAGACAAATGAAAGACCAATAGAAGTGGCCCGCCCGCCCACTCCCTCCCCAACTCACCCCCCAAAAACAATTAAAAAAAAAAAAAGGGAAAAAGCACCAACCCAGGCACCCAAGAAGGCCACAACAAGACACTTCCCACAAAATTCCAGAGGCAGGGGTCCCCTTAGTCAAGGCTGCCATGACCCCCACAGCCTAATACTTGGCCACCCGCCTGGCCAGGCTCTTTGGGAGAGGCTTCTCTTCACCACTCACAGCTCCTGACTGGGCTTCGGTGGGTGATTGGATCTGGTTTGGGAACTAGATATCCTGTCACATAATATTTTGGATTGATTACAACCCAAAGTATAGAAAAACACACAGGTCCATGCTGAAATAAATACATGATCGACAGGATAAATAAATGTGAGAGAAAGGACAAATCAAGTCACCATCACCAGGGATGTGTGGATATTACATATCCCTCATGGCAGGTGATAAGAAAGACACTTCATCTCTGTTGCAGTCTTTTCAAAACCAAAAACCCCAATCTAAATATGAGTGAGGGTCAGAAAAACCCAAACTGAATAACATTCTACAAGATACCTAACTAGCAATCTTCAAAACTGCCAGCATCATGAAAAATGAGGCAAGACTGAGAAACTGGCACAGACCAAAAGACACTAACAGACAAAACAACCAAGTACGAGATACTATCCCAGGTTAGATACAGAAAAAATTAAAAGACTGGTGACATCCAGATAAAATCTCTAGTTAATAAGTGAATGTTGACATACATAGTATAATCATATAATTGTCAACATAAGGAGTAACAGGTGAAGAGTATATGGAAGCTCTGTACTATTACAGAGCTTTTATGTAACCCTCAAATAATTCTAAAATAAAAAGTTTAATTAAAAATGAACTTGTGGGGCTTCCCTGGTGGTCCAGTGGGTAAGGACACCGCCTTGCAGTGCAAGGGGCGCTGGTTTGATCCCTGACCTGGGAGGATCCCATGTGCTGGAGCACCTGAACCGATGTGTCCAATTACTGAGCTGGAGCTCTGGAGCACATGCGCCCAGAGCTGGTGCTTTGCGACAACAGAGGCCACTGTGATGGGAGACCCACACGGGCCAAAGAACAAAGATGGATGAAACTAGACAAATGAAAGACCAATAGAAGTGGCCCGCCCGCCCCCCCCCTCCCCAACTCACCCCCCAAAAACAATTAAAAAAAAAAAAAGGGAAAAAGCACCAACCCAGGCACCCAAGAAGGCCACAACAAGACACTTCCCACAAAATTCCAGAGGCAGGGGTCCCCTTAGTCAAGGCTGCCATGACCCCCACAGCCTAATACTTGGCCACCCGCCTGGCCAGGCTCTTTGGGAGAGGCTTCTCTTCACCACTCACAGCTCCTGACTGGGCTTCGGTGGGTGATTGGATCTGGTTTGGGAACTAGATATCCTGTCTAGGACTTGGAGATGGAAAGGACACCTCAAAATGAAGCTACTCTCACCCAAATTGATCCATGGCCAGGCAACCAAAGCTAAGAACATTATCATTGGGCCCTAAAGACTGAGAGCCTGGACAACAAGCACTCTGGTTATGGAAGGGAATAGGGAACAGGTGATAATGATCATAATACTAGTCAGCTGGTCCTGACATGGTGCCTGACCACACTGAGGCTTCATAGGCTAAATCCCAGCAGTCACTCCACCCTTCCCAGCCGTGAAGCTAGATTCCAACTCAGAATACAGCCTACTGAAACTGACAGCTGCCTGCTCTATAACGTCTGGGTGGGGGTGGGGGGTCAATTTCCTTCTCTCTGACTTTTGGATTGATATAACAATAGCTCCCACTTCACTGGGTGTTTGTTTTGTTTTGTTTTTGTTTTTTGCTTTGAATTAGAAAATGTTCAAGAAGCCAACACCTGAATGCCTGGCACATGTAAGTGCCTGTCTTGGTATCCTATTTCAGAGCTCCGTGACCTACGGCAGGCCTCTAGTTCCTCTTCCATCCAGCAGGGAGGCGACTGGAAGTGCTCTCTGAGGAGGTGGGGTGACTCCACCTCAGCACAGATCAAGCACTGTATGGAGGCAGCTGTTGCCACTGTTTTCCTTGTTACTTCCCTCTTGCTCCCAGAATACCCTGGGCAGGAGGGGAATCAACCATGCCCCTATCTCTGCTTTCTTAACTACCAGACTATGCACAGGCAGCTGGGGATGGGGGTACTTCATCTACAACCAGCAACGGCAGGGAAGACCCTCCTAAGAGGTGCAGAGCTGGGAAGGAAGTGAAGAGGCAGCTCTGCCGAGACCTGGGGGAAGTCTCTCAGGCTGAGGAAACTGCAAAGGCTGTGAGGTGGGAAAGAGCTTGGAATGTTCAAGATGGCAAGAGAGCAGTGGGCAAGGGAACAGGAGGCGAGAACAGAAAAGGGGGTGGGAGATGGAGAGATGGATATAGTAGGGCCCCACAGGCCACAGTGGAAGGTTTAGATTTACATGTAAGGGAGGCCCTGGTAGGGAGAGTCATTCACTCACTAACCAGGTGTGGAGCACCGGTTACAAGCCTTGTGCTGTTCCAGATCAGAGGATAAGGCAGAGAGCAGAAGCGATGCTCCAGGGCTGGGAATGGGTCCTCGAGAAGGAATGGAGAAGACCACTGAGGATTCTACAGACACCAAACAGAGAGAAGGCATCCAAGATGAGATGACTTTATAAGTGGAGTGTGTGAGGAAGGCCTCCCCAAGGAGGGCATGCTGGAGGAAGCCTGAAGTGAAGTGAGAAAGGGAGCCACATGGAAGACAGATGAACACCTAAGACAAGTCCTGACGGTGGTGAGGGCTAGGACAGTGGTTAACTCGGAGTCAAGCTAGGGCATGACCCAGGGCCTGCTGTGTGTCTGTGGAAAGAGACGCGACTCTGCTGCACACCATTGTGACCGCAAGTGTAACAGATTTGCTTCTCAAATGCGAGTGTCTTAAACTGGCCGACTGATACACTGCTCTCAGTGGCAAGTCAATCCCACTTGCAAGAACCAAGTCGCAATCACAAAGACGCATTCAGGTGCCCCCTTGGCTCCCGCCTGACCTGTGAGCCTCCATCCCTGGCAGAGGAGCAGCAATTCCAAACAGGGTATTTCCACCCACGCTCTCCTGCAGGCTTGTCCCGCTTCCTGCTCTCCTCCACTGTGCAGAGGCTAGACTCAGGAAGGCTCAGCGTCAGATTCTTCTTGGGCTGAGTCCCAAAGACCGTGGCCCAGAAACGCACCTCCCGAACACAATACAGAACAACTCCCTGGGAAGTGCCTGGGACGGGAGCAAATCACGCCAAGTAGCCTCCCCATTTCCCTACACCAAGAGAAAGCAACTGTACACACTTCCATTTTGCCACCAAGGATGTGGAGGCCGAGTTTAGCAATGATATAAAGTCACAGCCCTAGAATGGGTGACACCTAGAATCTACACTCGGGTTTTGAAACGCCTGAATATGTTCTCCGCAGCGGCCAGTGGGAAGGTCCACGCATGTTGAGGGTATTGGCGATGCTGAGAAGCTACATTCCCTCCTTCCACGGCGCAAACCGGGTATTGCCAGAAACGAGGCTCTCCCCACACAAGCCCCATCCTGGATTTCATATTACAGGCCGCGAGTAACCCCATGCCGGGGCCCCCAGATTCAACGGCAGCGGGGGCAACGTGAAGCCCGTCCCCCCTCACAGCCTGGAAACCGTATCTCCTGCTTGGGGCGCCTGACAGTGAAGGTTGTGGTCTGAGTAGGTAGGGCCCCCGGGCACCCTCTACTTACCAGCCTTGGCTCCAGGAGGGCCAGCGCTCTGCCCTCAAATTCACTGTGTGCAGCGGGGCCGAGAGGCAGCAACCCAGATGGATTCCATAGGCTTTCTTGAACTCCTCCTTCCCAAGGTCTATCAAGGCGCAGAGGTGGCTTCCGTCTCTTCTTGGAGCGTCTATGGAAACTTTTGAAAGGTCGCTTGGTCTGGAACTCGGAGAGCGCGAGAAAGACGCGCAGGTGAACGCCAGAAGTCTGGGAAAACAACACAGGAAACGCCTGTTTGGCTGTCCCTATTGGCCTAGTTCTCACTGCATCCTCCTGGCACAGACATCTGGGTAACCACCTGCACGCGCCCTGCCCGTAGACCTCTGGGAACCCTGGCTAGGACCTAGAGAAAAGATGGACCAAGGCTCTTAGGAAGGCGCGAGGTTGCCCGTTTTCTTATTATTATTATTATTTTTAAAATTTTAGCTTCTTTTCATTGATTTTTTATTCATTTATTTTCATCCATCTTTACTCCCCAGCCTGTGTGCCCCTCTCGTTGCAGAGCGGCTCTGGACACAGGCGCTCCAGAGCGCTGACTCCTAATTGGACACACCAATCCAGCCGCTCCGCAGCACATGGAACCTTCCCGGGCCAGGGATCGAACTGGTGCCCCTTGCATTGCAAGGAGGACTCTTTAGCCTCTGGACCACCAGGGAAGCCCGCCCATCTTCTTAAACGGGAAAACACCCAGATTTATCTGTCACCCCTCACAGATGACTTTAAAGATTTCATATGACCCCAAAGGTTACACGGGCTTTCCTAGGCACTCAGTGGTAAAGAATTTGCCTGCAGTAAGTATAGAAGATGCAGGTTTAATCCCTGGCTCAGGAAGATCCCTTGGAGAAGGTAATGGCAACCCACTCTAGTATTCTTGTCTGGGAAATCCCACAGACAGAGGAGGCTGGAGGGCTCCAGTTCATGGAGTCACAAAAGAGCCAGACATGAGTTAGCAACTAAACAACCAACCAAACCGTTATAATCCTAATTGAATGCTCCATACCTAACTGACTCAAACAGAAAATCATGTCCCACTCTTTGCAATCCTATGGAGCATAGCCCACCGGGCTCCTCAGTGCATGGAATTCTCCAGGCATATTGGAGTGGGTTACCATGCCCTCCTCCTGGGGAGCTTCCCTACCCAGGTATCAAACCCTCTTCTGTGTTGGCAGGTGGATTCTTTACCAATATCACGACCTTCTTGGAGCGTCTATGGAAACTTTTGAAAGGTCGCTTGGTCTGGAACTCGGGAGCGCGAGAAAGACGCGCAGGTGAACGCCAGAAGTCTGGGAAAACAACACAGGAAACGCCTGTTTGGCTGTCCCTATTGGCCTAGTTCTCACTGCATCCTCCTGGCACAGACATCTGGGTAACCACCTGCACGCGCCTGCCCGTAGACCTCTGGGAACCCTGGCTAGGACCTAGAGAAAAGATGGACCAAGGCTCTTAGGAAGGCGCGAGGTTGCCCGTTTTCTTATTATTATTATTATTTTTAAAATTTTAGCTTCTTTTCATTGATTTTTTATTCATTTATTTTCATCCATCTTTACTCCCCAGCCTGTGTGCCCCTCTCGTTGCAGAGCGGCTCTGGACACAGGCGCTCCAGAGCGCTGACTCCTAATTGGACACACCAATCCAGCCGCTCCGCAGCACAGGGAAACCCTTTCCCCGGGCCAGGGATCGAACTGGTGCCCCTTGCATTGCAAGGAGGACTCTTTACCCTCTGGACCACCAGGGAAGCCCGCCCATCTTCTTAAACGGGAAAACACCCAGATTTATCTGTCACCCCTCACAGATGACTTTAAAGATTTCATATGACCCCAAAGGTTACACGGGCTTTCCTAGGCACTCAGTGGTAAAGAATTTGCCTGCAGTAAGTATAGAAGATGCAGGTTTAATCCCTGGCTCAGGAAGATCCCTTGGAGAAGGTAATGGCAACCCACTCTAGTATTCTTGTCTGGGAAATCCCACAGACAGAGGAGGCTGGAGGGCTCCAGTTCATGGAGTCACAAAAGAGCCAGACATGAGTTAGCAACTAAACAACCAACCAAACCGTTATAATCCTAATTGAATGCTCCATACCTAACTGACTCAAACAGAAAATCATGTCCCACTCTTTGCAATCCTATGGAGCATAGCCCACCGGGCTCCTCAGTGCATGGAATTCTCCAGGCATATTGGAGTGGGTTACCATGCCCTCCTCCTGGGGAGCTTCCCTACCCAGGTATCAAACCCTCTTCTGTGTTGGCAGGTGGATTCTTTACCAATATCACGACCTGGAAGCCTGTGTATTTGTACCTGTATCTAGGAAGAAATATATGATATATAGCTACTCTACAGACTGAAGCTTTAGAGTCGGTTTGCAGGCTGGAAAAAAAAAAAAGGCACAATACAGAGCTGTGAGTTAGATCTTATTTGAGGCAAAATGAAAACTATGTCCCTGGAGACAGTGTCTCAGATAGCTCTGAGAAACTTCTCCAAAATGGGGAAATCAGTATATATGTGACTTTAGTTAAGGGGGATAGATGCTATCAAGCCACACTTTTGCAGAAGGTTGCCACTGGGCATGAGGAGCTGATGTCTCTGTTAGTGATGTTAGTGTTTTTCTGGATATGAGAAGATGCAAGAGATTGGGCTCATAAATTTTCTCTTGATAATATCAAATGGGTATGTCCCTGAGGACTGTATGCTCCCAGTGCCAAGGACCCAGAGTCAGTCTTTGGTCAGAAAATAAGATCCCACATGCTGCAACTAAGAGTTCACAGGCTGCAATGAAGACCTGGCCCAGCCAAATAAATAAATATTTTAAAAAACTAAAAATTGTTCATTCATTAAGAGAACATAATCATTGTAAATTATTTACATACACATACCACAACAAACACCAAAGATGCTGTATGCCGCAACTAAGGAAAAGACTGAAGATTCCACATGTCCCAACTAAGACCCAGTGCAGCCAAGTAAATAAAACTAAGTATTACAAAAAAAGAAAATATCTATCTGAAAGCCTGCTCCACCAGTTTTTCTCAGAGAAAAGAGTACCTCGTCCCTGATTTCTGTTCTGAACTCTTCTCAAGATGTCTTAAGAGTCAGCAACTAGTGGTTAGTGACCTCATCTTTGAGAGGCAGATAGCTAGTGAAGTTTTGTAAATATCAGAATGCTTTGTTAGGGATAAGAGAGAAAAGACTTCAGCAGGGATATACAGATGGAGGGGAGGGGAGGACTTTCAGAGGTCCTGAAGCTGGTGAATACAGGTGGCACTATGCCTCTCATGGCCTCAGAAAACCCCTGTCCTGTTGGTATAAGCAGTGATGGGTCCAACCCAGCTAGCAGCAGTATTTCACCCAGGTGCTGTTTCCTTATCCAGATCCTAAACATTTTATATTTCTTTTAGGAATCTGGAAAGAAAAGTCACTTACAAAATACCATTTCCTGCCAGGAAAGAAGCTGTCACACCCCGGCAAGTGTGCCAAAGGGGTCTCTGAAACGTAAGCAAGTACCTGTGACTCTAGGGTCTCACTTCCTTATTAAAGAAAGAGTATCACTTCACATATAATTTCAGGAACAGCAGTATCTGCAGACAGCATATTGCCATAGCACACATGTAAATTATTTACATTTCTGATCATTTAAGTCATTAATGATAATTAAGTATTCATTCAGAGATAGTGGCAGAAATATCCCCTGGGAAAGCATACTGTGACAAGTAAAAAAAAGTTAACATCTTAAGGAACTTTGAGTACAGGAAACTGAAGTCTGAGAAGTAATAATATGAGAAGTTACAGCATGTACTATGCCACAAATTTTGCCACACTTGAGGATTTCTCTTCAAATTGTGCACATTTTTTTTGTTGTTGTTCTTAAAACATTGAGGCAAAAACCACTAGAAGAAAGTGGTAAAGAGGACATTTGGAAAGATTTTCCAGAACAATGAAAATGAACAGGAAGGGGAGAGGACTGTTGTGTTTATTCACTGCTCTAACAAATGTCTGATGAGTAAATCGTGTATTTTTTGGTACTATCAGTGTACAGGAAACAAAGGAAAGAAGACACACAAAGAAACCCACCCTCGTGATATTTACATTCTAATTGAGAACAGGCAGGAATAATTTTTTAAAATTATGAAATTAAATATGTAAAAGAAGACAAAATGAGGGAAAGAGAGAAAGGGAGGGGGTCAAGAAGGTGGTAGAACAAACACTGAGTTAAGAAGTGAAAGTTAAGTCATGAGTCCCATCCAACTCATTGCGACCCATGGACAAGCCATGCATTCTCTAGGCAAGAATGCTGGAGTGAGTAGCCTTTCCCTTCTCCAGGGGATCTTCCAACCTAGGGATCGAATCCAAGTTTCCCACACTGCAGGTGGGTTCTTTACGATCTGAGCCACAAGGGAAGCCCAAGAAGTGAAGGGGGACATGTTTCTAAGTAGAAAATATAACTTAATGATGCTGCTCTGCAAAAGAGGGTATGTAGATGTACATGGAGCAGGAAGCACCAGGATTCTCTTCTCACGTAGACAACAATTTCAGCAGAATCTGTCCTTTGTAACTATTTTAGAACTCTATAGTCTACTGAAGGTTTGAAAATTCCACAAGAATATCTGGGCAGTAAATTGTGATTAATGTTAGTCAAGTTCAACCCTTAGCACAGCAGCAGCTAGCAATCCTCCACGTCCAGCCCTGTGACAGGCAGCTGGCATGTGTTCCTGGAGCAAGCTATGTATAGCTGGTGGGAACCAGGGCAAAAAGAACCCTGTCCTTAAAACATCAGGGGTCTGTTCTTTGATCTTGGTTCTTGTTTAGAGAGGTACAGACACCAGAGGAGTAGGACCATTGTTGTTGCACCTCCCCTCAGTGTTGAGCCCCTCCTACTTTGGCTGATGTGACTTCCAGGAGGATTTAAAGAGCTAGAACTCTTTCCCCCTCCCTTATGTTTCTCATTTTCCCATTTTGGGAGCTAGAAATCAAGGACTAGGAAAGTGTAAAGCACCTTGCATATTTGGGAAAATCAGAAAATGACCGTACGTGATGAGAGAAAAGGTATAGGCCTAGTGTGCTCCTTGAAAGAAAAGCTATGACAAACTGAGACAGTGTATTCAAAAGCAGAAACCACTTTGCCAGCAAAAGTCTGTACAGTCAAAGCTATGGTTTTCCCAGTAGACATATAAGGGTGTGAAAGCTGGACCATAAAGAAGGCTGAGCGCTGAAGAACTGATGCCTTTGAACTGTGGTGTTAGAGAAGGCTTTTGAGAGCCCCTTGGACTGCAAAAAGATCAAACCGGCCAATCCTGAAGGAAATCAACTCTGAATATTCATTGGAATGAATGACGCTGAAGTTCCAATACTCTGACCACCTGATGCGAAGAGACGACTCATTGGAAAAGAGCCTGATGTTGGGGAAAATGGAAGGCGGAGAAGGGGATGACAGAGAATGAGATGACTGGATGGCACCACTGAGTCAATGGACATGAGTATGAGCAAGCTCCAGGAGATGGTGAAGGACAGGGAAGCCTGGCCTGCTGCAGTCCATGGGGTCACAAAAAGTTAGACACAAATGAGCAACTGAACTGAGCTGAGAAAGAACCTAAGAAACAACAACACTCTGTACAAAAACAAAAAGACTGAAAGTTTAAACCTTAGGTGATTCTTCTCACAGAAATAGCCTACAAAATAAAAATAAAATGAGAAAAAACAGCAAACCCTGGCAAAAGGGGAAAGTATGATTTCCAGAATTACCAGATTATTTTATTTTAAATGTACAGACTTCAACACCACCACCACCAAGAACAACAAGCTATGAAAAAATAGTCAAAGAGAACTGTCAGATACAATGAAGAAGAATAACACATTGTAGAAATCCCAGAAAATGAGAGAAAATGGTAGAAAGAATATTTAAAGAAACAGTGGCTGAAAAAGTACTTAATCTGATGAAAGACATAAATATAAATATTCCATAAACTCAAAAAATTTCAAGTAAGGTGACTGCAAGGAAACCCCTACAAGACACAGTATAATAAAACTTTTGAGAAGATACAAATGATACCACCATAATACAAAGGATCATAAAAGATTACTAGGGCTTCCCCTGGTGGTCCAGTGGGTAAGGACACCGCCTTGCAGTGCAAGGGGCGCCGGTTCGATCCCTGGCCTGGGAAGATCCCACGTGCCGTGGAGCAGCTGGACCCATGTGTCCAATTACCAAGCTGGAGCTCTGGAGCGCATGCGCCCAGAGCCAGCGCTCTGCGACAACAGAGGCCATCACAATGGGAGGCCCACAGGAACCAAAGAACAAAGACGGATGAAAGTAGAGAAATGAAAGACCAATAGAAGTGGCCCGCCCGTCCCCCTCCCTCCCCACCCCACCCCCCAAAAGGATAAAGAAAATAAAATAAATGTTTAAAAAAAAAAGATTACTACATTTATACACATTTATATATTTAGATATTAAAATTATATGCCAAAGACAAAAGAGAGAATTTTTAAAGTAGCAAGAGAGTAGCAACTTATTACATGAAAGGGATCAACAATGATATCATCAGCTTATTTCTCTTTAGAAACTTTGATGGCCCACAGTGGGCTAATACATTAAAGTACCAAAACAAAGCAAACTAACAAACCCCCCACCACATCAACCAAGAATCCTCTATTCAGCAAAACATTCTTTCAAAAGTAAGCAAGGAACTAAGACATTCCTCCATAAACCAAAACTGTAGGAGTTTGTGACCACTAGACCTGTTTTGTGAGAAATGTTCAAGGGAATCCTACAGGTGAAATAAAGGGAAACTAGATAGTAACTTGAAGCCATTTGAAAAAATAAAGATCTCAATAAAGGTAAATACATGGGAAGTTATAAAGTCTAGTATTATTATAATAGTTTCTAACTCTACTTTCTGTTTTCTATATCATTTTTTAAAATTATTTATCTAAAATGAGTACTACTGTAACTTTGGTTTGTAACTCTGCATTTTGCATTCTACGTATTTAAGATATTAATGCACTTTAAAGAGTTATTAATTTATATTTTTAGTTACACAATGTATAAAAATGTAAATTTTTGGTACCAAAAACCAAGGGTGGGGATAGAGTTTTAAAGGAGCAGATACTTGTATGTTGTTGGTTAAGCTGGATAAATTCAAATGTAATGACTTTAGTATGTTAAATGTAATCCCATGGTAACCACAAGAAAACAGCTATAAAATATATACAACAAAAAATTAGAAAAAAAAATGTAGACACTTTGCTATTTTTTTAAAAAAACTTGACCAAATACAAAGAAGCACAATAATTCAGGAAATTAGGGATGAAAGAGCTACATTTTTTAATATTCTTTAAGTTACACAGAAAATAAGCAACAAATGATAGCAGGATACAAGATAAAACCCTAGAGGAAGGACATACTGAAGTGGAGACAGGCAATCTACCATGAAGAGTTTAAGGTAACAGTGGTAAACATGTTTAAAGAACTTGGGAGAAGATTAGATGAACAGAATGAGAAGTTAGAAGGATTTAACAAAGTTAAATATAAATAAGAACCAAACAGAGATGAAGAACATAATGACTGTATTATGAAGAACATATGAACAGAAGAATATAATAACTACAGTTTAATAACTGTATTAAAATGCACTAAGATGAAATAAACAGTAGATTAAATATAGAGAAAAATGGATCAGTGAGCTGGAAGACAGAATAGTGGAAATCACTGAAGCAGAACAAAATAAGAAAAGTGAATAAAAAGAAATAAGGACAGTTTAAGAGACCTCTTGAACAACCTCAAGCATACTAAAGTTCTCGTTATAGCAGTCCCAGAAGGAGTAGAGAGAGACAAAGTGGCAGAGAACCTATCTGAAAATATCAGACAAAAACTTCCATACCATGGGCAAGGAAACAGACATCCAGGTCCAGGTAGCACAGACAATCCTATACGGGGTCAACCCAAAGAAATCAACTGTAGCTAAAAACAAAAAACAAAACAAAACATAAAAAAAAAAATAACCCATAAACACATAGAAGGCTAAATGGGTCACTGAAGAATCAAAGAGGAAATAAAAATATCTGAAGACAAGAAAAATGAAAACACAGCAATCCAAAATCTATGAAACACAGTAAAAGGAGTTCCAAGAGAAAAGTTTATGATACAAACTTGTATCAGGAAACAAGAGGATCTCAAATAAATAGCCTAACCTTAGATCTAGTAAAATTAGAAAAAGAAGAGCAACCGAAACACAAAGTTAAAAGAGAAAAGAGGGCTTCCCTGGTAGCTCAATGGTAAAGAGCTCGCCTGCCAATGCAGGAGACACGGGTTCGATCCCTGATGCAGGAAGATCCCACGTGCTGCAGAGCAACTAAGCCCGTGAGCCACAACTATGGAGCCTGTGGTCTAGAGCCTCGGAGCCACAACTATGGAGCCCATGTGCTGCAACTACTGAAGCCCGTGTGCCCCAGAGCCCGAGCTTCACAACAAGAGAAGCCACCGCAATAAGAAGCCTGCTCACCTCCACTAGAGAGTAGCCCCCACTCCCTAAACTAGAGAAAAACCTGTGGCATCAGTAAAAACCCAGAATAGCAAAAAATAAATTTTTTAAAAAATTTTTAATTGACTTACTTTTAAAAAGAGAGAGAAAAGAAATCATACATCTCAGAGCAGAAATAAATGAAACAGAGACTTTTTAAAAACCCACAAGAGAATATGTCATTGTAACTAAGAGTTGACTCTTTGAAAAGATAATAAAATATGATAAACTCTTAACCAGTCTCATCAAGAACAAAATAAGAAAAGTGAATAAAAGAAATAAGGACAGTTTAAGAGACCTCTTGAACAACCTCAAGCATACTAAAGTTCTCGTTATAGCAGTCCCAGAAGGAGTAGAGAGAGACAAAGTGGCAGAGAACCTATCTGAAAATATCAGACAAAAACTTCCATACCATGGGCAAGGAAACAGACATCCAGGTCCAGGTAGCACAGACAATCCTATACGGGGTCAACCCAAAGAAATCAACTGTAGCTAAAAACAAAAAACAAAACAAAACATAAAAAAAAAAATAACCCATAAACACATAGAAGGCTAAATGGGTCACTGAAGAATCAAAGAGGAAATAAAAATATCTGAAGACAAGAAAAATGAAAACACAGCAATCCAAAATCTATGAAACACAGTAAAAGGAGTTCCAAGAGAAAAGTTTATGATACAAACTTGTATCAGGAAACAAGAGGATCTCAAATAAATAGCCTAACCTTAGATCTAGTAAAATTAGAAAAAGAAGAGCAACCGAAACACAAAGTTAAAAGAGAAAAGAGGGCTTCCCTGGTAGCTCAATGGTAAAGAGCTCGCCTGCCAATGCAGGAGACACGGGTTCGATCCCTGATGCAGGAAGATCCCACGTGCTGCAGAGCAACTAAGCCCGTGAGCCACAACTATGGAGCCTGTGGTCTAGAGCCTCGGAGCCACAACTATGGAGCCCATGTGCTGCAACTACTGAAGCCCGTGTGCCCCAGAGCCCGAGCTTCACAACAAGAGAAGCCACCGCAATAAGAAGCCTGCTCACCTCCACTAGAGAGTAGCCCCCACTCCCTAAACTAGAGAAAAACCTGTGGCATCAGTAAAAACCCAGAATAGCAAAAAATAAATTTTTTAAAAAATTTTTAATTGACTTACTTTTAAAAAGAGAGAGAAAAGAAATCATACATCTCAGAGCAGAAATAAATGAAACAGAGACTTTTTAAAAACCCACAAGAGAATATGTCATTGTAACTAAGAGTTGACTCTTTGAAAAGATAATAAAATATGATAAACTCTTAACCAGTCTCATCAAGAACAAATGAGAGGGCACAAATAAATACGATCAGAAGTGAAAAAGGAGAAGATATAAATAATCCACAATAATAAAAAGGATCATAAGCGATTACTACATTTATATACATTTATATATTTAGATACAAAAATTATATGCCAATAGAATGGACAACTCAGAAGAAATGGACAAATTCTTACAAATCTACAATCCTTCAAAACTGAATCAGGAATAAATAAAAAGTATGAATGAACCAATTACCAGTATAAGATTGAATCAGTAATAAAATAGCTACCAACCAATAAAATTTCAGGTCCAGATGGCTTCACAGTTGAATTCTACCAAACATTTAGAAGGTAGTTAACACCTATCCTTCTCAAACTATTCCAAAAAATGTCAGAAGAAGGAACACTCTCAAATTCATCCTATTATACCAGCATCATACTGATACCAAAACTAGACAAAGATATCACAAAAAAGAAAATACAAGCAAATATCACTGGTAAACACAAATGCAAAATCCTGAACAAATATTAGCAAATGGAATCCAACAATTTATTAAAGAGCATACACCACTGGGATTATATAGAGCTGTAAACAACAAAACTCCATAAAAGCAAAATAAGAAAAAAAAAAAAAGATCATACACAGTGATCACTGGATTTTATCCAAGGAATGCAAGGATGTGGTTTAATACCCACAAATCAATCAATATGATACAACACATTAGCAAATTGAAGAATAAAAATGACATCATTTTAAAAATGAATTTTTCTGCATCATTTCACTAGATGCAGAAAAAGTGTTTGACAAAATTCAACATAAATTTCTTTTTTAAAAAAATTTTTGGCTCTCTTATTGGTTTTTTATTTTCATCCATCTTTATTCTTTGATCTGTGTGGGCCTCCCATTGCAGTGGCCTCTCTCACTGCAGAGCATTGGCTCAGGGCGCATGCACTCCAGAGTGCTGGCTCATAATTGGACACACTGGTCCAGCTGCTTCACAGCACATGGGATCTTCCCGGGCCAGGACTGAACCGGTGCTCCCTGCACTGCAAGGCAGATTCTTCACCCACTGGAACACCAGGGAAGCCCCAAGATAAATTTCTGTTAAAACTCTCAACAAAATGGCTATACAGGGAACATAATAAAGACCAAATGGGAAAAGTCCACAGCTAACATCCTCCTCAATGGTGAAAAGCTGAAAGCACTTCCGCTAAGACCTGAAACAAAACAAGGACACCCACTCTCACTTTTATTCAACATAGTATTGGAAGTTCTAGACCTAACAAACAGACAAGAAAAATAAATAACAGACATTCAAATTGAAAATGCTGAAGTAAAATTGTCACTGTTTGCATATACTATATACAGAAACTCCTAAATATGCTACCCAAATACTACAAGAACTCCTCAATTAATTTAGAAAATTATAGGATACAAAATTAATACATAGAAATCTGTTATGTTTCTATATACTAATAATGAACTATCAGAAACAGAAATTTTTAAAAATCCCATTCACAATCAACTCAGAAAGAATAAAATACCTGGAAATAAATATAGCTAAAGAGGTAAAATACATGTACTCAGAAAATGGTAAGACACTGATGAAAGAAATTTAGGTCGACAATGTAGATGGAAAAATATTTTGTGCTAATGGACTGGAAGACATAATATTGTTAAAATTTCCTTAATACCCAAGGCAATATACAGATATAATGCAATCTTATCAAAATACCAATGGCACTCTTCACAGAAGTAGAACAAAACATTCTAAAATTTGTATGGAAACACAAAACTACTCAAATAGCCAAAACAGTCTTAAGAAAGAAGACAAAAGCTGGAGATATCAAGCATTCTGAATTTAAATAAATTTCAATAAATAAATTTCTTTTTTAAAAAAATTTTTGGCTCTCTTATTGGTTTTTTATTTTCATCCATCTTTATTCTTTGATCTGTGTGGGCCTCCCATTGCAGTGGCCTCTCTCACTGCAGAGCATTGGCTCAGGGCGCATGCACTCCAGAGTGCTGGCTCATAATTGGACACACTGGTCCAGCTGCTTCACAGCACATGGGATCTTCCCGGGCCAGGACTGAACCGGTGCTCCCTGCACTGCAAGGCAGATTCTTCACCCACTGGAACACCAGGGAAGCCCCAAGATAAATTTCTGTTAAAACTCTCAACAAAATGGCTATACAGGGAACATAATAAAGACCAAATGGGAAAAGTCCACAGCTAACATCCTCCTCAATGGTGAAAAGCTGAAAGCACTTCCGCTAAGACCTGAAACAAAACAAGGACACCCACTCTCACTTTTATTCAACATAGTATTGGAAGTTCTAGACCTAACAAACAGACAAGAAAAATAAATAACAGACATTCAAATTGAAAATGCTGAAGTAAAATTGTCACTGTTTGCATATACTATATACAGAAACTCCTAAATATGCTACCCAAATACTACAAGAACTCCTCAATTAATTTAGAAAATTATAGGATACAAAATTAATACATAGAAATCTGTTATGTTTCTATATACTAATAATGAACTATCAGAAACAGAAATTTTTAAAAATCCCATTCACAATCAACTCAGAAAGAATAAAATACCTGGAAATAAATATAGCTAAAGAGGTAAAATACATGTACTCAGAAAATGGTAAGACACTGATGAAAGAAATTTAGGTCGACAATGTAGATGGAAAAATATTTTGTGCTAATGGACTGGAAGACATAATATTGTTAAAATTTCCTTAATACCCAAGGCAATATACAGATATAATGCAATCTTATCAAAATACCAATGGCACTCTTCACAGAAGTAGAACAAAACATTCTAAAATTTGTATGGAAACACAAAACTACTCAAATAGCCAAAACAGTCTTAAGAAAGAAGACAAAAGCTGGAGATATCAAGCATTCTGATATCAAACTATACCACAGAACTACAGTAATCTAAACAGTGTAATACTGACATAGAAACAGACATATAAATCAGTGAAACCTGATAGAGAGCCCAGAAATGAACCCATACTTATAAGGGCAATTAATGAATGACAAAAGCAGTAATATACAATGTGAGAAAGACAGCCTCTTAAATAAGTGGTGTTAGGAAAACTGGACAGCTACATTGCAAAGGAATTAAACTGGATTACTTTCTCACAACATATAAAAAATAAATCCAAAATGGATTAAAGACTTGAACGTAAGATCTGAAATCATAAAACTTATCAAAGGAAACATAGGCAGTATGCTCTTTTACATTGGTCTTAGCAATATTTTTGTATATGTTTCCTCAGGAAAGGGAAATAAAATAAAAAAGATAAACAATTGGGACTACCTCAAACTAAAAAGCATTTTCACAGCAAAGAAACCATAAATAAGACTACAAGGCAACCAAATGGGAGAAGATTCTGCCAATGATTTATCCAATCAGGGGTTAATACACAAAATATATAAATAACTCAAAAACTACAATAAAAACCAAGACATTTTTCTAAAGACAAAATACAGATGGCCAACAGACACACAAAAAGATGCTCAGCACCACTAATCACTAGGGAAACAGAAATCAAAACCACAGTGAGACATCACATCACACTTGTCAGAATGGCTACCACCAAAAAGACAAGAAAAGACAGGTATCAGTGAGGGTGTGGAGAAAAACGAACGTGTCACACAGTTCGTAGGAATGTAAATTGCTGCAGCCATTAGAGAAAACAGTATGGACATTCCTCAGAATAAATGAAAAATACTACCATATGATCCGTATATCTCACTTACAGATATTTACCAAAAGAATGTGAGAACACTAATCAAAGATATATGAAACCCCATGATCACTGCAGCAGTATTTACAATACCCAAGACATAGAAACAGCCTAAGTGCTCATAAAAGGATGAATGGAGAAAGATGTGAGATATCACACACAGTGGAATACTAACATGATTCAGCCATAAAAAAAGATGAGATCTTCCCATTTGGATGGACCCTGAGGGTATTATGCTAAGCAAAATAAGTCAGGGAAAAGACAAACACTGTATGACTTCACTTATATATGGAATTAAAATCTAGTAGCACACCAAAACGAATATATAGATAGTTAGAGAACAGAGTGGTGGTTACCAGAGAAGAAGGCACAGCGAGGAAGGAGAGTAAAACTGGTGAAGGGGATTGGCTGTATAGGAACAAATGGAAAATACATGATTGCATTTATATAAAGTTGCCAAAATAGACAAACCTACAGACGCTTAAAGCAGATGAGAGTAGGGAGGATCGGGAAGATTGGGTACAGTGGAAAGTGATAAAGCATACACGATGTCTTTCCTTCATTCCTTGTTTCCCTTCCTCCTAAAGTACCTTCAATACCCCAGCACTGATCTTCATGATGGAGACGCAAGGTGAAGAGAGACCTGTACTTTGTTTCAGTAAGGTTCCATCAAGTGCTTGCTATCAAATAATAAACTATAGTGAATTACCACACAAGTAACAGAAACTGATGAATGTTGGGTGAATAATTAAAACAGGATGGTAGTGCTCACTTTGGCAGCACATATACTAGAACTGGAACAATACAAAGAATAGCATGGCCCCTGTGCAAAGATGACATGCAAATTCATGAAGCGTTCCATATTTTTGGAGACTCCTCAAAAAACTAGGACTAGAGCCACCATATGACCCAGCAATCCCATCACTAGGCACATACCCTGAAGGAACCAAAACTGAAAAAGACACATGTACTCCTCAAAGCTAGATCAGAAAAGAGGGTGTGGAGAAACAGCTCGAAATTTTGCTGCAGCCATTAGAAACAGTATGGACATTCCTCAGAATAAATGAAAAATACTACCATATGATCCGTATATCTCACTTACAGATATTTACCAAAAGAATGTGAGAACACTAATCAAAGATATATGAAACCCCATGATCACTGCAGCAGTATTTACAATACCCAAGACATAGAAACAGCCTAAGTGCTCATAAAAGGATGAATGGAGAAAGATGTGAGATATCACACACAGTGGAATACTAACATGATTCAGCCATAAAAAAAGATGAGATCTTCCCATTTGGATGGACCCTGAGGGTATTATGCTAAGCAAAATAAGTCAGGGAAAAGACAAACACTGTATGACTTCACTTATATATGGAATTAAAAATCTAGTAGCACACCAAAACGAATATATAGATAGTTAGAGAACAGAGTGGTGGTTACCAGAGAAGAAGGCACAGCGAGGAAGGAGAGTAAAACTGGTGAAGGGGATTGGCTGTATAGGAACAAATGGAAAATACATGATTGCATTTATATAAAGTTGCCAAAATAGACAAACCTACAGACGCTTAAAGCAGATGAGAGTAGGGAGGATCGGGAAGATTGGGTACAGTGGAAAGTGATAAAGCATACACGATGTCTTTCCTTCATTCCTTGTTTCCCTTCCTCCTAAAGTACCTTCAATACCCCAGCACTGATCTTCATGATGGAGACGCAAGGTGAAGAGAGACCTGTACTTTGTTTCAGTAAGGTTCCATCAAGTGCTTGCTATCAAATAATAAACTATAGTGAATTACCACACAAGTAACAGAAACTGATGAATGTTGGGTGAATAATTAAAACAGGATGGTAGTGCTCACTTTGGCAGCACATATACTAGAACTGGAACAATACAAAGAATAGCATGGCCCCTGTGCAAAGATGACATGCAAATTCATGAAGCGTTCCATATTTTTGGAGACTCCTCAAAAAACTAGGACTAGAGCCACCATATGACCCAGCAATCCCATCACTAGGCACATACCCTGAAGGAACCAAAACTGAAAAAGACACATGTACCCCATCGTTCATTGCAAGACTATTTACAATAGCTAGATCACGGAAGCAACCTAGATGTCCATGGACAGATGAAAGGATAAAGAAGCTGTGGCACATATATACAATGGAATATTACTCAGCCATAAAAGGAATGCATTTGAGTCAGTTCTAGCGACATGGATGAATCTAGAGCCTATTATACAGAGTGAAGTATGTCAGAAAAAGAAAGATAAATATAGTATACGAACACATATATATGGAATCCAGAAAGATGGTACTGATAAACCTATATGCAGAGCAGCAGTGGAGAAACAGACATAGAGAACAGACTTATGGACGCTGGAGGGGAGGGAGAAGAGTATGCTGTGGGTCTAATGGATCCCAAACAGGGGCTCGGTGGTGACCTGGAGGGGTGGGATGGGGAGGGAGTTCGGCAGGGGGCTGAGGGCATATGTACAACTATGGCGAACTCAGGTTGATGTGTGGCCGTAAAGAACACTCTGTAAAAATAAATAAATAAAACAGGGCTTCTCCTGGTGGTCCAGTGGGTAAGGACACCGCTTTGCAGTGCAAGGGGCGCCGGTTCGATCCCTGGCCTGGGAAGATCCCACGTGCCACGGAGCGGCTGGACAGATGTGTCCAATTACCGAGCTGGAGCTCTGGAGCGCGTGCGCCCAGAGCCGATGCTCTGCAACGACAGACGCCACTGCGATGGGAGGCCCACAGGAGCCAAAGAACAAAGAAAATAAATAAATGAAAGACCAATAGAAGTGGCCAAAAAAAAACAAAACAAAACAAAAAAACAACCTTTGGTTCACAGTGGGATGTGTAGGTTTATTACAAACTAATAGATGGAGAATGAGCCAAAAATAGGGACAAAGATTTCTATCAGAGGTCTCATTAGAAGTTTCTCCCTATGGGAAATACATATGATTTTTTGATGTCTCCGGAAGCTGAGTTCCAAATTTTCTTATCACCCTGAGTCTTGGAACAGTTTCAGCATCAATAGGAACTGACTTTTCTTCTCCCAGTTCATATTCTAAAATGTGCCCCTGAACAGATAAATTCCAATAGCAAAATCACTTACTTTAAATCCTGCCTAATGTAAAAGAGAAAGAAGGAAGCTTAGGATCAATGGAAGGGAATGGGTTTAGAATGGCATGTGAAGCATTTGCTGGCATCCTTACTGATTTTTTTCTTTTTCTACTTTTGTTTTTGGCCACTTCTATTGGTCTTTCATTTATTTATTTTCATCCATCTTTGTTCTTTGGTCTGTGTGGGCCTCCCATCGCAGTGACCTCTGTTGCTGCAGAGCACTGGCCCCGGACCCACACGCTCCAGAGCTCTGGCTCAGTAGTTGGACACATTGGTCCAGCTGTTACGTGGCACGTGGGATCTTCCCAGGTCAGGGATCGGACTGGCGCCCCTCACACTGCAAGGCGGTGTCCTTACCCACTGGACCACCAGGGAAGCCCCCTTACTAATCTTTCTCAGCCCATTTTCTTTCTCAAGTGACTGGCATAGTTGTTTAAAACTAATAAACTCAGGTTTATTTATATCTGACTCTTCACTCCCTCTACCCCTAAATTTTTCCTCCTCAGTCTCTATTCACAGTGCCTCTTTCCATTCTGTCAAAATTTCAAATCACAGAGCACTCACATGTTGGCAGTTTAGCTTTGATGTTCAAATACTGGTCATAAATAGCCATTGAAACAGAAGGATCTGCCCTCTATTTAAAGTTCTTCTCACCTCTGCCCCTCAGTCACATCTAGTCTTTTAATGTTAACCCCATGAACCTATGTTCCAGATATCTGAGGACCCATAATGGGAAGTCTTCATGATTCTTCCAAAAAGCTCATAAGGAAAAGCAGGAGCAATGAACAATTCCTATGCAAGATTTTCTGAAAAGACTTATCAGGGACAGTATGTCTTAGATTTAGTTTAAAATGGTTCCAGAGCAGTAGTAACCTAAGATCTTGACTGAAAATAAAAAACTATATAATCTCTAGAAAAGGGGGACACTTTCATCCAAGGATATCAGGGAGACCAGTAAAATCTCTTCTCAGGCACACAAAGGTAACCAACCAAAAAAGGAAACAAAGTAGGTTGAGTAAAGAAATTTTAAAATTTACAAAGATTTCGTAGTATCTTCTGTACTGGTATTATCATATTATGAATCAACTGTGCCTGCCATGTTACCAAAATTTTTGAAAAACTGAAAATTAAAAAAGAATCCACTGGAAAGGTAATTATGAGTGTTAGATAAATCATTCAGACTGCAACGCAGACACTGAAAGGTAGAAATTACAGAGGAAAATACAGTGGAAAGATCTACTAATTGAACTTCACTAATTCAGCTAACTGAAATTCACAAGAAGAGAAAGAATGCAGAAGAGCCAATATATGGAGAAGGAAAATTTGCTGAGCACGGGAAGATGCCACTTTACAGATTCAAACTGCTCAACAATCCCAAGCAGGGGAAAAACCAAAGAATTTCATACCCTGAAACATTATGCAAAAACTGCCCAAAGTATATTTGGTTACTGAATCCAGTTCAATGCCTGATATTCTATGGGGAAAATATCCTACTCTCTGCATTCTGCCTTTAAATCTTGCATTTTCCTGTGTAACTTCCGTTTTAAATATTAAAAAGATCATTGTTCTAAAACAATATTGATCTAGAGACCTGCAGTTCTCAGAGAAAAGCTAGTAAATGAAAAAGATTCTCAATCTTATTAACAATAAAAGAAACGCAAATTTAAGCTACAATGAATTATAATTTGACAAACAGCAGATTTGCAAAATTTGAAAGTTTCCCAAAAATCAGGTGCTGGCATTAATAGCTGCCAAACAAAATACAAACTATGGTAGGAAAGCAAGTTGGTACACAAAAATGGGAATACACTTGTCACTGTCAAATCCTTAGAGTAGGTAACAAACCTACTCTAAGCCTTGAGAGGAATCCAGCTGATGCCACAATGTTTTTAAATACCACTGCTACTATAGGGACTAAACACCACAGTCACAAAATATAACGGGGACTGTTTTCTGAAAAGACTTATAGGTATTTTTTTTCCAGAGCAGTAGTAACCTAAGATCTTGACTGAAAATAAAAAACTATATAATCTCTAGAAAAGGGGGACACTTTCATCCAAGGATATCAGGGAGACCAGTAAAATCTCTTCTCAGGCACACAAAGGTAACCAACCAAAAAAGGAAACAAAGTAGGTTGAGTAAAGAAATTTTAAAATTTACAAAGATTTCGTAGTATCTTCTGTACTGGTATTATCATATTATGAATCAACTGTGCCTGCCATGTTACCAAAATTTTTGAAAAACTGAAAATTAAAAAAGAATCCACTGGAAAGGTAATTATGAGTGTTAGATAAATCATTCAGACTGCAACGCAGACACTGAAAGGTAGAAATTACAGAGGAAAATACAGTGGAAAGATCTACTAATTGAACTTCACTAATTCAGCTAACTGAAATTCACAAGAAGAGAAAGAATGCAGAAGAGCCAATATATGGAGAAGGAAAATTTGCTGAGCACGGAAGATGCCACTTTACAGATTCAAACTGCTCAACAATCCCAAGCAGGGGAAAAACCAAAGAATTTCATACCCTGAAACATTATGCAAAAACTGCCCAAAGTATATTTGGTTACTGAATCCAGTTCAATGCCTGATATTCTATGGGGAAAATATCCTACTCTCTGCATTCTGCCTTTAAATCTTGCATTTTCCTGTGTAACTTCCGTTTTAAATATTAAAAAGATCATTGTTCTAAAACAATATTGATCTAGAGACCTGCAGTTCTCAGAGAAAAGCTAGTAAATGAAAAAGATTCTCAATCTTATTAACAATAAAAGAAACGCAAATTTAAGCTACAATGAATTATAATTTGACAAACAGCAGATTTGCAAAATTTGAAAGTTTCCCAAAAATCAGGTGCTGGCATTAATAGCTGCCAAACAAAATACAAACTATGGTAGGAAAGCAAGTTGGTACACAAAAATGGGAATACACTTGTCACTGTCAAATCCTTAGAGTAGGTAACAAACCTACTCTAAGCCTTGAGAGGAATCCAGCTGATGCCACAATGTTTTTAAATACCACTGCTACTATAGGGACTAAACACCACAGTCACAAAATATAACCAAGGTGGTAGCACTGCCGTAAGTACTTGACATGTGCAAAAAGATTCATAATCATACTATTTATAGTTTTAAAAAATAAGTAAAACGGACTTAAGAAAGAAAATTAACACCAATAGTAGAATGCTCTGGCCAAGATACATCCAGCGCAAAGTCAGAGGCTAAGAAGCGTTTCTGGGTTCCGAGGAGAGTCGAGAGGAGTGGTTCTTCTCACTATTGAGGGTCTTAATCCTCAAAGCCCTCTCTCAAGTCCGGTCATCCTGAGTCCTTGGAGGAATGTAAGGCACATTACTGCGGTAGTCCTGTCCCAGCGACGACGTGACTCCACGGACTCACGGGAAGTGTCGTCGGTTCGCGGACAGCTGATGTTGTGACAGCCCGGATACAGAGTCCTGGACAAGTGGGAGCCAAACACTCAAGGCCAGGGCGAGCCGGGCAGACTGGCAGCAGAGTTTTGGAGGAAGAGGAGCTCCTTGCCTGCTAGAGGTCCCTTCTTGTCCCGCACCAGGAAGGAGCAGGAGGAGAACGTCTGTGCGAGCACACGAAAGACCCAAAAGACGTTTCACGGCCTCATAATCTTCTGGGAAACATAGTTTCTCGGTTTAGGCTTTCATTGTCTTCACAGCGCAAGCAAACACTGCCACTGCTTTCGGGAAACAGAGTTCGCCAGAGACGACCGTTGTCCTCCCGAGTCTTCCCGGACGTTCGCGATGAAATCTCCAGGAGGTGTTATTTTCCTTTTAGAAGCCCAACCCGTAGTCTCGCGGTGCCCCGAGATCTCGCGGCCGCGGAGCCGCCTGGGAAGTGTGGTTTTCTGGAAGGCAACCGTACAACGCACAAGTAACTTTTGTCCCTGAAGCAGAGGAGTTGGAGACGTGCCGTCCGGGAGTGGGCTCTGCAAGGGGCCTGTCCTGCATTCGTCTCCGGCCCTGCAGCGGAATTCTCGGTCCTGGAATCGCAGAGGAATTTGGGCAGCGCAGCTCCCGCAAGGCGGGCGGCCATTGTTCGCTGCAGCTACCCGGGCTATGCGGAGGTCCAAATACCACTGCTACTATAGGGACTAAACACCACAGTCACAAAATATAACCAAGGTGGTAGCACTGCCGTAAGTACTTGACATGTGCAAAAAGATTCATAATCATACTATTTATAGTTTTAAAAAATAAGTAAAACGGACTTAAGAAAGAAAATTAACACCAATAGTAGAATGCTCTGGCCAAGATACATCCAGCGCAAAGTCAGAGGCTAAGAAGCGTTTCTGGGTTCCGAGGAGAGTCGAGAGGAGTGGTTCTTCTCACTATTGAGGGTCTTAATCCTCAAAGCCCTCTCTCAAGTCCGGTCATCCTGAGTCCTTGGAGGAATGTAAGGCACATTACTGCGGTAGTCCTGTCCCAGCGACGACGTGACTCCACGGACTCACGGGAAGTGTCGTCGGTTCGCGGACAGCTGATGTTGTGACAGCCCGGATACAGAGTCCTGGACAAGTGGGAGCCAAACACTCAAGGCCAGGGCGAGCCGGGCAGACTGGCAGCAGAGTTTTGGAGGAAGAGGAGCTCCTTGCCTGCTAGAGGTCCCTTCTTGTCCCGCACCAGGAAGGAGCAGGAGGAGAACGTCTGTGCGAGCACACGAAAGACCCAAAAGACGTTTCACGGCCTCATAATCTTCTGGGAAACATAGTTTCTCGGTTTAGGCTTTCATTGTCTTCACAGCGCAAGCAAACACTGCCACTGCTTTCGGGAAACAGAGTTCGCCAGAGACGACCGTTGTCCTCCCGAGTCTTCCCGGACGTTCGCGATGAAATCTCCAGGAGGTGTTATTTTCCTTTTAGAAGCCCAGCCCGTAGTCTCGCGGTGCCCCGAGATCTCGCGGCCGCGGAGCCGCCTGGGAAGTGTGGTTTTCTGGAAGGCAACCGTACAACGCACAAGTAACTTTTGTCCCTGAAGCAGAGGAGTTGGAGACGTGCCGTCCGGGAGTGGGCTCTGCAAGGGGCCTGTCCTGCATTCGTCTCCGGCCCTGCAGCGGAATTCTCGGTCCTGGAATCGCAGAGGAATTTGGGCAGCGCAGCTCCCGCAAGGCGGGCGGCCATTGTTCGCTGCAGCTACCCGGCTGGTCAGGTATGCGGAGGTGCCAGAGTGCACGACCTCGGTGTCTGTGGGGTCCGCTGCGGGGTCAGGCGAGTGGGGGTCCTGGGAGGGCAGTCGGCGCTGGGCACGGCCGCCATAAACTCTCTAGTCCTAGCATCTGCCCTGCGGAGTGAACCCAAACAGGCCCCTGGCTTCTCTGGGCCTCTGTCCTGCTTTGTAAAAGGGGAGTAAGGATGAACTTACCTGTTATAGCTGTAGCAAAAAGGAAATGCGAGAGCGGGTGTGCGTTGTACGCACTGTAAGGGGGAAAAAAATCCAGTGTGTAAACCTTAAACTGCTACAGTGCTGCCAAGTTTCAGTTTTATCATTGTATATTTAAAAAAGAAATTTGAAATAATATGAATGCTCACCATGCAAAGTGGTGAGGACCGAAAGAGCTCTTATTTAACATTATTATTACTGTTGGCTTTTGAGTCGTAAAGAACCCGCCTGCCAATGCAGGAGACGCTTTCAATCGGGGTTCAGTCCTTCGGTGAGAAAGATCCCCTGGAGAACGAAATGGCAACCCGCTGCAGTATTCCTGCCTGAAAAATTCCATGGAGAGAGGAGCCTGGCAGGCTATAGCCCAGGGGCTCTCAAAGAGTTGGACAGGACGAACGCTCTGCCTCTGCCTCTCACATATATATGAAGTTGATTTACTCGTAGGTGGCACCTGGTTACCTCTTGTCTAGGAACACTCTGTTTATTCAGAGAAAGGTTGGAGCCCTAGAAAGTGATTTGCATGAGAGGAAACTGTTTCTTTTAGCCATTGTCTTCACAGAAGCCCGCCCTGTGGGTCCCTTCCGAGTCTCCGCGCGATGAAATCTCCAGGAGGTGTTATTTTCCTTTTAGAAGCCCAGCCCGTAGTCTCGCGGTGTCCCGAGATCTCGCGGCCGCGGAGCCGCCTGGGAAGTGTGGTTTTCTGGAAGGCAACCGTACAACGCACAAGTAACTTTTGTCCCTGAAGCAGAGGAGTTGGAGACGTGCCGTCCGGGAGTGGGCTCTGCAAGGGGCCTGTCCTGCATTCGTCTCCGGCCCTGCAGCGGAATTCTCGGTCCTGGAATCGCAGAGGAATTTGGGCAGCGCAGCTCCCGCAAGGCGGGCGGCCATTGTTCGCTGCAGCTACCCGGCTGGTCAGGTATGCGGAGGTGCCAGAGTGCACGACCTCGGTGTCTGTGGGGTCCGCTGCGGGGTCAGGCGAGTGGGGGTCCTGGGAGGGCAGTCGGCGCTGGGCACGGCCGCCATAAACTCTCTAGTCCTAGCATCTGCCCTGCGGAGTGAACCCAAACAGGCCCCTGGCTTCTCTGGGCCTCTGTCCTGCTTTGTAAAAGGGGAGTAAGGATGAACTTACCTGTTATAGCTGTAGCAAAAAGGAAATGCGAGAGCGGGTGTGCGTTGTACGCACTGTAAGGGGGAAAAAAATCCAGTGTGTAAACCTTAAACTGCTACAGTGCTGCCAAGTTTCAGTTTTATCATTGTATATTTAAAAAAGAAATTTGAAATAATATGAATGCTCACCATGCAAAGTGGTGAGGACCGAAAGAGCTCTTATTTAACATTATTATTACTGTTGGCTTTTGAGTCGTAAAGAACCCGCCTGCCAATGCAGGAGACGCTTTCAATCGGGGTTCAGTCCTTCGGTGAGAAAGATCCCCTGGAGAACGAAATGGCAACCCGCTGCAGTATTCCTGCCTGAAAAATTCCATGGAGAGAGGAGCCTGGCAGGCTATAGCCCAGGGGCTCTCAAAGAGTTGGACAGGACGAACGCTCTGCCTCTGCCTCTCACATATATATGAAGTTGATTTACTCGTAGGTGGCACCTGGTTACCTCTTGTCTAGGAACACTCTGTTTATTCAGAGAAAGGTTGGAGCCCTAGAAAGTGATTTGCAGTGGAATCGTCCATGCAGGTGTGTCCAGAGCGGCAAGATAAGCCTAATTTTTTACGACTGTTTTTTCCTGTTTTGATTTCCCTTCTCAGGTACTGCCCTTCTATAGGAAAAGAATCTGGAAAGAGGACTGTGTTGACTATCAGAAATTGCAGTCATGTTTCAGGTAAGTTGATTTGTCCCCAAATCTTTCGGAACACCTACTTATCAGGACTCTTGAGTGTTTGCTTCGCCTCTCCTGCTGGTTACCACCTCACAGAGTTCATTTAGGGATTGAATCTTTGATTCCTTTCATTATAACCAAATATGGAGACTACTAAGCGCCAAAGTATTATCTTCTCTCAGTGCTCCTCTTTTCTGCTAGTTTTCTGCTCGAAGCCTCTGAAGAGTCTTGAGCAAACCTCTTTTAAAATGGTGATTCAGAATTCAAGTTTGGAATTTTAGGTTACTTGCTTTATGGTTGTTTAAGCTGTATCATGTAGTCTTGATTAATGGTAAATGTCAGTCCTTTCAGTTGTTCAAATCAAGAGATATTTGGAGTCATCCTTGAGACCTCCCTCTCTTATAATTCACATTCAGACACTCCATTTAGATTTGAACTATCGTAGTATGTCTACACAGTCTAACTGTTGTTACCGTGTCACTGCCGCTACTCCTGCCTCCCTGGTCCAGGCACTTTAGGACACTGCAGTAGCCACCTTGCTGGATTTCCTGCTTCAGCCCCTGGCCCTCTTCAGTCTCAAGACAGCTGTCAGCGTGATCCTCTTGTTACATAAAATCCTGTCATTCCTCAGCACTCTGGTTGCCCTAACTCAGAAAAGAAGTCAGAGTTCTGTAGTGACAAAAAGCTTTGTACAGTTGGGCCATCTTATTACCTCCCCGAGCTCATCTTCCTTCTGGGTCTCTGTTCCCTGCGAGCTCCAGCCACACTGGCTACTGCCTCCAGGCCTTGGACGTTGCTGTATCATCCGCATGGAATATTTTTTACCTAGATCTACACAAGCTTGCATTCTTACCTCCTCTGTGTCTTTGCTCAGTGGTGACTCTCTCAGTGAAACTTCCCTGAACACCTGTGTAAAACTGTAGTCACCTTCTCCTGACTGTCACTTCCATTCCTCCACCACTGTGGTGTTTTCACAGGACCTGTCAGTCACTAGTTGATCCACTTTATGTTTATTATATACATCGTTCCTTGTTTGTCTCCTCCCAGTGGAAAGGAGCATTTTTCTTTTTGTGGACTGTTTCACCTTTAGTGGCCAGAGTGGTATCTGGCATAACTAGACAACTTGTTGACTATCAGAAATTGCAGTCATGTTTCAGGTAAGTTGATTTGTCCCCAAATCTTTCGGAACACCTACTTATCAGGACTCTTGAGTGTTTGCTTCGCCTCTCCTGCTGGTTACCACCTCACAGAGTTCATTTAGGGATTGAATCTTTGATTCCTTTCATTATAACCAAATATGGAGACTACTAAGCGCCAAAGTATTATCTTCTCTCAGTGCTCCTCTTTTCTGCTAGTTTTCTGCTCGAAGCCTCTGAAGAGTCTTGAGCAAACCTCTTTTAAAATGGTGATTCAGAATTCAAGTTTGGAATTTTAGGTTACTTGCTTTATGGTTGTTTAAGCTGTATCATGTAGTCTTGATTAATGGTAAATGTCAGTCCTTTCAGTTGTTCAAATCAAGAGATATTTGGAGTCATCCTTGAGACCTCCCTCTCTTATAATTCACATTCAGACACTCCATTTAGATTTGAACTATCGTAGTATGTCTACACAGTCTAACTGTTGTTACCGTGTCACTGCCGCTACTCCTGCCTCCCTGGTCCAGGCACTTTAGGACACTGCAGTAGCCACCTTGCTGGATTTCCTGCTTCAGCCCCTGGCCCTCTTCAGTCTCAAGACAGCTGTCAGCGTGATCCTCTTGTTACATAAAATCCTGTCATTCCTCAGCACTCTGGTTGCCCTAACTCAGAAAAGAAGTCAGAGTTCTGTAGTGACAAAAAGCTTTGTACAGTTGGGCCATCTTATTACCTCCCCGAGCTCATCTTCCTTCTGGGTCTCTGTTCCCTGCGAGCTCCAGCCACACTGGCTACTGCCTCCAGGCCTTGGACGTTGCTGTATCATCCGCATGGAATATTTTTTACCTAGATCTACACAAGCTTGCATTCTTACCTCCTCTGTGTCTTTGCTCAGTGGTGACTCTCTCAGTGAAACTTCCCTGAACACCTGTGTAAAACTGTAGTCACCTTCTCCTGACTGTCACTTCCATTCCTCCACCACTGTGGTGTTTTTCACAGGACCTGTCAGTCACTAGTTGATCCACTTTATGTTTATTATATACATACGTTCCTTGTTTGTCTCCTCCCAGTGGAAAGGAGCATTTTTTCTTTTTTGTGGACTGTTTCACCTTTAGTGGCCAGAGTGGTATCTGGCATAACTAGACACTTGGTAAACAGTTGTTGAGTGAAGGAGTGCTGGGAAAATGGTGGGGAAGAATGGAGGGGAAGTGAAGCCTGTGTAGGAGAGGGTATGAATGGCAGATGTGCATGTTGGGCAGAGTCTGTTTCTTGGGAATGTTAAATCAGTCATTCACTGATTGATTTTTTATAAATCCATTTCATGTTAGACTCTTTCATAGGTTTCTCTGTACATTGATCTCATGCAGTAGTGTCACAGAGAACTTTTTATAAGTGGGGGAAGTATCCTGTTTGTGTCTCATCCAATGTAATACCAGCTCCTAATGACTTTATTAAGTACTTGAATTATAGCTGGAGTGACTAAGGAACTGAACTTTAAATTTTATTTTAATTCATTTAAATATATAGAGCCATATACAGTGGCTATTGTACTGAACAATACAAGACTGGCAGAAAAGTAATAAAGCATAAAAATTAAGGTATTTATTTAATATCGAAGTTCTGGGGACAAAGGTGAATTAGCATCCCAGGCTGCTGGGGCACTGAAGAGAAAGAAAGAGCTGAGGCATCCCTGGCTGGCGTTGTCTAGGTGGCCCACAATACCAGGGAGGCAGAGGTGAAAGTGAAGTTATACCAACTGAGAGAACACCTTGAGTGTAGGTAGAGAGGCCTAAGACAGTCTTCTGAGGAAGTCCAAAAAATTTTTTACAACATTGGTTCTCAAACAGGGGTGACTTTGTTCCCTTTCGCCCCATTCATAAGGGACATTTGATAATGTCTAGAGACATTTTCAGTTGTTAAACTGGGGTAGGGAGTGGTTAAGGGGAGTTGCTATTAGTATCTAAAGGATAGATGCTAAGGATGCTTCTAGTAAACATCCTAAAATGTACAGGACAGCACCCAGAACAAAGAACTGTTACAAAACTATCCCAGAACAAAAAAAACTCTATTAGAATATAGGGCTTCTTCTCTAGCTTAAAATGGGTTTTCCACTTTATGTTTATTATATACATACGTTCCTTGTTTGTCTCCTCCCAGTGGAAAGGAGCATTTTTCTTTTGTGGACTGTTTCACCTTTAGTGGCCAGAGTGGTATCTGGCATAACTAGACACTTGGTAAACAGTTGTTGAGTGAAGGAGTGCTGGGAAAATGGTGGGGAAGAATGGAGGGGAAGTGAAGCCTGTGTAGGAGAGGGTATGAATGGCAGATGTGCATGTTGGGCAGAGTCTGTTTCTTGGGAATGTTAAATCAGTCATTCACTGATTGATTTTTTATAAATCCATTTCATGTTAGACTCTTTCATAGGTTTCTCTGTACATTGATCTCATGCAGTAGTGTCACAGAGAACTTTTTATAAGTGGGGGAAGTATCCTGTTTGTGTCTCATCCAATGTAATACCAGCTCCTAATGACTTTATTAAGTACTTGAATTATAGCTGGAGTGACTAAGGAACTGAACTTTAAATTTTATTTTAATTCATTTAAATATATAGAGCCATATACAGTGGCTATTGTACTGAACAATACAAGACTGGCAGAAAAGTAATAAAGCATAAAAATTAAGGTATTTATTTAATATCGAAGTTCTGGGGACAAAGGTGAATTAGCATCCCAGGCTGCTGGGGCACTGAAGAGAAAGAAAGAGCTGAGGCATCCCTGGCTGGCGTTGTCTAGGTGGCCCACAATACCAGGGAGGCAGAGGTGAAAGTGAAGTTATACCAACTGAGAGAACACCTTGAGTGTAGGTAGAGAGGCCTAAGACAGTCTTCTGAGGAAGTCCAAAAATTTTGTACAACATTGGTTCTCAAACAGGGGTGACTTTGTTCCCTTTCGCCCCATTCATAAGGGACATTTGATAATGTCTAGAGACATTTTCAGTTGTTAAACTGGGGTAGGGAGTGGTTAAGGGGAGTTGCTATTAGTATCTAAAGGATAGATGCTAAGGATGCTTCTAGTAAACATCCTAAAATGTACAGGACAGCACCCAGAACAAAGAACTGTTCAGCTTAAAATGTCAGTAGTGCCAAGACTGAGAAACTCTGATTTAAATAAAGATCAAAGAGCGTCTATTAGAATATAGGGCTTCTTCTCTAGACTATTAACAATGACGTACATTAATAACAAAACTTAAAATATGAAATATCTTTGCATTGGTGGAATAAAACATAGTGTTTTGCTCATTAAATATAGTGTTGACTTTTCAATTTGGCTTATCTAGTGGAATTGGTAAAAACTAATCATTTAAAGACCACTGTGGAAAATGGGAAAAAAATGAACCTTTTCTCAGTTTGTATGATAAGGCTAGCATAACACTCATACCTGGCTAAGAGTTAATACAGATGGGGGGAAGAAATTTCCCTGTATCAAAGGGAGAACTTCCCTTTCCTCTTCTTAGTGTTTCCTTGAGAGAAATTTGTAACTGTATCCTCTCCCCTGGCCCTTTGAGATGCTTATAAATCTTTTCAAAGCTAAATAAGCCTCTGTCAGTTTTACAGATAATTAAAGTCTTTCTTAAGGGCCTTGAAGACATGAAATGAAAACATGAGGGAAGATGCACCCCTATCCCCCTATCTCAATGGGAGTTTAGCCCAGACTTTTGGCCCCAGGTTCTAACTACCTGCTTGTCATAAAGATAAGAGATTTAAAATTTTTCTTTGGAGTAAAGGCACTTAACACAGTTGACTATCCCAATCACCAAGTGAATTTAGGATGAACTATGTGTTGCAAATGATGCTGTCAGGACCTCTTAAGGACAATTTATCATTTATCTTGCAAACATGTGTAATGGATTGTATCTGACTGACTTTATAAAAGAGTGAGATTTCTTTCTGTCCTTGCAGTCTCATTAGTTACTACCTATCAGGTGCATTTCAGTCTGGTTTAATGTTTTTTCAGTAATAAAACTGTTCTCTTTTTTTCACTTTGGAGAGAATTTTCTGCTTGGTAGATTTGATTTTTAATTATTTCCCCAATATTGGACAAAGGTAAATTTTCTCTTTAAAACCAAAGCCAGTATCACTGGTGAACACACATGTAAAATATCCAAATAACGTAATAGAGTACTGAATCTTTACTTGGAGTGAAAAATATCTGTTTCACCAATGAAAGATAGTAATAATGACATTTTAAATGCACTGAAGAAGGAAATAGTAACCCACTCCAGTATTCTTGCCTGGGAAATCCCATGGACAAGAGATCCTGGAGGGCTATAGTCCATGGTGTTTCAAAAGAGTTGGACATGACTTAGCGACTAAACAACAAAATGTATACATTTTAAAAGCACATATTTTACTTTGAATAACCAGTGTGTTATTATTGAACATTTTAACTTTTTCTAAAATTTTGCTATTTTAAATAAGACCATGAATGAGTACTGTTGGGAAGAAATCTATTTTCTTAGAATATTTTCCTTGAAATGTGTGTTTTTTTTGTTTTTTATTTGCCCTTCCTTGAGGGTTCTATTCAAGGACTACCTATGGCATGAAACCCTCTTTCAGTCTTTTTGCCCAGGAGTCTCAAATTATTTTAAATTATAGATTATTGCTATAAGCTCTGTCAGTTTTACAGATAATTAAAGTCTTTCTTAAGGGCCTTGAAGACATGAAATGAAAACATGAGGGAAGATGCACCCCTATCCCCCTATCTCAATGGGAGTTTAGCCCAGACTTTTGGCCCCAGGTTCTAACTACCTGCTTGTCATAAAGATAAGAGATTTAAAATTTTTCTTTGGAGTAAAGGCACTTAACACAGTTGACTATCCCAATCACCAAGTGAATTTAGGATGAACTATGTGTTGCAAATGATGCTGTCAGGACCTCTTAAGGACAATTTATCATTTATCTTGCAAACATGTGTAATGGATTGTATCTGACTGACTTTATAAAAGAGTGAGATTTCTTTCTGTCCTTGCAGTCTCATTAGTTACTACCTATCAGGTGCATTTCAGTCTGGTTTAATGTTTTTTCAGTAATAAAACTGTTCTCTTTTTTTCACTTTGGAGAGAATTTTCTGCTTGGTAGATTTGATTTTTAATTATTTCCCCAATATTGGACAAAGGTAAATTTTCTCTTTAAAACCAAAGCCAGTATCACTGGTGAACACACATGTAAAATATCCAAATAACGTAATAGAGTACTGAATCTTTACTTGGAGTGAAAAATATCTGTTTCACCAATGAAAGATAGTAATAATGACATTTTAAATGCACTGGAGAAGGAAATGCAACCCACTCCAGTATTCTTGTCTGGGAAAACCCTTGGACAGAGGAGCCTGGTTAGCTATAGTCCATGGGGGTCACAAAAGAGTTGGACATGACTTAGCGACTAAACAACAAAATGTATACATTTTAAAAGCACATATTTTACTTTGAATAACCAGTGTGTTATTATTGAACATTTTAACTTTTTCTAAAATTTTGCTATTTTAAATAAGACCATGAATGAGTACTGTTGGGAAGAAATCTATTTTCTTAGAATATTTTCCTTGAAATGTGTGTTTTTTTTGTTTTTTATTTGCCCTTCCTTGAGGGTTCTATTCAAGGACTACCTATGGCATGAAACCCTCTTTCAGTCTTTTTGCCCAGGAGTCTCAAATTATTTTAAATTATAGATTATTGCTATAAGCTTTGATTATGTACCATAAATGTTTTTGCTATTTGTTTAGAAAATGGTTATGTTTGTATCTATAAATATATCTTTTTTCTGAGCCTATTGGATTCATTTTTTTAAAGTTAATTCATGTTTTATTATTTACTTGGTACATAAACTATAAAAAACACAACTAAGCACTTGACTAAACGCTGTCAGATGTTGAATGCTGATTTTTAAGAATTTTGTAATTCTGTTCCCTACTTTCCTAAAGCAGAGTTCTTTTATTTGTCTCTTACCCTTATTGTGTAACAATGTCAAAGACATAATTATCCAATTATTACTTAGATCAGATTCCTGATGATTGTGACAGTTGCTGAATCTTGTTCCCTTTCTTCCACACCAGGGTAGTTTTACCCTTTAATCCGTAACAAAAGAGGCCTGGGCTATGGTTGAACCTAAATGTGTTTGTTGTTTCAGGTAACATTTAGTGATGTGGCCATAGACTTCTCTCATGAAGAGTGGAGATGGCTAAATTCTACTCAGAGAGATTTATACAAGGATGTGATGGTCCAGAATTATGAGAACCTGATATCTCTAGGTGAGCGTTATCTTTCCCTCCACCCCAGTGAAGGAGATCTTTCCTCTGCCACTCTGAATTGCTAGAGATCCTCTTTAGTAAATGGCTGAGCATTTGTTTCACATTCCCAAGGATGTGTATAGTTTTGTTGTGTCCCGCCTGAAGCTTATCATCCTATTTCAGTGAACATCCTTCAGATCTTGCTTTGGTCCCTTTTTGGGGGATGGTCTTTCCTCCCTGAAGACTACAGCTTAAACAATGTTTGCTCTAATATTTTTCCTGCGAGCAGGTCTTCCCATACCTAAGCCATATGTGATTGCTTTATTGGAAGATGGCAAAGAACCTTGGATGGTGGAGGAAAAGCTGTCAGAAGGTATGTTTCCGGGTAATTCATGGTGAACTAAGTAACAGAGGTCTTTGTTTAAAGATACTTGTGTAAAGTATGGAGGCATTTTAGTATATTTTAGGGACATGTCATCAGAGATTCCAAATGTAACAAAATTGAGAGGTCCTTAGCTTAGATTTCAAAGTGATGGTTCCTCTATGCTAAATTATTATCTTTCTGTATTACTCATATTATCTAATCAAAAGTAGAGGGTTTTGGCATCATAATAATTCAAATTATTATTTATTTGATGTGAAATAAGATAAATTATTCTAAGTCCACTGAAGGAAAAAATACAAATGGTTTTAGGCTGAAAAATCTGTCAATTAAATGGAAAATGATTTTTCCCCTAAGGTGGAACTTTAAAGATCAAAAGTGAACATAAATGTTAGAGGAAATAAGGGATATATAAGAAGGGTGCTAAGAACAGTATTTTCTGTCAATAAATATTCTGATTTCACACAGATCCTACATAAACTCACAAAGCTTAAATCTTTCTGAGGCATAAAGAGTACTTAGATTATTTTGTTGTCATTGTAGCTGTTTAGTGCAGTGCTGCAAATTCTCCATAGTAAGGACACTAATCTGATAGCAAATTGAGATTAATCAAAGGTTGGAGAACTAAGGCTGTGTGACCTAAAATGTAATCTTTCACATAAGTATAAACACAAAATGTTGGCTTGGGATTCAGAATGCGTTCTCCATTTTCTTTCTGATACTTTCATTTTGTTCCCACAAATTGTCTATATTAACCCATTTCCCTTATTATACTCTGTTCCTGCCTCTGTGAATTGTGTTCTCTGTGCTGCATTTTAACTTTGTTCAGAAATCATTGAATATGTGAGAGTTGTCAGAGCCATGTGTTTCTGTGGCATTGTGGGAGAATGAATGACTTTATTTTTTATCCATTTCTCCTGTTTCTACCATAGAAGTTTCTTTTCAAGAAGTTCAGATAAAGCAATGTTTTGTTATCTTGATATATTACAGATTGTGAATCAAAATGGGAAAACAAAGAATTATCAACAAAGGAGGACATTTATGATGAAGATTTACCCCAAACAGTAATAAGGGAAAAAGACATACAACAAAGTCATGAATTTTCAAATGTTAACAAAAACTTGTATTGTATCAATAAATTGGAGGGCAAGTGTGAAAAACAGGTAGAGCATTTCAGACCAGTGACCCTCACCTTTAGAGAAAGTCCTACTGGGGAAAGTGTTTACAAATGTAATATGTTTAAAAGCCTCTTCCATTTAAAGTCTGTTCTTTCTGAACCACAGAGAATTTCTGCTAAAGGCAAGTTATATAAATGTGATATATTTAAGAAGAGCTTACCAACAAACTCAGTTATAAAAAATGAGATTATCAGTGATGGAAAGAAACTTTTGAATTGTAATGCAAGTGTAGCAGCCTTCAGCCAAAGCAAATCTCTCACCCTTCATCAGACTTTTAATAGAGAGAAAATCTATACATGTAGTGAATGTGGTAAAGCCTTTGGTAAACAATCAGTCCTTAATCGGCATTGGAGAATTCATACAGGAGAGAAACCCTATGAGTGTCATGAATGTGGGAAGACTTTTAGCCATGGCTCATCCCTTACTCGACATCAAATAAGCCACAGTGGAGAGAAGCCTTACAAGTGTATTGAATGTGGGAAGGCCTTTAGCCATGTCTCATCACTTACTAATCATCAGAGCACTCACACTGGAGAGAAACCATATGAATGTATGAACTGTGGAAAGGCTTTTAGTCGTGTTTCACATCTTATTGAACATCTGAGAATTCATACTCAAGAAAAACTCTATGAATGTCGAATATGTGGAAAGGCCTTCATTCACAGGTCATCTCTCATTCACCATCAGAAAATTCATACTGGAGAGAAACCTTATGAATGTAGAGAATGTGGAAAAGCCTTTTGCTGTAGCTCACACCTTACGCGGCATCAAAGAATTCACACTATAGAGAAACAATTTGAATGTAACAAATGTCTGAAAGTTTTTAGCAGCCTCTCATTTCTTATTCAGCATCAGAGTATTCATACTGAAGAAAAACCCTTTGAATGTGAAAAATGTGGGAAATCCTTCAACCAGCCTGAGTCACTGAATATGCATTTGAGAAACCACACTAGATTGAAACCTTATGAATGTAGTATATGTGGGAAAGCCTTCAGTCATAGGTCATCCCTGCTTCAACACCACAGAATTCATACTGGAGAGAAACCCTATGAATGTATTAAATGTGGGAAGACCTTTAGCTGTAGTTCAAACCTTACTGTACATCAGAGAATTCATACTGGAGAAAAGCCATATAAATGTAATGAATGCGGGAAGGCATTTAGCAAAGGCTCAAATCTTACTGCGCATCAGAGAGTACATACTGGAGAGAAACCCAGTAGTACAATAAGTGTGGAAAAACCTTTAGGCCATATGGATCACTGTACATATGAAAGATCATATAATAGAGAAACTGCCTAAAGGCACTGTTTGTCATAATATACTATAGTCATAGATCCTTCCTGATTCAAAATCAGAAAATTTGTACTGAAGGAAGTTCTTATGAATGTAATGAATATGGGAAAGTCTTGAGCAATGATATAAGCCTTATTGTCAATCACAATTCACACTGTAAAGAGACTATATGAAGGCAATAAATGTGGGAAAGACTTTAGCCAGCATTAATCCCTTAGTTGACATAAGTAAATCCATACTGCAGAAAACCCTTTACATGCGACAAGTTGGGAAAGCCATTAGGCAACATGAATCTCTTAAGAATTACACACATACAGGAGAGAAGCAATACGAATATAGAAATTGTGGAAAGTCCTTCAGTTAAAATATATTCTTCATTCTATATCAGAGAACTCAAACTGAAGAGAAAGTTTATGTAGGAAATGTAACAAAGTGTTCACTAAGTTCGCTAGACATTGGAAGATTAATACCAGAACAACCTGAAGTATGTAGGAAGTATGTGTAAGTCTTTGCAACAATGCTAATTTGTAAACAGTTCTGCAGGAGAGCAAACAAGCATATAAATCAGTATGCATATCCAAAGTAGCAGCATGCATTTTATTCCAGGTGCTACATAAAAATTAGCTAATGGGAAGATACTTAGTCACCCAGTGGATCCAGTATATGTTATAATTGAAAGTTGCAATAGAAGTAAAAAGTGGTGTGAACAAAATTTTGGGCCTCTAATAAAATCATTTTGTATATATTGAAGTCCTTGACACATTGATATTTCTTATAAAATTTCCACTACTTTTCTCTTTATGAATGAGGATCAGCTTTATTGTATTGCCTTTAGTGGGAGACCAGCAGACCTAGAAATATGTGACCTGATCTCTGTGCTAAGAATGTCACTATTTTGATGAAGTTAGTCTACAGTCCATTTTACAAATCATTTACATTATGTTTACAGCTATTTACACAGCATTTACATTGTATTTGCTTCCCTGGTGGCTCAGGAAATACATCATATTAGATGATGATTTAAAGTATAAAGGAGTATGTGCTTAGGTTATAACAAAAACTATTCCATTTTATGTAAGGGACTTGGAACACCTGCATATTTTGGTATCCTTGGAGGGCAAAGGAGTGTGTTGGTTCTGGAACCAGTCCCTCGTGGATACAGGACAACTGGATACAGCCACAAGTGGTATTGAGGACTGTTCTAGGCAAAGCAAACGAGCAAGGTTCTATAATGTTTGCTGCATCTGGAATCCATATCCAGTGTTGAGTTTCTCGTTTTGTGACTTTGAGGTACTATTACTGCTGGCAGCAGTACTAATAAAGCAGCAGTCATTTCCCCATCCCTTGATCATTGTTATGGGGGTTAGAATTGAATAGCTCAGAGCCATTCCCACTATGCAGCCTGCTGCCCAATTTTGACAGCACTAATATCCTGCACCATAGCTTCTTGAAATATTTAAGAGTATTTTTGTTTTTTACACTGAACCTTGACAGATAAATAGTTTCTAGGGGATGTCATTCTATATCAGAGAACTCAAACTGAAGAGAAAGTTTATGTAGGAAATGTAACAAAGTGTTCACTAAGTTCGCTAGACATTGGAAGATTAATACCAGAACAACCTGAAGTATGTAGGAAGTATGTGTAAGTCTTTGCAACAATGCTAATTTGTAAACAGTTCTGCAGGAGAGCAAACAAGCATATAAATCAGTATGCATATCCAAAGTAGCAGCATGCATTTTATTCCAGGTGCTACATAAAAATTAGCTAATGGGAAGATACTTAGTCACCCAGTGGATCCAGTATATGTTATAATTGAAAGTTGCAATAGAAGTAAAAAGTGGTGTGAACAAAATTTTGGGCCTCTAATAAAATCATTTTGTATATATTGAAGTCCTTGACACATTGATATTTCTTATAAAATTTCCACTACTTTTCTCTTTATGAATGAGGATCAGCTTTATTGTATTGCCTTTAGTGGGAGACCAGCAGACCTAGAAATATGTGACCTGATCTCTGTGCTAAGAATGTCACTATTTTGATGAAGTTAGTCTACAGTCCATTTTACAAATCATTTACATTATGTTTACAGCTATTTACACAGCATTTACATTGTATTTGTTTCCCCTGGTGGCTCAGGAAATACATCATATTAGATGATGATTTAAAGTATAAAGGAGTATGTGCTTAGGTTATAACAAAAACTATTCCATTTTATGTAAGGGACTTGGAACACCTGCATATTTTGGTATCCTTGGAGGGCAAAGGAGTGTGTTGGTTCTGGAACCAGTCCCTCGTGGATACAGGACAACTGGATACAGCCACAAGTGGTCTTGAGGACTGTTCTAGGCAAAGCAAACGAGCAAGGTTCTATAATGTTTGCTGCATCTGGAATCCATATCCAGTGTTGAGTTTCTCGTTTTGTGACTTTGAGGTACTATTACTGCTGGCAGCAGTACTAATAAAGCAGCAGTCATTTCCCCATCCCTTGATCATTGTTATGGGGGTTAGAATTGAATAGCTCAGAGCCATTCCCACTATGCAGCCTGCTGCCCAATTTTGACAGCACTAATATCCTGCACCATAGCTTCTTGAAATATTTAAGAGTATTTTTGTTTTTTACACTGAACCTTGACAGATAAATAGTTTCTAGGGGGATGGCTTCAAATATTCTAAATGGAATAGCCTTACTGGCTCCACAATTTTCTATCTTGTGACTGGAGAGGTGCTACAGATCAATGATTAGGATTTTATGGACACCGTTGCAAGTAAAGAGCAGTTAAATATAGTTTACATTTCAGATTGTGTTCTCTATGGCATTTCATAGTTGTAAGTAACATAATTTTAAGAAAGGGTATAATGTCATTGATACAATTCTGACGTGGAATGAGTGATAAATTTCCAACTTTAGATGAAATACTCTTCTACTCTGGTATGTGCTACTGTAATGGAAAGCCAATAGGTCAAGGTACATTCCATATCAATTCTCAGCAGATATAGTGGGTTTGGAATGAGATGGTGAATTTTTAATATTAAGCAGAGATTTATTATTCCTTTGATTTAGTTACGAGATTTATTTTGAAATTCTATGGAATGTTGAAGAATCTTTGAGAGGTTTATTCATGGGATGCTATCAAACGAGGATAAGAACATTTGTAATTATGGATGGACTGGCCCCTACTTGTATATTTAGTAAGATAATGGCAGTAGCTTTTTGTTTCTCTCCTGGTCTGCCCTCTTTTCTCCTAAGCACTGATAGTGACAAGATGAAGCAGTTTTTTTTTTTTTTTTTAAAGATTTATTTATTTTATTTACTTTGGGCCGGGGTCGGGTTGGGGAGGGAGGGGAGTGGGCGGGCCACTTCTATTGGTCTTTCATTTCTATTTTCATTCGTCTTCGTTCTTTGGCTCCTGTGGGCCTCCCATTGCGGTGGCGTCTGTTGTTGCAGAGCACCGGCTCTGGGCGCATGCGCTCCAGAGCTCTGGCTCGGTGATTGGACACATCAGTCCAGCCGCTCCGCAGCACGTGGGATCTTCCCAGGCCAGGGCTCAAACCGGCGCCCCTTGCACTACAAGGCGGTGTCCTTACCCACTGGACCACCAGGGGAAGCCCGAAGCAGTTTTTTAATTCCCCAGATTTTATTTGCTTTCATTACAGTTTTATGCCATTTTGTTATTTCATTATAAGTGAAAGTCGCTCAGTCATATCCGACTCTTTGCCACGCTATGGACTGTAGCTTACAAGATTTCTCTGTCCATGGCATTCTCCAGGCAAGAATACTGGAGTGGGTAGCCTTTCCCTTCTCCA
The DNA here is from genome assembly GCA_022376925.1 of Tragulus kanchil. Classification (NCBI taxonomy): domain Eukaryota; kingdom Metazoa; phylum Chordata; class Mammalia; order Artiodactyla; family Tragulidae; genus Tragulus; species Tragulus kanchil. The sequence goes on from JAIOJX010000031.1 coordinate 116,396,008, forward strand.
GGGTATCTTCCCAACCCAGGGATCAAACCCAGGTCTCCTGCATTGTGGGCGGATTCTTTACCATCTGAGCCACCAGGGAAGCCCAAGAATACTGGAGGGGTAGCCCATCCCTTCTCCAAGGAATCTTCCCAACCCAGGAACTGAACCAGGATTTCCTGCATTATGGGTGGATTCTTTACCAGCTGAACTGCCAAGATTCATCCAAATAGTCATACTTTGTCATTTACATAGCATGAGCATACACATCATAATGTTTTACAGTTCTTGATTTAAAGTGTTTTCACAATGATACTGAACAAGGAAAAGAAAGCCAGAGACTTGAAGACAGTGATGGTTTTAAAAAAGCAATGAAAGTATATACCTTGTTAATGATAAGACTGAGCTGAAATTGTGCTGATATTATAATATCACTGGTGGAGAATCATGCTCAGTCTTATCTCTTAATCATTTCTTGAGCATCTGCTGTGGTGAAGATAAATAAGATATGTTTCATACCATTTAAGAGCTCAAAAGTGTGTATGTATGAAGGGCTTTCCAGATGGCACTAGAAGTAAAGAACCTGCCTGCCAGTATAGGAGACAGAAGAGATGTGGGTTTGATCCCTTGGTCGGGAAGATCCCCTGGAGCAGGAAATGGCAACCTACTCTAGTATTCTTGCCTGGAGAATCCCATGGACAGAGGAGCCTCATGGGCTACCGTCCATGGGGTTGCAAATAGTTGGACACAACTGAAGCGACTTAGCACGTGAAGAGCATAGGCTCTGGAGCCATACTGCCTGGGTATAAACTCAATTTGCCTATAAATTGGCTTTGTACAACCTTGGACAAATTAGCTTGCTATACCATCTGTAAAATGATGATAATATCTTAGGATTGTTATGAAGATTAAGTGGGTTAATTGGTGTAAAATGCCTGGTACTTCAGAAGCATTTAAATAAGTATTAGCTATTGATTTCATAATTTTCTTCACATGACTGCTTCATCATTCTGGTCTCAATGCATCATCTAGTGGGTCTTCCTGATCATTTGTCATTCATCTACTTACTGATTCACCTTTTGGGGGCTTTTCAAGACACTCTCATTTCCTTCAACAAATCCTCCTTTGGTAACTGAACCATCTTGCAGGAGAATATATTTATTATCTAAAATACTCTGAGGAGACAAGAACACAGCATGGCTACAAGTAGGTGGGAGGATATACAACATACGTGTTTTGGAGAAAGAGCAGAATGAAGGGGGCTTCAGGTGCCTGTATGGAGGAGAAGTGAGGCTTTACCCAGTGAGACCAGAAGCCTGAAGGAGTTCAGCATTGCCTCTCAAAACAGGGTTTTCTGGGCTGAGTGCAACTGCCCTCACTCTTCTGAATGGAGGTTACAACCATGTTATTGAAGGTCAGAGACGTCTGGAAAGTCAGAATAGCTTCAGTAACCTTGGGCTAGTCAAATGTTGGTAGAGACACTTGTGTAGTCATTCATAAAGATCCAGGAAGAACCAGGGCACACAACACTGAGCACTTCGTGGTAGGCTAGTTCTGTATTGGGCACCAAAGGAGAGTCACACACTGCCTTTTAAACAGGATGCAACTGTCTCAGAGAAAAAAAATACACCTATGATTTCACTGATGAAAGACAGTGACAAGGTTGTGTGTCTTAAGAGGAACAGAAAGTGAGCTCTGACATTAACAATAAATAGGGAAAATTAAAATGGTAGCAACATTGTTAGCAACAGGAGTTTTGTGGCTATATACATTGCACTGTATACCTGAACTGTACCCTGAGGACTTTCTATGCAGCATTTAAGCAATTAAATGTTTCCAGTCCTGGACCCAGATTTCCAGGTTCGAATGAGCCTATTAATACTGGTATTTGCCTTCCATTAACCACAGGGAAGGTACTTCATTTCTCAAGCTTTGATTTCCAGACCAAAACAGAAATATTTCCTACTTTATCAGGTCAGGTGGTTGTGAGAATTTATTTACTCATAAAGCAAACAGTGGAGTGCCTGGGACACGTTAAGTCATTCAGTGTGTTTTTCTTACTTTTATTAATCCTCTCACAGACTATTATGTAAATGCTGTAATCACCTTTATGGCACAGCCAGAAACCTAAGACTCAGGCAGCACTAGCACGTCTCCTGGAGTCACCCATCTTAGGATCATAGGCTGAAATTGAACATCTAGTGTAAGACATACAGTTGCCTCCTTGGAAATATTGTACCTCAGAAGATCAAAATTCTCTTAGCAATCACACAGGTCCTCTCATACATCCTTGAACAAAAAATATTCCCTTAACCAAGTCTTCCCTTTGGTTCATTCAGCCTGGAATGTCTCCAATATCCTCCATCTACAGAGGCTACCTTACAAAGTTCACTTGAGGTGTCTGACAATAGTTCCTTAGGCAATAATGGAGATAATGAAGGATAAAGAAATCATAAGGCACTGGAAAATGAACAGCAAATTGGCACAAGTTCCTCCTTTCCAGCAATTAAATGTAAATGGATTAAACTCACCAGTCAAAAGATGGGAACTGGTAGGCATATACCTTGAGGAAACCAAAACTGAAAAAGACACGTGTACCTCTGCCCACAGCATGTCAGCCAAGTGCATAGAGAATAGTAGGTGCGGCAAGACATTAAGAAATATACACGGGCTTCCCTGGTAGCTTAGTGGTAGAGATCACCTGCCAATGCAAGAGACATGGGTTAGATCCCTGATCTGGGAAGATCCCACAAGCTGCAGAGCAACTAAGCCCATGAGCCACAATTATTGAGCCTGTGGTCTAGAGCCTCAGAGCTGCAATTATTGAGCCCATGTACCCTAGAGCCTGAGTTCCACAACAAGAGAAGTCACCACGACAAGAAGCCTCCTCACCTCAACTAGAGAGTAGCCCCCACTTCCTGAAACTAGAGAAAAGCCTGCAGCAGCAGTGAAAACCCAGAATAGCCAAAAATAAATAATTAAATTAAATAATAAAAAAAGAGACAAATGACCCAGTTAAAAAAAAAAAAGAAATATACACACACATACAGAAAGAAAGGATGGGAACAGGGGATTCAAGACCTCTTAGGTCAAGGCCCTGGACACATTCACCAGTCTGCTTTTATTGAGAGCCTAAGCATCCAGGTGTTTGCAGGGAATGATATTAGCACGGGCTGGTAGTCAGTCCACAGCCCTGATCAATAATCACCCTCGGGCTTCCCTGGTGGTCCAGTGGGTAAGGACACCACCTTGCAGTATAAGGGGTGCCGGTTTGATCCCTGGCCTGGGAAGATCCCATGTACTGTGGAGCGGCTGGACGGATGTGTCCCAACTACCGAGCCGGAGCTTTGGAGCACGTGTGCCCAGAGCGGGTGCTCTGCAGTGACAGAGGCCACTGCAATGGGAGGCCCACACAGGCCAAAGAACAAAGATGGAAATAAATGAAAGACCAATAGAAGTGGCCCAAAAAAATAATCACAAAAAAAATCACCCTTGTGGCGCTGTGTGATGGCCTGGAGGGGTGCGATGGGGGGGATATACATATGACTAATCTGGGATCATACATATCTGTAAACAACGAAACTCTGTAAAAGTTAAAAGTAAAATAAAAGTTAAAAACAAAACAAAAAACTCTGTAAAAGAAAAATTCAAAAAAATCACCCTCATGACTCTAAGTTGCTTCCATTATCTCCTTAATGGAAAGGGTGTACTAGAGCTGGGGGGGCAACTAGACCAGCAAGAAGTTAAGGAGTCTGTTCTGTGTGCACACAGCATTCTAACGTGCACTGACCTGGTGTTCCGAAGTCCACAGCAGACCTCCCACCTGTTGCTGATCAGTATGACCCCAGCTAATGAGACCATGTGAGTCAAATCAACTTGTTTTTGTCTTAGTTCTTTCATTTCCAAGATGTTTTTCTCTTGGCTCGGCCAAAGCTGCGAAAACCTCCACTGGTTTGTTTCCCCACATACCCCCATTGTTCACTGCAGCATTTACAACAGCAAGAACATGGAAGCAACCTAGATGTACATTGACAGATGAATGGATAAGGAACCTGTGGGACACATATACAATGGACTATTACTCAGCCATAAAAGGAATGCATTTGAGTCAGTTCTAATGAGGTAGATAAACCTAGAGCCTATTATACAGAGTGAACTAAGTCAGAGAAAGATAAATGTTGTATACTAACATATATATGTGGAATCTAGAAAAAATGGTGCTGATGAATTTATTTGCAGGGCAGCAATGGAGAAACAGAACAGATTTATAGACATTGACTGGAGGAATGGAGGAGTGGGTGAGATGTATGGAAAGAGTAGCATGGAAACTTACATTGCCATACATAAAATAGAAAAGCAAAGGGAATTTGCTGTAAGACTAAGGGAACTCAAACAGGGGCTCCTAGATAGGTGAGATGGGAAGGGAAATGGGAGGGAAGTTCAAGAGGGAGGGAACATATGTATACCTCTGGCTGATTCATGTTGATGTTTGGCAGTAAACAACAAAAATCTGTAAAACTACTATCCTTCAATTTTGAAAAATGTAAAAATAATAAAAGAATAAGCCTGCAGAAAAAAGAAAGGCCTTGAACAAGTCAATAAACAAACTAACTATACCTAATAAACAAATGACACTGTACTCTAAAACTGCAAAATACACACTTCTTCTTGAGTGAATATGAAACATTCTCCCTAAACAACTGATATCATCACACAAAGTAACTTCAGTGACTGGAACAAGATGAAATTAGAAATTAATAAGGAAAACTGGAAAAGTCACAAATATATAGAAATTAAAGTGAACACTCTTAAACAACTGTTTCATCCTGAAAGTTCATATGCTGAAATCCTATTAGTCAACTGGATGGTATTAGAAGGTGGGCTTTGGGGAGGTGCTTAGGAAGGTGGAACCCTCATGAATTAGATTACTTCTCTTATAAATGGGGCAACTAGACCAGCAAGAAGTTAAGGAGTCTGTTCTGTGTGCACACAGCATTCTAACGTGCACTGACCTGGTGTTCCGAAGTCCACAGCAGACCTCCCACCTGTTGCTGATCAGTATGACCCCAGCTAATGAGACCATGTGAGTCAAATCAACTTGTTTTTGTCTTAGTTCTTTCATTTCCAAGATGTTTTTCTCTTGGCTCGGCCAAAGCTGCGAAAACCTCCACTGGTTTGTTTCCCCACATACCCCCATTGTTCACTGCAGCATTTACAACAGCAAGAACATGGAAGCAACCTAGATGTACATTGACAGATGAATGGATAAGGAACCTGTGGGACACATATACAATGGACTATTACTCAGCCATAAAAGGAATGCATTTGAGTCAGTTCTAATGAGGTAGATAAACCTAGAGCCTATTATACAGAGTGAACTAAGTCAGAGAAAGATAAATGTTGTATACTAACATATATATGTGGAATCTAGAAAAAATGGTGCTGATGAATTTATTTGCAGGGCAGCAATGGAGAAACAGAACAGATTTATAGACATTGACTGGAGGAATGGAGGAGTGGGTGAGATGTATGGAAAGAGTAGCATGGAAACTTACATTGCCATACATAAAATAGAAAAGCAAAGGGAATTTGCTGTAAGACTAAGGGAACTCAAACAGGGGCTCCTAGATAGGTGAGATGGGAAGGGAAATGGGAGGGAAGTTCAAGAGGGAGGGAACATATGTATACCTCTGGCTGATTCATGTTGATGTTTGGCAGTAAACAACAAAAATCTGTAAAACTACTATCCTTCAATTTTGAAAAATGTAAAAATAATAAAAGAATAAGCCTGCAGAAAAAAGAAAGGCCTTGAACAAGTCAATAAACAAACTAACTATACCTAATAAACAAATGACACTGTACTCTAAAACTGCAAAATACACACTTCTTCTTGAGTGAATATGAAACATTCTCCCTAAACAACTGATATCATCACACAAAGTAACTTCAGTGACTGGAACAAGATGAAATTAGAAATTAATAAGGAAAACTGGAAAAGTCACAAATATATAGAAATTAAAGTGAACACTCTTAAACAACTGTTTCATCCTGAAAGTTCATATGCTGAAATCCTATTAGTCAACTGGATGGTATTAGAAGGTGGGCTTTGGGGAGGTGCTTAGGAAGGTGGAACCCTCATGAATTAGATTACTTCTCTTATAAATGAGATCCCACAGAAGATACGAAGAGGTGGCAAGAATATACAGAATTATATAAAAAATATTTTAATGATGCAGATAACCATGATGGTGTGGTGGGCTCACCTAGAGCCAGACATCCTGAAGGTGAGGTCAAGTAGGCCTTGCTTGAAGCATTACTAAGAACAAAGCTACTGGAGGTGATGGAATTCCAGCTGAGCTATTTTGAATCCTAAAAGATGATGCTGTTGAAGTGTTACACTCAATAAGCCAGCAAATTTGGAAAACTCAGCAGGGGCCACAGTACTGGAAAAGGTCAGTTTTCATTCCAATCCCAAAGAAGGGCAATGCCAAAAAATGTTCAAATTACTGCACAATTGTGCTTGTTTCACATGCTAGCAAGGTAATACTCAAAATCTTTCAAGCTAGGCTTTAACAGTATGTGAAACAAGAATTTCCAGATGTACAGGCTGGATTTAGAAAAGGCAGAGGAACCAAACTGCCAACATCTGCTGGATCATAGAAAAAGCAAGAGAATTCCAGAAAAAAATACTTCTGCTCCACTGACTATGCTAAAGCCTTTGACTATGTGGATCACAACAAACTGTAAAATTCTTAAAGAGATGGGAAATAGCAGACCACCTTACCTGCATCCTCAGAAACCTGTATTAAGGTCAAGAAGCAACAGTTAGAACCAATGGGGCTAGTGGATCTGTAAAACTAACTTTTTAAAAAAAAAAAACCTGCAGAAAAAAGAAAGGCCTTGAACAAGTCAATAAACAAACTAACTATACCTAATAAACAAATGACACTGTACTCTAAAACTGCAAAATACACACTTCTTCTTGAGTGAATATGAAACATTCTCCCTAAACAACTGATATCATCACACAAAGTAACTTCAGTGACTGGAACAAGATGAAATTAGAAATTAATAAGGAAAACTGGAAAAGTCACAAATATATAGAAATTAAAGTGAACACTCTTAAACAACTGTTTCATCCTGAAAGTTCATATGCTGAAATCCTATTAGTCAACTGGATGGTATTAGAAGGTGGGCTTTGGGGAGGTGCTTAGGAAGGTGGAACCCTCATGAATTAGATTACTTCTCTTATAAATGAGATCCCACAGAAGATACGAAGAGGTGGCAAGAATATACAGAATTATATAAAAAATATTTTAATGATGCAGATAACCATGATGGTGTGGTGGGCTCACCTAGAGCCAGACATCCTGAAGGTGAGGTCAAGTAGGCCTTGCTTGAAGCATTACTAAGAACAAAGCTACTGGAGGTGATGGAATTCCAGCTGAGCTATTTTGAATCCTAAAAGATGATGCTGTTGAAGTGTTACACTCAATAAGCCAGCAAATTTGGAAAACTCAGCAGGGGCCACAGTACTGGAAAAGGTCAGTTTTCATTCCAATCCCAAAGAAGGGCAATGCCAAAAAATGTTCAAATTACTGCACAATTGTGCTTGTTTCACATGCTAGCAAGGTAATACTCAAAATCTTTCAAGCTAGGCTTTAACAGTATGTGAAACAAGAATTTCCAGATGTACAGGCTGGATTTAGAAAAGGCAGAGGAACCAAACTGCCAACATCTGCTGGATCATAGAAAAAGCAAGAGAATTCCAGAAAAAAATACTTCTGCTCCACTGACTATGCTAAAGCCTTTGACTATGTGGATCACAACAAACTGTAAAATTCTTAAAGAGATGGGAAATAGCAGACCACCTTACCTGCATCCTCAGAAACCTGTATTAAGGTCAAGAAGCAACAGTTAGAACCAGACATGGAACAAGAGACTGGTTCCAAATTGGGAAAGGAGTATGTCTAGGCTAAAGGCTGTCACCCTGCTTATTTAACTTATATGCAGGGTATATCATGTGAAATGCCGGCCTGGAAAAAGCACAAGCGGGAGTCAAGATTGCAGGGAGAAATTTCAATAACTTCAGATATGCAGATGACACCACCCTAATGGCAGAAAGCAAAGAGGAACTAAAGAGTCTCTTGATAAAGGTGAAAGAGGAGACTGAAAAAGCTGGCTTAAAACTCAACATTCAAAAAACAAAGATCATGGCATCTGGTTCCATCTCTTCATGGCAAATAGATGGGGAAAAGTGGAAACAGTAAGAGACTTCATCCTCTTGGGCTCCAGAATCACTGTGGATGGTGACTGCAGCCATGAAATTGAAAGATGCTTGCTCCTTGGAAGAAAAGTTGTAACAAACCTAGACAGCATATTAAAAAGCAGACATTACTTCATCAACAAAAGTCCGTATTCCCAAAGCTCTGGTTTTCCCAGTAGTCATGTACAGATGTAAGAGCTGGACAATAAAAAAGGCTGAGCACTGAAGAATTGATGCCTTTTAACTGTGGTGCTGGAGAAGACTCTTGAGAATCCCTAGGACAGCAAGGAGATCAAACCAGTCAGTCCTAAAGGAAATCAACCCTGAATATTCATTGGAAGGACTGATGCTGAAGCTCCAATACTTTAGCCACCTGAATCAAAGAGATGTCTCATTGAAAAAGACCTGATGTTGAAAAAAAATAGAAGGCAGAAAGAGAAGAGGACGACAGAGGATGAAATGGTTGCATGGTATCACCAACTCAATGGACATGAGTTTGATTAGACTCTGGGAAACAGCAAAGGACAGGGAAGTCTGGCCTGCTGCAGTCCAAGGGTTCACAGAATCAGACATGACTGAGTGACTGAACAACAAATAGTAGTGTGGTGAATCTATGAAAAAGAGTAGCCAAAGCTGTGGATTCATGAGATGAAGACTGATTAAAAAAAGAAAAAAGCATATAAAATAGCACTGTTGTAGAGCTGAAAGACAAAATTTATATAGGTCAGAAAAATGTTAAACCCTCATCAGCTAGTGCTAGGGACAACAGAGCATGAAGAATGTTACGGCAGGTTCTGTAGCTCAGGAGCTTGTAGAATGATTTTAAATATACCTGCAAAGTGTTATACAGCAAAAGTGCTATATAGAACAGATTTCAGTGCTAATGAGACAGGCTTGCTCACAAGGTTATTGGCAAATGAACCCATATAATGCAAATGGTCTCCAAAGCCTGACTAGATTATTCAAGTATCACAAAACCTTGCTATTGTGTGAATGCCAAGGGCAACTTTAAATGCAAACCCCTAATGTATAGGAGACTGAAAAAGCTGGCTTAAAACTCAACATTCAAAAAACAAAGATCATGGCATCTGGTTCCATCTCTTCATGGCAAATAGATGGGGAAAAGTGGAAACAGTAAGAGACTTCATCCTCTTGGGCTCCAGAATCACTGTGGATGGTGACTGCAGCCATGAAATTGAAAGATGCTTGCTCCTTGGAAGAAAAGTTGTAACAAACCTAGACAGCATATTAAAAAGCAGACATTACTTCATCAAAAAAAGTCCGTATTCCCAAAGCTCTGGTTTTCCCAGTAGTCATGTACAGATGTAAGAGCTGGACAATAAAAAAGGCTGAGCACTGAAGAATTGATGCCTTTTAACTGTGGTGCTGGAGAAGACTCTTGAGAATCCCTAGGACAGCAAGGAGATCAAACCAGTCAGTCCTAAAGGAAATCAACCCTGAATATTCATTGGAAGGACTGATGCTGAAGCTCCAATACTTTAGCCACCTGAATCAAAGAGATGTCTCATTGAAAAAGACCTGATGTTGAAAAAAAATAGAAGGCAGAAAGAGAAGAGGACGACAGAGGATGAAATGGTTGCATGGTATCACCAACTCAATGGACATGAGTTTGATTAGACTCTGGGAAACAGCAAAGGACAGGGAAGTCTGGCCTGCTGCAGTCCAAGGGTTCACAGAATCAGACATGACTGAGTGACTGAACAACAAATAGTAGTGTGGTGAATCTATGAAAAAGAGTAGCCAAAGCTGTGGATTCATGAGATGAAGACTGATTAAAAAGAAAAAGCATATAAAATAGCACTGTTGTAGAGCTGAAAGACAAAATTTATATAGGTCAGAAAAATGTTAAACCCTCATCAGCTAGTGCTAGGGACAACAGAGCATGAAGAATGTTACGGCAGGTTCTGTAGCTCAGGAGCTTGTAGAATGATTTTAAATATACCTGCAAAGTGTTATACAGCAAAAGTGCTATATAGAACAGATTTCAGTGCTAATGAGACAGGCTTGCTCACAAGGTTATTGGCAAATGAACCCATATAATGCAAATGGTCTCCAAAGCCTGACTAGATTATTCAAGTATCACAAAACCTTGCTATTGTGTGAATGCCAAGGGCAACTTTAAATGCAAACCCCTAATGTATAGAACCCCATGTCTGGACTTGAAAAATCTGAACCATATGATAGTCCACTGTAGGTGGAATAAAAAAGCTTGAATGATATCAGAAATATTCTAGGACTTGCTCCACAACTGCTTGTCCAATAAATTGAATCTATTTCCAGTGCAAAAATCTTGCCTCCAAGGTTTAATTAATTTTGGATAATGCACCAGTGCATCACAATGAAGAACCTGAAAATGCCCACTCCAACCTAGATGTTCTTTTCATGCCCCTAAATACTATGTTATTCAACCTCTCAATCAGGGCATAATAAAAGCACAACATGAGGGAGCTTTTTAGCAAAGCTCTCAACACCAACAAAGAAACCACCACGATGGACCACTGGATGTCTGTCACTATTTGCACTGTCACTGCAGGCACAGCCTGAGATAAGTAACAAGCAGACTGTATCATTAACTGTTGGGAAAATGCTTGGCCAGACTACCTGAAATTTTTCAAATTTAAAGGTCTTGCAGGAAATATAAAGGACAGTGTCAAACTCATAAGGCATATCACAGCATGTAAGTGAAAACAGCTTCAAATGACATGCCAGAAGATGTGCAAGAAACTTTGGCAGAGAAGGAATTAGAAACCACCAACTAAGAACCTGGAAGAGAAGGCAAAACAAGGCATCGTCCTCTCCTTTGGTTTTCCCAGGTCAAGCCAAGGTCAAGAGATTTACCCACTCAGTGTACTGCCCCATCACACGTCCTGCAGTTCTATCAAAATTAGAGTTTTAATTAATGTTAATATTTAATCTTTTCTTTTTTTCTTTAAGAAGTAATTATTTATTTATTTGACTGCACCAGGTCTTAGTTGTAGCACTCTAGATCTTATTTAATGCACGTGGGACCTAGTTCCCTGAGCAGGGATTAAACCTGGACCCCATGCTTTGGGAGCTCAGAATCTTAACCACTGGGCAACCAGGGAAGCCCCCTATCTTTTCTTTCTAGGACTTTCTTTGCATGACTATAGTGTACAGCACACTGTACTATATATACAGTGTTTAAATATTTACTGTATATGAGTACTGCGTTTATGTACTGTGTGTGTGTATGTATGACTAAATGGAAAGAGTAAAAGCAGTACACTAACAAAAAAAAATACACAAAAATGATGTAATTAAAATATTTTTATTACAATGATATATTGGATGTAACTTCTAATAAACATTAAATAAGGTGTTCTTGAAACAGAAAAAGATTCTAGAAAAGATTACACATAGATTGGTTGATGAAAATGTGAACAGACTCACAGGAACCTAAATCTGTACTGCCACTAGGAGCAGTAGTTCAGTATTCACTAATTCAGTGTTTGTGGTGGATTTATAGACAATAACTACCATGAATAACAAGAATTGACCGCATATATGTATACATATTTCAAGACTCAGGCTTTATGCTCAATGGTAGACATGACAATGTTTTGTAACAAAGAACTTTTAATAAATGTTAGCTGAGCTGTCCCAATGGTCCAACTCTCCTGACTATGGATATTTAAAAAAATACATAAAGAGAATGAGTCCTCCCCCTTTCATCCCCTTCTCCCATGCCTACACAAATGACAGACTGTCACAAGCTTGGCAGGGAAATCGGAAAGCAGCCATCCATTCATTTCTCTTTCCTTTCTCTTTTATATCTCTTTGTTCTTTTAAATGCTCTTGAGATGGATTTGTAGTATAGACATAGGAAGAGTTGTTGCTGACATTTTCCCCAAATGCATGACAACCACTGAGTCTTCCTTGTAGATGATTCTCAGGTGTAGTGTAAAGCTGTAGCCAGTGTTAGTTTCTCCTTTTGCTTGATGTATAATCCCCAAATTCCAGTCCTAGAATATTATTAAGAGAAATTCCTACACTTGTTTGTGAGAACACACACGTGAATATTCGTGGCTGTATTGTTCATGGGTACAAAAAATTAGAAACAGGAAAATTCCCATGAAAATGGATGAATACACTGTGTTATACAAATGACTATGGAAGGGAAGAAAATGAACTAGAGCTATGGGCCTGTTCAGTGGCTAAGTCATGCCTGACTCTTTGAAACCCCATGGACTGTAGCCTGCCAGGCTCCTCTGTCCATGGGATTTCCCAGCTAGGAATAATGGAGTGGGTTGCCATTTCTTCTCCAGGGGATCTTCCTGACTAGGGATTGAAGTCTCCTGCATTGGCAGGTGGGTTCTTTACCACTGATACACTAGGGAAGCCAAACTAAAGCTACATGGATCATGAATCTTAGTAGTGTAATGTTGAATGAAAAATACAAATCCTGTAAAACAACATAAACTGATACTTTTTATAATGTTCAAATAAAAAAAGCATGAAACAGAAAAAGATTCTAGAAAAGATTACACATAGATTGGTTGATGAAAATGTGAACAGACTCACAGGAACCTAAATCTGTACTGCCACTAGGAGCAGTAGTTCAGTATTCACTAATTCAGTGTTTGTGGTGGATTTATAGACAATAACTACCATGAATAACAAGAATTGACCGCATATATGTATACATATTTCAAGACTCAGGCTTTATGCTCAATGGTAGACATGACAATGTTTTGTAACAAAGAACTTTTAATAAATGTTAGCTGAGCTGTCCCAATGGTCCAACTCTCCTGACTATGGATATTTAAAAAAATACATAAAGAGAATGAGTCCTCCCCCTTTCATCCCCTTCTCCCATGCCTACACAAATGACAGACTGTCACAAGCTTGGCGGGGAAATCGGAAAGCAGCCATCCATTCATTTCTCTTTCCTTTCTCTTTTATATCTCTTTGTTCTTTTAAATGCTCTTGAGATGGATTTGTAGTATAGACATAGGAAGAGTTGTTGCTGACATTTTCCCCAAATGCATGACAACCACTGAGTCTTCCTTGTAGATGATTCTCAGGTGTAGTGTAAAGCTGTAGCCAGTGTTAGTTTCTCCTTTTGCTTGATGTATAATCCCCAAATTCCAGTCCTAGAATATTATTAAGAGAAATTCCTACACTTGTTTGTGAGAACACACACGTGAATATTCGTGGCTGTATTGTTCATGGGTACAAAAAATTAGAAACAGGAAAATTCCCATGAAAATGGATGAATACACTGTGTTATACAAATGACTATGGAAGGGAAGAAAATGAACTAGAGCTATGGGCCTGTTCAGTGGCTAAGTCATGCCTGACTCTTTGAAACCCCATGGACTGTAGCCTGCCAGGCTCCTCTGTCCATGGGTTTTCCCCAAACTAGGAATAATGGAGTGGGTTGCCATTTCTTCTCCAGGGGATCTTCCTGACTAGGGATTGAAGTCTCCTGCATTGGCAGGTGGGTTCTTTACCACTGATACACTAGGGAAGCCAAACTAAAGCTACATGGATCATGAATCTTAGTAGTGTAATGTTGAATGAAAAATACAAATCCTGTAAAACAACATAAACTGATACTTTTTATAATGTTCAAATAAAAAAGCAAAACACAAGTACAATGAAACAGAATTTTTTGAGAACCTCTATTTTAATGGCATTGTAAAAATGTTATATATCTTTATTTTTTAGCACTTTTTAAAATTCTTGGTCTCTTTTATTGTTGTTGTTTTGGGGTTTTTTGGGGGGGTGGGCTGGGGAGGGAGGGGAGTGGGCGGGCCACTTCTGTTGGTTTCATTTATCCATTTTCATCCATCCTTGTTCTTTGGCCCGTGTGGGCCTCCCATCGCGGTGGCCTCTGTTGTCACAGAGCACCGGCGAGCTCCGGCTCGGTAATTGGACACATTGGTCCAGCCACTCCACGGCACATGGGATCTTCCCAGGCCAGGGATCGAACCGGCGCCCCTTGCACTGCAAGGCGGTGTCCTTACCCACTGGACCACCAGGGAAGCCCTGTTGTTATTTTTCAATTTATTTTTCATCCATCTTTATTCTTTGGCCTGTGTGGGCCTCCCATTGCAGTGGCCTATCTCCTCAAAGGGCACTATCTCTGGGCACATGTGCTCCAGAGCACTGGTTTGTAGTTGGACACACTGCTCCAGTCACTCCGCAGCACGTGGGATCTTCCCAGGCCAGGGATCCAACATGTGCCCCTTGCACTGCAAGGCGGACTCTTTACCCACTGGACCACCAGGGGAGCCCTGCTTTTTACCAATTTTTTTTTTTTTTTTAATTTTGGCCTCTTTTATTGGTCCTTCATTCATTCATTTTTCATCCATCTTAATTCTTTGCTCTGTGTGGCCTCCCATCTCAGCGGCCTCTCCTGTAGCAGAGTAACGGCTCTGGGAGCATGCACTCCAGAGCGCTGCCTTGTAATTAGACACACCTGTCCAGCTGCTCCATGGCATATGAGATCTTCCTGTGCCAGGGATCGAACCAGCGCCCCTTGCAGTGCAAGGAGGAGTCTTTACCCACTGGAACACCAGGGAAGACCAGCATTTTTTAATTGTGGTAAAATACATGTAACATAAAGCCATTTTGAGATGAAACCATCTTAAAAAGTCATGGATAGAATAACTAGAAGAAGTGGATGAACTCTTTAAAACACTGAAATTACCAAAACTGATACAAGAAAAAACAGAGTATGTGAATAGCCCTGTATTTATTCAAAAAACAAATTTTGTTATGGACTGAATGTTTGTGATCCCCTTAAATTCATGTATTGAAGCTCTAATCACCAATGTATTTAGAGGTAGGGCTTTTACAGAAGTAATTAAGGTTAAGTGAGGTCATAAGAGTAGGAACCTGGGCTTCTCTGGTGGACCAGTGGGTAAGGACACCACCTTGCCGTGCAAGGGGCGCCAGTTCGATCCCTGGCCTGGGAAGATCCCACGTGCTGCGGAGCGGCTGGACCAATGTGTCCAATTACCGAGCCGGAGCTCTGGAGCGCATGCGCCCAGAGCCGGTGCTCTGCGACAACAGAGGCCACCGCGATGGGAGGCCCACACGGGCCAAAGAACAAAGATGGATGAAAATAGACAAACGAAAGACCAATAGAAGTAGCCCGCCTGCTCCCCTCCCTCCCCACCCCACCCCCCAAAATAAATAAATAAATAAATCTTTTAAAAAAAAGAGTAGGAACCTGAAAGGATTAGTATCCTTATAATAAGAGACACCAGCGAGCTCTCCCTTCCTTCCCCCCACCCCCAGCACCACACACCATACCTAGGAAAGGCCATGGTCTCTCTGTCATCTTATAAGAACACTAATCCCATCATGGGTGCTCCATTCTCATGACCTCATCTAAACCCAGTCACCTCCCAAAGGGTCAGTATCATCACATTGGGGTATTAGGGACTCAACATACAAATTCTGGGAGGACACAGGTATTCAGTTCATAATCAGCAAAGTGCATGGCAAATTCCGTAAACTGTAGACCACTATCTCTTCCCACTATTACAGTTTTTACATTTGTTAATCAGAATGTCAGCAATAATCTGTGAGAATATTTTTATTACCATGATGCTGAGAAATACCACTACTAGGCCTCAAGGAGTAAAGAGGCAGAGACCACCTGTTCACTAGCATGTGAAGCAATGAGGACTCCTACACATGGCTGGTGGGAATGTGAAATGGTGCAGCCACTCTGAAACTGATTGGTGGTTTCTACTAAAGCTAATCATATAACTACATCACGATCCAGCCAGTCCACTCACAGGTATACACCCAACGGAAATGCGTGCTTATAGCCAACAAAATATATGGTTAGGAATATTCACAGCAGCATTCTTCATAATATTCTGAAAAGTCAAATGTCCATCAACAGGAAGACAGGTATGTGTAGCCTCTCAATTCACTGAGCTACTACACAAGGAAAAACTAACTCTAAATATATGCAACCACACAGATAAATTCCAGAGCCATGATGATTATCAAAAGAAGACAGACAGGGCAATATTGTGTACTGTGGAGTTCCATTTATAAATCTTCAAAACTAACATATGGGACTTCCTTGGTGGTCCGGTGGCTAAGACTTCAAGTTCACAATTCAGGAGGCCTGGGTTCAACCCCTGATCAGGGAACTAGATCCCATATGCTGCACTAAGTCACTAAAAATTCACATGCCATAACTAAAAGATTCCATATGTTGTAACAAGACCTGGTGGAGCCAAATACATACCTAAATATTAAAGGAAAAAAACCTAATCTATAGTGACACAGTCTAAACACTGGTTACTTTTGTAGAAGGGGATATTAACTAGGATATTAACTTCTTGTGCTAGGAAGCACAAGAAGCCTGAGAGGTACTGGAAATACTGTACTTCTTGACCTGTGTATACAGTAGGTACTCTGGTTTACATATATGTAAAATTTCATAATGATGGATCTTTTAAGATTTGTACATTCACTATGTATATCACTTTAAGATTTGTACATCACTATGTATGATGAAAAATGGAGGTGTTTTTCAAGTTTGGTTTTGGCTTTCTCAACTTCTTGAATGGCAAGGCCACTGACTGAAATGGGGAGATGAGAAGAGTGGGCACCTCAGTTCAAAAATTAAAGAAAATACTAAATAATAAAGCAGAGGTATCTGTAGATGTTTCATCTGAGAATGAGTAAAGTTCTTTTGACCGTTCGGCTGAAATAGAGTCAACAACTTTTGAATGTTGTTGGAGAGCCAGGAGAATTTTTTTTAATGTTTCCCCCAAGTGTCAGAAACTTCACCATGTTTTTTCTGTTGGGTAAAGAGAACATGGAGATATAGAAGAGGGAGGAAATAAATGAAGAAGCATGTTCTCTGAGTAGTAGACAGACTCTTGCATGGTTTCCCATAATCCCTGCCCCATAGCATTCCCACAGTTTTAATACTCTCCTGCCTGAATCCTGGGCTTCCCAGATGGCACTAGTATGGCCTATCAATGCAGGAGACATAAGATATGTGGGTTCAATCCCTGGGTCAGGAAGATCCAAAGCTAATCATATAACTATCAGATAGCCAGTCCACTCATTCCCTGCGTGCTTATAGCCAACAAAATATATGGTTAGGAATATTCACAGCAGCATTCTTCATAATATTCTGAAAAGTCAAATGTCCATCAACAGGAAGACAGGTATGTGTAGCCTCTCAATTCACTGAGCTACTACACAAGGAAAAACTAACTCTAAATATATGCAACCACACAGATAAATTCCAGAGCCATGATGATTATCAAAAGAAGACAGACAGGGCAATATTGTGTACTGTGGAGTTCCATTTATAAATCTTCAAAACTAACTTATGGGACTTCCTTGGTGGTCCGGTGGCTAAGACTTCAAGTTCACAATTCAGGAGGCCTGGGTTCAACCCCTGATCAGGGAACTAGATCCCATATGCTGCACTAAGTCACTAAAAATTCACATGCCATAACTAAAAGATTCCATATGTTGTAACAAGACCTGGTGGAGCCAAATACATACCTAAATATTAAAGGAAAAAAACCTAATCTATAGTGACACAGTCTAAACACTGGTTACTTTTGTAGAAGGGGATATTAACTAGGATATTAACTTCTTGTGCTAGGAAGCACAAGAAGCCTGAGAGGTACTGGAAATACTGTACTTCTTGACCTGTGTATACAGTAGGTACTCTGGTTTACATATATGTAAAATTTCATAATGATGGATCTTTTAAGATTTGTACATTCACTATGTATATCACTTTAAGATTTGTACATCACTATGTATGATGAAAAATGGAGGTGTTTTTCAAGTTTGGTTTTGGCTTTCTCAACTTCTTGAATGGCAAGGCCACTGACTGAAATGGGGAGATGAGAAGAGTGGGCACCTCAGTTCAAAAATTAAAGAAAATACTAAATAATAAAGCAGAGGTATCTGTAGATGTTTCATCTGAGAATGAGTAAAGTTCTTTTGACCGTTCGGCTGAAATAGAGTCAACAACTTTTGAATGTTGTTGGAGAGCCAGGAGAATTTTTTTTAATGTTTCCCCCAAGTGTCAGAAACTTCACCATGTTTTTTCTGTTGGGTAAAGAGAACATGGAGATATAGAAGAGGGAGGAAATAAATGAAGAAGCATGTTCTCTGAGTAGTAGACAGACTCTTGCATGGTTTCCCATAATCCCTGCCCCATAGCATTCCCACAGTTTTAATACTCTCCTGCCTGAATCCTGGGCTTCCCAGATGGCACTAGGGGTAGTGAACCTGCCTATCAATGCAGGAGACATAAGATATGTGGGTTCAATCCCTGGGTCAGGAAGATCCCCTGGAGAAGGAAATGGCAACCCGCTTCAGTAGACTTGCCTGGAAGATCTCATGGACAGAGGGGCCTGGTGGGCTAAAGTCCACCGGGTCACAGAAAGCTGGTGACTGAGGTGACTGAGCATGCACGCACACCTGAATCCTGGCAGGATTTACTTGTAAGGAACTGAATATATGAAAGGTAGAATGTAGGATGTATGACATAAAGTGTATGTGCAGCATCTCTCTTGCTGGAGTCTCTCACACCATTACTTGATTTGAAGAAGTAAGCTGACATATTTTAAGTGCCTAGGACTGCAACTTTGCAGGGGACCAAGCTAAGCTGTGCCTGATCCACAGATTGGAGATAAAAAATGAGTGATATTTTAGTATTGAACGAGTGATTTTTACTATTGCCATATTGCAGTAGATAAACAAGACACCTAAGAAGGTAGGTAAAGGTGTGACCTAGACTGCTGGAGGAACTAGCCATGCCCAGGGATGTGAACTCTTCTGTAGAGGAATGAAGCTGCAGGGATAAATCAGAAAGGGTTAAAAAGTAAGAAAAACAAGAGAACAGCCTTTATTTTCCAACTGAACTAGGTATATGCTGAAATCTCAGTGGCTGCAAAGGTGGTGATATGTGGAATAAGGTGTGAGTGGATATGGAAGTGGATGTGAGCCACAGAGTTGTTCGGGGCACACAGCAGCTATGGGAAGATGAGTTAGGAATCTGTTAGCATCGTTCAGGCAAAAGATGATTACAGCTTGAGCTAGGGTAACAGTACTGGAACTGATGGAACTGGTGGAGTTGATGGATTCAGGAGAAATGTATGAAGAAATATGATCAAGGTTCAGAACGGCTGGATCATGGGAATGATGAAAATGAAGGTGTTGTTCAAGTTTGGTTTTGCTTTCTCAACTTCTTGAATGGCAAGGGCACTGACTGAAATGGGGAGATGAGAGGAGTGGACAAGATATTGAGATCCTTTTTAGGCATGATGTGTGAAGTGTCTTTGAAAGCTTCAAGTGAAGATGTAGAACTACAGAAAGGGGTGAAGGTTTGAGATGGACTCAGTGGGGCTGAGGAGGGGCTGGCCAGAGACACTGACTGGCTGGCTGAGCAGCGTGAAAAGAACCCTAGAGAGTGATCATGAATCTGCATCAGCTAAGGCAAGTTCAGGGAGGAGAGAAACCTCCCATGGAGCAGCAGGGCAAAAGCTCGCTTGATCTTGATTTTCAGTACAAATACAGACCACTGTGAAAGCGGGGCCTCAAGATCCTTCTGACCTTTAGGGATTTAAGTAGGAGGTGTCAGAAAAGATAACTGGCTTGTGGCCACCAAGCGTTTATAGCGATGTCGCTTTTTGATCCTTCGATATCGGCTCTTCTTATCATTGTGAAGCAGAATTCACCAAGCATTGGATTGTTCACCCACTAATGGGGAACATGAGCTGGGTTTAGACAATCATGAAACAGGTTAGTTTTACCCTACTGATGATGTGTTGTTGCCATGGTAATCCTACTCAGTACGAGAAGAACTGCAGGTTCAGACATTGGGTGTATGTGCTTGGCTGAGGAGCCAATGGGGTGAAGCTACCATCTGTGGGATTATGACTGACTGCATCTAAGTCAAAATCCCGCCCAGGTGGAAGCGCCATGGGAGCCTCAGTTGTCCTCAGGTAGCTGCTGCCCTGCTCTCCCCACCAATGGGCCAGCACCCACATCCCTTGGGCATCTCCAGTGCAGAGAGTCCTTTGTCCTGGGACATGGGGTGCAGGCAGAAAGGTGGCTGTCCCCTTGCCCATCACATACCACATGTTTGTGGGGAACCTGGTGCTGAACCATTCATAGACGACCTGCTTCTGGGTCAGGTTTCGTATGTAGCAGAGCAGCTCCCTCGCTGCCAATCTATTGAAAGTCAGCCCTTGCCACAAGGGCTTGACATAAAAAAACAGAAGAAAAGAATCTGCATCGGTGCTATCCACACACATGATGTGAAGCTGACAAAGGTCAACATCCCCTTGAAGTTTTACAAGACAGAAGGGTGAGAGGATGACAAGGCTGGAGACTGCTTCTGAATATCTCATTTACCAATGGAGGCCTGGACGCCTGCAGATATATCCAGCACAGGTAAATGATGGATGGAGGTGGAAAAGAGTGGGCCGCAAAGCAGAGCTGGAGGGAGTAATCTGCAGAAGAAGAAAGCACTGTCTTTTCTGAATCCAGAAGACAGTTTGAGATACAATCAGTCACTATTCATTAAGACTAATAACACATTACTATTACTAGTAGGTAGCATGTGTTGAGTCACTTACTGTGGATCAGTCAATGAAATGTGAATTGGAAGTGATGATGTGCAAGTGGATATGACTACTCCTCTTCTCACCTATGGCTTTTGGCTGATTGGATGGCACCAGGGCAACCTTATGGCTACATAGTGACAACAGAAGGCACCTGGGTCTCTGAATAGATAGGCGGCACAGAGGTTCCATGCTGATGCACATTGTGTGTGTGTGTGTGTGTGTGTGTGTGTGTGCTCAGTCATGTCCAACTCTTTGTGACCCCACTGGACTGTAGCCCTCCACACTCCTCTGTCCATGGGTATTTTCCAGGCAAGAATACTGGTGCAGGCTGCCATTTCCTACTTCAGGGAATCTTGCCAAACTAACGATCAAACCCACATCTGCATCTTTTGCACTGGCAGGTGGATTCTTCACCACTGTACTGCCTGGGAAGCTTGACCTACATGGTACCATGGCTCAAATGAGAAAAATCAAGTCTTACCTGGTTGAGCCACCAAAATTTTGGAGTTTCTTTCTTACAGCAGGTAGGATTCACTCAGCCTAACTTGTATGTCAAAGACACAGGGAGAGCATGCAGCCTCCCCAGGCTAGTGAGTGGCCAAGTATAAAGCCCATCTCTTACCCAGTATAGCGCATTTCAACCCTAGTAAAGACAAAGAGTATGAAGGGACTGGGAAGACAAGGGAAACAGTTTAAAGTGCTCCATGATAACCCAAGACACCAGGAAGGTCACAATAAGAAACTGCCCATGGAATTTCAGATGCAGTCAGATCTGCCACCTGGGATGCCATCCACCTGTACAGGTGCTTCTGAAGAGGCCTCTCTTCACTGTCCACAGTTCTGGCCCATGCTCCAGTGGGTGAACCAGCTCTGCTTTGGGAATAGGATGCCCTGTGTGTGGAGAAATAAAGGAGGCATGGGCGTACAGGTAAAGACAAAGGAAAAGTCTCACGTATACAGGAGTGTACACGTTGAGCACACCATGAAACCCCAGAAAGGGGACGCATCTTTCCAGGAGGTTTTCCCTAATTACATCAGTAAGGTTCAACCTTCCCATGTATCAGAACTACTCAGACACACCTGGTTCTAAACACAGACCAAAGTCAACCAAATCTCTGGGCATAAAGACTGAGCACTAGTTGTCTTCAAAGCTCCCCAGGTGATTCTGGTGCCCAAGAATAGCAAAAAACACTAGACTAAATCAACTGATAGTCAGAAACGCCATGACCTAAAACCCATTCTAAAGAAAAAGCCTTCAATCCAGGTTGGGATGATAGAGCTGAATATGAGGACCTGCTACCCTACTTGCTGCTGAAACATCCTGTGGCCACTTCAAGGATGCCTGCCAGACAACCAGGACCAAGGAGAGAAAACAGACAAACAGAGAGTACTGGGTTGGTAAGTACCAACCCATGAACCAGCATCACCTATGGGTTTCTAGCTAGGTGAAATAATGAACTTTTTTTCAGGGTAAAACCTGTATGAGGTGGTTTTCTGGCACATGCAGCCAGATATATACTGCTAAATGCAAAATCCTAAAGATAGGAGAATTCTGAATAGAAGTCAACGACTTAGGCAGAAAGACCATAGAAACTCTGATTAGAAAGTCCTGTACTACAAGCCAGAATGGACACAGTTGTCACTTAGTTGTTCACTGAGGTCTGCTATATGCCTGCCCAGGGATGGGGCAGGAGAAAGGTGAAGCAGATCTTCCTTTGTCTCTGCTGGACCTGAACTCCCTGCTCACTCAGGGACTTGGTTCATGTTGGTCCCTCCACCTGGAATACTATTCCCCAGACGTCTCGTTTCAATCACTAGTCACCACTGTCATAAAACACTGTAGTTACTTCACACAAGGCTAGGAAAGCCCAGTCAGAAGTAACCATTTCTGAGTAAAGTGGCCATTTAAGCTTTAGGTGGTAGACTATCTGGAATTCATTACTTTGTATAATTTTACTGTGCAATTCACATATGATTATATTTGTATATAATTTGTATAAGAAGCTGCCTATGATTGAAACTTTGCAGTGGACCAAGCTAAGCTGTGGATTTCTGATCCACAGATGGGAGATAATAAATGAGTGATGTTTTAATATGAAATGAGTGATTTTTACTATTGCTACCTGGCAACAGATAACTAAGAACACCTGAGAAGGTAGGTGAAGGTGTGACCTAGACTTGCTGGGGGAACTAACCATGCCCAGGGATGAGAACACTTCCACAGAAGTGACAGGAGGAGAGTGTAGAAGAAGAGGACATCAGAGGATGAGATGGCATCACCAATGTAATGGACATGAACTTGGGCAGACTTCAGGAGATGGTGAGGGACAGGGAGGCTTACTGTGCTGCAGTCCACGAGGTCACAGAGTTGGACCCAACTGGGCGACTGAACAACAATAAAGCTTCCAGTCTGTCTGATTCACCACTTTCTTGGAGAACCTCCCATCAACCACAGGTTCTGTTATCTGGGCTGTGAGGACATATGACCCAACCAAGCTAAATTCTAGATAATGGGAATCTGGAATAAGCTTGTCAGACTGAGGTCAGTTTATATTGGACACATGGGTACAAGTGTTGAGAAGAATTGTTATACAACAATCCTTGATGCAGACAGAGATAAACCAAGCAAGAGGTGGTTTCTTAACCAAGCAGGTCTTCTTAACCGATCATGCTCAGTGAGAGGGTGGAACGAAAGGGGCTCTGTGGGTACCACATGGGAGGTGAGACCTTACCCAATGAGACCAGGAGGCCACAAGTCTCCAGCATCACCTCCTGGTACAAGGTCCTCTGGGCTAGGTCCAGATGTCTCCATTCATCCCCCGTGAAGATTACGGCCATATCTTCAAATGATACCAATGCCTGCAAAGTCAAACAGAGGTGGTGGGGTGGCTGATAGATGAGAATAGGCCTACTGCTTGGTTAGTGGCAAAAGTCCAGAGAGACCTAAGGCCTAAATCCCTGAGTATCTCCTGAGAAGCCAGCTCTGTGCTGGGCTCACAAGGGAGGTTGACGGTGTCAAATACAATGGTGATGGAATGGAATACAATGGTGTGGGAGAGAAAAGTCACCTATATAGGAATCCAGGGAGAATGATGCAAAACAATGGTTATCTCTTGTGGACTATGAGTTCATTACTGTAATTCAAGCAGAGGTAACAGCAGCAGCTGAGCCTCACTGGTCTGCACTCTGCCTGCACCTGAGGGCTTCAGACGCTGAGTTAAAGCAACTGAGGAATACCTAGGTCTGCAGCTGGACTTCCTGGGGTTTAAATCCAGCCTTTTGAACCAACACATTCTAATTTATTTGAGCTTCAATTTCCACATCAATACAATAGTTTCAACTTCACGTGTTGTAGGAATTAAAGTGAAAATGTTCAGAAAGCAAACACTGCAATGCCCAGCACATGGCAGTGCTCAATGTGTATTTATGAATTTCATTCATCCTCCCACAATGGCTCAAAGTCAAGGCACCCAGAGTCATATGTCTAATGAGAAGAGACAAGATTTGAACCCAGGTTCCTCGGTCCAACCATGGTGGGTAATTTAGATTTGATCTAAGTAAATAGGGGCTCCAGAGGGTAGAATCTTTCATTCATTAACCACTTACTGAACACCTGGTAAAGGTTCCACATTCTTCTAGGCCTGGGGATACAGAAGAGAAGAGGAGCTCCCACTCTGGAGATAGGGAAGACCCTTGACAAGGAACTAAAGAAATGAGCAAGATAGGGCTTCCCCTGGTGGTCCAGTGGGTAAGGACACCGCCTTGCAGTGCAAGGGGCGCCGGTTCGAGCCCTGGCCTGGGAAGATCCCACGTGCCGCAGAGCGGCTGGACTGATGTGTCCAATTACCGAGCCAGAGCTCTGGAGCGCATGTGCCCAGAGCCAGTGCTCTGCAACGACAGACGCCACTGCGATGGGAGGCCCACAGGAGCCAAAGAACAAAGACGGATGAACATAGAGAAACGAAAGACCAATAGAAGTGGCCCGCCTGCTCCCCTCCCTCCCCAACCCGACCCCCGCCCAAAATAAATAAATAAATAAATCTTAAAAAAAAAAAAAAGAAATGAGCAAGATAAACTCATATGGCCTTAAGAGTTCTGAAAGAAAGAAAAGTAACATAACTGCAGAGATTACAGATTTTAGGGCAATAAGAGAAGACCTCTCTGAGAAGATGTGGCACAAGGCTGGATTGAAGTTAGGGAACAAGCCAGGAAAAATGGATAAACAAGTTCTGAAGGTGATCAGAGCTATGTTGACAACAAACAGGTGGCATTCTGAAGAATAACTTAGGGCCTATGCATGTGTTTACATCCCTTGAGACAACACTCCTCTGCACTGTCATTAATGAAAATTGTAATGGATTCACTTCTCAAATAAAAGTAAACGTGGGGAAACGGATGCCATAAGTGCCAGCCAACACTTGCACCCAGGTGGCATCCACAAAGAGAAATCCAGTGACTGGCTTGTCTTCTGGTCAGTCTAGGGGACTTCTACTCCTATGAGAGGAGCAGTCAGTTCCAAAAACACTGCTCCCACCTCGCCTTTGCTCTCCAGGCTCTCACCTTTCTCCCAGTTCTCAGCTGGGCTGAGGCCTGAGGCAAGGATGCCTAAGGTCAGGCTTCACCTGCTGAGACAAGATCAAGAGCAGGACCAGGAGAGTCCTTCTCAGGAAACCACATCCAGAATGATGCTCTCAGGGTCATGTTAAGACACAAGCTTATCCTCTCTAGTTCCCTCGACCCAGAGAAAAATTGTTAATACTCCAATTTTAGAACCGAGGGAATGGAGGCCAAGGGATGTAAATCCATAAGCTTAGACCTGTTATGGATGCCTCTCCTTGCAACCCCTGGCCTGGATTCTGAACCTGGGCTGGAACGGACTAGCACTGTCGTTCCCACACCCCATTCTCACTGGGCCTCTGCGTCCGAGCACCTTAGGACGGAAAGGTGGCGCGTCCCTGGTTTCCCTATGTCAGAGTGGGGCTGCGCGGACCGCGACCACAGCGCACGTGCGCCTGCGGAGCCCTCCACTCACCGGGGCCGGCGCCGCCATGAGGCCCCGTGGGCAGAGCGGGACCGGTGACAAACGCCGACCCCTGAGGCCAGCCCTGGACCGAGGCACCTGGGACCCGAGCGTCCGCGGTGTGGAACGCGCTTAAGGCCCCGGGAACCGCCTCCAGGAGCGGCGGGGACCGAGGGCTGGGCCGAGCTCGGAAAACATTCGGCTGGCAGCCTGCTCTGCGCGGGGTCGCGGCCCATACAAAAGCGTGGAGGTGGGTTCTAGTCTCCCCGCGGCCCTTTGCTCGGTCTAGAAGACTTTTTTCTGAGACGCGGTCAAGGATTTGGCTCAAGCCCAAAACGCCAGTAAGGCCAGACAGGCGGCTGGTATACGACGTCATAATATGCAACCAAGAAGTCCCGCTCAAACGGCCGCCTGCGCCCCGCCCCGCTTCCCGTCATTGGGTCAGCGTAAGAGACATGGCCTTCTGGGTAATGTAGTTTCTGACTTCATCCTGGAGCGCCAAGGCTCTCACTAACAGGCTTTCTGTGGAAACTGTCCTAAGGTTCCAAGAAGTGATCATGGCCTCGCTTTCTCTTGAAGGCAGCACGCACATATTTCCTCGGCAGTCCTACCAGTTCATCCAGAGCTCTCACCTTTCTCCCAGTTCTCAGCTGGGCTGAGGCCTGAGGCAAGGATGCCTAAGGTCAGGCTTCACCTGCTGAGACAAGATCAAGAGCAGGACCAGGAGAGTCCTTCTCAGGAAACCACATCCAGAATGATGCTCTCAGGGTCATGTTAAGACACAAGCTTATCCTCTCTAGTTCCCTCGACCCAGAGAAAAATTGTTAATACTCCAATTTTAGAACCGAGGGAATGGAGGCCAAGGGATGTAAATCCATAAGCTTAGACCTGTTATGGATGCCTCTCCTTGCAACCCCTGGCCTGGATTCTGAACCTGGGCTGGAACGGACTAGCACTGTCGTTCCCACACCCCATTCTCACTGGGCCTCTGCGTCCGAGCACCTTAGGACGGAAAGGTGGCGCGTCCCTGGTTTCCCTATGTCAGAGTGGGGCTGCGCGGACCGCGACCACAGAGCACGTGCGCCTGAGGAGCCCTCCACTCACCGGGGCCGGCGCCGCCATGAGGCCCCGTGGGCAGAGCGGGACCGGTGACAAACGCCGACCCCTGAGGCCAGCCCTGGACCGAGGCACCTGGGACCCGAGCGTCCGCGGTGTGGAACGCGCTTAAGGCCCCGGGAACCGCCTCCAGGAGCGGCGGGGACCGAGGGCTGGGCCGAGCTCGGAAAACATTCGGCTGGCAGCCTGCTCTGCGCGGGGTCGCGGCCCATACAAAAGCGTGGAGGTGGGTTCTAGTCTCCCCGCGGCCCTTTGCTCGGTCTAGAAGACTTTTTTCTGAGACGCGGTCAAGGATTTGGCTCAAGCCCAAAACGCCAGTAAGGCCAGACAGGCGGCTGGTATACGACGTCATAATATGCAACCAAGAAGTCCCGCTCAAACGGCCGCCTGCGCCCCGCCCCGCTTCCCGTCATTGGGTCAGCGTAAGAGACATGGCCTTCTGGGTAATGTAGTTTCTGACTTCATCCTGGAGCGCCAAGGCTCTCACTAACAGGCTTTCTGTGGAAACTGTCCTAAGGTTCCAAGAAGTGATCATGGCCTCGCTTTCTCTTGAAGGCAGCACGCACAGATTTCCTCGGCTCTTCAGGCAATGCCCCGCCCTTAAAGGTCTCTAACACGTGGCCTGTTCCTTGATCTACCACACAGGACTTCTGCCCCAGCATTTCACCTCTCTGAGCGCAATGGATTTACCTTGAAAAGTGAAGACTCCCTTAATCTGTGGTTTCCAATCCACAGACCGCGTCAGCATTACCTGGGAAACTGTTACATGCCGTCAGGCCCCGCTTCAGACCTACTGAATCACAAACTCTTGAGTGAGGCCCAGGTACCGTGACTAAGCCCTCCTGGGTGTTCTAACGCCCCAACTAAGTTGAGCATTAACGTTTTAGTAGAACTTCTCAGTACTTGAAAACTGGACTACCCAGTGAATGAGACAAAATTACCTACTTTGAGAAATAACTAAAAATTGCTTAGCACTGGGCCTATGACATAATGTTAAGTGTGTGCTAAGGTGTTTCAGTAGTGTCCAGCTCTTTGCAGAACTATGGACTCTAGCCTGCCAGAGGTCTCTGTCTATGGGATTTCCCAGACAAGAATAATGGAGTATGTTGCCATGTCCTCCTCAGGGATCTCCCCATGCAAGAACTGAAATTGGGCATCTTATATCCGCCTGCATTGCGAGGCAGGTTCTTTACCACTAGTGTCACCTGAGATGGGAAGCCCCTAATGAAAAGTTCTTAAGAATTTCTCTCATCATTTCAGTTACATTCTCTGGCTTCACGAATACAAAAGCGTGGAGGTGGGTTCTAGTCTCCCCGCGGCCCTTTGCTCGGTCTAGAAGACTTTTTTCTGAGACGCGGTCAAGGATTTGGCTCAAGCCCAAAACGCCAGTAAGGCCAGACAGGCGGCTGGTATACGACGTCATAATATGCAACCAAGAAGTCCCGCTCAAACGGCCGCCTGCGCCCCGCCCCGCTTCCCGTCATTGGGTCAGCGTAAGAGACATGGCCTTCTGGGTAATGTAGTTTCTGACTTCATCCTGGAGCGCCAAGGCTCTCACTAACAGGCTTTCTGTGGAAACTGTCCTAAGGTTCCAAGAAGTGATCATGGCCTCGCTTTCTCTTGAAGGCAGCACGCACAGATTTCCTCGGCTCTTCAGGCAATGCCCCGCCCTTAAAGGTCTCTAACACGTGGCCTGTTCCTTGATCTACCACACAGGACTTCTGCCCCAGCATTTCACCTCTCTGAGCGCAATGGATTTACCTTGAAAAGTGAAGACTCCCTTAATCTGTGGTTTCCAATCCACAGACCGCGTCAGCATTACCTGGGAAACTGTTACATGCCGTCAGGCCCGCTCAGACCTACTGAATCACAAACTCTTGAGTGAGGCCCAGGTACCGTGACTAAGCCCTCCTGGGTGTTCTAACGCCCCAACTAAGTTGAGCATTAACGTTTTAGTAGAACTTCTCAGTACTTGAAAACTGGACTACCCAGTGAATGAGACAAAATTACCTACTTTGAGAAATAACTAAAAATTGCTTAGCACTGGGCCTATGACATAATGTTAAGTGTGTGCTAAGGTGTTTCAGTAGTGTCCAGCTCTTTGCAGAACTATGGACTCTAGCCTGCCAGAGGTCTCTGTCTATGGGATTTCCCAGACAAGAATAATGGAGTATGTTGCCATGTCCTCCTCCAGGGGATCTCCCCATGCAAGAACTGAAATTGGGCATCTTATATCCGCCTGCATTGCGAGGCAGGTTCTTTACCACTAGTGTCACCTGAGATGGGAAGCCCCTAATGAAAAGTTCTTAAGAATTTCTCTCATCATTTTCAGTTACACTGGCTTCACTTGATTTCTTCTTCAATAGACCACGCTCTTTTCATCCCAGGGGTTTTGAGCACATGTTAGTTCCTACATCAGG
This sequence comes from Tragulus kanchil, assembly GCA_022376925.1. NCBI lineage: Eukaryota > Metazoa > Chordata > Mammalia > Artiodactyla > Tragulidae > Tragulus > Tragulus kanchil. Next base: position 116,425,429 of record JAIOJX010000031.1, read on the forward strand.
AATGCTGCTCCCCACACCTTTGAACCTGGTAGGACTTTCCATCCAGCAGGTGTCTGCATGATACCAGCTTCTGTTTACTCTGCTTCCTTCCTGGAGTTTAAACCTTAATGCTCATTGTCACACTTTTACCAGCAAGAATACTGAGAAGAGATATTACCAGAAAATAACAGATCAATATCTGCTAGGATTACAGAGAGAAAAATCTCCAACAAAGCATTAGACAACAAAACATTCCAACATAATTTAAATTGTTTAAAGGATTATATACAATCAAGTGCATTTATCCCAGGAATGCAAGTGGTTCAATATAAGAAAATCAAGTAATAGACCACATTAATAAAATAAAGGGGAAGGGGTATATGTATACCTATGGCAGATTCAGGTCAATGTGTGACAGTAAACAACTAAACTCTGTAAAAAATAAAAAATAAATAATAAATAGGGCTTCCCTGGTGGTCCAGTAGGTAAAGACACTGCCTTGCAGTGCAAGGGGCACCAGTTCGATCCCTGGCCTGGGAAGATCCCACTTGCCGTGGAGCAAGTGGATTGATGTGTCCAACTACTGAGTCAGAGCTCTGGAGCGCATACGCCCAGAGCTGATGCTCTGCAGCGAGAGCAGCCACTGCAACGGGAGGCCCACACAGGCCAAAGAACAAAGATGGATGAAAATAAATAAATGAAAGACCAAAAGAAGTGCCCCCCCAAATAAATAAATAATAAAGGGAAAAAGATATGATAATCTCAATTTTCAAAGAAAATGCATTTGATAAAGTCCAATGCCCTTTTATAATAACAGTAATAGTAATAAAACACTCAGAACACTAGAAACAAAGAAAAATTTTCTCAATGTGATAAATGGTTCCCCAAAAATTGCAAGGATATCCTGAAATTGGGCATCTTATATCCGCCTGCATTGCGAGGCAGGTTCTTTACCACTAGTGTCACCTGAGATGGGAAGCCCCTAATGAAAAGTTCTTAAGAATTTCTCTCATCATTTTCAGTTACACTGGCTTCACTTGATTTCTTCTTCAATAGACCACGCTCTTTTCATCCCAGGGGTTTTGAGCACATGTTAGTTCCTACATCAGGAATGCTGCTCCCCACACCTTTGAACCTGGTAGGACTTTCCATCCAGCAGGTGTCTGCATGATACCAGCTTCTGTTTACTCTGCTTCCTTCCTGGAGTTTAAACCTTAATGCTCATTGTCACACTTTTACCAGCAAGAATACTGAGAAGAGATATTACCAGAAAATAACAGATCAATATCTGCTAGGATTACAGAGAGAAAAATCTCCAACAAAGCATTAGACAACAAAACATTCCAACATAATTTAAATTGTTTAAAGGATTATATACAATCAAGTGCATTTATCCCAGGAATGCAAGTGGTTCAATATAAGAAAATCAAGTAATAGACCACATTAATAAAATAAAGGGGAAGGGGTATATGTATACCTATGGCAGATTCAGGTCAATGTGTGACAGTAAACAACTAAACTCTGTAAAAAATAAAAAATAAATAATAAATAGGGCTTCCCTGGTGGTCCAGTAGGTAAAGACACTGCCTTGCAGTGCAAGGGGCACCAGTTCGATCCCTGGCCTGGGAAGATCCCTCTTGCCGTGGAGCAAGTGGATTGATGTGTCCAACTACTGAGTCAGAGCTCTGGAGCGCATACGCCCAGAGCTGATGCTCTGCAGCGAGAGCAGCCACTGCAACGGGAGGCCCACACAGGCCAAAGAACAAAGATGGATGAAAATAAATAAATGAAAGACCAAAAGAAGTGCCCCCCCAAATAAATAAATAATAAAGGGAAAAAGATATGATAATCTCAATTTTCAAAGAAAATGCATTTGATAAAGTCCAATGCCCTTTTATAATAACAGTAATAGTAATAAAACACTCAGAACACTAGAAACAAAGAAAAATTTTCTCAATGTGATAAATGGTATTCTTGAAAAAGCCATGGTTAAAATCGTACTTCATAATGAAAGACTAAAAGCTTTCCTCTCACAATCAGGAACAAGACAAGAATGCTGCATTCAACACTGTACTAAAAGTTTTAGTCAGAAATTAGGCAGAAAGAAAAAGCATTAAATTTGGAAAGGAAAAAGTAAAACTGCCTCTAGTCACAGATAATATGGTTCTAAATATAGAAAATATCATGGAATCCACCAGAAAAACAGCATATATTCAGGAAAGTTTCAAGGTACAATATCAAGATGCAAAAATCAGTACACTGATGATGGGAATGTAAAATCAGTCTGCTACTAGGGAAAAACAGTTTGGCAGTTCCTCAAAAAGTTGAGCGTAGAACTACCACATGGCATATTATTCCACAGCTGGGTAGATAGATACCTTACAGAAAGGAAAACAAGTACTTTAACAAAATAGTTTTACACAATGTTAATAGCAACATAATTCACAATAACCAAACGGAAACAATGAAAATTTCTATCAGTGGATGGATAAACCAATTGTGCTATAAACATACAATTGAATATTATTCAGTCATAAAAAGGAATAATACAAAGAATCCTACAATATGGATCAACCTGGAAACCTATGAAAGGTTTATAAAGAAAGAGAGAAAATGGTGAAGACTGCATGAAGAGTTTTTAGATATAATAGCACAGCATAAAAGAAATAATATAAAAGAAAGAAAATAAAAAATAAAATAAAACAAATAAAAAAGAAACAATATAAAAGAAAATAAAAAATAAAAAAACAAACAAAAAAAATAAAATAATAGCACAGCATAAAAGGGAAAAGACTGATAAATGAAGCTTTACTAATTTTAAAGACATTTGTTCTGTGAAGGTATTTTGAACTGAAGGGAAATGAACATACAACATATCAAAACTTGTCAGAGGCAGTTTAAACAGTACTTAAAGGGAAATGTATAAGATTAAACACATTTGATAAAAGGAAACCTTAAATAATGGATCTCAGTTTTCATATTATGAAATCAGAAAAAGAAAAGAAACATAGAGAAACCAGGGAAAAAATATGATAAACATGAAAATGGAAACCAATGAAGCAAATCAAAAAAGTAGAGAAAACCACTAAAACCAAAAACCTTAAGATCAATAAAATTGATTAACTGGACTTTCCTTGGTGACCCAGCGGTTAAGAATCTGCCTACCAATGCAGGCAGCACAGGTTCGATTCCTGGTCCAGGAAGATTCCACATGCTGCAGGGGAATTAAGCCTATGTACCACAATTAAAAAAAAAAAAACCCAGTAAATGGCATGAAATATCCACCAGAAAAACAGCATATATTCAGGAAAGTTTCAAGGTACAATATCAAGATGCAAAAATCAGTACACTGATGATGGGAATGTAAAATCAGTCTGCTACTAGGGAAAAACAGTTTGGCAGTTCCTCAAAAAGTTGAGCGTAGAACTACCACATGGCATATTATTCCACAGCTGGGTAGATAGATACCTTACAGAAAGGAAAACAAGTACTTTAACAAAATAGTTTTACACAATGTTAATAGCAACATAATTCACAATAACCAAACGGAAACAATGAAAATTTCTATCAGTGGATGGATAAACCAATTGTGCTATAAACATACAATTGAATATTATTCAGTCATAAAAAGGAATAATACAAAGAATCCTACAATATGGATCAACCTGGAAACCTATGAAAGGTTTATAAAGAAAGAGAGAAAATGGTGAAGACTGCATGAAGAGTTTTTAGATATAATAGCACAGCATAAAAGAAATAATATAAAAGAAAGAAAATAAAAAATAAAATAAAACAAATAAAAAAGAAACAATATAAAAGAAAATAAAAAATAAAAAAACAAACAAAAAAAATAAAATAATAGCACAGCATAAAAGGGAAAAGACTGATAAATGAAGCTTTACTAATTTTAAAGACATTTGTTCTGTGAAGGTATTTTGAACTGAAGGGAAATGAACATACAACATATCAAAACTTGTCAGAGGCAGTTTAAACAGTACTTAAAGGGAAATGTATAAGATTAAACACATTTGATAAAAGGAAACCTTAAATAATGGATCTCAGTTTTCATATTATGAAATCAGAAAAAGAAAAGAAACATAGAGAAACCAGGGAAAAAATATGATAAACATGAAAATGGAAACCAATGAAGCAAATCAAAAAAGTAGAGAAAACCACTAAAACCAAAAACCTTAAGATCAATAAAATTGATTAACTGGACTTTCCTTGGTGACCCAGCGGTTAAGAATCTGCCTACCAATGCAGGCAGCACAGGTTCGATTCCTGGTCCAGGAAGATTCCACATGCTGCAGGGGAATTAAGCCTATGTACCACAATTAAAATAAATAAATAAAATTGACAAACCTCTAGCTAAATTTTATCGAGAAATAGAGAATACGTAAATTATGAAAGTTAGAATGATACAATAGACATCATCACAGATTCTATGAATATTAAATGTTAACATGGGAATATCATGAACTTCCTTTATGCCATTAATTGAAAAACATCAGTGAAATGGGCAATTTCTTTAAAGACACAAACCATGAAAACTCGGTTAAGAAAAAAAAATAGTTAACTTATTCAGCCCTATATCTACTGTCTAAAGAATTCCCCATTCATTAGGCCTTTCTCCAATATAGATTCTCTGGTACTGACCAAGTGTGAAATTGTAGCTGAAGGCTTTTCCAAATTCACTTCACTTGTAATGCCTTTGCACAGAGAGAAAGGCCACTGCCCACTTGGTGCTCTGGTAAGGCTTCTCTCCTCCCCTCCTGCAGGTCATTCTCCTGTGAATGACCTGATGCTGGAGAAAGTCTGGCATGACCACGCAGTCCTTTCCAGCCTCCTTGCATCTGAATGGCTTCTCTGATGTGTCATCTCTGTGGCTCTTTATAAAGAAGGCTTTTTCCTCCTTTCTGCTGATGGATTTCTCTCTTTTTTTAAATATTAATGCTATTCTTGTTTGTTTATTTATTTAGTTTTGGCTGCACTGGGTTTTTGTTGCTGCTTGCAGACTTTCTCTAGTTGCAGTAAGTGGGGCTACTCCCTAGCTGTGGTGCTCAGGTTTAAATGGCTTCTTGTTGTGCAACATGAGCTTTAGACGCGTGGGCTTCAGTAGTAGTTGTGGTGCATGGGCTTAGTTGCTTCGCAGCATGTAGACTCTTCCCAGACTAGAAATGGAACCCGTGTCTCCTGCATTGGTAGGTGGATTCTTCTCCACTGTGCCACCAAGGAAGTCATCTGATGGACTTCTTTTTTTTTTTTTTTTTTGATGGACTTCTTGACATTCTACTACATCGGTTGCTAGTGAAGATTTGCACTGAATCAGAACCCTCTCCATTTACCAGATCACTGTGTGGTCTCTGCTCTGGATGTGTGGCTTGGAATTCAGCCAGATGCAAAATATTTTTCAAGAGCAGACCATGCATGTCATGGGGTAGGTCTTCTGAGTGGGATGACCCAGCTGGGTGGAATTCCTGTTAGGAATGCAACACTTCTCCTATGGTCAGAAGGGGTCCCCCTCACCCTCCCCTCCATGTCAAAACACTGAAAGCTGAGACATGCTGGAGAAATTCTTGTTAACTTTGATGGGAGGAAACAGCCCATCACAAATGTATGCCTGACCCAGGATGGAATTGTTGTTAAGATGAAGGCATTGAGGTCCCGGTAAGGAAGGGAAGCTAGAATCTAGAGTCAGCCTTAACAGTGCCACATCCTCACTGAAATCAAGTGTGAAATTGTAGCTGAAGGCTTTTCCAAATTCACTTCACTTGTAATGCCTTTGCACAGAGAAAGGCCACTGCCCACTTGGTGCTCTGGTAAGGCTTCTCTCCTCCCCTCCTGCAGGTCATTCTCCTGTGAATGACCTGATGCTGAGAAAGTCTGGCATGACCACGCAGTCCTTTCCAGCCTCCTTGCATCTGAATGGCTTCTCTGATGTGTCATCTCTGTGGCTCTTTATAAAGAAGGCTTTTTCCTCCTTTCTGCTGATGGATTTCTCTCTTTTTTTAAATATTAATGCTATTCTTGTTTGTTTATTTATTTAGTTTTGGCTGCACTGGGTTTTTGTTGCTGCTTGCAGACTTTCTCTAGTTGCAGTAAGTGGGGCTACTCCCTAGCTGTGGTGCTCAGGTTTAAATGGCTTCTTGTTGTGCAACATGAGCTTTAGACGCGTGGGCTTCAGTAGTAGTTGTGGTGCATGGGCTTAGTTGCTTCGCAGCATGTAGACTCTTCCCAGACTAGAAATGGAACCCGTGTCTCCTGCATTGGTAGGTGGATTCTTCTCCACTGTGCCACCAAGGAAGTCATCTGATGGACTTCTTTTTTTTTTTTTTTTTTGATGGACTTCTTGACATTCTACTACATCGGTTGCTAGTGAAGATTTGCACTGAATCAGAACCCTCTCCATTTACCAGATCACTGTGTGGTCTCTGCTCTGGATGTGTGGCTTGGAATTCAGCCAGATGCAAAATATTTTTCAAGAGCAGACCATGCATGTCATGGGGTAGGTCTTCTGAGTGGGATGACCCAGCTGGGTGGAATTCCTGTTAGGAATGCAACACTTCTCCTATGGTCAGAAGGGGTCCCCCTCACCCTCCCCTCCATGTCAAAACACTGAAAGCTGAGACATGCTGGAGAAATTCTTGTTAACTTTGATGGGAGGAAACAGCCCATCACAAATGTATGCCTGACCCAGGATGGAATTGTTGTTAAGATGAAGGCATTGAGGTCCCGGTAAGGAAGGGAAGCTAGAATCTAGAGTCAGCCTTAACAGTGCCACATCCTCACTGAAATCAAGAGTACAAGGACCGGACACAAAACTGGCTGGAGAGGCAGGGTCTTAGGTTACTTCTCTGTCAAAATCTTTTAGCAGGATCTTGGTTGCTGGTAGCACACAAACCCTGTGCAGAACAGTGAGTCCAGACCCAGGAAAATCTGATTACAGTTGAATTGCTGGTGTTCAAGGACTATTAACAGAAATGTGCACACATCATTTGTTATTCTTCAGTTGCTAAGTTGTCTGACTCTTTGCAACCCTATGAACTGCAGCATGCCAGGCTCCTATGTCCTCCACAGTCTCCCAGAGTTTGCTCAAACTCATGTCCATTGAGTCGGAGAGGCTATCTTCCCCCTTCTCCTTTTGCCTTCATTCTTTCCAAGCATCAGGGTCTTTTCCAATGAGTCAGCATCTTCACATCAGGTGCCCAAAGTATTGGAGCTTCAGCTTCAGCCATCAGACCTTCCAACGAATATTCAGGGTTGATTTCCTTTAGGGCTGACTAGTTTGATCATCTTGCAGTTCAAGGGACTCTCATGAGTCTTCTCCAGTACCCCATTCAAAAGCATCAGTTCTTCAGCACTCAGCCGTCTTTATGATCCAACTCTCACATCCATACACGACTACTGGAAAAACCATAACTTTGACTTTAGAGACCTTTGTCAGAAAAGTGATGCTAGTGCTTTTTAATATGCTGTCAAGGTTTGTCATACACACAACGCATTAGTTGGAGGCTTATGTTGTAGAGCCCTGAGGAGTAAGTAGTGGAGACAGTGAGACATGAAGACCGTAATCAAGGATTCACAGTCAGAGTAGAAATAACAAATGGTCAAGTTTCAAGAATGGGGAAAGAAAGATACAGAAGAGGTATGGCCGTCAGCTTTGGAGCACAAACAACAGTGAACTGGGGACAGGATGCTGGTGTGGTTTCAACCTAGTCCTGATGTCATGCCATCCCCAGGTCCCACTGAGCAAGGCTGGACCCCATCTAAGCACCGCTTCCCACAGCTGCAGTAATGTCTGCTCCTCTCAGGCACACAGTGCTCTTCCCTCAGCTCCAGCTGGGGATCTAGAAGATGTGGCGAGTCCTCAGGGAAAGATATGGCAGGTGAAGTTGCCCCTGTGAACTACTTTACCACAGATTACAGGGAATAAAACCTAAGTGAAACAAAACAGACAAACCCCTCTGAGTAATGTCTTGTAGGAACAATCCAGTGGTCCCAGTCAGGCAGTGTGTATGTCAGCACCTGTAATTCCTGGCAGAGTCAGAACCCAGGAAACATCCACTGAATCGGTGTTGGGGGTGGTGATGGTGCACAGATCCCAGTTTACAAAACTGTCCCAGAACTGGACAACCAGCTGAGGCAGGAATGGCTGGGCCAGATGGGATCCTCTGGGCTGACCTCAAGACTCATGACTCCAGCCCCTATCTGCAGGGCTTCCAGGTGGCAGTTTGGGGGCCGATAGAGGACTGCACTGCTCAGAGTAGTGCATACACTCGGCCCTAGAACCGTGGCACATATGCCAGGAAAATGGGCAAGAGGGATAAGCCCACCCTCCAGCTGTGAGCATGAGAGCTGCCTCTAAGGAGAAGGGACAGGCAGAAACCAGCTCAGGGCTGACTAGTTTCTTTAGTTCAAGGGACTCTCATGAGTCTTCTCCAGTACCCCATTCAAAAGCATCAGTTCTTCAGCACTCAGCCGTCTTTATGATCCAACTCTCACATCCATACACGACTACTGGAAAAACCATAACTTTGACTTTAGAGACCTTTGTCAGAAAAGTGATGCTAGTGCTTTTTAATATGCTGTCAAGGTTTGTCATACACACAACGCATTAGTTGGAGGCTTATGTTGTAGAGCCCTGAGGAGTAAGTAGTGGAGACAGTGAGACATGAAGACCGTAATCAAGGATTCACAGTCAGAGTAGAAATAACAAATGGTCAAGTTTCAAGAATGGGGAAAGAAAGATACAGAAGAGGTATGGCCGTCAGCTTTGGAGCACAAACAACAGTGAACTGGGGACAGGATGCTGGTGTGGTTTCAACCTAGTCCTGATGTCATGCCATCCCCAGGTCCCACTGAGCAAGGCTGGACCCCATCTAAGCACCGCTTCCCACAGCTGCAGTAATGTCTGCTCCTCTCAGGCACACAGTGCTCTTCCCTCAGCTCCAGCTGGGGATCTAGAAGATGTGGCGAGTCCTCAGGGAAAGATATGGCAGGTGAAGTTGCCCCTGTGAACTACTTTACCACAGATTACAGGGAATAAAACCTAAGTGAAACAAAACAGACAAACCCCTCTGAGTAATGTCTTGTAGGAACAATCCAGTGGTCCCAGTCAGGCAGTGTGTATGTCAGCACCTGTAATTCCTGGCAGAGTCAGAACCCAGGAAACATCCACTGAATCGGTGTTGGGGGTGGTGATGGTGCACAGATCCCAGTTTACAAAACTGTCCCAGAACTGGACAACCAGCTGAGGCAGGAATGGCTGGGCCAGATGGGATCCTCTGGGCTGACCTCAAGACTCATGACTCCAGCCCCTATCTGCAGGGCTTCCAGGTGGCAGTTTGGGGGCCGATAGAGGACTGCACTGCTCAGAGTAGTGCATACACTCGGCCCTAGAACCGTGGCACATATGCCAGGAAAATGGGCAAGAGGGATAAGCCCACCCTCCAGCTGTGAGCATGAGAGCTGCCTCTAAGGAGAAGGGGACAGGCAGAAACCAGCTCAGGTCACTGGGGTAGATGTGAAGGTCTCATGCAGTGAAGCTGTAAGTGCACAGTTGTCCAGCACTTCCCAGCACACGATGCTTAGCCTCGTCAAGCTGTCCCCATTGCCCCCAGGGAAAGTGAAATGGGAATGTCCTCAAAGGTCACACAGGCCTTTGTGTGGAGGCAGTTGATTCCATGAGCAGCAGGGCCCAAGTCCATCCTCCCACACTTCCATCCCATGCTCCATCTCTTTGCCAAGTTCCCAATTCAGAGGAGCTACCAGACACTGGTGCTCTCAGCTCATACCCCAGCGATCACTGTGAACCCACAGTGACAACAGACAGGCTGGCATAGACGCCAACACAGCTCTGGGGCTGGTAGGCAGGGTATTTTAAGATGTTGTGAAAGTCACTCAGTTGTGTCTGACTCCATGACCCATGGATGAGCCATGGAATTCTCCAGGCAAGAATACTGGAGAGAGTAGCCTTTCCCTTCTCCAGGGGATCTTCCCAACCCATGCATCAAACCCAGGCCTCCTGTGTTGCAGGCAATTCTTTACCATCTGAGCCACCAGGGAAGCCCATTTTAAGATGTTACCCGAAATTGTTTTAATCAGGTGTGGTAAGATGACAGACCTGGAGAAACCCATCTCTGAAAGAAGAGTTTATTACTTAACAGTTCCCAAGAGGAAGGAGCATGGCAGGCCATGCAGGGCCACATGGGGAGGCACCAGGGTTGGTCAGGAGGCAGAAGGAACGAGGAGAAAATAGACCAGAGGCCACTGTGGGTTTTGTAGGAGCAAGTGAGCAAAACAGGCTAGGCAAGCTGAGCAGGATCAGAGTTTGAATAACTTTGGCAAGCTCTGGACTATGAGGTGGCATTGAACCGCCTTGCACCTGGCCCTGGGGCAAATGAGGGCAGAGAGATAGTGTCCCAGACTGCAGGAGCCAAAAATAGTAGAGGTGACGTAGATACAGAGTAGTGCATACACTCGAAACCGTGGCACATATGCCGGGGCAGAGATAAGCCCACCCTCCAGCTGTGAGCATGAGAGCTGCCTCTAAGGAGAAGGGGACAGGCAGAAACCAGCTCAGGTCACTGGGGTAGATGTGAAGGTCTCATGCAGTGAAGCTGTAAGTGCACAGTTGTCCAGCACTTCCCAGCACACGATGCTTAGCCTCGTCAAGCTGTCCCCATTGCCCCCAGGGAAAGTGAAATGGGAATGTCCTCAAAGGTCACACAGGCCTTTGTGTGGAGGCAGTTGATTCCATGAGCAGCAGGGCCCAAGTCCATCCTCCCACACTTCCATCCCATGCTCCATCTCTTTGCCAAGTTCCCAATTCAGAGGAGCTACCAGACACTGGTGCTCTCAGCTCATACCCCAGCGATCACTGTGAACCCACAGTGACAACAGACAGGCTGGCATAGACGCCAACACAGCTCTGGGGCTGGTAGGCAGGGTATTTTAAGATGTTGTGAAAGTCACTCAGTTGTGTCTGACTCCATGACCCATGGATGAGCCATGGAATTCTCCAGGCAAGAATACTGGAGAGAGTAGCCTTTCCCTTCTCCAGGGGATCTTCCCAACCCATGCATCAAACCCAGGCCTCCTGTGTTGCAGGCAATTCTTTACCATCTGAGCCACCAGGGAAGCCCATTTTAAGATGTTACCCGAAATTGTTTTAATCAGGTGTGGTAAGATGACAGACCTGGAGAAACCCATCTCTGAAAGAAGAGTTTATTACTTAACAGTTCCCAAGAGGAAGGAGCATGGCAGGCCATGCAGGGCCACATGGGGAGGCACCAGGGTTGGTCAGGAGGCAGAAGGAACGAGGAGAAAATAGACCAGAGGCCACTGTGGGTTTTGTAGGAGCAAGTGAGCAAAACAGGCTAGGCAAGCTGAGCAGGATCAGAGTTTGAATAACTTTGGCAAGCTCTGGACTATGAGGTGGCATTGAACCGCCTTGCACCTGGCCCTGGGGCAAATGAGGGCAGAGAGATAGTGTCCCAGACTGCAGGAGCCTGATAAAAAGAGGTGAGTAGAGGTACAGAGCCCGATTGTCTGCACATCAAAGACTTGCTCACCAGTAACTTGTTTACTGCCTCTAGGAACTAGGTAGCTCTGGGAGGGGCAGTCTCTCCAGGATCAGCAAGGCCCCCATGATGTCAATACCTCATGAACAGAGAACATAAAAGGACATGATGAATACAACCCCATCTCCTGGTGTCACGGAGAACATAACTCAGTCTTCTTCCTTAGTCACCCATACCAGGGCCCTGGAGTCACCAGATAACATTTTCTCCCCATATGGATATTATACTTAAGGTTGCACTTCCCTTACAACTTTAGACCCCCCTGCTCATGAATTCCCAGTAGCACTGCTACCCAACCGCTGGCCCACACCCTACCCTTCTCCACAGACTCCCTACAAGTCACTGCGCACATGGCATTGTAACCAGGATCTCATCCTGTCCAAGACCTTCCTAGTGCTGCTCTAACAAAGTCCCACATGCTGAACCACAGAAATTATCTCCCCTTCTGGAGGCAAGAAGTCTGAAATCACAGTGTTGGCAGGACCATGCTCTCTGGCGGCCCTAGGGGAGAAGGCTCCCTTGCCTTGTCTAGCTTCTGGTATTTTGCTGGCAGGCCCTGGCATTCCTTGGCTTGTAGATGTGTTTATTGCTCCGCCACCCGACCATCCTCTGGGTGTTTTCACATCATCTTCCCTCTGTGAGTATCTGTCTGTGTGTCCATTTTCCCCTTTTCCTGCAGACACCAGTCATATTAGATTAAAGCCCATCCTGATGACCTCATTTCAGCTTAATTACCTCTATAAAGACTCCTTACAAGTGAGATCACACCCCCAGGTGTTCCATGTTAGCACTACCACCTACCTTTTAGGGGAGACACGATTAAATCCACTGGCAAGGGCAGCGCCCAATCCTGCTCTGTTCTGTTGGTCTTCCTCCAGGTTCTGTTCCTGGCTTCAACCTCAGCCATAACTACACACAGAGATGTCTGACGTCCTTGATCCTTTTCTCATCTAGGTTGCATATTCTGTTCCTTCATCACCAATGGTCACCAGGTCAAAAGCCTGGGTTATCCACAGAGGGGTGAAAAAACATCGGGCCAGGTCTTACTGCAATTTTATTTCCATTCCAGACTGCAGGAGCCTGATAAAAAGAGGTGAGTAGGGGTACAGAGCCCGATTGTCTGCACATCAAAGACTTGCTCACCAGTAACTTGTTTACTGCCTCTAGGAACTAGGTAGCTCTGGGAGGGGCAGTCTCTCCAGGATCAGCAAGGCCCCCATGATGTCAATACCTCATGAACAGAGAACATAAAAGGACATGATGAATACAACCCCATCTCCTGGTGTCACGGAGAACATAACTCAGTCTTCTTCCTTAGTCACCCATACCAGGGCCCTGGAGTCACCAGATAACATTTTCTCCCCATATGGATATTATACTTAAGGTTGCACTTCCCTTACAACTTTAGACCCCCCTGCTCATGAATTCCCAGTAGCACTGCTACCCAACCGCTGGCCCACACCCTACCCTTCTCCACAGACTCCCTACAAGTCACTGCGCACATGGCATTGTAACCAGGATCTCATCCTGTCCAAGACCTTCCTAGTGCTGCTCTAACAAAGTCCCACATGCTGAACCACAGAAATTATCTCCCCTTCTGGAGGCAAGAAGTCTGAAATCACAGTGTTGGCAGGACCATGCTCTCTGGCGGCCCTAGGGGAGAAGGCTCCCTTGCCTTGTCTAGCTTCTGGTATTTTGCTGGCAGGCCCTGGCATTCCTTGGCTTGTAGATGTGTTTATTGCTCCGCCACCCGACCATCCTCTGGGTGTTTTCACATCATCTTCCCTCTGTGAGTATCTGTCTGTGTGTCCATTTTCCCTTTTCCTGCAGACACCAGTCATATTAGATTAAAGCCCATCCTGATGACCTCATTTCAGCTTAATTACCTCTATAAAGACTCCTTACAAGTGAGATCACACCCCCAGGTGTTCCATGTTAGCACTACCACCTACCTTTTAGGGGAGACACGATTAAATCCACTGGCAAGGGCAGCGCCCAATCCTGCTCTGTTCTGTTGGTCTTCCTCCAGGTTCTGTTCCTGGCTTCAACCTCAGCCATAACTACACACAGAGATGTCTGACGTCCTTGATCCTTTTCTCATCTAGGTTGCATATTCTGTTCCTTCATCACCAATGGTCACCAGGTCAAAAGCCTGGGTTATCCACAGAGGGGTGAAAAAACATCGGGCCAGGTCTTACTGCAATTTTATTTCCATTCCTGCTAAACCCCAGCATCCATCTAACATCCACTCTCCCTTGGGTGGAGGATGGGGGAGTGGGATAGTTAGGAATGGACATGTGCACACTGCTATATTCAAAATGGATAACCAGCAAGGATCCACTGTAGGGCACAGAGAACTCTGCTCAATGTTCTGTGGCAGCCTGGATGGGAGAGGAGTTTGGGGGAGAATGGATACATGTGTATGTAGGGCTGAGTCCCTTTGCTATTCACCTGAAACTATCACAACATTGTTAATTAGCTATACTCCAATATAAATTAACAACTTAAAACAATAAACACTATTCCCCTTGCCATATTCGGCCACCTGACAGATCCTGATCTTCCTACAGGCACCCTTCGTGGCCACTACATTCCCTCTCCTGTCCTTGTGATGCCCACCATCCTCACCCATTTGCAGAGGCAAGACTTCCTGCCCTCAAGCCCCATCCTCTCCTTTCTTTCCTTGCAGTTTTGCTGCCACCATGACTAGAAGATTCCACCTCCTAAATCTAACCCACAGTTCCACACTCTTTCATAAACCAGATGCCATGTTTGGAATCCTTATAATCTGCAAGCTTCCCAGAACCCCCTAACTGTGTGTCTAGTTCTGCTTATTCTTAACTTCTAGTCAGGGGTCTCAGGACATCAGACTCAACAAGGTCAAAATCTAATTTGTATCATTTGGCTCCTTTAATATTTTTTATTCTTTTTTTCCTTTAATGTAGTGTAGGACTTCCCTGGTGGTCCAGTGGGTGAAGAGTTCACCTTGCAGTGCAAGGGGCACCGGTTCAATCCCTGGCCTGGGAAGATCCCACGTGCCACAGAGCGGCAGGACTGGTGTGTCCAATTACCAAGCCAGAGCTCTGGAGCACATGTGCCCAGGGTTGGTGCTCTGCAGTGAAAGAGGCCACTGCAGTGGGAGGCCCACACAGGTCAAAGACCAAAAGATGGATGATGAAAGACCAAAAGAAGTGGCAATAAAAAAAAAAAAATGTATATATATGGATGAAAAGAAAGAAAGAAAGAAGCCAAAAATTTTTTTGAAAAAAGTAGTATATTTGGTTTACAATGGTATGTTAGTTTCTGCTGTGCAACAATGTGAATCAGTCATATGTTTACATATACCTACTACCTCTTGAGCCTTCCTCTAATCCCCCTAAATGTTTTGTTGTGTGTTTTTTTGGCCACTTCTATTGATCTTTTATTTATTTATCTTTGTACTTTGGCCTGTGTGGGCCTCCCATTGCAGTGGCCTTGCTCACTGCAGAGCACTGGCTCTGGGCGCATGTGCTCCAGAGCTCCAGCTCAGTAGTTGGTCCAGCCACTCCGCTGCACGTGGTATCTTCCCAGGCCAGGGATTGAACCGGCACCCCTTGCACTATAAGGCGGTTTCCTTACCCACTGGACCACCAGGGAAACCCTCCCCACCACCCCAAATGTTTTATTCTTGCAAACAGATCATGAAAAAGGGTTTCATAACTATACACAGGCCTATTGCCTAACAGATGATTTCTGACAGGCCATATGATTCAACACTTGGGAACATCACGTCTAACTGTCCTCAGGCCAAAGCCGAGGTGGGGCTGACGTGATTTCAAGAGTGTGGCAGCAGTTGACAAGTCATTGTTCATCTCCAGTTCTCAGGAATTTCACCTACTCCTGTCTCCCTTCTGGCCCTCAAAGCAGCCACACCCAGGTACAAACTTCTGAAGATGAGTGGGCACAGCCTGATGTCCAGTGACTCAGTCACCAGGAACGGCCCCCATCCAGACATGAGGAGCTTATCACCTGAACAAGTCATCCACAGACGAGCACCAGCAAAGTATAAGGGAAGCTGGGTGTCCGGGGAGAGAAAAAGGGATTGCCAAGAGCACCTAGTCAGTTTCTAGCACCTAGTCAGTTTCTAGCATGATCAATCAATTTGGTCACCAGATTATCTGTTACGTTATTTCTCCCATATGCGCAACACTCACAACCTTTTTATGTGACAGTCCCAAAGCTCATCCAATCATTGCCTCCAGGAACGTCAGAATTTCTGTTCCTTAACCTAACCTCAGACCCGGAGACTGTGAATATACAGTTGTGGGTTCAAGGACATAGTGAAAGAGGCCTATTCAAATTGCTGAAGAGGGGCTTCCCTGGTGGTCCAGTGGGTAAGGACACTGCCTTGCAGTGCAAGGGGCGCCGGTTCAATCCCTGGCCTGGGAAGATCCCACGTGCCGCGGAGCGGCTGGACCGATGTGTCCAATGACCAAGCCCGCACTTTGGAGCACATGCGCCCAGAGCCAGTGCTCTGCGACAACAGAGGCCACCGCGATGGGAGGCCCACATGGGCGGAAGAACAAAGATGGATGAAAATGGACAAATAAAAGACCAATAGAAGTGGCCTGCCTGCTCCCCTCCCTCCCCACCCCACCCCAAATAAATAAATAAATAAATAAATCTTTTAAAAAAAAATTGCTGAAGAAATAACTGCTCACCTAACTTTCTAAACACATGAATAGTGTCTTTGGAGTAAGAGTATGAAATAAACTGCTTCATGTCACAAATGAGAAATTTAACGTAAAATTAACCTGCATAAAACAACATTCTTATTTAAGGATTTTCTATTTAATGATGATGAAAAGTGACCTCAGGTGAAAGATCTGCAATGATAGAAGAAATGAGAATCCAAGACAGAGGTGGATCTGTGGATTTAAAAAATGCTCACTATCTGTGTAAAACATGAATAATATTCCATTATGAAGTCAGAATGACATCATTACTATGTATAGCTTCAATAACATATATATACTCCTGTCTCCCTTCTGGCCCTCAAAGCAGCCACACCCAGGTACAAACTTCTGAAGATGAGTGGGCACAGCCTGATGTCCAGTGACTCAGTCACCAGGAACGGCCCCCATCCAGACATGAGGAGCTTATCACCTGAACAAGTCATCCACAGACGAGCACCAGCAAAGTATAAGGGAAGCTGGGTGTCCGGGGAGAGAAAAAGGGATTGCCAAGAGCACCTAGTCAGTTTCTAGCACCTAGTCAGTTTCTAGCATGATCAATCAATTTGGTCACCAGATTATCTGTTATGTTATTTCTCCCATATGCGCAACACTCACAACCTTTTTATGTGACAGTCCCAAAGCTCATCCAATCATTGCCTCCAGGAACGTCAGAATTTCTGTTCCTTAACCTAACCTCAGACCCGGAGACTGTGAATATACAGTTGTGGGTTCAAGGACATAGTGAAAGAGGCCTATTCAAATTGCTGAAGAGGGGCTTCCCTGGTGGTCCAGTGGGTAAGGACACTGCCTTGCAGTGCAAGGGGCGCCGGTTCAATCCCTGGCCTGGGAAGATCCCACGTGCCGCGGAGCGGCTGGACCGATGTGTCCAATGACCAAGCCCGCACTTTGGAGCACATGCGCCCAGAGCCAGTGCTCTGCGACAACAGAGGCCACCGCGATGGGAGGCCCACATGGGCGGAAGAACAAAGATGGATGAAAATGGACAAATAAAAGACCAATAGAAGTGGCCTGCCTGCTCCCCTCCCTCCCCACCCCACCCCAAATAAATAAATAAATAAATAAATCTTTTAAAAAAATTGCTGAAGAAATAACTGCTCACCTAACTTTCTAAACACATGAATAGTGTCTTTGGAGTAAGAGTATGAAATAAACTGCTTCATGTCACAAATGAGAAATTTAACGTAAAATTAACCTGCATAAAACAACATTCTTATTTAAGGATTTTCTATTTAATGATGATGAAAAGTGACCTCAGGTGAAAGATCTGCAATGATAGAAGAAATGAGAATCCAAGACAGAGGTGGATCTGTGGATTTAAAAAATGCTCACTATCTGTGTAAAACATGAATAATATTCCATTATGAAGTCAGAATGACATCATTACTATGTATAGCTTCAATAACATATATATATATATATATACATACTTAATTGAAAACCAGTATTTTATTCTTAATAACATGTATATACTGAGATGGGACAAACTGATTAATGTTCTAAGTCTCTTACTATGGTGGAGAAGGTGGGTAGTATTTGAAACTCTTTGTCCTATTTTGTTAAATAAGTGTTTGTAATTGTTAGCTTGATAGTAGGAATCATTCACTTCCAAATTAGAAGAAAGAAATTTTGGATTATAAATAACTAATCAGTCAAAATTTTAAAAAGTGACCACCTAAAGAACAGTGAGGCAAAGACATTTACAAAATAAAAGAATATAGTTAAAGTGAAACACATTATTAGACTAATTGAATATGAGAGATGTTCACACTAGCGGTCACTAATTTGGTGGCTCAGATGGTAAAGACTCTGCCTGCAGTGAAGGAGTCTCAGGTTCGATCCCAGGGTTGGGAAGATCCCCTGGAGAAGGGAAGCACTACCCACTCCAGTATTTTTGCCTGGAGAATTCCACGGACAGAGGAGCCTGTTGGGCTATAGTCCATGGGATTGCACAGAGTCAGATACACCCGAGCAACTCTCATTCACTCATTTGTGCTTTACAAATTTAGCAGTCAATGACCTTGGTTGGCCCAAAATACCATTTATGAGGATTTAATCTTCATCAGTGAATTTAAATTTTCATTCAAAGCACAACTAATTCCATGGCATCCTCAATTGTCACCAGTGGAAAAGGAGCCAAAGGGTGGGCAGGGATGTCCTCAGTGTGGCTGGTGGGTACCAAGACCTTATGCTGAAGGACATGAGGGTCATGACCAAGACCTAAAACCAGCTGAGGTGTCCATGGTACACTGTAGTACGTATGCTATTACTCAGAAAACCCCTAGGTCAGCAGCATTTTCTGCTGAGGGAGATGGGGGTGGGGAAGGGTGTCTGATTCTAATTACAAAAACCCTTATCCCGACCATCCATCCATCTTGTTAGCACTGCTTCCTAACATGACCTCAGTCATACTCTGCCCCACCAGCTTAACACTGCAGTCCTGGGCCAGTTCACTGTCGCCACACTCTTGGATTGTATGGCAGCTTTACCACATCCCTTGCCTCAGTTCTTGACTCTACTGAGTCCATTCCTCACTTATTAGTTGTTGTTGTTGTTTAGTGGCTTGGTCATGTCTAACTCTTTAGAGACCCTGTGGACTGTAGTCCACCAGGCTCCTCTGTCTATGAGATTTACCAGTCAAGAATACTGGAGTGGGTTGTCATTTCCTTCTCCAGGGGATCTTCCTGACCCACGGATCAAACCCACATCTCCTGCATTGGCAGGAGGATTCTTTACCACTGAGCCACCAGGGAAACCACACACACTAGGGGGAGATTTAAAGCCAAATCAGATCATGTCTTTGTCCCGGTGAAACCCTCCCTAAGCCTCCCAGAGCAATTAGGATAAAATCTGCATTTCTTACATTGCTTTCAAAACCCTGTACATAGGGCTTCCCTGGTGGTCCAGTGGGTAAGGACACTGCCTTGCAGTGCAAGGAGCGTCGGTTCGATCCCTGGCCTGGGAAGATCCCACGTGCCGCGGAGCGGCTGGACCGATGTGTTCAATGACCGAGCCCGAGCTCTGGAGCGCATGCGCCCAGAGCCAGTGCTCTGCAACAACAGAGGCCACCGCAATGGGAGGCCCACATGGGCCAAAGAACAAAGATGAATGAAAATAGATAAATGAAAGACCAATAGAAGTGGCCCACCCGCCCCCTCCCTCGCACCCCACGCCCAAAAATAATAAATAAATCTTAAAAAAAAAAAAAAAAAAAACCTGTACATCAATCTCTGCCCCCACTCTATTCACTGCCTGCCAGTCTCCTCCAGCCTCACTGGCCCAGCTCTTGCTGGCCTCGAGATCTTGGCCCATGCTATTTTCTTTTGCAGGAATACTAATCCCTGTCTTTGGACCCAGCTTCACAGTGCTTACCAAGGAGTATGCGTGAAACCTGTTCTTTAGAGCCTGCTCTCCGTGTTATTCTTTATAATTTACTAACCCATGTTTACAGACAAGGAAGCTAAGGCCTGGGAAGAAGAGATGTGTCCAAGTCTAGTGGTGGGAATAAGTTGGAAGTACTGACTTGTGCAGAGCTGCTGAGACTGTAGTTTCTGTTACAGTAGTTAGCATTAACTTAGCTTACTTCTAATACCCATGAGATTATTGAACATCCCCATGGTCACAAAGCTGAAGCGAGACAAAGCCAGGTGTTAATGGCAAACATATTGTGTCCACAGCCTGACGTTTCAATACAACCTAGTCCTCCCCAAGTAACGAGGAAGAGTGTAAGTAGGAGAGGACTGGTCAAAGATCTCCATGGCCATTGGGCTCCTAGGCAGGACACAACAAAGAGACTTCCCAGTGACCCCCTATTAGTCTGTAAGTTGTAGTGACCCTTCCACCTACTGGTTATTGGTCACTCACCTGGACAGGTAAAACTCACCATGCATAGATTTTATTCATTCTCAGCAGGTGAATCAGTTGTGGTTCTGGGAACGGCAGATCATGTCTTTGTCCCGGTGAAACCCTCCCTAAGCCTCCCAGAGCAATTAGGATAAAATCTGCATTTCTTACATTGCTTTCAAAACCCTGTACATAGGGCTTCCCTGGTGGTCCAGTGGGTAAGGACACTGCCTTGCAGTGCAAGGAGCGTCGGTTCGATCCCTGGCCTGGGAAGATCCCACGTGCCGCGGAGCGGCTGGACCGATGTGTTCAATGACCGAGCCCGAGCTCTGGAGCGCATGCGCCCAGAGCCAGTGCTCTGCAACAACAGAGGCCACCGCAATGGGAGGCCCACATGGGCCAAAGAACAAAGATGAATGAAAATAGATAAATGAAAGACCAATAGAAGTGGCCCACCCGCCCCCACCCTCCAACCCCCCGCCCAAAAAAAAAAAAAAAACCTTAAAAAAAAAAAAAAAAAAAACCTGTACATCAATCTCTGCCCCCACTCTATTCACTGCCTGCCAGTCTCCTCCAGCCTCACTGGCCCAGCTCTTGCTGGCCTCGAGATCTTGGCCCATGCTATTTTCTTTTGCAGGAATACTAATCCCTGTCTTTGGACCCAGCTTCACAGTGCTTACCAAGGAGTATGCGTGAAACCTGTTCTTTAGAGCCTGCTCTCCGTGTTATTCTTTATAATTTACTAACCCATGTTTACAGACAAGGAAGCTAAGGCCTGGGAAGAAGAGATGTGTCCAAGTCTAGTGGTGGGAATAAGTTGGAAGTACTGACTTGTGCAGAGCTGCTGAGACTGTAGTTTCTGTTACAGTAGTTAGCATTAACTTAGCTTACTTCTAATACCCATGAGATTATTGAACATCCCCATGGTCACAAAGCTGAAGCGAGACAAAGCCAGGTGTTAATGGCAAACATATTGTGTCCACAGCCTGACGTTTCAATACAACCTAGTCCTCCCCAAGTAACGAGGAAGAGTGTAAGTAGGAGAGGACTGGTCAAAGATCTCCATGGCCATTGGGCTCCTAGGCAGGACACAACAAAGAGACTTCCCAGTGACCCCCTATTAGTCTGTAAGTTGTAGTGACCCTTCCACCTACTGGTTATTGGTCACTCACCTGGACAGGAACCTTAGGAAAAGCTTCACCATGCATAGATTTTATTCATTCTCCAGCAGGTGAATCAGTTGTGGTTCTGGAACAGAATACTCTGATCATGGAAAAATAAGACAGCAGTGTTCAACTAAAGGTATAAATTCTCCAGGCAAGAATACTGGAGTGGGTAGTCATTCCCTTCTCCAGGGGATCTTCCTGACCCAGGGATGAAACTCAGGTCCCCTACATTGCAGGAAGACTCTTTACTGTCTGAGCCACTGGGGAAGCCCTAAAGGTACAAATGATCCTCTCTATTCAGTATGGTATTCAAGGGTGAGATCTCGGAATGGGGTTGTTCCCACACATGCAAAGAAAATGCTGACCTGTGACCTGGAAACCCAGAGCACAAACACCATCCCTGGACCAAAATGCTGCAGAGGGTTGTGATGGCTGTGTACCTAACAGCCATTTCCCTTGATCTCTATCCCACAGGAAACAATTCAAGAGGACCCTTCCCTTCACACACAGCCATGGAATCCCAGGAAGGTGACATCTTTATGTTGGAAGCTCTTTTCTCACTAACCTAAGTCAACCTCTCTGGCTACCAGAACCAGCCTAGTTTTGACCATGAGCCAAATGGAGCCAAATATCTGGGGAATAAGCCTGGATATGCATACTTTAAAAGCTTTCTGAATGATTCAGGTACCCAGGGAGAACTGTAAAGCATTGCATGCTAAGTTGCTTCAGTCGTGTCCAACTCTTTGCAACTCTATGGACTATAGCCTGCCAGGCTCTGCCAGGCTCCACCAGGCTCCTCTCTTCAAGAGATTCTCCAGACAAGAACACTGGAGTGGGGCTTCCCTGGTGGTCCACTGGGTAAAGAATCCACCTGGAAGTGCAAAGGGCACTGGTTCAATCCCTAACCCGGGAAGATCCCATGTGCTGTGGAGCAACTGGATGGGTGTGTCCAATTACAAGCCAGTGCTCTGGAGTGCATGTGTCCAGACCTGGTGCTCTGTAGTGAGAGAGGCCACTGCAATGGGAGGCCCACACAGGCCAAAGAATAAAAAGGTGGATGAGCCCCTTGACGCGGTCACGCTGAAGGAGCGCCCGGGCCTGGAATCGGGCCGCAGCCTCCGCCGCCCGCCGCCTCCAGACCATGGACTCCCGCAAAGTGAGCGAGCTGCGAGCCTTCGTGAAAATGTGTAAGCAGGACCCGAGCGTTCTGCACACCGAGGAAATGCGCTTCCTTAGGGAGTGGGTGGAGAGCATGGGGGGTAAAATACCACCTGCTGCTCAGAAAGCTAAATCAGAAGAAAATGCCAAGGAACCAAAAACAGATAGTGAGAAGGCGGAGGAAAACATAAAGACAGACGAACCATCAAGTGAGGAAAGTGATCTAGAAATTGACAATGAAGGTGTGATTGAACCAGATACTGACGTCCCTCAAGAAATGGGAGATGAAAATGTAGAGATAACTGAGGAGATCATGGATCAGGCGAATGATAAAAAAGTGGCTGCCATTGATGCCCTAAATAATGGTGAACTACAGAAAGCCATTGACTTGTTCACAGATGCCATCAAGCTAAATCCTCGTTTGGCCATTCTGTATGCCAAGAGAGCCAGTGTCTTCATCAAATTACAGAAGCCAAATGCTGCCATCCGAGACTGCGACAGGGCTATTGAAATAAATCCTGATTCAGCTCAGCCATACAAGTGGCGAGGGAAAGCACACAGACTTCTGGGCCATTGGGAAGAAGCTGCCCATGATCTTGCCCTTGCCTGTAAGCTGGATTACAATGAAGATGCTAGTGCAATGCTGAAGGAAGTTCAACCAAGGGCCCAGAAAATTGCTGAACATCGGAGAAAGTATGAGCGAAAACGTGAAGAGCGTGAGATCAAAGAAAGACTAGAAAGGGTTAAGAAGGCTCGAGAAGAACATGAGAGAGCCCAGAGGGAGGAAGAAGCCAGACGACAATCAGGATCTCAGTTTGGTTCTTTTCCAGGAGGCTTTCCTGGTAATTTCCCTGGAGGAGTGCCTGGAATGGGAGGCGGCATGCCTGGAATGCCAGGAATGCCTGGGCTCAATGAAATCCTTAGTGATCCGGAGGTCCTTGCAGCGATGCAGGATCCAGAAGTTATGGTGGCCTTTCAGGATGTGGCTCAGAACCCAGCAAATATGTCAAAATACCAGAGCAACCCAAAGGTTATGAATCTCATCAGTAAATTGTCAGCCAAATTTGGAGGCCAAGCATAATGCCCTTCTGACATATAAAGCCCCTGCTGGAGGAAAAGCAACTAGATCACCTAATGGATGTTGCAATAATACAAACCAATGTACCTCTGACCTTCTCATGAAGAAAGCTGGGGTGCTTTGAAGATAATCCCTACCCCTTTGCCCCAAATGCAGCTGAAAATATTTTACAGTGATTTTCCATTAGAGCTTTCATTCAGATAATGTTTTCCTACTAGAAATTAAAAACTTTAAGTAATTTTTAAACCTTAAAAATATTTAAAACAAATGTAAAAGGTGTGTTAATCTCTCCATTTTCTTTACTGATCATTTTGGTTTTTTCCTTTTGAATTAATTAGGCAAGGAAGATATATCAGTATGGAAGATTGATTATTCAAGTTGGAGTGGAATAAAGATTTATTAGTGAGAGGCAAAATATAACATTGAAATAGATAAAAGTTTGAGTAGGATATATGGTTACTGAGGCATTTTGGTTTGTCTTTTTAATTGCTTTGTTATTATTAATGATAATGCTATAAAACTCTTGGGACCACCAGTATTGCAGTAGGACCTGGGTAGGGACTGGAAGTACTTGGCAGGGCAGCAACCATCTTATTACATTTTCTATCACATGTACCCTTGTGCACATGCATTTAAATCTTACACTGTGGTGAGTGAGGATTTTTATAATGCTGCAGTAAAATTGGATTACTTAGCTCTGTTCTTGTCTGATATCTCAAATAAAATGTTTCATATTTCCACAAAAAAAAAAAAAAAAAAGGTGGATGAAAAAAATATATAAATAAAAGAGGCATGTTTGGGAAAAGAAAAAAAAAAAAGAATACTGGAGTGGGTTGCCATGCCCTCTTTCAGGGGATCTTTGTAACTGGGAATTGAACCTACATCTCTTAATGTCTCCTGCATTGGCAGGAAGGTTCTTTACCACTAGCACTGCCTGGGAAGTCCATAAAGCATTGATGCCTGACTGTCTGATCTCTCTCTGTTCTGGCAGTTATGGTGGCCTTTCAGGATGTGGCTCAGAACCCAGCAAATATGTCAAAATACCAGAGCAACCCAAAGGTTATGAATCTCATCAGTAAATTGTCAGCCAAATTTGGAGGCCAAGCATAATGCCCTTCTGACATATAAAGCCCCTGCTGGAGGAAAAGCAACTAGATCACCTAATGGATGTTGCAATAATACAAACCAATGTACCTCTGACCTTCTCATGAAGAAAGCTGGGGTGCTTTGAAGATAATCCCTACCCCTTTGCCCCAAATGCAGCTGAAAATATTTTACAGTGATTTTCCATTAGAGCTTTCATTCAGATAATGTTTTCCTACTAGAAATTAAAAACTTTAAGTAATTTTTAAACCTTAAAAATATTTAAAACAAATGTAAAAGGTGTGTTAATCTCTCCATTTTCTTTACTGATCATTTTGGTTTTTTCCTTTTGAATTAATTAGGCAAGGAAGATATATCAGTATGGAAGATTGATTATTCAAGTTGGAGTGGAATAAAGATTTATTAGTGAGAGGCAAAATATAACATTGAAATAGATAAAAGTTTGAGTAGGATATATGGTTACTGAGGCATTTTGGTTTGTCTTTTTAATTGCTTTGTTATTATTAATGATAATGCTATAAAACTCTTGGGACCACCAGTATTGCAGTAGGACCTGGGTAGGGACTGGAAGTACTTGGCAGGGCAGCAACCATCTTATTACATTTTCTATCACATGTACCCTTGTGCACATGCATTTAAATCTTACACTGTGGTGAGTGAGGATTTTTATAATGCTGCAGTAAAATTGGATTACTTAGCTCTGTTCTTGTCTGATATCTCAAATAAAATGTTTCATATTTCCACAAAAAAAAAAAAAAAAAGGTGGATGAAAAAAATATATAAATAAAAGAGGCATGTTTGGGAAAAGAAAAAAAAAAAAGAATACTGGAGTGGGTTGCCATGCCCTCTTTCAGGGGATCTTTGTAACTGGGAATTGAACCTACATCTCTTAATGTCTCCTGCATTGGCAGGAAGGTTCTTTACCACTAGCACTGCCTGGGAAGTCCATAAAGCATTGATGCCTGACTGTCTGATCTCTCTCTGTTTCATCTGGCAAATGTTGAGTGTTTTGTTATTTTGGAATTATGGTTTGTGATGGTGCAAAGTGAGGCAAACAGACTCTGTATAAACCAAAAGACATTTGTATCAACAGTCTCCAGACATAAATTAATCCTTGTGCTGTGAATCTCACAAAAAGCATGTTAAGTGAAAGACCTCAGACACAAAGCAATGCGCACTGTATGATTCCATTTATATCTGGAATCCAACCTGTTGGTGAAGAGGTCAGCAATGCCCAGTGTAACCCTAAACAATAGTCTCCTTGGTGGGGTACTGACAGAGAGACAGTGGGGGAAATCTGCTTTGGAGTGAAAAATGCTCCACAACTTGATCCAGGTGAAAGTCACATGAGTGTATCCACAGAAAAATATATTAATACAATTGAGTTAGACATTAGAGATTGTAGATTTTACTGGATATAAATTATACCTCAAATAAATAAACATATTCAAATAATAACTCATGCTAAAAACTGTCATAAATATCTTTGGGCAGCAGCTTCCTGGAGGGGTTCAGAGTGAACAAAACGTACTTTGAGGAGGCCTCCCTGGTGGTCCAGTGGGTAAAGAGTCCGCCTTGCAGTGCAAGGGACGCCAGTTCAATACCTGGTACAGGAAGATCCCACAGCCGTGGAGTGGCTGGACCAGTGTGTCCAACTACGAGCCAGCATTCTGGAGTGCATGCGCCCAGGGCCGGTGCTCTGCAGCGAGAAAGGTCATTGTGATGGGAGGTGCACACAGGCCAAAGAACAAAGATGGATGAAATTAAATAAATGAAAGACCAACAAAAGTGGCCACAAATTAATGAAGAAAAAAGAACCTAAAAAAAGAAAAAGGTACTCTGAGAATTAATTTAATGGAGTAGAGAGCACTGTATCAGGAAGAGGGCCTCACAAGGGGTGTGAGTGCTCAGGAAGCACTAGTTGTGTTCAATATTAACAACTGCTTTTGTTAAAAAGTTGACCCATATTTTGTTCACTTTAGTTGATTTCTTCAGAAGGGGAATCATGCATCACTTCTAAATGGTAAAACCAGTTTCACTTTTCACAAATAGGTACCACCAAAATATAACAATAAGAACAGAATAATGTTATGAGATCTAGCCAGCTTATGTGGCCTGCCGGGCACTGTGAGTAAGGGGCTGCTCCTTGTGTTGAAAAGAAAATTAGCCAAAGTTAGGGAAAGAATAAAAGACTTCTCACTCAGAAATACTGTACAGCATCCTTTATATGTGGAATCTTAAAAGAAATGATACAAATGAACTTACTTACAATACAGAAAGAGATTCACAAACTTAGAAAATGAAACTTTGGTTGCCAGGGGGAAGGGACAGTTAAGGAATTTGGGAAGGTCATGTACACACTGCTATATTCAAAACAGATAAGCAACAAGGACCTATTGCATAGCATATGGAACTCTGTTCAATGTTCTGTGCCAGCCTGGATCGGAGGGAGACTTGAGAGGACAATGGATACATGTACATGTTTGGTCAAGTCCCTTATTTGTTTCCCTGACACTACCACAACATTGTTAATTGGCCCCAATACAAAATAAAAAGCTTTCAGTTTGAAAAAAAAATCTTACTAGACTAAGACTCTATTGACAACAATCAGAAGGCAAGAAAGAGAAGGGAAAAGGAATGGCTTCTCAGGTAGCCATCAATACCAGTGGGTAAGTCTGCACACCCTCGGACACCATCTTGTATTCCAGCAGAGGACTGTGGCTCAGGTGTTAGGAAGCAGGCGATCATCATACAGACATCAGGGGAAGAAGAAGCCTTTAGACTGAAACTGTAGGTTCAGTGTTGCTGGGTGACTTGCCTGACTTACGGACTTTTTGGAGAATAGCCCCTCATCTCCAGCCCCTGCTCACTGGATTATGGGGACACCAAACCCAACAAAGCTTGACCATTCAGTTTCATTCCAGTGAGAATCTGGAATAAGGGCCTCGGGCTGAGGTCAGCCCGTGCTAGGTATTTGAGTAAGGGTGGGCGTGGTTTAATTCTTGATTTTACTTCCTGACTTTTGGCCCCTCGTGGTACCTGGCTGGACACAGGGAGATCGGGAAAGAGGAGGCGGAACAGAAACGCAGCAGGAGTTATGGGTGGGAGAGAGGGTGGACTTCAGAGACCTTGTCAATCAGGCAGTGAGATGGTAAGATGAAGAAGGAAGTTGTCGTTACCCAACACGGGAGGGAGTTGGGCCTTACCCAGTGAGACCAGTAGCCCACAGGTCTCCAGCATTACCTCCCGATACAGGGTTTTCTGTGCCAGACCCAGTTGTTCCCACTCCTCCCAAGCGACAGTCATGGCCAAGTACTTGAAGATCTTTGGTATCTGGAAAGTCAAACAGAGACAGCCACATTGGTTTCAGGACTTTGGGACGAGATTAGAGCCTGTTTCTTGATCACTAATAAAGATGCAGAGAGACTCAAGGTCTTACACACCAAATATACTAGGGAGCCAAGCTCTGTGCTGTGTTCAACATGGAGGCAAAAGCTTCCTTTGGACATAAAGCAGATGTGCCAGTGAGAAAAGCCACCCATGGCGGAAGCCACTGGAAAATGACACGAGTTTAGGACAAGTCCATAGGACTATAAGGTGCAGACAGCAAGTGCTCTGGTATGTCAGAGCATGGGAAAAATAAGACGAAAATTCCAATAATATTGGCGGCGGCAGCTGAGCCTCACTGGTCCCGTGTGTCAGCACCATGCTGAGGGTTTCACGCGCTATGTTAAAGTGTCTAAAGTTCCAGGTTTGATCCCAGATTCCTAAGTTTCAGTTCAGCCTCTAGAAACAAAAGCTTGTCAGGTACATGACCTTGGGGGAAGCACTTCATTTCTCAGAGCCTCAACTTCCCCACATATATAGTAATAGTTTCCACTTCACAAGGCTATTGTGGGAATTAAGGGAAAAAATGTTGCAAAAGCAAACACTGGAGTGAACGGCTTAAGCAAGGACTCAACATGTGTGTTTAAGAGTTTCTTTTTTTTGTAATTAGTAGTAATTGTATTTCTTAGAACTGTATCAGATTTACAAAAAAAGTTAGCAGATAATAGAGAATTCCCATATTTACTACCTTCCTCGTCAGTTTCCCCTACTATTGACATCTTACATTAGTATGGAAGATTTGTTACAATTAATGAATCAATATTGATATATTATTATTAACTAAAGTCCACAGCTCATCCTGACTACCTTAGTATTTATCTGACATCATTTTTCTGTTTTAGAACACCATAAAAGATACCACACTCTGTTAGTTACGCCTCCTCAGGCTCCTCTTGGTTGTGACAGTTTCTCAGAATGTGCTTGTTTTTGATGATGTTAATAATGGTGAGGAGCACTGGTTAGGTATGATGCACAACGCCCTTCTACCGGAACTTAACCACTTTTCTCATGATTGTGGGATTTTTCTCATGGCCTTATGGGTGGGGGAGGAAGATCACAAAAAGGTACAAACAACCAACATGATGCATGACTGCCTGTTGAAGTTGATTATTGGCTGAAGTAGTGTTTGTCGGGATTTTCCACTGTAGTTACTGTTTTCCGCACTGTCTATACTGTCTTAGAAAGTAAGTGGGAAGTTATATTCCCTCTCCTTTAGTGGGGAGTATCTACTAAGGTTTTTGGAATTATTCAGCACTGGCGATTTGTCTTTTATTTCCCATTTACTAACTTATTCAATAATCTATTTATACCAATATGTATTCATATACTTTTGTATGTTAACATATACATAAAATATATTATTTATATATAATGTATAATTGTATATAATTATAAAGTACAAAAGTATATGAATACATATTGGTATAAATAGGTTATTGAATTATATATATATAGAGAGAGACAGAGAGTTGTTTGTTGCTGTTCAGTTGCTAAGTCGAGTCCAACCCTTTGCAACCCTATGGCTGTAGGACGCCAAGCTTCCCTGTCCTTCACTATTTTCCAGAGTTTGCTCAAACTCATGTGCATTGAGTTGGTGACACCATCCAACCATCTCATTCTATGTCACCGTCTTCTCCTCCTGCTCTCAATCTTTCCCAGCAACAGCAATCTTTCCAATGAGTTGGTTCTTCGCATCAAGCGGTCAACATATTGGAGCTTCAGTTTCAGCATCAGTCCTTCCAATGCATATTCATGGTTGATATCCTTTAGGATTGACTGGTTTGATCTCCTTGCTGTCCAAGGGACTCTCAAAAGTCTTCTCCAGCACCCCATTCAAAAGCATCAATTCTTTGGCACTCAGCCTTCTTTAGGTCTAACTCTTACCTTCATACATGACTACTGGGAAAACTATAGTTTTGACTATACGATCATTTGTTGACACAGTGGTGTCACTGCTTTTTAACACACTGTCTAGATTTGTTATATCTTTTATTCCAAGGAGCAAGTGTCTTTTAAGTTCATGGCTGCAGTCACCATCTGCAGTGATTATGGAGCCCAAGAAAATAAAATCTGTCACTGTTTCCACTTTTCCCCTATTTGACATGAAGCAATGGGAACAGATGTCATGATCTTGATTTTTTTTTTAAATTTTGTCCTCTTTTATTGGTTTTTTATTTATTTATTTTCGTCCATCTTTATTCTTTGGCCTGTGTGGGCCTCCCATTGCAGTGGCCTCTCTCATTGCAGAGCACTGGCTCTGGGCGCATGCGCTCGTACCAGTCCAGCCGCTCCACAGCACATGGGATCTTCCCGGACCAGGGATCGAACCAGTGCCTCTTGTACTGCAAGGCGGACTCTTTAGCCACTGGACCACCAGGGAAGGCCCTGAGTGCAACATTTTAACAGTTTTCTTTTATTCCTTTAACTTATTAAATAATGTATTTATACAAATATGTATTCATATACTTTTGTATGTTAACATATACATAAAATATATTATTTATATATAATGTATAATTGTATATAATTATAAAGTACAAAAGTATATGAATACATATTGGTATAAATAGGTTATTGAATTATATATATATAGAGAGAGACAGAGAGTTGTTTGTTGCTGTTCAGTTGCTAAGTCGAGTCCAACCCTTTGCAACCCTATGGCTGTAGGACGCCAAGCTTCCCTGTCCTTCACTATTTTCCAGAGTTTGCTCAAACTCATGTGCATTGAGTTGGTGACACCATCCAACCATCTCATTCTATGTCACCGTCTTCTCCTCCTGCTCTCAATCTTTCCCAGCAACAGCAATCTTTCCAATGAGTTGGTTCTTCGCATCAAGCGGTCAACATATTGGAGCTTCAGTTTCAGCATCAGTCCTTCCAATGCATATTCATGGTTGATATCCTTTAGGATTGACTGGTTTGATCTCCTTGCTGTCCAAGGGACTCTCAAAAGTCTTCTCCAGCACCCCATTCAAAAGCATCAATTCTTTGGCACTCAGCCTTCTTTAGGTCTAACTCTTACCTTCATACATGACTACTGGGAAAACTATAGTTTTGACTATACGATCATTTGTTGACACAGTGGTGTCACTGCTTTTTAACACACTGTCTAGATTTGTTATATCTTTTATTCCAAGGAGCAAGTGTCTTTTAAGTTCATGGCTGCAGTCACCATCTGCAGTGATTATGGAGCCCAAGAAAATAAAATCTGTCACTGTTTCCACTTTTCCCCTATTTGACATGAAGCAATGGGAACAGATGTCATGATCTTGATTTTTTTTTTAAATTTTGTCCTCTTTTATTGGTTTTTTATTTATTTATTTTCGTCCATCTTTATTCTTTGGCCTGTGTGGGCCTCCCATTGCAGTGGCCTCTCTCATTGCAGAGCACTGGCTCTGGGCGCATGCGCTCGTACCAGTCCAGCCGCTCCACAGCACATGGGATCTTCCCGGACCAGGGATCGAACCAGTGCCTCTTGTACTGCAAGGCGGACTCTTTAGCCACTGGACCACCAGGGAAGGCCCTGAGTGCAACATTTTAACAGCATTACCTGTTAACATTTGAAATAGCTCAGCTGGAATTCCATCACCTTCACTAGCTTTGTCCATAGTAAGTTTCCTAAGGCCCAAGAAGCCTTGATTCATTTTATTAAGAGAAGGTATTCAAATCAAGACCTAGGCACTAGGTGTTCTGTTACTGGGATGTCATTGCCTTAGGCCCTCTCAGCAACTGAAACAAACAAATATGTGTATATACTAATCTGTATCTGCATATACCATCTGTATCTATATTAAATTAAACATGAGTTCTTACTGATGTCTCCACTGTAATCTACAAACATGTGGATCATGGGTCATTCTAGTCTCCTTCCTTTGCTCATCTTTAAATTTCTGGTACCACAGAAATTTGAGACACCTGGCTCCTGTCATCTACCACCGATTTACTTGAGAGTTCAGTTCCAGTACATTTATATAGCTGTATTGGAAGTGTTAACCTGCACCTCTGTGGGATCCACTTCATAAATTAAAATGCATACTGGCAGTTCATTTTGCCTTTACTCTTATAGATCCCACTCATTCCCATAGTTACTTAGGTCAGCCTCTTTCCCCCCGTTTCCTCCATGAGGTTGTTTCATAGATTGGACTCTGCATTATTTTCTGAGAGTCCCTCAGGTTGCTAAATTGTTATTTTAGCTTGCACATGTTAAGTTTCACTCTTTGTGCTCTACAGTTTTATGGGTTTTGACAAATATGTAACAGTATCATAAGGAGTAAATCCACAGCCATAAAAATCCCCTGTGTTTTATATACTCATCCCTCCAACCTTTCCCCCAACCCCTGGCACCACCCATCTTACTGTATCTAGAGCTCTGCCTTTTACCAAACGTCACAGAATTAGAATCATACAGTTGTCTTTTCAGAATAGATTCTTTCACTTAGCAATTTATGTATAGGAATATATTACATACAGAAAGGAATTTAATGAGTCACCATGTACACATCACTCAGTTTCAACGTTTATCCTACTTTTTGCTATTCTCATTTCATCTGTCACCTCCATTTTTTTTCCTGGTTGGAGTAATTTAAGGAAAATCCTACGCATACTTTAGTATGAATTTACACAAGTAAGGACATTTAAAGAATACAACCACAGGGCTTCCCTGGTGGTCCAATGGGTAAGGACACTGCCATGCAGTGCAAGGGGCGCCAGTTCGATCCCTGGCCTGGGAAGATCCCATGTGCCAAGGAGCGGCTGGACCGATGTGTCCAATTATCTAGCCGGAGCCCTGAAGCACACGTGCCCAGAGCCATGCTCTGCAGCGACAGAGGCCACTGTGATGGAAGGCCCACACGGGCCAAAAGACCAAAAGATGGAAATAAATGAAAGACCAACAGAAGTGCCCCCTCCCTCCCAAAATAAAGCCACAATGCCATAATCATGTCTAAAAAATAAAGGATTCCTAATAAAAATACTCAGTCCATACTTTAAATTTCCTGATTATATCAAAGATGGCATTTTATTGTTGATTCGTTCAGTTCATAATCCAAACAAGTCCAAAAATTACATTTAATTGTTATGCTTCGTAAATCTCTCTTTCTCAGGGAAAGAAGACAAATCTTTTGTCATCCTAAGAGAGAGATGTTACTGAGAGTAAAATTGCAGCAAAGCAAGCTGAATTTCATTTTGTTTTGTCCTGTCCTGGTGCTGCATTGTTAGTGCATCATATCTGCTTAGCATTACAACTCTGCAGAAAATAGATTGGACTCTGCATTATTTTCTGAGAGTCCCTCAGGTTGCTAAATTGTTATTTTAGCTTGCACATGTTAAGTTTCACTCTTTGTGCTCTACAGTTTTATGGGTTTTGACAAATATGTAACAGTATCATAAGGAGTAAATCCACAGCCATAAAAATCCCCTGTGTTTTATATACTCATCCCTCCAACCTTTCCCCCAACCCCTGGCACCACCCATCTTACTGTATCTAGAGCTCTGCCTTTTACCAAACGTCACAGAATTAGAATCATACAGTTGTCTTTTCAGAATAGATTCTTTCACTTAGCAATTTATGTATAGGAATATATTACATACAGAAAGGAATTTAATGAGTCACCATGTACACATCACTCAGTTTCAACGTTTATCCTACTTTTTGCTATTCTCATTTCATCTGTCACCTCCATTTTTTTTCCTGGTTGGAGTAATTTAAGGAAAATCCTACGCATACTTTAGTATGAATTTACACAAGTAAGGACATTTAAAGAATACAACCACAGGGCTTCCCTGGTGGTCCAATGGGTAAGGACACTGCCATGCAGTGCAAGGGGCGCCAGTTCGATCCCTGGCCTGGGAAGATCCCATGTGCCAAGGGGGCGGCTGGACCGATGTGTCCAATTATCTGGCCGGAGCCCTGAAGCACACGTGCCCAGAGCCATGCTCTGCAGCGACAGAGGCCACTGTGATGGAAGGCCCACACGGGCCAAAAGACCAAAAGATGGAAATAAATGAAAGACCAACAGAAGTGCCCCCTCCCTCCCAAAATAAAGCCACAATGCCATAATCATGTCTAAAAAATAAAGGATTCCTAATAAAAATACTCAGTCCATACTTTAAATTTCCTGATTATATCAAAGATGGCATTTTATTGTTGATTCGTTCAGTTCATAATCCAAACAAGTCCAAAAATTACATTTAATTGTTATGCTTCGTAAATCTCTCTTTCTCAGGGAAAGAAGACAAATCTTTTGTCATCCTAAGAGAGAGATGTTACTGAGAGTAAAATTGCAGCAAAGCAAGCTGAATTTCATTTTGTTTTGTCCTGTCCTGGTGCTGCATTGTTAGTGCATCATATCTGCTTAGCATTACAACTCTGCAGAAAATACGCAGATATCTTAGTCTACAGAAGGCATGTTCAGAATGTGGTCCTGAGTCAAAAGTATCAGCATAATATAGGAACTTATTTGAAATGTTAATTTCTTGGGTCAGGCCCCGGGCCTAATGAAGCAGAGCCCCTGGTAATGAAGCCCAGCAAACTGTTAACAAGCTCCAGGTGGTTCTTTAAAAAGATAAGCTTCAAGTGTACACCATTTTAATTCAGTATCTGTACAAACTGCAAAGTGATCACCACCACAAGGCTAGTTGCCATCTATTTCCATACATCTGACGCCCTTCATCCATTTTGCTCACTCCACATCCCCATTTCCTTCTTCTGACCTCTAATCTGATCACTGCATTTGAGTTTTCTTTTGTTCTTTTGTTTGTTTTTAGAGTCCACATACAAGTGAAATCATACAGTGATCTGATAAGGGGTTCATACCCAAAATATGTATGGGCTTCCCCAGTGGCTCAGTGGTTTACGAATCTGCCTGATAATCTGACTTTAACCCTGACTGCTCTTATTACCCTTCTGGGTAAAACATAAAATGCCCAATGATAACTGCTAATCTGTAAAAACATTCCGTAGCTCTCCTAGAACCACCTTTGACCAATGATTTCCTAACTGGCTGAACATAGGCTGACCTCTCCAATAAGACCTGTAAACTCCCTTCCCTGCGCCCCTGGTCAGATTGCTACTCTCAGGCCTCCGTTGGCATTTCAAAGCAAAGGCTTCTGTCTCCTGGAATTACCTTGCAGCTCAGCTGGTAAAGAATCTGCCTGCAATGCGGACACCTGGGATCAAATACTTGGGTTGGGAAGATACCCCGGAGAAGGGAAAGGGTACCCACACCAGTGTTCTTGCCTGGAGAATTGGGTGGCTTGTCCATGGGTCACAAAGAGTCGGACACAGCTGAGTGACTTCACTTTCACCTGGTTCAAGCTATTCTCTTCCCACCATGTGTCCTATTGTGCTCACATTCAATCATCAAATATGGGTGAGTCTCTGGCTTGTGCTGAGATGTGCACTCTGGTTCTGTCCTTTTTCTTTTTTGGTTGGACTAGGTCTTTGTTGCTCCCTGTAGGCTTTTTCTAGTTGTGGGAAGTGGGGGCTACTCTTCGTTGTGGTGCATGGGCTTCTCATTGCAGTGGCTTCTGCTGTTGCAGAGCACAGCCTCTAGGCACACAGGCTCAATAGTTGTGTTTAGTGAGCTTTAGAGTATGGGCTCAGTAGTTGTGGTACACGGGCTTAGTTGCCCCAAGGCATGTGGAATCTTCCCAGACCAGGGACTGAACCCGTGTCCCTGTGTTGGTAGCTGGATTCTTATCCACTGTACTACCAGGGAAGTCCTGGTTCACTGTTCTGACCCCCACCAGTGCCTCATCAAACCTGAAACAATGGAGAAAGTTTTGTTTTCTCCAAGCCAGGGTTTTCCTGTCTCATAACACTGAATCCATGGGAACTGTTATCACATCCTGGGGCATGTATACCAGGCACTGGGGCACTCTTATCCTATACCTATCTCTAGAGTTTCCACAGAGTATCTGTCTCACCATACTGGCCATGATGTGACAGTGCTTCCATTCCTGTCTCACTAATCACACCATGGTATATTGTCCATGTCAGCTGAACGTGTCTCATGTTGGTCCCACATCTTTCCTCTACCAATGTGGCATATGTGTTTGGGTCCAGCTGCTTTGAAGAGTGTTACCATCCAACACCTGTCATGTAGTGTCCCAGGGTTATGTGGGAGGATTCAAAGGTTGGACTTAGGTGTATCACAAACCCATCACGCACAATCCCCAAATATATGTGTATGACTCTTGGCCCTGCTTGCAGTATCACTATGTACCTGGCAAGTTTTGTACCTGAAATATTTGTGTTTCTAGACTGTGCTTTGGTGTGCTAGCAAAATGCCACTATCAATCCCCTGTCACCATAGAAAATGAAACAACAGACAAAGAATGAATCTCCAAAATCTACAAGCAACTCAGACAACTCAGCACAGGAAAAACGAACAACCCAATCAAAAAATGGGAAAAGGACCTAAACAGACACCTCTCCAAAGATGACAGACAGATGGCCCAAAAGCTCAACGATGCTCAACCTCACTTATAATTAGAGAAATGCAAATCAAAACTACAATGAGATATCACCTCACACCTGTCAGAATGGCCATCATCCACAAATCGACAGACAATAAATGCTGGAGAGGCTGCAGAGAAAAGGGAACACTCCTGCATTGCTGGTGGGAATGTCAATTGATACATCCTCTATGGAAGACAGTCTGGAGATTACTTAAAAAACTAAAAATAGAAGCACCATACGACCCAGCAATCCCACTCTCAGGCTTATACCCTGATGAAATCAAATCTGAAAGAAGCACCTGTACCCCAATGTTCACTGCAGCTCTCTATACAATAGCTAGAACATGGAAGCAACCTAGATGCCCATCGACAAACGAATGGATCCAAAAGCTCTGGTACATATATACAATGGAATACTACACAGCTGTAAAGAGAAATGCAGAAGAATCAGCCCTAATGAGGTGGCTGGATCTAGAACGTATCATCAAAAGTGAAGTCAGTCAGAAAGAGAAGGACAAATACAGTATATTAACACATATATATGGAATCTAGTAGGATGGTGATGATGGCACATGCAGTGAAGCGACGGAAAGACAGACATGGACAGTGGACATATGGACATTGTGGGGAAGGAACAGAGGGTGGGAGGCACAAAGGAAGTAGCATGAAGGCCTGTACTATATAAGTGAAGAAAATAGCTCTAGTCATTGCTCTGTGAGAAAAGGGGATCCTTCAGGGGTGCTGTGTGATGGTTGGGAGGGGTGGGAAGGGGGGGATATATATATGACTAATCTGGGAACATGCATATCTGTAAACAACAAAACTCTGTAGATGTTAAAAGTAAAATAAAGGTTTAAAAAAAAAAAGAGTAGGAGGAAATATTTTGTTTCAGGAGTGTAAGCATGTACCAAATACATCAAACTGTACACTCTTCATGCAGTCTAAGTAAGTCATATCTCAATAAAGCCATCAAAAAAGTCAAAGGTACTAAACACTCAAAACTTGTCTTTCCTAGTCATTTTACTATGATGTGTATTCTTGGGTTTATTTAGGGAAACTCTATCAGTATGGTGATGTGCCTGCTTTTGACTACACTGTCTAGGTTTGTCATAGTTTTTCCTCCAAAGAGCAAGTGTCTTTTAATTTCATGGCTGCAGTCACTATCCACAGTGACTTGGGAGCCTAAGAAAATAGTCTGTTACTGTTTGCATTGTTTGCCCATCTATATGCCATGAAGTGATGGGACCACATGCCATGATCTTCATTTAAGAATGTTGAGTTTTAGGTCAGCTTTTTCACTCTCCTCTTTCACCTTCATTTTTAGTTCTTCTTCCCTTTCTGTCATAAGGCTGGTGTCATCTGCCAACCTGAGGTTACTCAGCAATCTTGACTCCAGTCTGTGCTTCATCCAGGCCAGCATTTCGCATGATGTACTTGGCATATTGAAATTGGGCACTGTGGGGACCTGACAGGTGTAAAGGTAAGCACTTCCCAACGTTGTTTCAGGTAAAGGAATTCTTTGGTATATGGAGTTTGTAGTTCTTCACAAATAAGGCCCTGCCACATCCCTTCTGAAAATTTTTCTTTACAGTGCTGCTACTGGTGAAGGTTTACTAAAAGAATTGTTTGCCACATGCCCATAAGTGTATGTTTTTTTACCTGAGACGTGTGCCCCTTTCTTTAGCCAAGTGCAAAATATCTTTCAAGACAGAGACACATGTCTCACAGGAGGAGGTGTTTGTGGGGAAAGGGACCTGCTTTGGGAGTCCTGACCTGCGATGTTCCTTCTGCAAAAATGCTCTGCTCAGAAGGTGCCTCCTCGTCTTCTTTTCCATCCCAATAACCTGAAAACAAAGAAATACAGCTGAAGGACCGCTGACTCTGGTGGGACGGGGTTGTCCTTCACAAATGGGCATCTGATACACTAACAAATGAGTATACCTGAGTTCACAGGGTGGTTGTTAGGAGGAGGGAGTTGGAGTCAGGTTGAGGAAGCAGCTGCTGTGCAGAAATGTCATCTAAAGGCCATAGCATGGGGAACATGAAAGACACATGAAGGACCAAGTGCAGGAAAAAGGATGGGGTGCAGCCCTGAGAAGGATGCAGATCTACAACTCTCTCTGAATGGTCTCTAGCACTTCTGTGATGACAAGGAGTGCTGGGCAGAATGGTGTGTCTGGGACCAAGAAAACCCAATAGCATCAGAACAGTTCTTGTTCAAAGACTACTTTGAGTATGTGGACGTCTGATCACACTGTACATGTGGGGCAACGATGGAGAACTCTGTGAGAAAGACCAGTGGAGAAGAATGGGTGGAATCCATTGTGAGAGTTAGGATTCACCCTGGGCTAAGAGTCAGTGTAGAAATGACAAGCTGGCAAAGTGTCAAGAATAGAGAAGGAAAGGTAGAAATGAGGGGTAGCCACTGACATTGGCACCAAAATGGTAGCAGAAACAGAACAGAGTCATGATATGAACTGACCATATAGCCCTGCTGTCATGCCCTCTCACCTGCCACTCAAAGGCCAGGGACCCTTTCAGCCCATCTTGTGCAGCTGGAGTCATGCGCACCCTCAGAAGCACCCAAAGCCCCACTCAAAAGGCCAAATAAGGCCCTGCCACATCCCTTCTGAAAATTTTTCTTTACAGTGCTGCTACTGGTGAAGGTTTACTAAAAGAATTGTTTGCCACATGCCCATAAGGGTATGATATTTTACCTGAGCCGTGTGCCCCTTTCTTTAGCCAAGTGCAAAATATCTTTCAAGACAGAGACACATGTCTCACAGGAGGAGGTGTTTGTGGGGAAAGGGACCTGCTTTGGGAGTCCTGACCTGCGATGTTCCTTCTGCAAAAATGCTCTGCTCAGAAGGTGCCTCCTCGTCTTCTTTTCCATCCCAATAACCTGAAAACAAAGAAATACAGCTGAAGGACCGCTGACTCTGGTGGGACGGGGTTGTCCTTCACAAATGGGCATCTGATACACTAACAAATGAGTATACCTGAGTTCACAGGGTGGTTGTTAGGAGGAGGGAGTTGGAGTCAGGTTGAGGAAGCAGCTGCTGTGCAGAAATGTCATCTAAAGGCCATAGCATGGGGAACATGAAAGACACATGAAGGACCAAGTGCAGGAAAAAGGATGGGGTGCAGCCCTGAGAAGGATGCAGATCTACAACTCTCTCTGAATGGTCTCTAGCACTTCTGTGATGACAAGGAGTGCTGGGCAGAATGGTGTGTCTGGGACCAAGAAAACCCAATAGCATCAGAACAGTTCTTGTTCAAAGACTACTTTGAGTATGTGGACGTCTGATCACACTGTACATGTGGGGCAACGATGGAGAACTCTGTGAGAAAGACCAGTGGAGAAGAATGGGTGGAATCCATTGTGAGAGTTAGGATTCACCCTGGGCTAAGAGTCAGTGTAGAAATGACAAGCTGGCAAAGTGTCAAGAATAGAGAAGGAAAGGTAGAAATGAGGGGTAGCCACTGACATTGGCACCAAAATGGTAGCAGAAACAGAACAGAGTCATGATATGAACTGACCATATAGCCCTGCTGTCATGCCCTCTCACCTGCCACTCAAAAGGCCAGGGACCCTTTCAGCCCATCTTGTGCAGCTGGAGTCATGCGCACCCTCAGAAGCACCCAAAGCTCTCCCTCAACCCCCAGGTGAACATGGTACCTGAATGGTACAAGTTCTAAGGAAAAGCCTGGACAGGTGTGTGGCCAGTACTGGCCCGGAGCCACTCAGAGCAACATACAATAGGAAAGAAAACTCAATATTTCCCAAAAGTAACCTAGAAGGAGGATCTTGCAAGAACAGCTCTTGGGCCACGTAAGCAGTGACCACATCAGTGACTACAACCCCTAGCACAGATAGATATGAGAATATATAAGCTAGAGAAAGGGCATAGAACCAAGGGCAGAGGTGTCACCTGGCCAGAGAAAGGGATAGCAAGGTGGGGTCCACAAGACTAACTGAGAGACTCCCGACTACTTCTTTGCAAGGCTTTGGGGCAGAAAGCAGCGGGGAGTCAGCAAAAGGGAATGGTGGAGAGAGCTCAGCCCTAGCAACTGGAGCATCAACCCAGTTGCTGGGGAACTGGGGAAGGCCACAGTGCCCATAGTCCTGGTGTACGAAGGGCCTGATCTGTCCTGGGGAAAAGGAAGTGGTATGGAGGAAGGTATAAGGGTCTTACCCAGAGAGGCCATAAGAGCAAGGTTCTCCAGCATTACATCACAGTATAGGATCTTCTGAGCCTCAGGAAGGAGAGCCCATTCCTCTGAGGAGAAGTACACTACCACATCATCAAAGGTTATGCTGCCCTGCCGTGATGAGGAGAGAGGAAACCATGAACAGCCCCCATCTCAAGGACCCCTAATCCGTATCCCCACATATGTACCCCATCCTCACACTTCTTCCCAGTTACACAAC
The DNA here is from genome assembly GCA_022376925.1 of Tragulus kanchil. Lineage (NCBI taxonomy): Eukaryota > Metazoa > Chordata > Mammalia > Artiodactyla > Tragulidae > Tragulus > Tragulus kanchil. The sequence continues at coordinate 116,466,351 of JAIOJX010000031.1, forward strand.
TCAGATGAGGCACCAGACCCCGGTGCCATTTGTGTCTGTTCTCTCCTTGCAGCCCCATTAGCTACTGTGTCTGGCCCTTGGCAACATTAGGCCAGTGAGCTCTGAGGTGCCATTCAGATCATGCAGAGCTCCACCTGTCCTGTCACACGATCCCCAGGAAGTCTCTAGACACCCAGAGGGTGTCTCCCAAGCACAACCAAACTTGGGCCCACCCTTCAGTCCCCAATACCAGTACTTCGGTGACATCAATTCATACTTCTTCTCCATCTGCATGGAGACAGTACCTCTCTTGGATGTCCAGACCTCTCAGCCACGATCACAGCCTCTCTGCCCCATGCCATAAACCTTTCCTTGCTTCCCCTGTGTTCGCTTACCTCATGGCATCAAGATTATCCAAGTGCTATTAGGATTACTACTCCAGACCTTCAGTGGCTTCCACTCCCAGGGGAAGCCCTGAATGCTACCATCACAGCCTCACTTCCTGGCTTGTTGCCTGTATCACCCTCAGCCATTCAGAACCACACACATTCAGATCACACTGGTCCTCTTCCACTTCTGTGTGCCACTTGCTGTCCCCTTGTTAGTCACAAGCCTCCTCTCTCAACCTAACCCTTATTCAAAGACCAACCCCAGGGCTCTCTTCCCCCAGCTTAGTGACTCTATGACACAACCACATTATCCCCTGACCTAATCCACCAGCCTGGCTGAAACACTGCGGGGTCACCAAAAATCCTGGTACGTCCATAGACATGAGTGTGGGAACCAGCCTCAGCCTCAGTGTCATGTTTTCTCAGCTACACCTAGGCCTCTTCATCCATTTCAATGTCTACTCTTCCCTCACAAGCCTTGACCATCTGCCAGACCACCTTCTTCCCAAAGTCTGTTTCATGGCTAGTTCTATCCCTCAATAGTGCTTGAGATATGCACTACCCCTAACCAGGTGCTCCAACAAGAGACCCAGTCCTGGGGCACCACCTTCCCTTTCCTGGTCGGCTAACAGCATTACCACCATAACCTGAAGGATCCTCCTCCCGGATGTGACCCATAGCTCCACCTCATCTTGGATACACAGAGGAACCACCACCATTTGGATGTCTCCACCCTGAAACATTCCCACAGTTTCAGATGCTTATGTCCAATTGCCAACTTGATGCCTTCAAGCAGTACTCTATCTCATATTTTTAACATGGCTAGCCACCAACCCCGTTCCCCACCAAAAAAAAAAGAAAACAAAAAACTCCCCATATTCTCATTGAAAATTACTGCCAGCTTTCTTTTCTTCCTTCCCAAACCTCAGGGTCATCCCTGAGTCCTACCTATTTCTCTCTCATCCTCAACATTAGAACATTCAGTCAGTCATACATAAAAGGGGCTTCCCTGGTAGCTCAGAGAGTATAGAATATGCCTGCAATGCAGGAGACCTGAGTTCAGTCGCTGAGTCAGGAAGACCCCTGGAGAAGGGAATGGCTACTCAGACCAGTACTCTTGCCTTGAGAATTCCACGGGCAGAGGAGCCCAGTGTACCAGAGTCCATGGGGTTGCAAAGAGTCAGACATGACTGAGTGACTAACACATCCCTGTCACTCAGTCAGTTGGTCAGTTCAGTCGCTCAGCTGTGTCCGACTCCTTGCGACCCCGTGGATGGCAGCACGCCAGGCTTCCCTGTCCTTCACCATTTCTTGGAGCTTGCTCAAACTCATGTCCATTGACTCAGTGATGCTATCCAACCATCTTGTCCTCTGTCACCCCCTTCTCCTTTTGCCATATGTGTGTGTGTGTGTGTGTGTGTGTGTGTGTATAGATATATATAATAATATATATATATATATGTGTGTGTGTGTATATATATATAATAGATGCAGATTTCAACCACTTCTCCTGTTTTCCTGGGCACTGCATTGTCCAGTTACCACCAATACTCATCTGGACTATGGCAGTAGCATCATCCTTGAACTTTTTTGGCTCCTCCCCTACTCTCCTATATCTGTTCTTTACTTTGCAGCCAGACAGAACCTTCTAAGAACTGAGTCACATAACCCCCTTGTTCCTATATCATTGTTCCTATCTTCTCCAGGAAAACATCCAACTTCTTTTTTTGGGGGGGGCGGAGGGTGGATTGGGGAGGGAGGGGGGCTGGCAGGCCACTTCTACTGGTCTTTCATTTATCTGTTTTCATCCATCTTTGCTCTTTGGCCCATGTGGGCCTCCCATCGCAGTGGCCTCCGTTGTCGCATAGCACTGGGTCTGGGCGCATGCACTCCAGAGCTCCGGCTCAGTAATTGGACACATCGGTCCAGCCGCTCCACAGCACATGGGATCTTCCCAGAGCAGGGATCGAACCAGCGCCCCTTGCACTGCAAGGCGGTGTCCTTACCCACTGGACCACCAGGGAAGCCCAATGTCCAATTTCTAATGCTGCCATTCAAGGTCCGACTGTTCCTCTCCTGACCCCCACAGAGGAAAGAGAAATGGGGTTCTCTGAACACTCCCAACTCAGCCTCATGTTCAAGCATGTGGACACACTGCTACCTGTGGTGGAATAGCCTTCTCCGCCTCAATCCCTTGGCTGTCAGACATAGGAATTATTTCATATAAACACTGGCCTCAGGTTTGGGATTTCTCGAGTCCCCAGAGTGAAGGCTAAGAGACTGGCAGTCTGTATTCTAGAGCATCACAATCCCAGAGAACCTGTGTGTATGAGGAAGTTGGTAGCGGTGAGAGATTCCACTCACCTGTGCAGGGTCCTGAAGCATTCCTGTGGCCATGGAACCTGTGGGAAGAGGGAGGCTATGAGAAGCAAGTCACATGGAAGGCCTTCATGGGCTCAGACCTCCCTTGTAATCTTGTCTAGCCAGGAACCAAGTGATCTCAGGCTTACTGTTAACTTCTCTTTCTAAAATGTGTGTTTGTTTTTGGCTCTGCTGCGTCTTTGTTGCTGTGTGGGCTTTTCTCTAGTTGCAGGGACTACTCTTCATTGTAGTGTAGGGGCCTCACATTGTTGTGGCTTCTCCTGTTCCAGAGCAAGGGCTCTGGAGCACAGGCTCAACAGCTCTGGAACACAGGCTTAGCTGCTCCAAGGCATGTGGTATCTTCTGGATCAGGAAATTTCGGGCCCAGACAGAACCTTCTAAGAACTGAGTCACATAACCCCCTTGTTCCTATATCATTGTTCCTATCTTCTCCAGGAAAACATCCAACTTCTTTTTTTGGGGGGGGCGGAGGGGGTGGATTGGGGAGGGAGGGGGGCTGGCAGGCCACTTCTACTGGTCTTTCATTTATCTGTTTTCATCTATCTTTGCTCTTTGGCCCATGTGGGCCTCCCATCGCAGTGGCCTCCGTTGTCGCATAGCACTGGGTCTGGGCGCATGCACTCCAGAGCTCCGGCTCAGTAATTGGACACATCGGTCCAGCCGCTCCACAGCACATGGGATCTTCCCAGAGCAGGGATCGAACCAGCGCCCCTTGCACTGCAAGGCGGTGTCCTTACCCACTGGACCACCAGGGAAGCCCAATGTCCAATTTCTAATGCTGCCATTCAAGGTCCGACTGTTCCTCTCCTGACCCCCACAGAGGAAAGAGAAATGGGGTTCTCTGAACACTCCCAACTCAGCCTCATGTTCAAGCATGTGGACACACTGCTACCTGTGGTGGAATAGCCTTCTCCGCCTCAATCCCTTGGCTGTCAGACATAGGAATTATTTCATATAAACACTGGCCTCAGGTTTGGGATTTCTCGAGTCCCCAGAGTGAAGGCTAAGAGACTGGCAGTCTGTATTCTAGAGCATCACAATCCCAGAGAACCTGTGTGTATGAGGAAGTTGGTAGCGGTGAGAGATTCCACTCACCTGTGCAGGGTCCTGAAGCATTCCTGTGGCCATGGAACCTGTGGGAAGAGGGAGGCTATGAGAAGCAAGTCACATGGAAGGCCTTCATGGGCTCAGACCTCCCTTGTAATCTTGTCTAGCCAGGAACCAAGTGATCTCAGGCTTACTGTTAACTTCTCTTTCTAAAATGTGTGTTTGTTTTTGGCTCTGCTGCGTCTTTGTTGCTGTGTGGGCTTTTCTCTAGTTGCAGGGACTACTCTTCATTGTAGTGTAGGGGCCTCACATTGTTGTGGCTTCTCCTGTTCCAGAGCAAGGGCTCTGGAGCACAGGCTCAACAGCTCTGGAACACAGGCTTAGCTGCTCCAAGGCATGTGGTATCTTCTGGATCAGGGACTGAACCTGTGTCTCTTGCACTGGCAGGTGGATTCTTTATCACTGAGTCACTAAGGAAGCCCTCCTGTTAACTTCTATATCCTAGCCTTCAATGATGCCCCTTACGATTGTGTGACTTTTGAGAAGGGCTCGACCTTCCTGTGACTTGCTGTCCTCATTGCCCCTTTTCCAGTTTGGAGGAAACTTTACAAAGTCTGACTCAGACTGTGTGCCTCTTCTGTTCACAAGCCTCCCTAATTCCAAGCACCGTTAAGAATGTAGGTGTATCTAGAAAGATGGTGCTGATAAATGAATATGCAGAGCAGCAATGGAGAGGTGGACAGGGAGAACATTTTTATGGACATTGGGGTGAGGGAGGGGAATATGCTGTGGGACTAGAGGATCTCAAACAGGGGCTCTGTGGTGACATGGAGGGGTGGGATAGGGAAGGGAATGGGGAGGAAGTTCAGGAGAGGGAGGACTTATCTATATCTATGGTGGATTTGGGTTGATGTGTGGCAGTTAACAACAAAACCTTGTTAAAAAAAATAACAGTAAATAAAATATGTATGGAATAATAATTGTAAAAAGGAACACAGGTATACACCTCCTCCACCTGCCATTCCAGGCACATGCACCCCCTCCCCACCCCATCCAAGTACTAACCAGGCCCAACCCTGCTTAGCTCCAGAGATCAGAAGAGACTGGGTGCATTCAGGGCGGTATGGCCGTAGACGAGCTCTCCCTCACTCTCCAGGCTGCGCTCTGTTTTGTACAGATAGGACATGAAGTCCAGGTTTCCCCAAGGCTTCTGAACCAGCAGCTCCTCCTAGTTTTTTTTTGCACATGCTGATCTCTCTGCCTGTAACACTCCACACCTCATCACACTGACTGATGTCCCCAGAAATGGGGACATCCCAGCCCATCTGCTGCGTCTTTGTTGCTGTGTGGGCTTTTCTCTAGTTGCAGGGACTACTCTTCATTGTAGTGTAGGGGCCTCACATTGTTGTGGCTTCTCCTGTTCCAGAGCAAGGGCTCTGGAGCACAGGCTCAACAGCTCTGGAACACAGGCTTAGCTGCTCCAAGGCATGTGGTATCTTCTGGATCAGGGACTGAACCTGTGTCTCTTGCACTGGCAGGTGGATTCTTTATCACTGAGTCACTAAGGAAGCCCTCCTGTTAACTTCTATATCCTAGCCTTCAATGATGCCCCTTACGATTGTGTGACTTTTGAGAAGGGCTCGACCTTCCTGTGACTTGCTGTCCTCATTGCCCCTTTTCCAGTTTGGAGGAAACTTTACAAAGTCTGACTCAGACTGTGTGCCTCTTCTGTTCACAAGCCTCCCTAATTCCAAGCACCGTTAAGAATGTAGGTGTATCTAGAAAGATGGTGCTGATAAATGAATATGCAGAGCAGCAATGGAGAGGTGGACAGGGAGAACATTTTTATGGACATTGGGGTGAGGGAGGGGAATATGCTGTGGGACTAGAGGATCTCAAACAGGGGCTCTGTGGTGACATGGAGGGGTGGGATAGGGAAGGGAATGGGGAGGAAGTTCAGGAGCGGGAGGACTTATCTATATCTATGGTGGATTTGGGTTGATGTGTGGCAGTTAACAACAAAACCTTGTTAAAAAAAATAACAGTAAATAAAATATGTATGGAATAATAATTGTAAAAAGGAACACAGGTATACACCTCCTCCACCTGCCATTCCAGGCACATGCACCCCCTCCCCACCCCATCCAAGTACTAACCAGGCCCAACCCTGCTTAGCTCCAGAGATCAGAAGAGACTGGGTGCATTCAGGGCGGTATGGCCGTAGACGAGCTCTCCCTCACTCTCCAGGCTGCGCTCTGTTTTGTACAGATAGGACATGAAGTCCAGGTTTCCCCAAGGCTTCTGAACCAGCAGCTCCTCCTAGTTTTTTTTTGCACATGCTGATCTCTCTGCCTGTAACACTCCCACACCTCATCACACTGACTGATGTCCCCCCAGAAATGGGGACATCCCAGCCCAGATGCCGGACGCTCGGGTCTAGGTTTCAGGAATCCTAACAGGCTCCCCATACTTGGGGCTTTAGGATTCAAAAGTAGGGGTGGTTCGAGTGAGGGCCTGGCCGTCTCCACCCACGTGTGCCAGGTCCATCAGTGAGACCTCTGAGATCTGAGCCTGGGGGCAAACAGAGCGGGAGTGATAGGTGACCAGTGCGGGAATTCCAACACCAACCCTTCCAGCCCAGACCGGACGTAAGGTCACCCCAGGCAGCCCCGTTCAGCACCTCAGATTCACCTCTTTGTAGTGAGGACGACACTTGCCCGTGACCTTTCTGCCTCCGGTTGCCTCAGACCTGACTCAGCGATCAAAAGGTACAGAACCAAACACGAACCGGCCAAAATGACCGCCACAAAGCGAGACAGGAAGTCCCACCCCTATCTTTCGCGGCAAACACGGATCGTCCCTCTCCTGCACTTTCACTGGAACAGCACTGCTGTCGCTCAGCGCAGAGCACTCTGGGTAATATAGTCAACGTTCCGCACGTGGCCAACGGTGCTCCTTTCATCCGTTCCAAGTCCCGGAAAAGGCGCTTAGCTTTTCCTCAACGGAAAGGCACGTGGATCTGTGTGCAGTGTTGTCAGCGGTCAATCACCGAAGTGTTGGTAAAGGTGATTTCACAGCCCATCAAGGTCAGCATGCTCCAAGGAGCTAAACATTGTTTTCCGATGCTCTAAAGACTTACAAATATGAATAGCAAGTATCACTAATAAAAAAAGGTAAATAAAATATGTATGGAATAATAATTGTAAAAAGGAACACAGGTATACACCTCCTCCACCTGCCATTCCAGGCACATGCACCCCCTCCCCACCCCATCCAAGTACTAACCAGGCCCAACCCTGCTTAGCTCCAGAGATCAGAAGAGACTGGGTGCATTCAGGGCGGTATGGCCGTAGACGAGCTCTCCCTCACTCTCCAGGCTGCGCTCTGTTTTGTACAGATAGGACATGAAGTCCAGGTTTCCCCAAGGCTTCTGAACCAGCAGCTCCTCCCAGTTTTTTTTTGCACATGCTGATCTCTCTGCCTGTAACACTCCCACACCTCATCACACTGACTGATGTCCCCCCAGAAATGGGGACATCCCAGCCCAGATGCCGGACGCTCGGGTCTAGGTTTCAGGAATCCTAACAGGCTCCCCATACTTGGGGCTTTAGGATTCAAAAGTAGGGGTGGTTCGAGTGAGGGCCTGGCCGTCTCCACCCACGTGTGCCAGGTCCATCAGTGAGACCTCTGAGATCTGAGCCTGGGGGCAAACAGAGCGGGAGTGATAGGTGACCAGTGCGGGAATTCCAACACCAACCCTTCCAGCCCAGACCGGACGTAAGGTCACCCCAGGCAGCCCCGTTCAGCACCTCAGATTCACCTCTTTGTAGTGAGGACGACACTTGCCCGTGACCTTTCTGCCTCCGGTTGCCTCAGACCTGACTCAGCGATCAAAAGGTACAGAACCAAACACGAACCGGCCAAAATGACCGCCACAAAGCGAGACAGGAAGTCCCACCCCTATCTTTCGCGGCAAACACGGATCGTCCCTCTCCTGCACTTTCACTGGAACAGCACTGCTGTCGCTCAGCGCAGAGCACTCTGGGTAATATAGTCAACGTTCCGCACGTGGCCAACGGTGCTCCTTTCATCCGTTCCAAGTCCCGGAAAAGGCGCTTAGCTTTTCCTCAACGGAAAGGCACGTGGATCTGTGTGCAGTGTTGTCAGCGGTCAATCACCGAAGTGTTGGTAAAGGTGATTTCACAGCCCATCAAGGTCAGCATGCTCCAAGGAGCTAAACATTGTTTTTTTCCGATGCTCTAAAGACTTACAAATATGAATAGAGTGATCATTCCATGGTATCACTGAAATTCACAGTACGTCCACACGTGGCTGGGAACTAAGAAATATAATATGTTGCTCTTCAGATGCATGTAGCCTAAAGTGTTAGTCGGTTTTGTGCATTTCAGTATGTTCTGTCAGGAACTAAAGGGGAAAAGACTTTAGCTATGGCCAGGTCAAGGAAAATGCAACAGAGATGTTTGGCAGCCCTGAAAGAAGTAGCCACACTGAGCACAGTATATACAAAAGTGATTCTTTTTTATTCTTGAAAATACTATAAAAAGGACATGTAGTGTTACCAGAATAGTGAAAGTGAACAGAGATCTTTGGTGTTCTGTTTGTTCACTGACCTAACAAATGTTCACTGAGCATGTATGGTAGGTGCGTAGGAGACATCATGAAACAAATGAAACAAAAACTCTCACCTTCACGGAGCATATATTATATTTAAGAAAGACAGACAGACAACAGGAAAGAAGGAATACTTGGGGCCTTCCTTGGTGGTCCAGTGGTTAAGAATCCGCCTTCCAATGTGGTGGATGTGGGTTTGATCCCTTGTCAGGGAACTGAGATCTCACATGCCTCAGGCCCATTGGCTCTGCAGCCCATGGGCTACAACTAGAGAAATCAAACCCTGCTAAGGGCTGAAACTAAGACCAGATGCAGCTAAAGAAATAAATACATACATATTTTAAAGGCAAAGAAAAAATACTAAATTATATAATAAGTAGAATGTAGTAGGCAGAATGCAGAGAAGTGATTTTTACGTGCTGAGAAGCAGGGAGGTAGGCTGTAATATTACACAGTGCAGTAAGAGAGGTTTCCTTAATTTAATAGATTATTGAGTAAACACTTGAAGGAGGTAAAGAATGAGTACTGCTGGGTTTTTTTGGTTGTAATGTTGTTTCAGGCAGTTCCAGTCAGAAGAAACAAGTGATTTGGGGATTTCGGTGGGTGGAGCCAGGTGTGGGTTTGTGCTCACCTGCATCCTGGGGGTTCCTCACTGGGTTCCTTAGCAGTGGAGGGACTAGGACCTCCAGAAGGACATTTCTCTGCTTTACTCACTGCAGAGACCGTCAAGGATGTCCGTGAGAACTCTGGGATTTGCCCTGTGGACACCTCCAGCCCTGTGGACTGAGGCTCGAGACCACATTGTCTTTTTTAGAACACTGCTTCTGAGTTTGATCTGTGAACCAACAGCAAGAGGATCACATGAGAACTCTTTTTTTGTTACTTTTTAAGGATTAAAAATAATAATCTGGGCTTCCTGGTGGTCCAGTGGTTAAAGAGTCCGCCTTGCAGTGCAAGGGGCACTGGTTCAAACCCTGGCCTGGGAAGATTCCATGTGCCACGGAATAGCTGGACTGGTGTGTCCAATTATGAGCGAGCACTCTGGAGCACATGCGCCCAGAGCTGGTGCTCTACAACAAGAGAGGACAGTGAAACAGGAGGCCCACACGTGCCAAAGCATAAAAAGATGGATGAAATAAATATAAATAAATAAAAATAGAGGCATGACGAGGAAAAAATAATTTTATTTATTAACTTAATTTTTATTTTTTGAACACTGAAAACATTCTATATTGGGGTATAGCCAATTAACAATTTTGTGATAGTTTCAGATGAACAGTAAAGGGGACTCGACCACACATATATATGTATCCATTCTTCCCCAGGCCCTCTTCCCATGCAGGCAAATACATAACATTGAGCAGAGTTCATGTACTATACAATAGATTTTTGTTAGTTATCCATTTCAAACATTGTAGTGTGTACATGTCTTTCCCAAAGTCCCCAACCCTTCCCCTCCACCCTGTTACCACAAGTTTGTTTTCTCACTCTGTGAGCCTCTTTCTGTTTTGTAAATAAGTTCATTTGTATCATTTATTTTAGAATCCGCATAAAAGGGTTGGCATATGATGTTTCTCCTTCTCTGTCTGACTTACTTCACTCAGTATGACACTCTCTAGGTCCATCCATATTGCTGTAAATGTCCTTATTTCATTCTTTTCAATGACTGAGTAATATTCCATTGTATGTATATACCACTTCTTCTTTATCCATTCCTCTGTCGATGGACATTTAGATTGCTTTCATGTCTTGGCATTGTAAATAGTGCTGCAATGAACATTGGGGAGCATGTATCTCTTCTGGCCATGTTTCCCTCTGGATATATGCCCAGAAGTAGGATTGCAGGGTCATATGGTAGCTCTAGGTTTAGTTTTTTAAGGAACCTCCACACAGTTCTCCATAGTGACCGTGCCAATTTATATTCCCACCAACAGTGCAGCTGTTTTTCTTAAAAACAAAGTTAGGGCTTCCCCTGGTGGTCCAGTGGGTAAGGACACCGCCTTGCAGTGCAAGGGGCGCCGGTTCGAGCCCTGGCCTGGGAAGATCCCACGTGCTGCAGAGCGGCCAGACAGATGTGTCCAATTATGGAGCCGGAGCTCTGGGGCTCATGCGCCCAGAGCCGGCGCTCTGCAACGACAGACGCCACTGCGATGGGAGGCCCACAGGAGCCAAAGAACAAAGACGTATGAAAACAGAGAAATAAAAGACCAATAGAAGTGGCCTGCCCGCTCCCCTCCCTCCCCAACCCGACCCCTACCTAAAATAAATAAATAAATAAATCTTTAAAAAAAAAAAAAAGTTATACTTTGATTTCAGTTTACGGTTCTCCATATATTTTGGTCAACCTAAAGCTAACTCCTTAACTTCCAATATCTCCTTGCCCGACACCTTTTGTGTTCTAAGCTGCCTCCTCCGTTTAAAAGCTGCATGGCAATGTTTTCAGCATGCGCCATGATGCCCAGATGCGGTGGGATCAGCCCTGCTTGGGGCTTTTGGACAGTGGCTTAAAGCAGCCGGGCCACTCTGTACATCCAGGAGCCTGGTAGTGATGGAGCATCACCTCTCTGTGGGTGCGCTCTGTGGTCCTGGCCAGGTTTCCCCAGGTGGTACCAAACGGTTAAGGGTGAAGCGGAGGCTCGATCCTCGCTCGGGGAGCTCCCTCTACTGGCAGGGACCGGCTGGGACTGTCACAGCCCAGGGCAGGGAGAAGGCAATCTCCTGCGTAGACTGGACCCTTCGTGGAGTCTGCGCGATGGAGGTCCCTTCCTAATAATTGGTTTTCTCTCGAGTCTTCGAGGGGAATTCACTGCTAGAACCTGTTGAAAAAGTCACGAGTTGGGACAGGCTGCCGCTAGCATACTGGCCACCCTTTAGGTACCTGCGGGTGGCCACTGGTCAAGATCGGGACTCCGCCTTGGAGCCAGCCTGGAGCACTGGGCATGTGAAGGGAGAAGTGGAGACTCAACCTCTGGAGCCAAAGGTCAAGATTTAGTCCTTGCGTGGAAAGCCAGGGCATAGCTCTTGAGGGAGTGCTGCAAACAGTTGCTGAGACCAGCGCTGGACAACTTGGTCCCTGGTGCCCAGAGGAGCGAGGGACTTAGGATGGCTTCCTCTCCAGGCCTGTCAGTTCCCCCTACTAGCAGGAGAGCGATTATCCACAAGAACTGACTGGGAAAGCTGAAAAAACCTTAAAGCCTGTTATGGGTGAGTTCCTCTGAATCCCTGTACCAGCACTAGTCAGTCGCCAGCCCTCTGGAGAAGGGGCATGCATGCTAAGGCATTACTTCCAAGGGGTGTTCCCCCAGGGTCTCCAATGAGCGTCCAGGCTGTTCGGAGAGGAGGTCTCTCCCCTCTGACTGGTCAGGACTCAAATGAATCTCACACCGTAGACCTCTGCAATCTCCACTCAGCACTCAGCCTCCAGCAACTGCTTTCCCCAGGCCTTAGAGAACCTTGTCCGGAAGCCAGCCAGCTTAGTCTCCTGCCAAAAAGCAGGGGGAACCCATAGATTTCTGTGGCTGCCTCTCTACACAAATCCCATTTTATGGGAGGCCTGCACTGGCACTTCACTCCAGTATTCTTGCCTGGGGAAATCCATGGACAGAGGAGCCTGGCAGGCTCCAGTTCACGGGGGTCGCAAAAAGTCAGACACAACTGAGTGACTAACACACACGCACAAACTGCCTGAGCAGCCCCAGGTTCTGATCTCTGTTGCCCTCCACCCTATTCTCTCTGGGCTCCACTTCCCTGAATTGTTTTGGAAAATGTCTCAAATTATGGTTTGCTGACTTTCAGTGGTCTTAATCATAATATTTTGCTTCCAAGAAACTCTGCTTAGATTATCGCTGATTTTGAAACCAAACTGATCATTTGGGGGAAAATTTTTATTTCACTTCATTTTATGGATTTCTTTTTTCTTTTGGCCACTTCTGTTGGTCCTTCATTTATTCATCTTTCATCCATCTTCGTTCTTTGGCCCGTGTGGGCCTCCCACTGCAGTGGCCTCTCCCGTTGCAGAGCACCGGCTCCGGACGCATGCGCCCCAGAGCACTGGCTCGGCAGTCGGACACATCGGTCCAGCCGCTCCACGGCACGTGGAACCTTCCCAGGCCAGGGATTGAATCAGCACCCCTTGCACTGCAGGGCGGTGTCCCTACTCACTGGACCACCAGGGAAGCCCCTGTATTTCTTTTTCTACTTCACCCAATATTACCCCAGAGGACTTACATACTGGGTCAGTGAAAAATTAATATCGACTTCTGTTTACCTCTCATTCCTGTCCATGATGACAAAGGTCTCACTTGGAAGAGACCTGGGACTTAAGCTTAATACCCAATTTTTTTAAATCAATGTTCGTTTACACAATTCTTTTTCTTCCTGTTTTCTTTGAATTGTCAGGTGTTTTTTCAGCTGCATTGAAATTTACATCTCTTGTTTGTTTTATAGACTGGTCGCATTGAAGAACCACATTTTTATTTATACCAGTTGTTCCCTGTGAAGTCAGCCCCCTACATATGAATAAGTTCTCTTCTGAGAGCATGTCAAAAGTCCAATTTGTTTGTAAATCCAATAAAGTTAGCCTAGGTTTTTTTTTCCCCCCAAATATGCAGGGGAACCCATAGATTTCTGTGGCTGCCTCTCTACACAAATCCCATTTTATGGGAGGCCTGCACTGGCACTTCACTCCAGTATTCTTGCCTGGGGAAATCCATGGACAGAGGAGCCTGGCAGGCTCCAGTTCACGGGGGTCGCAAAAAGTCAGACACAACTGAGTGACTAACACACACGCACAAACTGCCTGAGCAGCCCCAGGTTCTGATCTCTGTTGCCCTCCACCCTATTCTCTCTGGGCTCCACTTCCCTGAATTGTTTTGGAAAATGTCTCAAATTATGGTTTGCTGACTTTCAGTGGTCTTAATCATAATATTTTGCTTCCAAGAAACTCTGCTTAGATTATCGCTGATTTTGAAACCAAACTGATCATTTGGGGGAAAATTTTTATTTCACTTCATTTTATGGATTTCTTTTTTCTTTTGGCCACTTCTGTTGGTCCTTCATTTATTCATCTTTCATCCATCTTCGTTCTTTGGCCCGTGTGGGCCTCCCACTGCAGTGGCCTCTCCCGTTGCAGAGCACCGGCTCCGGACGCATGCGCCCCAGAGCACTGGCTCGGCAGTCGGACACATCGGTCCAGCCGCTCCACGGCACGTGGAACCTTCCCAGGCCAGGGATTGAATCAGCACCCCTTGCACTGCAGGGCGGTGTCCCTACTCACTGGACCACCAGGGAAGCCCCTGTATTTCTTTTTCTACTTCACCCAATATTACCCCAGAGGACTTACATACTGGGTCAGTGAAAAATTAATATCGACTTCTGTTTACCTCTCATTCCTGTCCATGATGACAAAGGTCTCACTTGGAAGAGACCTGGGACTTAAGCTTAATACCCAATTTTTTTAAATCAATGTTCGTTTACACAATTCTTTTTCTTCCTGTTTTCTTTGAATTGTCAGGTGTTTTTTCAGCTGCATTGAAATTTACATCTCTTGTTTGTTTTATAGACTGGTCGCATTGAAGAACCACATTTTTATTTATACCAGTTGTTCCCTGTGAAGTCAGCCCCCTACATATGAATAAGTTCTCTTCTGAGAGCATGTTCAAAAGTCCAATTTGTTTGTAAATCCAATAAAGTTAGCCTAGGTCCCCAACTAACACAATCACCTAAATAGTTCTGTAATAGATTTTTAATACTTTATTTTCACACAAATATGTACATAAGCAAGTACAAAAAAATAAAATGTTTTTAATCTTACAATACCTTGAAAACTACAGTAATTCAGTACAACAGCATAGGAGCTGGCATTCATGTTAGCGTCTTTGAAAGTTCGCAACTTGAAAATTTGTATAGAGGGGACCTACTGCTATAACAAAGTACCACAGATTTGGTGGTATAACCAATAGAAATTTATTTTCTCACAATCCTTGAGCCTGGAAGTCCAATAGTAAGGTACTGGCAGGTTGGCCTCTCCCCTTGGCTTGCTGTGCCCTCACAGGATTGTCCTTCGGCCCATGTTGTCTTGTCTCAATCACCCCTTCTTATAAGGACACCATCATATTGGATTAGGGCCCACCCATATGACCTCATTTTACCATCATTATTTCTTTGAAAGCTCTGTCTCCAAATACAATCACATTCTGAGACACTGTTAGAACTTCAACCTATGATTTGAGGGGATCACGGTGAACTGAGGCACGAACATAGGACACTTGTAAATATTTAAATTTTAATGAATATTTCTAAAGTTGATACCTATGTAACTAACTAGCACTAAAGGCAATTCAAAAAATATTAGCATAGCCATTGTCTTGGCTGGTCCATACCTGTCACGATGGGATCCTCCCCCCAACACCAAGAATCCTATATCCTAACCTTGAAAGTCAGTATTATCTGAGTTTTGGGTGGTTTTTCCTATGGTTTATGAGTCCCCAAAATAGAATTTGGTTGTAGCTGTTACTGATCATTATATGACTGGAATTATGAATTATGTGTTCTGTTTGGCCTTATATAGTCCTCAAGATGAATGCTTATAAGCTTTGTTCATGTTATTCCATGTATCTGTGTAACATCCATTTTCATTACTGTTGAGCAAGCAGTTTATCCATCTCTTGTTTGTTTTATAGACTGGTCGCATTGAAGAACCACATTTTTATTTATACCAGTTGTTCCCTGTGAAGTCAGCCCCCTACATATGAATAAGTTCTCTTCTGAGAGCATGTTCAAAAGTCCAATTTGTTTGTAAATCCAATAAAGTTAGCCTAGGTCCCCAACTAACACAATCACCTAAATAGTTCTGTAATAGATTTTTAATACTTTATTTTCACACAAATATGTACATAAGCAAGTACAAAAAAATAAAATGTTTTTAATCTTACAATACCTTGAAAACTACAGTAATTCAGTACAACAGCATAGGAGCTGGCATTCATGTTAGCGTCTTTGAAAGTTCGCAACTTGAAAATTTGTATAGAGGGGACCTACTGCTATAACAAAGTACCACAGATTTGGTGGTATAACCAATAGAAATTTATTTTCTCACAATCCTTGAGCCTGGAAGTCCAATAGTAAGGTACTGGCAGGTTGGCCTCTCCCCTTGGCTTGCTGTGCCCTCACAGGATTGTCCTTGCCCATGTTGTCTTGTCTCAATCCCCCCTTCTTATAAGGACACCATCGTATTGGAGTAGGGCCCACCCATATGACCTCATTTTACCATCATTATTTCTTTGAAAGCTCTGTCTCCAAATACAATCACATTCTGAGACACTGTTAGAACTTCAACCTATGATTTGAGGGGATCACGGTGAACTGAGGCACGAACATAGGACACTTGTAAATATTTAAATTTTAATGAATATTTCTAAAGTTGATACCTATGTAACTAACTAGCACTAAAGGCAATTCAAAAAATATTAGCATAGCCATTGTCTTGGCTGGTCCATACCTGTCACGATGGGATCCTCCCCCCAACACCAAGAATCCTATATCCTAACCTTGAAAGTCAGTATTATCTGAGTTTTGGGTGGTTTTTCCTATGGTTTATGAGTCCCCAAAATAGAATTTGGTTGTAGCTGTTACTGATCATTATATGACTGGAATTATGAATTATGTGTTCTGTTTGGCCTTATATAGTCCTCAAGATGAATGCTTATAAGCTTTGTTCATGTTATTCCATGTATCTGTGTAACATCCATTTTCATTACTGTTGAGCAAGCAGTTTATCCATTCTACTGCTGAGGCACTTTTGTATTGTTTCCAGTGACCAATAATCGTAATGATGCTGCTGTGAAAGTGTCTGTCCATGAATTCATAAGCACATAGAAATGTACTTTTTATAGCAGAAGCTTACATACTTTTCTTAAAGACTTTTCATTGGGAAAATATAAATATCTTACATATTTATGAACTTAATAGCACAACTTCAAAATACAATAAGGCAAGAACTGGCCAAAATAAAGGATAATATACAAATGACAGTCATAATCAGAGATGCTAACACGTTTCTTTCTCGTGAATAGTTAGAACAAGTAGACCAAAAAAGAAAAAAAAAAAAGAGTACAAAAATTTTATCTTGACTTAATGGTCTGTATAAACAATTTATCAACATTCACTGAGTACACGTTCTTTTTCAAGTGAGCATAGAATGTTCATGAAGATAGGCATATATCAAATCCAAATGACAGAACACATACAATGGAATTGAAGTAGAAACCAAAAACTAAAATATCTAGAAAGTCCTTTATAGATCAAGTAAAGTATGCTTTTATATAACCAATGGTGGATCAAAAATATAATAAGGAAAATTAGAAAAGAATTTGAAATGAATAGTTAAAAATAGCATATCAAAATTTCTGGAGTATGCCTAGAGCAGTGCTTAAGGAAATGTTGCAACATTTTTTTCTTTTGGTTACACCATGCAGCCTGTGGGATCTAGTTCCCCAAAACAGGGAATGTGTGCCCCTGCATTGGAAATGCACAGTCTTCACTGTTTCACTACCAGGGAAGTCTCAGGCATGTTGCAATTTTAAGTGTTTATATTTAAAAATAAGCAAGATCTAAAAACAATTATATAGCTTTTCATCTTAAAACAGAGAAATATAAATCAACTTAAATCCAAAGTAGAAATAAAGAAACTACAAACATAAGAGTAGAAAAATGATATCTATCGTAAGGAAAATTAACAAAGCTAAAACTGGATTTTTTAAAAGTTTATAAAACTGATAAATATGTACTAAAATTGATTAAGAAATAAAAAGGAAAACCAACATCAAGGAAGAAAGGGTGACATAGTTACAGATCTAAAGGACCTTAAAAGGATAACAAGGGCTTCCTTGGTGGCTCAGTGGTAAAGAATCCACCTGCCAACGCCAGGGACATGGGTTTGATCCCTGGTTGGGGAAGATTCCACATGCCTCGAGCCACTAAGCCCACGAGCCACAACTATTGAGCCTGTGCTCTAAAGCCCGGAAACAGCAACTACTGAGACCAAGGGCTGCAACTACTGAAGCCTGCACCCTAGAACCTGAGCTCCTCAACAAGAGAAGCCACCATGAGAAGCCTGAGCACCACAACTAAAGAGTAGTCCCCACTCACCACAACTAGAGAAAAGTTCAAGCAGCAGTGAAGACCCAGCACAGCCAAAAATAAATGATAAAAAAAGGATAACAAGTTATAATCCTTTCAGGTAGAAACTTACAGGTCCAAATAATTTTCCTAGTTGAATTTCATTAAATATATGAGGAAGATATTTTTCCAGTGTTACATACACTCTCAGAAAATAGGGAAAGGGGCAGCTTTTCCTAATTCATTGTATGATGTTAGCATTAGAGTAATACTACAACATAACAATCAAGGAGCATACAGATTAATACACCCCATGAACATAAACATGAAAATCTTTAACATTTTGGGGAGTCAAATGTAACCAAAAATGGAAAGATGATCTACTGTGGCCAAATGCAATTTGTACCAGGAATGCAAGGTTACTTTAATATTTAAAATCGATCATTGTAATTTATCATGGTAAGAGAATAAAGGAGAAGAGCCATGTGAATGTCTCAAATATGTGTAATTGACAAAGTTTAACATCCCTTGCAAAAATGTCTCCCAGTAAGGTAGGAATTGAAGTGATTTCCTTTGTCCCGAAGCAAAGCAGGGCAATGGAGTTATCGCACATTTCAAGAGATTATGTTTTTGAAGCATAAGACTTTGAAATGGCTGTGCATTTTGTCCTTGCATTTAGGAGAAGATCCCTCACAGGGAGCTGTGTGGCTTGCCAAAAGGCTCAAATAGAAGACAATGCGTTATAGGGTTATAAGGCTGACAACTGTTGATCCCCTACATCTTGTGAGGAAAACAGAGCCAAGGTGGCCAGTGGCTGTCTTATGAACTGAACCAATTTGGACCTCCCACTACGCATTACAGAGGTGTGCCACAGTGCTGAGTCCCCTAAGGACTATAAATATGGTCACCCATGATGCCTCCATGAAGAGGAGGCACCACAGTCAGGCAAATAACGCATGAGGTCTGGAATCCAACAGACTGCGTTCAAATCCTGGCTTCTCCACTACCATGCATTTGACCTGAGGAAGGTCCCAAGGGTTAAAGGCTGTTTGTAATTTGTAAACTACACTGAAAGAATGGAAGAGAACCTGCCTGCCTGGAATTCTGTTGTGGGGAGTATCTGTGTGGTCAGGTCACGTCTGGGTACTGTGGTCCCACCTCAGAAGACTCCCTAGTGCTTCTGGGGATGCTGGGGACTTGTGCCTTTCCAGAGTGGACATGGAGGTGGCATGCATAGAGAGGTCCCTGGAAAAGGCAGTGTCTGGAAGCCCTGAGTCACTAGCACGAGACTGGGAGGGTGTGTGGGTAAGCTGGGTGGTCTGTATGGCTGCCTGAAAGGAAGAAGCTGGGAATAATTGTCCCCTATGCTGCGGGATCACTCCTTCCCCATCTTCACATGGCCCTGCTTGCAGCCATCCTGGGTCACCTGGGTGCACTAGGATCTGCAGGAAACAGAGCCCACCCCGGTCCTCTCCAATATCCTTTCTCTCTCTCACTGATCTCGAGTAAGTCAAGTCCCGCTTTGCCAAGATCCAGGTTGCACCGGCACTTGGCTCTGCAGGCTTTGCCTTCCTGTGAATCGTGGAGAAAGAGCCAGCTGCACCTACAGCCCCAGGTCAAGGACTGAGGAGGCTGAAGACTCCATGCCTTGGTGTCCTCGTGCTGCTGGCAGCAAGAGTCAGCTGTCCTGAGCAATGATCCCATAGCACAGGGGGCATCTGGTGCCAAACACCTGCTGCCAGTTTTGCAAAGTCCAAAGGGATGAGGGAATGGCCATTGGGTCCTGCCCCTGGCCCTCTGGCACCTTTCCCCTGCCCTTTGTTGGCATGACCACGCTCCTTCATGCATTCCAATTGCCGTGTCACAGCACTGGGCCTTGGAAGGACAGGTGTCTAGCAGGCAGCTCGAGCACTGCCTCCTCTAGCAGGCCCTGCATTCCCCAGGGACACACAACTATGACGGCTTTTCATGGGTCATGTTTACAGCAAGGTTCTCCCCTCCCCCAGTCCGCTCCTGCTCCAGATCAGCTGTCACCCAGCTGACTATGTTTTTCCCTTGTTTTCATGGCCCAGCCCCTCGCTGCTTTCCTCATCCCTTCTGTCACTGGAGTCAGCATGTCTGCAGACTTGACCTGCCTCTCAGCCTGCTCTGGGATTGGGGATAACCAACAAGGACACCACTCTCCTCTTTCAGGCTTTGATCTGCTGGTCCTCCTCTGCCCCCCTCCCCCAGGATCCACTGCCAGCTCCCTCCCCTTGGACGAGCTCTTCAGAGCGAAAGACATCATAACAGGTAGCAGGCATCATAGCATTACAGACTGGCATTCTCTAAAACCCCTTTGAGATTCTGAAGAACACAGTATTGTGTGCCCTCCAAAAAATAATCATGCCGTAGACACACCGTTGTGCATATAATTTCAGGGAAGAGGAGATTGCACTCCTTGAAAGGAGACTCAAGAACTTTCCACTTAAAACCCCTACATGTAAGCTATGTATCCCAGCCTCTTACCAGTCTACCTGCATTTCTGCCAGGACCCCCAACTCTGAAACTTCCTGTAACCCAGGAGGCACCCCTTGGTCACAACTGGAGTGCTTAATGGGCCACAGCAAGGAGTCCCTGTTCCCCCCTGTCTTTACTAGCCTAGCCCATCAGTGCTTTTGCAGTTGCTTTTCCAGCAGCCAATGCCTCAGACAACTGGGCATCCAAGCCCACCTTTGACTCCAGTGAAGTTAATATGGCTACAGTGCCCTCTTCCCAGGTTCCTCCTGACAAGCACCCCACCAACAGCATCGATATCCCTTACCCTTTAGGAACTATGGCAGTCCCAGTACAAGCTCTGGACTTTTAACCCCTACTGCAGCCCAGGTGCCCTGTGGGGAACTAACTCAATCAGCTTTTGCATATTCTGATATCCCCGTGTTCCACCTTTGACATCTCTGTCAACACCCAGCCAGCCTTTGCTGGCATCCCTGGCTTTCCCCCATTTGCCCAGCTTCTACTTCTTGCCCTGAGCCATCAGGGCAGGATGCCTGGCACCAGGCATGGCTCACCTTTTAAGACCCACTCCAGACCCAAATATATTCATGGCATGGGGAATTCGTTTGGGTAATGATAGCTCAGGGGTCAGTGTGTTGGCCCCAGGTCCCAGCTCCATGTCTAAAGCACTCAGCTTTAGGACAGAGCCAGGAGCTACACCCAGCATCACCAGTCTTGTTAAGGGGAGGCTTAGGATACAAACACCAGGGTTCTGCCAGCCTACAGTGCCTCTGTTATAATTAGAGAGGCCAGCACTACTGAGAGCAAAACTTTCCTGGAAGCACGTTTCTTCTTGCCTAAACTCAGACCACCTGAGACCCACCCAGCCAAGGCACACCTGTTCTTGTTAGCGAAGACGGCGTCCCTGAGAGGCAGCATGGGTCAGCCTCCTCTCTGTGTTNAAATCGCCAAGAACACAGTATTGTGTGCCCTCCAAAAATAATCATGCCGTAGACACACGTTGTGCATATAATTTCAGGAAGAGGAGATTGCACTCCTTGAAAGGAGACTCAAGAACTTTCCACTTAAAACCCCTACATGTAAGCTATGTATCCCAGCCTCTTACCAGTCTACCTGCATTTCTGCCAGGACCCCCAACTCTGAAACTTCCTGTAACCCAGGAGGCACCCCTTGGTCACAACTGGAGTGCTTAATGGGCCACAGCAAGGAGTCCCTGTTCCCCCCTGTCTTTACTAGCCTAGCCCATCAGTGCTTTTGCAGTTGCTTTTCCAGCAGCCAATGCCTCAGACAACTGGGCATCCAAGCCCACCTTTGACTCCAGTGAAGTTAATATGGCTACAGTGCCCTCTTCCCAGGTTCCTCCTGACAAGCACCCCACCAACAGCATCGATATCCCTTACCCTTTAGGAACTATGGCAGTCCCAGTACAAGCTCTGGACTTTTAACCCCTACTGCAGCCCAGGTGCCCTGTGGGGAACTAACTCAATCAGCTTTTGCATATTCTGATATCCCCGTGTTCCACCTTTGACATCTCTGTCAACACCCAGCCAGCCTTTGCTGGCATCCCTGGCTTTCCCCCATTTGCCCAGCTTCTACTTCTTGCCCTGAGCCATCAGGGCAGGATGCCTGGCACCAGGCATGGCTCACCTTTTAAGACCCACTCCAGACCCAAATATATTCATGGCATGGGGAATTCGTTTGGGTAATGATAGCTCAGGGGTCAGTGTGTTGGCCCCAGGTCCCAGCTCCATGTCTAAAGCACTCAGCTTTAGGACAGAGCCAGGAGCTACACCCAGCATCACCAGTCTTGTTAAGGGGAGGCTTAGGATACAAACACCAGGGTTCTGCCAGCCTACAGTGCCTCTGTTATAATTAGAGAGGCCAGCACTACTGAGAGCAAAACTTTCCTGGAAGCACGTTTCTTCTTGCCTAAACTCAGACCACCTGAGACCCACCCAGCCAAGGCACACCTGTTCTTGTTAGCGAAGACGGCGTCCCTGAGAGGCAGCATGGGTCAGCCTCCTCTCTGTGTTCAAATCGCCAAGAAACCTTGAGGTTGAAGCATATCTGTTGCAGAGGGTAAGGTCAGCACCTTGCCTTATTTGGAGGCCCTATGCTTCCCACCAATGAGAACACCCCAGTTCCACTTGTCCAGAACACATGCACTGGAATGGAAGTAATCAGGACAATAACTGTGATGTAGTCTTCCTGTGTCTGATCAGAGGGCTTGGGACCCACACGGCCAGAGCTGGCCTGTTACTACTGGAGAAGCCTGTACAACTGAAGAGAAACATATGCCCGGACGTACTTCTCTTCACACCGTCTGTCAGACGCCCCAGGGCCATCGGCCGCAGACTATCCACGGCTGTTGGAGTGACTGGCGCCATATCTGTGACTGAAGAAGCCACTGTCCGTGAATACCGGAGTCCATGAGTCCATGTCCATGAGTCCCGAGAACAGGTGATGCCATGGAAGGAGACAGCACCATACCTGCCTGTGGACATGCGTCTGGTTCCACCATCATTGAGAGCTGTGGGCGTGGGGTGGGGGCGCTCCTGACCAGAGTGGATCTCCTGCAATCACTCAGGACAACATCATACACCCTCACAAAGGCATCTCTGCCTTCAGTCACAACACAGGGGCCTGTCCAGCCAGGATACCCACTTTGACTTTGTAGGAGCCGACACCACAGGGAAAATACCTGTATTTAAGGAATTTTTTCTCCTACCTTTGACCAGATCAAATGCATCTCTTTGGTAGCTCCAGCAAACAGCGGCCTTGCCTTTGAGGCATCCTAATCACCTACCCAGGGACTGGGGGGAGCAGGGGATGGAAGTGTGGGGGAACCAACTCATTCATTTCTTCTTGTGCAAGAACTAGGATCTCAGCAACTAGGAAGCAAAAGCTTTCTCTAGAATGTTGGGTGACTGCTGTCCCCCACGAATGGATCTTGCTTTGCTGGAAACAGTCTCAGTCCTTCTGATTATGTCAAACAAACTTAACGTGTTCTGCGTTCTCTGAGAACCAGCTGAAGGCCAAACCTTTCAGGGTGTCTGTGTCTGTCTCGAAGGCTGTGCATCCAGGTGTGCTGTTACTCCCCAGTCCTTCTGATTATCCCTGAGAGGCAGCATGGGTCAGCCTCCTCTCTGTGTTCAAATCGCCAAGAAACCTTGAGGTTGAAGCATATCTGTTGCAGAGGGTAAGGTCAGCACCTTGCCTTATTTGGAGGCCCTATGCTTCCCACCAATGAGAACACCCCAGTTCCACTTGTCCAGAACACATGCACTGGAATGGAAGTAATCAGGACAATAACTGTGATGTAGTCTTCCTGTGTCTGATCAGAGGGCTTGGGACCCACACGGCCAGAGCTGGCCTGTTACTACTGGAGAAGCCTGTACAACTGAAGAGAAACATATGCCCGGACGTACTTCTCTTCACACCGTCTGTCAGACGCCCCAGGGCCATCGGCCGCAGACTATCCACGGCTGTTGGAGTGACTGGCGCCATATCTGTGACTGAAGAAGCCACTGTCCGTGAATACCGGAGTCCATGAGTCCATGTCCATGAGTCCCGAGAACAGGTGATGCCATGGAAGGAGACAGCACCATACCTGCCTGTGGACATGCGTCTGGTTCCACCATCATTGAGAGCTGTGGGCGTGGGGTGGGGGCGCTCCTGACCAGAGTGGATCTCCTGCAATCACTCAGGACAACATCATACACCCTCACAAAGGCATCTCTGCCTTCAGTCACAACACAGGGGCCTGTCCAGCCAGGATACCCACTTTGACTTTGTAGGAGCCGACACCACAGGGAAAATACCTGTATTTAAGGAATTTTTTCTCCTACCTTTGACCAGATCAAATGCATCTCTTTGGTAGCTCCAGCAAACAGCGGCCTTGCCTTTGAGGCATCCTAATCACCTACCCAGGGACTGGGGGGAGCAGGGGATGGAAGTGTGGGGGAACCAACTCATTCATTTCTTCTTGTGCAAGAACTAGGATCTCAGCAACTAGGAAGCAAAAGCTTTCTCTAGAATGTTGGGTGACTGCTGTCCCCCACGAATGGATCTTGCTTTGCTGGAAACAGTCTCAGTCCTTCTGATTATGTCAAACAAACTTAACGTGTTCTGCGTTCTCTGAGAACCAGCTGAAGGCCAAACCTTTCAGGGTGTCTGTGTCTGTCTCGAAGGCTGTGCATCCAGGTGTGCTGGTTACACGTCAACACACCAGCTTGAGAAGTCCCATTCTAGAAAGAAGAGAGAGATCTGTATGTATCAACCATGTAACACTGGTTTCAACCATTAGCCTGGAAGACTCAAGCTCTAGGTCAGTTTTCCTCTAGTCTTGGAGCTGGCAGAGCAGCCATTGCTACTTATTCCTCTTGCCCATTGGCTTCAATGAGTCCTTATCTTTCCTTCCTAGATTTAACATTATATATAAATTGTTCTTGTTAATTGGTTCTTCAGCTCAGGTTTTGCTTTTTATAAAAATTGGAGTATAATTGCTTTACAATGTTGTGTTAGGTTCTGCTGTACAACAATGTGAATTAGTTATATATAGATAGATAGATAGATAGATATAGATATAGATATATAGATTCCCTTCCTCTTGTGCCTCCCTCCCACCCTACCCCCTAGTTTTTGCTCTTTAATGATGGAAGAAGAATTTATTTAATAATGGAGGAAGAATTGACTTGTATGAGTGGCCGTGTGATGAGCAAAACTTAGCGGTACAAAGTTTCTATGGCTCAGGGAATAGGAGGTGAGCCCAGCTTCGCTTGACGACAGTATGAGCTGACTTTGATGTCTGTAATTTGAGTGTTAGGGACAGCAGCCCAGGAGGAAATGTGGTGCAGAGGAGGGAGACCTAGGGTGACTCAGCCTTGCCTCTTCCTTCTGGACTTCTCCCCGCCATTTAATCACCCTTGCTGTGTGTGAGCAAACCATAATCTTGGTGTTTTAAAAATAAATAGAATGCAGAAAAAATATAGAGAATGCAGAAATAGAGTAGAAGATTTAAAAAGAAACAAAGATCTCACACGCCATGGTGTAACTAAACCCACATGCCACAACTAGAGTCTATGCGCCACAATGGGAGATCCTGTGAGCTGCAATGAAGACTGAAGATCCTGCATGGGCTGGACATGCACACACTGCTATATTTAGGACTTCCTTGGTGATCCAGTGGTTAAAAGTCCTCCCTTCAAGGCAGGGGACATGGGTTCAATCCCTGGTCCAGGAAGATCCCACTCGTTCTGAGAACCAAAAAAAGCTGAAGGCCAAACCTTTCAGGGTGTCTGTGTCTGTCTCGAAGGCTGTGCATCCAGGTGTGCTGGTTACACGTCAACACACCAGCTTGAGAAGTCCCATTCTAGAAAGAAGAGAGAGATCTGTATGTATCAACCATGTAACACTGGTTTCAACCATTAGCCTGGAAGACTCAAGCTCTAGGTCAGTTTTCCTCTAGTCTTGGAGCTGGCAGAGCAGCCATTGCTACTTATTCCTCTTGCCCATTGGCTTCAATGAGTCCTTATCTTTCCTTCCTAGATTTAACATTATATATAAATTGTTCTTGTTAATTGGTTCTTCAGCTCAGGTTTTGCTTTTTATAAAAATTGGAGTATAATTGCTTTACAATGTTGTGTTAGGTTCTGCTGTACAACAATGTGAATTAGTTATATATAGATAGATAGATAGATAGATATAGATATAGATATATAGATTCCCTTCCTCTTGTGCCTCCCTCCCACCCTACCCCCTAGTTTTTGCTCTTTAATGATGGAAGAAGAATTTATTTAATAATGGAGGAAGAATTGACTTGTATGAGTGGCCGTGTGATGAGCAAAACTTAGCGGTACAAAGTTTCTATGGCTCAGGGAATAGGAGGTGAGCCCAGCTTCGCTTGACGACAGTATGAGCTGACTTTGATGTCTGTAATTTGAGTGTTAGGGACAGCAGCCCAGGAGGAAATGTGGTGCAGAGGAGGGAGACCTAGGGTGACTCAGCCTTGCCTCTTCCTTCTGGACTTCTCCCCGCCATTTAATCACCCTTGCTGTGTGTGAGCAAACCATAATCTTGGTGTTTTAAAAATAAATAGAATGCAGAAAAAATATAGAGAATGCAGAAATAGAGTAGAAGATTTAAAAAGAAACAAAGATCTCACACGCCATGGTGTAACTAAACCCACATGCCACAACTAGAGTCTATGCGCCACAATGGGAGATCCTGTGAGCTGCAATGAAGACTGAAGATCCTGCATGGGCTGGACATGCACACACTGCTATATTTAGGACTTCCTTGGTGATCCAGTGGTTAAAAGTCCTCCCTTCAAGGCAGGGGACATGGGTTCAATCCCTGGTCCAGGAAGATCCCACATGTCTCAGGGCAACTAAGCCCGTGTGCCACAACGACTGAGCCTGTGCTCTAGGCCCCATGCTCTGCAACGAGAGACACCACCACAACGAGAAGGACACACACCACAACTAGAGAGTAACCACCCGCTCGCTCCAATTAGAGAAAGCCTGCACGCAGCAATGAAGAAAAGAAAACTGCAGGTTAATGTCATTCAGAGCGTAGACAGAGAAACCTTTAGCAATATTCTAGGAAATCAAACTAAACCAAATCTAAAAGGGGCTTTTTCTAAGCAGGACCAAATGGGCGTTTTCTCAGGAATTTAAGATTGTTTTGAATGATTGATAGATGTGAATTTTATTAAAAGAATAAAAACGTTACACCCCAATAGTTATAGAAATAATAATTCACAAAATGTGTACCCCTTTCCAAAAAAAGCACAGCAGGTAGCAATTGGAGGGAGTTTCATTTATGTAATAAAGCACACCTATAAAAAGACTTCAATTAATAACATACTGAACACTTTCACCTCATGATTAGAAACTTGCAAAGGAGGTCTACTGTCTCTACTTGTATTTAATATTTTACTGGCTGTCATGGCAAAGGTAGAAGGTAAGAAGAATTAAAAGACATACAGATTACCAAAAAAGGGAGACGTGCCCTTATGAACAAAAAATATGACTGTGCGTGTGGAAAACCCAGTGGAATCTGAAAAGAAACAACAAGAAGTAAGAAATGAATTGGGCAAGTTTCTGGTATAAAGGTGAATAAATGAAAAGCAATTATTTTTTCTGTGTACTACTGAATGCCAACATATGTATACTGCACATATTAATAATGTTACACATATACATATATGCACACACAGGCTTCCCGGGAGGCTTAGTGAAGAATCTCCCTGCCAAGCAGAAGATGCAGGTTTGATCCCTGGGTTGGGAAGATCCCCTGGAGAAGGAAACGGCCATCCACCCCAGTATTCTTGTCTAAGAAATTCCATGGACAGAGAACCTGGTGGGCTCCCGTCCGTGGGGTCACAAAGAGTTGGACACGACTTAACCACTGAGCACAAGCACAATACAGATCTCACACACACATATATATGCACACATATTCTACTTGCAGACTGGGAACGTTAATATTGATAAGCTGTCGATTTAACTCTGCACTCTGAAAGATTACATATGCCATACAATTGTTATAACTAATGTTGGTGCCCTTGGGTATGGCTTTCAAGCTAGAGTAGATCCTGCACCTACCGGATGCGTGTTTCCCGTCCAGGATCAGTCACAAGTCTTAATTAGAAGAGAAGTGCCTGACGGTGCTAGGTGGACCGCTGTTGGCCTCTGCAAGTGGAAAGGCAAGAAAGAGAAATAAAAGGCATGGAGACTACAACAGGAATGAAACGAGCTTCATTCATAGAAAACATTGTTGGTATGTAGAAAATACTAAGAAATCCACAAAGAAACTACCAGATGTGAGGTGATTTTAGCAAGGCCTCAGTATACAAGATTTTGAGTATGTGTGTATGTGTGTGTGTGTGTGTGTGTGTGTGTGTGTAGGCTTCCCTGGTGGCTCAGCAGTAAAGAATCTGCCCACAACTCAGGAGACTACCTGCAATGTAGAGGACACAAGTTATAAAAAGACTTCAATTAATAACATACTGAAAACTTGAAACTAAAGGAGGTCTACTGTCTCTACTTGTATTTAATATTTTACTGGCTGTCATGGCAAAGGTAGAAGGTAAGAAGAATTAAAAGACATACAGATTACCAAAAAAGGGAGACGTGCCCTTATGAACAAAAAATATGACTGTGCGTGTGGAAAACCCAGTGGAATCTGAAAAGAAACAACAAGAAGTAAGAAATGAATTGGGCAAGTTTCTGGTATAAAGGTGAATAAATGAAAAGCAATTATTTTTTCTGTGTACTACTGAATGCCAACATATGTATACTGCACATATTAATAATGTTACACATATACATATATGCACACACAGGCTTCCCGGGAGGCTTAGTGAAGAATCTCCCTGCCAAGCAGAAGATGCAGGTTTGATCCCTGGGTTGGGAAGATCCCTGGAGAAGGAAAGGGCCATCCACCCCAGTATTCTTGTCTAAGAAATTCCATGGACAGAGAACCTGGTGGGCTCCCGTCCGTGGGGTCACAAAGAGTTGGACACGACTTAACCACTGAGCACAAGCACAATACAGATCTCACACACACATATATATGCACACATATTCTACTTGCAGACTGGGAACGTTAATATTGATAAGCTGTCGATTTAACTCTGCACTCTGAAAGATTACATATGCCATACAATTGTTATAACTAATGTTGGTGCCCTTGGGTATGGCTTTCAAGCTAGAGTAGATCCTGCACCTACCGGATGCGTGTTT
The DNA here is from genome assembly GCA_022376925.1 of Tragulus kanchil. NCBI lineage: Eukaryota > Metazoa > Chordata > Mammalia > Artiodactyla > Tragulidae > Tragulus > Tragulus kanchil. Next base: position 116,495,140 of record JAIOJX010000031.1, read on the forward strand.
CCCGTCCAGGATCAGTCACAAGTCTTAATTAGAAGAGAAGTGCCTGACGGTGCTAGGTGGACCGCTGTTGGCCTCTGCAAGTGGAAAGGCAAGAAAGAGAAATAAAAGGCATGGAGACTACAACAGGAATGAAACGAGCTTCATTCATAGAAAACATTGTTGGTATGTAGAAAATACTAAGAAATCCACAAAGAAACTACCAGATGTGAGGTGATTTTAGCAAGGCCTCAGTATACAAGATTTTGAGTATGTGTGTATGTGTGTGTGTGTGTGTGTGTGTGTGTGTGTAGGCTTCCCTGGTGGCTCAGCAGTAAAGAATCTGCCCACAACTCAGGAGACTACCTGCAATGTAGAGGACACAAGTTCAATCCCTGGAACATTCCCTGGAGAAGGAAATAGCAACCCACTCCAGTATTCTTGCCTGGGAAATGCCATGGACAGAGGAGCCCGTAGTCCATGGCATCACAAAGAGTCAGATACGACTTATCAACTAAACAGCAATGGAAGTTCTATACACAGAAACTGCAAACTTTTTCTTAAAAAGTCAGGTAGTAGGGGCTTCCCCTGGTGGTCCAGTGGGTAAGGACACCGCCTTGCAGTGCAGGGGGCACCGGTTCAATCCCTGGCCTGGGAAGATCCCACGTGCCGTGGAGCGGCTGGACCGATGTGTCCTATTACCAAGCCAGAGCTCTGGAGCACATGCGCCCAGAGCCGGTGCTCTGCGACTACAGACGCCACCGCGATGGGAGGCCCACAGGAGCCAAAGAACAAAGACGGATGAACATAGAGAAATGAAGGACCAATAGAGGTGGCCCGCCCGCTCCCCTCCCTCCCCAACCCGACCCCCGCCCCAAAATAAAATAAATAAATCTTTAAAAAAAAAAAAAGTCAGGTAGTAAATATTATAGGCTTTGTGGGTCCCATGGTCTCCATCACATAGTCTTCTCTGTGTATGTTAAAACTTTTTAAAAACTTGACATGATCCTTGGCTTCTCTGGTAGCTCAATGGTAAAGATTTCACCTGCCAATGCAGGAGACATGAGTTCAATCCCTGATTTGGGAAGATCCCACATGCTGGGGAGCAACTAGGCCCATGAGCCACAACTATTGAGCCTGTGCTCTAGAGCCTCAGAGCCACAACTCTCGAGTCCATGTGCTACAACTATTGAAGCCCATGAGCCCTAGAGCCTGAGCTCCACAACAAGAGAAGTCACTACAACAAGAAGCCTACACATCTCAACTAGAGAGGAGTTCCCACTCCCTGCAACTAGAAAAGAGCCTTGCGGCAACTGTGAACACCCAGAATAGTCAAAAATAAACAAATAAATAAAACATTTTTTTTTAATTGACATGATCCTTACTTCACTGGGTCTTATAAAAACAGGCTATAGGTTGAATTTGGCTCAAAGGCCTTGGTGTGGGCCCCTAGCACACAGTATTGCTGAGAGAAAAGGAAAAAAGACCTAAATATATGTAGAGATATACCATCCTTGTACCCTGGAAAAGTTAATACTGGTATATTGTCAGTTTTGACTAGACTCTGAAACCTAATCTACGGAACAATTATAAGAAATATTGGTGCCATTGGGAGATAAGGGTTGTTAAGACAAGTGGATTTTGTATCTACCTAATGTGCAGCTCCTGAAATAAGATAACTCACAGACAGGATGGTTTCCTGCAAGACTCAACTAGAAGAAATATTGTGCCATACACGGGCAACTGGTGGTCCCTTGCTACGTCATCTGAGGAGGAGACTGAGGCCTAGTATAGCCAATGGCTCACTCACAAGCTGAACCAAATTCAGCCTCCTAGTGGGCAGTGCACATGCTTATTACAGATGAACCATAGTGCTAAGCATCCAAAGGGCTATTTAAAAAATAATACATGGGGACTTCCCTGGTGGTCCAGTGGCTAAGACTCTGTGTTCCCCAACTCTATGGCAACAAACTGGACAACCTGGAAGAAATGGACAGTTTCTTAGAGAAGATTAATCTCCCAAGACTCAACCAGGAAGAAATAGAAACTATGAACAAGCCAATCACAAGCTCAGAAATCAACCTTGTGATCAAAAATCTACCCAAAAATAAAAGCCCAGGGCCAGATGGTTTCACAAGTGAATTCTACCAAACATTTAAAGAAGAGCTAATGCCTGTCCTTCTAAAACTCTTACAAAAAATTGCCCAGGAAGGAACACTTCCAAACACATTCTACGAGGCCACCATCACCCTGATACCAAAGCCAGGCAAAGACATCACAAAAAAAGAAAATTATAGGCCAATTTCACTGATGAATCTAGATGCCAAAATCCTCAACAAAATCCTAGCAAACAGAATTCAGCAACACATCAAAAAGCTCATTCATCACGATCAAGTTGGGTTCATCCCAGGCATGCAAGGATTCTTCAACATCCGTAAATCAATCAATGTGATACATCATATCAACAAATTGAAAGACAAAAATCACATGATCATCTCAATAGATGCAGAAAAAGCCTTTGACAAAGTACAGCATCCATTTATGATAAAAACTCTTCAAAAAATGGGCATAGAAGGAACTTATCTCAACATAGTGAAAGCCATATATGAGAAGCCCACAGCGAACATTATCCTCAATGGTGAAAAACTCAAAGCATTCCCTCTAAGATCAGGAACAAGACAAGGGTGTCCACTTTCACCACTCTTATTCAACATAGTCCTGGAAGTTCTAGCAATAGCAATAAGAGAAGAGAAAGAAATCAAAGGAATCCAGATTGGAAAAGAAGAAGTCAAACTCTATTTGCAGATGACATGATATTATACATAGAAAATCCCAAAGACACTATTACAAAACTACTAGAGTTAATCAGCGAATTCAGCAAAGTCGCGGGATACAAAATCAATATACAGAAATCACTGGCATTCCTATACACAAACAATGAAAAATCAGAAAACGAAATCAAAGAGGCAATCCCCTTCACCATCGCAACCAAAAGAATCAAATATCTAGGAATAAACCTACCCAAAGAAACAAAAGAACTGTACACAGAAAATTACAAGACACTCATGAGAGACATTAAAGAAGAGTTAAACAGATGGAGAAATATTCCGTGTTCCTGGGTCGGGAGAATCAATATTGTGAAAATGACCATACTACCAAATGTCATCTATAGATTCAATGCGATCCCTATCAAACTTCCAATAACATTCTTCACAGAACTAGACCAATGAATAACACAGTTCATACGGAAACACAAAAGACCTCGAATAGCCAAAGCAATCCTCAGGAAGAAGAATGGAGCTGGGGGGATCAGCCTCCCCAACTTCAGATCATAAAACGGTAAACAAAAAAAAGACCTCGATAGCCGATAAGCCAGGCAAAGACATCACAAAAAAGAAAATTATAGGCCAATTTCACTGATGAATCTAGATGCCAAAATCCTCAACAAAATCCTAGCAAACAGAATTCAGCAACACATCAAAAAGCTCATTCATCACGATCAAGTTGGGTTCATCCCAGGCATGCAAGGATTCTTCAACATCCGTAAATCAATCAATGTGATACATCATATCAACAAATTGAAAGACAAAAATCACATGATCATCTCAATAGATGCAGAAAAAGCCTTTGACAAAGTACAGCATCCATTTATGATAAAAACTCTTCAAAAAATGGGCATAGAAGGAACTTATCTCAACATAGTGAAAGCCATATATGAGAAGCCCACAGCGAACATTATCCTCAATGGTGAAAAACTCAAAGCATTCCCTCTAAGATCAGGAACAAGACAAGGGTGTCCACTTTCACCACTCTTATTCAACATAGTCCTGGAAGTTCTAGCAATAGCAATAAGAGAAGAGAAAGAAATCAAAGGAATCCAGATTGGAAAAGAAGAAGTCAAACTCTATTTGCAGATGACATGATATTATACATAGAAAATCCCAAAGACACTATTACAAAACTACTAGAGTTAATCAGCGAATTCAGCAAAGTCGCGGGATACAAAATCAATATACAGAAATCACTGGCATTCCTATACACAAACAATGAAAAATCAGAAAACGAAATCAAAGAGGCAATCCCCTTCACCATCGCAACCAAAAGAATCAAATATCTAGGAATAAACCTACCCAAAGAAACAAAAGAACTGTACACAGAAAATTACAAGACACTCATGAGAGACATTAAAGAAGAGTTAAACAGATGGAGAAATATTCCGTGTTCCTGGGTCGGGAGAATCAATATTGTGAAAATGACCATACTACCAAATGTCATCTATAGATTCAATGCGATCCCTATCAAACTTCCAATAACATTCTTCACAGAACTAGACCAATGAATAACACAGTTCATACGGAAACACAAAAGACCTCGAATAGCCAAAGCAATCCTCAGGAAGAAGAATGGAGCTGGGGGGATCAGCCTCCCCAACTTCAGACTCTACTACAAAGCAACAGTCCTCAAGACAGTATGGTACTGGCACAAAAACAGAAATATCGACCAATGGAACAAGATCGAGAACCCAGAGATAAAGCCACGCACCTATGGGTACCTTATTTTTGACAAAGGAGGCGAACATATAAAATGGGACAAAGACAGCCTCTTCAACAAATGGTGCTGGGAAAATTGGACAGCTACATGCAGGAAAATGAAGTTGGAACATACCCTGACACCATACACAAAGATCAACTCAAAATGGATTAAAGACTTAAATGTAAGGCCAGAAACCATCAAACTCTTAGAGGAGAATATAGGCAAAACCCTCAAGGACATCAATCAAAGCAAGATCTTCTCTGACCCACCTACTAGAATAGTGGAACTAGAAAGACAAATGAACATGTGGGACCTAATGAAACTTAAAAGCTTTTGCACAGCTAAAGAAATTACAAAAAAGCTGAACAGACAGCCCACAGAGTGGGAGAAAATCATCGCAAATGAAACAACAGACAAAGAATGAATCTCCAAAATCTACAAGCAACTCAGACAACTCAGCACTGGAAAAACGAACAACCCAATCAAAAAATGGGAAAAGGACCTAAACAGACACCTCTCCAACGATGACATACAGATGGCCCAAAAACACATGAAACGATGCTCAACTTCACTAATAATTAGAGAAATGCAAATCAAAACTACAATGAGATATCACCTCACACCGTCAGAATGGCCATCATCCACAAATCGACAGACAATAAATGCTGGAGAGGCTGCGGAGAAAAGGGAACACTCCTGCATTGCTGGTGGGTGTGCAAATTGATACAGCCTCTATGGAAGACAGTCTGGAGATTTCTTAAAAAACTAAAAATAAAAGCACCATATGACCCAGCAATCCCACTCTTAGGCTTATACCCTGATGAAATCAAATCTGAAAGAAGCACCTGTACCCCAATGTTCATTGCAGCTCTCTATACAATAGCTAGAACATGGAAGCAACCTAGATGCCCATCGACAAACGAATGGATCCAAAAGCTCTGGTACATATATACAATGGAATACTACACAGCTGTAAAGAGAAATGCAGAAGAATCAACCCTAATGAGGTGGCTGGATCTAGAACGTATCATAAAAAGTGAAGTCAGTCAGAAAGAGAAGGACAAATACAGTATATTAACACATATATATGGAATCTAGTAGGATGGTGATGATGGCACATGCAGTGAAGCGACGGAAAGACAGACATGGACAGTGGACATATGGACATTGTGGGGAAGGAACAGTGGGTGAGAGGCGTAAAGGAAGTAGCATGAAGGCCTGTACTATCATAAGTGAAGAAAATAGCTCTAGTCATTGCTCTGTGAAAAAGGGGGATCCTTCAGGGGTGCTGTGTGATGGTTGGGAGGGGAGGGAAGGGGGAGATATACATGTGACTAATCTGAGAACATGCATGTCTGTGAACAACAAAACTCTGTAAAAGTTAAAAGTAAAATAAAGGTTTAAAAAAAAAAAAAAAAAGACTCTGTGTTCCCAATGCAGTGGGGCCCAGGTTCGATTTCTGGTCATGGAACTAGATCCCACATGCTGCAACTAAGACCCAGTGCAGCCAAATAAATAAATAATTTTTTTAAAAAAGAAATACTTCTAAAAAAACCAAAACAACAAAAAAATCTAATACATGGGATGTCCCCAGAGGTTCATAGGTTATGACTCTGCCTTCTCGAGCAGGGTGCACGGGTTCAGTCCATGGCCAGGGAATTAAGATTCCACATGCCTCACAGTCCAGCCAAAAATAAATAAGTCTCAGAAAAGTATATATAAAAAAAAAGTTATACATGCCACGTGCATGGTGAGGAGGCACCATAGTCTGATGGGTAATATCATGATCTACAGAATTAGGCAGCCTGGGTGAAGTCCTAGCAGGGTTACTACCATCTATGTGAGCTGAAGATAGTTCTAGGATTTAAATAGCTTTGCCTAAAATTGTAAAACTAAGAGCCTTCCAGGAAGGGATGATGTGGAGTGTGGCATTCCCGCAGGTCAGAGCACCAGGTTCTACCTCAAAAACCACCCCAGTCCAGCTGCTCACACGTTAGGCTAGCGCCTTTCCAGGGTGGTCACATAGGTGCTCGCCTCCAGGATTTGGAGGGACACTCTACAGAGGTTTCTCGGGCTTCCTTGGTGGCTTAGACTGTAAAGAATCTGCTTGCAATGCAGGAGACTCTGGTTGGATCCCTGGGTGGGGAAGATCCCCTGGAGAAGGCAATGGCTGCCCACTGCAGTATTCTTGCCTGAACAGAGTCCCATAGGGTAGCAAAAGGGTCAGACAGGACTGAGCGACTAACATACATATACATACAGAGATTCCCACAGGTTGGTGTCCTGAGCCCCAATCTACCTGCATGGGAGTAGGGGGCTAGCCTGGAGGCGGTGTGCAGAGTGTTGGCGTAGACTGGTGTTCTCTGTGGCAGTTGACTGCAATGAAGAGGCTGGGGGCTCTTTCCTGGGCCTGCTCTGCCCAGCATCTCTCAACTACGCCCTAGGACGGACTCAGTAGCAGCCTCGGCTGAAGTCGGTCACCCGGGAGACAGCGGCCCTCTTCCCTCCCATCCAGCTCCCATACCTAGCCCTCCCGAGCCTGCTTCCCACTCCAGGAGGGCCTGGGCCCCAGGACTCTTGACCAAGGCTTCCCTGGAGAACAGCTGAAAGATCCGAAAATTTTTGGGGGGGCCCACATGCTGCAACTAAGACCCAGTGCAGCCAAATAAATAAATAATTTTTTTAAAAAAGAAATACTTCTAAAAAAACCAAAACAACAAAAAAATCTAATACATGGGATGTCCCCAGAGGTTCATAGGTTATGACTCTGCCTTCTCGAGCAGGGTGCACGGGTTCAGTCCATGGCCAGGGAATTAAGATTCCACATGCCTCACAGTCCAGCCAAAAATAAATAAGTCTCAGAAAAGTATATATAAAAAAAAAGTTATACATGCCACGTGCATGGTGAGGAGGCACCATAGTCTGATGGGTAATATCATGATCTACAGAATTAGGCAGCCTGGGTGAAGTCCTAGCAGGGTTACTACCATCTATGTGAGCTGAAGATAGTTCTAGGATTTAAATAGCTTTGCCTAAAATTGTAAAACTAAGAGCCTTCCAGGAAGGGATGATGTGGAGTGTGGCATTCCCGCAGGTCAGAGCACCAGGTTCTACCTCAAAAACCACCCCAGTCCAGCTGCTCACACGTTAGGCTAGCGCCTTTCCAGGGTGGTCACATAGGTGCTCGCCTCCAGGATTTGGAGGGACACTCTACAGAGGTTTCTCGGGCTTCCTTGGTGGCTTAGACTGTAAAGAATCTGCTTGCAATGCAGGAGACTCTGGTTGGATCCCTGGGTGGGGAAGATCCCCTGGAGAAGGCAATGGCTGCCCACTGCAGTATTCTTGCCTGAACAGAGTCCCATAGGGTAGCAAAAGGGTCAGACAGGACTGAGCGACTAACATACATATACATACAGAGATTCCCACAGGTTGGTGTCCTGAGCCCCAATCTACCTGCATGGGAGTAGGGGGCTAGCCTGGAGGCGGTGTGCAGAGTGTTGGCGTAGACTGGTGTTCTCTGTGGCAGTTGACTGCAATGAAGAGGCTGGGGGCTCTTTCCTGGGCCTGCTCTGCCCAGCGTCTCTCAACTACGCCCTAGGACGGACTCAGTAGCAGCCTCGGCTGAAGTCGGTCACCCGGGAGACAGCGCGGCCCTCTTCCCCTCCCCATCCAGCTCCCATACCTAGCCCTCCCCGAGAGCCTGCTTCCCACTCCAGGAGGGCCTGGGCGGCCCCAGGACTCTTCGGCCAAGGCTTCCCTCCAGCGATCTGGAGGGGAACAGCTGAAAGATCCAGAGATACTCATAACAACTGGCGTGTCTCTGAGGCCGTAGACCCCGCGCCCCGGTAGGCGGGCGAATCCACTTCTGCTGGTATCAAGCATCCACAGCCCTGAACCATCCCCTTAGAGCGTGGGTGGGACATTTGGTACCAAAGTCCTGCAAGTACTTACGAGAAGTCCCAGCGCAATAGAGCCCCTCTGGGGCCGTTGTCCCAACGCAAGAGAGCCCCTCTGGGGCCGTTGAGCCTCGCCCTTTGACCTTTGTCATCTTCTCTGCGAGCCCATGGTTCGCGTGCGCTTTGCTCACGCAGTCTCTGCTCATGCGCCTTGTCATCGGTTCCAATGGCGTCTCATAAGCGTCGGACTGAACAGTGGTGCTTCTGCACGGAGGAGTCTGAAGCTAGGAAACCTGAGTTTTCTACTCAACTTCAAGGATTCGCGGGCACACACGAATGGCTCTTCAGAGCAATTTCTTCAGCCAATTTCTCTTCCATCACCCACTCCCCACTGCCCACCGGTGTTTCCACATCTGGCCTGAATCACCCTATTGTCCTTACCCCTCACCTCGGCTCTGTTTACAGACTCTTCTATGGCAATTTCCGGTCTTCACTCTTTGGTGTTCTACGGCGCCTACCAGGCGGTATCTGATCCCACAGACTCAGGGCTCCTCTCTGGGGTCCTTCCCTCCGTGTCCAGGGGGACTTAAGTCACTGGGAAGGGATAAAGATCTTTCCGGAAAGGCACCAATGCCCTCCTCTCTGCCACCTGAGCAGACAGTCACCTCTGTGAAGTAAACAAGACTGACCTAAGAGCTGTGGGATAGGGGAGGGGATGGGTGGGTAAGCAGGAGAATGAAAATGATAGAGCAGCATGGCGAGAGAAGTGTCCCCCGCCCCAGTGAAGGACTGGAGACCACTTCTCTCTGGTGGAGTCCTGGGCCTCCTAAGAGAAAATGCTACACCCAGTGCCCAAGAGACACCGAGTAAGAAAGTGAACAACATCTTCTGTGAGGCCCAGAGATACTCATAACCCCCGAAGCCTGCTTCCCACTCCAGGAGGGCCTGGCCCCAGGACTCTTGACCAGGCTTCCTCCAGATCTGGAGAACAGCTGAAAGATCCAGAGATACTCATAACAACTGGCGTGTCTCTGAGGCGGACCCCGCCGGTAGGCGGGCGAATCCACTTCTGCTGGTATCAAGCATCCACAGCCCTGAACCATCCCCTTAGAGCGTGGGTGGGACATTTGGTACCAAAGTCCTGCAAGTACTTACGAGAAGTCCCAGCGCAATAGAGCCCCTCTGGGGCCGTTGTCCCAACGCAAGAGAGCCCCTCTGGGGCCGTTGAGCCTCGCCCTTTGACCTTTGTCATCTTCTCTGCGAGCCCATGGTTCGCGTGCGCTTTGCTCACGCAGTCTCTGCTCATGCGCCTTGTCATCGGTTCCAATGGCGTCTCATAAGCGTCGGACTGAACAGTGGTGCTTCTGCACGGAGGAGTCTGAAGCTAGGAAACCTGAGTTTTCTACTCAACTTCAAGGATTCGCGGGCACACACGAATGGCTCTTCAGAGCAATTTCTTCAGCCAATTTCTCTTCCATCACCCACTCCCCACTGCCCACCGGTGTTTCCACATCTGGCCTGAATCACCCTATTGTCCTTACCCCTCACCTCGGCTCTGTTTACAGACTCTTCTATGGCAATTTCCGGTCTTCACTCTTTGGTGTTCTACGGCGCCTACCAGGCGGTATCTGATCCCACAGACTCAGGGCTCCTCTCTGGGGTCCTTCCCTCCGTGTCCAGGGGGACTTAAGTCACTGGGAAGGGATAAAGATCTTTCCGGAAAGGCACCAATGCCCTCCTCTCTGCCACCTGAGCAGACAGTCACCTCTGTGAAGTAAACAAGACTGACCTAAGAGCTGTGGGATAGGGGAGGGGATGGGTGGGTAAGCAGGAGAATGAAAATGATAGAGCAGCATGGCGAGAGAAGTGTCCCCCGCCCCAGTGAAGGACTGGAGACCACTTCTCTCTGGTGGAGTCCTGGGCCTCCTAAGAGAAAAATGCTACACCCAGTGCCCAAGAGACACCGAGTAAGAAAGTGAACAACATCTTCTGTGAGGCCATCACCACCAAAGGCCATGCTGGAGGCTTCCCCTCTCCTTCAGAGGACTGATCTTGAGACAGGCTGGAACCTGGGGCCCTTTGCTCCAACTCTTGAACTTGGACACGTTTCTCCTCAAGCAACAAAACACAAAGACACTGTATGAGACTGAAAATAACTGCATGCCTGCACAGTTGGGAGAAATTCCTTGCAAAAAAAAATCTGCCATTTTTGAAGAGTCTGGAACACAAGCAGGGTACTGCACATGCCCCTTGCATGCAACACCCTCTAAAGGGTGGGTGAAACACATACCCACCCCTCCAGCCCAACCCTTGGCAGACCCTTGGTGAAAGTGATAGGGATAGAATAGAATAGTTAGGTAGTTGTAAAGTCCTCATAGGGGACTGTAAGTAGAAGGGTAAAACCTGGGAAAGGTTGGGAGGCCAGTAAGTTAATGATAACTCAAGAGAGCTGCTCCTTATTCAATAAAGCAGGAAGAGCTGGGGAGGGAGGAGCTAATGATGTATGCCTCACATCTGCATCTATATCTACTTGAAGAAGGCGGTCTTCTACCCTCCTATATATATATTGCTGCTCACCCAATCGAGAGAGCAGAACAGAGCTTTCCTACCTGCCTGCTTGCATCTCTTACAAACATCCTATCCTAATAAATCCTCTTCTTGCCTATCACTCTGCCTCTCGCTGAATTCCTTCTGCCTTGAGGCACAAAGAACCTGAGCCTCAGTGGGTCCAGACATTGGATGAGTGCTCGATTAAGTCTCGGCCACGTGTGTTCAAGTCCCAGGCAGGGTTTTTGGCTGGGATTGAGTCCTGACTACGTGGGTTCAAGTCCCAAGCAGGATTTTGGCTGGGGTTAAGCCTCAGTCACGTGGGTTTGAGTCCCAAACAGGGTTTTGGTTGGGTTCAAGCTCCAGTCACGTGCGTTCACGTCCCAAGCAGGGTTGGATCAGGTCTGGGCCTTGGGTTTAAGTCTCAATCTGAGGTAGAACACTTTCAAAAGTAGAAGTGTTAGTTACTCAGTCATATCTGACTCTTTGTGATCCACGTACTACAGCTTGTCAGGCTCCCGTGTCCACGGAATTCTTCAGGCAAGAATATTGGAGTGGACAGCCATGTCCTCCTCCAGGGGATTGTCCTGACCCAGGGATTGAACCAGGTCTGCTGAACCCCATATAAAGAACAAGCTTGCTCCCTCTTCTGGGAACAAGCAAGGAAGGAAAACTGCTGTTCGTATTCATTCCCCTCTGGTGCAGCGGGAGCCCCAGTAAAGCCTTGCCAGATTTTCTTGTCCGGCCTATCGTTAATTTCTATTGGGTGAGAAAGGCCAAGAGCTCTGGTCAGTAACAATCTGAATAGAGCAGGGCTCTTTGACCCACTTTCAGCTTCCCAGGTGGCTCAATTGTAAAGAAGCAGCCTGCAACCCAGGAGATGCTGGTTCAATTCCTGGGTGGGAAGATCCCTGGAGAAGGGATGGCCACCCACTCCCGTATTCTTGTCTGAAAAGATCCCATGGACATAAGAGCCTGGCAGGTTACAGTCCAGGGGTTGCAAAGAGTTGGACATGACTAAGCACACGTGGATGCTTGCCCTGGCTGCTAAAGGGATCTTTTCAAACTAGTGCTCTATATCCTACCCTGGGCCTATATATATATTGCTGCTCACCCAATCGAGAGAGCAGAACAGAGCTTTCCTACCTGCCTGCTTGCATCTCTTACAAACATCCTATCCTAATAAATCCTCTTCTTGCCTATCACTCTGCCTCTCGCTGAATTCCTTCTGCCTTGAGGCACAAAGAACCTGAGCCTCAGTGGGTCCAGACATTGGATGAGTGCTCGATTAAGTCTCGGCCACGTGTGTTCAAGTCCCAGGCAGGGTTTTTGGCTGGGATTGAGTCCTGACTACGTGGGTTCAAGTCCCAAGCAGGATTTTGGCTGGGGTTAAGCCTCAGTCACGTGGGTTTGAGTCCCAAACAGGGTTTTGGTTGGGTTCAAGCTCCAGTCACGTGCGTTCACGTCCCAAGCAGGGTTGGATCAGGTCTGGGCCTTGGGTTTAAGTCTCAATCTGAGGTAGAACACTTTCAAAAGTAGAAGTGTTAGTTACTCAGTCATATCTGACTCTTTGTGATCCACGTACTACAGCTTGTCAGGCTCCCGTGTCCACGGAATTCTTCAGGCAAGAATATTGGAGTGGACAGCCATGTCCTCCTCCAGGGGATTGTCCTGACCCAGGGATTGAACCAGGTCTGCTGAACCCCATATAAAGAACAAGCTTGCTCCCTCTTCTGGGAACAAGCAAGGAAGGAAAACTGCTGTTCGTATTCATTCCCCTCTGGTGCAGCGGGAGCCCCAGTAAAGCCTTGCCAGATTTTCTTGTCCGGCCTATCGTTAATTTCTATTGGGTGAGAAAGGCCAAGAGCTCTGGTCAGTAACAATCTGAATAGAGCAGGGCTCTTTGACCCACTTTCAGCTTCCCAGGTGGCTCAATTGTAAAGAAGCAGCCTGCAACCCAGGAGATGCTGGTTCAATTCCTGGGTGGGGAAGATCCCCTGGAGAAGGGGATGGCCACCCACTCCCGTATTCTTGTCTGAAAAGATCCCATGGACATAAGAGCCTGGCAGGTTACAGTCCAGGGGTTGCAAAGAGTTGGACATGACTAAGCACACGTGGATGCTTGCCCTGGCTGCTAAAGGGATCTTTTCAAAGTTTTGGTGAAGGCCACCCAGCTCTCCCACCTCACTGAAGTCAGAGAAGACACAGGGAGAAAAGCTTCCAAATACTGTCAGGAAGGCACTTTTCCCCCATATCTGCCAGGTGTTGGCTCTGTAAGCAAAAATTCCCATGCCCTTGCTGCTGCCACTGCTACTGTTTTTTTTTCTTTGGTGGGAGGACGGGTACTATCCAACTATCTCATTCTCTATCTCTCCCTTGTCCGCCTGCCATCAATCTTTCCCAGCCCAATGAATTGGCTCTTTGCATCAGATGGACAAAGTACTTAAGCTTCAACTTCAGCATCACTCCTTCCAGTGAGTATTCAGGTGATTTCCTTTAAGACTGACTGGTTTGGTCTCTTTGCTGTCCAAGGGACTCTCAAGAATCTTCTCCAGCACCACAGTTCGAAAGCATCCATTTTTCTGCACTCAGCCTTCTTTCTAGTCCAGCTCTCACATCCATACATTACTACTGAAAAAACCAGAGCTTTGACTATATGGACCTTTTTTGGCAAAGTAATGCCTCTGCTTCTTACTACACTGTCTAGGTTTGTCATAACTTTTCTTCCAAGGAGCAAGCATCTTTTAATTTCATGGCTGTAGTCATTGTCTACAGTGATATTGGAGCCCAAGAAGATAAAATCTGTCATTGCTTCCACTTTTCCCCCATTTTTTGCCATGAAGTGATGGAACTGGATCTCATGATCTTGGTTTTTTGAATATTGAGTTTTAAGCCAAGAGGCTCTTTAGTTCCTCTTCACTTTCTGCCATTAGGGTGGTAACATCTGCATATCTGAGGTTATTGATATTTTTCCAGGCAATCTTGATTCTAGAGCAGCCCAGCATTCATCCAGCCCAGCATTTTGCATGATGTACTCTACATATAAATTAAATAAGCAGGATGACAATATACATACAGCCTTCCCAATTTCGAACCAGTCAACTGTTGCATGTCCAGTTCTAACTGTTGATTTTTGACCTGTATACAGGTGGTCTGCCATTCCCATCTCTTTAAGAATTTTCCACAGTTTGTTGTGATCCACACAGCTTGAAATTTTAAAACACTCAAGTCAAAGAAGAAACTCCTAAATTGAATTTTTTGTGCAAACGCAGCACAATATAATGCAAAGGAAACATTTCACAAAAATGAGGTTACGGGAACTCCTTAAAGTTGTCACGATAATTATTTAGTTATTATCATTGCCCTCTCAACTTTCCTTTCTATAATCTGCTTTGTGATGCCAGAGCTAGGACTCTTCACAGATGGCAGTTGGCCCCTCCTTCCAGAAAAATAGATAAACAAAGTCTGATGTATCCATACAGTGAATTATTACAGTTGCTGGCCCAAATCTTGGCTTTCTCTGCCCACCAAAGTCAAGCAAAAAAACATATATAGATACAGAGTTTGGAGGAAATAGAAAGATAGTTTAACTCTCAGCCAGTGAAGAGGGAAACACAGTAGACTCATGCCTTACCAACTGTGCCTCCCCCACTATGGGGAGTCTAGGGACTTATATAAGAGGAGGGCTTGCAATCACAAATCAGTGATGTAGAACAAAGGTGTTAGGATCTTGATTTCTTCTCTCTTGCAATGTTTCAAAGACAGTCATAGGCTGGCATCAGTAACCCAGTAGTTGAGTCTGGGAGTTCAGTGGCTCTTCAGCCTTCTTTCTGATATGAAACTACAAAGGGAAGGGTGTTGTAAGAGTAAACAACAGAGAGAGGATATGTTTAGCACAGAGTCAAAGGAAAAACAGTTGTGAGTGTAGCTCCTGCAGTTAGGGGACAGAAAAGCAAACTTAAGTTATAGACATGTATGGTTGGGAGCAGCTAAAGTTAAAAAAAACTAGGTAAGTTCCAGCTTGCTCACTGTTCCCTTCATCTTCTTCATTCTCAGGTAAGAGAAAGACAAAAAACTCACTCCTCTTTTTTCCCTTTTCACTGCAACACTACTACAAAATAAAGTAGAATGAATAATGGACTTAGGTAACTACTTAGATTCTTCTAAAAACCGTTACACTGACCCAAAAGAGAGGCACACAAAGGGCTACCTAACTTATGCTTCCATTTGTATGAAATTCTAGAAACAGTAAAAACTAATCATAAATCAGAAAACAGATCAATCAATTTTGGGAGCTAGATATAAGGAGGGACTGACAGCCAAAGGGCTAAAGGAAATTTTTAGGCAGATGGAACATTACTTTGTTAGATACCCAAGTGAATATATTTGTCAAATCTTATCACACTCTGTATTTAAAATAGCTACATTTTATTTTACATTTTATCTCAAAACCCAACTGAAAAAAACTGAAGCAAGAGTATAAGGAATATCATCCTAAAGTCATTGTTTTATGAACAGATTTTTACTACACATACCTTTACCAAGTCCAAGCTCGCTCTGCTTGCCACATGACAGGCCAGTGAATCCAAGAGAGAGATGTTGAGGCACGGAAAACAACTTTATTCGGAAAGCAGCTGGTGGAGAAGATGATAGGCTAATGCCTCAAAATAACCATTTTATGGGATTTGAATGCCAGCTTCTTTTATAGATCAGAGAGGTGAGGAAGCAAAGCAAAAAGGCCATTAATCTTGCAAATATCTCCCAGAATGGCAAGCCTCAGGCAGGAAATGTGTTAATTTCTCTTATCCTTCCATCCACAAGTAGACAGGATTCTGAACAAAGGCACTTTAACAGTCAGGCATTAAGTAGGATTATAATAGCCAAAGCAACTCAAAGAAACAGTTTCATCATGGGGTCAGAATTGGTTTCATCCCTGCAATAAGATGAAACTGACCATTATTGTGGCAGAGAAGGCTCAATTTTCTTCCTGTTATAAAAGTTTCCAAATGTTGGTTAAAATGATTGTTACAATGTAGAAATTGTACAATGTAGAAATTCGTTGGTTTTTTTTAAAATTTTTAGCTATTTTATTTATTTTATTTATTTATTTATTTTTGGCTATTCTGGGTTTTCACTTGCTGCCACAGGCTCTTCTCTAGTTGAGGTGAGCAGGCTTCTTGTGGCGGTGACGTCTCTTGTTGTGGAACTCGGGCTCTAGGGCACACGGGCTTCAGTAGTTGTGGCACATGGGCTCTGTAGTTGTGGCTGCAAGGTTCTAGAGCACAGACTCAATGGTTGTGGCTCACGGGCTTAGTTGCTCCGCAGCATGTGGGATCTTCCTGGATCAGGGATCAAACCTGTGTCTCCTGCATTGGCAGGCGAACTCTTCACCACTGAGCTACCAGGGAAGCCCGAGAGTTCTGTTTTATTTGGTGGGAACTCATACGACTTCAAGCCAGGAGGCAGTATCTCAAGTAGCCTGGAGAAACTCCTTGGAAGAGATGAGGAAGGAGTCAGGCTATATAGAAGTTTGCAACGGAAGGGGAAAGGTAGTGTGAACATTAAAGATTATTGTAATTAAGGAAAACCCTATCTCAGGTTAAGGAATTCGGCTCTTTAATTCATGGGAAGATGGAAGCACCCCAACTCACTGAAATCATTCCTTTCATATGCAACTCAGCTATCTGGGGCTAGCATCCTCCTTCTTGATTTTTAGTGGTGGCATCCACAGCTGCTGGACCGCAGGCATTGTTCTCCCTCTGGGGTACCCTGCAGGCTCAGTAATTTATTTACATTTGGAGACCAGAAATCGCTGACAGTTTTGAAGTCCTTGCTTACTGATACGGCAGGAAATACACCGCTTCACACATTTAAAAAATTCTTGAGAAAAGAATAATGTTGATGAGATAGAAAATTATTAGGTAGTCAGTGTAGAGTTAAAAAGGCTCAGTTTCTTCTTCTAAAAACCCAATTCCGATGTTGACTTTTTTTTCTCTTTACACAGCGTTTCTTTCCAGGAATCTATAACCATCCTTGCTATTCCAGTTCCTTGGCATTCAGAGGGATGTCTCCCTGGCCCGGAGGCCATAAAACACCTGAACCCCTGACAGGACAATTAGTAACTGGTATGCAGCTCACCAAGGAGAGAAACACCAAGTGGGCCATTAACTTTACAAATATACACCTGGCTCTTGAACAATGGCCTGAGGTCACGAGAAAAGGTCTGGGGACTTAAACTCAAAGACTTAGTGTCATGCTCTGTGCGCAGGTTGGAAAAGAATTTCCAGGCATGAGGCAGACAGAATGAGAGGAGAATAATGTTTATTAGAGTGGGAGACGCTGTTAGAACAGCAGGCTAGCTCAAGAGAGGGCTGAACCTTCTGCAGGCTTGTGGCCAATTTTTATAGCCTCAAGACAGAATTCCTACTAGAATAGTGGCATTCGGTGGTTGGTTAGGATGATATAGGGTGGTTATTTTGCATAACATGGGGTCAGGAAACTGATTGGTTTAGATCTGGAGGCTCCTGGCAAAAGTCGCTATGGGCCTTGGTCAGTTACACAGATTTTTATCCTGTGATCTTAGTACAGGGCTCTACACCTGTGACCTTGGTATAGGGCTCCACACTTAGGACTGGAAAATCAAAGAAAGCCATAAAATTGACAGGCTGGACATGCTGATTTTTTAGAACTGATAGGTCAGGGATTACATGCACTGGGACCCCTGACCCAACCCACAATGAAGAGATTAATATCGGTCAAAAAATATAAACTGGTGAGATTCCCACAGTTTAGGGGACGCTTTGTTGCCTGTCATCAAGGATTCCTCCCTTGATAATTGAACAGTATGAATTCTTTGTAATTTACTTTTCCATCCTCTTGTGGGTTGGCACCAGAAACACTTCCAGATTTTGCTTATTATGAATAAAGCTCCTATGAGCAGACTGTGCAAGCATTGTTGTGCATACATGTTTTCATTTCTTTTGATGAAATTATTAGGTGTGAAATTGTGGTGTCAGAATAGGTGTAAGTTTCATGAGAAACTTCATGACCTTTTTTTTCAGAGTGGTTGAACCATTTTACATACTGATTAGAAGTCAGAAGCGTTTCTTGCAAAAATACAAAGAAGAAGTCAGAAGGGTTAGGAATACCACCTTCCAGGTTTGATCCCTGGCTGGGGAACTAAGATCTCACATGCCGGAAAGCAGATGGGGCCTCAAGCTGCAACTACTGAGCCCTCAGGCCACAACTAGAGAAAGCCCATGCAGTGCAACAAAGGCCCAGCACAGCCAAAATTACAATAAATAAATCTAAATTTTTAATTTTATACTGGATTATAGTTGACAAATAATGCTGTATTCATTTCAGATGTGTAGCTAAGTGATTCACTTATACATACACATGTATCTATTCCTTCTCAAATTCTTTTCCCATTTAGGTTAATACAGACTATTATGTTGAGTTCTCTGTGCTATATAGAAGATCCTTGTTGGTTATCTATTTTAAATATTATTGCTTCTCATTTTAATAACCTCAAATTAAAAGAAGTGAGAGAGGGGGCTTCCCCTGGTGGTCCAGTGGGTGAGGACACCGCCTTGCAGTGCAAGGGGCTCCGGTTCCATCCTTGGCCTGGGAAGATCCCACGTGCCGCCGAGCGGCTGGACCGATGTGTCCAATTACCGAGCCGGAGCTCTGGAGCGCATGCGCCCAGAGCCAGCGCTCTGCGACTACAGACACCACCGCGATGGGAGGCCCACAGAAGCCGAAGAACAAAGACTGATGAAAATAGAGAAGTGAAAGACCAATAGAGGTGGCCCGCCCGCTCCCCTCCCTCCCCAACCCGACCCCCGCCCAAAATAAATTAAAAAAAAAAAAAAAAAGAAGTGAGAGGGTTTCAGGTGCTCCACACCCCTGAGCACATTTGGAGCTGTGTAACTTGTGTCAACTACAAACTGGCATTTACCAATTACATTGCCAATGCCTGGACAAGGACATTTGCCGTCTGCCTCTGCAGAGACCAGACCCTGTGCTGTTGAGAGCTGCTGACCTTCAATACCCCCTGATGGAGAGCAGGGTTGGGTAGAGGCACTCTGTGCTCCAGAAAATCTGGTGGGGCAGGTCTTTAGACAGGTGGATGCTTTTAGGAACAGCTTTTGTTATCTTAATCCTTGCATCTCCTCATATTTAGAAAGCACTAAATCTCTTCACGGTGACATCAGATCCTTGTGACTGGGGAACTAAGATCTCACATGCCGGAAAGCAGATGGGGCCTCAAGCTGCAACTACTGAGCCCTCAGGCCACAACTAGAGAAAGCCCATGCAGTGCAACAAAGGCCCAGCACAGCCAAAATTACAATAAATAAATCTAAATTTTTAATTTTATACTGGATTATAGTTGACAAATAATGCTGTATTCATTTCAGATGTGTAGCTAAGTGATTCACTTATACATACACATGTATCTATTCCTTCTCAAATTCTTTTCCCATTTAGGTTAATACAGACTATTATGTTGAGTTCTCTGTGCTATATAGAAGATCCTTGTTGGTTATCTATTTTAAATATTATTGCTTCTCATTTTAATAACCTCAAATTAAAAGAAGTGAGAGAGGGGGCTTCCCCTGGTGGTCCAGTGGGTGAGGACACCGCCTTGCAGTGCAAGGGGCTCCGGTTCCATCCTTGGCCTGGGAAGATCCCACGTGCCGCCGAGCGGCTGGACCGATGTGTCCAATTACCGAGCCGGAGCTCTGGAGCGCATGCGCCCAGAGCCAGCGCTCTGCGACTACAGACACCACCGCGATGGGAGGCCCACAGGAGCCAAAGAACAAAGACGGATGAAAATAGAGAAATGAAAGACCAATAGAAGTGGCCCGCCCGCTCCCCCCCCCCCCCCACCCGACCCCCCCCCAAAAAAAACTAAAAAAAAAAAAAAAAAGAAGTGAGAGGGTTTCAGGTGCTCCACACCCCTGAGCACATTTGGAGCTGTGTAACTTGTGTCAACTACAAACTGGCATTTACCAATTACATTGCCAATGCCTGGACAAGGACATTTGCCGTCTGCCTCTGCAGAGACCAGACCCTGTGCTGTTGAGAGCTGCTGACCTTCAATACCCCCTGATGGAGAGCAGGGTTGGGTAGAGGCACTCTGTGCTCCAGAAAATCTGGTGGGGCAGGTCTTTAGACAGGTGGATGCTTTTAGGAACAGCTTTTGTTATCTTAATCCTTGCATCTCCTCATATTTAGAAAAGCACTAAATCTCTTCACGGTGACATCAGATCCTTGTGACTGGGGACCTTTGTAAAATGACTGTTTAATGATATTAAACTCCCCCCTCACCCAAACCCTTAAATATTGGCCTTCCTCCTGCTGCCTCGTTGGAGCAGTTTCTCAGAGCTATCTGGGGTGCTGTCTCCCGGGCTGCAGTCCTAATTATGCCCCAAATAAAACTTAACCCACAACTCTCAAGTTGTTCATCTTTTTAGTCGACACTTGTAACCTTTACCCTTTCTGATGGCTGTGTAATGGTATCCCTCACTGTGGTTTAATTTTCATTTTCCTAACGAGCATTTTTTGGAAAGAGCTTATTGACATATGACTGATCTGGGAACATACTACTGCGGGCAGAGCATAGTTACTTATATCTAATGAATAGAATTGGGGAAACACTCAATTGCCCCAGTACTATCATCAGAAAACTTCAACCTATACTCTGTAGTTCCCTCTAATTTGAGACTAGAACTTCAACAGTAAAAAGGCATGGAGTTCAAATCAAGATCAGATTTATTGCAAGACAGTAAATCAACATTTATATGTCTTGGTAATCAACTTAATACAACATAGCTGTGCATCAATAATCATAGTCAAAACATAACAATAAGGTTTAAAAGTTCAGAACTCAATCAACAAAAATACAATATTCTTACCCCAAAGCTGGAGAGCCTCTCATGTTCGAGCCGCATAAGCAAGCTGTCTCACAATCTAATCATCACTCTTTTTATAATAAATTTTTCCTTTCTTTTCAATTTCTTTGTAACTTCTTTGTTTCTGTTTGATTTTTAATTGTTTTCAAACACTTAATTTATATAACCTTTCTCTCTAAACATACTGATTCACTTAATAAATCATCAACTCATCACTTCTCTATTTCAGCTTATATCTATTCAAGCATTACATAAAATTAACTTTATTTCACTTGATTAAAACAAATTCAAATCAAATCCTTGGAATCAAATACTTTCTTCCCTTTAGATCATTTAAACTCATGATTAAGGAAAAATCTGAACCATGGAACTTTAACACCTTGTGCTAGATCAGGGTAGGCTATTTATTTTAACTTGAGTTCCCCTATACCTAAGAATAATGGCACATTGTTTTAAAAAATTCTTTCTTTATTTCTCATGCTTCCCCGGCTTACTCTTACGGGGGTGGCTGTGACTCAGATGAAGTTTCACTTTCTGCCTCGCTAGAGGAACTTTCTTTCACATTTTGAATTTTGAGAAATTCAAAATTTCTCTTACTTCTTTTGGACACAATATTCTTGCCTTTTAGATTAATATATGTTCCTCCTTTAGGTAACATCGTATTTACCCATTCCTCTTCTCCTTCTGAACGTATCTCACTTTCTAAAGGGCGAATTTTAGGTCTAAAAAACTTATCTGTGTGAGGTTGGTCCCTGCCGGGTGTTTTAAAATGAGAGAGGAGGATCGGAATTGGTGAGGCAGAGCAGGCTTTATTGGTGCCCTCTCATCACGGAGGCATCCTGGGTAACCAGTTTTTTCATAATCTGCAGAGAGCTTAGCCCCACGGCATACTTACCAATGTGATGAGCATGCACTCTGTCTACTGGGCTTCCCAGGTGGTTCAGAGGTAAAGCAGCCACCTGCCAATGCAGGAGACGCTAGAGACGTGGGCTCCAGCCCTGGATTGGGAAGATCCCCTGGAGTAAGAAATAGCAACCGGCTCTGGAATTCTTGCCTGGAAAATTCCGAAGACAGAGGAGCCTGGTGGTTTACAGTTCATGGGGTCGCCAAGAGTCGGGCGCAACTGAACACACACCCACACCCACACACCCACCCCCCGGAAGTTCACTGGAAAGTCTTTTAGCTCAACCGTCTTTTAGTTCAATGTCATCATTGGCCACAAGGGGGCCTTGGTCTCTTCAGAAGATGGAGAGCTGACACATTTCCTCAGGGCATTTCTCTTCTAAACGAGGGCTCAGCAAACAGTGAAGCTCTCTGTGACCTGTCTTCTCCTAAGGCCAAGGATAGGAGACCATCTATGAGGTGGGTCCAGAGTCCATCCTGGCCTAAAGCCTTATGCCCCACCAGCATCACTTCTTGTTCAGGGTTCCCCTGTTTCAGCTACTCGGGTGTGATTCGAGTGAAATAGTGTTAGAGACAGAGGGCCCATGATGTTGAAAAGCTTGGAAGTGCACTTGATTGGAGTTTTTGGGAGACCTGGGGCCAGTCTTCTACCTAGTCTCCAGGAAACATACCGGGAGTGGCATGGCAGGTCGAGCTGTTTGGACTTCGGTGCTGGTAGACATGGAGGCTTTTGAACCTAGAGGTAGGATTTTAAAAGGCTCCCAGAGGTGAGAGGGAGGTCTTACTTCTTTTGGACACAATATTCTTGCCTTTTAGATTAATATATGTTCCTCCTTTAGGTAACATCGTATTTACCCATTCCTCTTCTCCTTCTGAACGTATCTCACTTTCTAAAGGGCGAATTTTAGGTCTAAAAAACTTATCTGTGTGAGGTTGGTCCCTGCCGGGTGTTTTAAAATGAGAGAGGAGGATCGGAATTGGTGAGGCAGAGCAGGCTTTATTGGTGCCCTCTCATCACGGAGGCATCCTGGGTAACCAGTTTTTTCATAATCTGCAGAGAGCTTAGCCCCACGGCATACTTACCAATGTGATGAGCATGCACTCTGTCTACTGGGCTTCCCAGGTGGTTCAGAGGTAAAGCAGCCACCTGCCAATGCAGGAGACGCTAGAGACGTGGGCTCCAGCCCTGGATTGGGAAGATCCCCTGGAGTAAGAAATAGCAACCGGCTCTGGAATTCTTGCCTGGAAAATTCCGAAGACAGAGGAGCCTGGTGGTTTACAGTTCATGGGGTCGCCAAGAGTCGGGCGCAACTGAACACACACCCACACCCACACACCCACCCCCCGGAAGTTCACTGGAAAGTCTTTTAGCTCAACCGTCTTTTAGTTCAATGTCATCATTGGCCACAAGGGGGCCTTGGTCTCTTCAGAAGATGGAGAGCTGACACATTTCCTCAGGGCATTTCTCTTCTAAACGAGGGCTCAGCAAACAGTGAAGCTCTCTGTGACCTGTCTTCTCCTAAGGCCAAGGATAGGAGACCATCTATGAGGTGGGTCCAGAGTCCATCCTGGCCTAAAAGCCTTATGCCCCACCAGCATCACTTCTTGTTCAGGGTTCCCCTGTTTCAGCTACTCGGGTGTGATTCGAGTGAAATAGTGTTAGAGACAGAGGGCCCATGATGTTGAAAAGCTTGGAAGTGCACTTGATTGGAGTTTTTGGGAGACCTGGGGCCAGTCTTCTACCTAGTCTCCAGGAAACATACCGGGAGTGGCATGGCAGGTCGAGCTGTTTGGACTTCGGTGCTGGTAGACATGGAGGCTTTTGAACCTAGAGGTAGGATTTTAAAAGGCTCCCAGAGGTGAGAGGGAGGTCCACAAGTGAAGGGGTATATGTATACATGTAGCTGATTCACTTAACTTGTGCAGCAGAGACTAACACAACATTGTAATGTGATTACCTGCCAATTTAAAAAAAGAAAAAAGGAAAAAACCCAACAAGTATACAGCATAAATCATTCTCATTATAGAAGAAATTAAAACATTTTTGTGGACTGCTATGAAAAGAAATATAAGGTCCCCAAAGGCAGCTCAAGGTAGAGTGGACATAGGGGAGGGAGGCGGAGAGTGAAAGTGGGAGGTCTTGAGAAAAAAGTTGCTGCCACAGAACCCAAGAGTAACCATGACGTCTGGACCAAAGCAGTGGCCGGAGAGGGGTGTCTGTGGAGCCCTATACCAAGGTCACAGGATAAAAATCTCTGGAACTGGCCAAGCCCCATTACAGAACTCTTGCCACGAGCCTCTGAGATCTCGATCAGCCAGTTCCCTGATCCCATATTAAGCAAAATGCCCACCCTATACCCTGCCAATAGCATTCTAACCAATCACACAATGCCACCATTCCAGTAGGCATTCTCTCTATCTTGAGACCATGAAAATTGACTGCTAGCCTGCAGAAGGGTTCAGCTCTCCCTTGAGCTGGCCCGCTGTTCTAACAGTATCTCCCACTCTAATAAACTTCATTCTCCTCTCATTCTGCCTCATGCCTGGAAATTCTTTTCCAACCTACACATGGACCACAACAGATTTCTGTTCATCTACTCAGCCAAAGGCCAAAGCAGGTCTGTATGTGACTTTGTGCCACAACAGGCAAGAGCCTTTGTGTCTAGGTGTCTTTTTCCTTGCCCTGGAAAAAATCTCATCTTTGATCCCTGAAACATCAGGGCAGGCTAGGAGCCCTGGAACCTAGCGTCCTCCATCCTGAAGGGTGCCAGGAGCACACGGTGAGAAGCCAATGGTGGTGGCAACGCAGGAACAGTGCTTGAGTTCTGGAATCAGGCCAGCCTAAAGGTGTGTGTTTGGTGCATGGAGAGTTGGGGGACAGGACAGGCCTGTCTAAATTGGGGGGCATGGTGAGAGGCATTAGCCATTTCTCTCAAAAAAAGGAAAAGAAAGTGGAGTTATACCCTTTCTCATAAAATTTACTTTAATTTAATGACAGGAGGAAGGCAAGGACTGCCTGACCATCACCTCTCTCTGTGTTCTTTCTGGAAGCTTTCTTTGCTAAGTCCTGATTTCATGGCAATTAGTTGATAGTTATAAATCTATTCTCTGTATGTTGTAAGACAAGGCTGCATCTTGCTCATCCCAGGTATTATTTGATTTCTTTGCAGCCCACATATACTCAGGGGGAAGAATTTTGGTGGGTTTGTGGAAAAGCAGGTATTTGTTTAGGTGGCTCTCATCATGTTGTGTGGCCTCGATGTGATTGGCCTGGTCAATCACCACTGTCTCCTGGCAGGCCTTGGAGAGTTTGAAGACCTCTGGCACAGACCCTGAATAAGGCCCCTGTGTAATAAAAACCCTTATCTTCAGGAATATGATCCTGGGCCTCATCAGAACTCTTGCCAGCCTCTGACTCAGCCAGTTCCCTGATCCCATATTAAGCAAAATGCCCACCCTATACCCTGCCAATAGCATTCTAACCAATCACACAATGCCACCATTCCAGTAGGCATTCTCTCTATCTTGAGACCATGAAAATTGACTGCTAGCCTGCAGAAGGGTTCAGCTCTCCCTTGAGCTGGCCCGCTGTTCTAACAGTATCTCCCACTCTAATAAACTTCATTCTCCTCTCATTCTGCCTCATGCCTGGAAATTCTTTTCCAACCTACACATGGACCACAACAGATTTCTGTTCATCTACTCAGCCAAAGGCCAAAGCAGGTCTGTATGTGACTTTGTGCCACAACAGGCAAGAGCCTTTGTGTCTAGGTGTCTTTTTCCTTGCCCTGGAAAAAATCTCATCTTTGATCCCTGAAACATCAGGGCAGGCTAGGAGCCCTGGAACCTAGCGTCCTCCATCCTGAAGGGTGCCAGGAGCACACGGTGAGAAGCCAATGGTGGTGGCAACGCAGGAACAGTGCTTGAGTTCTGGAATCAGGCCAGCCTAAAGGTGTGTGTTTGGTGCATGGAGAGTTGGGGGACAGGACAGGCCTGTCTAAATTGGGGGGCATGGTGAGAGGCATTAGCCATTTCTCTCAAAAAAAGGAAAAGAAAGTGGAGTTATACCCTTTCTCATAAAATTTACTTTAATTTAATGACAGGAGGAAGGCAAGGACTGCCTGACCATCACCTCTCTCTGTGTTCTTTCTGGAAGCTTTCTTTGCTAAGTCCTGATTTCATGGCAATTAGTTGATAGTTATAAATCTATTCTCTGTATGTTGTAAGACAAGGCTGCATCTTGCTCATCCCAGGTATTATTTGATTTCTTTGCAGCCCACATATACTCAGGGGGAAGAATTTTGGTGGGTTTGTGGAAAAGCAGGTATTTGTTTAGGTGGCTCTCATCATGTTGTGTGGCCTCGATGTGATTGGCCTGGTCAATCACCACTGTCTCCTGGCAGGCCTTGGAGAGTTTGAAGACCTCTGGCACAGACCCTGAATAAGGCCCCTGTGTAATAAAAACCCCCCTTATCTTCAGGAATATGATCCTGGGACTGAGGCCAACGTTCATAGGGGAAGTATTTCTGACTGAGCTCATAGAAGTCAGAATGGAGGATGCCGAACAAGGAGGAGAGGATCGCCACACCCACACGATCACTAAATTTCATGTCCACATCTCCACACACAAGGTAATGTACTTCCTAGTGGAAGCGCTGCTCAGTAAAATTGCTGATCATCTCCACACGGTGCATGGAGATCTCCTGCCAGCGGGCATAGCTCTGGAGCTTAAAGACCACCATCTGCTGTCCTTCCCGGAGGGGAAGGTGAGAAATAGAGTCTGGCCAGTCAGTGAAGATATAGTAGTTCACCCTGTGCCCCATCATGAAGTACATCTCTGCCGTCTTCAGGAACATTTTTGGGTGAAAAATGTAATTTTTTTACAGCGAACACGGTTAATCTAATGGTCATATTTGAAGCCAGAACTGCTCATTCAGGATATCAGTGTTGAAAGTCCTGTTCCACACGATGGGAGCCAGCCAGGAAGTCAAAGGAAGGACATATTTTCTAGGGGGATTTAACACATCTAACTGGAGATTCAACATGCTTGATAATCTTACACCTTGTTCACCATGAGTTTTTCTAAGAACCTTGCTTGCCCAGGCTAGGATGCCTTCCAACTTCTGACTTCTTGGATTCAGGTATCAGTAGCCAAAGAAGGTCAAGGCAAGAGCTATTAAAAGAAGAAGGGGGCTTCCCTGGTGGTCCAGTGGGTAAGGACACTGCCTTGCAGTGCAAGGGGCGCCGGTTCGAGCCCTGGCCTGGGAAGATCCCACGTGCCGCGGAGCGGCTGGACTGATGTGTCCAACTACTGAGCCAGAGCTTTGGAGCTCATGCGCCCAGAGCCAGCGCTCTGCGACAACAGAGGGCGCCGCTATGGGAGGCCCACATGGGCCAAAGAAAAAAGATGGATGAAAATGGACAGATGAAAGACCAATAGAAGTGGCCCTTCTGCTCTCCTCCCTTCCCACCCCCACCCCCACCCCAATAAATATAAATAAATAAATCTTTAAAAAAAAAAAAAAAGAAGAGTCACTCAATGAAGCAGGTAACATTTGGGGTTCTCTGGCAACATCTTGACCAGCCAGGCCATGCCTCCCCTTCAGACTGTTAAAACCTTAAAACCTGGATCACCTAGATGCTACTATGAATCTGGCCCTCCTCACCCTTCCACTCACAGCGGTCTCTCCTGGGCACAGGAAGGCAAAATGCATGAAGCACAAGGTCCTCTTGAAATTCTTGAAATGCATGAAGCCTGGTCCTCTTGAAATTCTACCTGCAAGGGGCTCCTTGGAGCCAGGTGTTCAGGAGCACCAAGCTGAGGAAGACTTCTAACCTGGCAGAACCTTGTAAACTCAGGTTTGATTTAAGATCATGTGAAAGGAACCAGGTGGCAGGATTCAATCAAATGGCTATTAGAACTTCCAGGCCAGCTTGTAGGAGAGAAGTCAGGGCTCCTGAAACAGGCTCAGGAGACTAACTGAAGGGTAGCCTGTGAGAAGGTCAAGGACAGAGAAAGCAGAACAGGGCAGCAGCCATTAAAGGACCTGACCAGGAAGAGGTCAGAGGGCTTGTGCTCTGGTTTTCTCTTGATACTTACTGACTGTGAGAATTTACAAAAGCACTAATTTCCTGAAAAGTCGATAAAGTTGAGAACAGACTGTCTTCAAGGTCACATCTATGCAGACTGCTGTGGGCTATCATTCAGAAGTCCTTATTTGGTAATTGTAGTGGAACAGATGAAAGATCTTTATATCAAGGACTGTTTTACTGTATTACTCTTTGTTCTTCAGTAGCTAAGTTGTGTCTGACTCTTTGTGACCCCATGGACTGAAGCGTGCCAGGCTTCCCTGTCCTTCATTATCTCCTGGAGCTTGCTCAAACTCATGTCCATTGAGTCAGTGATGCCATCCAACCATCTCGTCCTCTGTCACCCCCTTCTCCTCCTGCCCTCAATCTTTCCCAGTATCAGTGTCTTTTCCAATGAGTCAACTTTTTGCATCAGTAACCAAAGTATTGGAGCTTCAACTTCAGCATCACTCTTTCCAATGAATATTCAGGGTTGATTTTCTTTAGGACTGACTGGTCAAATCACCTTGCTGTCCAAGGGACTCCCAAGAGTCTTCTTCAACACCACAGTTAGAAAGCATCAATTAGGGGTTTCCCTGGTGATCCAGTGGGTAAGTACACTGCCTTGCAGTGCAGGGGGCACCAGTTCGATCCCTGGCCTGGGAGGATCCTACGTGCTGCGGAGCAGCTGGACCAATGTGTCCAATTACTGAGCCTGGGCTCTGGAGTGCATGCGCCCAGAGCTGGTGCTCTGCAACAACGAAGGCCACTGCGATGGGAGGCCCACACGGGCCAAAGAACATAGATGGATGAAAATGGATGAAAATAGACTAATGAAAGACCAATAGAAGTAGCCCGCCTGCTCCCCTCCCTCCCCACCCCTCCTCTCTAAATAAATCTTAAAAAAAAAAAAAGAAAGCATCAATTATTTGGCATTCAACCTTCTTTATGGTCCAACTCTCACATCCATATATGACTACTGGATAAACCAGAGCTTTGAATATACAGACCTAGCGAAGTGGGGTCTTTGCTTTTTTTCAGGACAGAGAAGCAGACAGGGCAGCAGCCATTAAAGGACCTGACCAGGAAGAGGTCAGAGGGCTTGTGCTCTGGTTTTCTCTTGATACTTACTGACTGTGAGAATTTACAAAAGCACTAATTTCCTGAAAAGTCGATAAAGTTGAGAACAGACTGTCTTCAAGGTCACATCTATGCAGACTGCTGTGGGCTATCATTCAGAAGTCCTTATTTGGTAATTGTAGTGGAACAGATGAAAGATCTTTATATCAAGGACTGTTTTACTGTATTACTCTTTGTTCTTCAGTAGCTAAGTTGTGTCTGACTCTTTGTGACCCCATGGACTGAAGCGTGCCAGGCTTCCCTGTCCTTCATTATCTCCTGGAGCTTGCTCAAACTCATGTCCATTGAGTCAGTGATGCCATCCAACCATCTCGTCCTCTGTCACCCCCTTCTCCTCCTGCCCTCAATCTTTCCCAGTATCAGTGTCTTTTCCAATGAGTCAACTTTTTGCATCAGTAACCAAAGTATTGGAGCTTCAACTTCAGCATCACTCTTTCCAATGAATATTCAGGGTTGATTTTCTTTAGGACTGACTGGTCAAATCACCTTGCTGTCCAAGGGACTCCCAAGAGTCTTCTTCAACACCACAGTTAGAAAGCATCAATTAGGGGTTTCCCTGGTGATCCAGTGGGTAAGTACACTGCCTTGCAGTGCAGGGGGCACCAGTTCGATCCCTGGCCTGGGAGGATCCTACGTGCTGCGGAGCAGCTGGACCAATGTGTCCAATTACTGAGCCTGGGCTCTGGAGTGCATGCGCCCAGAGCTGGTGCTCTGCAACAACGAAGGCCACTGCGATGGGAGGCCCACACGGGCCAAAGAACATAGATGGATGAAAATGGATGAAAATAGACTAATGAAAGACCAATAGAAGTAGCCCGCCTGCTCCCCTCCCTCCCCACCCCTCCTCTCTAAATAAATCTTAAAAAAAAAAAAAGAAAGCATCAATTATTTGGCATTCAACCTTCTTTATGGTCCAACTCTCACATCCATATATGACTACTGGATAAACCAGAGCTTTGAATATACAGACCTAGCGAAGTGGGGTCTTTGCTTTTTTTTTTTTTTTTTTTAAAGATTTATTTATTTATTTATTTAGGGTGGGGGTCGGGTTGGGGAGGGAGGGGAGTGGGCGGCCACTTCTATTGGTCTTTCATTTCTCTATTTTCATCCGTCTTTGGTCTTTGGCTCCTGTGGGCCTCCCATCGCGGTGGCGTCTGTCGCTGCAGAGCTCCGGCTCTGGGCGCATGCGCTCCAGAGTTCTGGCTCAGTAATTGGACACATCGATCCAGCCGCTCCGCGGCACGTGGGATCTTCCCAGGCCAGGGATCGAACTGGCGCCCCTTGCATTGCAAGGCAGTGTCCTTACCCACTGGACCACCAGGGGAAGCCCCGTGTCTTTGCTTTTTAATATGCTGTCTAGGTTTGCCATAGCTTTTCTTCCAAGGAACAAGTGTCTTTTAATTTCATGGCTGCAGTCACTGTCTGCAGTGATTTGGACCCCAAGAAAATAAAATCTGTCACCATTTCCACCT
The DNA here is from genome assembly GCA_022376925.1 of Tragulus kanchil. Classification (NCBI taxonomy): domain Eukaryota; kingdom Metazoa; phylum Chordata; class Mammalia; order Artiodactyla; family Tragulidae; genus Tragulus; species Tragulus kanchil. The sequence goes on from JAIOJX010000031.1 coordinate 116,525,593, forward strand.
TTCCCCTTCTATTTGCCATGAAGTGATGGGACCAGATGCCATGATCTTGGTTTTTTGAATGTTGAGTCTTAAGCCACCTTTTTTCACTCTCTTCTTTTACCTTCATCACAGGCTTTTTAGTTCCTCTTTGCTTTCTGCCATAAGGATGGTATCATCTGCGTATCTCAGGTTGTTGATATTTCTCCTAGCAATCTTGAGTCCAGCTTGGGATTCATCCAGCCTGGCATTTCACATGGTATACTCTGCACAGAAGTTAAATAAGCTGGGTGACAATATACAGCTTTGACATACTCTAATAATTACTCTAATAATCATTTAAAATTACACTGAGCATTTACTATGGAAATCCTGGGTCTTGCATTGCCATCTGGATTGTACTGCTGAGGTTTATGTAGATTGTATTGCTGACTCCTTACAATGAGCCTGCGGGGCGGATGCTGCTTTATCCTCGAGATCCAGATGGGGAAACAAGCTCAGAGAGGTGGGTGACTAGCCCATGACCACATGGACAGCTGGTAAGCCACCTAAGTAGCCAGACTCCAAGACTGGGCTTTAGGCCACTCTGTATTCTGATCTCTACTTCACTTGTGCGTTCTTTGAAGTTTCCTTTTTCTGGGCTCTCTTCTTAGTCAAATGCCTTTGGATCTCTCCCATATGCTTCCAAAGCAGTTGAGGCAGTGTCCTCAAGATGAGAACCTAACCCAGTGTCATTTTTGACTGTAGGCTTATCATACTGCCAACAAATGTACTTCCCTCTGCAGTCCTAGGCTGTTTCAAGCATCTGTCTTCTCTCAACCACACTCCTCCCAACCCACTGTGTGACTAACAGTAGTATGAAAGTCCCGTGGCAGGGAGGGACCCCCTGCCATCTGCACGCGGAAGCTTCCTGGTGTTCTTCTACTACTCCGTGATGCCCTGTTTCTGCCATCCCACAGAAATAGGTGCCTGGAGCCATGGTTTCTGAAACCTTCTCAGGGTAGTTCTTAGCATTTTACGAGGAAGGGATGAGTGAATTTTAACGAGTGTCTCTGAAGGGACTGACACCTTGTCTTTATGGTCCAGATGGTGACATATGCCCAGCTGCACGTAAGAATGGTAGCATAATCTTGATTATCATGCCTCAGTAGACAATGCTGTGATGTCGTGAATGTGAGAAAACCAAGCAACTGCTTTGATGAAGAAATTTTCCTAGAGGATAAGGAGCGTGTGCTTATCATGTGCTCATGAATCTAGCTGTGTGTCTGTGGCTTGGGTGCCTGTCTAGGAAGTCTGTTTGTCCCAGGGCGATGGAGGAGGGAATCCATTACCTTGTGCATCATAGCCCTTTCCTGGGCATCCTGGAGGTTAAAGAACATTATAGAATGAAGAGATAGAGAGGGTGGGGGCAGTGTCACTCTAATAATCATTTAAAATTACACTGGGCATTGACTATGGAAATCCTGGGTCTTGCATTGCCATCTGGATTGTACTGCTGAGGTTTATGTAGATTGTATTGCTGACTCCTTACAATGAGCCTGCGGGGCGGATGCTGCTTTATCCTCGAGATCCAGATGGGGAAACAAGCTCAGAGAGGTGGGTGACTAGCCCATGACCACATGGACAGCTGGTAAGCCACCTAAGTAGCCAGACTCCAAGACTGGGCTTTAGGCCACTCTGTATTCTGATCTCTACTTCACTTGTGCGTTCTTTGAAGTTTCCTTTTTCTGGGCTCTCTTCTTAGTCAAATGCCTTTGGATCTCTCCCATATGCTTCCAAAGCAGTTGAGGCAGTGTCCTCAAGATGAGAACCTAACCCAGTGTCATTTTTGACTGTAGGCTTATCATACTGCCAACAAATGTACTTCCCTCTGCAGTCCTAGGCTGTTTCAAGCATCTGTCTTCTCTCAACCACACTCCTCCCAACCCACTGTGTGACTAACAGTAGTATGAAAGTCCCGTGGCAGGGAGGGACCCCCTGCCATCTGCACGCGGAAGCTTCCTGGTGTTCTTCTACTACTCCGTGATGCCCTGTTTCTGCCATCCCACAGAAATAGGTGCCTGGAGCCATGGTTTCTGAAACCTTCTCAGGGTAGTTCTTAGCATTTTACGAGGAAGGGATGAGTGAATTTTAACGAGTGTCTCTGAAGGGACTGACACCTTGTCTTTATGGTCCAGATGGTGACATATGCCCAGCTGCACGTAAGAATGGTAGCATAATCTTGATTATCATGCCTCAGTAGACAATGCTGTGATGTCGTGAATGTGAGAAAACCAAGCAACTGCTTTGATGAAGAAATTTTCCTAGAGGATAAGGAGCGTGTGCTTATCATGTGCTCATGAATCTAGCTGTGTGTCTGTGGCTTGGGTGCCTGTCTAGGAAGTCTGTTTGTCCCAGGGCGATGGAGGAGGGAATCCATTACCTTGTGCATCATAGCCCTTTCCTGGGCATCCTGGAGGTTAAAGAACATTATAGAATGAAGAGATAGAGAGGGTGGGGGCAGTCACCAATGGTACAGAACCAGGAAGAGAGACTCAGTGTACTTCTGACCACTTGGGTAGGTCCTAACTGCTCAGATCTACCAGAGCACTAGCCTTCTCAGGCTCTCCTATCTCTGTGGCACCACTGGCCCATGTGTCAGACCCTGGGCTCTAGCCTCCCTGAATCCAGCCTTTTCAACACAAGTACCTAGGTCCTCTTTAAGCCATTACCACTGGCCACTACCATTGTTCAATCCCTGTTTCTTTACCCTACTGCCCTTTTCCATGGCTGAATAATGTTTCATTGTGTGTACTTATATCACATCTTCTTTATCCATCCATACAGCAATGAACAGTTAGGTTGTTTCCATATATGGCTACTGTGAATAATGCTGAAACATGAGAGTAGAGGTCTCTCTTTAAGATCCTATTTTTATTTCCTTTGGCTATATACCCAGACTCCCTACTAGTTGGTAAAGAATCTGCCTACAATGCAGGAGACCCCAGTTCGATTCCTGAGTCAGGAAGATCCTCTGGAGAATGAACAGGCAACCTACTCCAGTATTCTTGGGCTTCCCTGGTGGCTTAGATGGAAGAGGATCTGCCTGCAATGTGGGAGACCTGGGTTCAACCCCTGGATTGGGAAGGTACCCTAGAGAAGGAAATGGCAACGTACTCCAGTATTCTTTCCTGGAGAATTCGCTGGAAAAAGGAACCTGGTAGGCTACAGTCCATGGGGTTGCAAAGAGTCAGACATGACTGAGCGACTTTCACTCACTTACTCATATACTCAGAAGTGGAGTCCTGTTGCAAATGTCCGTGAGCATCTTTGGTCCATACCAAATGGTTCTTGGTCAAAAAAAACCCCATGCTTAGAAAACATTCCTGGGTTCAAATAGCCCATAACATTTTTCATAACTTTTGGTTTACAGGATTAAAATATTAAAAGTTCTATCTTGTGTTACTGGTCCAATAATTGTGTTGTGGCTGTATTGCCAACCGTAGTGCTTTTTGCCTGGGTAGCCTAATTGGTAATGTGCACAGGAGGAGGTTGAGGGGTTGGGGTTGGGGCTTGAATCTTGCAGTAGAGCAGGATTTATATTAGCTCTGCTAGGAAGGAAGAGTCCTAATGTAAGGGAAAGGCACAGAGTATGACCAGTCAAGGATGGGATCTAGTAATAGAGACATGTGGTATGTTAATAAGTCACTGAGCATTTGATTCATGGGACTGGGGTGTGCAGGAAGAGTAGGGTTTGAAAGGAAGAGCGTGGTCAAGCCACTGGGTTATAAGCAGTGAACACATTGATGCAGACACTTTACAGAGCATCTGGCCTGTTCAAGAGTGAGAACGGGTGTGGCTGTACCACCTAGTGGTTGGGTGCAATAGCTGCCCTGAGCGGGATTTCGTTCAGTTGCTAAGTCTGATGACAATATACAGCCTTGACACATACTCCTTTCCAAATCCTGAGCCAGTCTTTTGTTCCATGTCTGGTTTTAACTGTTCCTTCTCGACCTGCACACAAGTTTCTCAGGAAACAGATAAGGCAGTCTGGTATTTCCATCTCTTTGACAGTTTTCCAGTTTGTTGTGACCCACACAGTCAAAGGCTTTAGTGTACTCAATAACACAGAGGTAGACATTTTTCTGGAATTTCCTTGCTTTTTGTAAGATTCAATGGATGTTGGCAATTTGACCTCTGGTTCCTTTGCCTTTCCTACATGCCGCTTGTACATCTGCAAGTTCTCCGTTCACCTACTGCTGAAACATAGCTTGAAGGATTCCAGGCATAATCTTGCTGGCATGTGAAATGAATGCAATTGTCTGGTTGTTTGTACATTCTTTGGCATTGTCTTTCTTTGGGATTGAAATGAAAACTGACCTTTTCTAGTCCTGTGGCCACTGCTGAGTTTTCCAAATTGGCTGACATATTGAGTGCAGTGCTATACCAGCATCATCTTTTAGGGAAAATGGACAACTAACCTTCCTACAACCATCCCATCACCCAGAGTTAACAGAAATGTTTTCCTTGAATTGATGGCCTAAAGAGGTATGATCATGGTAGGCTACAAGAGGCATCTGCTGCTATTTGGAACTGTTTTAAGGATGCAACTCTGACACAGGCACTTTGACGTAAGTCTTAGCAACATTTTAGTTGTTTCTGGATCTATCTTCTCAGGCAAGGGAAACAAAAGCAAAAACTGAACAAAGGGGACCTAATTAAACTTACAAGCTTTTGCACAGTGAAGGAAACAAAATTGGTGGGAATGTAAATTGGTAGTCATTATGGAAAACAGTATGGATGGTCCTTAAAAAATAAAAACAGAACGATCATATGATTCAGCAGTTCCATTCCTGGGTTTATCCTGAGAAAACCCAAACAGTTATTCAAAAAAATATATGCACCCCGGGTGTTCATAACTTTATTTACAATAGCCAAGCTATGGACAACCAGGCCCATCAACAGATGCATAGGTACAGAAGACGTGACAGTCACACATGATTGAATATTACTCAGCTATGAGAAAGAGCAAAATTTTGTCCTTTGGAACACCATGGATGTACCCCAAGGGTATTATGCTTAGTGATGTAGGTTAGAGAAAGTCAAATGCTGTTTTTGCTAATATGTGGAATTTAAATAGTTAAATAAATAAATATAACAAAACAGAAACAACTTCATGGATACAGAGAACAAAACAGCGGTTACTGGTCTGGGGAATCAAAGGCTTTAGTGTACTCAATAACACAGAGGTAGATATTTTCTGGAATTTCCTTGCTTTTTGTAAGATTCAATGGATGTTGGCAATTTGACCTCTGGTTCCTTTGCCTTTCCTACATGCCGCTTGTACATCTGCAAGTTCTCCGTTCACCTACTGCTGAAACATAGCTTGAAGGATTCCAGGCATAATCTTGCTGGCATGTGAAATGAATGCAATTGTCTGGTTGTTTGTACATTCTTTGGCATTGTCTTTCTTTGGGATTGAAATGAAAACTGACCTTTTCTAGTCCTGTGGCCACTGCTGAGTTTTCCAAATTGGCTGACATATTGAGTGCAGTGCTATACCAGCATCATCTTTTAGGGAAAATGGACAACTAACCTTCCTACAACCATCCCATCACCCAGAGTTAACAGAAATGTTTTCCTTGAATTGATGGCCTAAAGAGGTATGATCATGGTAGGCTACAAGAGGCATCTGCTGCTATTTGGAACTGTTTTAAGGATGCAACTCTGACACAGGCACTTTGACGTAAGTCTTAGCAACATTTTAGTTGTTTCTGGATCTATCTTCTCAGGCAAGGGAAACAAAAGCAAAAACTGAACAAAGGGGACCTAATTAAACTTACAAGCTTTTGCACAGTGAAGGAAACAAAATTGGTGGGAATGTAAATTGGTAGTCATTATGGAAAACAGTATGGATGGTCCTTAAAAAATAAAAACAGAACGATCATATGATTCAGCAGTTCCATTCCTGGGTTTATCCTGAGAAAACCCAAACAGTTATTCAAAAAAATATATGCACCCGGATGTTCATAACTTTATTTACAATAGCCAAGCTATGGACAACCAGGCCCATCAACAGATGCATAGGTACAGAAGACGTGACAGTCACACATGATTGAATATTACTCAGCTATGAGAAAGAGCAAAATTTTGTCCTTTGGAACACCATGGATGTACCCCAAGGGTATTATGCTTAGTGATGTAGGTTAGAGAAAGTCAAATGCTGTTTTTGCTAATATGTGGAATTTAAATAGTTAAATAAATAAATATAACAAAACAGAAACAACTTCATGGATACAGAGAACAAAACAGCGGTTACTGGTCTGGAGAGGTTTGCAAGGAGCGACAAGATAGGGAATGGGGAGTTAAGAGGTACACACTACCAAATATAAATAGGATAAAATGATGTAATGTTATAGCACAGGAACTATAAGCAGTATTTCATAACTTTAAATGAAGCATGATCTGTAAACATATTGAATCACTCTTTTGTATAACTACTGTAACATTGTAAATGAATTACAGTTCAATAAAGAGAGGTGACATGATAATCCAATATTTTAATAATACTGGCTTTTATATTTGTCTATTTATCATTACAGAGGAGCTTTATATTTTTACATGTCTTCTAGGTAGTCTTACGTTCTTCTATTTCAGCCTTAAGGATTCCTTTTAGCATTGCTCGTATGGCAGATCTAGTGCTAATGAACTCTCTCAAGTTCTGTTTATTTTGGAATGTGTTTATTTCTCGTTTTTGAAGAACGGTCTTGGTGGAAAGTATCTCCTGAGAAACGATCTTAAAATCTATTCAAAGATCCTTTGCACAAGACAAAACTCTTCTGTCTTGCTGCTCTCAAAATTCTTTTACAAACTTAATTATAATGTGTGTGATTGAGTGTAATATCTGACAATTAATTATAATGACAGTGTGATTCTCTTTGGGCTTATCCAACTTGGGATACGTTGAGCTTTTTGAATTGGTAAATTAGGACTTCCATCAAATTTGGGAAGTTTTTAGCCATTTTTTCTTCAAATAATCCCTCTGCCCCTTTTTATTTTCCTTCTAGGACTTCCATAACGTGTACATGATCTCACCTGACAGAATTCTCATAAGTCCTTTAAGCTCTATTCACTTAAAATTTTTAAAAAAATATTTTTAAATGTTTAATCATTTGTGAGTTTTTTCAATGCCTTTATTTTTCAACTCAAGAATTTGTTTGGGTTTTTTATACTTTATGATATTCTAATTTTGTGCACATATCATTTTAAAAATTTAGGTTGGGCTTCCCCTGGTGGTCCAGTGGGTAAGGGCACCGCCTTGCAGTGCAAGGGGCGTGGGTTCGATCCCTGGCCCCACGTGCCAGTGGAGCGGCTGGACTGATGTGTCCAACTACCTAGCCGGAGCTCTGGAGCGCATGCGCCCAGAGCTGGCGCTCTGCGACAACAGACGTCACCGCGATGGGAGGCCCGCAGGAGCCAAAGAACAAAGACAGATGAAAACAGAGAAATGAAAGACCAATAGAAGTGGCCCGCCCGCTCCCCTCCTTCCGCAACCCGACCCCGCCCAAAATAAATAAATAAATAAATAAATCTTTAAAAAAAAAATTTAGGTTATTGTATCTTCCTTTAGCTCTTTTATTATATTGAAAATGTTGGTTATAAAATCTTTTTAATAGTCTAACATCTGTGTTTCTTTAGGGACTGTTTCTGGAGTTTTAAATTGTTCCTTTGAATGAGCTGTGTTTCCTCATTTTTTATATATGCCTTGTGATCTTTTGTTGAAAAATGTTCATTTGTAAATATAGTCACCTCTCCTTGTCTTGGCAGTTTGTCAGGTATAGAGGAAGACTTCCAATCAGTTTTAAGGCTTTTCTCAGACCTTTCCCAAGCATGCACCCTCTCTGGGCCTGAGTGTACGCTTTTTGTCTGATTGCTTCCATTTAGTCATTTTGCACCTCTTCTGTCTTGCTGCTCTCAAAATTCTTTTACAAACTTAATTATAATGTGTGTGATTGAGTGTAATATCTGACAATTAATTATAATGACAGTGTGATTCTCTTTGGGCTTATCCAACTTGGGATACGTTGAGCTTTTTGAATTGGTAAATTAGGACTTCCATCAAATTTGGGAAGTTTTTAGCCATTTTTTCTTCAAATAATCCCTCTGCCCCTTTTTATTTTCCTTCTAGGACTTCCATAACGTGTACATGATCTCACCTGACAGAATTCTCATAAGTCCTTTAAGCTCTATTCACTTAAAATTTTTAAAAAAATATTTTTAAATGTTTAATCATTTGTGAGTTTTTTCAATGCCTTTATTTTTCAACTCAAGAATTTGTTTGGGTTTTTTATACTTTATGATATTCTAATTTTGTGCACATATCATTTTAAAAATTTAGGTTGGGCTTCCCCTGGTGGTCCAGTGGGTAAGGGCACCGCCTTGCAGTGCAAGGGGCGTGGGTTCGATCCCTGGCCCCACGTGCCAGTGGAGCGGCTGGACTGATGTGTCCAACTACCTAGCCGGAGCTCTGGAGCGCATGCGCCCAGAGCTGGCGCTCTGCGACAACAGACGTCACCGCGATGGGAGGCCCGCAGGAGCCAAAGAACAAAGACAGATGAAAACAGAGAAATGAAAGACCAATAGAAGTGGCCCGCCCGCTCCCCTCCTTCCGCAACCCGACCCCGCCCAAAATAAATAAATAAATAAATAAATCTTTAAAAAAAAAATTTAGGTTATTGTATCTTCCTTTAGCTCTTTTATTATATTGAAAATGTTGGTTATAAAATCTTTTTAATAGTCTAACATCTGTGTTTCTTTAGGGACTGTTTCTGGAGTTTTAAATTGTTCCTTTGAATGAGCTGTGTTTCCTCATTTTTTATATATGCCTTGTGATCTTTTGTTGAAAAATGTTCATTTGTAAATATAGTCACCTCTCCTTGTCTTGGCAGTTTGTCAGGTATAGAGGAAGACTTCCAATCAGTTTTAAGGCTTTTCTCAGACCTTTCCCAAGCATGCACCCTCTCTGGGCCTGAGTGTACGCTTTTTGTCTGATTGCTTCATATACATGGCTGCTTCTCAGTGTCTTAATTTCCCTGAGGTTCTCACCTCTGCTTTTTCTTGGGTTCTTATCTATTCTACTGTATCCATCAATTAATAATCTCTTGCCCTAAGCGTTTGCAGGTCTGCAGTCCTTTGTGGTTTTCACAAGTCATACTCACTGATTCCCTATTCTTCCCCTAGCCTTAGGTATCAGCCATGCCATTTTTGACTGTGTGAGGTCTGAGTTAGGTGACCCAGAGACCAATCTGTCAGGCAGTTTCCAGATAGGTTAGAATGTTTGCAAATCTGATCCACTCTACTCTCTGTGAATCCCAGGAGGAAATTGAGAACTGACTGTCACTTCCTCAGAGCACATCATGATGTGCTTGGGAGGAGACAGTATAAGAATCAGAATAGCACAAAACTTCCTTCCCACTACCAGGGATCGAATTCTGGTGCCCTGTAGTGGGAGCACAGAGTCCTAACCACTGGACCACCAGGGATTTCCCAGAAAGTAGCTTTTGCTTGTTAGGACACTCACTTGGATTCTATAGATCCTTGACTAAATTGGCTTAGTTATTTTATTCAATCCCTAGCTGTTGATTTGAGCTTCCCAGGTGGTTCAGTGGTGAAGAATCCACCTGCCAGTGAAGGAGACTCAGGAGATGTGGGTTCAATGCCTGCATCAGGAGGATCCTCTGGGGGAGGAAATGGCAACCCACTCCAGCATTCTTGCCTGGAGAAGTCCATGGACAGAGAAGCCAGATAGGCTACAGTCCATGGGATCGCAAACAGTTGGACATGACTGAGAGACTAACACAATGTATAAGAGGGTGGGGCATTGTTCCATTCCTTCGATGGAATTCAGAGGAAGTCAAAGGAAAGTGACTGGAATATGTACACAGCCACCTGGTGAGTTAGCCAAGCTCGTCTCCCCAGCAATGGGCAGTGGGAGCAGATTCTACTGGCCAGCATCTATAGGACTTTGGCATTTATTTAACCACGCTGAACCTCAATTTTGTTATCTATAATGCTAGGGTGTTGCTCTCAAGGTTGCTAGGAGACTAAAATATGATAGACAATGCAGGAGACTGTAGATCCTGGTCTACAGAAACTCAGACACTCAGGATGTTGTGTTGTCTTCTGCTTCGTGCTATAAAACCACCACTTAGTTCAGAGGTGAAGCAGCATCCTGAGGGCAGTTAAACCCAGTCCCAGTCAAAGCTCCCGGGTGGAGACTGTACCCCACTGTACCTCACACCCCTCCAGAATGCCAGCTCTCTAGCTCTAGGGGGAATCTCTCACCTAATGAATCATAAGGCTTTATTGCTGGAATCCTCCAGTCAGACACCTGGACACGGCAGGTTGCAAAGACTACTTATTACCAGGCAAGTGGTTTCCTTGGGATGCCTGCAATGGATCCATTAACACAAAAGTACTTGAGTACATTTTATTCTTTAAAAAGGAGCTTAGGAAGCCTGGTGAGACCTCAAGGGATGAAAGAAACAACGAACCACATTGCACCCCCACTGGAACTTCCTAGGGAGGGCCCTCCAGTCTTGTTCGGAGAATGACTCCTGGATCTGAGCAGGTAAATATAGATCCTTCTCCATCTCCTGAACCTTACGACTATCCCAAGGTGTATGTGAGATGTTCTTGTAAAGCTCCTTCCAATAGAGCATAAAGAGGAGCAAGGGTCACCCTTGTGGAAGCAGGGGTGGGTGAAGACTCATCGAGAACAGAATGAAGCAGCGCAGGAGATCTTGCCAATGCTCAAGATGAATCTGTGGGTGCCCAGGAGAGGCTGTGGGATGCAACTGAACATCCAAGAATTGTTCAGTTGTCTGTCTTCTCCGGCACTTGTAGATGAAACAGGGCCTTCTCCCCACCATCTCTGGGGACAATCAAGATAGGATTCCCTCTGATTCTTATCTTGGGTGTCTCAGACCTAGAGGACATGGAGCTTCTGTCTCCTGGTATGTAAGTCACAGAATGGCCCCATGAGTTCCAGGGAAAGAGGCAAAATGGGGGTGTTAGGGAGGCATAGGATAAAGATTTTAGGGTACTAGGAACAGGTGTTTAGAGAAGGGAAGTGGCCAGTGGTAATGGTCTGAAAAGGATGCAGGTACTTGTGCTGGAGAGGCTGGAGTTGGGGCGTTTAGAGCCCAGGGCCTGACGCACAGACGAGTGGTGCCATGGAGACAGGAGAGCCTGGAGGTTCTCAGGCTGGAGGCCTGGCCAATTTAAACACTCAGGACCTGCCACAGTGGTCCAATGCTGCACGCCTCTTCCTGCCCTTCCCTGTGCTGTTGGTGATTGCTCTATCTCTCTGCCTCTTCTTAGAGTTCTTTAACCTCCAGGATTTCCCTGGAAGTGCCATAGGGAGCAAAGTGGATGTTCCTTATCCTCTGGGGTCCTCTTCTCATCAAAGCAGTTGTTCAGCGTCTGGCATTCGCAGTATCACAGGGTTGCCTTGATATTCGGTCTCTACTTTAACATCATTGATCAGGAGTCTCAGAGGAATCTGTACCAATTCTTACAAAAGTACTTGAGTACATTTTATTCTTTAAAAAGGAGCTTAGGAAGCCTGGTGAGACCTCAAGGGATGAAAGAAACAACGAACCACATTGCACCCCCACTGGAACTTCCTAGGGAGGGCCCTCCAGTCTTGTTCGGAGAATGACTCCTGGATCTGAGCAGGTAAATATAGATCCTTCTCCATCTCCTGAACCTTACGACTATCCCAAGGTGTATGTGAGATGTTCTTGTAAAGCTCCTTCCAATAGAGCATAAAGAGGAGCAAGGGTCACCCTTGTGGAAGCAGGGGTGGGTGAAGACTCATCGAGAACAGAATGAAGCAGCGCAGGAGGTCTTGCCAATGCTCAAGATGAATCTGTGGGTGCCCAGGAGGGGCTGTGGGATGCAACTGAACATCCAAGAATTGTTCAGTTGTCTGTCTTCTCCGGCACTTGTAGATGAAACAGGGCCTTCTCCCCACCATCTCTGGGGACAATCAAGATAGGATTCCCTCTGATTCTTATCTTGGGTGTCTCAGACCTAGAGGACATGGAGCTTCTGTCTCCTGGTATGTAAGTCACAGAATGGCCCCATGAGTTCCAGGGAAAGAGGCAAAATGGGGGTGTTAGGGAGGCATAGGATAAAGATTTTAGGGTACTAGGAACAGGTGTTTAGAGAAGGGAAGTGGCCAGTGGTAATGGTCTGAAAAGGATGCAGGTACTTGTGCTGGAGAGGCTGGAGTTGGGGCGTTTAGAGCCCAGGGCCTGACGCACAGACGAGTGGTGCCATGGAGACAGGAGAGCCTGGAGGTTCTCAGGCTGGAGGCCTGGCCAATTTAAACACTCAGGACCTGCCACAGCGGTCCAATGCTGCACGCTCTCTTCCTGCCCTTCCCTGTGCTGTTGGTGATTGCTCTATCTCTCTGCCTCTTCTTAGAGTTCTTTAACCTCCAGGATTTCCCTGGAAGTGCCATAGGGAGCAAAGTGGATGTTCCTTATCCTCTGGGGTCCTCTTCTCATCAAAGCAGTTGTTCAGCGTCTGGCATTCGCAGTATCACAGGGTTGCCTTGATATTCGGTCTCTACTTTAACATCATTGATCAGGAGTGCTCATCAGGAATCTGCAACATCTTTATGCACAGCTGGGCAAAAGTCATGCTCCAGATCACAAAGAGATGACTCTATGAAAAGACACTAATCAGAACACGCTTTCTCCCAGGGTGCTCAGAACTCTACTGAGAAGACTTCGTAACCCCTGGACAACTCATCTCCAGCCACACATTTCTTTTTAAATTTTTTATTTTATTTGTTTGGTTTTGGTTGCACTGGGTCTTCAATGCTGTGCATGGGCTCCCCTTAGATGCAGCAAGTGGGAGCTACTCTCTAGTCAGGGTGCACAGGCTCCTCATTGTGGTGGCTTCTCTTGTTGTGGAGCACAGGCTCTAGAACTCGCCAGCTTCAGTAGTTGCAGAGCTTAGGCTTGGTTGTCCCATGGCACATGGGGTCTTCCCAGACCAGGGATTGAACCAGTGTCCTTTGCACTGACAGATGGATTCACTGGACCATCAAGGAAGTCCCAGCCACCCACTTCTGAAGGAAGGTGGGTACGAGATATCTCAGAGCAGTACAAGAGCACCAGTTCCCTCTGTGGTGCAGGCGGCAGGGACTCCTCATTGGCCGTGAGACCTTTTTTCTTCCCACCTGTGGTTGGCCCCACAGTGTGACAAAAGAGGTCTGTGTCTGAAGGTTCATTTTCCAGGAGGTACAGGTCTGGAGCTGCCGGGTGGCGCTGGTGGTAAAGAAACTCACCTGCTGATACTGGAGATGTAAGAAACACAAATTTGATCCCTGAGTCAGGAAGATCCCCTGGAGGAGGGCAAGGCAACCCACTCCAGTATTCTTGCCTGGAGAATTCCACCTGGTGGGCTATAGTCCATGGGGTTGCAAAGAGTTGGACGTGACTGAACTGACTTAGCACACGTGCAGGCTATCCGAGGGAGGGGGTGTGTGAAATGGCAATATGCTGAACCCTGAGTCAGCACAGGGCATGCGTCAGCCTCTCTTCACCGTCTTCAGGCCTTAGTCTGAGGGATGGCTACATGCGAAACCTAAGGAAGAAAGCCAAAAGAATCTGACAAAACAAACAAAAAAACAGCTCAATAAAGGAAACCTCAAAGAAGGCACAAATGAGACAGGGGGTCAGAATGCAGGATATTTTGGAGTCTGGCCGCTTTGTGCTCGTGGACCAAAACCTGCCTCCCTGAGCCTATTTCTCCATCTATACAATGAGGATAATGTAGCCTCGATCCCCTAGACTTGTAACGATTGAACGAGATAATGTGCATTAAGATTAGCAGTCTAATCCTAACAGAAGTGTAAGGTAAGTACCCAAAATAATAATAAACACTCAATGGATTTTAAGTTAACTATGAAGGGGATAAAGGAAAACAGTCCTTGATCTGGAAACCTTCTGTCCCCTCCACCTGAATCATGGCTCCCAAATCAGGCCTCCCAAAGTTCCGGCCTGTTAGCCAATGTGGATGTGAACATTAAGACTGATCTTCACCTTACAGATTTTTCAGGAAACCCGGTGCTCAGCTCATGAATAGTGAGTGTCAAGGGTAAGCCAGTGCACAAACCTCGATCCCCTGGCCAGGCTCTCTGGTGGCTACTGCCCTGCCCTGCTTCCATCACAATCTCTGTCCTTGACCTACTCACTGGACTGCCTTCAGCCAGTCCCCCGAATCTGCTTCAGGTGCCCAAACTTCTCTCCTACACACAGGGCACTACGTTCTAGCAGTCCGTTGGCTAACTCCTGCCACCCTGTTACTCTGACAGTACCTCAGACAGAAACTGAGTCTACAGAGGTTTGCTAGGATCCCACCCTTCTCCGCAGGGCACCCCAGAATGTCCTTGGGCCAAAGTATCCCTTAGCACTGGGGTCAGACCTCAGGGGAGACTGCGCTGCTAGAGCAGTGAGCAGGGAGTGGGGGCTCTTCAGCCTCTTTCTGCCCCAGGGAGACACCACTGAGGGTGGAAGGACAGGAGAGACGTGTACCCTCACATCGTGGAAGAGACAGAGGTGGCATTCTTCTGTTGTACGGGCACGGCTCAGCAACCACAAATATTGACTGGGATGCAAAAATGCTGGTTGCTTCATCGAATGAACTTTCTTCTCCTAACCACTTTCATCACGGCCTTTCTTGGCTATTATTGCCTGAACCCGAGAAACCAGAAACTGAAAAACATCCCGGCTGAGACATGCATAACCGTTAAAGGACACCACACCCCACAAAGTGTAAAATTACCAAGGATGGAGCATCCCCCACCAGATGTGCTATCATCTCCTGGGAAAGATGTTGTTCTTGTGACCCCCTGGCTGGCTCCCATCATCTGGGACGAGACTTTCAATATTGATATCCTGCATGAGCAGTTCTGGCTTCAGAATATGACCATTGGATTAACTGTGTTTGTTGTAAAAAATTACATTTTTCACCTGAAACAGCAGAGATGTAGTTCATGGTGGGGCACAGGGTGAACTACTATATCTTCACTGACTGGCCAGACTCCGTTTCTCACCTTCCCCTCCAGGAAGGACGGCAGATGGTGGTCCTTGAGATCCAGAGCTATGCCCGCTGGCAGGAGCTCCCCAGGCACCCCGTGGAAATGATCAGCAACTTCACTGAGCAGCGCTTCCACTAGGAAGTAGATTATCTTGTGTGTGTAAGTGTGGACCTGAAGTTTAGTGATTGTGTGGGCGTGGAGATCCTCTCCTCCTTGTTTGGCATCCTCCACCCTGGTTTCTATGATTGATTCTATGGATTGATTCTATGAACATCGGCCTCAGTCCCAGGCTCATATTCCTGAAGACAAGGGGAACTTTTATGACATAGGGTCCTTTTTTGTGGAGTCCGTGCCAGAGGTTTACAGACTTGCCAAGGCCTGCCACGAGGCAATGATGGCTGATGAGGCCAATCACATCGAGGCCACATGGCATGATGAGAGCCTCCTAAACAAACACCTGCTTTACCACAAACCCACCAAGATCCTCTCCCCTGCGTACATGTGGGATTATCAGATGTTCAATTACTTGGAGCCAAGCCAGGCGCGGAATTTGATCCACAGTGTACATTGGTAGAGACTTAAGGTTATGAAGAAGAGAAAGCCCCTGTGAAATTGATGAGCAAACCTTCCAGGAACAGCTCAGGGAGGGTCGTGCTCAGCTACCTGTGCTTGCTCTTCCTCCTGGCCTGCCATCCTTCATTAAAACCAGTTTTAATAGGATATCCTGCAGGCACAGGTGCGAAGGCCTGGAGCGGGGTGGGGAGGGCGGGGCTGGGCAAGGAGGCGGCCAGGAATATGCATATGACTGATCGGGGAAAAGACATGTCTGTGAACAACAAAACTCTGACACCACACCCCACAAAGTGTAAAATTACCAAGGATGGAGCATCCCCCACCAGATGTGCTATCATCTCCTGGGAAAGATGTTGTTCTTGTGACCCCCTGGCTGGCTCCCATCATCTGGGACGAGACTTTCAATATTGATATCCTGCATGAGCAGTTCTGGCTTCAGAATATGACCATTGGATTAACTGTGTTTGTTGTAAAAAATTACATTTTTCACCTGAAACAGCAGAGATGTAGTTCATGGTGGGGCACAGGGTGAACTACTATATCTTCACTGACTGGCCAGACTCCGTTTCTCACCTTCCCCTCCAGGAAGGACGGCAGATGGTGGTCCTTGAGATCCAGAGCTATGCCCGCTGGCAGGAGCTCCCCAGGCACCCCGTGGAAATGATCAGCAACTTCACTGAGCAGCGCTTCCACTAGGCAGTAGATCATCTTGTGTGTGGCAGTGTGGACCTGAAGTCTAGTGATTGTGTGGGTGTGGAGATCCTCTCCTCCTTGTTTGGCATCCTCCACCCTGGTTTCTATGATTGATTCTATGGATTGATTCTATGAACATCGGCCTCAGTCCCAGGCTCATATTCCTGAAGACAAGGGGAACTTTTATGACATAGGGTCCTTTTTTGTGGAGTCCGTGCCAGAGGTTTACAGACTTGCCAAGGCCTGCCACGAGGCAATGATGGCTGATGAGGCCAATCACATCGAGGCCACATGGCATGATGAGAGCCTCCTAAACAAACACCTGCTTTACCACAAACCCACCAAGATCCTCTCCCCTGCGTACATGTGGGATTATCAGATGTTCAATTACTTGGAGCCAAGCCAGGCGCGGAATTTGATCCACAGTGTACATTGGTAGAGACTTAAGGTTATGAAGAAGAGAAAGCCCCTGTGAAATTGATGAGCAAACCTTCCAGGAACAGCTCAGGGAGGGGTCGTGCTCAGCTACCTGTGCTTGCTCTTCCTCCTGGCCTGCCATCCTTCATTAAAACCAGTTTTAATAGGATATCCTGCAGGCACAGGTGCGAAGGCCTGGAGCGGGGTGGGGGAGGGGCGGGGGCTGGGCAAGGGGAGGGGGCCAGGAATATGCATATGACTGATCTGGGAACATACATGTCTGTGAACAACAAAACTGTAAAAATTTTTAAAAAATAAAACTAAAAAAAAAAACCAAAAAAGTTTTAGCAGAAAAGGTATAACTCTGGGCTTCCCTGATGGTCCAGTGGATAAGGACACCGCCTTGCAGGGCAAGGGATGCCGGTTCGATCCCTGGCCTGGGAAGATCCCACATGCCATGGAGCAGCTGGACCGATGTGTCCAATTACCAAGTCGGAGCTCTGGAGCGCATGCGCCCAGAGCCGGTGCTCTGCGACAACAGAGGCCACCGCGATGGGAGGCCCACACGGGCCAAAGAACAAAGATGGATGAAAATAGATAAATGAAAGACCAGTGGAAGTGGCCTGCCCGCCTCCCTCCCCACCCCATCCCCACCAAAATAAATAAATAAATAAATATTTAAAGCTGTTGGAGGGCTTCCCCTGGTGGTCCAGTGGGTAAGGACACCGCCTTGCAGTGCAAGGGGCGCCGGTTCGATCCCTGGCCTGGGAAGATCCCACGTGCCATGGAGCAGCTGGACCGATGTGTCCAATCACCAAGCCGGAGCTCTGGAGCGCATGCGCCCAGAGCCGGTGCTCTGCGACAACAGAGGCCACCGCGATGGGAGGCCCACACGGGCCAAAGAACAAAGATGGATGAAAATAGATAAATGAAAGACCAGTGGAAGTGGCCTGCCCGCCCCCCTCCCTCCCCACCCCATCCCCACCAAAATAAATAAATAAATAAATATTTAAAGCTGTTGGAGGGCTTCCCCTGGTGGTCCAGTGGATAAGGACACCGCCTTGCAGTGCAAGGGACGCCGGTTCGATCCCTGGCCTGGGAAGATCCCACGTGCCATGGAGCAGCTGGACCGATGTGTCCAATCACCAAGCCGGAGCTCTGGAGCGCATGTGCCCAGAGCCGGTGCTCTGCAACAACAGAGGCCACCGCGATGGGAGGCCCACAGGAGCCAAAGAACAAAGATGGATGAAAATGGAGAAATGAAGGACCAATAGAAGTGGCCCGCCGGCTCCCCTCCCTCCCCAACCCGACCCCCGCCCAAAATAAATAAATAAATAAATCTTTTTTTAAAAAAAAAAATAAAGCTGTTAGATAGATCATGAGACCATTAACTGGTGGAACATACTTTAAAAAAATAAAAAGAAAAGGTATAACTCTGCTTCCTTTCACTGACGGCTTGAAGCTGACAAGCCTATTCAGGCCGGGGCCTGTCCCCTCCCCTCCCCTCCTAACACTAACTGCCAGCTGGCTGGCCTGGTTCCTGGGTTCAGGTAAGTTCCCAGAGTTGCTACCACCTTTAGCTTCTCACAGCACACTCCTAATGCCCTTCGGGAAGGAGGAGGCAGGTGATCTCAACCTATCCTGCCAAGCTAGGGATCAGAGATGATATCTTCTCTGGAACAAGAAAGGTGGCCCCAGGCATACAGTCTTCTGTTTACTATGACTCCTAGGTTCATAAGACCTGCCTCGGCCTCAGCCAAGCAGACGCAGTCCATGGGGTCACAAAGAATCAGGCTGTAGTGTGAGGCAGGGGGAGAACACAAGGCCAAAATCAAGGTCCTCTTTCCTGGCACTTGACAACCTCTGTGCTTTACTGAAAGTGTTGAACCTCAATTTGAGACTTAAACCCAGGGCCCAGACTTAATCAAACCTGCTTGGGACTTGAACCCACGTGACCGGGACTCGAACTCAGCCTAAACCCTGCTTGGGACTTTGGCCGGGACTCAAATCCAGCCTAAACCCTGGTAATTAAAATCACTCGCCCAATGTCTGGGCCCACTGAGGTTCAGGTTCTTCATGTCTCTTTGCAGAGAAGAAAAGTCAGCAGCTCCTGAGGCATAGTGTTCCATCTCCACTGAGGCAGATGGCAAATGCCCTTGCTGTCCATTCATTGTAGTTGACAGAAGGTATAGGAGATTATTCTGGAAACTGGTCTCTTTCTTCTAACAGTAGAGTATTATGAATTACTATTAATTGAAAGATGGAATTATTTGGATTCTGATTAAGAAAAGGATGAGGCTTCCGTGGTGGATTAGATGGTAAAGAATCTGCCTTCAATGTGGGATACCTGGGTTCAATCCCTTGATTGTAACGATCTCCTGAAGAAGGGCATAGCAGCCCACTCTGGTATTTTTGCCTGGAGAATTCCATGGACAGAGGAACCTGCTGGGCTACAGGCCGTGGGGTCTCAAAGAGTTGGACACAACTGAGTGATTAACACTTTCACCCTGGGAGGGTCCTGCGTGCCGTGGAGCAGCTGGACCGATGTGTCCAATTACCGAGCAGGAGCTCTGGAGCACGTGCGTCCAGAGCCAGTGCTCTGTGACGAAAGAGGCCACTGCAATGGGAGGCCCACACAGGCCAAAGAACAAACAAAGAAGTGAATGAAAGATCAATAGAAGTGGCCAAAAAAGAAAAAAAAGCTACACTGTATGAAGTTGAAAATACTGAGTCTGGGCACCAAAAGAATAGAAACAGTGTTGAATGACTATTTTGTGTTGGAAAAAGGAGTATTTCCTGCCATATCAGTAAACAAGGATGTCACAGTCATTGGTGACTGAAGCCTCCCTCTTTAGTGACAAAGATCCATATAGTTGTCGACCAAAAAAAGATGTGCAACGTGAGAGCTGCAAGTTAAGTTTTATTTTAATTTCTTACCCAGTCTCAGCACTATGGTCTGAAAGTCAGAAATCTGTATTTATCCAAAACTTTTTTATCAATCTTCTTGAAGAGGAAGAATTTTTGCAAGAGTATCAGAATAGAACCGTAACTATCCCTAAGGACAAAAGACTTAAGGCACATTGAAAATCTGATTACAATGCAATAATTGACAAAAGAAATTAGTTCCTGCTGTGACAACACTTTAAGATAGTAACTAGAATTATGACTGATAATATTTTATCAGGACATATCAGGATTTCAGGAGCTCCATATGATTTCTAAGATACCTATATTAGTAACATTTACCATACTATATAACCTAAGGAGATTTATTACTCATTGGACAATACTTTCTATGCAATTCAACATACCAAATGAACCTAATCAGTTTAAGTATCTTTCTTTGGGATGTTTCAGAGGCCCTCAAAAGTGCTTCATTAGAATTTGATTTAGGAAGTTTTGTCAATAAATATCAAAAGGATCTAGGACACTCAAGAGAGGGCCATAGGTCACTGTGAAAGAACGGGTTTTCACTTAGCCAAAATACAATAGAAGACTACAAAGGCAAACACAGAACAGATCATTTAAGAGGTAAAGAAACTTAAAGGCAGTTCAACATCTGAGAAAGCTTGTCCTCTTAAGAGAGAGAAAAGCCAAATTCAAGTTTTTGCACCAGCCTACTTTTAAATTCACTTAAAAGCAAACTTAATTAAATCTATTTTAAACTTACTCTTGACCATGCACAAAACTCTGTTCTCAGGGTTCACATTCCATAAACCTTTTTATCACTTTCTGTATCCGTGACTTTGTTCTCCCATCCTGAAACAGCCACCTCTAAGTCAGACCTACCTCCTTTTCCCTTCATAAAATGCAGTCCATTCCTCATGCCTTCTTTACTGAAAACACACATCCTACTTTCTTTAAGCAACCATGAACTGTCATTTGTATTAGCATTTTGTAGACTGGTAAACATAAATACCAGGGATAATTTCTAAAAGCACTGGCTTTCTTTTTTTATTAATTTTGGCCTCTTTTCATTGATTTTTTTAATCCATTTATTTTCATCCATCATTACTCTTTGGTCTGTGTGGGTCTCCCATCGCAGTGGCCTCTCTCGTTGCAGAGCACCCTCTCTGGGCGCATACGCTCCAGAGCCCTGGCTCCTAATTGGACACACTGGTCCAGCCGCTCAGTGGTACGTGGGATCTTCCTAGGCCAGGGATCAAACCGATGCCCCTTGCACTGCAAGGTGGACTCTTTACCCACTGGACCACCATGGAAGTCCAACACTGACTTTCTTATAGAGAACATCTTAGAAGAGCACCAAATATTACATTCATCAATAATCCAGAATCTCTCTAGTTTCTCTGTAAGAGGAAGTTAGTTTTCAGTGATCAGTTTTCAGAATCTTATGTTATTTGGAAATGACTTTCACCACTTAATTTAGCACAACCATAGGAATTCAAACTACCCAAATCTGGAGATATTATTTTAGTCAGAGATTCTTAAAATATAACTATTCTTAATAGAGTTTATAGAAAAGCTCCTATTTCATTTACACTTTCTTTCCTTAAAAGTTTCTTCACTTGAGTTACTTTCCTTGCTGACAAACTTGTAACATATACAACAAGATTTTCTTTAACTTATATGAAACCTAGGAACAATGAAAATATTATGCTTAAATGATAAACATAATATTAATGTTATATTAGCATGGTCATGTTAATGACCCTTAGACATGTCTATATTAAGTAAGTCAACAAGTAGACATTAGTCTCAGGTATTTAATACTGAGTATTTCCCAATTCACATGAATTTTAAATGCCTTTAGGTTCATTGCTCTTATATCTAGAATTGTTTGATTTGTACGTACTTACTTGTCTTTAAGCCAATTAAATTAGCGCTCATTTATAAATTAATCTCAGCAGTATTATCCAAAAATAAAGACACATTTCGAGACATACATATCCAGAAAGACAAACAGAGATCTCATAGTTTTCCACTTGAGATTTAAAATATCTCTTTGCCCCCACCTTGACTTGAGGTTCTACTAATTTGCCCAAGGATGCAGTCTCAGACAAAGTGGGCTGTGTATTTCAAGAACATGATGAATTAACTTCAAGCTTTCTTCTAAGTATATTTTGCTTAACAAGTAAGCTTTTTCTAATTGTACATCAAAGACAAATCAGTTTTGCAATTTTGAGAAGATTTCATTTTAACCAGTTTTCTCCATAGTGTCTTTTTCTTTCTGTGGTCATGGCCTCATACTTAAAAGTTAGACCAGACAGTGCTCAAATTGACCCTGATAACAAGGGCAGTCTGGTCCCAGCAGGGCTTGTGCCTCTGGGGAGGTGGGGGTCTTCGTTTGATCAGGCCCATGCTGGGGAAGATTGAAGGGAAAAGGAGAAGAGGGCAGCAGAGGATGAGATAGTTGGATAGCATCACCAACTCAATGGACATGAATTTGAGCAAACTCCAGGAGATAGTGAAACACAAGAAAGCCACGCATGCTGCAGTTCATGGGGTTGCCAAGAGTCAGACATGACTTAGTGACTGAACAACAAACAGACTGTTGATTATAGGAGAAGAGTCCTGGACATAAGGGAATTTCAGTCCATTTTCCCATTCTGTGGCAATAAAAATCTAATATTTTTAGGCCATTTTTGTCATTAGATCATAGTTATAGTTGACCAGTCATTTAAATTTTTTCCCAAGGGGTTCCCAGGTTGGGTGTGGAACCATAAGAAGAAGTGTTTCCCTTTTAACTCGAGCAGTTTGTGCCAGATGTCTGTGAGTTGAAACTTATCTGCATGCTCTAACCAAACCAAACCAAACCAACCAAACCAAACCAGAACTCCACCAGCTGGAAGTCATACTCCAAATAAAACAAGGGGCAAAAAGATGCCCATAAATAAAAAGCCAAATGGCAAAATGCCCCAAATGTGACTTCTTGGTCCCACTAGACTTGTGACCTGGTATACACAGGGTTAGTGGCCTTCTTTACTACTGATACAGTTACAAGCAATTTCTTGTTGGTTTCCTGCAAAGAAGTTACTCTATCATCTCCTCTTTTCTTTTTTTAAAATAATTTTACTTATTTGTTGATTTTTGGCTGTGCTGGGTCTTCGTTGATGTGCAGGCTTTTCTCTATTTATGGAGAGTGCAGGCTGCTCTCTAGTTGCGGTGCACGGGCTTCTCATTGTGGGGGTTTCTCTTGTTGCAGAGTGTGGGGTCTAGGGCACGTGGACTCCAGTAGCTGTGATTCCTGGGCTCTAGAGCTCAGGCTCAGTGGTTGTGATGCATGGGCTTTGTTGCTCTGAAGCATATGGGATCTTCCCAGATCAGGGATTGAACCCATGTCTTCTGCATTGGCAGGCAGATTCTTTACCACTGAGCCACCAGGAAAGCTCTATCATTTCCTCGTTTAGAACTTTCTAGATATCAAAGTAAACATTCCATTCTGTCTGTTTGGTCTTGGCAGCCTTTTTCTACTGTGTGTGCAAAACTGTCAATTTTAGAATACACAAAGAGTCTCAATTTGGACATTTTTGATTGCAATTTCCTTCAGCATAATTTCCCCAATTAAGTAGCTACTTGTAAGTATAAGTTTTGTACTTACATAATCCAGGCTGGAGTGTTACTACATGCTTTCTGATGCCCCTTGTTTTTGTGTTTGCAGCCAAATTGAGGAAAAGCATCAGATTAGCCTATCATCTAACTACTCAGAACAGACTACTCAGCTTCCTACAACTGAGCAATCTTGGTATCTTTCAACCGAGCCCCACTTAGTGTCTAGACCATGAGTAGGTATTCCCCTGGTATATTTCAACTGCTCTCTCCAGTATCTTTCAACTGGGAGGGTGCAGGTAACTTGCTCCACCACCAAATAAAACTCAGGATCATCAACCAATATGGGAGATCCAAGAACCAGGAGAGATCTACCCAAATTCACCTGGACTCCTTTCCTTGGCAAATGCCAATTTGTAGTTCACATAGTCAAAGATATGGTTTTTCCAGTAGTCATGTAAGGATGTGAGAGTTCGACTATAAAGAAGGCTGAGTAAAAAAGAATTGAAGCTTTCAGTTTGTGGTACGGGAGAAGACTTTTGAATGTCTTGGTCTATGGCCATACCACCCTGAACGTGCTTGATCTCATCTGATCTCGAAAGCTAAGCAGGTTTGGGCCTGGTTAGTACTTGGATGGGAGAGTCTCTTGGGCATCAAGGAGATCAAAACAGTCAATCCTAAAGGAAATCAACCCTGAATATTCATTGGAAGGACCAATGCTAAAGATGAAGCTCTGATACTCTGGCCACTTGATGCTAAGAGTTTACCCAGTAGAAAAGACCCTGATGCTGGGAAAGGTTGACGGCAAAAGAAGGGGATGACAGAAGATGAGATCACTAGACAGCATCTCCAAGATAGTGAAGGACAGAGGAGCCTAGCATGCTGCAGTCCATGGGGTCTCAAAGATTTACACACACTGACTTAGCAACTAAACAACAGCACACAAATGTGAGCTGGTGACAGCCGTGGGCGCACTTGGGAAGGAGGAGAATACCTGCAATCTAGCAACCACCAGACTGCAGCCACTCCCTAACATAAGCCGCAAGGAAGCTCAAGATAGGAAAAACAGGATAGTGGTCCCTGAGAAGCTGAGAGGCACATGAAAGGAATGATTTTGTTGATTCAGACTCTTGCATCTTCTCATATACAGAAAAGCACTAAATTCCTTAGCTTGGAATATTTGGTGCTCTTTAATTAACAATAATCTTTTGGTGTTCAGACTACCTGTCCTTGGTTGCAAAACCTTATATAACCTGGCTTCTCCCCTCATCTCCTTGGAGTAGTTCTCTTACGGTTACTTGAGATGCCATCTCCTGGGCTTGAAGTCCTAAAAATCCCATCAAATAAAACATAACTCTTTAGGTTGTGAATATTTTTTTTAAGTCAACAGTGTTTTAAACATGCAATTGCTTAGCATGCATCAACTTATTTGAGCTACAGCCTTGAGAGGTGAGAGTTATCAAAATTACTGTTTATAAATGAAAACAGTGCCAAGTGAGGTCATAAACTGCTCGAGATCACACAGGTATGAACTGTAGAGCTAAGTCTTGAACATTGTTTTACCACACTTATTGGAGTAGAAAATACACTAATATTTCAGAAACATTGGACATCTCATAGTAACCAATAGCTACAAGTTAACCAGAAAAAATCTCACTAACCAGAAACACCATATTCTTCAAGCAATAAAACAGTACAATTTTTTTTTTTTTTTTTTTTGCTGCTCTATATGTGAATCGCATTTCTATTCCAATAATTTTCTACCACACATGTTCTGGTGAGAGTCAGAACTGCCTCCCACTTATGAGGACTGAAAATCCAAATACTTGATTCCCCAGGCTCAGCTTTGATATGGATGTAGGCACTTGATCTGTATTTGACAACCAAATGCCTCTGCCCCAGACTCCAGGTCTAGGTACTTGTGACACAGAGAAGCAAGGACAGCAGAAACCCAACAAGTAGTTTTTTAGCACGCTTTGGCTGCCTGACCTCCCTCATTCTTGCCTATTTGCTGATTTCAGTTCTCTAGCTTTCCAGAGATTCCGATAGGTTTTCATTAAATTACTTTCTACTTAAATCAGCAGGAGTATGCTTCTTTGCTAGCAATTATAAATCCCAAGCAACACATGCAGAGAATATGCTTCATGAATATCTAGGTAGAATAGGCTCAATTTTGTCTGTCAGGAAGTGTTGGCTTTTTTTCACACTAAATGGGACTAAATTCTTTTAAATAAATATTTTAGGGCTTCCCTGGTGGTCCAGTGGGTAAGGACACCGCCTTGCAGTGCAAGGGGCGCCGGTTCGAGCCCTGGCCTGGGAAGATTCCATGTGCCGCGGAGTGGCGGGACTGATATGTCCAATTGCCGAGCCGGAGCTCTGGAGCGCATGCGCCCAGAGCTGGCGCTCTATGACAACAGAGGCCACCGCGATGGGAGGCCCACACGGGCCAAAGAACAAAGATGGATGAAAATAGACAAATGAAAGACCAATAGAAGTGGCCCGCCTGCTCCCCTCCCTCCCCACCCCACCCCCACCAAAATAAATAAATAAATAAATCTTTAAAAAAAAATTTTTTTAAAGCATTGAATTAATTTTCAACGTTAGAGTATAGCAATAGAAAAGTAACTTAAAATCAAAGTAGACAGAACTAAAGAACTGATAATAGAAAATATACCATAGGGAAAAAAATAACACTAAAAAAACCGACTTTTAAAAGATTAACAAAATTGACAAACTTCTAGAAAGATTGACCAGGTAAAAGGAGAAAACTAATATTTCAGAAACATAAGTAATCTACAAGTTCAAAAAAATCTCACTAACCAGAAACACCATATTCTTCAAGCAATAAAACAGTACAATTTTTTTTTTTTTTTTTTTTTTTTTTTGCTGCTCTATATGTGAATCGCATTTCTATTCCAATAATTTTCTACCACACATGTTCTGGTGAGAGTCAGAACTGCCTCCCACTTATGAGGACTGAAAATCCAAATACTTGATTCCCCAGGCTCAGCTTTGATATGGATGTAGGCACTTGATCTGTATTTGACAACCAAATGCCTCTGCCCCAGACTCCAGGTCTAGGTACTTGTGACACAGAGAAGCAAGGACAGCAGAAACCCAACAAGTAGTTTTTTAGCACGCTTTGGCTGCCTGACCTCCCTCATTCTTGCCTATTTGCTGATTTCAGTTCTCTAGCTTTCCAGAGATTCCGATAGGTTTTCATTAAATTACTTTCTACTTAAATCAGCAGGAGTATGCTTCTTTGCTAGCAATTATAAATCCCAAGCAACACATGCAGAGAATATGCTTCATGAATATCTAGGTAGAATAGGCTCAATTTTGTCTGTCAGGAAGTGTTGGCTTTTTTTCACACTAAATGGGACTAAATTCTTTTAAATAAATATTTTAGGGCTTCCCTGGTGGTCCAGTGGGTAAGGACACCGCCTTGCAGTGCAAGGGGCGCCGGTTCGAGCCCTGGCCTGGGAAGATTCCATGTGCTGGAGTGGCGGGACTGATATGTCCAATTGCCGAGCCGGAGCTCTGGAGCGCATGCGCCCAGAGCTGGCGCTCTATGACAACAGAGGCCACCGCGATGGGAGGCCCACACGGGCCAAAGAACAAAGATGGATGAAAATGGACAAATGAAAGACCAATAGAAGTGGCCCATCTTCTCCCCTCCTTCCTCACCCCACCCCCCACCAAAATAAATAAATAAATAAATCTTTAAAAAAAAATTTTTTTAAAGCATTGAATTAATTTTCAACGTTAGAGTATAGCAATAGAAAAGTAACTTAAAATCAAAGTAGACAGAACTAAAGAACTGATAATAGAAAATATACCATAGGGAAAAAAATAACACTAAAAAAACCGACTTTTAAAAGATTAACAAAATTGACAAACTTCTAGAAAGATTGACCAGGAAATAAAAGGAGAAAACTGAAATAATATCACGTATAAGTGAGGGCATCACTACAGATCTGACAGACATGACTGGGGTAACACGTGACTATAAGCACTTTTCCATGAAGAAAATTTCACTTCTGAATGGTTTTTCCATGAATTCTATTAAATAATTTAAGACCTTTTTCTAGTGTTACACAAACTCTTTCTGAAAGCCAGGATTACCCTAACACAAAAACATAACAGTACAGAAATGTAAAAATTAATATTCCTTAGTAACACAGACATAAAATCTTTAATGAAATTTTAGGAAATCATATCCAACCAAATACAAGAGGGTGATGATCTAGCATGATCACCTCTTTGGATGGGGCCTGTCTCAGGAATCAAGGTTGGTTTAACATTCAAAACCCAGTCAGGGGCTTCCCCTGGTGGTCCAGTGGATAAGGACACCGCCTTGCAGTGCAAGGGGCGCCGGTTCGATCCCTGGCCTGGGAAGATCCCACGTGCCGCGGAGCGGCTGGACTGATGTGTCCAATCACCGAGCCGAAGCTCTGGAGCGCATGCGCCCAGAGCCGGCGCTCTGCGACAACAGACGCCACCGCGATGGGAGGCCCGCAGGAGCCAAAGAACAATGACGATGAAAAATAAATGGAAGACCAATAGAAGTGGCCCGCCCGCTCCCCTCCCTCCCCAACCCGACCCCCGCCCAAAATAAAATAAATAAATAAATAAAGTCTTAAAAAAAAAAAAGAAAAAGAAAAAAAAAACCCAGTCAGTGTCATTCACCACAGTAGGAGACTAAAGGAAAAAACCCCTATGATTATTCCAAACCTGGAATATTCCAAACCTGGGTGCAGAGTAATGGACAAAATTCAATATCCCATCAAAACCACCTCTCAGCAAAACAGACATTGGAGGAATTTCCTTTATGTGATGAAGCAAATATACAAAACCCTCAAGCTAACAGCATACTGAACACTTCTCCCTTACAATCTGGGACCTGGGGAGCAGGTCTGTTGTCTCCATCAGTATTCAATACTTTACTGGATGTCAGAAGAAAACATAAAAGTAGTAAAGAGAAATAAAGGCATACAGAAAAGAATGATTTTAAAAAAAACTCTCTTTATTCACAGAAAACATGAATGTGTATGTAGAAAATCATGAGAAAGGTACAAAGATACTACCAGAAGCACGGAGTGAACAAGGTTCCAGCATACAAAAATCAATGCATAGGAAGTAAACAACAAAACTCTGTAAAGTTATTATCCTTCAATTAAAGAAATAAACTAAAAAGATCAATATATAAACCCAATTCTATATTCTCTATACTATCAGTAACAACTGAAAACTAAAATTGAAAAGATACCATTTACAAAAGTATTTTTTAAACCTCATAAAGTATAAAAGTACAAATTAGCAAATACTCTACAAGACCTATGCACACAAAACAGGGGTTAATTAATGCAAAAGAAGGCTTGGCTACCTTTTTCGCTAAAGGACCAGGTAGAAAATACAGGCTTTGCAGTTTATCTACGGCCTCTGTTACATATTCCTGTTTTGTTTTGTTTTCACAAAGGTTTTATAATGTTAACACCATTTTAACCTCATTGAGACAAAAAAAAAAAAAAAAAAGCAGGATGTGGGTCAAACAACCCATGAGCTATTATTTGTGGAACCCTGCGACAAAACATTCTGTGAAAGAAAATGTTTTCAGAAGACCTACATATAGGAAGGGACTCCCCTTGGTGGTCCAGTGGCTAAGACTCCACAGTCCGGATGCAGGGGGCTCGGTGTTGATCCCTGGTTGGGGAACTAAGATCCCACATGCTGCAACGAAGACAGTGTACAGTCAAATAAATTTTTAAAAGACCTAAACAGAGGGAAAATTATACCACACTCTTGTGGACTAGTAAAGTGAGTTGTTCAAGTCAAGACCTAAAAGGTAGTGTATGGAATTACAAATTATAAGTGTTACTGGTTCCCTTGGGCATTGAGGCTTGTAGGTGGCCAGGGTGGATCCATCACGCACGTCATGCATCCCGTGTGTCCATGCACGTGGAGAACTGCCTCATAGGGATGTGTTACCGATTGGCAGTAGCTGACCTACATGGCCCCAAGAGACTGGAGCCTGTGTGGCCAATGGTTGACATATAAGTTGAGCCTAAGAAGACCCCTGTCATAGGCGGTGACAGTGTTCATCATGGAGATGTAACTGTAGACCACATATCAAACACTGGAAGTACGTGATGGATACCTGAGGATGAGGAACCACAGCCTGGTGGTGAAGTGCATGAGCTCTGGAATCAGATGGCTTGAGGTCAAATTCTGGCTGGGCTACTAACCACCTGTGCAACTTGAGGAACATTTCTAAGGCTTAGAGGCTGTTTTATCAAATTTGTAAAAATAACGGAAGGAAAACCACCTGCCGGGAAGGAAGGTGTTGAGGTGCAACAGCCACATCTCAACGTAAGAAACGTTTGCAGTCCAGCTCGCGGTGCTGGGGACTCTTGCCTTTCCAGTGTGGCCCCGGAAAAGGTGCCCCTTGGAGGGGGATACACGTATGATTAATCTGGGATTATATATATCTGTAAACAACAAAACTGTAAATGTAAAAAAGCCAAAAAAAAAAAAAAAGGCACCTCTGACTCCAGGAACTGGACAGAAGCTGGAGTGGCCTCTGGAGGAGGCAGCGTTTGAAGCCTTGAACTACCAGCCTGGAAGGGGCAGGGTAGGCTGCAGGAGTTAACTGGGAACATCCGAAAGGAAGAGGCTGGGGTAAATGCACCCCCTCTCCATGCATACACACAGGCCCATATGCGCGTGTGTGTGCATGCGCGTGTCAGAGCACATGCCCTGCTGCTGTCCCACACTGTCTGGGCCCACAACAACCACGTGAGACAGGGCTGAGCCCCCATCTCCTCAGCCTCTGTCTCTCTGCCCTAGCCTCGCATGGATGAGGCCCCTGCCCTGGCAGGATCCAAGCTGCTCTCTCGTTCTGGCTTTGACCAGACTCTGCCCTCTAGTGATGACAGAGGAAAGGATCGGGGGACACCCGCCGCCCTCCGCCCCCAAGTACAGGCTGCCTTTGCTTCTGCCCTCGAGTCAGGCACTGAGGTACCCACAGACATGGTGACATACTTGGGGATGACAGGTATGCACACTCTGGGAAGTCACAGTATTGAACGATCTTGGCAGGAAGTCAGAAAGCGCTAGAAAGTCCTGCTGGGCTTTGGCCTCTGGGCCGCACCCTTGGTCTCTGGCACTTTTTCCACATGCCGCGCTGGGGTAGGCCTAGCTGTTTCTCTTTCTCTGTCACAAGTTCCGTGTCACGAGCATCAGGCCAAACTGTGCAGGTTTTACACTGGAGGAACTGCTCGCTTAGGAGAGCTCTTCAAGTCGCGAACACTTTGCTCCCGGGATCAGACAGCACATGAAGTGTCCCTGGTGGGCAATCTGCTCAGCAAGCTTCCCTTCCACCCCTTCCCTACACCTGGTTACACTGGTGTTTCCCTAAACGCTGACCCTGGGGTGAGGCACTTCTATGTGGATCCCATGCCTCTGCCCCTCTTGTTACTTAAGAGGCTTCCCTGGTGGCTCCGTGGTTAAGAATCTGCCTGCCAATGGAGGAGACACAGGTTCAACCCCGATCCAGGAAGATCCCACATACCTCGGGGCAGCTAAGCCTGTGCGCCATAACTACTGAGCAGCAACCAGAGAGTATCCCCCACTCCCCAGAACAACACAGCGACAAAGACTTAGCAGAGCCAAAAATAAATAAAAATCATAAAAAAAAAAAAAAAGAAAGAAAAAAGGCAGTATCAGATGAGACAGCCCAAGTGCTCCTCTCTGAAGGTCCTGCACTGGGCAGGCGGCGGGGAGGGGCTCTCCGCTGTCTGCTTGTGTCCCACACTGTCTGGGCCCCCCGTGAGACAGGGCTGAGCCCATCTCCTCAGCCTCTGTCTCTCTGCCCTAGCCTCGCATGGCTGAGGCCCCTGCCCTGGCAGGATCCAAGCTGCTCTCTCGTTCTGCCTTTGACCAGACTCTGCCCTCTAGTGATGACAGAGGAAAGGATCGGGGGACACCCGCCGCCCTCCGCCCCCAAGTACAGGCTGCCTTTGCTTCTGCCCTCGAGTCAGGCACTGAGGTACCCACAGACATGGTGACATACTTGGGGATGACAGGTATGCACACTCTGGGAAGTCACAGTATTGAACGATCTTGGCAGGAAGTCAGAAAGCGCTAGAAAGTCCTGCTGGGCTTTGGCCTCTGGGCCGCACCCTTGGTCTCTGGCACTTTTTCCACATGCCGCGCTGGGGTAGGCCTAGCTGTTTCTCTTTCTCTGTCACAAGTTCCGTGTCACGAGCATCAGGCCAAACTGTGCAGGTTTTACACTGGAGGAACTGCTCGCTTAGGAGAGCTCTTCAAGTCGCGAACACTTTGCTCCCGGGATCAGACAGCACATGAAGTGTCCCTGGTGGGCAATCTGCTCAGCAAGCTTCCCTTCCACCCCTTCCCTACACCTGGTTACACTGGTGTTTCCCTAAACGCTGACCCTGGGGTGAGGCACTTCTATGTGGATCCCATGCCTCTGCCCCTCTTGTTACTTAAGAGGCTTCCCTGGTGGCTCCGTGGTTAAGAATCTGCCTGCCAATGGAGGAGACACAGGTTCAACCCCGATCCAGGAAGATCCCACATACCTCGGGGCAGCTAAGCCTGTGCGCCATAACTACTGAGCAGCAACCAGAGAGTATCCCCCACTCCCCAGAACAACACAGCGACAAAGACTTAGCAGAGCCAAAAATAAATAAAAATCATAAAAAAAAAATAAAAGAAAAAAGGCAGTATCAGATGAGACAGCCCAAGTGCTCCTCTCTGAAGGTCCTGCACTGGGCAGGGGCGGCGGGGGGAGGGGGCTCTCCGCTGTCTGCTTGTGTCTCAAAGTGTCTGGCCACTGAGGAACGGGAAAGATTCTCCCTCAGTGGCACAAACTTGACTGTCCTCCTTTGTCACCTGATGAGATACCTCTGTAAGGCCGGGGCCATCCAATCACCCTCCAGAGCCTCCCTTTGAGGAGACTGAGCTGAAGACATCAGGCATGAGGAAGAAGGGACTATGTAAGGAGGAGGGCAGTCAAGAAGTGTCCAAAAGCCAGGACTTTCAGAAAAGAGATCCCCCTAGCAATGAGAATACACCACCAGCACCTGGGCTCCCAGTGGCAAGTGACATTCTCACCTATTTGGGAACAGTCCTGGGCTCCTGAAGGGAAACCTCCATTCTGAAAAAAAAAACCTAAGTGAAGACATCATGGACGGCTTTATGAGCGCATTTACCCTACCATCCGCAGCTGACACGCCCTGCTGAAGGCTTCTCGCTTCCAGGGGTAGCTGGCCTGTCTGGCCCAGACATAGTCTGCTTCCTACAGCCAGAGTGGTTGAGACAGAGTTAGGTGAGGACCATTGACTCAGCTCAGCCGCCTTATTGAAGTCAAAGAAGACGACTTGGAGAAGAAGGCTTTCAGAATTTGGTGTCAAGGAGAAACTCTCCGCCCGCATTGGTCAGCTGCAGGCTCTGTACATGGAACATGTCTGCGTCACTACTGCTGCCGTCGTTGCAGCTAGCCTTGCTGTTGTGGGGGCCAAGGCGAGGCTCCACACCT
This sequence comes from Tragulus kanchil, assembly GCA_022376925.1. Taxonomy (NCBI): domain Eukaryota; kingdom Metazoa; phylum Chordata; class Mammalia; order Artiodactyla; family Tragulidae; genus Tragulus; species Tragulus kanchil. Next base: position 116,558,415 of record JAIOJX010000031.1, read on the forward strand.
CCTGCCTTCCAGTGTATGACCATTGCTGAAGACCTGAGCTTGGAGAAGAGTGCAGCATCAACGGAACCAGAATATCAGAGGATAAGCTACCGAGCAGGTTGCTCCGTGGTTAAGAATCTGCCTGCCAATGGAGGAGACACAGGTTCAACCCCGATCCAGGAAGATCCCACATACCTCGGGGCAGCTAAGCCTGTGCGCCATAACTACTGAGCAGCAACCAGAGAGTATCCCCCACTCCCCAGAACAACACAGCGACAAAGACTTAGCAGAGCCAAAAATAAATAAAAATCATAAAAAAAAAAAAAAAGAAAGAAAAAAGGCAGTATCAGATGAGACAGCCCAAGTGCTCCTCTCTGAAGGTCCTGCACTGGGCAGGGGCGGCGGGGGGAGGGGGCTCTCCGCTGTCTGCTTGTGTCTCAAAGTGTCTGGCCACTGAGGAACGGGAAAGATTCTCCCTCAGTGGCACAAACTTGACTGTCCTCCTTTGTCACCTGATGAGATACCTCTGTAAGGCCGGGGCCATCCAATCACCCTCCAGAGCCTCCCTTTGAGGAGACTGAGCTGAAGACATCAGGCATGAGGAAGAAGGGACTATGTAAGGAGGAGGGCAGTCAAGAAGTGTCCAAAAGCCAGGACTTTCAGAAAAGAGATCCCCCTAGCAATGAGAATACACCACCAGCACCTGGGCTCCCAGTGGCAAGTGACATTCTCACCTATTTGGGAACAGTCCTGGGCTCCTGAAGGGAAACCTCCATTCTGAAAAAAAAAACCTAAGTGAAGACATCATGGACGGCTTTATGAGCGCATTTACCCTACCATCCGCAGCTGACACGCCCTGCTGAAGGCTTCTCGCTTCCAGGGGTAGCTGGCCTGTCTGGCCCAGACATAGTCTGCTTCCTACAGCCAGAGTGGTTGAGACAGAGTTAGGTGAGGACCATTGACTCAGCTCAGCCGCCTTATTGAAGTCAAAGAAGACGACTTGGAGAAGAAGGCTTTCAGAATTTGGTGTCAAGGAGAAACTCTCCGCCCGCATTGGTCAGCTGCAGGCTCTGTACATGGAACATGTCTGCGTCACTACTGCTGCCGTCGTTGCAGCTAGCCTTGCTGTTGTGGGGGCCAAGGCGAGAGGCTCCACACCTCCTGCCTTCCAGTGTATGACCATTGCTGAAGACCTGAGCTTGGAGAAGAGTGCAGCATCAACGGAACCAGAATATCAGAGGATAGCACCGAGGCTACTTCAGACAGCAGAGCTGCACGTCCTGCTTGTTCCCTTGCCCTGGTGACTGTGGGGACGATAGTCCCACTGGCCGCTCTCTCCCTGCCGATTCCAGAGACTACCCAATTCATAGTCACTGACTGGACCCACCTGCCTGCCCGCATGCCTATCCCCACACCAGATATGGGTCATGAAATGAGATGCAGTTTTGAACTCTCCTTCTTTGCCATTCCTGGTGGCTCACTTCACACTTCAGTCCATATTTGGGGTTCCACTTGCCAGTGAGAATGAATAGAGACCATTTGTAATCCAGCCCCTCAGTCGTACGTTTGAAGGCTCTTCTGCTGCTCACGCCCCACCACCTGGCACCTCACGTCTCTCCTCAAAGTCTACCTTCTGTAGAACTGAGTCACCTACACCTATGTGGGTGGATTCTCCTCCCTCTTTTTTTTTTTTGTAACAGACTTCTCAAGTCCCTTTCACGAGCATTCTGGCCTTTGCCGGCCAGCCTATCAGTCAGCCCATCTCTTGCTTGGAAATCTCAGGGCCCTTTGGACTTTGGTGTCACTGATAGGGACACCACTCTCCCTTCCCAAGCTATCGTGTTTCAGGTCTCCACCAGGACCCGTGGTGAGCTCCCTGGCTTTTTACCAAGTCTACGCCAGTATGGAGCAGATATCCCCTGCAAATACTAGTCACCACTTGCCCACCTGCTTTCATGGTCCGCAGCCCTACCTGAACTTTCAACCTGCTCTTTGGGGCAGGAGCCATCATTTAGCTGGTGGCCTCTATGGGCAGCGAAATGGAGCCACTCTCCCCGGTGTCCCTGTGTCATTGCTGGCTCATCTGTCCCTGATTCTACCTCATTCCAATAAACAGCACCTCTTCAGACTTGGCATCCAAGCCCACCTTTGAATATGATGAAATTGTTATGGATACCATACCCAATTCCCAGTCTATTATCTTCCTGTTTCCTCTTGACTGCTTTAAGAGCTCTGTCTCTTTGGGAAACCCAGCTGCCCCAGTAAATTCTCCCACTTGGCTGCTACGGAAATCCTGAAACCGCAAAGGAGCACAACTCAGTCAGCTCTGGGGAGTTTGACATCCCCAAGTTCCAACTCTGGCATCCCTGTGGGCATCCAGCCAGCCTTCGTGGTCCTTCAGTTGTTTGCTCCATTTCTTTCTTGCTTGCTCTGGAGCTGCCAGCAGAATGCAGCACTTCAGGTGGGATCCTTCAGTTGTTTGCTCATTTCTTTCGCATGCCTATCCCCACACCAGATATGGGTCATGAAATGAGATGCAGTTTTGAACTCTCCTTCTTTGCCATTCCTGGTGGCTCACTTCACACTTCAGTCCATATTTGGGGTTCCACTTGCCAGTGAGAATGAATAGAGACCATTTGTAATCCAGCCCCTCAGTCGTACGTTTGAAGGCTCTTCTGCTGCTCACGCCCCACCACCTGGCACCTCACGTCTCTCCTCAAAGTCTACCTTCTGTAGAACTGAGTCACCTACACCTATGTGGGTGGATTCTCCTCCCTCTTTTTTTTTTTTGTAACAGACTTCTCAAGTCCCTTTCACGAGCATTCTGGCCTTTGCCGGCCAGCCTATCAGTCAGCCCATCTCTTGCTTGGAAATCTCAGGGCCCTTTGGACTTTGGTGTCACTGATAGGGACACCACTCTCCCTTCCCAAGCTATCGTGTTTCAGGTCTCCACCAGGACCCGTGGTGAGCTCCCTGGCTTTTACCAAGTCTACGCCAGTATGGAGCAGATATCCCCTGCAAATACTAGTCACCACTTGCCCACCTGCTTTCATGGTCCGCAGCCCTACCTGAACTTTCAACCTGCTCTTTGGGGCAGGAGCCATCATTTAGCTGGTGGCCTCTATGGGCAGCGAAATGGAGCCACTCTCCCCGGTGTCCCTGTGTCATTGCTGGCTCATCTGTCCCTGATTCTACCTCATTCCAATAAACAGCACCTCTTCAGACTTGGCATCCAAGCCCACCTTTGAATATGATGAAATTGTTATGGATACCATACCCAATTCCCAGTCTATTATCTTCCTGTTTCCTCTTGACTGCTTTAAGAGCTCTGTCTCTTTGGGAAACCCAGCTGCCCCAGTAAATTCTCCCACTTGGCTGCTACGGAAATCCTGAAACCGCAAAGGAGCACAACTCAGTCAGCTCTGGGGAGTTTGACATCCCCAAGTTCCAACTCTGGCATCCCTGTGGGCATCCAGCCAGCCTTCGGTGGTCCTTCAGTTGTTTGCTCCATTTCTTTCTTGCTTGCTCTGGAGCTGCCAGCAGAATGCACAATACGGAGGGCTGCAGCTCACTTTTTGCCGCTAAGGCCTCCAGATCCATCTGCATGTATGGAATTTTTTTCAGCACCTGTGCTAGTGGCAGCTTTGGGGTCATTGCATATGTCCTGGGTCCCAGTTCCATGTCTGAAATAGCTTTGGAGCAAGGCCAAACGGGATTCCTGGCACCACAGCTAATTTGGGGGAAAAAGACTTCGACCTGAGCACCAGGGTCCTGTCAGCCTACGGCACCCCTGTTACAACAGGAGAGGCCAGCACTACATGAACAAATCTGTCTTGGGAGACACTCCCTTCCTACCTAGAGTAAGAACACCTACAGTCAGCCCAGACACCTGCCACTGCAAGAGAAGACACCATCACTGAGAAGAAACATGGGCCAGAAGACACTTCTCTTCTTCCTTCTGTTCAGACTGCCCGAGACCCATCCAACCAGGGTCTATCCATTGCAGATAAGGATGTAGAACCACACCTGTGCTGGTGACACTTCTTTCTGGGCCTGTCGTCTACAGCCACTGAAAGGGTGAACACCTCACCTGGGCTTAGAGGTCCGTATGTCCCTACCTACTGTCAGACCTCCTGGGTCCCACCTGGACAGAGCACATGTTTTGCAATGGCAAGGGCCAACACCATCCAAATGCATTTGGAGTCCTCTCTTTCTGCATCCGGTCTGAACACTTGCATCCGCCTTGTCAGAGCAAAGCTGTAACTCCAGGAGAAGACTGCGCACTGAGAAGACATGCATGCATGGCAGCAGGTACTTCCGTTTCTGCCCTCCACCAGACACCGCAGTGCCCGTCTGGACAGAGCACATCGTCTGGTGTCTAAAAATCGAGCACTATATCAAGAGGACCCAGGGCACACAGTCCAGACCACAGGTGGTACGATGGAAGAAGGCAGTACCGTATCTGTGCTTCGGGGTTTTTATGTTCTCACCGTCATTCAGATGGCTGGCTGCCCATGGTCTGACCTCAGTCTCAGGAGACACCACCATACACTTTCAGGAAGACACTTTCTAGTCTCAGCCTCGCTCAGAACACCTGGGCCCTACTCAGCCAGAATACCTGCTCTGATGTGAAGCCGTGAATACTACTATGGAAATACCTCAAGGTTAGCACTTTAGCGGCTATCTTTCAGACCAAATGAAGCTCTCACATGGACATAGCAAGCAGCAGTCTTCCCTTGGGGAACTTTTATCATCCACCCATGTTTTTTTGGAGACGGTATTGGATCACCAACCCATTCATCTTTCTACAACTGAAAGAAGCAGTGTCTCCATAACTTGAAGCAAATGCTATCCAGGAATTGTGGGTGACCACTAGTTAACCATGAATGGCTCTATTCTGGGAAGAGGCTCAGCTCCTTCTAGTTATGTCAAACAAACTTAACCTGCCCTCTGTCCTCCAAGAGCAAGGTGGAGGCCCAGTACCTCAAGGCGTATGTGTGAAAGGATGTGGTTTCAGATGAGACTGGTCAGAAGTCAACTGGCCTTGAGAAGTTCCACTGTGGAGAGAAGAAAGAAATCAGTAAGTATCAACTATGCCATGCATACCTGGCTTCAACTGTTAGCCTGGCCAACAAAGCGATAGGCTAGTTTTCCTCTAGTCTTGGATGGACAGTATCCCTTGCAGCTTTAAGTTTCCCCTTCAATGTGCCCTTTTTTTCTTATCAAGATTATGCATACATATACATATATATATAGTGCATATGTGTGTGCTAAGTCGCTTCAGTCACTCAGGGATATGGGAGCATGTTAAGGACATAAAAAAATAACCACTTCTTCAAAAACTTCTCCCAAAAAAGAAGATAAGAAAGTTCTCTCATGGTCGGGTGGTTTGGACACCATGCCTTCACTGCTGAGGGCCCAGGTTTGATTTATGGTCAGGGAACTAAGATCTCACAAGATGCTTGGTGCAAGAAAATAAAATAAAATAAATATACCCCATACCTGGATGGCCAGACTATGGAGTATAAAAAGAAGAAGAAGAAGAAGAAGATAAGAGGACTTCCAGTTCCTAAGGAGCTTGGAAGTTGCTACTCTATCCTAACAAGGAAAGAGCAGAACAGGTGGGAAAATCAACAACTCTTCTTGGATCTGTGAAAGAGGTGAGCACACAGGGCAAATTGCTGTCCCCAGGACAGGAGAGATGGGTGAATCTGAGGAGTCACGGTTACCAGAACAGAGATTGAGGAGCATAAATTTCAGAAATCAGTGCCAGAGAAGAAAAACCTGAACTATCATTGACAAGTTTCCGAAAGCTCCGTGTGGACAAACTTGAAGGTTAACAACGCCACGGAGGCCCATTCAGAAGGAGGCCCCCATAGGACACACCAGAAATGAAAGACAAAACATGATTAAGATCTCCTGGTCATTAAAAGGATAATAATAAAGGCATACCATGAACAATTCTATGTCCACACATTTGATAAGTTAGATGAAATGGACCAATTATTTGAGAGACATATTTTGCCAAAACTCACACAAGAATAAACAGACCATCTGGATATGCCTGTATCTGTTCAGGAAATTAATTCAATTGTTAATAACCTTCCAAAACCAAAGCCCCAAGCCCAGATTGGTTCACTGGGAATTTTATCAGACATTTAAGGAAGAAACGGTATCAATTCTCTACAATCTGTCTTAGAGGACAGAAGCAAAGACTTCCTCAGCTCCCCCTCTGATGCCACCATTACCCTAACACCTAAGCCAGACACCAATGACAAGAAAACTTCGGAACCAATATGTCTCACGAACACAGACCTAAAAATCCTCAGCAAAATATAAGCAAACCAAATTCAACAATATATGTAAAGTATTACACACTGTGGGCTTTATCCTGGTCATGGATGGTTGATTCGACTTCTGAAGGAGTGATGTCAATATCTTCATACTGAGAGTTCTTTCTTTCTCTCCCCTTTGATTTAGAATTCATCAGATCTCTAAAACTGAGGGAAAAAAACCTGCTTCTGCACAGCCTACCAGGACATCTGAGAGATCCATCCATCTGTGCACCCAAAAGCGGGTCGACGGGACCACGGAGCAGGTGAAAAGAGCAAAGGGAGTTAACAGCAGAGCAGCAGCTGCAGAGGGAGAGACAGGAGACAAGGCAGCAACCAGTCCAGCAGCAAGACGAAAATCCAGTAGTACAATCCATCTCATCAACAGGCTAAAAGAGAAAAATCACACAGTCACCTCAACAGATGCAGAAGCAGCACTGGACACAAACTCCAACACCCATTCGCGACAAGAACTCTCAGCGAACTAGGAACAAAAGGGAATGTCCTCAACCGGATAAAGAATATCTACAGAAAACTTAACGCTAGCAGCATACTGAACCATTAGAAACCCAAGTTTTTCCACTAAGCTCTGAAACAAGTCGAGGATTTCCCTTCTCACCGCTCCTCCTCAGCATCATACTGAAATACTAGCTGATGCGGTAAAACGACAAAATAAAAGGTATACAGATTAAGACGGACGACAAGCTGTTTTTGTTCACAGACATGATCCTCTACGTAGAAAACTTCAAAGAGGGCTTCCCCTGGTGGTCCAGTGGATAAGGACACCGCCTTGCAGTGCAAGGGGCGCCGGTTCGATCCCTGGCCTGGGAAGATCCCACGTGCCGCGGAGCAGCTGGACTGATGTGTCCAATCACCGAGCCGGAGCTCTGGAGCGCATGCGCCCAGAGCCGGCGCTCTGCAACGACAGACGCCACCGCGATGGAAGGCCCACAGGAGCCAAAGAACAAAGACGGATGAAAACAGGGAAATAAAAGACCAATAGAAGTGGCCCGTCCACTCCCCTCCCTCCCCAACCCGACCCCCGCCCAAAATAAATACATAAATAAATCTTTAAAAAAAAAAAAAAAAAAAGAAAACTTCAAAGAATCGTCATATAAAACTCCTGGAACAAACATGCAATTATAGTATAGTTGCAGGTAATGACACATGGAAGAGCATTTAAAAATCAAAATGGAGTAACTGTGGTTCAAGTGTCCAAAATGGAGTTGGGTGGCCATTGTGGATGTCATTTCGAACACACGCCTGCATCATTGAGAACTGAAATGTTCTCTCAACTATATCAAATTCAGCAATGCCACTAGAACTTTTCAAAGCAGTATCTTCTAATAGCTACTGGCTACAACTTTATAGTTTCAAAGTCTCTCTCCTACCCTCCACCCCAACTTTTGCAACTGGGTAATAATTTCAGACCCCAGCCTACCCTTGCCTTGCCAACACCCTTACTTCTTGCCAGCTCCAATCTTAATTCTTTTATTTTAAACTTTATTTATTTTTGGCTATTCTGGGTTTTCACTGCTGCCACAGGCTCTTCTCTAGTTGCAGGGAGTGGGGGCTACTCTCTAGTAGAGGTGAGCCAGTTTCTTGTTGAGGTGACTTCTCTTGTTGCAGAACTCAGGTTCTAGGGCACGTGGGCTTCAATAGTTGCAGCACATGGGCTCCATAGTTGTGGCTCGGAGGCTCTAGAGCACAGGCTCCATAACTGTGGCTCACAGGCTTAATTGCTTCACAGCATGTGGGATCTTCCTAGATCAGAGATTGAACCTGTGTCTCCTGCATTGGCAGGCAAGCTCTTCACCACTGAGCTATCAGGCAAGCCTTCCAATCTTAAGTCTTGAAGCATAATTCATGCAACTTTTTTTTGGCTTTAATAAACCTCATTTTCTCCTGGGCTACAGTCACAACAAAGCCCAAATAAAGCCTCTTTGTTTCAATTAGGTCTCCATTTCTGAAATTTTGGTAAACATTAGACAGATATGATTTGGATACATAAATATATTTTCTGTGTACTACCAATGAACTACTTTAAAGACATTATTTAAATTAACATTTACAAATCCCAGCAAACACTTAGGAACAAGTTAGTCAAAAGCTAAGCAATACCTGTATACAGAAAACTATAAAATAATACATGCAGGGCTTCCCTTGTAGTCCAGTGGTTAAGCATCTGCCTTGCAAGGCAAGAAACACCAGTTTGATCCCTGGTCCAGGAAGATCCCACATGCTGTGGAACAACTAAGCCCACGCACCACAATTACTGAATCCAAGTGCCACAACTACTGAAGGCCTCACGCCCTCGAGCCCATGCTCTGCACCAAGAGAAGCCACCACAATGAGAAGCCCATACACTGCAATGAAGAGCTGACCACAACTTTGTTGTATGCAGCAATGAAGATCCACCAAAAAATAAAATAAATAAACACATTAAAAATGCACACACACACACACACACACATGCAAGCTTTCCCTGAAAGGACCAGATAGCATAAATTTTGTGGCTAACATTTTAATCTCAGGCTTCAAAGGTGTCTTAATGGTAAAGAATCCACCTGCCAATGCAGGAGACTCAGGAGACAAAGGTTTAATTCCTGGGTCAGTAAGATCCCCCAGAGGAGGAAATGGCAACCCATTCCAGTAGTCTTCCTGGAAATCCCTGCAGAGGAGCCTGGAGACATCAGGGGTCACACTGGCAAAGACAGAGGAAGCACTTCTCTTGTTGCAGAACTCAGGTTCTAGGGCACGTGGGCTTCAATAGTTGCAGCACATGGGCTCCATAGTTGTGGCTCGGAGGCTCTAGAGCACAGGCTCCATAACTGTGGCTCACAGGCTTAATTGCTTCACAGCATGTGGGATCTTCCTAGATCAGAGATTGAACCTGTGTCTCCTGCATTGGCAGGCAAGCTCTTCACCACTGAGCTATCAGGCAAGCCTTCCAATCTTAAGTCTTGAAGCATAATTCATGCAACTTTTTTTTGGCTTTAATAAACCTCATTTTCTCCTGGGCTACAGTCACAACAAAGCCCAAATAAAGCCTCTTTGTTTCAATTAGGTCTCCATTTCTGAAATTTTGGTAAACATTAGACAGATATGATTTGGATACATAAATATATTTTCTGTGTACTACCAATGAACTACTTTAAAGACATTATTTAAATTAACATTTACAAATCCCAGCAAACACTTAGGAACAAGTTAGTCAAAAGCTAAGCAATACCTGTATACAGAAAACTATAAAATAATACATGCAGGGCTTCCCTTGTAGTCCAGTGGTTAAGCATCTGCCTTGCAAGGCAAGAAACACCAGTTTGATCCCTGGTCCAGGAAGATCCCACATGCTGTGGAACAACTAAGCCCACGCACCACAATTACTGAATCCAAGTGCCACAACTACTGAAGGCCTCACGCCCTCGAGCCCATGCTCTGCACCAAGAGAAGCCACCACAATGAGAAGCCCATACACTGCAATGAAGAGCTGACCACAACTTTGTTGTATGCAGCAATGAAGATCCACCAAAAAATAAAATAAATAAACACATTAAAAATGCACACACACACACACACACACACATGCAAGCTTTCCCTGAAAGGACCAGATAGCATAAATTTTGTGGCTAACATTTTAATCTCAGGCTTCAAAGGTGTCTTAATGGTAAAGAATCCACCTGCCAATGCAGGAGACTCAGGAGACAAAGGTTTAATTCCTGGGTCAGTAAGATCCCCCAGAGGAGGAAATGGCAACCCATTCCAGTAGTCTTTCCTGGAAATCCCATGGACAGAGGAGCCTGGCAAGCTACAGTCCAGGGGGTCACAACTGAGCAACAGAGCACGCACCCATGCAAACATACAATCTCAGTCATATTTTGTTCTTTTAGGCTGTCTGAAAAATTCTGTCGTCGTTCAGCTGCTAAGCTGTGTTCTACTCTTTGCAGAGGAGGGCATAGTCATCCACTCCAGTGTTCTTCCCTGGAAAATCCCATGGACAGGGGAACCTGGCGGCCTACAGTTCACGGGGTTGCACAGTCGGACACGACTGAAGTGACTTAGCTTCAGCCTCAGTCCTTCCAAGGAGTATTCAGGGTTGATTTCCTTTAGGACTGACTGGTTTGATCTCCTTGCAGTCCAAGGGACTCTCAAGAGTCTTCTCCAACACCACAGATTGAAAGCATCCATTCTTTGGTGCTCAGCCTTCTGTATGGTCCAACTTTCACATCTGTGCATGACTACTGAAAAAACCACAGCTTTGACTAGACGGACCTTTATCAGAAAAGTGATCTATGCTTTTTAATATGCTGTCTAGGTTTGTCATAGCTTTTTTTCCCAAGGAGCAAGCATCTTTTATATAAATTTCAAGGCTGCAGTCACTGTCTGCAGTGACTGTGGAGTCTACCTAAAAAAATCTGTCACTGTTTCCACTTTTTCCCCATTTACTTGCCATGAAGTGATGGGACTGGATGCCATCTTAGTTTTTTGAACATTGAGTTTTAAGCCAGCTTTTTCACTCTTCTCTTTCACTTTCATCTAGAGGCTCTTTAGTTCCTCATTGTTTTCTGCCATTAGGGTGGTATCACTTGCATATCTGAAGTTTTCAATATTTCTCCTGGAAAGCTTGATTCCAGCTTGAGCTTCATCCAGCCTGGCATTTCACATGGTACACTCTACATACATGTTATATAAGCAGGGTGACAATACAGCCTTGACACAGTCCTTTCCTAATTTGGAACAAGTCTGCTGTTCCATGCCCAATTCTAACTGTTGCTTCTTGTCCTGCATACAGGTTTCGCAGCAGACAAGGTGGTCTGGCATTCCCATCTCTTTCAGAATTTTCCACAGTTTGCTGTGATCCACACAGTCAAAGGCTTTAGCATAGTCAATGGTGCAAAAGTAGATGTTTTTCTGAAATTCTCTTGCTTTTTCTATGATCCAATGGATGTTGGCAATTTGATATCTGGCTCCTTTGCCTTTTCTAAATCCAGCTTGAACATCTGGAAGTTCTTGTTTCACCTACTGTTAAAGCCTAGCTTGAAGGATTTTGAGCATGACCTTGCTAGTATGTGAATGAGTGCAATTGTATAGTAGCCTGAACATTGTTTGTCATTGCTGTTTGGGTTTGGATTGAAAACTGACCTTTTCCAATACTGTAGCCACTACTGAGTTTTCCAAATTTGCAGGCATATTGAGTGCAGCACTTTAACAGCATCATCTTTTAATATCTGAAACAGCTGAGCTGGATTCCACCACCTCCACGAGTTTTGTTCATAGTAATGCTTAAAGCCCATTTGACTTTATACTCCAGGATGTCTGGCTCTAGGTCAGTGACCATCATGGTGATACAGGTCATTAAGACCTTTTTAGTATAGTTCTTCTGCGTATTCTTGCCACCTCTTCTTAGTCTCTTCTGTTTCTGTTAGATCCTCGCCACTTCTGTCCTTTATTGTGCTCATCTTTGGATGAAATGTTCCCTTGGTATCTACAATTTTCTTGAAGAGATCTCTACTCTTTTGCATTCCACTTTTTCCTCTGTTTCTTTGCATTGTGCACTTAAGAAGGCTTTCTTAGTCTCTCCTTGCGATTCTCTGGAACTCTGTATCCAGCTGTGCATATTGTTCTTCTTTCTCCTTTGTCTCAGCTCTAAGTAAGGCCTCCTCAGACAACTGTTTTGCCTTGTATTTCTTTCTCTTGCGGATGGTTTTGGTCACTGCCTCCTGTACAATATTACAAATCTCTGCCCATAGTTCTTCAGGCACTCTGTTTACCAGATCTAATCCATTAGATCTATTTGTTACCTCCACTGTATAAGCATAAGGTATTTGATTTAGGTCATACTTGAATGGCCTAGTGGTTTTCCCTACTTTCTTCAATTTAAGCCTGAATTTTGCAGTAAGTACCTTAGGAACTATTTGTTGTTGTTGTTGTTGTTGTTAAGTGATCTCTACATGGTGAGGTGCCACAACCCAGGTAGTTAAATTCAGGAGCTCTAGAATCTGATAAAAGTGAAAGTGAAAGCCGTTCAGTCCTGTCCATTCTTTGGGACCCCATGGAGGAGTTCTGGCATTCTCCAGGCAAGAGTACTGGAGTAGGTAGCTGTTCCCTTCTCCAGGGGATTTTTCCAACCCAGGTCTCCCACACTGCAGGTGGATTCTTTACCATCTGAGCCAACAGGGAAGCTCAAGAATACTGGAGTGGGTAACTCATCCTTTCTCCAGGGGCTCTTCCAGACCCAGGAACTGAGCCGAGGTCTCCTGCATTCCAGACAGATTCTTTACCAGCTAAGCTACCAGGGAAGCCTGGAATCAGATGAACTGGGTTCATATCCTGGCTTCTGGCTACCATCTGTAGGACCCAAAACAAATTCTAAGGCTTACATGTTGTTTTACCAAATTTGAAGGAAGAAAAAGTGAAGAGAACACGTCTACCGCCAGGATGTCTGGCTCTAGGTCGCTTATACAGGTCATTAAGACCTTTTTAGTATAGTTCTTCTGCGTATTCTTGCCACCTCTTCTTAGTCTCTTCTGTTTCTGTTAGATCCTCGCCACTTCTGTCCTTTATTGTGCTCATCTTTGGATGAAATGTTCCCTTGGTATCTACAATTTTCTTGAAGAGATCTCTACTCTTTTGCATTCCACTTTTTCCTCTGTTTCTTTGCATTGTGCACTTAAGAAGGCTTTCTTAGTCTCTCCTTGCGATTCTCTGGAACTCTGTATCCAGCTGTGCATATTGTTCTTCTTTCTCCTTTGTCTCAGCTCTAAGTAAGGCCTCCTCAGACAACTGTTTTGCCTTGTATTTCTTTCTCTTGCGGATGGTTTTGGTCACTGCCTCCTGTACAATATTACAAATCTCTGCCCATAGTTCTTCAGGCACTCTGTTTACCAGATCTAATCCATTAGATCTATTTGTTACCTCCACTGTATAAGCATAAGGTATTTGATTTAGGTCATACTTGAATGGCCTAGTGGTTTTCCCTACTTTCTTCAATTTAAGCCTGAATTTTGCAGTAAGTACCTTAGGAACTATTTGTTGTTGTTGTTGTTGTTGTTAAGTGATCTCTACATGGTGAGGTGCCACAACCCAGGTAGTTAAATTCAGGAGCTCTAGAATCTGATAAAAGTGAAAGTGAAAGCCGTTCAGTCCTGTCCATTCTTTGGGACCCCATGGAGGAGTTCTGGCATTCTCCAGGCAAGAGTACTGGAGTAGGTAGCTGTTCCCTTCTCCAGGGGATTTTTCCAACCCAGGTCTCCCACACTGCAGGTGGATTCTTTACCATCTGAGCCAACAGGGAAGCTCAAGAATACTGGAGTGGGTAACTCATCCTTTCTCCAGGGGCTCTTCCAGACCCAGGAACTGAGCCGAGGTCTCCTGCATTCCAGACAGATTCTTTACCAGCTAAGCTACCAGGGAAGCCTGGAATCAGATGAACTGGGTTCATATCCTGGCTTCTGGCTACCATCTGTAGGACCCAAAACAAATTCTAAGGCTTACATGTTGTTTTACCAAATTTGAAGGAAGAAAAAGTGAAGAGAACACGTCTACCAGGAAGAGATATCGTGAAAAGCAGCATATGAGATCCCACCTCAGAATTTCCGCGCCCGATGATGAGGCTCTTGGCTCATAACAGCTCCCTGGCACCAGGACGTGGAGAAGGGCTGGAGACTGCCGGAAGGAGGCAGTGTCGGGAGCTCTGAGCTACCTGTATGGGGAGAAGAGGAAGGAAAAACGTGTCCTTTATGGCAGCTGCCTGAAAGCAAGACACTTAAGGGTCTTGCACCCCTGCTGCTCTGATTTGTCGTCCACATCTCAGGCCCCGGCCCTCTGCCACCTCCAGGTCTGCCTGGGTGGAATGGGTCGCCCCAGGAGCTGCAGAGCCCTCGCACTCCAACTGCCAGGCGCTCCTGCTAGCGGCGACCCTGCGCTGGATCAGGGTGGCGCCAGCCTCCGCCTCCGGGACGCCAGGGGGAAACGCTGGTGGTTCACTGGCGCCGGTTGCCAAGCGAGCCTCTGCCGTCCTAAACAGTTTCCACACCTGAAGGGGTCCATTTGGTAGCAAATGCCTGTAACCAGGTCAGGGAAGACCCGAAGCCTAAGAAGTTGGGCGGGGGTTGGACCGTTGGACCTCGCCCTTTGCCTTCTGCTGTCATGTCTTCCCACCCTTGGCACGCGCACCTTCTCTATTGCCCGTTTTGCCCGTTCCCAAGATGGCACCCAACGTCCGCAGGACAGGGCGTACTTCCTGGAGGAGGGGTCTGCAGCCGGAACCTTCGAGGTTCCCAGCCTACTGCCAGGAACCCTCGGCGCGCGAAGTGTACTTCTCTGCAAGCTTGGTGCTTGGCCCTCCTGCCCCTAAGCCTCTTTCCTCAGTCATGGACCCCTAGGGTCTCCACTATCTAACTGGGATCCCCCCCCCCCCCGAGCCTACACCCCACCCCGCCCCTGTCCAAACACGGTTCTGCAAGTGTAGGTCTCGACAATGCCCGTTTTCCGATTTCTCTGTCGCCGCCAAGAGGCAGAATCTGATCTCAAAGACTCAGAGCTTCTCCCTGGAGTCCTTCCTTCCCAGTCCAGGCAGGAAACCGGGACCCTCTGCAGCCAGTTGCAAGATGCTCAGCCACTCAGAGAAGCTGAAAGTTGTCCCAGGTGCAAATCGATTCCCCAGTGGCCACCTGAGGCAGGCACTCTTCCCACATCAGACTGGTTGTCTTGCAGACACTCCCTAGATCCTTGCCCAAAGGCGACCGAGCTGAGCACCCTAGGAAAGACCAGGAACAGAAAGTAAAACTGAAGGAAGATCAAACAGTGACTGATGGTCAGGACAATCCGCAAAGGGCCCCATCCTAACGGAGAGAGTGTACCATCAACAGCTACCCCTGGAGACAATGAAATCTTAACTTCCTTCCCATGCAATCTTGGGTTTCCCAGATGACCCTAGTGGTAAAAAACCCACCTACCAAGGCAAGTAGACATAAGAGACATGGGTTTGATCCCTGGGTCAGGAAGATCCCTTGGACAAGGGCATGGCAACCCACTCCAGTATTCTTGCCTGGAGAATACCATGGACAGAGGAGTCTGGAGGGCTACAGTCCATAGGGTTGCAAAGAGGCATGACTAACAACTTTTTTATGCATGCCGTCCTGGGCTTCTGAAGGGAAATTTCTCTTCCAGCCACCCAGAAGACGTTTTGAGTTATAATGAGAAAATATATTTCACAGGAGGATCACCTGTGCGGCAGAAAATAACCAGTAAACAATCCATAATAAAGGAGGTTTTCCTTATTGAAGTATAGTTATTTTAAAACTGTGTGTTAGTTTCTGCTATACAGCTGAGTAAATCAGGTACACATATATCCCCTCATTTTTGGATTTTACTTTGGTCATCACAGAGCACTGAGTAGAGGTCCCTGTGCTCTACAGGTCAGTTCTCATTAGGCATCTATTTTATACATAGTAGTACATATACGTCAATCCCAATCTCCCAGTCCCTTCTACTGCCCCCATTCAATATATTCATTCTCTGTATCTGTGTCTCTATTTCTACTTTGCAAATAAGGTCATCAGCACCATTTTTCTAGATTCCACACATATGTGTGAATATAAGATATTTCTTCTTCTCTTTCTTTTTTTATTTTTATTTTTTTAAGTATCATTTATTTCTTTGGCTGCACTGGCTCTTAGTTGTGGCACACAGGATCTTCAGCTGAGGCATGTGAACCCTTAGCTGTGGCATGTGGGATCTAACTCCCCAGTCAGGGATCGAACCTGGGCCTCCTGCATTGACAGTATGGAGTCTTAGCCACTGGACCACCTGGGAAGTCCCTCTTTTCCTCTTTCTGACTTTTTTCACTCTATATAACAGTCTCTAGGTCCATCCACACCTGTGTCAATGGCACGACATCGTTCCTTTTTATGGCAGAGTGATATTCCATTGTTATATATGCACATCTTCTTTATCCATTCATCTGTAGATTTAGCTTGCTTCCATACTCTGGCTACTGCAAATAGTGCTGCTGTGATCACCGGCCTCAGTTCAGTCGCTCAGTCATATCTGACTCTTTGTGACCCTGTGGACTGCAGCACAACAGGCTTCCTTGTTCTTCACTGCCTCCCGGAGCTTGCTCAAGCTTATGTCCATTGAGCCAGTGATATCAACCAACCATCTTGTCCTCTATCGTCCCCTTATCCTTTGCCTTCTATTTTTTCCCAGCATTAGGGTCTTTTCCAATGAGTCAACTCTTCGCATCCAGTAGTCAAAGTATTAGAGCTTCAGCTTCAGCATCACTCCATCCAATAGAATATTTAGGGTTGATTTCTTTCAGGACTGATTGGCTTGATCTTCTTACAGTCCAAGAAGCTCTCTAGAGTCTTCTCTAGCACCACAGTTCGAAGGCATCAGTTCTTCAGCACTCAGCCTTCTTTATGGTCCAACTCTCACATCCATACATGACTACTGAGAAAACCATATTTTTGACTATACGAATCTTTACCAGCAAAGTGATGTTTCTGCTTTATATGCTCTCTAGATTTGTCATTGCTTTCTCCCAAGGAGAAAGTGTCTTTTAATTTCATGTTTGCAGTCACGGTTCTCAGTGATTTTGGAGTCCAAGAAAATAAAATCTGTAACAGCTTACATTTTTCTAGATTCCACACATATGTGTGAATATAAGATATTTCTTCTTCTCTTTCTTTTTTTATTTTTATTTTTTTAAGTATCATTTATTTCTTTGGCTGCACTGGCTCTTAGTTGTGGCACACAGGATCTTCAGCTGAGGCATGTGAACCCTTAGCTGTGGCATGTGGGATCTAACTCCCCAGTCAGGGATCGAACCTGGGCCTCCTGCATTGACAGTATGGAGTCTTAGCCACTGGACCACCTGGGAAGTCCCTCTTTTCCTCTTTCTGACTTTTTTCACTCTATATAACAGTCTCTAGGTCCATCCACACCTGTGTCAATGGCACGACATCGTTCCTTTTTATGGCAGAGTGATATTCCATTGTTATATATGCACATCTTCTTTATCCATTCATCTGTAGATTTAGCTTGCTTCCATACTCTGGCTACTGCAAATAGTGCTGCTGTGATCACCGGGGCTCAGTTCAGTCGCTCAGTCATATCTGACTCTTTGTGACCCTGTGGACTGCAGCACAACAGGCTTCCTTGTTCTTCACTGCCTCCCGGAGCTTGCTCAAGCTTATGTCCATTGAGCCAGTGATATCAACCAACCATCTTGTCCTCTATCGTCCCCTTATCCTTTGCCTTCTATTTTTTCCCAGCATTAGGGTCTTTTCCAATGAGTCAACTCTTCGCATCCAGTAGTCAAAGTATTAGAGCTTCAGCTTCAGCATCACTCCATCCAATAGAATATTTAGGGTTGATTTCTTTCAGGACTGATTGGCTTGATCTTCTTACAGTCCAAGAAGCTCTCTAGAGTCTTCTCTAGCACCACAGTTCGAAGGCATCAGTTCTTCAGCACTCAGCCTTCTTTATGGTCCAACTCTCACATCCATACATGACTACTGAGAAAACCATATTTTTGACTATACGAATCTTTACCAGCAAAGTGATGTTTCTGCTTTATATGCTCTCTAGATTTGTCATTGCTTTCTCCCAAGGAGAAAGTGTCTTTTAATTTCATGTTTGCAGTCACGGTTCTCAGTGATTTTGGAGTCCAAGAAAATAAACTCTGTCACTGCTTACACTTTTCTCCATTCTATTTGCCAAGAAGTGATGGGACTGGATGTTAGCTTTTTTTTTTTTTTTTTTTGCGGGGGTAGGGCGTGGGGGGGGGGGGGGGCGGATGGGCCATTTCTATTGGTTTTTCATTTCTCTATTTTCATCCATCTTTGTTCTTTGGCCCATGTGGGCCTCCCATCGCGGTGGCCTCTGTTGTCACAGAGCACTGGCTCTGGGCGCATGCGCTCCAGAGCTCCAGCTGGGTAATTGGACACATTGGTCCAGCTGCTCCGCAGCACGTGGGATCTTCCCAGGCCAGGGATCAAACCGGCGCCCCTTGCACTGCAAGGCAGTGTCCTTACCCAATGGACCACCAGGGAAGCCCTTAGCTTTTTTTTAATGTTGAGTCTTAACATTAGGAGCCCCAAGCTCCTAAGCTTCTTTGAAAACATCTTCTAAGAACTGAAACAGTATCTGGACAATACAAATGTGTAAAGAATACACAATATTTTATAAAGAGGTAGATAAAATACATAGATCAGTAAGTACAAAGCTAGAAATACTTTAATAAAAAGAAAGTGTGGGGCTTCCCTGGTAGCTCAGTGGCAAAGAATCCGCCTGCCAATGCAGGAGACACAAGTTCAATCCCTGATCCGGGAAGATGTCACATGCTGCAGAGCAACTACCCCCATGAGCCACAATGATGGAGCCTGTGCTCCAGAGCCTCGGAGCCACAACTACTGAAGCCCGTGAGCCCTGGAGCTCGAGTTCCACAACAAGAGAAGTCACCACAACAAGAAGCCTGCTCACCTCAACTAGAGAGTAGCCCCACTCCCTGCAACTAGAGAAGAGCCTGTGGCAGCAGTGAAAACCCAGAATAGCCAAAAATAAATAAATAAATACAATTTTAGAAAGAAAAAGAAAGTGTGTGTGCACAGGCACGTGTACACACACNCGCACACAGACCCAAGATCTCTTTCCAACCACAGGCACTAATCAGACCACGGGAATAATCTGTGCAACCCAAAAACAGTGGAGAAATAGCTTAGCTTTCTCCCAAGGAGAAAGTGTCTTTTAATTTCATGTTTGCAGTCACGGTTCTCAGTGATTTTGGAGTCCAAGAAAATAAACTCTGTCACTGCTTACACTTTTCTCCATTCTATTTGCCAAGAAGTGATGGGACTGGATGTTAGCTTTTTTTTTTTTTTTTTTTTTTGGGGGAGGGCGTGGGGAGGGAGGGGGGCGGATGGGCCATTTCTATTGGTTTTTCATTTCTCTATTTTCATCCATCTTTGTTCTTTGGCCCATGTGGGCCTCCCATCGCGGTGGCCTCTGTTGTCACAGAGCACTGGCTCTGGGCGCATGCGCTCCAGAGCTCCAGCTGGGTAATTGGACACATTGGTCCAGCTGCTCCGCAGCACGTGGGATCTTCCCAGGCCAGGGATCAAACCGGCGCCCCTTGCACTGCAAGGCAGTGTCCTTACCCAATGGACCACCAGGGAAGCCCTTAGCTTTTTTTTAATGTTGAGTCTTAACATTAGGAGCCCCAAGCTCCTAAGCTTCTTTGAAAACATCTTCTAAGAACTGAAACAGTATCTGGACAATACAAATGTGTAAAGAATACACAATATTTTATAAAGAGGTAGATAAAATACATAGATCAGTAAGTACAAAGCTAGAAATACTTTAATAAAAAGAAAGTGTGGGGCTTCCCTGGTAGCTCAGTGGCAAAGAATCCGCCTGCCAATGCAGGAGACACAAGTTCAATCCCTGATCCGGGAAGATGTCACATGCTGCAGAGCAACTACCCCCATGAGCCACAATGATGGAGCCTGTGCTCCAGAGCCTCGGAGCCACAACTACTGAAGCCCGTGAGCCCTGGAGCTCGAGTTCCACAACAAGAGAAGTCACCACAACAAGAAGCCTGCTCACCTCAACTAGAGAGTAGCCCCACTCCCTGCAACTAGAGAAGAGCCTGTGGCAGCAGTGAAAACCCAGAATAGCCAAAAATAAATAAATAAATACAATTTTAGAAAGAAAAAGAAAGTGTGTGTGCACAGGCACGTGTACACACACACGCACACACACAGACCCAAGATCTCTTTCCAACCACAGGCACTAATCAGACCACGGGGAATAATCTGTGCAGGGATACCCCTCAATTAGTAGGGATGGGGAGCAGTGGAGAAATAGCTTAGCCTTCCCGGCCTTTGGTGGGACAATTCCGACAATGCTCTACTTGATATCGCAAAGAATCCTTACGTGGGAACATCAAGGAACACTATATTAGTCTGTAATGCTGGGAGGCACAGAAGGTTGTCTAATTTGAATGGGTTAGAGTTTAGGTCCCATTCAAATCAGACACGACTGAGCGACTTTCACTTTCAAAATTTTAGTTTTCCCCTGATGGCTCCGATGGTAAAGAATCCATCTGCAGTTCTGGAGTTCTGGGTTCTATCCCTGGGCTGGTTAGCAGCATATCCAGCTTGAGCCTGCGCGGCAGGGCCGCACAGGTTCTCCGGTTTCACCACTGCGGACTACATTTCCCAGAGGCCGCTGCGACTAGGCCCGCTTAGCCTGGGACTACATTTCCCAAAGGCCGCGGGGGGCAACCATCTCCCGCAGGATTTGTGATTGTTGGCGCTGTGGCAAGGTGTAAGGAAAAAGTCAGCACCCTTAGCGGTGAGCTCTGAAACACCACAGAGAAACTGCGTTCTGGAAAGGGAAGAAGTAAGTGAGGACGTGAAGGCCGGTGCGGACCCCGGACCATGTCAGGGGGAGTGGGAGGGCATTCGAGACACTCCAGGTGTGGAGCCTCAGGGCCCAGACCGGGCTTCCCAGGTGGTGCTAGAGGTAAAGAACCTCCCTGCCACGGCGGGAAACTTAAGAGACATAGATTCGATCCCTGAGTCGGGAGGATCCCCTGGAGAAGAGAATGGCAACCCACTACAGTATTCTTGCCTGGAGAATCCCATGGACAGAGGATCCTGGTGGGCTCCAGTCCATAGGGTCACAAAGAGTCGACCTGACTGAGCGACTAACACTTACCCGAAAGACTCCAGTATTCAGTTTAATGAGATAACATATCTTGCCCAGGTTTCCAGTTGACTTTTGTGTACAATTTCAGTGCTTATCTTTATGGGTCATCCCAGTGCCCAGATTTTGATCAAAATGCCCTTATGAGCTTATCACATAGCATGACAATATTTTTTTTTAAGGTAAACTTAAAAACAATTTTTTTTTACTTGAAATATAGAAGGTTTCTATAGATCCAATAGGCTAATAGAGAAGAGCAGAGAAGTAGCACGAGAAGCAGTGAAAAAGCTAAGCCAAAGCAGAAACAATGCCCCGTGGTAGATGTGTCTGGTAGTGAAAGAAAATGATGCTGCAAAGAATATTACACTGGAACCTGGAATGTTAGGTCCATGAACCAAGGTCAATTGGAAGTGGTCAAACAGGAGATGGCAAGAATGAACATTGACATTTTAGGAATCAGTGAACTAAAATGGACAGGAATGGGCGAATTTAATTCAGATGACCATTACATCTACTACTATGGGCAAAGAATCCCTTAGAAGAAGTGGAGTAGCCCTCATAGTCAACAAAATAGTCCAAAATGCAGTACTTGGGTGCAGTCTCAAAAACGACAGAATGATCTCGGTTTGTTTCCAAAGCAAACCATTCAGTGTGACAGTAATCCAAGTCTGTGCCCCAAGCACTAATGCTGAAGAAGCTGAAGTTGAACGGTTCTGTGAAGACCTACAAGATCTTCTGGAACTAACACCAAAAAAAGAGATGTCCTTTTCATCACTGGGGACTGGAATGCCAAAGTAACAAGTCATGAGATACCTGGAGTAACAGGTAAGTTTGAACTTGGAGTCCAAAGCAGGCAAAGGCTAACAGAATTTTGCCAAGAGAACACACTGGTCATAGCAAACACCTTCTTCCAACAACACAAGAGATGACTCTACACATGGACCTTACCAAATAATCAATACCAAAATCAGATTGAATTGTTTGAGCCAAAGGAGAAGAGAATGGCAACCCACTACAGTATTCTTGCCTGAAATCCGGGGTGGGCTCCAGTCCATAGGGTCACAAAGAGACGACCTGACTGAGCGACTAACACTTACCCGAAAGACTCCAGTATTCAGTTTAATGAGATAACATATCTTGCCCAGGTTTCCAGTTGACTTTTGTGTACAATTTCAGTGCTTATCTTTATGGGTCATCCCAGTGCCCAGATTTTGATCAAAATGCCCTTATGAGCTTATCACATAGCATGACAATATTTTTTTTTAAGGTAAACTTAAAAACAATTTTTTTTTACTTGAAATATAGAAGGTTTCTATAGATCCAATAGGCTAATAGAGAAGAGCAGAGAAGTAGCACGAGAAGCAGTGAAAAAGCTAAGCCAAAGCAGAAACAATGCCCCGTGGTAGATGTGTCTGGTAGTGAAAGAAAATGATGCTGCAAAGAATATTACACTGGAACCTGGAATGTTAGGTCCATGAACCAAGGTCAATTGGAAGTGGTCAAACAGGAGATGGCAAGAATGAACATTGACATTTTAGGAATCAGTGAACTAAAATGGACAGGAATGGGCGAATTTAATTCAGATGACCATTACATCTACTACTATGGGCAAAGAATCCCTTAGAAGAAGTGGAGTAGCCCTCATAGTCAACAAAATAGTCCAAAATGCAGTACTTGGGTGCAGTCTCAAAAACGACAGAATGATCTCGGTTTGTTTCCAAAGCAAACCATTCAGTGTGACAGTAATCCAAGTCTGTGCCCCAAGCACTAATGCTGAAGAAGCTGAAGTTGAACGGTTCTGTGAAGACCTACAAGATCTTCTGGAACTAACACCAAAAAAAGAGATGTCCTTTTCATCACTGGGGACTGGAATGCCAAAGTAACAAGTCATGAGATACCTGGAGTAACAGGTAAGTTTGAACTTGGAGTCCAAAGCAGGCAAAGGCTAACAGAATTTTGCCAAGAGAACACACTGGTCATAGCAAACACCTTCTTCCAACAACACAAGAGATGACTCTACACATGGACATCATCAGATGATCAATACCAAAATCAGATTGATTTTATTGTTTGCAGCCAAAGATGGAGAAACTCTATATAGTCAGGAAAAATAAGACCTGGAGCTGACTGTGGCTCAGATCATGAACTCCTTATTGCAAAATGCAGGCTTAAATTGAAGAAAGGAGGAAAAACCACTAGGCCATTCAGGTATGACGTAAATCAAATGCCTAACACTGTACAGAAGGCAGTGAACAAAACCAACCCCCCTAAAAAGAAATGCAACAAGGCAAAATGGTTGTCTGAGGAGGCCTTATAAGTAGCTGCAAAAAGAAGAGTTACTAAAGGCAAAGGAGAAAAAGAAAGATACACCCATATGAATGCAGAGTTCCAGAAAAGAACAAGGATAGATAAGAAAGCCTTCTTAAGTGACAATGCAAGGAAATTGAGGGAAACAACAGAATGGGAAAGACTAGAGATCTCTACACGAAAAATAAAGATACCAAGGGAACATTTCATGCAAATATAGGGACAATGAAAGACAAAATCGGTATGGACTTAACCGAAGGAGAAGTTGTTAAGAACAGGTGGAAAGTGTTCGGGACCGCGGGTCGGCCCGGCCACATCCTAAGCCTCCCACGCATGAATGTTGCAATGCACCGCCTGAGATAGTGCTTGGTGGAGCCTCCAGCGTGAGAGTGTCCTTGTCCTGTCTGGGGCCATGAGAGCCTTGGCCACGCCTTACGGCCTTCAGTTTTAGAACAACACCACAAGTTCCCAAAGATGGCACCTGGGTAATGCAGGGAGGCGCGGCTTGAGACATGTGCTCATTGCCATGATTGACTGAGTGAAGTTTCTGTGCTCATGATCAGCACATGTTCCCCCTAAACTTTCATAATGATGTAACGGCATGCACAGTTGACCTTTTACATGATTGGCTGTGTTTGACTCCTTCTTCTTTCCTTTCTCTTTCTATACAGCATAAATACCGCTCCCTTTCAGCAATAAAACAAGACTTGATCAGGTTCCTGTCTTGTCTCCATTTCTCATGTCTCTCTTCCTCTCAATTCCCACTCCCCGCCCCCGCTTTAGGTCTGCGTTGATGAATCCCGCGGGTCGAGACAGGAAAGAATACACAGAAGAACTACACAAAAAAGATCTTAACGAGCCAGATGATCACAATGGTGTGATCACTCACCTAGAGCCACACGTCTCAGAGTGCGAAGTCAAGTGGATCCTAGGAAGCATTACTATGAACAAAGCTAGTGGAGGTGATGGAATTCCAGCTCAGCTATTTCAAATATTAAACGATGATGCTGTTAAAGTGCTGCAGTCAATGCCAGCAAATTTGGAAAACTCAGCAGTGACCTCAGGACTGGAAAAGTTCAGTTTTCACTCCAATCACAAAGAAGGGCAATGTCAAAGAATGTTCAAACTACCGCACCACTGTATTCAGTTCACATGCTAGCAAAGTGGTGCTTAAAATCCTCCAAGTTAGGCTTCGACAGGAAGTGAACCGAGAACTTCCAGATGTACAAGCTGGATTTAGAAAAGGCAGAGGAACCAGAGATCAAAGTGCCAACATCTGTTGGATCATAGAAAGAACAAGGGAATTCCAGAAAAACATCGACTTCTGCTTCATTGTCTATGCTAAAGCCTTTGATGGTGTGGATCACAACAAACTGGAAAATTCTGAGAGATGGGAATATCAGACCACCTTACCTGCTTCCTGCAAAACCTGTATGCAGGTCAAGAAGCAACAGTTAGAACTGGGCATGTAAAAACAGACTGGTTCAACATTGGGAAAGGAGTACGTCAAGGCTGCCTTGTCACCCTGCTTATTTAATTTATATGCAGAGTACATCATGTGAAATGCCAGTCTGGATGAAGCAGAAGCTGGAATCAAGATTGCTGGAAGAAATATCAGTAACATCAGATATGCAAAGGACACCACCCTTATGGCAGAAAACGAAGAAGGACTAAGGCGCCTCTTGATGAAGGTGAAAGAGGAGAGTGAAAAAGCTGTCCCCAAAGAGGGGGACAGTGGCTGGGCTCTAGGGAAGAGTCTGAAGAACTTCAGGAACTGCTCGGTTTCCATCATCAGCTCTTCTCCGCTAGGTGCTGCTAGGGAGGTTCTGACCACCAGATGGCGCAAGAACCACAATCCCTTGGGCAGGGGAGCAATGCCTGAGTTCCTGCTCTTTTCTGCCGGCTTTGGAGTTACAGCAGCTTCTGCATCACCTGGGAACTTGATAGAAAATCAGAAGCGCATGCCCCACAATCAGATCCCCTGAATCAAAGTCTGCATTCTCTCAGCCCCCCAGGGAAATTGTGTTCACATCGAAGTCTGAGGGACACTCCAGCTTAGTGCTTCTCAACCTTGGCAGCATGTTAGAATCACGCTAGCAGCTTAAAAAAACCCTTAATGCAAGAGTACCACCACCCTCCCCCACCCCAGGAATTCTGATTATAACAGCCCTGGGAGCTAGACTGTTAACACGCTCCTCTGAGGAATTTAATATGCAGCCACGACTGAGAATTCCACACTCGAAGAATCCTGGGCATGTGCAGTATAGGCCACCTGGGTGTAGACACCAGAGAAGGACTTACCCACCCTCGGGGATCTCCAAGGAAGGAAGACCGCCAGACCTAAGGGACCTCCAGGTTCTAGTGAAGTCAGGGCAATGTAAAGATCTGAAACAAGAGGCACTTGTTTTCAAAGTACATCAGAGACCCAGGTCAAACATGGGCTTCTCAGACGGAAATTCTCCCCCATCCCCAACTGTGCTTGGTGATGATAGTCCCTGATGGCTGGTGATGGCTCCTCATCTTCACCCAGGACTTCCTGAGAGCTGGATGGATGTGTTGGTTCTCCCTTGCAGAGTGTCTGCTCAATGAAGCACCACCCCACAGTTGCTATGGTAACCGGGGCAGCTCTCCCAGGTGGTGGAATCTGTGAGCCAAACTTTAACAAATTAGCTGCCTGGAGGTTAAAGGAACTTGGCAGTGTTAGTACAGATTTTTTTAAAAGTTATTCTTCTCTTACTTAATTAGCGCTCTACAGTCCAGAACACTTTTATGTACATTCTTGCATTTCACAATACCCATCTGGGTTAAGTTAGAGTAAATTAGCTCTACAGTAGTGGAAAACCGGCACAGGGGTGAGCAAATATGCTGAAATGTGCAGAGTGAGTCAGGCTGAATTAGCACAAGAAGTTGCTTTCCTAAGTTCTCTGATTTTGTCGGGGGGAGGGGGGGCGCGGGGTGGTGGGCTCTGTTACTGGTTTTTTATTTATTTATTTTCATCCATCTTCATTCTTTAGCCTGTGTGGGCCTCCCATTGTAGTGGCCTCTCTCACCGCAGAGCACCGGCTCTGGGCGCATGCGCTCCAGAGCACTGGCTCACAATTGGACACTGGTCCAGCCGCTCCATAGCAAGTGGGATTTTCCCGGGCCAGGGACCACACTGGTGTCCCTTGCACTGCAAGGTGGACTCTCTACCCACTGGACCACCAGGGAAGCCCCAGCTCATTTTTTATGCATTGAAAATAAGTTGCAGGGAGGGATAAATGAGGACTTAGGGATTAACAGATACACACAGATACGACATATAAAATAGTCACAACATTGTAAATCAACTATACCTCAATAAATATTAAATCATAATAAATAATAATAATTAAAATTTAAAATATATAAACAAGAAGGACCTACTTATAGCATGGGCAACTATATTTACTATAATAACCTATTATGGAAAACAATCTGGAAAAGAATGTATATGTATGTATATATATATATATATACAAACACACATGAAGATCCCCTGGAGAAGGAAATGGCAACCCACGCCAGTATCCTTGCCTGGGAAATCCTGACAGAGGAGCCTGGTGGGCTACAGTCCATGAGATTACAAAAAAGTTGGACACAACTTAGTGACCAAACAATGATAAATATGTGTATGTGTGTGCGTGTGAGAACAACTTAATCACTTTACTGTACACCTGAGACTAACACAAGATTGTAAATGACCTATACTTCAATTAAAAAAACAAGTCGCAAGCATCAGGTCTCTAAAGATTCTCTCAAAAATGATCAATTTAGGGGTAGAGCTATGTGCCCCTCTTCTTCTTACCTCTGACCCATAAATGAGGGGAGCTCTCTTCATGCAAACTGACTGAAGAGATGGTGTGTGTGTGTGTGTGTGTGTGTGTGTTGGGGGTGGGGTGGGGTGGGCAGGCTCCTTTTCTGCTTTCTGGGAACTCTCCCTGGATTCCAGCGAAGTTCTTTATTCAGAGGCTGCGTGCGTGCATGAGCTGTTTAACCCGCCTTTGACCTAGCAGGCCAGCGGTGTTTTCACGAAAGCCCTAACAACACACCTTTGTAATCTCCCCTACAGGCTACTTCCTGTCCTGGACCTCCCTGCCAGGCAGTTCCAGGAAAGTTCCAGCTTCTGGACTTATGTCCCACTCTTCCCGTTCCTGTTGAGTGACTGCTTTCAGCCCATCAGATGAGACTCGTGGTTGGTGGGCCCAGCCTGACATCATCATCGTGGGTGCTTTTCCTTCGTTCTTCCCTGGACCCTTTTGACTTTCATTGTACCAGCAGCCTTTCCTCCCAGACCCAGGTTTTGTCCTTCAGACACCCCCAAGGGCTTCCCAAGTGGCTCAGATGGTAAAGAGTCTGCCTGCAATGCAGGAGACGTGGGTTTTATCTCTAGGTGGGAAGATCCCCTGCAGAAGGAAATGGCAATGCACTCCAGTGTTCTTGCCTGGAGAATCCCATGGACAGAGGAGCCTGGTGGGCTACAGGCCATGGGGCCACCGCAAAGAGTTGGATACAAAGGAGTAACAAAGCCACCACAGCTTTGCCAGAAGTGAAGTGAGCATGTTTGTTTCTAAATTCTCCTTGCTGGCTTTGGTGGGGAAAAAAAAAAAAAAGCGTTCAGCAGTCATTTTATTTGTGAATATTTGAAACATGAAAATGTTAATATGGGGCTGGAGGGAATGTGGAGGAGGGAAGAGGAAACTTTTGGGGTGATATGTATGTTGCTGGTCAGCCTGGTTGTGGTGAGAGTTGCCGGATTATAAACACATGTCACTTATCATCAAATTTGATGCTTCAGGATGTGCAGTTTCTCATACATCAATTATACTTCAGTAAAGCTACTCAAATAGGTTTTGTGTTTGGTTGCACTGCATGGTATGTGGAGATCCTGTTCCCTGACCAGGGATTGAACCCACACCCCTTGCATTGGAAGAGCAGAGTCTTAACCACTGGACCACCAAGGAAGTCCCATTAAAATAGTTTTAATGTTCATGATACATTTCAGCTTATTAGAATTTTATTTTTTAAATTCGTTATTGAGGTCAACACGCATACAATACTGTGCATAAACCGCATATGCATGCTGTCAGTGATTTTTCACATGTATGTATAACCATGCATATGAGACTATAGAATACTTGCAAAACCTCAGAAGTGCCTTGTGCCTTACCCCATGGAAGCCAGCACTATTCTGACCTCTAGCACCACGGATTCATTTTGCCTATTCTTGAACTTCATATTTTTTGTATATTTTAAAATTTTTCTTTTATTTTTTCTTTTTCCCCATTATGCTTCTTTTTATTTGTATTTGTTTTCATCCATCTTCATTCTTTGGCCTGTGTGGGCCTCCCATTACAGTGGCCTCTATCACTGCAGAGCACCAGCTCTGGGCGCATGCACTGCAGAATGCCGGCTCATAATTGGACACAGCGGTCCAGCCACTCCGCAGCACATGGGATCTTCCCGGGCCAGGGATCAAACCAGTGCCCCTTGCACTGTAAGGTGGACTCTTTACCACTGGACCACCAGGGGAAGCACCAGGCTAAGCCTTTTGCTTGTATTATCTCATGAGATTCTCTCCAGACCTTTGGAGATGGGTGGTAACCCCTTCCAGACTTCAGAGATGAGGGCTGTTAGCACACTGACCGCGGGGACCATGTCTATCTGTCTGTGACTTAATTCTCATTTTCCAGAACAGGCAACAATGTGTGTGTCTGTGGGAAGGGAGATCACCTAGAAAATCATTGCAGTTTATCATCACTGCTGAAATGAAACCTCCAATATCTATCTATAAGTTTCCTTGAAGATTTCCCAGTTCAGGTGAAATATGGAATGGAAGGTCCCCTGGGCCTTACAGAGCTCCCTCCTTACCAGTTATTTTCTTTTCCACTTATTTATTTTTTAAATTGAAATATAATTGATGTACAATGTTTCAAGTATACAGCAAACTGATTCACTTATGTGTATTTTTTTCCATTAGGGTTATTACAAGATATTAAATCTAGTTTCTTGTTCTATACAGTACGTCCTGGTTGTTTATCTATTTTATACATAGTAATATGCATCTGTTAATTCCCAATGCCTAATTTTTCCCTCCTCCCCTCCCCTCTTTCCCTTTTGGTAATCATTAGTTTTCTTTTTATGGCCCCACGCAGTTATTTTCTACAGAAAATGCTCTATTTGGTCTTGACAAGTCCTTGCAGAAATGAACCGAAAAGATCAGAAAAAAATGCGATTAGGTTTTTAGAACAGGCATTTTTTCTTTTCTTCTTTTTAACAACTTTTTGGCCTCTTTTATTGATTTTTTAAAAATCTGTTTATTTTCATCCATCTTTGTTCTTTGGCCTGTGTGGGCCTCCCATCGCAGAACCCTGAGCCTCTCATCGCAGAGCACTGGCTCTGGGCACATGTGCTCCAGAGCACTAGCTCATAATCGGACACACCAGTCTAGCGGTTCCACGGCACGTGGGATCTTCCGGCCAGGGATCGAACTGGCGCCCCTTGCACTGCAAGATGGACCCTTTACCCACTGGACCACCAGGGAAGCCCCCAGACCATCTTTTCTTAATCCCTCCTTCTAGTTTTCAGGGGGAAATAAAGTATAGAAAATTAGAAAGGAGAAGGGGAGAGTGGATACATGTGAATGTATGGTTAAGTTGATCTGCTGTCCACCTGAAACTATCAAAACATTGTTAATTGACTATACTCCAATATAAAATAAACAGTTTTTTAGAAACAAACAGAAAAGAA
The DNA here is from genome assembly GCA_022376925.1 of Tragulus kanchil. NCBI lineage: Eukaryota > Metazoa > Chordata > Mammalia > Artiodactyla > Tragulidae > Tragulus > Tragulus kanchil. The sequence continues at coordinate 116,588,513 of JAIOJX010000031.1, forward strand.
CTTCAACAAAATAAAAGAAAAAGATGCTATGCTAAAATAACTAGAAGGCAGAACAGAAAAACAGGTCTAGGCAGGAAGCTGGGAAAAGAAAGAAACCCTCAGAGGCCCAGTCCTTCTTGCTCTAGTTGAAAAAATGTAAAAAAATCCATCTGCATCCCTCCTATCTTGTCTTTGCCAAGGTGCCAATTCTATGGGACCGTAAGGTCCACCACACTTCCTCCCTGGATGAACCCAAGTTTAAGGGCAGGCAATCTATAAGTAAATCACAAACTGATTCCACTTATGAAATATAATTGATGTACAATGTTTCAAGTATACAGCAACCTGATTCACTTATGTGTATTTTTCCATTAGGGTTATTACAAGATATTAAATCTAGTTTCTTGTTCTATACAGTACGTCCTGGTTGTTTATCTATTTTATACATAGTAATATGCATCTGTTAATTCCCAATGCCTAATTTTTCCCTCCTCCCCTCCCCTCTTTCCCTTTTGGTAATCATTAGTTTTCTTTTTATGGCCCCACGCAGTTATTTTCTACAGAAAATGCTCTATTTGGTCTTGACAAGTCCTTGCAGAAATGAACCGAAAAGATCAGAAAAAAATGCGATTAGGTTTTTAGAACAGGCATTTTTTCTTTTCTTCTTTTTAACAACTTTTTGGCCTCTTTTATTGATTTTTTAAAAATCTGTTTATTTTCATCCATCTTTGTTCTTTGGCCTGTGTGGGCCTCCCATCGCAGAACCCTGAGCCTCTCATCGCAGAGCACTGGCTCTGGGCACATGTGCTCCAGAGCACTAGCTCATAATCGGACACACCAGTCTAGCGGTTCCACGGCACGTGGGATCTTCCGGGCCAGGGATCGAACTGGCGCCCCTTGCACTGCAAGATGGACCCTTTACCCACTGGACCACCAGGGAAGCCCCCAGACCATCTTTTCTTAATCCCTCCTTCTAGTTTTCAGGGGGAAATAAAGTATAGAAAATTAGAAAGGAGAAGGGGAGAGTGGATACATGTGAATGTATGGTTAAGTTGATCTGCTGTCCACCTGAAACTATCAAAACATTGTTAATTGACTATACTCCAATATAAAATAAACAGTTTTTTAGAAACAAACAGAAAAGAACTTCAACAAAATAAAAGAAAAAGATGCTATGCTAAAATAACTAGAAGGCAGAACAGAAAAACAGGTCTAGGCAGGAAGCTGGGAAAAGAAAGAAACCCTCAGAGGCCCAGTCCTTCTTGCTCTAGTTGAAAAAATGTAAAAAAATCCATCTGCATCCCTCCTATCTTGTCTTTGCCAAGGTGCCAATTCTATGGGACCGTAAGGTCCACCACACTTCCTCCCTGGATGAACCCAAGTTTAAGGGCAGGCAATGGTCTTGGACTGGGTGTCTTTGCTCTGAGAACAGCAGCACCAACACTTAGACGTGAGATGGTGGCAAAACAAAGCAGAAGCGCGAGAGAAACCGATGCCCCCATGACACAGCATGGAGGCTGAGGGTGGCTGGAAGGGACTGTCCAGCCAGCCAGTTGGCACTCGTTTTAGTGGTATATGTTCTGCAGAAATGAAGCTCAGTCTAGCCCAAAGGGAGAACTCTCAGTATGCAAACAAAGAACGAAAGAGGAGAACATCAGATAATTTGGGACTTCCCAGTGTGCAGGGTGTGGGAAGGGGTATGTTAAAATCAGACACACTCGTGGGAAGCAGCCTTCCATAGACAGAGAGAGTAGGTGAGATTTGGTAAGAAGTCAAAACTTACCTGTCCCACATGGATACCCTCAGAGAAGAAATCAGAAGTCACAGTTCATGGGAAAGAGTCAGGAAGTCTTGAAGTATCTGGGGAGTATAAATATCACAGTATTGCTTCTTATTTGTCAGAAATACACAAGCCCACCTCTCTTGATCACCCACGCAGGAGTGGAGGATGGAGGCAGCATAGACGCTACATGGGCATCAGCTCTTCATGCGGAAAAATGCTTCAGGAATGGCACTCAGCTTGGATCCCTTCAACACATCACCCCTTCTCAGCTGGGAGGAAACTCCAGTGGGAGTTTCATAACCTGTTACCCCCCTGAACGAGGGGAAAGTAGAAATAATAGAATAAGAGACAGGTGGATTTCTGGGACCTCCCTGGTGGTCCAGGGGTTAAGAGTCCACCTTCCAATGCAGGGGACACAGGTTTCCCTGGTTGAGGAATTGAGATCCCACAGTCTGCAAGGCAGCTAAGCCCGTGAGCCGCAACTCCTGAAGCCTGCGTATTCCAGAGTTCATGCTCTGCAACGGAAGAAGCCCATAAACTGCAACTAGAAAAAGCCTGCATGCTGCAACAAAGGCCCAGTACAGCCAAAAAACTAAAGTAATAAATTTTTTTTTAAAAGAGAGGGAAACAGGTGGTTTTCAACCCACAGAGTTTTTCCAGTGGGAAAACACAGGGACCTTCACATGGGTTGTTCTGCTCTGTTTGAAATTTCATTTCCATACACCAGCCCTTCCTGTATTTCCAAGGGCGTTAGGTGTCATGAATTTCCTTCTCTCTACAGTCCTAATGCCAGCCGTGAACTTCACTCAGCAATCTGTCTGCAAAAGCAGAGATCAGAACAGGTAAAGGTAACACTGGCTGAAAGCCCAGGTCCCCCGTGCTGCTCAACCCCTAAGAGAGAAGCAGGGTCAAGCTCGGTGTTTCCTGAAGACACTAAAATTGTGCAGGAAGAGAAGGGTGGGTTCCAGGACCAGATGCGCCAGGGGAAGGATAGGACATCTTGATGCCAGGCATGTTGGGGTGGGTGATCACATCACATGCTAAGGATTCCCGGCTAGCCCTGAGAGTCGCCCACTGTATCCCTCCATGTGGTGCTTCTATAGGGCAGGTGTGGGAAGGGTATGTTAAAATCAGACACACTCGTGGGAAGCAGCCTTCCATAGACAGAGAGAGTAGGTGAGATTTGGTAAGAAGTCAAAACTTACCTGCAAGTACCCTCAGAGAAGAAATCAGAAGTCACAGTTCATGGGAAAGAGTCAGGAAGTCTTGAAGTATCTGGGAGTATAAATATCACAGTATTGCTTCTTATTTGTCAGAAATACACAAGCCCACCTCTCTTGATCACCCACGCAGGAGTGGAGGATGGAGGCAGCATAGACGCTACATGGGCATCAGCTCTTCATGCGGAAAAATGCTTCAGGAATGGCACTCAGCTTGGATCCCTTCAACACATCACCCCTTCTCAGCTGGGAGGAAACTCCAGTGGGAGTTTCATAACCTGTTACCCCCCTGAACGAGGGGAAAGTAGAAATAATAGAATAAGAGACAGGTGGATTTCTGGGACCTCCCTGGTGGTCCAGGGGTTAAGAGTCCACCTTCCAATGCAGGGGACACAGGTTTCCCTGGTTGAGGAATTGAGATCCCACAGTCTGCAAGGCAGCTAAGCCCGTGAGCCGCAACTCCTGAAGCCTGCGTATTCCAGAGTTCATGCTCTGCAACGGAAGAAGCCCATAAACTGCAACTAGAAAAAGCCTGCATGCTGCAACAAAGGCCCAGTACAGCCAAAAAACTAAAGTAATAAATTTTTTTTTAAAAGAGAGGGAAACAGGTGGTTTTCAACCCACAGAGTTTTTCCAGTGGGAAAACACAGGGACCTTCACATGGGTTGTTCTGCTCTGTTTGAAATTTCATTTCCATACACCAGCCCTTCCTGTATTTCCAAGGGCGTTAGGTGTCATGAATTTCCTTCTCTCTACAGTCCTAATGCCAGCCGTGAACTTCACTCAGCAATCTGTCTGCAAAAGCAGAGATCAGAACAGGTAAAGGTAACACTGGCTGAAAGCCCAGGTCCCCCGTGCTGCTCAACCCCTAAGAGAGAAGCAGGGTCAAGCTCGGTGTTTCCTGAAGACACTAAAATTGTGCAGGAAGAGAAGGGTGGGTTCCAGGACCAGATGCGCCAGGGGAAGGATAGGACATCTTGATGCCAGGCATGTTGGGGTGGGTGATCACATCACATGCTAAGGATTCCCGGGGGCTAGCCCTGAGGTCATTTTGTCAACTGCCCACTGTATCCCTCCATGTGGTGCTTCTATAGGCATCTCCAACAAGGTGTCCTACGTAGAACTCTTAGTGTTTTTCCGCAAAGTCTTTTCTTATTTCAGTCTTCCTCTGCCCCCTCAGTTGTTAAACCACAGGCTGGTCCCCACTTCTAAATATGAACCAAGGATCAGGCCTATTTGAAGAAAGCCTCTAACATGAAAAGCCAAGAGACTCTTAGAGAAGAGCAAAATGGGGAGACTTTCCATCCCAGATAGCAAGACTAGTTGTAAAACCATAAATACATATATAATATGTATGTGTATATATGTATTTAATATATATGTGTTTCTGTATGTGTTTCCCTGGAGGAGAAAATGGCAACCCACTCCAGTATTCTCGCCTGGAAAATTTCATGGATAGAGGCGCCTGGCAGGCTACAGTCCATGGGACTGCAAAGAGTCAGACATGACTGAAGTAACTTGGCAAGCATATATGTGGGTTTATTATTATTATTTTTAAAATTGAAGTACAGTTGACTTATGGGCTTCCCCAATGGCTCAGCAGGTAAAGAATCCCCCTGCCATGCTGGAAACACGGGAGACTTGGGTTTGTTCTCTGGGTGGGGTAGACGCCCTGGAGGAAGAAATGGCAACTCACTCCAGTATTCTGGTCTGAAAATTCCCATGGATAGGAGAACCTGCCAGGCTACAGTCCACAGGGTTGCAAAGAGTGGGACACAACTGAGCAACTGAGCACACAGCATAGCTGATTGCATATATGTGTATGTGTTTACACATGCTAATTAAGTATGTATAATGAGGGTAGTGTGGTCCTTGCACAGGAATATACAAATGGATGAGTGACGCTCTGAAACACTCATGGATGGATAGATGGATGGATGGATAAATGGATGGATAGGTAGGTGCTTGATGTGTGATGGAGAGTGACACAAAAAACACACATAAAAGAATGTTCACATCACCACTACTTAATTTGTTTTTTAATTTATTTATTTGGCTGTGCCAGGTCCTAGGGCTATTCTTTCAGTTGTGGCATGTGAACTCTGTTATGGCATGTGGGATCTAGTTCCCTGACCAGGGATTGAACTTGGGCCTTCTGTATTGGAAGCACAGAGTCTGAGCCATTGGACCACCATGGAAGCCCCAACTGCACTATTTTTAAGGGTCCAAACTGGAAAGCCCTCAAATATCCACCAAGAGACAGGTAAACAGTAGTATTTACCTCCAATTTATTTTCGCCATGGAAAACTGTCCAATGTTAAAAACTAACGAATTTGAGCCACACACAGTAAGGTGGATGATTCACAAGCAAATGTTAAAAGTAAAAAGCCAAACACGAAGACTTCAAAGGGTGTTATGCTATTGCTATGATGTTCAGAAGCAGACAAAACTAAATGGGTGTCTTGGGGAATATGCACTCAGCAATAAAGCAGTAAATAAAAGCAAAGGAAGGGATTAACATAGAAGTCAGGGAGCAGTTATCTTTGGAGGAGAGGGGGGTTTGGTTGGGAAGTACTTGGTGCCACCTGGCAGGGGAGGTTGGCAACAGTATGTTTTCTTATGGACCTAGGTGGTGGGTCCATGGGAGTTTCCTTTAGAATTGTGTATTAGGCCATTTATGTTTTATACCATTTCTTGTGTGCAATCTCAAAAAGCTTTTTAAATACATAAAATACCAAAGGAAAAAAAATCTAGGAAAAGATACGAAAGACCCTTACAAGAACCATTATTATTTTTTAGCCTCATAGCATGCAAGATCTCAGTTCCCCAACCAGGGATCAAACCCACCCCTCCTCACCCCTGAAGTGGAATCATGCCATCTTAAGCACCAGAGAGCAGGGGATTCCCCAGAAACATTATTTTTCAAAAGTACCCTATGTGAGAGTTGGACCATAAAGAAGGCTGAATGCCATTCAGGGCAACTCAGCTGCTCGTGAGAGCAGGGAGCCAGCAACAACCCGACCTATGGGCAGGAAAAATGGATAAATAAATCATGGTGTTAATTCCACAAGAGGAATATTGTGCAGCAGCAAAAATGGATAAAGAACAAGTACTGGCTCCTCTGTGGTGGAGTCTTAGAAATAAGGTGGAGGGAGAGAAGCCAGTCACAGAAGATGACACGTGGAATGATTCTATTTTATAAAACTCAAAAGTGAGGAAAGCTGAAAATTGTAATGGTGAGGTTAGGAATGCATGCCAATCTGATTAAAACAAAAGAAAACCAAAAAACTATTAAAAGAGGAAATGAAGGCTTCCATGGTGGCTCAGTGGCAAAGAATCTGCCTGCCAATGCAGGAGACACAGGTTCGATCCTTGGTCCAGGAAGATCCCACATGCCGCAGAGCAACTAAGCCTGTGTGCCACCACTGTGGAGCCTGTGCTCGAGAGCCTGGGAGCCACAGCAGCTGAGCCTACGGTGCCACAGTTACTGAAGCTCGAGTGGCTGAGAGCCCGTGCTCTGTTATAAGAGAAGCCACGGCAACAAGGAGCCCATACACTAAAACTAGAGCATAGCCCCTTCACGCCACAGCTAGAGACAAGCCAGACCAGCAACGAAGACTCACCACAACCAAAATAAATAAATAAATAAATTTTAAAAAACAAAAAGAGGAAATGATCATTGATAAATGAGAAGTGATGGAGACTTTTGCGAGGGAGGTGGGGAAGGACGGACTGGCTCTCTAATTGAATGATGGAGGATATGGAGCTCACTATATCTTTAATCTCAAAAGCTTTTAATACAAAATACCAAAGGAAAAAAATCTAGGAAAAGATACGAAAGACCCTTACAAGAACCATTATTATTTTTAGCCTCATAGCATGCAAGATCTCAGTTCCCCAACCAGGGATCAAACCCACCTCCTCCCCCCTGAAGTGGAATCATGCCATCTTAAGCACCAGAGAGCAGGGGATTCCCCAGAAACATTATTTTTCAAAAGTACCCTATGTGAGAGTTGGACCATAAAGAAGGCTGAATGCCATTCAGGGCAACTCAGCTGCTCGTGAGAGCAGGGAGCCAGCAACAACCCGACCTATGGGCAGGAAAAATGGATAAATAAATCATGGTGTTAATTCCACAAGAGGAATATTGTGCAGCAGCAAAAATGGATAAAGAACAAGTACTGGCTCCTCTGTGGTGGAGTCTTAGAAATAAGGTGGAGGGAGAGAAGCCAGTCACAGAAGATGACACGTGGAATGATTCTATTTTATAAAACTCAAAAGTGAGGAAAGCTGAAAATTGTAATGGTGAGGTTAGGAATGCATGCCAATCTGATTAAAACAAAAGAAAACCAAAAAACTATTAAAAGAGGAAATGAAGGCTTCCATGGTGGCTCAGTGGCAAAGAATCTGCCTGCCAATGCAGGAGACACAGGTTCGATCCTTGGTCCAGGAAGATCCCACATGCCGCAGAGCAACTAAGCCTGTGTGCCACCACTGTGGAGCCTGTGCTCGAGAGCCTGGGAGCCACAGCAGCTGAGCCTACGGTGCCACAGTTACTGAAGCTCGAGTGGCTGAGAGCCCGTGCTCTGTTATAAGAGAAGCCACGGCAACAAGGAGCCCATACACTAAAACTAGAGCATAGCCCCTTCACGCCACAGCTAGAGACAAGCCAGACCAGCAACGAAGACTCACCACAACCAAAATAAATAAATAAATAAATTTTAAAAAACAAAAAGAGGAAATGATCATTGATAAATGAGAAGTGATGGAGACTTTTGCGAGGGAGGTGGGGAAGGACGGACTGGCTCTCTAATTGCATGTTGGAGGTTCTGGAGTTCACTATATCGTTAAACTCGACAACTCACAACTAGAATACAGACAGCCTTTAGTGTGCATCCGTTATCATGGAATGAAATTGAAAAAGCTAAGTTGTGAGGAATGCCAGCTTTTACAGATCAGGTGGCGGAAACAGAGCTGTGCCCAAAGCGGAGATGGAGGTGTCAGTGGTGCGCCCTGGAGGGTCCAGAGAACTCACCAGAAGGAAGGGAGAGGCGTCTCGCAGGCACCTGGCTCTGAGCGCAGGACAGACGATGAGGAAGAGTCTAACGTTTGGCCGCCTGGGGGTGAGGTCTGGGCGTGGAGTGCTGTTGGGAAGTGGGGACAGAAGCTGCCCTGTGGCTTGTTGCTGCCAACAGGAGACCCGGAGCCGTGGAGGTCCAGGAAGAAGGGCCTCCTCTGAGCACCTCCACCCCCACTCAGTCCTTTCTCCCAGGAACAGCTGGCCAGAGGGGAACCTGACTCCAGCCGGACACTCTATTCCGCCTGACAAGGTCGTGACTCTCTGGCCCAGCCAGGACTCCGGGGCGGGGAGAAAAGGGCCTGGTCACCTGCCCTCACCCTGGAAGTCGGAGTATACCCTGTGAGGACAGACGGAGGAGGAAGCCATAAGGTAGGGGATGGGGCTGCCTGGGAAGGACTCTGGGGTCCTGGCCTGGCCTGTAAGGGTCAGGGTCTTCCCCAACCAGGGGAAACCCTCTCTGGGCTCCATGGGTCGTCCTTCCCTGTCCCCTCAGCAGCGAGGTGCCTAGCACTCCTCACGTGTGGCGGTGAGGACAGACAATAATCTCATCTCCCCAGACCCAGGCGGCCTCCTGTATCACAGTCACAACGGCCTGGAATGGCCTGGTTCCCTCTCTTTATTTGTCTTGGGAGGGGCAATTGCTGAGCAAACAGGGAAGGGATATCCTGGCTTCTCTTCTCTTGATCAGCCGTTACTCAGGCCCCCGAGCCTCTGGGGCCCTTTCAGGCCTGACTCCTTCCTGGCCCTGTGTTGGGGGGAGGGAGTTGGGGTGATGGGTGTACAGAGAACTCAGGGTTTGGCCGCGGTGAATTCTCAGAAGCAAAAATTAACCCCAGTCCAGGGGCAGGCACAGTGCTCACTGACCACCTGCAGTGTGCCAGACCTGGGACTGGGCCTTCCACTTGTCAGAGCTCCCTGACATGGCCCTGCGACCCTCAGAGGCTGCCCTCAGACTCCCCAGTTTCCAGTAGTGGGAGCTGGGGCTTGGGTTGGCAGGGAGGAAGCTGGCAGAGGCGGGAATCCCACCCAGACAGCTCTGATCCCTGCGCTGGGAAGCTCAGCTCACCCCTCCTCCTGGTGGCATAGCAGGGGGAGGTAGTGAGGGGCAGGGCTTGCGCGGGAACTCTCCCCTTCATCTCTTCTTTCTCCCTCAGAGACCACACCACTGTTCAAGACCCCCAGCTGGGCACAGAGCCTTCCCCATGGCTCAGTTCCCGCCCCTGCTGCCTTGCACACCCCTGCTGACCCAGGAGGTCCGTGTACAGGACTCACAAGTGCAGCCTGCCGAGGAGCCGAGCCAGCAGGCACAGGGTGGCAGGGCCCAGGGCCTGTCCCCTAAGCACTGGAAGCTCCTGGAGGTGCCCTCTATCCAGATAACGCCAGCCAGTGATGGGGAGTCACCCCCTTGCACCCCACCTCCCCAGCGCCTGCAGCTGCCAAGGACCCCAGACCTGGAGAGCTCACCCCAGGACAGGTCAGACCTAAGTGGTGGGATGGGGGAAAGGGGTGCTCTCTGTCAAGACTCACGCTCCAGGGTGGGTTCCCCTTGGCTGGCACTGTCCCAGTGGGGGACTGAAGGTCAGAATGTGTTTTTAGCCCCCAGGAGCCTGACTGGAAGTTGTGGAATAGATGCAGGTAAGAATTGGAATATGCGTTCGGATACTGAAGTCTCTTGCTGAAACCAGAGGCAACGAAACTAAGTGTTCACTCCAGTGAACACTTTCTTTTCCAAATAGAATCATGAGAGAATTGAAAATAACACAGTGTAAAAAACAACAACAACAAAAAACAAAAACAAAAAATCCCCCACAAATAATAGGAAAATAACACAGTATAGCAGAGAATAAGTGTGACTTCCTACAAATTTTGTGACATTACATATACAGCCGACTCTCCTTACCCATGGAGGGTATTCCAAGACCCGACAGGCCATGGAACTCTCTAGGCAAGAAGACTGGAGTGGGCAGCATTTTCCTTCTCCAGGGAATCTTCCCAACCCAGGGATCAAACCCAGGCCTCCCGCATTGCGGGTGGATTCTTTACCATCTGAGCCACCAGGGAAGCCCATAAAGTGGTGTAATGTTTGTATATTACCTACTCACATTCTCTTGTATACTTTAGACTACCTCTAGATTACTTATCTAGATTATTGATAAAACCTGTGCTGTGCTACGCTTAGTTGCTTCAGTCATGTCTGGAAATATATGCCAACCCTATGGCATATATAGCCCACCAGGCTCCTCTGCTCACTTCTCTTGTGTCTTCTGCATTGCAGGCAGATTCTTTAATGTCTAAGCCATCAGGGAAGCCACAAATACATTGTAAAGACTAGCTAAACCATTGCCAGTCAGCAAATTCAAGTTTGCTTTCTGCATTTTTTTTTGGCCCCTTTTATTGATCTTTCATTTATTTATTTCCATACATCTTTGTTCTTTGGTCTGTGTGGGTCTCCCATCGCAGTGGCCTCTCTTGCTGCAGAGCACCGGCTCTGGGCGCATGCACTCCAGAGCTCTGGCTCGGTAGTTGGACACATAGATCCAGCCGCTCCACGGCATGTGGGATCCTCCCAGGTCAGGAATCGAACTGGCGCCCCTCGCACCGCAAGGTGGTGTCCTTACCCACTGGACCACCAGGGGAGCCCCTGAATTTTTTTTAAATTGAAGTATAGTTGATTTATTTATTTACTTTTTAAAGATTTTATTTATTTATTTACTTTGGGCGGGGGTCAGGTTGGGGAGGGAGGGGAGTGGGTGGCCCACTTCTATTGGTCTTTCTCTATTTTTATTCGTCTTCGTTCTTTGGCTCCTGTGGGCCTCCCATCGTGGTGGCTTCTGTTGTTGCAGAGCACCGGCTCTGGGCACATGCGCTCCAGAGCTCTGGCTTGGTGATTGGACACATCAGTCCAGCCGCTCCGTGGCACGTGGGATCTTCCCAGGCCAGGGCTCGAACCGGCGCCCCTTGCACTGCAAGGCGGTGTCCTTACCCACTGGACCACCAGGGGAAGTCCTATATTTATCATGTTGTGTTAGTTTTAGGTGTAAAACAAAGTGATTCAGTTTTACATACATATATATGTTATTTTTCAGATTATTTTCCATTACAGATTATTGCAAGATTTTAAATATAGTTTCTTGTGCTATACAGCAGGTACTTGTGGCTTATCTTTTTCTTTTTGGTTAGGTCACAGGGCTTTTGGGACCTCAGTTCCTCAACCAAGGACTGAACCCGGCAGTAAAAGCATTGAGTCCTAACTGGACCACCAGGGAATTCCCCGTTTGTCTATTTTAATCTCAAACTCCTAATTTATCCCTCCCCTGCCCTGGAATTTTTCTTAGACAAAAACTATTATGTTGTATACCTGAAACTAATATGTCATCTACCCAATTTTCAATAATTGAAGTATCAGTTCATTCACAACGTTGCCTTAGTTTCAATGTACCCTTCCTGGAATTAAAAAAAAATTATTTTTTTCCATCCTTGATTGGTTGAATCCAGAGACACAGAACCTACAGATATGGAGGGCCAATTCTATTTATAAGTGTGTAGTTGGAGACCAATGTAAAAGGTATTTCCTGCTGCAGCTCATGGGCAAATAAAAAAAAAAATGTTTAAACAAATCTTCTACAAAGATTTGTTTAAACCTCTGGCACAAGGAGACAGGAATAGGGAGGTTGAAGACTATAGGAGGAAAGAACTACATTGACCTTGAATAGAAATGTCCATTGTGGTTTCTTCCAACAATGAACACTCAGATAAAGATCTAAAGGTTATGAAGTAGGCTCTGTGTATTAACATGGAAAAATCTCAGAAATAAAGATAATGGAGAAAAACAGGTTGCAAAATGATACAGTAGGAGCCTAACTGTGTAAAAAAAAAAAAAGATGTTGAACAACTGGATATATTGTTAATGGATGCATCTTGATGCAGAAAAGGTATATAAAAATGTACAGAAAGAACATAAACCAACTTCAGGGCAGAGAGTACATTGCAGTGTAGGAACAGAAAAAGGAGGGATGGGGGAATTGGGCTTTTGGCTGTAGCTGTAATTATTTATTTCCTTAAAATAAAGGGGGGGATCTAAAGCAAAAATGTCAAGATGTCCACACCTATTATATATCCTTGGTGGGGACCAAGATGACTCCTGTATTTTTCCTGTTTGAAATAAGTATTCCCTGATTATTTTTTTCCCCATATTTCAAAAAAAAACAAAAAAAACCAAAAAAACACAGGACAAGAGAAATACAGAGAAAGAGAACAGTGAGAGAGGGAGGTGGGAGGAGGGCCTCCCTGGGATCTGACCCTGAGAGGCAGTTGCTTCCCAGCTAGCTCAACTGGTAAAAAATCTGCCTGAAGCAAGAGATCCCAGTTTGATTCCTGGGTTGGGAAGACTCCCTGGAGAAGAGAGGCTACCCACTGCAGTATTTTTGGGTTTCCCTGGTGGCTCAGATGGTCAAGAGTCCGCCTACAATGCAAGAGACCTGAGTTTGACGGGGTCACAAAGAGTTGGACACGACTGAGTGACCTGACTTTCACTTTTGCTGAAGAACTGAGGGAAGCGCTTTCTTGCCGAGGCAAAGCAGGTGCAAAGGCCTAGGGGCAGAAATGGGAGCTGGGGAGCCAAAGCAACAGCGGGGAGGCGGTGAGTGAGAGAGAACCAGAGGAGAGGTCAGAGTGGAGTCCTCAGCAGCTTAGCTTTTAGCTTAGCTTTTAGCTGGACTGAGGTGCAGCCACCGGAGGGCTCTGAGCCTGGAGGGCCTCTACCTGACACCAGTTCCCAGGCTCCCTCAGGCTGGCTCCCTCAGGCTGTGTGGTAGGGGTTGAGACAGGGGGCAGGGAGGCCAGGGAGGAGCCTGTGGGACAGTTTAGGAAGGAGAAGATGGAGGCGGGGCCAGGTAGGGACTGGGAGGGAGCTGAGGTCAGACTCTGGATAGCTTTTGTAGGTGGAGCCTGCAGGGTTTGCTGAAAGACTGGAGAGAAAGAGAGGGGTCAAGCAAGGCTGAACTTTGGGGGAGTCCACCCACCAAAAATATGTTTGCCTGCCAATGCATGAGACGCAAGAGTCTCAGGGTTTGATCTCTGGATCAGGAAGATCCCCTAGACAGGGAAATGGCAACCGATGCCAGTATTCACGCCTGGAGAATCCCATGGACAGAGGAGCCCAGTGGACTACAGTCCACAGAGTCACCAAGAGTCAGCCATGACTGAGCACCCACCCACTGACATGGAGAAGCCAGTAGATGTTTTAGGAGGCTAGGGGTGGAAGGGGAAAGCCATGGCAATGGAGGTTTTCTTCAAGAGGTGGAAACAGCCTGTCCTGGAGAGGAGTGGGGAGCAAGTCTGTGCTGGGGTGCCTGTGACCGGGAGCTGTGAGGTTCTCCACACCAATCTGTGATTCTCAAGGATTCTCAACAAGGAGTCCCAGACCCTGGATGCCCAGAGACTTAGGCAGCCACTGCAGAGATCCGCGCAGGTCTGGGCATCAGAGGAGGACTGAGTCCACCAGCAGTGACCTCCAGGAGTCACTTCTCATCTTTAAGGCCACGGTTTTCCCTTCTATAAAAAGGCAGCACCCCTCCCATCCTCAGCCCTCTGGGGGAACCCTGACCTCAGATTCAGTGGGACCCTTGCGACTAGGTTGACTTGCTCCGCGTCCTGGCGCTTGGGCTGGCTGGCTGGAGCTGGACCTGAGAGGGGCCCCCCAGAGACGACGCTGAGAGATGGCGAGAGGGAGGCGGCCCAGGGCCCCACCCCCTTCCCGCCAGCTGCGGTTCCCCACGTCCCCAGTGCCCCAACACCTCCGTTTCCCCGAATCTCCCTCCCACCCCCAGCTCCGCCCCCTTCTCGCAGGTTCGACCCCGGTTGGGGATTGGGGGTGCGCTGGGCGTCAGGCCCGGGCTTCACTGGAGCAGAGGACCCCTGTCCAGGTACCAGGGGCGCGCGCTGGGCCTGCGCTCAGGCTGCCATGGCCGAGCTGTGTTTCTGATCGAGTCCGTGTTTTTCCATGTCTCTCTCTCCCTCTCCGCGGTCCATTTCTCTGTCTCCTTAGGTTCTTTGTGTCTCAGTCTTCGTCCCTGGGCCCTGACATCCCAGCCTCCCCTCTGGATCTCCGTCTCTCTCCTCCTGCCCCTGCGCCGGTCCCTCCATCTCTAATTCTCCCTCCTGCGTCTTCCTCCCGGAGGCCTCGCTCGGTCCCCGCCGATCCCTCTCTCGCCTCGGCTAGCCCCCCCGGGTTCCCCTCTCGTTCTCACCTCCTGCTCTCCCGCCTCCCTCCGGTCCCCTTCTCCCTCCGGGTATCTGAGTCTCGGCCTCCAGGCCCCGCCGCCCCTCCCGTCCGCTCCGTCCCCTGCGTCCCCTCCCGCGGGCTGGGGGCGGCGCCGTGACGCGCGGGGCGGGGGCAGGAAAGCGGAGCTGACGCCGCGGCGGCCTCCCGCGGCCCCGGCCTTTTGTGCGCGCGGCGGGCGGCGGGCGGCGGACGGCGGGGTGGGAGGGGGGCGCGGCGGCCGCGGAAGGAGAGGCGGCTGCCCGGCGGGGACGCCCAGCGCAGCCCAGCCCGCACTGCCCGGCCCGGCCCTGCCCTGCGGCTGGGCGCGCCCGCCGCGCCGCATCCATGTTCGAGTAAGGACCGCGGCGGCGGCGGCGGAGACGGGGGGAAGTCCGGGGGCCGCTCGAGCGGGGGCTGCGCGGGCTCGGCCGGGGGAGGCGCGGCCGCCACCGAGGTCCGGGAGCTTGTGTCCCGAGGGCCGGCCGGGGGCAGCGCAGGGAGGCGTGGAGGCCGCCCAGCGGTGCACTCGGGGGAGGGGCGCCGAAGCCCCCGGGGTCCAACTCGTCACTGCAGGGACGCGATGCGCCGGCATGGCCGGGCTTTGCCTGGGGGTCCCCGGCTCCTCTCGCGGGGAGTGCGGCCCGCCGGGGGCGCCCCGGGCCTCCTTCGCCGCAGCCTGGGAGGCGGGGAGTGGGCGCCAGGCTGACCCGGGTCTTCGGGCCTGCGGTCGTGGCTGGGCGGAGACGAACCCCCAGCCAACCGGACTCCCAGGGCCTGGAGCCCGAGGCAGGCCCGCGGGCAGTCTCTCCAGGGCTGGGCCCCCTCCCTCGGTTCTGGTCGGTCCTGAGTCTCGGGGCTGCTCAGACGGGGTCTTCGTCTACGGGGCCGGCCGGCCGCATGCTCTAGACCGTCTGGGGGTCGTGAGCGCGGAATCGACCTAGCCCCTTGTCTGGGCCCAGAGTGTTCTCCATTACGCCGTGTAGGTATCTTGGAAGCGTGTCTGTGAGTCTGTGTTCCTGGTGTGCAGGCAGCTGTGATCCTCCTCGGCCCCGGCTCTTCCCTCTCGTTCTCACCTCCTGCTCTCCCGCCTCCCTCCGGTCCCTTCTCCTCCGGGTATCTGAGTCTCGGCCTCCAGGCCCCGCCGCCCTCCCGTCCGCTCCGTCCCTGCGTCCCCTCCCGCGGGCTGGGGCGGCGCCGTGACGCGCGGGGCGGGGCAGGAAAGCGGAGCTGACGCCGCGGCGGCCTCCCGCGGCCCCGGCCCTTTGTGCGCGGCGGGCGGCGGGCGGCGGACGGCGGGTGGGAGGGGCGCGGCGGCCGCGGAAGGAGAGGCGGCTGCCCGGCGGGGACGCCCAGCGCAGCCCAGCCCGCACTGCCCGGCCCGGCCCTGCCCTGCGGCTGGGCGCGCCCGCCGCGCCGCATCCATGTTCGAGTAAGGACCGCGGCGGCGGCGGCGGAGACGGGGGGAAGTCCGGGGGCCGCTCGAGCGGGGGCTGCGCGGGCTCGGCCGGGGGAGGCGCGGCCGCCACCGAGGTCCGGGAGCTTGTGTCCCGAGGGCCGGCCGGGGGCAGCGCAGGGAGGCGTGGGCGTGGAGGCCGCCCAGCGGTGCACTCGGGGGAGGGGCGCCGAAGCCCCCGGGGTCCAACTCGTCACTGCAGGGACGCGATGCGCCGGCATGGCCGGGCTTTGCCTGGGGGTCCCCGGCTCCTCTCGCGGGGAGTGCGGCCCGCCGGGGGCGCCCCGGGCCTCCTTCGCCGCAGCCTGGGAGGCGGGGAGTGGGCGCCAGGCTGACCCGGGTCTTCGGGCCTGCGGTCGTGGCTGGGCGGAGACGAACCCCCAGCCAACCGGACTCCCAGGGCCTGGAGCCCGAGGCAGGCCCGCGGGCAGTCTCTCCAGGGCTGGGCCCCCTCCCTCGGTTCTGGTCGGTCCTGAGTCTCGGGGCTGCTCAGACGGGGTCTTCGTCTACGGGGCCGGCCGGCCGCATGCTCTAGACCGTCTGGGGGTCGTGAGCGCGGAATCGACCTAGCCCCTTGTCTGGGCCCAGAGTGTTCTCCATTACGCCGTGTAGGTATCTTGGAAGCGTGTCTGTGAGTCTGTGTTCCTGGTGTGCAGGCAGCTGTGATCCTCCTCGGCCCCGCGTGTGTGTGTGATTCACTTCAAATTCCATCCGTGGCTTCATGTGGTGGTGTAAGCCCCCGGTGTGTGTCCGATTGTGACTGTCGTGCATGTTGGAGGCTTTGTGTGCATGGCGGCGACCTTCCACGATTGTGTGTATCTCGTTCCAGCAGACATGTGCGTGCCTAAGTCTTTGGAGTGTGTGTACATGTGTCCTCCTTGGCCGTGTACCTGTGTATGTGAATTTATTATCTCGAGTGCCGTCTGTGGTTCCAAGTGTCACTCAGTGAGTTGCCTGTGTGTTCGGTTATGACTCCTGTGTGCCTGTGCCAGAGGCTCTTTGTTGCTGTGACCCCGCACCTCTGTGTGTGCCTGTAATTTACCTCTGAACCTATTAGCTCTGTGGGCGAATGGAAGTCCCTTGTGGGTGTCCCTGTGTAACATGCTGTGTGTCCTGAGCTTATTACTGTGAGTACAACTGAAACTCTCTGGGGTTGTACCTTAACTCTACTTCTTTCTTCTTCTTTTTTTTTTAGTATTTATTTATTTACTTGGCTGCGTTGGGTCTTAGTTGAAGCATGCCAGAGCTTAGTCACCTTGTGGCATGTGGGATCTCAGTTCCCTGACCAGGGATTGAACCCATGTGCCTGCATTGGAGGGCGGAGTCTTAACCACTGGCCACCAGGGAAGCCCCAGATCTACTTCTTATTCCACCTTTGTGGGAAAGTTCCTGTGTGTGTCCCTTTATGACATTGTTGTACACCCCTGGCTTCCATGTGAGCAGCAGGGACCTTCTGGGGCTTTGTGTGTGTGAAGAGCATGTGAAGAATAAGAGAGAGAGACCCCTTGTGGCTCTTTGTGAGCCTGGAACCCTCCCTCCTGAGACCTTGACAACTTGGAGCAATGATAATAACAGACACAGTTTACAAGGCATGTCCCGTACATGATTTCAAATTCAGTCCCTGGCCACTGTGTCGTCGGGGTGTGTCCACAGCCTCCCGGGGCTGCGTTGTGACTGAGTCCTCCACAGCTGCGTGTGTGTAGGGCTCTCTGTCACTCGGCAATGGCATTTGCCACGTCCATCCCGTGCCACGTAAGAGCAGGTCTTTGCTCTCTTTTCCCCTCCAGAGGGCGAAGGCCATGGGTGCTGAGCTGACCCCGGACTTAATTTACCTGGTTTGTGCGTGTGTTCGCTGGGGGCCTCTGCGACCGTTCGTTCATGTTGTGGCCCTTTCTGTCACCGTGGGAATGTCTCTTGCTTTCAGATCTCCCTGAGACTTCCTGGTAGCTCTGTGTGCGTGTACGGGGGACGTTGCTGTCCCTGGCATGCTCTGCGGTGGCATGTCTTTGTGCCTGCATACACACGTGTGTGTGACTTCTGGGGCTTTGTGCGTGGCTGTGGCATGCTTGTGTGTGATGGTACTGGGATTGTGGGGCCCTGGGGGTGACTGTAATCTACCGGTGAGACTAGTGCTGGGGGTGAGGGGCGGAGGGGGTGGACGTCTTACAACTGTGGGGACCTGCAGGTTGCCTGTGACGCTGGCTGTGTGTGCTGGAATATCCCTTTGGTGCACGCCTGTGTCTGCCTCTGCCCCACTCTGCCCAGGGTGAGCTGGTGGCCTGTTTAGGCCCAGGAAGCCAGAGGTGGGGTGTCTGCAGTGACAGAACCCATTCTCTTCCAAGTCTCTCCAGCTTTGTCACCATCGCGGGCCCCTCTCCGCCCTCGGCTGCAGTCTGCTTGGTTGGACAGCCTCGGGGCTTGTCCGGCTTGAGTACTTCCTCTTTGCTCTGCCAAGAGCAAGATCTGGGGGTGCAGGCCTTGCCCTGCCTGTGTGTGCTGGACCTGTCTGCAGGCACCCTCTCCTAGACCACCTGTGGCGGGAGGAGGGGTCTGCATTTCAGGCTGGAGAGGCAGGGAGCGGGTCATGGGGCATCATGGTCACCCCTCATTCAAATCCTTCCCCAGCTTGCCGGGGCCCTCAGGGTGACTCTTGCCCAGGGCCCGCAGGGCCTCTGGGTGGACATGGGGCCTCCCGACCTCTGTTCTCAGCCCCGCCGGCCACCTCACTCCTCCTCAGCTCTGCCAAGCTCAGTCCTCTCCTGGAACTCACTGTTCCTGCCCCTAAAACAGCCTTCCCCGGCCCTTTGCCAGATCCTTGTCCTTGGGGCTCAGCTCAAGTGTGCCCTGCACGCCGCCCCGCCCCCACCGTCTGAGTCCTCCCTTATCTCTGCGGTCCTCCAGCTTGAGCCTGATGACGTAGTCGACGTAGTCGAGTCTCCTGGGCCCCACCCCCACTTCCTGATTCAGGAGGTCCTCGGCTACGAGACTTCCAGTGAGCAGCGCTCTTCATTAGCGCTGACCCGTGTCTGAGATCATCCTCCTCATTTACACATTCTCTTGTTGATTGTCTGTGTTCCCCAGTCAGAACCTCAGGTCCCTGCAGGCAGGTGTGGCCTCCGTCTTGCCTGCTTCTGGGCCCCCAGAACCTGGTGCAGGGCAGGTGCTCTGTGTGCGCTCAGCGTGAAAGGCTGGAGTTGGGGTCAGTTTGGGTTGGGCTGAGGTGTCTGTGCGGTACTTGTTGGAGTCAGCATGGTACTTTGGCAACAAATGGGTTGCGGTGACGCCAGGGCTGTGCGCTCCATTGCAGTCTGACGGTCCCTGAGAAACCAGGGTGCCTTCTGGATGGTGGGCTTAATGTATGTATGTCCTCCTCCAGACAACCCTGTGAGGTGAATGCTGCCCTTCTCATTATACTCGAGAAGAAAGCAAGGCACAGAAAGGTTCAGACACTTGCCCGAGGTCACACAGCGAAGTAGCCCAGCTGAGATCTGCAGTGGCCTCAGCCTGCCAAGGGCTGGGCAAGTCATATACTTGATGAAATCCGAGTTTCGGGGTGGGGTAGGTGGGGGTCAGTCACCCATTCAGCCCACAAGAGGAAAAGCTTGCCAAGCACCTGCTGTATGCCACGCCTCATTCTAGGTAGTGGGGTGCTGCTTTGAGACGAGAAAATACAGAAGTGCAGAAGTAATCTGGAAAAGGACAGAGAGGAGGAATGTGGTTTACAGAGAGAGGCGGCCCCCTGTGCACCCTGGATGAGGGCCTTGTCTTCCCCTGGAGTGAAGTGCAGCAGGGGAGGGCTCAGCCTGGAGGGAGGGCGCTGACCTGGCCTGGGAGGAGGCTGCTGAGAGGTCCTGGAGGGAGAGCCCTAGAGGCTGGGCCAGGGCCCTGGAGCGGGGCGGGGGTGGGGGTGGGGTGGGGGCGGGAGGGGCGGGGCAAGTGGGCAGCACAGAAATAATGAAGACATACTAGAGCCGGAGCAAGGAAACCTGCTAACAGGTTAAAAATGAGGGGCAGGGGCTTTGCCCACTGGTGGTCCAGTGGGTAAAGAGTCCACCTTGCAGTGCAGAGGGCACTGGTTCGATCCTTGGCTTGGGAAGATCCCACGTGCCGCGGAGTGCCTGGGCCAGTGTGTCCAGTGACGAGCCAGCGCTCCGGAGTGCATGCGCCCAGAGCCGGTGCTCTGCAGCGAGAGAGGCCATTGCGACGGGAGGCCCACACATGCCAAAAGAATAAAGATGGATGAGAATAAATGGATAAAAAATCAATAAAAGAGGCCATAAATTTAAAAAAAAAAAAGAGTCAAGAACTTTACAGCCACTGTTGGCAAGGTCTACTAAAAATAAAAAATGAGGGGCAAGTAGGAAAGAAAGAGAGGCTTACGTTTTTAGCTGAAACAACTGAGCAGAAGTGTTCAGTAAATATTTTTTGTATGAATGAATAAGTTAATTTGAAAAATAACAGGCATGACTGAGCTCACTCTGTGCCAGGCTCTGTTAGAAGTCCTTCACACGTAGGGACTTGTTTAATCCTTCAAACAACTAGAAGGAGACTTGGATTCCTTACGCCTGGATCCCAGATGAGCTCAGAGAGGCACAGAGAGCTGGGGGCTGGCTCTGGATCCCTCTGCTAGGAGAGGGGACGGGGCGGGGGGGTGCGGCTCCGCGGGCTGACGGGCGGCCCCCCAGCAGGCCCATCTCCATGCCCCAGCCTGTTTTTCCCCACAAGAACCCTCTTCCTCTCCCCCCAGCACAGCCCCCCACTCTGGCCGGAGCTCTCCTAGCAGCTCCCCGTCCCTCCGCAAGCGCCTGCAGCTCCTGCCCTCAAGCCGGCCCCCGCCTGAGTCAGAATCGGGCACCATGGTGGAGAAGGGCTCAGACAGCTCCTCAGAGAAGGGTGGGGTGCCCGGGACCCCCAGCACCCAGAGCCTGGGAAGCCGGAACTTCATCCGCAACAGCAAGGTGGGTGCCAGCCCAGGCAGGGCGCGGGAGGGGCGGGAAGGCAGGGGAATCCGGGGCGGCTTCTGACTCCATTCCTTTCCCTTGCAGAAGATGCAGAGCTGGTACAGTGTAAGTGTCTGCACGGAGAGCCTTGCCGGAGGGATGACAGGGAGGCGGGCAGGTGCTGGGACCAGGGGCCGCTGCCTGCGGTGGTCAGAGAGTGGGCGCTGGGGTCAGGGGGCCTGGGGGTCGCATCCCGTGCTGCTGCTTCCACGCCCCGGGCCCTTGAGTGAGTTGCTTATCCTCTCTGGCTTATTCTAACCTTACTAGACTGAAGGGCGCGTTCCCTGAGAGTCAGTGATGCTGGTGGTACCTGGCGCCCTGCCTGGCTTCTGCAGCAATCAGTTAATGACTCTCGCCGTGTTTATTTTTGTGCTGTGGGCAGTGGGAGCCAGAAGTGAGCTAGATGGTGAAGCCTCCGAGAGCCTGTCCCGGGCTGAGATTGAGGGATGCTGGGAGATTTTGGGGAAGGCAGAACTTTAGGGGTATGAAACCCCTTCCTGGTTCTCACCTCCCAAACATCCCCCAGATGCTGAGCCCCACATACAAACAGCGGAATGAAGACTTCCGGAAACTGTTCAGCAAACTCCCTGAAGCGGAGCGCCTCATTGTGGGTGAGTCGCCCCCCGCCCCCGCAGCCAAGCCGTAAGCCCCCAGCTCTGCCCTCCCAACTCCCCACACGCGCCAGCCAGGCCAGGCCAGCCCATGACTCGGGTGTCTGCCCGTCTCTCCCTCGGCCGCCTCAGATTACTCCTGTGCCTTGCAGCGCGAGATCCTCCTCCAGGGCCGCCTCTATCTCTCGGAGAACTGGATCTGCTTCTACAGCAACATCTTCCGCTGGGAGACAACCGTGAGCTGGGGGCGAGGAGGGGCCCCGGGAGGAGGAGGGGACCCGGGACAAGGAGGAGACCCGGGCAGGCGGCACCCCGGCCCCTTCTGACCCGCTTTTCGTCCTCAGATTTCCATCCAGCTGAAGGAAGTGACATGTCTGAAGAAGGAGAAGACGGCCAAGCTGATCCCCAACGCCATCCAGATCTGCACGGAGAACGAGAAGGTGAGCAAAGGAACGGCGAGCAGGGGCCCCCGGGCCCCCGATCTTAACTGGCTCCTCTTTCCTCCCCACCACCCGGAGCCCTGTCCACTCGGCACCCAGCGTCTCTCCGGGAATACCCATTCTCTTTGACTCTCCAGCCCCAGCCTGGGCGCCCATCAGCTCCAGCCGGGACCCCTGCACCAGGTCCTGTCCCAGGCCCAGCAGTCTCCTCTCACACAGCTGCTCAGGGAGTCTTTTTTTTTAAAAGATTTATTTATTTTATTTTATTATTTATTTTTGGGCGGGGGTGGGTTGGGGAGGGAGGGGAGCAGCAGGGCCACTTCTATTGGTCTTTCATTTCTGTTATTTTCATCCGTCTTTGTTCTTTGGCCCCTGTGGGCCTCCCATCACGGTGGCCTCTGTTGTCGCAGAGCACTGACTCTGGGCGCATGCGCTCCAGAGCTCCGGCTCGGTGATTGGACACATCGGTCCGGCCGCTCCGCGGCACGTGGGATCTTCCCAGGCCAGGGATCGAACCGGCGTCCCTTGCACTGCAAGGCGGTGTCCTTACCCACTGGACCACCAGGGAAGCCCAGGGAGAGTCTTAATAGAAAAATTGTATCAGCTCAGAGGCCTTTTCCACCAAGAAGGCTTCCCTGATGCTCCGTCTGTTACGATTGTTGCCTCGTGGTCCACGATGGCTGCCTCACACCAGTGGCCCCGTGGAACTGGAGAATGAATGGGGAGGGAAGACTTCACGGCCGACTTCCCTGTGTGTTATCTTGGCCCACAGGGAATCCGTCCTCCCCCACACTCCCGCTGTCAGCGGGCCCAGGAGACTGGCTGTGTGCCTCGGGCTTCCCCCGAGCAGCCCAGCCGCTCCTGGCGGACCCTGTCTCCTGCCCTGGACTGTGAGCCTTGGAGGACCGAGGCCCTCTCCTCATCAGGGGGACCCCGGGGCTGTCCAGTGCTGTGCCGGGCACAGAACAGAAGTTCTGTGGAGTGAGTGAAGGCATGAATGGATAGATCGGGATTGGGAGGCGGGGACACAGTGTGCGTGGGTGGAGATTCCTCCTCCCTCTGGCCTGGTCTCCCCACAGCTCCTGCCCCTCTTTCTCCTGCAGCATTTCTTCACCTCGTTTGGGGCCCGAGATCGCTGCTTCCTCCTCATCTTCCGCCTCTGGCAGAACGCACTGCTTGAAAAGGTGGGCGAGTCCTGGGCAGGGGAGCTGAGGGATGGGCTGGGGGAACCATGGAGCCAGGGATGCTAGAACTCTGGGGACTGGAAGACTCCTTCAGCTCTTTTCCGTGGGGACCAGACCCAGTTCGCCTACAGCTCCTCCATAAGCACCGCCCCCCAACCGGGAACCTCCCTGGGCTCCAGTGCCACACCCTGCCACAGGATAGGCAGACCCACAGCCCCTTGGTAACCATCTGCAAATCAGAAATGCTCTGATAGTTGGTCCAGTGGTTAAGACTCCGGGGTACATGGGTTCAATCCCTTGAGGGAACTAAGATCCTGTATGCGGCATAGCCAAAAAAAACAACCGCTCTGAACATGGGGAGGTTTTGGGTTTGTTTGGCAGCAAAATTTGACTAGAGTGATCATGGAGATTCAGAGCGCCTGTCGGCACCGTCCAGAGGAGCCTCGTGCCCTGCTGTCCAGGACGGTAGCCACTGGCCACACGTGCCTGTTGAACTCTTAGGTAGTAGCAACTGAGGATCTGCATTTGTAATTGAATTTCAGTTTGATTAATTTAAACTTAAAACACCAGTGCCCTTTGCGTATAACACAGGTCTATATTTATTTTAATTAACGGGCCACAAAATAGGATCACATATGACTGGGGTAAGTCTCGAATATAATTATGATTCAGTATATAATAGGATCCAGTATGGAATACACCAGTGATTCTCAAATGCTAGAATTTGAGGAACCCTTTACACTCTTTAAAATAAGACTCCAAAGAGCTTTTATTTAAGTGGAATATATCCGTCTATCTATACTGAATTAGAAATGGAAACTGGGGCATTTTTTTTAAAACTGGGGCATTTTTAAACATAAGAGACACACACACACACTTGCAATAGCCCCCAGAACAATGAGGACATCACACAGTCTCTGGAAAAACCCCCACTGTAACCCTCAGGAGAGAACAAAAGTGAAAAAGACAAGTAGCGTCTTACACTACTAGTAACAGTCCACGTACTTATGAAGATAATTTTGTCCTCTTGGATTTTCTAAAAGGGTCTAGTGAAAGTCACTCAGTCGTGTCTGACTCTTTGCAACTCCATGGACGGCCCGTGGAACTCTCCAGGCAAGAAGACTGGCATGGGTAGCCATTGCCCTCTCTGGGGGATCTTTCCCACCCGGGGATCGAACCCAGGTCTTCTGCACTGCAGGTGGAGGCTTTAACCATCTGAGCCACCAGGGAAGCCCAGGGATCCTGGAGTGGGTAGCCTACCTCTTCTCCAAGGGATCTTCCTGACCCAGGAATTGAACTGGGGTCCCCTGCATCGCAGACAGATTCTGTACCAGCTAAGCTACCAGGGAAGCTCCAAAAGGGCCTAAGGGACACCCAGAAATCGGACCATGCTTTGAGAACCTCTGGTATATGCCGGATACTAATATAATGCAAATATTTTGGGTGCTGTATTACAGTATAGACACTGTATTATACTTCTTAAATCTCCAAATTTCTTAATTTTTAAAAAAAAATTTCGGCCTCCTTTATTGGCTTATTCGTTTATTTATTTTCATCCATCTTTATTCTTTGGCCTGTGTGGGCCTCCCATTGCTGTGGCCTCTCTTATTGCAAAGCACCGGCTCTGGGCGCATGTGCTCCAGAGTGCTGGCTCATAATTGGACACACGGGTCCTGCCGTTCCGCGGTATGTGGGATCTTCCTGGGCCAGGGATCCAACCAGTGTCCCTTGCATTGCAAGGCAGACTCTTTACCCACAGGACCACCAGGGAAGCCCCAAATTTCTTAATTTTGAATCAAGGGTTAACCCAAAGATTTTGAGTAAAGGCCTTCAGAGTTTCCCTTAGCACATTCTGATAGTCTATGATGGGCCAGCGCGGAGTGGGCTGTCCTGGGATGCCTACCATGATTGAATGAGTTTAGGTAGCATGCCTTTGGCAGCAAGCAGCTGAAAACCCAACCAGACAGTGGTTTAAGCAGATGCTGCAGTGCTTCAGATGGCAATAGTAATATCTAACGCTTCACAGAGCTGCTGGGTGCCAGGAACTGTTCTGAGCTTTCCATGAATTAAGTTATTTAATCCTCACAGCCACTCTTTGAGGCAATGTGGTTATCTTTATGTCACCAATGAGGCAGAGAGGGAAAGCCCTGCCCATGGTCACATGCTTTTCTGTGGCAGAGCTGGGGATCTGGCTCGCTGCAGTCCAGTTCCGGGGTCCCACTTAATCATACTGATGCCCACGTCACAAGAGGTCTGGAAGCAGGCAATCCAGGGTGGGTGCGCGGGCTCCCTAGGTCATCCAGGACCCAAGCTCTTCTCCGTTACTTCCCGCCATCATCCTGCTGCTGCTGCTGCTTGGTCCCCATGCGTGTTGCCTTGTGGTGGCAGGATGGCTGTCCCAGGTCCAGGTGTCATGCCCTCAGTAAGTGTCCCAAACGCGCAGGAAGAAAGGGCTGGATGGAGATGGGCATTCCTTTATCAGGAAGGGAAAGCCTCTCTCTGCAGACTTTTCCTTACAAATATTTCTTAGGCTAAGTCTTGGTCACAGCATCACCTTTGGCTGCAGTGGAAGCTGGGTTATAGGGCAAATGGAAAAGTGAACTGGTCTACACCAGTTTTAATTCGTTGGAGCTGGGGAAGATTTTCACCCCAGAAATCAGGGTCCTGCGGGCAGAAAGGGAGGGTGGATAGACGCTGGGGTCTGCTACAGCTGGCCTGTAGCACCGCGGCAGACCCAGGCCCATATTTCCAGCAGGGCTCACTCACATCCTGTCCTCCGAGGTCGCTTCAGCTGTCCTCAGGAACCAGACTGCTGGCACAAGTCCCTGAGGGAGGGATGGGGCATCCTCAAAGTCCCCAGGGAGGCTGAAGGCAGCCGTGTTGTTGGGGACGGAGTTCAGCCCTATGACCGAGTGCAGGTCACTGAACCCTACTGGTCCGATGGGGTCTGTCCCTCCTTTTTAGCACCCGAGCTGGCCCCAGAATAAGTGCCTGATCACGTCCGCTCTTGGGGGAGGCATTGTAGACTAGTGGTTAGCTCCAGGGTTAGCCCAAAGACAGGAACACCTCAACACTGCCAGTTCTGAATTGAATGCTGTTCCCCTCTGGGGCTTCTCAGTGGCGCCCCGTGGTAAAGAACCCGCCCGCCAGTGCAGGAGATGCAAGAGACATGGATTTGATCCCTGGGTTGGGAAGATCCCCTGGAGGAGGAAATGGCAACCCAGTCCAGGATTCTTACCTGGAAAATGCCACGGACGGAGGAGCCTGGCGGGCTACAGTCCGCAGGGTCACAAAGAATCGGCCATGACTGAACACGCATGCACACGTTTGTGCCTCGGAGTCATTATCTTAAAGTGATGATCATATTAGCACCTACTTGACAGAATTGTTTTGAAGACTTGTTGGGTTAGCTTGCGTACAGGGTTAGAAGAATGCCTGGCACAGGGTGACAGCCCGGTGAATGTCAGTTGCTGCTGCTACTATTATTAATACTACTATCTCATCAGGCATCCAGCCACTCTGGGCACGGATGCCTCTAGAATAGTACCGATTGTTGGGGGCAAGACAGAATGGTGGGTGGGAACACTGGCTCTGCAGTCTGGCTGGGTTTGAACCCCAGCGTTGACCTCCAGCGTGACTCCTCCGTTCTGGGCCTTGTATTCCCCTCTGTGAAATGGGGAACTGGACCCTGTGGCTGTGGAAGGCTGGTGAGGACCTAACGGAGAATTCAGAGCACACTGGCTCCTCCCCAGTGGGTTGGCAGAGATCTGCGATGGGGAGTTGTGCTCCCCCTTGTGGTCACTGGGGAAATTGCCGAGGCTGAGGGCTGGCGGAGGCCGAGGGAAGGAAGAGCTCTTTCTCTAACCCGGAGGCCAACACAACGTCCTGCCTGTCCAGACGCTGAGTCCCCGCGAGCTCTGGCACCTGGTGCACCAGTGCTATGGTTCAGAGTTGGGCCTCACCAGCGAGGACGAGGATTACGTCTGCCCCTTGCAGCTGAACGGTCTAGGGTGAGTTGGTGGCTGGTAGCTGGTTCCTGGGGAGGCTGGGCGGAGTCAGAGGGACTGTGCCTAGCTCCTGGAATCCTGGGTAGACCGAGGTGGGTGTCTAGAGCCTGGAGCACCCGGAGGGTGTGTGGATCTCAAAGATCACAGCGGTCTCACCCCTTCTCTTTTTCCACAGGAGCCCCAAGGATGTGGGAGATGTCATCGCCCTGAGTGACATCACCCCCTCGGGGACAGCTGACCACAGCCAGGAGCCCAGCCCGGCAGGTTCGCGTCGTGGCCGCCTGACCCCCAACCTTTCCCGGGCCAGCAGTGACGCAGACCATGTGGTGAGCAGGCGGGTGGAGGAGAGGGAGGGTGCTGGGTGGGACCGGGGATGGATTGAGGGGACAGGGAAGGGCTGAGGTGACTGGAGGGGTGAGTACTGGGATGGGTGGCGGAGAGGGATGGAGCTGGGAAGATGGGTGAGGAAAGGCACAGGTAGGGGAAGAGAGACCAGCAAGGTACGACAGATAGACGGGAAGGAGGTGAGACAGAGCTGAGAGGGATGAATGGACGGGTGGACGAGGTAAGGTAGAGACAGTTAAGGCATGGGCCGGACAGCCATGAGAAAGCTCGTGGCCCAGGCATCCAAGACCCGCCCGGCCGAGAGGCTGGGCGGAGTCCTTGTCCGGGCGGCCTCTGCGCCCCCTCATCACTCAGCTTCGAGCCCCGGGTGCGCACACGGCCTCCCCAGCATTGGTTTCCCTGCAGTCTCAAAGCCTCCTGGTGGACGTGGGCTCACAAGGCACAAGCCTGAACTGAGCTCTTCTCTGCAGGCGGAGGAGGACAAGGAGGAGCCGACGGACAGCCAGCCAGATGCCTCCTCCAGCCAGACGGTGACCCCGGTGGCTGAACCCCCGAGCACGGAGCCCGCCCCACCTGATGGGCCTGCCTCCCTCGGCCCCTTGGATCTGCTGCCCAGCGAGGAGCTGCTGACGGACACGAGTAACTCCTCCTCGTCCACGGGGGAGGAAGGTGAGGCAGGCGGGCCGATGCATTGGCGTCGGTTATAGGAGACAGACTGGGCTCGGGCAGGCCGTGCCACGAGAGGGGCTGACTCACAGGGCCGACACATCCACGGGGCCGGCAGATCGGGTCTTCACACGATGGTGAGGGCACAGGGCTGCCCAGCCACCCCCCAAAGCCCGGGAGTAGGGAGGAGCGGCCCCCTGGGGGAGGCCGACCTCCCCACGCCGTGTCATCCTCTGTCCTAGCCGACCTGGCGGCCCTGCTTCCCGACCTCTCCGGCCGTCTCCTCATCAACTCCGTCTTCCACGTGGGTGCCGAGCGGCTCCAGCAGATGCTCTTCTCAGACTCGCCCTTCCTACAAGGCTTCCTGCAGCAGCGCAAGTTCACAGGTCAGGGGCCGAGGTAGCCCGGGCGCGGGGAGGGATCGGAACCGCCCCGCATATGTGGTGCCGTGGATCGGGGCGTGGAGCGCTGCGGGTGGGAGACCAGAGTGCCCTTGGGCCAGGGTCAGACACTCCGTGTGCCTCGTTTTCTTCCACGTGGAGCTGGCGTGATGCTGTACCTGCCTTGCCAGGTTCCCGTGAGAACTCAATGAGGTAATACTGGGAAAGGGCCTAGAACAGTAGCAGGAAGCATTTCATAAGTACGAATTAATGAGTGCTCTGTCTGGTTGGTGCAGAGCCGAGGACAGATGAACTCCAGAGTCTGGAGGGAACAGCCGTGAACAGAGCCACAGACGAGCATGGCTTTCAGAGGGGCGGCTGTGGTCTGTGCAGGGGCGAGGGTCTCAGGAAAGGTTGTTGGAAGGCTGTGAGTGGAAACTAAGGCCTGGAGGAGCGACTTGCCTTGAGAAAGGAAAGGAGGTAGGAGAGAGGATGTCGGGAGGCCAGCAGGGTGCCGGCAGAGGCCCTGAGGCTGGAGGCAGGCCCTGGGAGAAGCCCCTTGGGGCTGGGCCCCTGTGGCCAGGTATAGAGAGAGGAGTAACAGCGCCCGGGGTGGTGGAAGGGCTGGCCAGGCAGCCGTCAGGGTCGGAAGGCTGAGAAAGAGGTTAAGGTAGGGAGGGGTGTGTGTGTTAGTCACTCATTTGTGTCTGACAGTTTGCGACCCCATGGACTATAGCCCATAGACCCCAGGCTCCTCTATCCATGGGATTTTCCAGGCAAGAATACTGGAGGGGATGGCCATTTCCTCTCCCAGGGGCTCTTCCTGACCCAGGGATTGAATCTGGCTCTCATTGCATTGCGGATTCTTTCCCTTCTGAGCCGCCAGGGAAGCCCTGTGGGAGGGGCCCATTCTTTTTTTTCTGTGTTGGTGAAAACGAACCATGTAACATCCCTTGCAGAACGAGTAGGACTGTGCCTTATGTTGGGAGCACTCGAATCCCCCAAAGCTATGCTTATATTTCTGGAGAGGGGGCACCTCAGACTACGGAACCGAGACCCTGTTGAGTAGTACTGGGGAGCCATGGAGTGTTGTAGGGGAGGAGCAGAGTCCATCTTGGCTGTAAGAAGCTACCTCTGGACCAGAGGTGGAGATGGAGGCCAGGAATCAGGGGGAGGCTGGAGAGGGGCCCTGGAAAGGCAAGGATGGGCTGAACTTGGACAGTGCTCAGGTGGTCCGTGAAGGGATAGAGTGTATCCAGGATGGAGCCCGAGGTTCCGTGGGGAGCCCGGAAGGCTGTGGGGCCCAGCGAGGAGGGGCGTATTTGAGGAGATGGAGAGGCCAGTGGGTGTGCGGGCCCCGGGCCTTACAGGGGAGATGTTCAAGAGGTCACAAGACCCTGGGTCTCAGGCTCAGCGGGGAAGCCAGGACTGGCGGAGTGGAGACTGGGCCTGCACGAGTGGACACCGTGGCCCAGGAGGGCTGGGAAGTGTCTGCAGGAGAGAGGGCCTGGCTCCAAGGATCAGCAGCATCTGAAGTTTTAGGCGTCCAGATAGCAGGGAGGAGGTGCGGGTTTAGGGGCCAGTCTGCAGAGAACTGGAGCCTTCCCCGCCAAAGCTGGGTCTGCAGCCTGAGGGCACGGGCTGGAGAATGCTGTCCTCAGTCTGCTCCTCCGTCCCCCAGATGTGACCCTGAGCCCCTGGAGCGGGGACAGCAAGTGCCATCAGTGCCGAGTGCTGACCTACACCGTTCCCATCAGCAACCCGCTGGGGCCCAAGAGCGCCTCGGTGGTGGAGACACAGGTGTGCGGGGCCGGGCGGCGGGCGTGTCGGGGCCCAGCGGCGGGTGGGGCGGTTGGCACTGACTCCTGGTTCCCCCCTTGGTCCCGCAGACGCTGTTCCGGCGCGGCCCCCAGGCAGGCGGGTGCGTGGTGGACTCAGAGGTGCTGACCCAGGGCATCCCTTACCAAGACTACTTCTACACTGCCCACCGCTACTGCATCCTGGGCCTCGCCCGGAACAAGGCCCGCCTCCGGTGAGCCCGATGCCCGGCTGATCCCAGAGCCCCGCCCCATCCTGCCACCCGGGCAGATGAGCAGCTGTCAGGAGCACCCTATGGTGGCCGGCCTGCACCACCAGAAGACTGGAGTCACCCCTGCCTGGGAGGGGACGGCGGGTGTGAGGGCGGTTTGGGGGAAGACCCAGAGCTCAGCTCGGGACGTGCCAAGGTGTATCTCAGACCCTGCGTTGGGGCGGACATAGCAGCTATGTGGAAGGGGTTCAGGGGCGAGGCGCGGGCCAGGACGGCCGTCTGGGCGGGCAGTGCTGGGGCAGCACCAAGGGAGGGAGACCCACCAGGGCCGTGGCTGTGGACAGAGAGGGGCCTGTGGGCCGAGGGCGGATCACAGGGAACCCTAGGGGTGGAACGGGGCCCTCTCTGAATTCCAAGAGGGCAGGCGCCCCCAGGGGAAGGGGACAGCAAGGCTGGAGTCGGCCCCTGACCCCCTCCCCCGTGCCCCTGTCCCCAGAGTGTCCTCGGAGATCCGCTACCGGAAGCAGCCCTGGAGCCTCGTCAAGTCGCTCATTGAGAAGAACTCATGGAGCGGCATCGAAGAGTACTTCCACCACCTGGGTAGGGGCCCGGCGGGGCGGGCCGTAGCCGGGGCCGGGCCGGGCCGGGGGCGGCCGTGCGGAGCCCTCTCCTGTGTCCGCAGAGCGAGAGCTCGCCAAGGCTGAGAAGCTGGCCCTGGAGGATGGCGGGAAGGACGCGCGGGGCTTGCTGTCTGGCCTCCGCCGGCGGAAGCGGCCCCTGAGCTGGAGGGGTCACGGTGACGGACCCCTGCACCCAGACCCGGACCCCTGCGCCCGGCCTGGCATGCACACCTCGGGTGGGTTCTGTCAGGCCTGGCGGGGGCTGGGGAGGAGCTGGTGGCCTGGGCAGGGGAAGTCGAGGGGAGTCCGTCTGACTCCCGGTGGCTTCCCTCCAGGCTCCCTCAGCTCCCGCTTCTCGGAACCGTCTCTGGACCAGGGCCCCGGGGTGGGCACCCCCAGCGCCCTGGTTCTCATCAGCATTGTGTGAGTAAGGGGGGCGGCACTGGGGGTCAGGCAGGCCCGGATATGCACCCTGGCTGTGTGACCTTAGGCAGGTGCTTAGCCTCTCTGGGCCTCTGCTTACGTGGGAGCACAGTGAGGGTTAAAGGAGGCGATGTTTGGGATGCACCCAGCAAGGCTCCTCAGTTTGCGCTGCCCAGTTTGTCGTGGAGAGGTCGTCCCCACAGGAAGCGGGAAGCCCGGAGGCTCTGGGGGCGGTGGTCAGAGGGCTGGGGCCTCGCCAGGGGTGGAGACGCAGGCTTCCGGGGGAGATGGAATTGGGTGAACCAGCCGAGGTTTACACAAAGAGCCGTGTCACACGCTTCACCCAGGTCTCCTGTGCCCAGCCAGCCCTGAGCTGTGTTACGTGAGGGACGCAGTAGTGGCCAGCAGCCCTGGGGAGAAGCAGATCTGGCGCCAGACCACAGGAATGGGGTTGTGATGGAGGGGACCTGGGGGGGAGGACAGGGAAGCCATGGGAGGCTGAGGAAGGCCTCCTCCAGGCTGGACACTGGGCCGTCGTGGACGGCTTCCCGGGAAAGCAGAGGACTTGAGCTGAAACTCCCCAGTAGGCTTAGGCAGGGAGACCCACCTGCATGGAGGCATGGTCTGGGGGACCCAGAGGCACAGAGGTCTGGCCTGGGAGCATGAGGAGATGGAAGTGAGGTCCATGCGCCCGACAGACCACGGACAGTGAGAGATCAGCCCCGTGCTCAGGCTCGCTGGGCCTCAGGTGGCCAGTAACAGCGGTCCATGAGGGCGGTGTGGTGGGCTCAGCCCCGGGGCTGCCGCGATTGGGGGCCGGGGGTTCAGGCTCGGGGGCTGGGCAGCTCTCATCTCTTTGTCTCCCCCTCTGCCTCCTCAGGATCTGTGTGAGGTAGGGTCCTGCGTCCTGCCCTCCCCTCCCCTGTGTTGACTCCCCCGCGGCCGCTTCTCCCTCCTCTGCGGCTCCAGCTCCCTCAGCGAGGTGGCCGGAGTGGCACATACGGGCTCGGCGTCAGACCGCCCTGGGCTGGAACCCTGACTTTGGCTTGTGTGACCCTAGGCATGCCACTCACCTGTCCGAGCGTTGGTTTCGTCCTCTGAAGAGAGGGCTAGTCCTGGTGCCTGCTGGAGGCGCGGTCGAGTGGGTGCCCCTTCCCCCCACTTGTGGGGGCGTTGGTGTCCTGACTCGGGACCTCTGACCCCTCCCCCAGCCTCATCGTCCTCATCGCCCTCAACGTCCTCCTGTTTTACCGCCTCTGGTCCCTGGAGAGGACAGCTCACACGTTCGAGTCCTGGCACAGTCTGGCCCTGGCCAAGGGGTGAGTGGGTCAGCCCGGGGGGATGGGAGCTTGGGCAGGTGCAGGGCAGGCCAAGACCCCACTCAGGCCCTGTATTCCACCCCCAGCAAGTTCCCCCAGACGGCCACGGAGTGGGCAGAGATCCTGGCTCTGCAGAAGCAGTTCCACAGCGTCGAGGTGCACAGGTGGAGGCAGATCCTGCGGGCGTCCGTGGAGCTCCTGGACGAGGTGCGTGCTGGGCCGCGGGGTCCTGTGGTCAGGTCCCGGGATGTGGCATTCGGGACAATGCATCCGGGCCTCACTTTCCTCCCATGTTAATGAGGAAGCCACTTGTCCTCACCTCCCAGAGGTGCTAGAGAAATCAGCGAGATGGAAGATAGAATTGATTGGTTCTCATCCTGGGGAAAAAGTCTAGGATGTCTGACTTCAGGCATGGCTGGGTCCAGCCACTCCCTAGAAATAAGAGTGGGTCTCTCTTCCCCTCCCTTGACCCTGCCCTCCCCTAGGGCCGGCTTTGTTTTGGGGGTTTTCCCAGGATGACCAAGATGGTACCTGCAGTTCCAGGGTAACAACCAAAAGAAGGAGCACATTCTCACTGGCTGTGGGGTCTCATGCCCATCCCCAAACCAGTCGCAGCAACCAAGGGTAGATGAGGCTTGGTCCCTGAACCCCTTCCTGCCTGTGAGGTGACTAAGGACTCATGTGAGGGTGGGAAGGAGAGTCTCCAAAGCTTAGGGGTCTCATCTCCAGAAGGATTGCCCCAGGCACCTGCTGTAGTTCACAGGCAGTATCTGCAGACAGCCAGGTTCCGATTCTGACCTGTGACCTTGCGCACGTGACTTCACGGCAGGGGGCCTGGCTTCCTCCTCTGTGAATGGGATGAGAATCAGTGTTCCCGTGGAGGCTGCCCTGGGGACTAAAGGAGTTGGCATCCCGGACTTCCCTGGCAGTCCAGTGGTTCAGACTCCAGGCTTCCACTGCAGGGAGCGCAGGTTCGATCCCTGATTGGGAAACTAAGGTCCCACATGCTGTGGCATTGACCAAAAATAATAATTATTAATAATAACCATAAAAGAGTCAGCCTGTGAGAAGTTCCCAGCTCATGTAAACACCTTGTCTGCGTTTGCTGTTATTAGTGGAATCCTGCAGAGCAGATGCTTAGTCGGTGCCGCGGTGGGTCAGCACAGATGCCCGGCGCTGGGGAGCATCTGGCCTTGGCCGGGTGCCCAAGGGCATCATAGCCCACGTCACTGGGTGATGGTAAAAATCCTTTCTGGTCACTCTGGACCGCAATGCTGATACCCACCTTCAGGGGCCTCGTTGCACCTTGAAATCATGCTGGGAGGAAGATGCTCACGGAGGGAAGGGCTGTGCAGGGCAGGGAAGAGGGATCATCCAGACTGGGGTCCCATCGTTCGGAGGAGGTCAGGGCCTTTCCGTCCTGAGTTCAGCTCTGATTCTTTTCCTCTGACGGCCAAGGGCACGGAATTGCCCGCACAAATTAATCCTAACAGCAGACACTGATAGAGCCAGACGGTTCTAAGAGCTAAAATGACCACCTGGTTTGTTTCTCATGGCCAGCCTTCGAGGGAGATGCTTTTGTTACGGAGAGGCATTCCCAAAGTTGCACAGCAGGGAGTAAGACTAACTAACGTGCACCCCACACCTCCGGTGTGCCAGGTCCTCAGCGTATACCCGGGCGATCCCTGAAATAATCCTGTGAAGCAGGACTATTACTGACCGGTGTCTCAGCTGAGGGACCTGGGACGGTTGAGGGGCTTGCCCGGGGTTACCCGTAAGATGACCTGAACCCAGGCCCCTTCCACCTGCTGCCTTTGTTGTTATTCAGTCGCTTAGTCGTGGCTTGACTCTTTGCAACCCCTGGACTGCAGCTCGCCAGGCTCCTCTGTCCTTTAGGGTCTCCTGGAGTTTGCTCAGACTCACAGCCACTGAGTCAGTGATGCCATCCTCCGCCTGCGAGAAGTCAGGCTGGGTGCAGAATGGCTCTACTCTCAGGACAGGCTAACCTTGGCCTCTCTGGGCCTTCCCCCGTTCCTCCGCTGCAGGATGGTGGGGGTGGATCACCCCTACCAGCACTCAGCCCTTCCTACCCTGCCTCTCTCTCCCCGCAGATGAAGTTCTCGTTGGAGAAGCTGCATCAAGGCATCACGGTCTCAGACCCTCCCTTCGACTCCCAGCCACAGCCGGACGACAGCTTCTCCTGAGGATACTCGGCCACCCGGGCATCCCCTGAATGGACAGACAGACACAAGCGCGGTAGCCACTGCTGGCCTGGTGGGAGCACCGGGAGCCTCCCGCCCACCCCTCCCAGTGGCTGGGCCAGGGGCCGCACAGACACGGGGACCACAGAACCGAGATGCACTTTCAAGCAGCGTGTGCGAGTCCAGGGAGCCGGCCCAGCTTTCGGCAGGCCCCAGCTAACTTATTGTGCCCACCGCTGGGGTTGTGGAGATGCCTCGTGGTGCACGATTCCCTCGGAGGCCTGGGGGGGTTCCGGGTTTCGGAGGAGGTCAGGGCCTTTCCGTCCTGAGTTCAGCTCTGATTCTTTTCCTCTGACGGCCAAGGGCACGGAATTGCCCGCACAAATTAATCCTAACAGCAGACACTGATAGAGCCAGACGGTTCTAAGAGCTAAAATGACCACCTGGTTTGTTTCTCATGGCCAGCCTTCGAGGGAGATGCTTTTGTTACGGAGAGGCATTCCCAAAGTTGCACAGCAGGGAGTAAGACTAACTAACGTGCACCCCACACCTCCGGTGTGCCAGGTCCTCAGCGTATACCCGGGCGATCCCTGAAATAATCCTGTGAAGCAGGACTATTACTGACCGGTGTCTCAGCTGAGGGACCTGGGACGGTTGAGGGGCTTGCCCGGGGTTACCCGTAAGATGACCTGAACCCAGGCCCCTTCCACCTGCTGCCTTTGTTGTTATTCAGTCGCTTAGTCGTGGCTTGACTCTTTGCAACCCCTGGACTGCAGCTCGCCAGGCTCCTCTGTCCTTTAGGGTCTCCTGGAGTTTGCTCAGACTCACAGCCACTGAGTCAGTGATGCCATCCTCCGCCTGCGAGAAGTCAGGCTGGGTGCAGAATGGCTCTACTCTCAGGACAGGCTAACCTTGGCCTCTCTGGGCCTTCCCCCGTTCCTCCGCTGCAGGATGGTGGGGGTGGATCACCCCTACCAGCACTCAGCCCTTCCTACCCTGCCTCTCTCTCCCCGCAGATGAAGTTCTCGTTGGAGAAGCTGCATCAAGGCATCACGGTCTCAGACCCTCCCTTCGACTCCCAGCCACAGCCGGACGACAGCTTCTCCTGAGGATACTCGGCCACCCGGGCATCCCCTGAATGGACAGACAGACACAAGCGCGGTAGCCACTGCTGGCCTGGTGGGAGCACCGGGAGCCTCCCGCCCACCCCTCCCAGTGGCTGGGCCAGGGGCCGCACAGACACGGGGACCACAGAACCGAGATGCACTTTCAAGCAGCGTGTGCGAGTCCAGGGAGCCGGCCCAGCTTTCGGCAGGCCCCCAGCTAACTTATTGTGCCCACCGCTGGGGTTGTGGAGATGCCTCGTGGGGTGCACGATTCCCTCAGCTCTGGGTTTAATGTATTATATTTATTGGGGGCTGACAGAGCCCCAATAAAGGGTTGGAAATGGCTGTGGTTGTGCCTGCAGAGCCCTGGGAGTGGGTGGTAGCCCCTGGTTACTGTGAGATCCCGCTGTGGTGGGAGTGGGTGCTGTCCATGTTCTGGGGCCACAGACACCAACGTGACCTGGAATTCCCGAGCGTCTTTCACAAACTTGGCACCATCAGGATCCAGCGTGGGGGCTCCGAGGACAGGCTGGTGGCCTGGTTCTCTCCTGCCTCTGATACTTAGCAGGCTTGTCTCCTGGAGCAGGTCAACCTCCTGAGCTTCAGTTTCTTCTGTACGGTGATCATACGCATAGCACCTGTCCGGGGCGTCCCTGGTGGTCCAGTGACTAAGACTGCACCCTTCCACTGAAGAAGGTGTGAGTTCAATCGCTGGCCAGGAAACGAAGGTCCTGCATACCTCATGGAATGGCCAAACTAAAAAGGAATAGCACCTGTCTTTCAGGATTGTTAGAAGTGAGTTTCCTCTAGCTGCATCAGAACCTCCTGGAGGACTCTTAAAACGCAGAATGCCAGACCCTGCCCTCAGTGCTTAAATCTTGCACTTCTAACAAGTTCCCGGTGATGCTCATGCTGGCTGTCCAGGGACCCCACTTTGAGAATCATTTTTAAGGATTCAAGGAGCTAATCGAGGTGGCTGCTTGTCACAGGGCCTGCACAGAGTAATAGTCAATAAATGGCACTATTATGACCACAAAATTCAGGGAGAGAAAAATGTAAGTCATGTAGTGAGGACCAAGTACATACAAGGCTCTGTGCCAGAGTCTGGCGCGTTAGGTGCTCAGTCATGTTTGACTCTGCGACCCCATGGACTGTAGCCCCCCAGGCTCCTCTGTCCTTTGGATTGCCCAGGGAAGACTACTGGCATGGGTTGCCATTTCCTTTTCCAGGGGATCTTCCCGACCCAGGGGTCAAACCTGAGTCTCTAGCATTGCAGGCAGATTCTATACAGTCTCAGCCACCAGGGAAACCCAAATAATTCATTTAATTCTTACAGTTATGACATGAGATGGAAACAAAATAGCTACATGCCTGGGCCCACTCAGCAGGAAAGCAAGGCCCAACCACTGGTGAATCCACCTGATACGAAACCCCTTTCTGGGGGCCACGGCAAAAGTGGAAGCCCCTAGAGCCTGCCTTACCAATTCAGAAACGAGCCTAGAGGCCAACCTCTGACTCAGGTAGAATCCCGATCTGTCTCACTTAACCCCTGTCCTGGTTCCAGAGTGAGCGATGAGGGGCAATGGAGACCTGACAGGTCACAGTCAGGTTTCAAGAATCTTAGTTGATGGTTTGGGGCAGTGGACTGAAGGAGGGGCTGGATGGGGCAAGACGGACCACAGGTGGCTGAGCACAGAACCTGCCTCTCCTATCCTCTAGCTAAGTTACCATTCTGAGCCTCAGTTTCCCACACCTGTAAAATGGGCATAATGGTAACACCCATCTTGTAGGAAGAAATTTAAATGAGTTCACAGTAAAGTACTTCATGGCATCACCAATTCAATGGACATGAACTTGGGCAAACTCCAGGAGATGGTGAGCGACACGGAAGGCTGGAATGCTGCAGTCCATGGGGGCCACAGAGATACGACTTGGCGACTGAACAATACTTAAGCGCTTATGATGGCGGCGAACAACAGTTTGCAGGGTTGTCACCAGGTGCCCCTGCCTGGTGCCTAAGACCTGTCCTCACTGGGCTTGTGCCGGGCCTCCCAGAGGGGCCGGAAGAGCAAGAGAGTTATTTTTTGCAGGGGAATTTCACAGCCCAGGAGGTGCTGGCACAAAGGCCCAGACCACAAAGGTGTCTGGTGTCGCTGGCTTGGCGTCCCTGCCTCCCTCTCCCTTCCTCCCCCTGCGCCCCGGGCCAGCCCCTGCCTTGGTTCTTCTCGCCTGGCCAAGCTGGGCCAGGGAGATTCTGGAACTTGACCCCACCCAGAACTGGAGGTCAGCACCTGAGGCACAATCCTCAGCCCCACGTCTCCCACACTGGTCCTGACGGCCTCCACCATCGCCTCCACGGAACAGACCAGGTATCTGCCTTCGGGGCAGGATTCCAGACCCACCGGAAACCAGCCGCAGGACCGAGGCAAAGGAGGGGCACTCTCCCAGCCTCGGTTTCCTGGTGTGTAAAACGCAGGTGAATAATAAAACTTGCCATACATGCTGGGGGAGGTGGATGCGGACCCAGCGTCTCAGAAGGGCTCTAGCCCTGGCAGTTTGCTTATTCACGTGACAGAGGTTTATGGAGCACCCACAGGTGACCGGCATGGCTGAGGGTGCTGGAGACACGGCAGTGCCCAGGACCGTGCCCTCGCCGAGGGGGAGCTTGTTTTCCAGGGCTGGAGGGACAAGGAGTGACGGGAGAAACTATGCAAAGAGAAACACAGTGTCGGGTGGTGACAACTGCTCTGGAAAAATCAACTGGCAAAGGAGGTCAAGTCAGGGACGGTGAGGCAGTTCATCCCAAGCGGACAGACGGCCCAATGAAGCTGACCATTCTGAGCCTCAGTTTCCCACACCTGTAAAATGGGCTTTCACCAAAATTAAATGAGTTCACAGTAAAGTACTTCATGGCATCACCAATTCAATGGACATGAACTTGGGCAAACTCCAGGAGATGGTGAGCGACACGGAAGGCTGGAATGCTGCAGTCCATGGGGGCCACAGAGATACGACTTGGCGACTGAACAATACTTAAGCGCTTATGATGGCGGCGAACAACAGTTTGCAGGGTTGTCACCAGGTGCCCCTGCCTGGTGCCTAAGACCTGTCCTCACTGGGCTTGTGCCGGGCCTCCCAGAGGGGCCGGAAGAGCAAGAGAGTTATTTTTTGCAGGGGAATTTCACAGCCCAGGAGGTGCTGGCACAAAGGCCCAGACCACAAAGGTGTCTGGTGTCGCTGGCTTGGCGTCCCTGCCTCCCTCTCCCTTCCTCCCCCTGCGCCCCGGGCCAGCCCCTGCCTTGGTTCTTCTCGCCTGGCCAAGCTGGGCCAGGGAGATTCTGGAACTTGACCCCACCCAGAACTGGAGGTCAGCACCTGAGGCACAATCCTCAGCCCCACGTCTCCCACACTGGTCCTGACGGCCTCCACCATCGCCTCCACGGAACAGACCAGGTATCTGCCTTCGGGGCAGGATTCCAGACCCACCGGAAACCAGCCGCAGGACCGAGGCAAAGGAGGGGCACTCTCCCAGCCTCGGTTTCCTGGTGTGTAAAACGCAGGTGAATAATAAAACTTGCCATACATGCTGGGGGAGGTGGATGCGGACCCAGCGTCTCAGAAGGGCTCTAGCCCTGGCAGTTTGCTTATTCACGTGACAGAGGTTTATGGAGCACCCACAGGTGACCGGCATGGCTGAGGGTGCTGGAGACACGGCAGTGCCCAGGACCGTGCCCTCGCCGAGGGGGAGCTTGTTTTCCAGGGCTGGAGGGACAAGGAGTGACGGGAGAAACTATGCAAAGAGAAACACAGTGTCGGGTGGTGACAACTGCTCTGGAAAAATCAACTGGCAAAGGAGGTCAAGTCAGGGACGGTGAGGCAGTTCATCCCAAGCGGACAGACGGCCCAATGAAGCTGACCTCAGAGCCCAGAGCTGCAGGACGAGTCGAAGTGAGTCCTTGGGGCCCAAGCAAGGACCACGGCTCTGAGATGGGAATGAGCTTGGTGGGTTTCGAACAGCAGGGGCCTGGATGGCAGGGCGGAGTGGAAGTGCTGGGGAGACGAGTAGAAGATGACGTCAGAGACAAAGAGGGTCGCGGGGTCACGAAGGGTGCACCTCCTGAAACATGGCACTTCACATACCCAGAGTATTGGTCTCCTTGGTTTGGATCCAGCGTGTCCCTCCTGCTTGGGAGGGGTCTGTAGGTTGATGGGTAATCCTAGCCTGACACCCCCAGGCCTACTTGGGTTCCCACACAGTGACCTCCAGGCCCGAGAGTCTCAGGGGCCGACGGGGAGGTCACTAGGAGGTCCCAATCAAGTTCCCTTCCAGACGCCAGGGGGACGGCCTCCATAATTGAAAGTCCACAGCCCTGACCTCAAACAGCCCTCCAGGCGCTCTTGTGACTCCGGGGTGACCTTTTCCAGACTCCGACGCAGTGGGGTCGCCGGAGTCTGGAGGAGTCCGACCCCTAGACGAGCGCCCCACGCACGAAGCCGCGGTCCCTGCGCCGCCGGGAGAGGCCGGTGCAGCGGTCGCCTCCCGGGCCGCTGCGGCAAAGGCTGGGCGGCCGCGCCCTCCCCCCGCGGTGATTCATCCCGCCCCCTCCCTCTCCCTCCTCCCTCCCGTGGCCGCCGCCGCCGCTGCAGTGCGCAGGAGACCGCGGCCCGCGCCCTTGCGCGCCCGAGCCGGAGCCGGAGCCTGGCCGGGGTCCGCGCACCTGGCGGATGTGTCCGGCTGCGCGCGCCATCGCAGCAGCCCGAGCAGCGGCCGCCGCCCGCGCGGCGGGGATGCCCGGACGCCGGGCCCCGGGGCTGGGCCCCCGGCGGTAACCGGAGCGGGGGGGCCGCGCCCCCCCTCCCCCCCTCGCCGGTCCCAGAGCCGCAGCTGCTGCGCCCGCGCGCTCCCGGGGACATTCTAGCCGCCGCCGGGTCCCGCCGCCTCTCGCCCCGCTATTAATACCGGCGGCCCGGGAGGGGGGCGCAACGCGCCCAGCGCAGCCATGGGGACGCTGCTGGCCTTCGTGGTCGGCGCCGCTCTGGGTGAGTGCGCGGGGGACGCGCGCGGCGGGACGCCAGTCGGGGCGGCGGGATTCGGCTCTAGACGCCGGGCCGCGGGCGAGGGCTGCGCTCACCCCATCCCCCGGCCCGGCTAAGTCCGCTTCAGAAGTTGTGCGCGCGCGGGGAGAGGGGCTCCGGAGGGCGCGGAGGGGCCGGTGGGCGCGAGCGGGCGAGGGCCGGGCTGGCACGACTTGGCGGCTGCGGGCGCCCAGCCGCGGGCGAGGAAACGCGGAGTCAGCTGCTCCCGGAGCCCCGCAGGCTGCAATGTGACACCCACAGCCGCGGGAGGTGGGGGGTGGATGGAGGCGGCGCCCAGAGATTGGGACAGAGAGACGGAGAGACCGGGAGAGATAGAGACGGAAGGGAAGCGGCGGCAAGAGACACAGAAGTACTTCTGAGTGCTCCACTGGGAGACGGGGAGATGGAAGTCAGGGCAGCAGAGACACGGGTGCAGAGTATGCCTGAAAGAGTTAGGGATCCGAGCGGTGGAGAGAGGAAAAAGTTGAGCGAGGCAGAGAGAGAGAGAGAGAGAGGTAGACGCAGGAAGCGATGGAGTTTGAAACGGACAGGAAAAGGTGGAGAGAGAGATGAAGAGGCCAGGAGAGGGTGCCTGAGCTTGGGAAAAGGACACAAAGTGGTGAGGCAGGTCTTTGGAGAGAGATCAAGAGGGGGAGACAAAGACAGAGGCCCTCAGGGAGATAGAAAGAGACAGCAAAGGAGGAGGGCAGAAATCGCCAACATTAACAAAGGAAAGAATCTGGGGGCAGAGGAGAAGCCCCAGAGCTGGAGAGGCGCAACCCTAACTAGTGAGCAGGACGGAGGAGGAAGCAGGTAAGGTTGTGGATGATCCAAGGAACTCAAAGGGACTGGAGTTGGCTGGTGATGCAAAGGCCCTGTGGCGGGAAAGAGCTCAGAGCGTTTTGAGAAGTCGACAGGAGGTGGGGTTGGCTTCAGGAGGTGGGCAGCCTGGGAGCAGAGGGGGCTGAGGCAGGAGAAGCTGGGAGGGGGTGGATGACAGGAACTTCCAGGACTGGGGAGCAGGGCTGGTGTGTTTTTCTGCCCTGGTTCCCGTGCCCACCTCCTCCCAGGCCTTGGCTTCTCCCACCTCATTTCTTTGGGGCTGGCTGGTCTTAGAGAGCGTGCCGGTTCGGTCACTGCCACATTGAACTTCTAGCACTGTGGGAATTCTGGTCCCATCATCTAGTTGCTCCAGACCCTTGGGCAAGTGACCTTCTGAGAAAGGGGTCCTTGGGTCGCTGGAGAAGGGCATAAGCACAACCCACTCCAGTATTTTTGCCTGGAGTATCCCATGGACAGAGGAGCCTGGTGGGCTACAGTCCATGGGTCACACAACTGAAGCGATTGAGGACGCATGGGTAGCAAAGACTCTGAAGTTACTGACCACAGTAACAGCCCTATTGATAGGGGCACCTGGTGTACCAGGCCCCCTACGGCCTTGTCTGCCTTAAAGAGCCGGCCCCACTACTTCCACAGAAAGATGGTGGTTTCTCTCCCTGTCCACAGAGGGAAACGGAGGCTCAGAGAAGACGAGGGACTCTCCAAGGGCCTGTAGCAGGTCCGAGCCTTGTTCTGACCGTCCCTGATCCTTATCAAGGGGAACCAGATGGCTTCCCGGCCCGAGAGCTGTCAGCCAGCATGCCTGGCATCGCCAAGGGGGACGGGTGCCCCGGCTCGACCTGAGCCTGCTGTCCCTGCAGTGTCCTCAGCCCAGGGGGGCTGCGTGGAGGTGGACTCGGAGACCGAGGCCGTGTATGGGATGACCTTCAAAATTCTGTGCATCTCCTGCAAGCGCCGCAGTGAAACCAACGCCGAGACCTTCACGGAGTGGACTTTCCGCCAGAAGGGCACGGAGGAGTTTGTCAAGGTGGGCGGGCGCCTGGCGCAGGCGTGGAGGGTGGGCGTCTGGGTAGAATTCAGCGGGAGCAGGGTTCCGGTTGGGGTTGGTGGTTTGTTTGCGATGACGGGCTCTGATGACCTGGATCCACATGCCAGCTCCACGGGGACAGGGTGGTGACCTTGGGCAAGGCACTGAGCCTCTCTCACCTCCTCTGTAAAGATGGAGGGGG
Organism: Tragulus kanchil; assembly: GCA_022376925.1. Classification (NCBI taxonomy): domain Eukaryota; kingdom Metazoa; phylum Chordata; class Mammalia; order Artiodactyla; family Tragulidae; genus Tragulus; species Tragulus kanchil. The sequence goes on from JAIOJX010000031.1 coordinate 116,631,766, forward strand.
CGGCTGGTGTCTGGCTCTGAGGCTGATGTGAGAATGGAGTTCCTGCACCTGGCAGGAACGGAGGTCCCAGAACACACATCGCTGGAATTATTTTGTACCAGCAAACATGTCTCAGATGGCTATCAGAGAAGGAAACAGAACTTTGTGACCTCCTTTCCGCTCTGTGTGTTTTGAATATGTTTTGCATAGGAAGGGGTTTTATGAACTTTGAGGGGTCCGCTGGAGAATTGGGGTCGACCGCCGCGGGGATCTTGCCCTGCCTGGGGAGTGTGTGGGGGTGCTGGGGAGCCTGGCTCTGGGTGTGGGGGGCGGGGCCTGGTGGTGACCCCTCCGCCGCCGCCCCCAGATCCTGCGCTATGAGAATGAGGTGCTGCAGCTGGAAGAGGACGAGCGCTTTGAGGGCCGCGTGGTGTGGAACGGCAGCCGGGGCACCAAGGACCTGCAGGACCTGTCCATCTTCATCACCAATGTCACCTACAACCACTCCGGTGACTACGAGTGCCACGTGTACCGCCTGCTCTTCTTCGACAATTACGAGCACAACACCAGCGTCGTCAAAAAGATCCACCTTGAGGTGGTGGACAAAGGTGAGGCAGGCCCCGGGGCAGCCAGATGGAGGGGCAGATGGCCGGCGGGGGCGGGGGAGCGGGCTGGCCCCGCGCCTGAGCAGCGGTGGGGAGGCAGCACCTCCGCCCGGACGCCGGCTCCGGCCTCCGCTTCCCTTCAGCCACGGAGAGGTCACAGTGGGCCCGTCCTGCCGCAGGGCGGGCTGCGGACCTGAGCTCGCCCAGGCGCACTGTGTGGACCCGCGGCCCGGGGCCAGCGGGTGCTCCTGCAACCAACGCCGAGACCTTCACGGAGTGGACTTTCCGCCAGAAGGGCACGGAGGAGTTTGTCAAGGTGGGCGGGCGCCTGGGCGCAGGCGTGGAGGTGGGCGCTGGGTAGAATTCAGCGGGAGCAGGGTTCCGGTTGGGGTTGGTGGTTTGTTTGCGATGACGGGCTCTGATGACCTGGATCCACATGCCAGCTCCACGGGGACAGGGTGGTGACCTTGGGCAAGGCACTGAGCCTCTCTCACCTCCTCTGTAAAGATGGAGGGGGCGGCTGGTGTCTGGCTCTGAGGCTGATGTGAGAATGGAGTTCCTGCACCTGGCAGGAACGGAGGTCCCAGAACACACATCGCTGGAATTATTTTGTACCAGCAAACATGTCTCAGATGGCTATCAGAGAAGGAAACAGAACTTTGTGACCTCCTTTCCGCTCTGTGTGTTTTGAATATGTTTTGCATAGGAAGGGGTTTTATGAACTTTGAGGGGTCCGCTGGAGAATTGGGGTCGACCGCCGCGGGGATCTTGCCCTGCCTGGGGAGTGTGTGGGGGTGCTGGGGAGCCTGGCTCTGGGTGTGGGGGGCGGGGCCTGGTGGTGACCCCTCCGCCGCCGCCCCCAGATCCTGCGCTATGAGAATGAGGTGCTGCAGCTGGAAGAGGACGAGCGCTTTGAGGGCCGCGTGGTGTGGAACGGCAGCCGGGGCACCAAGGACCTGCAGGACCTGTCCATCTTCATCACCAATGTCACCTACAACCACTCCGGTGACTACGAGTGCCACGTGTACCGCCTGCTCTTCTTCGACAATTACGAGCACAACACCAGCGTCGTCAAAAAGATCCACCTTGAGGTGGTGGACAAAGGTGAGGCAGGCCCCGGGGCAGCCAGATGGAGGGGCAGATGGCCGGCGGGGGCGGGGGAGCGGGCTGGCCCCGCGCCTGAGCAGCGGTGGGGAGGCAGCACCTCCGCCCGGACGCCGGCTCCGGCCTCCGCTTCCCTTCAGCCACGGAGAGGTCACAGTGGGCCCGTCCTGCCGCAGGGCGGGCTGCGGACCTGAGCTCGCCCAGGCGCACTGTGTGACGCCCCCGCAGCGGGTGCCTCCCTGTCTGTGAGCCCGAGGATGGTCCCGTAGGAAACAGGATGATACCTGTCTCTCTCTCAGGGTGGTGTTGGAGACATTCGGATGTTGGGGGAAGGGCTGAGGCCTGAGCGAGATGCTGGGTGACCCTGGGAGGCTGCTGTGTCTGTCGCAGCAGGGCCTCCGCGCGCGGGGTGGGGGTGGGGGTGGTCGCGGTGCTTCTGATTGTCACCAGCCTTGGTCCTGCCCCCCCGTGTCACAAGGGGCAGGTGATTGGACTGTGTCACCTAGAGCGGGGCTCCTCCTGTTCTCCTGTGTGGAGTCGTGCTGTTGTTGGATCCTGACTCAGCAGATCCGGGTCGGGCCCAGGATTCTGTCTCAGGAAGCTCTCAGACGAGGCCCAGGCTGCAGATTTGGGGCCATGCTGAGCGGTCAAGACCTAAGGTGTTTTGGGGCGACTTTGCGTCCTATTGGCTCCATCTGCTTTGGACTGCTTCCCTAAACCATCTTCTGATTGGGTGTAAATTGGAATTTTCCAGGGCCTTCGGGCCCCCTGGCCGAGAGAGTCAGGGAGATCTCCCAGACTGTGGGCCACCGAAGAGCCTGGCCAGTGAGTTCTGAGGGGCTGGCGGCACGTACAGACCATCTGGGCCACGTGCATTGGCCCTTCCTTCCGCAAGACGGGAGCTGGCCTCTGTGGAGTCCCTCGTTGAATCCTCGCACCCACCCTCGGGTGGCTCAGCAGTAGAGAACCCGCCTTCCAATGCAGGAGACGCAGGTTCGATCCCCGGATCGGGAAGATCCCCTGGAGAAGGAAACAGCAACCCACTCCAGTATCTTTGCCTAGGAAATCCCATGAACAGAGGAGCCTGACCGGCCACAGTCCAAAGGGTCGCAAAGAGTCAGACACAGCTTAGCAACTAAACAACAACCCCACCTCTGGGGGAGAGGCTCTTCTTATCCGCATTTTGCAAATGGGAAAACTGAGGCTCAGGGAGGTAAGATTACGTGGCCAAGGTCACAGAGCTGGGACCTGGATTTGAACCCAGCCACGCTGGGGTGACTGCTGTTTCTGTTCTTGGCATGATTCACTCTCCTCTGCCGTCAGCCAGAGCCTGTGGGCTCCTTTTGATAATTAGCGTTTTTACGTGTATTAGCAAAGTGATCCAGCAGAATTCAATTCAGGAGTCGTGTCTGAGCAGCTCTTTGGTGTAGGTCACAATGCTGGTGGGCGGCCTCCACGGATGTTGATGACAGAGCCCCACCCATGTGAGTTGGGGGATGGTGGACCGGTTGTAGCAAAGTTACCCCCGAATACTGTGGTTTAACCAGGTCTGGGTCCGTCCTGTTGCCCACATCTGTGCTGAGGTGAAGGGTCAGGAGGTGGGGAGGTTCCTTAATGCTCTTTGGACATCCAGGCTCTTTCCATCTTGGCTCGTCCCCTGTTCACGAAGCTGTCCTCCCCCGTGTGGGGAGGCTGGGTTCAGGCACACCCGGGACCTAGAAGAGCCTCTCTCTCTCTCTTTTTTTTAAAAATTATTTTAAATTATTTATTTATTTTAATCCATCTTTTATTCTTCAGCCTGTGTGGGCCTCCCATTGCAGTGGCCTCTCTCGTTGCAGAGCACTGGCCCTGGGCGCATGCGCTCCAGAGCGCTGGCTTGTAATTGGACACACCGGTCCAGCGGCTTCGCGGCACGTGGGATCTTCCCGGGCCAAGGATCGAACCGGTGTCCTTTGCGCTGCAAGGCAGACTCTTTACCTACTGGACCACCAGGAAAGCCCCAAGCCTCTCTTTTTTTAACATTATCTACCACATCATCCTGCCTCCCAGAGCCTGTTGGCAGGCTTATATTTACATAACAGAAGCTTTATATTTAGTTGGGCTTCCCAGGTGATGCTAGTGGGAAAGAACTTGCCTGCCAGTAAGGAGACATAAGAGACTCAAGTTCAATCCCTGGGTCAGGAAGATCCCCCGAAGAAGGGCACGACAGCCCACTCCAGTACTCTGGCCTGGGAAGCCTCACGGACAGAGGAGTCTGGCGGGCTACAGTCCATAGAGTCGCAGAGTCGGACACGATTGAGCAACTTAACACACCCGGACGTGTATGTCATAGAGGAGTCTTTCTGTTATCTTCCCAGAGCCTGTATTTTTTCACACCATCTGCCATCACCAGTGTTGTTGAACCCACCATAGTATAGTACTGCCTTTTTTTAAAACCTTACCCGCTGTAGTATTTGATGGTATAGTCTCTGCTATGCTGTTTTCACGTTACCCAATACCAAACATAGCCACAGTGTGTTTTTATTATAATCCATCACTCCAGACTATTTGTAATATTATCCACCATATTACCATTTTTTTTTATCATTAGCCACCATGCTGTAGTGTCCTAACATGTAATCAGTCATATCGTACGTAGCATTTTAAAATGTTTAATTGGTATGTATTCATTATCCCCTCTCATACCATCGTATTTTTTTAAATTAATTAATTAATTTATTTTTGGCTATTCTAGGTTTTCCCTGCTGCTGCAGGCTTTTCTTTAGTTGCAGGCAGTGGGGGCTCCTCTCTCGTTGAGGTGAGCAGGCTTCTTGTTGTGGTGACTTCTCTTGTTGTGGAACTCGGGCTCCAGGGCTCACGGGCTTCAGTAGTTGCGGCCCATGTGCTCCACAGTTGTGGCTCCGAGGCTCTGGAGCACAGGCTCCATAGTTGTGGCTCACGGGCTTCGTGGCTCCGCAGCATGTGGGATCTTCCTGGCTCAGGGATCGAACTCGTGTCTCCTGCATTGATAGGCAAACTCTTTACCACTGAGCTACCAGGGAAGCCCCCATCATATTTTTTAGCATTGTATTTTTTCTGTATGGTATTTTTTTCATTCCTCATGGTATTTTTGTATGCTTGGCATCAGTAGCCATACTGTCTTCTTTATCATCTTGCATTGTCTTCTTGCCACTTTGGCATCACCTATCAGTTGGTATTGCCTCTCGGTCATGACTCCTGAGCAATGAACTGAGTCATTTCCAAAGGAGGGGCAGCAGGTGCTGAGGTTGAGGCCTTTGCTGAGCTGGCCGGGGTGCACCTGTTAGGACGCACCTGGGGGTTCTCCGCTAGGGAAAGGACTGGCAGTAGGGGACCGGGGGGCTAGTTCTATCTGGGCACATGCAGGATGATGGAGCAGGTGTGGAGGGCAAGCGGTGACTGAGGCTGGCGATCCCTCTGGCCTGCAGGCGTGCAGGCTGGAGTCTACAGCCATAGCACCCCAAACGTGCCCGGGTCTCATCCGATCTCAGAAGCTAAGCAGGGTCGGGCCAGGTTAGTATTCAGATGGGAGACGGGTAGGCTGAGGGTGGGCAGGTGAAACTCTCAGAAGATTCGGAGGGTTTTGAGACATCAGAGGCCTCCCCAGAGAAGGTGCCTCTGCTCCCCAGTGTGACCCCTCTGACTCAGTTTCTCTTCTGTGAAGAAGAGATCCCGACCTTGGGATCGAACCTAGGTCTCCCGCAGTTTTGTGACTATCTGAGCCACCAGGGAAGCTGTCCTCAGTCTGAGCCACCAGGGAACCTGTCCAGGGAACCTGTCCTCAGTGAACTTGTCCTGCAGATGGCCTACAGAGCTGTACCTGTCCCTGTCTTCAGTTTGATTGGGAGAACAGGGTACGAAATGACCTAAATCCATTTGAGTGTTGAGTTCCAGGAGCAGAGTTGAGGATTCTGACGATTGAACTTTATCCAGCATATATTCAACTCCACGTGCATCCAGCAGTCAGCTGACGTGGGAAGCCTGGGCTTGGGGTTGTTTCAGAGAGTCAGGGAAATGCTCAGATAAAGAACTCTGCACAGAGCCTGGCTGGGAGCATGCGTTCACCTCAGGAGATGCATTCATGGTCTCTCTGGAGTGAAAGGAACAAGCTGTCATATTTTTTAGCATTGTATTTTTTCTGTATGGTATTTTTTTCATTCCTCATGGTATTTTTGTATGCTTGGCATCAGTAGCCATACTGTCTTCTTTATCATCTTGCATTGTCTTCTTGCCACTTTGGCATCACCTATCAGTTGGTATTGCCTCTCGGTCATGACTCCTGAGCAATGAACTGAGTCATTTCCAAAGGAGGGGCAGCAGGTGCTGAGGTTGAGGCCTTTGCTGAGCTGGCCGGGGTGCACCTGTTAGGACGCACCTGGGGGTTCTCCGCTAGGGAAAGGACTGGCAGTAGGGGACCGGGGGGCTAGTTCTATCTGGGCACATGCAGGATGATGGAGCAGGTGTGGAGGGCAAGCGGTGACTGAGGCTGGCGATCCCTCTGGCCTGCAGGCGTGCAGGCTGGAGTCTACAGCCATAGCACCCCAAACGTGCCGGATCTCATCCGATCTCAGAAGCTAAGCAGGGTCGGGCCAGGTTAGTATTCAGATGGGAGACGGGTAGGCTGAGGGTGGGCAGGTGAAACTCTCAGAAGATTCGGAGGGTTTTGAGACATCAGAGGCCTCCCCAGAGAAGGTGCCTCTGCTCCCCAGTGTGACCCCTCTGACTCAGTTTCTCTTCTGTGAAGAAGAGATCCCGACCTTGGGATCGAACCTAGGTCTCCCGCAGTTTTGTGACTATCTGAGCCACCAGGGAAGCTGTCCTCAGTCTGAGCCACCAGGGAACCTGTCCAGGGAACCTGTCCTCAGTGAACTTGTCCTGCAGATGGCCTACAGAGCTGTACCTGTCCCTGTCTTCAGTTTGATTGGGAGAACAGGGTACGAAATGACCTAAATCCATTTGAGTGTTGAGTTCCAGGAGCAGAGTTGAGGATTCTGACGATTGAACTTTATCCAGCATATATTCAACTCCACGTGCATCCAGCAGTCAGCTGACGTGGGAAGCCTGGGCTTGGGGTTGTTTCAGAGAGTCAGGGAAATGCTCAGATAAAGAACTCTGCACAGAGCCTGGCTGGGAGCATGCGTTCACCTCAGGAGATGCATTCATGGTCTCTCTGGAGTGAAAGGAACAAGCAAATGAACAAACGAGCAAACGAGTGAGGTGTGGAGCCCTGTCCTCACTCCTCCTGCCGGGAAGCAAAGGAGAAGCATCCGTCCCTGCACCCCCTCCCTGTGGCCCAGAAAGCCTCGGTACCATCTGCCCCGGGTGGAGCAGCAGAAAGCGCCCACTCCCAGGGGAGGAGGAATTGGCAACCCACGCCAGGATTCTTGCCTGGAGAATCCCGTGGACAGAGGAGCCTGGCAGGCTGCAGTCCGTGGGGTCACACAGAGTCAGACCCGCCTGAGCGACGGAGCACATACCCAGGAGAGGAAGACCCCATGGGAGCAGAGGGGGAAATGAGATCCCGGCCACTCAGGAGGAGGGGCCAGGGGTGTGGGGTGGACACCTGCAAAATCCGGCCAAGGACATCACAGTGGCTTTCCTCTCTGGTTCCCTGCTCCCTTTACAGTTTAAATTTAGGCTGAATGAAAGGAAGCTGGCGTTGGCAACAGCCAGTGCTGCGGAAAGGATAGAGGGCTTCCGGAAAACGTCAGCAGATAGCCAGCATTTAGGCAATGCTGACGGTGGCCACATCCATGCACGTGACAGATGTTAACTCATTTCCTCTTCCCAGCAACCCTATTAGAAGGTATTATCATCCTTAGTTTATGGCAGGGGAATAGAAGCCCAGAGAGGGGGAGACATTTGTCTGTGGTCACACAGCAGAGACAGAGATAAAGATTGGGGCCCTGACCGTTTGGCCCCAGAGCCTCTGGTCTTAACTCTGTGCTACACTGCTCCAATAATAACAGGGCCAGGTCAAGTGTCAAGCTCTACAGAGCTGTACCTGTCCCTGTCTTCAGTTTGATTGGGAGAACAGGGTACGAAATGACCTAAATCCATTTGAGTGTTGAGTTCCAGGAGCAGAGTTGAGGATTCTGACGATTGAACTTTATCCAGCATATATTCAACTCCACGTGCATCCAGCAGTCAGCTGACGTGGGAAGCCTGGGCTTGGGGTTGTTTCAGAGAGTCAGGGAAATGCTCAGATAAAGAACTCTGCACAGAGCCTGGCTGGGAGCATGCGTTCACCTCAGGAGATGCATTCATGGTCTCTCTGGAGTGAAAGGAACAAGCAAATGAACAAACGAGCAAACGAGTGAGGTGTGGAGCCCTGTCCTCACTCCTCCTGCCGGGAAGCAAAGGAGAAGCATCCGTCCCTGCACCCCCTCCCTGTGGCCCAGAAAGCCTCGGTACCATCTGCCCCGGGTGGAGCAGCAGAAAGCGCCCACTCCCAGGGGAGGAGGAATTGGCAACCCACGCCAGGATTCTTGCCTGGAGAATCCCGTGGACAGAGGAGCCTGGCAGGCTGCAGTCCGTGGGGTCACACAGAGTCAGACCCGCCTGAGCGACGGAGCACATACCCAGGAGAGGAAGACCCCATGGGAGCAGAGGAAATGAGATCCCGGCCACTCAGGAGGAGGGGCCAGGGGTGTGGGGTGGACACCTGCAAAATCCGGCCAAGGACATCACAGTGGCTTTCCTCTCTGGTTCCCTGCTCCCTTTACAGTTTAAATTTAGGCTGAATGAAAGGAAGCTGGCGTTGGCAACAGCCAGTGCTGCGGAAAGGATAGAGGGCTTCCGGAAAACGTCAGCAGATAGCCAGCATTTAGGCAATGCTGACGGTGGCCACATCCATGCACGTGACAGATGTTAACTCATTTCCTCTTCCCAGCAACCCTATTAGAAGGTATTATCATCCTTAGTTTATGGCAGGGGAATAGAAGCCCAGAGAGGGGGAGACATTTGTCTGTGGTCACACAGCAGAGACAGAGATAAAGATTGGGGCCCTGACCGTTTGGCCCCAGAGCCTCTGGTCTTAACTCTGTGCTACACTGCTCCAATAATAACAGTAATAATATTAATAATAGTAGCCAGGTATCAAGTGTCAAGCTCTATTCTGAGGGTTTAAAAGGTTTATTTAATTCTCACAACTCTCATAATGAAAGAGATTGTTATTTTCAACTTTTATAGACAAGGAAATAGAGATTCAGAGAAGTTGAGTTACTTTCCTAAGGTCACACAACTGGCAAGTGGCAGAGCCAGGATTTGAACCTGGGCCTTCTCATTGCAGAGCTACAGCTCTGGGGCACCTAAAACCACCTGAATGACCCAGAGGCACCCTTGAGTTACACAGGGAGGCGGGTTCAGGGCGACCCAGAACCCCAGTAACAGCGATAACTCTGGGGGAAGCAGCATGGCCTCACTGGCAGACCAGGCCCAGAGAGGTCAAGCCACTTGCTCAGGCTTGCACAGCAGGCTCAGGGCCCCCTCGGGCTGCCCCCTGACCTTGCCTGGCCCCTGTAGCCAACAGAGACATGGCGTCCATCGTGTCGGAGATCATGATGTACGTGCTCATCGTGGTCTTGACTATCTGGCTGGTGGCGGAGATGGTTTACTGCTACAAGAAGATCGCCGCGGCCACGGAGGCCGCCGCCCAGGAGAACGCGTGAGTTGGGCCCAGGAGGGAGGGAGGGGCTTCCCCAGGGGGAGGTGGGCGGGAAGTGACCCAGGCCCCACTTGCCTGGCCTCCCCAGAGGGTGCCAGAGATGGGATGAGGCCAGGGTCGGGTCCCAGCCCCTCCCCCAGACTTTCAGCCCCTACTTCTGTCAGGATCCAGGGCTCATCCTGTGACCCATTTTTATCCGCCAGGACCCAGGAGTCTGAGCCCCCCAGTCGCTGCTCCCTTGGGTTCAGACTCAGAACCCCTTTACACCCCAACCCCGACCCGGGAGTCTAGGCCCCCAGACTCCTCCTCCCTCCCATTCAGGACTCCTGGCCCCCAACCTGGGCTCCTGTTGGATCCCTGGGATCCAGGGTGCGGCCTCCTCTTCTGTCTGAGCCCTGCACACCCGGGACAGACCTCAGCCCTCCGCGGTCTCCAGGGGGGTGGGTCAGACTGACCATGGGGTTGCTGTACACCTGGCCTTTGCCCCCACAGCTCGGAATACCTGGCCATCACCTCCGAAAGCAAAGAGAACTGTACGGGTGTCCAGGTGGCTGAATAGCCCCGGTAAGGTGGATGGGCGGGCGGGCAGGGGCTGGAGGGCCTGGGAGGTGCCAGCCGTTAGGTTCCTCATTGCCCTGTCTCTCCCCTTTCAGGGCCTGGGCTCCACCTCAAGGAAGAGCCAGCCCAGGGACAATCCAGGCTCAGCCTGCCCCCAGTGGGGGTTGGCCATTCCTAGGCCTCCAGAAGCCTCAGAGTCCTGCCAACGGAGCCTCCAGGGCGGGAGGGGGCAGGGGGCTTGGCTCACACCCTGAATCCAGCCTTCTTCCTCCTGCCCCATCGCCCGCCCGCGCCATGCATGATGGGTAAAGCAATATTGCCGCTGCCCCCACCCCTGCTTCTGCTGCCTGTTGTAGGGGGGGCGGCGAGGTGGGGGCAGCGGCTCCGCACCCCTCCTTCTTTGCTGATTTGCACACATTGGCCGCTTCGGACACGCACTGCGGGGGCCCAGCCCCTCCCTGCCCCCTTCCCCGCCCAGTGGGGGCTGTGATGGCTGGAACAGTTCGGTTCGGGACAGGGGGCTCCTGGACCCACTCCGACCTCTGACCTCCGGCGACACGTCCCCTCCTGCTTCCTCTGGCTGGACCTGGGGTCTCCTCTCCCTGTGATGCACTCTCACCCCGGCCCAACCCGCCCTCTCTCACCAGCCTTGGACTGTGGCCACTTAGGGGCCCATTCAGCCTCGTCTCTCTTTACACAAGTAGTTTTGTTCATGAAATAAACATTCTTGGACTTGATTCGGAGTCTCTCTTGTGAACCCGGTCACCTTCAAAGTCCCCCCCCACAGCCGAGAGCCTCTGGTGTTTGGGGGGACCTGGGCCCCTGGGGAAAAGGATGGGGAAGGACCACAGCGGGCGATGTCTCAGACAGCGCCTGCCTGAGGGCTCAGCAGGTGCAGCCACTTGGTGCTTGGTGCATGCTGGGGTTCAGAGTCACTGGCTCAGCAGGGACCAGGAGTTTGGAAGGAGCCAGACTGAAGTCCAGGGAAGCTGACTGGTAGTGGAGGCGGGGGTGCTTAGGGAAGGAGAAAGAGGTCTGTGAAAGGAGGGAGAGGAGGAAAGACGGGGGCCGGGCAGCGCCGGTCTGTCTGTCCGCCAGTTGAGGCCTTGGCTCTGCCTGTCCACGGGCAGGTCTGCCTGGTGACCCTTGTGTCTGGGTGTTTCTCTGGCCCCGGAGTCTGACGTGGATGCCGCCTGGCTGCTGGCGGGACTGTGTGTGTCTGCCTCTGGACGCTTCCGGCCCCTTGGCCTGGGTCTCAGCACTCGGTGCGGCCTTTTCCGGGCCAAGTCCCCATCCCCCGTCTAGGGCTTCCCAGCTCCAGAGGTCATCGCTGCAGGCGGGCAGCGGAGTGGCTGCCAAAGCAAACCAGCCCCCGTGACTTGTGGGAAAACAGCTGGGGGGGAGGGGGCTGGTGTGCAGAGGTCGGGGCAGTCGGTACTGCGGACCCTGGAAGGGGCAGAGGCTGGGGCAGGAGTTGGGGTGCAGTAAGGGGGGTCTGGGGCAAGAGTTGGGCTGAGGCGTGGCCTGGAGCCACCTTGTTCAGGAGCTGGGCAATGGGTGCAGGGGTCGTGGTGCGCCTGGGGCTGGGCGGGAGCCAGAGGAGACGCACGGCCGGGGCAGTGGGGGCCCTCCATCTGGGGCCCTCCGCTTTGCCCTCCTTCCTTGGGACTCTGTAAGCACCCCCATCCTGCCCCGTCTCGCCTGACTCCCGGCCCTCAGCCCAGGCCTGTCCCAGCTCCATGCACCCTTGCACCGGCGCACCTGGGGCCCCTCCAGGCTGGAGGCCGGTGACTGGGCCTGCCTGGTCCAGCCCCTGCAAACCCCGTCCCACCAGCCAGGTGGCCTCCAGCTCTGCCAATCGCTTGGCCCGGCCCCTCCCCGCCCCTTCCCCCGCCTCTGGCCCAGCCCCCTCCTCCTCAGGTGAGGCAGCCAGGCCTAGCAGGCCCCACGCGCTGCCGCTGCCTCGGGGCCACCGCCGCTGCTGCGGGGCCACCATGCTCCTGCCCCGGCCTGGAGACTGACCCTGAAGGGGCACCAGCTCTCAGCTCCGCCCCCAACCTGCCGGACCCCAGGGTAAGGACCAGGGTCTTCAGGTCCAGTCCCCAGGACGTGGGTCCCCTCACCCCCACCCACCCTAACGCCCACCTTCCAGTAGAGGTGCTCCCAGGGACTGCAAGAAGGGGCTGTCGGACTCCCCTCCAAGGATCTCAGAGTTCTAGCTCCCACTTCTTCAGATGCCAAGATCGGGTCCCTGTCTCCTCCTCCCTCAGACCCAGGAGGCTAGCCCCTGGCCCCCACCCCCATACGAAGAAGTCCTCTCTTTCCCCAGGACCCTGGAGTTGAGGCCCCCAGCTTTCCTCCCGCAGACCCTGGAGTTCAGACTCCCTAGTCTCTTCCCCACCCAGGTCCAGACCCGGGGTTCCCCGGCCCTACAAATCCCGTCATCCCCCTAGCTGCCGGTCACCCGCTGACCCCATCCTTGAACCCAGCCCAGTCTGTGTCCGTGATCACGGCATGCTCTGGCCAGGGCCCAGTCCCTCAGCCTCCCTGGATGGGCGCCTGGGCCGAGGGGCACGGGGGCCGGGCTCCCCCAAGGCCCTGCCTCCCTGTCCTTCATCTCCCCACAGGTCCCGCCCCGGCCCAGGAGGTCAGCCGGGGAATCATTAACTAGAGGCCGTGACATGGCGGAGAAGGAGGGTGAGTCCCCCTGTCCCCGAGCCCCAGCCCTGGCCGTGCCTGGCGCCCCTCCCTCTGTACTCTCTTCCCAACCCTCCACCCTCTGGAAGCCCCCTCTCTCTGGCACCCCATCCTGGCCCATCGCCACCCCTTCTGAAGCCTCCTCCACCTGCTTAACTATTAACCCAAATTTTTTGTGGGGCTGCACCACCCCCTGCCGCCTCCCAGCCACCCTATATGATCTTCCTAGCGTCTTGCCTCAGTTTCTCCTCATCCCCCATCTCAGCTACCCCTGAACCTGTCCTCCACTTGGGCTCAAGGCTGGGAAACTAGCTATCGCTGTTCAGGACATAGACCCTGGAGCCAAATATCCAGGCCTGCCTTTTCCAAATGCATAGTTTTTTATTCATTTGTTTATTCTTGGCTGTGCCGCGTCTTCGTTGCTGCACACAGGCTTTTCTCTAGTTGCATTGCGGGAGCTTCTCTTTGCAGTGACAGAGCACAGGCTTCAGGGTGCTCAGGCTTCAGTAGCTGCAGCATATGGGCTCAGTCGTGGAGTGTCCCGGGCTGTAGAGCACAGGTTCAATAGGTGTGCACGCGGGCTTAGCTGCTCCGCAGTATGTGGGATCCTCTGAGAGCAGGGAAGGAACCCGTGTCTCCTGCATTGGCAGGCAGATTCTTTACCACTGAGCCACCAGGGAAACCCCACAGGGCTGCCCTTGAATCTTCTTCTGCTACATTTGTTTTTTCACCGTGAAATCTGTTGAAAGTGTTGTTGTTCCTCTGGGCCAAGCATGGATTTGAGTGGTACCTACTCAGCTTCGTGAGGTTGTGGGGAGCCTGGAACGTGCACGAGGCGCCAGCGTCCTGGAGCTTCATGTGTAAGGCACAGGTGGTGCACCAGCACTGTCATGGCAGAGGTTGGCTGGCCTGGAGACGAGGGCCCCAGGACCCCCACCGATTCCAGACATTCCTCCCACCTCCTCACACTGTGGGCAGGGAAGAGCAGAGGGAGGACTTTGGACTCACTCTGGATGGATGGAGAGGGGAGACGGCAGAGACGCCACCCTAGAACCCACACCCCCGGTTTGGCAGGCACTCGCGGGCTCGTGGAAGCCCCTGGCAGGGGCTCCAGACCCCCTGGCTCCCTCTTAACCTCCACACTTGGGAGCCGGCTGGACAGGGCCTATTAGGAGTGGCTCTTTCTGCCCTCCCTGGCTGGGGCTGACTCCTTCTCTTCCTCCTGGAAGCAGGCTAGCTGGAAGAAACGAGGCCCAGGGATGGTAAGTCGCTTGCCCAGGTCCTCACAGATAGAAAGGGATACCGCCTGGGTAAGCGGCTTACCCTCTCTGGGCTTTGTTTCTTCCTCTGAAAAGTGGAGACAGTACTGGTGTCCGTCCATCTTACCTGCTTGAAGTGTGAGGATATAAGTGACAGGATAGGCAGGAAGTGCTGAGTGTGTTGGCTGAAATGATGGATATGGATCATTGGCCTTATAGGTGTAAGGATTTAAATGACGGGATAGGCAGGAAGTGCTGGGTGTGTTGGCTGAAATGATGGATGTGGATCACTGGCGGATGTGGATCACTGGCGGATGTGGGTCACTGGCCTCCTCGCGTCTCAGCACAGCTAGAAAATCAGAGCCTAAGCCATCCAGCTGTGAAGTGTTAGTCGCTCAGTCATGTCCGACTCTGCGATCCCAGGGATCGTAGCCCACCAGGCTCCTTTGTCCATGGAATTCTCCAGGCAAGAATACTGGAGTCCATCGCCATGCCCTTCTCCGGGGGATCTTCCCCACTCAGGGACTGAACCTGGGCCTCCTGCATGGCAGGCAGATTCTTTTACCCGCTGAGCCCCCAGGCTCCCAGTGGCTTGGGAGGAGGCGCCACACCCTCGCTGAACAGGTGGGCGACAGAGGCCTGCACCTTTGGGACCCTTCCTTCTTGGAGCCCACAGAAGGGACTCACCAGGCCTCAGGCCTATAGGTGAACGAACCAGGGAAGCAAAGCAGAGTGTGTCCAGAAAGAGGGCCAGAGACTGCCCCGGGGACAGAGAACTGAGGCACAGTGGGCTCAGTGCCTCTCCAGGCAGCTCGGGCCTGGTCTTGGAGGGGAGTCCCAGCGTCGTGTCAGACCTGGGCTTGCTCACAAGGTGACCGGGGCAGGTGGCTGCGCCTCTGTGGGCCTCCTTTCCTTGTCTGTACATCCAGGATGGTGATGATACCTTCCTCATTGATAGTTGCAAGGATCTGGGGCACCTGCGGGTTGGGGTTGGGCCACCCAGGTGGCGCTGGTGGAAAAGAACCCTCCTGCCAATGCAGGAGATCAGAGACTCAGGTTCAATTCTGGGTCAGAAAGATGCCCCAAAGGATGGCATGGCAACCCACACCAGTCTTCTTGCCTGGAGAATCCCATGGACAGAGGAGCCTGGGGGACTGCAGTCCACGGGGCCGCAAAGAGTTGGACATGACTGAGCGACTCAGCACTGACCCACACACTGGCCGGGTGGAGTTAGGACAGGGCTCGGGCTGGTGTGTCTTCTCAGAGCCGCAGGTGTGCTAACGTTGATGGTACCGTTCTGCTGGTGACGTACGCCCAGGGAGAGGTTCTCCACTGACATTCAGGATGAGGTGGGATTAGGTGGGTGTGCCAGGCAGAGGGACGAGCAAGGCGAACAGTGAGGGGTGATAATCGGCCAGGTGTGCAGCAGCACGCAGATAATCCCGAATTTCTGGAGGTCATGTTGGAAATGGAGCTGGGCGGGGGATGAGATGGGCATGCTGGACCGAGGTCTGTTGGGTGAGAAGCTGGCCCTTGTCGGCTGGCTGGGCAGTGCTGGGTTTCTCCACAAGATGGCGCTGGTGATTAGTCTTGGTTTGTTTATTTGTTTTCTCTAAGTTGCATAAGTCCTGTATTTGTAGTCCTGTCTTGAGGCTCTCTCAGTTGTCTGATAAGGACACTTATGACTGTCTGGGAATCTTATCCCGGAATCTGAACAGGTGGGCGCAGAGGCCTGCACCTTTGGGACCCTTCCTTCTTGGAGCCCACAGAAGGGACTCACCAGGCCTCAGGCCTATAGGTGAACGAACCAGGGAAGCAAAGCAGAGTGTGTCCAGAAAGAGGGCCAGAGACTGCCCGGGACAGAGAACTGAGGCACAGTGGGCTCAGTGCCTCTCCAGGCAGCTCGGGCCTGGTCTTGGAGGGGAGTCCCAGCGTCGTGTCAGACCTGGGCTTGCTCACAAGGTGACCGGGGCAGGTGGCTGCGCCTCTGTGGGCCTCCTTTCCTTGTCTGTACATCCAGGATGGTGATGATACCTTCCTCATTGATAGTTGCAAGGATCTGGGGCACCTGCGGGTTGGGGTTGGGCCACCCAGGTGGCGCTGGTGGAAAAGAACCCTCCTGCCAATGCAGGAGATCAGAGACTCAGGTTCAATTCTGGGTCAGAAAGATGCCCCAAAGGATGGCATGGCAACCCACACCAGTCTTCTTGCCTGGAGAATCCCATGGACAGAGGAGCCTGGGGGACTGCAGTCCACGGGGCCGCAAAGAGTTGGACATGACTGAGCGACTCAGCACTGACCCACACACTGGCCGGGTGGAGTTAGGACAGGGCTCGGGCTGGTGTGTCTTCTCAGAGCCGCAGGTGTGCTAACGTTGATGGTACCGTTCTGCTGGTGACGTACGCCCAGGGAGAGGTTCTCCACTGACATTCAGGATGAGGTGGGATTAGGTGGGTGTGCCAGGCAGAGGGACGAGCAAGGCGAACAGTGAGGGGTGATAATCGGCCAGGTGTGCAGCAGCACGCAGATAATCCCGAATTTCTGGAGGTCATGTTGGAAATGGAGCTGGGCGGGGGATGAGATGGGCATGCTGGACCGAGGTCTGTTGGGTGAGAAGCTGGCCCTTGTCGGCTGGCTGGGCAGTGCTGGGTTTCTCCACAAGATGGCGCTGGTGATTAGTCTTGGTTTGTTTATTTGTTTTCTCTAAGTTGCATAAGTCCTGTATTTGTAGTCCTGTCTTGAGGCTCTCTCAGTTGTCTGATAAGGACACTTATGACTGTCTGGGAATTGAGGAAAACATGTTCAATCCCGGAATCTCTAGTAGGATGCTTATTACATCCTAGAGGGACTGGTGCTGTGGGCCGAGGGCCTTAGACTCGGTCCTGAGGGGCCCTGGGGAGTCACGGAGGGTTCTAGGGACAGAAGGGGCAGGGTGGGTTTGCTGTTTAGGAAGCTCCCCTGAGGCTTCCATGGGGAGAAGAGACGGAAGGAGAGACTGAGCCCAGGAGTTGGGACAGGGAAGGAGAGAGCGGGCAGGCGACACTCAGAAGGCCTGAGCCGTGGCAGGAGGGACAGATGGGGACAGTCCTGGGGCTGAGGGGTCCCTGGGGACCTGGGGAGACGCTGAGGCCACTGTGGGACCTGGGAGGTGTGATGGACAGTGAAGATTCCAGGGGAGAGGCATCTAAGAGGCGGCAGGACCCTCGATCTAGGACTAGAAAGAGTCCAGGGCTGAGATCGGAAAAGGGACACGGGCTGTGGCTGTGGAGCAGGGAGGCATGAGGTGGGGAGACCATGGCCAGATTCCATCGTCTAGGGAATGCCAGGTTTCGGGGAGCATGCAGAGAGTCAGGAGATGGAGAAAGAGCAGGGAAATCAGACACAAGAGGTGTCCCCGAGTCGAGTAATAAAAAGATGGAATAATTAAAAAACAAAAAGAGGTGCCCCAGAAATCAGACAGGAAGAGACTTTGGTTTGAAAAGTTGGAGTTGGGGGCAAGGAGGACAGACACAGAGCTGTCGACTGAGTGGCGTTTCAGAGCCAAGGAGCCAAGGATATCCCTTCTTGAGAGGGTTTTGCAACCACGTGGCTGAGGCGGAGGAACCGCCCTGTGGGAAGACAGGGCAGCCTAGAGCCCCTGGAGGGGCAGCAAGCGGAGCCTCAGGCGGAAGCTCGGGGTCAGGGCGGGCCGCGTGCCATCGCCCCCGGGGAGTCACGCCAGGATGCTGCCTCTCACTCAGCCAGGGCACTTCCTGCCTTGGCCAAGATACGCAGGCAGGATGTCTGTCATGCTGCGGACCCAGGGTGAGGACCCTTTCAGTCCCCCCAGAGGCACCTGTTTGAGGGTTGCCCGATGTCTCCCAAATCAGAGGGCATGAAGCAAGTCTTCCTTCTCACCGTTAGAGACACAGAGCGGCCGTGCTTCCTGCCCAGATGGACGGGCCGGGGCCTCTAGGCTGGGCTCTGAGTGACCCAGCGCTCTGTAGGCACGTCTGAAAACAAAGGACCCAGGACCAACTTGATGGCTCGGGGAACCAGGGCCTCCCACTGAAACCAGGAAGACGGTTGGGGGCCGGGGTGGGGATGGGGCCCCTCAGGGAGACAGGACGGGGTCAGCCAGCCGAGGCTGGGCTGGGCTGGTCCACTGGGGCCTCTTTGGAGGGAAGGGAGCCTGGAGAGGAGTGGCTGGATTCTCAAATTCTTAAGACACTCCGACAGTAACCAACGCAGGGAGGTCCTGGACTGCTTCCTGCTCCATTCCGGGTGCTGGCTGGGCCCTGTGCCCATCAGACGTACTGCCACGGCCCAGATGGCAGAGCTGGGAGGTCCCACAGAGGCCAAGGGCAGTCAGGTGGAGGCCAGGCCCAGTGAAGGCTCTCAGCTGCACTTTTCTTTGGTCCCCTGCCCCCCATCCCTAGGCAAAGGGTTGGCCTTGCAGCTCCAGGGCCCCCTGTTGCCCTGGGAATGAACTCTTTCTTCTCAGGCTGCCAGGCTACCCCAGCTGGCCTCAGCTTTGGCCCCCTGCCTTCCCCAAGCTCATGCTCTTCTGGCCGCATCAGTGTCCTTTCTCTCTCTCTAACCCACCACTTGTTCTGGCCTCCAGGCCCTGGTCTGTGCTGTTCTCTGTCTGCGGTACCCACTTTGCTTGGCTGGCCTCATCCCTCCAGTCTCAGCTCAAAAGTCCCTTCCTGAACCCCTCACGGAACGCCAGCCATCCCCAACCTGTATGCTTTTCTTCTTAGGTTTTGCCACATTGTGAAAGTTATCAAGTTCCTTTACTTGTTTACTTGTTTGGTTTTCCCCTCACTTTACACACATGAGAATTGTTGAAAGTCTATCAAGTTCCTTTACTTGTCAAGATCAGGCAGGATGTCTGTCATGCTGCGGACCCAGGGTGAGGACCCTTTCAGTCCCCCCAGAGGCACCTGTTTGAGGGTTGCCCGATGTCTCCCAAATCAGAGGGCATGAAGCAAGTCTTCCTTCTCACCGTTAGAGACACAGAGCGGCCGTGCTTCCTGCCCAGATGGACGGGCCGGGGCCTCTAGGCTGGGCTCTGAGTGACCCAGCGCTCTGTAGGCACGTCTGAAAACAAAGGACCCAGGACCAACTTGATGGCTCGGGGAACCAGGGCCTCCCACTGAAACCAGGAAGACGGTTGGGGGCCGGGGTGGGGATGGGGCCCCTCAGGGAGACAGGACGGGGTCAGCCAGCCGAGGCTGGGCTGGGCTGGTCCACTGGGGCCTCTTTGGAGGGAAGGGAGCCTGGAGAGGAGTGGCTGGATTCTCAAATTCTTAAGACACTCCGACAGTAACCAACGCAGGGAGGTCCTGGACTGCTTCCTGCTCCATTCCGGGTGCTGGCTGGGCCCTGTGCCCATCGGGACGTACTGCCACGGCCCAGATGGCAGAGCTGGGAGGTCCCACAGAGGCCAAGGGCAGTCAGGTGGAGGCCAGGCCCAGTGAAGGCTCTCAGCTGCACTTTTCTTTGGTCCCCTGCCCCCCATCCCTAGGCAAAGGGTTGGCCTTGCAGCTCCAGGGCCCCCTGTTGCCCTGGGAATGAACTCTTTCTTCTCAGGCTGCCAGGCTACCCCAGCTGGCCTCAGCTTTGGCCCCCTGCCTTCCCCAAGCTCATGCTCTTCTGGCCGCATCAGTGTCCTTTCTCTCTCTCTAACCCACCACTTGTTCTGGCCTCCAGGCCCTGGTCTGTGCTGTTCTCTGTCTGCGGTACCCACTTTGCTTGGCTGGCCTCATCCCTCCAGTCTCAGCTCAAAAGTCCCTTCCTGAACCCCTCACGGAACGCCAGCCATCCCCAACCTGTATGCTTTTCTTCTTAGGTTTTGCCACATTGTGAAAGTTATCAAGTTCCTTTACTTGTTTACTTGTTTGGTTTTCCCCTCACTTTACACACATGAGAATGTGAGCTTCCTGAGAGCCAGCGTGGTACCTGTCTTGTTCTGGGATGTGTCTCCCACGCCTGGAATGGTGCTGGGTACCCAGTGGATGCTCAGTAGGCCTGCGAGTGAATAAAACCCCGTTTTACTGATGAGAAAACTGAGGCCAAGAGAGGTGAAGGGAGTTGCCCAAGACCACACAGCTCTAATGATTTAAAATCATTTATTTTGAGAACTTGCTATATGCCAGTCACTATAGCTGAGGGGGCATGGTTAGCGACTTAGTGGTTATATGCTTAGATCCCAGTGCTAAATCAGTGCCACCTCTTCCTGGCCAAGTCACCTGGGGCAGGGGACTGCTTGTATGTGAGCCTCATTTTTCCCTGTCTGAGAAATCATAACTGAGATAAAGGCTGAATAATTTAATGAATTCAGAGCAGTGCCTGGAACATAAGACGTATGGTAAGAGGATGGCTTTTATTATTTAAAAGAACTTTCAAGTATTCTTCTTAGAGGTGAGTGCTAGGTTGATGCCCATTAAATAGATGAGGAAGTTGAGGCTCAAACAAGTGATATCACCTGCCCAAGGTCCCACATAGGAAAGGGTAAGGCCAATGTATATATATATATTTTGTTTTCTTCCCCCATCATGCCTCTTTTATTTTTATATTTATTTTCATCCATCTTTTATTCTTTTGGCCTGTGTGGGCCTCCCATTGCAGTGGCCTCTTTTGTTACGGAGCACCGGCTCTGGGCGCATGTGCTCCAGAGCACTGGCCCGTAACTGGACACATTGGTCCAGCCACTCCGCAGCACATGGGATCTTCCCAGGCCAGGCATTGAACCGGTGCCCCCTGCACTGCAAGGCAGACTCTCTACCCACTGGACCACTAGAGAAGCCCCAATGTATATGTATTTTTAATTTGGCCAGGCCACGCGGTTTGTGGGATTTTAGTTTCTTGCCCAAGGATCGAACCCATGCCCTCAGCCATGAAAATGTGGAGTCCTAACCACTGGACCGCCAGGGAATTCCCAAGGCCCATAATTTTAAGTGAGGCTGGCAGATTTCCAAATGAAGGTTCTTAACGTCCAAGGCAAGTCTGACGTTGGAGCTGAGTGCTTTGGGAGAGGTCTGGTTTGGGGGGGCTCCCAGGGACAGAGGGTCAGGAACAGCAGAGAGAAATGAGGCAGTGAGGATGTGTCAAAGAGCAGGGAAGATAGGTTCCCAGAGGGCAAAGATCAGGGGTCGCAGCCCCCAAGAGGCTCCAAGAACCTCTGGGAAAGTTCGCAGAAGCGAGAGGTCTGAGAAAAGACAGCACAACGCAATGGAGGAGCCAGAGAAGCGTAGCGTCATGGGGGAGAAGAAATCCTTTCCGTGCCAGGAGTGGGGCAGAGAGGGGGCAGCTGTTCCGGCCAGCCCCTTCCCAGCTGAAAACGCTCGGGGGGCTGGGCACCTGGTCATCCTCACTGCAGGCAACAGCCGGCCCTGCCAACTGCTCGCCCCAGGAAACTGGACACGGGGCAGAGCAGGCTCAGGCGTGCTAAGTTAGCCCTGGGGGGCAGGGCAGAGCTGGTCCCGGGCCCAGATCCTGCTACCATGAGGACAGACCTGGCAGTGACCCCCCTCTGTTGCAGGTGGCCGGACTGTGCCATGCTGCTCCGGACCCAAGGTGGCCGCTCTCACTGTGGGGACCGTCCTGCTCCTGACAGGCATCGGGGCAGCATCCTGGGCCATTGGTGAGAGCAGAGGGACCCTGCGCCTCTCCCCTCCCCTGCCCCCTGAAGCCTGCCCCTGCCTGCCCTCACCCCTGCCTTCTCTGCAGTGACCGTCCTACTCAGGAGTGATCGGGAGCCGCTGTATCCAGGTGAGTCGGGGGGAACCCTGGAGGAAACTCCCACCTGGTGGGAACTCTAGGATTTTTTGAATGAATGCCCGGTGCCTGCAGGGATGGTGGTGGTGCCCATGAACCTGCACTGCTGCCCTAAAACACTTCGCTGATCTGACCCAGTGCGCTTCAGACGCTAAACATGTTATCCATTAGTGCCTCATGAAATTAGTGACTTGAAAACCGCATTTTAAAAAGTAGGAAATAGATTCAGGAAAATTTTAGTAGTAGCATCTTTTCTTTGGGGAACTGATTACTCGCATAATTTTAAGTGAGGCTGGCAGATTTCCAAATGAAGGTTCTTAACGTCCAAGGCAAGTCTGACGTTGGAGCTGAGTGCTTTGGGAGAGGTCTGGTTTGGGGGGGCTCCCAGGGACAGAGGGTCAGGAACAGCAGAGAGAAATGAGGCAGTGAGGATGTGTCAAAGAGCAGGGAAGATAGGTTCCCAGAGGGCAAAGATCAGGGGTCGCAGCCCCCAAGAGGCTCCAAGAACCTCTGGGAAAGTTCGCAGAAGCGAGAGGTCTGAGAAAAGACAGCACAACGCAATGGAGGAGCCAGAGAAGCGTAGCGTCATGGGGGAGAAGAAATCCTTTCCGTGCCAGGAGTGGGGCAGAGAGGGGGCAGCTGTTCCGGCCAGCCCCTTCCCAGCTGAAAACGCTCGGGGGGCTGGGCACCTGGTCATCCTCACTGCAGGCAACAGCCGGCCCTGCCAACTGCTCGCCCCAGGAAACTGGACACGGGGCAGAGCAGGCTCAGGCGTGCTAAGTTAGCCCTGGGGGGCAGGGCAGAGCTGGTCCCGGGCCCAGATCCTGCTACCATGAGGACAGACCTGGCAGTGACCCCCATCTGTTGCAGGTGGCCGGACTGTGCCATGCTGCTCCGGACCCAAGGTGGCCGCTCTCACTGTGGGGACCGTCCTGCTCCTGACAGGCATCGGGGCAGCATCCTGGGCCATTGGTGAGAGCAGAGGGACCCTGCGCCTCTCCCCTCCCCTGCCCCCTGAAGCCTGCCCCTGCCTGCCCTCACCCCTGCCTTCTCTGCAGTGACCGTCCTACTCAGGAGTGATCGGGAGCCGCTGTATCCAGGTGAGTCGGGGGGAACCCTGGAGGAAACTCCCACCTGGTGGGAACTCTAGGATTTTTTGAATGAATGCCCGGTGCCTGCAGGGATGGTGGTGGTGCCCATGAACCTGCACTGCTGCCCTAAAACACTTCGCTGATCTGACCCAGTGCGCTTCAGACGCTAAACATGTTATCCATTAGTGCCTCATGAAATTAGTGACTTGAAAACCGCATTTTAAAAAGTAGGAAATAGATTCAGGAAATCAGAGTGCCTCTCTCTCAGTAAGAAAAGGTTAGCTTCATCTTTTCTTTGGGGACTGTTACTCCGTCCATTTTACAGATGGGGAAACTAGGGCTTGGAATAATGCCATAGTTTGCCCCAGAAAATGGAAATTCAGGGCTACATCATTATGTAAAAATGGGTTTCTTATTGCGGAACAGGGTCCATACATGTTTGAGAGGTAGAAATACTGTATGACTTCAGCCAACCTTTTTCTAGCTCTCCTGGGAGGTGGCTGCTGTTTTATTCCCATTTTACAGATGTGGAAAGTAAGGACTAGAGAGCGATCACTCTTAAACTTGACCAGTAGAGCTATGTCTGCGGGCAGGCATGGTCACACTAATAAATACTGGGTTAATCAGAAAATTCATGGGGGGCATCCCTGGTGGTCCAGTGGGTAAGGACACTGCCTTGCAGTGCAAGGGGTGCTGGTTCGATCCCTGGCCTCGGAAGATCTCACGTGCCGTGGAGCGGCTGGACTGATGTGTCCAATTACCGAGCTGGAGCTCTGAAGCGCATGTGCCCAGAGCCAGTGCTCTGCGACAATAGAGGCCACCGCGATGGGAGGCCCACATGGGCCAAAGAACAAAGGGATGAAAATAGATAAATGAAAGACCAATAGAAGTGGCCCGCCCACCCCTCTCCCTCCCCAACCCGCTCCCCCGTCTAAAAATAAAAGAAAAAAATTCATTGGGTTTCTCCATCACATCGTATGGAAAAATCCGAATGAACTTTTTTTGGCTTGCCTAAAAGGTGTAGATCCTTCTTTAGTTCAGTCGATAAAAAATCTGCCTGCTATGAAGGAGACCCTAGGCTTGATCCCTAGGTTGGGAAGCTCTCTTGGAGAAGGAAACAGCAACGCACTCCAGTATCCTTGCCAGGAAAATCCCATGGACAGAGGAGCCTGGCGGGCTACAGTTCATGGGGTCCCAAGAGTCAGATACGACTGAGTGTCTAAACCACCAAAAGACAGAGAGCCTAATTGTGGAATGAGCGAATGTTCGCAAGTGCTAATTCCAGGCTGCCATTCTGTGGCCCAGGGCGGCAGGAAGAAGGGGGATGTTGGGGGATGGGGTGCATTTTTCACGCCCCTGAGGCTCCTCTGGTTCCCTGGAGGACTCAGCTCACATGAAGAGCAGAAAGGATCATCTAGACAGGAAAGCCCCCGTCAAGATCAACCGCCACAGCTGACGTGCAGAGCATTGACCTGCGCCAGGCACAGGCCTCAGGGCTTGGTAGGTACTGATTCACTAAATGCCTCTGTGGCCCATTTTAATATAGGGAAATGAGGCATGGAGGGGCCAAGAGACTCGCCCCAGGTCACTGGGATCAGAACCCATGCAGCCTGGATCCAGCGCTTGTGTAGAACGACTCTCGTCTATTGTTTCTCAAGAAACAGCCGTAGTTGCCGTGGCGGCGGCTAACGTGTGCCAGGGCCCGGATGCAGCCTTTGCAAAGAGCCCTGTGAAGTTAGGGCTGTTTTTCATCACCCCTCATTTTACAGAGGGGGGAAGCTGAGGTCCAGTGAAGTGAACGGACGTGCCCAGGATTGCATATTCAATAAATGCCAGGATGGAAGGGTCATGCGCCTGCCAGAGGCCCCTCTGTGGCTCGCCACCGGCACTGGGCTCAAGTCCCAACCCTTGGCGGGCTCCCAGGCTCCTAGGGTACTGCCCTTCCCCATCCTCACCTCAGACTTGCTCCCCGCGCACATCAGGCTCCAGCCACGGGCCGCTCTCCCACGCTCGAAGGACCCTCCTGGAACCCCAGTCTTTGCTCACACCTGGAGGCAGGCTTCAGGTCCTGCACCGCCATGACCGAGCTGAGGCTCCCGCCTGTCCTGTCGTCTCTGATTCTCAGCATCCTTATCTGGCAATTGGGAGTGAGATTAGCGGAGGGAATGATCTGTGCAACATTTGCCTCTCAGCCAATTGGTTGACATGGACTTCTGTGTCCTGTGCTTGAGGTTTTGCCTTGCCTGCGCTGGACTTTGCTGCCCCCAGGCTCCATGCCCTCTGTCCACCCCGCACAGCCATCGTACCTACCACCACCATCACCCCCAAGACCCTCCTCACACTCACCGTTCAGGATTTACTCCTGGTGAATTTCAGGAGCACCCCCATCAGTGTTTGGCACGTAGTAGGTGCTCAGGAAAACGCTGTTTAATGAATAAGCAGGAGAACAAATCTCAGAGGTGAGCTCACTAACTTGTCCTGGACTTCCAGCTGGAGAGTAATGAGGCCACAATTCAGACCTGACTCTGGCCACTGCCGGCACAGGCCCTCCCATTATACTTGGGGTTTTTCAAAAATGTTGGGGATTTATCAAATGAAAGAATGAAAAAACCCACCCAGACATGATATCGCCACCTCCCTCCCTTCTCTGAGATTTTTCACACCTCTAAATATATCAGACAATTCGGTAAGCAAGCCAGGTGACCCAGAACATACTTTTTGCATGGCTTAAAATACTGCAAA
Organism: Tragulus kanchil; assembly: GCA_022376925.1. Lineage (NCBI taxonomy): Eukaryota > Metazoa > Chordata > Mammalia > Artiodactyla > Tragulidae > Tragulus > Tragulus kanchil. The sequence continues at coordinate 116,657,246 of JAIOJX010000031.1, forward strand.
CAAGAATAAAGACTTGGAAAGTGAGAAGCAGCGGCACAGAATATAGATTTAAAAATACTTGAGGGGGAGCATTTCATATTCCCTCCTCCCTCCCTCCCCTTCCTTCCGCTTCTCCCTCCAGATAAATCCATAAAATAATTATTTTTTTTTTCCTCCCTGAAACCTCACACATGGAAATCACATTTCCGGAGCACTGAGAAGTCATTTAAAAATCAGAATTCATTCCCATCCCCCATTTGGTGTTTTGAACCCTGAGTCTTGCTCTGGGAACTCAGAGGGTGGTGGGTACCACCCAGCAGAGGTATCAGACATCCCTGGACCCCACCCTGGAGCAGGAAGCCATGACGAAGGCCAGCCAGCCAGCAAGCTCCTAGTCCAGGCGGTAGGTGAGTAGATGCAGGGTTGAGGCTGGTAGTGTTTTCTGGGTAAGAGCTACAGAAGGAATAGGAAGTATGCAGGTGGGCAGGCCTGGGTTCAAATCCCGGCCTTGCTGGTTCTTAGCTACATTCTCAGGGGCAAGAGTGTCCTCTCCGAGCCTCAGCTTCCCCATCTGCAAGACCCAGGTAGCGATGGCCTCTCCCTCCCACACTGTGGGAGGGACTGTGCTGTACTGAGTCGCTTCAGTTGTGTCCGGCTCTGTGTGACCCTATGGACTGTAGCCCGCCAGGCTCCTCTGTCTGTGGCATTCTCCAGGCAAGAGTCCTGGAGTGGGTTGCCACGCCCTTCTTCAGAGGATCTCCCTGACTCAGGGTCAAACCCATCTCTCGTAAGTCTCCTGGATTGGCAGGCAGGTTCTTTCCCACTCAAGCCACCTTGGAAGCCCTACTGTGGGATAGAACCTCCCAGATATGCCACAACATGGGGTCAGCCCATCCCTAGGAAACAGTATTAGGATTTATTAGTTTATTTTTCATTGGAGGATAATTGCTTTACAATGTTGCATTGGTTTCCTCCGTATAAGAACATGAATCTGCTGTATGTATACATACATCCTCTCCCTCTTGAAGCTCTCTCCCACCCTCCACCGCATCCCACCCCTCGAGGTTGGCACAAGCACCGGGCTGAGCTCCCTGTGGTACAGAGCAGCTTCTCACTAGCCAGCTATTTCACACACAGTAATGTACATGCTTCCGTGCTACACTCTCAATTTACCCCACCCTCTCCTTCGCCAGTGTTATCATTACTGTGCCTTTTCCGTTTAACCCTCAGGAGAAAAGTTGCTTGAGAGGCCGTCTTGTTATTCAGTTGCTCAGTGCAACTCTTGGTGACCCCATGGATTGTGGCACACCAAGCTCTCCTGTCCTTCACCATCTCCCAGAGCTTGCTCAGACTCACGTCCGTTGACTCAGTGATGCCATCCCACCATCTCATCCTCTGTCACCCTCTTTCTTCTCCTGCCCTCAATCTTTCCCAGCATCAGGGTCTTTTCCAGTGAGTCAACTTTTTTCATCAGGTGGCCCAAGTATTGGCGCTTCAGCTTTAGCTTCAGATCAGTGCTTGCAATGAATATTCAGGCTTGATGCCCTTTAAGACTGACTGCTCTGATCTCCTTGCAGTCCAAGGGACTCTCAAGAGTCTTCTCCAGCACCACAGTTTGAAAGCATCAGATCTTTGGCACTCAGCCTTCTTTATGGTCTAGCTCTCACATCCTTACGTGACTATTGGAAAACCATACAGACCTTTGTGGGCAAAGTGATGTCTCTGCTTTTTAATATGCTCTAGGCTTTTCAAAGCTTTTCTTCCAAGGAGCAAGCATCTTTTAATTTTGTGTCTGCAATCACAGACAACATTAAAAGCTTGGGGTTTGGAGTCACTCAGGTCTGAATGCAGATCTCTCTCTGCCTATTTCTGTCCTCAGCAGGACGGGATTCTCCCGGAAGTCCTGCCTCCCCTTGTCCAGATCTGTGGGGCTGTGGAAGGACTGCTCAGCTTGGCTGTGGCCTCACCAAGCTCTTCCTCCAAGGATGGAAAACTTGAGTTTGGAGGATAATTGCTTTACAATGTTGCATTGGTTTCCTCCGTATAAGAACATGAATCTGCTGTATGTATACATACATCCTCTCCCTCTTGAAGCTCTCTCCCACCCTCCACCGCATCCCACCCCTCGAGGTTGGCACAAGCACCGGGCTGAGCTCCCTGTGGTACAGAGCAGCTTCTCACTAGCCAGCTATTTCACACACAGTAATGTACATGCTTCCGTGCTACACTCTCAATTTACCCCACCCTCTCCTTCGCCAGTGTTATCATTACTGTGCCTTTTCCGTTTAACCCTCAGGAGAAAAGTTGCTTGAGAGGCCGTCTTGTTATTCAGTTGCTCAGTGCAACTCTTGGTGACCCCATGGATTGTGGCACACCAAGCTCTCCTGTCCTTCACCATCTCCCAGAGCTTGCTCAGACTCACGTCCGTTGACTCAGTGATGCCATCCCACCATCTCATCCTCTGTCACCCTCTTTCTTCTCCTGCCCTCAATCTTTCCCAGCATCAGGGTCTTTTCCAGTGAGTCAACTTTTTGCATCAGGTGGCCCAAGTATTGGCGCTTCAGCTTTAGCTTCAGATCAGTGCTTGCAATGAATATTCAGGCTTGATGCCCTTTAAGACTGACTGCTCTGATCTCCTTGCAGTCCAAGGGACTCTCAAGAGTCTTCTCCAGCACCACAGTTTGAAAGCATCAGATCTTTGGCACTCAGCCTTCTTTATGGTCTAGCTCTCACATCCTTACGTGACTATTGGAAAACCATACAGACCTTTGTGGGCAAAGTGATGTCTCTGCTTTTTAATATGCTCTAGGCTTTTCAAAGCTTTTCTTCCAAGGAGCAAGCATCTTTTAATTTTGTGTCTGCAATCACAGACAACATTAAAAGCTTGGGGTTTGGAGTCACTCAGGTCTGAATGCAGATCTCTCTCTGCCTATTTCTGTCCTCAGCAGGACGGGATTCTCCCGGAAGTCCTGCCTCCCCTTGTCCAGATCTGTGGGGCTGTGGAAGGACTGCTCAGCTTGGCTGTGGCCTCACCAAGCTCTTCCTCCAAGGATGGAAAACTTGAGTTTGGACCCGGATATACTGTCCCAGAATGTGCTCTCAGGCACGCAGGGGGCTCTGGAGAAAAGGGATTCACTGTCAATCTATCCCCAAACCCACTCCTCCTCACCTGGCCCACCTCAGTCAATGGGAGCTCGTCTTCCTAGTGACTCAGACCAAGCACCCTGGAACGGCCCCTGGCCCTTCTTTTCAGAACACCTGCATCCAGTCTCAGCAGACCCTATGGGCTCCACCCACCACATCTCCGCAGAATCCGAACTCAGCTCCTCCACGGGCCCCGCCCCGGCCCCGCCCCCATCCTCTCCCTCCTGGACTATCACACAGCCTCCGCCCTGGTCTCCCCGCTTCTGTCTCAGCCCTGCAGTCTGAGGGAGCCTGGGAACCCCTGAGCCAGATCAGGGCCCTCCTGGCTCAGAGCCCTCCACTCGGGTACAAGTCCAAGTCCTGGTGGCAATCTCGCTCTGTCTCCGGCCTCCTCACCTCACCCCTCGCTCACTCTGCTCAGGCCTCCTTGCTGTTCCTTGAACGCCCCGGCCCCCCCACCTTGGGATCTCTGCACTTGCCGTTCCCTTGGCCTAGTTCCCTGTTCCCTCGCCGGACTTCTCACCTCCCTCAGATCTCTGCTTGCCTACCGCCTTCTCCGGTGCAGCCTGCCCTGCCCACCTCCCGGAAAGTGCAACCTCCTCTCCCCCCACCGCGTGCCCCATATAGAGCCTGGCACAGAGGGAGGGCTTGCTGGGTGTAAATAAAGTCACTTAAGGGCTGTGACCTGGGTTAGGTGTGGCAAGGGTCCTCTGGCCATGTGTGAGGAGCAGGCCAGGAGGGGCTTAGGAGAACATCACTTCTTAGCACATTAAACCCCAGGCAGGAGGATTCTCCCATAAGCACTCTGCAGCCCTGCTGTGTATCTGCTTCTTCTCACTGTGTGTGATGCTGTGTTTAATGAAGTGTTTTATTATTATTATTATTATTATTATTATTATTATTATTATTATTGCTGTCTGTTTCCTCTATGGGTGAACTTTGTGCTTGGTGAGGGCATGACGCACAGATAACCCATGACCATGAGGCCATGGCCTAGAGATGGGGGGTCATCTTTATGTCCCCCAGCCTCACCCCACATAGGACTGGGCATGGAGTATGTGTCTAGTTAGCACTTGTTGAATGAATGGATGAATAAATACCACATCCTCTGCTTAGATAATTATTGTGCCATTTAGTATGTATTCAAGGCTCTGACAAGTCCTGCAGGGGAAAAAAATGTAGCTATTCTTTAAAAAATATATATATATAGGAAATCTATTTAGATATTGTGGCAATATGACATGTTGGTCAAGGGTTTTCAGGCTGTAAAAGACAAAAGAAAAAAACAAGAAACTGGCTAAACAAAAAAGGAAATTATTAACTCACTTAAGTAACAATTCTGGAGTTTCTTTAAGCCTGCCTCCATTAAGGAGCTTTCAAACGTTATCAGAATCTCTCCACTTTCCTCTGCATTGGCTTATATCCCGCCCGCCACCTTCCTTCCCTCTGTTAAAGATGTGCTCTGTCTCCGGCCTCCTCACCTCACCCCTCGCTCACTCTGCTCAGGCCTCCTTGCTGTTCCTTGAACGCCCCGGCCCCCCCACCTTGGGATCTCTGCACTTGCCGTTCCCTTGGCCTAGTTCCCTGTTCCCTCGCCGGACTTCTCACCTCCCTCAGATCTCTGCTTGCCTACCGCCTTCTCCGGTGCAGCCTGCCCTGCCCACCTCCCGGAAAGTGCAACCTCCTCTCCCCCCACCGCGTGCCCCATATAGAGCCTGGCACAGAGGGAGGGCTTGCTGGGTGTAAATAAAGTCACTTAAGGGCTGTGACCTGGGTTAGGTGTGGCAAGGGTCCTCTGGCCATGTGTGAGGAGCAGGCCAGGAGGGGCTTAGGAGAACATCACTTCTTAGCACATTAAACCCCAGGCAGGAGGATTCTCCCATAAGCACTCTGCAGCCCTGCTGTGTATCTGCTTCTTCTCACTGTGTGTGATGCTGTGTTTAATGAAGTGTTTTATTATTATTATTATTATTATTATTGTTATGAGATTTTTTTTTTAACTTTCTGTTTCCTCTATGGGTGAACTTTGTGCTTGGTGAGGGCATGACGCACAGATAACCCATGACCATGAGGCCATGGCCTAGAGATGGGGGGTCATCTTTATGTCCCCCAGCCTCACCCCACATAGGACTGGGCATGGAGTATGTGTCTAGTTAGCACTTGTTGAATGAATGGATGAATAAATACCACATCCTCTGCTTAGATAATTATTGTGCCATTTAGTATGTATTCAAGGCTCTGACAAGTCCTGCAGGGGAAAAAAATGTAGCTATTCTTTAAAAAATATATATATATAGGAAATCTATTTAGATATTGTGGCAATATGACATGTTGGTCAAGGGTTTTCAGGCTGTAAAAGACAAAAGAAAAAAACAAGAAACTGGCTAAACAAAAAAGGAAATTATTAACTCACTTAAGTAACAATTCTGGAGTTTCTTTAAGCCTGCCTCCATTAAGGAGCTTTCAAACGTTATCAGAATCTCTCCACTTTCCTCTGCATTGGCTTATATCCCGCCCGCCACCTTCCTTCCCTCTGTTAAAGATGTGCCTGGACAAATCTAGCTTCTGGCTCTTGGGCAAGAAGTTTAGGAATCCTGGGGGCAGGAGGAGGACCGCCCTCTCAACCATCGCCCCCATGGCGATGCATCCAAAGTCCTGGGGCTCCTGAGCTTTGGTCTGACTTGAGTCCTGGGCCCTTCCAGATGCAGTCACAAATGTGGGGGTCCTGGCGTGCTCTGATCAGGCCTGCCAGGACTCAGGACTAGACCCGCGAGGACAGCCGCGGCCGGGAGGGCTCCGGCGGGAAGGTGACCCAGGCGGCCGTCCTGTCTCCCTGCAGTGCAGGTTGGCCCGGATGCGCGGCTCACGGTGTTCGACCAGAGGGAGGGCACGTGGCGCCTGCTGTGTTCCTCGCGCTCCAACGCCAGGGTGGCGGGGCTCAGCTGCGAGGAGATGGGCTTCCTCAGGTACCGGGGCGCCCCCGGCGGGGGGCTGGGAGGGAGGGGGGCGGCGGTCTGACCCCTGCCCTGCCCAGGGCGCTGGACCACTCGGAGCTGGACGTGCGGAGGGCGGGCGCCAACGGCACGTCGGGCTTCTTCTGCGTGGACGAGGGGAGGCTGCCGCACGCCCGGAGGCTGCTCGAGGTCCTCTCCGTGTGGTGAGGAGGGCGGCGGGCGGGCCGGGAGCACGCCGCGGGCCCCACCACCTCTGCGTGCGCGCACCCACTCTCCCCCGTGTCTCTTTCGTCCGCCTTAACTGGCCTCTTTTTTTGCCCCTCTCTGGGCCTCCATCCCTGTCTTTCCCACAGCGACTGTCCCAGGGGCCGTTTCCTGGCTACCAGCTGCCAAGGTGAGACCCTGAACCTCCGAGCCCTCTTCCCAGAGCCCCACCTACCACCATGACAGGGCCACGTCCCATCGGATGCCCCGAGGCAGACCTTATCCTCGTAGGTCCTTCAAGGATGGAGCTGTGTCCTCGCAGACTCCCCCAGGTCCACGTCCCCTTGGACCCCCACAGCATGGCCATGGGCCCCTAGGTCTGTGGGGCTCTGCCTCCTGAGCCAGGCCTCCCTCCAGCCCTCGTGGAGCCATGTCCCTCGGTCCCTCTGATTAGGATTGTGACCACTCACTCTCCCCAGAGTAGGGCATGACCTCTCAGACCCCCGGGGCGGGGGGGTCCAGGCCTCCCGCTGCCCCTGACCGCACCTCTGCCCGCAGACTGTGGCCACCAAAAGCTGCCCGTCGATCGCATCGTGGGTGGCCAGGACACCAGCCTGGGCCGGTGGCCATGGCAAGTCAGTCTTCGCTATGATGGCGCGCACCTCTGTGGGGGGTCCGTGCTCTCCAGGGACTGGGTCCTGACCGCGGCCCACTGCTTCCCCGAGTGAGTGCCCCCCAGGGCACTGAGCGGGGAGCCGGGGGGCGGCGAGCCCGGGGAGGCTGTGCCCAGACAGGCCGCCACCCTGCCCCCCTCTCCCCGGTAGGCGGAACCGGGTCCTGTCACGATGGCGAGTGTTTGCCGGTGCCGTGGCCCAGACCTCACCCCACGGCGTGCAGCTGGGGGTGCGGGCCGTCATCTACCACGGGGGCTACCTCCCCTTTCGAGACCCCAACAGCGAGGAGAACAGCAATGACATCGCCCTGGTCCACCTCTCCGACTCCCTGCCCCTCACGGGTAAGTCCGGGGCTGATGCTGGGCCTGGAGACTCCAGGGGCCAGGAGACCAGAGGAGGGGCTGGGCATGGCGTCCACAGTGAGGACGTGCCCCACCCCCCCAGGGGCACACGCTGCGCATTTATTATACGGGCGATCGGTGCAGACACTGTGGAAAACCGTCGGAGGGTTACGGTTTGGCTCAGAGATGCTACTCCTCGGTACATCTCCAAAAGAAATGAAGACACAGCTGTACAGAAAACTAATGCATGAACGTTCGTAGCAGCATTATTCACAGCAGTCAAGAGGTGGAAACCCCCCAGGTGTCTACCTTCTGACATGTGGGTAAACAAAACATGCTATATCCATACAATGGAATAATACCAAGTCATGAAAAGGAATGAAGTACTGACTCATGGTCCACACTGGATGACCCTGCACAGCATAGTGCTAAGAAAGCGAACGTGTTCCTCACTCAGTCGAGTCTGACCCTTTGCAACGCCATGGACTGCAGCCCGCCAGGCTCCTCTGTCCATGGGATTCTCCAGGCAAGGCTGCTGGAGTGGGTAGCCATTCCCTTCTCCAGGGGATCTTCCCAACCCAGGGACTGAACCCAGGTCTTGGGAACGCCATGGCCCATGGCTCCATTTCGATGTCCAGGCACCTCCCGCTGCCCCTGACCGCACCTCTGCCCGCAGACTGTGGCCACCAAAAGCTGCCCGTCGATCGCATCGTGGGTGGCCAGGACACCAGCCTGGGCCGGTGGCCATGGCAAGTCAGTCTTCGCTATGATGGCGCGCACCTCTGTGGGGGGTCCGTGCTCTCCAGGGACTGGGTCCTGACCGCCCACTGCTTCCCCGAGTGAGTGCCCCCCAGGGCACTGAGCGGGGAGCCGGGGGGCGGCGAGCCCGGGGAGGCTGTGCCCAGACAGGCCGCCACCCTGCCCCCCTCTCCCCGGTAGGCGGAACCGGGTCCTGTCACGATGGCGAGTGTTTGCCGGTGCCGTGGCCCAGACCTCACCCCACGGCGTGCAGCTGGGGGTGCGGGCCGTCATCTACCACGGGGGCTACCTCCCCTTTCGAGACCCCAACAGCGAGGAGAACAGCAATGACATCGCCCTGGTCCACCTCTCCGACTCCCTGCCCCTCACGGGTAAGTCCGGGGCTGATGCTGGGCCTGGAGACTCCAGGGGCCAGGAGACCAGAGGAGGGGCTGGGCATGGCGTCCACAGTGAGGACGTGCCCCACCCCCCCAGGGGCACACGCTGCGCATTTATTATACGGGCGATCGGTGCAGACACTGTGGAAAACCGTCGGAGGGTTACGGTTTGGCTCAGAGATGCTACTCCTCGGTACATCTCCAAAAGAAATGAAGACACAGCTGTACAGAAAACTAATGCATGAACGTTCGTAGCAGCATTATTCACAGCAGTCAAGAGGTGGAAACCCCCCAGGTGTCTACCTTCTGACATGTGGGTAAACAAAACATGCTATATCCATACAATGGAATAATACCAAGTCATGAAAAGGAATGAAGTACTGACTCATGGTCCACACTGGATGACCCTGCACAGCATAGTGCTAAGAAAGCGAACGTGTTCCTCACTCAGTCGAGTCTGACCCTTTGCAACGCCATGGACTGCAGCCCGCCAGGCTCCTCTGTCCATGGGATTCTCCAGGCAAGGCTGCTGGAGTGGGTAGCCATTCCCTTCTCCAGGGGATCTTCCCAACCCAGGGACTGAACCCAGGTCTCCCACATGGCAGGCAGATTCTTCACCATTGAGCCTCCAGGGTCAGACCCAAACAGCCACATACGAGATGGCTCCATTTCTGTGAAATGTCCAGGACAGGGAAAGCTGCAGAGAATGGAAGCAGCTTCGTGGTTGCCCAGACTCCGGGGCAGCATGGGGCCGCTGGGAGGCCCGAGGTGAAGGCGGTGAGGAAAAGGTTGGAAATTCAGTTGTGGTGCTGAGTGTACCTTCCTACTGCTGGGCAGGCGAGTCCCTGAATCTACAGATCTGTCTAAGACCATGGACTCGTGCACTTTCAGTGGGTGACTTGTGTGGTTGAGGCATTCCATCTCCAAAAAAATTGTTACCAAAAGAAAGAAAGAAAATGAAGAAAAAAAAAAAAAGTACATATAGGAATGAATCAGATAGTCAGGAGTTATTTATTCCCTTGGTAGTTAGTCTAGAGCATTTCCTTGCTCTTGATGAGAAAGACTCTCCTCATATTGGTGCCAGTGTGTCTTTAAAGTACCTCATCTACACATGCCTTTTGAATTAAGAGCAGGCTGTGGGCTTCAGCATTCAGCAGACCACCAAATTTAGTAATAGTAATATTAATGATGGCGATGTTAAGGAAGTTACAATAGCCATGATGAGGAGCCTTCAGGTGGCAACACTGTGATGATGATAATAATAAAGGACTCCTCTGGTGGTCCAGTGGTTAGGACTTCACTTTCCAATGCAGTGGCTTTAGGTTCAATCCCTGGTTGGGGAACTAAGACCCCACATGTCTCAGCCAAAACAAAAACAAACAATCCAAACATAAGAGTGGAAACCCCAGGTGTCTACCTTCTGACATAAAAATGAACAAATGGAATAATACCAAGTCATGAAAAGGAATGAAGTACTGACTCATGGTCCACACTGGATGACCCTGCACAGCATAGTGCTAAGAAAGCGAACGTGTTCCTCACTCAGTCGAGTCTGACCCTTTGCAACGCCATGGACTGCAGCCCGCCAGGCTCCTCTGTCCATGGGATTCTCCAGGCAAGGCTGCTGGAGTGGGTAGCCATTCCCTTCTCCAGGGGATCTTCCCAACCCAGGGACTGAACCCAGGTCTCCCACATGGCAGGCAGATTCTTCACCATTGAGCCTCCAGGGTCAGACCCAAACAGCCACATACGAGATGGCTCCATTTCTGTGAAATGTCCAGGACAGGGAAAGCTGCAGAGAATGGAAGCAGCTTCGTGGTTGCCCAGTCTTCGGGGTAGCATGGGGCCGCTGGGAGGCCCGAGGTGAAGGCGGTGAGGAAAAGGTTGGAAATTCAGTTGTGGTGCTGAGTGTACCTTCCTACTGCTGGGCAGGCGAGTCCCTGAATCTACAGATCTGTCTAAGACCATGGACTCGTGCACTTTCAGTGGGTGACTTGTGTGGTTGAGGCATTCCATCTCCAAAAAAATTGTTACCAAAAGAAAGAAAGAAAATGAAGAAAAAAAAAAAAAGTACATATAGGAATGAATCAGATAGTCAGGAGTTATTTATTCCCTTGGTAGTTAGTCTAGAGCATTTCCTTGCTCTTGATGAGAAAGACTCTCCTCATATTGGTGCCAGTGTGTCTTTAAAGTACCTCATCTACACATGCCTTTTGAATTAAGAGCAGGCTGTGGGCTTCAGCATTCAGCAGACCACCAAATTTAGTAATAGTAATATTAATGATGGCGATGTTAAGGAAGTTACAATAGCCATGATGAGGAGCCTTCAGGTGGCAACACTGTGATGATGATAATAATAAAGGACTCCTCTGGTGGTCCAGTGGTTAGGACTTCACTTTCCAATGCAGTGGCTTTAGGTTCAATCCCTGGTTGGGGAACTAAGACCCCACATGCCGTCTCAGCCAAAAACCAAAACATAAAACAGAAACAATTTTTTTTGGGCCTCTTATATTGGTCCTTCAGTTATTCATTTTCATCCATCTTTGCTCTTTGGCCTGTGTGGGTCTCCCATCGCAGTGACCTCTCTCACTGCAGAGCACTGGCTCTGGGCGCATGCGCTCCAGAGTGCTGGCTCCTCAATGGACACACCGGTCCAGCCGCTCCACAGCATGTGGGATCTTTCTGTGCCAGGGATCGAACCGGCGCCCCTTGCACTGCAAGGCAGACTCATTACCCACTGGACCACCAGGGAAGCCCCAGAAACAATTTTGTAACGAATTCAATAAAGAGTTTAAAAATGGTCCACATTAAAAACAAAATAAAAACAAACAAACAAAAGAAACTTGGGCTTCCCTGGTGACTCCAGAATCTGTCTGCCCATGTAGGAGACATAGGTTCGATCCCTGATCCAGGTAGATCCCGCAGGCCTCAGAGCCACTAAGCTCGTGGACCACAACTACTGAGTCTGGCTCACCCTAGAGCCCGAGCTCGGCAACGAGAAGCCCACCAGAGAACAGCCGCCCATTACTCCTCTACGAAGAGAGAAAAGCCCTCGCGGCAACGAAGGTTCAGTCCAGCCTAAACTAACTAAATAAATTTTAAAACATGATGACAAACAATAATGAAAGAAGACGATGACTAGTGATGGCAGGCTGAACTCCAGCACTTGCACGCGCCTCCTGGGGGCGGCCGCTGGGCTCGGCACGTCCCAAGCCCGCCCTCACACATGGTCGCAGCAGTGCTACTGCCCAGCAGCAACCTGGGGGACGTGGGTTCTCTTCTGATCCTTGTTTCTTCTTAGCAAGGGGAAAACTCCCAACATAGAGAAGGTACGTCATGCCCCTACTTCCCACAACTGGCAAATGGCAAAGGCGGGAACCCCGTTTGCCAGCCTCTGAAATCCGTGCCTGTAAGCCCCAAGCTGTGCTGTCAGGAAAGTCAGGACTATTTTGTAGTTTGCATTATTGGTTTTGTTTTAAATAATTTTTTAAAAAGTGTGCATTTCCTTGGCTACACTGGGTCCTCATGGTGGCATGTGGGATCTTTTATTTACAGCGTGTGGAACCTTGTTCCATGAGCAGGGATTAAACCCTGGGTGCCCTGCTTTGGGAGCACAGAGTCTTAGCCCCTGGTCACCAGGGACATCTGTATTAGTCGTATGTTTATGATTATTTTCTTTCGGGTGATCCATCATATGGGCTCTCCATTTAAGGGACTGATACAGGTTTTTGTTTAAAACCAAAGGAACCCTTCTCTTTAGGGAATGAAGTGTGAGGGTTAACAAAGTTGAAGCAGGGAGATGTCCAGTGTCCAGGTGGACGGGGTGGGAGCGCTGGGTTTGGACATGGGGCTGAGGGCAACAGCATGGGCTATGGGCTCAGGCACTTGCCAGCTCTGTGATCCTGGTGTGTGGCTTCACCTCTCCCAGCCTCTGTTTCCCTCATCTGTTAAACGGCTTCTGATGGTTACTGAAAGGATGAAAAGGGTCCATGGGAATCAAGAGCTTAGAGCAATGGTGGCAGTTTAGTCGCTAAGTCGTGTCTGACTCTTGCAACCCCATGGACTGTAGCCCACCAGGCTGCTCTGTCCATGGAATTCTCCAGGCAAGAATACTGGAGTGGGTTGCCATTTCCTTCTCCAGGGGACCTTCCCGATCCAGGGATCAAACCCAGGTCTCCCGCATTGGCAGGCAGACCCTTTACCGACAGAGCTATGAGGGAAGCCCTTAGAGCGATGTGCCAGCACTTGGTTAATATGAACAATCCTTGCTGTTGTTGTTTATTACTATCACAAGTTACATGAGCCTTTCCTATCAGCCAGGCATGCTATTCGACACACCATCAATTCTCACAATACACCTTTAGGGGGAAATAATTACTCTTTCCACTTCACACCTGGGACCTCTGAGCTTAGGCAGGTGAAGCCACCAGCAGGCAGTACGCAGGGCATCCAGGACCAGTTGCACGGGTTGTGTACTGCACAAGGACTTCATGTCTCAGGGATGCCATTCTTACGGGACAGGGTACACTGGTGTGTTTATTATGATTTTTTGACAGGTGGCAGTCCAGTACCTCAACATAGTGCCTTTTAAAATTTCTCCCAGAAAGGACCTAGGTCCAGTGGTTAAGATGCTGCAGTTTCAATGCAAGGGATGCGGGTTCGATCCCTGGTCTGGGAACTAAGATCCCACATGCCACAGTGGCCAAAAAGTTAAGAAAATACATTAAAATTTCTCAAAGACACACTCTCTGGGCAGAGGGCAGCCCGATGGGCCATGGTTAAGAACACAGGCTTTGAAATTGGGCCAACCGGAGTTCAAATTCTGGCTCTGTCATTCATTCTGAGGCTTCGGACAATGATATGGCCTCACTTCCCCCTCTTTAAATGGGAGTAATAATAGCCCCTACCTTCCTGGGCTGATGGGATACTAAAGGAATTCATCCAAGGGGGCGCTGAATACATAATAAGCTCTCAGTAGAAGGCAACGTTTATTATTTTTAAAAAATGTGTTGAAGAATAGTGATTTACAGTGCTGTGTTAATTTCCTCTGCAAAGAAGTGACTCAGTTGTGTGTGTGTGTGTGTGTGTGTGTGTGCGGGCTTAGTCACTCAGCCATGTCTGACTCTTTGAGACCCGGTGGGCTGCAGCTGATCAGGCTCCTCTGTCCGTGGGGATTCTCCAGGCAAGAATACTGGAGCGGGTTGCCATGCCCTCCTCCAGGGGATCTTCCCAACCCAGGGGTGGAACCCAGGTCTCCCGCATTGTGGGCGGATTCTTTACTGCCTGAGCCACCAGGACGCCCAAGAATCCTGAAGTGGATAGCCTATCCCTTCTCCAGGGGATCTTTCTGACCCAGGAATTGAACCAGGGTCTCCTGCATTGCAGGTGGATTCTTTACCAGCTGAGCTACGAGGGAAGCCTCAGTGTGTGAGTGTGTGTGTGTGTTGTTTAGTCACTCGGTCGTGCCCGACTCTGCGACCCCATGAGCTGCAGCTCGCCAGGCTTCCCTGTCTTCTTCATATTCTTTTCCTTTATGGTTTATCACAGGGTATTGAACACAGTTCCTGGTGCTATACAGTAGGACCTCTTTGTTTCTAGAAGGCAGCTTCTGCTGTGGTGGTTGTGCAAGATCAGGGGGAAGGCTGGGCTGGTGCGCTGGAGACAGCTGAAGCGAGCTTTGTATGGGGCGGGGCGGAGCCGGCCGGCAGGGGCTGGACCTGCGTGGCCTCTCGCGCAGAGTACATCCAGCCCGTGTGTCTCCCGGCCGCCGGGCAGGCCCTGGTGGATGGGAAGATCTGCATCGTGACTGGCTGGGGCAACACGCAGTACTACGGTGAGTTCCGTCCTTCCCCGGAGAAGCCACCGTCAGAGAGACTGTGGGCAGGGCTGGGGAAGGCAGTCGGGCTGTGCTGATGTCTCTTCGCCCTTGGGATGTAGGGACAATGAGCAGCCGGTGGGCCCGGAAGGGAGCGGGGGCAGGGTGCATGCTTCCCAGCTCCGGCCAGCCTTGCCCGCACACCCTCAGGTCAACAGGCGGGGTGCTCCATGATGGGATACTAAAGGAATTCATCCAAGGGGGCGCTGAATACATAATAAGCTCTCAGTAGAAGGCAACGTTTATTATTTTTAAAAAATGTGTTGAAGAATAGTGATTTACAGTGCTGTGTTAATTTCCTCTGCAAAGAAGTGACTCAGTTGTGTGTGTGTGTGTGTGTGTGTGTGCGGGCTTAGTCACTCAGCCATGTCTGACTCTTTGAGACCCGGTGGGCTGCAGCTGATCAGGCTCCTCTGTCCGTGGGGATTCTCCAGGCAAGAATACTGGAGCGGGTTGCCATGCCCTCCTCCAGGGGATCTTCCCAACCCAGGGGTGGAACCCAGGTCTCCCGCATTGTGGGCGGATTCTTTACTGCCTGAGCCACCAGGACGCCCAAGAATCCTGAAGTGGATAGCCTATCCCTTCTCCAGGGGATCTTTCTGACCCAGGAATTGAACCAGGGTCTCCTGCATTGCAGGTGGATTCTTTACCAGCTGAGCTACGAGGGAAGCCTCAGTGTGTGAGTGTGTGTGTGTGTTGTTTAGTCACTCGGTCGTGCCCGACTCTGCGACCCCATGAGCTGCAGCTCGCCAGGCTTCCCTGTCTTCTTCATATTCTTTTCCTTTATGGTTTATCACAGGGTATTGAACACAGTTCCTGGTGCTATACAGTAGGACCTCTTTGTTTCTAGAAGGCAGCTTCTGCTGTGGTGGTTGTGCAAGATCAGGGGGAAGGCTGGGCTGGTGCGCTGGAGACAGCTGAAGCGAGCTTTGTATGGGGCGGGGCGGAGCCGGCCGGCAGGGGCTGGACCTGCGTGGCCTCTCGCGCAGAGTACATCCAGCCCGTGTGTCTCCCGGCCGCCGGGCAGGCCCTGGTGGATGGGAAGATCTGCATCGTGACTGGCTGGGGCAACACGCAGTACTACGGTGAGTTCCGTCCTTCCCCGGAGAAGCCACCGTCAGAGAGACTGTGGGCAGGGCTGGGGAAGGCAGTCGGGCTGTGCTGATGTCTCTTCGCCCTTGGGATGTAGGGACAATGAGCAGCCCGGGTGGGCCCCGGGAAGGGAGCGGGGGGCAGGGTGCATGCTTCCCAGCTCCGGCCAGCCTTGCCCGCACACCCTCAGGTCAACAGGCGGGGGTGCTCCAGGAGGCCCGAGTCCCCATAATCAGTAACGAGGTCTGCAGTGGCCCTGACTTCTATGGAAACCAGATCAAGCCCAAGATGTTCTGTGCCGGCTACCCTGAGGGTGGCATTGATGCCTGCCAGGTGAGGGACGCGGTGGGGCAGCCCCGGCCTCGACCTCCGCAGAGATGGAGGCACAGGGCTGTGGATGGTTGGGCTCCTTACCTCAGGGCCCTCTGGCTGTGGACGAGGGCCTTCGGCCAGCTGTCTTGGCTTCCAGCCTGGCCTTCTGTCCCCTCCCAGGGAGACAGTGGTGGCCCCTTCGTGTGTGAGGACAGCATCTCTCGGACGCCACGTTGGCGGCTGTGTGGCATCGTGAGCTGGGGCACCGGCTGTGCCCTGGCCCAGAAGCCAGGCGTCTACACCAAAGTCAGTGACTTCCGGGAGTGGATCTTCCAGGCCATAAAGGTGACATTCGAGCCCAGATGGGGGCCAGAGGGCGGGAGGGTTTGGGGCTCTTGAGGGGAAAGGGAGGCAGGGCCAGCTTTTCTGGAAACCTACAGGCTGAGGCTTAGAAGGGGCCTCCTTCAGACATGGACGGCTTTCAGAGGGCTCCCGGGGAGGGGTGGTCAGTTGTGGGCCGTTGGGGGAAGCCCCTCGCTGTCTTTCCACAGACTCACTCCGAAGCCAGCGGCATGGTGACCCAGCTCTGACCTGTGGCCTCTCCTCGCTGCACACGCCTCCGGGGCCCGAGCTGATCAAGGGGGCCCCAGCCCCACATGATGGGGTCTACCCTGGGCCAGGGATGGAACACTTTTCTTCTTGGGCTCAGCCCACAGGTCCAAGGATACCCTCCTTCCAAGGTCCTCCACAGTGGCGGGCCCACTCAGCCCTGGGACCACCCGAGCCTCACCCTCCTGCCTCCCGTGTAAATATTGTTCTGCCATCTGGGACCCCCTATCTCGTGCTCCTGATGACAGGATGCTCTTTAAATAATAAAGATGGTTTTGATTAACGTGGTCTCCAAGTTTGCAACTGTCAGCAGAAACTGAAGACATTTGGGGGGCGTGGAAGACAGCAACTAGGGCCTGGAGTGCATCAGGCAGCGGGCATGATCCTCCAGTTCCTATCAGCTTAAGAGAAAAGGTC
Organism: Tragulus kanchil; assembly: GCA_022376925.1. Taxonomy (NCBI): domain Eukaryota; kingdom Metazoa; phylum Chordata; class Mammalia; order Artiodactyla; family Tragulidae; genus Tragulus; species Tragulus kanchil. The sequence goes on from JAIOJX010000031.1 coordinate 116,673,983, forward strand.
TTGGTAGGGTTCACCTAAATGGAAATGGGCTGGAGCCTCTGGCTTCAGGTATAGCTGGATCCAGCTGCTCTCATGTTTTTCATCAGGACTGTGCCTCACTTCCTGTCTCGTATCTGCTTTCCTCTGTGTAAATTTCATTTTCAAGCAATCTCTTCTACAGTTAGAGACAGAGATGTCACCCCAACCTACTGAAACTCTAAGCTTATATGCCATGGACCATTCAGCAGCCTCGCTGGAAAAAGAACGCTGCTTTCCTATCATGCATCGCTTCAGTCGTGTCTGACTCTTTGTGACACTATGGACGGTAGCCTTCCAGGCTCCTCTGTCCGTGGCATTCTCCAGGCAAGAATACTGGAGTGGGTTGCCCTGCCCTCCTCCAGGGGAGCTTCCCCACCCAGGGATTGAACCCACATCTTTTACGTCTCTTGCATCAGCACTTGGGTTCTTTACCACGATCGCCACCTGGAAACCCCTTTTCCATCAGGCCTGGCTCTCCCTGGCAGATTTGGACCATATGCTCATCCCTCAACAAATCACTGTGCACCTGTGCCTGGGGTGGGGAGGAGGTTTGACCCTCGAGAACTACATGACTGGAAGTGGGGGCTTCTCCAAAGGAAAATGAGGTGCTCTTTCCAGGAAAAAATGGTTGTAGAGGCCCAGTGAGAAAAAAAGACACCCACTCTGGATCCACACGGGCCCTGCAGGGAAGAGGCAGGAGCACGAGATCCTATGAGCACAGCCTGAGACATCCCTCAACCCACCCGCAACCCATCTCTTCATCTGGGCTGGAGCTTGTTTTCAGCTTCCCCTCGGACCCTCTTTGTTCCCTAGAGCAGGGCCATGGACCATTACGCGTCCGTGGCCTGCTAGGAACCAGGCCTTGCAGTGGGGGGTGAGCAGTGGGCAGACGAGCGAGCGAGTGAAGCTTCCTCTGTGCTTACAGCTGCTCCCCATCGCTTCCATTACTGCCCGAGCAACAAACTCAGGGCTCCCACTGATTCTGCATTAGGGTGAGGAGTATAATTATTGCACTATCTATCACAATGTAATTAATAATAGTAATAAATTGCAGAATAAATATTATCTGCTGGAATCATCCCAAACCCCCGCAGGACCACCACCACCCTGTCTGTGAAAAAATTCTGTCTCATGAAACTGGTCCCTGGCGCCAAAAAGGTTGTGGACCGCTGCCCTAGAGCACAGGCAGATCTTGTGGGGACTCGGATGGCCACCAGGGGGCACCACTGCCCCTAAACGATGGAAAATAAAGGCGTCCAGGTGTTGCGGGACATCAGATGGCTCTGCGGGAAAACACCCACCAGGTGCCTGTTTCCCATGACTGTCCACGATAAACATGAAATGGGTTGCCCATCAGCTGCAAGTGCCCATGCAATTTCCTAAAACACAAATAGACACAGAGAAGTCCCTTCCAGTAACATCGCTGCTGTTCAGTCGCTGAGTCGTGAGCCATGGACTGCAGCACGCCAGGCTTCCCTGTTCTTCACCATCTCTGGGAATCTGCTCAAACTCAAGTCCACTGAGTCGGTGATACTGTCCGACCATCTCATCCTCTCTCGCTCCCTTCTCCTCCGGCTCTCACTCTTGCCCAGCATCAGGGTCTTTTCCAATGAGTACAGACTACATGCACGGAAAACATTCCAAGCATTCCTCCTTGGATCAAACCCTTAGGGTCTGGTGATACCCACCATGGCTTTGTCCATCAGGAACGCCCTGACCTCACCTCTCCAGGCGGTTTTCCAAACATCTCGCAGCTGCACTCACTGTTCTGCCCGCCACATTGCAGGTATAATTCGAGACGACTCACACGTTGTTTTGTTAAATGTCTTTTCCATTACAGGAATGGGACTATACATTTTCCTTTATTGTTGGCAGTTTAAAAATGGACTGTCCATATGGTTTGTGAAGTCTAGGAGCTCTGAGAGGACATAGCCCACCTTGGGCATTCTGAGCAGATATGACCATGTCCTGAGAGGTCTGAGGGGACACAGCTCAGCCTGACAGGGAGGCGGCCAGTCTGATCTTGCTCTCAGTGGTCTGAAGTTCCACCCTGGGAGACCTGAGAGGATGCAGCCTGACTCTAGGGGTTGTGTTTGAAAGTTTGGACATTAAAAACCAGTAGATTATCCACGGGGAAGTTGTTAATCGAGAGGTCACTCTGGGTTCTGCCTGTCTCATTGCTCTTGGACGGGGGGGGAGAGGTCAGGGAGATTATGATGTATTCAACAGTCATTCATTAGTCTCCTTTATTGGCCAGGAGTAGGTAAGCCTCAGTTTCTCCTCCTGCTCCCACTAACCTTGCCACCCTCCCAAGGAGTCACGTAGATATTAGAAACATCACAATAACCATCACAGGGTTGCTTTGGAGTTTTCCTAAGATCTTGGTCTTCAGAAAGATCAAATATCAAAACTCTTTCTTCCATGTCATGGCTGTGTGTCCCTGAGCCAGAAATATTTGGCCCGTCTTAGCTAGTTTATGTAACCACCTCAGGGATCTGAGCAAGGCTTTTGCGTTCATGGTGAGTGTTTAGATCTGAGTATTCACTTTCAAATATAGAAAGCCTTCTGGATGCAACTTGGAATGGAAAGCTCCGTATACAGGGTTTATAAGTTGGCCTTCTCCCAGCCAAGTTGAAAGAGAGACGTACAGTTATTTTTCCACCATGGTTTTTCTGCAAGAAAATTGCCACTGTAATGAACAATGATTGTGGTGGCCATGAAGTCTGTATTCAGAAACAATTATCGTTGAAGGTTCAAAGAGTGCTGTAAGGAGAGAATGGATTTTAGTTTCTGCAGAAAAAGTAATACTATTTAAATCCTGCAGTTATTTAGTGAGCAGCTGTCCCAGTTCTTGGCTGCATAACAAACGCACCCCAAACTCTGCGGTGTAGAAAAGTCACCATTTTCTTAGGCTTGATTTTGCTTCAGAGAGGTAACAGCAGGACGGCTCTGCTTTTCCATTACAGGAATGGGACTATACATTTTCCTTTATTGTTGGCAGTTTAAAAATGGACTGTCCATATGGTTTGTGAAGTCTAGGAGCTCTGAGAGGACATAGCCCACCTTGGGCATTCTGAGCAGATATGACCATGTCCTGAGAGGTCTGAGGGGACACAGCTCAGCCTGACAGGGAGGCGGCCAGTCTGATCTTGCTCTCAGTGGTCTGAAGTTCCACCCTGGGAGACCTGAGAGGATGCAGCCTGACTCTAGGGGTTGTGTTTGAAAGTTTGGACATTAAAAACCAGTAGATTATCCACGGGGAAGTTGTTAATCGAGAGGTCACTCTGGGTTCTGCCTGTCTCATTGCTCTTGGACGGGGGAGAGGTCGGGGAGATTATGATGTATTCAACAGTCATTCATTAGTCTCCTTTATTGGCCAGGAGTAGGTAAGCCTCAGTTTCTCCTCCTGCTCCCACTAACCTTGCCACCCTCCCAAGGAGTCACGTAGATATTAGAAACATCACAATAACCATCACAGGGTTGCTTTGGAGTTTTCCTAAGATCTTGGTCTTCAGAAAGATCAAATATCAAAACTCTTTCTTCCATGTCATGGCTGTGTGTCCCTGAGCCAGAAATATTTGGCCCGTCTTAGCTAGTTTATGTAACCACCTCAGGGATCTGAGCAAGGCTTTGCGTTCATGGTGAGTGTTTAGATCTGAGTATTCACTTTCAAATATAGAAAGCCTTCTGGATGCAACTTGGAATGGAAAGCTCCGTATACAGGGTTTATAAGTTGGCCTTCTCCCAGCCAAGTTGAAAGAGAGACGTACAGTTATTTTTCCACCATGGTTTTTCTGCAAGAAAATTGCCACTGTAATGAACAATGATTGTGGTGGCCATGAAGTCTGTATTCAGAAACAATTATCGTTGAAGGTTCAAAGAGTGCTGTAAGGAGAGAATGGATTTTAGTTTCTGCAGAAAAAGTAATACTATTTAAATCCTGCAGTTATTTAGTGAGCAGCTGTCCCAGTTCTTGGCTGCATAACAAACGCACCCCAAACTCTGCGGTGTAGAAAAGTCACCATTTTCTTAGGCTTGCGGATTCTGTGGCTCAGGAAGTCAGAGAGGTAACAGCAGGGACGGCTCTGCTTCCTGCTGTCCAGGTCTTTGGCTAGAAGTCCTGTAGCGGGGGTCCTGGGTCCCACAGCCAGAGATGACAGACCAGGAATAAATACACTGCTACCCTTTGTATTATTATTTTATTTAATAAAATAAAAATGTATCTTTGTTTTTGTCTCCCCCCCCCCTTTACAACTTAAGCTTGACTTTAACAATATTTATGAAACCATGGGCTTTGTGTGGCAGGGGCATATTTTTTCTCAATATAAATCAAATGTCTTATAGGACTCCCTTGGCGGTCCAGCCACTTCTCCTCTGGGTGTAAGCCAGAGTGACCAGATAGAGCATGGGGCCAGCTTGGGGGCGCTGGCGATTGCTGGTGGGCGAGTGGGATGGGGGGGCCTCTGGAAAGGGGTCAACTGTGGCGTGGGGACCCAGGTCCTTGGCTGACACCTGTCACCTCCGTCCTGCAGAACCAGTGACCGAAAGTGTCTAAGAAGGAGGAGGTGAGGCTGGACATGCCCCACAGCTTGGCGAGGGGACGGGGCTGGAGGGCAAGAAGGGGGGTCCTAGGAAACTGGGGAGAAGGTCCTGCAATGGAGAACTGTTGGGACCTGACCCTGGAGACTGAAGGGGTGTGACCCAGCCCAAGGGGGGACCTGAAGGAACATGGACCCAGTCTGGGGGCGTGTCTCAGGGGACGTGGCCCCTGCTGGGGGAAGGGAGAGGCAGCAAGGTCCCACACTGATGAGAGGACATGGACCCACCCTGGGGGGGCGTCTGAGGGGACACGGCCCTGCCACGGGGTGTGCGTGAGGGGACATGGGACCACACAGGGAGACGTGTGATGGACATGGCCCGTCCTGTCGGCTGTCTGAGGGGCCAGGGCCCCACCCTACGGGGTGTGAGAGGACACATGGGTCCCACCTGGAAGGGGGTCTGAGCGGACATGGTTCCCAAATAGGGCGTATATGTGGGGACATGGCCCCACCTTGGGGTGTGAGTGAGGGGACAAGGCCCCACTCTGGGGTGTGTCTGAGGGGACATGACCCACCCTAGGATGTGTCTCAGGGGACATGGCCCTACTCTGGGGGCGTGCTGGGACAGGGTTCCACCCTCAGGGGTACGCAAGGGAACAGCCCCCTGCCCTAAGGGATATTGTGGTGACCTGGCCCCACACTGGGGTTGTGCGAGGGGACATGTCCGCACCCTGGGGGGATGTGCGAGGTGACACACCGTACCTCTGGGGCTGATGGAGCCTCAGGGTTCTGAGTGTCCCAGTCTCACGGGTCCATTCTGGCTGGATCCTGGGAATGAGCCCCAGCCTCAGAGGGCGATGCCTTCTTGAGGAGCTGTGGGAGCCCTTTACACCCTCCGAGGTCACGCACAGGACAGCCTGTGTGAGTGCCCTGACCCCTGATCCTAGGTCCCTGGGCCCCATTTTCTCCTGACCCCTTTCCTTCCTCCTCCCGTCTCTGTCTACTCCGTTCTACTGCTGGGCCCTGGTCCCAGTCCCCTCTCTGATCCCTGACTTGTTGACACCCTACCGCCCATCTCTTGCTTCTCTGCCTTCCCCAGGTCGGCGCCAACAGGCTGGAGTCCTTTGGCAAGCCCGTGGCCCTGTTTACGCCTGAGGTGTTTCCCCTGGAGACGGGCCAGGCCTTTGTGGCCCTGTTCTGGGCAGACAGATCCACACTGAGCAGGACCTCCGTGAGGTACCGGCAGAGCTGCCCGCCTGAGCTGCTGCTGTGGGAAGCCTGAGATCCGACCCGTGCCTCCTTGCTGTGGGCCACGATTGAGGCTTCCCTTTCTTAGGCTCTTGGTCGCCAGGTGAGGAAGAGGTGAGGGGAGAAGGGCACAGGCTAGGGTTCTCTGGCCCAGGCCCAGGGAGAAAAGGTCTAGTTTCCGGGCAAATGGGAGACACCGTGAGGAATAGAGGGAAAGAGCAAGAGATAAAAATGAGAGTGAGTGATGGCAGAGATGGAGAGACAGAGGGGAAAACTCAGTGAGAGAGAGAAAATGGGTGACAGAGAGAGGGGGAGACAGAAAGACAGACGACAAAGGGAGTGAGACCAGCAGCTGGAGAGGAAGAGAGACAAAGGGATAGACTAGGGGGGTGGGCACTGAGAGGAGGAGGCAGATCAAGAGAAGCGAAAAATAGAGACCGAAGGGACTTCCCTGGGGGTCTAGTAGGGGCCTGGGTTCCCAGCCTGGTCCCGGAACTAGATGCCACTTTCCCCTGCTAAGAGTTCATATGCCAAAGCTAAAGATCCTGAGGGCTGCAACTAAGTCTCAGCGCAGCCACATAAATAAATAATAAATATTTTAAATATATATATATACATATGTGACTAAGCTGGAATTATACACATTGGTAAACCACAAAACTCTAAAATCAAAAAAGCAAAATTAAAAAACTTGTGATTGTGAAAAGAAAAAGAAAAATGCCACTCCCTAATAAAGTATGAGAAATAAGGAGTAAAAAAGAAAGAAAGAAAGAAAGTAGAGACGGAGGGAAAGCGAGAGAGAGGCTGATGACCCCGCCTCCTCCCCACCTGCCTTTGTTACTCTGCCCGGCCTCTGGCTCCAGCCACTGGCTGGCCTCACTGGCCACCCAGCCCTCTAACCCCATGAGCCCGCTCCTTCTGCCTCATCCCTGTCCTTCTCGGATTTCAGGCTCCCTCCTGGCAGATACTCTCACCTCCTGTGCCCTCACTCCCTTACGACAAGCCAGCCCCTGTCGGAAGGCTCCCCGCCTCTCGCTCTCTCCTCTAAGCAGAGCGGCCAACCTCATACCTGGGGTCATGAACTTGCAGGACTGTCTCACCAGCCCCCTCCCCTCTGCCCCTCTCTCTTCAAACCCTGCACCGAGTCCTAACCACTGGACCATCCAGGGGCTCCTCCCAAACGATTCTTGAGGCCTCCCCTGGCCCCTGAGCATCTTTAGACAAGGCCCAACACCTCTCTCCTCCCTGAAGCACCCGTTGTCCCCGCTTCTAGAACCTCAACCACCTAGCTTTCCTCCCCCCTTTCCAGCTGGGCCACCTCGTCAGTTGTCACCCAAATGGCCAAATGCCCGTGGGCTCAGCCCTCTCTCTTCTCATCCCCATCTTGACCCACTCCCGTGGGTGTCCCTTCCGTGTTTTTTGCTGTGAACAGCTCCACTTGAGTCCCCTCCTCCCTCAAGAGCCTCATTGTCACCTGAACTTCAGCTGACACGCCCATGTCTATCTCAAATGCCTCCCAGGAAGAGAGACAAAGGGATAGACTAGGGGGGTGGGCACTGAGAGGAGGAGGCAGATCAAGAGAAGCGAAAAATAGAGACCGAAGGGACTTCCCTGGGGGTCTAGTAGGGGCCTGGGTTCCCAGCCTGGTCCCGGAACTAGATGCCACTTTCCCCTGCTAAGAGTTCATATGCCAAAGCTAAAGATCCTGAGGGCTGCAACTAAGACTCAGCGCAGCCACATAAATAAATAATAAATATTTTAAATATATATATATACATATGTGACTAAGCTGGAATTATACACATTGGTAAACCACAAAACTCTAAAATCAAAAAAGCAAAATTAAAAAACTTGTGATTGTGAAAAGAAAAAGAAAAATGTCACTCCCTAATAAAGTATGAGAAATAAGGAGTAAAAAAGAAAGAAAGAAAGAAAGTAGAGACGGAGGGAAAGCGAGAGGGAGGCTGATGACCCCGCCTCCTCCCCACCTGCCTTTGTTACTCTGCCCGGCCTCTGGCTCCAGCCACTGGCTGGCCTCACTGGCCACCCAGCCCTCTAACCCCATGAGCCCGCTCCTTCTGCCTCATCCCTGTCCTTCTCGGATTTCAGGCTCCCTCCTGGCAGATACTCTCACCTCCTGTGCCCTCACTCCCTTACGCCAAGCCAGCCCCCTGACGGAAGGCTCCCCCGCCTCTCGCTAGCGGCCAACCTCATACCTGGGGTCATGAACTTGCAGGACTGTCTCACCAGCCCCCTCCCCTCTGCCCCTCTCTCTTCAAACCCTGCACTGAGTCCTAACTACTGGACCATCCAGGGGCTCCTCCCAAACAATTCTTGAGGCCTCCCCTGGCCCCTGAGCATCTTTAGACAAGGCCCAACACCTCTCTCCTCCCTGAAGCACCCGTTGTCCCCGCTTCTAGAACCTCAACCACCTAGCTTTCCTCCCCCCTTTCCAGCTGGGCCACCTCGTCAGTTGTCACCCAAATGGCCGAGTGCCCGTGGGCTCAGCCCTCTCTCTTCTCATCCCCATCTTGACCCACTCCCGTGGGTGTCCCTTCCATGTTTTTTGCTGTGAACAGCTCCACTTGAGTCCCCTCCTCCCTCAAGAGCCTCATTGTCACCTGAACCTCAGCTGACATGCCCATGTCTATCTCAAATGCCTCCCACCAAGAGCCTCCCCAGAGGCAAACCTGTACCAGGGCTCCCCAACCCCAGTGCAGGGTCCTGTCCCCACAGGTGAATGGGTCCCTGCTTCCTCCGTCCCTCCCCATCCCCGAAGCGGGGCTTGCTGTCCACACGAGGGACTTAGCCACCTGACTGGCTGTGAACACAGGCCTCCTAGGATGGGCCTCTGGGGCTTGCGGTACCGGAAGCTGAGGTCACTTAGTCACCAAGGGCCTGTGCAAGCCTGAGACCCTGACCCCTCTGGCAATGCCCCAGTGGGAACCCAGGCCATTCCAGGCCAGCTGGCAGGAGGTGGGGACCCACTGAGGGCCGGGTATGCAGGTCCCAAGACCTGTGCATGGCTTTTAGAGCTGATGGAGCCCTCTGCTGCTGGTGCCTGGACCCTCCCTGTGGGCCTGTGCATGGACAGCTGTGCAGAGGAGCGGTGTCCAGCCGGTGGGGGCCTTGGCTGTTGTCTGTCAGGCACTGGCCCCTTCCACTTGGGGTGTTAAGCTACTGACATCCCTTCAGGTACCTGGTGTGGTCCTGTCTTCTGTGGTGTGAGGAGATGGCTTCCCAGGCGGCACTAGTGGTGATGAGAGAGAGAGAGAGAGAGAGATCAGTATCAGTAGCCAATGCAGCTACGTAGATGTAAGACACACGGGTACAATCCCTGGGAAGGGAAGATCCCCTGGAGGAGGAAATGGTAACCCACTCCAGTATTCTCGTCTAGAGAATCCCATGGACAGAGGGGCCTGGCGGGCTACAGCCTATAAGGTTGCAATGAGTTGGACATGACGGAAGCCACTTAGCATGCATGCAGGGAGCTAGTAAACAGAAGGGCAGAAGCTGGGTCCAGGAATGCCGTGTACATTTGTGGAGGCTGTGGACTGCACAGAAACATCTGGCCCTGCTCCGAGGTCTGAGGGGATACAGCCCTACCCTGTGTGTGTTTTGGGGGAGGGATTGTCTTGAACCCCCAACTTGTACTGATCTCTCTCTTTCTCTGCCTGCTCCAGAACCATGCTGCCCTGAAAGCAACCACTGGGAGACCCATGCCGGCAATTGTTAATTACAGGCCAGGTGCCTATATGAGAAAGTGCCTCTGACCTGCCACAGCCTGTGATGTGAGGCATGTGTGTGCCACACCGGCTCTGTGCTCAGTGATGAGGCTTGTGGGCACCCGGCCCTCTGCACCTGCCCTGGTAGAGCCAAGTCCTGCTCCTGGGGCCCTCGAGAGCTGAGTCCCCACCGCTGTGAGCTGTGTGAGGGTAAGGAGGCTCGGCGGCCAGGTAGGAAGACTCCGCCTGCAGTGTGGGAGACCTATGTGTGATCCCTGGGTGGAGAAGATCCCCTAGAGGAGGACATGGCCACCTACTCCAGTACTCTTGCCTGGAGAGCTCCATGGACAGAGGAGCCTGGCGGGCTAGAGTCCCTGAGGTTGCAGAGAGTCAGACATGACTGAGTGACTAATACTATAGAGAGCAAAACAGACAAACCCCTGTCCTAAGGGGGGTGACATTCCAGTGAGAGGACAGAAAGACTACAGATAAATACACAGATTAAAGAATATGTCGGGGGCTTCCCTGGTGGTCCAATGGGTGGAGAGCCTGCCTTGCAGTGCAGGGGGCACCAGTTCAATACTCCACCCAGGAAGATCCCGCGTGCCGCGGAGAGGCTGGACCAGTGTGTCCAATTGCAAGTCCGCACTCTGGAGCGCATGCGCTCAGAGCCGGTGCTCTGCAGCGAGAGAGGCCACTGCAGTGGGAGGCCCACACAGGCTAAAGAATGAATATGGATGAAAACGAATTAAAAAATAAAACAGGCCAAAATTTAAAAAAAAAAAAAAAGAACACGTCAGGAGCTTCCCCTGTGGTCCAGTGGCTAAGACTCAGTACACCCAGTGCAAGGGGTCCAGGTTCAATCCCTAGTCAGGGAACTAGAGCCCACATGCAGCAACTAAGGGTTTGCATGTTGCCACCAAGACCTGGTGCAGCTAATAAATATAAAGAATATGTCAGGGGCTTCCCTTGTGGCTCAGTGGATAAGAACCCGTCTGCCAGTGCAGGAGACACAGGTTCAATCCCTGGTCCGGGAGGATCCCACATACCACAGAGCAGCTAAACCCACACACCAACAAAGACCCAGCACGGCCAAAATAAAAAAATAAAAGTTTAAAAAAAAAAGTATGTCAGCAAAATGAGACAGGGGAGAGTGGTTGGGGAGTGCTGGGAGGCGGCCATGTTCACTGAGGAAGAAATTTCCAGGTAATAGGAACCCTGTGATGTGAGGCATGTGAGTGGAGGGCTTGTGGGCACCCGGCCCTCTGCACCTGCCCTGGTAGAGCCAAGTCCTGCTCCTGGGGCCCTCGAGAGCTGAGTCCCACCGCTGTGAGCTGTGTGAGGGTAAGGAGGCTCGGCCAGGTAGGAAGACTCCGCCTGCAGTGTGGGAGACCTATGTGTGATCCCTGGGTGGAGAAGATCCCCTAGAGGAGGACATGGCCACCTACTCCAGTACTCTTGCCTGGAGAGCTCCATGGACAGAGGAGCCTGGCGGGCTAGAGTCCCTGAGGTTGCAGAGAGTCAGACATGACTGAGTGACTAATACTATAGAGAGCAAAACAGACAAACCCCTGTCCTAAGGGGGGTGACATTCCAGTGAGAGGACAGAAAGACTACAGATAAATACACAGATTAAAGAATATGTCGGGGGCTTCCCTGGTGGTCCAATGGGTGGAGAGCCTGCCTTGCAGTGCAGGGGGCACCAGTTCAATACTCCACCCAGGAAGATCCCGCGTGCCGCGGAGAGGCTGGACCAGTGTGTCCAATTGCAAGTCCGCACTCTGGAGCGCATGCTCTCAGAGCCGGTGCTCTGCAGCGAGAGAGGCCACTGCAGTGGGAGGCCCACACAGGCTAAAGAATGAATATGGATGAAAATGAATTAAAAAATAAAACAGGCCAAAATTAAAAAAAAAAAAAAAGAACACGTCAGGAGCTTCCCCTGTGGTCCAGTGGCTAAGACTCAGTACACCCAGTGCAAGGGGTCCAGGTTCAATCCCTAGTCAGGGAACTAGAGCCCACATGCAGCAACTAAGGGTTTGCATGTTGCCACCAAGACCTGGTGCAGCTAATAAATATAAAGAATATGTCAGGGGCTTCCCTTGTGGCTCAGTGGATAAGAACCCGTCTGCCAGTGCAGGAGACACAGGTTCAATCCCTGGTCCGGGAGGATCCCACATACCACAGAGCAGCTAAACCCACACACCAACAAAGACCCAGCACGGCCAAAAATAAATAAATAAAAGTTTAAAAAAAAAAAAAGTATGTCAGCAAAATGAGACAGGGGAGAGTGGTTGGGGAGTGCTGGGGAGGCGGCCATGTTCACTGAGGAAGAAATTTCCAGGTAATAGGAACCCAGGGAAATAGCCCAGGTAGGATGTGGGCAACCCCCCAGCCACCTGCAGGGCTCTGTGCACCAAATTCAAGATGAAGTTGCAGCTGAAAATTTTCCCTGTCCCTCTCCAGAGCATGCATCTGTCTCTCTCATTTTTTTTTTTTTTGACTCTCTTTATTCTGAGACGAGGCACTACTCCCCACACCACACACACACACACACACACCCCTACCTCAGCAATCTCTCCTCCAGTTTCTGTCTTTCTTCTGATTTTTGAAACCCTCAAAGACAGGGCTGGGCTCTGTCTTCACAGACGGGGATCTGCCTTGGTCCCCTCTGTGTCACCAGCGACTTTGACAGGAGACCTTTAAGAGTATACATCTGGGCCTTCCCTGGTGGTCCAGTGGGTAAGGACACCAACCTGCAGTGCAAGGGGCGCCGGTTCAATCCCTGGCCTGGGAGGATCCCACGTGCCGCAGAGTAGCTGGACCGATGTGTCCAATTACCGAGCCAGAGCTCTGGAGCGCATGAGCCCAGAGCCGGTGCTCTGCAGTGAGAGAGGCCACCGCGATGGGAGGCCCACACAGGCCAAAGAACAAAGATGGATGAAAATAGATAAATGAAAGACCAATAGAAGTGGCCAGCCTGCCCTCCTCCCTCCCAACCCACACCCCCACCCAAAAAAATTTTTTTTTTAAATTGTTTAAAAAAAAAAAAAAAGAGTATACATCTGATCTCATCAGACTCCTGATTAAAGCCATCCATGGCTCAGCATTCTGCTTGGAATAAAATTCAACCTTCCTGCATCCTCCTAAGAGACCTCCCAGAGCTGCCTCTCCTTGCTCATCCCTGCCCCCTCCCCTTCACCTTCTACACTCCCTCTCCAGCTCACTGGGCTCCAGCCCCACCGGCTTCTCTGCTGTTCCTGGAACATGCCCAGTCCCCTCCCCACCCCAGGGCCTTTGTATCACCCAGGAGGTAGTGCTGTCTTCCCACATACCACAGAGCAGCTAAACCCACACACCAACAAAGACCAGCGGCCAAAATAAATAAATAAAAGTTTAAAAAAAAAAAAAGTATGTCAGCAAAATGAGACAGGGGAGAGTGGTTGGGGAGTGCTGGGGAGGCGGCCATGTTCACTGAGGAAGAAATTTCCAGGTAATAGGAACCCAGGGAAATAGCCCAGGTAGGATGTGGGCAACCCCCCAGCCACCTGCAGGGCTCTGTGCACCAAATTCAAGATGAAGTTGCAGCTGAAAATTTTCCCTGTCCCTCTCCAGAGCATGCATCTGTCTCTCTCATTTTTTTTTTTTTTTTTGACTCTCTTTATTCTGAGACCACACACACACACACACACACATACACACACCCCTACCTCAGCAATCTCTCCTCCAGTTTCTGTCTTTCTTCTGATTTTTGAAACCCTCAAAGACAGGGGTGGGCTCTGTCTTCACAGACGGGGATCTGCCTTGGTCCCCTCTGTGTCACCAGCGACTTTGACAGGAGACCTTTAAGAGTATACATCTGGGCCTTCCCTGGTGGTCCAGTGGGTAAGGACACCAACTTGCAGTGCAAGGGGCGCCGGTTCAATCCCTGGCCTGGGAGGATCCCACGTGCCGCAGAGTAGCTGGACCGATGTGTCCAATTACCGAGCCAGAGCTCTGGAGCGCATGCGCCCAGAGCCGGTGCTCTGCAGTGAGAGAGGCCACCGCGATGGGAGGCCCACACAGGCCAAAGAACAAAGATGGATGAAAATAGATAAATGAAAGACCAATAGAAGTGGCCAGCCTGCCCTCCTCCCTCCCAACCCACACCCCCACCCAAAAAAATTTTTTTTTAAATTGTTTAAAAAAAAAAAAAAAGAGTATACATCTGATCTCATCAGACTCCTGATTAAAGCCATCCATGGCTCAGCATTCTGCTTGGAATAAAATTCAACCTTCCTGCATCCTCCTAAGAGACCTCCCAGAGCTGCCTCTCCTTGCTCATCCCTGCCCCCTCCCCTTCACCTTCTACACTCCCTCTCCAGCTCACTGGGCTCCAGCCCCACCGGCTTCTCTGCTGTTCCTGGAACATGCCCAGTCCCCTCCCCACCCCAGGGCCTTTGTATCACCCAGGAGGTAGTGCTGTCTTCTGCAGGACCTCCAGGGAGCCTTTGCCATTAGTGAAATCAAGCTAGATCCATATGTATCTGGTGGTATCAGTGATCTGTGTTTTGCTGGGGGCAGTGATCCCGTCCTTTGCTTGGCCTTGCAGACATAGCCTCAGTCGGCCAATGTCATCCTTGTGTCATGTGGTGAGAATGAAAATATGGTGCAACCATGCAGAGAGAGATTTAAAAAAAAAAAAAAAAAAGGCCCATAGAAGGGGAAGTGGAGGACCTGAGTGAGACCCTCTGTCCTGGTGTAACCAATCAGGCAAATGCTGGTACCATCCCCTAATTTGCATAGGGTCTAACCAAGGAAAACATGCCCCCTTGCCTAATTGGTCCTGGGTGTAACCAGTCAAGCACATGCTGGTACCATCACCAGTTCTGCACAGGGTGTAACCAATCAGGTTCCAAGGGGAGGAGACAGAAGGTGTGAAAGGGAAGCCAAGAGGCCTGGGGTTGAGCTTCAAGGGTTGGCCTACCGGTGAGTCTTTGGTGCTGCCTACTGCCTGTTTCCCACTTGAAGTGTAACTACCTTGTCATTACCAAGATGGCTTTTTGCCTCCTTAATAAAATCTTGCCTGTTTTGAGGTACAAGTGGTCCGGCACTCCACATCTTTATTACAACAAGACAAGAGCCAAGAGAGAGGGAGAGAAGTATACCAGCCTGGCCCTTCAACCCTGCAGGAATCTAGTTCCCTGACCAGGGAATATGTGCTTCTTGCTGTCCCACCTTGGAAATACCTGATGAATGAGAGACAATGGCTTTTAAAATATACATGTATACATTTTTTAAAAACATTTGATTATTTATATTTGGCTCTGCTAGATCTTAGTTGCAGCATGTGGGTTCTTTTAGTTTCGGCATGCAAACTCTTAGTTGCGGCACGTCGTCTAGTTCCCTGACTGGGGGTCAAACCCAGGCCGCCTGCATTGGGAGCCTGGAGTTTTAGCCACTGGACCACCAGGGAAGACCCTGAGAGACAGTGACTTTTTAAACCCCATTTTACGATTGGGAAAACTGAGACTCATAGAGTTAAAGTCACTTGTCCACAGCTAGTTAAGGTTATTGTTAAGGCTGGAACCCAAGACTTTCTTTCTCCAGGAATGGAAGAAGTTTTATTATAGCAACATCCTTCAGTTCTTCTGTCTTTATTTACTTTCATTCTTTAGCATGGAAATTTTCAAATGTCAACAAAAGTAGAGAGAACAAGATCCTGGGTACCCTTGTACCCAGGACGTGGCTTAATAGTGGCCAAGTTGTGACCGACTATGTTTTATCCATCCTGTTCCTCACCTCATTATTCACTTTTTGTAAAGCATACCTCAGACATTGTAGAAGCCTGTAAATATTTCAGGATGATTCTCTAAGATAT
The DNA here is from genome assembly GCA_022376925.1 of Tragulus kanchil. Taxonomy (NCBI): domain Eukaryota; kingdom Metazoa; phylum Chordata; class Mammalia; order Artiodactyla; family Tragulidae; genus Tragulus; species Tragulus kanchil. The sequence goes on from JAIOJX010000031.1 coordinate 116,689,369, forward strand.
ATGGCTTTTTAAAAATGGTGGGGTGGGGGGACATGATTTGCTCACAAAAAATTGAGTCCATTTCCAGAGCTTTCTGACTGCCCCGAGCATCCTGCCCTCCTCCCCTGCAACACAATTTTCCCTGGCTCCCTAGTGCTTGAATATCAGAGGCTCCAATGTTAGGAATGTAATCGGGACGAGGCACAGTCTCTGGGGGGCCCTACTCCCTCCACCTAACCAGAAGTCACCAGAAGTCCCCACGGGGCTATCACGGAGTTGGGACATCCCTAAAGTCATGCCTGGGCTTCCCTGGTAGCTCTGTGGTGAAGAGTTCACCTGCCAATGCAGGAGACACGGGTTTGATCCCTGATCCAGGAAGATCCCACATGCTGCGGAGCAATGAAGCCTATGAGCCACAGCTGTGGAGCCTGTGCTCTAGAACCTCGGAGCTGCAACTATGGAGCCCATGGGCTGCAACTACTGAAGCCCGTGTGCCCTAGAGCCCAAGTTCCACAACAAGAGAAGTCACTGCCACAAGAAGCCTGCTCACCTCCACTAGAGAGGAGGCCCCACTCCCTGCACCTAGAGAAGAGCCTATGGCATCAGAAAACCCAGAATAGCCAAAATAAAAACAAATAAATAAATAAAGTCATGGGGATGTTAAATCTAAATATGACTCTGTAACCATTGCCAGGGAGCCCTCAAAAACTTTGGAGTAGGGGAGACAGTGCTCCTGGAGAGTAAGAGATAGGCTGGGAACTGTTTCTAGAATAACAACAGGTCATGTTTATCGTGGGCTCATGATGTGCCAGGCTCTGTCCCAAACACTCGGTTTATTTAAAGAGTTAAGTATTGTTAAGGCTGGAACCCAAGACTTTCTTTCTCCAGGAATGGAAGAAGTTTTATTATAGCAACATCCTTCAGTTCTTCTGTCTTTATTTACTTTCATTCTTTAGCATGGAAATTTTCAAATGTCAACAAAAGTAGAGAACAAGATCCTGGGTACCCTTGTACCCAGGACGTGGCTTAATAGTGGCCAAGTTGTGACCGACTATGTTTTATCCATCCTGTTCCTCACCTCATTATTCACTTTTTGTAAAGCATACCTCAGACATTGTAGAAGCCTGTAAAATATTTCAGGATGATTCTCTAAGATATATGGCTTTTTAAAAATGGTGGGGTGGGGGGACATGATTTGCTCACAAAAAATTGAGTCCATTTCCAGAGCTTTCTGACTGCCCCGAGCATCCTGCCCTCCTCCCCTGCAACACAATTTTCCCTGGCTCCCTAGTGCTTGAATATCAGAGGCTCCAATGTTAGGAATGTAATCGGGACGAGGCGCAGTCTCTGGGGGGCCCTACTCCCTCCACCTAACCAGAAGTCACCAGAAGTCCCCACGGGGCTATCACGGAGTTGGGACATCCCTAAAGTCATGCCTGGGCTTCCCTGGTAGCTCTGTGGTGAAGAGTTCACCTGCCAATGCAGGAGAGACGGGTTTGATCCCTGATCCAGGAAGATCCCACATGCTGCGGAGCAATGAAGCCTATGAGCCACAGCTGTGGAGCCTGTGCTCTAGAACCTCGGAGCTGCAACTATGGAGCCCATGGGCTGCAACTACTGAAGCCCGTGTGCCCTAGAGCCCAAGTTCCACAACAAGAGAAGTCACTGCCACAAGAAGCCTGCTCACCTCCACTAGAGAGGAGGCCCCACTCCCTGCACCTAGAGAAGAGCCTATGGCAGCAGAGAAAACCCAGAATAGCCAAAATAAAAACAAATAAATAAATAAAGTCATGGGGATGTTAAATCTAAATATGACTCTGTAACCATTGCCAGGGAGCCCTCAAAAACTTTGGAGTAGGGGAGACAGTGCTCCTGGAGAGTAAGAGATAGGCTGGGAACTGTTTCTAGAATAACAACAGGTCATGTTTATCGTGGGCTCATGATGTGCCAGGCTCTGTCCCAAACACTCGGTTTATTTAAACTTGTTAAACCTGCAAAACAAACCTGAGGCCCGTCCAGAAGAGTCCATTTTGGAGATGGAAAGGCTGAGCCCTAGAGAGGTGAGCAGCAGGACCCTGGTTGGGGACAGAGCCCGGATCTGAAGCGCTGAGGCACAGAGCTTGGGTCCGGGGGGCAGACACTAGTCCCTGCGCTTGTTTTTTTCCGCCCTCTCGCTGTAAGTTGCCCCAAAGTCCAGCAGCTCCCAGCTCTGCTAAGACCCTTGCCGCGGGCGAGTCCCTCTGCACCCCTGCCCCGCCGCAGCCACGGAAGTGCCAAGAGCCATGCCTGCGGCCACGCCCACCTGTGAACCCGGCGGGTGCAGCCACGCACACCGCAGCCGGTCCTCAGGTGAAGCGGAATGGGGCCTGGGCTTTGCTCCTGCGATGGCGGCTGGCCCATGTTGAGGATCGAGAGGCCCCCCAATCCAGGACAGCATATTTGACAGGTGTGGACGGCGGCTCGGAAATTTACAGTGTGTGATAATTTATATCTTTATTGTTTTTTTTTTTAAAGATTTATTTATTTATTTGGGCAGGGGTCGGGTTGGGGAGGGAGGGGAGCGGGCGGGCCACTTCTATTGGTCTTTCATTTCTCCATCCTCATCCGTCTTTGTTCTTTGGCCTGTGTGGGCCTCCCATCGCAGTGGCCTCTGTTGTCGCTGAGCACCAGCTCTGGGTGCATGCACCCCAGAGCTCCGGCTTGGTAATTGGACACATGGCTCCAGCCACTCTGTGGCACGTGGGATCTTCCCAAGCCAGGGATCGAACCGGCGCCCCTTGCACTGCAAGGCGGTGTCCTTACCCACTGGACCACCAGGGGAAGCCCTGGCTACTGTTTCTGAGGGGCATTTCTTATGTGCCTATCTGTACACAAGCATATTAACGGATGGTCTAAATATGACTCTGTAACCATTGCCAGGAGCCCTCAAAAACTTTGGAGTAGGGGAGACAGTGCTCCTGGAGAGTAAGAGATAGGCTGGGAACTGTTTCTAGAATAACAACAGGTCATGTTTATCGTGGGCTCATGATGTGCCAGGCTCTGTCCCAAACACTCGGTTTATTTAAACTTGTTAAACCTGCAAAACAAACCTGAGGCCCGTCCAGAAGAGTCCATTTTGGAGATGGAAAGGCTGAGCCCTAGAGAGGTGAGCAGCAGGACCCTGGTTGGGGACAGAGCCCGGATCTGAAGCGCTGAGGCACAGAGCTTGGGTCCGGGGGGCAGACACTAGTCCCTGCGCTTGTTTTTTTCCGCCCTCTCGCTGTAAGTTGCCCCAAAGTCCAGCAGCTCCCAGCTCTGCTAAGACCCTTGCCGCGGGCGCGTCCCTCTGCACCCCTGCCCCGCCGCAGCCACGGAAGTGCCAAGAGCCATGCCTGCGGCCACGCCCACCTGTGAACCCGGCGGGTGCAGCCACGCACACCGCAGCCGGTCCTCAGGTGAAGCGGAATGGGGCCTGGGCTTTGCTCCTGCGATGGCGGCTGGCCCATGTTGAGGATCGAGAGCCCCCAGCCCCTGCCAAGGTTGGCCCCCCAATCCAGGACAGCATATTTGACAGGTGTGGACGGCGGCTCGGAAATTTACAGTGTGTGATAATTTATATCTTTATTGTTTTTTTTTTTAAAGATTTATTTATTTATTTGGGCAGGGGTCGGGTTGGGGAGGGAGGGGAGCAGGCGGGCCACTTCTATTGGTCTTTCATTTCTCCATCCTCATCCGTCTTTGTTCTTTGGCCTGTGTGGGCCTCCCATCGCAGTGGCCTCTGTTGTCGCTGAGCACCAGCTCTGGGTGCATGCACCCCAGAGCTCCGGCTTGGTAATTGGACACATGGCTCCAGCCACTCTGTGGCACGTGGGATCTTCCCAAGCCAGGGATCGAACCGGCGCCCCTTGCACTGCAAGGCGGTGTCCTTACCCACTGGACCACCAGGGGAAGCCCTGGCTACTGTTTCTGAGGGGCATTTCTTATGTGCCTATCTGTACACAAGCATATTAACGGATGGTAACAATAATAGTGACCAGTATGTGCCAGGCACTTGCTGTGTCCCTGTGCTAAATGTTTAACCATGTGTAACCATGGTGAACACACTTGGTCATTTCCTTCGTGTGTAACCCTGTCCTGGTGATAAAGGGGGGCATTTTCTGAGACCTCATTCTGAACCTAGGACTGAGCTGCTAGGTTATTAATAGCAGTACTCGTCCGTGTGGGTCAACCGCTTCCTGCGGGAGCTGGGTGCCGTCTGGGGCACACTCACACTGCCCCTCCGACAGCACGTGCTTTTTACACGTCTCGGTCAAAGGAGGAAGCTGAGACAGCCAGGGGCACCACACGATCAAGGGGCAGATCCTCAAGGCCTGGACTCGGGGTCTCTCTGACCCTCGGCTGTGCTCTTTGCCCCGGGGCTGTTGCTCTATGCCAGGGGACACTGGTTGCACAGTTGGCTGCTCCCTGGGCCTGTCACAAGCACCAGGCGTGACTCAGCGTCAGTCGCTGACTCTGAGCATCGCCTTCATGCCCATCCTCCCTGAGCCCGCCCCTCGGCCTTTGCTTCTCCTGGTCCAGCAGCCAGATCTAACCTTCTGCCTGCCCCAAACCTCCACTGTGCCGTGTTCTGAGCAGCCAGGTAGGAGACTTGATCAGGCTGAACTGTTACCCCCACCACTGCAGCCACTACAGGCCAGGGCATTGCTGCAGCCTGGCTCAGTGCCCTGTTGGGGAGGTCCGTGGTCTGCCAGGAGGTCGGCTGGGTTACCAGAGCCCCCTAGGCAACCATATGGCCACCAGAAACCCTCACTACTTCCCCTTCAATGGGGCCATGGCCCCCTTCCAAGGTACCTGCCCACCACCTGGCCCATTCCTGGGAGAATTCTCCTTCAGTGTAGCTTCTAGCAGGTACTGCCGCAGCCTGTGCGTGTCCTTCCTGTAGAGAAATGAAGAGATGCTCAACAGCTGGGGACTGAAGACCTGTGTGATCCTGCAATGAGGGCTGCAAGTCCAAGTGAGAGGGAAGACAGGTGAGCCCCACTCTACCTGTTAGTCCTTCCCCTGGACCACCAGGGAAGCCCTGGCTACTGTTTCTGAGGGGCATTTCTTATGTGCCTATCTGTACACAAGCATATTAACGGATGGTAACAATAATAGTGACCAGTATGTGCCAGGCACTTGCTGTGTCCCTGTGCTAAATGTTTAACCATGTGTAACCATGGTGAACACACTTGGTCATTTCCTTCGTGTGTAACCCTGTCCTGGTGATAAAGGGGGGCATTTTCTGAGACCTCATTCTGAACCTAGGACTGAGCTGCTAGGTTATTAATAGCAGTACTCGTCCGTGTGGGTCAACCGCTTCCTGCGGGAGCTGGGTGCCGTCTGGGGCACACTCACACTGCCCCTCCGACAGCACGTGCTTTTTACACGTCTCGGTCAAAGGAGGAAGCTGAGACAGCCAGGGGCACCACACGATCAAGGGGCAGATCCTCAAGGCCTGGACTCGGGGTCTCTCTGACCCTCGGCTGTGCTCTTTGCCCCGGGGCTGTTGCTCTATGCCAGGGGACACTGGTTGCACAGTTGGCTGCTCCCTGGGCCTGTCACAAGCACCAGGCGTGACTCAGCGTCAGTCGCTGACTCTGAGCATCGCCTTCATGCCCATCCTCCCTGAGCCCGCCCCTCGGCCTTTGCTTCTCCTGGTCCAGCAGCCAGATCTAACCTTCTGCCTGCCCCAAACCTCCACTGTGCCGTGTTCTGAGCAGCCAGGTAGGAGACTTGATCAGGCTGAACTGTTACCCCCACCACTGCAGCCACTACAGGCCAGGGCATTGCTGCAGCCTGGCTCAGTGCCCTGTTGGGGAGGTCCGTGGTCTGCCAGGAGGTCGGCTGGGTTACCAGAGCCCCCTAGGCAACCATATGGCCACCAGAAACCCTCACTACTTCCCCTTCAATGGGGCCATGGCCCCCTTCCAAGGTACCTGCCCACCACCTGGCCCATTCCTGGGAGAATTCTCCTTCAGTGTAGCTTCTAGCAGGTACTGCCGCAGCCTGTGCGTGTCCTTCCTGTAGAGAAATGAAGAGATGCTCAACAGCTGGGGACTGAAGACCTGTGTGATCCTGCAATGAGGGCTGCAAGTCCAAGTGAGAGGGAAGACAGGTGAGCCCCACTCTCCATCCCGTTCAGTCCTATCCCTCAGTCCACCATCCATCCATTGATCCAGAGGACTCTTCTTCCATACAGTCCTCCTCAATCCACCCATCCACCCTTACATCCCTTCATTGATCCATCCATCCCCTACCCCTCCATCCTTCCACTCCTCAACTGATCTACCCTTTACCGACTCCTTCCTTCATGGATACTCCCCTGCATCAAACCATCTCTAACATAGAGTGCACCATTGATCCACCCGTCCCTCCATCCTTCAGTTCACTCTTCCCTCAGTCCATCCATCCATCTATCCATCAATTTATTCACCCTCCCGTATTTACATCCATCCATCCATCCTCATTCATCCATTCAACAAAACTTTACGGTGACTTTGGGTCAGACCCTATTCTAGGCTCCGGGGACACAGCAGAAAACGAAACAGGCAGGTTCTTTCCCCGCTTGGAACTCACATTATCACAGTGAGAGACAGACAGTAAAAATAAATCTACATCAGATGGCAATAATTCCTAGAAAAATAAAACAGGAAGGGTGGGAGTCTCTGTGTGTGGAGGGGAGACAGTTTTAAATGTGCTGAGGTTCTCTCTGGCTTCCTGTGGGGAAAAGACCACTGGGGGCTGTAGGGAGCCGGCAGACCAGGGAGGAGGCCGATGTGATAGGCCTGGCGGGATGTGCAGGGGTTGGAATCAGGGAGGGGGATAGTAGAGGGTGGGAAGAAGTGATGGGGTTTTGAAAGGATCCGATGTGGGGTGAGAGAGAGGGTGAGGTCCAAGATGATGTGATTTGGGGGCCTCCACATCCCGAGGGAAGGCGCGGTCCCTGTCTGAGACGCAGAAGGTGGGGGCCGGGCTCAGATGTGGATGCCGGAGTTGGAGACATCCATCTCTTGGTGCTCCCTCCCTTCTCCCACACCTGTGGCATTGGCGGGGGGAGGAGACCCTGGGCACCCCCTCCGCCCGGGTAAGCAGTGAGGTAGTGAGCCTCCCAGTGCGGGCCCTAGCATGAACAGGGCCAGGTGCCGCTGCAGGTGGGCACCCGGCTCTCGCAAGCCGTTCAGCAGCTCAACAGGCTACTCCTGATGGGGGAGTGGGGGGCTGAGTCCCAAGACCGCCTCTATAGCCTCTGCAGCTTCAGAGGGGACCCTGGTGAAGACCCAGTGCTCCCCAGCAGGGTGCCTGCCCCCAGCAATGCTGACTTTGACAATGCCTGGCAGGCTCCAGACAGCCCGGCCTGGGGAGTGGCCACACAAGACCAGGGAGGCCTGGGTCAGGGGAAATGCTGGGCTCAAGGCAAACAGCTGGCAAGCAGGGGCTACCTCAAGGACACATGGTTGACACAGATGGCACCAATAGCAATCATGTAATGCCCCTTAGTACCAGGAGGAGCTATTACACTCAGTTACAGATGGGGAAACTGAGGCACAGAAGGTCTCTGCCCAAGTTCTCACGGTAGTGAATGACGGAACACGGGATGGAATCTAGGCAGCCTGGCTCCGAGTCTTTGATCTGAAATACTCCATGGGACCGCCTGGACCACCTCGCCGAAAGGAGAGAGCAAATTCTCCCCCTCACCAAGCCTTTAGTCCTGAGATGCCCCATGCAGCAGCCACTAACCTCCTGTGCCATTGAAACTTAACTGCGACTTAATTTAGAGACTTCTCCAGCAGCTCTATGGTTCAGACTCTGCGATTCCACTGCAGGGGCTGCAGGTTTGATTCCTGGTAAGGGAACGGAGATCCTGCAGGCTGCAAGGTGCACCCGGCGAAAAAAAAAAAGTGAATGAATTTCAATTACATTACACCTCTCATTCCAGTCACTGTAGCTGTTATCTCAAGGGCTCAGAAGCCACCAGTTTGAAGCCAACAAGGCTGATAATAGAACTACAGCTACTCTGGAGTGAGCAACAGTATGAAAATCATTTCACTATAGGTGGTTTTATTGGCCACAATGAGCTGCATGTGGAAATTCCCTAACCGGAGATCAAACCTGTGCCCACTGTAGTGGAAGCACAGAGTCTTAACAACTAGACCATCAGGGAAGGCTGGGTTTTTTTTCTTTAAATATCTGTTTATTTTAATTTGTTTATTTGGCGGCCTCAGATCTTAGGTGCTGCCTGTGGGATCTAGGTCTCCCACCAGGGACGGAACCCAGGCCCACTGCATTGGGAGCATGGCGTCCTAGCCACTGGACCACCAGGGAAGTCCCGTGTTTTGTTTTTTTTGTTTTTTAAGTTTATGAAAGTGTGCCGGGGCAGTCAGGGACTGAAGGAGGAGGGCTGGCAGAGCTGGCCAGCCAGAGGGCAGAATGCGGGGCTTGGAGAAGGTTGTGCTGAGGCCCCAGGAGCCTCACCTCTCAGCCATCAGCAGGACGCAGGGGGCCTGGAAATCTGTCAGGGCAGCCCCTGCACAGAGCGTTTCTGCACAGTTCTGGCAAATCGCTCCAGGCCCTTTGCCAAGTGCCCGTGGCGTGAGGCCCCGGTGTCCTACATGCAGGCCTGCGTCTTTGACCTCTGCCAGTACGGCCCTGGCAACCGCATGCTGTGTGCCTCGCTGGAGGCCCAAGCTGAGCTCTGCAGGGGCCGTGGCATCCGCCTGCCACCGGTGACCGGAAGTGCGAGCTGCAGGTGCCCACGTGCTCGAGAGCCACGCCTGTGCCTGTGGGCCCCCGAGCTGTGCCATGGACACCCCCTCACCGTCACGCCTGTGGGGCCCACGAATCATGCCTCCAGCGCAGGAGTGTTGGGGGCTGCCGCCCGTCCACGTACTATGCTTTGCCATGGCTCTTGGGAGACCCTCACCCACGCAGCTTCTGGGGGACCCACCATTTGTGTCGAGGGCCTGGTCAGGAGGCACCGACCCAAATAGGCCGCCATGCCCGCTCCCCGCAGCATCAGGGCGGAAGTGGGGTATCAGGAGCCCTGGGCCCCACGTGGGTCCAGCAGGTGGGTGTGAACCTGGCAGGACAATGCTGTCACCTCTGATGGGCCAGTTTGGGGGGTGGTCCACAGGGGCATCAGCTGGCTGCTAACAAATATGGGTGACAACAGGCTGACCAAAGGGTAGCCCAAGGGCGTCCCCTTCGAAGATGGAGATACTGGGATTTGGACACCCTTAGAACTGAAGTGACCATCAGGGAAGGCTGGGTTTTTTTTCTTTAAATATCTGTTTATTTTAATTTGTTTATTTGGCGGCCTCAGATCTTAGGTGCTGCCTGTGGGATCTAGGTCTCCCACCAGGGACGGAACCCAGGCCCACTGCATTGGGAGCATGGCGTCCTAGCCACTGGACCACCAGGGAAGTCCCGTGTTTTGTTTTTTTTGTTTTTTAAGTTTATGAAAGTGTGCCGGGGCAGTCAGGGACTGAAGGAGGAGGGCTGGCAGAGCTGGCCAGCCAGAGGGCAGAATGCGGGGCTTGGAGAAGGTTGTGCTGAGGCCCCAGGAGCCTCACCTCTCAGCCATCAGCAGGACGCAGGGGGCCTGGAAATCTGTCAGGGCAGCCCCTGCACAGAGCGTTTCTGCACAGTTCTGGCAAATCGCTCCAGGCCCTTTGCCAAGTGCCCGTGGCGTGAGGCCCCGGTGTCCTACATGCAGGCCTGCGTCTTTGACCTCTGCCAGTACGGCCCTGGCAACCGCATGCTGTGTGCCTCGCTGGAGGCCCAAGCTGAGCTCTGCAGGGGCCGTGGCATCCGCCTGCCACCGGTGACCGGAAGTGCGAGCTGCAGGTGCCCACGTGCTCGAGAGCCACGCCTGTGCCTGTGGGCCCCCGAGCTGTGCCATGGACACCCCCTCACCGTCACGCCTGTGGGGCCCACGAATCATGCCTCCAGCGCAGGAGTGTTGGGGGCTGCCGCCCGTCCACGTACTATGCTTTGCCATGGCTCTTGGGAGACCCTCACCCACGCAGCTTCTGGGGGACCCACCATTTGTGTCGAGGGCCTGGTCAGGAGGCACCGACCCAAATAGGCCGCCATGCCCGCTCCCCGCAGCATCAGGGCGGAAGTGGGGTATCAGGAGCCCTGGGCCCCACGTGGGTCCAGCAGGTGGGTGTGGACCTGGCAGGACAATGCTGTCACCTCTGATGGGCCAGTTTGGGGGGTGGTCCACAGGGGCATCAGCTGGCTGCTAACAAATATGGGTGACAACAGGCTGACCAAAGGGTAGCCCAAGGGCGTCCCCTTCGAAGATGGAGATACTGGGATTTGGACACCCTTAGAACTGAGCAGAGGGTCCCTGTCACAGCCCCGCGCTTCAGAGACCCCACTCCGGCCTCCTCTGACTGGGCCCCTGCCCACGTGTGGTGGAGTCCCAGGCCCCCTGGAGCCTGCTACCCCTCCCGACCCCCTTCTGGACTTTGCTCCAGAGACTGATCCACACAGCAGCAATCAGCACAGCCATGAACCCCCTACAGGGAGGGTGAGACCCGGCTGGGCTGAGAGGGGCGGGCTGGGTCGTATGAATACGCAGGACCTCTGGCAGCGTGGGTGAAACCAGGGCTGGAAGACAGGAGAGGGGCCGGGGTCAGCCTGTGCTCAGGCACCGTGTCCTGTCCAGGAATCCCGTGGAGTCACCCCGGCCTCTGGCCACTAGGAAGTCCTGGTGTCACGGCTGGAGGCGAGAGCAGATTCCAGTAGCCGCTTGGCAACCTGAACATACAGATGTGAGCTTCCATTTATATTCCTGTTCTAGGTCCATGGTTTCAGGACCAGTGGACACCAGGCCCACCAGGTGCTCGTCAATGCTCCAGCAGCCAGTGAGATGAAGCGGTGAAGCCTGGACTGCTGGACATGGAGGCCTGAGTTCGAATCCCACTGTGCCGTTCACTAGCTATTTGAGCTTGGCCTCGTGGCTTTACATCCTGTGATGTGCTTTCCTCATCTGTGAAACGAGCGATTATGGTGCTGTGCACCTTTCTGCGGGCCCGATGGAGCATGGTCCACACCAGGAATTCTCAGTGGATACCGGCTAGGTGTCTACAACTCCGTGCAATCCGACACTGTTTCCCTAGGTCGTTAATCAGACCCCACAGGCTAAAGGCTCAATCCCGAAGACTGTTCCCACTCTTTAGATGCCGAGCCCACCATTTGTGTCGATGACAAATATGGCGTGGGAAGTGGGGTATCAGGAGCCCTGGGCCCCACGTGGGTCCAGCAGGTGGGTGTGAACCTGGCAGGACAATGCTGTCACCTCTGATGGGCCAGTTTGGGGGGTGGTCCACAGGGGCATCAGCTGGCTGCTAACAAATATGGGTGACAACAGGCTGACCAAAGGGTAGCCCAAGGGCGTCCCCTTCGAAGATGGAGATACTGGGATTTGGACACCCTTAGAACTGAGCAGAGGGTCCCTGTCACAGCCCCGCGCTTCAGAGACCCCACTCCGGCCTCCTCTGACTGGGCCCCTGCCCACGTGTGGTGGAGTCCCAGGCCCCCTGGAGCCTGCTACCCCTCCCGACCCCCTTCTGGACTTTGCTCCAGAGACTGATCCACACAGCAGCAATCAGCACAGCCATGAACCCCCTACAGGGAGGGTGAGACCCGGCTGGGCTGAGAGGGCGGGCTGGGTCGTATGAATACGCAGGACCTCTGGCAGCGTGGGTGAAACCAGGGCTGGAAGACAGGAGAGGGGCCGGGGTCAGCCTGTGCTCAGGCACCGTGTCCTGTCCAGGAATCCCGTGGAGTCACCCCGGCCTCTGGCCACTAGGAAGTCCTGGTGTCACGGCTGGAGGCGAGAGCAGATTCCAGTAGCCGCTTGGCAACCTGAACATACAGATGTGAGCTTCCATTTATATTCCTGTTCTAGGTCCATGGTTTCAGGACCAGTGGACACCAGGCCCACCAGGTGCTCGTCAATGCTCCAGCAGCCAGTGAGATGAAGCGGTGAAGCCTGGACTGCTGGACATGGAGGCCTGAGTTCGAATCCCACTGTGCCGTTCACTAGCTATTTGAGCTTGGCCTCGTGGCTTTACATCCTGTGATGTGCTTTCCTCATCTGTGAAACGAGCGATTATGGTGCTGTGCACCTTTCTGCGGCCAGATGGAGCATGGTCCACACCAGGGAATTCTCAGTGGATACCGGCTAGGTGTCTACAACTCCGTGCAATCCCGACACTGTTTCCCTAGGTCGTTAATCAGACCCCACAGGCTAAAGGCTCAATCCCCGAAGACTGTTCCCACTCTTTAGATGCCGAGCCCAGTAAGTGGGGTCCTCATGTTACCCACACTTCCATCTGATGTGGCTACAATTCAAGGATTTCCCGTGACCCTCTCCTCTGTTTCAGTAATTTGCTGTCTCAGCTCACAGAACTCAGGGAGAAACTGACAGAAACACATCCACTGGTTTACTGCAAAGGCTCTTACAAAAGAGATAGATGTGCAGCCAGATGGAGAGGTGCACAGGGCAAGGTCTGTGGGAGGGGTCCTATGCAAGTGACCTTCTGTCCCTATGAAACTGGGCTGTGCCTTCATTCCAGCGTGTAGGTGTGTGCACTCATGCGGAAGCCCCCTCGAAGCCCGTCGCTGAGGAATTTTTATGGAGGCTTCATCACACAGGCGTGATCAGTCATTAACTCAATCCCTAGCCCCTCTCCTCTCCCCAGAGGAAGGGGGTGGGACTGAAAGTTCCAAGCTTCTAACAAGAGCACCAAGCTGCTATCTTGGCTGGATCTTTCGAGGGACTGGCTCCCACCAGAAGCCCATCAAAGAACAAAAGACGCCCCTAGCACTCTGGGACTTCCAGGGGATTTAAGAGCTCTGTGTCCCAGGAACAAGGGTCAAGGACCAAATATTACAAGGAAAGATGCTTCTGGCATCCTCATCACTCAGGAAGTACAGGTGTTTCAGGAGCCATGAGCCAGAAACTGGGGTCAGTTAGTGTGTAAGTCCCCTCTATACGAACCTTCAAGTTGTGAACTTTCAAAGATGTGAACGTGTGTTCTCATGTCCAGTCATGTAAGTTAGTTCTACTTAAGGAGACACTGTTAGGTTTGGTTGTTTTTTTTTTTTTTTTGCCTCTTTTTATTGATTTTTTATTTATTTATTTTTCATCCATCTTTATTCTTCGAGCTGTGTGGGCCTCCCATCGCAGTGGCCTCTCTCACTGCAGAGCAGCAGCTCGGGACACATTTGCTTCAGAGGGCTAGTTTGCAATTGGACACGCTGGCCCAGCCGCTCTGCAGCATGGGCGGTCAGGATTTCCCACTCTTTAGAGTCGTTAATCAGACCCCACAGGCTAAAGGCTCAATCCCCGTAGACTGTTCCCACTCTTTAGATGCCGTGCCCAGTAAGTGGGGTCCTCATGTTACCCACACTTCCGTCTGATGTGGCTACAATTCAAGGATTTCCCGTGACCCTCTCCTCTGTTTCAGTAATTTGCTGTCTCAGCTCACAGAACTCAGGGAGAAACTGACAGAAACACATCCACTGGTTTACTGCAAAGGCTCTTACAAAAGAGATAGATGTGCAGCCAGATGGAGAGGTGCACAGGGCAAGGTCTGTGGGAGGGGTCCTATGCAAGTGACCTTCTGTCCCTATGAAACTGGGCTGTGCCTTCATTCCAGCGTGTAGGTGTGTGCACCCATGCGGAAGCCCCCTCGAAGCCCGTCGCTGAGGAATTTTTATGGAGGCTTCATCACACAGGCGTGATCAGTCATTAACTCAATCCCTAGCCCCTCTCCTCTCCCCAGAGGAAGGGGGTGGGACTGAAAGTTCCAAGCTTCTAACAAGAGCACCAAGCTGCTATCTTGGCTGGATCTTTCGAGGGACTGGCTCCCACCAGAAGCCCATCAAAGAACAAAAGACGCCCCTAGCACTCTGGGACTTCCAGGGGATTTAAGAGCTCTGTGTCCCAGGAACAAGGGTCAAGGACCAAATATTACAAGGAAAGATGCTTCTGGCATCCTCATCACTCAGGAAGTACAGGTGTTTCAGGAGCCATGAGCCGGAAACTGGGGTCAGTTAGTGTGTAAGTCCCCTCTATACGAACCTTCAAGTTGTGAACTTTCAAAGATGTGAACGTGTGTTCTCATGTCCAGTCATGTAAGTTAGTTCTACTTAAGGAGACACTGTTAGGTTTGGTTGTTTTTTTTTTTTTTTGCCTCTTTTTATTGATTTTTTATTTATTTATTTTTCATCCATCTTTATTCTTCGAGCTGTGTGGGCCTCCCATCGCAGTGGCCTCTCTCACTGCAGAGCAGCAGCTCGGGACACATTTGCTTCAGAGGGCTAGTTTGCAATTGGACACACTGGCCCAGCCGCTCTGCAGCATGCGGGGTCTTCCCGGGTCAGAGATCGAACTGGTGCAAGGCAGACTCTTGACTGGACCACCAGGGAAACCCCTACTGTTAGTTTTTGAGGCACAGGACCTGAACGTAGAACGGGACACAAAGGTTGCAGCAGCCGCACAAGGCAATCCAGTGCTACCATCTGTGGTGAGAAAAAGAGAGCTTTTATCTAGACATCACCGCATCATTCTTTTCAAGAGGGTAGATAGAATTGAATCCAGAAAAGAGGCAGAGCCTGTTCCATCAAGATCAGACGTAAGTGCAGCTGCAGCTTGCTCTCCATCTCCTACGGCTGACGATCCTGCAGCTCTGCCATCTCCACCTCCTCTCCCTTCTCCAGTCAGTAACTCTTCCTGCCTGTTCGCTCGATGCCCGCCCCTGGATGCCAGCTGTTGTTACGGTACTACTGTATTTTCAAGATACTGTACTGTAAGATTGAACACATTTTCTTCATTTATTGTGTTTGTTTTTTATGTATTATTTGTGTGAAAAGTATCATAACTCTATTATAGTATGGCATTGTATAGATGATTGTGTTAGTTAGGTACCTACGCTAACTTTGTTGCACTTAATGAACTTATTGGTCTTAAAAACATGGTCTTGGAATGGAACTCATTTGTATGGAGGGAAGTTACTGTATGTATTTCTTAATATGTCACAGGTGCCTACTTGTATGTGAGCCTTAAAAGATGTAAATTGCCTAGGACAAGGCATTTAATAAGGGTACATATAAATAAATGCCCTTATTTATTGATAAATAAATAAAGCATAACTGCAGAGCCAAACCAGCTTTCTAGTGGTGCCCTTGCCCACCACTGCAGGCAGAGTAAAACACAGTCTTTAAAAATCCTAAGTCAGGGCTTCCCTGGTGATCCAGTGGGTAAAGACCCTGCCTTGCAGTACAAGGGGTGCTGGTTTGATCCCTGACCTGGGAAGATCCTGCGTGCCGTGGAGTGGCTGGACCGACATGTCCAATTACGAGAGAGTGCTCTGGAGCACATGCACCCAGAGCTGGTGCTCTGCAATGAGAGAGGCCGCTGTGATGGGAGGCCCACACAGGCCAAAGAATAAAGATGGATGAAAATAAATAAATGAAAGACCAATAGAAGTGGCCAAAAAAAAAAAAGTCCTAAGTCAGGTCACAGAGGTCCTATTGCAAAGCCCTTCCATGGCTGTCTTACTTGAAGTATAACTGTGACCCATTGTTTTTGTTTTTGTTTTTTTTGGGGGTGGGGTGGGGTGGGGTGTGGGGGGGGGGGGGAGCAGGCGGGCCACTTCTGTTGGTTTTTTCATTTGTCTATTTTCATCCATCTTTGTTCTTTGGCCCGTGTGGGCCTCCCATCGTGGTGGCCTCTGTTGCCGCAGAGCACCGGCTCTGGGCGCATGCGCTCCAGAGCTCCGGCTCAGTCATTGGACACATCGGTCCAGCCGCTCCGCGGCATGTGGGATCTTCCCAGGCCAGGGATCGAACCAGCGCCCCTTGCACTGCAAGGCGGTGTCCTTACCCACTGGACCACCAGGGAAGCCCTGACCCATTGTTTTTGTTCAGTTGCTAAGTCATGTCTGATTGTTTGAGACCCTATGGACAGCAGCGCTACAGGCTTCCCTGTCCTTCACCATCTCCCAGAGCTTGCTCAGACCCATGTCCATTGACTCAGTAATGCCAGCCAACCATCTCATCCTCTGCCACCCCCTTCTTCTCCTGCCTTCAGTCTTTCCCAGCATCAGGGTCTTTTCCAATGAGTCAGCTCTTTGTACCAGGAGGTCAAAGTATTGGAGCTTCAGCTTCAGCACCAGTCCTTCCAGTGACTATTCAGGGTGATCTCCTTTAGGATTGACCGGTTTGATCGCCTTGGTGTCCAAACGACTCTCGAGAGTCTCCTTCAGCTCCACAGCTGACAGCAGAGGCAGACAAACAGACGCAGCTGTTCAGCCTGCTCTTCTGGATAGAACAGAGAACTTCATTTGGCCTTTAGCTGCCTAATGAATACAACTTTCACATTTTAGATGAGTCGAGAAAACACTGGGAATTTAACTGAGATTCAGATCATTAGTGTGTGCATGGACTGTGCTCCAAGAGGTTTAAATAAATGTCTGTCTGTCTACTTGATATCAATCTCTCCATTCCTTGAGAAGGCTGATGGGAGGCCCACACAGGCCAAAGAATAAAGATGGATGAAAATAAATAAATGAAAGACCAAAAAAAAAGTCCTAAGTCAGGTCACAGAGGTCCTATTGCAAAGCCCTTCCATGGCTGTCTTACTTGAAGTATAACTGTGACCCATTGTTTTTGTTTTTGTTTTTTTTGGGGGTGGGGTGGGGTGGGGTGAGGGGGGGTGGGTAGGGAGGGGAGCAGGCGGGCCACTTCTGTTGGTTTTTTCATTTGTCTATTTTCATCCATCTTTGTTCTTTGGCCCGTGTGGGCCTCCCATCGTGGTGGCCTCTGTTGCCGCAGAGCACCGGCTCTGGGCGCATGCGCTCCAGAGCTCCGGCTCAGTCATTGGACACATCGGTCCAGCCGCTCCGCGGCATGTGGGATCTTCCCAGGCCAGGGATCGAACCAGCGCCCCTTGCACTGCAAGGCGGTGTCCTTACCCACTGGACCACCAGGGAAGCCCTGACCCATTGTTTTTGTTCAGTTGCTAAGTCATGTCTGATTGTTTGAGACCCTATGGACAGCAGCGCTACAGGCTTCCCTGTCCTTCACCATCTCCCAGAGCTTGCTCAGACCCATGTCCATTGACTCAGTAATGCCAGCCAACCATCTCATCCTCTGCCACCCCCTTCTTCTCCTGCCTTCAGTCTTTCCCAGCATCAGGGTCTTTTCCAATGAGTCAGCTCTTTGTACCAGGAGGTCAAAGTATTGGAGCTTCAGCTTCAGCACCAGTCCTTCCAGTGACTATTCAGGGTGATCTCCTTTAGGATTGACCGGTTTGATCGCCTTGGTGTCCAAACGACTCTCGAGAGTCTCCTTCAGCTCCACAGCTGACAGCAGAGGCAGACAAACAGACGCAGCTGTTCAGCCTGCTCTTCTGGATAGAACAGAGAACTTCATTTGGCCTTTAGCTGCCTAATGAATACAACTTTCACATTTTAGATGAGTCGAGAAAACACTGGGAATTTAACTGAGATTCAGATCATTAGTGTGTGCATGGACTGTGCTCCAAGAGGTTTAAATAAATGTCTGTCTGTCTACTTGATATCAATCTCTCCATCCTTGACATTGTCTGAGTGAAAACTCTACCTGAGCTTTTTTTTTTTTTAATTTTGGTGTCTTTCGTTGGTTTGTTATTTATTTATTTTCATCCATCTTTCTTCTTTGGCCTGTGTAGGCCTCCCATTGCAGTGGCCTCTCTGGGTGCAGAGCACCGGCTCTGGGTGCATGTGCTCCAGAGCTCTGCCTTGCAATTGGACACACCAGTGCAGCTGCTCTATGGTTCATGGGATTTCCTCGGGCCAGGGATTGAACTGGTGCCTCTTGCGCTGCAAGGCGGTGTCTTTACCCACTGGACCTCCAGGGAAGCCCTTGAGTAATTTTTAAATAACATTTTATCAGGATCTGATTTGTGATTTTAAAGAATTCAGTGGATACCACATGGAGAGTGGATCATGGGGGCAGATGCAGGAGGCCCCAGGGGGGCTGGTGTTGGAGTAGGGTCACCTGACACAGCCTAGTGCCCGTCTGGATTCTAGGTGAACAAGTCCCAGGCTGGCCGACCCCGACCTGGCTGGGGGTGCACTCTGGACTTTCTCCTCATCCTCAGGCCATCAGAGTCCAGGCAGCCCCTGGCCTCTCTGTGGTCTTTCATGAGCCCATGCCCTCTGGGGGACAGTGCCTGCGACCTCTGCCGGCACCGTCTGTGGCCTGGCCGGGGACTTTCCCACTGGTACTCCATGTGGCTCTCGTGGCTCCAACAGCACTTGGAACTCGGATACCCACAGCTCAGCCATGAGTCTGCGCCCCTCTGTGTCCACAAGACAGACCTGACAAGGCAGCCTTATTCCGGGCCTTCTGCAGGTTGCTAGGCGCCCATAACAAGCCCTGTAGTGAGGACATGGCGTCTTGGGCCCAAGTGGAGAACTGTGTTCACGAGCTCTGTGCCACAGAGAGATCGCTGGAGACTTGTGTGCGGGGGGAGCTACACCCAGGCATGCCAAGACCCGGCCTGGAGGCATCTGGTGACCTACGGCGAGTGGAGGTTGCCATGGGAGGGTTCTTCTCAGCCTGATCTCATCAGCTGGTCCAACACCACCTCCAAGAAGTCCTCTTAGGCCACTTCCACCCCAGTGAAATCACTGTACACCCTGCTGGCAACTGTCCCCTTGAGGAAAAATGTTTCATTAAAAATGACAGCTGACATCGAGTGACATTGAATCGGCCAGGATGGTCTAGGTTACGCTGCATAACCAGCCCACCTGACATCTCCATTCCTGAGCATGACCAAGGGTTAGCTCTCCTACAGATTTCCTGGTACACAACTAGGGCACCCCATTCAAGAGTCGCAATTGGACACACCAGTGCAGCTGCTCTATGGTTCATGGGATTTCCCCGGGCCAGGGATTGAACTGGTGCCTCTTGCGCTGCAAGGCGGTGTCTTTACCCACTGGACCTCCAGGGAAGCCCTTGAGTAATTTTTAAATAACATTTTATCAGGATCTGATTTGTGATTTTAAAGAATTCAGTGGATACCACATGGAGAGTGGATCATGGGGGCAGATGCAGGAGGCCCCAGGGGGGCTGGTGTTGGAGTAGGGTCACCTGACACAGCCTAGTGCCCGTCTGGATTCTAGGTGAACAAGTCCCAGGCTGGCCGACCCCGACCTGGCTGGGGGTGCACTCTGGACTTTCTCCTCATCCTCAGGCCATCAGAGTCCAGGCAGCCCCTGGCCTCTCTGTGGTCTTTCATGAGCCCATGCCCTCTGGGGGACAGTGCCTGCGACCTCTGCTGGCACCGTCTGTGGCCTGGCCGGGGACTTTCCCACTGGTACTCCATGTGGCTCTCGTGGCTCCAACAGCACTTGGAACTCGGATACCCACAGCTCAGCCATGAGTCTGCGCCCCTCTGTGTCCACAAGACAGACCTGACAAGGCAGCCTTATTCCGGGCCTTCTGCAGGTTGCTAGGCGCCCATAACAAGCCCTGTAGTGAGGACATGGCGTCTTGGGCCCAAGTGGAGAACTGTGTTCACGAGCTCTGTGCCACAGAGAGATCGCTGGAGACTTGTGTGCGGGGGGAGCTACACCCAGGCATGCCAAGACCCGGCCTGGAGGCATCTGGTGACCTACGGCGAGTGGAGGTTGCCATGGGAGGGTTCTTCTCAGCCTGATCTCATCAGCTGGTCCAACACCACCTCCAAGAAGTCCTCTTAGGCCACTTCCACCCCAGTGAAATCACTGTACACCCTGCTGGCAACTGTCCCCTTGAGGAAAAATGTTTCATTAAAAATGACAGCTGACATCGAGTGACATTGAATCGGCCAGGATGGTCTAGGTTACGCTGCATAACCAGCCCACCTGACATCTCCATTCCTGAGCATGACCAAGGGTTAGTCTCGCTCCTACAGATTTCCTGGTACACACTAGGGCACCATTCAAGATCGCTTCCATCCTGTGATGCCACGCTGGTCCCAGGTGCACCCCCTGCTCTTCAGTCCTCACCTTGGAAGTCAGAACACTTTGTCCAGAAGTCATCATCAGACCCCATCCCACCCACCCCACAAGGGCAGAGCGGGGCTGGGGCAGCACGCGGGCGTTCAGTGACTATCAGTGACTCTACAGTACACCTTAGCTCATTCGGTCCTCATAACAGTCTGCTGAGGGAAGGGCTTTCACCCTGTTTTATGGATGAGGAAACAGGCAGCACAAGGAGGAAGTTCCGTAACTCGGGTGAGGTCACTCAGAGTCAGCAGGATGCATGCTGTTTTGATCCCTGCTATCCTCAGGATGAAGTGCAACGCTTAGCTGAGCACCTGCGCCCTCACAGGAACTGACTCTTCTGATCCCTGTCTGCTGCCCTTCGCCTCTCTTTATGCATCGGATCTTGCTGTGTCTGCATCCTCCAAGGAGTTTCTTGCTGCTTTTTCAGCGCTCAGAAACCCAGACACCCGTGGAACCGGGCAGGCAAATGGCTGATGCAGATGTCACGATGAGGGAGGCCAGGAGAATGTGGGAGTGTGTCCTTCCTACAGGGCTGGTCCTGCTCTCCCCAGACGATTCTTGCTAAGTAGGAGTCCAGGCTCCATGGAACTCAATCACCTTCAAATCTCAGCTCTGACACTCAGTATTCAGACCTTGACCTTGGGCAAGCCAGTTAACCTCTCTTGGCCTCAGTTTCCTCACCTGTGAAAGGGGGTAAGGAAAGTCCTGTCTGCTGGAACTGGTGTGAGGTGTGAACATATGCCATATGAAAAGTGAGCTCCCCGTATCTGCTTAATTATGGGCAGTAGTAATGACCTTCCATGGTTTCTGGCTAACTTAGTGAATTCAGGAAGAAAAAAAAAGTATAAAAGAGAATAAGGCTGTCGTGCTCCAATGCCAGTGCCGCCTCTAGCTTACCGAGCTTCAGCCTAAGGAGAAGGTGGATAAGTAAGGAGGTCTCTACACCATGGCTCATATGAAGCAGACTGCCGGCAAATCGACCGCTGGTAAAGCACCGAGGAAGCCGCTAAAGCTGACATCGAGTGACATTGAATCGGCCAGGATGGTCTAGGTTACGCTGCATAACCAGCCCACCTGACATCTCCATTCCTGAGCATGACCAAGGGTTAGTCTCGCTCCTACAGATTTCCTGGTACACACTAGGGCACCATTCAAGATCGCTTCCATCCTGTGATGCCACGCTGGTCCCAGGTGCACCCCTGCTCTTCAGTCCTCACCTTGGAAGTCAGAACACTTTGTCCAGAAGTCATCATCAGACCCCATCCCACCCACCCCACAAGGGCAGAGCGGGCTGGGGCAGCACGGGCGTTCAGTGACTATCAGTGACTCTACAGTACACCTTAGCTCATTCGGTCCTCATAACAGTCTGCTGAGGGAAGGGCTTTCACCCTGTTTTATGGATGAGGAAACAGGCAGCACAAGGAGGAAGTTCCGTAACTCGGGTGAGGTCACTCAGAGTCAGCAGGATGCATGCTGTTTTGATCCCTGCTATCCTCAGGATGAAGTGCAACGCTTAGCTGAGCACCTGCGCCCTCACAGGAACTGACTCTTCTGATCCCTGTCTGCTGCCCTTCGCCTCTCTTTATGCATCGGATCTTGCTGTGTCTGCATCCTCCAAGGAGTTTCTTGCTGCTTTTTCAGCGCTCAGAAACCCAGACACCCGTGGAACCGGGCAGGCAAATGGCTGATGCAGATGTCACGATGAGGGAGGCCAGGAGAATGTGGGAGTGTGTCCTTCCTACAGGGCTGGTCCTGCTCTCCCCAGACGATTCTTGCTAAGTAGGAGTCCAGGCTCCATGGAACTCAATCACCTTCAAATCTCAGCTCTGACACTCAGTATTCAGACCTTGACCTTGGGCAAGCCAGTTAACCTCTCTTGGCCTCAGTTTCCTCACCTGTGAAAGGGGGTAAGGAAAGTCCTGTCTGCTGGAACTGGTGTGAGGTGTGAACATATGCCATATGAAAAGTGAGCTCCCCGTATCTGCTTAATTATGGGCAGTAGTAATGACCTTCCATGGTTTCTGGCTAACTTAGTGAATTCAGGAAGAAAAAAAAAGTATAAAAGAGAATAAGGCTGTCGTGCTCCAATGCCAGTGCCGCCTCTAGCTTACCGAGCTTCAGCCTAAGGAGAAGGTGGATAAGTAAGGAGGTCTCTACACCATGGCTCATATGAAGCAGACTGCCGGCAAATCGACCGCTGGTAAAGCACCGAGGAAGCAACTGGCTACAAAAGCCGCTCGCAAGAGTGCGCCCTCTACTGGAAGGATGAAGAAACCTCATCGTTTCAGGCCTGGTACTGCGGCACTCCGTGAAATTAGACGTTATCAGAAGTCCACTGAACTTCTGATTTCGCAAACTTCCCTTCCAGAGTCCGGTTCGGGAAATTGTTCAGGACTTCAAGACAGATCTGTGCTTCCAGAGTGCAGCTATGGGTGCTTTGCAGAAGGCAAGTGAGGCCTATCTGGTTGGCCTTTTGGAAGACACCAACCTGTGTGCTATCCATGCCAAACGTATGTAACAATCATGCCAAAAGACATCCAGCTAGCACGCCGCATACGTGGAGAGCGTGCTTAAGAATCCACTATGATAGGAAACATTTCATTCTTTTTAAAAAAAGAATTCTCTTCCTGTTATTGGTAGCTCTGAACATTACATATCTGTTTTCCATGGGGTCAAAAGGTATCTAAGTATATGATTGCAAGTGGAAAAATAGGGGAGAGAAATCAGGTATTGGCAGTTTTTCCATTTTCACTTGTGTGTGAATTTTTAATATAAATGCGGGGACATAAAGCATTAATGCAAGTCAAAATGTTTCAGTGAACAAGTTTTAGCAGTTCAACTTTTTAACAATTATAAATAAACCGGTTAAACTTTTCTGGACAATGCCAGCATTTGGGTTTTTAAAAAACAAGTAAATTTCTTATTGATTGTAAAAAGAAAAGAGAGAGAGAGAGAGAGAGAGAGAGAAAGAGAATGATCTGAGAAAGTATAGAGCAGAGTCTGGTGTATAGTGAGTGCCCAGGAAATGTTACCCTAGACCTTCTTCATCCCTATCATTGTCTCCAGCATCACCATCATGATTACCTCTATGCTGATCACTACTACCACCACCCTCCTTTCCATTACCATGATCACCACCATCACCACCACCACCACCATCACCTTCATTATCACCAACACCCTCACCACCAGCACATCGCCATCATCACCACCACCATCATTACAACCCTCATCAAATCATCACCACCAGCATCACCACCATCACCATCACTACCACTATCACCACCATCATCACCACCATAATCATCATAATCACCAGCACCATCATCACCATCACCGTCATCACCATCACCATCATCAATGCCACCATCACCACCATCATGACCATCACAATCACCACCATCACCATCATCACCATCACTACCATCACCATCACCACATCACCGTCATCATCATCACCATCATCACCAACACCATCACCACCATCACCATCACCATCACTGTCACTGTCATCATTAGTAACATCAGCAGCAGCATTGCAGTATGTCCTGATGATGCATAGGGCACTTTCCCCTGTGCCCTATGACCTGCCCTTGGCCCTCCTCAACTCTCCCTCTGCTCCCTCGGGCGACTTCTGGTTGGATAGATTCCAGAATAGCCATGCTGAGCTAGCTATGAACCCCATCTGTCTTCCTCCGGATCTGGCCTGCCCTCCCCACAACCACCATGAGCTCTGTGGCTGCTCATGTCCCGGCTCCGTGCTGAGCCTGCCCTGCCCGACAGCTGTGACTCCGGCTCTGTGCTCGGGGGCACTGACTGCATGTCCCTCCCCTTCGCCCAGGGCAGAGCGGCTGCCCATGGGGGTGGGGGCTGGGCAGGTGAGTGGTCTACCTCTGCAAGCTTTCCACCCATGCTGTGTCCTGCTCCCCCTCCTCCCACAGGCCTGGTCAGGAGTGTGGGACCTCAAGGGGCATCTTGGGGTGTTACCCGTTCTCCCAGCACCTGCCAGGCCTCTGGTCTCTCAAACATCACCATCTTCAATGGGAGGACTGCCGAGTTCCAAGGAGTCTGTGCTTCTGTCTTTGTCAAGTCCCATGTCTCCTCTAGCTTACTGCCTTTCTTCAAGGTAGAGGTTGGGAAGGAGAACAGGTCCATTTCAAAGATGCCTATCCAAGTGAATGGGTCGCAGGTTTGTTTACAGAGAGAGAGCATTGGCATGGCCAAGGTAAGCACTCATTGAACCCTGGGGACAATCAAACTTATTAAGCTTGGGAGAAAAAAGACTTTGGCTCAAACTAAATAAAAATCATGTGACAGACATATGCCAGTGAAAGTGCAGTGAAAGTCTGGGTCCACAGAATTTTTCTGTATACCAGTTTGATTGTTCTTATTTATAGGAAGCCTTATTAAAACTAACTCAAGGGCTTCTCTGGTGGTCCAGTGAGTAAGGACACGGCCTTGCAGTGCAAGGAGCGCCGGTCCGATCCCTGGCCTGGGAAGATCCCACGTGCCGCGGAGCGGCTGGACTGATGTGTCCAATTACCGAGCCGGAGCTCTGGAGCACATGCGCCCAGAGCTGGCGCTCTGCGACGACAGACGTCACCACGATGGGAGGCCCACAGGAGCCAAAGAACAAAGATGGATGAAAATAGACAAATGAAAGACCAATAGAAGTGGTCCGTCAGCCCCTCTCCCTCCCCAACCCGCCCCCACAAAATAAATAAATAAATAAATCTTAAAAAAAAAAAAAAAAAACTAGCTCAAACAAGTCAAAAGTTTAGGTGGTAAAAATGAAAATTCCTAAGGGAGAGCAGGCATGGCTTGATCAGGGTGCAGACTCTGTTTCTCAGCATTTCTCTTGACTTGTGGTCCTCTACAGTGTGAGCTCTGTCTTCAGACTGGCTTTCGTTCTGGTGGCAAAATGATTGCAGCTTCCAGGTCTCAAATGTGCTTCTCCATTGTCCACAGCAAAACCCACATCTTTTTTTTTTGAATTTTTATTTTACTTTTTACTTTTACAGAGTTTTGTTGTTTACAGATATGTATGATCCCAGATTCGTCATATGTATCTCCCCCAATTCCACCCCTCCAGGCCATTGCACAGCACGCCTGCCGGATCCCCTTTTCTCACAGCACAATGACAATAGTTATTTTTTTCACATAAGATGGTATAGGTTTTCATGCTACTTCCTTTATGCCTCCTACCCACTGTTCATTCCCCACAATGTCCATATGTCTACTGTCCATGTCTGTTTTTGCATCGCTTCACTACATGTGTTATCATTGCCATTCTACTATATTTCATACATATGTGTTAATATATTGTACTTGTCCTTCTCTTTTTGACTGACTTCACTTTTTATGATAGGTTCTAGATCCAGCCACCTCATTAGGACTGATTCTTCTGCATTTCTCTTTACAGCTGTGTAGTATTCCATTGTATATATGTACCAGAGTTTTTTTTATCCATTCATTCCTCGATGGGCATCTAGGTTGCTTCCATGTTCTAGATATTGTATAGAGAGCTGCAGTGAACATTGGGGCACAGGTGCTTCAGTTTTTATTTCATCAGAGTATAAGCCTAATAGTGGGATTGCTGGGTCGTATGGTGCTTCTATTTTAGTTTTTTAAGGAATCTCCGTCTTCCACAGTGGCTGTACCAATTTACATTTCCACCAGCAGTGCAAGAGTGTTCCTTTTTCTCTGCACCCTCTCCAGCATTTATTGTCTGTCAATTTGTTGATGATGGCCATTCTGACGGGTATGAGGTGATATCTCATTGTAGTTTTGATTTGCATTTCTCTAATTATAAGAGAGGTTGAGCATCGTTTCATGTGTTTGTTGGCTATCTGTATGTCCTCTTTGGAGAGGTGTCTGTTTAGGTCCTTTTCCCATTTTTTGATTGAAAACCCACATCTTTTCTGCCCTCAACTATGAAACAGAATTCCTATGGTTCACTCTGATTGGACCCCACTGAGGCAATCATTGTGGCCCAGGGATTGTCTTAAGCCTATCTGGTCCTAGCCTCAGGAGGTATAAGTAGGCAAGATCCTTCCAACCCTTACAGATGCTCATTGTAGGAAGAAGGGTGGTATGGAAGCCCACTCCAGTGGGCTCATAGCCCCAAATCAGTATTTCTTGTTGTAACTATCTTCAAAGAATGCCCTGGAAAACCTCCCTTTTGAGACCTGAGACTTTTGTCTGAAACCCACAGGGGTGGATGTCCCCTTTTCTCACAGCACAATGACAATAGTTATTTTTTTCACATAAGATGGTATAGGTTTTCATGCTACTTCCTTTATGCCTCCTACCCACTGTTCATTCCCCACAATGTCCATATGTCTACTGTCCATGTCTGTTTTTGCATCGCTTCACTACATGTGTTATCATTGCCATTCTACTATATTTCATACATATGTGTTAATATATTGTACTTGTCCTTCTCTTTTTGACTGACTTCACTTTTTATGATAGGTTCTAGATCCAGCCACCTCATTAGGACTGATTCTTCTGCATTTCTCTTTACAGCTGTGTAGTATTCCATTGTATATATGTACCAGAGTTTTTTTTATCCATTCATTCCTCGATGGGCATCTAGGTTGCTTCCATGTTCTAGATATTGTATAGAGAGCTGCAGTGAACATTGGGGCACAGGTGCTTCAGTTTTTATTTCATCAGAGTATAAGCCTAATAGTGGGATTGCTGGGTCGTATGGTGCTTCTATTTTAGTTTTTTAAGGAATCTCCGTCTTCCACAGTGGCTGTACCAATTTACATTTCCACCAGCAGTGCAAGAGTGTTCCTTTTTCTCTGCACCCTCTCCAGCATTTATTGTCTGTCAATTTGTTGATGATGGCCATTCTGACGGGTATGAGGTGATATCTCATTGTAGTTTTGATTTGCATTTCTCTAATTATAAGAGAGGTTGAGCATCGTTTCATGTGTTTGTTGGCTATCTGTATGTCCTCTTTGGAGAGGTGTCTGTTTAGGTCCTTTTCCCATTTTTTGATTGAAAACCCACATCTTTTCTGCCCTCAACTATGAAACAGAATTCCTATGGTTCACTCTGATTGGACCCCACTGAGGCAATCATTGTGGCCCAGGGATTGTCTTAAGCCTATCTGGTCCTAGCCTCAGGAGGTATAAGTAGGCAAGATCCTTCCAACCCTTACAGATGCTCATTGTAGGAAGAAGGGTGGTATGGAAGCCCACTCCAGTGGGCTCATAGCCCCAAATCAGTATTTCTTGTTGTAACTATCTTCAAAGAATGCCCTGGAAAACCTCCCTTTTGAGACCTGAGACTTTTGTCTGAAACCCACAGGGGTGGATGTGTTTTCCATGCCTGAGGGCCCTGCCTACAAGAGTTCCATTGTTGGCTGTTGGAAAACACACAGCTATGGCGCTCCCACCCCACCCCCTTCCCGGAAAGGAACCAGCTTTCAGAATTAGTCATGCTATCAGCATCCCACACAATGGCACCATTGAATCCAAAGGGCAGCAGCCTGCAGGGTGAGCACTATTGTTAACCCCCTTGTATAGGTGGGGAAACTGAGGCCCAGGAAGGCTTACTTGCACCAGGTCACACAGGGAGAAAGAAGTGGAGTTGCGCTTTGAACCTAGGCTTTCTGGCTCCGAGTGCCTTCTCTCTCCATTTGTGGGTCTGTGTGTCCCAAGTGTGATTTGCTTAAGGAAAGGAGGTACCTGACTCATCTGTTAGGCAGCCTAGGGTACAGTAACTCTCAAGTATGGCTTTCAGGATGTCCAGTGGTTAGGACTCCATGATTTCCCTGCTGAGGGCTCGGGTTTGATCCCTGGTTGGGAAACTAAGATCTCACAACCCACGCGGCCAAACCACCACCACCACAAAAATAGAGAGGGACGAAAAATCAGCCTCAATTTATCTTCAAGACTTCCTTGGTGGTCCAAGGGTTAAGGATTCGCCTTGTAATGCAGGGGATGTGGGTTCAATCCCTAGTTGGGAAACTAAGATCCCACGTGCTTCAGGGTAACTAAGCCTGTAAGAATCGCAAAGACACGACAGACAGCAAGCTGTTAGGGAAAGAGCCCGTTTGGGAAGAGTTCCCCTGAGAGATCCACAGGTCCAAGAGGTGAGCCAGTGAAGTTGCGCTCCAGAGATGGGACAGGAGGTTTTATTTGGGAGGAGAAGGGGAAAGAAAGAAAGGGGAGGGGGTTTCTTAGAGCAGGCGCAGAAACAAAGTCTTTGTCTAAACTAAGCGGGAAATTAGTGATGAGTCTGCTGTCCTTGAGGTGTCCGTGGGCATGGGGGTGTGAAGTTCTTGTTACTTTCCAGATGTAGTGGAGAATCTTTGTGGCCAGGGCGAACGTATTTCTTGTTGTAACTATCTTCAAAGAATGCCCTGGAAAACCTCCCTTGAGACCTGAGACTTTTGTCTGAAACCCACAGGGGTGGATGTGTTTTCCATGCCTGAGGGCCCTGCCTACAAGAGTTCCATTGTTGGCTGTTGGAAAACACACAGCTATGGCGCTCCCACCCCACCCCCTTCCCGGAAAGGAACCAGCTTTCAGAATTAGTCATGCTATCAGCATCCCACACAATGGCACCATTGAATCCAAAGGGCAGCAGCCTGCAGGGTGAGCACTATTGTTAACCCCCTTGTATAGGTGGGGAAACTGAGGCCCAGGAAGGCTTACTTGCACCAGGTCACACAGGGAGAAAGAAGTGGAGTTGCGCTTTGAACCTAGGCTTTCTGGCTCCGAGTGCCTTCTCTCTCCATTTGTGGGTCTGTGTGTCCCAAGTGTGATTTGCTTAAGGAAAGGAGGTACCTGACTCATCTGTTAGGCAGCCTAGGGTACAGTAACTCTCAAGTATGGCTTTCAGGATGTCCAGTGGTTAGGACTCCATGATTTCCCTGCTGAGGGCTCGGGTTTGATCCCTGGTTGGGAGACTAAGATCTCACAACCCAGCGCCAAACCACCACCGCCACAAAAATAGGGAGGGACGAAAAATCAGCCTCAATTTATCTTCAAGACTTCCTTGGTGGTCCAAGGGTTAAGGATTCGCCTTGTAATGCAGGGGATGTGGGTTCAATCCCTAGTTGGGAAACTAAGATCCCACGTGCTTCAGGGTAACTAAGCCTGTAAGAATCGCAAAGACACGACAGACAGCAAGCTGTTAGGGAAAGAGCCCGTTTGGGAAGAGTTCCCCTGAGAGATCCACAGGTCCAAGAGGTGAGCCAGTGAAGTTGCGCTCCAGAGATGGGACAGGAGGTTTTATTTGGGAGGAGAAGGGGAAAGAAAGAAAGGGGAGGGGGTTTCTTAGAGCAGGCGCAGAAACAAAGTCTTTGTCTAAACTAAGCAGGAAATTAGTGATGAGTCTGCTGTCCTTGAGGTGTCCGTGGGCATGGGGGTGTGAAGTTCTTGTTACTTTCCAGATGTAGTGGAGAATCTTTGTGGCCAGGGCGAACTCTTTATCGCAGGCCCTGAGAGACTCCCAGGCGCCAGCAGATCAGCAACGGCCCTATGATGCTGACCCTTTAGGGCCGAGGAGTTCGCAGCTGCCGTATTAACCCTTTAATAGCCCATAAACCTAACAAAGCCCACGTGGGGTAACTACTGAGCCCGTGCACTGCAACTAGAGAGTCCACGTGCCACGAGGAAGATCCTGCTTGCCTTCAACAAAAGTCCCATGCAGTCAAAGAAACAATCAGCTTTAAAAAAAAAAAAGTTTTCATGCACTCACTCAGCACATATTTCCTGAGCACCTTCTATGTGTCAGGCTTCGTGTTCAGTGCTGGTGACCCGGAGGGACTGGAACAGCCAACGAGGGTCCCTTCCTCCCAGCGCGAACATTCCGGAAGTGGGAGGGAGAATAAATAAAACCGATAAGCGTGTAATTATGCTACAGAAGAAAAGAGAGAACAGGGTGAAGTGCGGTGGCTTCCAGATGGAAAATGTGATTTTAAATCAAGTAGCCGAGAAAAGCCTCATCAAGAAGGTGATGACTGAGCAAAGCTCTGAAGAAAGAAGGTGACAGGAGTGACCCTGTAACCACAGTGAGAAGACGGAGTTCGGTAGCCAGAGCAGCAAGTGCAAAGGTCACGGGGCGGGAAAGGCACCTTGCGGGCTGGAGGAGCAGCAGGGTTGTTAGGCACAGGGGTGCGAACACCATAGTAAGCATCCGCGTGAGCTGTTTTACGAGAGGAGGGCCTGGTAAGAAAACATGCAACTAATAAACCACCACCAAGTGGGAAAATGTGGGCAGGTCAAAAGGAGCGTGTCCTTCCACCTCCCAGAATCTTCCTCGCTGGCGTCCATCTTGGCGGAGCAATGTGCGCGCCGCTAGGAACGAATGGCTAAAGACCACCTAGAAACGAATCCCATCTCCGTTAAGACCTGAGACTGCGAGCCACAGGGCAGAGCAGATTTCCTGCTGCCCTCTGCCCGGCTGCCCTTTCCAATAAAGGCTCTTGCTTTATCATTACATGTGTTTCCTCGGACAATTCGGCCGTGGGCATGGGGTGTGAAGTTCTTGTTACTTTCCAGATGTAGTGGAGAATCTTTGTGCCAGGGCGAACTCTTTATCGCAGGCCCTGAGAGACTCCCAGGCGCCAGCAGATCAGCAACGGCCCTATGATGCTGACCCTTTAGGGCCGAGGAGTTCGCAGCTGCCGTATTAACCCTTTAATAGCCCATAAACCTAACAAAGCCCACGTGGGGTAACTACTGAGCCCGTGCACTGCAACTAGAGAGTCCACGTGCCACGAGGAAGATCCTGCTTGCCTTCAACAAAAGTCCCATGCAGTCAAAGAAACAATCAGCTTTAAAAAAAAAAAAGTTTTCATGCACTCACTCAGCACATATTTCCTGAGCACCTTCTATGTGTCAGGCTTCGTGTTCAGTGCTGGTGACCCGGAGGGACTGGAACAGCCAACGAGGGTCCCTTCCTCCCAGCGCGAACATTCCGGAAGTGGGAGGGAGAATAAATAAAACCGATAAGCGTGTAATTATGCTACAGAAGAAAAGAGAGAACAGGGTGAAGTGCGGTGGCTTCCAGATGGAAAATGTGATTTTAAATCAAGTAGCCGAGAAAAGCCTCATCAAGAAGGTGATGACTGAGCAAAGCTCTGAAGAAAGAAGGTGACAGGAGTGACCCTGTAACCACAGTGAGAAGACGGAGTTCGGTAGCCAGAGCAGCAAGTGCAAAGGTCACGGGGCGGGAAAGGCACCTTGCGGGCTGGAGGAGCAGCAGGGTTGTTAGGCACAGTGTGTGCGAACACCATAGTAATCATCCGCGTGAGCTGTTTTACGAGAGGAGGGCCTGGTAAGAAAACATGCAACTAATAAACCACCACCAAGTGGGAAAATTTGGGCAGGTCAAAAGGAGCGTGTCCTTCCACCTCCCAGAATCTTCCTCGCTGGCGTCCATCTTGGCGGAGCAATGTGCGCGCCGCTAGGAACGAATGGCTAAAGACCACCTAGAAACGAATCCCATCTCCGTTAAGACCTGAGACTGCGAGCCACAGGGCAGAGCAGATTTCCTGCTGCCCTCTGCCCGGCTGCCCTTTCCAATAAAGGCTCTTGCTTTATCATTACATGTGTTTCCTCGGACAATTCATTTCCGAGAGCCCACTCTCAGGCCCTGGCAGAGGTCCCCCTTCCTGCAACAGGGTAGCCGGTGTGACTGGAGCTGAGTGAGTTGTCGAGCCAGCGAGGGGCTGATGGGGAGGAGAGGTGATGGGGAACCAGGGCGGGGAGGTTACGAGTGGTGGGTCATGCTGAGGATCTGGCTTCTGCCAGGAGGGATTTGCAGCCAGCGGAGGACTCTGATAACAGGAAGCCCCTGATCTGACTCAGGCGTTCACAGGCTCCCCCTGGCTGAGTGTAGGGAGCAGACAGTAAGGGCTGGGAGGGAGAAGGGAGACGAGGGAGGAGGCCATGGGACCTTCCAGGAGTTAGAGAATGGAGGCGGGGCCGGGACCGGGGCAGAGAGGGGAGAAGTGGTTGCTTCTGGCAGCATTCTCTGGTATCTAATTTCCTCTTCTAACCTGCTGTCTGTTCTTGGGACCCTCAAAGTTCGGTGGGCCCGGTGGCCCTTTTATCACGGCTCCCCCGCCCCCCACCCAACAGGATGTGAAGCCAGACAACCTGCCTTGGAATCCCAACCTTGACCCTTCAGTCACTGTGTGACTCCTGGGGAGGTGACTGAGCCCCTCTGCGCCAGTTTCCTTCACCGGGAGAGCAATACTTGTCTAGCGAGAGGTAAACCACACATGCCGCAGGGTTGCTAGCTAACAGCAGACAGAGGCAGTGAGCAATACCAGGTGATGACTCAGGGCTGTCCAGGGGCGTGCACTTGGCTCTCAGCACTGCCTTCTTGCATGCCAAGGTGCAGGGGCAAGGGGGATGGGAAGGCTGAGAAGTCAGGGCCCCTGGCTGCCAGTGGGCTGCCTGGTCAGTGCCTCCCCCCAATGGCAGCGGGCACCAGCCAAACGCTGAGAACTGCAGACTCATCTCCCTGTATCTGCAGCCAAGCAGGAACCTGCCAACCTTAGCATCAGCCTCAGAATCAGCCTCAGAGCCTCAAGGGCCCTACCAGGCAAGGGCTGGGCAGCGGTGGGGGGGCGGGGGTTGAGGCACCCACAGCTAGGGAGGGGCAGAGCGGGCTACCCAGGGGTCAGGAAACGATCCAAAAGAAGGAAAAGGAAGGCATTGTGGGGCAGGTAAGGTGTGCAAAAAGAATATAGGCTTTTATTTATATATATATATATATAGAGAGAGAGAATGTATGTATTATATATTGCATACATAAATGGGCTTCCCTGGTGACTCAGTGGTAAAGAACCCACCACCCAATGCAGGAGATGTGGGTTTGATCCCTGGGTTGGGAAGATCCCCTGGAGAAGGAGATGGCAACCCATTCCAGTATTCTTGCCTGGGAAATCCCATTGACAGAAGAGCTGGCGGGCTATAGTCCAGCAGGCCGCAAAAGAGTCACACATGGGCTTCCCCTGGTGGTCCAGTGGATAAGGACACCGCCTTGCAGTGCAAGGGGCGCCGGTTCGATCCCTGGCCTGGGAAGATCCCACGTGCCGCGGAGCAGCTGGACCGATGTGTCCAATCACCGAGCCAGAGCTCTGGAGTGACAGACGCCACCGCGATGGGAGGCCCGCAGGAGCCAAGGAACAAGGACGGATGAAAACAGAGAAATGAAAGACCAACAGAAGTGGCCCGCCCACTCGCCTCCCTCCCAAACCCGACCCTCGCCCAATAAATAAATAAATAAATAAATCTTTAAAAAAAAAAAAAAAAGAGTCACACATGGGATTTCCCTGGTGGCCCAGTGACTAGGACCCCATGCTCCCAATGTAAGGGGGCCTGGGTTTGACTCCTGGTCACGGAACTGGATCCCACATGCAGCAACTAAGACTCATGCAACCAAAAAGATTAGTAAATAAAGTAAATAAATATTAAAAAAAAAAGAGTCAGACATGACTTAGCAACTAAACAAACAACAAAAAAACAAATATGCCTAAATACATGATATCCAAAGTTCAGTTAAACTCTGTTTAACATTTAGGTAGCCTAGCTCTGAATTTACTTTTTCCTCCATTCTTTCACTGCTGTTTGGATTTTTGTGTAAACATCATTCCTTTAAAAATTTGTATTAACTTTCCCCAACTTTTCTTTTTTTAGAAGGCATTCTTTTAAATTAATTAATTTATTTATTTTGGGCGGGGGTCGGGTTGGGTAGGGAGGGAAGCGGGTGGGCCACTTCTATTGGACCCAGGGGTCAGGAAACGATCCAAAAGAAGGAAAAGGAAGGCATTGTGGGGCAGGTAAGGTGTGCAAAAAGAATATAGGCTTTTATTTATATATATATATATATAGAGAGAGAGAATGTATGTATTATATATTGCATACATAAATGGGCTTCCCTGGTGACTCAGTGGTAAAGAACCCACCACCCAATGCAGGAGATGTGGGTTTGATCCCTGGGTTGGGAAGATCCCCTGGAGAAGGAGATGGCAACCCATTCCAGTATTCTTGCCTGGGAAATCCCATTGACAGAAGAGCTGGCGGGCTATAGTCCAGCAGGCCGCAAAAGAGTCACACATGGGCTTCCCCTGGTGGTCCAGTGGATAAGGACACCGCCTTGCAGTGCAAGGGGCGCCGGTTCGATCCCTGGCCTGGGAAGATCCCACGTGCCGCGGAGCAGCTGGACCGATGTGTCCAATCACCGAGCCAGAGCTCTGGAGTGACAGACGCCACCGCGATGGGAGGCCCGCAGGAGCCAAGGAACAAGGACGGATGAAAACAGAGAAATGAAAGACCAACAGAAGTGGCCCGCCCACTCGCCTCCCTCCCAAACCCGACCCTCGCCCAATAAATAAATAAATAAATAAATCTTTAAAAAAAAAAAAAAAAGAGTCACACATGGGATTTCCCTGGTGGCCCAGTGACTAGGACCCCATGCTCCCAATGTAAGGGGGCCTGGGTTTGACTCCTGGTCACGGAACTGGATCCCACATGCAGCAACTAAGACTCATGCAACCAAAAAGATTAGTAAATAAAGTAAATAAATATTAAAAAAAAAAGAGTCAGACATGACTTAGCAACTAAACAAACAACAAAAAAACAAATATGCCTAAATACATGATATCCAAAGTTCAGTTAAACTCTGTTTAACATTTAGGTAGCCTAGCTCTGAATTTACTTTTTCCTCCATTCTTTCACTGCTGTTTGGATTTTTGTGTAAACATCATTCCTTTAAAAATTTGTATTAACTTTCCCCAACTTTTCTTTTTTTAGAAGGCATTCTTTTAAATTAATTAATTTATTTATTTTGGGCGGGGGTCGGTTTGGGGAGGGAGGGGAGCGGGTGGGCCACTTCTATTGGTCCTTCAATTCTCCATTTTCCTCCGTCATTGTTCTTTGGCTCCTGTGGGCCTCCCATCGCGGTGGCGTCTGTCGTCGCAGAGCACCGGCTCTGGGCGCATGCGCTCCAGAGCTCCGGCTCGGTGATTGGACACATCGGTCCAGCCGCTCCGCGGCACGTGGGATCTTCCCAGGCCAGGGATCGAACCGGCACCCCTTGCACTGCAAGGTGGTGTCCTTACCCACTGGACCACCAGGGGAAGCCCTTTCCCCAACTTTTCTTTTGAATCTTCTTAACTACAGAGAAGTTACATACACAATACAATGAACCCAAATACACTTCGTGGAGATTCACCAATGCTTAACTGTCTGCCTCATTTCCTTTAGCTCTCTCTGTTTCTACCTACACTTAGGATTTTTTTCTTAGTTCTTTTATGTCAGAAGTCTTATGCCCCTTCCGTGTGCAGGCATTTCACGAGGCTCGGTCTTTCCTGAAACTAGTTGCCCGTCAAAGGCTTTTCTGGAGGAAGTCACTGAAGAAGGCCAAGCTTTTCAGTAACCATGCCTTTCCCCCTGCGCCTGCATGAACCGCTCCCGATACATCCTCCCGGGATACCCCACCTGGATGCGTGTGTGCAGGGTCTGTGCTGTAAGAGTGGTCACGCAGGCAGAGGGTGGACCTCAGACGGGAGGTGTTAGGAGCAGGCCTGAGGCCAGAGCACCTGTGGCTCGCCCTCTGCCTCCCTCCCTCCCATGGGGCCCTCCTATCAGGAGACGATGGGGCCAGGGTCACCCTGGGAAGACAGACCTGTCCCTCCAACAACTAACACCAAGGTGGAATGTGGCCCAGTTAAGCCAGATCGTCCATGAGAAGCTTCACACATACGCTATGTTCAAACAGTCTCATGTTTATATGTTGCCAACTATACATTTTTACAATATTTCTGAAACTAAAGCAAACAGGTACAATAGTAGGGCTGGCCCAGGGGCCGCCAGTTTGAGATTCTTGTCTCAGGGACTGAGACAGACTGGGAGGAGGCTGCAGGGTGTGTCCCCCTTGAACATCCAGTCCCGTCTCACACTATAAATCCTACTCACACTCAGGACCTCTAGCCGTTGGCTCAAGTTTCCCACCTCTAGAAATGAGGAAGCTGGTCCAGGCCCGCCAGCAAGTGTGGTCTGCCTGCTCACCTGCCCGCATCAGCAGCTCTGCCCTCACCAGTTCCGCCTCACTCTGGTAAGACCTCTGTGAGAGTGAGCAGAGGCTTAAGAGCTCCTTTCTCTTATTATTTAAGAAATACCCCAGACACTGCTATATGTATAATTCAGATGAAAATTTGAGGAAGGAGCTGGCATGCTAGCAAAGGAGATGGACAATAAAAAGGGGGAGAGAAGTTTCCTAGAATATGCTTTAAAGATAGATAGATCAGGAGGGAATAGAAGGACTTCCCTGGTGACGCAGAGGATAAGCGTCTACCTGCCAATGCAGGGGACATGGGTTCGATCCCTTGCCTGGAAAGATTCCACGTGCAATGGAGCAACCAAGTCTGCATGCCACAACTACTGAGCCCAAGTGCTCCAGCTCGAAGCCCGAGCATCTAGAACTTGTGCCCACAACTAGGGAAGCCACCACAATGAAAAGTCCACAACCGCAATGAAGAGTAGCTCCTGCTCGCCACAACTAGAGAAAATCCGCACAAAGCAACAAAGACCCCGCACAGCCAAAAAGAAAGGAAGGAAGGAAGAGAGACTCCCTGGTAGCCCAGTGGTAAAGGGTTTGCCTGCCAGTGCAGGACACCTGGGTTCGATCCCTAATCTTGGAAGATCCCACATGCTGCGGAACAACGAAGCCCGTGAGCCACAACTATGGAGCCCATGTGCCCTGGAGCCTGAGTTCCACAACAAGAGAAGTCACCGCAACAAGAAGTCTGCTCACCTCCACTAGAGAGTAGCCCCACTCCCTGCAACTCGAGAAGAGCCTGTGGCAGCAGTGAAAACCAGAAAAGCCAAAAATAAGTAAAAAATAAAATAAAACAAATAAATACATTTTACAATATTTCTGAAACTAAAGCAAACAGGTACAATAGTAGGGCTGGCCCAGGGCCCAGTTTGAGATTCTTGTCTCAGGGACTGAGACAGACTGGGAGGAGGCTGCAGGGTGTGTCCCCCTTGAACATCCAGTCCCGTCTCACACTATAAATCCTACTCACACTCAGGACCTCTAGCCGTTGGCTCAAGTTTCCCACCTCTAGAAATGAGGAAGCTGGTCCAGGCCCGCCAGCAAGTGTGGTCTGCCTGCTCACCTGCCCGCATCAGCAGCTCTGCCCTCACCAGTTCCGCCTCACTCTGGTAAGACCTCTGTGAGAGTGAGCAGAGGCTTAAGAGCTCCTTTCTCTTATTATTTAAGAAATACCCCAGACACTGCTATATGTATAATTCAGATGAAAATTTGAGGAAGGAGCTGGCATGCTAGCAAAGGAGATGGACAATAAAAAGGGGGAGAGAAGTTTCCTAGAATATGCTTTAAAGATAGATAGATCAGGAGGGAATAGAAGGACTTCCCTGGTGACGCAGAGGATAAGCGTCTACCTGCCAATGCAGGGGACATGGGTTCGATCCCTTGCCTGGAAAGATTCCACGTGCAATGGAGCAACCAAGTCTGCATGCCACAACTACTGAGCCCAAGTGCTCCAGCTCGAAGCCCGAGCATCTAGAACTTGTGCCCACAACTAGGGAAGCCACCACAATGAAAAGTCCACAACCGCAATGAAGAGTAGCTCCTGCTCGCCACAACTAGAGAAAATCCGCACAAAGCAACAAAGACCCCGCACAGCCAAAAAGAAAGGAAGGAAGGAAGAGAGACTCCCTGGTAGCCCAGTGGTAAAGGGTTTGCCTGCCAGTGCAGGACACCTGGGTTCGATCCCTAATCTTGGAAGATCCCACATGCTGCGGAACAACGAAGCCCGTGAGCCACAACTATGGAGCCCATGTGCCCTGGAGCCTGAGTTCCACAACAAGAGAAGTCACCGCAACAAGAAGTCTGCTCACCTCCACTAGAGAGTAGCCCCACTCCCTGCAACTCGAGAAGAGCCTGTGGCAGCAGTGAAAACCCAGAATAGCCAAAAATAAGTAAATAAATAAAATTAAAAACAAATAAATAAAACTGGTTGGTAAAAAGAAAGGAATAGAAAGGGAAAGGGTGGAGACTTTCCTGGTGATCGTGTGGTTGAAACTTCATCTTCCAATGCAGAGGGTGCATGTTCAATCCCTGGTGGGAGAGCTAAGATCCCAGGGGATCTTCCTAACCCAGAGATTAAACCCAGGTCTCCTGCACTGCAGGCAGATTATTTACCAGCGGAGCTACCGGGGAAGCCTGCACAACACATATACGTATATAAATAAGTGGACTCACTTTAAATATGACTGAAGTCAAATCAGCCTGGAAGACTTATCTCCAAAGAGATTCAAACCCCATAAGATGCAAGCTATTGCTGACTCTCCGCACCCTGCAGACCTTCCCCGGGTTCTCAGTGGTCACACCTGTCCCTGATCCCACAGGGGTCTCAAATCCTACCTCTCCCGGTCCTAAGGCCCCTCCCCAGTCCAACACCCACTTGGATGGGGCACATTCTAATCCAGCCTGGGTTGGTTATAGCCTTATAAACACCTGTCTATCCAAACGCAAGACCACGTGTTTAAAGCTTCAGGGAGTGAAGTTGGCAGAAGGCTCAAACTGGTGTTCTCCTTAGCTGAACCCAGCCCTTAGATGTGTTTTGTTTAACCTGTATAGTTTTTTTTTTTTTTAAATCTGAGTCAACTTTTCATAGAGCGAGTTCTTCATAAAGATCAGGTCGCTGACCTCTATTCAAAATATACAAGCAATTGACTAGAACTATATAGATGTTATCCTGAAATTCTTTTCATTAAAATTTTTTTTTGGAGTGGGGGGCGGGTTGGGGAGGGAGGAGGTGGCGGGCCACTTCTATTGGTCTTTCATTTCTCTCTTTTCATCTGTCTTTGTTCTTTGGCTCTTGTGGGCCTCCCATCGTGGTGGCCTCTGTTGTCGCAGAGCACCGGCTCTGGGCGCATGCGCTCCAGAGCTCCGGCTTGGTCATCGGACACATCAGTCCAGCCGCTCCGCGGCACGTGGGATCTTCCCAGGTCAGGGATCGAACCAGCGCCCCCTGCACTGCAAGGCGGTGTCCTTACCCACTAGACCACCAGGGAAGCCCCTCACTAAAATTTTTTTTTTTTCAAAGCAGTACATTTTCAGGATATAAAACTCAGCAGGTACAAGAGGATATATGAGGATAAGTGTCTCCCTTCCCGGCCATCCCCCAGCCTCTGGGTCCTCCTCTTTAAAAGTAACCATGGGTGCCAATCTCCAAAGATATTTCATTCATTTATAAATACATGCATATACATTCTTCCACCAACCCTTACAAATGGTAACACACTTCCCAACATCTTGTTTTTACTTTTCCCCCATAGCAAGATGTCTGGGCAATCCTCGTGTCTGTCCCCACGAGCTTGATCCAGTCTTTGGTGGCTCCCTTTAGTAGGACAAGAGTTCTGTTTCCCAGATGCCATCGTGACTTACAGTCTCACACTTGTCCTGCTTTACTTGTTCATGATTCTTGCCTGGCCCTTTTGGCAACTGAGCGTGCAGACTCTGGCACAGGTGAAGCTTGGAACATCCTTCCTAGCCTCGGCCCACTCGGCTCACGCTCGGATGCATGCAGTTCACAGACTTCCCAGCAGAGGGAGACACCACCTCACCCCCAAGACCACCAAAGGGGTCTTAAAAAAGGGACGTTGCAATCCTGACGTGTCTCGGCCAGAGATGCTATCTGCCGGGACACAAGACCCCCTTAGCTGGACTGGGATCCTGCCCCACCATGCCTCCTTCTTTCGTCCCCCTCTTTAGCACG
Organism: Tragulus kanchil; assembly: GCA_022376925.1. Taxonomy (NCBI): domain Eukaryota; kingdom Metazoa; phylum Chordata; class Mammalia; order Artiodactyla; family Tragulidae; genus Tragulus; species Tragulus kanchil. The sequence continues at coordinate 116,729,209 of JAIOJX010000031.1, forward strand.
TAGGGACTGGCCCTCCTTGATGGAAATTAGGGGAGACTCCACTGAGTCAACTTTTCATAGAGCGAGTTCTTCATAAAGATCAGGTCGCTGACCTCTATTCAAAATATACAAGCAATTGACTAGAACTATATAGATGTTATCCTGAAATTCTTTTCATTAAAATTTTTTTTTGGAGTGGGGGGCGGGTTGGGGAGGGAGGAGGTGGCGGGCCACTTCTATTGGTCTTTCATTTCTCTCTTTTCATCTGTCTTTGTTCTTTGGCTCTTGTGGGCCTCCCATCGTGGTGGCCTCTGTTGTCGCAGAGCACCGGCTCTGGGCGCATGCGCTCCAGAGCTCCGGCTTGGTCATCGGACACATCAGTCCAGCCGCTCCGCGGCACGTGGGATCTTCCCAGGTCAGGGATCGAACCAGCGCCCCCTGCACTGCAAGGCGGTGTCCTTACCCACTAGACCACCAGGGAAGCCCCTCACTAAAATTTTTTTTTTTTCAAAGCAGTACATTTTCAGGATATAAAACTCAGCAGGTACAAGAGGATATATGAGGATAAGTGTCTCCCTTCCCGGCCATCCCCCAGCCTCTGGGTCCTCCTCTTTAAAAGTAACCATGGGTGCCAATCTCCAAAGATATTTCATTCATTTATAAATACATGCATATACATTCTTCCACCAACCCTTACAAATGGTAACACACTTCCCAACATCTTGTTTTTACTTTTCCCCCATAGCAAGATGTCTGGGCAATCCTCGTGTCTGTCCCCACGAGCTTGATCCAGTCTTTGGTGGCTCCCTTTAGTAGGACAAGAGTTCTGTTTCCCAGATGCCATCGTGACTTACAGTCTCACACTTGTCCTGCTTTACTTGTTCATGATTCTTGCCTGGCCCTTTTGGCAACTGAGCGTGCAGACTCTGGCACAGGTGAAGCTTGGAACATCCTTCCTAGCCTCGGCCCACTCGGCTCACGCTCGGATGCATGCAGTTCACAGACTTCCCAGCAGAGGGAGACACCACCTCACCCCCAAGACCACCAAAGGGGTCTTAAAAAAGGGACGTTGCAATCCTGACGTGTCTCGGCCAGAGATGCTATCTGCCGGGACACAAGACCCCCTTAGCTGGACTGGGATCCTGCCCCACCATGCCTCCCCTTCTTTACGTCCCTCTAAACCTCCTGCTTTGAGCTCCACTCTGACTAAGCCCCACTCTTTGTAGGGACTGGCCCCTCCTTGATGGAAATTAGGGGGAGACCCTGTCTTACTCCAGGGTCTGAGATTGAGAAATGGCCTGAGGGACCCACATAAGAAAGTACCTGAATGGGTGTTCCTTGCCCCACCCTTGACCCTCCCTGCTGAAAATGGGCGGTCCTTTCTCCCTGCCCCCAGCAGAGCCTTGACCTCAACCCCCGCCCCCGTCCCTGTCCAGCGCTCCCCATGGCATCCTCTCTTTGGCCTGGCTCCGGTGCCTTCCTTCCTGCCCCCGCAACGGTGCTGGGGGTCGCCTGGAGTCCAGCTGGTGGCCAGTGCAGGGCCACCCCTTTCCTGGCCCTGCCCCTCCCCGTGACCCCAATCCTCCGCCAGCCACTCAAAGGCGCCTTGTTCTCCGTCCAGCCCCCAGACAAAAGTCTCTCTGTCTCAAAAGACGGAATTGGGGGGTGGGGGCATCCCAATGGGGACCAAGTGGGGGCCTCCCCAGACCCTGGCCGGAAAGAATGCCCTGAAGAGAGGGGCAGGAGAGGCAAGGCGGGGGCAGGGGGGCAGAGGCTGGCACAGTGCCGTGGTCTTATCCAGGATAAGAGGCAGCCCCCACCCCGATACCCACCGCGGGGCCCTCTGGCTCCCAGCACCCCACCCCTCAGGGAAGAGCCCAGGCTGGGAAGGTCTACCCCATGTTGGGGACCAGTTCCCAATCTCCTGTGACCATGATGTGCATGATGGGGGAGAGGTCATGGTCTCAGACCCAACAACCCCCACCCTTACCCACTGTGCGTCCCCCCGACCTCATGACCTTGGTCGTGTCAGCCTCTTTGGCGGACCCTCCAACTGTATCAACAGCAACAAAGAGCCCGGAGGAGGTCTTCAGATCTCCACAATGGCCACCAATCCCTCCTACAAGGACAACACACAGTCCACATAAGAGAGATTAGGTTGTCACAGCCAAAGCATGGCCTTCCGCCACCGCCCCCCCAGGCAGCAGCTCTGCTGTTAAAGACTGGAGCATCTTCTCCTTCCCTGTCCTTTCCCGAGGGGCAGGAGACTGGAGAAAGGCCCTTTCCTGGATGTGGCGTCGAGTTCCAGCCCTATGCTCTTTCTGCATTGTCGAAGGTTGCTATGACCTTGGAGATCCCAGGGAGCTCCCTGCCTCTCATGTTTGGGGGAGAGACTGTCTCTTTAAGGGCGGGGATGAGGTGAGAGAGCCCCTGAGCTTTAGGGAGTCAGACTAGTTCTCTACCTGCCCAGGTTTGCTTAGGGCGTGGCGGCTGTGGATAAAGGCGGGACTCGGGCTAAGTGGCCCACTCTCCCGGAACCTGAGCCTCCGCGCAGCCTGGGGAGCACGCAGGTGAGGGGCTGGGGCTCTCCCCCTCTGACCCCTTCTCGGTTCTGCCCCTCCCTCCACTGCTCCCTGTTAAAGAACCCCCAGAGCCTTCCTCCTTTGAGGTCCTTCTCTGGGGGAGCAGATTAGAGAAAGCCCCCCACCTTCCCCATCATTCTCTCCACAGGGGGCCGGGTGAGCCGGCTGGAGTGAGTGTAAGGCCCACAGGCGGGTCTGGGTAGATCGGGGTGTCTGCGTGGAACAGAAGTGTCTGGACTGGGAGACCAGAGGGGATGGGCAGATGACGGTGGACTCGGGGTGTCCTCGTGCTGGGAGCAGGCGGGCCCTAGAGACCTCCAGTGAAAGGGGCTGGTGGCTTCCCAGAGGGGCTGTAAAATGCAGGGGTGGGGGCGGACTTCAGGGACAAGAGGAAGTCACTCTGCTCACGCCTGAAGGGCCTGGCCACCATCTTGGAGAAGCGGAGGGATGGCAGGGGGTGGACGGCGGAAACAGTCCTCACACCAGCGCTGGGATCTCTGGGACCAGGAGAGAGCAGAGAGGGGTGGGCGCAGCCTCCACTGCAGGCTGCTTCCTCTCAAACCTTCACTCCCACCACTGTCCGTTCTGGAGCAGCCGGGGACCTCTTCCAACAACAGCTTGAGCAGGGAAGAGGCCCACAGGTCAGCTCCCAGCAGCCCGCCCTGTGGGACAGTCGGGTGGAAATGTCCAGGGTCTGGGGGTGGCCGAGACAACCCATCAGTCTGCCCTGTGGGAGATGGCTGGAGATGGGGTCTATGGAGCGCCCACCCGCCAGAGGGGTTGGGAGGCTCCCAGGGAAAGAGGCTTCAGCCCTGAGACTCTGAGCTCTGCGAGACAGCGTAGAGCGTTCAACCCAATTCACAGGGGTTACAGCGTTGCAACAGCAGCGTGGGTTAATCGTAGTGCCGACTTCATCAAGCTGCGAAGATTATATCCACAAATAAGGACAAAGAGCTGAGAAGAGTGCCAGAGTGGAGTCAACACTGATCAGACCAGCCCTTATCGCTAGCATTAGTGTTATCGTAGGCGATAAAGTTCTCTACCTGCCCAGGTTTGCTTAGGCCTGTGGATAAAGGCGGGACTCCCCCCCCGCAGCCTGGGAGCACGCAGGTGAGGGCTGGGGCTCTCCCCCTCTGACCCCTTCTCGGTTCTGCCCCTCCCTCCACTGCTCCCTGTTAAAGAACCCCCAGAGCCTTCCTCCTTTGAGGTCCTTCTCTGGGGGAGCAGATTAGAGAAAGCCCCCCACCTTCCCCATCATTCTCTCCACAGGGGGCCGGGTGAGCCGGCTGGAGTGAGTGTAAGGCCCACAGGCGGGTCTGGGTAGATCGGGGTGTCTGCGTGGAACAGAAGTGTCTGGACTGGGAGACCAGAGGGGATGGGCAGATGACGGTGGACTCGGGGTGTCCTCGTGCTGGGAGCAGGCGGGCCCTAGAGACCTCCAGTGAAAGGGGCTGGTGGCTTCCCAGAGGGGCTGTAAAATGCAGGGGTGGGGGCGGACTTCAGGGACAAGAGGAAGTCACTCTGCTCACGCCTGAAGGGCCTGGCCACCATCTTGGAGAAGCGGAGGGATGGCAGGGGGTGGACGGCGGAAACAGTCCTCACACCAGCGCTGGGATCTCTGGGACCAGGAGAGAGCAGAGAGGGGTGGGCGCAGCCTCCACTGCAGGCTGCTTCCTCTCAAACCTTCACTCCCACCACTGTCCGTTCTGGAGTAGCCGGGACCTCTTCCAACAACAGCTTGAGCAGGGAAGAGGCCCACAGGTCAGCTCCCAGCAGCCCGCCCTGTGGGACAGTCGGGTGGAAATGTCCAGGGTCTGGGGGTGGCCGAGACAACCCATCAGTCTGCCCTGTGGGAGATGGCTGGAGATGGGGTCTATGGAGCGCCCACCCGCCAGAGGGGTTGGGAGGCTCCCAGGGAAAGAGGCTTCAGCCCTGAGACTCTGAGCTCTGCGAGACAGCGTAGAGCGTTCAACCCAATTCACAGGGGTTACAGCGTTGCAACAGCAGCGTGGGTTAATCGTAGTGCCGACTTCATCAAGCTGCGAAGATTATATCCACAAATAAGGACAAAGAGCTGAGAAGAGTGCCAGAGTGGAGTCAACACTCGATCAGACCAGCCCTTATCGCTAGCATTAGTGTTATCGTAGGCGATAAAGTCTCATGTGTTCACCTTAGACAATAGGCGGTCCTTCCCCCCAGGCCCACTCCAGCTCTGCCCCTGCCCCCTGTTTTGGGAGGTCCTATACCCATCAGCCGTGTTTCCCAAAGCGACAGGCTCTTTTCTTGCAAGAAATGGATGCTCAGACTAAAGCCATGAGACTGGTATGTGGGATGAGCCAGGAAGCCAAGAGGGCTTCCCAGGCGGCTCAGTGATCAAGAACCCACCTGCCCACGCAGACCCTGTAGCTTCAGTCCTCAGGGGAGGATCCCCTGGAGAAGGAAAGGGTAAGTCACTCCAGTATTCTTGCTGGAAAATCCCACGGACAGAGAAGCCTGGCAGGCTACAGTCCATGGGGTTGCAAAGAGTTGGACATGACTGAGTGACCTAGCATGAGCACAAGGAAGCTAAAGAGGTTCCAGGATCTGGGGTGGGCACAGGGAGATAAGGGAGTCTGTGAGAACATGACAGAAACAGAAAAAGACACTCAGGGCAGGGGTTATACGGAAGCTAGCGGGGAGGAAGCTTCCCAAGTGGCTCAGTGGTAAAGAATCCACCTGCCGAGCAAGAGATGCCGTTTCAAACCCTGGAGAAGGGAATGGCAACTGACTCCAGTATTCTCGCCTGGGAAATTCCATGGACTCACAGCCGGGCAGGCCACAGTCCATGGAGTTGCAAAGAGTCGGACACGACTGAGCACGCAGAAAGAGAGAGGCCACTATCTCCAGGTGTGCCCAGGAGCAGAGCAGGACTTTGTACCAGGCTCTGGGGAGGGTATGGGTTTCGTCCTCTGTGAAATGGGGCCTCCAGGACTCTTGGAAGGTTACGTGAGTGAAAACCCAGCAAGGTCGTTTGGCAAAGTCCAGCAGTTGATGGATCTAAGAGTGAGCTCTTGCTATCAAGATTGGGGGAAATCGATGCTGTGCTATGGCATTGGGGCAGGGGTGGGGAGGGGAAAAGGGACAGAGACGCGAGCAGGAAGGGATGGTGGGGTGTTCTTCATCAAGCTGCGAAGATTATATCCACAAATAAGGACAAGAGCTGAGAAGAGTGCCAGAGTGGAGTCAACACTCGATCAGACCAGCCCTTATCGCTAGCATTAGTGTTATCGTAGGCGATAAAGTCTCATGTGTTCACCTTAGACAATAGGCGGTCCTTCCCCAGGCCCACTCCAGCTCTTCCTCTGCCCCCTGTTTTGGTAGGTCCTATACCCATCAGCCGTGTTTCCCAAAGCGACAGGCTCTTTTCTTGCAAGAAATGGATGCTCAGACTAAAGCCATGAGACTGGTATGTGGGATGAGCCAGGAAGCCAAGAGGGCTTCCCAGGCGGCTCAGTGATCAAGAACCCACCTGCCCACGCAGACCCTGTAGCTTCAGTCCTCAGGGGAGGATCCCCTGGAGAAGGAAAGGGTAAGTCACTCCAGTATTCTTGCTGGAAAATCCCACGGACAGAGAAGCCTGGCAGGCTACAGTCCATGGGGTTGCAAAGAGTTGGACATGACTGAGTGACCTAGCATGAGCACAAGGAAGCTAAAGAGGTTCCAGGATCTGGGGTGGGCACAGGGAGATAAGGGAGTCTGTGAGAACATGACAGAAACAGAAAAAGACACTCAGGGCAGGGGTTATACGGAAGCTAGCGGGGGGAGGGGGAAGCTTCCCAAGTGGCTCAGTGGTAAAGAATCCACCTGCCGAGCAAGAGATGCCGTTTCAAACCCTGGAGAAGGGAATGGCAACTGACTCCAGTATTCTCGCCTGGGAAATTCCATGGACTCACAGCCGGGCAGGCCACAGTCCATGGAGTTGCAAAGAGTCGGACACGACTGAGCACGCAGAAAGAGAGAGGCCACTATCTCCAGGTGTGCCCAGGAGCAGAGCAGGACTTTGTACCAGGCTCTGGGGAGGGTATGGGTTTCGTCCTCTGTGAAATGGGGCCTCCAGGACTCTTGGAAGGTTACGTGAGTGAAAACCCAGCAAGGTCGTTTGGCAAAGTCCAGCAGTTGATGGATCTAAGAGTGAGCTCTTGCTATCAAGATTGGGGGAAATCGATGCTGTGCTATGGCATTGGGGCAGGGGTGGGGAGGGGAAAGGCACAGAGACGCGAGCAGGAAGGGGATGGTGGGGTGTTCTTCACGGTGGAGTGTTCTTCGTGCTGGGCAGGCCTACCTGGGGAAAGAGGAAGTGCTTGCGGCCACAGGAGCTTGGTGGGGCTAGGGGTAGGGCAGGGGCAGGGGCTGGGGTAGAGACAGGACGGGAGACCGGGGTCGGGTGGGCTGAGGGGCAGAAGTGGGATGGTGGGATGCTAGAGGTGTGGCACAGAAGACTAGGCTGGGGCTGCAGTCAGGGGAGTCCTTTCCAGGCCTGCCCTCGCCCCTCCCTGAGTTTTCTCCTTCCCACATCCTGCCCTGAGCAGCCAGAGAAGCCCACTCAAGCCCCAGTCTGGCCCAGCCCAAGTTCTGCAAAGTCTGGGCAGGGCGGGCAGGCTCTGAGCTGTCTGCAGGAGACACTCCCAGGGACCGGGCCTCTTGCCAGCACCCCATTCCCCACAACAACACCCCGGGGCCCTGAGAGTGTCCTGAGCGAGGAGCCGTCTCCACAGAGTCGGGGCTGGCTTGAATCCTGCCTCCTGGCAAAGTGACCTTGAGCGCCCACTCTCACCTCTGGAGCCTCAGTGCCTCCATCTGTAAGAGGGGCTAATGGTGGGGAGCATCTCCCTCGTTGGGGCTTCCAGAGGTTTTCACCGAAAGCCTCCGTTCCACCTTGCTGCTCCCTCTTCCGCTCTGAGTGCTCACCCAGCCCCCACTGAACTTTTCGACTCCTTATCTTTCAGTCCAGCAAGTTTCAGGGCAAAGCTTTCTGCCCTGGGGTGAGCTGTGTACCCCGGTGAGGAGCAGAGTGGTAGGGGATTGAGAACCAGAGGCCTCTGGTGGCCCTGCTGAAATTGGATGCTCTCCTCAGACCCCTCCAGGCCAGCAATCATGCAAGAGGTGGCCCTGAGCCTGCTCGTCCTCCTGGCAGGTGAGTGCCCATTTCCTGGACTGCTCTCCCCTCATCCCCTCAGCCGGGAGGTGACCATGCCTGCATGCTTTTCTCGTGCTCTCTGCCTCCCCCGTGGGGTGGGAGTCTCAGAACAGCATCTTCTTGAGGACAGAAGTGATTTCAAGGGATCAGTAAAGGAGGACCTCTTACAGCCGAGGTTCATACAGCATCTTGATGTCTCCTTGATGACACCATGGAGAAGGCTCTTTAAATACTCCTAAACACTTGATTACCAGTGGGAAGAGCTTTGGAGTTATACGGCAATTACCAAAAAAAAAAAAACCCCTGTGCCTCAGTTTTCCCATCTAGACAATAGTAGCCCCTACTCAGAGAATCATTATGAGGAGTGGTTCCGATGGTAAGGAACCTGACTACAGTGAGGGAGACGCGGGTTCGAACCCTGGGCTGGGAAGATCCCCTGGAGAAGGAAACGGCAACCCACTCCAGTATTCTTGCCTGGAGAATCCCATCGACCGAGGAGCCTTGTGGGCTACAGTCCATAAAGTTGCAGAGTCAGACAGGACTGAGTGACTAACACTTTCACTTTCACAAGGACAGTGTCCGGGACAGAGTGAGCACTATGTATTTCTGCTTTACTATAATAAAAAACATGAATCTCCATTTAACAAAGAATAGAATTTAGGTCCAAAGCTAGGCAGTCCACTTCTAGCCCATCGTTTGCTTTCATTGTATTTGCTTTTATCCATTTTATCAGGCAAGGCTGCTATTCCATTCAGGTAATGCTGTCAAGTTGCATTTTTAAAGAAAGTGTATCAAGTTTACTAAGCTCCAATACTTTGGTGACCTGATGGGAAGAGCCAGCTCATTGGAAAAGCCCCTGATGCTGGGCAAGACTGAGGGCAGAAGGAGAAGGGGGCGGCAGAGGATGAGATGGCTGGATGGTATCACTGACTCAATGGACATGAGTTTGAGGAAACTCAGGGAGACCGTGAGGACAAGGAAGCCCGTCATGCTGCGGTCCACGGGTCTGCAAAGAGTTGGACGTGACTTAGTGAGGGAACAACAAATTAAATTTGTACTTAATAAATCACTTGTAGGGAAATGGTGAGGGGGGATGTGGATGTGGCCGAATCACGAGATGAGGCGGAGAACATCTGGGGCTGAAGCCATCTGTCATCTGGGGTGAAGGGGGCGGAGGGACATCCCGGGGTGCCACCTCAGGGTACAGCCTGATGCTTTTCTCGTGCTCTCTGCCTCCCCGTGGGAGTCTCAGAACAGCATCTTCTTGAGGACAGAAGTGATTTCAAGGGATCAGTAAAGGAGGACCTCTTACAGCCGAGGTTCATACAGCATCTTGATGTCTCCTTGATGACACCATGGAGAAGGCTCTTTAAATACTCCTAAACACTTGATTACCAGTGGGAAGAGCTTTGGAGTTATACGGCAATTACCAAAAAAAAAAAACCCCTGTGCCTCAGTTTTCCCATCTAGACAATAGTAGCCCCTACTCAGAGAATCATTATGAGGAGTGGTTCCGATGGTAAGGAACCTGACTACAGTGAGGGAGACGCGGGTTCGAACCCTGGGCTGGGAAGATCCCCTGGAGAAGGAAACGGCAACCCACTCCAGTATTCTTGCCTGGAGAATCCCATCGACCGAGGAGCCTTGTGGGCTACAGTCCATAAAGTTGCAGAGTCAGACAGGACTGAGTGACTAACACTTTCACTTTCACAAGGACAGTGTCCGGGACAGAGTGAGCACTATGTATTTCTGCTTTACTATAATAAAAAACATGAATCTCCATTTAACAAAGAATAGAATTTAGGTCCAAAGCTAGGCAGTCCACTTCTAGCCCATCGTTTGCTTTCATTGTATTTGCTTTTATCCATTTTATCAGGCAAGGCTGCTATTCCATTCAGGTAATGCTGTCAAGTTGCATTTTTAAAGAAAGTGTATCAAGTTTACTAAGCTCCAATACTTTGGTGACCTGATGGGAAGAGCCAGCTCATTGGAAAAGCCCCTGATGCTGGGCAAGACTGAGGGCAGAAGGAGAAGGGGGCGGCAGAGGATGAGATGGCTGGATGGTATCACTGACTCAATGGACATGAGTTTGAGGAAACTCAGGGAGACCGTGAGGGACAAGGAAGCCCGTCATGCTGCGGTCCACGGGTCTGCAAAGAGTTGGACGTGACTTAGTGAGGGAACAACAAATTAAATTTGTACTTAATAAATCACTTGTAGGGAAATGGTGAGGGGGGATGTGGATGTGGCCGAATCACGAGATGAGGGCGGAGAACATCTGGGGGCTGAAGCCATCTGTCATCTGGGTGAACCTCTGGCTCATTTCTACAGGGGCTGTGGATTAGCCAGGCACCTGGGAACATCAGGCCAAAGGCTGGCCAGGTGACCAAAGCCACCAGGAGGAAAACCTATTTCCGGGGTGGGACTGAGTGGGGGAAACCCTCACTTCCACGGTGGGACGTGCAGAGGTAGCTAGTTTGGGGTTGAACCCCTGTGCCCTCAGGAGGTGGGGAATGGCCTGTCAGGGGACCCTATGCTGAGGCCGAGGGTTCCACGGCCTTGCCCTCCAGCCTGGCTGAGGCCAGCACCGCCATCTCTCTCCTCCCGCCTCTCCCCAACCAGGCCTGCCCGCCTTGGACGCCAACGACCCAGAAGGTGAGCTGCACTGACACCTCCACCAGGCCACCCCCAGAGTCTCCCCAGGAGCCCTGCCTCCCGGCTCTTGTCCTGGATTCATGTTCATTGTTTCTTTCCTTGCAGATAAAGACAGTCCTTTCTACTATGGTGAGAGCCTGTGCACCGCCACCCCACTTTGCATTCCCCACCCACCCCTCATACCTATTTTGTGCCAAGGGTCCCACACAGGGTTGGGTGAGGGTTGGATGAGGTTGACCCTGGGGCGATCCTGCTTGGATCCTCAGTGCCCCGTTGAGCAGTAAGCACAGCGGATTAAGGGAACAAGACGTGCCAGTCTGGCCCTTGGGTCTCCCCACCTTTTCTTCCACATAGCCCCACGCTCCCTTCCTTCCTTCCTCGGGTCTCTACTCAAATGTGCCCCCTCAGAGGGGTCTTCCCTGGCCACCCTCCCTGAAAGAGAGCTCCCCTCTGACTTTCTATCCCTTGGACCTGCCTGTTTGTCTTCAGACCACTTCTCTCTACCCGATCCCACATTCAATCTCTGTTGTTTGCTGTGTGCAAACTGGAAAGTGAGCCCAGAGGTGTGTGTGTGGTGGGAGGGGGGGGGGGCTGGGTGCCCAAGGTCACTGGGGGCTCCGATGGGGAGGGTGCAGGCTGGCACCAAGGGTCCCCTCTGGGTTTCTCCTAGATTGGCACAGCCTCCAGATCGGCGGACTCATCTTCGCAGGGGTGCTGTGCGCCTCGGGCATCATTGTCGTCCTGAGTGAGCAGAGGGCCTGGCGGGGGCGCTGGCGGGGCAGGGCTGGGAACGTTCTCCCCTGACATTACCCTCTCCCCTAACAGGTGGGAAATGCAAATGCAAGTTCGGACAGAATTCCAGGTAAGATGGTTTCTAGGCGGCATGCCTGCCTCACGCTGAACAGACATCTTTCCAGGATAAAGAGCTAAATCCCACAGGGAAAAAGAAAAAGAAAAAGTCAGGCCTCCGGGCCCTTCCCTGGAGAATTCCCGCTCCTAAGACTTTTTCCAGGTTTGTTCTTCAGAGCTATGACTCCTCAGAGGGCCCCAAATCCTTTGGTCCCTGGGATGGCGCAACGCTGTGAAAACAATGGCTAGGAAGCTCCGGCAGGGCAAGCTGAGAATCCCCCAGCCTTGAGGGAGAGGAGAGGCCAGAAGGAGCAGAGATCTCACCACTTTTCTCTCCCTAGCCACCCTCCGAGGAACGCCCCACCTCTCATCACTCCAGGTAAGATGGGGACAGAATGGGGCTGAGGGGGACACAGATGGTGAGGGTGTGTGCGTGTGTGTAGGCCGGCACCCTGGGGAGAAATAACTTGATCCACTCTCCCAAGCTGATCCTCTCCCCTCTCCCAGGCTCTGCCCAAAACTGTTGAGGATGGATCAGCCGAAAGAACTCCGAAGACCACTCCCCAAGTCCTGGCTCTGCACCAGAGCCTGAACTCCAGGATGGAATTCTCCACGCCCTCCTCAGATTGCCTGGTCAGGGCTCCATCTCACCTCTCCCTGAAGGGGTCACTGTTCAATTTTACTCTAAAATGATCTTGCCTCATGCCTAAGTAGTCTCAAGAATCCCTATATGGGCACTGGGATTTGGGGTGGGGAAGGAGAAGTGGATGGGCCTGGGCGGGCACAGAAGCTGGCGGCTGAATCTCTTCACGGGGTAAGCCCACAGGCCGGCTTCCTCATGAGCTGGTAGACAGCATGGCCCGAATCTCTGCCTCTGTGGCGGGCCACGGCACAGAGTGGGGACATTGTGGCTCTCCTAGATTGGCACAGCCTCCAGATCATCCCGCAGGGGTGCTGTGCGCCGGGCATCATTGTCGTCCTGAGTGAGCAGAGGGCCTGGCGGGGCGCTGGCGGGCAGGGCTGGGAACGTTCTCCCTGACATTACCCTCTCCCCTAACAGGTGGGAAATGCAAATGCAAGTTCGGACAGAATTCCAGGTAAGATGGTTTCTAGGCGGCATGCCTGCCTCACGCTGAACAGACATCTTTCCAGGATAAAGAGCTAAATCCCACAGGGAAAAAGAAAAAGAAAAAGTCAGGCCTCCGGGCCCTTCCCTGGAGAATTCCCGCTCCTAAGACTTTTTCCAGGTTTGTTCTTCAGAGCTATGACTCCTCAGAGGGCCCCAAATCCTTTGGTCCCTGGGATGGCGCAACGCTGTGAAAACAATGGCTAGGAAGCTCCGGCAGGGCAAGCTGAGAATCCCCCAGCCTTGAGGGAGAGGAGAGGCCAGAAGGAGCAGAGATCTCACCACTTTTCTCTCCCTAGCCACCCTCCGAGGAACGCCCCACCTCTCATCACTCCAGGTAAGATGGGGACAGAATGGGGCTGAGGGGGACACAGATGGTGAGGGTGTGTGCGTGTGTGTAGGCCGGCACCCTGGGGAGAAATAACTTGATCCACTCTCCCAAGCTGATCCTCTCCCCTCTCCCAGGCTCTGCCCAAAACTGTTGAGGATGGATCAGCCGAAAGAACTCCGAAGACCACTCCCCAAGTCCTGGCTCTGCACCAGAGCCTGAACTCCAGGATGGAATTCTCCACGCCCTCCTCAGATTGCCTGGTCAGGGCTCCATCTCACCTCTCCCTGAAGGGGTCACTGTTCAATTTTTACTCTAAAATGATCTTGCCTCATGCCTAAGTAGTCTCAAGAATCCCTATATGGGCACTGGGATTTGGGGGTGGGGGAAGGAGAAGTGGATGGGCCTGGGGGCGGGCACAGAAGCTGGCGGCTGAATCTCTTCACGGGGGTAAGCCCACAGGCCGGCTTCCTCATGAGCTGGTAGACAGCATGGCCCGAATCTCTGCCTCTGTGGCCATGGGAGCCACGCCTGCAATTTAAAATGCTCTGGTAGGCATGTGGGGGAGACATTTTTGAGAGTGAAAAAGGGCTCCAGCCAGATGAAATGCTGGGACCCTCAGGTGGACGCTGGGACCATCCCAGGAAAACTAGGATGTGGAATCATCTTATCACGACAAGAGTGCCCAGATAGCTTATCCTAGTGAGGTCCTCTGACCCTTCCACTCTCCTCAGACCCCGCTTCATTATAAAAGATTCTTCCTAACACTCAAATATTCCTATGAGACGTAATTATAATATGTAACAGCCATAGGGTATGAGAATCTCCAGCCAGTGTTAAACTCTCTCAAGACAGTCTCTAATACCCAGTAAGACTTCCAGAATGTCCTCAAGAGCCATAAAAATGCCCCAAATCCTTTAAAACCCCTCCAAATATCTCCTACAATACACAAGACCTACAATAAACCCATGACCTAACCCCCTGACAATGCCCCTATAACCCCTGAACATCCCACAAGGCCCCTCTCCTAAGAGACCTGGTGAAAGCTCACCAAGGCAGCTGGAATGCATCCTGGGACACCTCCCTCTCCTTAATACAGATACCGGGACGCTCCTCCTCCTTCCCTACCCCACCCTCCATGCCACAGGAGACATCTCCCAATAACCCCACAACAGCAAGTGGGGAGGGTGCACAGCGCGTTTATTGAGCCCATGCACTTTCTGTCCTCACCTCTAACACCGACCGGGTAGAGGTACCCTGGACTCCCCGCAACAACCCGCTCTTTCCCCCCTATTCCCCGCACACGCGCAAGAGGAGCCGCACGCTGCGCTTCCGCCTTGGCAGCAGGCATGCGCACAAGCAGAAGAGGGCAAGCCCGGCAGGGAAACCTGCCCAGCGACTGATGACGTCAGGGAGGCGGGCGCTAAAAGCGATTGGCCAGGTTGAGTTTAGACGGACTAGGAAAGCTATCACCTCCTCAGTACTTTTACAGGGAACAGGGAGGGTGGCAGTGGTTTGAGGGGAGCTCGACCTCATGAGCTAGCATGGCCCGAATCTCTGCCTCTGTGGCCATGGGAGCCACGCCTGCAATTTAAAATGCTCTGGTAGGCATGTGGGGGAGACATTTTTGAGAGTGAAAAAGGGCTCCAGCCAGATGAAATGCTGGGACCCTCAGGTGGACGCTGGGACCATCCCAGGAAAACTAGGATGTGGAATCATCTTATCACGACAAGAGTGCCCAGATAGCTTATCCTAGTGAGGTCCTCTGACCCTTCCACTCTCCTCAGACCCCGCTTCATTAAAAAAGATTCTTCCTAACACTCAAATATTCCTATGAGACGTAATTATAATATGTAACAGCCATAGGGTATGAGAATCTCCAGCCAGTGTTAAACTCTCTCAAGACAGTCTCTAATACCCAGTAAGACTTCCAGAATGTCCTCAAGAGCCATAAAAATGCCCCAAATCCTTTAAAACCCCTCCAAATATCTCCTACAATACACAAGACCTACAATAAACCCATGACCTAACCCCCTGACAATGCCCCTATAACCCCTGAACATCCCACAAGGCCCCTCTCCTAAGAGACCTGGTGAAAGCTCACCAAGGCAGCTGGAATGCATCCTGGGACACCTCCCTCTCCTTAATACAGATACCGGGACGCTCCTCCTCCTTCCCTACCCCACCCTCCATGCCACAGGAGACATCTCCCAATAACCCCACAACAGCAAGTGGGGAGGGTGCACAGCGCGTTTATTGAGCCCATGCACTTTCTGTCCTCACCTCTAACACCGACCGGGTAGAGGTACCCTGGACTCCCCGCAACAACCCGCTCTTTCCCCCCTATTCCCCGCACACGCGCAAGAGGAGCCGCACGCTGCGCTTCCGCCTTGGCAGCAGGCATGCGCACAAGCAGAAGAGGGCAAGCCCGGCAGGGAAACCTGCCCAGCGACTGATGACGTCAGGGAGGCGGGCGCTAAAAGCGATTGGCCAGGTTGAGTTTAGACGGACTAGGAAAGCTATCACCTCCTCAGTACTTTTACAGGGAACAGGGAGGGTGGCAGTGGTTTGAGGGGGACGCTTCCAGACCTCATGGAGCTCTGCACGGTACCCTGCCACCATGATTTCTGTCCTGGCTCCGTGCGATGGTCCCCCAGCCTGAGCCCCCAAGTTGTCTTTGTGTCCGTGGTCGGGGGATCATCATCTCCCAACCAAGATGCTGCTGAAGACTGGAAGGGAAGCTCTTCCTGGAACCTGGCCTGTGGTCAGTATCTCACAGGACCAGCTGCCCCCTCTGAGTAAGGCCAGGAGGCCAGGCAAGGACACAGCCCGAGGCCCAGGACTCCCCATGCCAGCCATCCGCCAGCTCTGTCTAGCGTCCCTGCCAGTCTCAGGCACTGAGGTCTAACTCGTGATGCTGGTAGATCTGTGTGGGGCCCTTGAAGCAAGCCGCGAAGAGGAAGCGTCTGCCGGCCATGGTGATGTGAGCAAAGGCCCGAGGGGCCACTATAGCCGGGGGCCCCAATTCCTGTAGCGGTTCCAGGAGCCCCTTGTCAGGCTCGAGGCGGAAAACCTGGCTGAAGGCGAAGTCGCTGCCCAGGATTGCCAGCTGGTCCTTGGCGATGAGCAGCGGCTGGAAGACGTGGGCACCTCGAGAGGGAAGTTGCTGCAGCAGGCGAAACATGGAGCCATCCCAGCGCATGACCTGTGGAGGGGGGCCGCTCAGGAGGGCTCGGCTCCAGGAGGGCCAGGCCTGCTGGTCAGCGGTCCTCTAGGCTTCGGAGGACTTGGAACAGCTCAGAACAGAGGCCTGAAGGCCCCCAGACTCCCACAGGTTTCTTCCTAAATGCCACCACCCGGCTGCACAGCCCACAGACTTGGAGTCACTCTGGGAACCTTCTGTCTCCCTCAGCCCCGCAAAGAATCTGTAGCCCTAGAACCTGTCAGCTCCACCTACGATAGCATGTGCTTCTAACACCTCCTCTGGCCGCACTCCGGCCCAACCAGTCACTTGTCTCCTGGACCCTCACACAGCCTCCTCCCTGGTCTTCACGGTCTTCCTAGTCCCGTCCCCCACGGACACCCTGTGAACACCTGAGTCAGAGCAGTGCCTTTCAGACTCAAAGCCCGGCCCCTGGCTATTCCTTGCTCCAGAGAGGGGTGGAGGGAGTGGGCCATCAGCCCTGGGGGTTCAGGGTGCGGTGACTCTGGTTAAATGTAAGTGCTGGGAACTTCCCTGGTGGCACAGTGAGTAACAGTCTGCCTGCCATGGCAAGGGATATGAGTTCCATCCCTGGGCCAGGAAGATTCCACATGTCGTCGATCAACTAAGCCTGCAAGCCACAGCTACAGAGCCCGTGAGTCACCACTATTGAGCCTGTGTGCCCCAACTACTGAAACACACGCACCTAGAACCTGTCCTCTGCAACAAGAGAAGCCACTGCAATAAGACCTCACATCACAATGAAGAGTTTCCCCTGCTTGCCACACGTAGAGAAAGCCTGAGCGAAAAGCAATGAAGACCCAGCACAGCCATAAACAAATAAATAAATATTGAAAAAGCTTAAGAAAAAATGTAGGTACTGGAGTGTGTCAGTTTGGGGGCAAAATCAGAATCTCGGGGCCAGTGTCAGTGTTGGGGGATAGAGAGTGGTTTAGGGTCAGACAAAGGTCCACGTAGTCAAAGCTATGGTTTTCCCAGTAGTCATATGTGGATGTGAGAGTTGGACCATAAAGAAGGCTAAGTGCCAAAGTATCAATACCTTTGAACTATGATGTTGAAGAAGACTCTTCAAAGTCCTCTGGACAGCAAGGAGATCAAACCAATCAATCCTAAAGGAAGTCAACCCTGAATATTCATTGGAAGGACTGATGCTGAAGCTCCAATACTTTGGCCACCTGATGCAAAGAGCTGACTCATTGGAAAAGACCCTGATGCTGGGAAAGACTGAGGGCAGGAGGTGAAGGGGGTGACAGAGGAAGAGATGGTTGGATGGCATCACCGACTCAATGGGCATGAGTTTGATCAAACTCTGGGAGACGGGGAAGGACAAGGAAGCCTAATGCGCTGCTGCAGCCCATGGGGTCGCAAAGAGTTGGACACGACTGAGTGACTGAACAAGGGGCTGTTTAGTCTTGAGGGGTCACAGTCTTGGAGTCTGTGTTGGGGTGGGGTCAGTGCTCAAAGATTAGCACATTAGGAAGGTCGGTCAGGTGAGGCAGGTCAGAGTTCAGAGGCCAGTGTGCCGGTGGGGTCAGGGCTGAGAGGCCAGCCCGAAGTGGGAGTGAGCGGCTGCAGGTCCGGCCTGGCCTGGGCCTCCCCCCACGGGACGGCGCCCAGCCTCACCATGGAGTCTCCGATGTAGCGGGTCAGGCACAGGAACACGTCCCCGCCGACCTGGAAGTGGCGCGTGGCATAGACGTCCTCGGCCTCAGGGATGTCCGTCCGCCTCTCGAAGCGGCCCCCGAGCCAGTGGAAGAGCACGGGCCGCTGCGAGGCGGAGGCCAGCAGCAGATGGGGCCGGCCGTCCAGCTCGAGGGCCTCGACGTCCGTGTCCCGGTGCCAGGCGTGCAGACTCTGGCGCGGGTAGAAGCCGGGCCCGTCCCGGCACAGCAGGGTGGTGCTGCCCGCCTTGGAGGCATCGGCCACCACGAAGCAGGGCTGCCCGTCCAGCCACAGGAGCTCGGCATCATTGGGCCGCAGCAGCCGCCGCGGGGCCAGGGCCTGCAGCGGGGCCAGGCGCAGGTCGGGGCCGGGCCGGGCCCACAGCTGCGAGCCTCCCCACAGGCGGGCGGCCAGCACGAAGAGGCGGGGGCCCAGAGCCAGCGGCTTGCAGGACACCACCGAGGGCGCTGTGGGGAGCAGGGGGGCATCAGGCCAGCTGGGCAGGCTACCTGGCAGGTGGGAGGATGGGGGGGCGCTTACCAGACAGCTCTTCCTCCTGCCGGAAGCGCTGCAGGCTGTAGTCCCAGGTCAGGATCAGGCAGCGGCCGGCAAAGGGCTGTGCCAGGATGACGTGGGGCTCTCCCTGGTAGGAGAAGGCCTCTACGCCCAGCGCCGACTCGCCCACCGTCTGGAACCAGGTTAGTTCTGGGGCGGGGTGGGGAAGAGAGTCAGACAGGCCAGGAGACGCCCAAGGGTCCTCATCCCTGGGCCTCAGTTTGTACCTCTCTGAAATGAGGACCACCATGGTATTGATCTCATAGGCACACCGTGGAATCTTTTTAATCTATGGACGTATTAACTCACAACAGCATGGTGATACTTTATTTTCTTAGCTGCATCGTCTCACCAAATAATTGCTTAGAAACAGCACTTTTACTCATTCATATAACTGGTGGTCAGAGGCCAGTGTGCCGGTGGGGTCAGGCTGAGAGGCCAGCCAGTGGGAGTGAGCGGCTGCAGGTCCGGCCTGGCCTGGGCCTCCCCCCACGGGACGGCGCCCAGCCTCACCATGGAGTCTCCGATGTAGCGGGTCAGGCACAGGAACACGTCCCCGCCGACCTGGAAGTGGCGCGTGGCATAGACGTCCTCGGCCTCAGGGATGTCCGTCCGCCTCTCGGAGCGGCCCCCGAGCCAGTGGAAGAGCACGGGCCGCTGCGAGGCGGAGGCCAGCAGCAGATGGGGCCGGCCGTCCAGCTCGAGGGCCTCGACGTCCGTGTCCCGGTGCCAGGCGTGCAGACTCTGGCGCGGGTAGAAGCCGGGCCCGTCCCGGCACAGCAGGGTGGTGCTGCCCGCCTTGGAGGCATCGGCCACCACGAAGCAGGGCTGCCCGTCCAGCCACAGGAGCTCGGCATCATTGGGCCGCAGCAGCCGCCGCGGGGCCAGGGCCTGCAGCGGGGCCAGGCGCAGGTCGGGGCCGGGCCGGGCCCACAGCTGCGAGCCTCCCCACAGGCGGGCGGCCAGCACGAAGAGGCGGGGGCCCAGAGCCAGCGGCTTGCAGGACACCACCGAGGGCGCTGTGGGGAGCAGGGGGGCATCAGGCCAGCTGGGCAGGCTACCTGGCAGGTGGGAGGATGGGGGGGCGCTTACCAGACAGCTCTTCCTCCTGCCGGAAGCGCTGCAGGCTGTAGTCCCAGGTCAGGATCAGGCAGCGGCCGGCAAAGGGCTGTGCCAGGATGACGTGGGGCTCTCCCTGGTAGGAGAAGGCCTCTACGCCCAGCGCCGACTCGCCCACCGTCTGGAACCAGGTTAGTTCTGGGGCGGGGTGGGGAAGAGAGTCAGACAGGCCAGGAGACGCCCAAGGGTCCTCATCCCTGGGCCTCAGTTTGTACCTCTCTGAAATGAGGACCACCATGGTATTGATCTCATAGGCACACCGTGGAATCTTTTTAATCTATGGACGTATTAACTCACAACAGCATGGTGATACTTTATTTTCTTAGCTGCATCGTCTCACCAAATAATTGCTTAGAAACAGCACTTTTACTCATTCATATAACTTCCCAAGATTCCTATGGGGCATACGCGATTATTATAGCCACCTTACAGATGAGGAAACTGAGGCACAGGCAGTCAGCTGTCCAGCCAGTCCATCCTTCCCATCTTCCACGACACAGGGTTGCATCTGGGCACAAAGCCACCAGCCAGAGGCCGTTAGCCCAGCACTGCCCCCAGGCCACCCCCTAACGTGGGCATGGCCGGACAGTGGAACAAAACCGGAGTGATGGTTCTAGTGCTCGCCTGGCGTGTAGGAGGACGGCTCGGCCTGGACTTGGTCCCCTTCCCCTCCTCCTCGTGAACTGGCAGGTGGATGGGACCACGACTCAGTTTTAACTGTGGAAAGCGGGACAACACCCAGGGACAGCCCCACCTGCCTGGGCTGCTCACCTCAGGCCCTTCTGTTTTCTTTAATTCGTGGTATTTAGAGCCTCTTTGTTATAGCAGCTTAGCATTAATGGTAAGGATGCACCCAGATGCCCAGGGAAGGGGTGGTTACAATACTTCACTCCATCTGCCAGGCCCTATTTCTAGGGGCCAGGGTTGAAGCAATGAACCAAACCATCAAGGATGCCCGTCCAAAGGGGATGTTTTTAAAAATGACGATCAAATCCTGTCACTCCCTGCTCAAAGCCCTCCCTCTGTGGCTTCCCTCAGCCCTCTGGATCAAGTCCACCTTCTTCTTTGGGACTTCCAAAGTGCCGCAGGGTGAGGCCCCTGCACCGTCCACCTCGTGTGCGTCCCTCCCTTCCTCCCTCCTCCAAGCCAGACCTGCCTCCTCGGACCCTCAGCCAGGACAAGCTCTGTGCTGCTTCAGGGATCACTGAACAGGCCGACCCCCTCCTCTGTCCTCCACCTCGCTCAGTCCACAGCTGGTGTTGCCTCCTTGGAGAAGCCTTCTCCGATGCCCCAGGGAAGGGAGGAACACCTGCTAAACTTCCTCATCACCCACTGTGTTTAGCACAAGGTGGGCCATGCATTTACTGGTGCAACGTTTTATTTAAGGCCCGTCTCCCCCAGGACTGTGACTCTGTGGGGTGAAGGCCTAGGGTTATCGTGGTCACCACAGTGTGCCCATCGCATCTCAAAGCGCTGGGCACCAAGTGGGCCTCTGTGTGTGTGTGTGTGTTGAATAACTGAACCGAAAGTGACTAAGTTATATTCCCTCGTTCTATGAATTCCACAGTCCCACAACAGGTCTTACATTTTGATGAGGATGATGGTTGTGTTCGTAGTGGTCTTCAGGGTGGAATTCAAAGGTCCAGTCCTTCCAGCTGCATCTGGCCCCCTCTCTGGCTCTGAGCTCCCACACCCCCATGCGTTCCACCCGAATCCCGACCCTGACCCCTCTGAGCTGCCCCCATCCCAGCCCTGGTCGTTCCAGGCCGTCCCTCTCTACCCGCCTCTGGCTGTGGGCTCGGTGAGGACAAGCCCCAGGGCTGGTTTTGTCGCTATGTGGTCTCTGCTTTGCCCAGCACCCATGGAGGTACCAAAATACATTTCCGGGAAAGCAAAGCGATCATAGGAACTATTTTTTAAATGGTCAGTTTTAGATTACTAACAACAACAATGAAATGAACATAGATGAGGGCCTCCCCTCCCAGGCCTTGGGCCAAACACATCCCCGAACTCTCCCCGGAGTCCTGCGTCAGGGTTTATTAGCCCTATCTACAGATAAAAACATTGAGGCTCAGGGAGAGGCTGCTGCTGGCCCAGAAGACTCACGGCCAGGAACGGGCAGGGCAGGGCAGGGAGGGAGAGGAGCCCCTCAGCCCTGGCCGCCCCTGCCGTCCCTTCCACCCCGCCCGGAAGCCCCCACCTATGGCTCTGCACTTGAACGTCGTGGGGTCCACGTGGCGGAGCTGCACGTGGGCCAGGGCGGCGGGGCCGGCACAGGCCCCGGTCCCCACGCTGGCGTTCACGGTGGGGATCCACTGCAGCAGCCAGAGGACACGGCAGTCACACTGGAACGGGTTCCCGCGGGGGTCCCTGGGCGAGAGGCCGGGAGGGGCTGCGACCGGCTTCCACCCCAGGGCCACGCAAACTTCCTCATCACCCACTGTGTTTAGCACAAGGTGGGCCATGCATTTACTGGTGCAACGTTTTATTTAAGGCCCGTCTCCCCCAGGACTGTGACTCTGTGGGGTGAAGGCCTAGGGTTATCGTGGTCACCACAGTGTGCCCATCGCATCTCAAAGCGCTGGGCACCAAGTGGGCCTCTGTGTGTGTGTGTGTGTTGAATAACTGAACCGAAAGTGACTAAGTTATATTCCCTCGTTCTATGAATTCCACAGTCCCACAACAGGTCTTACATTTTGATGAGGATGATGGTTGTGTTCGTAGTGGTCTTCAGGGTGGAATTCAAAGGTCCAGTCCTTCCAGCTGCATCTGGCCCCCTCTCTGGCTCTGAGCTCCCACACCCCCATGCGTTCCACCCGAATCCCGACCCTGACCCCTCTGAGCTGCCCCCATCCCAGCCCTGGTCGTTCCAGGCCGTCCCTCTCTACCCGCCTCTGGCTGTGGGCTCGGTGAGGACAAGCCCCAGGGCTGGTTTTGTCGCTATGTGGTCTCTGCTTTGCCCAGCACCCATGGAGGTACCAAAATACATTTCCGGGAAAGCAAAGCGATCATAGGAACTATTTTTTAAATGGTCAGTTTTAGATTACTAACAACAACAATGAAATGAACATAGATGAGGGCCTCCCCTCCCAGGCCTTGGGCCAAACACATCCCCGAACTCTCCCCGGAGTCCTGCGTCAGGGTTTATTAGCCCTATCTACAGATAAAAACATTGAGGCTCAGGGAGAGGCTGCTGCTGGCCCAGAAGACTCACGGCCAGGAACGGGCAGGGCAGGGCAGGGAGGGAGAGGAGCCCCTCAGCCCTGGCCGCCCCTGCCGTCCCTTCCACCCCGCCCGGAAGCCCCCACCTATGGCTCTGCACTTGAACGTCGTGGGGTCCACGTGGCGGAGCTGCACGTGGGCCAGGGCGGCGGGGCCGGCACAGGCCCCGGTCCCCACGCTGGCGTTCACGGTGGGGATCCACTGCAGCAGCCAGAGGACACGGCAGTCACACTGGAACGGGTTCCCGCGGAGGTCCCTGGGCGAGAGGCCGGGGAGGGGCTGCGACCCGGCTTCCACCCCCAGGGCCACGCTCCCCACCTCTCCCCAGGCAAGGGCTCAGGCCAGGGCCCCACCGTGGTGCGGAAAGGATGTAAAAACCATTGCGCCGTGCTCATGGTTGCCAACCAAGGGTGAGCGCAGATGCCCTCCCCCGACCCAAACATTCTCCAATCCCCCCTCCCTCCCCGCCCCCTCGAGCCTCACACGTGTGTCAGGGTCTCCAGGCCTCGGAAGAGGAATCTGGGCAGCGTCTCGAGATGGTTGTTGGCCAGACTCCTGGAGGAGGGAGCGAGGAGAAGCCATGAGAGCTCCTAGGGTGCTGGGGGTGGGCGGCGCGGGGCGCCTCCCAGGGCGGGCTGGGGCAGAGGGAGCACGCACAGGTGTGTGAGCGAGCGGAGTCCTCTGAGAGCGTTCTTCGAGATGGAGCCGATCTCATTGTCCTCGATAAAGCTGTGGAGGGAAGGTGGGGTCAGAGAAGGCCCCCACTTCCCTGCTCTGACCCCACAGTGCTTGGCGAACTTGCCCCACGGAAGCCATGGGCCCCATTAGGAAATCTCCCCCAGCCCCTGCCTAATCCCAGGGAAACCCCCCCAGGCGCCTCTCTTCACAGAGGTCCCAGCCTACCACCCTGCGGTCCCTGCCAGCCTCACCAGGAGCCCCGCCCCCACCATCACTACCACGGCCGCCACCATCACCAATGCCAGCCACGTGGGTACCGTCCGACCACTCAGGCCTGCACCATCGTCCATGGCGTCCAATGCCTCTAGCTCCGTCATCAGTCCCGGTACCAAAAAAACACCATCATCCCCAACAACATATCACACTACCACCCCCCAACACCAACGTCACCCCCATTCCCGTCATCAACACCAACACCAGTACCCTCATCATCCAGCCTCGCAGCAGCCACGCTGATAGGCATCACCAACACCACAGCCTCTGCTCAGCTCAGTCGCCCGGTCGTGCCCGACTGCGGCCCCACGGACGGCAGCACGCCAGGCACCCTGGCCTTCACCATCTCCCGGAGCCTGCTCAAACTCACGTCCACGGACTCAGGGAGGCCCCCCAGCCGTCTCGTCCTCTGTCGTCCCCTCCTCCTTTGGCCTTCTGGTTTTCCCAACATCCAGCTCTTTTCCAAGAAGCCGTCTCTTCGCCGCAAGTGGCCCACCTACTGGAGCTTCAGCGTCCACGTCAGTCCTTCATAATCAGTACCACGACCACCGCAAGCATCCTCACCCACACGGCTGCCGTCGTCACAAGCCGCAGCAGCAGCACCAGCCCCGGCAATCCGGGTGTCGCCCACAGCCCCAGGGCTCACGCTGTCACCTACCATCGGCACCACGGCTGCCAGCTCCCGGACGTACGGACCCCTCCGTCACCGCCACATCCAGTGCCCAACAACCCTGCCGTTGCACCAGCGTCCTACCTCACACCATTGCCAGCGCCAACACCAATATCGTAATTACCAATGTCCACACTATGGACAACGGTCCCTAAAAGCCAACCTTTCAGACATCTTCATGAGTACCGCAAACAGCACCATTACCAGCAGGTCCTCCCTTTTCATCAACACCGTCCCCACTCCGGCGTCCTCAGTGACGCCGCCACTTCCCTGTGAACAGCTGCCATGGGAGCCCCACCGCCACCATGCCTGTTGCTGCCACCGCCAACACCAACTAAGGCTGGCACTGCCAGGCTGCGGACGCCCCCACGACCGTCAGGACCGTCACTGCCATCACCTGTTAATTTGGAGCTGCCGCCGCTTAATTTAAAACATTTCCTGATCTCTGACCTCTTTGTACTCTCTCTGGGCTCCCGAAAGTCAGGTAGGTAGGACCAGACACAGCCATGGGTTATCCAGGACTTTGTGAGTGTCTTGAAACAGAGAGGGCAGTTGAGCGGGCTGGGCTTACACAGCTGAGCCGGAGCCCCAACCCCACTCGAGAGGTCAGGCATCGTGGCCCTCCCCGACAGTCCCTTGTCCAGACACTTCCTCCCCCAGGCGACAAGCCCCTCCCTCCCCCGACTCTAGGAGCCACGGAGGGGCCCCTCCGTCCTCTCCCAGGTCTCCAGGCCTGCCCCCATCTCCGGGCCCCACTCACAGGTACTGCAGGTGGGACAAGCCCGCAAACGCGTCATCCTCAATCACGGAGAAGGAGTTGAACGTGAAGAGCCTGGCAAGGAAGCAAGAAAGACACGTTTTCCAGAGTTGCTGCTCCCCACCCGATGTGTGCGCCTTGGCTCCCCTGCACCCCAGCCCACACGGGCACGATCACACACACACAGGCATGCAGGGTGAGAATGGGCATCGCGGACGTGCATGGACACTTGAGTGTGCACACCCCAGCACACACGGGCACGGACGCCCCCTCCCTCGGGTGGTCGCCGCTCAGCCGGGCCCCACTCACAGCAGGTGCAGTGACGGCACCTTCAGGAAGCTGCCGGCCTTCAGCTGGCTGACTTGGGTCCTAACGAGTGAGCTGGGGACGTGGGCAACAGTGGGTGAGGAGAAAACCCTCCAGTACACCTCTCCCATCCCAGCGTCGGCTCCGGTCTCGGGTGTGGGGTTGGGGGGACCTAGACATGCCACCTGACCCTGTGTGTGTGTGTTTCCCTTGCATCCCAGGGAGACCAGCAGTTGCCCTCGTCGCTTGGCAAGGATCCTGGCAGTACTCAGGGCACCCCACAGCTCTCCCTCCCCCGAGACCCCCAAAGCCGCCCCTGCCATCTGGAATTCCCACCACTTCCCTTCCAGGACCCAGCAGCTCCCTCTCAGGCCTTCTGACATCCTTTGCTGCCCCTCCCAAGATCCCGAGGGCCCCCAGCCCCTGGGCTCCCAGGACGCCCCTCCCCAGCCTCAGGCCCCCCAGCGGCCTGACACTCACAGCGACAGCAGGGTTGGGGAGAAGACCTCAGGCAGGTCCGCAGAACCTTCACACAGGGCGCTGTCTTTGGAGCAGGAACAACTTAGAGGGCACTTCCCCTTTGGAGGTCTCCAGGCCTCCCCCACCCCCGCCAGCAGCAGCAGCGGTAGAATTGCCGACCCTCCCATGCCCTCTGACCCCCACCGAGGCCACCGGCCTCTCTGTGCCCACCCAGCTCGCCCAGGTCGCTGCCGCTACATCTCCCCTGCCAGGCGACCCTCCACGCCGCCAGCTGGCACACTCTGCCCTGGCTTCTCTCTCCTCTTTCTCGATCTCTCTTTAGTCTGTCTTTCTCCTGTATCTCTGAGTCTAAATTTCTCTTCTCTTCTCTGTCTTTCTCCTTTTTTCGTATTTCTGACTCTGTTGGTCTGCTTCCCACTCCGTCTCTGTCTCTCTGTTTCTATCTGAATTGTTTCTTTTTCTCTTTCGTTCTGTCTCTGTTGGCCTCTCCTTCTCTGTGTGTATGAGTGTGTGTGTGTGTCTCTCTCTGTCTAGTGTCTTTATTTCTGTCTCTCTGCACCGCTCCCCGCCCCACCCCCCCAGCTCCCTGGAAGTTTCTTTCCCTCCTCCCACGTCCCTTCTCCCAGGAGGTTTGCAAAAGGGACTCTCCGGGCAGAGGCACCGGGAGCTCCAGGCAAATCAGGGAAAGGAGGAGGGGGTCAGAGGCCATAGGAAGTGCAGCCCTGGGGAAGGGGCCAGAGGGCCCCGTGGGAGGGGAGGGGCCACTGAGGGCTCCAGTCGCCCTGGCTCCTCCCAGCCAGCCCCCTCTGAAGATGCCCCATTCCACCCCACTCACGGAGGGTGAGAAGGATGTCACCAGGGTGGGGACCGGATGGCTCTGCGGGCAGGAGGGGGAGTGGAAGGAGAGATCACTAGGGCATGGAGCTGGCTAGGCCACTCCCAGCCAGCCCCCTCCCGGGCTCCACGAGGGTGTGGTGGGACCTGGCGCTGAGGCCTGAAGGGACCAGCTCAGGTCCAGCTGCTCCCTCTGGTGGCAACGCTCGGCAGGGCAGTCACCCTGCTCCAAACCCACAGCCTCTCTTGCCCACCCCAAATTAACCCCCTGCATGCCCACCACCCACGAAGGGTAGGGACCCAACCCAAGGAAAAGAAGACAATGGTGGAGCCACCTCTTTCTTCAGCATGGACTCTGTACCACGCCCCATCCTGCAAGCTCATGCTGCCAAGGCTGAGACAATCATACGGCCACTTAACAGATGGAAATACTGAGGAGAGGAGTCCCGTCATTTGAGGTCTAGGTTGTCTAGCTGGGGCAGAGCCCAGGACACAAGCCCAGGCAGCTGGCTTCTCTCTCCTCTTTCTCGATCTCTCTTTAGTCTGTCTTTCTCCTGTATCTCTGAGTCTAAATTTCTCTTCTCTTCTCTGTCTTTCTCCTTTTTTCGTATTTCTGACTCTGTTGGTCTGCTTCCCACTCCGTCTCTGTCTCTCTGTTTCTATCTGAATTGTTTCTTTTTCTCTTTCGTTCTGTCTCTGTTGGCCTCTCCTTCTCTGTGTGTATGAGTGTGTGTGTGTGTCTCTCTCTGTCTAGTGTCTTTATTTCTGTCTCTCTGCACCGCTCCCCGCCCCACCCCCCCAGCTCCCTGGAAGTTTCTTTCCCTCCTCCCACGTCCCTTCTCCCAGGAGGTTTGCAAAAGGGACTCTCCGGGCAGAGGCACCGGGAGCTCCAGGCAAATCAGGGAAAGGAGGAGGGGGTCAGAGGCCATAGGAAGTGCAGCCCTGGGGAAGGGGCCAGAGGGCCCCGTGGGAGGGGAGGGGCCACTGAGGGCTCCAGTCGCCCTGGCTCCTCCCAGCCAGCCCCCTCTGAAGATGCCCCATTCCACCCCACTCACGGAGGGTGAGAAGGATGTCACCAGGGTGGGGACCGGATGGCTCTGCGGGCAGGAGGGGGAGTGGAAGGAGAGATCACTAGGGCATGGAGCTGGCTAGGCCACTCCCAGCCAGCCCCCTCCCCGGGCTCCACGAGGGTGTGGTGGGACCTGGCGCTGAGGCCTGAAGGGACCAGCTCAGGTCCAGCTGCTCCCTCTGGTGGCAACGCTCGGCAGGGCAGTCACCCTGCTCCAAACCCACAGCCTCTCTTGCCCACCCCAAATTAACCCCCTGCATGCCCACCACCCACGAAGGGTAGGGACCCAACCCAAGGAAAAGAAGACAATGGTGGAGCCACCTCTTTCTTCAGCATGGACTCTGTACCACGCCCCATCCTGCAAGCTCATGCTGCCAAGGCTGAGACAATCATACGGCCACTTAACAGATGGAAATACTGAGGAGAGGAGTCCCGTCATTTGAGGTCTAGGTTGTCTAGCTGGGGCAGAGCCCAGGACACAAGCCCAGGCAGCTGGCTTCCTGGTCTCTCTTCCTTTGGAGAACAGAATCCATGGATACTGACTGTTTTCATTTGGACCAAGCTTTTAGCAGTTTGAATAGATTCCGTCCATTAAATAAGAAAAGTAAATAAATGTCCCTTGTCCCTCAACCTGAATGTAGTAATAATGCTCACTGAGAACCTGCTGTGCATCTGTCTTGACACAAATTTACTCAGCCCCACCCTCGACAGCTGGTGAAGGGGTAGTATTGCCAATTCCCACTTTACAGGTGGGAAAACTGAGGCACGAGGAGACCACAGCCTCTCTGGGCACTGCCGCACACTCCCAGAGCCCCTGGAGGACAAGGGGCTTAAAAGCACCAGCTCTGGCAGGGCCACTCAGATCTGGGCCCCTAATCCTCAGTTTGCCCATCTGTCAAATGGAACACTGTGACACCCACTTCCCAGGTGTGCAGAGAATTCAGTGAGAGGATAGTGAGGGTTCAGAGCAAGGTGGACACCTGACAGGTTGGACTAAATTCTGGACCCAAGCGCTTGTCCGGCACCCGAGCAGCTCTGGGATTTGAGCAGGTCTTCTCTGTTACCTCAGCTGTAAAGCAGGGATGAGAAGCTTCTTTATAGGGTCTATGAAAAGCTAAATAAAGAGCTTAGGGACAGGGACACAGGGGGAGACAGACGATGGAAAGAGCCATTTTTCCTTCTCTTTTCTTTTCTTTTTTTTGATCACTTACTGTGTGCCAAGCTTTGCTCAAATGCTTCTGGCGCTGAGGCCTGAAGGGACCAGCTCAGGTCCAGCTGCTCCCTCTGGTGGCAACGCTCGGCAGGGCAGTCACCCTGCTCCAAACCCACAGCCTCTTTGCCCACCCCAAATTAACCCCCTGCATGCCCACCACCCACGAAGGGTAGGGACCCAACCCAAGGAAAAGAAGACAATGGTGGAGCCACCTCTTTCTTCAGCATGGACTCTGTACCACGCCCCATCCTGCAAGCTCATGCTGCCAAGGCTGAGACAATCATACGGCCACTTAACAGATGGAAATACTGAGGAGAGGAGTCCCGTCATTTGAGGTCTAGGTTGTCTAGCTGGGGCAGAGCCCAGGACACAAGCCCAGGCAGCTGGCTTCCTGGTCTCTCTTCCTTTGGAGAACAGAATCCATGGATACTGACTGTTTTCATTTGGACCAAGCTTTTAGCAGTTTGAATAGATTCCGTCCATTAAATAAGAAAAGTAAATAAATGTCCCTTGTCCCTCAACCTGAATGTAGTAATAATGCTCACTGAGAACCTGCTGTGCATCTGTCTTGACACAAATTTACTCAGCCCCACCCTCGACAGCTGGTGAAGGGGTAGTATTGCCAATTCCCACTTTACAGGTGGGAAAACTGAGGCACGAGGAGACCACAGCCTCTCTGGGCACTGCCGCACACTCCCAGAGCCCCTGGAGGACAAGGGGCTTAAAAGCACCAGCTCTGGCAGGGCCACTCAGATCTGGGCCCCTAATCCTCAGTTTGCCCATCTGTCAAATGGAACACTGTGACACCCACTTCCCAGGTGTGCAGAGAATTCAGTGAGAGGATAGTGAGGGTTCAGAGCAAGGTGGACACCTGACAGGTTGGACTAAATTCTGGACCCAAGCGCTTGTCCGGCACCCGAGCAGCTCTGGGATTTGAGCAGGTCTTCTCTGTTACCTCAGCTGTAAAGCAGGGATGAGAAGCTTCTTTATAGGGTCTATGAAAAGCTAAATAAAGAGCTTAGGGACAGGGACACAGGGGGAGACAGACGATGGAAAGAGCCATTTTTCCTTCTCTTTTCTTTTCTTTTTTTTGATCACTTACTGTGTGCCAAGCTTTGCTCCAAATGCTCTCGATGGATCATTTCAGATAATCATTCGGACCTCCCTTTGAATTGAATATGCTTATTATTTCCATTTTACAGAAGGAGAAACTGAGCCATAGAGAGATAAAGTCATTGTCCATCACCAGCTAGAAAGGGGTGGGGTCTCTCCACTTTGGAGCAGCTGGCCCCATGAGGGGAGGAAGCCGAACACTGGCTAAAGGTGGCCAGGTGCTTGCTCCCTGCCGGCCCCCTGGTTCCTCCGTCACCACTCCCCAAGGCTAGGTAAACATCGAGATTATCATTAAACGAGGCTGCGGGTGACCCTGAGATACAGGGCCATCAGGGACAAGAGCTCAGACAGATGGGGATGGGGGCTCTTGAAGCTGCCAGGGTCCTCTGAGGCAACGTGCACACACGTGTGTGTGTGCTTGTGTGTGTGCGTGTGTCAGGGCCACCGGGGCTGGCTGTGAGCATGCCTGCCTGCTGCTGCTCTGGGTCCTGCAGAGCCAGGAATGTGAGCCCAGGTCTCTTTCTGGCAGCGGGCAATTTCTATCCTTAACCGCCAGAGGGACCTTGGGAGAACCATCTCCACTTTGCTGAACCTTGGTTTGCAGATCTCTAAAATGGAGTTAATAATAAGAGAAACTCAGGTTCAGGGACCTCTAAGGCCAGCCCAGAGCCATACGTATGACCTCAGTGACTCTCCTTTTTCATAGGAGGGAAAATTGAGGCCCAGCGGGGTCTCTTGGGCTGCCCAAGCTCTCTCACTCCACAGGGAGCGGCAGAGTCCAGTGCTGACCCCCAGGTTCTCTGCCACCGGCTCGCCCATGAGGATGCCAGGTGCGTTGTCCTCCACGGGGGGATAGGGGGGCCACAGGAGCTCAGGGACAGGGAGGTTCTGGAATAAACAGATCAGGGCACGTTTGGTGCTGTGTGTTCTGAGCGTATGAACACAACGTGTAAACCTACATGTGTGTCGCTGGGTGGCCCGCTGGGTGCCTGTTTGCCTGTGCATGAGGGTGTGAACACAAGCATCTGTGTGTGTGTATGTGTCTTCTGGTTTCTCTAAAGGCATGTTTTTCTGAGTTTGTATTTGCGTACATGCATGTATTTATCTAGTTTTGTGCTGGTTTACCCAGGTCTTAGGGTTTCTGTGTGCAGGCATGTGTGTACCTGCGGGCGATCTCATAGTCAACAGCAGACAACCTCCTCCCCATTGTTTGCCCCCCAACAGCCTTGTGGTGCAGAGGACGGCCCTGCAGGCACTGGGGTCAAAGATCAGGGGTCTCCTAAATTCTCAGGCCAGGTGACCTTGAGCCCAGGGTAGGCCCCGTTCTCAGGAAGCAGCCCAGAAAATCATGGACACCGAACCTCTCACCCCAGCTCAGAAGCCTCTGAGCTGCGCGTTTGTGTGTGTGTGTGTGCGCGCGCGCGCGCCGGGAACCCAGGCCTGTTGGCCAGCGCCTCCTCTCCCCAGCTTTCCCCACCGCTGGCCGCCTACTGGTCCTCCCTCTGAGCTGAGAGAGTTAACCTAGCGGGCCAGGGCGGTCTGGGCTGGGGGCCGCCCCCTGGCCCCCCTCCAGCCCGGCTCCAGTTACAGCCACGGGTTGGGGAGGGTTGGGGTGGGGTGGGGCTGGGAGGGGAGACCGCTGAGGGCAGCAGCCAGCTCGGGGCCAGGGGGTCCAAAGTGCTTGGCCAGCCCTGGGGCACAGCCGGACGTTTGGGGCCTACTTGCGGCAGGGGACAGGCGGACTGGGGTGAGCGTTCCCCGCCCCGCCCCTCCAGGCCTCACCCCTGGCCTGGCTCGGCCACCTATTTTGAGAGCAGGAGCGGCTTTCCAGGCAGGCCAGACCTAAGAGTACAGGAGTACGTTGGGGTTCCCTCGGGGATGGAAATGTGGGTGCAGCTCTGCCCTGCTCCTGCTGCAGCGTGTGCACCCTGGCTGGACGTGGGTTTTGAATACTCATGTGTATCGATCGGTGGCGTCCCTGTTTGAGGGCGCTGGAGGCCCAGCTGAGGACTAATGTGTGCCTGTGTCTCCGCCCAAAGTCTTGCTCCAGCCAGAAGTTTGGGGAGTGGGCGTCGTCCCCGTTCCAGCCCCACTCTGTGTGTGTGTGTGTGTGTGTGTGTGTGTGTGTGTGTGCGCGCGTGCGCACGCATGCGTGCATTGTCCCTGCCCCTGGCATCTGTCTTCTATCTCAGCCCCACCGGCTGAGCCTCATGTCCCTCGCCGGGTAGTGTCTGCTGGTGAAAGACGTCACCCAGAGGCAGGCAAGGGGAGGCTTTCCCTGCTCTCACTGCTTCCAGGAGGGGGCAAGGGGTGGGCTTTCCCACAGGGGCAGCGGGTGGCCATGTGGCAGCCGGCCTCACCCGGGCAGGGTTGTGCATGACCCCCAAGTAGAGGGAGGAAGACTGTTGCCATGGTGGCCTGTGAGAGGCAAATTCCTCCAGGGTGAAGTGGGAGATATTTATACCCAGGGTCAGGCAGGGAGCGGGCCAGCGGCCGAGGGCAGGACGGCTTGCCTATTACAACTCCGTGAGGCCGCGCTGTGTGGGTAGGTGGGCCCTTGGGCGTGTCCTAGCTGCCTCTGACAGGCTGTCCGTCTTTCCACCTGAGTGGGGTGAGGCATCCTGCTCTCCCCTGGGGGGTGGAAGGGGGCAAATCTGGGGCTGGCAGTAGGGGAGGCCTGCAGAAGATCCTTGTGGACTGTCTGTGCCTCACCCCTGCCCTTGCTGATGTGTAGCCCCCATTGTGTGGGTTGTTTAGGGGACGCTGTGTCCTGGTGAAGCAGCGGGGGGTGCCTCGTTTCTCAGGGTGACCAAGCCGGCTGATGGATGATTTTGGAATTAAGTCCCTGGACTGTCTCTGACTTAACCACTTGGGTTCAGGCCCCGACAGTGGGGGAATGAGGGCACGCATTTCCTGACCTTTGGTCTTCCCCAGGACAATGGCCTCTCTCAGCCACATCTTGGTTCTTTGTGTGGGTCTCCTCGCCATGGCCAACGCAGGTGAGTCAGAGGGAGGCAGCCCACTACCACCTCAGCCCCCGGCGTGGCAAGGGTCAGGGGAAACCCTGCAAGGGAACCAAGCTGGAGACTCCTGCCTGAACTGAGTCTCAGTGGGACTCTCCCTTGGGGTCCAGCCACAGTCTGGTATCTGCAGGAGGGGGGAAGATGCCCCAGGTCAGGCAAAGGTGGAGGGTGGGGATGGAGGCTGACTTTCCGTGAATGATGGAATCATGAAGTGAAGTGAAGTGAAAGCCGCTCAGTTGTGTCCGACTCTTTGCAACTCCATCGACTGTGGCCTACCAGGCTCCTTTGCCCCTAGTAAAGAATGGGTAGCCGGTCCCTTCTCTGGGGGATTTTCTGGAAGCAGAAGTCAAACTGGGGTCTCCTGCATTGCAGGTGGATGCATTATCTGCTGAGCTACCAAGGAAGCCCGATGGCATCAAAGACAACCTGTAATGAGACAGAGAGCTGAGGCAGTTAGGTGCCCCTCACCCCACTCAGGACAGGGCAGGGTTGTGCATGACCCCCAAGTAGAGGGAGGAAGACTGTTGCCATGGTGGCCTGTGAGAGGCAAATTCCTCCAGGGTGAAGTGGGAGATATTTATACCCAGGGTCAGGCAGGGAGCGGGCCAGCGGCCGAGGGCAGGACGGCTTGCCTATTACAACTCCGTGAGGCCGCGCTGTGTGGGTAGGTGGGCCCTTGGGCGTGTCCTAGCTGCCTCTGACAGGCTGTCCGTCTTTCCACCTGAGTGGGGTGAGGCATCCTGCCTCCCTGGGGGTGGAAGGGGGCAAATCTGGGGCTGGCAGTAGGGGAGGCCTGCAGAAGATCCTTGTGGACTGTCTGTGCCTCACCCCTGCCCTTGCTGATGTGTAGCCCCCATTGTGTGGGTTGTTTAGGGGACGCTGTGTCCTGGTGAAGCAGCGGGGGGTGCCTCGTTTCTCAGGGTGACCAAGCCGGCTGATGGATGATTTTGGAATTAAGTCCCTGGACTGTCTCTGACTTAACCACTTGGGTTCAGGCCCCGACAGTGGGGGAATGAGGGCACGCATTTCCTGACCTTTGGTCTTCCCCAGGACAATGGCCTCTCTCAGCCACATCTTGGTTCTTTGTGTGGGTCTCCTCGCCATGGCCAACGCAGGTGAGTCAGAGGGAGGCAGCCCACTACCACCTCAGCCCCCGGCGTGGCAAGGGTCAGGGGAAACCCTGCAAGGGAACCAAGCTGGAGACTCCTGCCTGAACTGAGTCTCAGTGGGACTCTCCCTTGGGGTCCAGCCACAGTCTGGTATCTGCAGGAGGGAAGATGCCCCAGGTCAGGCAAAGGTGGAGGGTGGGGATGGAGGCTGACTTTCCGTGAATGATGGAATCATGAAGTGAAGTGAAGTGAAAGCCGCTCAGTTGTGTCCGACTCTTTGCAACTCCATCGACTGTGGCCTACCAGGCTCCTTTGCCCCTAGTAAAGAATGGGTAGCCGGTCCCTTCTCTGGGGGATTTTCTGGAAGCAGAAGTCAAACTGGGGTCTCCTGCATTGCAGGTGGATGCATTATCTGCTGAGCTACCAAGGAAGCCCGATGGCATCAAAGACAACCTGTAATGAGACAGAGAGCTGAGGCAGTTAGGTGCCCCTCACCCCACTCAGGACAGGGCAGAGGGGCAGCCAAGACCCAGAGAGAGTAGGCAGCCTGCTCAGAGCCCCCAAACTCTTTCCCCAAGGATGTAAAAGCCCCACAGGGTCCCGTGATGACCCTCTCTGTATACGGTGCTAGGAAGCACCCAACTCTGATTTCTTTTTTCTCTTTTCAGAAACATCACAGGAACACGACCCATTCACTTATGGTGAGGGAGGGGCATCTTCCTTTGGGTGCTGGGCTGGGTTAGCCTGTCCCCTTTTCATTCCTCCCCTCCCCCCACCTCTTTCTGCTTCTGTCTCCATCTGTCTCTAGACTCTCAGCTTCCATATCTTTGCTATTCTTATTCTCTCTCTTAATTTGTTTCCTTGCCTCGTTGTCTTGATCTCCCTTTGTCCCTGTCTCTCTGTGGGTCTCTCTCTATTTGGTCCCTTTCTGTCTCTGATTCTTTCTCATTTTACCTTTTGGTATCCCATGGCCGATCCTCTGTTGCCACCTATCTTTCCCCTCTTCCTCCCTTTCCACCATCCTTCCCTTCTCCCTCCTCCTCGCCCCACCGACCTCCCCTCCCCTCCTCTTTACATCCTCTCCTTCCTGATCCCCCTTCTCCCACGTCTCTCCCTCCTCCTCTCACTGATCTTTCCCTTTCCTCTTCCCCATCTTTCCTCCTTGTCCCTTTCTCCCTATTCTGTCTCTTTCCTATTCTTCCTCCTCCTCTCCCTGTATTCACCCTCCTCCCTGCTGCCCGCAGACTACCATTCCCTGCGGATCGGAGGCCTCATCATCGCCGGGATTCTCTTCATCCTGGGCATACTCATCGTCTTGAGTGAGTACCCCTACCCTGCCTCCAGCCCCTTCTGATGACTGCCTCAGCTCCGCTCAGCGCCCCGCTCCGCCTCCAACACCGCCCCTATCCTCGCCCTTGGCCTCCGCCTTTATTTCTGCCCACCGCCCCCTTCCCTCCCTCGGCCCTGAACCTGTTCTGAGCTGAACCTGTTCTGCCCGGGCACCTGCTCTGCCCCGCCCCTATTCCCGCCTCCGGCCCCGCCCCGTTTACCTCCCCGCCCTCGGCCCCACCTCCATTTCTATCCCCAGCACCCCCGGACCGTGCCCGGCTTCTATCTCCGCCCTCGGGCCCATCCCCATTTCTGTCCCCGCCTCCTGGCCCGCCCTATTTCTAACCCGCCCTTGGACCGCCCCACCCATAACCCCGCCCTCAGACACGCCCCGACCTCTACCCGCGCCCTCGGCCCCGCCCCACTCCTACCCTGCCCTCGGCCACGCCCTGTTTCTGTCCCCGCCCTCGGCAACGCCCCACTTCTATCCCCGCCCTCGAGCCCGCCCCAATTTCTATCCCCGCCTCCTGGCTCTCCCTATTTCTAACCCGCCCTTGGGCCCGCCCCTCCTATATCCTCGCCCTCGGCCACGCCCCCGCCCTACCCAGCCCTTCTCCTCCGCCCCTCCAGCCTAAGCGAGCACGATCTGGGGCTCGCTGTGCCGCTAGAGTGGAATCTCAGTGCACTCCTCTCCACACCCCACCCACAGGCAAAAGATGCCGGTGCAAATTCAACCAACAGCAGAGGTAAGAAGCCTCTCTGGGCCCCTCATTTACTCGCGCTCTAAGGGAGCGTTGGGGGTGAGGCCGAAAGTCCACTCAGTCCATCGCGGGAGACTCTTCGACCCTTAAATATGTGTTAAGCACCTACTACGTGCTCAGCCCTGAGCCAGGCCTTGGCACGAAGCCACGAATCAACTGCCCTCCCTGCCTGCCTGAGCTTCCAGCCCAGTGGGGGCGGTGGCGATGGGCTCCAAAAGACCCACCCATATAAAACCACAAAGCGTGATGGAAGAGCGAGCCGCGGCAAAATGAGATCACCTCACTTGGCGGCCCAGTTTAGCTCAGAGTCCTGTTCCTAGCTCTTTGATTCATCCTTAAATAAAATTTAAAGCCCAGGCAATCTACGAACACCTTCTTCCTGTTAAGATGCTTGTAGATCTTGGTATAAATTAAGGTACTATTTATTGGGCGTGTCCCCAGTGCAAGATGCTGTTTCATTATGTTTTACCCCTCACACCGTCTCTATAAGGGGGTTGCTGTTATTAGCCTCATTTTACAGATGAGGAAACCAAGACACAGGAAAGTGGTTACATGATCCAGACCCTTCAACGGGAAGATGGGGGCTATGGGCTTCTAACCTAGACTGTCTCCAGGCAATCTGCCCTCCAGTCGCTTTGGCTATACCTCCTCTTCCAAATTCTAGCTCCTTCCTCAGCTCTCAGGGAGGTACTCGGGGTTATCGGCTTGGAGCGCCTCCTGTCAAACACTTACACTGCTCCTGGGTACACTGGATTTTCTGGCGGCCCCCAGCCTGCTCCTTGCCCTTTTCTAGGTCTCAGTACACGGGTCTGTGAGGTGGGGGCGGGGCACGGGGGTTTTCCGAGCATAGCTGGGTCTCTCCTTTTTCATCTTCAGTCGCTTCTGCATCTCCTTTCCTAGGACTGGGGAACCTGATGAAGAGGAGGGAACTTTCCGCAGCTCAATCCGCCGTGAGTCTGGGGAGACTTGGGGCGTTTGGGAATGAGAGTTGGTTCCAAGAACCCCTTTCCTGGTCCTCCCTTGGCGCGTGGGGGCTGGGGTGGTGAAGGGGGGGACTTGATCTGAAACCCGAGGTCGGGGAGTTGCCCCGCCGTGCCCCACCGTCCCGAGAAACTGGGGTGCCCCTTCTGACTTCCGAATTCTCTGTCTTCCTCTTCAGGTCTGTCCACCCGCAGGCGGTAGAGACACCTGGCGTGAGGAACCTCAGCCAGGTCCTGCAGCTCTAACCAGGCTCAGGAGGGAGGAAAGAGGGAAAGGGGGCGAAAGGCTAGGGTCGGGGGGCTGGAGAGCTCTCCTGTCTCTCACTCTTTTCACCCCCACCGGATTCCCCTGGCACCTGACGCTTCCCACCCGCATTCTGCACGCCCACCACCACCTGGACTGCCCCCTTCTCCAGCCCTGCCCCCACAGACTCTTCTCTGCCGCTCAGATTTCCAATAAAACGTGCTTTCCTCTCGTGACAGCGCTGTGTCAATCTGTCAGTCCCTTCGCGTGGAAAGCCTGGACGCCCCCTTGGCCCCGGCAGAGGGCGCCCCCACCCTTGGGGAAGGGGCGGGACGTCGGCAGTGGGCGGGGGCGGGGCGGGGTGGCCGGGACGGGGCGGGCTCTCCGGGCCCCCATTGGCTACATGGCCCCCAGCTCCAGGGCTCCCCTCCATCTACCCCCGACAACAGTCCGTCCGGCTTCCAGCTGCTGCAGCCGCGTCTTCACCGCCTCGACATCTAGC
The DNA here is from genome assembly GCA_022376925.1 of Tragulus kanchil. Taxonomy (NCBI): domain Eukaryota; kingdom Metazoa; phylum Chordata; class Mammalia; order Artiodactyla; family Tragulidae; genus Tragulus; species Tragulus kanchil. The sequence continues at coordinate 116,767,026 of JAIOJX010000031.1, forward strand.
CGCCCCTTGCTCCGGCCCGGCATGGCGACCCAGGTCCCCACACAGGGTGAGCGTCGCCTGGGGAGAGGGCGCAGGGGGGCTCCGGAATCTTATAGCTTAGGAGAGAGCATCTGGGGAGATTCCAGTACTGAAAGGGAGGAGAGGGAAGGGATGTCCCTCCTCCCATGGGCGGACCCACTGGGGCTCCTTGCCCTTTCTAGGTCTCAGTACACGGGTCTGTGAGGTGGGGCGGGGCACGGGGTTTTCCGAGCATAGCTGGGTCTCTCCTTTTTCATCTTCAGTCGCTTCTGCATCTCCTTTCCTAGGACTGGGGAACCTGATGAAGAGGAGGGAACTTTCCGCAGCTCAATCCGCCGTGAGTCTGGGGAGACTTGGGGCGTTTGGGAATGAGAGTTGGTTCCAAGAACCCCTTTCCTGGTCCTCCCTTGGCGCGTGGGGGCTGGGGTGGTGAAGGGGGGGCCTTGATCTGAAACCCGAGGTCGGGGAGTTGCCCGCCGTGCCCCACCGTCCCGAGAAACTGGGGTGCCCCTTCTGACTTCCGAATTCTCTGTCTTCCTCTTCAGGTCTGTCCACCCGCAGGCGGTAGAGACACCTGGCGTGAGGAACCTCAGCCAGGTCCTGCAGCTCTAACCAGGCTCAGGAGGGAGGAAAGAGGGAAAGGGGGCGAAAGGCTAGGGTCGGGGGGCTGGAGAGCTCTCCTGTCTCTCACTCTTTTCACCCCCACCGGATTCCCCTGGCACCTGACGCTTCCCACCCGCATTCTGCACGCCCACCACCACCTGGACTGCCCCCTTCTCCAGCCCTGCCCCCACAGACTCTTCTCTGCCGCTCAGATTTCCAATAAAACGTGCTTTCCTCTCGTGACAGCGCTGTGTCAATCTGTCAGTCCCTTCGCGTGGAAAGCCTGGACGCCCCCTTGGCCCCGGCAGAGGGCGCCCCCACCCTTGGGGAAGGGGCGGGGACGTCGGCAGTGGGCGGGGGCGGGGGTGGCCGGGACGGGGGCGGGCTCTCCGGGCCCCCATTGGCTACGGCCCCCCCAGCTCCAGGGCTCCCCTCCATCTACCCCCGACAACAGTCCGTCCGGCTTCCAGCTGCTGCAGCCGCGTCTTCACCGCCTCGACATCTAGCCGCCCCTTGCTCCGGCCCGGCATGGCGACCCAGGTCCCCACACAGGGTGAGCGTCGCCTGGGGAGAGGGCGCAGGGGGGCTCCGGAATCTTATAGCTTAGGAGAGAGCATCTGGGGAGATTCCAGTACTGAAAGGGGAGGGGAGAGGGGAAGGGGATGTCCCCTCCTCCCATGGGCGGAGGCCCCTGCATTGCACCCCTTGGCACCCCTCCGGGCCTCTTGGACACCCTCTCCCGGTGGTGGTGTCGTTCCTGTGCGGGACCCGTGGTTGGAGAGCGGCAGTCCCGGGAGAAAGGATGCTCCGACCGGTAGCTATAGCAACCCTGGGGCTCGTCCAGCACAGCGGTGGTAGTGGACTCGAAGAAATGGGCTTCAAGGGTGGGAGCGGGTGGATCTGCAGCCACAGAGGTTTGCCCAGTTTCCAGGGTTCCTGGGGAGAGGGGAAGGTGGGGGGGGTCTATATCCCTCTTTTTTTTTTTTTTTCCTCAATGCTGGCACCTGTGGTGGATGTTTCCTGAAATCCCTGACAGGCAGGTTCAGCGGGAAGTGAGAAGGAGGGAAAGACAGGAGCTGGAGCAAGTGAGAGGGAAATGGAGAGACAGAGAAAGAGAGGGAGACAGTAAGGAATACAGAGAGAGACTGTGACAGAGCCTGAAAGAGACGGAGCCTGAGAGACAGCAGGAGGTACTGAGAGAGAGAGAGAGAGAGTGAGAGGGAGGTGTGAAGACAGAGGGGGGGAGAGGTGGACCCACAGCATGAGAGGAAAATGGAAAAGAGAAGGAGGGTGCGCAGGGTGGGGTCCGCACCACTGCAGTGAGCCCCCATGGGCAGGGATGGGTCTCAGGACCCCCTCCTCAGCCCACACTCGGGGGTGCTGTCGGTCCGAAAGGGGAGCTTGGGTGTGCACACAGATGCCCCTCCCCTCCTCCATCCAGCCACACAGAGACTTCCATTTCACATCATTTTTGCCTAATTATGGACCCCCTGAAATACTCATCTCCCTCACGGCCCCCTTTCTTGAGCCTACTTCTGCAAGGCGAAGAATGCTTTCGTGGTGGGGGAGAGGTGGGCAGGGAGGGGGTCTCCAGCCCTGAGAGCAGGGCCAGGGGAGAGGCCAGCGGTGCTCAAGAGCCTCTGGCACTGAAGGGAATCCCAATTCCACTCTGATCTCTCCTCCCTGCCCCCCGTTCCGGGCAGGCAGGGCCTGCTGCACTGAGCCGTATCTGCAGAATTTGAAGCAGGGCGGGGGCGGGGAGGCAGTGGGAGGGCGGCTGCAGAGGCTGGAAGCTACCCTAGGGAGAGGGGGCAGGGCTGAGCCAGCGGGCCTGGCGCGAGCCCAGTGCTTCTTTTCGCAGAGATGGTGGTTAACAGGATCGATGGCAGCAGTCGGGCAGAAGTGGGAGGAAGATGCCCTGCGTCCCCCGCACCCTCTTCCTAGTCACAGCAGGAGAGGGGACCGCAGGGCTAGGGAAACCCTGGGGGAGGAAACGCATGTTGCGAACCACTTAATGAAGTCAATTAATGGATCCTTGGGGAGAGGGATGACTCCTCTGAACCCCCAGCCCCCAGCGCACCCTGTCAGAGAGCAGGAGGGTGTGTTGGGGGGGCAATAGGAAGGAGACGGAGGAGCACAACTGGGTCTGGGTTCCTATCCTTAAGAAGGACCCTGGGCTTGGCCATAAGCCAGTCCTGTAGGGCCAACAATAGGAGGCAAAAGGGAGCAGAAGGAATCAAGGTTGACCCCAGAGTTAGAAGCCCAACCCCAAGACCCACACAGAACCCTATCCAGCCTGGGGCACCCAGACCCATCACCTCTCTTCCCCTCTCAAGATGCCCCAGTTGCCATAGTAACCACCTCCTTCCTAATTCTCCCTGGCAACTGGCCTCAAGGAGTGCCTGAGGACCCAGATGGCTGGGGTCCGCACCACTGCCCCTGGCAGGGATGGGTCTCAGGACCCCCTCCTCAGCCCACACTCGGGGGTGCTGTCGGTCCGAAAGGGGAGCTTGGGTGTGCACACAGATGCCCCTCCCCTCCTCCATCCAGCCACACAGAGACTTCCATTTCACATCATTTTTGCCTAATTATGGACCCCCTGAAATACTCATCTCCCTCACGGCCCCCTTTCTTGAGCCTACTTCTGCAAGGCGAAGAATGCTTTCGTGGTGGGGGAGAGGTGGGCAGGGAGGGGGTCTCCAGCCCTGAGAGCAGGGCCAGGGGAGAGGCCAGCGGTGCTCAAGAGCCTCTGGCACTGAAGGGAATCCCAATTCCACTCTGATCTCTCCTCCCTGCCCCCCGTTCCGGGCAGGCAGGGCCTGCTGCACTGAGCCGTATCTGCAGAATTTGAAGCAGGGCGGGGGCGGGGGGAGGCAGTGGGGAGGGCGGCTGCAGAGGCTGGAAGCTACCCTAGGGAGAGGGGGCAGGGCTGAGCCAGCGGGCCTGGCGCGAGCCCAGTGCTTCTTTTCGCAGAGATGGTGGTTAACAGGATCGATGGCAGCAGTCGGGCAGAAGTGGGAGGAAGATGCCCTGCGTCCCCCGCACCCTCTTCCTAGTCACAGCAGGAGAGGGGACCGCAGGGCTAGGGAAACCCTGGGGGAGGAAACGCATGTTGCGAACCACTTAATGAAGTCAATTAATGGATCCTTGGGGAGAGGGATGACTCCTCTGAACCCCCAGCCCCCAGCGCACCCTGTCAGAGAGCAGGAGGGTGTGTTGGGGGGGCAATAGGAAGGAGACGGAGGAGCACAACTGGGTCTGGGTTCCTATCCTTAAGAAGGACCCTGGGCTTGGCCATAAGCCAGTCCTGTAGGGCCAACAATAGGAGGCAAAAGGGAGCAGAAGGAATCAAGGTTGACCCCAGAGTTAGAAGCCCAACCCCAAGACCCACACAGAACCCTATCCAGCCTGGGGCACCCAGACCCATCACCTCTCTTCCCCTCTCAAGATGCCCCAGTTGCCATAGTAACCACCTCCTTCCTAATTCTCCCTGGCAACTGGCCAGGACTGGTGCACATTCCTTCTTCTGCCTCCTGGCTCCACCCTTAGCTCCGCCTCGCCCTGAGGACCCAGATGGCTGGGACAGCAAGGACCAGAAGAGGAACTTCTGCATGGAGCGAGGAGCGCCCAGGGAGGAACCAGAAAGGATTCTGGGGCAGGTGCTCAGCCAGTGGGCTTCTCAGGGAATTTGGGGAGACAGGATGTTTGGAAAGACAGGAGACAAAAGCAGGACAATCCAACTGTTCCAGTTCTGATGCTGCCTAGCAGGGGTTCATTCATTCATTCTGAAAAAAAAATTTTTGAACAACTTTATAAATGCCAGGATTAACAGCAGAGATGAATCAAATAAATTTACTCTCCACCTTCTGGGGGAGCTAAGACAGAGCAGAGATGACTCTAAAATAATATTTTCCCATCTTGATGCTTAGGAGTACCACCTTCTTGATTGTTACCCTGTCCAAATGTTCCCCACGCTGATATTTAACGTTTTTTCCTTCAAAGGATTAATTTTGAAAAAACTTTCTTAGTTTTATTTTATATCACCATCACCAATGGAAAATTGGGGTTTGCGGGGGGGATTCAAAGCACGTATTAAAATGATCTTAAACAAGTGGCTTCACTTTTCTGGATCTGTTTCCTCTTTAGTGGTATGAGAATGAAGATAGCGCCTGTATCAGATAACTGGTGTGAAGATTAAGTGTGTTAATATCTGTAAAGTGCTTAGAAGAGAGCCTGGCATGGAATCAGTATTCTCAAATGCTGCTTAGATAAATGAATAAAGGAGAAAATCAAATAATGTCCTAACAGTCTGCTTAGATACTGTTGCCTGCTGAGGACCCTGAGCCCAAGGCCTGTTTCCTTTTGAGAGATTAACAAGGGTTGGAAGGTGTACATCAGCTCCTATTTTAGAAGGGTGAATTTACACTCTGTGAATCAGTGCTATTCAGGGGCTTGCATCAGTCAGTTTAAGTTACAGTATGCAGTACCAAGGGCTTCCCTGGTGGGTCAGTGGTAAAGAATCTGTCTGCCGGGCTTCCCTGGTGGTACAATGGGGAAAGAGTCCGCCTTGCAGGGCAAGGGGCACCGGTTTGATCCCTGGCCAAGGAAGGTCCCACGTGCCGAGAAGCGGCTGGACCAGTGTTTCCAATTGCGAGCTAGCACTCTGGAGCGCGTGTACGCAGAGTCGGTGCTCTGCAGTGAGAGAGGCCACTGCGATGGGAGGCCCACACAGGCCAAAGCATAAAGATGGGTGAAAAATAAATGATGACTTGGAGGCAGAAAAAAACATTTGGAAGGAAAAAAAAGAATCTGCGTGCCAACGCAGGAGACATGGATGTGATCCCTGGGTGGAGAAGATCTCCTGGAGAAGGGATTGGCAACCCACTTCCGTATTCTTGCCTGAAGAACCCATGGACAGAAGAACCTGGTGGGCTACATGGAGCTGTGAAAGTGTCAGATATGACTGAGTTACTACATAACAAAGGCAGTACCCAAAATGTCATTGGCTTCTGACACCCAGGGTAGATCTCTCAGAGTGTATGTCCACCATGGGTCGACCAGAGGCCTTTACTTACCAAAGAAAGCTGGGGCAGCCACAGGCCTGAACAGTCACGTCTCCAGGCCAAAGACAAAAAGGCAGTTCCGCCACAGGCACTGAGAGGCTGCAGATCAGACTCACAGATCATTGGCCAGAATTAGTCGTAGGTACCCCTTCCCAACCTGAAAGTCGTCATCCTTCCTGAGCCTGGATAGGGGAAGAACGTGAAAGGCAACACCTGGCATTGCTCTGGCACTCCGGGTACACCCCCACCCCACAGTGGTGCATGTTTTGCAGAATTCTCCTCTAAACAAGGCAGAAGGCACTAAGAACTGTCAGAGGAGTTAAGGAAGCAGCAGGATGGGTTTCTTGAACGGGAAGGATGTTCTGAGGTCTCCTGAAGGGGAGACCGGGAGGTAGGGAAAAATAAATCCACACACATATGCACACATGTTATCCACGTGTTAACATTAAGAAATCAACATGAGCCTTCCAATGGATGAGTATGTTTCATCTGGTACAGTTACACACACATGGATGCATATACGCACACACTGGGAAAGTTACTACAAGATCAGTTCTGAATCTTTCACTTGATGGCATCTGAGAAATAATAGGGGGATAATATAATATAAAATTTTGGATAGCTCCGCTCTGCTGGGTTTGGTGGAGGAGCAAGTGGCCAAGGACAGTAGTCATAGCGCCTGCCTTTTGGGCTCTCAGGTGGCTGAGAAGTCTCAGGGAGTGTTCGGGGGAAGTTGTTACACTGAGCAGTCCACCGGTGGGATTGATGTCTTCACTCCCAACATCATATGTGAATGGAGTGTACATGTGTTTCTCAGGAAGTGAGTCCATGCTTGCGTTAGACTTCCACAGCGGGCTGGAGTCAGGACTGCCGTGTCCCGTTAGCTAGGCTGTGCGTGGTACACAGGAAGGTGCTGGCCCATGGAGTGAGTGGGGGCTCTCTTTAAGCTTTGTGTCCTGCCCTGAGATGACATCGTCCAGAGCAAGGGGTCTCAATGGTCTGATTTCTACACAGAAACCACTGGGCCAGTGGCCCCATCAGGATCCTCAAACAACTAAAAAGCCCGGTGTTGAAATATTTTTCCCTCTCTCTCTTTCTCTGCCTTCTTCCCACAGTTCCTCAGGAACCTGACCCATTTTACTATGGTGAGTGGCAGACTCCGACGAGGGTACCTGAGGGTTGGACGGAGGGGTGGCTGTAGATCCCCGCAGCTCACAGCTGAAGTGGCTTCAGTTATGGCTACATATTATGTGCTGGGTCGCTGGCCACACGACCCTGTGGATATAATTGACATCTGCTGGGCTCATGGAGGGTTGAGTCAGACACAGGGAAGAGTCCTCTGTGGACCTTCTTCAGGCTTCACCAGCATTCTGGGGTCATCAGAGACACAAACGACCCCGACACCAGGCTGGCTGAATTGGAATCCTGGCTTATTCACTCACTAGCTGTGTGACCCTGAGCAAGCAACTTTGCCTCTCTGGGTCCCTTCTGTCAATAAAGAATAGTACTAGTTCTCACCTATAAGGATTGTGGGAAAGATTTACTTGGATAATATCATTAAGTCTTCTCCACAGCACTGAAGCTTAAAAGGGGACTCCAGGTCTATCAGACCCGACCCCAGTTCCCTCTCTAAACACCCTCCTGCCTCTCTCCTTCTGTTCACTCATACTCTCCTCCGTAGGCCAAGTAGTCTCCTGCCTCAGGACCTTTGCACTTACGGTACCCTCTGCCAGAATACGCTTCCTCTAGCTCTCCACAGAGCTAGTTAAAGTTCCTTTTTCTTCTTCAGGCCTAAGATAAAATAATGACCATCAGGAGTGAATGTGTCAGGAGAGGCCCTCCTGACTCCCCAAGAAGAATGACGCCTACATCTAGCTATGATCCCATGACCGAGTTTCTTGGTTTTATTTTGTTAATCACAGTATGAAAGACAGCTTCCTGAGGACAGAGGCTTGGATCGCTGCTGGTCCAGAGCGGGTTCTTTATAGATTAATATTTCTATAAATACGTACTATGGCATATCAGACAAGAATAATTCTTATGAAGGAAAATCAGAGAAAGAATGAGACTAGGAAATGCTGAGGAGAGGATGGGAAATTCTAAATAGGACAACGAGGGAAAGGGTCACTAACGTTTGAATAGAGCCCAGGAGTAGGTAAGGGAAGGATATTTGAGAAAGGAGCTTTTAGGCAGAGGGCCCAGCAAGTGCAAAGGCCCTGAGGTAGGACCATGCCTGATAAGAACTGCAGGGAGACAGGTGTGCTTGGAGTAGGGAATTGAAGAGGACAGTGGAGCGGAATGAGGTCTCCGAAGGGATAGTGACAAGATGGCACAAGGCATCATGGGCTGTGAGAGGATTTTGGCTTTTTCTTGCCATGCCGTGGAATTTGGAGGAGGTGTGCTCTGAGCTCAGGAGGACCCTGATTGGACTCAAGTGTTAACAGGATCCCTGTGGTTGCGGCGCTGAGTGCAGGGGGATGGGTGACGGAGAAGGTGGTTTTCTGGAAAAAAATGAAAAGAGCAAGGATCCCCAGTAGAGCGATGGCCTGATAGGAACCAGCCGCATGGCAGGAGATGAGTGGTCGGTGGGCGACCGAAGCTTCCAGCCACTCCCCACCCCGGCTTACTGCCTGAGCTCTGCCTCCTGTCGGATCTGTCGCAGCATTAGCGTCTCATAGGCACAAGAACCCCACCGTGAACTGCACGTGTGAGGGATCTAGGCTGCACACTCCTTATGAGAATAGTCCTGAAACAATCCCCTACCCCTTGTCCATGGAAAAATCAGTCTTCCACAAAACCATCGAGAAGTTGAGTCCCTGGTGCCACAAAGGCTGGGGACTGCTGCAGTAGACGAAGGGCGACGTGTGGTCCACAGATATCCATGGCCAAAGAGCCCAGAGAAGGGGAGCGGGGGAGGCCTGGGGGGCACTCAGTGCCAAGGCCCTGCACTTGATCCTCACATTAACCCAGAGGAGGAGCCTGCAGCCTTGAACCAGGCCCAGGCTCCCGGGGGGCTGAGGAGCCACTCCCCCCCATGTCCTCTACTGTCTTCCCCAGACTATGACACTGTGCAGACCGTGGGCATGACTCTGGCCACCATATTGTTCCTGCTGGGCATCCTCATCGTCCTCAGTAAGTGTGACCCTTTCCTGGGCTCCAAAGTTCCTTCTAGAAGGCCTCCCAGGGTCCCCAGGCACCCACACGTCCCCTGCTGGCTCCTGTTCAGAGGTTTATGTCCTTATTCTGTTCTGTCTCTTCTAACAGGCAAGAAGGTGAAGTGCAGGAAGGCGGACTCCAGGTCTGAGAGGTCCGGCAGCAGAGGGAGAGAGGAAGGGTAGGACATGCCTGATAAGAACTGCAGGCATGTGCTAGGGTCTGGAGCGGAATGAGGTCTCCGAAGGGATAGTGACAAGATGGCACAAGGCATCATGGGCTGTGAGAGGATTTTGGCTTTTTCTTGCCATGCCGTGGAATTTGGAGGAGGTGTGCTCTGAGCTCAGGAGGACCCTGATTGGACTCAAGTGTTAACAGGATCCCTGTGGTTGCGGCGCTGAGTGCAGGGGGATGGGTGACGGAGAAGGTGGTTTTCTGGAAAAAAATGAAAAGAGCAAGGATCCCCAGTAGAGCGATGGCCTGATAGGAACCAGCCGCATGGCAGGAGATGAGTGGTCGGTGGGCGACCGAAGCTTCCAGCCACTCCCCACCCCGGCTTACTGCCTGAGCTCTGCCTCCTGTCGGATCTGTCGCAGCATTAGCGTCTCATAGGCACAAGAACCCCACCGTGAACTGCACGTGTGAGGGATCTAGGCTGCACACTCCTTATGAGAATAGTCCTGAAACAATCCCCTACCCCTTGTCCATGGAAAAATCAGTCTTCCACAAAACCATCGAGAAGTTGAGTCCCTGGTGCCACAAAGGCTGGGGACTGCTGCAGTAGACGAAGGGCGTACGTGTGGTCTATAGATATCCATGGCCAAAGAGCCCAGAGAAGGGGAGCGGGAGAGGCCTGGGGGGCACTCAGTGCCAAGGCCCTGCACTTGATCCTCACATTAACCCAGAGGAGGAGCCTGCAGCCTTGAACCAGGCCCAGGCTCCCGGGGGGCTGAGGAGCCACTCCCCCCCATGTCCTCTACTGTCTTCCCCAGACTATGACACTGTGCAGACCGTGGGCATGACTCTGGCCACCATATTGTTCCTGCTGGGCATCCTCATCGTCCTCAGTAAGTGTGACCCTTTCCTGGGCTCCAAAGTTCCTTCTAGAAGGCCTCCCAGGGTCCCCAGGCACCCACACGTCCCCTGCTGGCTCCTGTTCAGAGGTTTATGTCCTTATTCTGTTCTGTCTCTTCTAACAGGCAAGAAGGTGAAGTGCAGGAAGGCGGACTCCAGGTCTGAGAGGTCCGGCAGCAGAGGGGAGAGAGGGAAGGGGTGGGAGCAACCTGCGGCCCGGGGGTGCTGCCCTAGCAAAAGAGACTTCAGGGCCAGCCAGGTGTTCCCCAGAAAGCCTGCGTGGTTGGTCCCCTGATGCTTGTCTCTCTCATCTTTGCTTCCACAGCCCAACGTGCAAATCCTGTAAGTCGGAGCTTCCCTCCTCAGGTGAGTGTGGCTGTGGGAGGATGAGCGGGGACCAGAGAAGGCTGTCAGAGAGGAAACGGCGATGGCGGTCCCTAAGAATGGGGCCACCAGCGATGGGGCTGAGACACCACACTTCATATGTGTTAAAACATAAAGTTGGCGGGGTGTGAAATGTCCTCCAGAGTCCTTGAAGCTGCCCAGAAACCTAATCTTATAAAAGCAAGAATGAACTAATTCCCCAGAGGAGAAAGCCACAGCCTGAGAAGAGAGGGCTCGCACGGGGGGGAAAAAATGTTGACCGAATGAAGGCAGAGGTGAGCCCTAGAGAAGGGGGGAAGAGAGAATGGTTTCTAGACTTGCCTGTCCACTTAGGAAGACCAAGGGTGAAATGACTGAGAGAAAGGAAGCAGGAAGGAAAGAAAAAAAAGGACAGAGGGAGGGAAGAAGGAAGAAAGGAAAGAAGGAAGGGCTTGTAAAAAATTGTATCAAAAAAAAAACAAAAGAGAGAGAGACATACAGAATGCAGTTTTTTTTTTTTTTTTTAAATTTTGGTCTCTTTTATTGTTCTTTTAATTTATTTTCATTCATCTTTATTCTCTGGCCTGTGTGGGCCTCCCATCGCAGTGGCCTCTATGGTTGCAGAGCACCGGCTCTGGGCGCATGAGCTCCAGAGCTCCGGCTCGGTATTTGGACATGTTGGTCCAGTCTCTCCGCGGCATTCGGGCTCTTCCCAGGCCAGGATTGAACCGGTGCCCTTGCACTGCAAGGTGGACTCTACCCACTGGGCTCCAAAGTTCCTTCTAGAAGGCCTCCCAGGGTCCCCAGGCACCCACACGTCCCCTGCTGGCTCCTGTTCAGAGGTTTATGTCCTTATTCTGTTCTGTCTCTTCTAACAGGCAAGAAGGTGAAGTGCAGGAAGGCGGACTCCAGGTCTGAGAGGTCCGGCAGCAGAGGGGAGAGAGGGAAGGGGTGGGAGCAACCTGCGGCCCGGGGGTGCTGCCCTAGCAAAGAGACTTCAGGGCCAGCCAGGTGTTCCCCAGAAAGCCTGCGTGGTTGGTCCCCTGATGCTTGTCTCTCTCATCTTTGCTTCCACAGCCCAACGTGCAAATCCTGTAAGTCGGAGCTTCCCTCCTCAGGTGAGTGTGGCTGTGGGAGGATGAGCGGGGACCAGAGAAGGCTGTCAGAGAGGAAACGGCGATGGCGGTCCCTAAGAATGGGGCCACCAGCGATGGGGCTGAGACACCACACTTCATATGTGTTAAAACATAAAGTTGGCGGGGTGTGAAATGTCCTCCAGAGTCCTTGAAGCTGCCCAGAAACCTAATCTTATAAAAGCAAGAATGAACTAATTCCCCAGAGGAGAAAGCCACAGCCTGAGAAGAGAGGGCTCGCACGGGGGGGAAAAAATGTTGACCGAATGAAGGCAGAGGTGAGCCCTAGAGAAGGGGGGAAGAGAGAATGGTTTCTAGACTTGCCTGTCCACTTAGGAAGACCAAGGGTGAAATGACTGAGAGAAAGGAAGCAGGAAGGAAAGAAAAAAAAGGACAGAGGGAGGGAAGAAGGAAGAAAGGAAAGAAGGAAGGGCTTGTAAAAAATTGTATCAAAAAAAAAAAAACAAAAGAGAGAGAGACATACAGAATGCAGTTTTTTTTTTTTTTTTTTTAAATTTTGGTCTCTTTTATTGTTCTTTTAATTTATTTTCATTCATCTTTATTCTCTGGCCTGTGTGGGCCTCCCATCGCAGTGGCCTCTATGGTTGCAGAGCACCGGCTCTGGGCGCATGAGCTCCAGAGCTCCGGCTCGGTAGTTGGACATGCTGGTCCAGCCGCTCCGCGGCATGCGGGCTCTTCCCAGGCCAGGGATTGAACCGGTGCCCCTTGCACTGCAAGGTGGACTCTACCCACTGGACCACCAGGGAAACCTCAGAACGCAGATTTTAAAAATTGATATTGAAGAAGAGAGAATGTGGGAGAGAATTTGAGGAGGATGAGGAAGATGGAAAATAGAGGCCTTTACTGTGAGGAGGGGGGGAGGTGTGAGAGGAGCTAAGGGTGCAGGAGAGAATAGAGAATGAGGGGAGGGACTGGTAGAGACATGGAGGGTAGAGGTGGAGGGTGGAGGGAGAGAGGGTGGGAGTGAGGCATGGGAGGGGCAGTGGGGGAGGGGAGAGTGAGCACAGGTGGGTAGAGCCTGTAAAGAAAGGTGGAGGGAGATGTAGGCGCAGGGCTAAGCATGTAGATGAAAGATTGTGACTCATTGGGGGTATTCATTTTAATTATGTAAAAATATCTCGACCTGTTTTTATGGAACTGTGTCCTTTCTGGGGACTTTTTAAAACATCAGAGATGGGAATTTCCCTGACTCTTACGACATTTTTAGGACAAAAACGGTGGACCTTAGGGTCCTCAATGTTTGGAGGATGTGACATAGAATTTCGCTTGTTTAGTTTCATGTTTATTGCATGTGATGCAAGAACATAAATAGGTCACTTTATGGATGATGGTGTGGGGGTGGCCCAGGCACCTCGCCACAGCCTAAAAGTGTGTGCAAGAAGATTCTGACCTGTGACAGTGGAATGATGCTCCCAAGTGGGTGGGAGACAGGAGAACCCCCATTGGATACACATATTCCAGGGATGGGGGGTGTTGGGATGGGGGTGCAGGAGGAGGGCAGGGGCTTGAGAGAGGGCTGGGAACTCCCTCTCTTGGCAAGGACACACACCAGAAGAGCCCAGGGCAGGCCAGGGTTCACCTCATCACAGGTGCCCTGAGGGGCAGGACAAAGGCCACAAAGGGGTCTCTATATGGGCCAGACGTCAGGGTGCAGGAAGGCAAGACAGCTTCCGAGGGCTAGCTCAGGGGTGACAATCTGGAGGCCTGGCCTCGATCCGGGGGAAGAAGGGTTCACTGCCACCGCTGTTGTCTCTGACTGAAGCCCCGCGGCTCTGTCTCTCTCTCCCCATCTCTCCCCAGCCCCTGGAGGTGGAGGCGTGTAGAACCCGTCGTGGTCGCTGCTGTCCTTGCCTGAATGCGGGAGCCTGAGGACCGGGTGGAGGCGGTGGGGACCCCAGCCTTGCCTCGGGAGCGCTCCCCTGAATGAGCCGCCCCACCCTCTCCAAGGCTGGAGCCGCTGCACCTCCCCAGGCCTTGGCAATGACGACCCCCCAAAGAGTCCGTCTGCATCTCAGATTCAGGCACTCAGACCTCCAGCTCCTCGGGTCCAGGAGTCCACGCTCATCCCCCACAATCCCAGGGTGCTGCGCCCCGGGACCACCCTGTTTCCTCTTAGGAGACTCGTGCCCTGCACCCTCGGTGTCCATGTCTTGAGCTTAATAAATGTGCATTTGGTTTTCCCCTCTCTCTTGTCTGTGTTCTCCTCTTTGGGGACAAAACCGGGAAGAGGGCAAAACCGAACGCGGGGATCTCTTCCCACCCCTAGACTTTCCCTTCCCCTCTCCCCAGCGACCCCCGTGGCCTCCCTCTCTCTCAAAGCCCCTCGAACTTCCCTCCCCCTCCCTCAGCGCCACCCCTTCCACCCCGCAGCCCATCCCGAGACCCGGAGCAGACCCCTCCCATTGTACCCCTTCCCTCCCCAAGCCCCACCCGCCTAGACCCTCGAGGCCCGGGGTGGGCGGAGGCCTCCGCCCTGCCTCTCACCCCGGCCCCGCCGGCGCCCCCTCCTGCTCCCACCCCGGGCTCTGAAGCCAGGAAACCCAAGAGGAAATGACTGAGCCTCTCTGGGTCCCCGCCCGCCAGCGCTCCCCTGGCCACACCCTCCGCCTGGAAGGAGCTGCCGCCGCCGCTGCCCTTTCCGCACGAGGCTGTTGCTCGGGGGCCCCCAGCTCGGACGTCAGTGTCTCCTCCGACCCTCCTCCATCGGCTCCCCTCTGCCCAGGCTACGGGCTCAGGTGGGTAGAGACCGATCCTCTGGGCGCCTCTCCGCCCCTCATTCATGCTCACTCTCGCGCGCGCTCCCGCGAGCGCTTTCGGTACCAGGTACCGCCATCTGGTACCGCTTCCTTCCTCCTGCCTCAGTCTCCCCAGCTCGCCTCCAGCCCTCTCACCCGCCCAGATCTGCCCAGCATCCTGCTCTATTGTCCCTGCCGCGAGGCCCCTCGCGCCAACTCACTTCTCCCTCTGAGATCAGGAGCATATTACTCACTCTTCCTCTTTCGCCCTCCTTGCTGGCTCCTCGGCTCTGAGAACAGCCCCAGAAGGAGGGCCGAGGCCCTCAGAACTTCTGTGTCTCAGCGCTGTCCTCTTGCTCGGCGGGGTCAGTCTCGGCCACCAGCCGGGTTGAGTGCTTCTCCGCCTCGGGGGCTGCCCGGGGCAGTGGCTGCCAGCTTGCAGGCTGGTGTCTTTTGATGCTTTTTGTTATCTTTGGGGACCTGCAGAGAGGAAGGCAATGGCTGCTGGGAACCTCCCCTCCCGAGACCCTCCCCTTGGCCGCCTTCCTCCCGGCCAGCCCTTAGCCCCGCCAGGGGTCTCTGAAGCCAGAGGGGGAAGGGGGCCCGCAGGGCCCCTGGAGTTGGGCCTGCCTCGCTGACGTCACAGCTGACCCCAGCTCTGGCTTGCTTTGTAGATGTCGCCCTCTGGTCGCCTGTGTCTCCTCATCCTTGGCCTGATTCTCCCCTCCAGAGGTAAGGCCCCCCGTCTTTGCACCATGCTGCAGAGCCCCAGCCCCACTTCGAGTGCGAGCATTGCTGGGTGGGTGGATGGTAAATCTGGAGGTGCTCTCCTGCATCCTCAGTCCCCTACTGAGCTGGTCCCAGGAAGCAGGGGCCCAGATAAGGGGGCCAAGGTTACACCCTGTTTAGATAGATACCTCAGACCTGGGGGGCTGCTTCCAGGGAGTCTGGCCAGGGCCTGTCCTGCTGAGCATCCTTCACTTCACCTCCAAGAACTCACTGAGTTTGATTTGGCGGGGAGATGGGTGTTGGTTTGCTACTTGGCAGCCAGGAGCCCTGGCTCACAGCGTAGGAGCTTCCTGGATCCTCGGGTGGTACGTGATGAGGGAAAGGGGGTGAGCTGCGACCAGTCCAGGAGTTGAAGGCGTCTCCCCAGGGCCTTCCCTGGTGGCTCCGTAGTAAAGAATCTGCCTGCAATGCTGAAGACGCGTGCAGGAGACTCGAGTTCAATCCCTGGGTCAGGAAGATCCTTTGGAGAAGGAAGTGACAACCCACTCCGGTCTTCTTGCCTGGAGGATTCCATGGACAGAGGAACCTGGTGGGCTACAGGCCATGGGGTTTCAAAGGTTTGGACAGGACTTAGCCACTGAACAACAACGCTTGCTTAAGAAGTGTTTTCTGAAAACAGCACTTATGGGGAGACGGTGCAGGTGCTTTCTACATGACAGCTGCTTCTTTCAGCCTCGGGTCTCATCAGTGGTGCTATTGTGCCCATTTTACAGATGAGTAATGGAGGCTCCGTGAAGGACAGCACCCTGTGCCAGAGGCTAGTGAGTGGAGGGGCTAGGTTACAACCCCTGGACCTGCAGAGAGGAAGGCAATGGCTGCTGGGAACCTCCCCTCCCGAGACCCTCCCCTTGGCCGCCTTCCTCCCGGCCAGCCCTTAGCCCCGCCAGGGGTCTCTGAAGCCAGAGGGGGAAGGGGGCCCGCAGGGCCCCTGGAGTTGGGCCTGCCTCGCTGACGTCACAGCTGACCCCAGCTCTGGCTTGCTTTGTAGATGTCGCCCTCTGGTCGCCTGTGTCTCCTCATCCTTGGCCTGATTCTCCCCTCCAGAGGTAAGGCCCCCCGTCTTTGCACCATGCTGCAGAGCCCCAGCCCCACTTCGAGTGCGAGCATTGCTGGGTGGGTGGATGGTAAATCTGGAGGTGCTCTCCTGCATCCTCAGTCCCCTACTGAGCTGGTCCCAGGAAGCAGGGGCCCAGATAAGGGGGCCAAGGTTACACCCTGTTTAGATAGATACCTCAGACCTGGGGGGCTGCTTCCAGGGAGTCTGGCCAGGGCCTGTCCTGCTGAGCATCCTTCACTTCACCTCCAAGAACTCACTGAGTTTGATTTGGCGGGGAGATGGGTGTTGGTTTGCTACTTGGCAGCCAGGAGCCCTGGCTCACAGCGTAGGAGCTTCCTGGATCCTCGGGTGGTGCGTGATGAGGGAAAGGGGTGAGCTGCGACCAGTCCAGGAGTTGAAGGCGTCTCCCCAGGGCCTTCCCTGGTGGCTCCGTAGTAAAGAATCTGCCTGCAATGCTGAAGACGCGTGCAGGAGACTCGAGTTCAATCCCTGGGTCAGGAAGATCCTTTGGAGAAGGAAGTGACAACCCACTCCGGTCTTCTTGCCTGGAGGATTCCATGGACAGAGGAACCTGGTGGGCTACAGGCCATGGGGTTTCAAAGGTTTGGACAGGACTTAGCCACTGAACAACAACGCTTGCTTAAGAAGTGTTTTCTGAAAACAGCACTTATGGGGAGACGGTGCAGGTGCTTTCTACATGACAGCTGCTTCTTTCAGCCTCGGGTCTCATCAGTGGTGCTATTGTGCCCATTTTACAGATGAGTAATGGAGGCTCCGTGAAGGACAGCACCCTGTGCCAGAGGCTAGTGAGTGGAGGGGCTAGGTTACAACCCCTGAACCCAGAGCCAACTCTGCAGTGAAGTTGCCCCATTTCTCAGGATGACAATAATTTTTGTGTGTTCATTCAGCCATTCGACACGCATTCGCTGAGCAGCTTTTATCCTAGGCACTAGGGACGCAGCCGTGCATAACACAGGCGCTCACACTCTAGCTGGGACGACAGAGAACACATGCAATCAGTAACTTACGCTAGGTTGGCCTAAGATGGTAAAGGACTGGAAAGCCTGATATGCTGCCATCCATGGGGTCACCAAGAGTCAGACACGACTGAGCGACTGAACTGAACTGAAATGTTCGTTTGGGTTTTTCCATAACACCTTGCAGAAAAAGCCGAACGACCTTTTGGGCCAACCCACTACAGTGTGCTAGAAGGTGAAACGTGCTGTGGAGAAAAAGACAGGAGAGCATTGAGGCTTGCTTACATAGAGTGATCAAGGAAGAACCCCCAGAAGGTGATGTGTGGGCCGAAACTTGAAGGAGAAGAGGGGACAAGCCAGGCAGCTCTGTCTAGAGAGTGCTGACCCAGGGCTGGGTGAGGAGGAACAAGGGGCAGGAGGGGAGGAGCAGAGGTCAGAGTGGCGACGGGGGACCCCGTGTCGGTGCAGTGACGGGAAGGTACTTATGGGCCAGGGGAGGACTTTGCCTCTTATTGGAGCAAGGTGGAGCCCGAGGAGGCTCTCAGCCAGCAGCCCGATCTGACTCAGGTTCACAGGCTCCCTCTGGCTGCGTGGGAGGGGCAGGGAGAGCAGGGTGTGTGATGGTCCTGGAGGGAGACTCTGGAGGCGGGGCCAGGCTGGGGGCCGTGCTGGTCTCCAGAACTGACTGCATGTGAAGCGGTGGGGGAGACTTCCAGCCTCCGTCTCATGTCACGGTCTCTACCACCCTGAGAAGTAGACTTAAGTTATTAGCTCCGCTCTGCAGAGGAGGCAACCAGGGTCAGAGAGAGGTTTCACCTGCTCCAGGCCACACAGCAAGGAACTTATTGGGAACAGAATTTGAGATCAGCTCCTGTGGCTGACTCTAGCACCTGGGGTTACTTGGCTTCACTGCCTCTCTCATCCCCTAAGGATGGACAGGGAGAGGTGGCTGGAGGTAGGGGGCCGGGGCACTGGCATGTCTTCAAATACTTCTGCCAAAGCTGGTCAATCAACCATCTGCCTACTGCTCCATCAGCAGACAGGACTTCCTGAAACCTTTCCCCAAGGTTTCAGAAGGGAAGGAGGGTGGGGGTGTCGGTGAGAGAAGGGGGACGTAAGGCTCTGCCCTGACTGCTCATTCTTGATTTCCCAGGACAGATATCGGAAGAGCCCATAACTCCAGCGGACCCAACCCCTGTGCGCGTTCATGACCCGACTCCAGCCCCAGGTGAGGAAGGAGGGATGGATCTGTGAACATCCTGTCGCTGAAAATAACAACCAGAACAAAAATCTCAAGTTTGAACCAAACGGATGTTAGGAGTTTGGAGTTTGTGTAACAGAAAAATCCAGGGGGTGCACCTTCAGGCACGGCTGCATCTAGGCTCGGTTCATCCTGCTGCTGCAGCGCCACAGGGAGAAACCTCATCCCGCTCCTCCTTGAACACTCATAGCACAAATGAAGTGATGATCGTGGTTCTAAATACTTCCCCATTCTCTCGTTACGTCCTTGCACAAGCCCTCTGAGGCAGAAGTGACCACCATCCCCACTTCATAGGAGGCTCAGCGTCACCGAAAGTCAGTGACATGCTGGGATGAGGGTCCAGGAACCTGGCTCTGAGGTTTACTTATTACCCCGCGGGGCACAGGAACCCGACCTGCCCTCCCACCAACGGCACGTGGGGGGTTTGCACAGGCGGACACCGATCTGGCTGCGTGGGAGGGGCAGGAGAGCAGGGTGTGTGATGGTCCTGGAGGCCTGAGGCCAGGCTGGGGGCCGTGCTGGTCTCCAGAACTGACTGCATGTGAAGCGGTGGGGGAGACTTCCAGCCTCCGTCTCATGTCACGGTCTCTACCACCCTGAGAAGTAGACTTAAGTTATTAGCTCCGCTCTGCAGAGGAGGCAACCAGGGTCAGAGAGGTTTCACCTGCTCCAGGCCACACAGCAAGGAACTTATTGGGAACAGAATTTGAGATCAGCTCCTGTGGCTGACTCTAGCACCTGGGGTTACTTGGCTTCACTGCCTCTCTCATCCCCTAAGGATGGACAGGGAGAGGTGGCTGGAGGTAGGGGGCCGGGGCACTGGCATGTCTTCAAATACTTCTGCCAAAGCTGGTCAATCAACCATCTGCCTACTGCTCCATCAGCAGACAGGACTTCCTGAAACCTTTCCCCAAGGTTTCAGAAGCGAAGGGGGGTGGGCGTGTCGGTGAGAGAAGGGGGACGTAAGGCTCTGCCCTGACTGCTCATTCTTGATTTCCCAGGACAGATATCGGAAGAGCCCATAACTCCAGCGGACCCAACCCCTGTGCGCGTTCATGACCCGACTCCAGCCCCAGGTGAGGAAGGAGGGATGGATCTGTGAACATCCTGTCGCTGAAAATAACAACCAGAACAAAAATCTCAAGTTTGAACCAAACGGATGTTAGGAGTTTGGAGTTTGTGTAACAGAAAAATCCAGGGGGTGCACCTTCAGGCACGGCTGCATCTAGGCTCGGTTCATCCTGCTGCTGCAGCGCCACAGGGAGAAACCTCATCCCGCTCCTCCTTGAACACTCATAGCACAAATGAAGTGATGATCGTGGTTCTAAATACTTCCCCCCATTCTCTCGTTCCGTCCTTGCACAAGCCCTCTGAGGCAGAAGTGACCACCATCCCCACTTCATAGGAGGCTCAGCGTCACCGAAAGTCAGTGACATGCTGGGATGAGGGTCCAGGAACCTGGCTCTGAGGTTTACTTATTACCCCGCGGGGCACAGGAACCCGACCTGCCCTCCCACCAACGGCACGTGGGAGGGTCCCCCTTTCTCACCGCCACAGCGGCCCTTGTCTGTGGACATCTCTGATTACTGCCAGCCCTGTGCGGGACAAGCCCCTCTTGCTGTTTTCCACAGGTCCCTGACTCGCTCCTTTCTCATCCTCCCCTCCTTTCTCTTCTGCCCTGAGTAGAAACAATACCAAGCCAGATGGAGACCCAGCAACCGACAGAAACGGAGGTGCTTCTAACACCTGGCCGAGAAACAGCCAAGAGCACAACGCCAGGTAGAGCCTGGGAATGGAACAGCAGCATACCTGAGTTGTGGTTAATTCTCTATCTAGGGCAGTGTTTCCCTGAGTACGTTTCTCAGAGCACTCGTTTGGGGAGTTCATACATTTTTCCAATTTTTTGGTGGGGGGAGGTGCAGTCAAAGGTATTTGAGAAATTCTTGAATTAAACACGTTTCTATCTGGTGCGACTTCTCAGAATCATAAGAAGTCTTATTTACAGCAGACATCCGAAGAGGCAGCATCTGGTTTGGAGCATTTTCCAAACATAATAGACTCATAAACCCTCTGTATTTTCATGTAACAATTGAATTAATTAATTAAGTTGATTTGGGTTGCACTGGGTCTTTGTTGCAGTGCAGGGGTCTCTCTTTGTGTTCTGAAACTCGGACTCTAGAGTGTTTGGGCTCCATCGTTGTGGCCTACAGGCTATGGTTGCTCCAAGGCATATGGGATCTTCCCGGACCAGGGATCAAACCTGTGTCCCCTGCATTACGAGGCAGATTCTTTACGACTGGACTACGAGGGAAGTCGCTCAGAGACCCTCTTTATTCAAGGCTGGTGTGGGAAATGTTCCTGTGCCCTTGGTACGGATCTTCACTCATAGCACAAATGAAGTGATGATCGTGGTTCTAAATACTTCCCCATTCTCTCGTTCCGTCCTTGCACAAGCCCTCTGAGGCAGAAGTGACCACCATCCCCACTTCATAGGAGGCTCAGCGTCACCGAAAGTCAGTGACATGCTGGGATGAGGGTCCAGGAACCTGGCTCTGAGGTTTACTTATTACCCCGCGGGGCACAGGAACCCGACCTGCCCTCCCACCAACGGCACGTGGGAGGGTCCCCCTTTCTCACCGCCACAGCGGCCCTTGTCTGTGGACATCTCTGATTACTGCCAGCCCTGTGCGGGACAAGCCCCTCTTGCTGTTTTCCACAGGTCCCTGACTCGCTCCTTTCTCATCCTCCCCTCCTTTCTCTTCTGCCCTGAGTAGAAACAATACCAAGCCAGATGGAGACCCAGCAACCGACAGAAACGGAGGTGCTTCTAACACCTGGCCGAGAAACAGCCAAGAGCACAACGCCAGGTAGAGCCTGGGAATGGAACAGCAGCATACCTGAGTTGTGGTTAATTCTCTATCTAGGGCAGTGTTTCCCTGAGTACGTTTCTCAGAGCACTCGTTTGGGGAGTTCATACATTTTTCCAATTTTTTGGTGGGGGGAGGTGCAGTCAAAGGTATTTGAGAAATTCTTGAATTAAACACGTTTCTATCTGGTGCGACTTCTCAGAATCATAAGAAGTCTTATTTACAGCAGACATCCGAAGAGGCAGCATCTGGTTTGGAGCATTTTCCAAACATAATAGACTCATAAACCCTCTGTATTTTCATGTAACAATTGAATTAATTAATTAAGTTGATTTGGGTTGCACTGGGTCTTTGTTGCAGTGCAGGGGTCTCTCTTTGTGTTCTGAAACTCGGACTCTAGAGTGTTTGGGCTCCATCGTTGTGGCCTACAGGCTATGGTTGCTCCAAGGCATATGGGATCTTCCCCGGGCCAGGGATCAAACCTGTGTCCCCTGCATTGGAAGGCAGATTCTTTACGACTGGACTACGAGGGAAGTCGCTCAGAGACCCTCTTTATTCAAGGCTGGTGTGGGAAATGTTCCTGTGCCCTTGGTACGGATCTTCTTAATGTTAGAGCAGGAGATTTTCAGTTACAAAATTCAGAAAACCCAGGTGTAAAAAATATCTATTAGCAATATATGCTCTGTTTAGTACAGAGGCACCAATTTCAGGCACAGTTGGGTCAAAGAGTTCAAGCGCTGTTATCTCGACTTTCTTCCTCTCCCGGCTCTGACTTCATTCTCCAGGGGTTTTTCCTCTTTTTGTGGCAAAGGTGATCCCAGTAGTTCTAACGTACAAACTCAATGGCTAGAATGTGTCTCTAGAGCTGACGCTCATTGGCCA
Source organism: Tragulus kanchil (assembly GCA_022376925.1). Taxonomy (NCBI): domain Eukaryota; kingdom Metazoa; phylum Chordata; class Mammalia; order Artiodactyla; family Tragulidae; genus Tragulus; species Tragulus kanchil. Next base: position 116,789,022 of record JAIOJX010000031.1, read on the forward strand.
GCTGGGGTCACATGCCCATCCATGTCCAACCAATAGGAACCTGGGAAATGAACAGCTTTGATTAGTCAGGGCTGAGGCTTGTGCCCCATCCTGGGGCTGGAAAACCGGGTCAGTGCTTTCTGAATATAGACCAAGAATAAGGGAAGAGGGGGCTCCCCACAGGACAAGTGAATTAATATTACCAGAGGTATGGGAAAGGGGGATGAGTGGAAATAAAGGTAACAGGTGGTCTCTAATGCCAGGGTGATGATCCATATCTGAGAGGCAATCCCTACTGGAAAGTACGATGACTTAGGCCGCTCCCAAGCTGGAATGCATGCACGGTCGCTCAGGTTGGATACTGCACAAGAGCAGTAAGTGGAAGGTCCTTCCCCTGTAGACTTTTTTAAAAAAATCTTTTTAAATCATTGTTACAACATCCGAAAGGCAGCATCTGGTTTGGAGCATTTTCCAAACATAATAGACTCATAAACCCTCTGTATTTTCATGTAACAATTGAATTAATTAATTAAGTTGATTTGGGTTGCACTGGGTCTTTGTTGCAGTGCAGGGGTCTCTCTTTGTGTTCTGAAACTCGGACTCTAGAGTGTTTGGGCTCCATCGTTGTGGCCTACAGGCTATGGTTGCTCCAAGGCATATGGGATCTTCCCGGACCAGGGATCAAACCTGTGTCCCCTGCATTGGAAGGCAGATTCTTTACGACTGGACTACGAGGGAAGTCGCTCAGAGACCCTCTTTATTCAAGGCTGGTGTGGGAAATGTTCCTGTGCCCTTGGTACGGATCTTCTTAATGTTAGAGCAGGAGATTTTCAGTTACAAAATTCAGAAAACCCAGGTGTAAAAAATATCTATTAGCAATATATGCTCTGTTTAGTACAGAGGCACCAATTTCAGGCACAGTTGGGTCAAAGAGTTCAAGCGCTGTTATCTCGACTTTCTTCCTCTCCCGGCTCTGACTTCATTCTCCAGGGGTTTTTCCTCTTTTAGTGGCAAAGGTGATCCCAGTAGTTCTAACGTACAAACTCAATGGCTAGAATGTGTCTCTAGAGCTGACGCTCATTGGCCAGCTGGGGTCACATGCCCATCCATGTCCAACCAATAGGAACCTGGGAAATGAACAGCTTTGATTAGTCAGGGCTGAGGCTTGTGCCCCATCCTGGGGCTGGAAAACCGGGTCAGTGCTTTCTGAATATAGACCAAGAATAAGGGAAGAGGGGGCTCCCCACAGGACAAGTGAATTAATATTACCAGAGGTATGGGAAAGGGGGATGAGTGGAAATAAAGGTAACAGGTGGTCTCTAATGCCAGGGTGATGATCCATATCTGAGAGGCAATCCCTACTGGAAAGTACGATGACTTAGGCCGCTCCCAAGCTGGAATGCATGCACGGTCGCTCAGGTTGGATACTGCACAAGAGCAGTAAGTGGAAGGTCCTTCCCCTGTAGACTTTTTTAAAAAAATCTTTTTAAATCATTGTTACAACTTCCCAGTGATGGCAGTAAAGCATCCATTTCTGACAGAGTCTTTTAAAGCAATTTTACAACAGATGGAAATACGGTGTATTGGGGGAAGGGAGCTTTTCTCTATCTTGAACAACCGTGGGGGTGGAGGTGTAGCAGCTGTTTCCACATTTTCCAATTGAGAAAACATCTTCATATCTCTGGATTCACTTCGAGTTCTTGCTGACCTGGGTTATTCTATGTGCTATTCTATATTCCTGGTTATAAGGAATGGAAATTCAACTGGGCCGAGGAGATCAGGGAGCAAGAGGTAAAAGGCACCTCTGAACCTCAAGCTCGCTCACTGCCCCCAGGGCCTCTCTCCCTCTGGTGTCTTTGTTTCTCTCATGCTGGAGCTTGTCTTCCACCTGGCAAGGAAACAGCTCTGATCATCTGCAGGCTCAGAACTTCTGAGTTTCACCTAGTGTCTGCTCAGAATCTTTACTCGGAATCTGAAGGTCCCAGGGAAGGAGGGGGCGTCTCTGGTGGTGCAGTGGTAAAGATCCCACCCGCCAGTGCAGGAGACACAAGAGACGTGGATTCGATCCCTGGGTCGGGAAGATCCCCTGGAGGAGGGCATGGCAACCCACCCCAGTATTCTTGCCTGGAGAACCCCGTGGACAAGGGAGCCTGGTGGGCTACAGTCCATAGGGAAACAGAGTCAGACTCGACTGAAGCAACTTAGCACACCTGCAGGTGCAGGGATGAGACTCGGGTGGACACTTGCTCCCCTTGTGGCTAGGTTACCATAGGGGACTCCCACAGGTCAGTGCTTTCTGAATATAGACCAAGAATAAGGGAAGAGGGGCTCCCCACAGGACAAGTGAATTAATATTACCAGAGGTATGGGAAAGGG